>CM077134.1:0-5000000 GCA_039645545.1 Dendrolimus houi
TAACCTAACCTAACCTAACCTAACCTAACCTAACCTAACCTAACCTAACCTAACCTAACCTTTTTTTTTTTTTTTTTTTTTTTTACATGGGAAATGTTGCCGCACGGTCAGCCGCGTGGGGATGTAACGTGCCGGTGTGTGGCCTCCGACGCCGATTAATCATCACGACCGGCGCCGGGTATACCCACTAAAACCCCATGGGAGCCTTCTTCCAGACAGTGCCGGGGTCACGGTATGTAGCGTGAGCCTGATCCGCGACCCCGGCGATGGGTGGGCCGCCTCATAACCAGAGGCGGCCTTTCCGTGTGCGGGCCGGGAACTGTTCCTGGCCCTGAGAGGGTCGCGCGGCTACCTCCGCGCCCCTCTCGCGGCATAGTGCGGCGTGAGGCCTGACTGATCCCCTGTGGCCTCGACGCCCGCCGCTCGCCCGTGGCATTACCGCCACGGGCGCGATTTCCGCTCCTCCGGCGGCGGCTGTGGTGTCAACCGTCGCGGCCGCGGTTTTGCCCGGCGCTCATCCGGCTGGCCGGGACTTTTCCTGGTGGGCTCCAGCCTTGCACGACTAGACCCCAGCCCTGACCGGCTGGTCTGCCTGCGGCCCGCACGCACACGGGCAGTGCGGTTTCGGCAGAGGCAGGAGTCACCAGGTGTTCACGGCTTTACCGCAGCGGTAGTGTTCGCCGCCAGGGTTCACCTCCAAGAGTTTCGCCGCCACGTGCCCCGTGGCAGCGATAACACCTCTTGGGTGCCTGATGGGGAGGGCTCTTCTAGTGGCCGAGGCCCAGCCCACCAGAGCTTCTGTCTTGCAGCGAGAAGACTGCTTGGCAGCCGCCACAGGGCAGGCCATCACTGTCGTCCCAGCCCGTCTTTGCCGGGGACGGACTTCGACGCTTCGATGCCCCTACGAGCATCCGGGCGGTCCGCGCGATGCAGCAGCGGCCACGTCTCTCCTCGTGTGACGTGATCGTCCAAGCTCGAGACGCGAAGACAACAGCCTCTCGGGCCTGAGACACGCACGTCCTGGGGTAGAGGACGGTCCACCGCCCGGCCAGGGCGTCTTTGCTTTGGGTGTCGGTGGTGCTGGAAGTAGCACTGTATTCGCGCCCCAGTACGCGCGCGCATTCTGAACGCCGTAGACTCTATCCTGAGGTCGGCCAGCCGGATTTGACTTTTTCGCTTTGGAGAAGAGGTTCGCGGTACGTAACCCCTCCTTTCCGCCGCGCCTGGCTGTAGAGTCAGACGACAGCGGCGGACTTCGGGACGCAATCGCGGCGACCTTCCCACCTGACGTCTTTGCGCTGCAGGGGAGGGGAGGGGCTGCGGAGCCTGCGCCACGTCCTTTCCTTTCCTTGCGGCTTCTTCTCCTCGCCCTGCGCGCGGGTGGGCCTGCCGCAGCAGCAGTCGGGTCGGTTGTGCGCCGGACGACGGCGGGCCTTCTTTAGGCCTCTTCTACGACCTACCGTCGTCCAGCCTCGACCGCAGCTACGGCCGCGGGAGGGGGCGCTGGCAGGCAGGGTGGCGACATGAGTGTCGCCACCGCCTTCTTCCGACGGCCTCCTCGATGGAGAGGAGCAACGGAGGGTATTCCTTCCACCACCGGCCCGGATGAGGCTGGCGACTTGGAGCTGTCGTCCAGGAGCTGCCTGGCAGATGGCTCGGCGCCGGCTGGCGACTGGTGTGTGCCGGCCTTCGGGCTGAAGTCGCCCCATGGCTGCAAACCTGGTCTCCATCAGGAGAATGAGACGGTCCAGGTCTGCAGCCGTCGCCGTCGGTGATGGTTGGCCTGGCGGTGGTGGCGCCACGGAAGCGGACGGGCCTGCGTCACCTCGGCGAGCTCCGAACGGATGCAACTCGCCATTTCGCGGCGTCGGTCCGCTAATCTGCCTCCATGCGGCGATTCGCCGCACGGAGCAGAGCGACCTTCCTCGCGGTTGGTGGGTCAGGAGCTCATCTGAGGCCTCCTGGACCGCCGACACTGCCCTTGAAGTGCCTGAAGGGTGCCCTTAAGACCCTTTCGACACTTTGCCACTCCGGCCACCACCGCCAACGAGTCGGCGATCTGGCGCCGGAGGCCTCTCGGCGTGCTCCTGCTACGAGGACCTGGAGAGGCCTCCGCCTCGCGGGGGCACCGCGAGGGCGCGGTCTGCGACTCAGTGACCCCTGCGGTAGCCGCCAGTCTGTCCTCTCGCTCGAGCTCCACGCGTTGGGCCTTTTTTGGCGTCCGCCAGCCCGCGCGGTAGTGGGCCCCTGCGCCGCTTGGCGTCAGCTAGACCCACGTATTCCCCCGTAGTTGGCGGCAGCCCTGTTTGGGCTTGCGGCGCCTGACGCCGGGGGCGCGGGCCTCCCCTCGTTCGTCATCGGACGAAAATGACGTAATCATTCCGAAAAAGGCGTCTAAGAGAAACATTGCGCAGCGCAGTCTTGCGCGGCAGCTGGCTTTGCCGTCAGGTTCGCCCCGAGGACTGCCCTTGCCTCCTTAGCGATCGGTGCTTCGCAACCCTTAGCTTAGGGCATCAGAGGTTGTCCCTCCCCGGATCCTCTGATGGTAGTGGAGACGAGTCAAGGGACTGCATCGTCGGGGACTTCCGCTCTTAAAAGTGGCACTCTCGCGCCGTCAACCATATTTCCCGATTCTCTCCGGCGGCGATGAAATTGCCGATAGGAATCCGGGAGTAGACGTTCCTCCAGCTCCGCCCTTCTCGGGCCCTTTTCAGTGTTGGATTAGGGCTGGCTTCCGGGCCCCTTACGTCTGCTCCGCCCCGTCACAGCTCTGCGTCGGTTGCTTTAGTAGAGTCAGCCATATTTGTTCCCACGAGTCGATACAACTTTTTAAGATGAAACTGGTGGTGGTTCGCAGTAGCGACCGGGTTTGCCTCCCCCGGCCATTCACCTCTCGCCCTGCGCCGCAGCTTAAGTTAGGGATTTTTTATTGTGGTGCTGTCATCCACTCTTGGGCCGGCTAATTAAGGCAGGCCTCGCGGTCCCGTGTGGCCGCGAGACGTGACCACGGCACCACACGGGATAACGCTCGGCGGTAGTGGGCGAGACCTGGCCCGCCGCCACTGTTCGTCCGCGGGCGCGCGGGCAGAACCGCGCCGTTCCTCACAGACAGCTGTCACGGAGAGAACTCGACGCAGACGGTGTCGCCATGGAAGGGAAGGGTGTGAGGGAGGTTTGGGAGGAAGAGGTAGGAATACAAGGATTTGGAGTGGATAGGTGGGACACCACTGTCACGGAGGAAGGGGGATGTGACAGCGGCTAAGGCCCCGGGACCTAACCTAACTCCAACCTAAACCTACTAACCTAACAACCTAACCTTTTAACCTAGCCTACCCTAACTCTAACCTAACCTAACCTAACTCCAACCTTAACCTAACCTTTTTGTAGGAAATGCGTTTGCTGCACCGTCAGCCGCGAGGGGGATGTCGCGGCCGGTGTGGGCTCTCCTCTGACGCCGATTAATCAATACGACCGGACGCCGGGGCACCACTAAAACCCCGCCAGGTTTCTTCCTGAAGAGTGCCGGTCACGGTTATGTAGCGTGAGCCTTGATCCGCGACCGGCGGCGGTGGGCCGCTCTCCTGTAACAGAGGCGGCTTCTCTGGTGCGCCAGGGCGAAGTGTTCCCGGCCCTGAGAAGTCGCGGCATCGGCGCCTCTCGCGGCATTGGTGCGGGCGGAGGCCTGCTGATCCCCAGGCCTCGACGCCCGTTGCCGCTCGCCGTGGGCACCGCCACGGGCATTACTCTCTGCCGCTATCCGCGGTGGCTGATGGGTGTTGCGCCGCGGCGCTTGTAGCCATCCCGGCGCCATCCGGCTGGCCTCGACTTTCTCCTCCTGGCGGGCTTGCGCAGGACCTGGCCCACCTGGTGACGGCCGGTTTGCCGCGGCAGCGCCTGACAACGGACGCAGTGGGTCAGTGCAGAGCGGTCACCAGGTGACGCTTTTTCGGGCCAGCAGTAACAATGGCTGTGGTTCACGCCGGAGTGTGATGCCGCCGCCACGTGACCGTCTGGCGGCGGAAGCCTTGTCCTGGGTGGGCTCCGGGCGAAGTCCGACAACCGAGTTTCCGCACTACTTACGGAGTTCTGGCGCCGCCACTGCGAATACTGCCCGCCCATCCTATCTGGCCCTGGGACGGCCGTTGACGCTTTGATGCTCCTGCAGCATCCTGTGAGTCCCGAGCATGATGGCAGCGGCGCCGCGTCTTCCTCGTGATGGATCGTCAGGCCGAGACGCCAAGCACACAGTCCTTCGCCTGAGACGCGTCCTGGATGAGGTTGGTCTGAATTGTTCGGCCGCGAGGGCGTCAGCTTTGGGTACCGTCGGCGCCGGGGCAGCGCCAATCCGCGCGCCCCGGCGCGCGCGCTTAGGCTCGAACGCCGCCCTCTATCCCAGCGGAGGTCGGCCAGCCGGGGCAGATGTTTGCGCCTTCTACCCTTCCCTCTTGTCTCTTCTCGTTCCCCCGCCTCGCGCTTACGCACTGCCTTGATGGGGCGTTGAAGAGGTCGCGTACGTGACCCTTCATGGTCTGTGGGAGGCAGTGGGGGGGTACCGCCGCCGCCTGGCTGTAGTCCTAGGACGACGGTTCCTCCGCGGATTTCGGGATTCACGCAGGGCGCGGTGACCTTCCTGGCGACGTCCTTGCCTCCATGCAGGCGCGGGTTGTCGCGGAGGGAACCTCCCGCTGCGAGTGCCGACCCTGGAGCCTGCGCCACGTCCCCAGGAGCCAACGCCTCTTTCCCCTTCCCGGCCTATGAGGCACGCTTCCGCCTGGCTGAGCTCAGCGTTGGCTGCGCTTGCATCAGGTTCACGGTCCGACGCTCCCAGCTGCTTGTGGATTAGCCTGCCTGTCGCTTCATCCGATCGGGGTGTGAATTTTCACATCGCAACTCAGCGCGCGCCAGGTTTCCCATCTGTTTTTCCTCTCCTCGTCCTGTGTCAGGGCTTATCGAACGGGAGGGCATTAATCTGTCTCGCTAGGATCCAACGGTGGCTCCTGTAGTGGCAATCCTGAGAGCCTATGGCTATCCCCCGGCAACGCCACGAACCTGGAAAAAAAACGGGAGGGTTTAGTTGGTGGCCCTTCTCCGAGGGGGCTACTACTTTGGTTTGGAATTAAAGTCAGGCGTAGAAAAACAGGGGTGGCCAGGGTGACTTCGACTCGCCGCAATATTCAAGTATTGTAGATTTTTTATTGTGTTTTTCTTCCTTGCCCGGCTTACTGAGGCAGGCTTCTTACTCCACGCGCCTGCCACTCTGAGAGGGCAACAGGAGGGTCCGCGCCGTCGGAGAAAGGTGTTTGCCAGAGAGGGAGTTGAAGAAGGAGGGAATACCTCCACCACCGGGTGGCCTGGGTGAGCCTGCAGCGAAATGCGTTGCAAGCTCGGTGTGGGCTGTGGGCTCAGCTCCTGTGGGTGAGCAGGGGCTCGAGGCTTGCCTGATCGGCTCTGCTGGCAGCGGTCCGGTAACACTACGCCGCTGCGGTCTCAGTGGCCAGTTTCCTGTGTGCTCTGCGAGCTACGACGCGCCGAGCTGGGTCGGCCTCGACGCCTTGCGGCACTTCAGGCTGAGCTGGTGATCGGCCTGCCCGCGGCCTCGCACAGTGAGCAGTGCGGTTTCATGGCGCCGGTCCACAGCGGAAGCACCTCTGAGCTTGTGAGGGCTTCGAACGGAGGCCGAGGCCCAGCCCACCAGGAGCTTTTCTCCCTTTGCCAGCAGCTTCTGGCGCGGCCGGGCAGCAGTCTGGCCCATCCCGTCTGACCGACGGATTTGACCAAGGTCATCCAGGCTCGAGACGCGGAGATTCACTTCTTCGGGTCTGCACGCACGTCCTCGGGACTTGGCAGGATCTGCCTGCGCGCCTCAGCCTGAGCATCCCGAGGTCAGCCAGCCGAATATTACTTTGATTGGATAGAAGTCGCGCAGGTCCTTCCTGCCCACCGCCGCTGGCTGATCGTCAGGACGACGGCGGACGATTTGGGAGGACACCAAACGCGGAGCCTTCTTCCAAGAGTTCTTCTTTTCAGGACGGGGGGAGGAGGGGGCTTGCGCCACATCCCCGTGCCCTGCGCTGCTCCTCCTCGCCGCCTGGCGCGTGGCCTGCTTCGGCGGCGGTATGCACTGTCTCTGATTCCTCCTCGATGGGGAGAGGGGAATTCTTCAGGATTGGCGGGGCCGTCCCGAGGGACGGGCCTTGGCGAAATGTTGGTGCCGGCAGGGCCGCGAACCTGCTCTCCATGAGGAGAGCAGACGCTCAGCCACTCCCGCCTCTGGCGGTGGGGCGGGGGCGCGTCCGGGCGTGCCGGGTCAGGCTTGAGGTCCTCAGTTCCGCGATCTCGCTTCCATGGCTGCTGGCCGCACGGGAGCAGCGCGACCTCCTCCGAGCTGGTGCGGCCGAGGAGTCAGTCCGAGGCCTGGAATGAGGCCACCGCTTCTTTAGCGAAGGTCCTGTCGAGACCTGCACGTTGCCACTACCGCCAGAGACTTAAGCGCGGCCTGGATGAAGCCCTCTCCGCGACCTCTCTCCATTTCGCTTCGAGCTCTCGGCCTCCACGAGCTCGTGCAGCGCCCCGCTTGGCGTCCCGCGCTTGAGCAGCCGCCCGTTTGGGCGGGGGCTTGGCGGGGCCATCCTTCTTTCGTCTTCTGACGAGGATGACGATGATGTTTCATCGCCGCCGTCGAGGGTTGCAGTCGCGGCCGCGACAGACCGGTCAGGGGCTGTTAGAGACCCCGCCTCGTCCGGTCAGATGCATTCGACGAGCCCTGATCCGGCAACCCGTGATATGAGGCAGGACCAGGGCTGGTGGGGCCTGTTCAGGGGCAAAGTGCCTTAACCTAACCTTTTTTTTTTTTTTTTTTACATGCGTTGCCGCACCGTCAGCCGCGAGGGGGATGTCGCGGCCGGTGTGGGGCCCCGACGTACGACCGACGCCGGGTATACCCACCAAACCCCATGCCTCTTCAGAAGAGTGCCGCACGGTACGTGAGCTGGCGAGCGGTGGGCATAGTGCGGGCGGAGGCCTGACTGGGTCCCCGTGGCCTCGACGCCTGCTGCCGCTCGCCCGTGGCTTACCGCCACGGGCATTACTCCCACGCTGTCGCGGCGCTGTTCTGTCCGGCGCCATACGGCTGGCTTTTTTACTCCTGGTGGCTTCCGGGATCCGCATGACTTTCACCCAGCTGGTGATCGGCTCGGCCTCAGCCGCGGCCTCGCACGGAGCAGTGCGGCTTGCTGTGCAGGGCCGGTCACCAGGTCGCTAGCCTTTACCGCAGCGATAGCAGAAATCGCTGTTCACCTCAGAGGGCATCCCGCCGCCATGCCCGGCTCATGGCAGCGGAAGCACCTCCGCGATGGGGAGGGCTTCGACCGTGGCTGAGGCCCAGCCCACCAGGAGTTTCTCCTTTCTCATCAGTAACTTGGCAGCTAGCTGTCGATCCGGTGGTCCGCGCGATGGCAGCGGCCACGTCTCTTCAGGCCTGACACACGCACCTGGCGTTGAGGACCTGGCCGCGCACGCTTGATGATGCGGTATTCCGCCAGCCGTATGTGTCGGGGAGGTTCGCCGCACGTAGCAGGCGCGACCTTCTGCCCCTAGAGGCCCTTGGTGCGAGTGAGGAGGCTGGCTTCTACGCAGCCCTCTTCTTGCTCCTGATGGCGGCCAGGTCAGAGAGAGGGGCGCGGACCGAGCCGCTCTCTGCCGATGAAGGTGTCCTTCAGACCGCCGTTTGGCGACTCCAGTCACCACGCGGCCAGCGCGCACACCGGCGACGAAGTCGGGATCTGGCGCGCCTGGAGGCGCCTTCGCTTCATTGTCGCGGAGCTACTTCCCGGATGGACTGAGCTCCTCGGAGCCCTTCCAGCCCCTTCGGAGGCCCTCCGCCTCCGAGAGTGTGGAGGCCTGTGAGCCGCTCTGGGACCTCCGGAGCGGGCCTGGCCGCGAGGCACGGACCGGTGGTAACGCCCTCGCGGTAGGCCCATAAGCTGAGGCTCTCACATCTCTTTTCCGTTTTTGGAGCCTAGCTCCAGGGCTGGGCGCCTGCACAAGCGCTCGCTCTGGCTGGCCTGCATTCCCCGTAGGTTTGAGACCGCCGGTTGCAGCTGCGGCCGGAGCGAGGCGGAAAAGTCGATGACGATATCGTCTTCTCCCTGTGTATAGGTAGGTCATCGGGCCAGGTCCGCAGTTCTTTGCCAGCTCCGTGCTCCTGCTCTACCTCTAGGCATCGTTGGGCGCCAGTGTAGACCTTTCATCGGCAGGGGGACTCCGACGATGTCGGTGACTTCGTTCTCGCTCGACCGCGTTGAGATTAGAAGACTTTGATTGTCCGGTAACAAAGAAATGCGTCCGAGTAAAAGAGAAATAAAGCCCGGTAGTTGTGAGTTGTTTTGCTCTGCGCTGTCTCACTGTTCCGGCGTTCTCCCGTACGTCTTGTCGGGATAGAGTTTATTGCCATTGCTCGATAACCACCAACTCTAGACATAACGGGGTGTGGTTCTTGCTCTTCTTCTCCCCGCCGGTGCATAGGATTTTATGGGTTGTCAACCGGGGCCTCGCGGTTGCGGGCCTTATCGGGGGTCTGTCTACATCTCAAACGCTGCCCTCTCTTCCCGGCAGATGAGGTGAGCGAGATGGTGGTGTGGGACACCTTGGTCAGGCGGCTGCGAGCGCGTAACGAGTGTCGGAGCTGGACCCTCAACCTTTTTTTTTTTTTTAACCTATGGGGAAATGCATGCTGCACCATCAGCCGCGCCGGGGAGGTCGCGGCTGGCCGGTAGCCCCTGACGCCGATTAATCAATACGACCGACGCCGGGTATACCCACCAACCCCATGGGGAGCCTCTTCCCAAAGTGCGGGTCACGCGGCGAGCCTTGATCCGCGACCCGGCGAGGGTGGGCCGCCCTACCAGAGGCGGCCTTTCTGTGCGGGCCGATGATTCCGGCCCCTGAGAGGTCGCGCGCTTCCTTCCGCGCCCTTCGGCATGGTGCGGGCGGAGGCCTAACTTAGTCCCCGAGGCCTGACGCTGTTGGCCGCCTCGCCCGCAAAGGGAGGGAGCCACGGCATTACACTTGGGCCGCTGGGCCGGCGGCGATGCTATGATGCGTCGGGAGGCTTTGTCCGGCGGCCTTCGTGCTGGCTTCCTGTGGTCGATCAGCCTTCGCACGACTCCGAGCATCTGGTGACCTGGTGACCGGCACCTGCCACCGCGGCACTGAGCAGTGCGGTTTCGTGAGGCGGGTGCCCAGATGACAACTTTACGGCGATAACCGTTCACTGTGTCTACAGAAGGCATTTCCGCCGCCACATGCCTCATGTGGCGAGCAGCATTCTCTGTGCGCTGCGATGAGGGCCGTCGACTCGAGGCCCAGCCCACCAGGAGCTTCGCCTTCTGCACAGCCTTTGGCGACTGCCTGCGGGCGCCACTGTCCGCTGGCCGCCCTGTCCCCGCCTCGACGGTCGGCCTTGATGCTCTTACGGAGCAGCCCGGTGGTCCCGCGCAATGATGGCGGCCACATTGTCGTCTCGTGGGGTGCGGTGGTCATTCGACTGAGACGCGGACCGCACAAACGGTCCGGGCCTGGAGTCACTCTCGAAGGTCAATACGGGGACTGGCGTGGCTCGCTGAAGGGCGTCTGGCGCGGCGTTGAGGTGCCGGCACCATCAACATTCGCGCCCCAGTTCGCGCATAAGCAGACCCGCTCTCTCGGATCAGCCAGCCGTAATTTGCTTCTCGCCTGCCGGGTCACAGGGGTCGGCATTCGCACGCCTTCCTGGTCCTCCGCGCCTGACTGGAATGGTGTAGACAACTGCGGAGGATTGCGACCTTAATCCCCCAGGCTTTCCTGTCCCGGCTGCGCCCTCTTCCTCCTCGCTGCTGTGAGGGGGAGGCCGCGGGGCCTGAGCCGCGCCGTCCCCTGCTTCCCTGTCCCTCTTCTCGCTGGCGTTCTTTGCTACAGGCGGGGTTGCGTTGGCGGCGGCAGGTGCAGGCTTGTGCGACCGGTTGTGTCGCGCTGCTCGGACGGGGGCGAGCTGGAAGCGCGCTACCTGTTGAGTCCTTCCTCTCAGAGATACCGGCGGCAGATCTCTTCCAGTTTTCGAGGCCGCGGCCAAACTACTCGAAGGGGCGTCAGGCTTCTAGCTCCGCCTGGCCGCAGGTAAAGTCTGAGGGCCTGGGAACGCGGTTCAGCGCGAGATACCCTGAGGACGTCCGTCCCCATGCAGGCGCCTGCACTTCTCCGAACTCATCCTCGTGACTTCTTGCACCTAACGCTTCTTCCGCCCTTATATTTTACATGGGGAAATGGTTGTTGCTGGCGACACCGTTTCTCCGGTCGCGACCGGCCTCATAAACAGAGGGGGATTCTCCTGCCGCTCCGCGGCGGCTGATGTCGCGGCGTAGCCGCCGTCCCTGTTTGTGGTGCCCGTCAGACGAGCGACGATTAATCAATTGGGGCGACGTTCGCGATGGAAGAGGAGGGAATTTTCCGCCAAGCGCCCAGAGATTCCGAGCCGGTCTGCGGCCGCGTCGTCGTCGGTGGTGGTGTGGGCTCTGGCGGTGGTGGTGGCGCGGGCGGACGCCCGGCGTATACCGCTACTCCGGCCAACCTGTCGCGCCGACTTCTCCGTCGTCCGATAGACGACGATCATACAGCATCAGTTGCCGAGTGCCGGGGCGACCCTTCACGGTATGTAGCGTGAGGTAACGATCCGCGACCCCGGCGAGCGGTGGGGTAGCCTGGGCCCATAACCAAGGGGCAGCGAGCGAGACGACTCTCGTGTGGCGGGGAGATGAAGGGAGCAAGTCCCGGCCTGAGAGGGTCAGCGCGACTCACCCTCGAGGGTCGCGCGCCTCCTGCGGCATTGTGCGCCGCGCATAGTGCGGGCGCCACGAGGCCTGTGCACTCCTCGCGGTCCTCAGCTGGTCGGCGAGCGCGTGCGTGTACCCTCGCCTCGGCTGCGGGGGTGGAGGAGGGGGCGCGACGCCTGTTAGTTGCGGCCGCTCGCCGCGCCGAGGAGCGCTCCGGTCAAACCTACCGAGCCTGCCTGAGGCTCCTCAGCCCGCTTCGAGGTCAGGATTTCTGCCTCCATGCCTATTTGCCGCACGGAGCAGGGCGACCTTGGGTGGCGGTGCGAGCGAGGAGCGAGGGCCTCCTGAATGGAGGCCACCGACTCTCTCAGGCCTCTGAGGGTCCCTTTAGGCCCTTCTGAGACCTTCATGACGCCAGCTACCACCGCCAAAGAATCGGCGATCTGCTGGAGGCCCTCCGCGGACGGGGAAATGCATTGTTGCACCATTCGCGGCTGGTGTATCGACGCCGATTAATCAATACGACCGGCGCCGGGTTGGCCCACTAAAACCCCATGGGAGCCTTCTTCCAGCAGAGTGCTCACGGTATGCTCTCGACCCCGGCGAGCGGTGGGCCGCCTCGTAACCAGAGGCGGCCTTGGGACCGGCCCTGAGAGGGTCGCGCGGCTATCTTCCATAGTGCACCTGTCTGGTCCGAACCTCGACGCCTGCTGCCGCTCGCCCGTGGCAGAGGGAGCCACGGGCGTTACCTCGCGGCGCCGCTGGGCGCGGCGGCTGATGTTGCTGGCCGTTGCGCGCGCTTCCGGCGCCTTGGTACGGCTGGCCTTTTGCTAGGTGGGCTTCCGGGATCCGCAGGATCCCCACCCAGCTGGCTGGCGGGCACACGCAGTGCGGCTTGCAGGCAGGGGCCGGTCACCAGGTGCGGTTACCGCAGCGGCGAGATCGCTGTGGTCCACCTCAGAGCGCATCTCGCCGCCACATGCCCAAGCTCGTGGCGGAAGCACCTCGGCGCCGGTGGGGGGAGGCTTCGTGGCTGAGGACAGCCCCTGAGCTTGTCCTTCCTCATCACCAGCGGCGGCCGCCATCGGGCGAGCCACTATCCACGGAGAGCTCCGCCTCTGTCTGTCGGGGACGGATTTTGAACGCTTGACGCTGTGCGCCGAACATCCGGTGGTCCGCGATGATGGCAGCGGCCGTCTTTTGTGGTGGTGTCAGCTGAGACGCGGAGGAACCGTCTCTCCGCTGGACGCATCCTGGCATTAGGACGGTGCGACTCGCGGCAGGGCGTCGCTTTGGGGCGCCGGCGCCAGGTAGCACCAGCATCCGCGCCCAGTGCGCGCGCACGCTAGGCCGAACGCGCCTCGATCCCGAGGTCAGCCAGCCGGATTGTTTCTGGCCGAAGAGGTTCCGCGTACGTGACGCCTCCCTTCTCCGCGCCTGGCTGCAGAGTCAGGATGACTGCGGCGGACTCGGCGACGCAGGCGCAGGCACCCTTCTTCTGGGCCGTATCCCTCCCCTTTTGTGGGGAGGAGGGAGCCTGGGGCGAGCCTGCGCCATCCCTTACTCCCGCCCTCGTCTCTTTGCCCGCGCCGCGCGCGGGTGGTCGGCGTGGCGCGGCAGCTGCCGGCTGTGCCGACGACGGCAGGCGCCTCTGTCCCTTGCTGACCGTCCGCCCTTCTCCGGCGGGGTGAGGGTGAGGAGGGGGGCAACGGACAGGAATTTGGCGGAGGCGATGCGTCATTTCTCGCTCTCTGTGATGGAAGCAAGCGAGACTCTTCGCAAGGGCGCTGGAGGATGCTGGGCTGAGCTCGATACTGCTTTGGAGGGAGGAGCGCCGCGCAGGCGATGCAGTGATGATGGCCCCGGAGCGCATCCGCTCTCCATGGCCGCGAACCTACTCTCGAAGAGGAGCGTCAAAGGCGCGGTTCGGCCGCCGACTCCAGTTCGGCGACTGGTTCGACTGGGCGACGGGCGGGCGCGTAGCTTCCGTGAGCTGACTGAGCTCCATCAGCAGTTCGGAGGTTCGGCCAACCTCCGGCCTCATGCGCGCGGTTGCTGCACGGGCAGGGCGACCTCCGGTACGCTTGTGCGGCTGAGAAGCCTGTCCTCTGGCTGACGACACCGCCTGCATCTGCTCTTTGCAACCTGGCCACCACGCCAACGAGTCGGCGATCTAAGGCCTCAGGCGTGCCTCCTCTGCACCACCGGTCTTGGACCCAGTCCTGCGCCATTAGTCGGGCTCGCTTTGGACACGAGCGCCCTTTGGCTAGACTCTGTATTCCTGGTGGTAGGAAATGTCCTAACCCCGCTTGGCATCGGCCAAAAAGTCGGGGACTATGCCCTCCTCATCTGACGACGACGTAGGTGTGAGGGTCGTCCAGAGCGCAGGTCAGAGGGGCAGCCGCCGGTGCTTCTGCAGCCGGGGCCTTTGGTGGGGCCAGGGGTCTTGTCCTGGCTGAGCGAGGAGATAATGTCAACTGGCGGCGGAGCCAGATTGCTACTCTTCGGTTCCTCAGACCAGCGAGATCGCCGAGAGGAACGGGGCCTAATCCACCTAACTTTTTTTTTTTTTTTACATGGATGCGTGCCGCACGGTAGGGCCCCGACTGACGCCGGGTGGGAGCCTTCTTCAGAAGAGTGCCGGGTCACGGTATGCCTCTGATCGACCCTGGCGAGCGGTCTCCCTCCTGCAGCCGGGGATGGTGTTCTGCTGGATAGGCAGGAGGCCTGTCGAGTCTCGCAGACCGTGCCGCTCGCCCGTGGCCACCGCCACGGGCCTTACTCCTGCCGCTTCGCGGCGGCTGATGGTTGTTGCCGCCGCGGCCGCGGCCTTGTCGGCTGGCTGCCTGGCGATTACTCCTGTTATGACATTTGCATTCCGGCTTCGCACAGAGCAGTCGCAGGTGCAGGGCCGGTCAGTTTTCCGCAGGGCGGCGGTCTCCTCTGAGGTGCACATCGCCGCCACGTGACCAGCAGCGTGGCGGTAGCACCTCTGTCCTGTGAGGCAGGGCCTTCACGAGGGCGGAAGTCCAGCCAGGAGTCTCGTCCCGCTGGGCGCCACCACCGTCTGCAAACGCCCATCCCATCTGTACGGCTTGACAGCCTTGATGCCCCGTAGGAGCGATTCGGCGGCCACATTCCTCTGCGTGCAGTTGATCGTCCATCTTCGTTGATAGGTTCATCATTGTGCGGCGAGGGCGTCGGCCTTGGCGCTGTCGGCGCCAGAAGCACCAACATGCCGAAGGCCGCCCTCGATCGCCGAGGTCAGCCAGCCGTATTCGATTTGGCCGCTCGAACAGCCCTCTCCCGAGCCGCAGCCGAGGAGGGGCGCCGGACAGCGGGCGGTGGTGGACCGCCTGTCGGCTTTGGTAGGGCGGCCGACAGGCCGCGTGAGAACTTTGAGTCACACGCTAGGCCTAAACTGAGGAGCTAACCTCGGTGAGACCGCTAAGAGCCGCGCGTAGCCTGGCCTAACTAACACACTCGTCGGTTGGGTTTTTTAGACATTTTTGTTCCCACGAGTAATTATCCTAACCTAAAAGCTAACCTAACCAGCCTCGCGACCGGCTGGTGCCCAGTACAGCGAGACTCTCCTTCTACGGGCGCGGGGCAGAACTGCGCCGTTTCTCTACGACGTTGGGCGGAGCAGCGACGCTGACGTCGCCTCGGATGGGAGGTGTTTGAGGGAGCAAGTTTAAAGGGAAGGAATACAAGGATGGCTAAGGGCCCTGGGGACGCATTGGGGAAACCTACTTCGTCGGTGCACCTAACTAACCTAACCTAACCTAACTCCAACTTTTTTTTTTTTTTTACATGGGGAAATGCGTTGCCGCAAGAACCGTCAGCCGCGAGGGGGATGTCGTGCTGTAGCTCCCTGACGCCGATTAATCAATACGACCGAGCGCCGGGTATACCCACTAAAACCCCATGGGAGCCTCCTTGATCCGCGACCCCGGCGGTGTGGGCCGCCCATAACCAGAGATGGTGTTCCCGGCCCTGAGAGAAGGTCGCGCGGCTACCTTCGCGCCCTCTCGCGGCAGCGGGCGGAGGCCTGACTGGGTCCCCGTGGCCTCGACGCCCGCTGCCGCCGCCCGTGGCATTACCGCCACGGGCATGCCGCTCGCGGCGGCTGGTGTTGCCGCCGCGGAAACTTTCCTGGTGCTTGAGCCCACCTGGTGACCGGCCGGCCTGCCCGCGGCAGCGCACACAGGACAGTGCGGCTTCGCAGTGCAGGGCGGTCACCAGGTGACTTGGCCGCAGCGGTGTTTGCTGCGGTTCACCTCGGAGGTGCGCCGCCGCTACGTGACCAGTCTCGTGGCAGCGGAAGCCCTCTGTCCTGGGGCAGGGCCTCACGGTCGGAAGACCAGCCCACCAGGAGTTTGCACCTGAGGAGTTTTGGCGGCCGCCAGGGCAGGCCACCACCGTCTGGCGGAGACCTTGAGCTTTGATGCGATGGCAGCGGCCACGTCCTCCTCGTGACGGATCATCCAGAGACGCGACCTAACTTAACACAGTCTTCGGGCCTGACAAGAGGACGGTTCGAAGCTGTAACCTCGGCGAGGCGTCAGCTAACCTAACCTGGGGCGGTGTAACCTCCGCGCCCCAGTCTAACCTAACCTCTATCCCGAGGTCGGCCAGCCGGAGCCGGGGAGGTGTTATTTGCGCCTGGAGAGGGTCGCGCGGTTCCGCCTCGCGCCCTCCTGCGGCAGAGGTTCGCGTACGTCGTCAGGACGACGGCGGCGGACTCTCGGTCGGTCTCCTTCCTCGCCGGAGCGCGGGGTAGGCTGTTGGTGTACGACGGTGGGGCTTTCATGGCCTACCGTCGTCCAGTTCTCGACCGCGGCTACGGCCGCGAGGAGGGCGCCGGACAGGCAGGTGGTGGCGGGTGACTTCGCCACCGCCTTCTTCTTACTGGCCCTCTGAGAGGGCAACGGAGGGTACTCTTCCACCACCGACCCGGGTGAGCTGGGCAACTCGGTGGGGTTGTGGGTCTAGCTGAGGAGCGGGGCTCAGGCGCCAGCTGGCGACTGTGCCAGCTGTGCCGAGCGCAATCTGCCCTCCAGGCTGCGAACCTGCTCTCCATTGCGAGAGTACCGGTTCGCAGCCAACGCCGTCTCCATGTTGGCGATGGGACTGGCGTGCCTGAGGCTCTCAACTCGCTACGGAGGTCCGGCTGTGAGCAGGGCGACCTCCTCGGTTGGTGCGAGTGAGGAGCTCTTCTGAGGCCTCCTGGTGCGGCCGCCGCCTCCTTGAGGCTCATCCTTTCAGACTGGCGACTCAGCCACCACCGGGCCAACGAGTCGGCGATACTCATGAGCTGACCTCGCGGTGGCGCTGAGGCTCTTCCACGATCTCCTTCTCGGTTTGGAAAGCGCGTTGGGCCTCCACGAGCAGACGGCCCCTGCCCTGCTTGGCTAGGCGGGGGTGGACGATAGGGTGCGTGCGCGGCGAGGATAGGTCATCTCAAGGCCAGAACCCCAACCGCGTGTTGCGGAGGCAGTAGCTTTGCCCTTCCTCCGGCGCACAGCCGGGGCCTTGTGGGGCCTGGTTAGTCTCTCCTCGCGCCCGAGGAGTCGGAGGCGTCTGTCAAGGGCTGCGACCGCGTGTGCCTCTTCAGGCACTACGTCGGTTGGTGTTTTGGATTTTGATCTGTCCATTTTGTTCCCACGAGTCGAAACTTTTTAAACAAAAACGGGTGTGGTCCGCAGTAGCGACGGGTTTACCCCGGCCCTGTTAGGTATTAGGGGATTTTATTGTGGTGCTCATCCACTTGGGCCAGCCATGAAGGCAAGCCTGGCGGTCGCCGTGTGGCCGACGGACCACGACACCACACGGATAACGCTCGCATCTGCCCGCCGCCACTGTCCTCTAAGGGAAAGGTGTTTGTGAGGAGGTTTGGGAGGAAGAGGTAGGAATACAAGGATTTGGAGTGGATAGGTGGGACACCACTGTCACGGAGTGAAGGGGATGTGACAGTGGCGGCTAAGGGCGACGCATTGGCACCGCTTCCTGACGGGCCAGCTCAACCTAACCTAACCTAACCTAACCTTTTTTTTTTTTTTTTTTTTACATGGGGAAATGCATTGCCGCACCATCAGCCGCGCGGGGAGGTCGCGCTGCCGATTAATCAATACGACCGGCGCCGGGTATACCCACTAAAACCCCATGGGAGCGCAGGAGTGCAGCCCTTGATCCGCGAGAGCGAGCGGTGGGCCGCCTCATAACCAGAGGCGGCTCTCTCCGTGCGGGCCGGGGATGGTCGGCCCTGAGCATGCGTGGGCGGGCAGAGGCCTGTCTAGTCCCCGACTCTGAGTGGTGTTGCCGCCGCGGCCGCGGCCTTGTCCGGCGCCATACGGCGACAGGACCTGGAGCCCACCTGATGACCGGCCGGTTTGTGCGGCTTCGCACAGAGCGCAGGCTTGCGGTGCAGGATGTGCAGCGGTAGCAGTGACGCTGCGGTCCATCGCACATCGCCGCCACGTGACCAGCAGCGGCGGCGATGCAAAGCGAGAGCGGGGGGAAGTCAACCCCAGTCTCTACCAGCGGGGAACATCAGCTTGCCAGGCGACCGGCGGCCGCGCGACCGGAGGCCCCGTGCCCCTGACCGGTAGCACCCGTGGTCGCGCGACGGCTCCTCGCCCGTCGTGTGCTGCACGGTGATCCAAGCCCCGAGACGCGATATACACCACCTTCTCGTCTGCCGCGCACAGCTCCTCAATTGTGCCAGTTGTTCTGAGAGCGTTTGGGTCGTCGTGGCTAAGAAGCATTCGCCGCCCAGTGCCATATTCCCGAGTTCTTCCTGATGGAAGAAGGTTGCCAAGTAACCCCTCGGTTCCGCCGGCCGGCTGGAGTAATGAACTGCGGCGGATTTTCGCAGCCTTAGTCGGCGAACTTCTCTTCTCCTTCGAGGCTGTTTCTTCTATGCGGTCCCTTGCCCTTCCCTCGCGGCCTTCTCCTGGCCTCGTGAGCGCTATCAGGGCAGGCGGCGCAGGTGCCGCCGATTGTGCGCGGCCCGGCAGTGCTTCTTTTCGCCTGGCTCCTGTGGCCGTTGTCCACGTAGTTGCAGGTCGACACCGACGCATTTGCGGGCCGAAAGACGCAACGCCTCCATGACGATTCGGGATGAGAGCGAGGAATTCTTCAGCAAGAGCCGCGCGAGAACGTGGGCGAAGCTCGCTGAGAGGTGGCCGCGACGGCGATGGGGCTTGTGACGAGTCAACTGCTTCCATGGGCTGACTTCCATCCATTAGAGATCCTGATTCACCTTGGTCACCGGCTCCGCCTGTTGCGCACGCCTGAACGGAGCTGCGAAGATGCTGGCTATTTGCCGCACGGAGCAGGGCGATCGCCTTCTGGCGGTGCCGAGCGGGCAGGGCAGCGCTGTCCTGAGAGCCTCCTGAATTCAGTCAGGAGCCTCTGCCCCTCATGGCCGACACCTTCTGAAAGCCTTGAAGCATTTCCAAACTTTAGCCACTTCCGTGGGAGTTAATCGCGATCTGTCGGTCCTGTCTGGCTGCAGCCCGCGCCCGGCTGCCTGCGCACCCTTGTGACTGCCTTGTTTGAGCGTCTGCGATCCTGGGCCTCCATCGCGCGCGCGGCTCGCGTCGATCGAGGCACGCAGTACTTCCCGCTCCCAGCTGTTGAGGACCAAAGGCCCTCCGAGCCCAGCGCGTAAGCAGTCGGCTAAGCTCCCTAGGTGGAGGAGGCACTCCCTTCGCGGTGTCGGATTGGAAGAGTTCGTGGAACGTCTGTCTCAACGGCTGCCGGAGGAAGTTGCATGCCTCTTCGCTTGTCGCGTTCCAGCCGCAGCCTTCCCTCCTTATCTTGCTCTTCCCTTTTGGGAGCGCCGCCTGGCAGTGGGGCCTGAGTTGCCTGCCTTTCCGCTGCTTTTTGGACCGCGTAGGGCCTTACCCCCTTTGGACCCAGCCTGCAGCCCACCCTTCGAATGGGCGTCGCCGGACAGCTCTAGGACCTACCACCACTGCCGATGGTATGGAGGACCCGACGCGAGATAGTCCGACAGAGAAGCGGCGGGGCGGCATGAGCTTTAGTCCGGGACCCCGCTAAAAACTCTTCTCCGCGGGCTAAGTGTTTAGGCTCTGCTGCCGTCCCCTCACCTCTTGACGGTCTCCCCATGATTCGAGTCATTCATACAACATAACATAAAATGACATAGTGGTTCGCTTCCCGACCATTCACAGCTCGGAGAAGTGCAGGGTTTTATTGAGGTTTTCTCCCTCTGTTAATTGGCCAGGCCCTGCGGTCCAGGCGGCGCCGCACAGTGCCAGACTCTCGCCCACCACCGGGCCACTCGCGAACGTGTGCTACAACGCCACCACAACGTTCGGTGGTGGCAGAACACGCACTCACCGTAACAGCGCCACCAAGACGTTGCCGGTGCGAGACCGGTTTCGCGTTTGAGAGCAACAAGGTTTTTTTTGTTGGGTTTACATGGGGAAAGGGGCCGAGATGCGTGCGCCATGTCACCGAACCTTAACCTTAACATGCAGAAATGCATTACGCGAGGGCCGGAGGAAGTCGTGGCTGGTAGCCTCCTGACGCCGGTTAATCAGTACGACCGGCGCCGGTATACCCACTAAACCCATGGGGCCTCCTACAGCCTGCAGGGTGCCGGTCGCGGTATTTAAACCCGAGGTATTACCCGCTTCCGGCGGTGGTGTGGCGCCCCCGCTGACGGGGCGGCTCTTCTTCGTGCGAGCCGGGAGGCCTCCGGCTCTGGGAAAATCGCGCGGCTGCTTCCGCGCCTTGCATAGGTGGCGGGAGAGGCCTGTCAAGATCCCCGAGGCCTCGACCGCCGTTGCTCTGCCCGTGGCATGTTGCCACAGCGATACGGCTGGGCGCTGGGCGCGGCTGGTGGTGCGGTTCAGCACCATGGCGTGCTCCTGTCCGCATCCGGCTGGCTGACTTACCTCTCTGGTGGGCCGGCAGCCTGCGGAGCGGCTTCGAGCAGCCTGGTGCTGGCTCGCGGCGCAGCACGCAGGGCAGTGGTTCGCTGTGTGTGCGAGTGCAGCCGGTCACCAGATGTCGATGTCCGCAGCGGTAACATACCGCCGCTGTGGTCCTCGGAGGTGCATACGCCGCCACGTGGCCAAGTCCTTTCGTGGCGGCGATAACACTGCTGGGTGCTGCGGGCAGGGCTTCTGAGCGGAAGACCAGCCCACAGTTTGTCCTTAACGGAGGCGCGGCTGCCATCGGAGAGCTAACACGAGCCCATCCGTCTTTGCAGGACGCGGACCTTCGGAACTTTGGTTCCCCATCCGTGGTCCGCGATGTGGCGTTCCTCTCTCCAGGGCGTGGTCGTCAGGCTCGAGACGCGATACACAGCTCTTCTGAGTCCTGACGCACGCGATCCTCGGGGTAGAGGTCCTGTTCAGAGGCGTCTGCTTTGGCGCGGCGCCTGAAGCCACTACCACCAGCAGCATGCGCGCCCAGCGCGCGCGCCTCTTCAAGCGGGACCTCCCGATCCCGAGGTCGGCCAGCCGAATTTCTTCGCTTTGAGAAAGAGGGTTCGGCGCGTGACTCGATTCTCGCCCCGCGCGCTGGCCGGCTAGTCAGGACGACTGCGGCGGATCTTTGGGACGCGTCGCGAGACCTCTCTTAGGCTATCTTAGGTGGCTGCGGAGAGAGGGGCCAGCGAGGCCGGCCTGCGCCTTCGTCCTCCCGCTCCTTCTCCTCTCATGCCCGCGTCGCTGAGCGCGTGGCCGCGGCAGTGCAGCGCGCGTTGGAATACTGACAACGGCGGCGGGCCTTGGTCCGGTTCGGCGTCCTACTTGTCAACCTCCCAGCCGTAGCTACGGCCGCGAGGAACGCTGACAGGCACTTGGGCGTCTGTCGCTGCCGCTGAGTCTTTGTGTGGGAAGCGAGATCCTCGTCGGCGCCCAGGATGAGCAAGCGGAGGCCGGATCTAGGCGCGAGCGGGCCGCTCCGGTCAGAACCCGCAGGTTGAGTCCTTCCATGGCCGCGAACCGACTCTCCATTAGGGAGTCATTCTGTCGAGGTTCGCGCCGTCGCCTCAATTGGGCAGGTGCTGGCGGCGGCGCGCGGCCGTGAGCTGGCCTGAGGCCTCAGCTCGCACCTGGAGGTCAAGCGACCCGGCCTCCATGCGGCTATTTGCACGGGCAAACGACTCCTGGGTGGCGGTGCGAGGTCAGAGCCTCAGAAGCCTTGTAATGGAGGCCGGAGACTCTCCAGGGCCTTCTTGGAGGTCCTTTAAGGTCTTCGAGACTGCGACGCCAGCTACCACCGCCAAAGAATCGGCGATCTCCGTGGAGGCTCCGCGGCGAGACTGGAGGCCTTGGTGTGGTGCGTCGGATCGAGCGGGCCTGGTGGGCCACAAGGAGGGTCCGGCCTTGCCAGCGGGCGAGGTGAGTTGGCACCCCTTCTCATGATGTCGCATCGTTTGGGTCGCTCTCGTCGCACCTCGCGGCGCCGAGCGGGGCGCTCTGGAAGGGACTTCCTCCTCTCCCTCCGACCTGCGAGAGCATGACTCGTAGCTGTTTAGAACCGATCAGATAGGACAAGCACGTCCTCCAGCGCTCTCCGGCCCTTGGGTGAGCTTGTGCCTTCGCGCCTCTCGACTGCACCGCCTGGCGTCCGTTGTGTAAAATTGTGCGCTTAACAATAAAAAACTGTAGCTGCCGGAGCCTCAAACTCGGCGGGGGCCAGGAGAGGGGCACCACTGATCGCTCTGATCGGACGACGATAGAGGACGCACAGGTCGTCCGCCTTTCTCCCGAGAGTCGGGCCCTCTGGCGCGTGTTGAAGAGAAGCAAGCAGATTTGGGGATGGGTGAGACCTGGCTCTGCAACCTAACCTAACTCTACTTCAATCAACTTTGTGGTGGGCCCCCATTAAACAGAGGGTCGCGCGCCCTCTCGCGCCCTCCCGCGGCATTGGTGCGGGCGGAGGCCTATCAAGTCCTCCTGTGCACGTGCCTCGTCGTCCAGGCTCGAGACGCGGAAGACACAGCCCTCTCGGGCCTGAGACGCGCACGTGGTCGATAGAGGACGGTGCAGCCGTCAGCTGGTCGGCGAGGGCCTTCCTCCTGGTGGGCTTCTGCCCCGCAGCGGTTCTGGGGGCGCTGTCTGTGCAGCGCACCAGCCCGCGTCCTCTATCCGAGGTCGGCCAGCCGGATCTGTTGGTTGCCTTTGAGAAGAGGTTCGGCATGATCCGCCGCGCCTTCGGCTGTAATGTCAGGACGACGGCGGCGGACTCTGACTGGGCACCAGGCACCGCGGAGACTCCTTCTCCAGAGGAGGGGGGCTGCACTAATTTCTCCCCTTCCCTTTCCCCGCGCTCCTCTCCTCTCCTCGTCGCCGAGCTTTTGGCCAGTTGGGGCCAGACGACGGCGGCCTTGGTTTTTGCCCTCGTCTTGTGGCTGAACGCCTTGTCGTCAGAGGCCGTGTTGCCGCGCCGGAGGAAGGGGCGCCGGACAGGCACTTGCGGGCGGCGTGGAGGTTACGAGTAAGTGGGGAACTAACTTCTCATAGCTTGAGTGAGAGCGGGGCTCCGGCCAAACTGGCGCGCCTGGGGGCGCTGTCGGTGCCTGGCAATTGCCTCCATGGCCGCGAGGCCTCCCTCTATCCGACTTCCATAGGAGAGTCATTCGCCTTGTCCAGGTTCGCGCCATAACATCGCCTCAATATTGGGCGGTGGTGCGCGGCGCGGCTTGCGCGCGGCCGCATGAGCAAAGCTGAGGCTCTCAGCCTCGCTTCGGAGGTCAGTCTTCGCCTCCAGCTATCTTCTTGGCGGCCGCCGCACGGAGCAGGCGACCCCGGCTGCCGATCCTGAATGGAGGCCCTGCCTCCTGGGCCTTCTGAGGGTCCCTTCAGGCCCTTTGAGACTAGTTGCGACGCCAGCCACCACCGCCAAAGAATCGGCGATCTGCCGCTGGAGGCCCTCCGCGTGGCTGGTGTGAGCGAGTGCCGGGAGGGGCCTGTGTGGGAAGCCCACAAGGAGTTCCGGCTCTTGCCTGGCACCCTTGTGGTCGCCATCGTTTGGGCTCCTCTCCGCGATCTGGGCGGCGGAGGGGTGGACCACCTGCGCCTGTTCGGCGGCCGCTAGGCCCACGCGTTGTTGAGGACGGTCTTCGCCTGCTTGGCGTCCGGCGCTTTGGCAGCTGCCGGAAACCGCCCAGGCGGGGGCCGAGGAGGAGGGCCATCCCCTCCTCGTCGGACGACGTAAGAGGACAGGTCGTCGTCCTCAGGTTCGTCCAGAGCCATGAGCTCCGCCTGGAACTGTCTCAACCGCGTGTTGCGGAGGCACTTCTGCCTGGCTCATGTGTGCTCGTCCTCGCTATTTGCCCGGGGCGGGGCCTCCTTGGTGGGCCTGAGCAGGGGCTCGCTCGACTCGACTCTCAGCGGGCAGTCTTCGTTGCGTCCCTTTAAGCCGCTCCAACTGCACGACGCCAGGAGCTGGCTTGACTTGAAGAGGAGAGAGATCGAGCCCACAGTGAAGCCGCGAGTCTTGGCCTGGTCAAAAACTTTTCTTTCCTCCGTGGTCCCCGGGCCCTTTCGGGTTGTTTGGTTTGTTGGGCCCTTCATCGTTTGGGCTCGTCAGCTCCGCGCTTCGCAGCTGCGTCCACGGTTTGGGGTTTTGTTTAGCGCATCCATATTCTGCTTCCCACGAGTATTACAACATTTTAAAAAAGAAACTGGTGTGGTCCGCAGTAATGACCGCCCCCCGGCCTCAAAACAGATCACCATTATCTCCTCGCCCTGCGCCGCAGCTTATGTAGGGGATTTTATTGAGGTGCCAGGTTAGCTCACTGGCGCGCGGTCCCGTGCGTGGCGGGAGGCAGCCTCTAACGCCGGCCCTTCGCGTAGCGCCCATTTCTGGGCCTGCCGCCACTGTCGTGCCCGACGTCGATGGGGCGCAGGGCCAGAACCGCGCGGCCTCGTCCTGGCAACGGCAAGCCAGCGGAGCAGGTGCGTAACTGACGCTGCATGGAGACCGGTGAAGGGCGTTCTCCTAGACGTCGGAAGGGAGGGGTGTTTGAGAAGGAACAAGGTAAACTTGGGAGGAAGGGTAGGAATACAGGGATCTCTGCTCCGCCCTACCACTGTCACTGGAGTGAAGGGGGATGTGACAGTGGCCGCTAGGGCCCGGGGACGCATTCCCCTGTAGGCCGCTGCCCTGACGGAGATGTGTCCAGGCGGCACCCTGCATTCTGTTCCTGCAACCTTTTTTTTTTTTTTTTGATAACGCAGGGGGAATGTCTTTCTGTGACACTGCCTCGGGCCGGGTTGACTTTACCCCCGAGGGTGGAGACTCCCAGCGGTCGGAATTCCACGCATGGTGTTACTAGTAACGTTTTTTATTGAGGTGCCATCGAGATTCCGTCCGCCAAGGCTACCCAACCAACCTAACCTGTCGGCGGTCTCGCTTTTACGGGGCGTCACAGTCGCCGGGTGCGCAGGACAGAACTATAGCGCATCCTTCTCCTAGTAGGTACACGATGTGACGCCCCTACGCGTGGCGTCACTCCCTATACTCGAGTGGCCCTCGGGGCCACCCTCTTCACCGATAGGGGAAGTCCCAGCGGGTTCCCGGTCCCCGTGGGCCCCTATGATGGCATCCTATGGTGGGAGGAGGTGGGCATACCGACGCCTTCGGCGGCCTACGCGCTAGCCGGCGGATCGGATCCGTCGTCCGGAGTTCCTCCTCCCTCTCCTCTCTCGCGACCTGTGACCTTCTGGAGCAGGACAGACTCACAGAAGGAGGCCACTCCTTGTACAGTTGTCTTCTCACCAGGACGGGACGACCATGTCTTTGGAGTGAGTCACCCAACCAAATTCTCTCCATTATGTGACGCTGATAACTGATGTCCCCAGGCGGCGCACTCCGTCAGACACCCCTCGGTGGACCGCCGTATCCTCCTGCGCCGCATGTGCTGGCAGCTCCGGTGTCGGTTCTCGCCTAACTACCGCGTAGTAGTCAGATCGAATCCCGTCCGCACACTGCTACCCACTAAACCTAACCTGCGCCTCTTTCCCACGCTTTTACATAGGCTACTGCGTTCGTGACGCCCCACGCAATGGACACGGGTTACATCTCGCGGCCCCTGTGACGGCACTAAGGGAGGTGGAGTGGTAGCGACGCCGGTCCGCCGTCGTCGGATAAGGTCGCTGTACTCACCCACCAGGGACATTACCGCGGAGAAGCCGCTCTCCATCCGTCCTCGCTCGACAACATGCGCTTCAACCAGGCCGGACACAGGGACTGTGCTTTCCAGCTGATGACGCTGAGGTCGCACCAGCGTATGGTACACGAAGGGTGCGCCGCACTCGTCGGGCCGTCGGTTCCCGCCCGCTGTCTGATGCAGATGCCACGCACCCATGCGGTAAGTATCTGCGTCAGCCTGTGCCTCGGCGATTTCGAGACCCAGCGAGACAGGTTCCACCGCCTGATCCACCGTCTCCTTTCCTGCTACTGGGACTCAGAGACATCAGCTTCGGCACACAGTATCTTTCAATTCCGGGCCAGGCGCACGTCAACTGTCGGGGCAGGATTTTGGCTTTGGGGGCGCTTCGGCCAGGCAAGCGTCAGCATCCGCGCTCCCAAGCGCGCTTTCGCCGAACGCCGCCCTCGCCCGCCAGTAGTCGGCCAGTCCTGAAGCTTTGGTACCGCGTACCTGATGGGTAGAGTCAGGATGACTCGGCGGACTTCGGCAAGAACGCGCTTCCTCCTTGCAAGGTTGTCTTCTGCGGGCAGGAAGGGCATGGGGGCTGCGAGGCCATCCAGTGCACGTCCCTTTACCGAGTTCCTGCCGCGCGACCTTCTCGCCGCTGAGCAGGGCCTGCGCAGCGGCGGTCCCGGTTTCGTGGTCGGCTGAGCGCCGGACGAACGAGGCGGTGCGATTTGGCCTCAACTGCCACTGTCGTCCAGCTCCCTCTCGACCGCGCGGTCGAGGAGGGAGGGGCGCCGGACAGCAGGCCTATGCGGGATCAGACTTCGCCACCCGACTCTATGCGAGGAGACAGGCTTCCAGGTGGATCCCTGCCACCGACCAGGGTCGGCCGCTTGGGTCCAGCTCTGGGCTCTCGGGAGGCGCGGCTGGTGATGAGGTCCAGCTGTGCTGCGTACGCTCCTCATGCCGCGAACCGCTCTCAGAGAGTTAATGCGGTCCAGGTTCGCGACCACGCCGTTCCATGTTTGGCGATGGGACTGGCACCTGAGCTGCGCCGACGCCAGCGATCTCCAGCCTGAGGCTCTCAGCTCGCCCGAGTCGGCGATCTCGCCTCCAGCAACCTCATGATAGATTCGCCGCAAAGCAGGGCGACCTCCTCGGCCCGGGCTCTTCTGAGGCCTCCAATCGCTCTGAGGCCAAACGGTGGCTGCCCTTCGACGTTCGCCACACTAGCGCCACCGCCTGACGGAAGATCTGGCGCCCCTGCTGCGTGAGCCGCGAGCTTCGGGAGGCACCTCAACATGACAACAGGGCATCAACGCTTGGAGCGACCTGGTCACCCTCGCCTGAAGCCCATAGCTGTGGCCTGATCTCTTTCTGTGTAGCTCCGCGCGTTGGGCCTCCACGAGCGCTGTTTCCGTTGATGTGTGGTTGGGCGACCTGGCCCGTCTTGGCCACCCTGTCAAGGCGGACGATTTGGCATGCAGAGGCCGGGCGGGGCTACGAGGGCAATATCCTCTTCGTCGGACGACGATCTGGTGAGGTCATCATAAGCCATCTGAGCCTGCGATGTTGCGGGAGCACCCGCCTTCTCCCCATCCGGCGCGGTGCTCGACCTCAAGCGACAGGGGCCGCTCCTTCTAACTTCTTCTTGATAGGCCGGACGAGACTGCCGTCGTCAGTTGGAAGAGGCTCGATCCATGGTGCGGAGGTATGGGCCCGCGAGATCAGGAAGCGCGAGTCCGTCAATAACTATTCAAGGCCCGACGGTTGGGGTTGCTCGCTGTCGATCGGCATCTACGGCGAAGGCGTGCCCTTCTCGTGCACTGCGATCTGGAAGTGGGTTTTAACGTCGACTCCACATTCATTCTTCCTGCGAGCCTTCGTTGGCATATTGCAAGGGCCTGTTGGTCCGCAACGACCGATATCTCAACCTGGCTTCCTCCAATTCGCCCTGCGCCGCAGCTTAAGGTTTGGTGCATTTTAACTTTGAGCCTCCTTGGCACCGGCCATTAAGGCGCAGTCCCGTGGACGTGACGCCGCGCCGAGAGACGACTGAGGACCACGGACGCCGCTCAGGCGGTCAGTGCCCATCTCTGGGCCGCGCCGCCAATTCCTCAACGTCCGGGTTCCACCATCCACCGGATTGGCAGAACCGCGCCGTTATTCTCGACGGTCAGCGGAGCGAAGCTCGACGCTGACGGTCGCCGTCAGATGGGAGCCGAGGGAGTCTGTCATCTATACTGAAGAAGGAAGGAATGACAAGGATGTTGGACATAGGTGGGACACCACTGTCACGGAGAAAGGTGGCGGCTAGGGCCCCGGGGACGCATCCTTGTAACCGCCGCTTCCCACCCTGACGGAGACGTGTCCAGGGCGACCCCTGGGGACCTAAACTAACCACTATGGGGATCATTGCCGCACGCGATCGCGGCCGGTGTGACCCGATCGCCCCGATTGAGGATCGACAGACGACGCTTTGGCGCCGCCTACGACTAAAACTTCTCGGGAGCGGTGCAGGGGTCACGCGTATGTAGCAGTGAGGTCCTTGATCAAACGCGACCTCGGCGAGCGGTCGCACGGCCGCTCGGAATAACAGAGTCGGCCTTCCGTGTGCGGATCCGGGGTGGTGTGCTTCTCGGCCCTGAGAGGGTCGCGCGGCTTCCTCTCGTCGCCCTCTCGCGGAAATGGAGCGGGCGGAGGCTGCGTCTAGTCCCTACCCAGGCCCGGCGGATGAGTACGCTCCTCCGCCCGCTTGTTCTCCCCGTGACCTGCCACGGGCCTTACTCCTTGAGGCCCCCGCGGCGGCTGATGGTGTCATTCGCCTGGAGTCCGCGGCCTTGTCCGGACCATACGGCTGGCTGCCGGCGATTCCTCCTGGTGGGCCTACACCGCAGACCTGCCCCACCTGATGACCGGCCGGTTTGCCCGCGGCTCGCACAGAGCAGTGCGGCCGCAGCATGAGCCGGTCACTGATGGCCGGCTTTCTGTCCGCAGCGGTAACAGTGACCGCTGCGGTCCACCTCTGAGGTGCATCGCACGCCACGTGACCAGCAGCGTGGCAGCGGTAGCACCGCTGTCCTGGGAGCAGGGCTTCACCAGGCGGAAGTCCAGCCCACCAGGAGTCTCGTTCTGAGCTGTCAAGAAGCTTTTGGCAGCCTTCGCCACCGGGCACTGACATAGTAGGCCACCACCGTCTGCGCCCATCCCATCCGGGCCACGCGGGCTTTGACGCCTTTACGATGCTCCCGTAGGAGCATCCTCGTCGGTCCGAGCGATGGCGGCGGCCACATCCTCTGGCGTGCTGTGATCGTCCAGGCCCGAGACGCGAAGACAGTCTTCACGGCCTGGTCGGCGCACGTCCTCGGGATAGAGTTCGCCTCAGTTGGTTCGGCGAGGCGTCAGCCTGGGCGGCGCTCCAGGCGCCAGGAAGCACCAACATTCGCGCCCCCGTGCGCGCCCCCTCCCGAGGCCCATCGAGCCGAAGGCGACTCCCGCGGCCTCCCGATGTAGCCAGCCGTATCTCTTGACTTCCTTCGAGAAGAGGTTCGCGTACGCACCCCTCGTTCTGCGCCTGCCTCACAGCAGGATGACGGCGGCGGACTCGGGGACGCAATCTCTGGAACCTTCTTCTCGAGAGGCTTGAGGGGCGGGGGAGGCCTAAGGGTTGGGCTGCGAGATGGCCTCCCCTCCTACCCTTCCCTCTTACCTCCTGTTCCCGTCCGCTCGCGCTAGCAGCGCGAGGCAGGGAGCGCGGCTACGATGGGGTCGTTGGGCACGGTGCCTTCTACGGGGTCCTCTGACCGTCGTCCAGCCTGGTCTCCGGCCGCACTGGGGGATGGCGCCGGACTTGTGTGGACGGCGGTGACCGCTGCCGGGGATTCGACGTCATCACCGCATGACTGCCAGGTCTGGCCCTTGGGAGGGCAGGTGGGGAAGAAGTACGGTCAGCGACAGCCTCAGCATGCTGGCGAGCTCGGAGCTGGAGCAGGTTCCCGAGGAGGGCGTCGGGTTGTGACCGAGCGCACCTCGCTCCTCCATGGCCGCGAACCGACTCCTCCATGAGGGAGAGTCAGTAATCGGTCGAGGTTCGCGGCCGACTTGACTCAGTTCCTCTTTCCTCTGTTGCGGCTGGCGTCGCGGCTTCTCTGCACGTTGGTCACAACTTAGGCCTGAGGCCTCTCGGAACGGAGGTCTGATCTCTGCTCTCCATGCGGCTGTTTGCCGCACGAGCAGGGCGACCCCTCGAGAGTGCGAGTCATCGTTTCGAGGCCTCCCTAGGAGAGACGCCATGGCGGCCACGGCCTCTCCCTAGGGCCTAGTGTGCTGCCGAGGCCTCTTGGAGACCTTGGCTGCCACCCGGCGGTGCCACCGCCAAGGAGTCGGCGATCTGCTGCTGCAGGCCCTGCGCAGGTGAGCTGCACGTACAGCAGCCTGGCTGCGAGGGCGGGACCGGTCCAGACCTCGTCGCCCTCGCGGTGGCCATTGATGAGGCTCCACGATCTCCTTTGCGCTTATGCTCAAGCTCAGCGCGCTGGGCCTGCAAAGCGCCTGCTTGGCAGCAGCTAGCCCACATATTCCCAGTCTGTTCCGGGGGACGGCCTCTGCCCCGCTGTATCGGCGCTGAGCTGCCGTGGCTTAGCAGTCTTAGGGGCGGTCTTTCGTCGTCCTCGTCGTGCCGCGAGGAGATGAGTCGTCAAACACCATGTCTGGAAGTCGTAGCCAACAGCCGTTCGGCGTGTTGAATCCGACTTGCTCGGATCTTGCCTCTCAGGGCCGGGGCCTTTGGTGGGGCGAGTTGAACGGTTACTGTCCTCTCTCCGGATGGGTCGGACGGGGACATAATCCACTTCGAGTCGACCGAGCCAGCCTCCAGAATCGCGCTTCCGCCGGCGACAAGGTCGCCGACAGGAAGCGCGAAGAAAAGTGTCAAAACGAAATCTCAAACGCCTGGGCCCTTTCGTGTCGGTGTTGCCCTTCCGGCTGAGCGTCAACAGAGAACCGCCCTTCACACAAAATCGCTCACGTCTTTGGGGTTTTTTTAGTTTGCAAAGATCATAATGTTGTTCGATAGTTGTTGAATTTATCCACGAGTAAAAACAGGTCATCATGAAAAAAGGCGTGGTCCGCAGTAATGGCCGGCGGGCTTTACCTGGAGCCTCAAAGTTTACTCCCGCCCTGCGCCGCAGCTTAGCATTAGATTTTTATTGAGGTGCCACTACCGACTGGCCAGCCGGTGATCCCGTGTGGCCGCGGACGTGACCACGGCACCACACGGGATAACGCTCGGCGGTCAGTAGCAGAGCTCTCTGAACCGCGGGAACGCGGCCTCTTTAACTGGGGAAATACAACATTACAGGTTGCCCACAGTGGCAACCGCGCCGGGGAAGTCCGGCCGGTAGGGTGGGGGGACCCTGACGCCGGTTAATCAGTGACCTGACGCCGTATACCTACCAACCCATGGAGCTCAGAAAGGTGCCGGGTCGCGGTATTTAAACCCGAACCCGCTTCCCGCTTGGGCCGCCCCGCTGACGTGGGCGGTCCTTCTCAAAGTGGAGGCGAGTGCTTTCCGGCTTGAGGGTCGCGGCTGCTTCGCGCCTCCCGCGGCATAGGTGCGCGAGGCCTGTCAGTCCCCGAGGCCTCGACGCCTGCCGCGCCTGCCCGTGGCATTTGCCACGGGCGTTATCACGCTCGCGGCGGCTGGTTGGTTGTTGCCGTCGCGGCCGCGGCGCTGTCCGGCGCCGTCCGGCTGGCTGGCTTCCTCTGGGCTTTCCCTCGCGCGGAGCTCCATCTGTGATCGGCTGGCCTGCCCGCGGCAGCGCACAGCACAGCAGTGGCTGTAGCAGGCCGGTCACCAGATGTTTGCTGTCCGCAGCGGTAAAAATGCCGCTGTTCACTTCGGTGCACGCCGCCACGTGGCTGAGTCTCGTGGCAGCGGCGGCACCGCTGGGCCTGCTGGCGGCACCTTCAGTGGCGGCGGCGACAACAGAGTTTCGTCCCCTCGATCAGACTTTGCGGCCGCCGCGAGCCTATCACCGTCTGTCCTGCCCATCTGACAGACGGACCTTCGGAACGCTTGATGCTGCCCCCGGGGCACTCCGTGGTCCGCGACGATGGCAGCGGCACGTCGTGCTCGGTCCGCACGATCGTCAGCTCGAACGCGAGAGACCACAGCCTTCGGGCCTGAGACGCGCACGTCCTGGGGTAGAGGACGGTCCGGGCCGTTCGGCGCGCGCGTCCGCTTTGGGGCGGTGTCGGTGCCTGGTAGCGCATGCGCGCCCCGTGCGCACTTCGAGCTGAACGCGCCTCGATCCCGAGGTCGGCCAGCCGGATAGCAGTGGAAGAGGTTCGCGGTACGTTCCTCGATCCGCCGCGCTGGCCGTAGAGTCAGGACGACGGCGGCGGACTCGCACAGGCGCAGAGACCTCCTCCTTAGGTTCTTCTGCAGCGGCAGTGGAGGGCTGCGAGGCCGAGGCCTGCGCTCTCGTCCTACCCTCCCCCACGTCTCCTTTCTTCGCGTCTCGCTGAGCGCGGTGGCGGCGTGTTATGGCCGCGCGGTGGGTACCAGACAACGGCAGGGCGGTCCTGGTTGGCCTTCCTCTGGCTACTGTTGTCCACCTCGACCGCAGCGCGTAGCCGCGCAGAGGCGCGACAGCAGCGCGCGGCGGAAGGACTTCGTTCCTTCTCTTACCGCCTGTGTGAGGGGCAACGAGGGTACTCCTCCACCACCGGTGGCCCGGGTGAGCTGGGCAAGCTGTGAGTCGTCTGCGAGGTGGACTAGTGGGGAGGCGTCAGAACTGGCGTGCCGTCCAACTTCATGGTTGCGAACCGCTCCCATTGAGAGTTATAAGTCGAGGTTCGCAGCCATCGCCCTCCATATTGTTTGGCGATGGGACTGCTGGCGGCGGCTTCCGCGGCGGCACTCGCATGTCACTCCGCCTCAGGCCTCCTCATCCGGAGGTCGGCTTCGCCTCCATGCGGCTGTTTGCCGCACGAGGCAGGGCGACCGCTGGCGGTGCGAGTGAGGGAGTTCCGAGGCTTCCTGATGGCCACACCGACTCTCTGAGTGGCCTCTGGTCCTAAGACCCTCTGGAGACTGACGCAGCTACCACCGCCCGAATCGGCGATCTGCCGCTGAGGCTCCGCGGTGGTGTGTTCGGGGGGCCCGGCTCACAAGAGGAGGGGCCGCCTTCGCTGGTCTGTGGTAGCCACGTAGCTGAGGCTCTTGCGGGGCCTCCACTCGCCTGCTTCTCCGAGGCTGCTAGACGCCGCTGTGGGAGGACGGCTCTGGCGGCAGGCTAGCAGCTGCCGACTTAGGTTGTAGTGGGGCTTAGGAGGAGGCCGCGTCGGATGACTCAGTTCTGAGGAGGCGATTCCTTCTTCCTCGGAGCCAGACTGTCTCATATGCAACGCCTGGCCTTTGCGTGTCCCCTCGCCGCCGGGTCTTTGGTGGGGCCCCCGTCCTCCCCGGCGCGGATCCGACCCGGAATGGGCCGGACGCGTTCGGTCGAGCCGTGCGACCCGCCGCATGTGGACATGAGGACACGTCACAGAGGCTCGGTTTGCGCTCTAACTTCACGGTGTGTGGAGAGCTGTTGAGAAGACGAACAGGAGCGAGTAAAGCTCTTCTCTGCTCCGCCCTTCACGGGCTGGTTCCTCTCTGGCCCTCTCAGGCGCCCTTCACAGCACCTTCGGTTTCAGTGCTGTCGCGGTGTTTAAAATCGGGCATGTTCTTAACAGTGCCCGCGTCTCGGCACTGCGTTGCTTTAGAGTAAATAAAGTCCATGGGTGTGGTCACAGTCACGACCTGGTTCCCCCCGCCTCTAAAACAGGTCGCCCGCGCCGCAGCTTTAGTGTGTAGGGATTTTTATTGAGTGCTTTCATCCTTGGGCCAGCCACTGAAGGCGGCCACTGAAGCTCATCGGTCCCTGGTGGCCGCGGACGACCACGATTCCACGACACCCACACGGGATAACGCTCGGCGGTAGCGCCCATCTCTGGGCCCTCTGGGGCGCACAGGGCAGAACCGTGCGGCCCTCCTGCTCTGTGTTTGAAGAGGAGCAAGTTTGAAGGCGAAGGGAAGGAATATGCTGATTTGGAGTGGGTAGGTGGAGCACCAACTACGGAGTGAAGGGGAATGACAGTGGCGGCTAAGGGCCCTGGACGCATCCTGTACCGCCTGACGGAGACGAGTCCAGGCGGTACTTCGGGGGAACCTAATCCCACCTAATCCTTTTTTTTACATGGGGAAATGCGTTGCCGGCACCGTCAGCCGCGAGGGGGATGTCGTGCTGGTGTGGTAGCTCCCTGACGCCGATTAATCAATACGATCGGCGCCGGGTATACCTTAACCAAAACCCCATGGGAGCCTTTCTTCCAGGCAAAGAGTGCCGGGGTCATGGTAGCGTAGCGTGAGCCTTGATCCGCGACCCCGGCGAGCGCGGTGGGCCGCCTCATAAACAGAGGCGGCCTCTCCTGTGTGCGGGCCGGGGATGGTGTTCCCCGGTTCTGAGAGGTTTCGTGCCGGTTACCTTCCTCGCGCCCTCTCGTGGCATTAGTGCGGGCGGGATACTCCGACTGGGTCCCCTGTGGCCTCGACGCCTGTTGCGCCGCTCGCCCGCGGCATTCACGCTACGGGCACATCTTGGTCGCCTCCGCGGGCGGCGGCTGGATGGTGTTGCCGTCGCGGGAGCGGTGGTTTTTGTCTCGGCGCCATCCGGCTGGCCTCTGACATTCCTCCTGGTGGGCCCAGCCTTGCACGGCTTTCGATTCCAGCTGGTGACTGGCTGGCCTGCCTGGCGGCCTCGCACACAGGGCAGTGCGGTTTTCCGCAGAGCAGGAGCTTTCGGCTCACCAGGTGTTCACTTTACCGCAGCGGTAGTATTCTGCCGCTGCGGTTCACCTCCGAGGTGTATCTCGCGCTGCCACGCAGGCCAGCCTCAGGCAGCGGGAGTAGCACCTTCTGGGTGCGATGATGAGGGCCTTTATTGTGGCGGGAGGCTTCAGCCTCACCATGGGAGCTTCTGCCCAGCAGCGAGGAGCTGCTTCGGCGGCTGCCACCGGGCAGGCTGACCACCGTCTGGCCCATCCCGTCTTTGCCGCGACGGGACCTTTCGACGCCTTGATGCTCCCTATGGAGCATCCGGGTGGTCCGGCGCAATGGCAGCGGGGCTATCCTCTTTGTGTGCGTGGCCGTCTAAGCCCGAGACGCGAAGATACACAGTCTTCGGGCCTGGAGACACGCACGTCCTCGGGTAGAGGATGGTCCTCAGTTGGCTGGCCAGGCGTCTGCTTTGGGCGTCGCTGGTGCCAGGAAGCACCAGCATTCGCGCCCCAGTGCGCGCTATCCTGAGCCGCAGACCGCCCTCTCTATCCCGGAGGTCGGCCAGCCGGATTTTGACTTCTTGGCCTTGCGAGAAGAGGTTCGCGTACGCAATCCCTCGTCCCGCCGCGCCTGGCTGTAGAGCCATGTGACGACGGTGGCGGACTTCCCTGGGGACGCAATCGCGGCGACCTCTTCCTTGGCTGCGTCGTCTTTTGGCGCTGGGGTGTGGGGAGGGGGCTGAGCGCTGCCGGAGCTCCGAACCTAACCTAACTTTTTTTTTTTTTTTTTTTTTTACATGGGGAAATGCGTTGCCGCACCGTCAGCCGCGAGGGGGATGTCGCGGCTGGTGTGGGGCCCCCTGACGCCGATTAATCAATACGACCGGCGCCGGGTATACCCACTAAAACCCCATGGGAGCCTTTCTTCAGCAGAGTGCCGGGGTCACGGTATGTAGCGTGAGCCTTGATCCGCGACCCCGGCGAGCGGTGGGCCGCCCCATAACCAGAGGCGGCTCTTCTCGTGTGCGGGCCGGAGATGTTGTTCTGGCCCTGAGAGGGTCGCGCGGCTACCTCTCGCGCCCTCTCGCGGCGCATAGTGCGGGCGGAGGCCTGACTGATCCCCGTGGCCTCGACGCCTGCTGCCGCTCGCCCGTGGCCTACCGCCACAGGTATTACTCCGGCCGCTGGGCGCGGCGGTTGGTGTTGTTGCCGCCACGCGTGCGCGGCCTTGTCCGGCGCCATTACGGCTGGCCTTTTTTACTCCTGGTGGGCTTCCCGGATCCGCATGATCCCTCACCCAGCTGGTGATCGGCCGGCCTGCCCGCGGCCTCGCACACGGAAGCAGTGCGGTTTTGTTGTGCAGGGCCGGTCACCAGGTGCTCTGGCTTTACCGCAGCGATAGCAGAAATCGCTGCGGTCCACCTCAGAGGTGCATCCCGCCGCCATGCCATGCCTGAGCTCATGGCAGCGGAAGCACCTTCTGTGCGCGATGGGGAGGGCTCGACCGTGGCTGAGGCCCAGCCCACCAGGAGTTTCTGTCTCCTTTCCTCAACAACGTCTTGGCAGCTGCCACCGGGCAGGCCACCACAGTCGAGCCCGCCCTGTCTGGACCGGGGCGGACTTTGACGCCTTGATGCCTCAACTGAGCATCCGGTGGTCCGCGCGATGGCAGCGGCCACGTCTTCTTCCTCTGGTGGTGTCGTCCAGCTCGAGATGCGGAGGAACACCGTCTTCTCGGGTCTGATACGCGCACATCCTCGGCATTGAGGACGGTGCGTAGACTCGCGGCAAGCGGCGTCAGCCTGGGGGCGCTTAGTGGCGCCAGGCACCACCAGCATCCGCGCCCCAGTGCGCACGCTTGCCGGAGCCCGCCTCGATGCCGAGGTCGGCCAGCCGTATGTTGAGCGGCCCGGGACAGGAGGTTCGCGTACGTCACGCCTCTCTCCTCCGCGCCCGACTGCATGGTCAGTACGACGGCGGAGGATTTCGGCGACGCAAGCGCGGCGCCTTCCTGCCCCCTGGCCCTTTTCTCCTTATGGGTGGGGAGGGAGGAGGAGGGGGCTGCGAGGCCGGAGCCTGCGCCACATCCCCTTCCTTTTCCCGCGCGCCCTTCCTCTTTCCGCCTCGCGCGGGTGGGCTGCGCGTTGGCGGTGGCCGTGGCCGGTTGGTTGCCGGACGACGGTGGGGCTTGCTTTCGCCTCTTCTTGCTGACCGTCGTCCAGCCTTCTCGGCCGCGGATGCGGTCGAGGGAGGGCGCCGGACAGGCATTTGGGGCGGTACCGATGCCGCTGTTCCGCCGATTCCTCCTCGATGGAAGAGGGAGGAATTCTTCCACCAAGCGCCCAGAGATGGACGAGGGGCTTGGCGGGGTCGTCCTGGGAGGAGCGAGCCTTGGCGATGGGGCCGATGCAGGTGGTAGTGCCGGCCTCGCGGGCTGGAGTCGCTCCTCCATGGCCGCAAACCTGGTCTCCATCAGGAGAATAAGACGGTCCAGGTCTGCGGCCGTCGTCGTCGGTGATGGTGTGGGCTCTGGCGGTGGTGGTGGCGCGGGGTGGACGGGCCCGGCGCGAGCTTCGGCGAGCTCCGAGCGGATGCTCGCCAATTCGCAGCGCAGGTCCGCCAGCTCCGCCTCCATGCGGCGGTTCGCCGCACGGAGCAGAGCGACCTCCTCGGTGTCGGTGCGGCTCAGGAGCTCGTCTGAGGCCTCCTGACTGACGACACCGCCTCCTTAAGGGCCTTTGAGGGTGCCCTAAGGCCTCTTTGACACCTTGGCCACCTGGCCACCACCGCCAACGAGTCGGCGATCTGGCGCTGGAGGCCCTCGGCGTGCCTCCTTGCGAGAGGACTTGAGGGGCCTGGCCTGCGGGGGCACCACCGGTCTTGGACCCAGTAACCCTCGCGGTCGCCATTAGTCGGGCCTTCGACGATGTCCTTCTCGCTTTGGAGCTCCATCTCGCGCGTTGGGCCTCCACGAGCGCCCTTTGGCGTCCGCCAGACCCACGTATTCCTGTCGTAGGGGCGTCCTCTGCCCCGCTTGGCATCCGGCGCTTTGGCAGCCAGAGCCTTGGGCGGGGGTAAAAGTCGGGGACGATGCCGTCCTCGTCGGACGACGATAGGTGAGGTCGTCCAGGGCCAGGTACCGCCTCATCCGCTCGTTGCGGGGGCAGCCTGGCTCCTTGCTCCTTCCCCGCCGGTGCTTTCGCAGCCGGGGCCTTTGGTGGGGCCTTATCAGGGGTTCGTCCTCTCCTCGCCCTCGGATGAGCTGAGGCGAGGAGATGTCGTCTCTGGTCAATCGGCTGCGACCGCGTGGTGCGGGAGCCAGATTGATCACTCTTCGGTTCCTCTGCCGGCAGTGATATTGCCGAGAGGAAACCGAGAGTAAAACTTTTGTCTCCGCCCTTCGCGGGCCCTTTTCGTGTTGGGGTTGGTTGGGCCTCTTCGGGCCCCTCCTGCCGTCAACTACGCCCTTCGCGGGCACGGCGTCGGTTTTGGGTTTTATTTGAGCATCCATTGTTGTTCCCACGAGTAAAAAACTGTCTATCATCAAAAACGGGGTGGTTCGCAGTAGCGACCGGGTTTACCCCGGCCATTCACCTCTCGCCCTGCGCCGCAGCTTTAGGTTAGGGGGATTTTTTATTGAGGTTGTCATCCTCTTGGGCCGGCTAATTAAGGCAGGCCCCGCGGTCCCGTGTGGCCGCGAGACGTGACCACGGCACCACACGGATAACGCTCGGCGGTAGCGCCCATCTCTGGGCCCGCCGCCACTGTCCTCGTCCTACGGGCGCGCGGGCAGAACTGCGCCGTTCTCTCTCGACGGTCAGCGGAGCAGAGCTCGACGCTGACGGTCGCCTTCGGATGGGAGGGGTGTTTGGTGAGGAGCAAGTTTGGAAGGAAGGAAGGAATACAGGATTTGGAGTGGATAGGTGGGACACCACCTGTCACGGAGTGAAGGGGATGTGACAGTGGCGGCTAAGGGCCCCGGGGACGCATCCCTGTACCGCTTCCTGGACGGAGACGTGTCCAGGCGGCACCCTGGGAAACTTGAATCCAACTTAACCTAACCTAAAACCTAACCCTAATCTAACCTAACCTAACCTAACCTAACCTTTTTTAACCTTTTTTTTTTTTTTTTTTTTTTTTTTTTTTACATGGGGAAATGCGTTGCCGCACCGTCAGCCGCGAGGGGATGTCGCGGCTGGTGTGGTAGGGGCCCCCGACGCCGATTAATCAATACGACCGGCGCCGGGTATACCCACCAAAACCCCATGGGAGCCTTCTTCAGAAGAGTGCCGGGGTCACGGTATGTAGCGTGAGCCTTGATCCGCGACCCCGGCGAGCGGTGGGCCGCCCATAACCAGAGGCGGCCTCTTCCTGTGTGCGGGGGGCCGAAGTGTTCCCCGGCCCTGAGAGGGTCGCGCGGCTACCTCTCGCGCCCTCTCGCGGCATTAGTGCGGGCGGAGGCCCGACTGGGTCCCCGTGGCCTCGACGCCTGCTGCCGCCGCTCGCCCGTGGCATTACCGCCACGGGCATTACTCCTTTGCCGCCTCCGCGGCGGCTGATGGTGTTGCCACCGCGGAGCGGGCCTTGTCCGGCGCCATCCGGCTGGCCTGGACTCTTCTCCTGGCGGGCTTGGTCCCACAGGATTGGAGCCCACCTGGTGATCGGCCGGCCTGCCCGCGGCAGCGCACACAGGACAGTGCGGCTTCGCAGTGCAGGGGCGGTCACCAGGTGACCGGCTTGTCCGCAGCGGTAACAATGTTTGCTGCGGTTCACCTCGGAGGTGATGCCGCCGCCACGTGACCAGTCTCGTGGCAACGGAAGCACCTCTGGGTCCTGTGGGGCAGGGCCTTCACGGTCGCGGAAGACCAGCCCACCAGGAGTTTCTTGCACCTACTTCCGAGGAGTTTTTGGCGGCCGCCACCGGGCAGGCCACCACTGTCTGGCCCATCCTGTCTTGGCCGGGACGGACCTTTGACGCTTTGATGCCCTTAGGGGGCATCCCGTGGTCCGCGCGATGGCAGCGGCCACGTCCTCCTCGTGGACGTGATCATCCAGGCCTCGAGACGCGAAGACACACAGTCTTCTCGGGCCTGAGACACGCACGTCCTCGGGGTAGAGGACGGTTCGAAGCTGTTCGGCGAGGGCGTCAGCTTTGGGGGCGGTGTCGGCGCCAGGAAGCACCAACATCCGCGCCCCAGTGCGCGCGCGCTTCAGCCGAACGCCGCCTCTATCCTGAGGTCGGCCAGCCGGATGTTACTTTTCGCCTCGGGAGAAGAGGTTCGCGTACGTGACCCTCGTTCCGCCGCGCCTGGCTGTAGAGTCAGGACGACGGCGGCGGACTTCGGGCGCGCAGGCGCGGCGACCTCTTCTCTTGGCGACTGTCTTCTTTGCAGGGGCGGGGGGAGGAGGAGGAGGGGCTGCGAGGCCGGAGCCTGCGCCACGTCCCCTTGCCTTCCCCCCGCGTCCTCTCCTTCCTCGCCGCTGAGCGCGGGTAGGCTGCGCTGCAGCGGCTGTCGTTGCCGGTTGTGTGCCGGACGACGGTGGGGCCTTGCTGGCCCTTCTTGTTACGGCCTACCGTCGTCCAGCCCTCGACCGCGGCTACGGCCGCGGGAGGGAGGGGCGCCGGACAGGCAGGCGGTGGCGGGGTGGACTTCGCCACCGCCTTCTTCTCTTACTGGCCCTCTGAGAGGGCAACGGAGGGTACTCTTCCACCACCGGTGGCCCGGGTGAGCTGGGCAAACTCGGTGGGGTTGTGGGTCAGCTGGAGGAGCGGGGCTCAAGGCGCGGGCTGGCGACTGTGCCAGCTGTGCCGAGCGCAACTGCTCCTCCATGGCTGCGAACCTGCTCTCCATTGCGAGAGTTATACGGTCCAGGTTCGCAGCCAACGCCGTCTCCATGTTTGGCGATGGGACTGGCGGCGCCACGGAAGCGCGCGGCCGCGTCACCTCCGCCTGAGGCCTCAACTCGCTACGGAGGTCGGCGATCTCTGCCTCCATGCGGCTGTTCGCCGCACGGAGCAGGGCGACCTCCTCGCTGTTGGTGCGAGTGAGGAGCTCTTCTGAGGCCTCCTGATGGCGGCCGCCGCCTCCTTGAGTGCCTTCTGAAGGGTCCCTTTCAGACCCTTCGACACTTTGGCGACTCCAGTCACCACCGCCAACGAGTCGGCGATCTGGCGCTGGAGGCCCTCGGCGTGAGCCACGCGAGCTTTCGGAGAGAGGCCTGGCTCGCGAGGGTGGGACCGGTCTGCGACCTGGTGACCTCGCGGTAGCCATAGCTGAGGCTCTCTCCACGATCTCCTTTTCCGTTTGGAGCTGTAGCCCGCGCGTTGGGCCTCCACGAGCGCGCGCTTCGCGTCCGCTAGACCCACATACTCCCCCGTGGTGGGGCGGCCTCTGCCCTGTTTGGCTTCCGGCGCTTTCGCAGCAGCCGGAGGCCCAGGCGGGGCGGACGAGGGGGCAGTATCCCCTCTTCGTCGGACGACGTGAGAGAGGATAGGTCATCCAGGCCAGAAACCGCCTCAACCGCGTGTTGCGGGAGGCAGTCTGGCTTTTGCCTTCCTCCGGCGCAGTAGCAGCCGGGGCCTTTGGTGGGCCTTATCAGGGGTTGTCCTCTCCTCGCCCTCGGATGGATCGGACGAGGAGTCGGAGGCGTCTACTTCGTCAAGGGGCTGCGACCGCGTGGTGCGGGAGCCACCTTGATTCACTCTTCGGTTCCTCGACCGGCAGCGAGATCGCCGAGAGGAAACCGAGAGTAAAAGGTCTTTTCTCCGCCCTTCGCGGGCCCTTTCGTGTTGGGTTTTGTTGGTTGGCCCTTCTCGGGCCTCCCTTACATCATCGCCGCCCTTCTCAGGCACTACGTCGGTTGGTGTTTTGGATTTTGGATCTGTCATATTTTGGTCCCACGAGTCGAAACTTTTTAAACAAAAACTGGGTGTGGTACGCAGTAGCGACCGGGTTTACCCCCGGCCTCAAAACAGCTCGCCCTGCGCCGCAGCTTAGGTATTGGGGATTTTATTGTGGTTTTCATCCACTTGGGCCAGCCACTGAAGGCAAGCCCTGCGGTCCCGTGTGGCCGCGAGACGTGACCACGACACCACACGGATAACGCTCGGCGGTAGCGCCCATCTCTGGGCCCGCCGCCACTGTCCTCTACTGTCTCAACGTCCGGGCGCGCGGGCAGAACTGCGCCGCCTCTCCTCGACAGCCAGCGGAGCGGAGCTCGACGCTGGCGGTCGCCGAGGGAAAGGTGTTTGTGAGGAGGTTTGGGAGGAAGAGGAAGGAATACAAGGATTTGGAGGTGGATAGGTGGGACACCACTGTCACGGAGTGAAGGGGGATGTGACAGTGGCGGCTAAGGGCCCTGGGACGCATCCCCTTGTACCGCTTCCTGGACGGAGACGTGTCCAGGGCGGCACCCTGGGGGAAACCTAACTCTTAACTAACCTAACCTAACCTAACCTTTTTTTTTTTTTTTTTTTTTTTTTTTTTTTACATGGGGAAATGCATTGTTGCACCATCAGCCGCGCCGGGGAGGTCGCGGCCGGTGTGTAGCCCCTGACGCCGATAAATCAATACGACCGGCGCCGGGTATACCCACTAAAACCCCATGGGAGCCTTCTTCCAGAGGAGTGCCGGGGTCACGGTATGTAGCGTGAGCCTTGATCCGCAACCCGGAGGCGTGCGGTGGGCCGCCTCATAAACAGAGGCGGCCTCTCCTGTGTGCGGGCCGGGGATGGTGTTCCCGGCCCTGAGAGGGTCGCGCGGCTTCCTCTCGCGCCCTCTCGCGGCATGGTGCGGGCGGAGGCCTGTCTAGTCCCCGAGGCCTCGACGCCTGCTGCCGCTCGCCCGTGGCCTTACCGCCACGGGCCTTACTCCCTGCTGCCGCTTCCCGCGGCGGCTGATGGTGTTGCCGCCGCGGCCGCGGCCCTGTCCGGCGCCATACGGCTGGCTGCCTGGCGATTACTCCTGGTGGGCTTGGCCCCGCAGGACCTGGAGCCCACCTGATGACCGGCCGGTTTGCCCGCGGCTTCGCACAGAGCGCAGTGCGGCTTCTGCGGTGCAGGGGCCGGTCACCAGGATGGCCGGCTTTTCCGCAGCGGTAGCAGTGACCGCTGCGGTCCACCTCTGAGGTGCACATCGCCGCCACGTGACCAGCAGCGTGGCAGCGGTAGCACCTCTGGGTCCTGTGAGGCAGGGCCTTCACGAGGGCGGAAGTCCAGCCCACCAGGAGTCTCGTACCAGCTGACAGAAGCGTTTTGGCGGCCGCCACCGGGCAGGCCACCACCGTCTGGCCCATCCCATCTGGACCGGGACGGGCCTTTGACGCCTTGATGCTCCCGTAGGAGCATCCCGTGGTCCGCGCGATGGCGGCGGCCACATCTTCTGCGCGCATCGTGATCGTCCAGGCCCGAGACGCGAAGACACACAGTCTTCTCGGGCCTGGTCACGCGCACGTCCTGGATAGAGTTCGGTCCTCAGTTGTGCCGCGAGGGCGTCGGCCTTGGGGGCCTGTCGGCGCCAGGAAGCACCAACATTCGCGCCCCCCGTGCGCGCCTCTCTGAGCCGCAGGCCGCCCTCATCCCGAGGTCAGCCAGCCGTATTCTAGATTTCGCCTTCGAGAAGAGATTCGCGTACGTAACCCCTCGGTCCGCCGCGCCTGGCTGTAAAGTCAGGATGACGGCAGCGGACTTCGGGGGACGCAGTCGCGGAACCTTCTTCTCGAGAGGCTTTTTCTTCTTTTGGGGCGGTGGAGGGGGAGGGGGAGGCTGCGAGGATGGCTCCTGCGCCTTCTTACCTTCCCTCTTTCGTCCTCCTCTGTTCCCCCGCCGCCTCGCGCTATCAGCAGCGTCAGCGACGGGGGGCGCGGCCGATGGGGCGTTGGCCGACGGTGCCTTGCCCTTACGGGGTCTCCTGTTGCTCACCGTCGTCCAGCCCTCTGGCCGCGGCCGAGGGAGGGGGCGCCGGACAGGCGGGCGGTGGTGGGGTGGACATCACCACCGCCGTCTCCATACTGGCCCTTTGGGAGGGCGGTGGGGGTACCCGCAGCCGAGAGCCGCGCGAGAACGCTGGGCGAGCTCGGCTGGGAGGTGGGCCCAGCTGGGGAGCGGGGCTCGGGGTTGTGACCGAGCGCACTGTTCCTCCATGGCCGCGAACCGACTCTCCATTAGGAGCGTCAACCTGTCCAGGTTCGCGGCCATCACCGACTCGTGTTGGGCGGGGCTGGCGGCGCGGCTTCTGCACGCGGCCGCACAACCTCCGCCTGAGGCTCCTGAGCTCGGAGCGGAGGTCAGCGATCTCGCCTCCATGCGGCCGTTAGCCGCACGGAGCAGGGCGACCTCCTCGCTGGAGGTTCGGCTCAGGAGCTCCTCCGAGGCCTCCCGGATGGCCAGCACAGCCTCCTTTAGGGCCTTCTGGAGTGTCCCCTTCAGGCCCTTTGAGACTTTGGCCACCCCGGCCACCACCGCCAAGGAGTCGGTGATTTGCTGCTGCAGGCCCTGCGCGTGAGCTGCGCGGGCCTCTGGGAGCGGCCTGGCTCGTGAGGGCGGGAACGGTCCTAGACCTCGTCGCCCTCGCGGTAGCCATTGATGAGGCACGCTCCACGATCTCCTTCTCGCTCGCCAATTCGAGCTCAGCGCGTTGGGCCTGCACCAGCGCTTGCTTAGCAGCAGCTAGGCCCACGTACTCCCTTCTGCTGTGGAGGACGGCCTCTGCCCCTGCTTTGGCGTCCGGCGCTGTTGCTGCCGGAGTTTTAGCAGGGGGTTGGGGGGCGGTCTCTCCTCATCGTCTTCGCCCGTCGACGACGCCAGGGTGAGGAGTCGTCGAAGACCATATCGGGGCAGTCTCAGCCGTAGCCTGTCTCGGCGGGCGGCTGACTTGCTCCTTTGCTCTTCCCTGCCGACCCTTTGGGGCCGGGGCCTTGGTGGGGCCTGACAGGGGCTACCGTGTCCTCGTCCCCGGATAGGTCGGACGAGGACACGTAGTTCACCTCGAGCGGCTGCGACCGCAGTGTGCGGAGCCAGCTGAGCTAGTACCCGCCGCTTCCGCCGGCTGCGAGATCGCCGACAGGAAGCGCGAGTAAAAGCTTTGTCACCGGCCGCCCTTCGCGGGCCCTTTCGCGTTGTTGTTACCCCTTCTCGGTACGTCTCCTACCTTCGCCCGCCCTTCTCGGGCACTACGTCTTGGGGTTTTGAATTAAAATCTGCCATACTGTTCCCACGAGTCAAAAACTTTCTTTATACAAAAACTGGGTGTGGTACGCAGTAGCGACCTGGTTTACCCCCGGCCTCAAAACAGCTCGCCCTGCGCCGCAGCTTAAGTATTGGGGGTTTTTTAGTGAGGTTTTCTCCTCTTGGGCCGGCCAATTAAGGCAGGCCCCGCGGTCCCGTGTGGCCGCGAGACATGACCACGGCACCACACGGATAACGCTCGGCGGTAGTGCCCATCTCTGGGCCCGCCGCCACTGTCTACGTCTCAACGGGCGCGCGGGCAGAACTGCGCCGTTCTTCTCTCGACAGTCAGCGGAGCGGAGCTCAACGTAACCTAACCTAACCTAACCCCTGTACCGCTTTTTTTTTTTTTTTTTTACATGGGGAAATGCGTTGCCGCACCGTCAGCCGCGAGGGGATGTCGCGGCCGGTGTGTAGAAGCTCCCCGACGCCGATTAATCAATACGACCGACGCCGGGTATACCCACTAAAACCCCATGGGAGCCTTCTTCCGCAAGAGTGCCGGGGTCACGGTATGTAGCGTGAGCCTTGATCCGCGACCCCGGCGAGCGGTGGGCCGCCTCATAACCAGAGGCGGCCTCTCCTGTGTGGGGGCCGGGGAAGTGTTCCCCGGCCCTGAGAGGGTCGCGCGGCTACCTCTCGCGCCCTCTCGCGGCATTAGTGCGGGCGGAGGCCTGCTGGGTCCCCCGTGGCCTCAACGCCCGCTGCCGCTCGCCCGTGGCATTACCGCCACGGGCATTACTCCTTGCCGCTATCCGCGGTGGCTGATGGTGTTGCCACCGCGGGAGCGGCCTTGTCCGGCGCCATCCGGCTGGCCTGGACTCTTCTCCTGGCGGGCTTGGTCCCACAGGACCTGGAGCCCACCTGGTGACCGGCCGGCCTGCCCGCGGCAGCGCACACAGGACAGTGCGGCTTCGCAGTGCAGGGGGCGGTCATCAGGTGACCGGCTTGTCCGCAGCGGTAACAATGTTTGCTGCGGTCCACCTCGGAGGTGCATGCCGCCGCCACGTGACCAGTCTCGTGGCAACGGAAGCACCTCTGGGTCCTGTGGGGCAGGGCCTTCACGGTCGCGGAAGACCAGCCCACCAGGAGTTTCGCACCTACTCCGAGGAGTTTCTTGGCGGCCGCCACCGGGCAGGCCACCACCGTCTGGCCCATCCCGTCTTGGCCGGGACGGACCTTTGACGCTTTGATGCCCCCTAGGGGGCATCCCGTGGTCCGCGCGATGGCGGCGGCCACGTCCTCCTCGTGGACGTGATCATCCAGGCCCGAGACGCGAAGACACACAGTCTTCTCGGGCCTGGAGACACGCACGTCCTCGGGGTAGAGGACGGTTCGAAGCTGTTCGGCGAGGGCGTCAGCTTTGGGGGCGGTGTCGGCGCCAGGAAGCACCAACATCCGCGCCCCGGTGCGCGCGCGCTTCAGCCGAACGCCGCCCTCTATCCCGAGGTCGGCCAGCCGGATGTTACTTTTCGCCTTGGAGAAGAGGTTCGCGTACGTGACCCCTCGTTCCGCCGCGCCTGGCTGTAAAGTCAGGACGACGGCGGCGGACTTCGGGGCGCGCAGGCGCGGCGACCTCTTCTCCTTGGCGACTGTCTTCTTTGTAGGCGCGGGGGGGGGGGGGGGGGCTGCGAGGCCGGAGCCTGCGCCACGTCCCCCTTGCCTTTCCCCCTGCGGCCTCTACCTCCTCGCCGCTGTGCGCGGGTGGGTTGCGCTGCAGCGGCGGTCGTGACCGGTGGGATGCCGGACGACGGTGGGGCCTTGGTTTTGGCCCTCTTCTTGTGGCCTACCGTCGTCCAGCCCTCGACCGCAGCCACGGCCGCGGGAGGGAGGGGCGCCGGACAGGCGGGCGGTGGCGGGGTGGACTTCGCCACCGCCTTCTTCGTACTGGCCCTCTGAGAGGGCAACGGAGGGTACTCCTCCACCACCGGTGGCCCGGGTGAGCTGGGCAGACTCGGTGTGGGTGTGGGTCTAGCTGTTGGAGGGGCAGGGCTCAAGGCGCGGGCTGGCGACTGTGCCAGCTGTGCCGAGCACAGCTGCTCCTCCATGGCTGCGAACCTGCTCTCCATTGCGAGAGTTATACGGTCCAGGTTCGCAGCCAACGACGTCTCCATGTTTGGCGATGGGACTGGCGGCGCCACGGGGGCGCGCGGCCGCGTCACCTCCGCCTGGAGGCTCCTCAACTCGCTACGGAGGTCGGCGATCTCTGCCTCCATGCGGCTGTTAGCCGCACGGAGCAGGGCGACCTCCTCGCTGTTGGTGCGAGTGAGGAGCTCCTCTGAGGCCTCCTGAATGGCGGCCGCGGCTTCCTTTAGTGCCTTTTGAAGGGTCCCTTTTAGACCCTTCGACACTTTGGCGACTCCAGTCACCACCGCCAATGAGTCAGCGATCTGGCGCTGGAGGCCCTCGGCGTGAGCTACGCGAGCTTCGGGAGAGGCCTGGCTCGCGAGGGCGGGGCCGGTCTGAGACCTGGTCACCCTCGCGGTAGCCATAGCTGAGGCTCTCTCCACGATCTCCTTTTCCGTTTGGAGCTGTAGCTCCGCACGTTGGGCCTCCACGAGCGCACGCTTGGCTTCAGCTAGACCCACATACTCCCCCGTAGTTGGGGGGCGGCCTCTGCCCCGTTTGGCCTCCGGCGCTTTGGCGGCAGCCGGAGGCCTAGGCGGGGGCGGACGAGGGGGCAGTATCCCCTCTTCGTCCGAAGATGTTAGAGGGGACAGGTCATCGAGGGCCAGGAATTGCCTCAGCCGCTCGTTGCGGGGGGCAATCTGGCTTTTGCCCTTCCCCTCCGGCGCGCGTGCAGCCGGGGCCTTTGGTGGGGCCTTGTCAGGGGGGGCCGTTCTGTCTTCGTCCGCGGATGGTCCGGACGAAGAGAGGTCGTTGTCGTCGTCGTCAAGGGGCTGCGACCGCGTGGTGCGGGAGCCACCTTGACCGCTCTTCGGTTCCTCGACCGGCAATGAGATCGCCGAGAGGAACCGAGAGTAAAAGGTCTTTTCTCCGCCCTTCGCGGGCCCTTTCGAGTTGGGTGGTTTTGGTGGGCCCTTCTCGGGCCCCTCTCCTTCATCGACTACGCCCTTCGCAGGCACGACGTCTTTTGTGTTTTTTTTGTTCAAATCCATTTTTGTTCCCACGAGTCTGCTACTTTTTATGATGAAAAAACTGGGTGTGGTCCGCAGTAGCGACCGGGTTTGCCCCCCCGGCCATTCACCTCTCGCCCTGCGCCGCAGCTTAGGTTAGGGGGATTTTTTATTGAGGTGCTCATCCTCTTGGGCCGGCCAATTAAGGCAGGCCCCGCGGTCCCGTGTGGCCGCGAGACGTGACCACGACACCACACGGGATAACGCTCGGCGGTAGTGCCCATTTCTGGGCCCGCCGCCACTGTCTACAACGTCCGGGCGCGCGGGGCAGAACCGCGCCGCCCTCTCCTCGACGGTCAGCGGAGCAGAGCTCAACGCTGACGGTCGCCTTCGGATGGGAGGGGTATTTTTGAGGGAGCAAGTTTGGAAGGAAGGGGAGGAATACAAGGATTTGGAGTGGATGGGTGGGACACCACTGTCACGGAGTGAAGGGGGATGTGACAGTGGCGGCTAAGGGCCCCGGGGACGCATCCCCTTGTACCGCTTCCTGGACGGAGACGTGTCCAGGGCGGCACCCTGGGGAAACCTAACCTAACCTAACCTAACCTAACCTAACCTAACCTAACCTAACCTAACCTAACCTAACCTAACCTAACCTAACCTAACCTAACCTAACCTTTTTTTTTTTTTTTTTTTTTTTTTTTTACATGGGAAATGCATTGCCGCACCATCAGCCGCGCCGGGGAGGTCGCGGCCGGTGTGTGGGGCCCCCGACGCCGATTAATCAATACGACCGGCGCCGGGTATACCCACTAAAACCCCATGGGAGCCTTCTTCCGCAGGAGTGCCGGGGTCACGGTATGTAGCGTGAGCCTTGATCCGCGACCCCGGCGAGCGGTGGGCCGCCTCATAACCAGAGGCGGCCTCTCCTGTGTGCGGGCCGGGGATGGTGTTCCCGGCCCTGAGAGGGTCGCGCGGCTTCCTCTCGCGCCCTCTCGCGGCATAGTGCGGGCGGAGGCCTGTCTAGTCCCCGAGGCCTCGACGCCCGCTGCCGCTCGCCCGTGGCCTTACCGCCACGGGCCTTACTCCTTGCCGCTTCCCGCGGCGGCTGATGGTGTTGCCGCCGCGGCTGCGGCCTTGTCCGGCGCCATACGGCTGGCTGCCTGGCGATTCCTCCTGGTGGGCTTGGCCCCGCAGGACCTGGAGCCCACCTGATGACCGGCCGGTTTGCCCGCGGCTTCGCACAGAGCGCAGTGCGGCTTCGCGGTGCAGGGGCCGGTCACCAGATGGCCGGCTTGTCCGCAGCGGTAGCAGTGACCGCTGCGGTCCACCTCTGAGGTGCACATCGCCGCCACGTGACCAGCAGCGTGGCAGCGGTAGCACCTCTGGGTCCTGTGAGGCAGGGCCTTCACGAGGGCGGAAGTCCAGCCCACCAGGAGTCTCGTACCTGCTGACAGAAGCGTTTTGGCGGCAGCCACCGGGCAGGCCACCACCGTCTGGCCCATCCCATCTGGACCGGGACGGGCCTTTGACGCCTTGATGCTCCCGTAGGAGCATCCCGTGGTCCGCGCGATGGCGGCGGCCACATCTTCTGCGTGCACGTGATCGTCCAGGCCCGAAACGCGAAGACACACAGTCTTCTCGGGCCTGGTCACGCGCACGTCCTCGGGATAGAGTTCGGTCCTCAATTGTGCCGCGAGGGCGTCGGCCTTGGGGGCACTGTCGGCGCCAGGAAGCACCAGCATTCGCGCCCCCGTGCGCGCCCTCTTGAGCCTTAGGCCGCCCTCGATCCCGAGGTCAGCCAGCCGTATTCTTGATTTCGCCTTCGAGAAGAGGTTCGCGTACGTAACCCCTCGTTCCGCCGCGCCTGGCTGTAAAGTCAGGATGACGGCAGCGGACTTCGGGGGACGCAATCGCGGAACCTTCTTCTCGGAAGGCTTGGTCTTCTTTTGGGGCGGGGGAGGGGGAGGGGGAGGCTGCGAGGATGGCTCCTGCGCCTTCTTACCCTTCCCCCTCTTTCGTCCTCCTCTGTTCCCCCGCCGCCTCGCGCTATCAGCAGCGTCAGCGGCGGGGGGCGCGACCGATGGGGCGTTGGCCGACGGTGCCTGGCCCTTACGTGGTCTTCTTTTGTTAACCGTCGTCCAGCCCTCGCCGGCCGCAGCCGAGGGAGGGGGGGGCGCCGGACAGGCGGGCGGTGGTGGGGTGGACGTCACCACCGCCGTCTCCAAACTAGCCCTTTGGGAGGGCAACGGGGGGTACTCCCCAGCCGACAGCCTCAGCATGCTGGGCGAGCTCGGCTGGGAGGTGGGCCTAGCTAGGGGAGCGGGGCTCGGGGTTGTGACCGAGCGCACTCGCTCCTCCATGGCCGCGAACCGACTCTCCATTAGGAGGGTCAACCTGTCAAGGTTCGCGGCCATCATCGACTCCGTGTTGGGCGGGGCTGGCGGCGCGGCTTCTGCACGCGGCCGCACAACCTCCGCCTGGAGGCTCCTGAGCTCGGAACGGAGGTCTGCGATCTGTGCCTCCATGCGGCTGTTTGCCGCACGGAGCAGGGCGACCTCCTCGCTAGAAGTGCGAGTCAGGAGCTCCTCCGAGGCCTCTCGCATGGCGGCCACGGCCTCCTTTAGGGCCTTCTGGAGTGTGCCCTTCAGGCCCTTGGAGACCTTGGCCACCCCGGCCACCACCGCCAAGGAGTCGGCGATCTGCTGCTGCAAGCCCTGCGCGTGAGCTGCACGGGCCTCGGGAGCGGCTTGGCTCGCGAGGGCGGGAGCGGTCCTAGACCTCGTCGCCCTCGCGGTGGCCATTGATGAGGCACGCTCCACGATCTCCTTTTCGCTTATGAGCTCAAGCTCAGCGCGCTGGGCCTGCACAAGCGCCTGCTTGGCAGCAGCTAGGCCCACGTATTCCCCTGTTGTGGGGGGACGACCTCTGCCCCGCTTACCGTCCGGCGCTGTAGCTGCCGGGGCCTTAGCAGGGGTCTTAGGGGGCGGTCTTTCGTCGTCCTCGTCGGTGCTTGACGCCAGGGGAGACGAGTCGTCAAATACCATATCGGGCAATCTCAGCCGCAGCCTTTCTCGGCGGGCGGCTGACTTGCTCCTCTTGCCCTTCCCCTCCGACCCTGTGGGGGCCGGGGCCTTTGGTGGGGCCTGCACAGGGGGGGCTACCGTGTCCTCGTCCCCGGATGGGTCGGACGAGGACACGTATTCCTCCTCTAGGGGCTGCGACCGCAGTGAGCGGGAGCCTGCTTGTTTGGAAGAGGGACTCGGCGCTTCCGCCGGCGAGGAAATCGCTGACAGAAAGCGCGAGTACAGCGTCTTCTCTACTACGCCCTTCGCGGGCCCTTTCGGGTTGTGTTTGCCCTTCACGGGCTCTCCTCCATCATCAACTCCGCCCTTCGCAGGCACGTCGTCGGGTTTGGGGTTTGATTTAGTAACATTCATTTTGGTTCCCACGAGTCTGTAACATTTTATAAAGAAAAAACGGGTGTGGTACGCAGTATCGACCGGGTTTGCCCCCCCGGCCTTAAAACAGCTCGACCTGCGCCGCATCTTAAGTTTAGGGGTTTTTTATTGAGGTTTTCTCCTCTTGGGCCGGCCAATTAAGGCAGGCCCGCGGTCCCGTGTGGCCGCGAGACGTGACCACGGCACCACACGGGATAACGCTCGGCGGTAGTGCCCATCTCTGGGCCCGCCGCCACTGTCCTCGTCCTGCGGGCGCGCGGGGCAGAACCGCGCCGCCCTCTCCTCGACAGTCTGCGGAGCCAGAACTCGACGCAGACTGTCGCCGTCGGAAGGGAGGGGTGTTTGTGAGGGAGGTTTGGGAGGAAGAGGTAGGAATACAAGGATTTGGAGTGTGGATAGGTGGGACACCACTGTCACGGAGTGAAGGGGGGATGTGACAGTGGCGGCTAAGGGCCCCGGGGACGCATCCCCTTGTACCGCTTCCTGGACGGAGACGTGTAACCTAACCTAACCTAACCTAACCTAACCTAACCTAACCTAACCTAACCTAACCTAACCTAACCTAACCTAACCTAACCTAACCTAACCTAACATATCCCAACCCAAACCAATCATTCCCAACCTAACCCAACCAAAGCCAACCTTTTCCAAACACACCATATAACATGTAACACACAATCACACACGTATAAACACATGCTCAATATTATATTAGTAGGTTTTTTTTTTTATATTAAGCAATGTAGCAAATAAAAATAGTAGAAAAAAAAAAAAAAAAAAAAAAAAAAAAAACCCAACCCAACCCAACACACGATATTCGTTTGTTAATTTCATGTGTTGCTTGCAATGTTTCAGAGAATATCATGTTAACTTTCTGGACGGCGACATCTGTTATATATATATATATATTTTTTTTTTTTTTTTTGAGAGTCGGGACCCTATGGATCCTGGGGTCTCTATATAGTAGTGAAACCCTAAAGGTAACTAGCGGCGACGGGATTACTAGTAAATAAAACGACACAACAATGACTTTTAGCTTTTTCTTTATTTCTTTCTTTCTTTTGTGAAGTCAGAAACAAGTTTGAAAATATTTCTTTGAAATAATAACTGTGACAATAGAAAAGGAGTTCCGCGAGGAGTGAGACTCCCTCCGCGCCGTCCGGCGGTCTCCGGTCTCCATCTCGCTCGCCCTCCGACATTACATATATAATATTTACAGGAGACCGACGTCAATGTGTACACATTCCACGTACACTAGTGCTATTATACATAATATGTACAACGGATCCATCTCGTGGATTATATTTTACGACAGTTAAGTTTAACAATGTTTCAAAATTCATCAAACGACGATGCCAACGCTTTTGGCCTTTTGATTGTGGCCAACAGAGTAATTACAGAGGCCTATCGAAATATCAAGTTCTATTTGAAATTGTTTGTCGTCGTCGAGCCACGTAGCTCTTTTAAATTCATTTCGAGAAGCAAACATAACAAGAACCTTATTATTGTATAGAGGAACCTCGAATGCGATGCGCGAGTCAGACTCGCACACTGCCACTGCGTAATATTGTCCTGACGAACTTCGCTTGCTTGTGTCGATTTGGTTTCCTGATAACCTCAGACTTAAACTCAATCGTTCAATCCTATACATTAGAATTTAAATTTATTTCAATCTTTACGTATACAATAAATGACAGAGTATCTCAAAATTATTTACAATGTGTACATTCGTTAGTAGAGAGGAGGCTCCGCGTTAAATGTACTAAATTCGTGCCACTTATGATTAAGACGAAGAAGACGGAGGCGCCGAGGGGGCCGAGGGGGCCGAGGGGCGGAGGCGGCCGGCGGCGTTGCTGTTGCGGCTCAGCGTCGCGGCCATCTTGTCGCCTGCGTCAGAGAAAGGGGCTCGGTAAGAGACGAGACGAGCGAGTGAGTGAGCGAGCGCGTGAGTGGGCCGAGTGAGGACGCGACACGTACTGCCCTCCGAGACGTAGACGAAGATATGGGCCGGCTCCGTGTTGGCAGCGGCGCAGGTGTAGTTGCCGGAGTGCTGCGGGCCGGCGGCGCGGATGGCGAGCGCCGACTGCGTCTTGGGCCCCGGCGCCGTCGCCACGCTCACGCCGCGCGCCGCGTCGTAGTTGATCATGCGCGCGTTGTGGTACCAGAACACGTACTGCGGCGGCGCGGGGCTCTACGACATACAGGTGGCGTCGTCAGCCGACCGTTGTCCCACAAGGCGCCAAATATCCATCAGAGTAACGGACAAACCTTCTCGATGATGCAGACGAGGTTGATGGTGGAGCCGGCGTCGACGTGGTGCTCGTCGGCGCCCAGGATGAAAGCCTCGGGCACCGCGACCTGCAGGTGCACCAGCCGCGACAGCGTGCCCGAGCCCGTCGACACTTGGCACTCGTACGTGCCGTTGTCCCGCTTCTGCACGTATTTGATTTGCAGGATCCAGTCGTCGGAGCCCTCGCTGTGCAACACCTGAGGAGGATACAGAGAACGCGAGACGGATCAAAGCCGGCGGCGTGCCGTGAGAGGAGAGTGAGCTACGAGGAGGTGCAGGAGCCGCACCTGGAAGCGCTCGTCGTTGGTGTACATGAGCACGCCGGAGCTGATGATGTGCCAGTCGCGGCGCCGCACCCAGGAGACGCCGCGCTCGCCGAGGTGGCGCACGGGGCAGTGCAGGAAGGCGACGGCGCCAAGCTGCGCGACCACCTCCTCCTGCGTGTTGTTGATGCTGGGCTCGCGGTGCAGCGCCTCTAGCGAGCCGAACCAGAGGTCACGCCACGCGGGCACCTCCCCGACCAGGTCCAGCTCCGTGTCCCCGGAAGAGGCCGGCGGCGCCGTCACCGAGCCCGCCGACGACGCCTGCCGGTGCACGCGCCGCGAGCGCTCTGCGAACGAAGCGGTGGCGGTTGCGGTCAGAGTGCAGGTGAGGCTGGTCGAGTGGCCGGCGCCGAAGGGACACTCACGCTGGTGCGCGCCTCCTCCCCCGGCGGTCGCGGCGAGCGCGGCCAGCAACGCCACCGCCAGCGCGGGCGACGCCATCGCCCCTCAACGCACGCACCTGCGGCCGGAACTGCGTATAAATACACTTCAATCGTCTCCTTCGACGCTTGTCTCTGTGTGTGTGTGTGTGGAGACACGATTCATTACACAATACTACAAAACTTAATTGATATTTGGCAGCGACAATTAAATATTATATATAAATATAACACACGTGGGACACTTGGAAAGTTTTGCGAAAATAAAATTAAAACTCTATAGGTAAATATTTTTTTTTTTTTTTTTTTTTTTTTTAAATCTTTTCAAAGTACCACCACTTTGTATAGAAAGTTTCATGCGTCTGAATGAATTTTCGAAACAGTTTTCCAGTCCGCCGCAGACACCTCGTTTACAGCTGGCTCGAACGCTGACAGCGCATCTTCCGGCGACGAAAATTCTATCCCTATGAACTGACTTTTTACTTTAGGGAATAAAAAGTAGTCACACGGTGCTAGGGCAGAGCTGTAAGGAGGGTGACCCGGGAGTTTGACCGGCGTGCCGTCCAGGAGTAGCCTGCGGAGCCCTGTGTTTGGTCGCTTGTTGCTCACAACGGAGAAAACTTCTGCCAAGCATTTGGTAGTATACCGTTCGGCGTTGATGCTTCTCCCCGCTTCTAGATCGCTTCACTTTGGTAGGCGTTGAGTCGTCTTGAAACACCCAAACCGTCGACTGGCGCTTCGTTTCTGAACCTTATTGATGGATTCAGGACTCATCATCTGTCGGGTCGGCTTCTGAGCATCGGTGAGGTTGTGAGGCACCCGGCGTCAAACTGTCCTCCTCACGCGAAGACGCACGTGTTGAATCTCTTGATACGTAACTCGTCATTGTCTTGGATTCAATTTTCCACTGCTAGCACATTTTCTTCCGTAACAGCCGTCAAAGGGCGACCACTTCTTTCTTCATCCCCAAAGATAGGCGACCGCGCTTGAATTCGTTGTACCAACGACACACGGTTGCCTTAAAGGGGCCTTCAACCATGAATGCTATTAAAGTCTATCGTACGATTCGTCCGGATACTGGCGACACTTGAAATCGTAAAAAAAAAAAAAAAAAATTAGACACGATTATTTAAATTAGCTCTCAAACAATGTGGAGGGAAATTTGGAAATTGAAAAATACCTATTTTTAGTTATAAATAACCATATTTTCAAAATAGGTTATAATTGGCCAGTCTCTCATACATAAAATGTTTTTTTTTTTTTTTTTTTTCGCAATACTTTCTGAGTGGTCTGGTATATGGTGTTTTAGCAGCCAGTAGGTTTCGCTCGAACCATTCCGATAGAGTATTAAGATCGTTTGGAGCCCTGGTTTGCTCGCGTGCAACAAATACTATGTAACATGTTAATCCGATCTCTTTTCTATTGTATAGTGTATTACATAAACAAGAAAAAATGGCCCCAACATTGAACACAAAGATGCTGCATATAGGTAGAAATTTAGTTATTTGACTTTTATATTTCTATTTTAATAAGTTGATCGACAGCAAATTGTTAGACTTAAAATCTGCCTTAATTTTGATCCTGGGAGGCCCGCGAATTTCTTTTTCTGGAAATGATTTTTAAATGACTAGATTAAAGAAAAACGCATTCCAATGTGATTTATTCACTGATCGATAGAAAAATTATGAAATATACCTATATCTATTATATTTTTAATACCATCTGTAATCGACGTAAGCTATAGTCGACGGTAAGAGAAAATCTATCGCCATAATGTAGGAATAGAGAAAACCAACGTTTATTGCTAATTTACAAAGATTATATATAATATACTAGCTGTGCCCGCGACTTCGTCCGCGTGGATTTGCTTTGTGGAACCCTAAGTTACTCCTTATAACATCAGCTAACTGCCAGTGAAAATCTTGAGACAGACAAAAAAAAAAAAAAAAAAAAAAAAAAATTATTACTCTCATACGCATTTAGCAAAAAGCTGTTATTTTGAGATTACGAAGAGCCACTTCAATCTGATTCATGTATACAGAGTGAAGAGATAAGGCCCCCCACACACGACGCGAGGCAGTCATGCAGCAGTCTCGTGAGGCATGATGTCGGCAGGAGACGACGAAGCGGGTTGTTGTTTACGGAGTTTCAAGTGATTGGTATCGTGTCTTTAAAAAAATAATTATTTCCGGCAAATCTACGAAATGGAGTCACCGGGTGCTAAGGGTGAAGGCAATCGTCGTGATGACACGCTTAAAATCAATCGGCTCTAGTCAACTATTTCGTTCCGCGTGTAGACCTTCAAGATAGTATAGTGATAGTAGATGCAGGAGGGCCAGAAGAATTGTGGTCACTTGAAGGGTACCTGAATTGCTGTGATTTTTAGGAAATTTCAACCACAACGGCTTTCAACATTTTTCATTTTATTTTTTGGATTTTTTATGTAACTAAGTCTTTATGATTTGTACTTTTACCATGATTTTACCATCAACATAAGTTACAAAAATTGTACTTGAAAGTGAAAAAAAATAATGGCAAAAGGCAACTTCATAGTTTTGAAGTATCGTTAAAAACTGTGCAACAATCTAATCTTTCATAATAATATTACTGAAAAAGTTATATTGAATAGACCATTGTTTTCGGTTTAATCGCTCTTCAAACGAACTGAGGTGGAAATTTCGTGGGCTATTTCGTTTTCCTTTAAGCTGATTTACCTATATATCGGAAAATGACGACATTTAAGAGAAACAGTTGTAGTCGTGCCGATTACCTAGACATTTTTAATTTTTTAGGAATAATTTTGTTTTGAGCAGACTTTTCGTGAAATATAACACTTTATTGAGTTGCACGTATTAACTTTTCTTCCACGAATCTCCCTCTCACACGCGACTTTACTATTATGTTGAATTGTACTTGTATCTTTATTTTAAACAAATTAAAAGACAGTTGGATGTGAAATAAATAAATTCACTTACAGCTGATTGTTAAAGCAACGATCCACAACTAATCAACTGTGTTTCAAGTTATTTAATAAAGAAAGGTTCGAGTACAACGCAACTTAAACATAAAGTCACAAAGGCCAGCGGTGGGCGGAGGACCCGAACCCAATACTGGGACGTCTATGGTAATATTATCACGTCATAACCATCACGGCCTCGCCTGGAAGTGGTGTCTGAGGTGGTTCTGAGGTGTTATGGTAGAAGAAGAACGTATAAACAAGTATCATAAAATTCAATGGAAACGATGTTACTTATCGGGATAAGAAGTATGCTAGGCGGTAATCCGGGATATAAACTAGCTTTGTGGGCTATCGACGTTTACCCGTTATAAAACGGGTAAAGTGCGGTGGGGTTGCTGTAGTTCTGTCTAAAAACAGCTAGGAGTAGACGACCCCGAATAAACGGAAAGAAACAAGTTGTCCACTTGTTCGGGATCTGCAGAACATCTTGGGAACTCTGGGATAAGATTATATTACTGGACACTAAACTACCTCTTTCTTGCTGAAGAAACTTATTCGCAACATGTCTAAACTATACGCCATTCACTGAGATCATGACGCTAAAAGGAATTTGAAGTTTCTCGTAGGTCTAGTTATGAAATGTCTCTATTCTAGTTGTAAGACTTCAAAACCACTGAACTGATTAGGACACGGTCTTCTAAGAGCTTGAGCTGGTGCTGCCATTGCAATCAGGGGCGGCTCGAGGCGGCAGGCAAAGACGCTTCAACCACTAAAGCCCAAAAAAAAATACATAATACTTCTGGTTAAGGAAGTTTCCTGAAGCTTCGGTGTGGACGGCATTTTCCGGGTTTGCCTACTTTGCCTACACGGCGGCAACAAAGCCAGGGCCCTGTTGGAATGGAATTTGTTTGCGTGTTTCCGGAAATATTGGTATCCACTATGAGACGCGATAAAAACTATTTACGGGTGTTGCCGGATGTCAAGTTCAATCTGTGTTTTATAACTGGGAGGGCTCTTTTGGAATTATTGTCTTGATTACAGCTCTTGAGATCGGCTCGATCGGTTTGATACTACGCAAACACATAATATGGGGTGAAACGATTAGCCTCCTCCCTCTACCCCCACCCTCTGGGCTGTGATTCTCATTCCGTGCTCTCTATCTCATCTTCAAGGCTGGTAACGTGTTGGCTTCGATCCTGCTGTTGCAAACGTGTGAAAGCTAGCCTATTGCCTAATCACCTTCCATCAGGTGGGCCTTCTACAATGTTCAAAGAAGAACTAAAACTAAACTAAACTCTGTGGATTATGAATTAGGCCGCGGTTGGCTGCACTTCGTCAGCACGAGGCGAGCAGACAACTTTAATTACACGGGTAGGTTGCTAATTAGGTTAACTACTCCAGGAGTCAGCGTGCAAATGCTACATAAGTAGCAGGTGTATCTCTTCGACGTCTTGCTTCATGAAACCATCACGAACGACTCCTACTGACAGCTACTACAAACACTTACTACCACCAATGTGCAGTCTATATATATATGTCATAATGACACCATGTCCTTTGATAAATTTATTTTTCGGCTCAAAGCTTGAAGGGTGGGCGGGAAGCGGGGAGCGGTTAGTAAATGAACATATTTTATCAAGTATTCAACCAATAATTGCGATTTAAAGTGCGCAAGTGAGTTTGAATTCAACACAAGAAGGAGGAAGAAGGAGGAAGAAGGAGGAAGCTGTCGGCCGATGGCAGTTGAAGCCGCGACGCCGTTTACCTTATTCTTACGTAGTTGGTAAAACCAAGTAAGGAAACATTTGGATGCAACTCACAAGCGAATTGTAATATGAATTAGGTACGTGTGTTTATTCGCTTAATGTATCACTTTTTTAATCCAACGAATATACATAATTTACAGGAATTATTCAAGTGAGAGAGGACTACTAATATTTTGTGAATACATAACACACGTTTACAAATACAAGTTTTAAAAAAACAAATGTGACTGAATAAACAGTTGTGTCTACTTTTGTAGTTACTGAAGATGCCTTACATGTCGGGTGAGTTCCTCAACCTGTCTTCGGACGGGCACAATCCTGCGCCATAATATGCAAATCCTTTTTTGGCGTTTGCCGACACTCTACAATCACAGTGACCACAGAGCACACTTTATCGGTGGCGTGAACTCGCTTAGCGCGTAGCGCGTAGCCGCGTAGCCGCGTAGACGTTGTGGCGAGTCGGCGTCGTAGCGTGGCGCTACGGAGTGCGTCCGATTCGGGGCTTCGGCGGCGACTGCCGGCGGAGACAGGCGCCGCGCGCCGCCACGCCACCCCGGGACGTCACTTCACAATATCGCTTTCAAATATAATTAATTATTTTAATTATTGACATCCATTATGAGTACACGCGACAGACTAATCGCAACTGAAGATGCAACTAACGAGAGTTAACAAGAACGTGGAGGGATACTGCAACGAATTACATCTCGGCGACAGAGCATCGTGGAAAGATTGCTTAAAAGTTACGCATCGAGTGGTCCGATTTGATGGTATTGGAACGGTGTGTTAGGTTGAATGTCTCGGGCGTGTTGGGGACGCGTGGCCCGTATCGACTGTAACACTGAGCACTGAAGTGCGACACGGGCGGGTGCGGGTTGCGGGGTGGGGGCGAGAGGTTCGTGACGTCACACGAGGCGCGGCGCCCGCGAAGCCCGCCCGGCCGAGCGGCCTGTACGCGGCCGATGGCGTCCTGGTCCTGATCCTGATCGCCGCACACGAGGCCGTTCTTCATCGAAGCATGGTTTTAGCCAATTATGTTAATATTTAAAACGCTTACGATAACCGTTGGAGATATACCATTTAAACCGTTCAAATTAGTTACGGCCACCACCGCAACGTACTTCTGATGTGAAACTTTACTTGAAAAATGTCAATCTGTTAGTTGTTATATAGTCAGCGAGGACATCTGCTAGGCGTGGTGTTGTGCAACCATGCTAGTCTTCGTTCCAGCTCTCTCTCTCTCTCTCTCTTACTAATTTCTTTTTTCCAGCCTTGGAAAGCCTAAATCTAATTATGAAAATGGCTCCAAGAATGAACGATAATATTTTCTTCGTGCAGGAATGGAATAGTATACTAATTCTTGCGTTGGGGCGGCCTGTCGTAAGAAACGACGAAATAACGCACAGCCAGATGGGAGGGTATTTGCCCGACTGGATGGCTCCTACCCCCGGGTCTAGAGCATGCCGCCATAACAACTTTGAGTTGTGTTTCGGCATCAGTGGCCAGATTCCAGTGTCTCCTTCAAGGCCGGCAGCACATTGGCAGGACCTCTGGTATAGCTAATGTCCATAGGCGACGGTAACCACTTTCCATCACAGTTGGGCCGTCAGCTTGTCTGCTGTGCTTCAGAAAAAAAAAAATATATATTCATAAGTGTTAAAAATAATTATAATAAGCGTGGGTGAACAACAGAGAAGAGATAGATGGATTGTGTGAAGGACGTATAAAGTAGGAGTAGTGAAATAGTATGCTATAAAAAGACATATTCTGCCGAGCGATAGTTGATAGGAGGTAAAAGAAAAGAGATGAAACGCTGATGAACAACAAACACACGACAGAATCACAATAAAGCGATGTAGACGCAGAGGAAGGTCGTGACAGAGGATAAAAGATTTTAATGCACTTCAAGCGTCTAGTATACAGGAGGGTGGCATAAGGTCCGTCTGTGCGCCACGGCCTATTTTTTAGCTATGATAAATAGAGGTCCGAAAAAGAAGTTAAAAATTAAAGGAAAAGTGAATAAATAATTTTTTAAATAAATTGTATTATTTTTTTTTTCGAAAGTAGCTTCCGTCAATCGTATCGTGAGTGTGGTGACGTGCTTTTAGGTATACGTTGTGCAGAGAGGTGTCACTCACATTGTTCGAGCACCGCTTCGAATGATGTGAGAGCAAACAAGAACCAACGGTTGCAACGATGCAGCCGCCCCCAGGAGCTTCATCGAAATCATCGATTCTATTATAGCTCAATCGCGTAAGCCGTCCGCGCCACTCGCCGATTATCCAGCACACCAAATATTTGAGCAGTAGTTTTGTGGAGATCAAAATTTGATTACGATCATAATACGCTCCGATTACCGTTTGTAGTAGCAACAATTACGAAACTAATTGATCCGACGACAGCGGCTCGCTCGGGCTCCCCCTGGGGGGAGCAATTTGCGTCTGTTACGTCTTCGTCGTTTTAAGCGCTCTGTGTGCTAAACAAAAATGTGTCTATTGTTTCATTTGATACGTTAAATAGCAGAGTATTCTTGCGACTGCGCTTTGTGAAGCACACGAGGTCCGCGTCGCCCCGTAACTAAATTTGATGGCGTGGTAGTTGATATCAGTGAAACTGTAAAAAATCTTGGGATTGTTATTGACAGAGAGCTGTCTTGGAGGCCTCACTTGACCAATCTCAGCCGAAGAAGCTTTGCGTCGGCAGCTTCGCTTAGAAGACTTAAAAATTTCCTCCCTACTGCTACTAAAGTAATGCTTGCTCAATCTCTGTTACTACCCATACTTGATTATGCTGATGCCAGTTATATCGACTTAACACAAGAACAACTGAACAAGCTCGAACGACTTCAAAATGTCTGCATACGCTTCATATTTGGGTTGCACAAATATGACCATGTTTCCGAATACCGCAAGAAGCTTAAATGGTTACCTATTCGCCTTCGCCGGAATGTTCACTTGCTCTCTCTTTTGTACAATATCCTTTTTTCACCTCGTACCCCTCCGTATTTAAAGGAACGTTTTGGTTTCCTATATCTTTCTCATTCCCGTTATTTGCGCTCTAGTAATAATCTCTCCTTAATAACACCTGTACACACTTCTTCCTTCGTTGATAACTCTTTCACGGTACAGGCTGTCCGTTTGTGGAACTCACTGCCACTCAACATCAGACAAGCTAAATCCGTATTGTCTTTTAAACTGATGGTTACTAAATATCTTTGGTCCTCACAAGTTTAAAACATGCTGCTGATTTTATATACAGTATGATGTATTGTGTTTTTCTATAGTATATAAAGTATATTACTCATTATTTTTCATTTATTCTTAGAATGTTTCGTATTATGTATTGTCTTCACCGCCACTGTTGACTTAATATTTACTTTAGTTTAGGGGGTTGCCTGGAAGAGATCTCTTTAAGCAATAAGGCCGCCCTTTGTTCAGCATTTACTGTACCTAGTTTTAAGAACTTAGTTTTAATTTTTGGTGAACAATAAAGTGTTTTCATTCATTCATTCATTCATTCATTCTTTCTGTGACCTGAATAACTATCTATGTTTGAAAAATGGCTATTTTTTTGTATAATGAAAATGATTATTATTTGCTTTACTTATTTACTTTTTTTTAAAGCGAAGATGTATTCAGATATGAGTTTCAATAACGTTGGAGTTTGCCCAACGGAGGGCACTCGGGCGCAAAACACAAGCTTCCCCCCCGGGGCGTCCGGGGGCCAATAGGGCCGTTTACGAGCACAACGTTCAATACAAACCTAGCTTCAATTTAGGTGTTACCGTACTGTAACATTTGTTTTACGCTGTTCGCTTTTGGGAACAACTAAATATTATGTGATCTTCAAGAATATTTGCGGTACGTTGCGTCTTATAGACACCTATTCTAGTTTTTTTTTTAAGAAGCTGTATCATTGACGGTAGCCCAAAGAAAACAAGTTTGCACCAACCAGGTGGTCAATAAATTTGATCCTTCGAGAGAAATCGTATGTAGTATGTATGATTCGTTCGTGGTCTAAGTTTCTCAATTAAAATTGTAATGCAAAAGGTGGATACAAGATAGGAAGGAGTGTGGGCTTTCGTTAAACTTGAGACGAAAATCGCCCGTAACATTGAACAAAGCGCGTGGAATCGCTCCACTGCTCCAGGCTTTTGCATCTAAATGTATTTTTGCAAAATCGACAACTAGCTTCTACGTGTACCAACGTTTCTCAATTAATCAACGATTACACATAATTAGAGAAACACTGCAATAAGAACATAATGGCTCTTTTTTAAGTTCAGATTTTTTTAAATGGTCCATTCAAGTTACGAGTTTGATATTATGCAATAAAGTTATCGTTCAAGTTGAAGTGAAAATGGAATAATTATGAATACTTCAAATACAAATGCTGAAGCTTGTGAGTGACAGCACCTCTCCGCGTGCTCTGCCGTCTGTACAGCAGGAGATGATGAACCGGTGTCCAGTGAAGGCGGGACCGCTCACCCGTTTGCTTCTTTGAGCAACGAAAAGAAGAGGACGAGCCCTGCATCGGGTGGCGACGGTGGTGCCAGCTATCGGGTTCATAATGGCCCCGATCATGACGTCCTCTGGTGCCATGACGAATACGTATAAGAAAAACATAATTTAGTATAACATCAACCGAGTTGTTTTTAACTACAAAATCAATGAAATGAGAGTGCATCGTATTACTAAAAAAAAATGCATTTTCATGTGTAAATGCGAGAGGCCTAAAAGGCTAACTCTATTTTGGAAAACAGTTGACGTATGCTTAATTTCATCAAAATTAGTTTTGCCATAAAAGCGTAACAGTTAGGTAAGAAGCTTTAAAAAATATTTCGTGCAAGAGGCGCCTAGATCCAGGCGTAAAGTGTGACTTATGACTGTTCTGGTTTCAGCTCAAGGCTATGCGAAATGGATAAATTGAATGATGCATTCTGTAGTGTAATATGTTTAGGTAAAGAAAGTCGTCCAAGTGGGACACACTTAAATGCTTGAAGGGTGTAATCAAGGGGGATAGCAAGGGGGATGGCCATCGCACGACGCCTGCGCATCATTACTGAATTCGAACCAAACGAAACCGTCTAATCGGTTCCACCTGTTCGCTACATCGAGACGGCACTAAATACAACAACAGCAGCAGCAAGAGAATGAATATCTCTATCAATTCTACTCAATCATTTTATATTTGCATATATTATCGCCATGACATAAGGATTGGGTCTAACTTGGCATGGTGGCCGCCAACCTCCCCATTACAGCCACCCCATGCTTCGCAGTTATTTAAATTATTATTTAAAACATCTTTGTATTGTTGTGATCAAAAATGGCTCGATGCAGTGTAATTTTGAAACTGTAAAAAGAAGAAAATAGTTAAACGCAGCAGCGTATCGTTCAGCAGAGAATGTAACAGTCTCTATAGTTTCAAACAAAACGGAGTTCAAGGAAAATGAAGTATCACTAAACAGTAACTATTTGAAGGCAGGCATTTGGATCTTTTAGACTTCGAACATATAATTGACGGTACTTTCAAATATATTTTTTAGATGGCCCGTGGAATGAGGCGGACACAGTTGTGCCAACCACAAGACCACCAGGTGCAACGTTCCTCAGCAAGTGATGAATTTATGCAACTGTTTATATATTTATATGATTGTGTTGTTTTATGTACTGTGTATATTTGAGATGACTGCCTTCCTCCCTCAATCAGGCCATCGTTTTATCCTGCATAAGTGCAATGTGCCCGCCCGGCCACGTGGACCGAATTTCCTAGAATCAGCTTGTACTTTTAAATCCGTAACACCTGGCTAATGATTACAATACCACAATAGGCTTTAGAACGAATGCCAATAAATAAGTGAACAAAAGAAGACGATCATAAAGGATTACAATTAGTTCAAATACCGACGGGTAACAAATGTGCTTCTACAAATCTGTACGTGGAATTTGTCTTTGTCGGCGCTTAGGTTGTAACAATATCAATATAATAAAAATAAATCTTATAATGAACTCTCAGCTTTTTATAACCTGAGCCCAGGAATGTATGATAAGTGTATCCATCTCCTTTTAGTTTAGTATTTATTGGAAGATACAAGGATTGTTACGTGATGCGCCTTTGAACTAATTAAGATTAATACTTGGATAAAAGATATTTGCAATTTTTCGCACGATTAGGGCGGTAGTTTTATTAGAAAAGAACGCCAAGGGCAGGGGTGCGTCAGGGGGCCCACCGCGGCCCACTCGTCTCGAGGTCGGCCGCTTTAACGCGTTGCGTTTAGCGTAACCACCGCAGGTTGGAACAAACGTCCCGCCCAAGGACGAGTCCTAGACACGAGTGTCTCGATGAAGCCCCTGACAGCGAGACGAGTGCGCGGTGGCTCCTATGCCACTATGCCACTATGCGTTGCACAACTAGCCGTAGGTAGAGATTTAAGCCGCATTCCTACTTGTCTGCTAAATATGTTAGCGAATGCTGTTTATTACGTTAACAGCTGGTCGAGTCCTAACCCAAAGCAAGTTAGTTGAAAGACTTTTATCATCTTACAAATACAAATTTTTACGAGAACAGCAAGTTATGGCGTCATAATTTAAGCGAGTCAAATAGTTCATTAATTATCATTCAAACAAGTATAATGTGCGTTCGTGGGAAGAACGATAAGCGCGTTATTGCGCTTTAATGGTTTATTATGAGTAGCAGTCTCATTGTTCTTGCCGGGACTATCATTTTAACTAAGCTAACTCCGTAGGCTCCTCCCCAAAATGAGTCTTGGTCCCCGAAATGTGAGTTTCTGCCTTTCCATGGGTACTTAGGACGATCAACAAGTCGCCTACCGAGTGAATATGCATTTAGTTCTGTTCGTCCGTCCGTTCCACGTCACCAAGCCAGCGAAGGCGGACTTCGAAGGAAGGAAGGAAGGAAGTCTTATCATGTTGGGCTCGACCATGTAGTGTTTTGTTTGAAAACTTTTCTCTATACAACTAACAGTTGATACTGTTTTTAAGGAACTCATCATCATTATTATGCGAGGACTAAATCCCAGTTGCATTCGAAGCCTGGGGCCCGTTTCCCTACTTTTTCTTCTCCATTTCCGTCTTCAGCATCTCTTGGTTTTGAGACACCGGTACGCATGCCAGCATTTCTTAAGCCTACTCATTCAACCGACACCTGGTGGAGGTGTCATGGCTAGACATTTGCTCCGTAACTAGCCGCTCTTTGTAAAATGTTGCTTGCCGTTCTGGCTTAAGTGATTCTTTTGTAGTTTGTCTGCTTGAGAACTGTCGCGGATGCGAGAGTTCTTGGTGCGGCTTTTTCTCCTGGCTCCACTCATCCACCGCAGCATATTCATCACGTCATTCAAAAGGACAGGGCTAATGGTTCATTTATAAATATGTCTAAGAGTAATAATTATCATTTGAAATAACTAGTTTTAGTTTAGTAGGTCAAGATACGTCACCTGAGACAGGGGTAGAATAGTGGGGCCGCGAGCGTACCGTGCGGGTCCTGGGACGCCTGGGCTCCTGTCAACCAATAATTGATGAGGTTTCATTAAAGGCGGCGGCAGAGGGCGCGCCGAAGCCCCCGAATATAAATCATTGCAACTTTGTTGTTCTGCCGCACACATATTTCGTCGTGCCTCCCCCCCCCCCCCCCCATCCACCTCCCGCGGATATTTATTTGTGCACAAAAATACCAGAATAAATACATTTGAATTATTCGTCGGTTTTGTTTCGAAATGGCGAACAAACAGGATGTGGGCGGGCGGCGCTATGTGCACATACATGTATAGTTCTATCGCCGGTTCCAATATCTGCTTTACCACCGTTCCTAGAAAATTGCCTAGTACCCACTTTGTTCAAAGTCGATTTGTCAACACAGCTTTGTGAAGGAAACAATCGAATTCAATACCGCATTAACATAATAACATGTTGTCAAAGAGATGATGCAAGGACTTTGTGAGGAATATAATTTAGCGAGCCCACGTGAGAGCTGCGTCGGGTTTCTCGGGTATGAGGGGTGTCCTCTAACCAATTCGGCTCTTGCGTAAGGTGAGAATGCTAAATTAACTCCGGCCGAATACGTCTCTTGTTTGTGGCCCATTTCCATTCGGGATAACGAGAGCATCTCTTTATTACCGTTCTCATATCGAGTTGCAAATGGTGAGCAGAACTTGTGTCGTATAAAAGCTGATTTCCATCGACCCAGCTACTGGCTTCAACATATTCAATCGGGTCAGTATGAAGTCGGCGTTGACTTCCTTCGAATTTGAAGTCAACGCTGTACTGTTACCTTTGTGAGGTAACGTATAGATACTGTTAAGAGTCGCAGGACTCGAATTAAAATGCCGTTGAAATTATCATAGAGTTTATTAGAACCATACAAACACGTATAACACAGGAACAAATATAACCGAACGCAATAAGTCCAAACGTAACGCAGGAGATCGTAATTCAAATACACGCGCAGAGTCCGTCACTAAATAGATTACTGAAAGCACACAAGTGTTGCTTTGCTTGTGGTTATCGCTCGCCCCTTTCTCAATCGGGCCATTGCTTTATATTGCACAAATGCAAGTATGTCCGCCAGGCAAGCGTCGACGCAATTTCTTAGAAATCGTAACCCGCACACCTGGCTAATGACTGCCATAAAATATTACAATACACAATGGGTTGTTTTCTAATCACCAATTTTAAACACAAAGTAAACAAAAGAAGTCCAAATACCGAAAAGGTAATAAAATGTGTTTCTACAGGGCTGCATGTGTGAATTTGTCTTTGTCGGCCCTATGTCGTAACAATACAATTGAAATAATGCAACGTACGTAATTATGCCTAATCATGTATGTTTCCTAATGGCGCGGGCAGCAGTTGATTGGTCACGCCATTATACGACGAGTCTCTACTTGTATCAGTTGCAGTCATAATTATCCTCTCTTCATCATTTCATTTCGTTTACTTTTTATCCGGACTCGGCCTAGTACGTCGACAACCTTGTGTAGTGTTTTTAGCCCCTGGAAGGTGTTTCATTTTTGTATTTCGTATTTTGTTCTTCTTAAAAGCTTTTAATAAAGACATTTCATTACAACATTTCGTAACACTGTATTTTATAGGGGAGAAGTGTTAGACAGTCATAATTACAAATTTCCAAGGGTCTATGAACACGAACGTTTAACAGTTGTAAGCTATACAGTTTCCAAGCGTTTATTTTACTTTTGACATTTGCACGTCTATCAAGTTACATATTTCTTGGCAATGAAGCTCATACGAAACTAATGACATTACTGTCATACATTATTGTTGTGGGTGACGTGAGAGTGATGTTCTGTGAGTCACGTAACACGCAGACTATTAAACCATCGACACTATACTCAAATAAATAGAAAGTATTCGATTTAAACCGAGTCGGCAACGCATTAGGACATCACTAGTTGATCCGACATCGAGCTGTCAAAAGTAAACGAATGCTTGGGAAGGGTGTCATTTGATATGAGTGTGTCTCGCCTAGTGATGCTAACAAAGCAATTCGGTAGTCGGGCGGATCTGTGACAACGAGGCTTGCCTCAACAACGCGGACTGTGTTCTGTTTCCGAGAAACCGTGACGAAAGTCAAAGGGCGGGACTGATATTTGCAGCTCTCTCGGAGTATTCCTTTGTAACGACGTGCGAGGCGAGGCGACGCGGTGCGGCGCGATGCGACACGGGTTCAACTCGTTTTACGAGCGACAAACTTTGTTGCTTATTTATCTCGCCGATGGCGTCCTCATCAAATTAGCCGCTGGTTTTATTCAAACAGCTGAACAATACCTTTTGGGTTAAATAAAGTCTTACAAAACTTCGTTGTTTCCTTGAGAATTAGTTGTACAATATAAATAAATAATTTATCTAAGAAAAAGATCACTTGTTGTGGCAATTGAATGTAAATATTAATATCAGTAAAACTTGTATGTCGATTGTGCCCCATTCCAGAATCGCTTTGCATCGTAAGAGACCGCGCGGAGCTTTGCGTGGCGTTGCGTCATCGAGCGGCGCGTTTAACTATCGTTCATTTGAACATTGGGCATTGATGTCCGATGAGGGCTCTCGCCGCGGCCATCGGTGTAAATACACCGACACAGCCCGTTCAATACAAATCGAATAATCGTTAATATAATATATTTAGTCAAGCGAAAGTATAGTAAGTCGTGATAGCGTAATGGCTAGCGTACGCGTCCTACACTCGAAGGGCGCAGGTTCGATCCTGGCCGGAACGCATGCACCACTTACGCAGTTTTCTGACCTAATGTGCATATTGTTACAATTACCACGTGCTTCCTGCACATCGAGATAACCAACGTGTCAAACCTGCCAAGCCGCCTTGGACAAGCGTGGTGCGTATACCGCCTGTTCCCCCCTATAATGGGAGGCCCGAGCCCAGCAGTGGGACATTTATGGGCTGATATTATTTAAGCGAAAGTATGAGGAAGCATGAAATGGGAGCTCTAATAAAAGTTGGAGACAAAGAGTGAGGGGAAATTTGGGCCTTTTTCTATTTTGAGTTATCCAGGCAACCATTCGATGGAGACTATTTTAGGATATAATTGACTTTTTTAAATTTAATGAAGTAAAATGAGTACGAGAAATTAGTTGGCAACGCCGAGGCGACATTGGAGGAGCATTCGGCGCTACCGTAAGGCCACCGGCCGTGGGCTACTTGTACAGTAATTACTATCACGAGGTTATATTCACACGATGATGTTAGGGTTTTTGTGGTCATCTGATGAAAACAACAAACACAGGTATAACCTTCAAGAAGTTATTGTCGTTATCCCGTTATAACATATATTACTTTCCTATACGTGTTTGTCGTGTAGTGTACCGGCGACTTATTAACACGCAAGAGTACGCATCACCACAATATGATTCACTCATGGGTAGCAAGTGTCTCTTTTTATTGCTGGCAAACAACAGACTACTAAGCGAGACATTCACCCGTCTGCCTGTTTTATCACTTTGTATTACAGATAAAAAAATACTAAGAACTCTGTGAATAGATTCTTCCAGAGACGTGAATGAGAAACAATTAAACGAAACAAAAATTTCATATGGAAAGTGTCTTTTTGAATTCTGGAAAGTAATAACACTAAATCATTTTATGTTTTATAATGAAAAAGTATGGATGAAAACGGGAATTGGAACAACTTGGGAATAGCGGGATATACACTATTTATAATAGTGCCTGAACCAGCTAACTACTTCCAAGGACAAACCGCAGCGTTCAGTCCTTGCCTGCCGCTAAGGTGGGTAGAACATGGCTCCGTCAATTTTGTTGCATACCCTCTTTCTACGTGAGGCGACGACCAATGCACAGTAGAGCAAGGGCAGCTTGTGATTACTGGCCGTGTGGCTCTAAGGTGGGATTTAGAGCCGTTTCTGTGTGCAACCTAGTTCATATCTCTCTGATACAGTCCACCATTATTTGGACGCTGGTCCACATTACCCGTGAACTGCAAAACCCCAAACGCAAACTGTTTTTAATAAAGTAACCTGTAGTATTATCTGCAGCAGCTGAGCGGTCCGTCGTAAGAAGCGTAAGAAGCGACCAAAACAAGCCACATCCAGGTGGTAAGGCTGAATGGCTACCAATCCTGGTGTAGAGGTATCACGCCATAATAACCTTGAGTTGTGATCCTACATCATAGATCAGCTTCCGAAGTACGTAAGCTTCATACAAACCAAGTGAGATGCTTTTTGTAAAACGGACCATTGCAGCCTTGTAAATTTTGTAGGGGCGCACCTATTTATGACGTCATAAATAGTACAAACAAAGTTGGTCGAATAGCGCGACAATTTATTGTCTGAAAAGTAATTGGAATTATTTCTGTCATGATATTTTCAAAGTGAAATGATGAAGTGTTATTTAAATGCTTGCTCTTTTGTATGTAAAATGTTACAATTTATTGCGCCACGTGTTCGCAGAACTGGCTGCCGCCTGGTCGTGCTCCACCTGCGTTAGTGGCACTAACATTGTCCCAGGTGCAGCAGAGACATGAATATCACACAATATATTAAAGTGGAACTACCAACAATCAGTTGCAGCACATGCGTCCGTGTTACTGGCCCCGAGCGCGTGGTCACCTGGTCGCCATGGCGCAGTGCCTTCGGATATGTCGCGGTTGTCAATATAAGTATATGGCGCGACCGTTTGTCAGGTTGTGACAAGGGGCTCCCCCCGCCCCTCGCCTCGGAACGAGTTGTCAGCCCAAAAGATTTACTCGCAGTCACAACTTGTTCTTGTTTAATTTATGGCGCACGATTATAAAGGGAATTGTGTTCGATTTCATGACATAAATCACTTTAGACATAATCGTCCTCAAGTCCGTTTTGAGTCAAAGTGCTCCAGTACGCTGAGTCGCAGTTACTTTTGATATGGCCTCGTACCAAGTGAAGTGTACAAATGTACGTACGCGTTTCATGTCATGGCGTCCTCTGGCTCCAAAAAAGAGGCCCATTACAATGTCGAACGATGTTTTGTCGCTTTAAGCCTATGTTGTAGTGCGCACTTTTTTGTTGTTCAGTAGTTTTTGAAAAAGAAACACTGTGAAATACCTGTATAGGTATACGGAGGGACAGACAGACGTGGTTATTCAAAAAGACCTTAAAGAGATAAAATGAAAGAATCAAATTAAATGCCGAGTGACGAGGCTGGACCCGTTAATAATGTTGTGGTTTATTTGTTGCCTCGATGACCGCTCGCCACCAGGAAGCAAGCAGTCCTCGGCCTCGACACCGGGGGGTGGCAGGCGGCCCCACACTCCCCGCCGGGGGGAGGAGGGGGCCGCCCACTACGGCTTCATTCGAGATTAATTCAATATTTATTCTGCTTTTTCAGTTTCAGAGCGATATTTGTTTTAAAACGGTCTCATTTTGAAGGGCGGCAGAACAGGCGCCTCTTTCAAAGAAGAAGACAGTCGCTTTTGAAACAATAAGGTGAATTTTACGCTAATTGCTACGCCAACGTAACTCCTTAAAATATTAGGAGAGTAAACCTACGAAAAGGTCTCATTTCTCGCCATTCGATTAAGTCCAGTATGCTATGAACAACTTTTGCTCGCGCCACATTTCGACGTCCAAAACATAACAGCAACGCGAGGCGTCCGGCATGATCGAAAAGAACACAACCCGCACAGGGCCGCGTTACACGAATTGGGCGCCAGGGCACGAGAATCAAGTGACGCCAACATCAGCAAAGGAAATAGAATCTATTTCTTAGGTTCGATTATTAAGTCTAGTTCGCGTGTCTGCCTTTGTATGTCGCAGTCGTTATTCGTCAGGAACGACTTGGTTTATTTGATGAATTTGTGTCTCATTATGTAGTCCAAAATCAATGCATATCCAAATACATTATCCACAATGCAAAAAAGGTAGTGCTAAGGCTAATACAGGACAGATACGAGAGATCGTTAATCTGGTCCTGAAAAATCATGATGTTCTTTGATGACTCTCTTTTGTTGAAGTCAATCGACTTGCGCTCCCTGGCGTGCCCCCACCCCCCACCCCCCAATTTCGCCGGCGAACCGATCGGCCTCGGTTCCACGTGACAGCCGGGTGACTGATCGCCGAACCACATTAGGGTCTCGGCTTTACATCTGGAGAATGAAGTGCGCGCACCCTCTTAGAAGCCCGCACTCGAGTCATGAGTGATGTGGACATCATCAACATCACTCTTTCTTATTGCCAGCAGTGGGCTTACAGAGAGACGGGCCCACACAACGCAGGAAAGCGGTTATTGTAGCCCATGGACGTTTGCAAGACCAGGAGCGATGCCAACGTATTATCAGCTTTTGGGAAGGGATAGTGGGATAGGATAGAGTTATTCTACGAGAGCGTGATATCACACCGGTCGAACCGGCGCTACGAGTGCTCAAGACAATGGTTACAACACGATTCTGCAAATCACTCGCCTGTTACTTGGTTCCTGTTTGAGACGTAATCGAACCAAGTTTTATTGTAAGTTGGGTCAAGTATCGCTTCGTTAGCCACTAGAATAAAATACTTCAGCGACATGACTTTATAACAAGCGATGTAAAAGAGTATTGATTTCTCAGCCAGTATAATATTTAAAGGAGCAAGTTAAAATTGTTGATCCGTAAACTTTATATTTCAAAGGCGGCTTTCTAAAGTTGCCATAATGGCGGAACAATGTCGTTCGCAACAAAATTGGATAATTGTAAGCCATTAGGGGTGAATAATTAGAAATAATACTTAAGCGACATCAATATGGTTGGCAGCGTCTCGCCGCTCCCGCCCTTGGCCTTCGTTTCATGTTTCAATGTAATGTATTCTTTACTTACGAATTCGTATTTTTAATATCCACTGCCTAGTTTAGCCCAACTTACAATGACAAATGGGTACTCTTTAATAAAGAGGTCAACGCATTCTTTGAGGCAATCGATTGTGTAAATAAAGTCATATTTACCAATTATTGTTTATGCATGCCCACAAAATAATTATGTACATATGTGGTCTTCTTTGCCGTACTCACATTTCATAATTGCTGTTGTAATATTATTACACTAAAGACTAAAGCAATCTGCTGACTTTAAAGAGTATATAATAATTAGCATAGAAACCGTTATACCCTGACACTGCCGAGTGGGCGAGTATCGTAATGGGGGCGAGCCGAGCTGGTCGCATATTAAACTACTCTTGTCACTAGTGGCGCCACCTATTCAGTTTGGTGTCAGTGGCTCCAACGAAAGATTTAGACTGGTGTTTGCTTTATGAATATTTGCTCATTTGTGTAAATAACTAATCATAAATGTATTTAATTTGAAACTAATGAAGGTGCTTTTGTATTACAACACTTCTTTGTGCGAAAGTGAAATAAGACAGTTTTGTTGTGTGAGTCCCGCACCAACGACACGACATGTGCAAGCATGTGTTTTACGACTCGCGCGTGGCGCTATTGGTCCATTAGCATACAGGTTCCTCTTAAGAGGGCGCTCACATAACCCCATATTCTTCGCATCGATGGTGCAGTGCAGGTTTATTGTTTTCAAATCAAAATGGAGTAATTTCACCGGTGCTCTAACAGAGAGACAGATGTAAGTAGTACTTTTGAAATCTGTTAGTGCGAAACTTAAGCCTTCAATTTTTTACATTTTTAAATTAATTATATAAACTCGATTTCTCTACAGTTTTATAACTAGGTAGATAAATAACAAGATGAGAAAAAATATTTAAGTTACATTTTTATATTAGATTTGAATCTTCTCGTCGTTCATATCGAAAGTGAAATTTTGTTTATTAGTTTTGGAATTGGCACAGTTGTTGGAGTTGTGATTCGAACCGTATTCCGTGGAAGGCCACGAGCGGCGCCAGTTCGTGACACCAGTACGCTACCAGACTGATAATACAATCTCTTGTTATTCCCAGTCATGATACAGTCCTATATCACAATTCTATATGGTCGTCTACGAGTTGAGAGCAACAATTGTAGATAATAATATGCGTCTTGGCGATTCGGGTCGAAATTTATATTAAAAGTGGGTAAAGGAGACTTTTGTGGATTTTTGGCCAAAGATTGTAATAAGTTATATAAAAAACAAACGTTATATTTTTCTATTACAAAACAGAAAACATCAGCCATAAATTCACAAAGAAAATAAATTACCGATTACCATAATCGATTTAAGTAACAGAATTTTAAAAAATACAACGCCCTGTTAGAATAAGTATACCATACCACTGCGAATACAAAAAATATGTGCAACAATGTATGAAAGCGTATCCGTCTCCTTTATTTGTGTACACGCATACTTATTCAGTGACGTATTACAATAACAATGTAGCGTCTTTAAAATTGCGGGTAGTTTCGTATAAATGTGAAAATGATTTCAATTTCATGTTTGCTACACCACTTTAGGAGTGTTATTATGCAATGATGTCATTAAAGACGGACAAAATATGTAAGATCTTATACAAAATATAAGACTCACGTAGGAGAATGCAAGTAATATTTGTAAGGTCCATGACCCGAAGCTTACGCGAGCGAAGTCGCAGTACCTAGTCAATGCTGTTTTGGTTTTGACGTCACATTTTGAAGCAAGACTTCATGCTCTAAGTTCGTAGTCCGTGGCTTGTTGGTGGAAGGATCATTTGCATAGATATTTCACTGAAAAAAGCTTATCCATTTTTAAAAATAATTATTTTATTACTGTGGGAAATCAGAAAATGTATATTAGATTTATAATTATACCGACTTGACCAAAAACTATTACAGCCTTACATCTAGGATTATGCAAAAATAGTAAGTTATTAATTGTTATGTATACAAAGTTGTAGTATTAGAGTTCAAACAAGAGCTGCCGGACTGAATCAATCGTCTCGCTGTTCGTTCAGGTTTTCTCAACCTTGGGTATATTCAATGTCGTCTGAATATCAGGACGAGGGGTTTATTTTGGAGGTCTGCTCGTCGGCGACGTCCTCACGCTCGTGTTCACTTCCACACAAACGTATGATCATTGAACAAAAACGAATAGAAAGGAAACCAAAGCGGTGCCAAGCGGTGGAAGATTTGTCGAAGTGGGGGGGAAACGCGGTCGCCGGCCCCGCAGCACACTGACGTTATATACATATACTACACATAATCCATGAAGTATGACATTTTATGATCAACAATAAAAATAACAAGTACATACTGATATAAATAATCAACACAACTGATTTAATAAACTTTTCATGGAATATGCATCTTATAGCGTCGTCACACGATGTTCCTAATAATGTACTGTACGGTGTTGTTTTGAAAACAAAGTAGTAGCATATTAAATAGTATAAAATGATTAAAATACTATCAGTAGTTTTACATGTTCTTTACTTTATAAAGTAAATATGTATTTAAGGTTGTGGATATATTTTAAAGATGTCGAGACGCCTGTCGCTCTGTCACGATTACTAATCTGTCACCAAGTCAGCAACTCGATGGTCGCGACGACGAGATGCAACAATTCAACCAACCTAAGCTGCATCCACTTTGTTTCAATAAGGGCGTCCGTTTCTTGCGCGACTTGGACTTTATATCTTCAGAAGAGTCTGGTTTATGCGAAGTATTTGTTGCTCAATCACGCCAGAACGGGTGCACAGAGAAATTATACTTTTTATTCCGGAAAAATATACATACAACCTCATATGTATCTCATGTTCATTAACATCATTATGTAGCATATAACCTCAAGGACAATATGAGTAGGAAATTGAATTTATCTGCACTAATATTTGATACCAACAAAATGCCCAGAAGCCGTTGGCAACGGTTCTATTGTACTCCATGGCCATGTTTAATTACGTAATTTGTGCAAAATTAATCTATCTAGGTTATTTTATTAAGTAAGTACAAGAATTTGAAGAGCGAGTGGTGCGTGTGTGCATCGAGTGGAAAGAAGCAAGCTCCAAGGCTAATGTTGTGATTCGTATTCTGGCCCAAATTGGACACGACCAAATAGAATTCATAAGTTATTTTCCTATACTGATGAGACTAGAGATTTGCCTAATGGTTATTATTTCTGTACAAGAAATACCCTCAAAGCTAAAAGGCTTATATTTTGATTACTAAGGAACACGGAGACAATTACAAAGGTTTTGCCAACACGTTACATATTTTTACATCAAAGGGTAAAAAGATATCAATATGATCCAACGAATATCGTCCGTTGGCTGACACGGGACCCGGGCCGTGTGTCGATATGAAGACGCCTTTCCACCACATTGTGTCCTTGTGTCAATATTGGTTCAACGAATCATAACAAATCTTACCCTACATATAGTAATGTAAGTACTGCCAAAATGGTACTTATTTTTTCTACTCTTTGAAATCTTTGATTTATATCAATATGTCGATTGTAATAATTTTTTTTGGGTCGTTATTCTAGAGATTAGGTAGTACTTTTACACAAACACCGTAGTTCATTTAAAGTTTCAACTAATTGTACTAGAAAATGACGACAGTAACTACACGCTAAACCATTTTATAAATTACATTACACCTAAAGCGAGCACTTGTTATTTCAGCCCGTCAGTTATTCTACTGTTTTCAGATCCCCGTTAACATTAAAATATTCTAGTTTCCATTCCTTTAGTTTATAATCAAAAGCGGTGATATTGCAACTAAGCTGGTCAGCTTGTCTGTAGGTTACGCATGCAAATGTAAACTTTTTAGCTACCTCGTACGTATTGGGAGAAATGCTCGCAGAGTCGCAACACGCGGTGCGACGCGAGGAGCGAGCGAGGGGAGCGCGTCGCCGCCACTCCGGACGCGGTGCCACGTACCACGCCAGGGTGCACTCTTTGCATCATAGCCTTCTATTCCCGCAAAGCTATCTTTAATTCCATCTTACATTTGGTTCAATTTAGTAGATAGTAGTCACATTTTAGTGCCCGCGACTTCATCCGCGTGATTTTCTTTTTTCCCGAAACCCTAAAAATAGTCTAAGTTACTCCTTACAAAATCTGCCAGAAATAAAGAAAGAATATATTTTAATAAAACTACGTCTTAATAGTTTTAAGCGCGGTAATTTATCTGATTTTTATTATTCTGACGTTTCGGCCACTTTTCAGTAGCCGTGATCGCGGAAGACAAAGATGTCAAGTGTCAATGAGTATTGTTGAAGTTTTATTTAGCCTACCGCCAACTTGTTCACTTTAATTATTTAGTTATAATTTTGTTGCATGGTTATTATTTACTCTATGGGAGCCTAATCTAATTTACCACCGCTTCGCAAAATGTTGTGGCTTGAAGAGAAGAAGCGTCTTCTGTCTATCTTTTATGACCACGGCTGCTGAAAAGTGGGCGAAACGTCGGAACAAATAAAAATTATATAAATGGATATGCTTTAATATTATATGTACCGTCTAAAGTGATCGCGTCTACAGTTGGCTTTTGGTGCCTACTTGTATGTATGTCTGTCAGGGCACCATGCCATGTGCCTGCGATCATGCATGTGTATTGTACACATGTAGCATGGGCAGGCGCCATCTAGGTCACTGGGCTGCGAAGAATGGGCCGTTGTCGAGAGCACGCCAGGGTTGCCACATAGTACTGTATCTTATTCACATCACGTACTGATATAAACACGCACCTCGAGTATCATGCATCATGAGTGATAGTTTTAGCATGAATGTACATACATTCGAAATAATTATCTTACTTGATGTGTGTAATGAAACTTAAACAATTTGTAAAATATTAGAAAAGGTTTGTGAATGTTGCACGCAGGGGTTTTAAGCATATTGTTAATTAATGCTTAACTACGTAGTTTAACATAGATGAAAAAGTATTAAAACTTATTTGAAAACTTCTTCATTTGGTGCCAATGCTCATACGCTTCGATTTCAAAATACTATGTTGTCTCGAATTTTCTTAGTATATTACTGAAACCACTTTAAATATTAGCTTCTGTTTAACTTATCACCAGATTAGTAAAAATCTGAATCCAGCTGTCAGAGAATAGAAGGCAGGGCACATGTCGCTTTATTACATGGCGACCCTGCCAGCTACCATGTAGTCGTAATCCTCTCGTAACCAGTATCCTGCCAGGATACTATACCAGCCTTGTGGTATGTGGGCGCTTACTCGCCCCTTTTTAGGTTATAGTATTGAAACTACATTGTTTCAATGTGATTCTTTATTCTTTCTTTTTATAAAATTAAACCCTCGTACACTGTATTTGAGCTATGTGTGCAAATTCTTAATTAACGTGCAATTGTCCATTACAAAGTCGTTTTACAAATACAATTTTTTTTCAACAAAACCGACTTGGACCTAAAAAGAAGAAAATAAATATTGAACCGACTTCTTTCTACATCTTGAAATAAAATATGAAAAAAACAACTAAAGTAATTTTTATGTCTTACTTCGCACCGACTCCAAGATGCTGTAGAAAGAAGTCCTAATGTATATTTTTATTGTTTTTCAAATAGTAGTCGTTTTTGTTAAAAATATTTTTACTTTTTATTTGCGCAAATATTTGCATAGCTTTAGAAGTAATCAGATCAGATCCTGACTTGATGAGATTACACAAAGCAAACAAAAGAAGTCCAATTGCCGAAAAGGCAATAAAATGTCTACAGGTATGCAGGTGTGAATTTGTCTTTTGTCGCCGTTCAGGTCGTAACAATATATAAGTATACTAGTCGCGAAAACATGAGACAATATTAAGAGAGTTTAGGCTCTCAAAGTACTTTTTGGTGCTCAGCATATTTATGTATTTATTGCCCGAAACATTGCAGGGTTTGCCCATTTGATCTATTTCACTCTGCATGGTTTCAAAAGTTTTTCCCGCGTTATTTAATTGTCTCGTGTATTCTGTTTTATGAGATTCGGCCATCTCTTTTTTGGCGGGACGGCACAGATACTTTTTTACAAAAGAGGGACTCGTGACAACCCTGTAGGGCTGTGTTGGGTTGCTCCGGGAGCGCGCTAAATAATTAGAGGAGCGCTGACGTGATGCCGCTGGTGGAGCTTCTCCCGGCATTCCACCAGCCACCGCTCCTGGTACCTGCTTTTATATGAAACGTACTCAATACAAATGACAGTAGCACAGTTGAGAAGATGCGTGAGAAGCCAAACGCTTATTAAGTGTAACTTCGTTTAGTTTGGGAGACAGTGCGGCGATGACAGCGGGAAGCGGCCCAGCATTCCGACGAACACTATCTCCCGGGGGTTTTAATGAATGAACTTGGAGCGGTGTGCCAGCAGCAGCGGCTCAACCCCCTCGGGGTGTACGGTATACAATTAATTACATTCATATTCATGATACATTTTCATTTTGGCAAAGACCTTCCGTTTATTGTGGTCATGTACGTCAATTAGTTCGTTTGTATTGTCACGTTGCAAACACTGTACTCGGAATGTCGAGTGAATCTGTATGCCATGAAATAAAATCGAATGGGGATGAAACATTTTTTCCGAAACACAATTTATCTATACGGATAAATAAAATTGAAGTGTCTGTTTCTAATGTCAAAATAACAGTATACAGTACTATGAAAAAAACAATTTTTCAATTTGTTGTCTGTCTGTTTGTCTGGATGTTTCGGGTGCCTAATATCTGAAACGGCTGGACCGTTTTTGGCGGGACTTTCAGTGGCAGACAGCTCATGTTATAAGGAGTAATAAGTACTTTTTTCTTTTTTTAGGGTTCTGCGAAAAAGTTCCAGGCGGGCGAAGTCGCGGGCACAGCTAGTAAGGTATATTTTATGCTAGCGGGCCCGGCAGACGTTGTCCTGCCCTAAAGAAATGAAACACTAGAACCAGATCGCAGCACCAGTTGCTGGGTCCTATTTTGAACCGAAATCATCCCGGTGTCTACCTAACACACACAAAATTTCATGAAAATCGGTCAAGCCGTTTTTAAACTTTAGCCAAGTTAACGAAAAACAATTGATTTTTGAAATAGAAATATAGAAGAAGAATATTCGATTGGCGCAGCCAGTGACGCCATATTTAAATCTCTTATTGTGGATATGAAATACCCTGTCTTCCAGTCGTAGCTCGCAAAGGACGGAAGAGGTTTCGAGTTTCGAGAAGTGCGAATGCCGCTTTGCGCACCAGAGGGAGCCACTCCCGCCGCCCGCGAACCAGCGAGCACCAACCTGTATGACAATGTTTTACAATACATTATATTTATTTATTATAAATAGTACAGAGGATTTACATTGAAGACAAATATGTTTCCTGTGGCTGTGCTTAGTTGTAGTTGTAGTTGTAGTTGTTGTTGTTGTTGTTCAAAACAAATCTCGTTACAACAATAATCTTACACACAAACAATACTCGATCTAAAGTGAGCATTGTATTGGGACATGTTTCAATTGATGCTTCTAATACAAACTGACTATTTATTATAAACAACTAGCTGCACACGGCAGGCGTCGTCTTATTCTTAAAAAATAAAATTCTAGAAACCGATTGCAGCGCCATCAACCGGGACCAATTGTTAATCTAAACCATTTTCGAATATACTTGAAAAACAAAAAACAATCATCAAAATCGGTCCCACCGTTAAACAGGTGTTCAGCGGCGCCACCTACCGGCTCCAATCGTGAATGTAAACCATCCCGGGACCCGCTTGGACACACACAAAAATAATTCACCTAAACCAGACAAATGCAAATGAGTTTAAATGCAGCCACCATTGCCGAAATTAGCCTCAAAAGATCATAACAATGGCTGGACTGGTGTTGTGACTGTTGTTTTTTAAATTATAATTTCCTTTATTGATGAATATCATATTTTAATAGTTATTATCCTATTCCGGACGAAGACGATTCCAAAAACACAAAAACCTATACCTATATAGATGTAAGTACTGTGTAGCATTACTTGAACTTCCGTGTAATGTTTCAACTAACTAAATAAATGCGACTCACAACCGGTTCTTTTCTACCATAATATCATAATATCACTGGTAGAAAATTAACATTCCTTGGTAGTGACTGTGTACTTGCATAAAACATGTTGCGTACGTTGCGCTTGTCGGCCCACCAGTCGGTTCAGTGCGCACGAACACCTTCCTGTACTCTAACTATTTATCATTTACACGCCTATCAAGTTGTATATTTTTTGCCAGTCAATTTCATATGCTAAAAAGGCACAATTATTATACTTCATTGTTCCAGGCTCCGTCATAGTGACGTTCTATGAGTTTTTATTTAGTTATTTATCTTACTTATTACGCAATACAGTAAGAGTAAGTAAGTAGTTTTAACAAATGAATTAGAGGCACTATATTGATTAATATTTATTAAGAAAGAATCTCGTTTTTTATACAACATCGAATATGTAACACTTTATTTAGTGCGCTACTAATTAATCGGTGATCAACTTGTCAAACATAAAATAAACGTTCGGAGAGAGTACAATAATAAAATCTTACCTATCTTATCTCTACATCTTCGCCACTTCTTTTCTTTGCTATTGATAGTGATAGACATTGATCTAGCAACTATTATTGAAAAAAAAACAGCAAGTTGTATCATTGTATGCCGTTAAAAAGGTTTGCAGATAATTGTAAAAGTTGTGTAAAATATACAATAATGTATTGTTTCAATCTGCTGAGCCACAACCCAAAAGATAGGTAGAAAGTCGATATCGCTGGTATGGGGTTCATGTGAAACTTTACCTGTAGTAAGACAGATGAATGAAGAAGGTTGTTCTGCAGGTGAGCCGCTCCCCAGCTCCGCCAATCCGCCGACAAATGTCTCCCTCTTATCCTAATTTGAGTTGTGACAAATGAACGAATTGCGCCGGAAGACGGTTAATTATCGCGCCAGCTCCTTCACGACGCAATCCTTATAAATAGGGACACTTTGGACCGACTACAAGTTGTTCAAAGTTCGAACCCAACGCCCTTGCCACCTTATTCTCAATTCTAACCTTTCGTAATTATTTTGGCCAAAACAGAAGGTATGCTAATTATTTTTCTCAAAAACTACTTGGTCTGTAGTTACAAAAAGACGTATTTCATTTCAAATATTTACGTCACAACCGAAATACTGCTCAAAGTTAAAATTGTTTGAGACCTATTTGAGAAGCACGATGAACCAAGAGAGACTGTTCGCGTCATCAGTTCTCTCAATTGATACGGAAATAGCGTCTGCTGTTAATTACGACATAATCTTGAGAAACTTCATTGAACCGAAAATCTCGTTTATTTTAATTTGTGATTGAAATAGTAAATTTTGACAAGATTTGATTAGCAATAAAACTCATACATTTTATTTATCGTTTTATATTTTATTTTTATATTTTATTTGCTCTCTTTGGCGTCGAACCCGTCGATATGCTGCGAATTGGTTGGTTAACAGTCAATTGAACTGAGATACTTTTTCACCTTACGTAATCGTAAGTTTTAACTTCAATACTTAGACAAGTCAAGTAGCATGTTAAACACATTTATTCTATCTCTACTAATATTATAAATGCGAAAGTTTGGGTAGATGGTGTTGCTCAATCTATGGATGAAATTTGGTATAGAGATAGGTTATAAGTCTGGAATAGCACATAGACTACTTTTTGTCCCGGAAAAATGTACGGTTCCAGTGGGATGACATTAACGCGAGGTCTTTTACACGAATATTGCATTCCTTGTTGCCATGGATTTGCATTGCAGTATTTGTCGTAAAATTTAATATATTGTTACAACTTAAGCTTCGACAAAGGCAAATTCCACGTACAGGCTGTAAAAGCACATTTTATTTCCTGACGGCATTTGAACTAATTATAATCCTTTTATGATCGTCTTCTTTCGTTCGCTTATTTATTGGCAAGTTATTGTGGAGAACAGCCTATTGTTCTCATTTATGGCCGCATGCAGGTATCATTAGCCAGGTGTTACGGATTAAGTATAAGCTGATACGATACTGGCACATTTGTATTGATGAAGTATAAAACTACGGCCGGATGGAGAGACGAGGCAGTTGAGCGAGAACCACAATCAAGGTGTGACGCATATACATTCGGGAATGTAATAGTGACGGACTTTGCGCGTTTTATTGAATTATGACCTTCTGCATTATGTTTGGATTTGTTGTGTTTGATTATATTTGTACCTGTGTTATACGTGTTTGTATAGTTCTAATAAACTCTATAATCACTCCAACGGCATTTTAATTCGAGTCCCGCACTCGTAACAATATATAAATTAAGCACTCGTTAATTATTATGTAAAATAATCTCGGAGGACTGGATATTAATAGATGGCGCCCAACGAATGCCTCTGCTTGCAGCAAGCGTCCAAAGCGTCGGCGCCTTTGTTCGAACAGGTATTGCGCGCTCATTAAAAACGGATTCGAATAAAAAGTGAGCGAGCAGAGAGCGTTTCTTCGAGACGTCGAGCGGAGGGGGGCGCGAGGGAGGGGGCGAATCATTCCCTCTCATTACTCTGGGAATTTAATTAGAGGGCGGCGGTAATGAGGGCTTGTGGCTCGGCCATACGGTGCCCCTGTGGACGCATCTCGGTTAGCTCCTTTCATTTGTAGCCATCCTATAGAGCTTTCTCGAGACTCGTATTTACCAAGAGTATTTCTAGTACGTTTAGTTATTAAAAATTCTTTCTCAGTACCATGTCAAAAAGGCCACAATTAAATTTCCTTTCCAGTAACACGAATAAATCGATCAGTAATATTTTATAACTTAAATATTAACTTACAAGGTTGATTTTAGTACATCTAAATACCTGAAGAGTGTTAAATGCTAAGGACGTAATAAATGCAGTAATCACCAAATTACTTGCCTGATAAGTCCTGCCCGAAGGCAAGTGAAGACGTGAGTGGATGAAGGTGAAGTAGTTTTTTGCTTTTTTTGCGTAGATGAAGGTGAAGGCAAATGAGACAACAATGATATGAGGCACATTAAAAAATAGGAAGGAAAAGGTATTCTGAATGAAAGAGGGTGCAATCGTGAATGTTGATATATGAGCTACATTGAACTATGGAAAAGTAAGGAGACGTTAAATGGATGCGTGGATGGTATTCAATGGAGACCCTTCAAGAAGGTCAAATACAAATGGTACTGTGTCAGTGGAAAAAAAGAGACACGGAGATCTAAAATAAATACTTCCATGAGTCGACCAAACCACTATAGTTAAAATAACAAATGATCACTCAAAAATAAATACCACACCACAAATAACAATTCCTGGAGCAAAAGAGAGATGGATGGATTGTGTGATGAATAAGACGAAGACTTGTGGCGTATCAGGGAGCGTGTGGCGACGGTATCCAAAAGAAAAGCAACACTGTACTGAACTAGTGACCCCAAGTAATTGGGAAAAGAGTGAAAGAGAGAGATACGTGCTCCTGGTAACTTAGATCTTTGCCCCACAAATTGCAATTGTTCTCGCAGTATGTGGGAATAAAGTTTATACGAGTGAAGCCGCGGGGAAATGCCCGTTTTATGGAAAGGAAAGCTATACTATCATCATAAATAAATCTTAATCTTTCTTTTGCTAGAATATAGGTAGTGGTTACGTTAAAGATGTAAGTAATGTAAGTTTCTGTACATTCCAACCTTTTCATGGTGTGCAGACTCACCTTAACTAATTATTTAGTATAGTCTCTACACTAACTTGTTTTAATAATAGAAATGATTTTCTACATTTTATCTGTATCATTTAATTTATAAACAACTTGTGTTTATTCACAATGTTTTGTTAATAAATAATTTCGTCGAATCGCCATCTCCATTAAGCCTCCTAACTGCGAACAAGTACTGATATACCAAATTATTAATTCAGGTTAAGTAATATTTGTATTGGAATAACGTGGTGTGGGCGGTGATGCGAAACAAATATTGAAATTTACGACTTTTGATTTTGTGGCCGAAATTACAACCCCCCCCACCCCCTGAAGCTGGTTCGTAGGCCGCCGGCTGTCGCATGCCATTACACAAATTAATCAATCTATTCGTTGAAGATGAATAGATGTAATATTTGTTATTGTAAGGTAAGAAATTCTAATAATTATTTACAGCAATTTTCTTTCAAGTGACTTCTTAATTTTTGGCAAAAACTGAATTCCTCATACACTCACATTTCTTGAAAACTACTGATTCTGTATGCCACCGAAGGCGGAGTTCCTTCTACACAAGGTCGTAAAGTGTTTAAAACCTTCTGATTTTTGAATTATATGCAAGAAAATTCGAAAGAAAATCAAAAAATTTATACGAACTTTAGGTAAACGAAAATTAGTTTGAACAAGATTTTTTGAGTCGTTTTTGAGCTAACATTTTTTCAGGGTTTGGGCCAAACCAAAGGCTTGATGACGTTCGCCTGCATAGCCGATTTTACTGTTTTTTAGAAAAAATTGCTACTGTAAATGAATCCATTTCACCTATTTTCTATTTAATCTGTCGAAGTTGTGGCAAAATAACGGGGACCAAGTCGGTGTTATAATATTTCCTCTTATCTCGGGTATCTTATAAGCTTAATGAAATACCTCCCCTGAAGACTATCTTTAAATTAGCGAAATATTATATAAATATTAATTTGTTATATTAATTAAAATTATATTAAATCTAGGCCTGGAGTCCAAGCTACCGGTGGTTAGGGCTCCAGAGACAGAAAACTCACAATTCGTGCCGTGTCCTCGAGCGCTGCCTTCTGTATCTGGCCCTTATCATTTCTATGTGCAGGTAGACGCCATATGTCCCGTTGACATGACACGTCACAATTGGATAAATCCAAGTACCACACGGATTATAGTACACCGCAGTGTTATATAATATTAAGTATATAACACCCCTAAGTGGCGGTGTGAGACAGGGGGATGTGATTTCCCCGAAACTGTTCACCAACGCGATGGAGCACGTCCTCAAAACTCTGGAGTGGGCGGGACAGGGCATTGTTAATGCCCTTAACGGCGAGCGCATCTCTCACCTCCGTTTCACCGACGATGTCATTGTCTTTGCGGAGACTTTGGAGGGACTCGCCGAAATGCTAGGCAGCTTAAATGAGTCTTCCCGACGAGTCGGTCTTGGCATGAATTTGGACAAGACGAAAGTCATGTTCAATGAACACGTCATGCCGAGACCGGTATATGTCTACCTTGGACAGAAAATACAGGTAGGTAGGTAGGCACAACTTCGAGGGGGAACCAATAGGAGATTCAGTTGGGCTGGGCAGCATTCGACCATTTCGCATTGCTCGAAGACAAAAGTCTTCGAGCAGTGCGTCCTCCTCGTCCTGACAACTACGGGGCCGAGACATGGACACCAACGGCAAGATTGACCCACAAGTTCCAAGTCGCTCAATGGGCTATGGAGCGAGCTATGTTGGGTGTTTCTCTTATGGATAGAATTAGAAATGAGGATATCCGTAAGAGAATCAAAGTAGGTGGGCTGGATAGCAAGGTAGCAGACGAATCCTAGAGTAGAGACCACGTCTCGGTAAACGTAGTGTCGGACGCCCTCCAGCCCGATGGACCGACGACCTGTGCAAGGTCGCCGGTAGGCGATGGATGAGGAAGTCAGAGGACAGGGATGAGTGGCGCCGACTCGGGGAGGCCTGCGTCCAGCAGTGGACTGCGAGTGGCTCACGACGACGAAGTACCTCTACGACTATGTACACTCACATATATTCGTAGGTAATAAATAATGAACATGTTGTAATTGGAGTTTCAACCGCAGCGGTTACAATTCAATTACAAAACCAAAAGAATAAACGCTTAATAGGAAAATAACATTTTGATTAACACAGAAACTGAGTACATCTGTATTATAATATATGTACAAACTATTCACGAGTATTTGTGTATACCTACCTATATAGGGGAATATTTAATATAACACGAATACAACATTCCGATGACGTGAGCCCGCATTCCTGGGCGCCGCGATGGGTTTCGCCCTGCGGGGGCATAAGGACCCGGCCACGACCTTGGCACTACAAGCGACAGCTAAACGAGATGCGAGTCGTCGCATCGCTGAGTCAAAAGTCGTGGCCTGGCCCCAAGGATCGCTACAGGCCCTTTTGCGGTATGAAGGAGACTCATTTGGTCTATATATCAGTTTTTTATTTATGGCACGAGTTCAGCAGACAGGCAGACGGCCGGGGGCTACCAATGTGCTGCCGCTCTCTAAAGGTGGTCTGGAGCCTGGCCACGAATGCCGGAACCCAACTCAAGGTTGTTATGGCGGCATGCTTTAGACCAGGGGTGATAGGCATCCAGACGGGCATATACCTTACCACCTGGCTGTGGGAAGTGTTGTCGCGTTTTGTGACAGGCCTCCGGCCGCAGGAAGTTGTATTCTTTCTCCCTTCCTGCACGGATCTCAGATACCCATCCATTCATCTGCCTTATTGCCTATTGCTTACATTTTGAGATGACCCCCATACAAGAATGTCAAACTACCAATGGTACGGTAGAAGAATGGGGATTAAGATATAGAAACCCGGCAAAGTGCGGTGACCTAATTAGTCGATAGACCTATTCACAATTTAAGAGAATGTTGTGCTTGTTTTAAGATGATTTTGAGTAACTGTAAAATGCAACAAATTCGTGGTCTCTCTCAAAAATGGTTCAGTTGATTCGCGTTTAAAAAAAAATATCTATTGAATTAGGAATTGTCTTTAAAATCGAGTCGTCTCACATTTTCGTCAACATATTTATTATCTACTAGCTTCTGCCCGCGACTTCGTCCGCGTGGAATAGTTAAAAAAACCCTCCCGATTTTAAAACATTCTTCATTGGTGCTCCGCTCCTATTGGTCTTAGCGTGATGATATATATAGCCTATTTGTTTTTTAATGTGCAACTTGTTTTATTGTATGATGATGATACTAGCAATATCAATACTTAATTAGATGCATAATAATTGTATAATAAGCTGTTTAAGTGATTAAAGTTTTTTTTACTATCCCACGGGAACTCTTTAATTTTTCGGGATCAAAAGTATCCTATATGTTGACCAGGGATATAAGCTACCACGATACAAAATTTCATTTAAACCGGTGCAGTCGTTTCGGAGATTAGCCGGTACAAACAGACGGACAAACAGATAAACAGAGAAATAAAAAAAAAAAAAAATCTATTTTAGTTCTATTTCACTTCTTACATTTCCCTGACTAGGTTTTTAGCATTTTTTTTTCATTGTACAGAAATTTGACCTCTACAATTTTATTATATGTAGAGATTAACATATACACAAATAAAATAGACCGTCCATAGCAGCGTTTAATACCGAACAAGTTGTCCGTAAACTACCCTACATTACACAAAATAGATATTTTTTATATACTACCTTTCTATATGAAATAGGCACTTCTATGATTCGAGACTTGTGAAATTCGGACACTACGAGACGATAAACCTGTCATATCCCTAAAGAGATATATATCACTCTAATTTCTATAAGAATACGCTTCTTCGAAACATTACTGTTTAAGAAACTCAATTTCGAATACAAATATAAGTTTTCTAATTAAGATATTTAAAAACATTTTTACATCAGACAAGTTATTGTTTTCAAAGAAAAACGGAGATAATTTGAGCAAATGTTGAGCCGACGATTTAATAAGCCGCCGCCTGTGACGGCAAGATGGCGTCTCGCCTTCACACCTCCGCTCAAAGTAACAATATTAACCTCAGTTCAGTATAAAAGAAAATAAATATTCTTTCTCCTTTTATTATAGACGTAAACACTGTAACGCGGTTTCATATATATCTATCTGCACAAAAGAATTGGGCGATTTTTAAGACAGAGGGGAGAGAGAAAACATACAAATGATTGCTCCCCTACACGCGCGGCCAGCGGTCCATCTACGCACTTGGCTGCCGACCCCCCGAGATTTCATACGCTCGCCTGATCACGGTTATGCTACGAGGTCGCGAAGACCACAAAGCCACAGATGGCCACCGAACGCTAACGAATGGCCAACTAAGCCGCAGATTGGCCAACGAGAGCCGTTTTGAGACCACAGTTGGGAAGGCTCCAAACCCCGCCACCGACGGGTAGTTGTCCGTCGAGTAGAAGCCGGGGCAAAGAGGTTTTCCTCGAGGGCCCAAATGGCAAAAACAAATTATTGTGTAGGGAGTCAACACTCCACACTCCTACTTCCTCAAGCCCTAGTGCCCATTTCTACACCCTACAATTCATTCAATTACCCTTCTAATCCTATTAGTTGTTTCTTTCAAATGGCGTACTTGATAGTCAACCCAATAGAAATGCTTTTTGTCATTTTAAAAATGTCCCAGCCTCTTTGATTTGGTGCGGGCGTACTCCGTTGCGACGTCATAGTTCTAACTGTCATTATTATGATTATAGTATTGAAAGCACACTATTATTTATGCACATTGTTTCAGAATGTATTATCCAATGTTTCAAATATCTAAAATTCGATCAGTGAATAATAAGACATTGGAACCCTGCACACACCTAGCGTTTCAACAAAATGCATTAGCGTTATACGTACACGCTACGAGCGATGGCCGCCATCTGGACGGGTTTCTCTAAAAGCAGTTATTAACCAGTCTTACACCCAAACCATTTATTCTCCGAGACAGTATACCTTAGATAATTATATACTTGGTATGCAAATACGGCAAGAGAAATAGAGCAAGGGGGCGCGTGATATGTTTACAAGTGGCCAGATCACCACGTGTCACGAGTATCACTCGACGACTGGTTGCAATCAATCGATTAAATACTCCAAACAGAGAAACGCCAGTGCTATGTGCATTCTATCTATAATTCCTAAAGACTTTATGTGGAATACTGAGCCTAGGTCATTGAAGTCCATGTGTAAGGTTCCCGGATCGCCATACTCATCCGTTATCCAAAGTGATCAGTCCTTTGTGGTGGCTCACAGCCTCAGGACCCCGCGGTCCGAGCAACAGCAAACAGCACAAACCTATACATAATTCTTACTGAGGTATACATACGAGTATTTGCGCTGCTGGAATGATTCAGCCGTTTCCGCCGCTGAACGGACTAATATAGCCGTATTTGGTAAATGGGATGCCACCAATGTCTACATGAAGAAGAGCGTTTAAGCGTGATGCATGATGCAACCAAAAGGCAAACGTAGGCCGTAGCAATTTTGCTACGCTGACGTGTCTGTCATTATCGTAGCAATTTGCTACGTACGAGGTTGCGTACGAGCTACGCACGAATTGCATCGTGAGGTAAGCTGCTACTGCGATTTTTATCATCATCTTAAACACAGTACTCCTATTAATATTATAAATGCGAAAGTAACTCTGTCTGTCTATCTCTCTGTTCCATTTTCACGGAAAAACTACGGGACCGATTTGGCTGAAATTTGGTATATAATTTTAATACCGAGGGTGGAGAAGGGCTACTTTTCATCCCGGATAATGGGATTTTTTTATGTATAGGTTATCCTAGATGGTAAGATTGGTTATTTTTGTAATTTGCCATTTTGGTTTTTTTTGGTCATTTTGATCATTTTGATCATTTGGTCCTTTTGGTCATTTTTGTCATTTATATAGTTTACAGTAAGATAGATAAATGAAACTAGAATGGGTTGAAATAGAAGATGAAATTTTGTATGGGAGACCAATCATTTCTCGAGTTTATAGATATAAAAATTTATCATCTATAAAAAAATGCGATTGTAACTCGATCTGTCTGTCTGTTAAGCCTTCACGGAAAACTACTAGTACTGGATCGGTTTTGCTGTAATTTTGTTTAAATGTAGTTTTAATACTGAAAACGGACATAAATATACTTTTTATCCCGGGAGATGGGATAGTTTGCGATATGAAATGAAGTGCTTCTTCCGGGGGCAAATAGCATTATTTTTTTTATTGCAGGAGTTCAGCGGATAGGCGGACGGCCCACTTGATGGAAAGCGGTTACCATCGCCTATGGACATTTGCAACACCAAAGGTGCTATAAATGCGCTGCAGCTCTCTTAAGGGAGACTGGAACCTGGTCACTAATGCCGGAACACAACACAAGGTTGTTATGGCGACATACTTTAGACCAGGGGTGGTAGCCATCCAGTCGGGCAAATACCCTACCACCTGGCTATGGGTCGTTTTGTCGCCTCTTACGACAGGCCGCCCCAACGCAGGAAATTGTATTCTTTCTCCGTTCCTGCACGGATATTTTTTTTTGTTTTTGATAACGCAGGGGCAATGTCTTTGGACACCGTCCTCGGGCTCTTCGGGGAAGGGCCAAATGTGGCGCAGAAGCATGCATCGAGGGTGTGTGGGACTCTCAGCGACCGGTTCTCCACGCTAGCTTCAATCAGAAGCAGTCGCCAGAAACCGATCGCCAAACTACCCACTAAACCTAAACCTGCGCTCCTGTATCCACACCTTTACAGGGCGTCACGGGATTTAGAACAGAGTTACTGCACCGTGACGCCCCCACCCCACCCCGGTGGCAGAGTGACCCACTTCATCAATCTGGGGGAAGTCCACTGCTACCCTCGTAGCAGCGGCCCCTGTGACGGTAATTATGGGAGGAGATGCGCGTAGCGGCGTCTTCGACCGCCGGTCCGCCTCCTGCGGATGGGGTCCGCGTACGCGTCCTCCTCCCTAACTCTTTCTGCGGCCTCCTTCTGCACCATGACGGACTCGCAGAAGGAGGAAACCGCAAGCCAGGATTGTTAGCCCTGGAGCATCGCCTCAACCATGCTACGAAGCGAGCTCACAGAGCCAACGACGTTTTCTAAGAGGGCACTCTGGGGCCCCCAGGCGGCGCACTCCACGAGCGTGTGAAACGCCGTGTCTTGGAGTGCGTCGCACTCGTGACATTGCGGGGAGGGCTCCCGCCCCGCGATTTGATGCAGATACTTACCAAAGCAGCCGTGCCCGGTAAGAATCTGCACCATCCTAAACGTCAGGATCCCGCGTTTCCGCGAGACCTAACGAGCTAGGTGGGGGCGGATCGCCTCCACCGTTGCAATCCCAGCTTCTGGGGACTCCAGGTCCTTCTGCCAAATTCGGATCAGAGCCTCGGTCGCCTGGGCCCTGATCATCCGAGTTTCTGCCGGACACGGCACCTCTCCTCTCGCTTGAGCATCCTGCCGGAAGCGGTACACTGTTGCGAGTGCCTCTGCCTGGAGTTCCCAGGGCGGATAACCCGCCAACAATGTCGCCGCCGTTCATGATACAGCACGGTATCCCCGTATGGACCTCACCGACAGGACCCTGTGAGTCTTCCTCAGCAGGGTCCTGTTTTTTCGGTGTAGTGCCTGACTCCATACTGGGGCTCCGTATAGTGCCATACTCCGGAGGATGCCGGCGTACAATTTCCTCACCGCCTCGTTCGGAAGAAGCCTGGCCAGGGCGGTAGCGGATTTGATCAACCTCGGGGGAAGTGGGCCCCGAAGCCCCACGTTCCACCGATGACAAGCCCCAGATATTTCATCATTCATATTTAAGCATGATAGTATGCGGACACAAGTTATAATAAATTCTAATATTTTTATATGTAAAAGAACAGGCGTTAAAATGACATCTTATCATCCAGCTTTTGAAATATCACGATAGTAATAGTTTTAATTACTTTTCAAACCATAATTAACGCGTTATTGACCACTTTTTCTTGTATTTGCTTATGACGTCATAAGTACGTACGCTCGTATAGTATCTATGAGGCTTCGACGTTAAAGGGTTTCTAAGTAAAAACTGCCCCCCCGGTGTTTTCTACTTTTACTAGGGCGATCATTTTGTCATCAAATAAAAATAAGTCACCCAAATTTTCAGCTTTTTATCTTAAGTATTTTTCGAGTTTTTTAAAAATCTAATTTTCCGTTGAATTAACTCATTGCGAATTTTTATCCAATACTTGAGAGCAAAAGGCATGAAATGATATTTTTATTCTTTTGATTTTTAACTCAAAACACATACCTCTTTGAAACGACGTTAAAATAATAACTTTCTTTACTTTTGTTCAAAAAATAATACATTATAAATTGTATATTTTTCTATAATGGTTGAGAATAATGTTTTGGTGTTAGTATATTAGATAGAAATTAGTGATTCTAAAATCAATTCCCAATTCTGTAAATAGTGTGTAGTGGCTCAATATGAATGTACTACCATTAAACCTTCGAAGTAACTGCTGCGGCTCAGCGACCCAAACGAGTGCTTCCTCTTCAGCGCTGTCTCCTGCCAGTCATGGGGGGCTTGAAGCCCGCGCGGATATGTATATATGTATATATATCCCGTGTTGCATTTCGCATCTATAACGTGATTTCATATCTTTTATTAATTTCTCTTAAATTAACTGTTTCCTTCAGTTATTGTTTTATGCTAATGTGTGTGTTGTGTATGTCCTAAAAATAAACCTGTTTTCTTTCTTTCTTTTTTCTATTAAAATTTGAATAACATTTTCACTTTTTGATTTGATGGCAACACTTTTCCAAAAAACTCACTCCAGCTGAACCGTCGACATGTGAAAGGCGATCGCTGGAACTCGCACTCCAACGTTGGCGAAATCCAATTCGCGGCGAGTTAGCGACGCCAAGAGGCAGACTCACAAATGTCCGACACACGACCCAAAGGGATGAACAGGATTGTTCGCGATTCAATTAAAATACGTCACATCTAACACAAAGGTAAAGAAGATTTATATGCTAACGACACTCGTACGTCCGGCCGATGGCGTTTTATTGTTTTGTTTAACAAATAAAACGAGTATTTTTATTACGAAGCTGGTGAACGGGCAGACGGATCCAGTTCATGCAAAAGTGGTTACCGTCCCCTATAGACGTATGCAACGCCAGGGGCGAAGCCAACGCGTTACGAGCCTTTAGGATGGCATAGGGGCCACCAAAACTCTCCCTCATCATAAGAAATACCTAGCTAAAGGCTACCCGTTTCAGGCCGATATTCTGTGAGAGCGTAATACGAGCCGTGATCAAGATAATAATTCCGGCACGGCTCCACCATGTCTATAATGATTATAAACGTCGTGCTTGCTGTATACTGAAATATGTTAACAAATATCTCGATAGTACAAAGGTAACCGACCATCGATGGCTAAGTATACTCGTATATATTTTGATTAACTGGGATATTATTTGCACCGCACCATTGGCGCAAAGGTTGGCGCCAATGGTGCGGCCAACATGCCTAATGTGCGTGAAACAACCTTCCCTAGTGCCCCCCTGCTCCCTACTTTACTTAACGTTTCAATATTTCATATTACGATATCATTACAAGAGTTTTTAGCAACATATTCCTATATATTGCTAAAATTATCTTATTATTCTTATCTTGCAGCAATATTTATTATTTAGGTGTTGTTTGAAACAGTTCAAGGTATTATAGATCAATAAAATATCGCGCTTAAAATGCATTTTTGTGCAAAACCAGAAAAATATTCTCCAAAATTAACGTGTTTTGGTACATTGCATCCCCTAACATTATATTTAACATTACACGTTGGTACTTCCTCGAATGTTGGATCTTAATTCAAGGTAGGAAGACAAATGTTGGTATTTTTATCTGTGCAGAAACGAAGAAAGAATACAATTTCCTGCGTTGGGGCGGCCTGTCGTAAGAGGCGACAAAACGACCCATAGCCAGGTGGTAGGGTATTTGCCCGACTGGATGGCTACCACCCCTGGTCTAGAATATGCCGCCATAACAACCTTGAGTTGTGTTCCTGTATTAGTGGCCAGGTTCCAGTCTCCCCCTTGAAGAGAGCAGCAGCGCATTTGTAGCACCTTTAATGTTGCAAATGGCCATCGGTGACGGTAGCCGCTTTCCATCAGATGCGCCGCCTGCCCGTCTGCTGAACTCCTGTAATAGAAAAAGAATAAAAACAAAGAATAGCTATTCTTTTTCAGGTTTCTGTGGTTACGATATGTGCTTATAGATCTATTATGCGAAGTTTCTATAACGCTTGCACAAGATAAAAGCAGCCAAGAGTAGAGAGTTTGTGTTTTGTTGGTAGCTTTAAGGCCCACGTAAGATATTGTACTTGTTTCATAACAATATTCAGAATTTAAAAGTAATTTACTGAAGGATTCCTCGATCAAAGGCTGACATTGAATCAGGGGGGGGAGGGGTCCAACCCGCCCCTAAATATTCCGCGGGTGATGCGAGACTGATTGGATTCAGCCGCGACCCTCGCCTGTCACCGTGACATACAATGTTATTTCACATGGAGATTAACTCTATATTATGCTGTTTACAAATTCTAAATACTTTAATAGGGTTCCGATATCCTAAGTAAAGAGGGAACCCTTATAGATTAACTAGACTTTTCCCCGTGGCTACGCCGCGTGGAAAACTCTGGTTAGTAGCGTGGGTATTTGTTAGTGAATTGAGACAAACCCGATTGCCCGATTGAGCCAAGTGTTCTACTAAAGATTCTAATAAATGTAGAATGTAGTGGTTTCAAAGTTAGGAAATCCTGGAAATATGAAAGGAGGATTTGGTATTTATCTATTCCGTAATAAGAGTATCACGGCCAATTTCCATGCTGTTTATTTTCAGAAAAATATCCAGGATTCCCGGGACATGATGTACTTACGTACAGCATTTAAAAGAACATAAACTGTCATGGGTAAAAATCCTATCGGAACTAGCCAACGTTTATGTACCCTAACCACGTTAAACAACTCCCGGGAAGATTCTCACAGATTCCCGAGAAATACACTACCGAAGCATTTCAAAAAGTACATAAATTATTGTTTCAATATAAGTCGTATCCGAATCAGCCAAGTTTTATGCTTACTTATCACATTAAACCAATTCCGAGGAATTTCCGGCGGGGTTCCCAAGACACAGAATATCGCTACATTTTAAAAAGAAGTGGAAGTAGTAGGCTATCGGTTTAGTGAAACGACTCCCGGGAGAATTCCCGCGAGATTCCCGGGATATCAAATTACCGCATTAGTATGTGATTTCTGATTAAGATTTTTCAAAACTATGGCTTTTGTTGATTAAACACCATACACAAATTGGGGATCAGATTTGGGTTGATTTGGGAATGAGAAATTAAAATAATGTAGTTGGGAACAGAAATGGAATGATTTGGAAAGAATGTATTCGTGGCTTGTGACATCATGGGTTGAGTCGGGAATAAACCCCGAAGCTACAGGCTTTTAGAAATAAAATTTGACGCACAGGTACAATGTTAATATGTCTATCAGAGTGACTTTAAGTACAATATGGATTTTTTAATTTACTGTCCTATAGGACGATATTGTTTAGATTTTGAATTTTGTTTGGTGTGAAGATGAAAGGGACAAACGAACCAACTGAATTATGACCCACTTTGCTAATGATTCCTCTAAAACCGTCAAAATAGTAAGGCTTATCGTGTGTGTTGCACTTGGGAAGTTTTAAACATGCGTCACTAGACTCGAGAGAACTACGCAATTTTAAACTTTGTTATCATTGTACTAGATTATAATTTTAAAAATAAAATATCAGTCTGAAAGTATATCAGAAGTCAAGTAAAGTCAATGATTAGAACTCAATATCTAAGAATTACATACTTATTTGAATTGTATAATAGCTAGTCTCGCAGAACAAAGAGCTCGGATTGTAGTTAATACCTTGCTGTGGATACCTTTTTGGAAATTTCAAAGGTATTTTTGATTACGTTATTGTAATTGAACCACAAACATGTGGAGATATGACCGCGTTATCTTTGAAGTGTTACGTGAAAAAGTTGAACTTAGAATGCGCTTCATTTAAAATAACACTGTTCGTGATAAAATCATTAATAAAGTGAATAGGCAAGTTGTGATTGAGTCCAATGAACGTATTGATTAAATGCTTATTAATGAACGAATGCTCGGACCCGAACGGACCCGAACGGTCGCGGCGGAAGCGCCTCCGACGTCGTCCGCTCACCGGCTGAACCCTCGATACCCGCGCCGCGGGACGAGGGCCAAGCCTACTTTGTCATGTCACAAATATATCCGAAGCATTGCCAAGCTAACGGCTTCGTGCCTTCAAGTAAATTACAGTACAAAGACCGGACGAACGACTTTTAACGAAACTTTTCACAAGAAACCGGCTATGTAAATGTCAAAGAAGACATTATTATATATAGTATACAAACTTTTTTACTTTATTATTAAAGTACCGTAACTATTTAACAACAGCTTGAAATCACTTTTTTCTATTTAAGATAATAAATAGACTTTGCTGAAATTAACTCAAAAAAATTAAAGAAATCGTAAAATTTGTATTCCCCTGTAACTTCTAGATCATTCTAGATTTTGAACTGGTACATTTTGAAAATATTTAAGCTTATAGCTTCGAATATATTGTTACAACTTAAGTTCCGACAAGAACAAAACCCATAAAAATATATGTCGGCATATGAACTAATTCTAATTCTTTTATGATTGTCTTATTTTGTTTACTTTTTTATTGGTTATTGTGGAGAACAGCCTATTGTATTCGTTTATGGCTGTTTGCAGGCATAATTGGTCAGGTGTGCAGAATTACGATTTCTAGGAAATTGCGTCGACACTTGCCGGGCAGATATATTTGCATTTGTGCAGTATAAAGCAATGGCCCGATTGAGGAAGGGTGAGTCGAGCGAGAACCAGGAGCGAAGCGAGACCTGTGTACTACAATCGGGAATCTAATAAGTGACGGATTTTGCGCGTTTTATGGTATTACGACCTTCGCATTACGTTTGGACTTGTTGTGTCCGGTTATATTTGTACCTGTGTTATACGTGTTTGTATAGTTCCAATAAACTCTATAGTAATTCTAACGGCATTTTAATTCGAGTCTCGCAACTCGTAACAATATGCTTAAATGTTTCAGTTCGTGATTGGCACGTATCGTCTACAAAAATCAAAACCGACTTGAAACTAAAACACCATCTTGAAGTCGGTGAATTTTGCAATTATGTTTGACTTGGCACCGACTTCAAGAGGTTTGTTTTGCTTTTTATTTAAAGTCGGTTTTGTTTCTGTTAAAAAAATCTACTTTTTATTTGCTTGAGTAGCTTTATAAATAATATTTGAAGCACTTGTAGACATTGTAGTACTGGCACGCGTATACGAGTTTTGCCTTTCCAAGAATATAGGCGCTTGGCGCTCTTCAACAAAGGTTGCTTTCGTTCAAAAAATTGATAATCGGTTCACAATTGACTGAGAATTCGCGTAACATTTGAATTGAGAACTTCTTTTTTTTGGAAGTCGGTTAAAAATAGGTTATTATACAATAAATCGCATTTTCCTTGAGATAAAATACAATTTCCATTAAACCAATTAAAAACAATTACAACGAGACATAATTGAGGTAACGTTAATGAGATGCGCGGTCGTTTCCCGTCATTGCATCCGTTTCTCCTCGAAACGTATTTATAGGACAATAATGGCTACCCCGACGATAGTGGGGACAAACAGCGAAACTAAGCGACCGGAGCTGCCCCCGGGGCCCATAAATAACCCTAAAACTGTCCGAACACCTTTTTACATGTAAAACATGTTACCCAATTACCCACCGCCGCCGGATACGTGCTGTTTCTACCTAAAAACATCTAACATGAGGTAAATTACTCTAATGTGTAAAGTCCTTTACATAAACTCGTGTTTATTATCTATGGCGGTGGTCCGACATGCTTTACAAGTGGATTTTGTAGCTTCCTTTGGACGTGAGTTACAATTTTAATATTCGGAATTGAATTAAAGTTTCTCATAATTATTATAACAACTAATAGAGATATATGGAACCCAACACTCGAAAAAACAAGAAACTAAACTTGCAGTATCTTATCAAATCCATCGTTTTGTTACATTATAAAGTTTGGGCCAGCAGACGTTCTAGCGCCACCTACCAACCACCACGTCCAATTGTCAATCCAAACCATCCGGAGACCCACTCGAACATACAAAAAATTTCACCAAGATCGGCACTTGGATTTAAGAAGAGTTTAGTGATCTACAGACGAAGAAAACAATTTAATATATAAAGAGGAAGATAGGACATAAAAGCTTGTCGTGAAATTTCCCGTGTAGGAGATATCTCGCGACATCAGTCTTTGTCGTAATAAAATTGTGTAGTGTATCTTTGATGTATCTATTTCAAGTTTGTTTTTTCGTTTTAATAAAGTGTTGTGTTTAATTTGGAACGAACTTCCTTATCGCACGTTGTTCGGCGGATGGGAATTAGGCGACAAGAATGATATTATTTATTACACAAGTGCAGTTGACCCTCTCAATGGTCAGTGCGTGCCTCTCGTTTAAAGAGCACGCGTTCATACAGGTTACGTTGTCTTACAATTTCATGTATTTACCCAAGGAAGATTCGCTTCATTTTAAATCGCAAACCCCCATCTCTCGAGATGAAAAGTATATTATGTCCATTTTCGGTATTAAAACTACATTTAAATAAAATTATAGCAAAACCGATCCAGTACTCCTAGGAGCTTTTCTGTGAAAGCTTAACAGACAGACAGACAGATCGAGTCACTATCGCATTTTTTTATATCTATAAACTTGATAAATCTCTCTCATTGGTCTACCATACACAAACTTTCATCCCCTATTTCAACCCGTTCTAGTTTTATTTATCTATCCCCCGTCTATCTATCTGGAAACTACACAAATGACCAAAATAACAAAAACTACGAGTTTTTCGAGGAGTCCCGTAGTTTTTCAGTGAAAACTGAACAAACAGACAGAGTTACTTTAGCATTTATAATATTAATAGGGATTTTGAACTTTAACGGAATGAGATAAGATCTAAAATAACATCCATCGGTGCCAAGTGCGGTGTTTGCAAACGAGAAGGTCTTGTAATCGTTACTTATTACTATACGATTTCTTCGATGTTTTTCGACGGTCTTAGAAACTTTGTTCCAATCAGGTATTCCAAAGACACCTTTGATTTCTTTTAAATGTTAATTCACTTATTAATGTTTCGGTAGACTTGTGTTATTTTTTGCTGTAAAACTAACTAAACTGCTGTGTTTCCCTCCTATCTCATCCCCTCTCCGTCACCTGCCTGCTTGCCAGCTTCAGTCAATTAAAGAAAGATAAAATACATATATGTGAACAAACTTGACTTGGTTCGTCGTTATTTATATCTCAATGGAGCGATTAATATGGCACAATAACATAGTATGGGTGGCGACGTGTTACCTGCGCTGAATAGATAACGGTTCGGTTCGGTGCGGGACCCCGGGGGTCAGCTGAGTTGGGATATTTCCCGTGGGACTCCGGGTCCATCCCCGAACGACTGTATGTTGAAATATATTTGCACGGGTAGGGTTACAATCATAGAGTATGGGGGAGAGAACCTCAATGTCATCTTTAAAAAAAAAAAAAACAATATTTTACCTAGGCTTAGTACTCTATTTATAATCTTAAGAGATTCGAAATATATTAAAGTGTGCTTTATTAAGAACTAACTACAGCCGATATTTCGTTAGTGCAGGACTTGGATTCTTTATTGCCGTCTTGTGAACCCTACTAAATATCGAAGTAAAACATAATTGCGCTTGGGGTGGAGGCTTTGGGTCCATGGGGTCAAGTGTCCACAAATTGTTTCAGAATATTGTTACGAGTTGCAGGACTCGAATTAAAATGCCGCTGAAATTATTATAGAGTTTATTAGAACTATACAAACACGTACAACACAGGTACAAATATAACCGAACACAACAAGTTCAAACGTAATGCAGAAGGTCGTAATTCAATAACACGCGCAAAGTCCGTCACTAAATAGATTACCGAATGTACACAAGTCTTGCTTCGCTCGTAGTTATCGCTCGACTGCCGCGTCCTTTAATCGGCGCATTGATTTATACTGCACAGATGCAATATATCTGCCCGGCCGCGTGAACCGAATTTCCTAGAATCAGTTCGTATTTTAAATCCGGCACACCTGGCTAATGACTGCCATAAAAGATTACAATACACAATGGACTGTTTTCTAATCACAAATTTTAAACACAAAGTAAACAAAAGAAGTCCAAATGCCGAAAGGTAATAAAATGTGTTTTTACGGGTATGCAGGTGTGAATTTGTTTTTGTCGGCGTCTAGGTCGTAACAATATATAAAATCGTCTGGTCGATGCGACTGGAGAGCGGAAGGCTGGCTCTTGCCCCACTCAAAGGATTAGCCTCTGTATCCAGCCTTCTAGGTATACTGCTCAGTGATCTGGTGGGCATTGACGCGCTTCACTGTAATTTTTTTTTAATTGTATATATTTTTAAGTTAATTTTGTTTATAGTCTAATCTTATTTTTATTACAAACATTTAAGATGAAATTTCAGTTTCAATTACTATCATTTTAGTAAAAATCTGTTGAGGCATTCCGAGTCGATTCTGCTCAAATTTTCGCGTAAACTGACCGACTATATATTTGTACTCTATATTGTAATTATTATGTAAATAAATGAAGCAATTCTATATGTAATAATAGTCCATAAATGTCCCACTGCTGGGTTCGAGCCTCCCGTCATAGGGGCACGGACAGTATACCCGTCACGCTTGTTTGACACATCGGTTATCTCGATGTGCAGGTTGCATCACGATGTTTTCCTTCACCGTTGTTAGCACGTGGCAATTGTAACAATATGCACATTAGGTCAGAAAACCGCCTAAGTGGTGCATGCGTTCCGGCCAGGATCGAACCCGCGTCTTTTGCGTCGGAGACGCGTGCGCTAGCCTGTTATGCTACCACAAGGTCTATACACATTGAATTGAATCCTAAATGGACGCCTACTCGAATAGGAGTATTGCAATGTAGTGCCTATAATTTATTTTTCTACTAGCTGCGCCGCGCGGTTTCATGCTATATCTTTATATAAATTATAGCCTATGTGTTATTCTGATGTGTAAGCTATATTATTGTAAAGTTTCATCAAAATCCATTCAGTAGTTTTTGCGTGAAAGAGTAACAAACATACATCTTGATTATTTTTAAAACTAAGCATTTGTCAAGTATAGAGGCTAGAACGCTAAAATACTCATAATCACGTCAACTGGAAGGTAATCTCGTTGACAATATCCAAATATAAACACATATTAATTGAAGTGTTAAATTTCACAAACGTTGAATATTTTCGTTGATCTAGTGAGACTTGTCACGGTCTGTAATCAATTTACGTCCAACGTAAGCCCACACAGCAGACGTACAGCAAACACAGCCTTTGAGTTTGATGAATTTACTCAAATTTGAAAAACCTCAATGGGATTTCGTTTCAAATCAAATCCGAAATACTCGAGCGTAACTTATCAACTAGACTTTACACTTATAACAAATACAATATCCATATTTATTATATTAATTTGCTGTCGAGACGCTTGGACCGTGGGGTCCTGAGGCCATTAGCCTCTACCAAAATCTATCGAAACGACTCGTTGACTCTTCAGGTGATCAGAGGGCTGGTGCTCACCTCGGCCCACGGATCCAGCGAGGAAACGTAGCCAGCCTTCTGGGCACCTTACCCATAGAAGACGGTGATCTGGGCTCAGTATTCTAGTTATAGTCTTGAGGGACTATGGGTAGAATACGATACAAATAAGTTTTCTTTTATTGTATTCGATTATATGTAATTTTATAATTGTAAATTACATTATAAAAATAAATGGATAAAAACTAAACAAGTACACAATGACACTTCAACGAAATGTAGATCTCTGTTTCTTTTGATTCGAACGAACTTATATTAACTAAATTAAAGTTATAGTCAGAATCATTAAGATGACACTATGAATAAGGACATTCGTAAAAGAACTAGTATGCAAATGGACATAGTACTTACTAGTAGAACTGACATAGCAAAATAAGTGAGTTGAAATGCCAGTGAATCAGTCACGTCTGTTGAAGACCGAAGACTGATAAAGCAGACGAGCCCCGAAGTGCATGCCCCTCTCGGCAAACATAGTTTAGGAAGCCCTCCAGTCCGCGGTGGACCGACGACCCGGGCAAAGCCTCCGCTTCCCTCAGCGAGCCCCCTTTTTTTTGGGGAGACTTCGGCGGGGGACACCTGACGCCATGTGTCGGGGTCACGGGATGTGCGTGAGCTTTTCTTCCGCGACCCCGGCTGGTCCTCAGCGAGCCCCAAACAAAGCGGTATGAGCTAACCTCGAGGAGGTCAAGGCCCATGGTTGGGTGACGACAAAAATAAAATAGAAGTAATTTGAAGAAAATTTAAGTATCGCCTGACCATAATTAGTATCGTTCAATAATTAATATTCTTAATAAGCTCGGGCAAAATGTCTGGTAAATTTAGACGTATAAATACCCTTACAAATATAAAGCAAAAACTTATTTATCCCGTGGTTATTACTGAACTAAATTAATATAAATTTGAGCAGGTAAAGTTCGATTGTGTAAATTTGCAGGCAGCGGGAGCTTACACGTGTATTAGTGCGGAGTTATCCCTTGAGGTTGTCCACCGCCTCCACCCGTACCATGTGAATTGTGTCGTATCGCAGCCGCGACACTAATTGCGCGTCGTTCGTGGTACCGGGGGAAATAACCCGGCTCGCACGCAAAATACTAATGCGGGTATTAGAGATGTACGACGCAAATAAGCGTCAGATGACGATGGGCCGTTGACGCGCATGGGTGTGTCAACGCGCTCTTTCAGCTAACTTTTATTCTACACTGATTTTATTCATCATAGGAGCTTTATTGTAAAGGATGGATGTATTAAATTATAAGTAAAGATTTTATAAACAAACATGATGTTTTATTGTGAAGTTCTATTCTCAAAAAGATATAATACTAACTTTTGCCCGCGGCTTTGCTCATGTTTATGTTATCCCATGGGAACCGTACATTTTTCTGGTACAAAAAGTATCCATGTGCTCTATTCCAGACTATAATTTATCTCTGAGCCAAATTTCATCCAGATCCATTCAGCCGTTCAGGCGTGATTGAGTAACAAACATCCAGCCAAACATTATTTAAAACTAATTAAACAAATCGAGAAGTGTTATCACAGAAGAAAATCGAAGAAAGAAATAATTGCGTCAACTGTAAAGAATACAATTTCCTGCGTTGGGGCGGCAAAACAACCCACAGCCAGGCGGTAGGGTATTTGCCCCTCTGGATGGCTACCACTTTTAGTGTTGCAAATGCCTATACGCGATGGTAACCGTTTTCCATCCTGTGGCCGTTTACCCGTGTGCTGAACTCGTGCAATGAAAAAAATTCGTGGCCGCCCACCATATTTAGTATTAAAACTAAACGCGGACTTTGTTGTGTACGTCTGGGCTTAATAAAATTGAAGGGGTTTTCGGTAATTAGGTGGGGGGCGCTGTTTGCGTTCGGCGGCTCTGTGCCGTTGTTTCGTGTTTAATATTCCACTAATTCAACGAACGGACCGACACGCAACTGTTATTGATTTATCGCCGCCATTAGAAACAAATAGCACTACGATTAATTAACCTATTAACTATTAGTGCACTATTTTTGAAGTTTCTATGTTCTTCTAGTATTTGCTACACAATCATGCGACACGATTTACTGCTCGATCGGTCACGACTTAGGCTGTTTTTCACTTGCATTATTTAAGAAGCAAGTTAAATAACTAATGCAAGTTTAAATCGGCTTTTAATGGAAATAATACTGTATTTCCACAGAAGATTTGGTTTAGACATTTATGAATGAATAATTCTTTATTTGCCCCGCCAAATTCATCAATCAGGTCAAATGTTTTACCAACTATTGTCGACGTACCACTACCTGTACCTCTGTACAGGTAGTGGTACGTCGTAGAGTTTATTAGAACTGTACAAACACGTATAAAACAAATACAAATAAAACTGGATGCAACCAGTTCACACTGCACGATTCAATGCAATTCGACACGCGTAAAGTCTGTCGTCTATATCGCTAATCGAGAGTACTACAAACGTTTTACTTGTATCGTAGTCGTCGCCTGACTGCCCCCCCCTCCTTCATTCGGACATTGTTTTATACTAACTATACAGTACAAAAAAAAAATCGGCTGCGCGCACTGAGTTTCTGAGAAATAATAATTTGCACACCTGGTTATCTATTCCTGCGAACGGCCAACAAAGTCGAAAACAATAACAATAGTCTAATTGCAAATTTAAATACGAAGTAATAAAAAGAACTCCGAATGCGGGAGGGGCAATAAATGAGATGCGCAGCATTTCTTTGTCGGTATGTGACAATAGGTATGCAGGTGGTCCAACTTGTAACAGTAACTTTGCATCGTCATTTTTATGTGTGCATATAAAATAATATACACAGTAGACTTGAATAAAGTCCGTCGCTGGGTCCTGTTAACCCCAACGATGGTAATAAACCATGGTTGGGGTTAAAATACATGAACAATATATTAATTGAATAAAGTGGGTTAGGCTTATCGCCGCAACAATTCGTACTCCATTAAGCTATGATTATTGTAATTTTGGCTTTAGTTGTAAGTTGTTGTAAAGTTTAATGTAATGTACTGTGTAGTGAACAGTTTGCTCTGTGGCGTGAATATGGATCACGGGTACTGTTACTGTATGCCTGTGCACATATATTCAGACCAACTCAAATTACACTTTAGTCATTGTCACTTGGACTTATTAGCGCATTTCCGTGTTTTGTTGTTCCCGAGGGGTGCTTTTGTATTGTTTTAAATAACAATCATAAAATAATTAAAATCGATTCACCATTTCTATTTAATCTCTTTCAACCATTACGTAGAATTTTTTGAGTTACATTACGAAAATCAAATAACTCGAAGACTTTGTGTTAATTACTAGAATATTTAGATGTTTGATCTCTGATTAAAAAGGTCTTAATTTGAGTAAAAGTGATCAATACGCGTGACAGGTATTTCGAGAAACAGGCCAACAAATGCTTTTGACGAGCTTATTATCTCTAATTACACCAGACGTTAATGTTTACATATGAAATGTATAACATTAATTAGACTGAAAAAGTAGGCGCTGAAAATATCAAACAATCTAATTAACACGTTCAAATTGTATAGAAAGGGTTGAAGGTGAGCAGGGAAGGTCACAACGTCTCCCATCACAACTGATATACCTTTCGAGAAGTTAATAATAATAATAATCGGCAGACACACACACACACATTGTATATCCTCAAGCTAAGCAAGTCACGCTTGTGTTATGGATAATATATAACGGACCACTCTGGGGCCGATCCCAGACACCCAGACCATAGTAAATAACTCCGAAATTTACCATGCCAGCAATCGAACCCGGAGCGTCTGCGTTCCAGCGAGTTCGGCCGGCTAAGACGTAGCACGCTCAGCCACAGAAGCTGTCAGAAGTTAAATTTGCACAATGAGTTTACGAAAGAACAAGCCATGAATGAAAAATGAAAAAGCATAACTTGTAATACACGTTATAATCACAGTTAAGGCCACTTTACTATTTCTATTTTGAAAAACATATTTAGGCAGACATAAATTAAAGTCGTAATCGCTCGGGCCTCCCGCCAGAGGCCGCCGGCTTTTCAGATTTGACACATCGGTTATCTCGATGTGTAAGTGTCATCACGTTTTCCTTCACCGCTGTAATATGTACTGTAGGCCAGAAGACTGCCTAAGTGGTGCATGCGTTCCGGTCAGGATTCGAACCCGAATCCTAATTTGAATGAACTTGATTTTTTTGAATTTCGGACGCGCGCGCTGGCTCGTGGTATTACCCTACCACGGCTATATAAGTATATTCAAAGGGAGCTATAGAGTATAAAAAATATGTTTTTTAAAACCTTTAATGCGTAAACTTATGTAATGTTGTGTTTGTTAATAGTATTCCGAGTTGTCGTAACACACGCGGCGCGATCGGCTTGCTATTCCAAAGTCGGCATCCTTTAGCCAGCTTCACTTTCAGAGTTCGAGACTCCGTCTTTCTATTAATGGTCGAAGGTTTTTAATAATTAGACGTCGATTTATTGAGATATTTCACAAAAACAAGAAGGAACTGGTGGCGCCACTTGTGCTTGCAAAATGTTTCAAAGAATTTTGCTTTTTGTTTTTCCTTATAGTAGACTTCCATGGTTTAGGATTTATAATTTTATTAACTCATTTCTCTTTGTGACTTTTTGTTTTCGAATACTTGTACTTAATTTATTACATACTCACGTCATAGTTCTTATGCCGTTGGCGGGGACTAACACCTCAGAGACAGACTTGGCCTAGTTTAGGTGTTAGCACCCGAACAGTCTTAATTTTAAGACAACATGTAAATGTAATTTTGGTCTCAATAAAAATCTTATTATTATTATTAAATAAAATAATAAAACCTAAACCATGGAAGAAGTTTTATTCTATAAATAACTCCTAACTGGTGATTAAAAATTGGCCTTTAGTGACATAAATTAAGATTTTGATACAACCAATACGCTATGTGCATCAAAAAAAAAAATCTTTTATAATTGCATGTCAGTTGGGTCTTAAATTTTGTCCTACAGTAGAATGGGAACCGCCGGGATGAGTATGGGCTCTGAGCTTTAGTCATGTTATGCCACGTGACGTAGGTATGTCGCGGTTCATACGAACACTTGTCATTCCAGTCTGAAAACGATGTAACGCTTATAAATTTGGAATTTGATGAGCAATGTTCTTGAAAGTATGTAGTCGTTAAGACCAAAAGAAACAAGCAAAGAATTAAAATATTTCGAACCGAGCCTTTCTCTCGTGTTGGCCACAACTTAGTCAACTACCCTAGTTCATTTAGAGAGCAACCATCTGCACGAGGTTATTCATTCTCGATATCGAGATTAAATGTACAGCAAATGCGGTCCCATCATTTTCCCGTGAAAGCGTAGCAAACAGACAGATTAACATGCGTAATTACATCCCTATTTATATTATAAATGCGAAAGTAACTGTCTGTCTGTTCCGTTTTCACGGAAAAACTACTGGACCGATTTGGCTGAAACTCAGTATATATAGGTATATATTTTCGATGCCGAGAATGAACATAGGATACTTTTATCCCGAAAAATGGGATAGTTTTTGGGATAAAAATATATTTGTCTGTTTGTTTGTTATGCTTTTACGGTAAAAGTACTAGACCGATTTGGCTGAAAATCGGTATATATGTAATTTAAATTTTTGTCCTTTTAGACCTTTTTGACCGTTTTGTCCTTTTTTGGCCTTTTTGTCCTCTTTGACCTTTTTGTCCTATTTGGACTTTTGACCTTTTTGTCCTTTTTGATCTTTTTGACCTTTTTGAACTTTTTATCCATTTTGATCTTTTTTGACCTTTTGACTTTTTGTCCTTTTTGGCGTTTTTGTCCTTTTTGGCCTTACCGGGAGATGGGATACTTTGCCATATAAAATGTAATTAATCTTCCGGGTGCAAATAGCACTCACATAAACATTTCGTACAATGTAACCTGTATTAAACGCCTGCTCTTTAAACAAGAGGCAGGCACCAGAGGTTGAGTTAAACTCTAGTACATTCATATTTATAATAGATTTCTAAATGCAACACACATAATAAATAGACAGCTACAGACATAATATTATAAGACGTTGAAATAGGCACTCTGTATTTTGCTATGGCAATATACATTCCGGCTGAGCACTAATTTTGAGTGTCCTAGACGTAAAAAGCAGCTCCAGACACGTGCAGTTATAGTGGCCAGTTGAAGAGTAGCACATTTTGTATGCTTTGGCCACCTCGCTTGGCTGTTTCGCGAATGAAACTTTCAGTCAACGAGCTGCTTGATGTTGTTTTGTTGAAAGAACAAAAGCGTAGCTAATTACATATTAAATTGCTAACAAGTATGTGTTCATTGTGTTGGCTTCACCGAGTTTCGTTAACACCCGCTAAAATTGGGACTGGGTTATAGAGGTTAAAGCTTTCACTTTGTAATGTTTCCAAGTTAACATATATGCGAATGTGAGATTATTTATCGTCTTTATGGTCTCAAAGACAAACACACTCTCATATTATTTGCTAATCCGGTGTTTTAAACCATCAAAACGAGACGAGCTTCGCGAAATAATAGTTTTACAACTTTATCAAGCAACGCGCTGCAATAAGGTTAAATTTAAATTATATTTTTATTAATTAATTAAAAAGGATGAATATTATCGTAGGGCTATTCCTCGTTGGTGCCCGATGTGACAGACGAATGACTAATTTGTATGGTACCTTATTTCAGCTGAAATGGCACATTTACATAGAAAAAATTTTTAGCGTTATAAATTGTCTGTAATGGTGTGTAAGGAAGAATCACCTAAATGTCTACATTTTGGTATTAAAAAATATATTTGACGTATTAAAGCATTTTAAGATAACATTTTCTTAAGTTTTCGCGACTTGTATACATAATAAAACAGTTTTCAGTGGCCGTGAGCTCGGAAGGCCACTGAAAAGTCGCCGAAACGTCGGAATAACAAGAATCAAATAAATTACCGCGCTTAAAACCGTTAAAACGTAGTTTTATTACATTTTAAAATACTTAACACGATATAATATTTAAATGCAATAATGAAAGTAGTTCTAGAGGCAGCCCGAGATTAACGACAGAATATATTGTTACAACATAGGTTCCGACAAAAATAAAACAAATTTCACCTGCATATCTGTAAAAAAACCATTTTATGACCTGCCGGCATTTGATGTAGTTGTAATTCTTTTATGATCTTCTTCTTTTGTTTACTTATTCATTGGCATACGTTTCTAAAGAACGGCCCATTGTTTTATTGTACTCGTTTATGGCCGCTTGCAGCCGAATCGTTAGCCAGGTGTCGCGGATTACATCGATTACGAGTCAGGCATATCTGTATTTGTGAGATATAATTCTGCATTATGTTTGAATTTGTTGTGTTCGGCTATATTTGTACCTGTGTTATACTTGTTTGTATAGTTTTAATAAACTCTATAATACTTCTAACAGCATTTTACTTCGAGTCCCGCAACTCGTAACAATATCATTATGAGGGTTAATGGCATGATAAAGTAGAATGGACACAGCAGCCGGGATTATAGTTAGGAAGCGAGAAACGGGAAGTTATTTCGGCTGATTTACATTGATCCAGCTATTGACTCGCGAAGCGGACTGACTTCAAATCGATTTATACGATGCCAGTATGAAGTCAGCAATGGCTTCCTTCGAATTTAAAGGCTGGTTCAATGTAAATCAGCTTTCATTAAGTGAAATTTTTTTCTCCCCTTGATACCTAACACGTTCTCCCCGTGAACGGAGTGTCGAAACATGTCGGTCAATAAAACGGGTGTGCAACGAGGGAATGCAATAACGCGGCGCTTTCGCACCGAGTCAACGCCACCACCGACGCCTGCCAATATTTGCATTAAGCACGTATGGCGCTTTCATTCAGATCAATTAACATTTAATTAAAACTACACTTTAAGATATTTAAGCGGGCGTTTAATTTCTTTTCTCACTTTCACTTTGATGTTTCAAACGTTTCTCCAGTAATGGTTTTTGCATGCATACATAAACTTTATTTCGGATCGGGGTCCATATTTAGTTGGTGTGTTAGTTACAATTGTCTTATAAATTAATATTATATTTAACACAAATTCAAATTAAATCGATGGCTACCCTTACGGACACTGCTGGTGCTGCATCAAGGAAGCGGATTTCTTGCGGACAATTACCTTGAAACCGTCTGCGCGGGTGCAAACACCCCAATGCTGCGGCAGCCCCAACAGCATTCTGAACGCGTTATTTAATTTGTACTAGTTGGGCGTTGATAGCCTGTTGTGCGTAGCCCACCCACAGGCCGCTCGACTAAAATGACTGACAACAGGCCTAGAAGAGTAGTTATTACTTCAACTGTGTTCGCGCGCAACTGCGAGCCAGCATCTTGCCCCGAGCCGCCAACGCCCTACATTCCCTCTCCATTCCTCGTCATCCCTAAGGGCGCTCGTCACAATATGCCCCGAGTCAAGAAACGGGTCAACAAATAACACTGGCAACATATAATTGGATATGCTTAACCAATGCCAAACTGAATAGATTGTCCTACTTATCCTACTAATCCTACTAATATAATATTGTTGCGAGTGCGGGACTCGAATTAAAATGCCGTTGAATATACTATCGAATTTATTAAAATTATAAGAGCACGTAGAAAACTGGTATAAATATAACTGGATACAACCAGTACAAACTGCACGATTAAATAACACGCGCAAAGTCCGTCACTATATCGCTAATCGAATGTACGTCTTGCTCGTATCGTAATCTTCGCTTGAGTGCCCCACCTCTCCGTTCGGGCATTGTTTTATACTGCACGGTGCAATATGTCTACCTCATCGCGTGCACCCGATTTCCCAGAATCACACCTGGCCACTGCCTACTGGAACAGATTACAATACACAATAGGCGGCTTTTCTAATTACAAATATTAATTACAAAGAAAACAAAAGAAGTGCAAATGTGGGCGGTAATAATACTCGGGCTTTATGGCCGCAGGTGTTCATTCGCATTTGTTGTTGTGCTTCGTGGAATTTTGGCTAAAAGTCGTAACAATATTATAAACGTGAAAGTTTGTAAGAATCCATGGATGTATGTTTGTAATTCTTTCACGCAAAAACTACTGAATGGATTTTGATGAAACTTTACAATAATATAGCTTACACATAGACTATAATTTATAAAGATATAGTGTAATGTGTGAATTATTCAAAATATAACGATGTTCCATCACCACGCGGGTGAAACCGAGGGGCGCAGCTAGTACATAATAATAACAAACTTAATAATTTTATAGAAAATCTCAAATATAATTTTCGAACAATCCCTCATTATTCAAAACATTTTTGAACTTAAACCAGACATAAAATGAAAGTCCTAATTATTTCCTTTTCAATTACTGGAAACTCATGAAACTTGCTCTGTAATAAACTAAAAGATTTTACAAAGGCAATTTTGTGTCAGACGTTGATTAAAATTGAATATTTGAAGCAAAGCGTCGGTGGATTAGTCGAATGTGGGCCTGGAGGCCGGAGCTGGCAACTTGTTCAGGGCTCAACCCCCGTCTGAATAAATAGCTCGGTCTATAAGCAGGCTGGGAGGCCCCGTACTGCTGTCGGGTGGTTTTCCCCGCCTGATTTCCTTCCATTACCGCCTGGCGAGAGGCGGTCGCCGTTTGCACAAACATCCTATTCAATGTACTCTAAACAACCCATTGCTGCATAATATAGTGGTGTAAAGATGTTGCAGATAAACTATAAGTAGTATCTAGTAAACAAGATAACATCATAAGTGTATTTGGACTTTCGATAAACAAAGGCAAAATTTCGGCTAAGTGCGTACAAGTCTCTAGAGGCGATGTACATCTGTAAATTCATTCACAATACGGGGAAAGAAGGGGTTAGTCGAGCATACATGAAAAGTTTATGACCTGTGCTGTGAACTAATGTTACATTTATTTAGTTGCATAGTTGTTCTTGTCATGGTTTCGTTTTAAGGTTAATATATAATTTTGTTATGTACCCTCTTATTTCTGAACGATCCAATCGGCCATTTCCTGCGTTGAATCATAATGTTATATTTTTATTTATTCTGTGATTAGTGCCTGTTTTGTATAGAAGAGTTCTCCATAATGTACCATAACTTTATGAAACAATATTTATCTCTAATATGATGTGCTAATTGTGTACATTACAATTCAAAATCTCTCATTTGTATATAGGTATAGACGGTATTCACTACATTTTATTTTCATGTTGGCAGACGCGATAGATTTGTACTGTGTTTGACTTATTTTACTACATGTAAAACTTTAAATGTAATATTTTTATCTAAAATTTCCAAACAATAATGTAATTAATTTTTGTCATTCATAACTTATTTAATTAAAATAGTTTATGAATGACTTCAATCCGCTATCGGTTGTGCCAATTTGCTAAGTTTCTTACCCTCTAAAACTGTTGGAGGGATGGCGAGGCGTTCTAAAAATGTGTGTGTGTATGTACGTCCTAAGGTCCTCTGATTATAAATATAGTGACCAGTTTCTATTCTTTTATTACTAAATACCTTCCGAGTTGTTGCAAGTATTGAAGTTGACGTGACGCATTGTTATGAATAAAAGTTTTCTGATTTCTGAATGTTCATTGTTTTTGTCATCTCTCTTTTCTTTAACCTTCTCCCGATTATTTGGGATTTGCATAATATTGTCACGAGTTGCAGGACTCGAATTAAAATGCCGTTGGAATTATTATAGAGTTTATTAGAACTATACAAACACGTATAACACAGATACAAATATAATCAAACACAACAAGTCCAAACGTAATGCAAAAGGTCGTAATTCAATAACACGCGCAAAGTCCGTCACTAAATCGATTACCGAATGTACACAAGTCTTGCTTCGCTCGTGGTTATTGCTCGACTGCCGCATCCTTCAATCGGGGCATTGTTTTATACTGCGCAGATGCAATATGTCTGTCCGGCCGCGTGGACCGAATTTCCTAGAATCAGTTTGTACTTTAAATCCAACACACCTGGCTAATAACTGCCATAAAATATTACAATACACAATGGGCTGTTTTCTAATCACAAATTTAAACACAAAGTAAACAATAGAAGTCCAAATGCCGAAAGGTAATAAAATGTGTTTTTACAGGTATGCAGGTGTGAATTTGTTTTTGTCGGCGTCTAGGTCGCAACAACATGTTTATCTTCCATATTCCTCTATTCTGACATACATCGTCTGTCACACCACAACTCACTGTTTTTGTCATGTAGGGATTTATTCAAAAACACCCCATAATTTAAAAAGTATATAACATTGTTTTTATCATTTTATAAGATTTCCCAACTTAGGTTCCACATCATACATTAGTTTAAAAGTGAGAAGGCTTGGCTGACACACTTTTCACAACTATAACGTCTAGCATATTGCCAGTATATTCTGAACTGTTGTTACTTTTTAAAGTTAATAATTGATTTTGTTATGTACCCTCTTATTTCTGAACGACACAATCGGCCATTTCCTTAATTGAATCATAATGTTATATTTTTATTAATTAGGTAATTAGCGCCTGTTTTGTATAGAGTAGTTGTCTATAATTTACAATAATTTTGTTACAATATTTATCCTTTGTATGTAATAATTGTGTACAGATTATAATTCAAACCTCTCAATTGTATATAGACGGTATTCACTACATTTTATTTTCATGTTGGCAGACGCCATAGATTTATACTGTGTTCCACTTATTTTATTGCATATGAAACTTTAAGGTGGTTTGGGCATGTAGAGAGAATGGATAAAAGTAGAATCACAAAACAGGTGTATGACAGTATTGTGAATGGTAGGGTTTTTTTAAAATTTTATGAGACGAACACACCATGACCAAATATCAGAAGTGTAAAGAGAGGTCAGGTAAAAGCATTTCAAATAAACGTGCCTGTATGAAGAGGTAAATGAAAGTAGGTGAAGCGAAAGTTGTTTGTCAGGAAAAGCAAGTGGAGATCCATAGTAGTTAAAAAACCGCACCCTACCCCCATGGAAAACAGGCGTGATATTATGTATGTATGTATGTATGTAAGTATAATATTTTATACAATATCTCATATAAAATATTATCTGAAATATCCAAACAATAATGTATTAAATTCTTGTCAATTAAAATAGTTTATGAATGACTTCAGTCCGTTATCGGTACTGTAAAATTGGAGGGATGTCTAGTGTTCAAAGTCAGAGTATGTAATATGTTAAAACCGCAAGGTTATCTGATTATAAAGTATTGTGACCAGTTGCTGTTCTTTTACTACCATAAACCCCTCTGAGTTGTTGCAAGTGTTTCACTGTGTAACTACGAGTAGTACTAAAAAAGAGAATGCGAATAGTCTACTAATGCTACTTATTGATTTAAATAAAAAAGTAATTAAAGAGTTAGGAACGCTGATTGAACTCACTAAATTTCTTTTCTATATTATCATAACAGGATTCTATAAAAATACACAGCACGCATACTTTCTGATTGGATTCAAACCTACACGACTTAAAACGACGCGACGACTCTCTTATCGCACCTCATTAGGCACTAATATAATAATTACATTAGCTGTAGAAAATTCAAAACTTTGCATTATACTAATTAACATTCAACGACAGACGTCAACATGACACGATTTCATTGCTACGTTAATTGCAACCACTCCATTGCAGGTTTCGTAGAGACAGTGAAATATGTCCTCAAAGTGCAGCGAGCAATGGAACTCGTGCATACGACTATATCGATCGCACCACTCTCATGAATGCAAGTGGTAATGAGGATTACTCGTTGGATGAGTTTGAATAAACAAGTGCAATGCAAAAATAATTGCCGTCAAGGTTAGAAAAGGTGATTTACATTCGCAACACTTCAAAAGGAGACACTATAAAATATATTGACGAAACTTCTATTTAGCACGTACTCTGGGTACTGAAAAGGAGCTCTTTTCTCTTAACTTTCTAGGACTCCATAACCATTTGGCAAGCCGTCTTAATATCCTTTCGTCAACCTTTATCCCGCGATCATTTTCAAATACTGTACTGGATTTGTAAATAAAGGGAAACTGAAGATGATGGTTATTTTTATCAGTGTAAATAAAAGTTCTCTTTAACTTAAGGAAAACAATGTTTGGGCCACTTCGCAATTTTCCCTGATTCAAAGAAAGGTGGACAAACGTGCTCCAGTATTGTTCTCACCGCGGTCGCCTGCACGTGCCGCTTTAATGCATAAATGCATCCCGCTCCCGCGACGCGCTCCGTGGCTATTCTCACTTGGCACAAAGACTTCCTTCGCGAGTGGTATCCTCCTGCATCTACCTTCGGATCATCACACCAGGCCTGATCAAGGCAACCTGGCGACGGACAACCATGAGTACCGTTTTTATATGCTAATTTTTGAATCGTGACCAATAACGACATAGCTTCACTCTTTCACCGCCATACCGCAAACGACATTTCATATTATAACCAGAAATTTCAAACCTTTTTTATTGATATCCAATGTGTAAGTAATAGGTTCACGAGAAAACAAAGTTTACTTTAACTTCATTTAACACAATCGTGTCAAGTCTTGGTAGGTAGCCGGCACGCACGCACCACTCAGGCAGTTGCCCTAATGTGCATATTGTTACAATTACCACGAGCTAACAACGGTGGAGGAAAAGATCGTGATGCAACCTGCACATCGAGATAACCGACGTGTCAAGCGTGGCGGGTATACTGTCCGTTCCCCTATAGTGGGAGGCTCGAGCCCAGCAGTGGGACATTTATATTAACTTGTCATTTAAATATCCTTTAATGCCTTGTTTATATTCAACCGCTGCCGCTTATGTTGTTAGGAATAATCCTCAAATTATTTCTGATGCTCCTTCCCTACTTCGCGCTTGAATGTGGATAACGAGAATGACACAAAAGTTGAACTTTATCTAATTGATCGGTGTGACGTCACGCTCTCACAGGATTTCGGCGCGAAACGGTTACCCTTGAGCTTAGCATGTTTCGTAAGATGAAGATAGCTCCTATGACCCCCTTCTCTTTCTCCCTATCCTACCCCTCTGTCCCATTTCTCGTGTCTGATTCTTTTATACTCTATACCATCTATTAATATCCCTCTTATTCCATCCACTATATCCGACTCTACCTGTACAGTTTGTGCACTTCTTGGTGGATGCTGGCAGTAGTTTGGAACGCTGGTGCTTTCTTATAATAGGGTGCAAAATTGCCCCTTCTTGCTTCAGGGATTTTATTCTTCCAAAGCTTGGATGCTGATCCCTAGAGTAGTCGGTTCAACTCAGTAGTAGTTGAAGTCATATGTTACAAGTTGGTTATTTGTAACAACTCGCTCACAAAATACAGTGAGCGTTATTTATAGTTATACTAGCTGTTACCTGCGACTTCGTCCGCATGAGTTTTTTTTCACGGAACCCTAATTCTAATAGTAGACTAAGTTACTCCTTATAACATCAGTTATCTGCCAGTGAAAGTTTAGTCAAACTCGGTCCAGCCGTTTCAGAGATTAGCCGGCACAAACATACAAGAATGTTAAACATTGCTTTTCTCGGTATAACTACCATATATGCTACACTCATATGCATTTAAAAAGCTATTATTTTGACATTACAATAATTTAATTAGTATACATTAAAGCAGCCTAAGTAGCCCGCAACGTCAGCAAACCGCTTTACATTGGACCCTACACTTCCTATCGTATCTGAAAAGCTGGCAACGAATTGCTTTCGCCCCTTGTACTTCCAATGTCTATAGGAGAGGAAAACCACTTTGTCCACTAAGTGGGCCATCTACGTGCTCGCCAGCTTCATATTAATGAAAAATTTGAACAGTTATAGCATTGTGTTTACGCACTGACGCTGCTCATGTCCCTTGCTAAAGTAAGCGTAATGCAAACTAGTGGTAATATGCAAATGCTTCAAGTTCTCAGAAGCACGTAAGTTACGTAGTATTCACATAATTTGATTACACTGCGGGCAAAGTTGCGTGTTATGAACTAGGTGCCAGTCGCGGCGCGCAGTGTACTTCGCCGCAAGTTCGTTTGTCATGTAATAAAGTTATCGCGCGACGTCTGTATGTAAGTTACTGGGTTGTGTTTATTGTTCTTGTAGGTTACGCAGGTGACGACGGGTGCTGTCGTTTAACACGTCATGTAAGAATTACCACTTACATACAATTGTTAAACCGATCAAACTGTTTAGTCGGTTTGTAAGTAATGTTTGCGACGATTTCGTGACAACTAAAAGTGCGGGCGTTGGCCATGGCGCTGCGCATACAGCCGATCTAGTTGGTATTGACTTTAGTTGTGTCTATCGATTTTATCGTCGAAGCATTGAAATATGCGTACTTTCATACATCGCTAAAGATTTTTGATTTACAGCAAGACAATTGCCCCATTTATTTTTTTATTGTATGAGTTCAGTAGATAGGCAGATGGCCAACCTGGTGGAACGTGGTTATCATCGCCTATGGATATTTGTAACACCAAAGGTGCTACAAATTCGCTACTGCTTTCTTAGGGGAGACTAGTACTCTAGAGCAGGGGCGGTAGCCAGCCAGACAGGCAAATACCCTGCCACCTGGCAGTTTTTAATATGCGGTAGATTTAACGCTTCGGTGGAAACTCGCAAGATTCGTCATTTCATATTCAAACGGATGTGATAACATATCCTCTTGGTGACATAACAGTTCAATTGGGTTTATTTTTATTCGTTAACATAACGAAGTTGAAACTAAAAACTCGAAATTCAAACGGCGAGTAATTTTGACCGACATCAAAGCTCCGCCCATACTGGCAGACCACGCGAACCATCAGCACCTTCAAAAAGTAAAAAAAATATATTATTATATTAAGTTCCAGATGGCATCTGTAACGCGATATGATATTTGAAAAAGAAATATGTTTGTTCTGACTGTTAAACTATCACCATCGTGACGGATTTCGGCTGTAGCATCTTTGTCGGTGGGAGCCCGCCTGTTCAACTCCTCACGGCTGACAATTCGCATGCTGAAACACCCAGCGTCAGCTCCAGGTGTGTCCCGGCGATCGCCCCCGGGCAGCGGTCCTATACGTTTACGTTTAGATCGTAGCTCCGTTTTTGATGGGTTTCCAGAGCCACGTTAGCCACGCCGCTAATTTCTCATTCGTGTGTCCGCCTCCCACGTGATTAGGTTTTCAATCAGGACGTGTGGTTGTATTAGGGGGGCGCAATCCCTATTGGGAATAGAATTTCATAAAATCCTATTTGAGATGATTTCTGCATGACAAATAAAAGGTTACTACCAAATTTAGAGTCTATAGAGGTTACAGTTTGGAAATAGAAATTTCACATTTTAACACCCACCACCGCAATCTTTTTCGGCGGTGGGTTGTTGTAAAATCCGCTTTTAAATCATTTCTGCATCACATATAGACGACTCTAGCTAAATTTGGAGTCTGTAGGAGCTACGGCTTAAAAAATAAAAAATTTCATTGTTAAACCACCCCCGCAACCCCCTGTGGGGTGAGCTACCGTAAAATTTGTTCATAGACTATTTCTACATCTCTTACAGAAGATTCCTACCAAATTTGGAATTTATAGGAGCTATAGTTTAAAAACGGGAATTGTTCATTGTTAACACCCCTGCAATCCCCTTTTGGGGATGAATTTCTTAAAATCCGTTTTTAGTTGACCTCTACATAACGAAAGTAATATTCCTACCAACTTTCACATTTCTAAATCCTATAGTTCCCGAGATTTCGTGATGAGTAACTATAAAAATTGGAATACTTCTATTATCATCGAAATTTTTAACGTTTTAGCAGACTTTTTTAAAATTTTCTTACATATAAACCTTCTCCTGACAATTCTGAAGACAACAAAAAATAAATTAACCCAATCGGTCCAGCCGTTCTCATGTGATACTCGATCATAGATACGGCATTTTATTTTTATCAAAAAATGAGAATGGGTGTGCAGGGGTGCGTGGGAGTTGGTGGGTGGATGCGTGGAAGTTTGTAAGTAGATTCTTAGCTGAAGGTAAAAGAACATAATCCGTTTAGTAAACTCCGTTGAAATCCATGAAAACAAAAGAATCAAGAGAAAACGCTTGTCTTTTGTTTTTATTAGCGGGATAAATGTTCATAAAAGTAAAACAGCAATAAAAAAATGAAGGAACGTCAGAATTCGAAAAATAAATAGCCACAAACCATCTAGGAAACATTTCGCATCGAATGGTGGTAGTTTCATGTCGATACGATCAGTGGTTTAGGCGTGATTGAGCCTCAAGCGAAGGCCATTTTCATTATATAATAAAAAAGATAGACTAGCTGACCCGTGCCCAGTTCGCTGGGCATCAGAAAAAAATAAAAAATACTTATTATTAATCACAATCAAATATACCCCATGGCACTCAGAAATAATGTAGCTTTCAAATAGTGAAAAAATTTTCAAAGTTCAGTAGATCCAGAGATTACCTCCTACAACGTCACAAACTCACAAGCTTTACCTCTTTATTTTTTGTTGAGTTTAATTGCCTACTAAGCGAATTCAAAATATTTCCCTCCCATACGGCCTGTACCCCAGTGACGCCTAGATCGCATAAGCGTAGCTAGCCGATTAGGGTGCGCGGCGACCACGCAATTTTTTTCTAATACTTACATTTTTAAACTCGTGATATCTTTCGAATGGAACGTCCGAATTGAATAATTCAAAAAGTTATATAAAGGTATTGAAGCAGTCTTGAATATGAAGTAATTTAATTTTGATAAGGATTAATAACAAGATAAAAGCAAAGAGCCTTTTCCAGCGGCGGCAGTTCAATTACTTTTTTAAAATAAAAGAACACTTATTGTGGCACAACTATAATAGTTAGACATATGTTGTCGCGACACTTTTTGTAAACAATGATGTGTTCTGCAAAGTCGTAGTACATTATTTTATTCTACCATCAATAGTTTCCGCAGCGCACGCGATTTTAGGTAATTTTTTTACACCTTGGGTTACATTATTGGAGCTTTAGTAAGGAACCCTAATTTTTTGAAAATATAATATATCGCATCTAGGAGCAGAGGAGTCTTCACCCCTGTTGACGAAGTGAGTTTGCTCTGATTCCCGGGGCACTCTCAGGCACTTTTGCGCTAGGATCGGCGTGGGTGTAACTACGTTCTAAGTCTCATGCCTTTCCTACCATAAGCGCGGGGCACATGGGAGGAGGGTGGTTTTGGTGGGGTATTAGCCCATGGGCATCCATGGGTTCGAGTCTCCACACAAGCCGGTTGATTATTGTTTGGATTGCCTCAGTCGAAAGCCTCCATGATCAACAACGGTCTACGGACGTAGCGATCTCGGTAGAAGTGATGAGCTCCAGGCCCCACGGCCCCAGGGTCTCGACCCCGAAAGCTACAAATACGTACCCATTACCAATGGACATATATCTGCATATTTGCCCCGGCGGTGACAAGAGACCGACGCATAATGTCATTAAGGGTAGCATGCCGTGACATTCTGCCAGCGCTCCTTGCGCATGAGAAGCCACGGTGGCCTAACTCATCAACTCCATTTCCGCACCGATAGCGATGAGGCACTACAACACCTGCCCCCAGACGAATGCAGGCAGCAATCCTGAATGTAGTGTCATCCAAGAGAGTGCCTGGATTCGCCGAGGGTAGAGCTTGGAGCCACAAACCTGACTCCCATTTAGAGACAGCTAAAAGACGGGCTCGGTCAGTTTTGCCAATACAAGAAGACAAAAGGTTCTCATGTATTAGCTTGCTGAGCGGCCCGTCCCATAGCTTCTGCGACTTCGGTTCCACGGGTAAATTTTGCGATGTGCAAGCCAAGGACCAAGCATTTTTGGCCTCAGTCAAGTATGGGACTTGAAAGCCACTAAGCGACGGATTTAATATTTGTCCTATGCGGTCCACAGTACTATAAACTGAGGACAGGAAGGCAGGTAATGCTATGTCGGAAATTTTGCGTACACCCAAGCCTCCTAAGCGTATTGGTAAGGATGCTTGGGTCCACGATCGATCTTCCAAAGGTATGTTTATAATGGAGGTTAAAGTTTGTCGAATAATGTTGTCTAGATTGTATAAAATATTTGGATGCCTTCAAAGTGGAGAGCACCGCAATATGTACGTGAAATATATAAATTAATTATAAACCTTAAAAGGAAACTTTAGTTTGCCCCTAAAATTGGGGAGGCCCGTGCCCAGCAGTGGAACGTTATGGGCTGTTATTATATTCACAGCAGTAAAATCAAAAAGTAATTTATGCATCAAACGTGGACGCAATAGCTGGTGTTGTTGAATTAAATTAACTTAGTTCATAATAAGTTTGAATGACGTGACACGGTTACATCGAAAACAGTGAACTAGTACACTCAGATGAAACAAAACTAGACGGAGTCTTCATCCGTGCAGGAACGGAGAAAGAATATAATTTGCTGCGGCCGGGCCTGTCGTAAGAGACGACCAAACAACCCCTAGTCAGGTGATAGGGCATTTGCCCGTCTGGATGGCTACCACCCCTGGTCTAGAGTACGCCGCCATAACAACCTTGAGTTGTGTTCCGGGATTAGTGACCAGGTTCCAGTCTCGCTTAAGAGAGCAGCAGCGCATTTGTAGCACCTTTGGAATTGCAAATGTCCATAAGCGATGGTAACCGCTTTCCATCAAGTGGGCCGTCGGCCTGTCTGTTGAACTCCTACAATAAAAAAAGTCTAGGGAAAGAAAAGCGTGAAATGACTTGAAGTAATTTTTAAAAACTTGTGTGCGTAAATTTGTATAATATACACGTGGTGTGCGTCTGCGTTTTTGTATTCACTGCAAACTATTCCGCCTTACCCGTACTAATTCGATTTAAAACCGAGTTTTCGTAAATCCTATTGTTACGTGCGAGCGGGGGTACGCACTTAGGATTGGAAGGAAGTACCAGTTCTTTTAACTAAAGGATTTTATTAACTTACACAGCTGTAGGTAATTTTTCTCACAACTGACGACAGTGACGACGCACTGTCCCGACGATAAGATGTCTCACTTACAATACCGTCGCCGTTATTGCGTAGACCACCTCCTGCTACTGCAGCGCTCACCCCCGAATTTACCGCGTATAGCTCGCTTCTGCATCTCCTCTTAAACTACGCTACACTCTTCCTTCACTGAACTGTCCACTAAACTTTTCACTAAATTCACCACTAAACTCGTCACTCTCTTCTATTAAACTTCTCTTCCAAGTCTTTCGTATCGCATTTGTCGCTTCGCTGTCTTGAACTGAACTCAAACTGCCCGCTAGGCGCGCCTTACGCTGCTTATATACCTGAAAGAATCTTCTGGAACCCATAATTTCAATATTCTTTGCGTTATTCTTTTATTTACTAGCTATCCCTTTCTAAACATCTATCTATCTCTGTCTTTTTCTTTCTGAACCTTCTATTCTAGAATTTTTGTTCATCGTCTATCCCTTTCTAAAATGTATATGTCCTTGTTTTTTTCTTCCAGAATCTTCTACCTTTTTCTAAAAGTCTTGAGAGCGGCTTACGCTGCCAAAAATTTCTACACTCGGTCACCATACTATTTTTTTTTCATGTAACAGATACACTCTACATTAGTATAAGTTCAATATTAAAAATATTATAAGTTATTCTTAAGGTACACTACAACATAAAAATCACTAAATGAATGTCACACACAATAACAAAATAAACAACAAGCGTGTATGAACCTAAAATCTTTCATAGAAATTAAGTTGTATAAAAGGGTACGGAACTCGAGTCCGTAGAGTAGTTAATAATAATAAAAAAATAAAATGAAAAAAAACCATACTATTTTAGGTCGGTATCCTTTAACTAGCTTCACTTTAAAGGTACGAGACTCCGTCTCTCTATTAGTGGTCTAAGGTCTAATATACAATTTTGGCTATTTTGGAAATATCCATTAGAGCCGAGTGGCACTGTCCTCGTGTTGCCATAATAACACGGTCGCAAAGTTAATAAAAACTCCCTGGAACATACGAAGGTACTTGAAACTCCGCCCGGCGCGTAATGAAATGTACCGACATAATATTCCAAGTACATTGCGAACCCCGGGGTCCGCTACCATTCTCTTGCGTATTACTTATAATTGAATAACGTTCTAGAATAGATCGTTGAAAGTTCTGGAATAGAAAATTCGGGAAGGAACAGACAGAAATAGATAGAAGTTTAGAAAGCGGTGGATAGTAAATAAAAGAATAATGAAAAGAAGATTGAAATTATGGGTTCCAGAAGATTATTTCGGGTATATAAGCAGCGTAAGGCGCGCCTACCGGGCAGTTTAGAGTTGAGTTCAGTTCAAGATAGAGAAGCGACAAGTGCGATACGAAAAAGTTGGAAGGAAATTAATAGAAGACATTAACGAGTTTAGTGGTGAATTTAGTGAAAAGTTTTGTTAGTTGAGTGAAGGACGAGTGTGACGTAGTTTAAGAGGAGATCCAGAAGCAAGCTACACGCGATAAATTCGGAGGTGAGCCCTGCAGTAGCAGAAGGTAGTCCTCGCAATATCGGCGACAGTATTGTGAGTGAGACACCTTATCGTCGGGACAGTGCGTCGTCAGTTGTGCGTGTAGGGGCAACCCTGCGGAGAAGAATCACGTACGGCTGTGTAAGTCAATAAACGTTTAGTTAAAAGAACTGGTGTTTCCTTCCAATCCTAAATGCGTACCCCCGCTCGCACGTAACAATATTATATTTATTATATTATACAGTAATGTAGTTAACCATTAACGCGTTATTTTTAAACGCTAATATAAAATGCATTTTGGACATAGTCACTAACCGTACTGAAGGTGGAGAAGGGGCATAATGGAAGACTGTAATATTAGCCCATACTGTGCTGTGTAAGACTCCTCACATTTCTGGTGCCTTGGAATTTTAGTCGCAGACAAGTATAATTATTTTAAATAATAGAAAAAATCGGTCAGTGCGTGCACAAAAAGGGGTTTTTGTTTTGTTATTTATATAACTTTTTTTTAATTGCATGATTTCGGCAGACCGGCGGACGTCCCACCTGATGGAAAGCGGTTATCATTGCCTATGGACATTTGCAACTAATGCTACAAATGCGCTGCTGCTTTCTTAGGGGAGACTGGAACTTGGCCTAATGCCGGAACACAACTCCAGGCTGATATGCGGCATACTCTGGCAAATACCCTACCACCTGGCAAACCTTAAATAAAACATTCTATCATAAACAAAATTTATTCCAAAACCTCGTAAAAATAAGTTTTCGCTGAAAGTTTTTTAAAGTACTGTCCTATCCTAGACCATATTTACTATTGTTACGAGTTACGGGACTCGAATTAAAACGCCGTTGGAATTACTATAGAATTTATTAGAACTATACAAACACGTACAACACAGGTACAAATATAACTGAACACAACCAGTGCAAACGTAATTTACGATTCAATAACACACGCAAAGTCCGTCACTAACGTCTTGCCTCGCTTGTGACTATCGCTAGGCTGCCCCTCTCGGCATTAGGGCATTGCTTTATACTGCATAATTACAATATGTCTCTCGGCAGCGCAGACTGAATTTCTAAGAATTACACCTGGCTATAGACTACAATAAAAGTTTACAATACACAATGGGATGTTTTTCTAATTACAAATTTTAAACACAAAGTAAACAAAAGAAGACGGCCATAAAAGCGCTTCAATGTTATTAGCTCAAAAGACGCCGGCGGGTAATAAATGTGCTTTGTTTGCGGGTTGCCCAAATTGTAACAGTATCTTGAATTAGATCATAATTTTACACATTATAGCAAAAGCTATAGAGTATTTTTAACCATTTTGAAAGCGAATCTCTCCATCTGTTAATTTACATTTTTATAAAACTCAATTTTGCTATTTGATCTAAAGTCTAAATGAACTCGATGTGAAAGTCATTCGGTTTGGCCACGATGGCCACAACAGCTCATAGCCCCATGAGCTGTTGTGGTCGTAGGGAATTCGCTATGATCGGGCTAGTCCATAGAGGAAGAATTAAATAGAGAAGCAATTCGCGTGTACCTGATGAAGGTGGAGAATGCCACCGCCCCGATGCTTATTACAGTTAACTATCAAAAATACTATATAGCCCACTATGTTTGTTACACGTCAACAATTTGTACTTTACTGAAACTTCAAAATTGTCTTGTGATACGTTTTCAAATGTTGTTCAGACATAATAATGCTAGACTGTTTCAGACGTATATATACATCGATTTGTAGCAACGACCGAGTCCAAATACCACTCGGTGTATCATGAATTGTATTTTTGAATCTATTATTTTGTTGTAATAAACGGAAAGCTCATATATGTTTTACAATAAACTATTATTTCTTTGTTATAATTAATAAGTTATGTAGAAAGAAAATATTTATTACTAAAAATGCGATACATTGACATTAATTTATAATAATAACAAATACACTGGAAATGTGTGCCGCAATTCGCGAAATGAGGTTGGCACTCGGTTCTTGCTGTGCCGAAACATAGTCCGACACAGCAATGATTTTCAGTGCCCACCCCCTTGATTACATAGTCCTGCGACTCACGGTGAATACAAGTTGAATAAAATAAAATTATAATCAACTATTATATATATATATATATATATATAGATCTATGCATGTAATAAATATTATTTTGTAAGTAATTAGTTTTTATTATATGTGGGGTCTTTTTTTTGCAACTTAAGTAGGTTTCTCTTATAATAATCTCTTATATCAAATTTAAATAATTTTTTGAACCCAATACCGAAAACACGGCGACAATTCCCGAACAAACCCGAGCGCGCATGTCACGTCACTATGCTATTTTAGACATAATAACGAATCGTAGCTGCGTAGCACAACAGCTGTAGCGATGCTACGACGAGTGGAAATTACCACAGTGACGTCGAATGTGCAGAGCAACAAAAAAAATATGTAGTGTCTTTTAAATACACGCCATCACACTTAATTATTATAACCATTTTCCTTAAGCCGATAGTAGACGATTCATTATTGTCTTTCAATTTGGAAGCACCAAAGTCATCAATGTAAACACAAACTTGAATCATTCAATGTCATTGAATACCATCGTCTCCTTTCAGTTGTGTATTTCATTACATTTTATTCTATTTCGTTGATTCGTCTAATATCAGTATTACCTATGTCATCTCTATGCAATTGTCTGCCGTGCACTGGCCCCAGTCGTGCTAGCCGTGATTAATCACCAATGGCCACAACTCGGCTGGCGTCCACTTGGAATCGATCCATCACAACAGGAGCATCAATTCACTGGGCACTCGGTGACGAGTTTGTCCGTAAAGTATTCCTCACTTGGGTCAGTTTAATTTGCAGCATTTTGTAATTCAACTAATATTCAAAAATACGAATGCGATTTTGTTCGTTTGTTACTCTTTGACGTCTTAACTACTTAATTGATCATCATGTAATATGACGGCCTCTGTGGATGAGTGGGCTAAAACTTTGCCGGCCTACCTTACTGCAGCACTAGAGGTTCCAAATTCCTTTCGTGGCATGGTAAATTCCGGTAATGATTTTCTACTATTTTCCATTGTCCGACTGAATGTTTGATAAGTTTGTAAAATACGCTTGTCAATAGTTAGATCGACGACTCACCGATAGCTCGTTGCAGATTTTGATTTGAAGAGAGTCAAATGCAGTGTCGAGTGGACGATGGCACTACTCGTAGACTTGTTGAAATGGCGACTTGATTGACGCTCACGATTTTCGAATTGCGGGAATTCGAATACAGGCGTTTTATAGTAAACCCAACAACTATGTTCTGGGATGTTGGGATCGGCCCAGAGTGGTCCGTTGTATATTACCCATAACACAAGCGTAACTTAGCTTGGGAATACACAATGTGTGTGTTTGTCTGCCGATTATTAATTTTACACAATCTTTATCAGGGATATAGAAAAGTACTTTTTCTGACAGATAGAAAAATAACTTATAGACTATAGTTAATAGTTGTAATTTAGTTTTAATTTGCGCCGTAATGTAGTAGTAGTACGACCGCACCACAAAAGGGATCAACTTTCCACCAAAAGTTATTTCGGCGCCGAGCAATTTTTGATGTTATCAATAGATAATGCCGTTGCATAGTTTATGACTGAACTTTGCCAACTTAATCTATCGAGCTGTCGATGTGATATTATAAGAAAAATTTTAAAATTGCCATCTGCTCCTGAATCCAGAGAAGTTATTTTTCGAAATATACCGACTGACCTGTACCATTCAACTTTAACAAAATTCAACACGAATATTTTATGGTAGTCTACAAACTGACCGTCCTTATTATAATTACAGTATTATCCTTATTATGGTTATCACTACACCACAACCTGAACTTATTTGTGGTACACGTTACGAAACAACTATCAGTCTCTAAATTTGTAATTTTACGCAATAATTTAAATTTTGTGTATAAATTTATTTTTGTATCTACCGCTACACAATTATTCAAATTATAGAATTAATATAAATCTGAATAAAATGCTAATTGGCTGGACTTTTATTGCTTAAGCTGAATATACACGAGGAATGAAAACTGAGTTTTTTTGCTAGTGTATCAATTTTTTTATACAGTGGTTTACACCTTTTTAAAGCCAAATTAAAGCTTGACTTAAATTTAGCCTTTGTAGTGGCCATTGCAAAGACAGGAGAAGATAAATCTTGGTGTTAATAATGTTGTTCGTGTTGCAACTTTACGTATACATGCTGGTCTTTTTCAAAGACCTGTTATAGAAAAATTATCTTTTACCCTATATTACTGTATTAATCGTAGCTTCCATAGTTAAGGTATCTCTATTTATAGTATTCTGTAGTATTTTATATTTATTCATGTATAGGTATAAGAATACTAGTTGTATCAGTTCCATTATTATATTGTACTTATAACATTTCCACTTTCTATTCTTCATTTTATTTTTTGCTTATTATGTTGAATTTTTATATTTTACACTGATGTGGGTAGTTTCATAAGTGCTGCTGATTTGATATTCGCCGCCATTGAGTACTAGATACTTTTGCATACGCACATCGAGTGGAAAATATTAATTTTTAAAAATATTCAAGATATGTTTTAAACGTTTCCAGTAAAGCTGTGAACATTGCTTGAAAATATAACTTATTATAAATTAACTTGAATCTACATGTGATGGCCTTATTATTAATATATAATATAATATTATTAATCACGCCATTAAAAAGAATAAACCATTGTTGATTGAAAAAGTACTGCAAATTGAATTTACATATTAAAATACGGAATTTTAATAGAAATCTTCAAATATCGTTTTGTTTTAAACAAAAGATCACAAATATAATTAAAATTTTATTATGCAAATAACTTTTATGGTCAAAATAAATATCATATTCAATTTGGATAAAGGAAACGCCTCCCTAATTGTGAATAATTCATTATTATTTCTAAAAACTCAAGAAAATTCAAGAATTGAACATACCATACATATTTTAATGTAAATTCTCAAACAAGCGTATAAAATGCCGATGTGAAAATATCCTATCATTTTACTTTTACAGAATAATAATAATTTTAAAAATGCATTGTTTTTTTTATATAAAAATAACGTTTTTGTGTAATCTACTTTAAAGTAAACTATTTGAAAACAATTGTGTAAAATTAAAATGTTTAAATACTGTTGGAAAAATGATTAACTATGCAAAATCAAGGAGACTGTGATGTATTGTGAGAAGTGCTTCCGTTATTTTTATTGTCACTGTCCAATATTTAAAAGGTAATATAATTTGCTTTTTAATTACTCGGTTTTGAGTATAGACTCAGTTATCAGGCTTTACGTCTCATAAAACTGAAAGTAACATAGTTTCTGTTGCATGTACAGACGAATGCACGCCACAAGTCAGTATCTGCATATATAAAACCATATTTTTTAAAGATCACGTTCTATTTATTTACCTTGACGTTTAATCAAATCGTTTCTATCTGCCCTTCGATACTTTTTAATAACAAACGAAAGCGTTCCTCAAGGATCACCTTGCGGCCCCTCTCTCCTCCTTTTATCGCCGCTTAAATATTTATTGGAATAAGAGAAGCCGAGTAGCGACGGATTACTCTTCGACTTTATAACACTCTCTCCTGTTACATTATTAATTACTTTTCTAAAATTGGGTTCTTCTATAGTATTAAGTTATATAAGATATCTGTCTGTTTAGTAAGGTGAAGTTTTTGTCTATATAATTTTCTTTTGTGAATTTCATAAATTTAAAAGCAAAATCGGTAGACAAATTTATACGTTGTAGGTATATCTCCAAGGTAAATATAACTTCCTCAAGGCTGGTTTTGTGGGTAATATACAAGGCATATCTCTGAGGCTGACACCAAACACCCAAATCAGGGCGAATTAAAAAAAAGTTCTGTTCCAAAATTTACCATGTTAGATCTTTTCTGTTCTAGTTAACTAGGTAGGGTAGCCTTTAGACGATTATATTACTGAGGTCATCAAAAATGATAATATATTACGTATATCAAACACATGAGAGCAGAACGTTTGTAGATCTCGTTCAAAGCGAAGATATCTGAAATTGAATCAGAGTGCTTGGGGAATAATATATGAGGAGTCAAAGAGCTGTCTGTTCGAGTGGCGGACGGACGCAACGTTGACTTGGATCAGGTGGCGGGGGCTCACTTGCAAGTCAATTTGGGAGACCAGGTTACTCGAGAGTCGGGTACACTTGTAGATATAGGACAAGTGTGTTTGAATTGAAACGGGTTCACATTTGCGAGTACTGTTTCATATTATATCGAGGTTGTTATTGAAAAACATCGTAAGCGACACAATTTGTGTATTTTACTATTTTTAACCGACTTCCAAAAGGAGGAGGTTCTCAACTTGATTGGTATTTTTTATGTATGTACACCTATTACTCTGAGATTTATGATCCGATTTACGTGATTCTTTTTTAGTTCAATGCAGAATAATTGCCATTTGGTCCCCTAAAAATTTAACATAGTTTGGCCCAGCAGTTTTCATTTTATGAACATTTTTTTATAAAATAATTTCCGTTCCTGTTTCTTGGAACTTATATTTTTTAGGCCTACCCATAGCTAGACACTAAAAATTAACAAATAAAAAAAACTTCGTTTAAAAAACCGACTTCAAAAAGTAAAAAGTATAAAATAACTTATTTCTAAAGCTATTTTTAATTATAATATCTTATTTTTAATATCTTATCTAAAACATCTTGAAGTCGGTGCGAAGTAAAACATAAAAATTACTATATTTTGAAAATTACTAAGCACCGACTTTAAGATGTTTTAGATAATATATATTAAAAATAAGATATTATAATTAAAAATAGCTTTAGAAATAAGTTATTTTATACTTTTTTCTTTTTATTGTAACAAACAGGTAAAATAATTTAGATTCTAATACAAAGATCTTTAGGACCGTCTCTGTAATAATGGCAATTTCACTCTTATATAAAAATTTAAATGCATTTGCATTTTTTTCGGTATATTGTTACGAGCTACAGGACTCGAATTAAAAATGCCGTTGTAACTACTATAGAATTTATTAGAACTGTACAAACACGTTAAAACAAATACAAATAAGACTGGATGCAACCAGTTCACACTGCACGATTCAATGCAATTCGACACGCGTAAAGTCCGTCGTCCATATCGCTAATCGAGAGTCCTACAAACGTCTTACTCGTCTCGTAGTCATCGCTTGACTGTCAGCCCCTCCATTCGGGCATCGTCTTATACTAACTACACAGTACAAAAAAAATTGACCGCGCGCACTGAGTTTCCGAGAAATAGTAATTTGCACACCTGCGAACGGCTAACGAAGTCGAAAACAATAACAATAAGGATTAGTTCGATGCTAATGATGGTTATAAAACAAGTAGAAAAACAATAGCATGTTTTTTCTTAATTACAAATTCAAAAGATAAAAGAATTCCTTAATCCGGGAAGACAATAAACTGCGCATTTGTATGCGCAGTGTGTACAGGCAGCTGTGCGCTTATCTTTATAAGCGCACAGATATGTTTGGTTATCAGTATCCTTCTAGATGCTCCTAAGGTTACTCTTTCTCAGCAATATTTTTTTCAATCTTCAGTCAATGTTTTTCTATTCCTGCTAATAAATTGCAATCAAAAGTTAAAATGGTGTTTTACAGGTATTCATAAAATCCAAACTTACGCCAAACTAATAAGATGTTCTTAGCATTGCCGTAGTTTTCGTGGAAGATGAATCTGGAACGTTTCTGATCAAAATTACAAAAAGAGGTCTTATATAAAAACATATACGAGTTTTTATAACATATTAAAATTTTTCGATAGAAATCGTTAGTGGCAATTATTTGTCATTTATCTTTCGACAGCCTCTCAGCTTTTCCATGAACAATACTTGAGAAAACAAGCGTTAAATATAATTTGTGTCGAAATAATGACTTCCGTGCCCAACCGTTATTTGACCACTTATCATAATGTTCTTCAGAAACTTAGCAATTCCACAGTGCAATATTTAAAAGGAGCACTGGAAAATATCTTGAAAAATGCACAATGCAGTAAATTGCAGGAAGAAAGAGGGCACTTGTTGTGCGAACAATTTGAAACGGTTGCACTTTGATGCCGGGGAAGTGCGCTGAGCTCTGACCGGGGGGGCAGGGCGAGCATTTATAACGAATATAACAAAAGTAGAAAACGCTTATGCAAGTTCGGAAATATATAAACCAGTATATGCAGCTAAAGGCCGACCGATTGTGATGTTTGTTCGAAAACTTGTTGTTATAAAAATATTAAATTGAAATTGCAGGAACGGGGAAGATTCCTTCAAAGCAACCCACAGTCGGGTGGTACGGTATTTGTCGGTTTGAGCGATCACCACCCCTGACCTAGTGTGCTGCCATAACAACCATAAGTGGTCTTCCAACATCATTGGCCATGCTCCCTTCCTTCCTTCAAGGCCACCACCAGGACATTGGTAGCACCTTTGTAAGTGTGTCTGCTGTAATTCACGCAAAGAAGGGTATTCTGTTTCTGTACTACTGAAAGCTATTGTCACATCCCATGATCCTCAAATTTTGAGAGACATAATTATGGTTGTTCATACATATATGTATGTGTGTCTTAACAAACATTATTACTATTTTTTTGGTAAACAACACAGAAAACAAACCAACAACCAGAACACACATCACAATCACCACACACGTTAGACTGAAGTGACAGAAACACATTAGCCCACAAAACAACAGTTAGAGGAAGACGAAGAAGAGACACAGACACGCACACACCCAGAACCAATAGTGGGGACATGAATACCTTTTCCCGTGGGCGAGAGAAACTTTATTTCAGGAATTTATGTATATATAAAATAAAATATTTAATCAAAAATACAAAATCTTGTAATCCACCGGCAGCGGGGTTTGGGGTCCAAATGTCCAAAGGACAGGAACCTCCCCACAATTCGTGCCGTATCCAAGGGTGCTGCCTTCTGTATCTGGCCTTTCACCCAACTTCCTAGCGAGAGCCTCTCTAGATCAAGGATCTTGGTTATAAGACCGTTGACGGTGACAACTATCGGCATAATGCTCGTTGACTCCAGACGCCATATAGCGGTAACCTTGTGAGCAAGGTCTAACTACTTACTTAAACGAAGATTATATTACTGTTAATATATATATATATTTTAAAGTTCTCACAGATGGAGCTCTTAATTTAAGATGTTATTTTCGTGAAATCACATCCACAACGTCTATGAATGGACGTAACATTACTAACAATGTATTAAATAAAGCTGGTAGCCATTTGAATCCGCATGACGGGTCGTGTCGAGCTGCAGCTCGTCAAACAAAGGCCCTGCTTAGGAGCATTCTCGACATAATGGGATGCAGCATCTGCAACGTTTGCAACGCAATTGCGGTCCCTCTTTGTACAAATTTGCTGTCATTTCGTTGAATTACAATTTGAATAAAGTTCTCTCTGACATAAGAGTTTTAGCGTGAATTTAAAGAGTGACATTTTGCTGTGCAGTGTTATTTATCTTAATAAACGCATACCTTCAATACAAAATGAACAACGGTACTGAATGATTTTCAGTTAGGATTTTGTACATGTATGGAATATCCCACCTATTCTCTGAAATATGACTTTTTAATAATTAAATGACGTGATAACTTCTTATGGGAGGTTAAACCGCTTCGTTACGTAACGCGTTACAGCACCAGTCTGTCTGCCTTCCCTTTCTCTCACGCATGCGGCAGCGGTAGGCAGGCTCCTCCTCTCTCACTCTAACTCACGCGCTATATACATAAAATTTAACTAATAACCCAAGCTTTCTCAAGTTAAACAATTTTAATATTAAATAGTTCAACTTAGATTAGTTTAAGTTATCACTTTTGTGAGGCGTCCCGAAAGCACACGTTTTATTTTTATGAATTAACTTTTAATGTCGTTGCTTTGTTATTTCAGAGAAATACATCGTTTGAACTTATTGAATTAATAAATAATTGTCTTTACATATTTAAGTGCATTTAAATGTCCATGTTCAATTTATATTTGTTTTATACAGACTTTGTTCTTCTAGTAAGTAAGTAAACCCTTGTTCTTTATTGCTTCTTTTTAAAATCCCATTGAACATTAAAACCAAGGACAAAGAGCGTTTGAGTGTAAGTCCTCAGACGCGTATTCCGGCCCAGTGGCCTCGTTTCCACTTGTAAATAAACAAAAATATTTGCTGACAGAGGGAGGCACTTGGCCGCAATTCATTAATTCCACAGCGGGATGATCTCGGGACTCCGTGAGGACTTTGTCATCGTTACTGAGTTTTGGGCAGGTTTCAATTAAACGCAAAGTGATATTTATTCAGGAAAAGGCTTTGCAACTCATTTAGCAATTAAGACTAAGAAAAGGTTTAGAGAAGGTGTGTCTTAGACATTAATGTGCCAAAAGTGCTCTGGAATGGTGTTGACTTCAATTTGTACAGGGTTCCAGTTTGCACAATGAATTTTTAAAGAGTCTAATTCCGACGAGAATATTCCAAAAATTCAATTCTTAGAATTTTTGTTTGTCTGTCTGCATCACGCGAAAACTGTCCCGATACGTGACGTCATTTCCGTGGGATAGGCGAATATAGTAAAAAGGAGACGCTGCATTCGCGTCGTTGGAGTCGCAACAATAATGTAATGCATAACAAGTACGCCGTTGTTCCGGCAACGCAAGTGAAGTTTCCCTAGCACGTGTTATAAAAGATCGAGCATTAAAATCTATATTACTTAAAAAATATCGTGCTAGAAGTAATTTGAATTACACTTTAAAAAACAATAAATATGTTATTTGACTCGTTACAGAAATGACGTCATAACTTGGTAAGCTTGTACTGAATCTAGGCAGCTTCGGCGTTTTGTAACATGATAGAAAGCAAGGCTTGGAAACCGGTAAAAGAATGTCGAACCGCTTAATTTTCGGTTTTGTTCTCATTTTAAGCTCTCTCAAGCGGTTTTTGGTAATAAGTGTGGTTGAATAAACCGACTTCGGACGGTTTTTACCGCATACTTTCAAAGCGCAGCTATCTGGTATAGCAAGATTTCAGTCGCACACAAATATATGTTGAGAGAGATAGAATGATACTTCCTCTTCTCGCAGAATAAACTGGTTAATTCAGGAGAGTATGACAGTCTCTTTAAGGTTTACACTTCGAACGAAATAGTTGACTAAAATCAAGTAACTTAGGCAGTACAGTACCAAGATGTCTCTCTTTTGGTGTCGAAACTCTTGAGCCATGGGGTCCACAAGCCCACCACTCTTATCGAGACCAAGCAAAACGGTTGATAGATGTCTCACGGAACCAAAACGCTGGACTTTATGCGTTGCCATACAACGTGATAACGCGGCCAGCGTTTTGGGAACGTCCCCAACTGACGGGGATTTGGGACTCATTTACTATTTGTAATTTTTATCTTTTGTAAATTTAGCAGTATATAGATATTATTAGTATAGGTAAATTTGAATAAATTGAGTGTAAATATGATTTTAAAAAAGCAGTACCTTATTGTACTTATACTTCGTCTTGTTCTAGAAGAAGATGAGAAACATTAAATTCCAAATAAATGAAACTTATTTTAATGAGTAACGTTATATTCCTCGCTCAAAGTTTAGATTACATGTTTATTTATACCCCATGTGCGGCAACACGTTAGACAATCTCTCGGAATACTAAATTCTTTGTACGAATTCGTGTTCCGGGCGTATCAAAATTCCTCCTGGCAACGCAAAGAGCTTATTCAATCAAATTAATAAGGGAAGTTTGCCGCCGGTGCTCTCACTTCCTCCCAGTGTGCTAATACTCCCTCGCGCCCGGCAGCTGACTCCCGCTCTTAGTATAAAAACATACAAACCCTCAATACTAATATAGTGAACATTTATAATTATGTCGTTTAGTTCTGTCTCTTCAGTCGCGAATATAAATGGATTCTCATCATATTTGGTATATGTAATAGATTAGAAAACTGAGATGAACACAGGATCGTAGAAGAATAAACAAATACTAAGGAAGAAGAATCGTTCAGCACAAAACTTTTCTTATTTTTTTCTAGAAAATCTCAATCAAAGACTTCAATCAACTTCTTATTAATTAAGATATATTTTGTAAACTTAAAACACTCAATTGAAAGTGTTTTTTTGTCATTTGTCGTGTCACGTTTCATCCATCAATTTATTGATGTATAATTTAGTAAAGTTAAAGATTATTGCCAATAAATGAACGTGATGCTATGTTAATACAGATAATAAGACATCGCTGTTAGAGCTGCGGATAAGATTGGGCGTTTGCCTAAATCATCAAAAATGTCCAATCTCATAAACCTGTCAATATAATATTTAATAATGATTTGAATAATAGTAATAGCAGCCCACGAATGTCCCACTGCTGGGCTCGGGCCTCAATGGCTAGCTTACGCGTCCCAAACTCGAAGGGCGCGGGTTCGATCCTGGCCGGAACACACGCACCACTTAGGCACTTTTTGACCTAATGTGCATATTGTTACAATTACCACGAGCTGCACATCAAGATAACCAATTATTTGAATACTGGTGTACATATCACCGTAAATGATAAGGTTTCTGTATATATAGTCTAAGTTAAATTAAGAACAAAGAAGAAAGCAATATACTGCAAGAGGACAGCAACTCGTCCTCTTATTTTGTACTCCCCCTCTGGGAGCCATGGGCTCTCGCCAGTGGTGCGTCACCCCCTCCAACGGGGAAACCATCATCGCCGCACCACACAACTTAATCAACCCCCACATGTTCATGAATGGTATTGACTTTGCATATTGTGTAAGGCTTCTTTTTGTTAATAGCAACGGGTATGAATGTATGGCTTCACGAAAAGTAATTTGGAATATTATGTATTTCGTTTTAGCTCTGAACAAACAGACATTATTCACGATGGTATTGTATTCTTTGTTAACGAAAACCGAAAACTTTTCTCCTTTATGGCGAAAAGGAACCATATCAGGAGCCCAATTCTGCTCTTTTAATGTCTTGACGTTGTGAAGAGATTCAAAGCACGATGCCATTACGATACTGATAATATATCGTCGCAGGAGAATAACAATAGACAAAAAATTGGTGTAACCATTGGCAGGAATCGCGTTAGTGTTGGGGAGGGGATGGATTATTGAATTAATTAAAGAAATAGAGGTTCTCTGTATTATAATATATATTGTGAATAACTTTTTTCCAATGTGACATATAATATCTATACACATAAAACTGTAGAGGTCGAATTTCTGTACAATGAAAAAAAATGCTAAAAAACCGAGTCAGGGATGTAAGAAGTGAAATAGAACTAATTTAGATATTTTTAATTTTTTTTGTTTCTCTGTCTGTCTGTTTGTACGGCTAATTTAAATTTAAATTTTGTATGGTGGTAGCTTATATCCCTGGTCAACATATAGGAAACTTTTGATCCCGAAAAATTAAAGAGTTCCCGTGGGACAGTTAAAAAACCGCACCAAGCGGACGAAGTCGCGGGCATCGGCTAGTCTAAATATAAATGATTCGAATTTAAACTATAATAAAAACTCTTTTGTTACGAACATAGCCTCTATTGTTCAATGGAACTCCAATAAATAGAGTTAAAGGGTTTAAATATCTGGGGCTTACGAGTCCAATACAATACTTCCCTCAGGGCGCTGTTGGGGCGAGCGCGTTTCTGCAGTGCGTCGTCTATGTCCGCCGAAGCACACATTTGCCTTTGAAGCCGTTCATGCTTTATGGCGTAAAAAACAGCTTCGTGTTACAAGATGTCCACCACAGTAGTCATGAGAATCATAGTGTATATTAATATGACATAGACAATCGTCATAGATAATATTTTTTGTCTATTTTTCAGATAATTAAATTACCATTTTCTACCGGTTAGTTAATTTTATAAGCCCACTAAATTATCGTCTAGATAATTTAGTGCATCAGTAACTAATTATTATAATTCTTTTTATGATCCTGGCAACACTATTATGTAATTGCTATTTTTAGCAATGATGCAATGTTATTGTTTTGTAGGGTAGTATTTTCGTATAAAAGGCGTAGTGGCGTGTAGACGGTGTTCATTGCTTACGGTGCTGTGTGAATAGTCATATCAAAGGTTAAACAATAAAGGGGAAACCCTGTCCAAATAGTTAATATTTGGTACGTTCTTACCCAAATCTCTCCTTGCATTTTACACTCGTTACTAAGCAGATTAGTTGGTAGCAGCACCAGCATCCTGAAGGGAGTAGATGATAAATTTGACTGCCCGCTGATTTGGTCCTTCATTAAGAGGACTAAATCATTGATTACTAAGACATAAGGCAAAACTCATATTCTAATAACATTACTAGTGTGTGTTTTATAAATATGTATTGGACTGTGTTGTCATGAAATGAACTAATTATTATTATTTAACACTTTAAACATTTATTTCCCGAGTTTCCGCTTTTAAATATAATATTCACAAAGGTTAAGTGGCGTGCCACGGGCATGACATTTGAATTAGCAGAATACCGAATCTAGGCAAACATACGATCGCGACGATAGTGTTGGGCTTTGGTTCGTATCATGCTTTTTCTTGCTCTCCTGTAACATTACTTCTTGCGATGTGGATACTGGATTTGGAATTTATTCAGCCGTTACTGTGTTTCGTATGAAAAGTGAGACTTCCTATTCCCTTTTCTTTGATGACGCCGGGGAAATGTCTTTTCTAGGGACACCATCATCGGGACTGAGGGGAAGGCTTACACCGAGGGATGTATGAGACTCCTAATCGGCTGGATGGCCATCGTAGCCTCCGAGCGAAGGGACGGGGGATGGTCGGCCAACTGACTACCAACTAAACCTAATCTGCCCCCTATCCTACGCGCTTTTATGGGATACTACAGGAACAAAACCATAGGTATTATATCTGTAGCACCCCTACGCTTGGCTCTCACTTAGGGCACCCCCAGGGAAGGGTACCATCTTCACCAACAGCGGGGTAAGTCCACAGAATCTTTCCCCAATCCCCCTATTCCATCCAAGGGTTGTCAACTTGTTGGCTTCGCCCCTGGTATTGCATACGCCGATGATGGCAACCACTTTTAATTACTTGGGCGTTTTGTCCGTTAAAAACCACAACAAATTTGCTAAATACCGTAATTTTTGTGTTTTACTTCGCACCGACGTCAAGTAGTAAAAAAATATTTTGCTATTTTTTTTAAATAGTTACCCATCTCTACTAAAACCCGCAAACAGACAGACAAGTTTGTGTGGTCGTTATTCGGCGGCAGCTTTTAAGTCCTTCATTGCGTAACGTCTAGACACATTCTGATGAACCCTTCAGCCATACAGCCTTCAAATACATGAAATGTTTCGATAAAAGCGGTGTATAATTATACGACATTTAATAAGTTGAGGTATTTCATTAAAATCAGTTCGCAACCTTCCAGAAATTGCCGCGAGGTCCCGCCGGAGCCCGGGGCTCTCGGCTCGCTACAGTACTGTTATTTATTAATTACCTCCATCTCCTGAGGCGAATGTTCCAAAATATTTCGAAATTTTCATTATAAATGTTTACATAAAATACTGTTTTTATATAATGTTCTCATTCAAATTAGTCCAGATGAAATAGCTATTTATTGTAACACTAGGATTTACCCGCGACTCCGTCCACACTTGACATGTAACGTAGATTGCACTTGTTTTGCCAGTATTTAAAATTAAAGGATATTTTCAGTAGGACAACGGATTCTTTAGTAAGTATGAATATACATAAATTCCGAAGATTCCTCTAAACGCCCAGCATAGGTAATGCTACTAAAGGCATGTGTCAGCTCAAGCCGACAAATAACACAATAATAATCGGAAATATAATCAAAGTTTATTACACTAGAATTAATACAATTACAATATTAAACACAGCACAATAATACACAGAAATATTAGGACAACTCCAAGAGTTCCGTCCACGCTTGTCAGGCGTCGAGCAGCCATTTGCCCTCAAAGAGTACTGCGATTATCAAGCAGTAATTATGGACCACAATGTACTATGCGCCTCTTGCCCAACAGAGCTTTCGATGTTAGGAAATCCCTAGGAGTATAAAAGTCCCGGATCATATTGGTTTAATATCAATCGGATCCGAATCAAGTAATTTTATTGCATAATACTGTTACATACCGTCAAAGATAAGCGCACAGCTGCCTGTTGTAAGCGCAGTTTATTGTCCTCCCGGATTAAGGAATTCTTTTGTGTTTTGAATTTGTAATTAAGAAAAACATGCTGTTGGTTTATAACCATCATTAGCGTCGAAATAATCCTTATTGCTATTGTTTTCGACTTTGTGGCCGTTCGCAGGTGTGCAAATTACTATTTCTCAGAAACTCAGTGTGCGCGGCCAATTTCTGTGTACTGTGTGGTGAGTATAAGACAATGGCCGAATGGAGGGGTGGGGAGTTAAGCGACAACTACGAAACGAGTAAGACGTTCTCTAGTACTCTCGATTAGCGATATAGACGACGGACTTTACGCGTGTCGAATTGCATTGAATCGTGCAGTGTGAACTGGTTGCATCCAGTTTAATTTGTATTTGTTTTATACGTGTTTGTACAGTTCTAATAAATTCTATAGTAGTTCCAATGGTATTTTTAATTCGAGTCCTATAGCTCGTAACAATACGCACTTTAAAACATTCTCGGGAAAATTACCGCGGTGTTCCCGGGACACAGAGTAAGCTATCTAAATTTAAATTCTAATCTCATAAATTTAAAAAATAATGTAATCTATCATTTAGTTATTCTTAAGTTTATTCTTAAGGTACACTACAAAAGAAAAATCACTAAATTAATGTCACACACAATAACAAAATAAACAATAAGCGTGTTTAAACCTAAAAACTTTCATAGAAATTAAGTTGTAAAAAAGGGTACGGAACTCGAGTCCGTAGAGAAGTTAAAAAAAAATAAAACCATCATTTTAGTGGAAACGGAAAAGGTAGTTTTTATGCATCCAAACAACTTTAAACAGCTCCCGGAATAATTCCCGTGGGATTTCCGGGAAAAAACACACATTTTATTAAATTCAATACGCTATCGATTAGTGAAAAAATCGAATCGGGGTTTAGATTTTTTTTAATCTGGCCTTTTTAAATCATTCCCAAAAAATGTTCTGCGGATATAAAGTAGCGCAGATTTTAAGTCTAAGAATTAGCTGTCGACCATCGAAAACCGCATCGAAATTGGCCCAGTAGTTTTTACGTGAATCACGAGCGAACAGACAAATAGACAAATCTAAAAAAATTGCATGATGTTCTCCATCGTTTATATAGTAGCTGCGCCCCGCGGTCTCACCCGCGTGGTGATGGAAAATCGTTATATTTTGGATAACTCACAATATATCTTTATAAATTGTAGCTTATGTGTTTGTTAGCTATATTATTGTAAAGTTTCAACAAAATCCATTCATAATAAAACTATGTTTTAACGGTTTTAAGCGCGGTAATTTATTTGAATTTACGGCTGTATCGTATAGTATCACGTGACGGCTGTGATCACGGCAACTGAAAAGTGGCCGAAACGTCGGAATAACAAAAATCAAATAAATTATCGCGCTTAAAACCTTTGAAACGTAGTTTTATTATGTATAATATACAAATCGCAAAAACTTAAGAAAAAAAAATCAATTCAGTAGTTTTTGCATGAAAGAGTAACAAACATACATCCATACATTCTTACAAACTTTCGCGTTTATAATATTAGTAGGATTCTAGTTATTTTTTTAAATAGCTTTAATGTTTAGACATGCCATGTTTAGAATTTTATAATATTATAGATTTGTCTGTTTTCTTTATTTACTTTGAAGTAATTACAGACAGAACATTTGATTCTATTACCATCATATGTTCAACTATTATCTGTATTTTTACAAATAAAGATTCATTCATTCATTCATATAAAGTAGGTGTTGGCGCCACTTATTTCCCAATAAGTAATTGTGCCTTGGGTTTATAGCGTCTTGTACAACCCCGCATGTTGCCGCCACTCGCGCTGCGCGTGGCCAGTGCGTTGCCAAACGCCACGCTACCGCGACGCACGTAATTAATATCGCACCCGCCTTTACAAATACACAAATTAGCTATCGAACATTTCCGCGTCCAGCAGTTAATTACTAGGACATTCGCCTCAACCTTAAATAAATTTAAGTGGTCAGTGTATTTGCGTCCCTTGCGCCCCGGGGCTCGTGTTGAAGGACTTTGCCACCTGTATCGCCGCGTGAGAAAGCAACGGCAGACCCCCTGAACCAGCGCTGTCGTGGGCTGGTGGCTGGCTGCGAGGTAAGTTCAAGGTTATACATTCTCTGGACACCAGTTCTTAATTGGGGAATAAGGGATGGCCATACATTGAACGCATAACCCCCTACCCGCGGAGATTGCGTGATTGCGTCTCCAGTATGTTTAAGTTATGTAACTTTACTAGGAGACGAAGCAATCTTATTTTTTCCATTTACTAAATCCTCTTTTGACCGTTGTTCTACTTGAACTAGATTTGCTATATTAGTCCTGAGAGCTTATATCGGATGACCTAAACGCCGTTTCAAGGTAAAATGAGGGTAGTACTAAAATTTTACGTTTAGTGGTTTCAGAGAGGGGCTGATGACTCAATGTAACGCGAGATGTTTTTATGCAAGAAAGTTGTCTGATTCGGGTATAATATCTACAGGTATACAGAGAACTTGTACATTGCTTTGCCTTTAAAGACCATTTTGGCAATTATTATAATTAACGTTTCTTATATACATAATTTCGGGGGGCCCTGAAATTGGTGCTGTGTCGGACCACGTTTCGGCACAGCATGTCAAAATAATCAGAGTGAGTGTACTGAGTGTGAGTGAGTCATTTCCGCAACTGCGACATACAAGTTTTGTGTATGTTTCTAATTTGTTTGTCTTGTATGTGTTGTTTTTGGAAATAAACTCGTATATTCTTTCTTCAGTCATTTAATAAAAAAAATTTACAATCAATCGCACTATTTAATGATGCTTAAATGTCTTAGTCAATTTAAGGAACATCCAAAATTACATATTAAAATAGACAATGTTTATATACCTAGTTTCACTGAAATTTTATTTAAACAATTGTCTTGCAGGAAATAACATATCATATGGTATTGTGGACTTACTCACTTTTAATGCTTTTATTCAAAGCAAGTTCTGATGAATAATCTTCTTTGGAAGTCATACAATCAACAACAAAAATGGCTGTACATACATATAAGTGACGGCCTCTGTGGTAGAGCGGGCTAAGCCTTTGCCGGCTTACCTCACTGCAACGCAGGGGCTCTGGGTTCGATTTCTGGTATAGTAAATTTCGGAAACGTATTTTCTCCCTTATTTACTATGGTCTGGGTGTCTGGGATCAGCCCCAGAGTGGTCCGTTGTATATTACCCATAACACAAGCGTAACTTGCTTAATTTGGGAATATACAGTGTGTGTGTGTTTGTCTGCCGATTTATTTATTATTTATTTCTAGAAATAAGGAAGAAGAGACATGAAGAAATGATAAGGTTTTACTGTTGCCATATACACCAATGACATACACATAATACAGTATGTAGCCTAAAAGTGGCTGTGTTAATCGACGGACAAACGCATATTATATATTCCTAAGTTAAAGAAATCAATCTTGTATGTTGAATAATATACATCGGATATTTTAGGGCCGATTTCAGACACTCGTACCTTAATAAACAATAAAAGTTAATTTATGAAATTTACCATGCCCGGAATCGAGCTCAGGATCTCTGTGCGCCAGTGTTCCACTCGACCACAAACGCCGTTATAAAATTGTTTTAATTAAAACCGGTGTTTGTTACATAATACTTTGTGCAAACATAATTTCCCGTAAGATTAACAATCCGCTACCGCGGGCGCTAGTTCATATTATGTCCACATCCACAGCAGCCAGCAGGAAAGTGGGCAGCTCGAGTATCACATGTTCAAATAAGTTATGTCTAAATACTCCCCCTACCCATTCTCTTCGTTATTTTCCTCCTTACTGGCGTAAAAGTGGCCGTAATATAAACGAAGTATAACTTCTACATGAAAACGAATCTAGCGCAATAGAAGAGCGAACAGTGACAATGAATTAATATATTTTTATTATCTTACAAAACGTGGCAGCCTTATAGATTTTGTAAGAGTGTGCATACTTCTGACGCCAGAAGCATAATATTGTTACGAGCTACAGGACGCAAATTAAAAATGCCGTTGGAACTACTATAGAATTTATTAGAACTGTACAAACACGTATAAAACAAATACAAATAAAACTGGATGCCACCAGTTCACACTGCACGATTCGATACAATTTGACACGCGCAAAGTCCGTCGTCTATATCGCTAATCGAGAGTACTACAAAATGTCTTACTCGTCTCGAAGTCGTCGCTTGACTGCCTGCCCCTCTATTCGGGCATTCTCTTATACTCGCTACACAGTACAAAGAAATTGGCCGCGCGCACTGAGTTTCCGAGAAATAAAAATTTGCACACCTGCGAACAAACAATAGCATGTTTTTCTTAATTACAAATTCAAAACACAAAGAATTCCTAATCCGGGAAGACAATGGACTGCGCTTACAACAGGCAGCTGTGTGCTTATCTTTGACGGCATGTAACAATATAGTAAATGGAGTCAAACAGCGCATTACAGTCATTTAAGATAGCATATAGATGTCACTGATAGCCCCCTGTGCAGAGCATGTCTGGAGGCAGAAGAAACAGCCGCCCACGTCCTGTTTGAATGCAGAGAGGTGGCCCAATACAGGGCGAAGTATCTGGACGCCCCAGGTAGCCTCCGAGAGGTCTTCAGCAACGTCAAGAAGCTGGTGGACTTCCTGGAGGAGCTGGGCTGGATGGAGTAAACCCTCATCCACCCTCGCACGCAAAATAGGCGCTTTGTCGTCAAGTTGCGGAAACCACCCGCTCGCAGAAGAAGAAGAAGAAGAAGATAGCAACAGGCAATGAAACAAATTTTAAATTAAATATCAGTTGCAAAGTCGCAACAGTATCTGACGTTTTCAATATGAAAACGGCGCATCTTTACAATACTGTAATTCACATGAGCTCAGGATACGATTTTTGTTATACCACATTCACTTAATCAAACGAATGTAAATAGTATCCCGGGAAAATAGCAGGGAGCAGTTTGAAGTCGTTCGGGTGGATAACAAACTTATAACAGAGTTTTCACTAAAACGATAGCTTATATCTTTTGTAAATGCTACGTCACTTCTTGTTCCGGGTATGCCACGGGAATTTCAAGTCAAGCGTGGACGAAGTCGCAGGCATATCCTAGTTCTGTATAAACTAGGTGATATAAGAAATCAGTGATTACTTCGTTTTGTTTTAGATTAAATAATTGTATCTAAGCACCTATTTAGCAGGGCAGCATAGTCGCTTAAGCAACAATACATAATCGGCTTTTTGTTAGCAAATGGCCAGTGAGTCTACTGTAGGGTTGCCATCCGTCCGGGATTCCCCGGACTTGTCCTAGTATATAGGGCGTCCGGGGATCGACCAGGCGGGGTTTGATTTGTAGTCCGGGTTTAAAAAATCCAAGTCCTGCTCTCCGCCGGGCGACGCGTCGGCAGCGTGACACGCGCGCCACTCCGCGAGCAACCGACAAACCGACTCGCTAGATTTACCTAAAGTCGTAGATGCCACAGTGCACAATTCGACTTCGAACTTAATTTATGACATGTAAAATGCAACGAGAGATTTGGGTAAGAAAGTACCAAATATACCAAATATTAACTATTTGGGCAGGGTTTCCCCTTTATTGTTCAGCCTTTGATGTGAATATTCACACAGCACAGTAAGCAATGAACACCGTCTACATGCCACTACGCCTTTTATACGAAAATGCTACCCTACAAAACAATAACATTGCATCATTGCTAAAAATAGTAATTACATCATAGTGTTGCCAGGATCATAAAAACAATTATAATAATTAGTTACTGACGCACTAAATTATCTAGACGATAATTTAGTGGGCTTATAAAATTAACTAACCGGTAGAAAATGGTAATTTAATTATCTGATAAATAGACTAAAAATATTATCTATGACGATTGTCTATGTCATATTAATATACACTATGGTTCTCATGACTACTGTGGTGGACATCTTGTAACAGATATTTTGAACTGTTTTTTATTGCACTAAGATTTAAAAAAACCTGTTGACATGTCCGTGTTCTGGGCTCCAAACTCCGGGGTTTTCACACGTTTTGTCTTGGTTGCTAAATTATAGAGATGGCAACCCTAGTCTACCGTACCATTTCGTACACTATCGGAATACGTTTGCGAGGGTAGTTATTGCTCGGAATCGGCGCCGCGTGCATGCGATGCGATTGCGTGGGCCATTTGTTTCCGGTCGCGTGAACATTTTGCATGCGCACTTTAGGGCTTTGTTTAATTTTATGTTTTGGCTATGGTATGTTACGGTATGTTTGTATTTGACCCACAATTAGGCCACTCTTTAAATAGCTATAGTCCTAAGGCTGATATTGGATCTATCAAACAAATTTAATTTGGTAGAAAGATATAGAACTGAAAGGAAACAAACTTCATTCGTCATTTACATTTACATGGATCACTTAAGTTGTTTCATTCACATTGAAAGACAGAGATGAATCGTCTAATATACCTATAGACTTAGCATTGCTTCCCATCCTGCTTTGTACTTACGCAAGGAGTTATATTTAAAAAAAACAACATAAACTTCTTTAAAAAAAAAAATACACGTAAACAATATTATTTTATAAAAAAACATCCAAAATACAATATTTAATCAAAAATATAAAATCTTGTAGTCCGCCGGCAGCGGGGCTCCAGAGGCTCCAGTTTGGGCTCCAGAGGCAGGAACCTCGTGCTGTGTCCAAGAGAGCGGCTTTCTGCGCGGGTCTTCACCCAGTTTTCTAGCGAGAACCTCTTTGAAGCGTTTTAATTAGACCAAGATCAATAACTTTAACGACAAAGTTATTAAAGTTGAGGCGAGTCAATGAACTTCCTACTTTACTTGCTTCAATTTCATATCAATAATACTGTTACGAGTTGCAGGACTGGAATCAAAATGCCGTTGGAATTATTATAGAATTTATTAGAACCATACAAACACGTATAACACAGGTAAAAAATATAATCGAACGCAATAAGTCCAAACGTAATGCAGGAGATTGTAATTCAAATACACGCACAAAGCACGCACTGCCGATCTCTCCATTGGGGCATTGCTTTTTACTGCACAAGTGCAATATGTCTGCCTGACTCCGTGGACCGAATTTCTTAGAATCACACCTGGCTAATGACTACCATAAAATATTACAATACACACGGGGCTGTTTTTTTAATCACAAATTTTAAACACAAAGTAATCAAAAGAAGTCCAAATGCCGAAAAGGTAATAAAATGTGTACAGGTATGCAGGTGTGAATTTGTCTTTTGTCGGCGTTCAGGTCATAACAATACTTTAATATTCAACAGATAAACAAAAACATTGCATATCCCTAAGTTAAGAAAATTACGCTCATGTTATGTAAGATATATAACTCCCACAATTACAAATACCCAGACCATAATAGAAAATTAAAATTAATAGAAAATTCGTTTACGATATTTTTGCACTTCTTACTTTAACATTTTCAAATGACGGATTTTCATACAAACTGATTTCAGATGTTCATTTCCTTTTTCACTCCCTTAGAGGTAGAATTTTCAAAAATCCTTTCTTAATACGCTCCTTTAGTATAAAAGAATTGGTCCCATTGTCACCATCTTAAGATCTGATAAGTGGATTCCAAGGAATTAGAGAAACTCACGAAAACTATTAATCAACTTATTCGTAACACAATATCTCCGTCAATTGTAAACCGATTTTCAATTTTTTTTCTTTACTCCTAATTCTATACTCCCGAGATGGTCCCATAGTCACCAAGTCATGATCTGATTAGTGAATCGCAAGGAAATCGAGAGCAGCCCTTGTTGAAGAGCATATACACCGAAGAGTGAGATGGCCAATTTGTATACGCGTGCCAGTTATACAATTTCTACAGGTGCTTAATATTTTATTTCTAAAGCTATTGAAGTTTTTGCGTAATTAAAAAGTAAAAAATATTTTTTAACAAAAACAACACCGACTTCACACTAAAAACCAAAATATAAATGTTTAACCGACTTCTTTCTACAATATTTTGAAGTCGGTGCCAAGTAAAACATAAAATAACAACAACAAGTTTTAAAAATATAATATTTTTTATGCTTTACTTTTTGCTTTTTATTTCATAATTAAAACCGTCGCTTCCGATTTTATTTTTTCAAAAAAACCTTTTTTTATAATAGAAAGAAAGAAAACTATTTTATTCAGGACAAATTATATAGATACAGTATAATTGCTAACATATTTAAAAACTAAAGTAATATAATTTTGTCCCAAAAGGGGCACCAGTCTCAGCATAATGCCGGCCGGTTAAGACAAAGGCTGATCTTCCGCTGAGCCCTTAAGGTATCGTCACGCTAGACATTACATCATTGCAAAGCATAAAACTAGTAGTAATAAATTATAGATTATCAATTATCAAAGAAAGTTATTCGTTTCACGACAATGATTTTTTGAAAGTTAAAAACTCTTTAAAAATATTTTTTTAGACAGATAAACCTAATTGAAATAGGTATCGCTTGGATCTCATTAAGCTGTTTCACATTTAGGAAGATGAGATAAATCCAGTGTTCCGCATACATTCGGACAACCGCAGAAACTTCCCTCTGTTGCTGAAAGAGAAGTTTCCCCGTAACTAAGCCACAAGGCGAGTTCTACTAACATTTACTTATTCGACGCTACATAGTTACTTTTGTGGTTAACACAACATAAAAGTAAGTTAGTTTAACTGTTAAGCCGCAGTTGACTTCTACAATTGTTTTGTGTATGAATTGAAGGAATATTTTATAAGTTTAAGAACTATTTGCGAAGTGGTAAAAACAGTAATTTTATTAAGCACATTACAGCGACAAAACACAAAATGGTCGCATCGTTATTTTATGCAAAAATAAATATAGAGATATAAAAACAAAACTGCTTCAGTCCAAAGTTGTTAGTGTTTAAACTGAATGCAACAAAATCTAAACATTCGACCGCTACAATTTGATAAAAAACATATCAAATGTTGAACTAATTAATCGTACACGTTTCAAATGATGTACCTTATCAGTGAATCAATTTATTTATTTGCTTAACAACATGATCCATATTGTTGTTACGAGTCGCGAGATTCGAATTAAAACGCTGTCAGATTTACAATAGAGTTTATTAGAACTATACAAACACGTATAACACAGGTACAAATATAACCAAACACAACAAGTCCAAACGTAATTCAGAAGGTCGTAATTGAATAAAACGCGCAAAGTCCGTCTATATTAGATTCCCGAATGTACACACGTCACGCTTAGATCGTAGTTATCCCTCAACTGCCTCCTTTCTCCATCAGGCCATCGTTTTATATTGCATAAATGCAAATGTATGCCCGCCCGGCAAGCGTCGACATAATTTCCTAGAATCAGCTTGTACTCATAATCCGTTACACCTGGCTAATGACAATAGGCGTTTCACAACAAGTAAACAAAAGAAGACGATCATAAAAGGATTACAATTAGTTGAAATGCCGACAGGTAATAAAATGTGCTTTTAGGGACTGTACGTGGAATTTGTCTTTGTCGGAGCCTAAGTTGTAACAATATAATAGATGTTAGGATATTACAGTTTCACGTGTTATTTACCTATTAGGCGTACAAATTCAAAAATGGTAAAATTAATATTACTTGTATATTACATATTATTTTATTTACTAAATTATAATTTTTATGTCAGTTGTGTATAATTTTATTATAGTCATGAAAAAATATCATTCATTGTATAATAACATTTGTTAATTACCCAATTGTGTAATTTAGGTTTAAATACAGTAATTTTATTGATAAATCTTTTAATGTCTCAGGAAGATTATTATATATTAATGGGGCCATATAATGTGCATTTTTTTGTAGAGATAGGTTGCATAGAATGGTAGTATCCTATCGTTTGTTCGATCACACAGTATCCTCTCACGTTGGTCTTGATTTATTTTAAACAGTTCTGCGTTTTGTTTAACAAAAATTGTTATCTGTTTTCTATATAAACATGGCAGTGTCAATAATTTATATTTTTTAAATAGTGGGCGACAGGAATCCAAGAAACGTGCCACATGTATCGTTCTTAAGCATTTTATTTCTGAAAATAGTTTATTTTTTTGCTTGAAATTCTTCTAAACATTAAGATGATCCAATGAATAAATGTGTTTCAAGTACAATATAAATGACGGAGACATTCATGTGCAACCCAATAAATAGTGATTTGCAAAATGAAAAAGAATGTACAGTAAAGGACATGACGATCCTAATAGCGATTCGGCTGGATCCCAGGACACGATGTACTGCAACTTTCAAAATGTAAGCTATCGTGCTAGTGACAACTGTGCCGGAATAAATTAATTTTATGCACCCGAACAACTACAAACCGTTTCCGGGAAATACCCGCGGGATTCCCGAGATAAAAAGAATCACACATTTTATTATCGATCAGTGAAAAAATCACATTCGTATTCGACTTTTATTAATGTGGCCCTTTTTGGTTTTTACGTGAATCCCGAAAAACAGACAAACCGACAAACACAATAAATTAATAAATAATAAATGCATCGTGTTCTCCGTCGTTTACATAATGTATTCCAGTTTTTTAAATAGCTTCAATGTAGAGACACGGCATGTTTAGAATATTATAATATTATATTGAATCCTCATTTCGTTTCTTGCTAATCTATATTTTCTGTCATAGTCCAACGACCGAGAAGTCCCACAGAATAATAAAATTCAAACACTTTACTCAGTACAAAGCCGTGAAATAAGGACACTCACAATACGCAAAACCTGTGCTTTAGGTTAAAGTAATTCCTTAAATCCTCTAGTCATTCGGTTCTCTAATACGTGCAATTGTGATTTTACGGGTGTTATTCGTCCATTAGTATCATACTTTTTATGGGCCACTAAAGCGATAAACCACAAACGTCTCCACTCAGCTGAGATGAGAATGTTGAGATGGATGTGTGGTGTCACAAGAATGGATAAGGTGAGAAATGAGCACATAAGGGGATCTTTGAAAGTTGCAACCGTGAATGAAAAATTGAGAGGAAGAAGATTAAGTTGGTATGGACATATAATGAGGAGGGATGAAAGTCACGTGACAAGAAGAACGTTAAACTACAAGACGGATGGATTGTGTGAAGGAGGATATGATGATTTGTGGTGTGACAGAAGATGTATGTCAGAGTAGAGGAGTGTGGAAGGAAAAGACATATTATGCCGACCCCAAATAATTGGGACATGGTGAAAGAAAAGAGAGATTATCATACTTTTTATTTCCGTTTCATTAATTTGTAGTGATGAGTAAGAGACGTGTGAGGCAGTACATTTGTTCCGTACAAAATAGATTTGTCCTGATACGACTCAAAATTTAAATTTGTATTACTTCAAATATTTTGTCCCGCTGTTACTCACGCGTCAAATGTAAGAGGAAGAACGGAACGAGGACAACAGTACAATAATGCCTCTACGGATATTCACATGACAAAGAGGGACAACATGACATGTACGACTACTAGTAAAATGAGGTGACCGAGGCCGACCGCATCCGATTCTTAAAGAACATTTTCGAAGTAGAAGTTTTGTATGGGACAAATGAGCCAATGACACTCACAGCCTCTCTGGCCTCATCGCTTCAAATGTACTGCCCCGGTACAAACCATACAAATCTCCTCGCCTCATTTGAAGTGGTACATTGTACTGGTTCAGTATAAAATGTCATGTTACTCTTATAAACTCATTTTAAAAACATGTCCTATCCAACTCTATTAATTTGTGCATAAAACATAAAAAGAGGAGCGAGATGGAATGTTCCTCAGTTTCAAAGGACAATTTTCCAGCGAATCTATGCCTCGCAAGCCTAGGCCCGTCTATTATTCTTGGAAATTGTATATAATCTTTGTAAGTGTCGGGAATCGTTTGCGACCTCAATTATTGCACAGCGACATCTATTGCCTTGTAAGTGTTCCACTAATAATTGTATTATTTTATATTGCTAAATGAAAAAGAATACTATATCTAAACCATTCTTGAATCCACTTGAACACTCACAAAAAAATTCTTCAAAATTGGTCCAACCATTTAGGAGGAGTACAGTGACATTCCAACGAACAGAAGAATTCTATATACTTATAAAGATAAATAAATAATAACAGTCCATAGGCGGAGTGGTGGGGTCGGACGAAATGGACGGTATATACGCCGCGCTTATCCAAGGTGGCTTGGCGAGTTTATACATCGTTTATCTCGATGTGCAGGTTTCATCACGATATTTTCCAACAGCGTTACTACGTGGTAATTGTAAGAAACTGCACATTTAGGCAGAAAACCTCCAAGTGGTGCATGGTTTCCAGTCACGATTCAAACCCACACCCTTTAGATTTAGAAGTGAGTGCGCTAACCGTTAAATAAGCTACCATGACTCATTCTATATTAGAATGTTCGCATTGATGTTACAAATCTACTAATAATCCTTTTTCCGTCTAAAACTATATTTTACAATTGATAGTATAATTCATGTACAAGGTTGTTTCCATTATCATAAAATATAAAATGGCCGCGTGCAAACTTAATGTGCGAGCATTCTGAAGTAAATTATTTTCAAAGACAGCCTGACTAGGCCTTCTGTAGTACTACTCTATGACACGCACGCGGCTGCATAATCCGGCCGTTGGCAACCTCGCCTGCTCAACGGAAGTGTTCGCCAGATGCTGGTGAAGTGAGACCTCGTACGTCCCCGTTATTGCAACACCACTTCGTTTTAAAACCACTTTCAGACCATTCCGAAATTTCTTTTAGAATATTATTTTTATCTCGATCTGGCGAAGCTCCAGTTGAACTAAAATATGGCGGGTTTTATTTTCAACTAGCATTTTTAAGCTCATTACTTAAACAAATTATTACTAAATTTATTGTACTTTCTATTAAATGTTTAAATAAATAAATAATCTGCAAAAATAACCACATAAATCCCCAAACTTAGCAAGTTACGTTTGTGTTATGGGTAATATATAACGGACAACTCTGAGGCCGATCCCAGGCACCCAGACCATAGTCAAGGCGAAGTTAAAATTGAAACTCTAATAAAATTGTGATATCGGCCCTTTCGTCAACTGTGATTTTTTTTATTGATATAATGATGGTCAATATTAATAAAAATGATCTATTATAATATTTTCTATTAAATTCTAAGCCAAATAGACGTTGATATTTCATCTCAATTTTTCAAAGATAGTGAAATATGGGATGTCTTTGTCCAAATAACACAATACAGCGGACTTTGGTTACTTGTACTTAGGGAATCCTTTATTGTATGTGACTAGACACTTATATCTGACTTTATTAACGTAAGTTCCTTTTTTATTGCAGGAGTCCAGCAGACAGGCCGATGGCCCACTTGATGGAATATCAAAGGTGCTCCAAGTACGTTGCTGCTCTTTTAAGGGAGACTGGAACCTGGCCACTAATGCCGGAACACAACTCAAGGATGTTATGGCGACATACTTTAGACCAGAAGTGGTAGCCATCCAGTCGGGCAAATACACTACCACCTGGCTGTGGGTGGGCAACACAGGAAATTGTACTCTTTCTCCGTTCCTGCACGGATTCAAGTTTCAACTAGATGTTGAAAGGTTATACAGGCGTTGTATGAACTGGTCTAAAATATGTCGAAAGTACCTCAATACATCATTTAAAAAAAAATAGTCTTAAGTGATTTAACTCTTCATCCTCTAGTTTGCCAAAGAAACAAAACTTGTTACGACGCTCTATTCCATTAAGGCATCGTTATTATCTTGTCACTGGTACGAGTGTAGTTCTTTGCCGAAGAAAGCGAAGCGGGCCCCCGGGGCGGCGCAAAAGATCAAAAACTTGACTTGGAAGTACGAGCCGTCTCATTATCATACACTTATTGTGTTCTGTGAATCAAAGCAATGAAACGCAAGGGAATAACTCGTAAATTATATATGAGACGTCGTACCTCGTTAGCGGCAGAACAAATACACATAAATCTTTTGTATGGTGTCTCACCAATTCAGTCGCTTGATGTTGTTTGAAAATTTAAACTGTACTTATTATTAGTTCAAGCAGAAAACAGATTACAATAATTATTCACGATCGTATTAAGAATGCGATTATAAATAACAGTTTTTTAATGAGCCTATAAACCTCATGTGAGTACAATATACCAACCAGACGTCCGGCTCGTTCAGAAGTCGAGCGAGAAAAGAAAGCACGTCGCGCCGTTACCCCCTCTCCATTCCATTGATGTCATCGCTAGACTACCCTCTTTCATGAAAATTAATTCTTTCCATATTTTACAAATAGTTAGTTTCTAGATATTTCTATACATTCTCTATCTATTCGTTTTCTTTATCACTAGTTAAAACTTGACACTCCTTACGAGTAATAAAAAAGTTATGCCCGGTTTCTGAGGTACTTTTAACTGTAGTTTATCTGTTCGTTAGCGCTATCGGTTCAATAACTTATAAAATTGTATTTCAGAACACTTAAAGTAGGTTCAACTTAACTGACCAATATCAGGCGTTTAGCTTTTCAATATCTTTTGTTTGATGTAAATAAATATTAGATATTCCTTTTTAAATAGATCCATATAGTGGCGAGTTTTGGTACTAGTTGTAGGTTAACAGTAAACCTAAGTTTATCTAATACATAATTTTATGGAATTAATTGTTATTGAACGTATAACGGTAACTTCAGAAGCCGGGTATTATTCGATCTAAGATCCAGTGGAGAACATTTTTTGAAAATCTGTAATATCAGATCTGTAATCAATTGTGTGTCTGTAGAAGCTATTTAAAAAACAACTGAAATGGACTACATAAACGATGGAGAACACGATGCATTTTTTTTTAGATTTCTTGTCTGTTTGCCGGTTTGTCTGTTTGTTCGGGATTCCCGTAAAAACTACTAGGCCCATTTCTTTGCGGTTTCTTAGACTTAAAATAGAAGACAATTTTTCTGGGAATGATTATAATGGCTTGATTAAAAAAACCAATTCCAATGTGATTTTTTTACTGATCGATAGCAAATTTAATTAAATAAAAATTGTGATATTTTTTATTCCGGGAATCCCGCGGGAATTTTCCCGGGAGTGGTTTCTAGTTGTTCGGGTGCGTAAAATTATTAGGTTGGGGAAAAAGTTTCTTCGCATTTTATATAAAAATTCAAAAGGTTTTTTTATAAAGTTTATTTACATTTGACTAAAGTATGTAGGTGCCATTTTGTTGGATAACTTTTTGCCATCTTGTAGGTAGAGACGTGATCCCATTGCTATAAAAATTTTGGGGCTTCTGATCAAGAAACTGCGACAAGTGGTTTTGGCAGTTCTCTCGTGATGTTAACCTGACACTGCGTAAGGAATTCTGCAGAGACCGAAACAGGTGAAAATCTAAAGGTGCAAGGTCAGAACTGTACGGCGGATGCATTAATACCTCCCAGCCAAACTCTCGTCATTTTTGCTGAGTGGCTAAAAATGTGTGAGGTCTAGCGTTATCATGGTGAAAAACTACACCCCTTCTGTTGATTAATTCCGGCCGCTTTCTCTCAACTTTTTGCTTTGATCTCATCAGTTGTTCGCAGTACAGTTCAGAATCGATGGTCCTGCCTGGCGGTAACAGCTCATAATGAATAACGCCCTTCCAATCCCACCATACACACAGCATCACCTTGTTGCGAGTTAACCCGGGTTTCGCCACAGTCTGTGAAGCCTGACCGGCCTTTGACCACGACCTTTTTCGCACGTTCTTGTCGTACGTGATCCAGTTTTCATCACCAGTTATCAGCTTCTTCAAAAATGGTTCGGTTTCGTTACGTCGTAATAATGAATCACAAATGAGTACACGGTTCATTAGGTTTCTTTCAGTGAGCTCGTGAGGCACCCAAATATCGAGCTTTTTTGTGTACCCAGCTTTTTTCAAATGCGCCAAAACCGTTTTGTGGTCAATTCCCAGTTCTCCAGCTACATCGTAACTACTAATATGCCGATCTTGCTCCACTTTTTCAAAAATGGCATCAATTTTGTCCGTAACAGGGCGACCAGAGCGACATGCATCTCTGATATCAAAATTTCCGGATTGAAAACGCTTAAACCAAATTTGCGCTACTCTCACAGATACTGCATTAGGTCCATAAACATTACAAAGTTTTTTCGCGGCTTGTGTTCCATTTTTACCTTTTTTGTAGTAAAATTTTAAAATGTATCGAATTTTTTCATTAAATTCACTCATTTTAACAATAAGAAAAACAAATGAAAATCACACATTTTTCCTAAAGTGAATTTGGAATTGTCTTCTTTAAAATTAAAACTTTTTAATGATACCAAAACCAGCCAGATACAAAATGGTATATATAGCCAAAGAGATCTTATTACAAGTTCATACATACTATATGCGAAAAGACTTTTTCCCCAACCTATTATTCCGACACAGTTTTCACTAAAACAATAGCTTACGTTCTTTTTCAAATGTTCATCTGCGGTTGTTTGTGTCCCGGTAATTCCGCGCAGTGTTATTCCTGTTTAATAATAATAATATTTTGTTAAAATCAAAATTACATTTACATGTTGTCTTAAAATTAAGACTGTTCGGGTGCTAACACCTAAACTAGGCCAAAGTCTGTCTCTGAGGTGTTAGTCCCCGCCAACGGCATAAGAACTATGACGTGAGTATGTAACAAATTAAGTACAAGTATTCGAAAACAAAAAGTTATAAAGGGGAATAAGTTTAAACGTAGATTCAAATTATTTTAAAGCGAGTGAGAAGTACATATGTCTATAATTGACAATGGAACGAAAACACTGCATACTTGGGACTTTATTTGGGAAAAAGAGTAAATTTATTTTTTACTTTAGTTTTTAGGCTTTATATTTAATATATTGTTGATATATATATATATATATATATATATATATATATATATATATATATATCTATACGTTTACGGAGAGGAAGTGGCAAGAAACTCTATATCAACACGTTTAGCTAAAAAAATCATAGAACCTTAAAACATGTCACAGTCATATTAAAAAAAAAACAGTATTGTTACGAAATTGTATATTTATTAGACATCCAAAGTCGTATACATACATATTATCTGTATATTAAAACGTGAAGCAAAAACTTTGTACCCCTTTTTACGAAAATTGCGCGGACGGAGGAGTACGAAATTTCGCACACTTATAGTTTATATAGAGAAGAAGCGAGGAATGCTAATATATTTTTAAATTATGCACATAAAAATACATTAAGCCAATAAAAAAAACATTACACACACTACTACTATGTATTTGAAACACACATGCATATATACTCTTTTGTTTATTGTTAAAGTCATTCAGTGTAGCATTCTGCGAAATCTGTGATTATACAAGTATAAGTCTTTGGCAACAAATTATTATGGTCGAATTTCGACCAGGGGCGACCTCTAGTTATAACAAACAGTTATTAATTTTATTCAGAGACTCGATTTTTCAACAGTCAAGACTACTCGTATTTAGCCATGTAAACAGTATTGTTACATGCCGTCAAAGATAAGCGCACAGCTGCCTATTGTAAGCGCAGTCTATTGTCTTCCTCCCGGATTAAGGAATTCTTTGTGTTTTGAATTTGCAATTAAGAAAAACATGCTATTGTTTTTCTACTTGTTTTATAACCATCATTAGCGTCGAACTAATCCTTGTTGTTCTTGTCTTTGACTTTGTTGGCCGTTGGCAGGAATAAATAACCAGGTGTGCAAATTACTATTTCTCGGAAACTCAGAGCGCGCGGCCATTTTTTTGTACTGTATAGTTAGTATAAGACAATGCCCGAACGAAGGGGCGGGCAGTCAAGCGACAACTACGAGACGAGTAAGACGTTTGTAGTACTCTCGATTAGCGATATAGACGACGGACTTTGCGCGTGTCGAATTGCACTGAATCGTGCAATGTGAACTGGTTGCATCCAGTTTTATTTGTATTTGTTTTATACGTGTTCGTACAGTTCTAATAAATTCCATAGTAGTTCCAACGGCATTTTTAATTCGAGTCCTGTAGCGCGTAACAGTATGTTTGTACAGAACTCTTACCACAGTATGAAACGGTAAAACTCCGCACTGTCTTATCAAAACATCGACAGCGAATGAAGCGCCCACTCGAGACGGAGATTCGCCCAAAGTGCCACTCGCACAGATATTATTCTTCGAGATGCCAATTCGCCCGCACCCGCAGACGCCTCCAGGCGACAAACGAACAGGCGCCGACGTTAATGGCCCCCGCTTTTTTATTATGAGCAAAGAAATGTTATTTTATGAAGCGGAGGGGACAAGAGCACGCTTCTACTGGTTTATATAAAGCTACAGACCTCTAAAGTATCGGGTGTCCGTTAGGGTTAAAGCTTTATAATGTGGCGTAAATAAGCAATTGTACTTCACAGAAAGATTGAATGTTTGTGCGTATATTGTCTTAATTAGTATTTGTTGATGTATGGTGTTTGCCAAAACACGGAAAGTTTCTCAAAGCATGATATCGCTCTCAATAAGTTTAATAAATAGCAAGGAAATGGCATAACGTTTAATATTCTTGAACAGATTTTTCTGATGGCAGCCTATGATACTGTTACATGCCGTCAAAGACAAGCGCACAGCTGCCTATTGTAAGCGCAGTCTATTATCCTTCCCTGATTAAGGAATTCTTTTGTGTTTTGAATTTGTAATTAAGAAAAACATGCTGTTGTTTGTCTACTTGTTTTATAACCATCATTAGCGCCGAACTAATCCTTATTGTTATTGTTTTCGACTTTATGGACATTCGCAGGTGTGCAAATTAGTATTTCTTAGAAACTCAGTGTGCGCGACCAATTACTTTGTACTGTGTAGTTAGTGTAAGACGATGCCCGAACGGAGGGGCGGGCAGTCAAGCGACGACTACGAGACGAGTAAGACGTTTGTAAGTACTCTCGATTAGCGATATAGACGACGGACTTTGCGCGTGTCGAATTGCACTGAATCGTGCAATGTGAACTGGTTGCATCCAGTTTTATTTGTATTTGTTTTATACGTGTTCGTACAGTTCTAATAAATTCCATAGTAGTTCCAACGGCATTTTTAATTCGAGTCCTGTAGCGCGTAACAGTATGTTTGTACAGAACTCTTACCACAGTATGAAACGGTAAAACTCCGCACTGTCTTATCAAAACATCGACAGCGAATGAAGCGCCCACTCGAGACGGAGATTCGCCCAAAGTGCCACTCGCACAGATATTATTCTTCGAGATGCCAATTCGCCCGCACCCGCAGACGCCTCCAGGCGACAAACGAACAGGCGCCGACGTTAATGGCCCCCGCTTTTTTATTATGAGCAAAGAAATGTTATTTTATGAAGCGGAGGGGACAAGAGCACGCTTCTACTGGTTTATATAAAGCTACAGACCTCTAAAGTATCGGGTGTCCGTTAGGGTTAAAGCTTTATAATGTGGCGTAAATAAGCAATTGTACTTCACAGAAAGATTGAATGTTTGTGCGTATATTGTCTTAATTAGTATTTGTTGATGTATGGTGTTTGCCAAAACACGGAAAGTTTCTCAAAGCATGATATCGCTCTCAATAAGTTTAATAAATAGCAAGGAAATGGCATAACGTTTAATATTCTTGAACAGATTTTTCTGATGGCAGCCTATGATACTGTTACATGCCGTCAAAGACAAGCGCACAGCTGCCTATTGTAAGCGCAGTCTATTATCCTTCCCTGATTAAGGAATTCTTTTGTGTTTTGAATTTGTAATTAAGAAAAACATGCTGTTGTTTGTCTACTTGTTTTATAACCATCATTAGCGCCGAACTAATCCTTATTGTTATTGTTTTCGACTTTATGGACATTCGCAGGTGTGCAAATTAGTATTTCTTAGAAACTCAGTGTGCGCGACCAATTACTTTGTACTGTGTAGTTAGTGTAAGACGATGCCCGAACGGAGGGGCGGGCAGTCAAGCGACGACTACGAGACGAGTAAGACGTTTGTAAGTACTCTCGATTAGCGATATAGACGACGGACTTTACGCGTGTCGAAATGCGTTGAATCGTGCAGTGTGAACTGGTTGCATCCAGTCTTATTTGTATTTGTTTTACCGTGTTTGTATAGTTCTAATAAATTCTATAGTAGTTCCAACGGCATTTTTAATTCGAGTCCTGTAGCTCGTAACAATATCAACTACCTGGCGTCGCACGAGCACTGACGCCAGTGGGGATCCCGGAGACGCAGATATGCGCAAGATCTCCCGTAATACCGCTGCAGGGGCCCTCCGGCATCTAGGGAGCGGAGGAGTCATCCCGCTGTTGACGAAGTGAGTCTGTCCTGTTTCCCGGAGTATTCTCAAGCACTGAAGCGTCGGATCAGCGTGGGCGTAACTTCTTTCTAAGGCTCACGCTCTTCCTGCCACAGCGCGGGGAACATGGGCTCCCATGTGGTGGTTTTAGTGGAGTATTGCCCATGGGTGACCTCTCCACATAGAGGGAGGTACCTAATCCTTAGCAAAGGACCCGGTAGTGTGCGAAAGGCATTTCCTCGCTTCAAAAAAATGACTACGTTTTGGCCCACCTAACTTACTATAAAGCGGAGGTTCCGAGTTCGATTCTTGGCATGATAAATTGCGTACACGAACATTCCTTCGTTTACAATGGGAATATGAGATGTGGTTTTTGTTTGTTTGTTTGCCTATTTATAATTATTTCAAGCAGGCTCGTACTTAGGTGTCTTTCGAAAATGCAATAAGTAAAATTGTATACGGTTCAACTTTCAACGACTATAAGTCTGCTCCTATACACGACGGCCAGTATTACTGCATTGTCGCGCGTCAGTACAGCATCATAGGGCGTCGTTTTGTGCTATTTTTGTTTTTGATATATTTCTATAAATTTCATCTCTAGCATTAGTAGTTTCTAAAATAATATGCTGAGACAAACAAACATACAAACTCCAGAGAGCGAGCATAATAGTTCCTTTGATACTATTATGTTTGGGAATATTAAAAATCGGCCAAGCGCGTGTCAACGAAGTATTCCGTTGAAGCTAAAAACGACCATCGTATTTGTTTGGCTAAGAAATCGATAAATAACTTTCAGTACCATGTATTGGAAAAAATTGAGTACTTTGTAATTCAATAGGAAATATGTTTATACAACTAAAGGCGGCGTGTGCCTCAAAGACCACCTTGAACCGCTGTGTTTACTGAACCTTTTTAATCAAAGGATTTATTTTTCTTGCGATTTCCTCAATTTTCTTTTAAAAGTAATTACTTTTCAAAATGTAATGTAACTTCTCAACGGATTCAAGCTCTTTGGACGTCTTTGGAAATGGAATCTGGATTACCTGGTACGACAGCTGCGGTAGGCTTCCTGGCCGGCTCTGGTCTGATCTCCCTTAGTTTATAATAGCGGCACTATCACAGCACACGCGTGCGTGCCGAGCGGAATCGATTTACACTTCGTAGATGGCAGCGAGCGCGGTAAGCGGCGTGTGCGCGGGGGGATTGGGGAGGATGACATTTGCCGCCAGATGGCGTTACCATTTACATTTATTTATTTAATGCAGAAAAGAACGGTGGATATCTTTTATTAATATTTAAAAAACTATGCTATAAACATGAAAAATCAAGCTAAATCATTCACTTAAAAGGACGACTTCTGTAGTCTTTCTTAATTAATCTCTAAATAATCTTATCCGTGCAGGAAGGGAGAAAGAATAATGTTACGACTTTGTAGGATGTAAATTCGAAAATGCCGTTGGAATTATCACAAAGTTTATTAGAAGTGCACGCACGTAATTCACAGTTCTTACAAGTATATCCGAATACAAGAAAACCAAACCGTTGGACAGAAAATCTTAATCACATAAACCGCGCAAAGTTCGTTGTTATAAGATACCCGCTTCGAAAGTGCACTAGGTAAACCTTCGTTTGCAGTCAGAACACGACTGCGCATTTGTGTTTATATGTGTACTTTCTACTGGCTAAAGTCGTGGTAGCGTAATGGCTAGCGCACGCGTTCCACACTCAAAGGGCGCGGGTTCGATCCTGGCCGGAACGCATGCAACATTTAAGCAGTTTTCTGACCTAATGTGCATATTGTTACAATTACCACGTGCCAACAACGGTGAAGGAAAACATCGTGATGCAACCTGCACATCGAGATAACCGATGTGTCAAACCTACCACGCCGCCTTGGACAAGCGTGGCGAGTACTGTCCGTTCCCCCTCAAGTGGGATGCCCGAGCCCAGCAGTGGGACAGTTATGGGCTGTTATTATATACGTTATATAAATAGTTATCTGTCTGTCTGTATGTTTTTTTCTTTTATTATATCACCCTTATTCGGCCGCATTCGGCCACTGTCGTCGCGCACGTGTACTTATTTTTTAATGTAGGACTAACTTGAGTCGTGCGGCAGAGCTGACAAACAAGTCTTTTTAAAATATAAATCAAGTTAACCAAGAACGATTACACTTTATTATTAAGACTACCAAACTGTAATGTAATCTCTTTGAGCTTTTAATTTATTTTCGAAGTCGCCATTTGTAATTTTTAACGTCATCAACATATGAAGTGCTCCTGATTCATTCCACATGAGTTTGTGCTTGTAACACTCGCAAGCAAGCGGAGCGGGAACAAATCTGCGGTCGTGAGCATGGTTGTTCTGAGTGTTTAGTGAAACACGCCTTTCATAGGCGAATAAACGTCAAAAGTAAGAGAAAGGCTTAGTAAAAAAAAGGCTACCTATATTAATTAATTAAATACGGTAATTTTTGCCGAAAGATAATTAATCCGATAAAGTACAGTTAATTAATAAGTGGCTATAAACCTTAAAGGTCGGAATGCTACATAAAATGTAAATTATATAATTAGCCACAAAATATGCAAGGGTTAATAGGTTCGGAGGAAGTCCACCATTTTCAATAATTGTCAAGAGTTAAGCTCATTTGGTAAAGTCTTTTAATTGGCAAAGGGTTTAATTTAAGATGAATAATTTCTGGTGTTACAGATTTTAAGGAGGTGCTAGAATTAACTGCTGATAACAAACTCGAAATAGATTATTAATGTTGTTTATAGAATTGAGAGGATTTTTTTAATTATAGTATTCAACGCAACTTTAATTACAATACCCTTGTAAAAGTTTTATCAAACTTGCTTAAATGTTAACATTAGTTAAAATAAAAAGGGGCTTTTAAAATAACACGGTAAAAACTATTTTAAATACTTTTCAATTAATTAAATAATACGGTCTTTGGCTCGTTGTAATAGAGATGCGGATATATGTTACAATAAATTCTAATAATTTTACATATTGTTACGAATTACGAGAGTCGAATTAAAATGCCGTTGGAATTACTATAGAATTTATTAGAACTACACAAACACGTATAACAAAGGTACAAATATAACTGGACGCAACCAGTACAAATGTAATGCACAATTCAATAACACGCGCAAAGTGCGTCACTATATAGCTTATTGAATGTACACGTCTTGCTCGTATCGTAATCGCCGCTTGACTGCCGATCTCTCCCTTCGGGCATTTCTTTATACTCAGCTTGCAATATGTCTCGACTGTGTAAGCAATGATTTCCAAGAATCACGTACAAAGAATATATTATATACAAATTTTCTACAATTATATGCATGGAAAGATGATTGGAGTGGGCGATTAGCTTCGCACGGGTCACATGGCTGGACTGTGTTGGCTGTTGAGCGGGTGGCCTCCACAGGAGGCAGCGTACGCCGTGATTTACTTGGCGAAGTCGCCTGAGCCTAGGGATGTGAGATTAAAGGAAAAAATCGACTAAATAAAAATCAATTTTTCTTTATTCAAAATTAATCGATTTATCAAAAATCGTATTTAGTAAAAATAAATAATTGATTTCTGTGAAAAAATACGTTTTTTTTTTGTATTATTTAAAAGTACATAATTTTCATTTTCCAATAATAAACCTAAGAGATTCATATTGTTTAGATCAGCGCACAGCTGCCTTTTGTAAGCGCAGTTCATTGCCTTCCAACGGATTAGGAAGTCTTTTGTGTTTTGAATTTGCAATTAAGAAAAACATGCTATTGTTTTTTAACCATCATTAGCGTCGAACTAATCTTTATTGTTATTGTTTTCGACTTTGTAGCCGTTCGCAGGTGTGCAAATTGCTATTTTCCAGAAACTCAGTGTGCACGGCCAATTTCTTTGTACTGTGTAGGGAGTATAAGACAATTCCCGAATGGAGGGGCGGGCAGTCAAGCGACGACTACGAGATGAGTAAGACGTTTGTAGTACTCTCGATTAGCGATATATACGACGGACTTTACGTGTGTCGGATTGCATCCAGTTTTATTTGAATTTGTTTTATACGTGTTGGTACAGTTCTAATAAATTCTGTAGTAGTTCCAACGGCATTTTTAATTCGAGTCCTGTAGTTCGTAACAATATTAACAATTTATCAGATAAAAATCAAATAAAATTATAAGAATAAAAAAATAACAAAGTCAAAACTAAAAATCAAAGGCAATTACAATTTCAAGGAAAGGAATTAGGAACCAAATAGCATTATTGATACAAATTTTAGTACTATTCAACGTTTTATTTATCATAATAAAAATTAAATGATGAGCATCCCAACAAAATGACAAACTTATTGTCTCAAAAACAAAAATATAAATAAATTAAAAAAAAAAATGCTATAAATATCCAGTCCTCTTTTACATTTGACTAGTTTTAAAATAAAATACTTAAAATGAAAATTGAAAAACTAAACGACTACTCTATGGTCTCAAAAACTGAACTAAAACACATTTTTTTTTTATTATCTTCAAGTTAAACAATAAAATAATAATTATTGTCACAAATGTCTCATAGATACGAGCTGTTTCTGAAAATCGATTACCCTAAATAGGGTTGCCACCTTTATAATTTGTCAACACTTATAATTTGTTTGACGTTTAGACCATCTGGGCCTTATCCCCGTTCCTCGTAAGGCCGCGGCTGAGCCCCGCTTACAGCACTAATGCCCCCTTACGCGGCACTATTTTGCCCCCCCGCGCCCCCATTTATTATGGGCGAGGAGTTATTGCCGTCATAGACGCTGCTGTTGCGCGAACTACATTTTTATCCCCTTTACAGAAAAATATAATAGCTTGTTTGTGAATCTCCTGAACGCGTCGGTGTGTGCAACAACGCTTTTTTAAAGTCTATATCTTCTTAACAATTTCTTCGATAGAAATACGTCGTTGTTATCATCATTGATATTCTTGTCAAAAATGAATGTTCTGACATGACTTTATTTATAGCCACATAGTATTTTACGCAACGATGACTTTTGAGGGAATTTATTCATTAAAAAAATTTGACTCTCTTCACGATACCGCTTACTTTCCGATTTGTGAGATTGGAAAGCCGCAGCAAGTCACTATATGCATGACCCCAGGAGATTGCAACTCTAAAGTGGACGTTTTGAATTCCACCGAGAATCAATACTAGGATGATGATGACAACACATGATATAGGCAGAGGCGCTAAAAGTTGGCAGAGACGAGCAAAAAGAAGATAAAATTCCCTATAAATCGTTGATTTCAATACGCATATTAAAAATATATAAAAATTCGTTATTATAACATTCGTAATTTGGAGTTGACGCGTTTTATTATGGCGACAGTAGATGATTCAAATTGGATGAACCAACGAAAGTGATCTTTATAAACATAAACTTGAACAATTCAACGTCATCGAATAAAGTCGGGTCCTTCCAGTTCTGTATCTTTCAACCAAATTGAATCTATTTAGTTCATACATTTAAGATCAGCATTATCATATTAATAACCGAACCCAGTTCGGTACCGTTATTGTCAGAACATAAAAGTATACTCATTTATACGCTGTATTTATTCCGAAAGTGTTACTTCCATGGGAATACCTATCTAATTAATTAATTAAGCGAACAATTCTACACTCGAAGTCTCTTAATCCTAATCTGCAGTTAATACCAATCCAAGTAAAAAAAAGCTCAAATCAAAGAGCTAGTGGCTGAGCCCGATATGGCCCTGGATCTTGTATTTTTCGAGGGGTGCAAAAACTGAAAAATGCTGGCCCTGCTCGCCTATATGTTTACCTTAATCATCGTCATCATTTCAGCCATTAGCCAAGACCAGGTGGTTGCTCCAGATATCACTGGAGTGACGTAGTAGAGACTGATCTCCACGAGCTTCAAGTCCATGGCTAGTCGGAGGCAGCGCTGAATAGAAGAGCGTGGAGTATTTTGGTTGAGTCGAAGCAGTTAGCTGACTTCTTGCACAATAATTAATCGCTCTACAGCGCTACTACAATATGTGCACCGGCTTGAAAGCAGAGTGGGACTGACGGTGAATTGCTACCCGAACGATGACGAAGCGAGCCCAGCAGTAATCACAACTACCCGCAAATATTATCTAGTCAGCAGTGGCGCGGGTGGAAATTCGGCTAAGGTAAGCCGGTTGAAAAACATACCGTTTCATACAAGTGCCGACTACAACGCTGTTGTAGAAATTAAGGCTATCAGCATACGAAAAAGCCAATTATTAATGGAGCAGCATTCCAAATGAACTAAAACCATTTTGCCGAATAAAACTTACAATGCAATGAACAAAGAACTGAGTAAAATCCGTGAATAATAACGCAATAGACAAATAAAAACAAAAAAAAACTATAACAATTCACACGCACGCATACAGTAACGGCGAACCACAGCATACTGAAATAATAGGCTGGGGAAAAAGTCTTTTCGCATATAGTATGTATGAACTTGTAATAAGATTTCTTTGGCTATACCATTTGTAGCTGGCTGGTTTTTGATATCATTAAAAAGTTTTAATTTTAAAGAAGACAATTAGAAATCCAAATTAGGAAAATGTGTGATTTTCATTTGTTTTTCTTATTGTTAAAATGAGTGAATCTAATGAAGAAATTCGATACATTTTAAAATTTTACCAAAAAAAATGTAACAATGCAACACAAGCCGCGAAAAAAATTTGTGATGTTTATGGACCTAATGCAGTATCTGTGAGAGTAGCGCAAATTTGGTTTAAGCGTTTTCAATCTGGAAATTTAGATATCAAAGATGCACGTCGCTCTGGTAGCCCTGTTACGGACAAAATTGATGACATTTTTGAAAAAGTGGAGCAAGATCGGCATATTAGTAGTTACGATGTAGCTGGAGAACTGGGAATTGACCACAAAACGGTTTGGGCGCATTTGAAAAAAGCTGGCTACACAAAAAAGCTCGATATTTGGGTGCCTCGTGAGCTCGTTGAAAGAAACCTAATGAACCGTGTACTCATTTGTGATTCTTTATTACGACGTAATGAAACCGAACCATTTTTGAAGAAGCTAATAACTGGTGATGAAAAGTGGATCACGTACGACAAGAACGTGCGAAAAAGACCGTGGTTAAAGGCCGGTCAGGCTTCACAGACTGGCGAAACCCGGGTTAACTCGCAACAAGGTGATGCTGTGTGTATGGTGGGATTGGAAGGGCATTATTCATTATGAGCTGTTACCGCCAGGACCATCGATTCTGAACTGTATTGCGAACAACTGATGAGATTAAAGCAAAAAGTTGAGAGAAAGCGGCCGGAATTAATCAACAGAATGGGTGTGGTTTTTCACCATGATAACGCTAGACATCACACATTTTTAGCCACTCAGCAAAAATTACGAGAGTTTGGCTGGGAGGTATTAATGCATCCGCCGTACAGTTTTGACCTTGCACCTTCAGATTTTCACCTGTTTCGGTCTCAGCAGAATTCCTTATGCAGTGTCAAGTTAACATCACGAGAGGACTGCCAAAACCACTTGTCGCAGTTTCTTGATCAGAAGCTCCAAAATTTTTATAGCAATGGGATCACGTCTCTACCTACAAGATGGCAAAAAGTTATCCAACAAAATGGCACCTACATACTTTAGTCAAATGTAAATAAACTTTATAAAAAAACCTTTTGAATTTTTATATAAAATGCGAAGAAACTCTTTCCCCAACCTAATATTTTTGTAAATAAAATTTATACTTCCAAATAAAAACGTCTAACTCGCGATCTAACTAATAACGCTCTTATTACAATTTGTATTTTTAATTTTACCATCTTACCGCATATTTTGAAACAAAAGCAGGTGCCCGATCGGCTTATGAGTTGATATTTCATCCAATACGTGTAAAAAGCCGCCGAGCGCAAGAGATAGTAATACAGTAATAATATACGCACGAATAAAAAACTTAAGCGCAAAACAATTCAAACCGCTTTCCATCTTCTGGTCGCTAGTTAATTTATAGAGACACCAGTAACAATACTTCTGTTTGAACAGAACGGGTAAACGCCAAGGATTACATGGCACTTTTGACCTTTTGGTCGCTTCACTAGTTTCTAAAAGGCAGGCTATGGGGAATCGAGTTGTAAGAAGTCCACGCCACTAGTTAGTAATTCAACTCATTAACGATACCACAATAATCTGACAATACCCTATTCTGTTTGTCGCTAAACCTTATATAACTTTTATGAATAAGGGGGTTAGGATGTTACGGGAAATACGGAAATGATATAATGTGAGCGGTCGTTGTAATGAGGTGCCCGCAACGAATTACCCTGATTCGTTGCGGGTAATGAAGTTTAATATTTACCTTGAGATCGCGTCGCCGCTGCGCTAGGGGCGCGCGAATGGGAACATGTTCCGGGGGCGTCGGATCTCATACGAGCACCTTCCGTAAAATATTTCCATATAAGCGTTCTGACGTAAAGTCTATTTATATTTTCACTCAATTATTGCGAAGAAATTCGAGAATGATGGGATAGGAACCTAATAAACGGTATTTTAAGACAACTTTTTGTTACTGTTATGGAGTAGTAGGGGAGCCCAAGATGCTAAATGTGGAGTTACTCGGGCGTCGGGGGGACCTTTTGGATTGTGAAGATTAGATGCAAAATAAAAAGTTACATGATGTATGCCCTTTCACTAGTGGGGGAGCGTGTACAGGTTTTCAAAAATGTAAAAAATAGAGTCGCACAGAAATACTCAAGCGCGTCAGATATTAATAATGTATGCGCTCCATGTGTTTCTGATAACGAAGAAATATTAATCTGCCGGTTTGCATGGTGGGGTGGCCGTACGATGGAGTCGAAAATGGGGGAAAAAATTATCGAGCTCGTCAGATATTCAAAAGGGATGTTAAGTAAACTCTAAAGGAACTCCTATTCAAAAGACTGACGATTTGGACGCGACCAAAAGTCATGGTTTCTCCCCTTATGTTATTCTGCCTGGCTCGAGTAAATCCCAAAATTCCCGCTTGGCCTCCTCTACTAAAATTATTATCATATAAATTAAAGCAATTTTATATAATAATAGGGAGTGGCGAGTCACCGTCTGCCCATTTTTCCATGTTCCCCGAACATTGCGACGGGCAGACGCCATACTCCACTAGCAGTTCACCTTAATAGTCCGGTACTTTTTGTTCTCATTTCCCACAATAGTCCTGCACTGGCTGGGGCTTGTCCTTGGGTGCATTACTATATGGTGTAGACAGGGATAATCGCCGGTCAGTGTCACGCCACATTTGCATTAAATTTGTCAAGGGGCCTCTACGTGTTGGCCTTCCTATGGCCCCACGCAAGCGCTCCAAAAGTCCGGGCCATTCTTATGGTCCATTATATTCAAAACAATAAAATAATTTATATAATAATAATAATGAAGAAGGCAAAAGAACGTAGAAAAGAACGAAAAGAAACACTTATCTCCCCACCAGTCCTCGCTTAGCTTTTTCCCGGGGAGTCCCCCCCCTGCCTGTTTTTGACACCGCAAATGCGACAGCGGCGCGATCGTATTTAGTATACATTATACACAGCGCAAGGGGCGCGGCGGCAGCGTGGTGGTGGCGCGGTGACAGTGTCATGTATACACGTGCTTATTTTTACAAAAAAAGACGTTTTCTATTTGTTTGTTCTCTAATAATGTTATTATTACAAAAGTAATTTTAAGACTATTTATTTTAAATACACAGTAATTTTCAGACTTAAATATAGATTCTTTAATAGATCTTAGATCATGTTAGTGAATAAAATTCCTCGAAACTGTTTGTTGCTACTAAGGGTTGTTTGTTCTTACCTTTCATCGCGATAGCAATGTAATCTAGAAATAAGAGTATTCATTATTTATTACCTTTGCCTTTGATGTTTACAAGTAACGAGTCGAAAATTTCTTTTGTTTTTAGAATAAACATGATAATAATATCTCTGATTATCTCAAGGGACGCTTTCAGTTCCTTAATTACAATGATTCAAAATTATTTAGATTGTCAGAGAATTTGAAACTGAAAACGCCTGTCAACAATACAAGTTTTTAAAACAAGTCTTATCATTCAGGCCATTCAATTCGGGAATGCACTACCACTAACCATCAAGCAGACAGGACCATTACCTTCTTTTAACAGATTAGTTAAAGATTACTACCTCAAGCTATAGTGTTATTGTTTACTTTGGTATGTATATAATATAATATGTGTATTTATTTATGTATATTATTGTATATATATTACTATTTATTATTTAATAAATTAAATTATTGTACGAATGCTGGTTTAGCAACTACCGGCTTTTGTTGTCTTTCCTATACTCCATCCAAAGGTCGTCTGGAAGAAATCCCCATGGGCGATAAGACCGCCGATTGTACTTGTATATTAATGTTCTTGATTTTATGTAGCATTTTTATTAACAAATTTTATTAACAATTAGCAGATTCCCAAAATGCAACTTCTAGAATTTTTGTCCGTCTGTCCAATTTCGTAAATTTCATAAAAGTATGTTCAAATCTCCCGAATCACCTACAACAATGCATTAGCTTTGTGTAACCGTGAGACTATAAGCATGAAACTTATACTATAACAACAGTGCGTTTCGAGAACATGCCGACGTCAAAGCACTTCCCGACGCCATACAAATGCCATAAAAGCGTTGTTCCGCCCTATCAAATATTTGATGGCACTCAGATTATTTTCCAATTACAACAGTATACACAAAATACACATTCCTCTCCCTCATCTTGCTCTAAGTTCATAAATATGCAGTGTTGCCATATACAGTATCTAATTTCCTTGTCTGCTTTATTTATAATATAAGGTTGTTATTAAATCTCTATGAATAGCTTGCATGATTTATTTTGGTGTATTAAACTTACTGTTTACACTTCTGTCTGTTCTTTTTCTAGATCACAAGTATCCATTTTTGGTTTAGGTATATTATTCTTGTTTGGGCTCTAAAATGGAAATACTGTAGGATACTTTTTAATCCCTATTAATATTATAAATGCGAAAGTAACTCTGTCTGTCTGTCGGTCTGTTCCGTTTTCACGGAAAAACTACTGGACTGATTTCAGTATATATATTTTTAGTTGCCGAGGATGAACATAGGATACTTTTTATCCCGAAAAATGGGATAGTTTCCGGGATAAAGATATATTTGTCTCTCTGTTTGTTATGCTTTGACGGAAAAACTACTGGACCGATTTGGCTGAAATTAGGTATATATGTAATTTTAATACCGCGGGTGGACAAGGGATACTTTTCATTCCGAATAATGGGATAGATTTATGTAGAGGTTATTCCAGAAACTAGGATAGGTTTTTTTTTTTTAATTTCTCATTTTGGTTATTTTGGTCATTTTGGCCGATTTGGTCAATTTGGCCGATTTGGTCATTTCGGTCATTTGGTGTACATATGTAGTTTTAATTCCGAAATTGGGCATAGATACTTTTCATCCGGGATATGGGATAGTTTGCGATACAAAAGGAAGTGAATCTTCCAGGGCAAATAGCAGTAACATAAAAATTTAGTACAATGTAACCTGTGAGGTAACCTCTTTATACAAGAGGAATGCACTGGAGGTTGACGCGGGGTAAACTCTAGTAATAAATAAAAATAAAATGAAGAAGAAACTTAAGTTTGACTAATCCTATATTTTTTATTACGAAGCTGGCAGACATGTAGCGGCCCACCTAATAGAAAGCAGTTACCGTCCCCTACAGACGTTTGCAACGCCAGGGGCCAAGTCAACGAGTTGCCAGTCTGTAGTAGGGGGTTGTTGACGATATAATCCGTTGTATAAATGGCCCGCTCGGTGCTGCCTGTAAAATGAAATAAATTAGAAAAACAAATACAAATAATAATAAATGTATAGATATATAAAAAATGATATGTAAAATATTGGTGTATTTACCTGTGTGTGTTTTGTTAACAATAAATCAAAGCTAATTGAATGCATAGAGAACAACTGAACGCATGTACTTCACTCGGGATTGGCCGAGTAACTGAAGTTAGTTGCCCGCGACTACAACCGTGCTATACGTGGCATACATTCGATTCTCTCTAAGCACTCCACGGCTAACTTTCGAACCCTCAAAAACCTTGTTTTCATTCCCCTTTGCACGATTGACCGTTGTGTCCTTTACAGGGATAAAAGGGATGAGATAAAGGGAATAGAATGAGATAGGGGAGGGGAAAGTGGGTCATCGGAACTCTTAACAATTAACTCAAGGCTAATCGTTTCCATGCGATATTCTTATTATTTATTAATATTAATTGAAAATTCATTTATATTTCTGAAGCTATAAGAGAAGTGCTCAGAGGTCTGGTTACGTCGCCTCACAGCATCGCCATGCTGATCCGTTGTTGGAGGCAGGCGCCATCCAAATAATCACCCGAAGACTGGATTGGGCATTTTGGGAAATCTTTGTAGAGACACATGGCATATATTATTCTAAATATTTTCATTAAAATAAATAATTTATAGCTATGTGACATTGTTTTGTGCTTTCGTAATGATATTGTTCTATATTAATTTAATTGATTATTTAATTTAATGTATTGATTATTTATGCTATAATGGCCAGGGCACTATTACAAATTGCCCGTATTGCACGTCCATAAGGACAAACTGTCATTCCAACAACGAACTCGATACCTTTCCTGAATCTTATGTTTGTGACAGTTTATACAATAAATGTTATTCTATTCTATTATAATTGGCGTTATTAGAGCTAGTGCTCTATGGAAAGGTAATTTAATTTACTCCTCATTCTCTAATTAAACTCCGACACACCTACAAAATTCAAAGAATTCGGTATAAATCAAAGCACCTGGCAACATTAGACGTCATGCTAATGAGATCCCAGGAAAAAAAAGAAATTTTCAAGCAACGCATTTTTAAGTTTGGAACCTTGTGCTTCGGAAACCCACGAATTCACAATAAAATAAAAAAATGAGTCGCTTAAAAATCAAAAAGGTTTCACGCATAAAAAAATAAAAACTGTCTTAAGTCAGATTTAAGTCGGAAAAGTGACATATTATGAAACTAGCTGATGCCCGCGACTTCGGCCGCGTGGTGCGGTTTTTTAACTATCCCACGGGAACTCTTTAATTTTTCGGGATCAAAAGTATTCTATATGTTGATCAAGGGTATAAGCTACCACCATACAAAATTTCATTTAAATCGGTCCACTCGTTTCGGAGATTAGCCGGTACGGTACAAACAGAGAGACATAAAATTTGAAAATAATCTAAATTAGTTCTATTTCACTTCTTACATTCCCTTGACCCGGTTTTTAGCATTTTTTTTCTTTGTACAGAAATTTGACCTCTACAATTTTATTATATGTATAGATATTGTAATATTTATTTTTGCATAAATGTAGTTAGTTGTATACAGGTATTATTCCTAGAAATATATGGTTCAGTACACTTTACCAGTTTCAATGATGTGCAAGTGAGCAGGATCTTAATCGTCATTATTTAAATAATGAGTTCGTATGCTAATATTTATTACCTTTATTTATTAATTATATGCATATCCAGTTTTTGTTCAATTACTACTTCAACCTGTGCCTGTCAATTATTTAATGTCTTTAATTAAAATATTGTTATTAATTACGTATTGATATTATCTTTCAAACTTGTTATTCATTGATTTCTCTCTTAATAATTTCTTTAGTCTGGTTTTAAATTTATGTAATGGTATTGTTTTTAATGATTTTGGTAGTTTATTAAACATTGCAGGTGCCATTTCGTAAACACTCTTATCCAACATAGCCGTGTTATATCTATTAACACAGAATACGTTTGATTCTCTTTTTCTCAAATTCTCATGTCATGGCGGTTTTATTTTAAATAGATGGGAGTTTATTTTAACGAGCAGCGCAATCTTTTATATATGTCACTGGCAACCTGTTATTTCCCCTGGACTTTTCATGTTATGCAAATTTTTCCCTTTATGTGCTTTTTAAACATTAAGAACTCTAAGACTAATTCGTGTTCTGTCGGTTTGTTGCGGAGACAGGAGTAAATAAAAAAAACCGAAATCTCAGAGACTGTTCTTCCTTGTAATCGATGTAAAGAGAGAGAGAAATTATGACGGTGGATACAAAAAGGCCGTTAATATTAATCGCCTGTAAAAACGCATGTAGTCACAATTGGTATGGTCAATTTAGCAGGCGCTTCTTAGCATGCCCGCGGGCGTTGAAATCTCGATTTCAACTAGAACCATTGGACCCTGGCAACGGACATGTACGACTAAATGCTCTCCGGATAATTTCTCCGCTGGTCTCAATGTCTGCAACACGCACGATGCCATCGCGTCCGGGATGAATTGCTACAATCAGACCAACAGCAGAACTCAACTTCTTCATTGACCGGATATGAACGAATTGAAAATCTTCGTCAGCACTTTTGGGAAAGATGGAGTAAAGAGTACGTCTCCGAACTACAGCAAAGGACTAAATGGCGTTCAAACACGGATGGACTACAGTTAAATTCGCTGGTCGTCATCAAGGAGGATAATATTCCACCTTTAAAATGGAAACTAGGAAGAACTGTAGCAATTCATCCCGGACGCGTTGATTCTAGTTGAAATCGGGATTTCAACGCCCGCGGGCATGTTAAGAAGCGCCTGCTAAATTGACCAAACCAATTGTGACTACATGCGTTTTTACAGGCGTTTAATATTAACGGCCTTTTTTGTATCCACCGTCATAATTTCTCTCTCTCTCTCTATCTGTACATCGATTACTAAAAGAATAGTCTCTGAAATTTTGGCTTTTTTATTTACGTCTGTCTCCGCAACACGGTTCCTGTTCGGTTTATTATCGTATAGTGCCGGAAATTCGTTCGGAAGTTCGAAAAAAAAGTTACAAGTTCGTCTTTTTCCCTGGAGTCTTCAAATGCGAACCCCATTACCTCCTTGTTTTCGCGAAGTAATTGAGCCATAACAATGTTATGTTCTTGGAAATCGTCACATCACTTTCATGAAGTAAAGGTCTTTTGTGTTTCATGTCTATCATCCCGGCTTTGGAGACTGCCTGAGACTACCTGGTTAGCGTTGATTGTTTTAAATATAACCGCGTTTAAAAGAACATAGAATATTATTGTACACAAGAAAATAATACATATGAGTTAACAATCATTGAACTAGTACAATCGGCGGACGTTCGCAGGTGTGCAAATTAATATTTCTTAGAAACTCAGTGTGCGCGGCCAATTTATTTGTACTGTGTAGTTAGTATAAGACGATGCCCGAATGGAGGGGCGGGCAGTCAAGCGACGGCTACGAAACGAGTAAGACGTTTTCTAGTACTCTCGATTAGCGATATAGACGACGGACATTGCGCGTGTCGAATTGTATTGAATCGTGCAGTGTGAACTGGTTGCATCTAGTTTTATTTGTATTTGTTTTATACGTGTTTGTACAGTTCTAATAAATTCTATAGTAGTTTCAACGGCATTTTTAATACGAGTCCTGTAGCTCCTAACAATATATATATAAATAATAACACCGCCCATATATCTCCCACTGCTGGGCTCGGGCCTCCCACTATAGGGGAACGGATAGTATACCCGCCACGCTTGTCGAAGGCGGCTTGGCAGGTTTGACACATCGCTAATCTCGATGTGCAGGTTGCATCACGATGTTTTCCTTCACCGTTGTTAGCACGTGGTAATTGTAACAATATGCACATTAGGTCAAAAAACTGCCTAAGTGGTGCATGCGTTCCGGCCAGGATCGAACCAGCGCCCGTTGAGTTCGGGACGCGTGTGCTAGCCATTACGCTACCACGACTTATATACATATATTAATAGTAAATAAAAGTACGCATACATATTTATGTACAAATATATTGTTACAACTTAGGCTCCGACAAAGACAAATTCCACGTACAGATCTGTAAACCACATTTTATTACCTGTCGGCATTTGAACTAGTTGTAATCCTTTTATGATCGTCTTCTTTTGTTCACCTATTTTTGTTGGCATACGTTTCTAGTTATTGTGGAGAACAGCCTATTGTCCTATTGTACTCGTTTACGGCCGCTCAGGAGCACCATTAGCCACGTGTTGGGATTATAAGTACAAGGTAATTCTAGGAAATTATGTCGTCGTTGCCGATGCAATATTTGCATTTGTGAAGTATAAAACGATGGCCTCATTGAGAGAAGGGTCAGTTAAGCTACAACTACGATCTAGGCGTGACGTGTGTACATTCGGGAATCTAATATTGATTTGTTAGGTTCGGTTATATTTGTACCTGTGTTATACGTGTTTGTATAGTTCTAATAAACTCTCAAATCATTCTAACCGCATTTTAATTCGAATCCCGCAAACTCGTAACAATATTTACATAGAATTACATACACATACATAAATTACTGTTTACAAATTTAGCTAGTGATCTTTGAGGAGTTTATTGAAAGATGTACTTATGTGATGTGTATGTAAGACTGCACCTCTGATGCTCATTGATAATGCATCCCACAACCTTACAGCCCGCACAGTAAAAGATTTCTGACAAAATGTATTGACGTCATTAGTCGCAGATTTGCTGGTGATCTTAAGAGCCCTGTACTGCTTTCTTGAAAGAACTCAAAGAGTTCCTTCAAATAGGAAGGTTATAAACCATTGATGATTCTAAGGAAAGAAAGGTCGAGGGGTTCAGGAACAAATTGCAAGGGTAATATGCCTCGAATAACCTTACTCATTATAGGGAAAACGGGTTGTAATAATTTAAAAACAAAAATTTTCCTTAACGTGACTCTGGCTACGTTCCATTAGACACTCACAACGACCAAGTTCGCGACCGCGATTTTTCGAGTACAATTACAGTAGAGTTACAATCGTAAACCTAAGTGGAACGGTTATTCGACCCACCTCTTGACATGGGTCGTTGTAAGCGTTATGTGATCGAAAATGATGACGTCATTAGTGTCGTTTTCGCCACGGGCATAACGACCGCGGTCGCCAGGTGGAACGGCTGACGGAGCATTTTGGGCGTTGTGAGATATTAAAGGAACGCGCTGATAGTGTCAGCGAAACTCCATTAGCGTTCCCATGACGACATTTTTAAAATTTGATTATGAATAAACTTTTTTAACGACCCAATAAATCTCGTATAACTATAATGAACAAGAGTAGAAACCAAATCAGTTGAGTGTTACGAAAAAGGAGCGGACAACATATATCTACATTTTGTCATCTTTTAAAACGTCGCAACCTTGTACTAGATATATTGTTTAAACAGTACTTCAATTGATTTCTATGATGATGTTTTGAAAGTAAAAATTATAAGAAGTTATTTTAACACCAGTAAATAATGTTAGAATTTTTCGCAACATGTCCGAATCCATTCATGAATAGAATAAAGTAGAAAACACTTTGTTGTTCACCAAATAAACAATTACAGAATTAATAATTACAATAATTTCACGGCAAAACAAAAGGCGGCCTTATCGCTTAAAGCGATCGCTTCCAGGCAACTTATGTCTAGGTATAATTAAATAAAAAAGAAAGAACAGTACATAAATTATAATTCTCAGAGTGTAACTTCATTGGAATTAAAATATACACTGAATAAAGTGGTTCGGGCCGCGCCGTAACCTCCGGCCGCCCTAACTGCCGCGCCATAATAATAAAATATGTAACTCATGCCAAAGAAAGCGGCTCAAGGCTGCCCTTATAAAGATATTTGAATTTTGCAAATGCAAGGAGGCCTTTGGGCTCGCACGTGGCCATTACCCACGTCGAACACGTTAAAAAGGCCAGCCCACGCATTAGCCGAATTAGGGCGGTGTTCCGTCTGCGCCCGTCTAGGCGAAGCGAGGCGATTGATATCGGCTCTAAATTCAGCGCCCTGGGTTTACTCTCTGTTAATGTAAAAGCACTATTAAAATTGTACAGTAAATCCTTAAACATTGTAAGTGCAAGCGTACAAGATACCACCACCGCGCTATCACTGCGCTGCCGCTCTTACACTATCAAGCGGGTATCAGTATTGGGGCGGTGGTATGGAAAGACGGACAACTTTCGCTATGTATGTCACAGAAATTCACAGCATAGCAGTGCGACGGTGGTGCGGCGATGACGCGGTGTCGTGTATATGGTCGTCTAGAAAACTAAAAACTGATAATGACTAATTTTATATTAGTATTTTAGTCAAACTAAACAAAGTGGATAGATAGATATAGATATAACACGGTTCGCCAAAACACGAATTCAAAAATGCACAAGACAGTAGTTACATATTTGGTAAACAAAAGGCGGCCTTATCGCTAAAAGCGATCTCTTCCAAGCAACCTGATGCACTGAAAGGTGATGTGTGATGCACGTACATGAACATCAGATTACAATTTAAGAGAGAGTAAAGTAGCACTTACATTATTGCGTAAGGTCAACATAATGTTTCCTGAGTGAATTTTTAAATATGGCAAAGGTTTTAGCTTTTCTGATGTCTATGGGCAAAGAGTTCCAAAGAAGACAGCCTGAGTGCCGAAGGAGTTGGAATAAAATGTTGAAGAGTGTAGGTGCCATTAACAGGAGATTATTAGTAGAGCGCAAATTGAAGTTATGTGAAGTATAAAGGAAGTTGAAATATTCCTTAAGGTAAGGAGGGGTATAAGGTATGAATAAAATGAGATATAGTTATTGGAGAAGATGAGCATTCCGGCGAAGTGCGCTAGGCATCCACTTAAGCGTTTTGCGGTATTCACAAACGTGATCATATTTTTTTAAACCAAATATGAATTTTATACAAATATTTTGAAGACGCTCAGGTTTAATAAGTAAAATGTAATAAAAAATAACAATATTGACCTAAGAGATCATGGTATAATATATAATGCATACGCCCCACACGTCTGAGGTGAATTTGAATTTTTCACTGCAATTATATTGTCTGTGACAATATGTACATTAGATTAAAAAAACTACCAATTCATGCATTTTCCCGTCTACTAAAGACTACACAGCATAAATAAACATTTGTGACCAAGAATATTTGCTATATTTGAAATATCGCCTCGCTGTAGTTAGTGGAAGTGAGGCTGCAGTTGGCACTAGTCACGTACCCCGCTGATGGAGCCTGGAAGCTCACCTTTGAAAACTAGTGCGAGGTCGAACGTTAACAAAAGCCGAATTTTCGGCATTATTACAGCTGCCGAACCGGAAGACTTAGTCTAGTCCAATTGTGGCTAATTGTCAATCATATAGAAAATGCAGAATTAATTTTGAAAGTGTCTTTTTCTTTTTACCGCTGCCAAAAGGGAATATTGTTTGGTTTGTTGGAAGTCGAAAGTGGCGTCACTAGAAGCCGAAGCTTTTCTCTAAAATAACATTAGGCAGATCAGCCCCTTCGGTATCGCTTCCCATACATAAATTATGTGAGTTTGTTCCGTTTTCCTTACTACATGAATAGCATTTTTACTTTGTTTTCATTGTTGAGTCAACAATTAATGCATTATCATAATGTCCCTGCTCCAGCTGGGGTAATTTTAGAGTGTCTATAGCCATGTGCGTCTTGTTTATAGCGATAAAATTAACGCCGTTAAGATTAGTGTACATACATAAGTTAATTGTCAGTTTATCGTCATTAACAATTAATAACATTGTCGGTACACAAATAACACATTTAGCTACATCTACGTAAACCGGTCAAAGACCCTTTTTGTTTCTTTTTTGGGGCGGGGGAAATGCATTTCGCACACTATCGGATCCTTTACTAGGGATTAGACCAAAGCGACGAGAGGTGACACCATAATGGGCACCAGAGTCAAATCGCCGGCTTGTGTGGAGACTCGGCTACTCAATACTCCACTAAAACCACCTTCCTCCCATGTGCCCCGCGCTTATGAGTAGGAAAGGCATGAGATACAGAACGTAGTTACGCCCACACCGATCCTAGCGCACAAGTGCTTGAAAGACTCCTCTGCTCCCTAGATGCTAGAGGGCCCCTGCAGCGGTATCTCCCAACTGACGTCGGCGCCCGCGAGACTCATGCGCACTTCCATCTCTCTCCCTATCTCGTTCCGCGGCCTCCTTTTGAAACATTACAGTCTCGCAGAAATTGGCCGCACCCACCCACCAATCGTCGCTCTGCAGCATGGCTTGCACCAGATCGCCCAGCGATTCGATCGGTCCTACTAGTGTCTCGAGTTCAAACCTCTGAGGTGCCCATGCTGCGCACTCGACTAGCGTGTGTAATACCGTGCCTAGCGCGCCACACTGGCGTCAATGGGGTGAAGGCAAGCAGCCCGCAATCTGACACAGATACTTATCGAAGCAACCGTGCCCGGTAAGTATCTGTGTCATTCTGAAGGTCAGGGTCCCGCGTTTCCGCGAGAGCCATCGCAACAGCTGCGGTCGAACCGCTTCCACCGTGTCAATGCCAGCAACAGGGTTTTCCAACTCTACTGACCAAGATTGGATCATGGCCGCGGTTTCCCGCGTCCTGATCACCTGAAGTTCGACCCGGCCATAGACCAGGCCACGGGCGAGGGCATCCTGTCGGGAGCACCGAACTTTGGCAATCACGTCCGCCTGGAGAGGCCAAGGCGGATCGCCCGCCAAGAGTGTCGACGCCGTCCACGACACTGTACGGTATCCTCGGATGGTCCTCACCGCTAGGACCCATTGTGCGCGGCATAACAAAGTCCTATTGTGGCGGTGAAGTGCAGTGGACCATACGGGTGCACCGTACAGGGCCATACTCCTAAGGATGCCCATATAGAGTTTCCTAGTCGTCCCCCCCGGTCCTCCGGCGTTAGGAAGAAGCCGAGAGAGGGCGCCTGCGGACCTCACGAGTTTGGGAACTAGCTGCTCAAAGTGCGCTTTAAACAGCCATTTCCCATCGAGAATGAGCCCCAGATATTTCATCTGGGGACCTACGCGAATATCCACCCCTTGGACTGTAACGGACAAGTCCGCGGGGGGATTACGAAACCGCCTATGGAACATGATGGCCTCCGTTTTCGCGGGGGAGACCTTCAAGCCCAGCCTACCTATTCTTCGGACCACGATCGCCAACCCGGCGTTGGCGAGGTCCACGGATTCCGCGAATGACGCAGCGTGTGCCGTGAGTAGGGTGTCATCCGCAAAGCAGATTAGCCCTGTACCGTTCAATAGCACTTACATTGTCCCAAATGGAGTAGGGACATTATAAGCCACGCTTATCACATCGCGCTACGCACTAGCAGCTAACCGCGCGAGTAATGATTTTCATTTAGCTAATCGAGTTACGTTTGTGTTATGGGCAATATACAACGGACCACTCTTAGTGTCAGTTCCAGACACCCAGACCATAGTAAACAATGGAAAGTTGGTTTAGAAATTTACCATGTCAGGAAGGCACAAAGGCACACACCACAAAGGCTTCGACCACTCAAGCACTAAGCCGTCATGTGCATATTCAATCGATTAACACAGTTAAACGCCACAAATTTTGAACCGCAGCGGTTGAATGGTGGGCCATATGGTCGTGTCTGTATCCACTAGGCGGTTTTGTTATTCATTCGTTCTTTTCGGGAGTAATAATAGATATACAAGCTGCCTCGCCAGCATCCATTGTGTTTATGAGTTGACAATACTTAAACCACCTTCCAGCGGCCCAACTGCTTGACGCGGTTGTTATAAAATTATAATAACAATGACGAGTAATAAAGTATACCTCTCACGCTTGTCCGAGGTGAACTAACTATTTTCACACATCGGATATGCGTGGTAACTGTAACAATATACACACTGTTACGAGTTGCGAGTTTATTAGAACTATACAAACACGTATAACACAGGTACAAATATAACCGAACACAAACAGTCCAAACGTAATGCAGAAGATCGTAATTCCATAAAACGCGCAAAGTCCGTCACTAAAAGATTCCCGATGGTAGTACACACGTCCTGCTTACATCGAAGACACGACGTAATTTCCTAGAAATCGTAATCCGCACACCTGGCTAATTATGCCTGCAAACGGCCATAAACGAGTACAATAGGCTGTTCTCCACAATAACCAATAAATAAGTAAACAAAAGAAGACGATCATAAAATAATTACAATTAGTTCAAATGCCGATAGGTAATAAAATATGTTTTTATAGATATGCAGGTGGATTTTGTTTCTGTCGGAACTTAAGTTGTAACAATATTAAAAAAGAAAACTGCTTACATTTGAGCAATTTTCGAAATCTAAAACATGAGTTAGAAAGACACGATTTTTTGTAATACAAGTAGCCTAATTCTGATTTGGTTATACTGTCAAGTAACTATCCAATGACTGCTAGTAAAGTGAGAGTAAAAATAATAAATATAATTATGTTTATATCAACAAACCCCATCTTAATCTTTAGACAAAGCCAAAATAATATTATATTTGGTGGGCATCTTGGGTAGCCATTGTGTTCGGATGACTCCCTCCGGGGATATTGGCCGGGTATTGAGATAATAGTTATTGTTAGTTGGGCCCCGACGGCCGCTCGGCTCTTTGTCAACTCCTTAATCACCTGGAGCCCTGGTGAGGGGGCCAAACTTATTGATCACATTTCTTACCTTTCAATATTTATCTGCTACTTGCTTTTGTCTGCGGTTTTCATCAATCAATTCAAGTTTTTTTCTATGTCTATGCCACAGATAACATACGGCATCCGTCATGGCATAACAAATACTTATATTCTCATTGAAATATAGGAGATGTAGAATTATATAGCAGATGTTAATAGTTTAAGATAGATCTTTAACATTATAAAATTATAAAAATACCGTGTCTGTACATTGAAGCTAACAAAAAAAAAAACAACTGGACTACACTACATATAAACGACGGAGAACACGATGCAATTTTTTTAGATTTCTTGTCTGTTTGTTCTGGATTCTGGATAAAAACTAGTGGGCCGATTAGGATGCAACTTCCGCCCATCGAAAGCAAATTATTAGCCTTTAAATCTGCGTTTATTATCTGCATGATATGTTACTTTTTATCCCGGGTATCCCGCAGAAATTTCTCTGAGAATGATTTAATATGGCCAGATTGGAAAAAAACGTATCCACTGCTATTTTTACACTGATCGTTATCAAATTTTATGTAATAAAACGTGTGATATATTTTATCCCGGGAATTTCCAAGTTGGCAAACAGGTAGATGGCCCAGCTGATGGAAAGTTGTGACCGTCGCTTATAGATGTTTGCAACACCAATGATGAAGCCAACGCGTAGCCAGCCTTTAGGAGGGAATAAAGAGGATGAAAGGATGGGATATTATTGTTACGAGCTACAGGACTCGAACTAAAAATGCCTTTGGAACTACTATAGAATTTATTAGAACAGTACAAACACGTATAAAACAAATACAAATAAAACTGGATGCAACCAGTTCACACTGCACGGTTCAATGCAATTCGAACGCGCAAAGTCCGTCGTTTGTATCGCTAATCGAGAGTACTACAAACGTCTTACTCGTCTCGTAGTCGTCGCTTGACTGGCCGCCCTTCCATTCGGGCATCGCTTTATACTAACTACACAGTACAAAAAAAAAAATGGCCGCGCGCACTGAGTTTCCGAGAAATAGTAATTTGCACACCTGCGAACGGCTAACAAAGTCGAAAACAATAACAATAAGGATTAGTTCGACGCCAATGATGGTTATAAAATAAGTAGTAAATCAATAGCATGTTTTTCTTAATTACAAATTCAAAACACAAAAGAATTCCTTAATCCGGGAAGACAATAAACTGCGCTTACAGCAGGCAGCTGTGCGCTTATCTTTGACGGCATGTAACATTATATTATAGATGGTGTAAGAAAAAGACGGTCGAAATGCTTAGCTAAGCCATGCTCACTTCTATAATGGGCCCTTAAACCAGTGTAGTGTAAGGTGGAGAAAAGAAAGTAGTTTTCGGCTTTAGCTTCTCTGCTACCAGGCGCTCAAAACAACAGTAGCGCATGAATAATGTATTATCAATCAACAAGAGCTGGCTTTGCAGGGGCGTATCACCGTATTCCACGGATGGCGTACACGGAATCGCATCCATTGCGAGGCGTTTCGCGGCTCTTCGAAGAGCCAGTTTCACCGCACGACGCAAACTGCGGCTTAAAACCAATAGGCAGCATGGGAGGGAGCAGATTGCTTTGAGACAATCTACAGTTATACCTATTTATAACTTAGTTTATTTTTACTATTTAATTTAATAAATAATTAGATATATATAAGCAGTTATAAGAAATCTATGAAATTGGATTTAATTCTTTTATTATTATTATACGTAATACTACGTACGCATAGTAGCGTGCCAGGCAGACGTTGTCCTGCTAAAATTTAGAACCCGATTGTATCCCCACCTACTGGGTCCAATTGTGAATCTAAACCACCCAGGGACTCATTCGAGCACATAGTTTAAGAGTTCAGTGACGTACAAAGTAACATTAGACTTTTATATAATTATAAAGATTGGTAGCAGAAAGCAGCAGAACTTCGTTCGCGTGGTCGTCACGATATGTTTGTTAGTGGATTGAAACGACACACTACACGTAAAAACGTAAAAACGGGACCGCGGTGCTATTTTTCTGGCTATATTCGTCTATCCCACAGAAACGTCATCATTTATCGGGATAAAAAGTATCCTAACATTATTCATCTTTTTACAATAATTCTTTTACAGTACAGGCTATTCGAGACTGAAATGCGCTGCCTGTTACTGTTAGACGAGCTAAATCACTAACAGTATTTAAAAACATGACAAAAAAGCACTACCTGCAACATAGTTATGTTTGACATTTTTACGTATATTTGTGCATATGTATATACATATATTTATGTATGTAATATTAATAGGTGTATTTATATATGTCTATTAAGTATAATTCTTACTTATATAATATTTTACATACTTATATGTTTATTATTGAAGTAAATATACTGGGTTGCCTGGAAGAGATCGCTATAGGCGAGAAGACCGCCCATTGTTCTAATGTAAATGTATTCATATCAGAAAGAAAAGAAAGAAAGGAAATAATGTTTATTTGGAGTTATTTAAAATTATAAAAGTCTACATAAGCAGTTTAATAAAAGCCGAAATTAACTAACTCTAAAAAGGCCCGAACTCGGCAAATGCTGGTTGATAACAACCAGCGCTGGTCTTCCGTTAGTGCCAAGCAGCAACGTCGCCTTCACAGAAGAAAAAAAAATAAAAAATAGATAACGAACATTTAATATTATTTATAATAAGAATAACATGAAACAAAGAATAGACATATTTAGAAAATTTTAATATAAGTACATAATATTGTTACATGCCATCAAAGATATGCGCACAGCTGCCTGTTGTAAGCGCAGTTTATTGTCTTCCCGGATTTAGGATTTTTTTTGTGTTTTGAATTTGTAATTAAGAAAAACATGCTATTGTTTTTCTACTTGTTTTATAACCATCATTAGCGTCGAACTAATCCTTATTGTTATTGTTATCAATTGTCTATATTTAAGTTTATGGTGAACAATAAAATGTTTTCATTCATTCATTCATTCATAAATATAATATAAGTAACTGTATATCGTATAATACACTAAATTGAATCTGTTTTATTCCTGCCACGGGTTGTCTGGAAGAGATCGCTTCTTAGCGATAAGATCGCCCATTGTGCACATTTAGGATATGTTTAGGCTATAAGTTTTTCTGTGTTGAATGTAATGGTGTAAAAGAAAATGTTATCTCTCTCTCTCTCTCTCTCGGATTTTATTTAAATCCATTCAGTAGTTTTCACATAATGTATGAACAGATAGACAGACAGATCAAAATTTTAAAAGTTGCACTTTCGGAACCTCGTGATCCGAATTAGTCCCCCTGATATTTTTCACATTTTTAAATTCATTGTGTGAACACGACGTCCTCGGTAGATTTATTATAGTGTATATAGAAGATAGATAGATATACATTCTTACAAATTAATATTGTGTTAAGGAATTTAATCCTAGTCTTCCACAAAGTCCATTATTATGCTCATACGCTGATGGCAACAGGAAGCCGGCTCTTCCCCGTATAGCTCAAAGTCCGTAGGTATTTCGCTCTCAACTGTCGTTTATTAGAAATCGGCGGGTGTATACCCCGATCCGTTCGCTGCGATTTCAAATTCAAATTCACTGCACTCTAACGTACACTCACTCTGGGAAGCTAGAAAATGCTATAGATATCTGTATGGTTGTTTTTCTTGTCTGTATGATATATGTAAAAGCTCAAAATAAGTTATATTAGAACATTGTCAGTGAAACTTAATATATTTATATGAAAATGAAATCTTACAGAATCCTTATTGAAAGTAATGGTTCTGCCACCGCTTCCAAAACAATTTTAGCTGCTCTTAAAGAAGACTGAGAATGAATTTCGAAAACATGTAGTGCTTAGATATATGATTGTGTGAAGCCAATGCAGTCTATAAATAAACGTAGCGCTGGACACTCGTGACTTTTAATTATTGTTTCCCGCGAAACCCATACACTGTATTTAAATAGAACTGACGAATAATGATGGGTATACAAACAATTGGGTCCAATTGTGTATCAGTGACTGACCACTGAGGCCCAGTAGATTACACTTGTAGAAGAATACGTTTTGTAGAAGATTAAGCTAATGAAATGGAAGCCTGTGATTGTGTCTAGTTTATATTTAATATAATTTGTACAGAGATGGACAGAGCAGAGCACTTGTGGAATGGAGGTCCGCCATCTTAAGAAGAAAGCTACCACAGACAATACATGTTGTAGATCTGTGGAATTTATGGATTTGTGGCGTTCCCTTTAACATAAGGAAACAAAACAAATATAAATAAACCAAATGAACTTTGACTTTTTATTTATTTATTGCAATTACAACAAAATATTCACAAAACAACGACCAAAATATTTCTTATCGAATATTTTTAATGAATCAGAATTTATGTCATAAAACTGATTAGGACAGATAAAAACGTATATCTTTAGGTATTATGGCCAGATATATTGCTTCTTGTTTAATACACTGATCAAGAAAGTAAAACATACGTTTTATGTGTTGTGTATGTATTATATTAGAGAGACCTCAAAAGTAAGGTCGAGTTATATACTATAATAATCTTTAAATAATTCGAGTTTGTAAAAAGTGTTTAAAAATGTTAAAAAAATCAAGGGGGCTACTTCGGACCAGCAGATTCCGAAAGTACAATTTTTGTCTGTCTGTATGTTAGAGCATCACGTGAAAACTACTGAACGGATTTAAATGAAAATCGACATAGAGCTATCTCATATCCCGAGTCGTAACTTACGATACTTTTTACGCCCATAAATGACGTCGTTTCTTTGAAATAGATGAATTAGCAAAATGGTTGGCGTTGCAATTGCGATGTAGACAGCCAAGGTTGCCCACATGTCATTCATTACTTATTAGGTACTTCAAATCACGGAGAGGCCTGCCCGAAAACGGGCGGGCCCACGCAGGCTAGGGTCGCGGAAGAAAGCTCACGCATATCCCGTGACCCCGGCACATGGCGCCAGGTGGCACCAAGGGGTTTTAGTGGGTATTCCGGCTCCTCTAGCCGACGAGTCCCAGACTCCCTCGCCGAAGTCTCCCCAGCAGGGGGTCCGTAAACGGATTTCCCCCTTTCCCCCTGTAAAAAAAAAGGTAATTCAAATCAGGTTGGCTGCGACTTTTCTTTATGTTTTGCTGTGCAGTAGCCTACACTATATTGACTTAGTTTCTTTGTAATTGTAGTCAATTGAACAAGAAACTAAAATATTGAAGGTTTATATATAAAACACCTAATTAAAGTTTTAGACACGTAACATAGAGCTGCTACCTAATATATAATATAAATAACCTTCAGTGTAATCGCAAAGCTGAAAGTTGCTTATAATTAATCATAAGCAAGCAGTCGCTTCGTGTTCTGCAATATTAGGGCTCCTCCCCCTCCCCCTCCCCTCGATAAACGATAAACAAACGGCCGATTATAAATCTCTGCCAAGGAAACCCGACGACAATGACGGGGCCCTCGACAACTTCTTAAACCTCCGAAAAGTATTCGGTCTCACGCAAATTCTGCCAATATTATATACTAAAGCACGCCGCGGTGCAAAAGGAACAGTAAATCAAATTAAGATTGCCAACGTTATTCTTGTATAAGCTTATAATCGCGGAGCGGACTGTCAAATCACCTGAGATACGTAATAAAACTACCTTTTAACGATTTTAAGCGCGGTAATTTGTTTGATTTTTATTATTCCGACCTTTCGGCCACTATTCAGTAGCCGTGACCACGGAAGACAAAGACGTCAAGCGTCAAAGAGTATTGTTAAAGTTTTATTTAGCCTACCGCCAACTTGTTCGTTTTAGTTTTAATTTTGTTTATGGTTATTATTTACTCTATGGCAGCCGAATCTAATTTATCATTTATTTAATTTTTTTGTCTTCCGTGATCACGGCTATTGAAAAGTAACCGAAACATCGGAATAATAAAAAATAATTAAATTGCCGCGCTTAAAACCTTTAAAACGTAATTTTATTATGTTTATAAAAGTCGCGAAAACGTAAGAAAATATTACCTGAGATACTTTTTAAAAACTTACGTAACGTCGCAGCCTCGTAGGCTTTATACAAATGTACATACTTATGACGTCATAAGTAGGTGGAAGTAAAAGGAGCTCATTATTTTGAGAAACAATTAGAATTATTTCTATGATGCTATGTTAAAAGATAGATGACAAGATGTTATTTTAACGCCTGTTCTTTTTTAAGTAAAATATTAGAATTTGTAGTTACACGTGCCCACAACTCTATTGGATCGAATTTTATTTTAGAATTATTTTCTAAACTTTTAAAAATAACCGTGGTCCGGAAGCGAGCGCTAACAACTGCATGTACCACAGATGTTGTTTGTTATACTACATTGTTTTATGCAGTAACGTAGCCTGCCTTAGATGGGCCCTGTATCAAATGTGTTTAAGGTAAAGTTTCTTTATAAAAGAAACAATAAAATGCTCGAATTGAATTAAAATAATTATATACTGATTATAAGTTATTAATTATAGTTAATGCTCCTAGGAGCTAAGTTAGACAAACAATTCAAATAAAAGATACACCTTTATCGCCTTTTTTTCCGGCAAGCATATTTATCAAATCATCCATAGCTGAAGACGATTTCAGTTTTTCTAAATTTTCTGCCTCTACAGTGACAAGTCTGATAGCCGTTTCTGTCGGCCCAGCAGTTATTCTCAGAAATGTTATTAATCTATAAAAAACTTTAGGAATTTTTGCTTACACACTTTCACATCAGCCGTAAGATTGATACAGCCCCGTATCAATCATACCGCTGATACGACGGTAGCTACGTCCCTGGTTTTATGTACACTTATTTAATGTTTGAAGAAAAATGCTTTTAATTCTCTAGATATCGTGATAAGAATAATTTTAAATACTATTTAAACCATAATTCATATGCTATTTGTCTCGTCAAACTTGCTACGTTTGTGTTTGCGATTCACGCAACTTCGTCATTTCATAAAACCTCATTACATCATAACATTATATTATTAAACACATATCACTCGCCTTACATAAGTTTAACACAAAGAACACAAAATTGTCTCTATAAATCTAAATACATAAAAAGCTATGAAATCATAAAATATACGTACAGAAATTAACATTTTTATACATTTAGTTATGACATGATATACGTGTAAACCTCTTTGTTGCGTATTTATGATTAATATTTGAATATAATTGATGTACTGGTTTCGCCTCGTCGCGAGCTGCGGTGGCCATTAGTAGGCTCGTTGCTGGCCGCCTTGCGTCCACGACTCCACCCCATTGCACATTTAAGGCCGACCTTCAAACATTTATTGTTATAAACTGCGAAAATATTTCAAAGCTTACAATATTCAAATAAACGTGAAGTTTTTAACTTAGAATGTTGATAAGCTTTGACTTAATGATCTGTTTTACTCGAAAACAAACCCGCAATATTTATGTTAGTAACTAAAAAAAAAGAATTAGATTTCAAAGTCACGTTTTACAAATTATCAAGGAATAAATTAGGACTTATATTTTGCCCATGAGCTGTTAATTATGAATGAAGGAGTAACTTTATTATGGTGCGGTTTCATCTGCAGTAATGTCAAAGATTTGGACTATGGCCGATTGCGTTTTACTTAAAGCGTTAAATAATAACGCCATTAATGCATAGCCAAATTGTATATGTTATAGTCTAAGGTCGATATGCAGTCTCTTCCAGGAACGACTGGTTTATCCTAGGTTTGACCAAGGCCTGTCGACAAAATCCGAATTAAATTCCAACTAAAAAACCTATAAGTACCTAACTTTTTAGTCAGTCGAACTTAAAATAATCTGTTTCGGGCTTTGCCTAGTCGATCCTAGAAGCGACTAAGGCAGACTCCGTCAAACGAGGATTCGTACTGCACTTGTTACATGTTTAATGACTATATACATTAGTCTCTTCTAGTTTAGACAAAAATTCGTTACTCAAAGGCAGAAAACTATATCAGACCTAGAAGGACCAGAGCTTCGATGTTTGACTATAACATATATGGGACCTTTACACATACATAAGAGTAAAATGGACGGTCTCGCTGTTCGTACTATAAGTAAATGGTTGTTATTTTTTTTTTTATATTGTTACAACTTAGCCAAAATTCCACGAAGCACCCCGACAAATGTGAATGCACACCTGCCGGCTATAAAGCACGGTTTATTACCTACCAGCATTTGGACTTCTTTTGTTTACTTTGTATTGTAATCCTTTATGGTAGGCAGTGGCCAGGTGTGATTCTTGGAAACCACTGTTTACCCGGTCGTGAAATATTGTAAGCTGAGTATAAAGGAACGCCCGAACGGAGAGACCGGCAGTCAAGGGACGATTATGATACGAGCAAGACGTGTACATTCGAAAAGCTATATAGTGACGGACTTTGCGCGTGTTATTGAATTGTGCAATTTGTACTGGTTGTGTCCAGTTATATTTGTACCAGTGTTATACGTGTTTGTATAGTTCTAATAAATTCTATAGTAATTCCAACGGCATTTTAATTCGAGTCCCGCACTCGTAACAATATGTATTCAGGTGACTGGGGCCACAGGATCACGTCCCCTCTCCGACCGAACAACTTTGTGCGTTTGACAGGCGGACAAACCGACAGAGCGCGCTCGCTTCGGATGAAGGTACGACAAGATCGACGACTAGCTTTGTTGTGATTATTTAAATACATAATACTAATGTGCTATTTAGGTCGTAGTGAGTTTATTTGAAGTTCAATTCAAATTTCCGAATCTTAGAATAGAAGTTTCTTCTCTTCTTTTCAATAGGTATAAAAAGAATAGGGTAGTTGACAGTGTAATCGACTGAGACACTTTTTATTTATCTATCTATTTTTAGTGTGCGTCTGTTTGTTCGGGGTTCACATAAAAACTGCTAGATCGATTTCTATGCGATTTTCGGTAATAGATAGCAAACTCGCAGATTTGAAATCTACGGTACTGTATATCACGGTAATCCCGCGGTAATTTTCTTTCTTGGGAGCGGTTTAAAGTGACCAGATTGAAAAATGTGATTTGATATAACATTTTCATTGATGTATAGCAAATTCGCTGAAATCTGTGATACTTCATATCCTGGAAATCCCGCGGGATTTTCACCGGTGGTGACTTAAAGTGACTAAGGTGCATAAAAATTAGCTTATTGTTTTGATATTAAACATTGCAAAACAACTTTCATGTGTATTACCTGTCCAACGTGGACGATGTCGCTGGTGAATTCTAATCATGTCACAAAAAGCCGCAGCGTACTGCATATTCTACGAACATAGCAAGTTGTGACGTCATCACTTTAACGAGTCCACTAGAGTATCAATTATTGTTTAAATAGTAATTAAAATTATTCTTATTACAATATTTTGAAAGTAAGATGGTAACGTGGTATTTTAATGTGCACTTTTGTTGGTTGTGGACCGCGAAATAATGTAGCACATATTATGAATACTAGCAGAGTTTTATTCTTACATGCATATACGCGCAGCGGTTTACAGTTTACTTGGGCTACGTTCCAGAAGGGACTCACAACGATCACGTTCAGGACCGCGATTTTTCCCGTTCCACTCGCTTGCGGACGTTACAATCATAAACTCTAGTGGAACGGGTTATGGGGCGTTGATGTCATAAACGACGAAATACACAAATGTCATTGCTTGATTTGAAAATCAGGCCTTTTTCAATGTCAACAGATAAAGAGAATTAATGGTCTGTGGTCAACGCCCACTTCGACCCACCTCTTAACATGGGTCGTTGTGAGCGTTGCGTGATCAAAAATCATAACGACCGCGGTCGCCAAGTGGAACGGCTGACGGACCATTTTGGGCGTTGTGAGCTACTAAAGGAGCGCGCTGTTGGAAGCCTAATTATAATGACAAAGTTCTAATATCATTCAAATATAGAAAAAGTCCTACAAAAAGGTTCTTATTGATGTGAGAGGTTTATTTCAACAACTTTTTTGTATGCAATTGTTTAAGAATTACTTGTTTATTTTATATATTTATTTTTCTAACCAATTGAAAATGCCTGTTTCCTTGGCAACTACAAATAATACTCCGGTACAGGAATTTTTCATACAGCTTGAACCAATTTGATAATTAATGGCGATACAGCAGAAGATACCTCATTACTTCTAGAATGTCGACAGTCTTCATGTGTCCACTGCATTGGTGGTTTTTTATATTTATTCTAGCAACCAGCCAGATGGAATTCGATGGCCTCTGTGGTTGAGCGGGCTAAGCCTTTGCCGGCTTACCTCACTGCAACGCAGAGGCTCCGGGTTCGATTCCTGGTATAGTAAATTTCGGAAACGTATTTTCTCCGTTATTTTCTATGGTCTGGGTGTCTGGGATCGGCCCCAGAATGGTCCGTTGTATATTACCCATAACACAAGCGTATCTTGCTTAATTTGGGGATATACAGTGATAAATGGAGTTCGCTGTTTTGAGTTGTGCATTACCAAAATTTGATTTTTATTTCATATACATTTACATATAATACTAAGATATGCCCGCGACTTTGTCCACGTTAAACAAGTAACGTTGATTAAAGTTATTTTGCCAGTATTTAAAATCAAAGAATATTTTTGAGCAGGGCAACGGATTTTTTAGTATGAAAATACATTAATTCCGAAGATTCTCGTAAAAACCCGAAGTAAGTAGTGTTACTAAAGACATAAATAGGTACATCTGCACTAAAGATGTCTAATAAATATAGAAACTCATATCAAGCAAATCCTAAAATTACGTAGTTTCGAAATTAGGAAATCCCGGGGAATACAAAAGTCTCGGATTATATTGTTTTCATATCAATCAGATCCGAATCATCTATATCCACTTCAAAACAATCCCGGGGATATTCCCGCGGGCTTCCTGGAATGTAAAGTATCGAATGACTTGAAAAAGGACTTAGCTGTCGGTCTAGTGAAATTGTATCGGAATCAGCGAATTTTTATGCATCTTAATTAATTTGTACCATACCTGGAAAATTCCCGCAGGATTACCAGAATAAAAAGTAGCGCAGATTTTAAGTCTAGTCTTAGCTGGCGATTAGCGAAAGCCGCATTAAAATCAGCCTAGTAATATTTAGGTGAATCCCGCACAACAAGACCAGTAATCTAAAAAATTGCATCGTATTCTCCGTCGTTTATATCATCGATATATACAGACGTGGCATTTTTAGAATTTTATAATATTGTTACAATTTGGGCCACCTGCATATTTGTAAACAAAGCACATTTATTACCTGCCGGCGTTGAGCTAATAACATTGTAGTTCTTTTATGATTGTCTTCTTTTGTTTACTTATTTACTGGTTATTGTTAAGAGCAGCCTGTTGTACTCATTTATGACCGTTTGCAGGCATAATTAGGCAGGTGTGCAGATTACGAATTCTAAGAAATACGATCTACGTGGGCGGGCAGCCATATTGTATTGGTGCGGTATATAGCAATGGCCCAATGGGGAGGTCGGCAGTCTAGCGATGATCACCAGCGAGACAAGGCGTGTGTACATTCAATAAGCTATATAGTAACGGACTTTGCGCGTGTTATTGAATCATGTATTACATTTGTACTTTGTTATGCGTGTTTGTATAATTCTAATAAATTCTATAGTAATTCCAACGGCATTTTAATTCGAGTCCCGTAACTCGTAACAATATAATAAAAGAAAACCAATTCTTAAAAAAAAAACATTATTGAGAAAGTCCTGGTCTAAATCAAAATATTTTTTGTGAAATGTTGAGATTTGCGTAAGTAATACAGATTTGTCGTCTACACATTTTCTCAGTTTATATTTTCAAAAATGTAGTTTTTATGTGACATATCGAATTCTATTCAGATACCTCCTTAACAAGTCTTTCAGGTGAGCGTTCAAATTCAGGAGGAAACTGGTGAGAGCGTGTGACCTAGTGACCCAGAGGCGAAGCAACAACAAGAGCGTGCAAGCTCGCAACTTCGTATCAATTTGCAAATGAGTTTGCAACAAATGCTGACAGTACGACTTCACTGATACAGGGCTGTTCCATAATAACATACAAAACACGACAGGTGTTAAAATATAAAATGAAGAGGTGAAGTACAAAACCTCATAATTCCATTTTTTTCGCAGTGCAAAATTTGTTAAATTGAAGCAAACAAGTAAAATCCTATCAAAAACCCCTGTTTTCTTATTTAAATTTATACTTGAAATCGAGAGTTCTGAAGAGAGCTACACTTAAACATCTAGGAAAATTTTCAAAAGCTTTTTTGGATTAAAATTTAACGGTATTATTAAGACTTCGTGAAAACCACATTGAGTTTAGAATAAAGGTGCTATTTAGATGCCTGGTTGCTTAATCGTTTTATGGAAGTTTTATTAACACTAGACTCAAAAATGTTAACTATAACATGTAGACTATCAAATTGACATATCGTCCTCAATAAGCTTATTAAAAAGTATTGTAACGGTATATCGTTGAAGCGTGTGACATTGTTTTGTGTTGTGGTGTAACATTTCTAGTTGTTACTATAATTTAATTATCTGATCACCCTACACATGTCATTTTTAAGTAGTCCCGTAAAGTCCGACATTGGCAAAATCCAATAGAATAGAATGCACTTGCTAGGTTTTAAAATAGCACATCGAAGCTAGTGGTACATAAAGGTGTTTGAACAGTAAAACGGCAACAACACCCTGTGAAGCGATTTACACAAAGTAGACATTTGCAAAACCAAAAGTGCTATGCGCTGCTGCTCTATAAAGAGAGACTGGAGCCTAGCCACTAATGCCGGAACACAACACAAGGTTGTTACGACGGTATACTCGAGACCAGGGGTGGTAGCCATCCAGACGGGCAAATGCCCTACCACTTGGCTGTGGGTTGTTTTGCCGCCTCCTACGACAGGCCGCCCCAACGCAGGAAATTGTATTCTTTCTCCGTTCCTGCACGGTTAAATTTAAACTTTAGAATTCCTTCTTTCGTCTTCTTCAGCCAATGTCTGTCCACTGCTGGACGTAGGCCTCCCCAAGTACGCGCCACATATCCCGGTTTCCCGTTTTCCTCAGTCTATCAGGCTGGTGGGCGTCCTACACTACGTTTGCCGAGACGTGGTCTCCACTCCAGGACTCGTTTGCTCCATCGGCCGTCGGTCCTGCAACAGATGTGACCGGCCCACTGCCACTTCAGCTTGCTAATTTTGTGAGCTATGTCGGTTACCTTGGTCCTCTTAGGGATATCCTCATTTCTGATTCTATCCATAAGAGAAACACCTAACATAGCTCGCGCCATAGCACGTTGAGCGACTTCGAATCTGTGGACCAGTCCCACTGTTAGTGTTCAGAATTTACAATTTAGATTGAAAAAAATATTTCTCAAATCGACTGTATTTTTTTTGTTACGCGATTTCTAAGTCAATTATGGACCATTTTCAACTATTTGTTATTCGTAATCATATACTCCTGATGTGGTACCATCGACTCCAAGTCAGCATCTGATGAGTGGTTCCAGAGAAATCGAGAACAACCCTCAAAAGGCACGTAAAACGTGTTTCATATTTGTTTTTCCTAAAGCTATTCAAGTATTTGCGTAACTAGAAGTACTAAAAGGCAAAAAAAATATATTTTCTACATCTTGAAATTGGTGCCAAGTAAAACATAAAATAAAAACAATAAATATGCAAAATATAGTAATTTGTTTTACTTGGCTCCTTCAAGATGTTTGTAGAAATTATTTATTTGTTGCTATTTATTTAGTCTGGAAGTCGGTTTTGGTTTGTGTTAAATTTTACTTTAGTAAAATGCGATGACCCTATCATCCACCAGAGTGGGAATTACCTTCCCGCTCTTAGTTTAATGAGCTGCTCTGGGAGCAGAAGTTGTAGGTGTTGTGTTATGTTTACTTATGTTAATATTACATTGAAAGTTGTCGTAACTCGCGCGTATCGCTACGCTTGTTACGGGTCTAATAATAATGCAGGCGATTTACACAATTAATACGTTTTCAAGTGCAATAATTCAAGCTATTTTGAGTGAAAACGTAAACACAGGATCGGTGAGTTTAAAATTTCACGTTGCTCAGTACATGTCTCAGGTACCATACAGGTAGGGTTGCCACCTTTTTTTTGCAGTTAAAGTACATTGGTTATTATAGGTAAGAAAAAAAGTACATAGTATCAAAATAAAGTATAATTTATTTTTCTTTATTATTATGTTTAAAAACATATTTTTTATTGCTTTTTGCAATTTGTATCAAATTAGCAAGACAGGCAAAGGAATTTTAATCCATACAGCCAATTCTGATGTATAGGTCTTCGTATAGTAGCGCAGTTGTATTGCAGGCTACAAGCGACGCCATTCGATGGAGTTCTTGTGAAAACTCGAAAGACCACATCTGACTATACAGTTCACATTTCTCACAAAAATACATAATTACTACTCAAAAACTATCAATATACTACAACTATTGTTCATTTTAAATTACTTTTACACATTTTTAGAAACTGATTGACACACTGACATCATTGACATTTGAGGTTAAGTTGCGTTCAGAAATTGTACAAAACGATTGCTTGAGTGATGTGGCGCTGGCGAGTGGCGACATCGATTCAGCACCAAATCACCAATCGATAAATTTCATTTAACCAAATAATCGACTAAACTTTTAAAAATCTCAAAGAAATCAAATCATGCGAAATAAAGTATTTTTGTGAACTTTATTGTTCTCATAAAGTATATAGTACAATTATCTGAAATAACGTAAAATACTTTATGATAAGGTACGGGTGGCAACCCTACATACAGGTGGCCCATTTAAATCGGTCTGTAGTCAAGTCTGGAACTATAAGACATACAAAGATCTGTTCTTAATAACCATTTTATAGATTTTGTTTCTATGTGTGAAACATGATATCTAAAATTAATAAAATGCATTGTATTTCATATCTTTTAATTTAATTAAGTAGGTATTCGAAATGACAACCATTTTTAACAGACTTCAAAAAGGAGGTTTGTTACTCGATTTCTCTGTTAATTGTGGAAAGATTTTCAAAAAAAATATTTCAATCGAAAGGGTATACTCCCGAATTGGTCCCGTTGTCTATGTATTGTCTTGTCTTCGTCTGTTGTGCATAATTAGAAATAATCTTAGTCTGTAAGTTCATTTTTGTATTGGTGTTTTGATTGATTGGCAACATGTCAGGATCTGATGTGTGGATTCCAGGTAAACGGAGAGTACACTTTATTAAAGAACGCCGAGTGCCTACATTTTGCGAAAAAAAAAAAGTTTATATATATATATGCCAGTATTACTTTTGTAGCAGCACTTAAACTTTTTGTATGCATGTTATGCTATTTCTCCGTCAATTGTAGGCCGATTTTCAAATTGTTTTTTTTTATTCGATAGAGTATGCTCCCGAGATGGTCCCCAACTAAAAAGTAAAAAAAAACAAAAACAAAACCAACTTCAAGAAAAAACAACAACAAATTTGCAAGATATAGTAATTTTTATGTTTTACTTCACTGCCACTTCAAGATGTTGTAGAAAGAAGTCGGTTAAATATTTAATTTTTCCTTTTTAGTATAAAAGTGGTTTTGTTTTTGTGAAAAACTTTTGTTCAATACAAAATTGACTCTATGGCTACTTTTAGTTCTTCAGTGCTATCGTAGCCTATCATGCGCACACTGTTGTTAACGTAACCCCATAAGAAATAGTCTAACAATAAACCTGAACGAGTTGAGGCCAGCCTGTATAATAATTATTGTTGGATCCTCACGATTTATACTGATGTGGGTAGTTTTGTAAGTGCCGCTGGCTTTCGGTTTCGCCGCCATGGCGTGGTGGCGCTGCCAGTCTCCAACGCACGCGAGGTCAGTCCGGACGTTCCGCTTTCTCCGTGCTAAGACCAAGTGAACGTTTCACATCCCATTCTTGGATATCTTATTAAACTTGCCTTAAACTTGACTTAAACAAGCCGTGTTTGCTTTTGGTGTGAGTGTGCCATAATTTAAACCTAAGTGCCATCCGAGGACTTGTTAGTGCCGTGCACTTTCAGGAGCTGTGTAGCTGCCCCGTTGAAGGTGGATTCCGAGGTTAGTGGTGCTTATTACCCCATTGGTTTTTGTGCAGGACTTGGCATACCTCTCACTCTTATATATTCTCTCAAATACAACCTACAGTCCACAATAATTACTCGAACCAGCGAAGCTGCACAATTATAGCCCATAAATATTCCCACTTGTGGGCTCCGGATTCCCTACGGAACGGACAGTATAGACCTGCCACGCTTACCCAAGATGTGCAGGTTTCATCATTATATCTTTAGTAATTTAGTTGTTATATTGCATGAGTTCAACAGACAGGCAGAAGGCCCACCTAACATCAAGCGGTTACTATCACCTATGAGCATTTGCAACACCAAGGGCGATACAAATTCGCTGCTGCTCTCTTGAGGGAGTGTGGACCTGGCCACTAATACTCTCTAGACCAGGGGTGGTAGTCATCCAAAGGGGCAGAAACCCTACTACCTTCGTTAATTCATTATAAGGATATTAGTATTATTTCTTTTCTAATTTTCAATAGTAACTATTTTTCGTAATTAATTTCTGTGTGCAGTGGATATAATTGGAATATTTTAATTCAATGTATATAACAATTATAATTTACAGCTTGGAATGTTTTCTGGTGATAGTGACGCGCACAATAGTTTAACAGGCCGTTTTTGGCAACACGGTATGGGGCAGAGAACATCAGCGTGATAAAATTCCGGCACGGCAATAAAATGACAGCAAACTTCATTTGCTCAAAATGCGATGTACATGTTCTCAAAATTTGTTTCTTCTGACTACGATTCGTAATTAGTCTGCGTCGCTATTTCTCCAAATGAAGTATTTTTCTTCCTTTCATCATACAAATATCAAACATACATGCAATAAAAATATCCATAGGTCGCTGGTTCAGATCCGGCTCGAAGGACCAAAATTAATATGTATAATTAAAAACATGTGGTCAGGAAACCAATTATATTTATTAAATGAATTATTATACAACAACATAATTTCACACCGCAGAAGGGTATTTAGAAGAGAGTTGCCATAGTTGAAACCAATTATATTACGACAAAAGTTAACAGAGTAAAAAATATTAAACCGAAAAAATTATATGTTCAGAAATTTACTGAACAATCACGATGTTTACCTTGAAACTATATAGTCTGTCAATTTAAAGGCAAAGGAAGAAGTCATATCAGACTCAATTATTTCGCTCACGCCGCATTGTAAATTGCCATCACATCACCGATGTCAAAAGGTTCTAAAGGACAAAATACACGACGTCATGACTCATGACCCTCAGTAACAAGGCGTGGGAGATCTCGCTTGTCAGCTTTTGTTAGACAAATCACATCTGTATGTCAAACAGATGTTGAATTACCACAAGCGGGTATACTGTGAAGGCTTTTGGAAATATAAATGGGTTATCGATTCTACGAAACCAGATTTCTTGTTAACTAATAAACAAGTCGAGTGACAGAAGCTATTTACTCCTGTGAAACAAGCGCCACTTGTGGGGGTAAGTAGCACCCTCGCAATATTAGATTACATTGTCAAACGCACATAGAATAGGCCTCGAATCAAATCCTATTAGCACAGTATATAACGTATAAAATGTATCTTTAATTTATGTATGAAATATATAATAATAATAAAAAAAGAGCCTGGAATAACATATTGTTACAACTTAGGTTTCGACCAAAAAACAAATTCCACCTGCATATCTGTAAAAACACTTTTTATTACCTGTGGCGGCGGGCGACAGTTGCAATTCAGCAAAAAATTGCAAGGGTCGAATAGTGAAGCGCTGTCGCCAGTCGCCCTCCGTCAGCCCCCGTGTGAGTCGTGCATATAGTTTGTATCGTGTGTGGATTTATTTCGAGTTAAAGTAAACACAATTAGTATATATAGTATTTCATTTATTTCCCGCTGTTTGACACGCCATAATTGGAGTCTAGAGAGATATATAACTGTGACCATTACAACTACAACATTACCTGTCGGCATTTGAACTAATTGTAATTCTTTTATAATCGTCTTCTTTTGTTTACTTATTGATTGGCATACGTTTCTAGAACACAGCCCATTGTTTTATTGTACTCGTTTATGGCCGCTTGCGGCCGAATCATTAGTCAGGTGTTGCGGATTACGTCGACTACGATACGGGCACATTTGTATTTGTGAGATATAAAAGGACGGACGGGGAGAGGGGGCAGTCGAGCGGGAACCACGATCAAGCCGAGACGTGTGTACATTCGGGAATTTATTAGTGACGGTCTTTGCGCGTTTTATTGAATCACGACCTTCTGCATTACGTTTGGATTTTTTGTGTTCGGTTATATTTGTACCTGTGTCATACTTGTTTGTATAGTTCTAATAAACTCTATAATAATTCCAATGGCATTTTAATTCGAGTCTCGCAACTCGTAACAATATAAATAATTATGATGAAAAAAAAACTATTTTAGTTAGAGGTGTTGCTGGCAAGGCTTGAGAACTTTATCAATTACTTTTAAAAATATAGATGATTATCGGTATTTTCGAAAAAGATACTGCCATACCGGTATAGTTTTTACCGTTACTTGGTAACTTTTACGATTTTAACGTTATAATATAACGTTAAAAATCGTATGCATAGTTATACGCATCGGTAATTTTTACGTTATTTCAAGCGACGTTGCCATTTTTAAGTATTGGCTTTACTAGGGCTGCATATAACCGAAACAATCGACAAACACAACTCTAAATATTACGCGCGCTTAGCACAGTGCTGTTTGACAATCTTTGCGAGTGAAAGAGAGCGACGATGGTAACAAAACATAGTTATAACGGTAAAATTACCGATAAAAATAGTATTAAATATTTTATCGGTAAAATAGCTAGAAATAACGGTAAATTTTATAACGGTATTTATTTTTTACCGTTATCTGAAATTAGCATAAATAACGATACAAAATTTTAACCGATATTTCAAGCCCTGGTTGCTGGGAAGTTTCTTGCTGCTGCTTCTTCTTTGAACAGCGATAACACATTGCGACGCAGTGTACATAGAATAGGAAGTATATTTAAATTTTGACTTACATGTATGACCTTCAAAGTGTTCTCCAATGGAACTTATTTTGAATAAATACTTTTGAATTTGAAGTCACTGTTTACTGTAGGTTATTGCGTAAATACGTAATGGCGGATATAGTAAGCAACTCACTTCACAGACTATCCAATATTGCCCAGCCTGCCTCCTTTACACGAATGCTTCGAGTACTCTCGGTGACACGAGTTTGATTTTCGGCATACATGAACTTCAACCGGGTGCACTCAGATTTAAATATATTTTTTATTATAGAAAATAAAGTGTCTACAATAAGTTAAATTAGGCACCATTTTCTAATAAAAAAATTACAAAATAATATATAGGTCCCAGTATTCGGTATGTGTCCAAAACGTTGGCTGCATTGTGGATGGCAACGCTAATGCCTTGTTCCAAGTACAGGTTAGAATTTAAAATAGAAAAAATGGTGAAATTATGAACTCGTTTGTTAGTGTATTATTAATTTTAATTTAGCAACAATCATTTATATCGTCGAAAAAAGAAACTAATATTAATGAACTAAATCTAATGCATGGTATTTACAAATCAAATTGTTAAAATACTGTGCATTTTGGTTTCTCCAATTGTCCCCTTTGCTCTTCCTTCCGCACCCGCACACCCCGACTGAAGGGCCGGGGGTGGAAGCCCTAAATAAACATGATTGTTAGTTAAAACACTCGGGCGAAGGGAAGTTGCTTGTTTGTTCCAATTAAAGCACTAATAATAAATCTATGCGTCGACCTTCGTCCCAAAGCGGAGGCTTTCGTGAATTATTAATCCACTAGAGCTCGCCCCGCGGCTTCTGCTTCGTCAACCCCACGAAGATCCTTCCCAATTAATAAAAGTTATTCCTATACTAGTTTTAACCTTAATCTATTTTGAGAGCTAATATTTACACGGGTTACATTGCATTAAGTTTTTGTCAGGTGCTATTATTACCCTTCAGAATAATTACTTGCTTTTTTATTTCACGATTTCCGCAGACAGGCAGACTGCCCACGTGATGGAAAGCGGTTACCATCGCCTATGGACATTTACAACACCAAAGTTGCTACAAATGCGCTGTTATTCTCTAAAGGGAGACAGGAACCTGGTCACTAATGCTGGAACACAACTCAAGGTTGTTATGGCGGCATACTCTAGACCAGGGCTGGTAGCCATCCAGTCGGGCAAATGCCCTACTACCTGGCTGTGGGTTGTTTTGTCGCCTCTTACGACAGGCCGCGCCAACGCAGGAAATTGTATTCATTCTCCGTTCCTGCACGGATAAATACTTACTAAACTTAATTTTATCCCGAAAACTGTTCCACTTTTACGGGAAAATAGTATCCTATATTGTTATTCGTATTACATTCTTGTTATTGAAAGAAAAGAAAGGAAAATATGTATTTAAGACAAGATAGAAAGAGAAATACGAGAAATAGACATAACAATCAATTAGGGTTGTTGTAAAAAGCCCTTACTCAGCAGGGTCCCGGTTTCACAACCAGAGCTGATGTTCCGCAAGTACCTCTTGATATTGAGACTACACAAATACCACATTTTAACAAAATGGATAACGTATTTTTTCCGGGGAAGCATCATAGGCAGACACACTTAGGAATATTACTGCTTACTTATATATATTACTTTCACACGTATGTATGTATATTTGTATGGGCTAGTTGGACTGAGACTGCGTTCCCAGGAGACTATTTTGGACTTTAAATTCACATCTCTTTGCATTCTCACATATTTTTGACTTTCATATGCATTTAGTAAAAAGCTGTTATTTTGACATTACAAACAGACACTTCAATTTTATTTATCTATACAGATAACCAATACACACTCCAATTTTATCATTATCTAGATATAAATATGTTACATTGATTTAACTTAAGTTATAATAAAAGTAGACATAGGTGTCTTAGATACTGTTTGCTATATATTTAAAAAAAAAACAAAATCGACTTTAAACTTAAAATACACAAATGTCATTGGTATATAGATAATCTAATACTATAAAAGAAATCTTATTTATATTGTACTAGTGGTCGCCCGTGGTTGAAATTCGACCATAATAATTTATTGTCAAAGACTAGTGTTACATGCCGTCAAAGATAAGCGCATAGCTGCCTGTTGTAAGCGCAGTTTATTGTCTTCCCGGACTTAGGAATTCTTTTATGTTTAGAATTTGTAATTAAGAAAAACATGCTATTGTTTTCCTACTTGTTTTATGACCATAATTAGCGTCGAACTAATCCTTATTGTTATTGTTTTCGACTTGTTGGCCGTTCGCAGGAATAGATAACCAGGTGTGCAAATAACTATTTCTCGGAAACTCAGTGCGCACGGCCGATTTTTTTGTACTGTATAGTTAGTATAAGACAAAGCACGAATAGTAGGGTGGGGCAGTCAAGCGACGGCTACGAAACGAGTAAGACGTTTTGTAGTACTCTTGATTAGCGATATAGACGACGGACTTTGCGCGTGTTAAATTGTAATGAATCGTGCAGTGTGAACTGGTTGCAATCAGTTTTATTTGCATTTGTTTTATACGTGTTTGTACAGTTCTAATAAACTCTATAGTAATTCCAACGGCATTTATTTTAATTCGAGTCCTGTAGCTCGTAACACTATACTTCTATAATCACAGATTTCGCCAAGACAACAATAAACAAAAGTGTATATATGCGTGTGTGTCAAATACATGGTAATCATAATAATAATAATAATAATAATAATAATAATAATATTTTATATATATATTAAAAAAACATAAAAAAGAAAATAAATAAATATATATGTGAAATAATAATAATAATAAGTGAACCTGCAGCCCACCTCTCTACACCCCTTAGCCACTCACACCCATGTTGCCCCTGTCTTCTATGGCATTTTTTGGGACCCATATAGGGCAAGTCACCGTCTGCCCATTTTTCCATGTTCCCCGAACATTTGACTGGCAGACGCGATAGTCCCCATATTCCCAGACCCCTAGTACCACTAGAAGTTCCCCCAATAGCCCGGTACTTTTTGTCCTCATTTCCCACAATAGTCCTACACTGGCCTGGGCTTCTCCTTGGGTGCATTATTATATGGTGTACCGTGTAGAGAAGGATAATCGCCGGTCAGTGTCACGCCACATTTACATTAAAGTCAAGGGGCGGTAACGTGTTGGCCTTCCCATGGCCCCACGCAAGCCCTTCAAAAGTCTGGGCCATTTTTATGGCCCGTGGTCTTGAAAGACATAATAACAATAATAATAATAGATCGGCAGACAAACACACACACTGTATCACCAAATTAAGCAAGTTACGCTTGTGTTATGGGTGATATACAACGGACTATTCTGGGGCCGATCCCAGACACCCAGACCATAGTAAATAACGGAGAAAATACGTTTCCGAAATTTACTATACCAAGAATCGAACCTGGAGCCTCCGCGTTGCATTGAGGTAAGCCGGCAAAGTCTAAGCCCGCTCAACTACAGAGGCCGTCGTGTAGTGGTAGTGTGTGTCATGTATTTTTATGCATATTTAAAAAAAAATATTATTCCTCGCTTCTTCTCTATATAAACTATAAAAGTGTGCGAAATTTCATACTCCTCCGTCCGCACAATTTTCGTAAAAAGGGGTGGAAAGTTTTTACTTCACGTATTAATATATATATATATATATATATATATATATATATATATATATATATATATATATATATATATATATATATATATTCTACCCATAGTCCCTCAAGACTATAAGTAGAATAATGAGCCTAGATCACAGTCTTCTATGGGTAAGGTGCCCAGAAGGCTGGCTACGTTTCATCGCTGGATCGCCATACTGATCCGTTGCCCGAGGTAAGCACCAGCCTTCTGATCACCTGTAGACACAATAAGCCGTTTTGAGAAGCTTTGGTAGAGGCCCATGGCCTCAGGACTAAAAATAAATATATAACCGACTTCTTTCTAAAACATAAAAAAACTATGACAAATTTGCAAGATATAGTAATTTTTATGTTTTACTTCGCTCCGACTTCAAGATGTTGTAGAAAGAAGTCGGTTAAAAATTTATTTTTAGTTTAAAGTCGGTTTTCGTTATTATTAATTTATTTTATATTTTTACTTTAAGTTGGAGACCATCTTGGGAGTATACTCTTTCGAATTAAAAAATACAATTTGAAAATCGGCCCACAATTGACGGAGAAATCGCGTAACATGCATATAAAAATTAAATGTCTGTATAAAATGTAATACTGGCACGTGTTTAAAAGCATTTTTTTTTCTAAGGATTAGGTGCTCGGCGTTATTTAATAAAGGTTACTCTCGATTTCATGGGACCATCTCAGGAGCTTAGGAATAAAGAAATAAATTTGAAAATCGGTCCACAATTGACAAAAAGATATCGTGTAACAAAAAAGTCGGTTAACAATTTTCGAGGGTTTCTTTTCGATATTCCTGGAATCCACTCATCAGATCCTAACATGGTGACAATGGGACCCTTTCGATTAAAAGAAAAATTTTGAAAACCGGTCAACAATTGACGGATAAATCGAGTTATGAACATACAAAAAAATATGAAGACGAATTGAGAACTTCCTCTGTTTTGAAGTCGGTTAAAAAGCCACGGTACCTTAATGGTTAACTCACTCGCGTCGCGCCCCAAACACATAAGACGCGAGTTCGAATTCTGGCCGGAACTATGCACCACTTAGGCATTTTACTGACCTAATCTGCATAGTGTAATGATTACCATGTGGTGACGGTGAAGGAATACATCGTGATGAATTCTGCAACTGTAGTCTCGTTCGTTAGTTTATTTTCTTATAAACTGATATTTTGAATATGATTTCTTTTTCTATGTCAAACTCTGTTTTAGCCGAGTGAAAATTATTGAGATAAATACACGTTCTATGCCCGGTTTCTGAGGTACTTTTAACTGTAGATTATTTGTTCGTTAGCGCTATCGGTTCAATAACTTATAAAATTGTATTTCAGAACACTTAAATTAGGTTCAACTTAACTGACCAATATCAGGCGTTTAGCTTTTCCATATCTTTTGTTTGATGTAAATAAATATTAGATATTCCTTCTTAAATAGATTCATCTAGTGGTGAGTTTTGCTACTAGTCGTAGGTTAACAGTTAACAAAGTCTATCTATTACATAACTTTATGGAATAAATTTTATTGAACTCGATAACTGGTAACCTTAGAAACCAGGCACTAGTCATCAATTACTGGGTTTTATGTTTATTCACTCTATGCCCATAAATAATACGAAAACCAAGATATCTCTAGCTAGGTGTAAAGAGTCCCAAAAACTCCCAGTGAAGCGAAATTAAACAAACATGACAGTTGTTCAAAAACGTATGTATTGTATTATACAATGATTTAAAACATAGTGAGTTCCAAAACGGTACAGCGTCATCTAGTTTTGGCTGGGTAAACTAAATATTAATACCAATTTCGACACTAAGTAATATTTCTATACCGACCACACCGCACATCGATATAATCAATGTTTCAAACCTGACAAGCTGCCTTGGATAATAACGTGGCGGGTATATCTACTGTTCATTCTCCTAAAAATTAAAAGGTCTCAGCCCAACACTGGGACAACTGGAAATGTTCGCCCGGGGAGCGAAAGTTTTTGTACATGCAAAAAAAGCCTTATACACAACGGCCTATTTTTTGTGTAAAGGACTTTAATCTCAGAGGCAGGTAGACCGTCACAACATAAAATGGATTTCATGTAATTAGTCGACGCTATTTTAAAGATACAAAAGGCCTGTGTTTTTCAATTTCTGAGAAAAAGGGAGGAGCAGACAATGATTTTATTAAATGGGTTTAGGCTTTTAAGTAATTAATTCGAGCGGGCGCCCCCTGGCGGTGGCCTTTGGCCACTTATTCAAATTAATCAAATTTATTATTACTCGGGAAACGAGACTAGTGTCCTAACTTGTTTAAACAAACGCTTCGATCGTGGGGTCATGAGCTATGAGGCTTGGTATAGAGACTAGCCTAGCCTCTATGGTATAGAGGCTAGGCTAGTCTCTATACCAAGACCTATCAAAACGACTCATTGAAACAACTCTTCGGTTGTTCATAGGGCTGATTCTTACCTCGGACAATGGGTCAATATGGCGATCCAGTGAGGTAACCTAGCCAGCCTTAGGGGACCTTACCCATTGACTTCGAGGACCTAGTATCGATAGTCTAAGGGATTATAACTGGAATACAATATAAGTTAAGTTTCCTTCATTATTTATATTCGATGCCGAGAATGAACACAGGATACTTTTCATCCCGGATAAAGGGATACATTTTGGGATAGATTTATGGATAGGTTATCCCGGAAAGTAGGATAGACAGGGGATGGGATAGTTTACGATATAAAATGAAGTGAATCTTCCGGGGGCAAATACATAAAAATTTAATACAATTTAATACGCACTAGAGATTGACCTACGGCCGCGGTTAAACTCTGGTAGTTTATAATTTAAAGTACCTAATAAAGTTTAATGAAAAATAAAACAAACTCTTTCACAGAAAATTACAGATTTGCTTGGTTCGAATTTCGTTAGTCTCGAAGACTCGAGGAGTGGAAAATATATTTTTTTAACAAAAACAAAATCGATTTTAAACTAAAAAAAGCAAAAAAATATTGTACAACATCTTGAAGTTGGTGCCAAGTTGTACAACATCTTGAAGTTGGTGTCAAGTAAAACATAAAAAAGGACAACAAATTTACTAAATGCACAGACTTCAAGATGAGTTTTATGCTTTTTAGTCTGTTAAAACATTCTCCAAACTCAACCCCTCTGCAGATTTATTACAGTGCAGATTTCAAATACGAACCTAATTAATAGCCACTGTAGCGAAATTGACTACTAACAATGTACTAACATGACTACAGCAATGATGTCTGGGAGTTTAAGAAAATTAATAAAATTTCAGTGCGTATTTGGCGAAAATTCTTTCGTTTTCCAAGTTTATTATAATGAAAAATTCCAAGACATTGAGTCTGTTCTTTATGCAGTCTGAATAAGTCAGTGCCCGGATTATAGCCGCAGACAGTCTTACGTGCGCTCCCATCAAAGAAGCTTAATCAAGAGACTTTAAAATGTATTGGACAAGTGATGAAATTATTTATACTAGTGGTCGGCCGTGGTCGAAATTCGACCATAATAATTAATATCAAAGACTATACTTCTATAATCACAGATTTCGCCAGACGCCAAGGCTACACTGTTCATTTCACTTGAACAATAAACAAAAGAGTATATAAGTATGCATGGTAGACAACCATTAGAAAGAGTTACAGACAATTTAAACAACAAAGGTATTAAAAAAAACTTCTTTAAAAAAAACCGACTTCAAAAACTATAAAGTATAAAATAACTTAATAAAGATTTTTGACTAAGAATTTATTTAGTTTTTTAAGAGACAAAATAATATAACATTTTCTACATCTTGAAGTCGGTGCCAAGTAAACCATAAAAATGATGGTCATTTTTATGGTTAGAAAAATGACCATCATTTGAAAATGAGGTTAGAAAATGTTATATTATTTTGTCTCTTAAAATCATTTTTATGGTTTACTTGGCACCAACTTCAAGATATAGAAAATGTTATATTATTTTGTCTCTTAAAATCATTTTTATGGTTTACTTGGCACCAACTTCAAGATATAGAAAATGTTATATTATTTTGTCTCTTAAAATCATTTTTATGGTTTACTTGGCACCAACTTCAAGATATAGAAAATGTTATATTATTTTGTCTCTTAAAAAACTAAATAAATTCTTAGTGAAAAATCTTTATTAAGTTATTTTATACTTTTTAGTTTTTGAATTCGGTTTTTTTAAAACGAAGTTTTATGTTTATTTGTTACTTTTTAGTGTCTTGCTATGGGTAGGCCTACGAAAGGTGCCGCGCGCCTTAAAAAATATAGGTCCCAAGAAACTACTGGGCCAAACGATGTTAAATTTTTAGAGGACCAAATGGCAACTATTCCTCATCAAACTACAGAAGAATCACGTAAATCGGATCATAAATCACAGAGTAATAGGAGTACATACATAAAAAAAAATACCAGTAAAGTTAAGAAACTCCTCCTTTTGGAAGTCGGTTAATAAGAAAACACTTGGTCGACTACGGTTACAGCTCCTCAGAATACGAGAGTTGTAACAATACTGCATTGTTGCTCATTTAACAATACAAACACCATTATTTATTAACGGAGATAGCTCGGAAATGAGCCCGTATTATTGATAACCACATATGATAATGAAGGTGGCACTTACCACCACAATCGCGCGTGAGCAACATCGCATGGCCGTCTGATTAATTAAAACTCTTGCATAATTGTCACGTTGGGCCGTCGCCATCCGCACAGAATGATGGGCTTAAAATCCTTTATTTGTAAATTAATTCGCTTATTACGTTCGTAATTATACGCATTTACATAATGATGATATTACTTACAATATAAATCGTGGTAGAGAGCGCCCGGGTCGATCCTGGCCAGAATGCATGCTCCACTTAGTCAGTTTTCTGATCTAATGTGCAGATTGTTACAATTACCATGTGCTAACATCGTGATGCAACCTGCACATCGAGATCACCGATGTGTCAAACCTGCCAAGCCGCCTTGGACAAGCGTGACGGGTATACTGTCCGTTCCCCCTATAATGGGAGGCTCGAGCCCAGCAATGGGACATTTATGGGCTGATATTATATTATCATTATTTACATACATATTGATGACAATTATTATTGTTGATAATGTGTGACTTTATGAAACAAATAAGGAGAGAAACGCTGCTGAAGGAAATTCCTAAACAAAACTAGAGGCGGTAAATTAGTGATACTAAGGTCTGTTCACAATGGCGCTTTCGTCAGGCGTGGACCTCAAGAAAATATATAAAAAGTTACAATGAATGTGGATGAAAAATATAAATAAAAAAGATGATTGTTTGAAGATGTCTGTTATGAAAGAAGAAAGATTTTTCGTTTCCAAAAATATAGTACAAAAATAACTTATGTAAGCGAGTGCACTGTGTATCGTACTCGTACGGGTCGTACGTAATGGAGTGAGTATTGGGATGCAAAAACGTGTCTATAGCGAGCCGCCCCGAACGCGGGCGGAGCGAGCCGAATGTCAGCGGCGGCAAGGACGACACGGCCGAGCCGAGCCGACGCTTTACGAATGCGCACGACGGTCGCCGCGGTAGTTTAACGGGTCCGCGCGTTACATTTATTTATATAAGTTTAGAGAACTAGTAAAACTAGTCTAGTAACTAAAACAGATTTTACTTAAATAAAAACTTTATTAAGTTTTTATACATCGTAAGCGAAGCCCCGAGCAAAAGCTGGTATACATAAATCTTTCTTGGAAAAATATTAGACTGATGGTGAAAACCGCTTAAAAACCCATTCCGTGATATAGTCGAAGTTAGTGGATAAACAGACAGACATGCGAAAAGCGACTTTATTTTATACTGTCTAAAGAAGTTATTTTTGTACTATATATTTGATAATGAAAATATTTTAACAATCACAATCATCCGTGCAGGAACGGAGAAAGAATACAATTTCCTGCAACGGGCGACTTGTCGTAAGAAGCGACAAAACAACCCACAGCCAGGTGGTAGGGTATTTGCCCGACTGGATGGCTACCAGCCCAGGTCTAGATTATGCCGCCATAACAACCTTGTGTTGTGTTCGGGCATTAGTGACCAGGTTCCAGTCTCCCTTAAGAGAGCAGCAGTGCATTTGTAGCACCTTTGGTGTTGCAAATGTTCATAGCCGATGGTAACCGCTTTCCGTCAAGTGGGCCGTCTGCCTGTCTGCTGCACTCATACAATAAAAATCAAATTAAAAAAATCACAATTCAATTAATAATTGCAGATAATTTAAGAATTTCCTTTGAGTCAGGTTGCCTTTTGTTTTACCAAGTAACTACTGTCTTGTTGTGCATTTTTGTATTTGTTTTCGTGAACAATAAAGTGTTCTATATGTCTGTCTAATTCTATATGCACTTTGTTACGAAATATCGTAAAATACGTGTGTACAGAGAGTACAGAGAAATTCAATCGGTGTCCTTTAAGCTTAATGGATCGTTAGTTAACTATGAGTGTGGCATTTGGAGTTTAATTATCAATTAGCCACTCGAGGCTCGTCGGTCGTTATATTAAACGCTTATAGTTTGCGATTAGTTCGTGTTTGCCATCTAACGCTAATTTCAGTTGTGACTGTCTTCGGAAATGAGTTGGATCACGCTCCCCACCACCCGGGGAAGACAAATTTAGCCTAATCTAAAACCTTATCGATTTCAGTTCTAAATTGAATGTATGACACATGTTACAATAAATACACTTTTAAACCGTTGCAAAAAGGAGGCGGTTCTCAATCCCAATATACTGTACTTTTTGTTTGTTTTATGCGATTTCTCCATCATTTCTTTTTTATTCAAAAGTATCTTACGATCCTAGAAGAGTCAAGAGCAACCTTCGAATATTATATGCACGTACAACGTGTTTCATGTATTTTTATTTTCTAAACCTATTCAAGTATTTGCGTAACTAAAAACTAGAGAATAAAAATAAAAATTCTCGTTCTGTATTGTATCTATTTTTTTCACTTGTAAGAACTATATTGGAATATGCGACGCCTGTTTGGTCCCCGTTTTATTGTGTTCATCTAGATGAGATTGAAAGAGTACAGAAAAAGTGTCTTAGAATTCTAACATATAGACTTAAGGTCGGACGTAATAAACTTCACTATGAAGATAGGTTAGCTCACTTTCAAATTAAATCATTATCTTTTCGCCGCATATGTTTTGACTTAATATATTTATATAAAATTATACACTATATAATTGACTGCCCTGATTTAATTTCGCAAATATCTTTCAACATAAGATTTACGGCCCGAAGATCACACAATACTCATATTTTTTTGCTTTAGAAGTCCATAATAACAATATATCCTATTTCAATCCCATTGTCAGAATGGCTCGTTATTATAATGAGGTGGCGGGCAACAATAGAGATATTGATATATTTGAACCAAATTTCAATAAATATTGTAAAATATTAAAAAATATCCTCAATTCTTAGTAAATTTATAATAAATAATATCTGATCCAAATAAAGATACATATATATATTTAAAGATAAACTTGACTAAACAATCATAATATTTAGTTATAAGTAAGTCATTTTCAGTCTCGTACTATTTTTATATATGCACTTATTTGTGGATTGCAATTCAGATTTTTGTTTATATATTAGTTATAAGGTTTTGTAATGATTGTAATTTGTTTTGTGCATCAATAAATTAAAAAAAGTAACTAAAAACAAAATTGACCTCAAAAGACTTAAAGACGAAGAATAAATCTAACAAAATTTTTTTTTTTTATATATTAAACAGGATTGCATTTGGCCACGACCACGTCCAATTCCGGACAATGATGCGCTTAAAGATGGTTGGAGCACGCATAACCTAGATAGTACCTATTCACACGAGCCTTGAAGATACCCTGGTTGTACTTTTCGGGAAACACGAACTCTGGAGTGCATTCCACAATGCTGCCATACGTAAAAGGAACTTGGAGACGAAACGTTTAGTACGCACTGGTAGCGTTTCCACTGTGAAACGATGGCGTAGCCAGAGCGCCTTGTGGTCCGAAGATGGAATGGTGTAGGGGGAATCAGGTCGAACATCGAATCAGATCTAAAGTGACTTAAAGATTTTTTTTTGTTTAGAATAAAAATGTCTGTTTTGTATTTGTTGTATTTTTATGTTTTCCTTTATACTGACTTCAAGACTAGAAGACCATCTTTGAATTTATGGCAAATTTATTTGGGTTTTATGGCAAATCAATTACAAAACATAAAAAAGCCAAGTCCGTGCATTTGTTTAATGTATCTCAAAGTAACTGAATAGTGTACTTTAGTCGTATGCTTGGGATGGTGTTGTTTGACAACACACAACTAGTATATTTAGATAAATATGTGTGTTTGTATTGTAATTTATGTAACATTTTCTTTATATTTACGTATATATTAGTATATTATATCTATTGAATACCTACCCCCATCCATACCGAGTTTCTGTCCATCCAAAGGTTGTCTGAAAGAAGTCGCTCCCAGCGATAAGACCGCCCATTGTACTTATCATTACGATTGTATATATAAATTTATTTTGTAACATTGTGTGCAATAAGGTATATTATATTCTATTCAAGATGTTGTAGAAAAATTCACTTATTTTTTAGTTATTCTTGAAGTGGATGTCTTTTTTGTTAGATTTTGTTTTTAAATATTCTTTTGAAGTCGTTTTGTTTTTTGTTTTCAAATATCACGTCGAGAACAAAGATAATACGATATTGTTACAACTTAAGTTCCGTAAAACACAAAATCCACCTGCATATCTATAAAAACACACTTTATTACCTGTCGGCATTTGAACTAATTGTAATTCTTTTATGATCGTCTTCTTTTGTTTACTTATTTATTGGCATACGTTTCTACAGAACAGCCGTTGTTTTATTATACTCGTTTATGGCCGCTTACGGCCGAGTCACCAGCCAGGTGTTTCGGATTACGTCGACTACGATACGGGCACATTTGTGTTCGTGAGGTATAAAACGACAGCCTGGTGGGGAGAGGGGGCATTCAAGCGAGAATCACGATCAAGACGTGATGTGTGTACAATCGGGAATCTAGTAGTGACGGACTTTGCGCGTTTTATTGAATTACGACCCTCTGAATTACGTTTGTATTTGTTGTGTTTACGTGTTTGTATAGTTCTAATAAACTCTATAATAATTCCAACGGCATTTTAATTCGAGTCCCGTAACTCGTAACAATATGTTTGTACGCTGTGCGCTCGTGCTGTATTTACGTTGCCTCGCAGTTTTGCAGTTACTGGACCTTAAAGCCATCTCCATTATAAAAAGCTAACTGGATGTTGAGGTCGCGGGTCCTTTCATATAACTTTCCCGGTTAAGGTGGAAGGACGCGGGGTTTGTTTGTCAATTAAGTGGAAGTTGTTAAAGCCACCGTTTGCCAGTGGCCTGCGACCTTCCCTTTTTTGCCCGACCGCACCACAGATTAAATGCAACTTTATAAAACTTCCCACAAGCACGAGCAATTTCAACGTGAAATTTTAATATATACATGAAGTTTTTACGGTATTTTTTAAGGTTCCGCAGCCATTTTGTCATAATTAGAACCCTAATGGAAATGTTACATCCGGTGTCATCAATGCTTTGCAATGATGTGTCTACCGTGACGATACCTTAAGGGCTCAGCGGAAGATCAGCCTTTGTCTTAACCGGCCGGCATTATGCTGAGACTGGTGCCCCATTTGGGACAAAATTATATTACTTTAGTTTTTAAATATGTTAGCAATTATATACTGTATCTGATGTAATTTGTCCTGAATAAAATTACTTACTTTCTTTATTGTCTGTCATAATTATTTTTGCCAGAAACTGTATGAATGATTTACACTGATGCCGTTCATGCTAAGATCGCCGTCCGGTTAAATATTTTTAAATAAGAAAGAATCAGAGATTTCTCTCTAATGCATTCCTTTACTTCCGATCCAATGTCGCAAAAAATACACTAGTAGTGTACACACGGCGAGATTTGATCGAACCGAGATCTTAGCATGAACGACATCACAGTGTGAATCGAGCCTTAGTCTATATAGGCACTTTTGGTGTAGTAAGTACCACAAAAAACTAAATATTCGTAATTTTTTTATCTGTATGTCTTTCAAGACCACGGACCATGAAAATGGAACCGGACTTTCGGAGGGCTTGCGTGGGGGGCCATGGGAAGGCCAACACGTTACCGCCCCTTGACTTTAATGTAAATGTGGCGTGACACTGACCGGCGATTATCCCTCTCTACACGGTACACCATATAATAATACACCAAAGGACAAGCCTCGGCCAGTGTAGGACTATTGTGAGAAATGAGGACAAAAAGTACTGGGCTATTGGGGTGAACTGCTAGTGGTACTAGGGGTCTGGAAATATGGGGACCATGGCGTCTGCCCGTCGCAAGATTTGTAGAATATAGCTTTGGCGTAAGTAAATTTTGACAATTTATATCTTCGAAACTGTGGTAATGCGATATTGTGAACTTGATTTAGGTGACCCTGAACAAGGAGCCGTAGTCTTCCCCTCTCCTCCCCCACCCCCTAATAGTGAAGAGGGTGTATTTCCCCGCAGGACACCCTGAGTTTGTCAGCCAAGCGTCGGGGCGTCCCAGATGCACCTACTACACGACCAACAAAACTAGACCACGCGTACCTCCTAGTACCCATCTAGTACCATTCGCAGCTTTAATAAGTTTGCACATATTTCGCTCATCATTTATGTACTTAGTTGTTTTGTTGTAATCTTTTTGTTGGTCATTAAGATTTTTCTAATTGTTTTTTATTTCTTATTACATATAAATTTGCTTTTTGTCCCCTATTCTATTTTACTATTCTTTAACAAATATTTTTATTTCTTTATTTATTTCAAAAATTAAAAAAGTTTTCGACTCATATTAATGCTAGTAGTGATAAATATAATTAGATGCAAAAATAGACTAATGAACATAATCAGGTTGGTATTTTTAGATTTTTTTGCAATCGGTACTCGTCACGGTCGATTGCACATTTGGCATTCGTCTAATTGGGTTGGTTGGCTTAGTGTCTCGTAAATAGTTCCTATGTTAGATTTAGTGGGTAGTCCGATGGCCGACTTCCCCGTGGCTTCCGCTCGAAGGTCATGAAGAGCTCCCGTCGTTCAGGAGTCCCACTCTCCCCTCGATGTTCTCCGCCCAGGTCCGAGGATAGAGTCCAAAAACACAAAGAAACCGGTACCGCGTGGTTATTACAAAATTCTCAAATGCTAACTGAATGAAATTACACGTATCATGAAATAATTTAATTAAAATATAAAGTGTATTCAATTTTGTTAATATAGTTCCACTGGTAATAAGCAGGGGAATTGAGCCAAACAATCCGATTAGAGTGCATCCTTTGAATACGAATAACGCAGAATGAGTGTCTTAATTGGTTTGCATCGAAACAACGCTGGCGTGCCTAATTAGGCGCCGCTCTTATTAAACGAATAAGGCGGTCTAACCGTACTATTTACTTCGCTAATTTTATATTAAATTCAGTTTTAATATGTGTTAATATAACTAACTTATCTATGTTGGTATAACTACTAAAAACACATAGAACTAGAGGTTTTCCCGCAGCTATGCCGCGTGAAAACCCCCTAGATAAGGATCTCTTTGTTACTTACATAAAAACTAAATTAGGTTTTTACATATTTATTTATTTTATTTTATTTGGGAGGTTTACAGATGTAGTCTTACAAACTAACGTTACAGAGATATCTAATATATTAGACATAGAACTTTGTTTCTTATCTAATTCACTACAATAATGTTACAACCTGAACGCCGACAAAAGATAAATTTACACCTGCATACCTGTAGACATTTTATTACCTTTTCGGCATTTGGACTTCTTTTGTTTACTTTGTGTTTAAAATTTGTAATTAGAAAAACAGCCCATTGTGTATTGTAATCTTTTATGGTAGTCATTAGCCAGGTGTGATTCTAGGAAATTCAGTCCACGCGGCCGAACAGACATATTGTATGTGTACAGGATGAAGCAATGCCCCAATCGAGAGATGAGGCAGTCAAGCGACAACCACAAGCGAAACAAGACTTGTGTACATTCGGTAATCTATTTAGTGACGGACTTTGCGCGTGTTATTGAATCGTGCATTACGTTTGGACTGGTTGTATTTAGTTATATTTGTACCTGTTTTATACGTGTTTGTATAGTTCTAATAAACTCTATAATAATTCCAACGGCATTTTAATTCAAGTCCTGTAGCTCGTAACAATAACAAAGAAACTAAGTCCATATAATCTACACAGCTGCCCAGCAAAACATAGAGACGAGTCGGAGCCAACGTGATTTGAAGTAATCAATGAATGACTTGTTTCCTATTATTGCCGCCTACAAATATAATAACAAAAAAAATCGTAATATCAACATTTATTGCTCCACACGTTGTGTCAGGGGCTATTAAATTTTACTCCAAATATTGCATTGTACGGCCATTCTCTCTTCGCTGTTCGCCATTACACAAGTCAAATCAACTCGCATTTATATCCTTATGTTATACGCTAACTGTGGCGGCAACATCTATGACAACGTATTTGTTAGTGAATTGAAAATATGCGATTGCAGCGCCATCTATTTAACTAATCTGTCTATTTTATGGAAACCACATAATTTATCGGGCTAAAATGTATCCCAAGTATTAACTTGGGTTATAAGCCAGCACTGTGTCGTAGTTCAATCATATATGTTTAGTAGTTTCCAAAAAAGATGCGATCGCAGCGTTACTTTTTCGCTATTTTCGTCTATCCCACGGAAACCACGCCATTTATCGGGATAAAAACTATCCTAAGCTACGCCCGGGATATAAGCTAGCTCTATATCGAGTTTCATTTGAACCCGTTCAGTATTTTTTACGTAATCTATACATATAATAAAACTGTAGAGGTCAAATTTCTGTATAATGAAAAAAATTCTGAAAACCGAGTCAGTAAGAAGTGAAATAGAACTAATTTAGATTTTTTCAAATTTTTGTCTGTCTGTTTGTACCGGCTGATCTCTGAAACCACTGGACCGATTTAAATGAAATTTTGTATGGTGGTAGCTTATATCCCTGGTCAACATATAGGATACTTTTGAACCCGAAAAATTAAAGAGTTCCCGTGGGATAGTTAAAAACACGCACCACGCGGACAAGTTGCGGGCATCAGCTAGTGCTCTAAAAGGTAGACAGACAGAAATTATAAAAATTGCATTTTCGTAATCTCCTGGTCCGAATTGTCCCTCCTGAATTTTTTCACATTTTTAAACGCAATGTACAAACTCGAACCATTTACATGTTTATTATAGTAATATATAGATAATTTCACAATGTTTTTTCAATATCTTTAAATATATAAAAAAAGTCGCTTTCTACGTCTGTTTGCCTATCTGTCTGTACATCCGGTAACTCCTCCATAACAATGTAACGGATTGGATAATTTTTTTAAGGCAGTTTTATATATATAGACAAACTTTTGCCAGCGGCTTCGCTCGCGATATACAGAAATCTAATAAAGTTTTTATGTAAGAAAAATAGAACTACATACTTACTAATGTTTACCCCGCGGCTGACTTTTTAACACATAGGTATACAAAGACGACGTTGTAGCCAGTAATTGCTCAATCTCACATAATACTGGAGTCAAATGGTTGAGCTAATCGAGTTTCGTAAGATAAGTGGGAGATTATTATTATCACACTTATTAGTATATTACTGTATATTATAAATATGTTAATCTTAAGCTGCACGCAATTTATTATGAATAAGATCATTGTCTATCCAAAGGCTCTCTGGAAGAGATTGCTCTATGCAATAAGGCCGCTCATTGTACTACCTTCTAATTGTAAGATATGAAAATTTGTTACTGTTTTTATTTTGGTGTACAATAAAGAGTATTGTTGTTGTTCCGGTGGCCCTCTTTTCCACCGCCCCCCACCCCCCACACCGCCTTCATTCTATCTCTCCTATCGCCCAATCTTATCTTTGCTACCTCATCTCCATTATCTCATTTTTAGTTCCTTCTTGGTTGGCGATGTCAAGCGTCGCTTCTCGCAATAAAAACTTGTCGTTAATTAAAATAACCCTGGTACATTACGATTATAAAGTTGAATTATCATAATTATAATTGCATTTAAAAAACTATTTTACAAAAAATATTTCCAACTTACGTACAAACAATAAAATTGCATTTGATACAGAAGGTTTGCAGAAATGATTTATGCCTATTTGTGGCGCTCGGCGTGGAAGCGGAGGCAATCGGGCGGAAAGGCGCGCACCGCCAATAATGGCGTGATTTGCAGCCTCCAGCGCTATGCGACTCATTTAACTCACTTAGGTAACTTCCACTTGTACTCAATAATACGAATTGTATCTATTTGTGTAGTTCGTGTTCTGGTTGCTTCGAAAATAATATAAGTCTAGTAAGTATCTATTTCTTAGTAAATCTGTAGAGGAGTCGTGTTTGTTCAATGAATGCACAAAAGAGAAAAAAGGGGGGCTAACACGGATCAGCAGATTCCGAAAATATGACTTTCAGAATTTTTGTCTGTCTGTCTTTTCGAGCATCACGTAAGAACTACTAAACAGATTTGAATGAAACTCGACATAGAGCTAGTTTATATCTGGAATCTATACTTAGGATACTTGTTGTCTCGTTAATAATGACATTGTTTCCATGGTTATTATAGTGCCGTCGTTACAAGTCATTAAAAAGGTAGTTATGGCAAAGCTACTGACTATCACTTATACAAGTAGTAAAAATATAAAATATAATTATGTACATGGAGTAAGAAGTAGGCTTAATATGCCTCTTGTATATTCATTCCAAAAATATTTACCAATAAATCTGAGTTTGAATAAAAGAACTTTTCAATATGAAATAATACAGTATAGTGATTTGAACGAACAGAAAAGAACAATGAACATTGTAAGATTATTTTGTTAATCGCATCCTTGTATCCACGATATACGTGCAATGTATGAACAATATGACTATAGCACATAGGACTACTATAGATACAGACTAGTGGTCTCCCGTGGTCGAAATTCGACCATAAAAATGAATGTCAAAGAATATACTTCTGTAATCACAAATTTCGGCAAGGCTATACTGTTTATTTGACTTGAACAATAAACAAAAGAGTATATATGCGTGTGTGTGTCAAATACATGGTAGTGTGTGTAATGTTTTTTTATTGATTTAATATATTGTCAGGACTGCGGGACTCGAATTAAAATGCCGTTAGAATTACTATAGAGTTTATTTGGAACTATACAAACACGTATAACCATAGGCACAAATATAACTAAACACAACCAGTACAAACATAATGCACGATTCAGTAACACGCGCAAAGTCCGTCACTATATAGATTATCTAATTTACACACGTCTTGCCACGCTTGTGGTTATCGCTTGACTGCCAATATCTCGATTGGGGCATTGCTTTATAATGCACGGTGCAATATGTCTACCTGGCAAGCGTCGACACAATTTCCCAGAAATTGTAATCCGCACATCTGTCTAATTATGCCTGAGAACGGCCATAAACGAGTACAATAGGCTGCTCTCCACAATAACCAATAAATAATTAAACAAAATAAGACGGTCATAAAAGCGGTTCAAACACTGACGGCGGGTAATAAATGTTCTTTATTTACTAATATGCAGGTGGCCCAATTGTTACAGTATTCTTTATGCATAATTTAAAAAAATACTTGTGATTCTGCACTCCTTCTCTATATAGGTATAAACTATAAGTGTGCGAATATCATACTCCTCCGTCCGCGCAATTTTCGTAAAAAGGGGTACAAAGTTTTTGCTGTGTTTTTGCTTCACGTATTAATAAATAGATTTTGACACCACACATAAATATATTCACGCTTATTACCCGTGATGGTAGACATCTCTCTAATATACATTTAAAAGTCTGTTTGTAATGTCAAAATAACAGCATTTTACTGAAATTTGAATTTTTAAAATTTGTATCTATCTGGTTGTTCCGGCTAATTTCTGAAACGTCTGGACTGATTTCGACGGGACTTTCACTGGCAGATAGCTAATGTTATAAAAAGGTAATTTAGGCTACTTTTTTTAGGGTTCGAAAAAGTCCCACACGTACGAAGTCGCGGGCACAGCTAATATTAGATAAGATCCGAATAGCCTACAATTTCGACAAACATGGAATAAATAATGAAAGATAAACGAGGAACTAGTTGACAGGGAGTCAAAGCTTACTCCTACAAATATTAACTAAACTTTGTAAACAGGTTCACGTTACTAAACATTTTGTCGCCTCAGAATGAATACACCAACAATAAATTTGCAACGAAATTTAAGTAAATCAAATTAAGAGGCACTTAATTGAAGCAGTGGGGTGGAGCCCGAAATTATTTCACCGCGTTATAAAGCAAACTTAATTAATTCAACATTTCGTTCATAATAGCACGACCCTTTCTATAGCCTCATATCACCTACATGTGTGGCAGACTAATACATGTGAATACAAGCAATCTACATATGGCTTTGTCCTTTCTCCGCGAACATATCTCAACTATTCGCACAAAGGGCCTGTGAGATATTTTACAATGCCACGTATGGCAACACCATAGTCATATAGCACCATAGTTATACAGAGGGGTTACTTCAAACTGGCAGTATGCACAGCTGATTGTGTACAATTTGTCAATACTACGCTACATATGAAATCAATAGAGATGTACAAGATACCCTATACAAAGTATCTGAATAAAAAATACAAGATACTATTAAAATAAGTATTTGAGAGACCAGATACAAGATACTTTTGAAAATTGTATTTGAAATACTAGATACAAAGTACGTATCTTCTACTACTATACTAATACTTTTTAAAGATAAAATACTTTTTGAAAGAAATCCCAATTTTATCAAACTTAAGTTTATTACATGAACTATGAATAGATCATGCAAATGTGATAAAATATTACATTTTTAAGGTTTTAATTGAGACCAGTACTTCAAACATTTTATCACTCTTTTTTCTTCCATGAGGTCTCAATATCATATACCCCTAAAAGAAAAGCTAAATAGGGGCAGAATTCGGTAAACAAGTGTTATATCTTAAAATATTCACTTAGAGAGTGTATTCATTGTCCTTCAACGCAGATTATTTTCGCATTTTCATGGTTTCACTAAGAAGTTACTGCATTGCTAAAAGTTCTTGTATGGAATTATAATAAGAGTTCCATCGGGTTCCACGTGGAGATGTCTTTTAATAGGTTGATTTAAATTTAAAAGGTGCCTTCAGTTTTATTTTCAGTATAAGGTGGCAAAAACGTATTTTTGCAAATAAAGTATTTACAAAATACTAAGATAATTGACGAATGGTATCTAAATACAAGATACAAAACACATTTTTAAAAAGTATCTAGATACAAGATGAAGATACGTATTTTGTATCTTGTATCTGTATTCCAGATACTTGTATCTTAGATGCCACATCTCTGGAAATCAAGTAGGTAGTTGGAGATTATTATTGACACAAACTTTGTTTGCATATATTGAAAATAAGCGTTTATAAAACTTATATATAAGATACGTATAGGTATTAAAAAACTGTTTTAAAATTAACTAATTATAATGAACAACTTGAGAGTAAACTAAACAATAACATTACTCATTGATACCTACTTGACATATTTGTCTTCTGTGATCGTGGCTACTGAAAAGTAGTCGGACCGTCGGAATAGAAATCAAATAAAATACCACGCTTTAAATCGTTAAAACGGAGTTTTATTATAGTTACAATTGTTTCTAGAATACGGCATACATATTGGTTGCGCCGAGGAACACCTCTGTATAAATACTTCCTCCCCATCCTCACCTTCATTTTAAATGAAGAATGCGCAAAACAAGAGACATTCAACTTATTTTCAGTGCTGTCATCGCATTAGATAGTGAAAATGATTGTTGAAACACAATATTGAAGTAAAGCATTATAATAACTTAAAGAATTCTCCTAGCAAATCCTAGTGAGTGTGTGAACCCCCGGGGGACGACTGCAGTGTGGCGGTGGACTGGTGGAGAGGTAAGTTACTCTCTCCTTGCTTCTTCTTCCACGTCCTTTTATCTTCTCCCGGCCATCGCATCGCGCCCTCACATATTAGACCAAATATTGTAGTTAAATTTTGAATGTAAAAGTTGTTCAAAAGAACTGTTTTTAATTGAAATCAAATAATTTATTGCATAAAAACATGGTAGATGTCCACGCAACACTATATTACGCCGCGTCGGCTATGTGCGGGCCGAAAGATGCCGAACGACCGCCGAGCGGCTCCGACAAAAGGTGTGGCCTTTTGACAAAAATTTACTTCGCGAACAGCTCCCGTCTTGTTGACAACTAAAAATTGTATAAAAGTATTTCAAGTTCATTTAAAGTATTGTAAAGTAAATATACAAGTACAGTAAATATAGTGCTATAAAATAAAGTTTGTTGTTATTTATTTGCAACAGTAGGTATACAAATAGATGTTTAATCAGTCCTGGGAGAGAGGGGATTTTCTATACGATATAATAAAATTATAAACATATAGATCTCAAAGAATATTTTATTGCAGTGAGTGCCAACAACATTCAAATTAAATGCACCCGTCTTATGCACATATAGAATGCAAACCATACCGCGATGTAACTTTCCAGTGGCGCCATCTAGTTTATACAACATTATCTACAAACATTCCGCACCCTAAGAACAAATTGACAAATTTGTTCTTTATCACACATAAAGAAAGATACAAAAAAAAAACCATAGAACTCAAAATAAAAACAATAATTTGAAAATTAAACATTAGAATAAGATAAAATACAAAGTTTAGAAGTAGGTCTTTTTATGACAGATGCCTTGGTACGCAGTGATACAACTCGTGTTATACCGTCACTGCCCGGATGCTTGGTAATAATCCGTCCCAACAACCATCGTGAAGGAGGCAAATCCTCCTCTTTAATTAATACTAAATCCCCTATGTTTGGTTCCGGAGATTGCGAAGCCCATTTGTATCGATGCAAAAATGTGGTTAAATATTCCTGCGACCAACGTCGCCAAAAATTTTGCATCATCCGCTGAGTTAACTGCCATCTACGGAGGCTAGTTATGTTTTGTGATTCAAAATTGTGCTCCGGAACTGCAAGTAAAGGCTCCCCAACGAGGAAGTGACCGGGAGTGAGAACCTCAAACCCATCTGAATCACTCTCAATACGTGAAAGTGGTCTAGAATTTAGGCACGCTTCAATTTGAGTCAGAACTGTTGCCAGCTCCTCGTACGTCAGGGTTGTATCACCAATTACTCGACGCAAATGAAACTTGACCGACTTCACACCGGCCTCCCATAACCCTCCGAAATTTGGTGAATGTGGCGGGATAAAATGCCACGTAGTTCCGTTTGATGCTAAAGTTTCTGCTAACTCTTTATGCAACCCCGATTTTGCCGCGTAGAACAATTTATCTAGCTCCCGAGACGCTCCTACGAAATTTGTTCCGTTATCACTCCATAAATTGGAGCAATAACCCCTACGAGACACAAATCTTTTAAAGGCAGCTAAAAACCCTTGTGTCGTCAAATCGCTAACTACTTCAATATGTATGGCTTTCGTAGCCATGCACACAAACAAGCAAATGTAACCTTTGTAGGCATTTTGACCCCGTCCCTTTGAAATTCGCACATTAATTGGACCCGCAAAATCCACGCCACTATTACTAAATGGGCGTGTTGGTGTTACCCTAGACGACGGTAACTGTCCCATCAATGGCGTTGTAGTTTTGGCTGAATATCTGATACATTTTACACAGGTACGCATATGACGTTTCACTAAATCTTTCGCCCCCAGTATATAATATCTGGACCTTAGATACGCCAACATCAACTGCGGTCCGCCATGTAGTGTTTTTGAATGTGCATCAGCTATCACCAAATCAGTGAGATTAGATTTCTTCGGAAGTAGTAGAGGATGTTTCTGACCTTCACTGAGTGGTGCTTTGTCCAACCTTCCTCCAACTCGTAAATTGTCATTTCCATCTATAAAAGGAGTCAATGATTTCATCTGCCCCTTCAATTTCCCCAATTTATTAATCATTAAAAAATTTATCTCTTCAGCGAAATTTTCCTTTGACATTTCCTCACACATACATCCATTGCTTCTCGTAATTCTTCCGCTTTTAAAAATCCTTTCTTTATGCTCTTATTCTTTCTCCATGATAATACACGTCTCATATATGCAACCACTCTGATAAGTTTATTTAAAGTCGAATATTTATTCCAAATTATGTCATCATTGCTAGCAACCAAATTAACTTTAATTTCTTCTAATTCTGTATCTAAATCTTTTACTTTACTGTACTTGATGTCCCTTTCATGCAAAAACTCAGGACCTTCAAACCATAATTTACTACCCAATAATTCTGAGGGTTTAAGACCTCTCGATGCGCAATCAGCAGGATTCGATTTCGATTGCACATGAGACCACTGATGGGCTTCTAATGTCGTCAAAATTTCAGACACTCGATTTGCTATGAACGTCTGCCAACGACTTGGATGGCTGTTCAACCATGCAAGCACCACCGTAGAATCGGTCCATGCCTGGATGCATCTTTTGAGATATTAAGCGTTTCTGCCACTTCAATTAAAAGTTTCGTAACGAGAACCGCTCCACAAAGCTCCAGTCGCGGAATAGAAATTTGTTTAATTGGCGCTACTTTCGTTTTGGCTGTTACAAGCGAAACATGAACATCTCCATTCTCACCAACAACTCTGATATAGACAGCCGCAGCGTATGCCAATTTGGAGGCATCGCTGAATCCATGGAGTTCAACAAGGACATTATTTGCACTAGTGTTAAGCCAGCGAGGTATTTGCAACGTGGAAAGGAGAGTAAGTTCCCTGCGATAGGTAAGCCATTCATTTAAAATATTGCTTGGAACTGCTTCATCCCATGCTACACCCGATAACCACAGCTTTTGTATCATCGTTTTTGCGAGTATTACTGCAGGTGCAACCCAACCAAGCGGATCAAATAAACGTGCTACGTCTGACAAAATTATTCTTTTTGTTACAGGTTCCTGAACCTGCGGTAGCAACACCGTATATTGGAAGGTATCCATCATCCTGTTCCAGGTAAGTCCTAACAACTTCATTATATCATCTACTTTGAGTTTTAGTTCTTCATTCATACCTATCCCATCTCTGCTTTCTTGAATTCTATCTAATAGCTGTTTACTGTTGCTCGACCATTTCTGTAGCTTAAATCCTCCTTTCTGTAGTAATTCATTCATCTCATTATAAATTATTATTCCTTGCTCAACTGTATCACAACCAGTCAGCAAGTCATCCATGTAAAAGTCTTGAACGACTCTTCCCGCTGCCATCGGATACTTCACTCCTTCATCGATAGCAACTTGCTGTAATGCTTTTACAGCCAGATATGGAGCCGACGCAGTACCGAATGTAACTTTACTTTCAGCATTTTCCTTCCAAAGAATTCTTTGGAAATCTATGTTTTGCTGTGTTACTTTTATCTGCCTATACATCTTTATGATATCTGCCGATAAACAAATCCGGTTTAACCTCCATTTCATTAAGAGATGTCGCAACTCTGGCTGCAATCTTGGACCGACCATCAGAAGATCATTAAGCGAAATTCCATCTTCACCTTTGCAGGAAGCATCGAAGACTATTCTGACCTGAGTTGTATCTTTGTCAAACCTTACTACTGCAAAGTGAGGTAAGTATACTGCTTTTGAATTATTTACTTCCTCTTCCGGTACCTTTTCCAAATGTCCCAGTGATAAATATTCTTCCATAACTTGTGAATATTTTGCTTTCATATCCGAATTCTTTTCTAATTTATTTATTACAAATTTTAATCTATTTCCCGCTATTTTCTTACTATTCTTTATTTTCAGATCCAGTTCTTCGTTCTTGAATGGCAACCTAACCACATATCGACCAGTCGTATCCCTGGTAGTCGTGTAACTGAAGAACTCCTCACATCGCTTCTCTTCATCGGTGAGTATACCACCTTTATTTAACTGAGGTTCAGCTTCCAGTTCCCAAAACTTTTTTAACATATCGTTAACCTCGACACAGGAATGCATAACTACTACATTCGCTGTTGGTTGATGTAAAGCTGTAACTCTACCTGATAATATCCAGCCCAACGAAGTATTTTGAGCCACCAAGTTGTTTTCAGGTCCTTTTCTAACACCGTCTTGAATAACTTTACTATATACTTCGGCACCTAACAAAATATCAATTTTGTTAGGTGTGTTATACTGTGGATCAGCTAACGGTAAGTCACATACCCACTCAGAAGTTACTATTCTCTTGCTAGGTAGAAGAGTAGTTATAGACTTTAGTATATAAACATCTACTGATAATTTTACCTTTGCGTCATAAATCGAGCTAAAGGTTAAAGTTGTCCTACCTTTAGCTGAAACACTCTGATTTCCTTCTAAACCTGATATATATCCTTTTACTGGGGACTTCTTAAGACCCAAGTACTGAGCTGTTGCTTCCGTAATAAATGATGCTTGTGCACCTTGATCAAGCAAAGCCCTGATAGTATATTGATCCCCCTTGTTATTTGCAGCTCGTACGAGTGCTGTTGCGAGCAGCACCTGACTACGTGCTTCCATCCCGCCTGATGAAAAGCACACCACAGGAGCGGAAGTACTTGCTCCACTCTTAACTAATGATATCGCGCCAACTTCACTCGTTGATGAACCTGTACCTGCACCACCTAACGATGAACCTGCATTCCCGGAACCATTAGGATGAAGCAACGAATGATGTTTGCGATTACACACCCTGCACGATATCTTTGACAAACAAAACTTGGCTGAATGTTTATCACCCAAACAATTAAAACATATTCTGTTTTTCTCAACGAAACCACGACGAGCCTGTACCTCTGCGTTGGCAAACTGTTTACAGTTAGCTAAACGATGATTATCGCTACAAAATTTACACACCACATTTGCTACATGAAATGTCTTAGGTTTATGAGTATAAGATCGATTGTTAAATTTGGCTCCTGAGTCCAGGAATTCTAACGCGCGATATCTACTGGTTATAAATTCCTTAAATTGCGCCATAGTTGGTAAATCTTGTGAAGAGTTGCTAGCTATCTGTAATTCCCATTGTTTTCTGGACTCAGAATCCATCTTTAATGTAAGCATATAAATTACTATAACGTCCCAAGTAGATACATCAACTCCTAAATTAGCTAAAGAACCAAGACATTCTGTAGTTGTATCTATCATTTCTTTTAACAGTGTTGGTGATTCTGACGAAATTATTTTCTGATTAAACAATCTTTTAAAACAGAATATGTAAGAAACCTTTTATTATTATACCTCTCCTCAAGCATTGACCAACATCTATCATAGTTATCGGAAGATATATTAATGTGCCTTACTAATTGCTCTGCCCCTCCTGACAGAAGCCCTTTCAAATATTGCATCTTTTGTGCCTTGTCAATCTCTGACTTATGCACAAGAGATACAAACAAATCGAAATGTAGACCATTGACTATAATCACCAGAAAACTGTGGAATAGTTATTTTAGGTAATTTCAAATTATTATGGTTAGAGCAATTAGTATGTTGCGATGTTTGTGTTACATTTGTTGAAAAAGCAGATAACTTAGATTTCAATACACATTTATACTCTACATAACACTCCTCGGTAACATAAAACAAATCATCAGTTACATATTTTGTAGCTTGTAATAATTTAACATCACTACTACTAACAATGTTTGAATGATTACTCAAATATTGAGCCCACATTGCTTCTAACGATTCCAATCTACTTTCCATATAATCTTTAGTTAATCTTTCTTTAGAAGACTTTTTGAAATTCAGAAAACTTTTCTCAATTCGTTTTTGCAAATCGCATTGTAAATGTATCTTAGACTCCATCATAATTAAAGAAAAATAAACTAACTCCAAATTTACAATAACAGTTCAATTTCAATTTAAAGTTTCAATGATACAAATTCTTAAAAATTTTCTAAGTCCCAAACTACAAGTAATTTTCTTCAAAAATATTCTAAGTGTTTGAAATAACACGATATCAAAAAAAAATTGGGCATAGGTTCCCCGTCTGAACCAAATTCTTAAAACTATTCTAAGTCCTAAAATTAACTCTAAAATTTTACAAGTGACAAATCGATAAAATTATTTCAAGTCCATTAATGAATGAATTTAACGTTCAAAATTGACTAACTTTTACCACTAATAATATCAAAGTACTTACAGTTTATTCCATGGATGACACTCGCACTTCACTACTGGATGACGTCACGACGCACACGCACTTAGCCACTTAATGACGTCACAACTTACACGCACTTAGCCGCTCAATGATGTCACAACGACCACGCACTTGGCCGCTTGATGTTGACGTCACGCCTTTGCCGCACCCCTGCTGCTACCTGATTGGTTGGACCCCTCCTGGTCACAACCCTGCTCCTCCCTCCGACCACTGCCCTCCTGCAGTTATCGGACGGTCTACTGATCAGTACCCCGCCTGGTACTGAACTTCCCTCTTGCTAGTAGGTTCCAAACGGCTCTTCACCGTACCCCCGGAACCAAGTCCTTATCCACCCAGGACTTATCAAAATCGCTCTTTGATTTAATCCGTATCCGACTCAAGCAAGGACCAAAAAATGTTTAATCAGTCCTGGGAGAGAAGGGATTTTCTATACGATATAATAAAATTATAAACATATAGATCTCAAAGAATATTTTATTGCAGTGAGTGCCAACAACATGCAAATTAAATGCACCCGTCTTATGCACATATAGAATGCAAACCATACCGCGATGTAACTTTCCAGTGGCGCCATCTAGTTTATACAACATTATCTACAAACATAGATGTTGACATTTTAATAATTATTACATGTATTTTGCCGGTTCGGCGAACAATTTGTTGTAACTTACATAGGTACATACTATTCTTACTTTATTACTTATTTAATTTTAATTATTACTACATGTATGTCTCTGCAGACCACGGGCCATAGAAATTGCCCGGACTTTTGGAGGGCTTGCGTGGGGCCCTACTTCCGGTAAGAGTAGGCTTCTTGTAGGGAATGAGAACAAAAGGCACTGGGCTATTGGGATGAACTACTAGTCGATTTACAGATCGGGGACTATGGGGACCATGGCGTCTACCCGTCGCAATGTTCAAGGAACATGGGGAAAAATGTTCGCCACTCACTGCATGGGCCCCTAAAAATGCTAAGATTGGCGAGGGGCCAGGGGTAGAGAGGTGGGCTACAGGTTCACCGAAGCTACTTCCGACGTTATGCCATTTATCACTTCCACCCCTGGAGTTTAAGTCTTAGCTCTAGCGAACTCCACTCCGTGTCAGCTGGCTTAGGCAAACACGGAGGCGGGGGCCATGCCTTGGCCCTGGAGTCAGGTCCTCACCTACTTAGGTGAGTAGCGACACCTTGATTATACTTTATTGAATAAACCTTTAATTATACCCAATTTAGGTATAAAGAATTACTGACAAGTTCACTGCTAAGCCAGTCTTTAGGATGGGGTAGAAGAGGTGGGATGGGATAGAGATGTCAGACAGGAGCAACAGGATAGAGGGGGGCGAAATGGGTCATTGCACTTTCACTCATCATAAGAAACACGCTTAGCTCAAGGCTAAGCGCTCCACGCCGATATTTTGTGAGAGCGTGGTTTCACAGTAATGGAGTCGGCCCTAAGAGCTCATCATCAAGATGGGTCTGAGCTGTTTATTTTTAGACAATTACTATTGGCTGTACAACGAACATGGAAGCTTATTTGAATTTGTATGAAGGTAATAAAATATCAACGCGTCTAAATAAACTTAATGTATTTTTGACTACAGATTTTAGGATTGTATATACATATTATTAAATCAACTAATTTCAGTCAAAAGGTAGGCACCAATCACGCACGATAGTAAACATGACTATTCTGTGTTTTACTTTAGTCTACACAACAATACCCACACACATAACCCGTTCAAATTATACGCATCCACTACAACAATGTCTTCTCATAAACTACGCAAAATATCCCACAATACAAAGGATATAATGAATTTCAGTCCAGTTTCGCTGAAATAGGATGTTTCTAGAAAATAATTAGAATATTTCACACGAAATAGCCGATATTTATGATTCATGACACGCAATACGTTGAAAGCTTTACAAAGTATTTTTTAAGTTGGTTTTTGTTTTGTGTTAGTTTGGTATTAGCGATTTCAACTATTTAAAAAAAAATCTAGTAATTGCTTTATGAATATTTCAGAGAGAGAGAGAGAGATAACAGTTTCCTGCACACCAAAATATACAATTACAAAAACAGCCATATTTACAATATTTTCTAGGCAATACAATAGGCGGCCTTATCGCTCAAAGCGATCTCTTCCCGGCAACCTAAATCAAAGAAACTGAATCAGGCGATGTAGGTGGTGCAGGAAAAAGGCAATAGATACTTAAACTAATTGAAGAATTAAATATACAAATCCATACACATACACATAGTCATATATATACACACATGCAATAATGTATTTCAAAATACATAAGTTACTAGATATTGTACGGTTTGTACACTTCCGAAGATGCTGGGCTTAATCGCCTTTAAGGATGGACCCCGTTTAAAGGGTGTTGCTAAGCCAAACCACATGGAGTTGTTGTATGTTGTTTATTAAGGTCGTTTGATGACCTGATACGCACAACTTGCAGTGCACAAGTGCCCACGTGATAGTGATGTTAATACGTCTGTCTTGGTACATTTGTTGCGTATTTATATGTAAAATACGCTGTACGAGCAATATTGGCTCGTACAGATATAATAGTAAATATTTGATAATGTGTGTAATAACTACATACATACATGTTGTCACGCCTGTTTCCTATTGGGGTAGGCAGAGACGATGGATCTCCATCTGCTACTGTTCAGTTTCTAATTACATTTCTTTAGTGCCAGTTTTATCTTCATGAGACTAGATGTCGCCACCGTCGAATTGCATCGCGGTATGGTTCGCATTTTTTGCATGACCATACTTGTAATGTTAATTAACTAAGGGGTTTAGGATCTTTCAGGTGTTTTATTTACAAACACTGGCTTTGATACCTTTGGACAGCTACGATCCTGACAAATACTTTTCGCTTCATCAACTTTCATTACTCTTAAAGAGTTTTTTTACCAGAGACGGAAAGCATGAAAGTGAAATTGAAAGGAGAGCAATGGCAGGTAATGAGGTGAATGAAACGCTGAACTCTTTTATGAATAGCTGGAAAGTATCTGTAAAGGCACGCCTGGCTGTCCATAAAGGGTGTTGGTGCCAACCCTGATGTATGGCAGTGAAAGTTGGATATGGCAGAAGCATGAAATTAGGATAAACGCAGTTGAAATGAGAGCTTTGAGAAGTATATGTTTTTTTATTGCACGAGTTCAGCAGACAGGCAGAAGGCCCACTTGATGGAAAGTGGTTACCGTCGCCTATAGACATTTGCAACACCAAAGGTGCTACAAATGCGCTGCTGCTCTCTTAAAGGAGACTGGAACCTGGTCACTAGTTCACTCTAGATCAGGGGTGGTCGCCATCCAGTCGAGCAAATACCCTACCACCTGGCTGTGGGTTGTTTAGTCGTCTCTTACGATGTAAGAGGTTATATATGTAAGGTTAGTGTAAATGATATGAAAGAAACAGTGTGATAAGGGAACATTGTGAATTGAAAGAGGATGTAGTGACAAGAGAGAATGAATGAGTTAGTGAATGAATGGAATCAGAATCAAAAAACAAGTATATGACAGCAATGTGACTGGTAGAGTAGGTGCCGGTAAACAGAGACGTACTCACCATGGTCAAATTGAAGATATTTTGAAGAAAAGTCAGATAAAAATAAGTTTAAATAAGCCTGTATGTATGAAAAGATTAATTAAAGTGAAGAAATAACTAATAAGTATAAATAATAGAAGTGTTTTATATTTTTCAACACATTTGCTAAAAAATGAATTTACGATGCCTGTATACGTTGTTCGAATGTTAAAAATTATGTACCACACAATGGAGCATGCGGTAAAATAGGTACTTCGGTTAAAAATCATATAAGAATTCCACCAAAAAGTTTCACATTACGAGAATAAATAAGCTGAAAAATCGAACCTCCTTGGAAGGGAGTTTGATCAATACATTTGTCTCACTTTAACACTAGTGAGAAAAGGAGATGAATTATGTAGTTCTAATTTTAACCACGAGCCCGTGGTGCCATTTTAATATTAGAAACGTTAAAGGTTGTTGCGACTTTGCGACTGATATTTGCGTATGTTTCATTACCTATTGTACTGTTTTCTCACAAATGTGTTGAAAAATGTTCTATGACACAAGTGCGGGTGTTGGTTTTACAAACTCGTGACGCCCTTGACATCGTCTCGGGCTTACAGTAATCTACTCGTTTGTAAAAACTTAACTTACCGCACTAGTATCATAAATAGCTATTAAAATAATGAAGGTATAAGGTTGTATAAGTCTATCAAAGCTGTATGAATACTGCAAACTCACCGAAAATAGAGCATTCTTCGTTCGGAAGTCAAATGAAACAGTTCTCAAAGTTATACATGTTTCGATAGATAAATGCCGCGCTGACAATACTTGTTTAAAACTATCAGTTCCAGCGAAACTTCGTTAGCGTTGCTGTGACTTCGTAACGCGACTGTGGCGGCATCTTTTTGGCTACATTCGTCTGTCCCAGAAAAACTACATCATTTGCAGGGAAAAAGTATCCTAATTCTCTTTAATATCTATCCAATTTCATTTAAATCCGTTCAATAGTTTTGACGCAATGCTCTAACAGACAAACAAAATTCTCAAAATTGTTGGAATCTGCTGGTCCCAATTGACTTCCTGACTGTTTCTTATTTACACTCCCAACAGGTTTATTATTTATTTATTTGCCTTTGTTTCTTTTGTAAATACTTTTTATCTATATAGATAAATCAAATTGAAGTGTGTGTTTGTAATGTCAAAATAAAAATGTGAAAAATATAGATATATAAATAATTCGGACCAGGAGCTTCCGACAGTGCAATTGTTAGAATTTTTTGTCTGTCTGTCTGGATGTTCCGGCTAGTCTCTGAAACAGCTGTACCAATTTTGACGGGACTTTTACTGTTAGATAGCTGATGTTATAAGGATTAACGTAGGCTACTTTTTTAGGGTTCCGCGAAAAAAAGTCCACGCGTACGAAGTCGCGGGCACTAGTGTTTTATAAAGTACTAGCTGATCCGGCGAACTTCGTACTGCCATATTTTCTGAATTCCTAAAAGACTTTCTTTCATGACATAAAAACAAAATCACCAAAATCGGTGATCAGGAGAATTCTAGAACCCGATCTCAGCGCCATCTACCGGTTCTAATTGTGAATCTAAAGTATCCGGGAACCCACTCAAATACACAAAAACAAAATCGCTCCAGGTGATTAGGAGGATTCTAGAATCCGATCTCAGCGCCACCTACCGGTTCCAATTGTGAATCTAAACCATCCGGGGACCCATTCAAACACACAAAACAAATATCATCAAAATCGGTCCAGCCGTTTAGGAGTTCACTGTCAACACGCATACAGAAGAATTATATATATATATATATATATATATATATGTATATATATATGTATATATATGTATATATATATATATATATATATATATATATATATGTGTATATATATATACATATATATATATATATATATAGACTAGTGCCTCTATATTTTATGAGTATATTCTGTTAATGTAATATATTTTTAGTTTTATGTGCATTCATTCTCGGAAATAGATATACTTCTTTTTTCCTGCCTTTTGACACGTAAGCCTCCGCCAGCAGTTTCCAGCCACTTCTCGTATTTGCTATTCTACTCCATATAAATCCTTGCTACTTTCTTTATGTCATCGTCCCATCTTCTGTTGCCGTTCTCTCCTCTTTTCCTCTCTCTCTCTTTTTCTTTCACCATATCCCAATTAATTGGGGTCGGCATAATATGTCTTTTCCTTCCACACTCCTCTACTCTGACATACATCTTCTGTCACACCACAAATCATCATATCATGCTTCACACAATCCATCCATCTTGTAGTTTAACATTCTTTTTGTCACGTGACTTTCATCCCTCTTCATTATATGCCCATACCACCTTAATCTTCTTCCTCTCAATTTTTCAGTCACTAGTGCAATTTTCAAAGATTACTCATGTACTAATTTCTCACCTTATCCATTCTTGTAACACCACACATCCATCTCAGCTGAGGGGAGACGTTTGTGGTTCATCACTTTAGTGGCCCAACATTTGGACCCGTATAGCATGACTGGTCGTATATATTTGACCTTTTAGTTCCAGTAACATCAGTTTGTCGCACGTCACACCGGTTACCTGTCTCCACTTTAGCCATGCTACATTTATTCTTCTCCTTACATCCCTCTCTATATCACAATTACTCTGCAGTAGTGAACCGAGGTATCTGAATTCGGGGTTAAATGGTAAGTGTGGCTGATTGTAGTTTAAGAGGCACAGCATAAGAGGTCCCGCCAAAATCACAAAACAGGTATTCGGTTTTGGTTCTGCTTATTTTTAATTCAACGCCCTCTAGCGCTTGCCGCCACCTGTCTAGTTTGTTTTGAAGTGCCACCTCGTCTTTATCCACCAGGACAATAGATAGATAGATAAATAACGTTTACATTACTTAACGTTTTTAAGCGCGTCATTTTACTTGCTTATTTTTGTAGTGGAATACTTACAAACCAATAGATGGCGCTGTACCATAGTTGAGCTCGCAAACGTTTCCCTATGTGTATAAAGTAATAGATGGTCTTAGGCCTGTGAGTGGAAGATCCTCCATGGAGACGGAGGAGCAATCCATCTCGCTGCTCCATTTCGCTGCTCCATTTCGCTGCTCCATCCTAGACGCGACTTCCCCTACATTTCGAACCGTTAATTATTAGTTGTGAAAACTTAAGAAAGTACTAAACAGTTGAAGATTTTCCAAACAACAATACATCTGGTAAATAGTGAATTAGCGATGTATTGTTCAATAAAATGCCTTTTAAAAGTATTAAAACTCTGTTTCTTATACAATTTGACAACCTTTCACAAAGTTCTATTGAAATTGTGTTTTTTTCTATTTAATTATTGCTGTATTTCAGTTTCGTTTGTTGAATAGACGAATCGAACAAAGGACTGAATTTAAATAGAAAGGTTAATGGTTAATAGAATGTAAAGCAGCGCCATAAAGGAGCCACTGCGAAGGTAAAGTGCATTAAAAATTAAGACCCTCACCAATGGTACGAATACAAATGCGCTTTGCTTTTAAATTAATTATTATTAACTAGGATATGCCTGCGACTTCGTCCACACTTGACTTGAAATGTCAGCTATGGTTTTAGTGAAAACTGTGCCGGAATAAGCTCATTTTAATGCACCCTAACGACTACAAACCGCTCCCGGGAATATTCCCGCGGGATTCCCAGTCATAAGAAGTAGCGAAAAGTTTAAGTCTAAGAATTTGCTATCGTTTAACGAAAACCGCCTCGGAATCGGCCCAGTAGTTTTTACGTAAATCCCGAACAAACAGACAAGAAATCTAAAACAGTTGTATCCTGTTCTCCGTCGTTTATATACCTAGTCTATTCCAGTTGTTTTTTTCTTAATAGTGTTACAACTTAAGTTCCGCCAAAAACAAAATCCACCTGCATATCTGTAAAAACACATTTTATTACCTGTCGGCATTTGAACTAATTGTAATTCTTTTATGATCGTCTTCTTTTGTTTACCTACTTATTGGCATACGTTTCTAGAGATTTTGTTGTCTAGCACATTGTTTTATGGTACTTGTTTATGGCCACTTGCGGCCGAGTCATTAACCAGGTGTTTCGGATTACGTCGACTACGATACGGGCACATTTGTGTTCGTGAGGTATAAAACGACTACCCGACGGGAAGAGGGGGCAGTCAAGCGATAACAACGATCTGAGCGTGACGTGTGTACACTCGGAATCTAATATTGACGGACTTTGCGCGTTTTATTGAATTACAACCCTCTGCGTTATGTTTGGATTTGTTGTGTTTGGTTATATTTGTACCTGTGTATAGTTCTAATAAACTCTATAATACTTCCAACGGCATTTTAATTCGGGTCTCGCAACTCGTAACAATAGCTTCGAAGTACAGACACGGCATGTTTAGAATTTTACAATATTATAGATATACTGGCTCTAAGCCGCGAATTCGTCTGCACATACTTTTTGCCATCTGTAATGCTGAAGATAGAAGGTTTAATTCTATTTTTCAATTACATCATAAAAATGAGGCATTTTAACTATAAAAAATAAACGACTTGGTTGTTAAAAAAGATTTTGATGTTATCTGATTATTTGTTATTTCCTGGTATTTATTTGATTATCTTTGATTATGGAATGTTTTCAAGGATAAACCTGTGTTTCAAATACACAATATTTTCTATACAGAAAATCGAACTGTCTGTTTATAACGTCAAAATAAAAATTTAAAAAACTTCAGGAGGGATAATTCGGACCAGAAGATTTCTAAAATGCATTTTTTAGAATTTTTGTCTGTCTGAGTGTTTCGGCAATCTCTGAAACTGCTGGACCGATTTTGACGAGACTTTCACTGTCAGATATTTGATGTTATAAGGAGCAACTCAAGCTACATTCCTTTAGGGTTGAAATGACAAAATTTACATTGTACAATAAAATCAAAAACATTTTTTTTTGTCTCTTTCGTACACAAATTGAAAAATAGAAATAAACCCATCCAATTACGACTTAAGATAAATATTCCACTATTACTCTGATAAAAGATTTTTTTGAAACACAAAATTTTAATTTTAATAAATTGTAGCATTATAATTTACCCTTATAAATTTTGATCCGTTTGAAATAATATTTTGAGACAAAAAATAGCTACAAAAACATATTCGTTTAGCCTGTAATAATATAAAAAATTTGGAGAAACAATCTGACATTAAGTTATTTGTTATGTGTATTAGAAATTTTAATCTAAGTTGGAGAGATTCTCAGCGATCGTGGCCAACTAAAAGAGACTTTAGTAGGGTAGGGTTTATAATTCAGAAAGAAAGAAATATTGAACAGCTGCGATGAAAACATTTTAGCTACGTTTGTTTGTTAGACTAATACTCGTACCTATACTGTTATAATTGCAAGCACTAAAATGAAAAACTTATAGCATAAAAAACTATCATTCAGCTACAGAAAATTTATATTTTTTGTCTGTTCCTGCACGAATTGCATAATTAATCGTAATTTTTTTTAAATGCGCAATTTTAGTTGTACAAAACGATGACGTCATAACTTTGTGCTGTCATACACAATTTATGGGGCTGTGACGTTGTGTAAGATAGTAAAAGTCTCTAATTTGATTTCACTGTCATACCCTATTGTACCCATCTCCCGAACTACGCGTAGTTTCACTCAACACGTGACATTAGACTGTCATTCCGTCTCTAGGAACGTTCCACCAATCGCTCACAACGACCACGCTCACGGCCGCGATTTTTTTCATTCCTTGCGAGCGTTACAATCAAAACTCATGTGGAATGGATTAGGGGGAGCGTTCTATGCATTTTTGATGTAAATATTGCAAATGGCGACTTTGAAAATAAATTCTTTATTCTTTATTGTTGTATACAAAATAGTTACAAATAAAAGTACAAAATAGTGGTGATGTACAATGACGTACAGGTGAATTTAACCCTAAAAAGAGTTTTCTTCCAGCAAACCTATGGGTCTAGCAGGAGTGGGAAAACAAAAGGCAGGGTTGTGTACATTAAAGTTACTACATAAAAGTGCTAAATCAAAAGATTACTCTATTTTGCCTTTATTGAATAAGTTCAGCAGATAGGCAGACGACCCACCTGATGGAAAACGATTACCATCGCCTATGGACATTTGAAACGCTAAAGACGTTACAAATACGCTGCTGCTCTCTTAAGGGAGGCTGGAACCTGGTCGCTAATGGCGGAACACAACTCAAGGTTGTTATGGTGGCATACTCTAGACCAGTGGTGTTAGCCATTCAGATGAGCAAAGCCCCTACCATCTGGTATAATTTTGAACTGTCTTAATTATATTAAATTAGAGAGAATTTGTAGGCTACTTTAAGGTTCTTAAAGAATCCAGAATATAAAAATGATTATTCAATTTTTTTATTCTTATCATTTTTAAAATTCCTTGTAAAATGGTGAAACTCATCTAAAATCCTATTAGCGGTAATCAGAATAGCTTTCTCGGAGCACTGAAAGTCGAAATTCAGTTTAATCTGATTATTTTTCGCGTAGCCATATTTAAGTTTTAATATTTTGCACCAAATCAATCAACGCCCACTTCGACCCACATTTTGAGATGGGTCGCTGTGAGCTCAGCGTGAGCGAAAATTATGACGTCATTAGTGACGTCTGCGCTGCGACCATAATCGTTCTATATTTCTAATAATTCGGCCGTTCTATAAGACGACCGTCGTGTGGAACGGCTGAAGAAGCATTTTGAGCGTTGTGATCGACTAGTGGAACCCACTATCTACTTATGAACAAAGTCTTGGTTGGCTCTTTGTCAATACCCTCACTCGAGGAAGGGTAGCGTGGGGAATGTTCCACGTCACTTCCAAGGAGCCGAACGGGTGTAATTGCGAATTCAGTGGCGGGCGTCGAAGGCAGGTACGCGGAGGTATGTCAGAATTACATTTCTTCGACTTCAACAGACGGTTGAAAGAAACAAGTCTTGGAATGTGTTCACCTGCTTTCACATCTTGCCTTACTTTTAAAACAGAGTTATTGTGTTTTATATTACGAATTTGTATATAAGGTCGAATTAAGTAACAACCTATATTGAAAAGTAACAAGCCATGAAGAAGCAACATTCCCATGTGTACAAATTGTAGCACGACATATAATTTCATAAATATGTCTAAGTACACGGACATGTATTTAATATATGTATAGAACAAAAAAGTACGATACTCATCCTACCCTACATTCATGTAAACCATCCTTTCCCAAAGTAGGCGATAACGCCCCCTTATGGGCGCTGCAGGCCTAAAGGGGGGTGGCAAGAGACCCAGAAAAAAAATGGGGGCGTTGTGTAGAGGCTTGGGGGGCGATTTGTATTTTCATCTAGCTAGGAGGACTCTTAGACACCGACTGAACTCTCGACTCTCGACTACAACTTGTAAACATCAACTAATATTAATTAAGAGATTGCTCAAACTTGGTTCGATATTTCTCTCCGGGTAGTTCATATATATCTGTCCTGTTTATTGAATAAATGAAATAAAAATCATGTCAGTCGGTCGCTCCGTTTCGAAATGAAAGTTGACACAAACAAATAAAAAGTAACAGACACACTTTCGTATTTTAATAGTTATTAGTATTCCTAGATAGGTAATTTTCATAAAAATAGACCACGGGCAATCATGTTTTAACAAGTTTTTGTTAAATAACCCGATTTGTGCCTTCCTGTATCAATCGGCTGGTTCATAGAATACTTGTTCTTGTAGAATATAGTTGCGTTTCAATAATCATTCTCATTGGCAGGTGTAGCCCATTAGAGTTAACTTGAGACTTCAGCGCCGTTGTGTACTACCTACTGCGCTTAGATCTCAAGTTAACTATTGCGGGCTATAGTAAAAGTCTCGTTTAGAATGAATGTTTAATCTCCGCTTATATAGTTCATAATAATCAATTAATTTAATTTGACGTTATAGTGGTTTTTAAGTAGCTAAAAAAATGGGGGCGCTAAAAATAATTAATTCTCAAAGTGGGCAGTATACAAAATAAGTTTGGGAACCACTGATCTAAACCAACTTACCAACCGTTTATATCGCTAATCGAGAGTACTAGAAAACGTCTTACTCGCTTCGTAGTCCTCGCTTAACTGCCCTCCCCTTCATTCGGGCCTCGTCTTATACTAACTACACAGTACAAAGGAATTGAAGGCGTACACAAGGCTTCTAAGAATTACTAATTTGCACACCTGCGAACGTCCACAAAGTCGAATACAATAACAATAGGGATTATAGTTCGACGCTAATGATGGTTATAAAACAAGTAAAAAGACAATAGCATGTTTTTCTTAAGTACAAATTCAAAAGACAAAGGATTCGTCGATTACTAGAAAGGACAGTAGCTGCGCTGCGCTTACAACAGGCTGTGCGGCTTATCTTTGACGGTATGTAACAATATGATACATCTGGAGAAGGTTCAAGGTTTGTATAATGCACTTAAAAATGAGATAAATAATGGGGGGCTAATTCGGACCAGCAAATTTCGAAAACTTCACCATGACGACGTATTTTTTCTGAATTGCAAGCGTCATCTTTTTGGTTATATGCGTCCATCCCAAGGAAACATCATTTATCGTGATAACAAAATGTCCTAAGCATAATCCTGAGATTATAAGCTCTCTGTTGAGTTACATCTAAATCCGTTCAGTAGTTTTCAGATGATGCTCTTAGAAACAGACAGATAAGATTGTAGAAGTTGTATTTTTGAAATCTGCTCGCCCCCTCTACACATTTATCATGTCGTAGTGTAATAATATTTATCTCTTAATATGTGGTAATTGTGTACAGAATAAAATTCAAAACCTCTCAATTGTATATAGACGGTTTTCACTACATTTTATTTTCATGTTGGCAGACGCGATAGATTTATACTGTGTTCGGTGTATTTTATTATAGACCGAACCGGTTATTAATATTTTATATAAAATATTATCTAAAATATATAAATTATTATCTAAAATTTATAAACAATAATGTATTAAATTCTTGTCATTGATAACACTTTAACTAAAATAGTTTATCACTGACTCAAACTGCTATCGGTTGTGCCAATTTGCTGTGAAATTGGTGGAGGGATACCGAGGTGTTCTAAAAATGCTTGTCGAGTGTAAAAGGTCAGTGGATGTCATGTATGTAAACTGTAAGGTTCTCTGATTACAACTATTGTGACCAGTTGCTGTTCTTTTATGTACCATAAACCTTTCTGAGTTGTTCCAAGTATTACAGTAGATCTTTGTATGGAAGACCATACAAATGTATCATTTATTGTAGCAATCCTTACAGAAGTAAATCAGAAAGGCATAACATAATTTTATTTCGAACTCTTAATAAACACACTCCATAAAGTTCCGGTGTTACATAAAAATAGAAATATTTTAAAATTTTTATATCACAAGTAAAATAAACTTTTTCCATCTTCCTTCAGAGACGGTAAACTGTTTACAAAGACTTATTTCTGTGGGAACCGGCAGCTGGCATCGGCTCGCGTATTTACTGTCTTAAATAAAACTTTATAAACAAAAGTTATCTTTCAGAAAGATAATATTTAATATAATCGTTTAGATATTAAATAAATATTAACAGAACTGTAGAAAGAAATTTAAGTTAACAAAACTTTCATCCTTAATTTATCTTTGTACTATATATTATATATGTGGAGGAACCTAGAGGATACAGTATTGTATCGGGCCGCGAGCAGAACACATCTGAAGGAAAAGTGTCTTGATTTCGAATAGAAACTTATGCTCTAAACCAGTCTGTAATTCGAAGATACAGATTCCAGTCAGCTGAGAAACCGCTGGCCGTTACAGAACTTACCCGTCTAGATGGCTACCATCTTTGGTATAGAGTATGCCGCCATAACAGGCTTTTTTTTTCAGCGGGTGAAATGCATTTCGCACATACCGGGTCCTTTGCTAGGGATTAGACCCTTGTTGATCATGGAGGCTTTCCACTGAGGCAATCCAGAAAATAATCAACCGGCTTGTGTGGAGACTCGACTAATCAATACCCCACTAAAACCACCCTCCTCCCATGTGCCCCGCGCTTATGGTAGGAAAGGCGTGAGATACAGAACGTAGTTACGTCCACACCGATCCTAGCGCACAAGTGCTTGAAAGACTCCTCTGCTCCCTAGATGCTAGAGGGTCCCTGCAGCGGTGTTTCAGGGGGGGAAATCGTGCGCATACCTGCGCCTCCGGGCTCCCGACTGACGTCGGCGCCCGCGAGACGCATGCGCACTACCATCTCTCTCCCTATCTCGTTCCGCGGCCTCCTTTTGAGACATTACTGTCTCGCAGAAATTAGCCTCGCCCACCCACCAATCGTCGCTGTGCAGCATGGCTTGCACCAGATCGCCCAGCGAATCGATCGGTCCTACTAGTGTCTCGAGTTCAAACCTCTGAGGTGCCCATGCTGCGCACTCGACTAGCGTGTGTAATACCGTGCCTAGCGCGCCACACTGGCGTCAATGGGGTGAAGGCAAGCAGCCCGCAATCTGACACAGATACTTATCGAAGCAACCGTGCCCGGTAAGTATCTGTGTCATTCTGAAGGTCAGGGTCCCGCGTTTCCGCGAGAGCCATCGCAACAGCTGCGGTCGAACCGCTTCCACCGTGTCAATGCCAGCAACAGGGTTTTCCAACTCTACTGACCAAGATTGGATCATGGCCGCGGTTTCCCGCGTCCTGATCACCTGAAGTTCGACCCGGCCATAGACCAGGCCACGGGCGAGGGCATCCTGTCGGGAGCACCGAACTTTGGCAATCACGTCCGCCTGGAGAGGCCAAGGCGGATCGCCCGCCAAGAGTGTCGACGCCGTCCACGACACTGTACGGTATCCTCGGATGGTCCTCACCGCCAGGACCCATTGTGCGCGGCATAACAAAGTCCTATTGTGGCGGTGAAGTGCAGTGGACCATACGGGTGCACCGTACAGGGCCATACTCCTAAGGATGCCCATATAGAGTTTCCTAGTCGTCGTCCCCGGCCCCCCCACGTTAGGAAGAAGCCGAGAGAGGGCGCCTGCGGACCTCACGAGTTTGGGAACTAGCTGCTCAAAGTGCGCTTTAAACAGCCATTTCCCATCGAGAATGAGCCCCAGATATTTCATCTGGGGACCTACGCGAATATCCACCCCTTGGACTGTAACGGACAAGTCCGCAGGGGGATTACGAAACCGCCTATGGAACATGATGGCCTCCGTTTTCGCGGGGGAGACCTTCAAGCCCAGCCTACCTATTCTTCGGACCACGATCGCCAACCCGGCGTTGGCGAGGTCCACGGATTCCGCGAATGACGCAGCGCGTGCCGTGAGTAGGGTGTCTTCCGCAAAGCATCCCTGTGGGACGCCGCACGCGACGGGTCGCCGACCTATCGCGATTCTCGGACCCGCCGCCCTCTCAAAGGATGTACCTGTCCTGGAGGTACGCGCCCAACAGCCTCATGATGTACGGGGGAACTCCATGTGCACGGAGCCCCTCCCTGATCGTCTCGTGAGGGAGGCTGTTAAAGGCGTTCGATATGTCTAGCGATACAGCCAGGACAGCATCCTTTGCTTGGACGGCGGCTTCCATTACAGATCGCAGTGTCTCGAAGGCGTCCAACGTGGAGCGCCTCCGCCGAAACCCGAACTGCGTCTCTGCTAGCCCCGGCTCCACAGTATCGAGATGCTTAACGAGGCGTTCCGCTAAGATCTTCTCGAAGACCTTGGCGACCTCGTTAAGCAATACTATGGGCCTGTAGGTGGACGGATCGTTGGGAGGACGGCCCCCCTTGGGAATCAAGCATAATCGGCCCTCCTTCCATTGCGACGGGAACTGACCTGCGCGAATACAGGTATCGAAAAGTTCCCGCAGCTGGCCGCGTAGGAGTTTGGCGGCCAGGAAGAGGAGCCAACCTGGAACTCCGTCGGGTCCCGGGCCGTCTTCCTGCCCCGGAGCCGGTCCAGGGCGATGTCTAACTCTTCCTCGGTGACGGAGTGAGGCTCCACCTCCGAGGTGTCGGGAATGATTGGACCCATATCGAGGGGGTGAAGATCCCCGGATCCGGGAAGAGCCCATCGATAACCGACCGGAGGACCTCAGGTTCGAGCGTTTCCGTAACCGTGGAGGTGCAAGGCCGCAACGTGTTGCGGGCCGCACGGTACGGACGCCCCCAAGGGTCCCGGTCTAGTGTCTCGAGGAGCTCCTTTCGAGCCCGGGCTTTCGCTCGCAGAATTGCGATCGAAAAGGCCTTTCTGTCCTCTCTGAACTCCCCCACGAGTCCATTCTCCTCAACATAGTCTGGAGGACGACGCGCTCTGCTGCGTTTGAGCCTGTGGCTGATTCTGCGGACTGCCCTCCGTAGTTCAGACAGCTCCCCGGTCCACCAGTGGACCGATGTACGCGGCGGCGGTCGTTTGGCTCGAGGCATAGCAGCGTCGCAAATCCTCTGGAGGGATTTGCGCATGTGCTCAGCCTGCGCCTCCAGATTCCCCAGATCGGCTGGATAGGTCCAGCATTCGATGATAGCCCTCTCCTCGGCCTGCTTCGCGTCGAGCTTGGTAAGAGTCCAGCGCGGGAGCCGGGAAGGGCCCTGAACAGGGTTAGCGCTAGGCGAGGGGGAGAGCTCGAATCTGATGTACAGGTGATCAGACAGAGTCTCCACCTCCTCCAGCACTCTCCATTCTACCACTCTGCGGGCGGCCGCATGTGTGGCGAATGACAGGTCGATGATCGATCCACCTCGCGCACGTACGCAGGTCTGGACCGACCCCTGGTTCAGGATGGACAGGTTGGATTGAAGCGCCCAGTCTTCAACCGCCCGTCCCCTAACATCGGTAATCGCGTTCCCCCAGGATTGGTGCTTGTCATTGAAGTCTAGTCTGCCGACGGCTGCCCTAATGGAGTCCAAGGCGAGCTCGTAATCTGCCAGGGGGCGGCTCCGCGAGAGGTACACGCCTATGATGACGTAACATCCGCTTTCCGCCACCGCGTAGCCCTTTCCTCTTTCGAGACTGGTGAGCGGTGTGCCAGATCCGGCTCTGGCGACCACGGTTACCACATCGTCCAGATCCCCCACCCAGTTCCTGGCTGGGGGGTACGTAATAAGGTTCGCTTATTACGGCCAAGTTTGCTTGCCACTCCGCCATCGCCTGCAGGCACAAGTCCTGGGCATCGGGGGAGTGGTTAACATTAGCTTGGAAGAGTGTTAGGGGTGTACTGGGCATTTAGGTGTCCATAGGTACCCCCCTTCCACACTCGCCGGTCGTTTATTCGCTCTCGGGTGGACGAATTTATCCTTGGCGTATGGGGGCTGGCAGTGCCACGCCAACGTCGGGTGGGTAGCGCGTTTGCCCCCCGCCGCGCAGACGGCGCAGTGGGGGTCGCGGGCTGTGCAGTCCGGCTGCTTGTGTCCGCTCTTACCGCAGCGGAGACACAAGCCGGTCCGATCCGGGCACGAGTCCGGGCAGGTCTGGGTGCCGTGGCCGACGTTGAAACATCTATAGCAACGTATGGGCCGGGCTTCCAGAGCCTCCACCTTCGCCGAGGTGAAGCCCACCAGAAGGAGGCCCCGGTCGGCGATTGCTTTGGCTGCAGAGACGGAACACATCATGTATGATGCGCCCATCCCCCCAGGTCCTATACCAATGTGCCTCGCCTTGACATCGTCGCGCAGGCAGTTGCCCACGCTGGCTATGGCACTGCGAAGCCCATCTACGGTGGCCGACTCATCCAGCCCTGAGACGTAAAGCTCCCCACGCTTTACGGGGCGAATGACTTCGACCATCCCTTGGAGTGCCCCACGAAGGGCATCGGCGACGCGGTTCGCCCTAGTCGCGCTCTCGGGTCCTGGGGGTAAGTCCAGGAGTCGAGCGTCCCGTCCCGGTCCGCGTCACTTTCAGCCCCTCCCTGAGGCCTATTTCGGTGATATTGACCACCGAGGCGGCCTTCGTAAAGACCTCCCGGTAGCCAATACTGTTCTTAACTGATTCCGGCAGCAACTTGATGATGATTGCTGCCGATCTCGGCTCTTGGAATACCACGGGCTTCGTAGTCCGTGGCTTGCGCGCCGGTTTCCGCCCTGATGGCGGAGCCGATGCTTGCGCCGAGGGAGAGGGGCGGGGCGTTCCCGCTCCCGCTCCCCTTCTTCCTTCGGGTGACCGTGGACCACGCCCCCTCCGGAACGGGGGCGGGGGCACGGGCCACTGCAGCCGATGGTGGCGCGACGGCGCGACGGCAGGTGCCGCGACGGCAGGTGCCGTGACGGCGGGTACCGCGACGGCCGGTGTCGCGGTCGCGGGCTTAGGCCGCGACGGCCGGTGGTCCGGACTTAGGCGCCGGAGCAGAGGCGGCGGCGAAAGCTGCGGCTCGGCGCAGCTTCTTGGCCCTCTGCTTCACCCCCCCCCCCTCACCTTCTTCTTGGGGGGAGGGGGTGGCGGTGGGGAGCCCGCCACCCCAACGATGGGGGGTACCACCACCTCCATCGGTACCGGGGGAATTACTTCCCTCGGGGCCCGGCGGGCGGCGGCGGCTGCTTCCACCGTTTTAGGCAGCGGTTGTGCCTCCGCAGCCATTTTCCTGTCCGCCGCGAGCGGCGGACGAAGAATTGGCGCGGGCGACAGCCGCTCCTCAATACCGGCAAGCTGGGCGTCCAACATAGCGCCCACGGTGTGGGCGATGATATGCGTGAGCATATCATAGTCCACACCGCCGTGCGCATTGGTCGGTGTTATGGGAACCGGTTCCGCCGCGGCGGCGGGAGCCGGAATCGTTTTGGGAACCGCGGCGGATACATGAACCGGCTCAGAGGCCGGGACTTTTTCCGCCTCGGCGGCCTTGGCCTTCCGCTTAGCCGGCACGGGACCGGTTCCACCGTTACAGCGGGGGCCTTCATGGCCTGTATGAAGGCCCCATAGGTCCTAGGCATGGTTCATCTGCTCGAACTCCTGCGGTAGGAGAGGTTCTCCTCCCGCAAGGCGCCGAGCTCGGCGTACAGCCTGGAGTTCTTGTTGCCGAGTCTCCAGGCTTCCGACTCCGGATTCCGCGTCACCAGCGTGTCGACTATGTCGGACAACCGCGTCGCAGCCTCCTTCAGTCGGCGCACATATGCGCCCTTCAGGTTGCCGGCGTCTGGGCGACCTGGAGGACGTCGGCGACCTGGGCGCTTGCCGCTAGGCGGAGCTCCCCAGGGCCGAGCACACGCACGTCCCCTACAAGCGCTGCGAACTGTCTAGCCGCAGCCAGTTTGGCAGCAGTGGCCTTCCTGGCCCTACGGCCTTTTCCCCCCTTCGGTGCGAAGGTAGGCCTCCGCACCCGCGAACACGCTCACCGCCGCGTCACCCGTGCGACGCAGCGGCGATCGCGCTCGCGCCGGCGTGGAAGCACCTGATGTGCTTTCCGAGTCGGCGCTGCGGTCCCAGAACCGCTGCCTCGACTCGGGGACGAAGCTGGACGAAGCGGTGGCGGCGACGGTCCCAGTATGGAAAGAAGACGAAATGGTCGCCGCTACCGCACCTACAACGCCATCCCTAACAACGACCCCGGTCGTTGGCGCGGGTGAAGCCCTCGCGGCAACCGGTGTCGCGGGGCGGTCGTCCCCCACGCTGCGCACGGGTAAAGCCGGTGCGCAAGCCGATGCCGAGGGCACGGGTGAAGCCCGCGCGTTAGCCAACTCCGTCGTGGGGCCATCGCCCCCCGCTGCCGCCGAGCCGGCCGCTGTGTACACCGACCTAACTGGTGTCGGTGCACATGCAGCCGCCTCGGTGTGCGGGCCACAGAAAACGCGAATCGCATCGTCGAGTGCGTACTCCAGCGAATCTGGGACGCTGCCCGACGGCGCGATGTCGACGTGGTCTACGAAGGCGCTTGGCCCCTGCACAGGTGAAGCCCGTGCAGGTGGCGTTTGCGCCCGGTAGACATTTTCTACAATAAGTTCCAGACTCCCTTTAGAAAGCGGCAGCATATTGGTGTTACAAATGTGCAATGGACATGGATGGATGGAATGTATGATGCCATAGGCGATGGGTACCGCTTTCCATCAAGACTGCCATCCAAAAACTCAATTATTTTATAGCTTCATTTCAATTTCTTGAAATTTTCGAAATTGAAAATAAACTAGTTAGGTCTTTCAATTTATGTATAGTAGATTTTTTTTTTTAATCCAGACGGGTAAAAACAACTTGGCTGTGAGTTATTTTGTCACCTCTTACGACAGGCCCGGCCGTAGGAAATTGAATTCTTTTTCCTGCACGGATATAATAATACCAGCCCATAAATGTCCCACTGCTGGACTCGGGCCTCCCATTATAGGGGAAACGGACAGTATACCCGCCACTCTTGTCCAAGGCGGCTTGGCAGGTTTGACACATCAGTTATCTCGATGTGCAGGTTGCGTCATGATGTTTTCCTTCACCGTTGTTAGCACGTGGTAATTGTAACAATATGCACATTAGGTCAGAAAACTGACCAAGTGGTGCATGCGTTCCGGCCAGGATCGAACCCGCGCCCTTTGAGTTTGGGACGTGTGCGCTAGCCATTACGCCACCACGACTTACCTGCTCAGATAAAAGGTTTTTTATAGCGGCATGCTCTAAACGACGCATGGTAGTAATTCAGGCCGGGAAATAACCCACCACCTGAATAGAAGATAGCACTAACTTTTCGTTTATGGACTTGGGTAGTATTATTATTATCAAATTCATTTTTAAACCAAATAAACGTGCATATATGAAGAGGTTAATGAAAGTGGATGAAGTGAAAGCTTTTTGTCAGTATCGTCGCAAATGGAGATCCATCGTCATTGCCTACCCCATGGGAAACAGGCGAGGTAATATGTATGTACTTTTTAAACTCAGATATTGTTACAAGTTGGGCCACCTGCATACCTATTGTCACATACCGACAAAGAAATGCTGCGCATCTCGTTTATTGCCCCTCCCGCATTCGGAGTTCTTTTTATTACTTAGTATTTAAATTTGCAATTAGACAATAGCCTATTGTTATTGTTTTCGACTTTGTTGGCCGTTCGCAGGAATAGATAACCAGATGTGCAAATTACTATTTCTCGGAAACTCAGTGCGCACGGCCGATTTTTTTTGTTGTGTATAGTTAGTATAAGACAATGCCCGAATGGAGGGGTGGGACAGTCAAGCGACGACTACGAAACGAGTAAGACGTTTTGTAGTACTCTCGATAAGCGATATAGACGACGGACTTTGCGCGTGTCGAATTGTATTGAATCGTGCAGTGTGAACTGGTTGCATCCAGTTTTATTTGTATTTGTTTTATACGTGTTTTTACAGTTGTAATAAACTCTTTAGTAATTCCAACGGCAGTTATTTTAATTCGAGTCCTGTAGCTCGTAACAATATATTTTCAAAGTTTTTGTTCTACAAGCAACCGTAATCAGAAATATCTATTGTGTCCAAATGCTGTAAAGATTATTGGAAGTCGGCTTTGAAAGTCTTCTCCCGAAGTTCGGCGCGCAGCTTTGGCAAGATCCCGCACTCAAGTGATAGCGAGGCAGGGATTTGTCGGGATCGCCTTTCGACTGATGCCCTTTTACTTTCAGATGTCAAGAAAATGATAGCGAATATATACGCAAACATTGGTTCACTACACAAATTTAATAATCTTTTAAAATGCAAGTCCTTTCCCCGTGACTTCAACTTTATCTATAGCACTAAAGAACGCTAAAAATTAGAAAGAAAAATTATTTTATTTAAGACGAATAAACACTTTAACAATACTGAGTAAAATAAAAAATAAATGCATCAATATAAGTCCTAAAATTGGACCCAGACTCAGAGTAATGCTGGCCGCTAAGGCCAGCGCTGTTCTTCCGCCTGGGACCAGCAGGTGGAGTCACGGAGGACAATACAACACAGATAATATATCAAATCGGTTCAGTTTAATAATTATAAAAATAAAACGGGCTATTAGACAAATTTAGATCGAATAATAATAATAATAATAAACATATATTTACATAGATATATAAACATAGTGAGATACGTGAGAAACAAAACAAGCAATTAAAATAAACAGATTATTGTTAATGATATCATAAGTATTAGTAACATGGTCATAAAGCACTTGTATCATGCCTTAAGTTACATTGTGCATTTTGGTGTTCACATAGGAATTCCTTTAGTGTGACCCTAAAGAGGGACACTGATGAGGCGTTTCTTATAGGTGGAGGAATTAAAGCATGAATACCCGGAGCAATTTTACCTCTCGTTTGCATTATGCCCACAGCGCGATAACTATGACCTGACCATAACGTATAGAACATGAATATTTTTTTTTGTCTTCTGGCATACAAAGTTCTATTTAACCATATTATTTTAAGTTTAACATTGACCCGAGTCTGGCATCCGCTAAAAGTAACTGAATATGTATATAACAACACTAAGTTTCTCGTGAGCAGTGATTTTTAAAGTTTACCAAAGATGTCTAGCGGAATTTGAAGCAAAAATCATTTTGTAATAATTTCACGATACTTACCAAATAAATATATTTACAAAATTAATCAAATAATTATCCTGTTATTCAGTTACAATAGGTTATGTTGCACACCATGAAAATGGTAGAATGTAACTTTTGTACTACATTCTGGCAAATAAAGATTATTATTATGTTGGCAAATGCGTATATCTTCAATAAACCAACTTGATACTCGCAGATGTTCGACGCAATACTAAAAGTTAAGTAAGTTAGCTTAATGAAGTAAGTACCCAAATTATTCTTGTCATAATGCTGGGGTTGCTAGAGCTTCAGACAAATGTGCGAAAGCAGCGCCCCTGTTATTTTCTACTATGTTTGGCCAAACTGTATTTGAACATTCGATACTCGCACTGAAGGGGATGCCCCGTATAGGGAGAACGAGCGAGATGCAATGTAGAGTTGTGTCGGACATGTACGAGCCGGTACACTTGTCCCGTACAAAATCCAATTGTACTGATACGGTACAATAATCCTTCAAATATTTTGTCGCGCTACTACTCAATGTATTACTCGCGCCTCAAATGTAAGAGGAAGGACGGAACGAGGCATAAGCTACAATAGTACTATAACGCCTCTACGGATATTCACATGACAAAGAGGGACAACATGACTCTGTAATACATAGGTACAATTTGTGAAAAACGGTACAAACGAGGAATGACGACCATCGCTTCAAATGTACTGCCTCACTACAAATGTACTGTTACGCTACAAATGTACTGGCATGGTACAAATGTACTGCTACGGTACAAATAATACAAAATGCCTCGCCTCATTTGAAGTGGTACCTTGTACTGGTTCAGTACAAAATAGACGTGAGGCATATTTATATGCTAACAGTTATTAATAACAGATATTCACAAACAACAGATAACATTTGTTATTTCTAGAACAGAATACCTGTTCTCCCGATAACAGGCACATAACAAATCAAACATAAACATTAGCTACCTACCTAACTGTTCTGTTAATTACTATTTTTGCTCGTTCTATCTAAGTAAGCTAAAAAGAGATGCACCTATTATTCATATCACTGTCTCATTTACACTTCAAGGACTTATACGGGCTAGAACGAGACGCACCTAATTATAAGGTAACAGAATGTAAACCATTTAAGATGCGCACACATTACGGGACGCGTCTGGAAACAAAGTGCACGCCTAGAATCGGACGCGGCTTTTGTGTTGCACACCTTTCTTTAGAGAAAACATGCTATGTGAACTCTTAATAAGTGCTAGATTGGCAATGAATTGGAAAAAGCGCTGAAAATAAAGTAATAAGACTAGACACTTTCTTGGTTTATTTTTTTATAAACACTTGGTCTTTTGACGATAATATTGCAATACACATCGATATTTCAGTGAAGAGTTACATAATTTAAAAAAGCGCGAAATAAGTTGCCAATCGCTGAAAAATAACTTTGTGTGTACATAGATGGTACATAGAGATAAAAATCTAAAACTGAAAGCGCTAAGTTGGCAACAGTAGGTATGCACCGCAAGCCGCGGAAGGAACAAGTAAATATCAATATGTTATTTAATAACAGATAATCAATGCTGTTATTTTTTAAAAACAGTAACAGGAGTAACAGGTATTTAAATTGACCTGTTATAACTCATCTCTAGTACAAAATGTCATGTTACTCTTACAAACTCATTTTAAAATCATGTACTGCCCAACACTAATGCAATGCTCCTCCGTCTCAAAGGAAGATCTTGCAGGGAGGTTAGTGTAAATTTCGGGAAACGTTTGCGACCTCGATTATTGCACAGCGCCATCTATTGGCTTATAAGTGTTCCACTACAGCGCTACCCACTTTCCTCACCATTTTCCGCTTAAATAAGGCATCAGCGCTGCTGTTTTCATTATCTTTGTAGATATTAAAAATTAGTAAACTCAACAAAGAGCACCTATCAAAAGTCAATTAAAACAAAACTTTTTAATAAAAAGAAATCTTTTTACATCTAATGGATGAACATAAAATTAAAAATATCCTAATTAAATTATTACGGGTAAACTTTTTTGTTCATAAAGATAATATTAATTTCAAATTAATTAAATTAGGGGCATGAACATCGAATTATTGGACTTCTAAAATGTGAAAGATGTTAAAGAATAGAACTTGTTAGACTTGTTGCTTGGTTAGTTGAATTTTCAGTTGTAATTAAGGCGGTCCTATAAAAGCAATATTTACTCTATTAGAGTTTGCTATGGTGGTTAGTTAGTAGTAAGTAGTTCCCTGGGAAAACGGTGGAAAGTAGTTCAATTTTTATTCAAATAAAAACTTAATTCAAGTTTTTAAAATGTATCAATCTTCAGTGCAAAGCCATCTAACTGATAGTGAAAACCGCTTAAAATTCCGTAGATATATATACATATGTATATATATATATACTAGCTTATGCCCGCGACTTCGTCTGCGTGGTGCGGTTTTTGAACTATCCCACGGGAACTCTTCAATTTTTCGGGATCAAAAGTATCCTATATGTTGACCAGGGATATAAGCTACCATCATACAAAATTTCATTTAAATCGGTCCAGTCGTTTCGGAGATTAGCCGGTACAAACATGGAAACAAAAAATTGAAAAAAATCTAAATTAGTTAGTTCTATTTCACTTCTTGCATCCTCGGTTTATAGCATTTTTTCATTGTACAGAAATTCGACCTCTACAGTTTTATTATATGTATAGATAATGTATTCTATCTCATTATCTCGCAGGCTTAGACCTATAGATTTATGTTTATCTCTTTTTAGTGTCGCTTCTTCGTTTTATCGAGTTTCAAATCACAGCGATTCTAAAGAAGTTTCACTTCAAAAATCATGCTTAAGTTTTGAATAAACAAAGATATAATGTCAAGATGATCAAATAAGAACGCATTCCTACGAAAACAGTTGCTTTTGTAATAAAATGTTAGGGCAAGCAAACATATATTTCTGTCGCGCAAACAATAGGAACTTAGTTCGCACAACTTGACTTGTGTAAGTTTGTAAGCTAAGTTACAACGAGATTAGTTCCGCTAGTCTATAACTGCATACTAGCATAAGTTAGTTCTAACTTTTTGTATAATAACGTAAAGTTTTTGCTAAAGGTATTTTCTTTATTCCTTAAGCCGTAATATGTTATGGCTTATTCGTGTTTCAAGGGATGTGGGTTCGAATCCTGGCGGGGAACATGCTCCGCGTATGCAACCTTTCTTCCTTAAGGAGGAAAGCATCCCAATGAAACCTGCACATTATTGATGATATTGACCTTATATTATAAATACATCTCCTTACATAGTATAAATAAAGTCTCTCCGCGTCTGTCTGTCTGTATATCCGCTATCTCCTAAACCGTACAACGTATAGTAAGAATACAAACTGTATAAGAGTACTAGATTTTAAGAAGTAGATATAGATAGAGAATTAAGACAATAATAGACATAAAGGTTGTATTAGATATATAAGAAAAAAGGAAAAGTGAAAAAGAGAAAACAAAAGAAAAAGACTCCCCACTTATTCTCCCTACATAGAATATAAAAAATAGGCTAAAAGAGACAAAGAAAAGAAAAACTCTGTCTTGGCATATGACGGAGGAGAAGGCGAATATAAAAAAACCGTGCAACGAATTTTTAAGCTGTTTTCACCACCAGCTAGATAATTTTCACTGAAAGTGAAATTTTTATATATGAAAAACGTAATTAAGTTTGTAGGTAAGTACTAGGATATGCCCGCGACTTCGTCCACGCTTGATTTGACAAAGTACAGCAGCATTTACAAAAGATATAAGCTATCGTTTTAGTGAAAACTGTGACGGAATAAGCTAATTTTTATACACCCGAACAACTTCAAACCTGTGGGGCGCTGTAACCCACGGGTAATGTGGTGTGGTGGCCCTTGGTCAAATAACGCTGGTTTTATAGTAATGTACTGTATGGGAAATATAGATATCTGGCTTAGATCCTTGCACTAAAAAAGCAGTAGAAGCTCCACCAACCTTGAGATCCGACTTCTCCTGGCTTGGTTCTGGTTGCAGCACACAGATGAACAGCGCAGTTCTTGGCACGGCCAGTAATTACTATTAGAACTTAATATATTTAAAAGAATAAACGCCTGGCGCGATATCTCGTCACAACGTTGACAGATTAAGTGTCTAAAATTGCTGCATCCGGGAGGAGGGGGGAAAATCAGGAGGTTTCCTGTGCATTGGCCGTCACCACACAGAGAAAGAGGGTAGACAGCAAAATTGATGGAGCGATTTTCTACATACCTCATAGTAGGTAAGGACCGAACAAAACCGCTTCCGGGAAAATTTCCGCGCTATTACCGGGATAAGCTCGAAGATCGATCGGTAATAAATCTTTCCCAGAATAATTCCCGCGGGATTACCGGGATTAAAAGTAGCGCAGATTTTAAGTGTACGCATTAGTTGTCGATCATTGAAAACATTTTACGTGGATCCCGAACAAACCAATTGCATTGTGTTCTCCGTCGTTTATATAGTCTATTCCAGTTGTTTTTCTAATAGCTTCAATGTACAGACACGGCATGTTTAGATTTTCATATTATAGAAAATAGAGCCGTTTCCCAGAGAAAACTAGTATAATACAAAATAATAAATACTAACCGGAAAACAAACACACTGTTTATCCCCAAGTAAAGCAAAAGTTTCCTTTGTGTTATGGGTAATATACAACGGACTACTACGGCTCATCCCGAACACCCAGACCATACTCATGCAAGGAATTGAACCCGAATTCTCTGCGTTTCAGTCAGCTCGTCTAACAAAGGCTTAGCTCAGTCAACCAAAGAAGCCGTCATACAATAAACAATAAACCGATGACAGACCAACGCCTGTTGTTTTGCAATAAATCGAATTAATTTCGGGGACCAAGTCCAAATTGAATTGAGTTGTAGTCTACAGGACCGCAATGTTTGCGTGGCGGGATATACATCGCTGGGGACAAAGGTAGGGGCCCCAGGAGGGTGGTTCGCCGCCCAGCCATGTACTGCTTGCACAATCAACCCACACAACCCGCTGGTCCTATCGGTCCAGGCTTTGTTTGCTTAGTTATTGACTGGATCAGAGGTCCATTGTTTTGACCTGAGTTGAATTCAGCAATTTTTCATTGTTAGGCTTCTGATTGCTAAAGTTACAAAGGAAATGTTATAAACTTATTCCAATGTTTGTGTTTTACTTATACAAGGTAGCGTAGGAGGCCCTCCAAACAGATCGGCGGCAAGAACTGGATGAGGAAGGCGGCCAACTGGGATATGTACCGGAAGACTATGTCCAGCAGTTGATATTGATTGACTGAAGAAGAAATGAGTTTAGTTATTGAAAAAGAAATTTAGCTATAAATATGTTTTGTGCTTAAAACATTAATAAGCACACGGAATCTCAGACTCTTAAAGTGAAGCTGGCTGAAGGATGCCGATCTTGGAATAGAATAGTGATGGTGCCGCAGTAAATTACAAGAACTCAATGTAAAATAATCCAAATAGTACTGTTGCAAGCCGATACTAATCTTTTGCAGATGTCTTATTACCCCTTTAACTTTGTGTGATATATTGCTCGCGCTAATCTCTTTGTTTATGCCACCGTAAGACGTCATTTAAACCTTCTTTCTTCTGCTGATATTTCATGCGAATTCTTTGTAGGCATTAAGCTGACCGTTTATCGATTTCAAGAACCAGTGGGCGGCATGTTGCTAGCAGGCCATGTCTAGTTTACAAATGGATGAGGGTCCGTCAGTCGTAAAATGCGCCAGTCGTGTTCTGACTGCGAACGAGGCGTTATAACGACGAACTTTGCGCGATTTCTGCGATTGCAATTTTCAGCTCTACGGTTTGGGTTTGTTGTATTCGGCTATAGTTGTAAGAACTGAATTACGTGTGTGTACTTTTAATAAACTTTGTGATAATTCCAACGCCATTTTTTAATTTGCATCCTACAAATCCCCTACAAATTCGTAACAGTACAAATAAAGGTAGAGTGGTATCCGGTAGACACGTTACTATTAACCACACAGACGTAAACCACATGTATTGTATACGTCTTGTGCAAGTTTATGCACACATTTAAACAAAATACTTCACTTGAAATGACACTTTTGCTTAGTAAACTCCGTCAATACTTTTGTTTCGTCTAAGGTTTTAAAATGTACAGTAAATATTTACATCACATGAGAAATAGCCTTGGAGTAAGAAAGATTGAAATTTTGGTATCATAGTTGTAAGTAGTGAGCCTATATTTTTACCCTTGTTCTTTTCTTATTTGGCCTTTTGCAAACCTGTGTCTTCGCTAGACTGGTTGTGAGGGCTACCAGTTACGCACAGATTATTTTGACTCCAAAGGGACTGAAAGGAGCAGCAGGGCCATACTGATGTTGTTGCCAGGAGCTTGATTTGGGCTGATATGTGATTTATTCAATAGCTAGGCAGTAGCTTTGTTTTACATACATAAAAACTTAATTCGACTTTTACATATAATATGTAATAACAAAGGAACTAAGTCCATATCTAGACAACTGCCCAGCAAAACATAGAGGTGAGTCGAAGCCAACCTGATTTGAAGTAATACGATGACCGGTATGTTGTTTATGAGAACGTAGGTAGTTGTTAGTGAATTGAAAAATGCGATTGCAGCGACATCTGTTTCTCTAATCCGTCCATTCTAAGGAAACTACGTCATTTATCGGGATAAAATCTATACATATAAAAAAACTGAAGAGGTCGAATTTCTGTACAATGAAAAAATGCTAAAAACCGAGTCAAGGGGGGTGTAAGAAGTGAAATAGAACTAATTAAGATTTTTTCAAATTTTTTCTTTCTCTGTCTGTCTGTTTGTACCGGCTAATCTCCGAAACGAATAGACCGATTTAAATGAAATTTTGCATCGTGGTAGCTTATATCCCTGGTCAACATATAGGATACTTTTGATCCCGAAAAATTAAAGAGTTCCCGTGGGATAGTTAAAAAACTTTCCACGCGGACGAAGTCGCGGGCAGAAGCTAGTGTATTAATAAAAACTATTGAATTTGAATGAATCTACCATGTGAAACTTCAAGCTGGCATTGTCATAAAGTATCATTACTTTTTTTGGAATCGGGTTATAGTTTTATAAACCTTTTTATCTTGTAGTCTAAAATATGTCACGGAATAAATTTGAGTGAAGCGAACGCGTCGATACGCGCCGCCCGCTCCTTAATATAATATGCAATATATATCTTCGTGCAAAACATATTCTCGTGCGCTGCAATGTATGGCCGTACACAAAATATTCATAAATAACTGACGTTATTGCCGCACGCTGATACATTTCATAGAAATTTTCAACAAAGTACTAATATATTTAACAGTAAATCTCGAGGAAAGTTTTGGGTACTGAAACTTAATATCCTTGGATATATAACTCAATCAAATAATATTTATTTGTTAAATATTTGCTACATTCCAAAGATTCTGTAAACATTTTGACAAAAACTAAAACTTCTTTAATGTGTAAGATAGGGCTGAAATTATTTTTGCACATAACATGCATATGTCGGTATACCTTGCTAAGGTTATATGTGAATTTATAACATTTAATTAAATATATAACTAGTGTTGCGGACAGAGAGCATCCGCCTGACCCGCCCGCTGGAGCACACCTACTCTCCGCATACCGCCGACGCCCATAGCTCGCACAATTAGCAGCTAGGCGTTGGACGGGATGCGGGATATAGGGACAGCCTTAGAGGCAAAAACACACACATCTTCACAACGGCACATCTGTACTTCTCTCATCACAACTCAACGACTCTCGTGCAAAATGTGTACTTATTTTATTCGACCAAAAAGTTAAATAATAATAATAATCATACAGTCCATTACACCGAGTTTTAATTTCCAAACGAGAAGCAACTGTCACCAATAACTAGAGTTTATCCCATCTCCCGGGATGAAAAGTATTTATGTCCATTTTCGTCAAAATCACAGCAAAACCGATCCAGTATTCCTAGTAGTTTTTCCGTGAAGGCTTAACAGACTAACTTGAGAAATGATTGCTCTCCCATACAAACTTTCATCCCCTATTTCAACCCGTTCTAGCTTTATTTATCTATCCCCCGTTTATCTATCTGTAAACTACATAAATGACAAAAATGACCAAAATAATCAAATTGATCAAATTGAGCAAAATGACCACAATGATCAAAATGACCAAATTGATCAAAATGCCTAAAATGATCAAAATTACCAAAATGAACAAAATGACCAAATTGACCAAAATTACCAAAATTACCTTTACATAAATCTATCCGGGATATCCGGGATTAGAAGTATCCCCTGTCCACCCTCGAAATTAAAATTACATATTATATATACCAACTTTCAGTCAAATCGGTCCAACAGTTTTCCGTAAAAACGGAACAGACAGACGGACAGACAGACAGACAAAGTTACTTTCGCATTTATAATATTAATAGGGATTAATACCATTTAATAAACATTATTTCACACGCACGCACACACACACACATTTTTTATTTAAGTCTATTGGGCATATAGTTTTTAAGATATGGCGTATTTTTGATATTTTAATTAAAAACGCGTCGCTCTGTTAGGGTTCAGTATCAAAATATCCAAAACAGCGGACCTGTGAATCCCTGGGGAACCTTTAATACTCTATGGCCTGCTATAGGCAAGTGCAGAATATTTATTTGGAAACAACAGTCTAAATTTTCTTGAAAAATGGCTTTATTTAAAATTAGGTTTGAGTAGAATTATTACTCTCATATTAAATTCCGCTATCTAGCAATATTTATTTATTTATTTAATAAAGATCACACATCTTTTTCACGTGACATTAATAAACGCTACATTTTAAATACATGCAATAATATATCTTATTTTATGGACAAAACTTATATAAAGAGAATTATTTACTCAATTTAATTTAATAATTGAAGTTACGTCATTAAAAAAGTCAAATAAATCAAACAATTGTCGTAAACGCCAAAAAGAAAAACAATAAATACTATAAAGGTACATTTAACTTATTGTTACAACTTAGACTCCGAAAAAGACAAATTCCACGCACAGATCTGTAAAAGCACATTTTATTACCTGTCGGCATTTGAAATAATTGTAAATCCTTTTATGATTGTCTTCTTTTGTTCACTTTATTTATTGGCATACTTTTCTGGTTATTGTGGAGAACAGCCTATTTTTCCTATTGTACTCGTTTACGGCCGCTCACGAGCACCGTTAGCCACGTGTTGTGGATTATAAATACAAGCTAATTCCAGGAAATTATGTCGACGTTGCTGGGCGGTACATTTGAATTTGTGACGTATAAAACGATGACCTGATTGAAAGAGGAGGTTAGTTGAGCTACAACTACGATCAAGGCATGACGTGTGTACATTCGGGAATCTAATATTGACGGATTTTGCGCGTTTTATTGAATTACGACCTTCTGCATTACGTTTGGATTTGTTGTGTTCGGTTATATTTGTACCTCTGTTATACGTGTTAGTATAGTTTTAATAAACTTTATAGTAATTCTAAGAGCATTTGAATTCGAGTCCCGCAAACTCGTAACATTAATATCGATGTCATGTAATACTTGTAACAACTCAGCAGTGTGTTTGGTAATAAAAGAACAGCAACTGGTCACTATACTTATAATCAGAAACCCTTACTGTTTAAATACATTTCATACACTGAACTGACACACGCAAAAACATTTCTAGAACACAACGGCATCCCTTCAACAATTTAACAATATAAGAAACTTATCAAATAACCACAACCACAACTTAGCAAATTACGAATGACAAGAATCTATTACATTATTGTTTGGAAATTTTAGGATAATGTACAGTTTTACATGTGGTAAAATAAATCGAACACAGGAAAACAGTCTATCGCGTCTGCCAACATGAAAATAAAATGTAGTGAATACCGTCTATACCTATATACAAATGAGAGATTTTGAATTATAATTTACACAATTACTACATCATATTAGAGACAAATATTGTTACATAAAATTATGGTAAAGTATAGAGAACTCCTTTATACAAAACAGGCACTAATCACAGAATAAATAAAAATATAACATTATGATTCAATGAAGGAAATGGCCGACTGTATCGTTTAGAAATAAGAGAGTACATAACAAAATTAAATATTATCCTTAAAAAGAAACCATGACAAGAACAACTATGCAACTTAATAGATGTAAAAGTCATTAACGTAATTAGCACACGAAGATGGAGTGAAGTGTGATGCAGTGTCTCCGTGTGCCAATCGAGAGTTACCGTGTAATTTTTCAAGAAAAAAATACAATATTATTGTTACATGCCGTCAGAGATAAGCGCACAGCTGCCTGATGTAGGCGCAGTCCATTGTCTTCCCGGATTAGGAATTCTTTTGTCTTTTGAATTTGTAATTAAGAAAAACATGCTATTGTTCTTCTACTTGTTTTATAACCATCATTAGCATCGAACTAATCCTTATTGTTATTGTTTTCGACTTTGTGGCCGTTCGCAGGTGTGCAAATGACTATTTCTTAGAAACTCAGTGTGCGCGGCCAATTTCTTTGTACTGTGTAGTTGGTATAAGACGATGTCCGAATGGAGGGGCGGGCAGTCAAGCGACGACTACGAAGCGAGTAAGACGTTTTCTAGTACTCTCGTTTAGCGATATAAACGACGGACTTTGCGCGTTCGAACTGTATTGAATCGTGCAGTGTGAATTGGTTGCATCCAGTTTTATTTGTATTTGTTTTATACGTGTTTGTACAGTTCTAATAAATTCTATAGTAGTTCCAGCGGCATTTTTAATTCGAGTCCTGTAGCTCGTAACATTATTAACCAAATCAAGTCTGAATATATTTTAAGAAAATTTGCGTCTTTTAACAATGTAATTTACGCCATTCATTCATCACACTTACAAATATTGGTGCATTTCTCTGGGATTCCCGGCAACCAGGAGCAGTGTTGCTATTACAATATTTGTTAAGTGACTAAGATTTGTTTTACGCAGTGCCTACATGATGAAATTGTTACAACATAATTTATAACGCTAATACGGTGATATATGACACGGCAATACATTATTACCGTGTACATGGAGACACTGCTGTGATGTGACGGTGCTACGATGGTGCGTGTGTGTGTGTGTGTGTGTGTGTGTGTGTGTGTGTGTGTGTGTGTGCGGGGGGTTCATGTTAATAAATATTTAAAATTTACTACATTAATAGAAATATAATGAAAACGCTTACATATTTTTTTTCCACCGTCGCTATGCACCCTAATAAACTGCAAGTTATAAAACTTTATGTGGTCGTGAAACATATTGCGGAATAATAGTTTCCCATGATAAAAAACTAAACTCGGTGAGCCATAGCAACCTAATATCGTTATACGACCGATAGTAAAACGCGTGGTTTGCGTTATATGCCAATATCATGCACTGCGAAATGCTTTATTATTTTAATAATAGTACTATATATACATATTATACATTACTAAAGTTTTCTTCAATGCGTAGCCGCGGAGCAAACCCTGGTGGGTAGGGTAGCTCTATTGTACTTACGTAAAAACTTAATTAGGTTTTTATTATATATCGCGAGCGCAGCTGCAGGCAACAAACCTTGAAAACATACTGTTGGTGATAACCGCCCAAAAATCCGTTACGTGCTATAAGGAGAAGTTAGCGAATATACAGACAGACGCGAAAAGCGACTTTGTTTTATATTATGCATAGAAAAGATGTTTTCCAATAGTAGTTGTCGTATTTTCCACTTCGTACAATCCATAGAATTAGATCAAGGTATATATATATATATATATTTACAACTCTACGGATTCGAGTTCCGTACCCTTTTACAACTTAATTTTTAAGAAAGTTTTTAAAATTTATACACGCTTATTGGTTATTTTTGTTATTGTATGTGACATTTTGATTTGTGTTGTGGTGTACCTTAATTTATTCTAATTTTAATACTAAACTTATACTAATGTAGAGTGTATCTGTTACATGCTGGTGTTGCGAGGAAATGCATGTGCAGTGTGTGCCTTATGTCTATGTCTATATGTGTTATCCTAACTAGTGCCATGTGTGTTGTTTTCCCTTCTGTGTCTGGGTTATTAATTTTTAGGCTCTTTGTGTGTCTTGGTTTGTTTGTGAAGTGTGCGTGTAGTGCAATGCGGTGGTAGTGCGCGTTGGTGTGAGTATGTGTGTAAGTTTTGTTGTTAGTTGTGTGTTTGTGACTTTGTGTGGTGTTATAATTTGTTGTGACAATGTATTGACTGGGAATTGTTGTTGAAAAATGTTCAGTTGGTGTTAGTGATGACGGATGGTTTAGGAGGGGGATTATTGGCCCTCCATTAGACGTTGGATCACCGTCTTCTCTTCCATGCGAGGAAAGATAAGAGATGAAGATATTAGGATGCATACGTACAAGAAGTCAAGCAACCGCCTGTTAAGAAATCTTATGGATTATTAATAAAAAATATAAGGGAATAATAAAAACATAATATTGGTTGGATTTAGGTCTTTTCTAATTGGCCTAAAACGTGCGTTGTCGATGATTTTATCTACAACAGATACAATCATCTATTCAATCAATCAATTAATCTAGATTTTTTTAATTATTCATCTAGAAAAAAAAGTATACCTATATTGTACAGCTCTTACTGTTGCTATACACATTTTAATGATGTATATATTAGTATATATATAATATTAATATGTGTTATTGTGTATTCTATATTTTATTATTATTCATTTTAGGTAGGTATTGTGTGTTATTTATATATCCTATTTATATATTATATATGTATTTAATTTGCACACCACCGTTATACACTTGTAAATTTTCCGTTTTTTAAAATCCATAGTCCGGGTTGTCTGGAACAGATCGCTCTAAAACAGTGGTTCTTAACCTTTAAGTCAAGTCATAAGGGACCATTTTACCAAATTTTTGTCTCCCAGGGACCACCCAGTCGGTTATGTATATGTATAGATTTTATGTATTTGGCTTTATTTAATAAAGCACATATAATTTTAGAACTAGGATGCATTTATTTATTATTTTAAAAATCTAAAAACATAAGTTACCGATTTTAAATTTAATGATATTTTGGTGATTGCATTCCCTTTGCGCGGTTTGCTTTTTGGTGACTCGACAAAACACGTCACGTCGCTTGTTTATTACGATGGCTACGCGGACCACTTGGAATGCTTCCAGGGACCACCAGTGGTCCCCGGACCACTGGTTAAGAACCACTGCTCTAAAGCGATGAGGCCGCCCATTGCTCCTACTTTTACTGTTTAATGTGACTACTGTAAATTGTTTATTTTATGTGAGTGTAGTGATCAATAAAGTGTTTTCTATTCTATTCTAGAAAAAAGTATTATTAAAAAAAAAAAACAGAATCTATGTATAATAAATAGGAAGACAGGACTTTTACTCTCGCTTTTGAATGTATCCAAACTATAGAAATTTGCAATAGAAAGGAAATTAGTTCCCATAAAATACTGTGTATTTAATATTTAAATAAGTTAGTAAATAATTCAATTCTTGTTTACTCGGATAAAATTGGACAAGGACTTGGTTCATTGCTGCGATATGACTTGCCACATCATCAGGTGTCTAACTTATGTTCACCCGGGGCCAGTTATAACTATTTAATTGACAGTTTAAGCACAACTAATGTAGACAAAAATTCAACAATTGTAATTTATTATGGGGATAGCTTATCTGTCAAAAAGAAAGACATTGTGAACAGCATAAATAGGTTATTGGACCTTAACAGTAAATATGGATGTAGATTCATCCTATGTGCCCTGCCTTATGCATCTAATCTAACAAATAAACAAAACAGGCACATATATGACTTAAATTTATTAATTTATAACTTGACCCATCGTCATAGTGACATTTTTATTTTGACCTGAATAAATTTACTAATGGTAAATTTAGGCTAAACAAAGATACTATGTATCTGCCTTTTAAGTTACGAAGACGTATAGCTACTTTATTAGCATTTAATATACAAAATCATGACAAAGTTATGTATGATATAACTGAAAAACCTGACATCAATTTAAATAAAAACAATAATGTTTTTAATATTAACTCTACTATGAGTCCTAGACCTTTAAACTACTAGAAATGACCAAAGCTAAACCTACTTCTAATTTAAATATAGTTCACCAAAATATACAGGGTTTAGCAGGTAAAGACTTACAAATTGAACTTTTTTTAAAAGAATGTAAGGTTCGTGTCCTATGTATTACAGAACATTGGCTTAAAACTTTTGAAGTCATAAACTTCATAGAGCATTATACAGTGATAAGTGCATTTGTAAGGAAGTCCGCTATACATGGCGGATCACTTATCCTTGTAGCAAATGATGTAAAATGTAAAGAGCGTAAAGACATTATGTCCCTTTCTGTTGAACGTACTGTGGAGGTTTCCTGTATTGAGCTTGAGCGCTATGTAATTGTCTGCGTCTACCGACCCCCCACAGGGGATTATAGTGTATTTGAAAGCACAATGGAGGAATTATTTATAAAATTAAATAAAACTGATAAATTGCCTATAGTTTGTGGGGATTTTAATGTTAATTTGTTGGAAATGTCATCAACTCGTACTAAGATCATTAATCTTTTCAAATCCTTTAATCTTATACATGTCTTTAATGAACCTACGCGTATAACTGCTACTACAGCTACCTGTTTAGACAATATATTTTGTAGTTGCAAAATAATCGATAAATCACTCATAGATGTACTACGGTCGGATCATTGTGGCCAGTTTATATCAATACCTTTTGACAGTATTAAAATCACTTCTAAAATAACCTGTAGACCGGTGAATTATCATCGCTTAAGAACCTTTAAAGATAATCTAGCCAAAAAAATTCCTACCTTGGATCTCAACAGCGAAGATCCAAACAACTTGTATAGTAGTTTCTTCGACGTTATACAAGCTGAATTTGAAAACACATTTAAAACTAAAACAATTAACAAAAGTAATAAACTTAAGTTTAGTGATTGGGATACAAAAGGTATATATAAAAGTCGAATAAAACTGTATGAATTATACAGTGAAAAACAATTTAATCAAAATACAGACTTTCTTGACTATATTAAAAAGTACTCTAAGACCTTTAAAAGAGTGTGCATCGCTGCCAAATCTTTATATTATAGTAACAGAATTAAAAATCATCAAATATCATTAAGACAACTTGAGTGTCATAAATGACGCTTCTGGCAAAACTTCACGTCGAGATGATGGAATTGAGCTTGTAATTAACAATAACACCATTAGTAATAACTTTGAAATTGCACAAACATTTAATGAATACTTTTAGGATATACCAACCTTAACAACTAGTTCTTTGTCATCATCACCACTGGAAGCTGAGCTGCTAATGACACAGTGTGTTGATGAATGTAATATTTCATTCAAATTTAATCATATAGATACAAGTGATATTGTAAAAACGTTTAAATCATTAAACATTAAAAACACAGCTGATTTTTGGGGTATATCTTTAAAAGTATTAAATGACATAATAGACACTATTGCACTATCACTAGTAGAAATATTTAATCGATGTGTAGATAAAGGGGTATTTCCCGACTTAATGAAAGTTAGCAAAGTTATCCCTATATTTAAAAGTGGAAACAAAAACGACCCTCCAACTTTAGGCCAATTTCTATTTTACCAACCTTAAGCAAGATCTTTGAAAAATAATTTTAAATCAACTGCTCTCACATTTTAATATTAATAAATTATTTCATACTAAACAGTTCGGGTTCACCAAAGGTCGATCCACTACCGATGCAGGTGTTGAGCTCCTAAAACACATTTATGATGCTTGGGAAGGATCACAGAATGCCATTGGTGTATTCTGTGACCTGTCCAAGGCATTCGATTGCGTTGAACACGTGACCCTCCTAAAAAGCTCAATTATTACGGTATTCATGGCGATTCTCTCAACCTATTATCGTCTTACTTAAATAACAGATCCCAAAGCGTTGAAATTAACAATGTCAAATCTTGTGAGACTGGCATATCTATGGGTGTGCCCCAGGGCTCTATTCTAGGTCCCTTCTTATTTTTGATATATATTAATGATTTGCCATATTTTATTAATGATATGTGTGAGGTAGTGTTGTTTGCTGATGACACATCACTTATATTTAAAGTCGATAGAAATAAACTGAACTTTGACGACATAAACAACGCCTTATCCCAAATATCTAAGTGGTTTACTGTAAATAACTTATTACTCAATCCGAGCAAAACTAAATGTGTTAAGTTTGTTATGCCCAATGTAAAAGAATACGATATTAATATCTCTCTTAACGACACTAGACTTAATCTAGTAGATTCAACTGTATTCTTAGGCATTAACCTTGATCAGAAGCTCCACTGGGGCGCTCATGTATCTAGTCTCTCAGGAAAACTTAGTTCTGCTGCATATGCGGTCAGAAGAGTTAGGCAGTTCACTGACGAAGAGACTGCTAAACTAGTTTATTTTAGTTATTTTCATAGTGTCATGTCCTATGGTATTTTACTTTGGGGCAACGCTGTTGACTTAGAGACCATATTTGTTTTACAAAAAAGAGCCGTGAGATCAATTTACAACCTCGGCCCTCGGGAGTCTCTTAGAGAATGCTTCAAGGAAATCAATATTATGACGGTCGCCTGCCAATATATCTTTAATAATATAATTTATATTCGTAATAATTTGAGTGCCTACAAGCAGTATAAGGATATTCACAACTTCAACACCAGGCATTGTAATAGACTGATATTGCCATCTTTTAGATTACAAAAGTACTGTCCTCTTTCTTGGGGTTGGTATACGCTTCTTCAATAAGATTCCGAGTGAAATGTTAGATCTGCCTTTCACTAAATTCAAAACCAAATTAAAAAGTATCTTGCTAAAAAAGGGATACTACACTACTGAAGAATACTTAAATGACAAAAATTCATTTACATAGCAGCTCACTCTAACATCTTATACTATATTTTGTTTAATGTTATCTTGCCAAGCTTGTAAGGGATTTATGGAGATATATTGCAGCATAACATTTTAGTACGTCATATCATTATTATAACTTTCATAATATTTTTTTTCCTCTTATTGTGTTTTGGTCTTATTGAGTATGCACTGTTTGCTACAACTCCATTAATTCTTCAAAAAGTAATTCTGTAACATACTTCTGTATAAAACTTATTAAAAAAAAAAACAACTTGAGATATAAATAGAATAAGAAACTTAAAGAAAAACATTATTTAGCTAGACGTGTTGCTGGGGAGTTTCTTGCCGCTTCTTCTCCTTAACAGCAATAACACGTTGTGAAGCGGTATACATAGAATAGGAAGAAAAATTAAATTTTAACTTATATATTTATATGACCTTCAAAAAGTGTTCTCCAGTGGAACTTATTTTGAATAAAAAACTTTGAATTTGAATTTGAATTTGAATAATAAAACTACGTTTTAACGGTTTTTAGCGCGGTAATTTATTTGACTTTTATTATTCCGACGCTTTGGCCACTTTTCAGTAGCCGTGATCACGGAAGACCAAGATGTTAAATGTCGATGAGTATTGTCAAAGCGGTAGGCTAAATAAAAGTTTAACAATAACAATAATAAGTGGCCGAAACGTCGGAATAATAAAAATCAAATAAATTTTCACGCTCAAAACCGTTAAAACGGTAGTTTTATTATGTAGACTAGTCGCGAAAACTTAAGAGAATATTATACTGTGTATTGTCAAAAAGCTACATAAAAGAAATACTTACACAATCTTCATAGCCACTTCATGTAAAGAACAAATATTATCTATATTAAAACGTGAAGCAAAAACTTTGTACCCCTTTTTACGAAAATTGCACGGAAGGAGGAGTATGAAATTTCGCACACTTATAGTTTATATAGAGAAGAAGCGAGGAATACTATTTTTTTATTAATTATGCAAATAAAATACATTAATCCAATAAAAAAAACATTACACACAACTACCATGTATCTGACACACACACACGCATATATACTCTTTTGTCTATTGTTCAAGTCAAATTAACAGTGCAGCCTTGACGAAGTCTGTGATTATAGAAGTATAGTCTTTGACATTAATAATAATAAATAAAAAGAATTTTATTGTTACCAAAAATATAACATATCAAAATTAAATGTTCTACAAAACAAATAAAAATTACAACAATAATTTGAAGGTAGCTCAAAAATTGTCAGTGAAGCGACTGTTAAATAATATAACTTTAATTGTCTACAAAACGAGGAGTCCATATGCTAGGGACTTAAGAACATTTTTCCTCTAGTAAGTTTTGTGAGTGTATAAAGAGTACAAAGTTATCTTTATTATTTATATACTACTTATATTACTTATATACTTATATACTTTTTAAATAAATATGAAATTGAACATGAATGTATAAACAATATATATTACATTACATATTTTAGTATTTATATATAATAATTTATTATAACTATAAAACACACACACACACACATATACACAGATCAATTATTATGGTCGATTTTCGAGCACGGGCGACCACTAAGAAGAAAAAAAAGATTTATTGACTTAAAAACTACGACGCTATACATAAAAACACATAATACATTTAAAAAAATTACACAAAACATATAATAAATAAATAAATAAGGCTTCTACATGGTATTTTTTAGTCAACGAGGTTGGTAACTCAGCATTGTGCTGCTAGAAATTTAAAAAATCCCGATATAGAGCTGATTTTCAGTGCCAACCTCCATACACTTGACCCAATAACATCTCTATTATTATCTATACATATTGTATACTAGCTTTATTAAATCTAGTTAAAATAATGGTGCAATAATTCGATTTCATCGTTACAATGAAAATATTCATTATAGCTTAATGAAGCGTAAAACTAATAAAATTAACATAATGAGTCGATTTTAAATCATGTTATATTTTGGCGCACGATCGTTATTCACACCTGTGGGGTAGTTTGGGGGTGCGCTGCGGTTATGAACTGGACGAAGCCTTTGGGAGGCCATCACCGAATACCACATCATAACTACGTGGTCTATTATTACTAGTACAGGCGTGTAGCATCCGACTTCTCGGATACCACTCTTAGTAAGTTTTGATGCTCAAGGTTCTAGATCTAGCAATAACGATATAAGCACATATCTGAGCTTGCAGCTAGCACCTTTCGTCTGCATCGAGTTTTTAGCGAGGTATCACTTGTTAAAACTGAATTAAAAGACTCGCTCCTAACTGGAATGTTTTTTTTTACATTAAACATAACACTAAACCTATAGATAGTATAATAAACATAGGAATGAAATCTCCGTCCTACCACATGATGGAGAGACCCGGGGCTTAAAAAAAAAAAAAAAAAAACTGGAATGTTTAACTTGGTGGACGATTTCTTTGTGCATATTCTTAACATCCGATATCCATATAATAATACACACGTATAGGATCGCCGGCCGCATCGACGACACTCTCAATCTGATAATTACTCTGATATTACGTCTATTATAAGTTAATCAATATAACAATATATTCAAATAGATAGAAAATAATTTATTATTCACTATATACACATAAAGTAAATCATTTACAGTCATTTCGTGTCAGTTGGAGCCCATTTCGAGCAACTAATTAGTTAGTTTATAATTGAAGATTTCATGGTTTTTCTTTCAATAAATTTACCAAGTATGTTAGAGAGATTTCATCCCTGTGATTGGCCCTAACGATCGATGCAATAAAATTACAGGGTGTAATTTTTTACAGATTTTAGTCGGTTCGATTCCCGAGTGAAGCAAGAGAATTTTCGAAAATCTTTGAATGCAGTTTTATTTCTTTTCAAAAATAAAGAAACATTTCTTTGGAGTAAAATTTGCTATCTCTATTATTTAGAATACTTTCCCTCCAGGTGGTATTAAAAAATTCCATATTGTTGTTTAAATCGATAACCAGCCTTTGACTTACACCAGTTACACGAGCGCTACTGCACAAATTAAAGAAGTGTTTTAGATATACCAGCGTAGAGGAATATAATCACACTAAGCAAGATAAGTTAGTGCGGGGTGGCAGTCGGTGGGCGGTCACGGGGCTGACTCAACAATAACTCCCTGATGATATACAAACACACCTAATTATGATCCTTACTGTACATTCGCACGTTTCACCTAGAACATTCTCTCGAATGAGGTTCGTGTCTGCTAAATTTATTCATAGTTATTATCATATCGTTTAGAGTAGTATATTATTTAAATGTATATAACCAATTAAAACTTTCTTTACTGTATTGTTTTATGCCCGGTTTCAATATTGCAAAAACGATTCGTTTTTGATACCGACGGGTAGAATATTACCGCGTGGTAGCTCTACTGATGTTTCTATAATGAACTGTCCGTAGGCAGGGGTTTTCTAACCCATCGGTAGACTTTTTGTATGGAAACGACAGATGAAGTGGTTCTATATTATAACCGCTGGTTGTCAACACTACTATTCGTAGGAATTTTATTACCACCCGATTTCGGCCGGTTGCCGGTTTTTTTGGGATGCCAGTTTTTTTGTCTTTATTAATACGTGATTTTAAAATTAAATTAAACTCAATTTTTTACTTCTTCCTTTGATTTGGATTTAATTCTTATTTATGTCTTTCAAATTGACTATTTCTATCTTTAACAGTTCTAATTCCAATTCAAGTATTGCTTTATTATTCATCTCTATTAATATTATAAATGCGAAAGTAACTTTGTCTGTCTGTCTGTCTATTACCCTTTCACGGAAAATTACTAGACCGATTTGGTTGAGAATCCGAGGATCCGAGAAGCCGAGGATCAACATAGCAGCATTAGTAACTGATAACCGACAGTATTTCTAACTGACAATGAGCTTGTGAAACGCTTGTATAAAAGTGTAACCAATACTAAAAATGCTGACCGCTGTATATTATTACACAATTTCGAATTTTAATGCAATGATATAAGATCTAAAATAAAAAATAATTTCTAATTAATATGTGTTATATTGACGAAATGTTAACTTAAATATAAGGAAAACGATATTAATTGATAAAGTAGGCGATTGATAATAAAATTCATATTTTATACACCGACAGACGGATGGACGGACGTGACAATTTATTAAAGTTCAATTTTTACCAAATTAGCTACTACTACATCCATATTTTACAAATAATTTGAAAAAAAACAGTTTAAAAAATAGTTCATATGCATTAGTTCAAATGAATTAGTTTCAATGAATTAATTCAAATGAATTAGTTTAAATAAGACATAATGACATTTTGATGTTTAAAATTCACATTTTTTACAAACTTGTACCTAAATAGCAAAAATCCTGCACTACACGTGGTTCGATACGCACTTGGCTTTTACAAAACTTCAGAGCGAACCATCAATTCACAAGTTCGCACTAAAAAGCCCCGAAGTTAGTTAAATAAGCGCTGCACCGCACAAGTTTAAGCAATCAAATGGGTATAAGTTGAGCATGATGCGGTTTAAGTTGTTGGAACGCCGCCCAAAGAATGCTTACACTTTCAACAGATATTGCGAAGGCATTCATTTAACGGCACATTAGTGAAATTAGTGCCTTGTATTCAGTTCGCGCCACAGAGTTCAAGCAACACCGTCTCTCTAACATAGATTATATATTCGACTAATGTTGCTTTCTGTACCACATATTGAAAGAAGAATACTGTTCATATTCGGAGAAGCTACAATCCATTGCTGACAAGATGTTTTATTACTGTTGTTATTTAAATATACGTAATCCTTTCCGTTACTTTGTTTGAGTCGCTTTGACTTGTGTAATGGCGGAGAGCGAAGAGAGTGAAACGTATACAATATATATAACCATTTGAGTTGCCCCTGAGATAATGTGTGGAGCAATAAATGCTGTTCTCGCGCATTTGAGATGTAATTTTTTGTAAGCGGCAACACTTTCTAATGTTGACAATAGAAAGAACAACTTCGGCAAGTTCCTATATCTTACTATTCATCCCCTGTCCTACCATCGGTTGAAATTTGACATTACTTGTATGGAGCTTATGTCAAGTTTTAACCGAAAATAAGGCCAATGAATTGTCGGTAAAATACAAAAACCGAGCCCAAATCGAATTAATTTGATTGAAAGGCTACAGAACAGAATTAACATGATACGGTGGTATTGATTGATTTTAATTTATGTTTACCTATATGGACCACTTTGATTCCCCCAAATTGAAAGAATAAATTAACCATCTAATATTGATTCCTTACTATTAATTCACTTGCCTTACCATCGGTTGAATTTTGACATTACTTGTATGAGCTTATGTTAAATTTTAACCGATAGTAACGTAAATAAACGGTCGGTTGTATTCTGTTCGTGTCAAAGGTTTCAAATAAGAATTCCTATCTCTAACACAAATTGTATTATATTCGACTATGGTTTCCTATATCTAAAGGATGACAATTACCCTTTCCCAAACATAACTCGTAAAACACTAAACTATTCACAATTCGTTCCACCAGTACGTTATATAGAAAATCTTAATTAAAACTATCAATCAATGCCTTATTATTAAAAACGTATTTTTTGCATGTAACGTTAATAATGACGATAAGTGGTCGCTGTCGCCCAAGAACATTGACACAAGCCAAGGCACATCTGCACTACCCAAGGACATCTGCGCAACACAAGGATATATGCACTACCCAAGCACATCTGCACAACCCAAGAACATCTGCACTACCTAAGGACACCTGTACAACTCAATGATATCTGCACAACCTAAAGACATCTGCACTACCCAAGGACATCTGCGCAACACAAGGATATATGCACTACCCAAGCACATCTGCACAACCCAAGAACATCTGCACTACCTAAGGACACCTGCACAACCCAATGATATCTGGACAACCTAAAGACATCTGCACTACCCAAGGACATCTGCGCAACACAAGGATATATGCACTACCCAAGCACATCTGCACAACCCAAGAACATCTACACTACCTAAGGACACCTACACAACCCAATGATATCTGCACAAACTAAAGACATCTGCACTACCCAAGGACATCTGCGCAACACAAGGATATACGCACTACCCAAGCACATCTGCACAACCCAAGAACATCTGCACTACCCAAGGACATCTGCCCAACCCAATGATATCTGCACAACCCAAAGACATCTGCACAACACAAGGGCATCTGCACAACCCAAGGACATCTGCACAACCCAAGGACATCTGCAGAACCCAAGGACATCTGCACTACCCAAGTACATCTGCACAACCCAAAGACATCTGCACAACCCAAGAACATCTGCACAACCCAAGGCAATGGCGTACGTGTCAGTTCACGCTTGTAGAGGTATAACAGACCGTGTGTAAATTGTCTATAATCTCACAACTCAATATTAAATCTATCTATCTATAATGTATTATGTGTACCACGTTATCGTATTGGTGACAACTGTAATGATAGCGATGTTTGAAAGTTAATAAATAAATAAATAAATAAATAAATAAATTATTACCATTTATTCGTCTCTCAGTCCGGTAAGTAGCCAATACGTTATCTAGAAGATTACCATGAAACAGATAAGGAATGAAGAACAGCAATTATCTATGCAACTCGGTTGAAACAATTTACAATTTATGACTGAACTTGTAAACTTAGGCTATTTAATGAATGCTCAGTGGGGGGTGGGGGGCGAACTTGGTCACGTATTGGACATCTGCAAACGCGGGTTCATTGACATCACTCAACCAATCATATCGATCCGTTTCAAGGTCAAATCACTACCTGGGAAAATGTTATAGTTTTTACTAGGACTTTTTCTGCGATTTCGTTCATCGAAACTGTTTGGTATTTGACAGAAACTCTACATAAAAAAAAACATTTTTTTTAAAGTTTTTTTAAAGCACTCGGAATTGATGTATTATTATCTATATATTAATACGTGACGCAAAAACTTTGTACCCCTTTTTACGAAAATTGCGCGGACGGAAGAGTATAAAATTTTGCACACTTGTAGCTTACATAGAGAAGAAGCAATGAGTGCAAATATTTTTTTAAAATTATGCGTAAAAAATACATTACACACACTACCATGTATTTGACACACACACGCATATATACTCTTTTGTTTATTGTTGCCTTGGCGAAATCTGTGATTATAGAAGTATAACCTTTGACAACAAATTATTATGGTCGAATTTCGACCACGGGCGACCAATTAGGTAATCGCTGGATTTGCTTACACACACAAACCATTCAGCAACTAGTCGTCGCCGCGTTGTTGTAGTTTGTGTTTGGTAATTTATATAAAGAGAGTAAGTCCGTGATAGCGTAATGGCCAGCGCACGCGTCCCTAACCCAAAGGGCGCGGGTTCGATCCTGGCCGGAATGCATGCACCACTTAGGCAGTTTTCTGACCTAATGTGCATATTGGTACAATTACCACGTGCTAACAACGGTGAAAGAGATATCGTGATGCAACCTGCGCATCGAGATAACCGATCGATCGAGATAGCCTTGGATAAGCGTGGTGGATACTGCCCATTCCTCGTTAGGGTGTGAGGCCTTAGCTCAGCAGTGGAACGCTTATGGTCTGTTATTATTATATAAATATTTGACATGTTGGGATTATTATCTAGATCATACCTTTCTTAGGAGCGGCTCTATCATTGTAATACCACGCTCTCACAGAATAGCGGCGTGAAATAGTTGGACTTGGGCTAATCACGTTTCGAACGATGAATGAGAATTCTGCTGGCCTTCTCCCCCCCCAAATCCTATCTCCCTTATTATCCCGTCTCTCCTCTCTCACCAGCTCTCTATCCCATCCTAGTTAGCCTTGGGCAGTGGCGTAGCTTGCCTTAGATAGGCCCTGTATCAAATGTGTTTTAAGGAAAAGTTTCTTTATAATAGAAACAACAAAATGCTCGAATTGAATTTAAGTGTTTATAAGTTATTACTTATACTTAATGCGTCTAGGAGCTAAATTAGACAAACAATTTAAATAAAAGATACACTTTTTCGGCAAGCTTATTTATCAAATCATCCATAGCTGAAGACGATTTCAGTTTTTCTAGATTTTCTGCCTCTACAGTGACAAGTCTGATAGCCGTTTCTGTTAGCCCAGCAGTTATCCTCAAAAATGTTATTAATCTATAAAAGACTATAGATAACACTTTAGGAATTTTTGCTTACACACTTTGGGAACCACTGTATCAATCATACCACTGATACAACGGTAGTTACGCCCCAGGCCTTGGGCTAATTGCGTTTCGTACGATGGATGAGAATTCCGGTGGCCTACTTTTCCCTCCCTCTTATCCTATCTTTCTTATTATCCCATTTCTCCTCGGTCACCTCCTCTCTATCCCATCCTAAAGGCTGGCAACCTGTTATTCTCGCCCCTGATACTGCAAACATCTATAGAGGACGGTAACCTCTTTCCTTGCTAGATGGCCAGTCTACCTACAGGTAGACTGGCCAGATGGGAAGATTGTTTTACTGGCTGAAGGATACATCCTTCAGCCAGTAAAACAATCTTCCCATGCAATTATTTTAGTGTTGTTTAAAGTAAATAGTATGAAAATTTGCATACCTTTCATGCAGGTCTTTTATCTGCATGAAAGGTATGCAAATTTTCATGATAATCGGTTGAGAAGTTAAGTGGTGTATGCGTAGCAAAGAAACATCATCACTCATTTTCGTATTTATAATATTAATTACGATGATTACTGTAAGGTTTACCGATATGATATATATAGGTATATCCGATCATTTGCGCAATGACATACAGTCATTTTCATCAAGATCGATTAAGCCGTTCTTAAATAATATAAGAATATGCAGAGACCATATAAATTAAATGTACAAAACAAACCGAACTGAATTTTTTTATATAAGTAGATGAATTGTAATTTGTACTGTATTGTAATACGTATATTAAGTATAGTATACTAAATTGTTCTAGTGCCATTGTAACTACAACACGTGGACAATGTCTCACAAGGGTGGCAAAGAGCGGGCGAACTAAGTGGAGTGGTAGTGCACAAAATATACGACAGAAGATACACTCGCGTAGAAACGAAGAAACAAGCGCTGAAACAGGCATAGCCAGGTAGCAGGACTTTTGTCCTCTTGGATGGCTACCACCTGGCCTAGAGTATGCCGCTATAACAATCTTGTATTATGTTCCGGCATCTGTAGGCAGGTTCCAGTCTTCCTTTAGCGCCTGGCAGAACATTGGCAGCACCGCTATATTGCAATGTCTATGGGCGACAGGAATCAGTTTCCGTCATGTGGGCCAGCAACTTGTCTGCTGTTCTTCAACAATTAAAAACACAGAAGCATGTGAAACTCAATCTCAATGACACGGAGTGATAGGGAGATCATTATTATATATCTTTTATACTATTGTCACATGCCGTCAAAGATAAGCGCATAGCTACCTGTTGTAAGCGCAGCTCATTGTCTTCCCGGATTAGGAAATCTTTTGTGTTTTGAATTTGTATATAAGAAAAACATGCTATTGTTTTCGATTTTGTTAGCCTGTCGCAGGTGGGCAAATTAGTATTTCTCCGAAACTCAGTGCGCGTAGTCAATAATTCTGTACTGTATAGTAGTAGTATAAGACGATGCCCGAATGGGGGGGCCACCACGTGAAAATTACTGAACAGATTTGAATGAAACTTGACAAACAGCAAGCTTACGTCTCGGGGCGTAACTTAGGTATATATATATAGTTTTTTCTTATTTCTATATATAATTAAATTATATACAAAACCGAATTAAGATTTTATGTAGGTAAAAAAAGCTACTGCCCAGGTTCGACAGGCGGCGTAGCCGCGGGGCAAACTCTAGTGTTACAATAAATTACTTTAATAGAAAAGAACAGACGTTAAAATAAAAATGTTATCATTTTATAAAATATCGTTACAGAAACTATTTAAATTAGTCTTTGAACAATAAGTGCGCTATTTGAGTACTTTTACTTGTACAAACCTCATCATTACCATCTCAGCTTTAAATTCCAGCTGCAGTCGGGGTGTTCACTTTTCTACTCCTCTTCGTTCGATCTTGTTTTGAGACTATTGTCGTACGCACTCCTGTCATTGTTCACTAGGTCATCCGGCATTTCTTAGGCCGATTAATTCAACCGAAGCCCGGCGGAGGTAGCAAAGCTACATTTGTTCCCCACATAACTATCCGGTCTCTGTATAACGTCGCCATACCAGCGTAGGTGACACCATCTCAATCAACTTCCGTAACTAAATCAAAAAATAAAAAACGCACGGAAACTGGCGCCATCAAGTGGCTGGGAACATCAAAAATTATAGTTTCTATTTAGTCCACTTAACTTGACTTAAGATGGCGCTGTGCAATATCTTTGATTAAATACATCGCGCTGACGAGATCTTAATAGCATAAATGAAACCACAAGTTATGATCATATTTGTTGAGTCTCATTCATTCGCCCGTTGTCGTTCGTCGCGCGCGCACGTCTCCCGCTCCGCCTCGGCTGTCCGTTATTCGTGTTCGTTGTGTTCGTTCGTTCACCCGGTCGATCTGTGTTTTTCTGTGACAGTGCAGTGAAAAGTGCGTCATCAGGTGGTTTTTCCACCAAATAGTTCGTCCCCCTCAGGGACAATGGACGGCATGGAGCTCTCTCCATTGCTGTTGGAGGGTTTGCTGTCGTTTTTACGACAGCAATTCCCTCAAGCGCTCGACCAATTTTTGAGGACTCCGGAGTCCCAATCAATGGCGTCCGTTATCTCGGAACTTAATTCCGAGAAACCCGTGTCCTGCAAGTTACACGTGCAAGGGGCCCCGCACCCGCATCTGCCGCGACCACCGCACCCCCGCGACCCCCGCCACCGCGCTTATCGCTGACCACCTGCGCTCTGCCTTAGCGCCCGCGCCCCCCGCATCCGTACCCGCCGTGTTACCGGTGCGCCCGCCGCCCGCACCCCCGCTCAACGATGCCCACCGTGTGGCACCAAAATCACGCGCCTCGTTTTCTCGCGGTTCCGCGTCGGGACAACCGCGATCGAGCTCCGCGAGTTCGACGACATCGCGTTCGCGATCGCCCATACACCGCGTAATCGATTCTCGTCGAGAAATCGAATTATCTCCTGACGGTCCGCAATACCTCAGGGATGCCCTCTTCCACCGGCCGATGAAATCACCCCATGGATGTCGCGCCTCCCGCGAACATCCCCTTAAACTGCGAGGACGATGACGGTTTCATAACCGTCAATCGTACCAAAAACGGAAGACCCAGAGGGAGGTCCCCCCCAACCCCGCTCCCACTGCGGGCACAAAACCTACAGCGGCATCTTCCAGCCGCCCTGGGCCACCTTCACAGCGCCCGCCGCCACCCCTCATCATCCGCGAGAAAGCCCATTGGCTTCAACTCGCTAAGGAGCTGCCAGGTAAGGCAATCTCTATAAAAGAAGCCCGTGATACCCAACACGGCATCAAAGTTATGGTCACGTCTTCAAGTGACCACCGCTCCCTAACATCCTTGTTATGTGACCGTAAAATCGGTTACTACACTTATGCCCTGCCGGAAGAAAAACGCCTTCGGGCTGTAATCCGCGGACTCCCACAGGAAATCGAGTGTTCCTACATTCTCGAGGACCTTAAGTCCCAAGCTGTACCGGTGCACGAAGTGCACCGTATGCACAGAGGCGACGCAACAAAGTCTCCTCTAAACCTAGTATTGGCTGTCCTCGACCTCTCCCCAGAGGGGAAAAAGATCTTCGAACTTGAGATGGTCTGTGGCCTCTCTGGCCTTCGTGTGGAACGCCCACACGAAAAACATACACTGCGGCAGTGTCATCGTTGCCAACTTTATGGGCACTCTGCCCTACATTGTCAATCCCGTCCCAGGTGCGTCAAGTGCCTGGGTGACCACGGGACCTCGGAGTGCACACGCACCTGGGACTCCCCGGAGCCACCGAGCTGCGTTCTCTGCGGCCAAGCGGGTCACCCCGCTAACTACAGAGGCTGTCCTGCCGCCCCCCGACCCAAACGTAAGGTCGGAAAGGGCAACGCCCAAAAAGGCACTAGAAAAGTGCCGAACAAACCCGCATTCGTGGCGGCCCCCCCTCCAGTGGTAAATCACTGGACGGGTCTTCCCACGACGGAAGCGTTCCCTCCACTAAGGACGCGCGCCCCAATTATGGCCGGCCTACCCCCAGCAACCCCTGCCCCTGCCCCCATTTTAAAAGCACCTTCTGGGCCGTCACCCCACCACTCTTTAGCGGAGGACTTAGCCTTGGCGACTAAATTCGCCAAGAACTTGCCTTTCGACCTAGCAGAGGTCCAACTCTTGGCTCGAAAACTGAGATAAGTTGCAGAGTCTGATCAACCCTCCCTCCGGGATCAACTCGTGATCGAAATGGATCACGCGTACCTCCTCCAGGTACTTAGGTCGTTATAACTAAACAACCTAGTTAAATTATTGTTACCGGTAACAAATGGCGCATGTAGGTAGAAATAAACCACGCCCATTGACTCTGGCGACTTATAACGCCAACGGCCTTCGAAACCAGCGCGACTTGGTCCATGACTTCCTGGTTACCAATCAAGTAGATATACTACTAGTGCAGGAGACCTTCCTGAAACCGAGTGAAAGAGATCCAAAGATCTCTAACTATCGGGTCACTAGACATGACAGGATAGGGCGTGGTGGCGGCACCCTGATCTATTTCAGAAGATCTCTACACTGCATGCCTCTAGTCACCCCACCACTAGTAGGTATGGAGGTATCCGCCTGCAGACTAGCAATGACTGGCCACCAACCTCTAGTCATAGTCTCAGCATACCTCGCGTGCCAGAAAACCCTTATTAAGAAAGACCTAGAAGCCCTATTCAACTTAGGCCCAGCTGTTATAATAGCCGGAGATCTGAATTGTAAACACGAACAGTGGAATTGCAATACCACTAACCCCAATGGCAGAGCCCTAATAAATATATCAGACAATCTTTTGTTTGATATAATAACTCCCATGACCCCCACACGATACCCCCCCAAACGCGACTGGGGGACCCCAAACACTCTCGACCTAGCATTACTGAGGGGCGTAACTCTTCAGTTCCATTCGATCGAAACGATGGACGATATAGACTCGGACCATCGCCCGGTTATCCTCAAATTAGGACCACAGACGGACCAGACATTTGAAATTAGGACCTCTGTGGACTGGTTGAGACTTGGGGACCTCCTCAAGGCAACCGAATCACAAGACCTGGACCGCATCCCGGACCACATCGAATCCCGCCAAGACACGGAGACGGCGATCGAGGCCCTCACCAGCCACCTTCAATCCGCAGTGCGGAACTCGTCCAGACAGGTGCCAGTGGAGGATGACCGCCACTTATGCCTGCCGGACGAAGTGAGGGTACTGCTGAGGGAAAAGAGAGCCGCCTCCAGAGCTCACGACAGATATCCCACCGAAGACAACAGAGTCCGACTCCGCCAACTAGAGCGCGAAGTCAAACTACGTATCCGGCAAGTCAGGGAACAACGTTGGGACAGAACGTTGAGAGATATCGAACCAACTCACCAGGCGTACTGGAAGCTGGCTAGAGCTCTCAAATCAGATACCCTCACTGTCATACCCGCGCTAGAAAGAGCCGACAACACCGAGGCGTTCGATGATGAGGAGAAAGCCGAATGCCTTGCTCAGAGTCTAGAGCTTCAATGCTCCCCCACTACACAAAACGTCGACCAGTCACACCTGACGGAGGTGGACTCCGAGGTTGAACGTAGATCCTCCTTACCAGCGGAAACCACACTCGACCCAGTCACGGTCGAAGAAGTGCAAGATCTGATCAAGTCCCTCAAACCGCGAAAGGCCCCAGGGATCGATGGCATTAACAATCGCGTGTTAAAACTGCTCCCCGGCCACTTGACTATAATCTTAGTGAGCATCTTCAATGCCGCCATAACAAACTGCTCTTTCCCCGCGATCTGGAAGGAAGCAGACGTTATCGGTATTCACAAGCCTGGAAAACCGGCTAATAAACCGTCCAGCTACCGTCCAATCAGCCTACTGAGCACACTCAGCAAGCTTTACGAAAGGGTCATCCTCTCTAGATTTAGAGATTTTGCCATCAGCAAACATCTACTACCCGATGAGCAGTTTGGATTCCGTGCCAGACACTCATGCCTCCAACAGGTGCACCGCATCACGGAGCACATACTGTCCCACTTTGCCCATCGCCCTCGCCCTATAGGAACAGCCGCACTGTTCCTTGACGTAGCTAAGGCCTTCGACAAGGTCTGGCATAACGGTTTGATTTACAAGCTGTACCAGTTCGGTGTGCCAGACAGACTCGTGCTCATCTTGCGAGACTTCCTCCTAGGCCGTAGCTTCCGTTTTCGAGTGGAGGGAACACGCTCGTCCCCTCACCCACTCACAGCCGGTGTACCACAGGGCTCGGCCCTGTCTCCACTACTCTTCACGCTGTACACCAGCGACATCCCAAAAACTCCAGATGTAGAGTTGGCCCTCTTCGCGGATGACACCGCACTCTATACATCAGATCACAACCGACAAATGGCTTGCGTCCGGCTACAGGCAACTGCAACAGAGCTAGGCGAATGTTTTCGCAAATGGAGGATAGAGGTGAACCCGGAGAAAAGCGCAGCAATGTTCTTTTCCCCGGGAACGCTTCGCTCTCCCAAACGCGCTTGCCTTCGCTTAAAAGCCATCTCGCTCTACGAACAAGAGATCCTCTGGGCAAAGTACACCAAATACCTGGGTGTCACCCTAGATCAGAACTTGCGCTTCAACGAGCATATCACTATAGTCCGGAATAGAGCGCGATTTGTGATGGGTCGTCTAGCACCCATGATAGATAAACGAAGCAAAATGTCCCTCAGACACAAGCTTACTCTATATAAAACATGCATCCACCCGATCATGACATACGCGAGTGTGGTATTCGGCCATGCCAAGCCTTCCCTTTTAAAGAAACTGCAAATCGTTCAGAATAAATTCATGCGCAGAGCCGTCGGTGCTCCTCTCTATATGCGTAACGTCGACATCCACCGCGATCTGGAGCTTCCCTCCATCAAAAACTACATTACGTCGCTCTCGCGTAAGTATTTCGATCTAGCGCCGCACCATCGAAATCCCCTCGTCGTGTCCGCGTCCGATTATAAGCCTCGACGAAAGGCTCTCGTGCGACGACCGCGTAACATCCTCACGGACAAGGTCGACGGTATCACAAAACGGCTGGCTCGGATCAGCCCGCCCGCGGTTAGGACGGCAGGCTGGCAGGCACCAACAGACAGACACAGACGGTGGCGTCGACGCCGCCAATCACGATCTCTCCACGTCCCCGCGAGGGACGCCAGGAGACACAGCCCCCCCATAGGATAGACTAGGCGTGTTGCTGGGAAGTTTCTTTCGCCGTTTCTTCTCTCCCAACCATAACACGTTGCGAAACGGCAGTAAGATAGTATAGGCCACCGCGAACCGCCGATCCCGGTCCGCCGGGATCCTTCCTCTCGGGCTTTATATTACCCGTCGCCCGCTCTCAATTAGTGCATTGTGTCGCCCTATGGTGGGCATCATTAGATTCATCCCCTCTCATGGCAACAGTCCAGCCGAGGTGAAACTCCTAGGGAGCCCCTCGAGCAAGTTGCCCCTGGCTCGAGCGCCTTCGCTTCGCAAAGGCACGCCCTGAAAAACCCCGGTAAAGTTGTGAGGTCTTGGGACCAACAACATAAAGTCAAGTCAAAAAAAAAAAAAAAAATTGTTGAGTCTCACACTCTTCACATGAATTATTATATAAATTGTTTTTTACTTTTGGTACAAATTTTAGCGTTATATAAGTTAAAACTAAAATAATTTTATTCCGTCTATCCTTTTATTGTAATATAGAACAAGTTATAACTTAATAGTACCATCTAGTGGAATTTATGGAATTATCGATTGTAGCGCCATCTATCGAACAGGATAAATGAATTCCAGAGAGGGTGATCTATGGGTGACGCTCTTGCAATTTGTCTGCTATGTCGCGCGCGAAGTTGAACAATGCCGCCGATTCCTGACATGGTCTTCTACTCTTACAACAACGTCATAAGTCTACTTCTGATTTTTAACCGACTTCAAAAAGGAGGGGGTTCTCAATTTGATTGGTATGTTTTTTTATGTATGTACATCGATTACGCTGAAATTTATGATCCGATTTACGTGATTCTTTTTTAGTTCGATGCGGAATGGTTGCCATTTGGTCTCCTAAAAATTTACCATACTTTGGCCCAGTAGTTTTCATCTAATGAAGCATTAACATTCTGTAAAATGATAAAAAGTATCTAAATTGATTTAATAGTCCGCTTAAATGCTAACGCATTTGACTAAAAACGCAATTGCTCCATACACGTTTTAACACTTTGTACTGATTGAACCTTCTGATATTCTGTGGGCGCGGGATCCATAAGCTGATTAGCGCCAATCTGCCGCTTAAGAACCGCTCAGCAAATAAGGCCCACTCCAATGTACATGTGCGCTTTGTTACGTATGCCGCCTGTTTATATACCCGTTTCGTCACCATTTCCAATGTAAAGGCTCCATTAAGGTAAAACCCTTTCGGAAGTGCGTCGAAGTTTCCGAACCCAATTTCCAGGTATTTACATAAAACGTTCTTCTTAACGACCTAATAATATAAGTACATTTATTTGGACGATTTCATTGTCATTTTATTGGGGTTAAGTGATGAATTAATTTCATGTGTTTTTCATGAATTTGCAGGTGAGGGAAATCATCTTCGAACGAAGCCATACAGCGCTGCAAGCAATAGGATGATTATAGCTTAATTACTTAAATGATGAAATAGCACTTTGAGCGCCGATGCACATAAGATAAGGGCTTGTTTACATTTATTTATTTATTAACTTACAAACATCGCTATCATTACAGTTGTCACCAATACGATAATGTGGTAAACATAATTCATTATATATATATATGTAGTGGAACACTTACAAGCCAATAGATGGCGCCGTACAATAATAGATGTCACAAACGTTTCCCAAAGATCTCGCTAGAAGATCTTCCTTTAAGACGGAGGAGCATTCCATCTCGCTCCTCCGCCCTATACGGACCACCCCTTCATATATATACATATTCAGTCGTCATAACATATTGTTATGAGTGCGGGACTCGAATTAAAATGCCGTCGGAATTACTATAGAATTTATTATAAATATACAAACACGTATAACACAGGTACAAATATAACTGGACGTAACCAGTACAAACTGCACGATTCAATAACATGCGCAAAGTCCGTCACTATATCGCTTATCGAATGTACACGTCTTGCTTTGATCGTGGTTCTCGCTAGACTGCCTCACCTCTCCGTTCGGGCATTGTTTTATAATGCACCGATGCCATATGTCTACTTGGCAAGCGTCGGCGCAATTCCCAGAAAACATAATCTGCACACCTGCTTAATTATTCCTGCGAACGGCCATAAACTAATACAATACACAATAAACTGTTTTTCTAAGTAACCAAAATAAATCCAATGCGGGAAGGTAATAACCCGGTGTTATGGCAGGCAGATGTGCATTTACTTTGTCGCTGTGCTTCGTGGAATTTTGGCTAAGTTGTAAAAATATGTCAATTCAGTTACAGTACAGATAAAAATGTCAATTTGTTGACATATGTTGTTCAATGTTCGCAAGCCCTGTGTCATCGGCGCCTTATTAAGTAAGTTGGTCCCGCCATATGGTACTACCCAACATAAACGCGCGGCCGCGAAACAAGTGACGAAATATCAAATAAAAAAAAAGGAGTCGGTAAGAATGATAGCACGGTCTAAGTAAAACCCAACACTACACTTATTTAGTAACTGCTTTATGGCTGGTTCCTATATCATTCTATTCATTCACTGCCATTAGTAGACATTTGACATTACTAGTGTGGAACTTGTGTCAAATTTTGACGAGTAGTACGGCAAATGATCGATTAGTTAAATTATGTCTTTCAATTTCGATAGAAAGGAAACAAAAGACATCGACAGATATAAACGAACTTAAAAAATACATATTGTTACGAGTAAGTGGGACTCGATTAAAATTAGTCGTTAGAATTATTATAGAGTTTATTAGAAGTATACAAACACGTATAACACAGGTACAAATATAACCGAACACAACAAATCCAAACGTAATGCAGAAGGTCGTAATTCAATAAAACGCGCAAAGTCCGTCACTATTCCCGAATGTACACACGTCACTCCCGTATCGTAGTTGTAGCTTAACTGGCTCCTCTCTCAATCAGGCTGTCGTTTTATACTTCACAAATGCAAATGGGTTCGCCCGTATCGTCAACATGATTTCTTAGTATCAACTTGTACTTAATCCGTAACACCTGGCTAATGGATGCAGCCTGCAAACGGGCGTAAACGAGTACAATAAAACAATAAGCTGTTCTCCACAATAAATAAGTAAACAAAAAGAAGACGATCATAAAAGGATTACAATTAGTTGAAATGCCGACAGGTAATAAAATATGCTTTTACAGACTGTACGTGGAATTTGTCTTTGTCGAAGCCTAAGTTGTAACAATATAATATATTTTTTTAAGTAACTTTTCAAAAAGTTGTAATTATGATGTTGTTTATTTTTTTAGATTGTATTTTTTCCATTTCTATCCAAATTAAAAGACAGAACTGAATGATATACAAATAGTGAAACGCCTCGCGGCCAATCGCCACGAACCGCTTTTACGTATTAGACATGAACAAGCACTAAACACCTTTGTTTCCCCATAATATAATAATCCCTTGAGCGCTTGGTGTCGTTTGCTCAGAGGGTAGACTTGGGCTCACCAGGTACAATGGATGAGGTCATCTCGGGCGGCGCCTGCCAGAGCCCACGTGGAGCCGACGACAGTCATTCCTCGCGGTCCTGGCTATAGGCGGATGGAAGCAACACAGGGGATTCTGGTGGGTATGCCGGCAGCCCATCTGGCTGGCCAGTCCCATTCCGCCAGCGCCATTCCCCTGGGCGGCGCGATCTCCGCTAATGGATTTCTCCTCGTCAAAGAAAGGGAGCTAACAATATGCTGTCAGTGTTCAAAGTAAAACTATGAGGCACATTCTACCCTTGACTTGAAATTCCCGCGGGATTCCCGGGATAAAAAATATCACACATTTTATTACATAAAATTTGCAAACGATCAGTAAAAAATAACAATAGTATCGTCTTTTTTTTTTAATCTGACCATTTTACATAATTCCCAGAAAAATCCCGCTCAATTCCCAGTGTAAAAAGTAGTGCAGATTTTAAATCTAAGAATTTACTGTCGATCAATGACAATCGCATCGAAATCGGCCCAGTAGTGTTTACGTGAATCCCGAACAAATAGATAAACCGATAAACAGACACGAAATCTAAAAAAGGCATCGTGTTTTACATCGTTTCTATAGCCTATTTCATTTGTTTTTTTAAATAACATTAATGTGACACGGCATTTTTAGAATTTTATCATATGGTTACACGCCGACAAAAGTAGATGCACACCTGCCTGCCATAAAACAGCCTTTTGTGTATTGTACTCATTTAGGGCCGTTCGCAGGCATAATAACGCAGGTGTGCAGATTACGATTTCTAAGAAATTCGACCTACGCGGGTGGGTAGCCATATTGCGTCGGTGCAGTATATAGCAATGGCTCAATGGGGAAATCGGCAGTCTAGCGATGGTCACCAGCGAGACAAGACGTGTGTACCTTCGATAATCTATGTATATAGTGATGGACTTTGCGCGTGTTGTTATATTTTTACCCGTGTTATACGTGTTTGTATAGTTCTAATAAATTCTATATTAATTCTAACGGCATTTTATTTCGAGTCCTGTAACTCGTAACAATATTATAAATTATAAGCCCAAGATTAATATATTCAAATTCAAAAGTTTTTTTACAAAATAAGTTGAAATAGAGAACACTTTCTGAAGGTCATGCATATAAATTAAAAAATAATTTTACTTCGCAGTTTATGTACACCGCTTCGCAACGTGTTATTGCTGTTAAGGAGAAGAACCGGCAAGAAACTCCCCAGCAACACGTCTGGCTAAATATTGTTTTGCTTTATATTTCTTATTCTATTTATATCTCAAGTTCTTTTTTTTTGTAAGTCTTATACAGAAATATGTTACACAATTACTTTTGGAAGAATTAATTGAGTTATCGCAAACAGTGCATACTCAGTAAGACAAAGACACAGCAAGAGGAAAGAAGCATATTATTATTGTTGTAATAATAACAAGACGTACTAAAAGTACTCATCCGTGCAGGAACGGAGAAAGAATACAATTTCCTGCGTTGGGGCGGCCTCTCGTAAGAGGCGACAAAACATCCCACAGCCAGGTGGGAGGGCATTCGCTCGACTGGATGGCGACCACCCCTGGTCTAGAGTATGCCGCCATAACAACCTTGTGTAGTGTTCCGGCATCAGTGAACAGGTTCCAGTCTCCTTTAAGAGAGCAGCAGCGCACTTGTAGCACCTTTGGTGTTGCCAATATCGATAGGCGACGGTAACCACTTTCCATCAAGTGGGCCGTCTGCCTGTCTGCTGAACTCCTGCAATAAAAATGTAACGTACTAAAAGTTTGTACTGCAACACATCTCCATAAATTCCTTACGTGTTTGGCAAAATTAAAACGATATACAGACGATTGTATAATTAATTTTTACAATTGAGCAACATTTTAAGAAACAAAATGACCGTATTTATGCTCAAAGCTCTAAGGAAGCTTCTCAATTAGTCGACAGAGTGCAACGTGGGCATTATCCGTCTTCAGTGATGGTTTGGTGGGGTGTTAGCTATGAAGGAGTGACTGAGCCATATTTTTGTGAAAAAGGTATCAAAACATCGGCACAAGTCCATCAAGATACCATTCTTGAGAAGGCAGTTAAGCCCCTTAACAACACCATGTTCAATAACCAAGAATGGTCCTTCCAGCAAGACTCGGCTCCGAGTCACAAAGCTCGGTCCACGCAGTCTTGGTTGGAAACGAACGTTTCGGACTTCATCAGAGCTGAAAACTGGCCGTTGTCTAGTCCCGATCTTAATCTGCTGGATTATGATTTATGGTCAGTTTTAGAGAGTACGGCTTGCTCTAAACGCCATGATAATTTGGAGTCCCTAAAACAATCCATACGATTGGCAGTGAAGAATTTTCCCATGGAAAGAGTGCGTGCTTCTATTAATAACTGGCCTACACGTTTAAAGGACTGCATTGCAGCCAATGGAGACCACTTCGAATAAGCTATTTGTATTTTTAATTGTTTTATATTTATGTATTAAACTAACACACTGTAAACTTTATAAATGTTATTTGCAAGAAAAATATTTTTTCTTTGTTACAATATTTATGGCAAGATTAGGTACTTATAATATTAGTATAGATAAGTCCTAATACTATATTCATATATTCTCGTCTGACCCGATAACCTTGATGTTAAAAGGGCCAACCTAACTTATTCCCTCTTCGCCATAAGCCCCGCTGCCTTTTAAAATATTAATCAAATATTTAATACAAATTTGTACACAACATTCATGCCAGACGGTTCTTTTCTTTTTATTAATAAAATATTTTTATTAGTACAATATAATAAATCTAACACAAAAATAGTATTTTTCGCCACTTTTTATATTTGATTTAAAAACTTCATGATTTGCGTCAGGTCTGATGAATATATTTGAAAGTTTCGTGATAAAATGTGTCTATGGAAAATTTACTAAGGCGACATTGAAAGTATTGACATTCTCGTCAAGTGAACGGTATAATGCCATGGCGAAACGCCATCACCCCATAATAAATCTACTTTAAAAATACTCATGCAGTAAAAATGACAATTTTCAACTAGTAGTTTAAGCCATGATACAAGTGAATGAATGAATGATCGACTGAACAAAATGTCAAGCAAAACAGGAAAATGACAGTCATGAACAAGCATTGCAGCCATAATCCCAAAAAAAGAAGAATACAGACCTCTCGTCTGTCTTAACTAATACCAGATCTCTATATTTTATTATCTATTCGTTTGTTTTATCATTGATAGAAATCACTTGGATAGATTAAATGTTAAATTTTAACTGAAAGTATGGCAAATGAAAGCCTACTAATTCAATCTTAGTCTTCATTCATTTGTCTCCATAAAATAAAATGCAAACACATATACAATGTCAATTTTCTACCATTGATAAGGTGAAGAATGCATATGAAGAGTGCCATGATATTAGACGTGATGTAAGAAGGCTCTTGAATAAATATAACTTCGATTTTAAACTGGTGTAAATGTGATGATATGATGATTTTAAACTGGCTTTTCTTTGCGTAACAGAAAAAGAAGAGACAAGCCCCAGGTTTTCAAACTGGATAATAAAAATTAAAATAAAAAAAAAAGTGTTATCTTTCAGTCGTATAAAAATGGTGTCTCCTCTAACTGAATTAAAAACCCGTGTCTTTTTTACATTTTTGAATTCCCACCAATGAGAGCGAGTTTTATACACATCTCTCATTGGTTAGTCGTATCCTTACGTCCTGGCTAACAGAGGCATATGGGCATTGATTAACAATAACAAAAGTAGATCATTAATTGATAAATTAAATATAATTAAATAAATAAGAAAATTCATAAAATTTATTTTATTATTAGAAATTATGATTAAACATGAATAGTAAACATAGCGAAGATCAAAAGAATGTTGTTGCTATGTTTTTCTTAAGGTAGCACTTGTCAAATGTCAAACGTCAAAAGCCAAATGCCAAAAGATTGATCTTGACCTACTTTCGTTCATGAGAATTAGATTTAAATACCAGTATTATTTATTACGAAAGTTTCTAATCTAAGAAATGTACAAGCAAGTAATTGAGTTGGAAACCCGAGCGTGTGGTAACCAGGATCGTGGTATATTAATCAAAGGAAATAATATAATATAAAACTATCTATAACTTTTATAGTTGTAAGTACATATACTACATAGTACGAAGTAGAAACCCGGAAGTAGTAGATAATGTATCTACTACTTGGGTTATTTTTTAAGTGAATGAATGAATGAAAGATCGACCGACCAAAATGTCAAGTTAAACATGACACTGACAGTCGGGTCCTTTGATTAAAACGTCTCCCCGCATCCGCGTCTCCTCACAGATGAGGGTCCGCGATGTGACATCTCCATCCCCATTCAACGGCAACGCCATCTGCCCCGGAAATTGGGAGAGGGTCCGAAGGTTCGTCATTTCATTCGCAGGTCATCGAAAACTTTTCTTATTCGATTGAATATTATATTGACGGAGAAGATTGTATAGTCTATTTCAAATAGGACGGTATGACTGACACGTCCGTAAAAAATAACTTGTAGCGTTCTCGCAAACTTCCCTAAAGAATTAAATTTAGAACCCGATTGCAGCGCCAACATGAATCTAAACCATCGCCGGATGCATTTGAATACACACAAAAAAATTATCAAATTCAATACAACCGTTTGGAGTCCAGTGACATACACACGAACAGAAGAATTTTATATATAAATATAGTTAATCCTGTTACTATTTAATAATAATCTTATACTTAGAATCACAATGTTTATTTCTATATTTACGTAATTTATCCCATACCCTCCTATTTGAAATAATTGACGCGTTTACACGGTAATCCAAATAAAATGAGATTTTTGTTAAAACATAAATGTTATCATTTTATATTAAAAAAAATCAACAACATTTATACTATACTACTTAATTCACTTGATACTTCACATTCAAAATCTGCCAGGAAGAATATATTTATGTAATCCACACTGATGTATACTAATCTGACCATAACGTCTAGAACGAGAACTATTTTTTGCTTTCTGGCAATATTCTATTTTATCTGTAGTTAAGGTCAGAGAATCATAAACAAAGTGAATTTATCCATATTTACAATATATTGTTACGAATTACGGGACTTGAATTAAAATGCCGTTGGAATTATCATAGAGTTTATTAGAACTATACAAACACGTATAACACAGGTACAAATATAACCGAACACAACAAGTCCAAACATAATACAGAAGGTCGTAACTCAATAAAACGCGCAAAGTCCGTCACTTATTAGATTCCCGATTGTAGTACACACGTCTCGCTTCGCTCGTGGTTCTCGCTCGACTCTCCCCCTCTCCATCAGGTCATCGTTTTATACTGCACAAATGCAATGACCCCGTATTTAAGTCGGCTTAATCCGCCACGCCTGGCTAATGACTCGGCCGCAAACTGCCATAAAAGAGTACAATAAAACAATGGGCTGTTTGCTAACCACAAATTTTAAACACAAAGTAAACAAAAGAAGGCGATCATAAAAGAGTTACAATTAGTTTAAATGCCTGCAGGTAATAAAATGTGTTTTGTTTCAGATATGCAGGTGGGTTTTGTTTTAGTCGGCACCTGAGTTGTAACAATATTCAGAACTAAAAGTAAGAATTTTGTAATATATTATTCTGCTAAAAAATGAATTTTCATCAGCGAGATACATATTCGAAATTTACACAAACAAAGTCGCGTCAGAACCTAGTATGCAAATATTATAAATTTTGTTTGTTTCTTACATTTTTCATATAAACAATATGAAAACAGTAAAACGCTCTCCAAACACCATTTCGTTGTTTTGAATCCTTAAACTCTTTTGATGGCACAATAAAAAATAAAAACGAACGCAGAACTATAATAAAGATCGTTTGTGAAGATGTCTTCTAAGTTTATCGCAAACACCATTTCCCGCATGTGGCGCGTGAAAGTGTACATTTGGAGCCGTTTCGGGGGGTACTTGCGAGCTCGCTCCTCGCCTGACGATAGTGAAGTCACGTATTCCATATTAAACATACACTACTAATTTTACCCTACTTGAAATTCAACTATTATCCTCAGCTCTAAGCAGTGTACTTGACAGTCTATTGAGACGTTTTATAACATCTTAGAAATTGCTAGCCCTCAAGATTTAATACGAGAGTACCAACTTCATGTCTTAAATGAGTCAAATGGCGTATTAAATCTGGCACACAAAAAAGTGTTCCATTTATTTGATCAGAGCCACCTACTTACATGTATTTCCGTTTCCGTTTGGCTTGTATACTCTCCAAATTTCGAGCAAAATGCGAAAAACCGCTAAAAGTGGCTAGTTTCTTTTCGGTTTTTCGCAATATACTTAAAATTTTGAGGCTTCGGATTCAGCAGGTCGAAATACATGTAGTTAGGTGAGTCTCGTCAAATGTCAAATTCTATCCGTGCAGGAACGGAGAAAGAATACAATTTCCTGCGTTGGGGCAGCCTGTCGTAAGAGGCGACAAAACAACCCACAGCCAGGTGGTAGGGTATTTGCCCGACGACCATCGTTCAGTCTCCCTTAAGAAAGCAGCAGCGCATTTGTAGCCTTTGGTGTTGCAAATGACCATAGGCGATGGTAAAACAGCCAGTCTGCTGAACTCATGTAATAAAAAAAATATTTTTCAAGATGAAATTTTTTTGTTAACGCCAACACTAATATATGGCAGTAAAACTTAGATATTGCAGAAGAAGAATGTAAGTAGATATACGCAGTTGGAACAAGCTTTGGGAAGTATATTTGAGGTTAAGTTAAATAATATGATAAGGGAACGTTGTGGATTAAAAGAAGATGTAATAACAAGAGCTGAGAAATAAATCATGGTTTGGACACGTAGATAGAATGGATGAAAGGAGACTGACAAAACGTGTGTAAGACATATAATGACAGGACTGGTGGCGATAGACCACGACGTATTTACCGCAATAAAATCGTAGACGTTTAGAACAACTTTGCTGAACGTTGTATGTATGCAGAGATTAATGAAAGTAGATGAATCAAAAGGTATAATTATGTTAAGAACCTGAAGAGAGTGCTTTATCATTGATAGAAATCACTTGGATAGTTTAATGTTAAATTTTAACTGAAAGTATGGCAAATGATGGCCTACTAATTCAATCTTAGACTTCATTTGTCTCCATAAAATAAAATACAAACACATATACAATGTCAATTTTCTACCATTGATAAGGTGAAGTATGCATATGAAGAGTGCTATGATATTAGACGTGATGTAAGAAGGCTCTTGAATAAATATAACTTCGATCTTAAAACGCTTTTATTTTCACTCTATTAAGTATCTTTCAGTCGTACAAAAATGGTGTCTCCTTTAACTGAATTCAAAACCCGTGTCTTTTTTACATTTTTAAATTCTAACCAATGAGAGCGAGTTTGATACACATCTCTCATTGGTTAGTCATAACCTTACGCCCTGGCTAACGCAGGTATATAGGCATTGATTAACAATAACAAAATCATTAATTGACAATTTTTGAAATAAATAACTAAGGAATTTGAAGTGGATAGTTATACATAATTTATTTTATGATTTAAAATTATTATTATATATTGTAACGAGTACGGGACTTGAATTAAAATGCCGTTGGAATTATTATAGAATTTATTAGAACTATAGAAAGACGTATAAAACAAGTACAAATATAACTGTATACAACCAGTACAAACTGCACGATTAAATAACACGCGCAAAGTCCGTCACTATATCGCTTATCGAATGTACACGTCTTGCTAGTATCGTAATCTTCGCTTGATTGCCCCACCCCTCCGTTCGGGCATTGTTTTATACTGCACGGTGCAATATGTCTACCTAATCGCATGCACCCGATCTCCCGGAATCATACCTGGCCACTGCCTACCGGAACAGATTACAATACACAATAGGCGGCTTTTCTAATTACAAATATTATATACAAAGAAAACAAAAGAAATGCAAATGCGGGCGGTAATATAACTCGGGGTTTATGGCCGCAGGTGTTCATTCGCATTTGTTGTTGTGCTTCGTGGAATTTTAGCTAAGTTGTAACAATATGAATAATAAATACAGCGTAGATCAAAAGATGATGTTGTTTTTCTTAAGGTAGCACTTGTCAAAGGTCAAAAGCCAAATGCCAAAAGATTGACCTTGAACTTGACCTACTTTTGTTTATGGGAGAATTATATTTATAAGCTCGTCAGAGCTTTACTGATCAGAATCCATCATGGCATGGCATGATGTATGTGGGTATATTTATGAAATTAATAGTTATAATTCACTTTGGTTAAGGCAAGGAATCGCAGTTCGTCGAATACTTGGTGCGCTGGCGACCATTCTCTAGAAGAGGTTATATCTTCCTTCTTCCCGCCACCCCGCTTCTATCGTCACGACGCTCTGCGAGAGTGACATTGACAACATATCACTCTTGATAGTATGACAGTGACGTTTCAGTGAACCGTCTACATATTTAAATACAAGTTTTATTACGAAAGTTTCTAAGAGACATGTATAAGCGAATAATTGAATTGAGCAAAGTAAAGAATATAAAAATGTCTACAACTATGAACCTGGTAAGTGTATCCACTACAAACCTACTCCTACTGGAAACAGACGTGATGGTATGTATGTATGATATTTCAAAAAAATATGATGAATACCTTGATATTTTACCGTTCGCTTTCTTTATGAACAATGTTTTCGAAATCTAGAATTTATTCTGAAACGTGTCAAATACTCGTTTCAAATACCATCCCTTCCAGTGCTATCTTTTCCCAGCACTGCTGTTATTTTGTGTATTCACGCGAGCGTCGGCGTAAAAGAAAAATGAGAGAAGCTCTAAAACAAATGGGAGTTCTTTAAAACAGTCTCATGTTTATTTGCACAATTTTTTATAATAAAACACAGTTTGCAGCGACATATCTTTTTTCGTATCAAGAAAAACTAGACAATTACTTAAAGAGTCTTGTCCATTTCATGTATCACAATGTTCTTTTAATATAATCATTAGTTTGTGTCAGTGGTTCCCAAACTTATTTTCTATAGTGCCCACTTTGAGAATGAATTGTTTTTAGCGCCCCCATTTTTTCACCTACTTAAAAACCAATATAACGTCAAATTAAGTTAATTGATTATTGTGAGCTATATTAGCGGAGATTAAACATTCATTCTAAATGAGACTTTTACTATAGCCCGCAAGAGTTAACTTGAGACCTAAGCGCAGTGGGTAGTACACAACGGCGCTGAGATCTCAAGTTAACTCTTACGGGCTACACCTGCCAATGAGAATGATTATTGAAACGGGTTCTGGGTCTCTTACCGCCCCCCTTTAGGCCTGCAGCGACCACGAGGGGGCGTTATCGCCCACTTTGGGAAAGGGTGGTGAATTAGCCATACGTTAAAGAATTGGATCACGTAATAATAAGAGTGCCTTCTATGTGCCTTTCCTTCACACCTTTACAGCTCCTAATAATCCTCTCCTTATCCCATAATTCACCAATTAAAAATGCCGCGCCACCTAGCGGACGGCTTTAGTCGTCGATCTCTTACGGCGGAACAATTACGTGCGCGTGCGCTACCCTCTTGCTACCCTTAGTAAAGTGCTGTGCAATTATTAATAGACCAAAATCAAACTGTTTTGTGCTTCCTGGCTTCCGTCATCGGCATCAAGATAAATAATCGGTGAGTCCTCTCTTGTATCCTATCCTCTGTCAATAGAGGGTTACTTGTATTTATTGCGTGATCCATTCTGCCATTTTTGCCAACGCGAGGAGACAATTCAAAAAACCAGCGCGTAACTAGGTGGTCTATGTGATAAAAAAAGTTAGATAGATAGATAAGTATTTATTGTACACCAAAGAATTTGCAGTAAAACCTGGTTAAGTGAGACATGAAGGGACCTGCAATGTGGTTTCACTTATAAAGGTATTCCACTTACCCAGTGTCTCAGATATCCAGGTATATATACATATCTGTCTCATTTATAGAGGGTTCCATTAATAGAGGTCAGAATACACGTTATTTCAGTTATAGAGGTGTGATTATTAAATAAAATAACGTGTTATGTAACTAAACTAAACTAAAATTGGAGGTCATTGAGGCTCAAAATTACTTACGTAGTTAGGCGGAATTTGCGGGTAGAATAAAAATAAGTAAGTAAACAAACAAAACGAAGCTGTCTCAGTTACAGAGGTCTATGCATTTAAATTTTCTCGCTGTCTCAGTTATAGAAGTAACTATGATGATAAATCGAAAGAATGAATCCCAGATATAGAGGTTTGCTTCGTCCCACTAACAGGGGGGGTCATTCAGTGCCAAAGTGTTGAGAACTCATTGAGTTCCAGTTATGGAGGTTTCTCACTTAACCAGGTCCCACTTAACCAAGTTTCACTGTACAAACAGAAGCAGAAAAAGATAACAGATAGTACAACGGGCGGCCTTATCGCTAAGAAGCGCTCTCTTCCAGGCAACCCTCGACAGGGATTGATAGAATTTTAATTTAAACGGTGGTGCAGTTAACAAATAATGACGAATGATAAATAAACATAAATATAGTACATATAAGTACAAAAATTATATATATATATATGTATACACAGTTAATAAAAGTTAAAAATGAGAAGTGTCAGGGGGCTAATTTGGAGCAGCGATTTCCGAAAATGTAACTTTCAGAATTTTTGTCTTTGTGTCTGTCTGTTGAGCATCGCGTGAAAACTATTGAATGGATTTAAATGAAAATCGGCACACATCTAGGTTATATCTCGGATTATTAATATGTTATTTAATAACAGATAATCAATGTTGTGTTACAAGATGTCCACCACAGTAGTCATGAGAACCATAGTGTATATTAATATGACATAGACAATCGTCATAGATAATATTTTTAGTCTATTTATCAGATGATTCGATTTATAATTAAATTACCATTTTCTACCGGTTAGTGAATTTTATAAGCCCACTAAAGATAATTTAGTGCTTCAATAACTAATTATTATAATTGTTTTTATGATCCTGGCAACACTATGATGTAATTGCTATTTTTAGCAATGATGCAATGTTATTGTTTTGTCGGGTAGCATTTTCGTATAAAAGGCGTAGTGGCGTGTAGACGGTGTTCATTGCTTACTGTGCTGTGTGAATATTCACATCAAAGGCTGAACAATAAAGGGGAATTACCCTGCCCAAATAGTTAATATTTGGTACTTTCTTGCCCAAATCTCTCCTTGCATTTTACAGTTGTTATTTTTGGATAACGATAACAGGAGTAACAGATATTTAAATTTATCTGTTACATACAACTCATCTCTAGTCTGCTGAACTCATATAATAAAATAAAGTAAATAAACGGGATAGTTTATTTATTGGAATAGTCCGAATTTCCTCGTTTCCCGGCAGCGAATAACCTTTAATAAAAAATTTAGATCGATTCATCTTAGTCACTGTCTGCAGTGTCTGCGTGCCTGTACTACTCAAATAAAACCGCGGTCGTCGCACGAGAGCCTTTCGTCGAGGCTTATAATCGGACGCGGACACGACGAGGGGATTTCGATGGTGCGGCGCTAGATCGAAATACTTACGCGAGAGCGACGTAATGTAGTTTTTGATGGAGGGAAGCTCCAGATCGCGGTGGATGTCGATGTTACGCATATAGAGGGGAGCACCGACGGCTCTGCGCATGAATTTATTCTGAACGATTTGCAGTTTCTTTAAAAGGGCAGGCTTGGCATGGCCGAATACCACACTCGCGTATGTCATGATCGGGCGGATGCATGTTTTATATAGAGTAAGCTTGTGTCTGAGGGACATTTTGCTTCGTTTATCTATCATGGGTGCTAGACGACCCATCACAAATCGCGCTCTATTCCGGACTATAGTGATATGCTCGTTGAAGCGCAAGTTCTGATCTAGGGTGACACCCAGGTATTTGGTGTACTTTGCCCAGGGATCTCTTGTTCGTAGAGCGAGATGGCTTTTAAGCGAAGGCAAGCGCGTTTGGGAGAGCGGAAGCGTGCCCGGGGAAAAGAACATTGCTGCGCTTTTCTCCGGGTTTACCTCTATCCTCCATTTGCGAAACCATTCGCCTAGCTCTGTTACAGCTACCTGTAGCCGGACGCAAGCCATTTGTCGGTTGTGATCTGATGTATAGAGTGCGGTGTCATCCGCGAAGAGGGCCAACTCTACATCTGGAGTTTTTGGGATGTCGCTGGTGTACAGCGTGAAGAGTAGTGGAGACAGGGCCGAGCCCTGTGGTACACCGGCTGTGAGTGGGTGAGGGACGAGCGTGTTCCCTCCACTCGAAAACGGAAGCTACGGCCTAGGAGGAAGTCTCGCAAGATGAGCACGAGTCTGTCTGGTACACCGAACTGGTACAGCTTGTAAATCAAACCGTTATGCCAGACCTTGTCGAAGGCCTTAGCTACGTCAAGGAACAGTGCGGCTGTTCCTATAGGGCGACGAGGGCGATGGGCAAAGTGGGATAGTATGTGCTCCGTGATGCGGTGCACCTGTTGGACGCATGAGTGTCTGGCACGGAATCAAACTGCTCATCGGGTAGTAGATGTTTGCTGATGGCAAAATCTCTTAGTCTAGAGAGGATGACCCTCTCGTAAAGCTTGCTGAGTGTGCTCAGTAGGCTGATTGGGCGGTAGCTGGACGGTTTATTAGCCGGTTTTCCAGGCTTGTGAATACCGATGACGTCTGCTTCCTTCCAGATCGCGGGAAAGAGCAGTTTGTTATGGCGGCATTGAAGATGCTCACTAAGATTATAATCAAGTGGCCGGGGAGGAGTTTTAACACGCGATTGTTAATGCCATCGATCCCTGGGGCCTTTCGTGGTTTGAGGGACTTGATCAGATCTTGCACTTCTTCCACCGTGACTGGGTCGAGTGTGGTTTCCGCTGGTAAAGAGGATCTACGTTCAACCTCGGAGTCCACCTCCGTCAGGTGTGACTGGTTGACGTTTTGTGTAGTGGGGAGCATTGAAGCTCTAGACTCTGAGCAAGGCATTCGGCTTTCTCCTCATCATCGAACGCCTCGGTGTTGTCGGCTCTTTCTAGCGCGGGTATGACAGTGAGGGTATCTGATTTGAGAGCTCTAGCCAGCTTCCAGTACGCCTGGTGAGTTGGTTCGATATCTCTCAACGTTCTGTCCCAACGTTGTTCCCTGACTTCCCGGATACGTAGTTTGACCTCGCGCTCTAGTTGGCGGAGTCGGACTCTGTTGTCTTCGGTGGGATTTCTGTCGTGAGCTCTGGAGGCGGCTCTCTTTTCCCTCAGCAGTACCCTCACTTCGTCCGGCAGGCATAAGTGGCGGTCATTCTCCACTGGCATCTGTCTGGACGAGTTCCGCACTGCGGATTGAAGGTGGCTGGTGAGGGCCTCGATCGCCGTCTCCGTGTCTTGGTGGGATTCGATGTGGTCCGGGATGCGGTCCAAGTCTTGTGATTCGGTTGCCTTGAGGAGGTCCCCAAGTCTCAACCAGTCCACAGAGGTCCTAGTTTCAGATGTCTGGTCCGTCTGTTGTCCTAATTTGAGGATAACCGGGCGATGGTCCGAGTCTATATCGTCCATCGTTTCGATCGAATGGAACTGAAGAGTTACGCCCCTCAGTAATGCTAGGTCGAGAGTGTTTGGGGTCCCCCAGTCGCGGTTGGGGGGGTATCGTGTGGGGGTCATGGGAGTTATTATATCAAACAAAAGATTGTCTGATATATTTATTAGAGCTCTGCCATTGGGGTTGGTGGTATTGCAATTCCACTGTTCGTGTTTACAATTCAGATCTCCGGCTATTATAACAGCTGGGCCTAAGTTGAATAGGGCTTCTAGGTCTTTCTTAATAAGGGTTTTCTGGCACGCGAGGTATGCTGAGACTATGACTAGAGGTTGGTGGCCAGTCATTGCTAGTCTGCAGGCGGATACCTCCATACCTACTAGTGGTGGGGTGACTAGAGGCATGCAGTGTAGAGATCTTCTGAAATAGATCAGGTGCCGCCACCACGGCCTATCCTGTCATGTCTAGTGACCCGATAGTTAGAGATCTTTGGATCTCTTTCACTCGGTTTCAGGAAGGTCTCCTGCACTAGTAGTATATCTACTTGATTGGTAACCAGGAAGTCATGGACCAAGTCGCGCTGGTTTCGAAGGCCGTTGGCGTTATAAGTCGCCAGAGTCAATGAGCGTGGTTTATTTCTACCTACATGCGCCATTTGTTACCGGTAACATTAATTTAACTAGGTTGTTTAGTTATAACGACCTAAGTACCTGGAGGAGGTACGCGTGATGCATTTCGATCACGAGTTGATCCCGGAGGAGGGTTGATCAGACTCTGCAACTTGTCTCAGTTTTCGAGCCAAGAGTTGGACCTCTGCTAGGTCGAAAGGCAAGTTCTTGGCGAATTTAGTCGCCAAGGCTAAGTCCTCCGCTAAAGAGTGGTGGGGTGACGGCCCAGAAGGTGCTTTTAAAATGGGGGCGGGGGCAGGGGTTGCTTGGGGTAGGCCGGCCAAAATTGGGGCGCGCGTCCTTAGTGGAGGGAACGCTTCCGTCGTGGGAAGACCCGTCCAGTGATTTACCACTGGAGGGGCGGCTGCCACGAATGCGGGTTTGTTCGGCACTTTTCTAGTGCCTTTTGGGCGTTGCCCTTTCCGAACTTACGTTTGGGTCGGGGGCGGCAGGACAGCCTCTGTAGTTAGCGGGGTGACCCGCTTGGCCGCAGAGAATGCAGCTCGGTGGCTCCGGGGAGTCCCAGGTGCGTGTGCACCCGAGGTCCCGTGGTCGCCCAGGCACTTGACGCACCTGGGACGGGATTGACAATGTAGGGCAGAGTGCCCATAAAGTTGGCAACGATGACACTGCCGCAGTGTATGTTTTTCGTGTGGGCGTTCCACACGAAGGCCAGAGAGGCCACAGACCTTCTCAAGTTCGAAGATCTTTTTCCTCTGGGAGAGGTCGAGGACAACCAATACTAGGTTTAGAGGAGACTTTGTTGCGTCGCCTCTGTGCATACGGTGCACTTCGTGCACCGGTACAGCTTGGGACTTAAGGTCCTCGAGAATGTAGGAACACTCGATTTCCTGTGGGAGTCCGCGGATTACAGCCCGAAGGCGTTTTTCTTCCGGCAGGGCATAAGTATAGTAACCGATTTTACGGTCACATAACAAGGATGTTAGGGAGCGGTGGTCACTTGAAGACGTGACCATAACTTTGATGCCGTGTTGGGTATCACGGGCTTCTTTATAGAGATTGCCTTACCTGGCAGCTCCTTAGCGAGTTGAAGCCAATGGGCTTTCTCGCGGATGATCAGGGGTGGCGGCGGGCGCTGTGAAGGTGGCCCAGGGCGGCTGGAAGGTGCCGCTGTTGGTTTTGGGCCCGCAGTGGGAGCGGGGTTGGGGGGACCTCCTCTGGGTCTTCCGTTTTTGGTACGATTGACGGTTATGAAACCGTCATCGTCCTCGTGGGTTTAAGGGGATGTTCGCGGGAGGCACGACATCCATGGGGGGTGATTTCATCGGCCGGTGGAAGAGGGGCATCCCTGAGGTATTGCGGACCGTCAGGAGATAATTCGATTTCTCGACGAGAATCGATTACGCGGTGTATGGGCGATCGCGAACGCGATGTCGTCGAACTCGCGGAGCTCGATCGCGGTTGTCCCAACGCGGAACCGCGAGAAAACGAGGCGCGTGATTTTGGTGCCACACGGTGGGCATCGTTGAGCGGGGGTGCGGGCGGCGGGCGCACCGGTAACACGGTGGGTACGGATGCGGGGGGCGCGGGCGCTAAGGCAGAGCGCAGGTGGTCAGCGATAAGCGCGGTGGCGGGGGTCGCGGGGGGTGCGGTGGTCGCGGCAGATGCGGGTGCGGGGGCCCCTTGCACGTGTAAGGGTTTCTCGGAATTAAGTTCCGAGATAACGGACGCCATTGATTGGGACTCCGGAGTCCTCAAAAATTGGTCGAGCGCTTGAGGGAATTGTCGTAAAAACGACAGCAAACCCTCCAACAGCAATGGAGAGAGCTCCACGCCGTCCATTGTCCCTGAGGGGGACGAACGATTTGGTGGAAAAACCACCTGATGACGCACTTTTCACTGCACTGTCACAGAAAAAAACACAGATCGACCGGGTGAACGAACGAACACAACGAACACGAATAACGGACAGCCGAGGCGGAGCGGGAGACGTGCGCGCGCGACGAACGACAACGGGCGAATGTCAAATAAAACATTGACAAAACTTAATATTACCTTTAATTTTGTAAGAACTCGTCCACGCCATGTAGGATTTGCTCATTTTTAAACAGCGCCATCTTGTTTAATCATGTGAAACAAAGTAACAATACATCTATACTTTACCTGTGTATTAGAAGACGTTGTTAGCAATATTTATTCTATTTTGACGTGAACAGTCCCTGAGCCACCATGATTTAGGTTATTAAATAAATATTTTTGTATAAGAGAAATTCAATAGTTTGTAATTGATCCAAAAACATTTTTAAGATTTTTTCCACATCCTCTGCCGGCCGAAAGTATACGTAAAACTATTCATTACACAGAAATAATTATGCAAAAAATTCTATATGTATTTCAGATAGAGAAAGTCGAAAAAATTGTACTGTCAGTTCAGTTTATTTTTATTAAATTTATTGATCGGTAAAATCAGTCTGTATCCGTTTAGCTAGGTGGTAGGTTGCCTGTCTGGATGGCTACCACCCCTGGTCTAGACTATGCCGCCATAACAACCTTGAGTTGTGTTCCGGAATTAGAGGCCAGCTTCCAGTCTCCTTAGAGAGCGGTGGCACATTGGTTCCACCTTTGGTGTTACAAATGTCCATAGGCGATGGTAACCGCTTTCCAGCAGGTAGGCCGTTTGCTGAACTCGTGCAATAAAAAGATGTGTTTGTGTGTGCAGGTCACACGCAGTAGAAGTGAGACTTCAGAGAATATACTCACAGATAATTCTTCTCTACATTTTATTAAAATAAATATAATTCCCTTAGCCTACAACCGTCAACATATTGTAATTCAAAAAAATTCAATCTAAATTACACTTTAAATCACTAGCTTAAAGTTCAAAATTCAATGCAATACTACACATAAATTCCTTTGATCTAGGTATGTACGTATAAAAGAATATCTGCCTTAAATGTATGCAGATAGAGCTAAAGTTCATTTGAAATCTTTTAAGTTTTATTTAAATTGAAAATTAATACTAACAGGTTAAGAGAAATGTGTTTTATTTCGAATTAAATAAGGTTGAACTTTGTGTTCATCTCTTTTTAGTGTCACTTTTCGGTTCATCGATTTTGAAATCACAACGATTCTAAAGGAGTTTCACTTCAAAAATCTACTATCGTGTACTTACTTATATTGACCTCCGAAACGAGAACATTCTATTTTCCTCTGTCCTGCGCAGTTTCTTGACAGGTCAACCTCCGCTCTGTTTCGTCGTGTAATACATTTTTTGGAAATAAAATAAATGAAGAGCTATATCGAATAAAGAGCAATAAAGTGAGAAGAACAACATGAATAATTGAATTGAACATAGGAGCGTGTGGAACAAGATAATCACTCTCGCACCCTACCCAGGGAATAACAATTCAATGGGGCGCAACCCGTGGGAAATAAGAAAAGCGCACGCCGAAGCCGGAACGTGTGGACGTGATATATTTTAGAATTTGTCGGGTAATACATTCCGTTGCGGATGCATATTGCTCACGAATAATTCCGCTTTATATTTAGATCATGCCCCAGCCGCCAGGGTGCGCAACGGGTGCCGAGGCGCCCTCACACTCGCTCACGAATTTTTCAAATTCAAATTCATTTATTTATATAAACTCATTACTAGACTTTATATAATTATATCTAAAACTTATGATAATAACACATTTTGAATAAAAATTAAGGCAATAATTTTTTTGGCGGCGGTTGCTGCACTAGACTCTAGGTCTGTATCGCGGCACCCAACACAATTTTATTAAAAGAACTTAAATATAATGGAATTATTCATTAATTAACCTATGAGTGAGTGCGTGCGTGCGTGCGTGCGTGCGTGCGTGCGTGCGTGCGTGTGTGTATTTGGTGTGTGCCCCTAGTGTTATAGTAGTTTTGGTAATATGCATTCTGTGTCGCTATAATTTAATGTTTTTAACCATTTACTAATTTGGTGTTTAAGCTTTGATGCTGACATTTCTTGGGCGGAGGGTGTGTTTTGGCATACTTTATTATAAATGGATATATGGACGTGTGGAGGAAGGCGTTTGGCAAAGGATGTATGTATTTTAGGTAAGGGTGTATTAAAAATTCTACGAGAGGTGAGGTATTGGAAGTTAGGGGCATTTAGATTTTCTTTATGAATTGCTGTGGCTACCTTGCAAATATACAGTTGTCGGACTGTCAAAGCGACACTTTCTATTAGGTTGGGGAAAAAGTTACTTCGCATTTTATATAAAAATTCAAAAGGTTTTTTTATAAAGTTTATTTACATTTGACTAAAGTATGTAAGTGCCATTTTGTTGGATAACTTTTTGCCATCTTGTAGGTAGGGACGTGATCCCATTGCTATAACTCATTTTAACAATAAGAAAATAAATGACACACATTTCCCTAATTTGAATTTGGAATTGTCTTCTTAAAAATTAAAACTTTTTAATGATACCAAAACCAGCCAGATACAAATGGTATAGCCAAAGAGATCTTATTACAAAGTTCATACATACTTTACGCGAAGAGACTTTTTCCCCAACCTATTACGTATAGTGTATTGGTGGGATATCTGTACGGTTTTTTATGCCTAACTTTAAGTACTGCTTGCTGTGCTCGTTCTAGCTCTACAACGTTTGTTTTTAGGATTCTTCCCCAAGCAGCAAGACAGTATAGAAGTAAGGACTGGCACAGCGCATAATAAACCATTTTCACAGTTTTTGGTGTCGCACTGTTACAGAGTAATTACAGTACAGTTGGTCAAATCACTGATATTCACTTGTTTAATTAAATTCTCAGTTATAAAAGATCACCTAATTTACATACTGTGTATCAAAATTATATATAATTTTTGCATAAATACATTTGTGTTCAATTTTGACCTTACAAGTAAACCGCACATAAATTGCGCCAACCCCCTTATTTCAACCCCGAATCACACGCCAACGAATGGGGTGGCACTTACCAGACGCCTTCGTGCTTGGAGTTCAGCTAAGCCTAGCACTTGCAAATCATAGGTTTTTTTGTGGTATTAATGAACTAATTCAATGTTTCTGTTTAGTGTTAAGTTCGTTTTGATTATTAGATATTCGTTTTGGTTTTTACGAAACGCACACGTTGCAATGGTCGACTCACTATAGTTCGTTCGCGTTAAGAATACAGGGAGTCATCATTGTTCGCCGGCCTGGTACCACCCGCTAACCAATCGAATCTTTTCAAATTACAAGTTCAAGTTCGCAGTGACCAGTTGAAGGCATGGTTTCGAACGCGACGGTTGTGTCCTGTAATTGTGTTAACTGATTTATATTTAAAAAAATGAATACCTCACCAATTTGTAAAAATAAAAGTGGTTCGGTAATTCATAGTGGAGAGAGAAAAGTAATTTACAATGTTTTTAAGTATTTTAAACAGTCTGATTTAAATGCGACTGTGGACAGCATAGTACAAAAAACTTCAAATGCATGCGGTGTATCGGAGAGAACAATTTATAGTATTCTTAGTGAAAAAAGGGCCAGGAAGTCTATGATTGATAAATTCGATGAATTAGACAAATGTGTTATAAGGAGAAAAGTACACTCAATATATTTAAATAATGACTACCCGACATTAAATAAAATTATGACAATTTGTGAAGCTGATGAAGATATTCCAACGTTTAAATGTACTACACTTCACAAAATAATGCATGAGCTGATAAAATACAGTGATAGTGTATAATAAAATATAGTAAATACTAGTGATAGTGATTAAAATATTAATGACTTAATTTTGATTTTTAACATTCATTCATTATTTTTTAAATTCATTAAATTTAATCTTTAAAAATATAATTTGTTTGAATTTTAACACCACTGTGAATACACCTTTACCATGCAGTTGCACTGATGACTCACTACATTCTTAACGCGAACGAACTAGAATACTGATTTTGAAGTGAAATTTCTATATAGACGGGGGGTATTTGGATTTTTTCTGTCACAAAAAAGCGTTACGGCCGCGTGGAGGGGCGGCATAAGTTTAGAGTAAACCTTTTAATTTTAGAGTAGACTATGGACGCGTTTTTTGGTTCCGGTTCGAAGTCGGTTTTTTTGTTTGATAAAATAAAATGTTTAAATAAAAAATGCATTCATTAAAATGTACCTAACCTAACCAAAGCATAATTTGCAGTAAACCTGAGGAAAATCGATATGTGTGCTAGGACACATAGTAGAAATGAAACTTCAACGGACAAGTGGCAAAACGAATCACAACAAAATTTTAACTTGACATTTTACGGGCAGGTGTTAATGTACTTGTCCCATTTGAAAACCTGCCCGTAAAACTTCAAGTTAAAATTTGGTTGCGATTCGTTTTGCCACTTGTCCGATGCCATTCGTTTTTCCACTTGAAATTACTATTGTAATTTCATAGCAAAACAAATAACAAAAATCTGCAAGTAATATTCGCGCGCAGAGGGTTTGCCGATGACTACTTATTGTTATTGTATTGTATTACTTACTATTATTATATATACTTATGTAAGGTATATACCATATATGGGCAACAACCGGCCCGCGAGACATTTTGAGAAAATCCAATTAAAAAAATATTACATTAGGTACTTATACTCACGGGAGTGTCAGTGAGGCGGCAAACATCAAATCCTTTGATGATTGCCTCCTCACTCTTTAATAATCACCGCCACTCGGCTTGCTCAATCGAATTCTTTGAGGTTTTCCGCCGCACGGACGACACATCAAAAGATTTATTGCTTCTCAATTATTCTAAACTAATTAATTTAAAAATATTATCACTACTTTAAAATGCACTAAGTACTTTTAAACGCGGCCCGCGAACGTATTTGAACCCAAATTTTGGCCCTCAACATGTCAAAGGTTGCCCATACCTGGTATATACAATAATAAATTTATTGCGACGACTATTTATGTAACCTTTTTTGTCAACCGTACTGACCATCGACGCGTGACATCATGAGTCTATCGGCAAAACTTCTGCGAACAGATAGTAATAATTCTGACCATTTTCCGTTGTATCGTTTCTCTATATGTAATATATCTTCCTAGAATCTTTCATCACATTCATGAGATGTTGCTTAAAGATTTGCGGTAAAGAAATCTGCTAACATTATGATATTTTGGTGACAAGAAGAAAAGAGTTTTGCACAAAAAACATTGCGTAAAGACCAAAATTTAAAAAAAAATATACGTGTTAGCAAGAACCTAAAAGCAGATCTAAATTCAGCATATATTTATATTTTAATTTAAAGGAGGATTTAGAGTGTAATTACAAACTAGTACAATGAAGGAAACTTAACAAACGAGTATATTGTAGTAGAATGGGCATTTCTAATTTTCATCCAGCTGATAGTGAAAACCGCTTAAAAATTCTTTGCGTGGTTTGGGAGGATTTAGCGGATATACAAACAGACACGGAAATAGCCTGTTTTGTACTATGTAAAGAAAAGAAAACTTTATTTGAAGAAATAGCGACGTAATTACATTCCTTATACATATATCCTTATCCGTGCAGGAACGAAGAAAGAATACAATTTCCTGCGTTGGGGCGGCCTGTCGTAAAAGGCGACAAAACAACCCACAGCCAGGTGGTAGGGCATTTGCCCGACTGGATGGCTACCACCCCTGGTCTAACGTATGTCGCCATAACAACCTTGAGTTGTGTTCCGGCATTAGTGACCAGGTTCCAGTCTCCCTAAGAGAGCAGCAGCGCATTTGTGGCACCTTTGGTGTTGCAAATGTCCATAGGCGATGGTAACCGCTTTCCATCAAGTGGGCGGTCTGCCTGTCTGCTGAACTCCTGCAATAAAAAAATTAATAAAAAATACACAGCATATTTTGAGAGTTTGTACGCCGCATTTTCAGCAAACAAGGTTTGCACTCAGCATTTTGCTGTGCCGGAATTATACCCAACACAACGCTGATTTTCAGTGCAAACCTTCCTTTTGGCGTAAGACCAAAACGACCCAATTCTGTTAAATAATAAATAATAATAATAATTAATAACCTGCAGGGGGGCTTTGTGGCGAAGCCTTAGGTGAGTAGCGACACCTCGTACCTGACTCCGGGGGCCAAGACAAGGCCCCCACCTCCGTGCTTGCCTTAGCCAGCCGGCACGGAGTGGAGATCGCTAGAGCTAAGACTCAAGCTCCAGGGGTGGAAGTGATAAATGGCATCACGTCCGAAGTAGCTTCAGTGAACCTGCAGCCCACCTCTCTACACCTCTTAGCTACTCACACCCATGTTGACCCTGTCTTCTATGGCATTTTTTGGGGCCCATGCACGGAGTGGTGAGTCACCGTCTGCCCATTTTTCCATGTTCCCCGAACATTGTGACGGGCAGACGCCATAGTCCCCATATTCCCAGATCCCTAGTACCACTAGCAGTTCACCCCAATAGCCCGGTACTTTTTGTCCTCATTTCCCACAATAGTCCTACCACTGGCCGGGGCTTGTCCTTGGGTGCATTACTATATGGTGTAGACAGGGATAATCGCCGATCAGTGTTACGCCACATTTACATTAAATTTCTCAAAGGGCCTCTACGTGTTGGCCTTCCCATGGCCCCACGCAAGCCCTCCAAAAGTCCGGGCCATTTTTATGGCCCGTGGTCTTCAAAGACATACAGTATATTAATAAAACTAACACTACTTATGTAATATTTAATAAGTAAATCAAATAATTTATTTTTCATAAAACCAACAATAAAATACTTTGTTACTTCAAAATTAAAATAAAATATTCGTGTAACAACTATGTAAAGAAGATTTTACCTATAAACCCTTAAACCTGAGTAAAATACTGAGCGTAGGTCATCGAAGTCAATGGGTAGGGTTCCCTGAAAGCTGGCTACGTTACCTCGCTGGACCGCCATACTGATCCGCTGTCCAAGGTAGGAACCAAATCTCTGATCAATCGAAGAGTCAAGGTGAGTCGTTTAAATACTCACATAATTTTAAGTTCAAGAATATTTTAAGTTTCTTCCTGAACCGTAATTCCCTCTTAAATCCTTATCAATCCGGATTCCGTCCTGGCCATAGTACAACCACAGCCCTCGTCCAAATCACTGACGACATCCGGCATGGCATGGATAACAGTCTAATGACTATTTTATCGCTGCTTGATTTCAGCAGTGCCTTCAACAATGTAAATTTTGAATTGTTGCTTAGAACCCTAAGGTTCTAAGCTCTATTAACATATCTCCTACAGTAATCGACTGGTTTCATAGTTACCTGTATGGTCGCCGGCAGCGGATTCGAGTCGATAACGATTATTATATTCGTCATGGTGTGATCTCTTTGCTGGCGTTCCTCAGGGCGGCGTTTTATCTCCCTTACTATTCACGATTTTTATAAATTCAATCTCTAATCAACTTACTTCTTCCTACCATCTCTATGCAGACGATTTACAAATCTATACACAATCACCTGTTGCGAAATTACAAGATGCAGTCTTAACAATAAACTCCGACTTCAATCACATAACGAAATGGAGTAAATCATATGGACTACAAGTAAATCCCGATAAAACTCAGCTAATTATCATAGGTACTTCACGGATGCTGTGTAGAATTGACTGGACCTGCTTACCAAATTTCATATTTAATGGTACACATATCCCGGTTAGTGAAAGAGTAAAAAACCTAGGAGTCATATTTGATAGGGAGATATGTTGGCGACCCCACATAACCGAATTGAGTCGACGTCTCTTCCTCTCTTCAAAATCCCTCGGGAGGTTGAAAAACTTCCTACCCATAGCCACCAAAGTTAAGCTTGCAGAGTTCTTACTACTCCCCATTCTTGATTGTGCTGACGCCAGCTATATTGATTTGACTCAAGAGCAACTTAATAAACTTGAGCGCCTCCAAATTTTTTGTATAAGGTTCATATTTGGGTTACACAAAAATATGACCACGTCTCTGAGTTTCGTAAAAAACTCAAGTGGTTGCCAATTCGTTTTCGCCGGAATACTCATATTCTTTCACTCCTTTACAGTGTGTTGTTCATCCCCACAACCCCGTATTATCTCAAAGAACGCTTTGTATTCATCTCTTCTTCTCACAGTTTACGACCTTCTACGAATCTTAGACTTAATACTCCAAAACATTCTTCATCTTTTTACAATAATTCTTTTACTGTACAGGCTATTCGACTCTGAAATGAGCTACCTGTTACTGTTAGACAAGCTAAATCACTGACAATATTTAAGAACATGACAAAAAAGCACTACCTGCAACATAGTGATATTTGATATTTTTACGTATATTTCTGTGTATATATATATATATATATATATATATATATATATATATATATATATATATATATATATATTATGCATGTAATATCAGTAGGTGTAGTTATATATGTCTATTAAGTATAATTTTACTTATATAATATTTTACATACTTATATGTTTATAAATGAATAAAATATATGTAAGTAACTGCATATCCTCTAATATTTATGTATACCACCTTTGACCAATATCATCTGTTTTATTCCTGTCACGGGTTGTCTGGAAGAGATCGCTTCTTAGCGATAAGACCGCCCATTGTGCACATTTAGAACATTTTTAGGCTATAAGGTTTTCTGTAATGGTGTACAATAAAGTGTTATCTATCTATCTATCTATCTAAGTTCATTTTTTATTGCTGGAGTATTGCAAAGTGACGGCCCACCGATGGAAAGTGGTATGTAATAGCACAGCACGGATCCGCACACCTTAGTCGTTGATTCAAAAGTTTGCAATATATATCCTAAACAACAACTATCGCGAGTTAAATAAAAGCTTCTGAAACCAATTTATATAGTCAGAAATATCCATTAGTCACATTTAATTTAAACTTACCCACAAAACTTTAATATAAATAAACTAACAAAAATTCAGGACACATATTGGTCTCAATAAAATATTATTGAATATTTTATTGAAACAGTTTCGTGACGCGAAAGGCAACTCCGAAAGGCGCTACACCAAATACCTAAAGTCGAATAAAATAAGATGAACGTAATATGTTATACTAACGTAAAGAGCAGGTTACGGAATATATAAAAAATAAATTGTCTCGGCATTCCTCGTACATGGAAGGGTTAAAAAAGTGACAAATGTAGCTGGGATAGCAGAACAGTGAAATATAGCAATTATTAGTCTCTATGTATTGTTACGAGCTACAGGACTCGAATTAAAAATGCCGTTGGAACTACTATAGAATTTATTGGAACAGCTGGTTAAACATATATCTTATAACCTTCTCTAAATACTCTTAATACTATAATTATATGTCCCTAAGATCTTTAATGTTAATTATGTTAATCTGGGTTTACATTTGTTGTGTGTAATAATAAAAAGCAAAAATGTTTTAAAACTAGACTAATATATTATAGAAGTCGGGTACTTTTACTATCACACCATAAGAAATCGAATATAATTCCAGCACAGCAATAAACCGAGTGCAAACCTGGTTTGCTGAAAATGCGGCGTACAAATTCTCAAAATGTGGTTTTTACTTTAAAACACATGTAAGGTATATACGTCGCTATTTCTTCAAATATTGCTTTCTTTTTTTTATTTCTCCCAATCGCTTAATAAAAAACATAACTCTTAACATCTGCAATCACAGTTGGCGCGATTAGTCCGTTCTTCCTTTTATGGCAAATCTTAATTAAAACTTTTAATCAAGATCTTATCTATATATATTAATACGTGAAGCAAAATGTTTGTACTACTTTTTACGAAAATTACGCGGACGGAGGAGTATGAAATTTCGCACACTGTTTATATAGAGAAGAAGCGACGAAGACTAATATTTTTTAAAATATTATGCATAAAAAATACATTAAATCAATAAAAAAACATTACACACACTACCATGTATTTCACACACACATGCATATATACTCTTTTGTTTATTGTTAAAGTCAAATTAACAGTGTAGCCTCGGCGAAATCTGTGATTATAAAAGTATAGTCTTTGACAACAAATTATTATGGTCATATTCGACCACGGGCGACTACCGGTTACTTTAAACATATATTATATAGATTTTAATTAGAACTATTAGCGGATATAATACTCGTTCCGTTAAAAATGGGAAGCCTGAGCCCAGCAGTGGGATGTCTATGTGTTGTTATTTGGCACCTCCTCAATTTGCAAGTTACGTAAGGTTTTTTTTTAATAAATGCTTTAATTGTTTTAACAGTGCGAGTGAATGAAAGAGTACAGTTTTGCAACTTGAACAACGCCTGACATAATTTGCAGAGCAATTAACGCTATGTTCACTTTTTTGTAAATATGTTTCGCTTCTTATAGGTGGCATCATTCTTATTTGTACAAAGAGAGGTGTACACACGAACAATCGGATAGCATGGCGATTTCAGTGGCGCAGCATGGACTAATATACCCGACGGCGATGATGCACCAGCGAGACCCTTTTCTTTCAGTACCTTTTCACAAGGTCAATGCAGAGGTTCTAACCTCCCTTTGTGAATACAAAAGCGAACCCAGGATATATATATATATATAATAGGTTGGGGAAAAAGTCTTTTCGCATATAGTATGTATGAACTTGTAATAAGATCTCTTTGGCTATACCATGTGTATCTGGCTGGTTTTGGTATCATTAAAAAGTTTTAATTTTAAAAGAAGACAATTCCAAATTCAAATTAGGAAAATGTGTGATTTTCATTTGTTTTTCTTATTATTAAAACGAGTGAATCTAATGAAGAAATTCGATACATTTTAAAATTTTACTACAAAAAAGGTAAAAATGCAACACAAGCCGCGAAAAAAATTGTGATGTTTATGGACCTAATGCAGTATCGGTGAGAGTAGCACAAATTTGGTTTAAGCGTTTTTAATCCGGAAATTTTGATATCAAAGATACACGTCGCTCTGGTCGCCCTGTTACGGACAAAATTGATGCCATTTTTGAAAAAGTGAAGCAAAATCGGCGTATTAGCAGTTGCAATGTAGCTGGAGAACTGGGAATTGACCACAAAACGGTTTTGGCGCATTTGAAAAAAGCTGGTTACACAAAAAAGCTTGATATTTGGGTGCCTCATGAGCTTACTGAAAGAAACCTAATGAACCGTGTACTCATTTGTGATTCTTTATTACGACGTAATGAAACCGAACCATTTTTGAAGAAGCTGGTAACTGGTGATGAAACGTGGATCACGTACGACAAGAACGTGCGAAAAAGATCGTGATCGAAGGCCGGTCAGGCTTCACAGACTGTGGCGAAACCCGGGTTAACTCGCAACAAAGTGATGCTGTGTGTATGGTGGGATTGGAAGGGCATTATTCATTATGAGCTGTTACCGCCAGGCAGGACCATCAATTCTGGACTGTACTGCGAACAACTGATGAGATTAAAGTAAAAAGTTGAGAGAAAGCGGCCGGAATTAATCAACAAAAGGGGTGTGGTTTTTAACCATGATAACGGTAGACCTCACACATCTTTAGCCACTCAGCAAAAATTACGAGAGTTTGGCTGGGAGGTGTTGATGCATCCGCCGTATAGTCCTGACCTTGCACCTTCAGATTTTCACCTGTTTCGGTCTCTGCAGAATTCCTTAGGCAGTGTCAGGTTAACATCACGAGAGGACTGCCAAAACCACTTGTTGCAGTTTCTTGATCAGAAGCCCCAAAATTTTTATAGCAATGGGATCACGTCCCTACCTACAAGTTGGCAAAAAGTTATCCAACAAAATGGCACCCACATACTTTAGTCAAATGTAAATAAACTTTATAAAAAAACCTTTTGAATTTTTATATAAAATGCGAAGAAACTTTTTCTCCAACCTAATATATTCATGATAATGAAACAAAATGTTTAAAACAATTTTATTAATGTCTTTCGGCTGTTTGTTTTGTTGAAGTTTTCTAGTAATGATTTGTAGTTTATGTTTGAATCTAACTTTGCTTCAGTGTAAAATTATAATTCAGACAATCGATACAAAATATATAACTAATTGAATAATAGCAATATAAAATGTAAGTTATTAATAAATTTTATACATACTGAAGGTGCGCAGAAGGTTTGTCGATAGCCTCATGACGTCACGCGTCGATGCTCAGTAGCGTTGACAAAAAAGGTTAGGTAAATAGTTGTTGCAATACATTTATTATTGTACTAGCTGACCCGGCGAAATTCGTACCGCCATATTTTCTGAATTCCTAAAAGACTTTGTTTCATGACATAAAAACAAAATAACCAAAATCGGTCTAGGTGATTAGGAGAATTCTAGAACCCGATCTCAGCGCCACCTACCGGTTCTAATTGTGAATCTAAACCATCCGGGAACCCACTCAGACACACAAAAACAAATATCATCAAAATCGGTCCAGTCGTTTAGGGGAGTTCACTGTCAACACACATACAGAAGAATTATATATATATATATATATATATATATATATATATATATATATATATATATATATATATATATATATATATATATATATACTAGTTGTACCCGGCAGACTTTGTCATGCCTTTAAAAATAAAAATTTAGAACCCGATTGCAGCGTCATCTACCGGGACCAAATGTTAATCTAAACTTGAATCAACTTGAACAAACAGAGTAGAAAATTATTAAAGTACTTATATCGCTATTAAAAAATAGGGGTTGGTGGTAGAAGGATGAAAATTTAGGGTTGTATATATTTTTCAATGCTAAATCACAATAAAATATAAATAAGATATTTAAAAAAATATATATATATTTAGGGGTGGGTCACCCTTATCATTTAGGGGTATGAAAAATAGATGTTGTCCGATTCTCAGACCTACCCGACATGCACACAAAATTTCATAGAAATCGGTTCAGCCATTTCGGAGGAGTTTGGTAACTAAAACCGTGACAGGAGAATTTTATATATTAGATAGATATGCTTTACATAAGTATATACAATAATAGTAAGTGGTCATCGGCAAACCTGCGCGCGGCTTATATTTTTAAAACATGGAATTTAAACCTCGCACTTATATGGGCCTTTGCTGGCCTGCGGCTCCTATAAGTGCGAAGCCGTGGGCGTGAGGTCGCTTCGCCCACGCCTAGCTACGCCACTGGGCGATTTAATAAAGCTTCTATTCATTTATATCAAAGAGGTCGCGGGTGTACTGTAGTATGTAATGTATGTGTAATTGTAAGATAGTAGTCATTAAAGATCATCCATAGTGAACAGACTTTTCAATGAATCTCCCACTGAAACACGCCACTTTACATGGCGACCCTGCCACGGGCAGACTGCGCGCGCGTGCGAGTTTCCTTCATTAAAGTTTGATATATATTAACCTATATACATAATACATACAAAAAAATCTATCTCGAATTTGACTGAATTTTTACATGGGTAAAACATACACGAAACAGGAGGACAAAGAGATTATTCTAGCGCAATCGGAAGGAAGCAAAATTCAAGAACCCCAACAAAATATCAACACCATATTATTGGGTACTATAAAAAGATTTATTCAAAAAGACAATATTTTTATACTAGACTTTATTCTAGATATACCATGTTTACTACATTTATCATACCATATAAGTATTCTATCAATTTCAGATAGTCTGCCTCTCGTGTCTGAATAGCAGAGTTCGGTCGGGATTGGCCTCGTAATGGGAACAATATAAAAATACAGATTTCGCTTTATCGCGCCAAGAAGATGGCGCGAAACCAATGGAAATCGAGGACGTAAGGGCCGAACTACACTCATACGCATTATTCTTATACAGCGAGTGACAATCTTTATATTTTTTTGTGCGTGTTTAAGTGGGTCAATAGATGGTTTACATTTAAAATTGGTCTCAGTAGGTGGCGCTACCACTGCGTTCAAGGTATTTCTTTTATTAGGGCAGGAGCGCCAACTAGCCTCTTTATAAAAATAATTACAACACCAAATGTTACATGTAAGTAGTAATCACTCCTAATATTGACATTTTTCAGAATTAAACTACAGCAACTTCAAAGTATTGTAAAATTAAACTATTAATAGGTTTAATAATCTTCATATTAATACGTGAAGCAAAAACTTGTACCCCTTTTTACGAAAATTGCGCGGACGGAGGAGTATGAAATTTCGCACACTTATACTTTATACAGAGAAGGAGTGCAGAATGCTAATATTTTTTTTATTATTACGCATAAAAAATACATTAAATCAATAAAAAAAATTACACACACTAGGTACCATGTATTTGACACACACACGTATATGTAATATACTCTTTTGTTTATTCTTAAAGTCAAATTACTACTGTAATTTGTATAGTCTTTCACAACAGAACCTTAATAATGTTTAAACTTACAATTTAAATTAATTATGGTCGAATTTCGACCACTGAGCGATCACTAGTTTTATTTAATACCTATCAGTGCTCCTTGAGATAAGCTAACCTATAATTGGCCCCAATGTGCACCAGAGAAAATGTTTGATCCTAGGACTTACATATTGTTTAGATATTTCAAAATAAAAAAAATATTAATTACAGTCAAATATAGCCTGCGTCACTCAGGAATAGTGTAGCTTTCGAATGACGAAAGAAATTTCAAAATCGGTTTATTAGTTAGAAAGACAGAATTTATTTTCTAGGAAAGCGACAATACAGGGATGTAGAAACAATTTATACATACATTTTTATGATTAAATTCGATATGTTGTACGCTGCATTTGCTACAAATGAGGTCAGCAAATCAGCATAATGCTATATTGGAGTTTCCTCCAGCACAGCACTGATTTTCAATGCCGACCCCGTCTCTTTGATTAATATTAGAGCCATCACTACAGTTAATGTAACAGGTAACGGGTCGTAACTAAGTAATTACTTCCAGTAAGTTCAAGAGATTACTTCCAACAAACAAACTCACAAACTTTACCTCTTTGTAATGTTAGTATACATATAATATATGAATACATACAAAAGATGTGTGCATACAGCGTGCACTGTGTACACAGACCGTCCCGTGTTGCACCGCACAAGTTCCGTACGCAGACTCAGATGGTCTCTGGCTTAAGGCAGTGCTATATGTACCGTCCTTAACAGCGGTAAAACTCGTAAAAGCCTTATGCGAAGCTCAGTACTGTTACAACCACCGGCGTCATCCGCCACCTCGTTTTATGAGTTACGTTTCAACACGCGCCCATACATTACTGCTGCGAATAAGGGTAGCGCTGCGAGAATATTAACACGAACGAATGTTTTACGTGTCATTTACCCTTCTCGGACTTTGTGTTGCCCTAGTACTGCTTCGGGGTCAACTAGGGTTATTCCTTTCGCTATTTTCAAATAAAAATACTACGTTTTAACGGTTTTAAGCGCGGTAATTTATTTGATTTTATAGAGTATATAGAGTGTACTCCCATAGAGTAAATAATAACCATAAACAAAATTAAAACGAAATAATTAAAATGAACAAGTTGGAGGTAGGCTAAATAAAACTTTAACAGTACTCATTGGCACTTGAGAGCTTTGTCTTCCGTGATCACGGCCACTGAAAAGTGGCCGAAACGTCGGAATAACAAAAGTCAAATAAATTACCGCGCTTAAAACCATTAAGACGTAGTTTTATTATGTATACAAGTCGCGAAAACTTAAGAAAATAAAAATATATAATAAATTTGAGAAACAAACGAAAATATATCTTATGAACTTACTCAAAAATTTATTAAATGAAAATGTTGTGGAGCGCTCTCTTGACCCCCTCGCCGGAGCACACCTTTTTTCCGCGCCCCACATACCGCCGACGCCCATAGCTCACACAGTTAGCAGCTAGGCGTCGGACGGAACATGATTACATAAACACTTGCACTTAATGGCATTTATCGCACTACTGTCTCTCTGCCATTCAGCATTATAATCTCTGTTACTCGTCTATTAATTGTAAATATCGACATAATAAGTCACGTAGTCCACATCGAGTTTTATTTGAAAGAAGCAACTGTCACCAATAGAAAAGATAATTTGCAATAATATAAATGACAATATTTAATTTACATGCAAATAATCACGATGGACCGTGCTTTTAAAATTGAATAGACTGGTAAACCGGCATAATGATGACTCAGAACTTACTGCAAAGTTATAAAGACAATTACAAAATCAATTGGCATAACCAACTGTACACCACCTTTTATATTAGACTGAATGGTGCATTGTGATAAAACTTAAAGCTTAGTTGGGCTCATCCAGTTTTACCAACTTACGAATACAAACAGTGATACCAACTTATAAAAACCAGGTTAAAAAATACATAATAAAAACCAATTTCCTAAAAATATATTATTGTTACGAGTGCGGGACTCGAATTATAATGCCGTTTGGAATTACTATAGATTTTATTAGAACTATAAAAACACACGTATAACACAGGTACAAATATAAGTGGACACAACCAGTACAAACTGATGATTCAATAACATGCACAATGTCCGTCACTATATAGCTTATCGAAAGTAAACACGTCTTGCTCGTATCGTAATCGTCGCTTGACTGCCGATCTCTCCGTTCGGGCATTCCTTTATACTCAGCTTACAATATGTCTCGACTGTGTAAACTATGATTTCCAAGAATCACACCTGGCCAGTGCCTACCTACCTACAAATATTAAACACAAAGTAAACAAAAGAAGTCCGAATTCGGGGATTTAATAAGCCGTGCTTTATGGCCGGCAGGTGTGCATTCACATTTGTGCTTCGTGGAATTTTGTCTAAGTTGTGACATTATTTTCTTCCTTAAACAGCACTTGTAATTGGTTAGATAACAAATATTACACAAACAACTTTAAGTCAAACAAGTTTGTGCATATTTTATACAGGCAAACTGGAGTTCTGTAATTAACAAGCTAAAAGCACAAGGATGTTCATCTGCAAATCTGCCTATATTACGCGGGCAATAATAGGCGACTGCACCTTTATGACGTCATAAAGCGAACCAACAAACCGTTAAGAGAGATAATCTAAATTGAAGAGGCCGTTACTGCAACGTAATAAAAGTATTCTGGGACATTTTTACATCGTACAGTCTGGTAGCTATTAATTTAAAGTAATGGCTGATTTACATATAGTTAACTTGTGAACAAGTCTTTATCATCGTTCGGATATGTATGTAAGATGTATTACATTGTGTGCAAGATGTAATTGATGATGACATATATAAATATTGTTACGACCGACAAAGACCAATGCACACCTGCAGTTTATTACCTTCTCGGCATTTGGACTTCTTTTGTTTACCTTATGTTTAAAATTTGTAATTAGAAAACAGCCTATTGTGTATTGTACTGGTTTATGACCGTTTGCAGGCATAATTAAGCAGCTGTGCAGATTACGAATTTTAAGAAATTCGATCTACGCAGGCGGGCAGCCATATTGTATCGGTGAAGTATATAGCAATAGCCCAATGGGGAGATCGGCAGTCTAGTGATGGTCACCAGCGAGACAAGACGTGTGTACATTCGATAAGCTTTATAGTAACGGACTTTGCGCGTGTTTTTGAATCGTGTATTACGTTTGTACTGGCTGTGTCCAGTTATATTTGTACCTGTGTTATATGTGTTTGTATAGTTCTAATAAATTCTACAGTAATTCCAATGGCATTTTAATTCGAGTCCCGTAACTCGTACCAATATTATTATTATATCTCAAAGGATCAAAATCAAATACAGACAAAATTATAGGAACATCATAGCAAATAGTAAACAAGCCAAATGTCAATGCAGCTAGCTATATTTTTAATAGAATTTATTCACTAATACCAAATCAAGGCACTTTGTAAAGCTTCCTGAAAGAAAAACTTATTTCGAAATGTGATGAACAGCATTACTGGAAATAAGGTAATATCCTTCAAGGGAATACGAGTCAGGTACTGCCTTCAAACACCCAATTTAGGGAGCAGGACCTAAGCAACATTCATTCACATTTCACTGTCGTTGTACACGACGTACTTTTTTAATTTAAAGAATAATACATTTTTAATTGCACTATCCGTGCAGGAACGACAAAAGAATACAATTTCCTGTGGCCGGGAGGCCTGTCGTAAGAGGCGACTCAACAACCCACAGCCAGGTGGTAGGACATTTGCCCGATTGGATGGCTACCACCCCTGGTCTAGAGCAGTGTTCCGCAAAGTATGTACCGCGGCACACTGGTGTACCGTGGTCATTAATTGGTGTGAAAAATAAGGTTATGTTATAAACTTATTTTTAGTAAATAATTTAAGGGTAAGAAAATTACTTAGTTATACATAAAATATGTAGGTAAATCACGCGAGCGCACGAGCGAGGCGTTTTGTTTCGTTTGGTTTACTGAAAAACTGATTTTTATTTGTGGTGTACCTCCAAAAAATTTCGGTTTCCTAGATATATATACCTTGAACACAAAAAGTTTGCGGAACACCGGTCTAGAGTATGCCGCCATAACAACCTTGAGTTGTGTTCCGGCATCAGTGGCCAGGTTCCAGTCTACCTTAAGAGGCTTTGTAGAATTGTATTATGGAACAACAATGAATTCATATATATAGGTATATATATATTAATATAAATGCGAAAGTAACTGTCTGTCTGTCTGTTCCCTTTTCACGGAAAAACAACTGGACCGATTTGGCTGAAACTCAGTATATATGTGTGTGTGTATATATATATATTCGATGCCGAGAATGAACATAGTATGCATTTTATCCCGGAAAATGTGATAGTTTACGGGATAAAAATATATTTGTCTTTCTGTTTGTTCTGCTTTTACGGAAAAAAATATTACGATTCGGCTGAAATTCGGTATATATGTAATTTAATAATGACGGTGAATAAGAGATACTTTTCATCCCGGGTAATGGGATAGATGTATGTAAAGGTTATCTCAGAAAGTAGAACAGGTTTTTTTTTTAGTCATTTCGGTCATTTCATTTTATCATTTAGGCCCGTTCGGCCACATATATTTTCATCCCGGAAACTATCTCATTTTTCAGGATGAAAAATATCTCTTGGCCACCCTCGGTATTAAAATTACATATGTACCCAGTTTCATCCAAATCGGTTCAATAGTCTTTCCATAAAAGGATAAAAAAAGTGGAGCATGATCGACATATTAGTAGTTACGATGTAGCTGGAGAACTGGGAATTGACCACAAAACGGTTTTGGCGCATTTGAAAAAAGATGGGTACACAAAAAAAGCTCCATATTTGGGTGCCTTATGAGCTCACTGAAAGAAACCTAATGAACCGTGTACTCATTTGTGATTCTTTATTACGACGTAATGAAACCGAACCATTTTTGAAGAAGCTGATAACTGGTGATGAATAGTGGATCACGTACGACAAGAACGTGCGAAAAAGATCATAGTCAATGGCCGGTCAGGCTTCACAGAATGTGGCGAAACCCGGGTTAACTCGCGACAAGATGATGCTGTGTGTATGGTGGGATTGGAAGGGCATTATTCATTATGACCTGTTATCGCCAGGCAGAACCATCGATTCTGAACTGTACTGCGAACAACTGATGAGATTAAAACAAAAAGTTGAGAGAAAGTGGTTGGAATTAATCAACAGAAGGGGTGTGGTTTTTCACCATAATAACGCTAGACCTCACACATCTTTAGCCACTCAGCAAATATTACGAGAGTTTGGCTGGGAGGTGTTAATGCATCCGCCGTATAGTCCTGACCTTGCACCTTCAGACTTTCACCTGTTTCGGTCTCTGCAGAATTCCTCAGGCAGTGTCACTTTAACATCACGAGAGGACTGCCAAAACCACTTGTCGCAGTTTTTTGATCAGAAGCCCAAAAATTTTTATTGCAATGGGATCACGTCCCTACCTATAAGATGGCAAAAAGTTATCCAACAAAATGGCACCTACATACTTTAGTCAAATATAAATAAACTTTATAAAAAAATCTTTTCAATTTTTATATAAAATGCGAAGAAACTTTCCCCAACCTAATAGAAAAGTATTTTTATTGCATTTTATAAAATTATTTAAGAAGAGAAAAGACCATTTTATCAACTTTGATATAAAAATAAAAACTCTACTACATCAAGCGAAACTAGTAGGAAGCAGCGCATTTGTAGCATCTTTAGTGTTGCAAATGTCTAAGTAACCGAATAGGCGATGGTAAACCGCTTTCCATTTCTATCGAGAAATAGTTTACCTCAGAAATATGATCAAGATTGACATGCCTGTCTGCTGAACCCATGCAATAATTAGTTTTTTAATTGGTTATTTGATGAACTGAACATGCAATAATTCTTTTTTTAATTGGTTATTTGATGAACTAACTATGTATATAGACCAGGGTGAATCAAAAAGTTCTTAGAAATGCATATATATAAAACATTTTTAGGACAAGTTAAATATCCAAATAAAAGAGTGTCAATATAAATTTGAATTGCGGAGTGGAGATCAATGAGCAAATTAAGTAAGTGTAATTAAGACAAAGCCAAAAAACCAATAAAAATCGAGATCTTTTTTAAGTCGTCGGTCGGTTTTGGGTTTTCTCGATTATTTACTCATTGACCCCCAATACTAACTTCAGATTCGTGTTCAGCGGGAAAAAGTACGCCATAAAATCAAAGTCTGACTTCCAGCAGACACAACTTTTTTTGTGGATCTGTGTAATTAACAATTTATTTGACTTTTTAGAATTATGACGTCACAGCGCAGTACATGGATGCTCACGAAATGTTTGTGGTTTATTTGGCCTCGTTAAAAAAGCAAAACTGAGCCGTTGCTGTGGCAATCGGAGGAGCAGGTTTGGAAACATAATAAAACCTTCCAAAAAAGGACAGGAATATTCCAAAACGAGGATAATTAAGTGGCACTTTTTATATTAGGCGAAGTGGCCGTCTCGTCATTTACAAAATGCCTTATTTAAAAGATTTTTTCGTAAAAAGCTTTCAACGTTTTTCTTGAGTGTCCTTAGTTGATGTTAATTAATTGTTACTGTGATTATCATTTTATTTAATTTACTAAGGATTTTTTACGATTTATTTAACCTAAATTAGTAGTGTATGTTCCCCAGCTGCTCCCGAAAAACATACATACACATTTTCACACCTGTGTCCCATTGGGGTAGACAGAGTCGATGGATATCCGCTTACTCAGACCTGACAAACAGTTTTCGCTTAATCTACGTTCATTCAATTTTTTTATTTTATTGCATTTGGGGGGCTGACAAGAGTAATCTTAAAAACTAGGGTACATATATAAACGAAATATAAACGAAAAGAAGCCATTGATAAATCTCCACGGACGGCAGAAAAAAATAGAAATTAATGTTTAAAATAAGGTTAAAAGGTAGAGCTTGAAATACCGGATAACGGTAAAAAATAAATATCATTATAAAACTTACCGTTATTCTAGCCATTTCACCGGTAAAAAATATAATGTTAATACTATTTTTATCTGTAATTTTACAGTTATAACTATGTTTAGTTACCATCCTCGCCCTCTTTCACTCGCAAATATTGTCAAACAGCACTGTGCTAAGCGCGCGTAATATTTAGAGTTGTGTTCGTCGATTGTTTCGGTAACATACAGTCGTAATAAAGGCAATTCTTAAAAATGACAACGTCATCCGTCCTATAAATGTAAATGAAGCTCTCTTAAACTTCATTTATTTTGAATTTCCCGCGCATCAACGTGGACTGGATACGTTATCTGTGTTGACAGCAGACCTGCACTATGCGCGTTCGTTTCGTGATTGGGAAAATCTCTTTGGATTGATACAAAAATATGTCAACGTCTTTATGAAGATATTCTTCAAATTATAGAAATACTATTGAAGCGAGAGCATGTAATGTTGTTTCTCTATACAGGTTAGTAATTAGTAACAGTGATTTGTACTTTAATGTAGAAATAAGTTGTGTTCTTAAAAGTTTGTACGGTACACACTTTGTAAGATTTTGCTTTAAAATAAATTTCTCTTTACAGAGAAATAACCTAAGCAGTTGTTTCAATAAACAACATATTACATACATATGATTTTTACGTTACATTATAACGTTAAAATCATATAAGTTACCATGTAACGGTAAAAAATATACCGGTATGGCAGTATCTTTTTCGAAAATACCGATAATTGCCTATATTTTTAAATGTAATTGACAACGTTTTCAATCGCTTAAACTAAAAATATCTATAATTATCGAGCAAGAAACTAATTATGATCAGTATAGTGTTTGATTAATGTTGCATTTATAGCTGCTGGACTATCCGCAAATAAGTCAATGTCCACATGATCCAACTTACTTAATTCACACATACACTTTTTTTAAAATTTCCATAACGTAATGTTACGAGCTACAGGACTCGAATTAAAAATGCCGTTGGAACTACTATAGAATTTATTAGAACTGTACAAACACGTATAAAACAAATACAAATAAAACTGGATGCAACCAGTTCACACTGCACTATTCAATACAATTCGAACGCGCAAAGTCCGTCGTCTATATCGCTAATCGAGAGTACTAGAGAACGTCTTACTCGTTTCGTAGTCGTCGCTTGACTGCCACCCGCCCCTCCGTTCAGGCATCGTCTTATACTAACTACACAGTACAAAAAAATTGGAGGCGCACACTGAGTTTCTAAGAAATATTAATTTGCACACCTGCGAACGTCCACAAAGTCGAGAACAATAACAATAGGAATTAGTTCGACGATAATGATGGTTATAAAACAAGTAGAAAAACAATAGCATGTTACAAATTCAAAACACAAAGAATTCCCTAATCCGGGAGGACAATAAGCTACGCTTACAATATCTTTGACGGCATGTAACAGTAATATAGTCTTGTGATAACTTGATCTTTTTGAAGTGTAAAGCATGGCGTACTGTAACAACTAACCTCGTTAGTCGTCATATATTATATATTAAGAAATATAATGTTTTTGAATTGAAATCGAAGAATGCCTCCCAAAACAAGAGAAGGCATTATCATGTCGGCCCGCGAGCAGAACACATCTCATGTAAAAGTGTCTCGATTGCAAATATAAATTTATATCCTAAACCAGTCTCTTATGCGAAGATAAAGATGCCAGTCAGCTCTGAAACCGCTAGCCGTTACAGGACCTATCACATATCTCCAAAGTACCTCCAAAGAGTTGCTGGCTAGACTCGCTACAGTACAAATGGCTTAGTGGTTACGGCACCAGAATCTCGTACCGATGATGAAGGTTCGGGTTCGTTCGATACGGAGCGGACAGCCAAATCAGCTGAGATACTCTTTGGGCCGGCTCAATTGGTGTGATACTACGCTCTCACAGAATATCGGCGTGAAACGTTTAGCCTCGACCTAATCGTGCAATGAATGAGAGTTCCAATGGCCTATCACCCCGTTTCCTATGTTTCCTTCGCCCCTAATGTTGCAAATGTCCATAGGCGACGGTAACCACTTTTCATCAGGTGTGCCTGTTTGCCAGATTAAATTTAAAAAACAAAATCCCTCCGAGGGTTAAAAAAATTACGTTTGTGAGAAACGCCTTTGCAATCCACATTTGTAAACACGCATGAGGCGCCGCGGGCAAAATAAATTACAAGAACATAACGTATGTAACAAAGAAAAATTTGTAAGAAAACTCTTTGTTTATTTATGTTTTTCATCAGAGTTGGACTAATATTTGTTTGTATCTGATTGACTTGTTTTTGTACGCCCACTGTACCTTTAGTAAAGTACTAAAAAATCTCTAAATAGATGCCTACGTAAATTGATGTAAATTAATTGCGATACGTTATTTTGAAAGTAAACATATTAAGAGCTTTATTTTAGAGGTATAAATTCGCTCTATTAAACATTATAAATAAAAATTCAGTCTTTTTTAGGTTTAGTTAATAGGTCGTTCTTAAAACTTACTTGGAAATAAAAGCAAATTTTTAAGGATGGAGAAAGCAAATTAGGTATGAACTTTGGTAATTAATACTACTTTGTACATTGTTTTTTTTATATTTTAAATGTATGCAACATAAATTACAGTCTAATCTAAGAAATAAGAGTAAAGAGTAATTTATGTCTGATCTAAGATAACTAGATACAATATAGAATTTTTCATGTCGCAACAATTAAACAACAACAAATTACAAACATCACAACAAACAACAAAACACACATACTAACAACAAAACTCCGCATTATTACACGCAAACTTTACAAACAAACCAAGACATACAAAGAGCCTAATTAATAACTAGGCACAGAAAGGAAAAACAACACACATGGCACTAGTTAAAACTAGGTTAGACATAAGGCACACACTGCACATGCACTTCCTCAAACACAAGTAACAGATACACTCTGCATTAGTACAAGTTTAGTATTAAAAATGGAAAAAATAATATTATAAGTTATTCTTAAGGTACACTATAACATAAAAATCACTAAATTAAAGTCACACACAGTAACAAAAATAAACAATAAGCGTGTATGAATTGAAAAAAACTAGAATAGATAGATAGAATAACACTTTATTATACACCAATACAAAAATGAACTTAAGGACTAAAATTATATCTAGTTGTGTACAAAGGGCGGTCTTATCGCTAAAAAGCGATCTCTTCCAGACAACCCCAGGAATGAATTGAGATGATAATGGCGATGGTGGTATACGTAACATATAGTACGAAGTACTTATTTTTTAATAATACATACATGATATATATATGCAGATATTTTGTATATTACTTAGATATATACATACCATACAAATACATATCTACAAAATATATAAATGTTTATAGATGAATTTAAATATCATATTCCAACGACAGGTAGTATATTTTGATTATGGTTTTAAATATCGCTAGCGATTTTGCTTGTCTGATAGCAATGGGAATCGCGGTCCAAAACTGTTTAGCATTAACGGTAAAAGAATTGTTGTAGAAAGTTGAGTTATGCGCAGGAGTGTTGGAGAGAGGTACAAGTGCGCATGCGTCTCGCGGGCGCCGACCTCAGTCGGGAGCCCGGAGGCGCAGGTATGCGCATGATCTCCCTCCCTGAAATACCGCTGCAGGGGCCCTCTAGCATCTAGGGAACAGAGGAGTCTTCACCCCTGTTGATGAAGTGAGTTTGCTCTGATTCCCGGGGCACTCTCAGGCACTTTTGCGCTAGGATCGGTGTGGCAACTACGTTCTAAGTCTCATGCCTTTCCTACCATAAGCGCGGGGCACATGGGAGGAGGGTGGTTTTAGTGGGGTATTAGCCCTTGGGCATTTGTCCATTGGTTCGAGTCTTCACACAAGCCGGTCGGTTACTGTTTGGATTGCCCTCAGTGGAATGCCTCCATGATCGACAACGGTCTAATTCCTAGTATGTGCGAAATACATTTCCCCCGCCTGAAAAAAAAATGCGCAGGAGTGTTCAATTTAAGTTTAGTAGAAAGGCGTAAATTATGAGAGCACGAAAGAAAGTCAAAACGTTATTTAAGGTAATCAGGAGTATTTGATATAATTTATACTAAGAATGTGTATACTACAAAAATACGAACAAATCAATATTAACAAAAAGCTTCATACATTCATGGGGTGTATATATACATAATTATATATACACTATACTTTTCTATCAAATATCATTCATATAAATGTATATGTTACAGTCAAACAGCGAAGCTCGGGCGCTCCTAGCTTTAACTAGTCAAACCTCAGGTCTGACATAAAGTTTTAGTCAAAATCCAAATAAATGGTGTTTTTCTGCCTTTGACTAACGAATTTTTGTCTAACCTAAGGGAGACTAATTTATACAGTGAGTAAACATGTAACAGTGCATGCAGTACGAATCGATGTTTGACCGAGTCTGCCTTAGTCGCTTCTAGGATCGACTAGGAAAAACCCGCAACAGATTATTTTACATTCGACATTTGACTAAAAAGTTATGTACTACTAGGATCAAAGACCGAAAATGGAATTTATTTCGGGTTTTGTCGAAAGGCCTTGGTCTAACCTAGGATAAACCAGTCATTCCGGGAAGAGACTGCATATCTACCTTTGACTATAACATATATAGTGTTACATGCCGTCAAAGATAAGCGCACCGCTGTCTGTCGTAAGCGCAGTTTATTGTCTTCCGGATTTAGGAATTCTTTTGTGTTTTGAATTTGTAATTTAGAAAAACATGCTATTGTTTTTCTACTTGTTTTATAACCATCATTAGCGTCGAACTAATATTGTTATTGTTTTCGACTTTGTTAGCCGGTTGCAGGTGTGCAAATTACTATTTCTCGGAAACTCAGTGCGCGCGACCAATTTCTTTGTACTGTATAGTGAGTATAAGACAATGCCCGAATGGAGGGGTGGGCAGTCAAGCAACGACTACGAGACGAGCAAGACGTTTGTAATACTCTCGATTAGCGATATAGACGACGGACTTTACGCGTGTCGAATTGCATTGAAACGTGCAGTGTGAACTGGTTGCATCCAGCTTTATTTGTATTTGCTTTATACACGTTTGTACAGTTCTAATAAATTCTATAGTAGTTCCGACGGCATTTTTAATTCGAGTCCTGTAGCTCGTAACAATACTAATAAAGACCGTGATAAGGCAAACAAGACAAAAACATATGGATTTTGTTTTTGCTAAAATGACGGCAGTATCTTAACAAGCCAACATTAATTCCCGAAACTTGTAAGGCAAACTATTTAGCGTTGCCTTCTTATCCCTATACATATTCATAGGCGATAATGGTTCACGTACAGGATCAGGCACTCCCAATGTAATTAAACGCTCTTCAGCCTGAATAGATATTCAAATTGGATCCTAGTTATCCCATATAATTGGCATATTTGAATATATTAACAGTCCCGAAGGACTAAAGGAATATGTACCGAGATACTATCATTAAACTATGTTAATTGACAAATCAAAATTGTTAATTACATAATACTTTGTTTCAAAGCTTGTAACCGGTTTATGATCTGCTTTAGTCGAATACTTCTGGTTCATGTAGTGTATGTAGCCATGTAACCTTCTTTCATGGTGTAGTAGTACACCGTGGATACCCTGATACCCATGAAAGGTCGGGACTAAAAGTATCGTAAGCTACGCCCCGGGACACGAGCTAACTCTGTATCGAATTTCATTTAAATCCGTTTAATAGTTTTTACGTGGTGCTCTAACAGGCAGACTGATAGACAGACAGACAGAAATTCTAAAAATTGCATTTTCGTAATCTCCTGGTCTGAATCATCCCTCCTGACTTTTTTCACATTTTTAAACGAAATTGTACTAACTCGAACCGTAGTATAGTATAGTACAAATAAATAGGTTTCTATAAAAATACTAAAATTCATTATATTGGCCCAGTTACGATTGTGAATCAGAAACCATCAAAGCCTGTAAGTGGAGGTTTTCCTTTTGTCCCCAGAAACCCAATAACATAAAATATCAAGCAACGACTCTTTCTACCATTGTCCGTTTATTGTACAGTTACCCGTGTGAAAGGGACAGCCGCCGGCGACGAGGCCTCGCACAAAAGCTTTTATGCTCTTAAAAGGCTCGTTACAAACAGAAACATCGACGAATTAAATATAAACAATTAAACGATATTTTAAGTTAACGATCGAAATTAGAGCGGCCATGGAAACAGCGTTCAAAATATTTTTTTGCTTGGCAATAAGCGTACGAATATTCAAATCTACTGAGATACTTTTTATAAACGTCGCAGCCTCATAAATTTTGTACGAGCGTCCAAATATCGTCGTTCTTTTAAACTTTTATTTGTGCGTACTTTTGTACGAGCGTACAAAAGTATGTACAAATAAAAGTTTTAAAAGTGCGACGATAATTTAACACCTGATTTTATATTATATTAATAATGTTTTTTTTATTCCCCTCGTCCACTCCCTGCAACTTGTTATTTTGTCGAAACTTTGTACTCATTTAATGTTTTTTTAAAGATATATATAGGGGTTTTCTTCTTCTTTCTTTCTGCTATACATTGACAAGATATTTAAGGGCTAGTATTATTAGTATGACTTACTATTAATGTTAGTTTTACGGTGGTTAGGTGACAAAATGATTATCCAATTATGCCAGAAATATTGGTGCAAAATAGCCCGAATTTCATGTTTAAATTTAAAGAAGGAAGAATCAAAAATATCATTGGATCTATTTGTACTTGCAATCTCATTATATAGCCTGCACATTTTTGTGACGGGATTATGAAACGATGTGTTATTTTTACAGTTCTTAGCTTATATATACACATACATTTCTACCTTATACTGTAAATAATGTAAACATTTATTGCAACGTGGGTCCGCATTCCGATTACATATTAACCCTGGCTAATTACTAAATATTTATTTATTTACTAGAGGATCCGACAGGCGTTGTCCCGCCATGAAAAAATAAAATATAGAACCCGATTCCAGCGCCACCTACCGGGTCTAATTGTGAATCTAAACCTCCCCGGGACCCACTCAAAAACATAAAATCTCATCAAAATCGTAGAACCCGATTCCAGCGCCAAGTATTTAGTTTAGATTGATGGGTTATAATATTGAAGTTTTATTAGGGATCCCTAATTTTTATATAGCCTATATTTATCAGGGATAATGTAGCATTCGAAAAGTGAAAGATGTTTTGAAATCGGTCCAGTAGTTTTTGAGTTTATTCGTTGCAAAAATAATTTTACAACAGTTAGTAAGGCCAATAACAGATTTTCCTATTTAAACTACATACAGTGGTAGTAACAAGTATGAATATACTGTCTCTCTTTGTTCTGCTGTGTATATTTTAATATCCTATCCAATCCTTTTATCTGTGCAGGAACGAAGAAAGAATACAATTTCCTGCGTTGGGGCGGCCTGTCGTAAGAGGCGACAAAACAACCCACAGCCAGGTGGGAGGGTATTTGACCGACTGGATGGCTACCACCCCTGGTCTAGAGTATGTCGCCATAACAACCTTGAGTTGTGTTCCGGCATTAGCAGCGCATTTGTAGCACCTTTGATGTTGCAAATGTCCATAGGCGATGGTAACCGCTTTCCATGAAGTGGGCCGTCTGTCTGTCTGCTGAACTCATGCAATAAATAAATCCTCCACACAAAAGAAACAAACGAAGATCACTACGTGTTTGCTTGTCCAAATAAAATCATACGTTGCTTTGAAACGCGTTATGGCAACAATATTTGCGTTCCATCCGATATGCGGAATCCTCGCCAACCATTTCACTGTTGACTTCATCCCAATATTTGTATACCCGTATTCCTTTCGTGGCCCCGCCGTAAAAGTGTTGAGGGTAATGGCCACATAAATCCCGTTGCTTTTGCTGAACGAGCGATTGTTTACAGGCACAGTTATGAATGGACTTAGCCTCCTTTTGTTTTTTAAAATGGCGATTTTTAAACGTTGTTTTATCTTTTATACATCTTCGAGTACCTTCATAATAGTCTGGTACAAATGTTATTATTATCGGTTTTTGGGTTTGGACGATGTAGCAAAAAAATTCGTCAAAATCGGTTAAAATATGAAGTTTTTGAGATATCTCATTCATACGGGACGGCCTCTGTGGTTGGTTCTACATCTTGAAGTCGGTGCCAAGCAAAACATAAAAATTACTACATCTTACAATATTTTCTTGTTGTAACAATGTATATGGTAATTTTTAGTTACTCTTGAAGTCGGTTTCTTTCTGTTAGAAATTTTTTATGTTTAGAAATAATGTAATCCATGTCTTAGCGTCGCAGTTGCGTTGTTTCTACATTCAGAAAGTACTAATATAAGAGCCGACAAAGTCGCTAGATTTAGTAACTTTTTATTTTTAAGTTCTTTTATAGATTTTCTATACAACACCCCATTCGGCTGATCTCATACCTATTCCGTTTAATCATTACATTCATATATTAGCTTCCCATTTGCCCAACCATCATAATCCAGTCTTCATCCAGCTCTCAACCAAGACGGTCGTCTCTTAAATATAACAAATTTGTTTTAATTATCCTTTTCTTAAAAAGGGGTTAACTCGGTCCCCCATAGCAGTACGTACCTATAGGTACGCGTTTGACCATTTTCTCTCCTGATGTTAAGTGCTGACGCGGTCTAGGATGCAGCACGCTTACCTACAAGATACCTATTCACTCGCGACTTGAAGATTCCTAAGTTGTAGTTGCAAAACAGATTCCGTAAATTATTCCATTCTTGGGCAGTGGGCACCAGAAAAGATAAAGCTACTCTAATAACTTATAAAACAGCCGAAAAGAAAGTTCTCGCAATCAGTGGATCTTGTAATGATGTTTGGTCATAAATTAGCCCCGCAATGCCTATCGGAGAGGCGTCAGCGATTCCGGCCGCGCCGCCGGTCAGCGCTGCTCGCAACTTATTGATTAATGTGTTACACGATGGTGGAAGCACCCCTCTAAATTAAATACGTTTAGAGCATCATTATAAGTAGATAAAGGATGATAGGGACGCGGACTCTAGTTATGATAAATCCTAAGATACATAGGATACTCGTACATATTGTGACGAGTTTAGCGGAACTCGAATTAAAATGCCGTTAGAATTACTATAGAGTTTATTAGAACTATACAAACACGTATAACACAGGTACAAATATAACCGAACACAACAAATCCAAACGTAATGCAGAAGATCGTAATTCAATAAAACGCGCAAAGTTCGTCACTATTAGATTCCCAAATGTACACACGTCACGCCCGTATCATATTCGTAGCTTGACTGCCGCCTCTCTTAATCAGGACGTCGTTTTATACTTCACCAATGCACTGTACCCGCTCGGCAACGTGGACTGAATTTCCTAGAATCAGCTTGTACTCGTAATCCGTAACACCTGGCTAATGACAATAGACTGTGCTCCACAATAAGTAAACAAGAGAAGGTGATCATAAAAGGATTACAATTAGTTCAAATGCCGACAGGTAATAAAATGTGTTTTTTTACGGATTAGGAGTGGAATTTGTTTTTGTCGTACAATATTATCACGCCTGTTTCCTATGAACCCTCATAGGCAGAGTCTATAGATCTCCACTTGCGACGACCCTGACAAACAACTTTCACGTCATCTACTTTCATTAACCTCTTCATACATGCACGTTTATTTGATATGCTTTTTACCTGACCTCGTTTTAACACTTCTGTTGTTTGGTCGTGGTCTACCGGTACCAACTCTGCCATTCACAATACTTTCATACACTTGTTTTGTGATTCTATTTTCATCCATCCTCTCTACATGCCCAAACCACGTTAACATTCCTTTTTCAACTCTTGTTATTACATCTTCTTTCAATCCACAACGTTCCCTTACCACAGTGTTCTGTATCATTTCGTGCACGCTTACCTCACATATACTTCTCATAGCTCTCATTTCAACTGCATTTATTCTACTTTCATCCTTCTTCTGCCACAGCCAACTTTCACTGCCGTACATTAGCGTTGGCAGCAACACCCCTTGATGGACAGCCAAGCGTGCCTTTACAGACACTTTTTCATAAAATAATTTAGCGCTCCATTCAACTTATTACCTGCAATTACTCTTCTTTCAATGTCACTTTCATGCTTTCCGTCCCAGGTAAATAAATTATAACCTCACTAAATTCAAAAGTGAAACAATACAACTGTTTTTGTTTATGCAACTGTCATTTTTGATTTTCCCACATTGTGTTTAATTCTATAAAATAACTTTTATCTGGTGATTGCAAAATCGGTCCTAAAAGGAGTAAATTTAAATTTTTTGGTATTCGAATCATTTCAAAAAATGAAAAGTCAGCTTTATATTGTTACGAGTTACGGGACTCGAATTAAAATGCCGTTTGGGATTACTATAGAATTTATTAGAACTATACAAACACGTATAACACAAGTACAAATATAACTAGACACAACCAGTAAAAACTACACGATTTAATAACGCACACAAAGTCCGTCACTGTATAGCTTATCGAATGTACACGTCTTGCTCGTATCGTAATCGTCGCTTGACTGCCGGTCACTCCGTTCGGGCATTTCTTTATACTCAGCTAACAATATGTCACGACCGTGTGAAGTGGTTTCCAAGAATCACACCTGGCCACTGCCTACCATAAAGGATTACAATACACAATAGGCGGCTTTTCTAATTATAAATATTAAACACAAAGTAAACAAAAGAAGTCCCCAAATGCGGGCAGATAATAAACCGTGCTTTATGGCCATCAGGTGTGCATTCACATTTGTCGGCGTACTTCGTGGAATTTTGGCAGTTGTAACAATATAATAGGATAGCATCTAAACTAGCTCTTACTAACTCCCTTGTACTTAGATACAAGGTTAGAACTTTATCCTTTACCGTAATTATATAACATGATATCGGGTACTAAGAGCATATATAAATAAGCAAGGATGGTGTTGCCAAATATGATTTTGAAGGTGTACGGTTACTCGCAAGGAGTGGGCGATAACATAATTAATACCTGGCAACAACATTAGCACCTGCCCAAGACGTTAGTGGTCGCTGGGTTGCTCTCGACTTACTTCATAATCTGTGATATCCGTTTACCTGTAATATTGGAGGTTTTTAATCATTTTGAAAATTCAACAAGTTTTTATTAATATTCACATTTTTAACCAACTTGTCATAATAAAGGAAAAGGTTTTCAATTCGTCATGTAAATATTATTTTTATAAATTACTAGAGTTTACCTCTTGTTTAAAAAGGTTACAACACAGGTTACATTGTATAATTTTTTTATGTTAGTGCCATTTGGCCTGGAAGATTCACTACATTTTATAACGCAAACTACCTCATCTCCCGGATATCTATCTATCATTATCGGTATTAAAACTACATATGTACACAAAAATGACCAAATCGACCAAAATGGTCAAATTAACCAAAATGACGAAAATGCGAAATTAAAAAAAAACCTATCCTACTTTGTGGGATAACGTTTACATACATCTATCTCAAAATCTACCCCATTATCCGAGATGAAAAGTAGCCCTTGTCCACCATCGCTATTAAAATTACATATATACTGAATTTCAATTAAATCGGTCTAGTAGTTTTTACGTACAAGCATAACAAAAAGAGAAAAATATTTTTATCCCGGAAACTATCCCATTTTTGGGATAAAAAGTATCTTATTTTCATCTTCGGCATCGAAAGTATATATATAGACTGAGTTTCAGCCAAATTGGTCAGACAGATAGAGCTACGTTCGCATTTATAATATTAAATAGGGATGTCCAGCTGTAACTTTATTTTTTCTGAACCAATTTAGGTCATTCTTTTTGTGTTGGATTCAGTATATCCTCAAGATAGTTTGGTATAAATGTCATTGTTATTGGGTATATGTAGTTCAATAGCGAAAATTAAAATTTCTAGCAAAAAACTAACCGACTTCAAGAGTAATTAAAAAGCATATATTTTGTACGAAATATTGAAGCCAGGTAAAACTTACTATATTATATACATTGCTACAACAATAAAATTTGCAAAATACACTAATTTTATTGTTTTATTTCGCATCGTGTCCTAGATAACCTAAGTCACACTATTAAATAAAACATACTCACTTATTGCACTGTGTTTATTGAACTGGACTGAACGTTTATTTTTACTGGACTAGACTTTATGTTGTTGGTCCGAAGACCTCACTACTTAATCGGGGTATTCGGAGCGAGCGTCTTCGCGAGAAAACGCTCGAGCCCGGGGAGCAACCTGCTCTAGGAAGCTCTCTAGGGGGCTTTACCTCGGCTGGACTGTTGCCATGAAAGGGGGATGAATTTCACGATGTCAATTAGAGGGCGACATAATGTACTAATTGAGAACGGGCGACAGGTTATATACTCGTAAAGCCCGAGGAGAAGGATTCCGGCGGACCGGGATCTGCGGTTCGCGCTATCTACGCCTACGCTATCTACTGCCGTTTTGCAACGTTTAATGGCTGGAGAGAAGAAACGGCGAAAGAAACTTCCCAGCCATTAGTTCGGAATACGCACAGTCTAATCTATATGGCTAGATGTCGACGCCGCCGTCTATCTGCCTGTAAACTAAACGACCGATACATTCAGAAAAGCTTTATATAAAATGTATTGCAAACAATATTGTGTTTAATTAGGAGACAGCGCCATCTAGTTTTGCACTAGTAAAATTATTGAACTTGCTTCTCCGAGATATCGACTTCCATATTATGTTGCAAAAAAAATTGCTTTTTAGTTGCTCTTGAAGTCGGATTTATTTTTTTCGAGATTTTTTTAATTAATTTGAGTTTCAACTTGAATTATTATCTATTTAATGATATACATTAGTGATTCATATATAAATAACTTATTGTTTGTGACAACATTTATAATAATATAATCAAAGTTTAATAAAATATGACGTTATTAATTACGAAGCTGCCATGTTTTGGATAAGAACAACTTTCTTTGACATCTGATACGGTTTATTCTGTTAACAAGTTAAATTTAAAGTTGTTAATTAAAATTTAGTTTATTAACACTAATGAATTCACTCCACAGGTCGGGTTTCTCTCATGTTTCATTATTTACAATATATTTTTTAATAGACTAAACTAAAAAATAAATAAGCGCTTTTTACCAACAGTTGATATTTTCGACACAAACTTTAATTATTTGCTAAGCCGTTAAAAATCGGTTTTTTATGAAAACTAAGTTATACAATAAAAAAAATACAAAAAGAAACACCTTTGTTTCATTCATTATATTTCACACGAAATGTAACCAATGGAAAAATTGTGGATAAGTACTACTAATGCTCTCGAAATTTGGGTCGCGGCAAAAGTTGAGACGCCGACAATTAAGTGGCAGAAGCTATTTAAATGGAGTTAGCTATCATATCGTTCGTATAGTTCGATATAAGGCTGCGCGTAAACGGGCCACCGACCACAGCTATCGGTGGCTGTCGCGCGACACCGCAGTGCGACGGTGGTCGGAAACCGCCTCAATTTATAACCCTCTCTTTGCATGAAGTCTCACGATAGGGTACAGCAGACAGACTGACGGCCCAAATGTGATGGAAAGTGGTTATCGTCGTCTATAAACTTTCGCAACACTAGGTATTTCCAATGTGCTGCCGTACTCGTAGATGAGACTGGAAAATGGCCACTAATGCGGGAACACAAATCAAGGTTGTTATGAAGGCATACTTTAGACCAGGGGCGTTAGCCATCCTGATGGGCAAACACCCTACCACCTGGCTGTGGGTTGTTTTGTCACCTCTTACGACAGGCCGCTTGGCCGCAGGAATTAGTGTTCTATCTTCATTTCTACACGAACAGCCAGTAGTAAAGTAAGTACGCTCCATCAATCAAATGTCCATTAAAACTTGACCATCTTGCTCGGGTTAACTGAGGGAAGGTGAGAAAGGGGCGACGCCGCGTGTCAGTAGCGAGTATCAGAGCTCGTGTGGCGAATGTGTTTTGTAACATACTTCTGTATAAAACTTTAAAAAAAGAGAACTTGAGATATAAATAGAATAAGACATATAAAGAAAATCAATTTTTAGCTAGACGTGTTGCTGGGGAGTTTCTTGTCGCTTCTTCTCCTTAACAGCAATAACACGTTGGGAAGCGGTGTACATAGACTGGGAAGTAAAATTAAATTTTAACCTATATGTATGACCTTCAAAAAGTGTTCTCCCATAGAACATATTTTGAATAAAAACTTTTGAATTTGAATTTGAATGGACACTGGACAGACGTGTGCTGCGAGGCCCTACAAAAGTATGAAAAAAACGTGTTAAGCGCTTGTCGCTGGCCACCAGTGGCTCTGGTCAGTGGCCCGTTTGCGCCCAGCCTAAATTGACAGAATTTACTTACGAGAAATCTGTATTACACAGACAACAACGATAATATGACTGACATCCCCAACATTTTTATTATAGTATAGAATATAGATAGATGGATTTTTATGGCAGTTGGAAAGGAGTTTTGTTTGAGAATCAGCTTATCACCTTCGAAGTTACTTCCATAATATTGATCTAAGTGGGCAATAAAGATGTCTACAGTAAATAGGATGAGCCCCAAACAACGGGGCCATTCATGAATAAATAATATGGTTTCGCAACATTATTGGTGTGTTTTCATGGATATTGGCCGCGAGCTAAGCTCGCTGCGTACACAAATCCATACATATTTGATGGACTCTGCAGCCATCTTGGCAGTCGTTAATTTTTCTCAGAAACTGCTTGGTCTATGTGGATTGTGGGCGATGAACGCAACATCTTCATTACATAAAACCTCATTGCATCATAACATTGTTATTAATAATCATACATGTCACTGACCTTGTATATGTCTAACCTAAACACAAATTATCTCTATAAATCTAAATACATAAAAAGCTGTGAAATCATAAAATATGCGTACAGAAATCGAAACAGAATTTAATTTAATATAATATTGTTACGAGTTGCAGGAATTAGAATTTATTAGAACTATACAAACACGTATAACACAGGTTATAACTGAACACAACCAGTACAAACGTAATGCACGATTCAATCACACGCGCAAAGTCCGTCACTAAATAGATTACCGAATGTACACAAGTCTTCTATGCTCGTGGTTATCGCTCCACTGCCTTATCTCTCCGTTGGGGCATTGCTTTGTACTGTACAAATACAATATGTCTGATCGGCTTCGTGGACCGAATTTCCAAGAATTACACCTGGCTAATGACTACCATAAAGATTACAATACACAATGGGCTATTTTTCCAATCACAAATTTTAAACACAAAGTAAACAAAAGAAGACAGTCATAAAAAACGGTTCAATGTTATTAGCTCAAACGGGCCAAAAGTTGGGCAATGAGTCGCATGTATTATCTATGGTTCGTATAATTTTTAAAATTATTTGACAGCAGGGAAAATCGTTTCCCAGGCACGAAAGGTACTGTTTTCATCCCTCTAAGCGCATCTTCAGAATATCAGAAATGAAAAGTTTTTTTAATTTTCTTTGATATTCATTCAGCCGTTTCAGAGCCTCCTCCAGACAAACTTTCAGACAGACAAAAATTCTGAAATTCATCTATTACGATTGAGAATTATATATATTTTAATTATATAAATCACAGTCGTAAAACATTCGCTTTACCAGCATGTCGCAATGTGTACTGTCAACACTCACCACTCTACCGTCTTTGTATTGCCTACAATAATATTTGCCACGAGCTCGATATTGTCAATGCGTCGGTTAAGCACATGAAGAACTTCCACACTCTTTGTTATTTATTTATTTCTTCTCTTTTTTCTAAATTATTATGTACTCAATGTCTATACATTGTTACGACCGGCAAAGACCAATGCACACCTGCAGTTTATTACTTTTTCGGCATTTATGCTTCTTTTGTTTACCTTATGTTTAAAATTTGTAATTAGAAAACAGCCTATTGTGTATTGTACTCGTTTATGGCCGTTTGCAGGCATAATTAGGCAGGAGTGCAGATTACGAATTCTAATAAATTCGATCTACGCGGGCGGGCATCCATATTGTATAGGTGCAGTATATAGCAATGGCCCAATGGGGAGATCGGCAATCTAGCGATGGTCATAAGCGAGACAAAACGTGTGTACATTCGATAAGCTATATGGTGACAGACTTTGCGCGTGTTATTGAGTCGTGTATTACGTTTGTACTGGTTGTGTCCAGTTATATTTGTATCTATGTTATACGTGTTTGTACAGTTGTAATAAATTCTATAGTAATTCCAAACGGCATTTTAATTCGAGTCCTGTAACTCGTAACAATATAATGCATGCTGTATTCGTCTCAAGAAAGCCATTCAGCAACCATATTCTCTGTGTTCTAATTTTGTTTAAACGTAAGCTGAGTTGGCCAGTTTGCGGCCCATATTAAAAATAAAATGTCATTTTTTAAATCACCAACTTCAATTTTATTTATTTGTATAGATACAGGTATACGTAGTCCATAATGGTCGCGATTTGGTGACGAAATAAATCACATTTCCGTATAATGTTGTGATGAAATTCCCACAATTTCCCCATATTTGATTTATTCCCGCTTTGTTTTTGAACGATCCCATTTGATGTATGGGAATCATTGACTAGCGCGAACGGGAGTCACTAAACGGACACAATCATTGTAACAAAAATTTAGGCAATGAGCAGACCATCTTTTTTTTAGTAAAAGTTACATTTTCGTAAACTGCATAATCGCTATTTATTCCAGTGTGTTGATTTCAGTGTAAAGAAAACACTCATATTATACAAACACAGGTGTCCTAAATGACAATGTTGAATATAGTATGTAAACAGACGAATGTATAGATTAAAAATTATCGCTAGAAAAGTAATTTTAAAATATTACCAAAACTTCAAATTTATACAAATTCTAAATACGAAAGTTTGGATAAATAATGATGATGTTTGTTGCTCAATGACGCCAACATGACTAAAAGGTTTGGATGAAATAAATTATAGCCTGAAATTTCACATACGCTACTTTTTATCCCGAAAATATGTACGGTTCCCATGGAATAACATTAACAAAAGCGAAGCCGAAGGCAAAAGCTAGTAAATTAAACACAATGATTTATAAAGCTCTATGTTACGACAAAAGCATATCAATAACGTTTAAACTTAAAAAAATAATGAATTACAATTGAATTTGAACCACTGCTGATTGACCATTACCTACTCTCTTCTCTTTCTTTCACCTTCTTCCAATTATTTAGGTTTTGCACAATATGTCTTTTCCTTCCATACTCCTCTATTCTGACATACGTCCTTCGTCACACCACCACTAATCATATCATCCCTCACACAATGTATCCATCTTGTTTTTGGTCTACCTTTACATTTGCACCCATCAATCTTGCAGTTTAACATTCTTTTGTCACGTGACCATTCTAATATTATATTATAATTGTGTATTTATTTAGAATATAGATTATTTTAGAGATATTATTGACATCATAAACTAGATACTTAAAAATAATATACTAAAATAAATTACACTACAAAAAGAAATTGAATATTATTATAAACATATTTACAAGTAAAAGATATAGTCCAGATCGCTGTCGGTGGGGAGCGTTCCCAAAATGCTGGCCGCATTCCCACGTTGTATGGTATTTTATAATTTATTTATTTTTGTCAAAAATTAATTGCTAATAATTTTTGACCTCATCCCCTTTATGCAAACGCTAAGTATTTTTAATACTTTATTAGTATAGTTGACGGTCTCGAGCTGTCATGCTATGTCTAGCATATCACTTTTTAACGAAAAATATTGCGCCTCCATGTAGTTGCCTAATTGCTCTAAGGCTCACATTGCGAGGAAATAGGGCGTTAGTATTTTCCTCAACACAAACAAGTCGGTGAAACTCGTTAATATTGAAAATGCAGGTTACTAGTGCTGTTTTCACTTTGTAGAAGTTACGTGCAGCCTCGGCTTCAAAGGGAGAAATAACCGTCTTCAAATATGCACGTATTTCCATACACAATCATGAGATTTTATGATATAGCAACTGATATTACTTAATTGGCAATTTTAGTTCAAGCATACATTAAAATCAGTATGAACGGATTTAGTCAAAATTATCCATGTAAGAACAAAGGAAGTACGAATTCCTGCGACTAGGGAAGTCTGTAGTAAGACGCGACTAAACAACCCACAGCCAGGTGGTAAGATATTTGCCTACCTGAATGGCCTCTGGTATAGAGTGTTATCCTGAATTAGGTTCCGGCATCAGTGACCAGGTGCCTGTAGCCCACGGGTAATGTGGTGTGGTAGCCCTTGGGAAAATAAGGCTTGGTTTTATAATAACGGCCTGTATGAGAAACATGCATCGGGTGTTGCGTCACGTTTCATCGACCAATACATGAACGTGATGTGCTATACAGGTAACAGATATCGGTGCTTGAGCTGTCCATAAGATTGGGCATTTGTATAAATCATTAAAAATGCCCAATCTCATAAATGTATATATTGTTACGAGCTACAGGACTCAAATTAAAAATATGCCGTAGGAACTACTATAGAATTTATTAGAACTGTACATACACGTACAAAACAAATACAAATAAAACTGGATACAACCAGTTCACACTGCACGATTCGATACAATTTGAATGCGTAAAGTCCGTCGTCTATATCGCTAATCGAGAGTACTAGAGAACATCTTACTCGTTTCGTAGTCGTCGCTTGACTGCCCCCGCCCCTTCATTCGGGCATCGCCTTATACTCTACACAGTATAAATAAATTGGAGGCGCACACCGAGTTTCTAAGAAATATTAATTTTCACACCTGCGAACGTCCACAAAGTCGAAAACAATAACAATAGGGATTATTACGACCCTAATGATGGTTATAAAACAAGTAGAAAAACAATAGCATGTTACAAATTCAAAACACAAAGGATTCCCTAATCCGGGAGGACAATAAGTTGCGCTTACAATTTAGGCTGTGCGGCTTATCTTTGACGACATGTAACACTATATTTTATTTAATATTGCTTAGAATACTGGTGTGTACATCACGTAAACGATAAGGTTTCTGTATATATAGTCCAAGTTAAATTAGGAACAATGAAAAAATTAATATATTGCAAGGGTACAAGAACTCGTCGTCTTATTTTTTACTCCCCTCATGGCGATTGAGCCAGTGGTGCTTCACCCCATCCAACGGGGTAACCAACATAGACGCACCCCACTAAACCTAAACCTGCCCCCTATTTATAGCGCTTTTATGAGGCTTTGACGGGATCTCGTACGGAGTAACATAGACACAATACTCAACTTACTTTAACCCCCACATCTGGCTTAGATCCTTGCACTAGGAAACTAGCAGAAGCTCTATTAACCTTGAGATTCCACTTCTCCTGGCTTGGTTCAGGTTGCAGCACACAGAGGAAAAGCACACGGCACCGAATTCACTTTGGAATGGTCAGTTATTTATACCACTACCAGACAGAAAGTTCTTGGTATGGCAATTGATTACAATTGGAATTGAATATATTTAAAAGAAGAGACGCATGGCGCGATGTCTCATCAAGCGTTGACAGCTGTAAGGCTCCGTCACAATTTTCTCCAGATCCATCATAACGAAGAATCGTTAATGAGGCGATTCTTCGATATGATGGATCTGGAGAAAATTGTGACGATCTATCGCGTGGAACTGCCGCTTAATACACGAAACGATTGGTCAATGCGATCATTAATTGTACGTAGGGATGCAAACAAAACATCGATGCTTCCAAACATCGATGTTATCGTTCATAAAAATCGATGTTGAAACCAAAACGTCGACGATACATCGTTGTTCAAGAACGATGTTTTATCGTACATAGACAAATCGCGCCATCTAGCGCTCTATCTGTGATCTACACAGATTTCCATTATATTATTTTTTTCATATTTATTTCTTATGGACAATAATAATTTATAATGTAAAAGTTGATTGTTATACCTATTTCTATTAAAAATGACCATTTACTTCGATGTACATTGATTTAAAATGATGATAGGGATGTGCTAGTGTGTGCCCACGCTGTTGAATAGTAAGTACGGTAGTGAATGTAGGGTAAGGCAAAAGACATATAAATAGAATAAACATAGTATGTAGTAGGAATCAGAGCATTGAGAGGTGTATGTGGTATTTCTTTGAATGATGGAGTGGCAGTGGTGTAAAAGGATGATGTTAGTGAAAGCAAGAATTAAGAAAGTTTTGCTAAAGTGGTTTGGGCGATACATTGATGTTAAAAAAACGATGTTTCATTTGCATCGCAGTAACAAGCGTCAAAAGTCTATGTAAATGGTGTTAAAAAACATCCCTCATAAACATCGATGTTTCACTTTTGAAAATATCGATATCGTAACATCGATGTTTGTTATGAGCGATGTTGCAACCCTAATTGTACGCAAAAAAGACGTGTGTCATCACAGATTAGATACCGGTTGAAACAAGAAATAAAATAAACTTCAATAATATGAAAATTATAATTAAATCCTTAGGAGACAATATTACATAAAATAAACGTAGAATTAAATATTTATTTCTAACAGTATTCATTCAAGTATACATAGATAGATAGATAGATAACACTGTATCATACACCAACACAAAAATGAACTTAAGGACTAAAATTATATCTAGTTGTGTACAAAGGGCGGTCTTATCGCTAAAAAGCGATCTCTTCCAGACAACCCCAGGAATCAATTGAGATGATAATGGCGATGGTGGTATACGTAACATATAATACGAAGTATTTTTTAATAATAAATACAATGTCACGTGTTCGTGTTTGCTGTCCCCCTCTTACTTGGTATTAGTAGTGGAGACACGGTATATGTAATAAGTCAAACTACCTCATATTTATTAAATGTACTTAAAACGCAGACGTAGCATCTTCGTCAAACCCTTTCGGGTTTTATGATGTAGATATATAAAACTTATGTATGTTTTTGTTTCAATAAAAAAAAATGCATGCCCTAATGCATGTGAGTGGGATTCGCCAGGTCGCGTTGGCACTAGCATGCCCAGTCAGAACTGGTGCCATGCTATTGCCACTACTCACCAGTTAAGGATACCCTCTAAAACCCCTGGATGTTCCGTCCTACGCCTTATGCCAGGGCCTCAGCAAAACAGAAGTCCCAACTCCACGTGCCCTCACACACAGATCTCGTCCACTGTCGGGGGACTACTTTTATCCTCTAGTATCTACTAGGTCTAAGCGGGAGTGGAGCGGTTTGTAACGCGCCCTACCGGAGGAGAGATGAGAGCGCGCGGAACATTCGATGGCTTGTGCAGGTGAGTGAGAACTGTATTACGGCTTACGGTAGTCGAAGGTCGATACTCGCCTTCCGGTGCCGGTGCGTCCTCATTTGGCGGGAGCGGATCAAGGAGGTCCGCTCACGTCCTCCCGCTCCGCCTCCTCCTTCGCAAACATGACGTGCAGAAGGAGGAGACGGCGCTCCCTCCAGGTTTGCATCAAATCCGATATGGGCGATGAGTTTTCGGCGCTACTCCAACCAAACATTTAAATAGACTGGCACAACTGTATCAGAACGACCGAACCAAGCCATACACCTTCGGTCTATCATCACGGTATTCATGATTGTATTGGTTTCTGTCACGTTCATGATTATGTTGCGATCTGTCTGAAACGACGAATCGTTCCGTATATAGCCTTTAAGTGCAAAATATTGCTGCCCTTACCATGCTATACGTAAACCGTTGCCTCACACAGAAGAGGGTAGACAGCAAAATTAATGGAGCGATGTTCTACCTACTTTATACTAGGCAAGGACTGAACACCGTCCTTAGAGACTGGTAGCACATTTGTAGCGTGTTTAGTATTGCAAATATCCATAGGCGACGGTGATCACTTTCCATCAACTCGGCCGTCACTCTGCTGTACTTGACAGTTTGCAACAAAAAGTATATAAGCAAGTAATGAAATTACTTTACACCTTTAAGGAACGTATATTTAAACAGCTTCCATACAACTTTGTGATTCTCGCTGTATTTCATTAGGAACCTTTCTGAAGAACAAGTTTTACTTTAAGCGAATCTCGCTCTCTGTAGATAACGAACTTGTGCGACAAGTCGCTTCTGCCTGCGACAAAAAGTCGCAAGTTACTTGCAACTTATACAATAGGTAAGTACCGTTTAAAAGCATGGTTTAGTTTGCAGTTTGCTTTTCTACATGATGTTCTCCTTCACTTTTGAACTTGTACGTTCAGCTATTTTTGGTTGATTTCATAGATAAAATAGTATATACTAATAAAATAATAATAAACGAATCATGTAAATTAATATTAAAATGCATAAAATTTTATAAAAGCTTGCCGGCAAACTGCGTTGCACTTTGGCGAAGTCAATGTTTACAAAATACTGTAACTTTCTGAAAATTTAATTAAATAGACGTTGCCCTGCCCTGAAAAAATAAAAATCTAGAACCCGATTCCAGCACCACCTACCAGGTTTAATTGTAAATCTAAGCCATCCCGGGACCCACTCAAACACACATAAAATTACATCAAAACCTGGATCCCGATTCCAGCGCCAAGTGTTTTGTTTAGATTGACATTTCTAAATTCGTAATATCTTTTGAACGGAGTGTCCGATTTGAATAATTCAAAAAGTAATCTACAGGTATTGAAGCAGTCTTGAATACGAAATGATTTGTTTGGATAAAGGTTAATACACAGGTATGGATACCATGGTCTGACTGTGGTCGGTATTTCTATGAACTTTTAAATGTAAAAAAGTAGTTATAGTGACATAACTACAATAGTTGGACGTATGGTATTGGGAAGTTTTCTAAAGATATTGATGTTCTTTAATATTATAGAACAATTTATTGTGCTAACATCAATAGTTTCCGCAACGCATGCGACGAAAGACATTTTATGGCTATTTTTTTACACCATGGATTACATTATTGAAGTTTTAGTAGGGATTCCAATTTTTTTCTAGAAATAAATATAGCCTATATTACTCAGGTATAATGTAGCATTGTAATGGTGAAAGAATTTTTGAAATCGGTTTAGTCGTTTTTGAGTTTATTCGTTACAATGTACAGTAATACAAATCTTTTCTCTTTAAAATGTTAGTATAGAAGTATAAGATTAAAATTGTTAAAGTAAAGAAGAAATTAAAAATAAAAGATGTCACAGAATGTAGGTATTCTTACCCTTTACTGCATGCACATCATTAATAAATGGTAGATTATTTTAGGGACAGTAAGAAACACCTGTTTTAGAAGTTAATAACATATTTTTTTTATTGCAGGAGTTCAGCAGACAGGCAGACAGCTCACTCGATGGAAAGCGGTTACCATCGGCTATGAACATTTACAACACCAAAGGTACTACAAATGCGCTGCTGCTCTCTTAAGGGAGGGAGACTGGAACCTGGTCACTTGAGCACAACTCAAGGCTGTTATGGCGGCATACTCTAGATCAGGTAGCCATCCAGTCGGGCAAATGCCCTATCACCTGGCTGTGGGTTGTTTTGTCGCCTCTTACGACAGGCCGCCCGGCCGCAGAAAATCGTATTCTTTCTCTGTTCCTGCACAGGTAGAAAATAAATAATAATAAATTAATCTTTGTAACGCTAAAAATGTCTTTAAAACAATTCTGAGAGAAGAAAATCCTCAGACATGTTTGTTTAAAATCCTAAGTGCTGAAAACATTTCGCTGGCTTTCATTAACTGGCTTGAAGTAGTGCAGTGAAACAAGTCGGGCGGCAGCGGGCGCTGGCTTCAACGCAGACTGCTGTTACACTAATTAGTTCCGTTCTCTAGTGATGTTGGCTGCAGTGAATAATACAAAATAATGACATCGAATTAGAATATGTGCCGGTTTTGGATTTATACGCGATTCATGCTACTTTAATCGCATCGAAAAGAAGGTTGCCGCGGAATTGTATTGAAGGCGCACGGATCGATTGTTCTCGCGTAATCTATATAATATATTTGCCAGTGAGTGGAACATTATAATAGTAACGATAATATAATATACTCGGGGAGCAAGTGGTTGTGTCGGAAAAGGACGAGGTGCTGGTGTATTTGGACAGACATTTTATCCTTTCCCTGTAGTGTTTCCTTTGGAGTAGTTTAGTAGGATTTTTTATTTACGACAAACTCCCTTAAGCGTCGAAATCACTTGGCTTTGGTTGATTTAGCTTGTCTTTCATACAATGATACACTCTATATAGCATTACACCCACTCTCAACGACTCAACGACAAAAATTAAGTAAGAAAAAGGACCTTTTAAGTTGTCAAAATTAGTAAAAACTGCGCAGCTGTATACTTTCTTTTATCCTAGCCCGTAATAAACTCAACTATCGGCATCATGCATACCGAAATTTCTAAGAAATTCCGAATTTTCTAAGTACTTCCTTTATCATCAAGTTGCCTCAATATCGCAAGATATAAATAAAATAAGTAAAAAAATACAACAAAATTGCTGGTGCAGCAAAACACGACAGACAGAAATAACAGATCGCTCTCCATTTAACGACAACTCTCTATAACGCCATAAAATGTACAGTCCCTTCGGTGTCGTTATATAGAGTTTACGTTATATTTACTCTCAAGGGGCGCCCCTCCCTTAAGGTACTGACGGATTAGTGTCCCCCCTTGTTCCCCTTCCCACCGCCGACTGGAGAACCAGGTGAGTACTAAATATTACCTTATGGGTATATGCGGTCGGGTTACTGATGCCGCTTTTGTAGTCTAAGGGTTAGTTTTATATATTCATACTTTGTAAAATAACAATATGATAACTTATTGTTATTTCCAAAACTCCTAAACGCGTAAATTTGGTGGGGACCAGGTCTGTCATAAGCGTAGGTACTGGACGCCGGGGTACGAAAATAAGTTTGCACCAAATAGTTAGTGTTTAATCTTTATATGACCTAAGCTATTTAGCGAAAATGTAATCTTGAGCATTCATCATGTCCGTTCGTCTCTCTATCATTGTATAATAATAATAATAATAATCGGCAGACAAACACACATATTGTATATCCCAAAAATTAAGCAAATTACGCTTGTGTTATGGGTAATATACAACGTACTACTCTGGGGCCGATCCCAGACACCCAGACCATAATAAATAACGGAGAAAATACGTTTCCGAAATTTACTATACCAAGAATCGAACCTGGAGCCTCTGCGTTGCAGTGAGGTGGGCCGGCAATAGCTTAGCCCGCTCAACCACAGAAACTGTCGTGTATAAGACAGTAATCGTTTCTCTCAGAAGTTACTTTCGGTTATATGGATTTTTAACAGGAATATGCAGTCTATATGAAGCTACACATTGGTGTAGTATATAAGTGTCGTTAGTCAGATCTTAAAATATTATGATGCTTTTTAACGGTTTTTAGCACGCCTTAGGTTTCTACACCCGGGTGGCACGCACCTCTTGCAGCTAAGGGTAAACACGGCCCGGTGGAAACTATTGAATAAAAAAATTATTAAAAATAAGAATACGTCTTGACGGTTTTAAGTGCGGTAATTTTTTTGATTATTATTATTCCGACGTTTCGGCCATTTTTCAATAGCCGTGATCACGGAAGACAAAGATGTCAAGTGTCAATGAGTATTGTTCAAGTTTTAGTTAGCCTACCGCCAACTTGTTCATTTTAATGATTTAGTTTTAATTTTGTTTATGGTTATTATTTACTCTATGGGAGCCTAATTTAATTTACCACCGCTTCGCAACACGTTATGGCTTGAAGAGAAAAAGCGGCGCAAGAAACTCTTCAGCAAACATGGCTAATATGTAAAAATATAAGATAGTATAGATATCTATGTTAATATTAGCGGGACCGCAGACATCGCCCTGCTTTGAAAAAATAACAATATAGAACCCGATTGCAGCGCCACCTACCTGGTTTAATTGTGAATCTAAAACATCCCGGGATTCACGCAAACACACACCGAAAATTTCATCAAAATTCGTCCAGCAGTTTGGAGGCGTTCAGTAACATACACACGAATAGAAGAATTTTATATATACTTAAAGATAGAAGATAGCTGTAGATAGATAGATAGATAACACTTTATTGTACACCATTACAGAAAACTTACGAGCTAGTATTTTTCTAATTGTGTACAAAGGGCGGTCTTATCGCTAAAAAGCGATCTCTTCCAGACAACCCGTGGCAGGAATATTGCTGATCAGGAGTGGCGATGGTGGTGTACATAATTATTGTATGATTACTTACATTTTAATAATAAATATATAGTTATATGCAATATAATGCTAATTATATAAAATTACATATCATTATATTGCAGATAGAATATCCTGACCATGTTTTAAAATGTTATTACAGATTTTGCTTGTCTGACAGCAACAGGTAATGTATTCCAAAGTTGGACAGTCTTAACCGTGAAAGAATTATTGCAAAACGTTGTATTATGAATAGGAGTAATAAGTCTATGTTGACTAGAAGGGCGTAAATTGTGAGAGCAAGAAATAAATTCGAAGCGTTCTTTAAGGTGCTGTGGAGTAGTAGGGATGAATAAAATACTATAAAGCAATGAAAGAATGTGAGTATTCCGGCGAAAACGAATTGGCAACCACTTGAGTTTTTTACGAAATACAGAAACGGCCATACTTGCGTAACCCAAATATGAACCTTATAGAAAAGTTTTGGAGGTGCTCAAGTTTATTAAGTTGTTCTTGAGTTAAATCTAGATAGATGGCGTCGGCATAATCAAGTAGGAAGTTTTTCAGCCTCCAGAGTAAATAGTTATAAATATATAAACTTATAGTACATAAAGCTAACAAATAAACAAAACATATCCTAATGATGAATAATGTACGTAGAAGCGGAATTGGTAAAGCGCAACACCAGCAGCGCAAGAGGGCGCCACCCGTCAGCCGTCAAATCGGATGAAACAAAAAAAAAGCGCGCGTGATTGATTCCAGTGATTGATTGCGCGCCGAAACGCCGGAGGACGTGTGCCACCATCTATACACCAGGAGCAGTTCCCACTCGACCACCCTCAACCGGCATTATAGGGCTGCAACTAAAGCTAGTATAACCTAACCAAAAAGTAATAAAAACACGTTTTAAGTTTTTTATTTGATTTTTATTATTCGGACGTTTCGGCCACTTTTCAGTAGCCGTGATCGCGGAAGACAAAGATGTCAAGTGTCAATGAGTATTGTTAAAGTTTTATTTAGCCTACTGCCAACTTGTTCATTTTAATTATTTAGTATTAATTTTGTTTATGCTTATTATTTACTCTATGGGAGACTAATCTAGTTTACCACCACCACTTCGCAACATGTAGCTTGAAGAGAAGAAGCGGCGCAAGAATCTCTTCAGCAAACATGCCCGCGGCCCTGCCTCGGGTCAAACTCTAGTGCGTACCTTTTGTTTAAAGAGCATGCGTTAATACAGGTTACATTGTATTATATTTTTATGTCGGTGCTATTTGCCCTTGGAAGATTTACTTTATTTTATCTCGCAAACTATCCCATCTCCCGGGATGAAAAATATCTATGTACATTTTCGGTATTCAGATAGACAGATCGAAACTACCAACACTACCAAAATTACCAAAACATACAAAACTACCAAAACAACCGAAATTATCAAAACTACCGAAACTACCAAAACCACCATAACTACCAAAACTACAACAACTACCAAAACTACCACAACTACCACAACTACCAAAACTACCACAACTTCCAAAACTACCACAACTACCAAAACTACCACAACTTCCTAAAGTACCACAACTTCCAAAACTACCACAACTACCAAAACTACCACAACTGCCAAAACTAACACAACTAACAGAATAATCGAAACTACCAAAACTACTGAAATTACCGAAACTATCACAACTATCGAAACTACCAACCAAAACTACCACAACTACCTAAACTACAGAAACTACGAAAACTACCAACCAAAACTACAGAAACCACCAAAAGTACCTAAACAACTAAAACGACCAAATTTGCCAAAATAAACAAAACGACGAAAATTACAAACCACAAATAAAAAACCTATCCTAGTTTCCGGGATAACCTTTACAGTATACAAATTTTCTTGCTGTTTGGCAATATTGTATCTTATTTGTAGTCAAGGTCTATGAATCATATACAAACAACGTTGATCCAGGTGTAATATCCACTAAAACAAAGTACAATAGTAAGCTTCACAAGAGTAGTGTTTTTTAAAGTTTGCCAAGGATATCTAGCAGAATTTAACGGAAAAAAATCCTTTCGACATCATTCGGCGATATTTTCTAAAGAAAAGCCGACATGATAGGTTTGTAATGGTTCGCTTCGCTTCTAAGCCGTTATTGGTTATAACAAGGTGTTATAAAGCCCTTGCTTACAAAATTAGGGATGATTTCCGCCAAACGGCTCGCATCGAATAGGCTCGGAACGGATTTTACAATCTTTAAACGATATTAAATCGTGTACACAGTATTTAAAATCTATATTATCAAGCCGTGCACGGCAGCTTGACTGCGGGCGTCTTCAGCGACACGCGATCTTCTTTTCTTCTTATTATCTTTCATTACTTATTACTTGTGATATTTATCTTCGTCAATTGACTTATGTGTCTGCCTACTTTTCTATCCCGATTTTATACTGTGTAACGTAAAATGAAATAAGGAGACCAGACCGCACCCGCACCAAAAAGACAATTGTATATATAGATAAATAAAGATATATAAAGAACAAATAGAATTAGAAGAAAAAGTAACTATAAGTAATTGTAAACACAAACCTATACGAGGAAATATATGACTAGTCTGCATAATAAAAATATACATATCGTAACTGTTGCCGCCTATAAAAATTATATTTCAAATGCGTGAGAACAACATTTATTGCTCCACACATTATGTCAGGGGCTACTCAAGTGGTTATAAAATATTGTATACATCATTATCTTCGCTCTCCGCCATTACACATGTCAAAGCAACTTAGCATTTTTATTTCAAAAATTTCCTTATGTTATTCACTAATTGTAGCGGTAACATAAATAATGTAAATACACAGAAAATTAACGTAATTAATCAATAAAAATATTATAATCTAAGAATAAGTGGCACAATGACCTTGACTACGTTGGACGAAGACGCTGGGGCCTGATAAGCCGTTTATGAAGTGTAATATTACGGTACGTTACTAATTTCAGACGGTCTAGCAACCCTACGCCGTAAGTACGACAATGGACTGATATATAACTGTGCGGTCAGCACCGCTTTGTCCGCCAACTGATGTACTGCCAGTTCGTTATTTCGGACACATCGCTCGAGTACTTCGCTGTGTCTTCATAACTCGAGCCAAACACTCTCGAAGATAACGAACGCGTCAATTATCCTCGTTTCTTCTTGTCGGCAAAAAACGAAATCGTCCTCACATTTATTGTAACGTACAAAAATGAAGTTATTGACGTATATTCGGTTGGATTCCTTGTCGTGAGTTACGATTATTCATCCATAGACTAATCTATAATATAATAAATCTTAAGAGGGTTTCAGTTTGTATATTGAATTTAAAAACCAGCAGATTTTGGAAATGCAGTTTAGTCTCTATTTTTTTAAATCTTTATTTAGAAAGGGCTTTGCCGCTTAGCGGCCGTATCACCAACCGCTAATTAATTTGAACTAAAAGTAGAATCATACAGTTTGCAAAACATCTTGGCATCTCTGGATAACGGATATACCAAGACGCTATTGCATTCTCCCACGGCAGAAAATTTCGCTCTCGAAGTAGGTCTTCGTTCTGAACACATTCCATCAGAATGTGTTTTTCTTTTGATGAAACACATTTCATACACTACTGTGTCCTTTACTGGAATTAGACCAAAGCAATGAGTTATTCACTGAAGATGGTGCAGATAACAAAGTCAATTGCTGACTTGTGTGGAGATTCAGCAAGATAACTCTATTAAAGAGGTAACCCATGGGAATATTCCACAAAACCCCCTTCTTCTCATGTGCCCCGCGCTCATGGTAGGAAAAGCGTGAGACTTAGAACGTAGTTACACCCACGCTGATCTTGCCCATCAGTGCCTGAGAATTCCCCGGGAGAGGTAAACTCACTTCGTCAACAGGGTTTGATCCTCCGCTCCCAAGATGCTGGAGGACCTCTATTCCATGAGAACATGTTGGACATCTTCAGTCACATTGCATGTTACACAGTTGGGGGAGTTAACTTTCTTAATGAGATATCCAAACTTGTTTGAAGGAATGTGTCCGGAAAGTCATTTGAACAATACAACCTATTTTCGCGTCATGGAACACTGATTTATCCACTGGTCTCAAATTAGTTTTTTTTTTATTACCTTATGGTATCTTCTTCATGATTTTGTCTACAGTCTAAAGAGTCTAAACTATAGTAATCTAATAAAACTAAGTTTGAACGGCTTTAAGCGCGGTAATTTAGGTGAAGCGAGCTTCAATCAAAACACATTTCAAGCCGCATAAAAAGATTACCCAATTTTTGAGACCTGTGAAATGCAATATCCCACTCCAGGATGCAGGTATCTTGAAGCTCGATTGTGAGTGTGGTTTATCATACATTGGGCAAACAAAGAGGAGCATAAAAACACGGGTAAAAGAACACATTGCTGACATGAAACACACAAGGTCTACGAAGTCTGCAATCAATGAACACACGCTGGATAAACCCAACCACTACATCAGATTCGATAACCCACAAATTCTCGCGAAAGAGAATCGTTTCATACCTAGAATGTTGAGTGAGGCTATTGAAATCAAAAAACACCCAAATTTCAATAGAGAAGATGGTTGGCAAGTACCACCTGTTTGGGATCCGATCATCAAAACTATCAAGACCCAAACCCAGCAAAAATCAACTGCCAGACCTCAAGACACTGTGAGCTCTTTCTGCGTGCACCGGAGCACAAACCAACTTGACTGATGATTTCTTTTATATTACCTCCCACCCATTTTAATATTATATAAAATTATTAGAGCTAGGCATGTTTGCTGAAGAGTTTCTTGCACCGCTTCTTCTCTTTAAGCCATAACATTTTGCGAAGCGATGGTAAATTAGATTAGGCTCCCATAGAGTAAATAATGACCATAAAGAAAATTAAAACTAAATAATTAGAATAAGCAAGTTGGCGGTAGGCTAAATAAAACTTATACAATACTCGTTGATACTTGACATCTTTGTCTTCCGTGATCACGTCCAATGAAAAGTGGCCGAAACGTCGGAATAACAAAAATCAAATAAATTACCGCGCTTAAAACCGTTAAAATATAGTTTTATTATGTATACAAGTCGCGAAAACTTAAGAAAATATTGTTACGTGCGAGCGAGGTACGCACTTAGAATTGGAAGAAAGCACCAGTTTTTAACTAAACGCTTTTATCAATTTACACTGCCGTACGTGATACCTCTCCACAGGTTCGCCCCTACACGCACAACCAACGACGCACTGTACTGATGGTAAGATGTCTCACTCACAATACCGTCGCCGATATTGCGAAGTCACACCTTTTGCTGCTGCAGTGTCCACCACCGAATTTACCACACGTAGCTCGCCTCTGGACCTCTTTTTAAACTACGCGAAACTCCTCCTTCGCTAAACTGTCCACTACATTTTTCACTAAATTCACCACTAAACTCGTCACTGTCTTCTATTAAATTCTTCTTCCAACTCTTTCGTATCGCACTTGTCGCTCCACTGTCTTGAACTGAACTCAACTCTAAAACTGCCCGGTAGGCACGCTTTACGCTGCTTATATACCCGGAAGAATTTTCTGGAACCCATAATTTCGTTATTCTTTTATTTACTATCTGTCCCTTTCTAAACATCTATCTATCTCTGCCTTTTCCTTCCCGAACCTTCTATTCGAGAACTTTCGTTTATATATGTATCCCTTTCTAACATCTATCTATCTCTGTCTTTTCTTTCCAGAATCTTCTACCTTTTTCTAAAAGTTTTGAGACAGGCTTACACTGGCGGAAATTTCTACCCTCGGTCGCCACAATATTATATAATAAATCTGTAGAAAATTCGGGTTCATAAGTTTAAAAACGAGAGGACCAGTAGATTCTGAAAATGTAACGTCTAGACTTTACGACTATCTGTTAGAGTATCACGTTAAAACTACTGAACGGATTTAAATGAAACTCAACACGGAGCTGGCTTATATCCCTGGTGAGCGTTTGGGATATTTTTATCCTGATCAATAACGTCGTTTAGTTCCGCCGTTGTACACTAACAATTGTCTTCATTGCAACGCAAACGAAGTTTTGCTAGTACAGCTAGTAAAAAATAAGTACCTACCTCCGGCCGTTTATGACATTCACTTGGTTCATTTTTAAAGAACAATTTTAACCGCAACCTTTTTCATTTGGTATTCAGGAGAACTAAAGGCTAACCCGGAACTTGAGAACATAAAAGTTCACAGTCGCAATGGAATAAAGAATTATAACAAAGATGCATTGTTAACAAGTGAAACGTTTAAACTTTAAACTCTGCCAGTAAGGGTAGGGTTGGCGAGAATTAAAGTAAGCAGTATAAGGATTCAACGATGTAGAAGAAACCCAGTCAGTTTTATAGGTTGACTGGCTGAATAAATATAACGTGCTAAGTCATATTTAAAAAAATGTGTGTGTGTGCAGTTCACACGCAGTAGAAGTGAAACTTCAAAGATTAAACTCACAGATAATTCTTCTCTAACTTTTACTAACATAAATATAATTCCATTAGCCTACATCCGTCAAAATATTTTAATTCAAAATAAACTTTCTAAGTATCACTTTAAATTTTTCACTGTTTTAGTCAAAAAAATATTATTATCAGTTTCATGTCGGTCCAACTTGGACCTATGTTAAACTATCGGTGTTATTAAGTCTCTAATCTGTGCTGCACATTGTGAAAGTCGTATCTCATTCTCACGCAAGCTTAGTCCTATAGATTTATGTATTAATCTCTTTTAGTGTCGCTTTTTCGTTTTATCGACTTTCAAATCACAAGTATCACTTTAAAAATTGGGCATGTGTGTGGGAAACAAACGGACGAACGTGAAGAAAACAAGTGGTCCGTTTTAGCCAAAATAGCTACGGAACCCTGGAAAGTAGAAGAATAATGTTACGAGTTACAGGACTCGAATTAAAAATGCCGTTGGAACTACTATAGAATTTATTAGAACTGTACAAACACGTATAAAACAAATACAAATAAAATTGGATGCAACCAGTTCACACTGCACGATTCAATGCAATTCGACACGCGCAGTCTGTCGTTATATCGCTAATCGAGAGTACTACAAACGTCTTACTCGTCTCGTAGTCGTCGCTTGACTGCCCACCCCTCCATTCGGGCATCGTCTTATACTAACTACACAGTACAAAGAAATTGGCCGCGCACGCTGAGTTTCTGAGAAATAGTAATTTGCACACCTGCGAACGGCCACAAAGTCGAAAACAATAACAACAAGGATTAGTTCGACACTAATGGTGGTTATAAAATAAGTAGAAAAACAATAGCATGTTTTTCTTAATTACAAATTCAAAACACAATAATAATTACCATTTCCCACATAAATTGCAATAATTGCCAAACTTTGAATAGAATCAACATACATTAATGCACTACAAGACATGTTACGAACTATACTGAAAGTACCGTAATCAGCACGTTCAAACACCACGTTCCTGCGCTAGTCATTACGCTACCTAAGTCGTGGTAGCGTAATGGCTAGCGCAGGCATCCCACGTTGGAATCTTGGCCGGAACGCATGCACCACTTAGGCACTTTCCTGACCTGATGTGCATATTGTTACAATTACCACGTGCTAACAACGGTGAAGGAAAACATCGTGATGCAACCTGCACATCGAGATAACCTGCGTCAAACCTGCCAAGCCGTCTTGGACAAGTGTGGCGGGTTTACTGTCTGTTTCCCCTATAATGGAAGGCCCGAGCCCGACAGTGGGACGTTTATAGGCTGATATTATTATTATTATACGTTCCTAATGTTGTATTAGATGGAACGGAAATTAAATCAATCAAACTGAAAGGAAAAGAGATCGTTCAATGATGTTGAATGGCTGAATTTTATGTTTACATGCATCACTTTTGTTCCTTCATCTAAATTGAGAGACTAGCTCTACTTCACTAGCTCTCTCCTCTCTGGTCTCACGCACACACAGTTACGTGTATACAATAATAACAGCCCATAAATGTCCCACTGCTGGGCTCGGGCCTCCCACTATAGAGGAACGAACAGTATAACCGCCACGCTTATCCAAGGCGGCTTGGCAGGTTTGACACATCGTTTATCTCGATGTGCAGGTTGCATCACGATGTTTTCCTTCACCGTTGTTAGCACGTAATTGTAACAATATTACACATCAGCTCAGAAAACTGCCTTTAGGCAGTACCTATACGAGTTTTTCTTCTAACATATTTAATTTCTTCCAGCGCGTTCCTTTTTCGCACGTCACGTCAACCATTCATTGTCATATCATAAATTAAATAAAAAAGCTCTGCCTTTTAAACATCCATTACAATATAAATATATAAAATATACTATAACCCGCACCGCATGTACAATAAATAAACTAACATAAATACTCTAAATTATACAAACCCCATTACCTCACCGCATTTATAAACAATTAACATTATAAAAATAAACAAATACAATAGTGACCAGTGAAGTGCACTGTGGAGAGGAAGAGCAGCGACATTTCATGCCCATTAACTAGGTAAGTGCGTGCCCTTCTTTCCAATACCCTTCAAAATTGTCCAAATCTCCTATTTTCTTATTTTGACACAGTTCTCTTATCGCTAAACCCAGCGCCGCCGCAACAAATGGTCGATTACCGACCGCTACCAAGACTTCTCATGTTACGTGTATAACACAATTAAAACCCGATCGCCTTCGTGAATTGTAAAAACTGTGACATGTAATTTACGCGCTAATGTGGCAAATCCGTGGACGCGTGTACCAGCCCTGCAAGGGCCGTGGTTTCGGGCCACCGCACCGTGTCATCTGCGACCGCGATATTTCACTTAGCGATGAATGCTCCACTCGACCGAGCCATGATTTATTCCCGCTGTGGGTAGCCTTAATTTCTGTACTTTCCCACGAATAGACGTAACAAATACACAGTCCGTCTTATTAATAATCTTTACTCTTAGTATTATATCCGTATTAACTAATTTCAGTATTAATAAACACGAAGTAAATTTGGAGTATACTAATTTCTACTTTACTCTCCGAGTAAGAGTTACTCCAAGCTAATAGTTTTAGGATGGATTATGTTATTTTAATTAGTACGTCTTAAAAACATTTGTTTTCTATGACGTTTTTATAATGTTTAACCCTGCAAATCAGTATGGTTTCCGAAACAGAAAACAAAATTATAAAACGATACTAAACTTTAACTTGCCTTCTCTCCCCCTCTTCAACCCAGTTTCTTTATCTCGACAACAATAACGAGATAAAGAAAAGGTACAAATATATTCAAATTTTGACGTTTGTGTTTGAAACGTGTTGAAAATGTGCTCAATAATAATTCGTTATTGTAAAAATATGTACTAAAAATTTACCTAAAATATTGTTACATGCCGTCAAAGATAAGCCGCACAGCCTATTGTAAGCGCAGTTTATTGACCTTCAGCCGGATTAGGGAATCCTTTGTGTTTTAAATTTGTAACATGCTATTGTTTTTCTAACTGTTTTATAACCATCATTAGCGTCGAACTAATCCCTATTGTTATTGTTCTCAACTTTGTGGACGTTCGCAGGTGTGCAAATTAATATTTCTTAGAAACTCAGTGTGCGCCTCCAATTTCTTTGTACTCTGTAGTTAGTATAAGACGATGCCCGAATAGAGGGGCGGGGGCAGTCAAGCGACGACTACGAAGCGAGTAAGACGTTTTCTAGTACTCTCGATTAGCGATATAAACGACGGACTTTGCGCGTTCGAATTGTATTGAATCGTGCAGTGTGAACTGGTTGCATCCAGTTTTATTTGTATTTGTTTTATACGTTTTTGTACAGTTCTAATAAATTCTATAGTAGTTCCAACGGCATTTTGAATTCGAGTCCTGTAGCTCGTAATAATATATTATATGGTTGAATTGAAAAATCTGGAGTTTTCTTGAAGTATTTGAAAGACCACGGCACCTTGGTACCTACAAGCATTTTCTCCACAGGGTTTTTTTTAAATACATTGTAAAAGTACCTTCTAATGCGTTGGTTCATATATTTCCATCCACAGTACATACCAAATAGAATAAATGACGTGATGTATATATCTATTTAAATATTTCTACATTTTTAAAGATGGTAGAACGCGAGTTTATGAAATTTCATTATATAAGCACAGTAATAATTTATGGCTAAAAATAAATGAAGAAAGAAACAGAAATATAATAGATACACTTTGAAAAGTTATCAAAAGATTCCCAGCCTGTCGAGTCGACTTTCCCCTCGGCAGCACATAGGCTATGAGCAAACAAAGGGAGCCCTTGATTGCGCGGCCAACTTTTAATTGATCGGACTTTGATGAAACCTGTTTGTTCTCACGCCATTTTATCTGTTAAAGAAAATCGGTCTCAAAGTATTGCCTTGGGGTAAGCAAACATTTTTCATAGCAACGCCTTATTTAATTATGGGTTTATTAACAAAAAGACTCGACTGTGTTTTTGGTTTTATATTTATATAATCTATAAATAGTATATATGATAATCTGTAGAGGAGACGACTTTTGTAGGCAATCTGGGGCACTAATTCGGACTAGCAAATTTCAAAAATCAACTTTTTTAATATTCGCTGTCTGTCAGAGCATGACGTGAAAACTACTCAATTGATTAGATGAAACTCTACACAGAGCTAGCTTATATTCGAGGTCATCTATTTTTCTTTTATTGCCTGAAGCAGGCAGACGGCCCATATGATGGAAAGTGGTTACCGACGCCTATGTACGTTTGCAAACCAGGGGTGTGGCCAACGCGTTGCCGACCTCTAAGAAATTTTATAACGCCCTTCTTAAAGAACCCCATGTCATACCGCAAAGGGAAGACCGCGGCGGGAAGTTCTCTCCAGATCATTGTTGTACGCGGAATAAATGTTCTAGAGAACCGTTGCGTAGATGAGCGTGGGAGCTCAAGGAAATGGGGGTGAATATCCCGTCGCTGGCGAGCGGTGCGGTTGTAAAAGTGAGGCGTTGGCACCAGATCAAACAGTTCTTTGGAACACTCCCGGCTATACAGGCGCTAAAATACGCAGAGGGATGCAAAGTCTCTAATTCTAAACCGTCTGTTAGTATGGGATCGTCGACGATACGGGTATCGAGGAGTTCAGTCTGGTAAGCGGGTGCTCCGGCCCATAGATGTGAGCAATACTCCATATGCGGTCTGATTTGCGCTTTGTACAGCGCAAGTTGTTGCCGCGGAGTGAAGTTGCTTGGACTGGTTTAGCACACCAAGCTTTTTCGAAGCAAGTTTAGCCTTGCCTTCCAGATGACTCCGAAACTGCACGTCGTTTGTTATGTTAGCGCCAAGAATCCCGATACTATTGGAGTTAGTAAGTGTTCCTTGGAACTGTGGCGCAAGGACAAATGGGGTCTTTTTGGAAGAAAACGCGCAGACCTGTGTCTTCGTGGGGTTAAACTGGACAAGATTAGATATAATTTTATCCCGATCAATGACGTCGTTTCTGTGCGATAGACGTACTATATATAGCTAAAAAGGTGGCACTACAGCTGCAAAATTGTTGGTACCGCCGTTACAGTCCACTAACAACTACGTCTTTATGGCAACGCGAACTATAATTTGGACTACCAAACTGACTGAACAAATTCAAATTCAAAAGTTTTCATTCAAAATAACTTCCACTGGAGATCACTTTTTGAAGGTCATAATACATGTAAGTCAAAATTTAAATCTACTTCCTATATAGTATGTACGCCGCTTCGCAATGTGTTATCGCTGTTCAAAGGAGAAGAAGCGGCAGGAAACTCCACAGCAACACGTCTAGCTAAAAATATTACATCAGACTCTGGACATGATAAACCTGTAGTATATTATTAGGCACCCATGCGACTGCAAAACAGATGAAATGGGATCCAACCTACGACCTGCGTCATGGAATTTTTTGCTCAAGCATTCAATTGTTATGACAATCATAGATAAGGGACAATACATAGACGACATCCCGTTGACAATGAATTGTTATAGTTATCTAATGCCAATAGTATATTAATCTCTGTCCCCGATCTAAGCCTAATTAATGCTCCAGTTGACCTGATTCCTCTAATGAAAAAACCTAAAAGAATAATTAAATAAGCTTTTTTTAATAGTTATACCAGCAAAACTTCGTTCTGTTAGTAAATTGGGTTAACCTCTCTTTTTTTCAAAAAAGGACTATTCAAACAAGATTATATAGTTTTGGAAGAAGACCATCTACAGTGCTGTGACCTAATTAATTATGGTAATGACAATAATAACTAGAGATTTAGTCAACAGCTGTCAATTTGGTTTATTGTAACTTAAGGTTAAGGCAAATTATGATATTAAAAAAATGTGATAAGTAATTACTTACTTATTTCTAATAGAGAAAAATATTTTTTATATTCAAATTCAATCACTATCAGATGAAAAGACTACCGACAGATCAGAGTCGAAATCAGTATCTTCACCGTCGCTGACTTCAAGCGCAGTAGTCATGGTTTATTCACAATGAAATAACACAATAGCGTTAGCGTAAATTTTCGGTATCGATAAGCGCGCGTCACAACCGTCAAGGACAACACTCGACGTCAGACAAATGCGGCGAGGTGGGCGAAGGCGGGGCGAGCTGCCCCCCGCGCGTCGCCTCTGGCCGATGGACATGAACTCGCGCGCCTATAATAGATTGGGAGTCGGATGAAGACTCGTGTTAAATATATTGTTACGAACTACATGACTCGAATTAAAAATGCCGTTGGAACTACTATAGAATTTATTAGAACTGTACAAACACGTATAAAAACAACAAATACAAATAAAACTGGATGCAACCAGTTCACACTGCACGATTCAATACAATTCGACCGCGCAAAGTCCGTCGTCTATATCGCTAATCGAGAGTATTAGAAGAAAACGTCTTACTCGTTTCGTAGTCGACGCTTGACTGCCCCCCATCCATTCGGGCATTGTCTTATACTCACTACACAGTACAAAGAAATTGGCCGCGCGCACTGAGTTTCCGAGAAATAGTAATTTGCACACCTGCGAACGGCTAACAAAGTCGAAAACAATAACAATAAGGATTAGTTCGACGCTAATGATGGTTATAGAACAAGTAGAAAAACAATAGCATGTTTTTCTTAATTACAAATTCAAAACACAAAAGAATTCCTAATCCGGGAAGACAATAAACTGCGTACAAAAGGCAGCTTTGCGCTTATCTTTGACGGCAGGTAACAATATGGACAAATGAGAAGCTATGTATGAATATGATAACTAAACCGAATAGTTGTGAGGTCAGCCGATGAAGAAGCATAGAGTATTTATTGCATTTTGCGTTGCACTGAAGACGTATTTAATAGTGAATTACAAAGGCTGCACCAAGAAACGCGATCTTGGCACCACTTCTTTGGCTATTCGTCTATCTCACGCAAACTACGTCATTTATCGAGATAAAAAGAATTCTAAGCGATGAGCCGAAATATAAGCCAGCTCTATGTCGAGTTCTCAAGTTGTCAAGAGTGCTCTAACAAACAGATAGATAGACAAAATATTTAAAAGACCTAGTTTCAGAGTCTGCTGGTCCGAATTAGCCTTCTGATTAGTTTATCATTTTTAAACTCATTGTACAATTTTGAAACATTTATAAATTTATTATTTGATAGATAGATATGTAGTGTACCGTGTAGATAAATATTAGGTAATTTAGCAAGTATGCACTTCTAGTTTACAAGTAAAATTGTTTAACATTTCATCGACATATTAAAGCTAGATGTTAAGGCAAAAGCACGATCTTATAATCATTATATTAATACGTGAAGCAAAAACTTTGTACCTTTTTTTACGAAAATTGCACGAATGGAGGAGTATGAAATTTCGCACACTTATAGTTTATACAGAGAAGGAGTGCAATATGCTAATATTTTTTAAAATTATGCATAAAATATATATTAAATCAATAAAAATAAACATTACACAGCCACACATTTGACACACACACGCATATGTACTCTTTTGTTTATTGTTCAAGTCAAATTAACAGTGTAGTCTTGGCGAAATCTGTGATTATATAAGTATAGTCTTTGACAACAGAACCTTAATAATGTTCAAACTTATAATTTAAATTAATTATGGTCGAATTTCGACCACTGAGCGACCGCTAGTTTATATAATAATGCTCCTCATTGCATGGCGAGCCTGCAAGGACAGGAGTAGACAGATATAAACAAATCATAAAGAAGGTACTACAAGGAAACAAAACCGAGAATAACTTGAGATTAATACAAGGCCATTAGATTAAGGCAAGGAAACATCAGAGGAAGTTTACATGGGAGCACTCTTAACGCGAAACATAAATATTCAGGGCACCGACGTTAAGGGAACATCACATCTGCAATTACGAAGCAATTTCCTTTTAGGTGCGCTTAACGTGAAGTAGATTCAGTCAGGTTGCTCAATAATGAGGGCCGTTGTTTACAAGTTTGTTTGTTGACGTCGAGGGCGTCTTTCAAAGACATGGGAAAATTAAAATATTTCATTTAACTTTTGTTTTTATTGCGAAGCAGTTAATTGACCTACCAAATATAAAGTCGTTACCGTCATCTATAAATATTTGCAACTCCAGGGGCGAAGGTAACACGTTGCTAGCTATGAGCAGTATACGTGTGAGCCAGTACATTTCTCCCGCACAAAATTCATTTGTACTGGTACGGCTCAAAATTTGAAATGTACCACTTCAAACTTTTTGTCGCGCAACTGTTTACTCAAAAGTAAGAGGAAGGACGGAACGAGGCTTATGCTACAACAGTACAATAACGCCTCGACGGATATTGACATGACAAAGAGGGACAACATGACAGTCATAGTACGACTGCTAGTAAAATGAGGTGACCGAGGCCGCGCACATTCGATTCTTAACGAACATTTCCGAACTAGTTTTGAACGGGACAAACGAGGAAATTGCGCGCACCGCCCTCATCGTTTCAAATGTACTGCCGCAGTACAAACCGTACAAATGTCTTTGCCTCATTTGAAGTGGTACATTGTACTGGTTCAGTACAAAATGTCACGTTACTCTTACAAACTCATTTTAAAATCATGTACTGCCCAACACTACAACTACATGTTGCTTTCACTTACGTACACAAATAAAACGCATACCAACACTCATTATCAAACTTATATTCCCACCGCCGCGGCCATTATAAGCGAATATGTTTTATGAAAATATACGTAATAAGTTCAAACAGGCGGACATCAGCAAACCATTGTGTGCATCGAAAATAAACAACACCATCTAGTGATGTACATCGCAATCATAGATGTGATTTAAATAATGACATTACACTTTTGTTAATTGTAAATATATGGTATTTTCGACACTAACCTTTAAGATGGGATAGAGAGAATGAGATAGATAGACAGACAACACTTTATTGTACACCAAATCATAGTTAAACAGAAATAGAAAAATACAACGGCTTGACCCATTTTTATTAAATTATTTGTGTTTTATGTATTCTGTAGGTCTGAGAATCGTGAACTATTTTTTATACCCTTAAGTGACAAGGGTGGCCCACTCCAAAATGTTAATTTTTATTATATGATTTGGCATTAAAAAATACATATAACCCTTAATTTTCATCATTCTACCACCAACCCCCGTTTTTTAATATCAATATTAGTATTGTAATAATCTTCAACTCTCAGTGGTCAATAACTGATCAATTATCAATCGATCAATTATCCCCGCTAGGCGTCTACCGGTGTCACTTCTCACCCAGCAAACAGCACGGAGTAGGCATGAGAACAACAAGTTAATTATTCTTGATTTAACTACCAAAATATTCACTAGAAATATTTTATATGGCAAAACAACGTTTGCCTGGTCATCTAGTAAGTTGAGGAACTTCTTGCCCTCTATCACCAAAATTAAGCTAGCAGAGTCCTTATTACTTCCTATCCTTGATTATGCTGACGCCAGCTATCTAAATTTAACCCAAGAACAACTTAATAAACTTGAGCGCCTCCAAAATGTTTGCGTAAGGTTCATATTTGGCCTACGCAAGTATGACCATGTCTCTGAATTCCGAAAAAAACACAAGTGGTTGCTAATTCGATTTCGCCGGAATACTCACATCCTTTCTTTTCTCTACAGTATTTTATTTGCCCCAAGTACTCCTGATTACCTTAAACAACGTTTTGAATTCCTTTCGTGCTCTCATAATTTACGCCCTTCTACTAAACTTAAATTGAACACTCCTGCGCATAACTCAACTTTTTACAACAATTCTTTTACTGTTAAGGCTATACAACTTTGGAATAAGCTTCCTGTTACTGTCAGACAAGCAAAATCGCTAGCGATATTTAAAACCATGATCAAAAAATACTACCTGTCGTTAGAATATGATACTTAAATTCATTTATAAATATTTATATATTCTGTAGATATGTATATTAAGTATATATCTATGTAATATATAAAATATCTACATATCTATATCACTTATGTATTTATTATTAAAATGTAAGTAGTCCGTACTATATGTTACGTATACCACCATCGCCATTATCATCTCAATTGATTCCTGGGGTTGTCTGGAAGAGATCGCTTTTTAGCGATAAGACCGCCCTTAGATATAATTTTAGTCTTTAAGTTCATTTTTGTATTGGTGTATAATAAAGTGTTATCTATCTATCTATCTAGTAAGTATATAGACTCGTAGAAAATCTATGAGGGATATGCGACATTTTTAGTGTGAAACTAGTAAACAGGCAGACGGCCTACATACTAGGAAGTAGTTACACGAGTTAGTTAGTTAGTACTATTGAAATTCATTGAGTAGAATAGAATAGAATATCATTTATTGCATAAGTATTAAGAAAAAGTTATTTTGTAGTTCGATAGATGGCGCTACTCAAATAATAGATCGCGGTATCGTTTCCATTTTACAAGTTTGATAATTTAAAAACGATCCAGTTTAACCTGGGCATAGAGTTTGTAAGAGTGACATGACATTTTATACGGAACCAGTACAATGTACCACTTCAAATGAGGCGAGTAGATTTGTATGGTTTGTACCGCGGTAGTACATTTGAGGCCGGTTAGTGTCATTCCCTCATTTTTGAGAAATGTTCGTTAAGGTGAGCAAGCTCATCTTACTAGCACTTGTACATCATGTCATAGTGTCCCTCTTTGTCATGTGAATCCCTAGGCGTTATTATACTGTTGTCCTCGTTCCTTCGTTCCTCTTATATTTCAGGCGTAGTTCGGAAATGTATTTTTCAAATTTTTACAAAATTTTGACTTGGCTATCGTATTTTTGTTTTGAAATCTGGCCTCATATTGATCTACGTAGTCATGGGTTTTATTGCATCTTACGACTTCATCGTCGTGTATATTTTCTTCGCGGAACCCTAAAAAGAAAAGAAAAAGTACTCCTTATAACATCAGTTATCTGCCAGTGAAAGTCTCGTCAAAATTGGTCCAGCCATTTCAGAGATTTGCCGGAATATCCAGGCAGACAATTTTTTTTTTTTTTTTTTTATATAAGTGCAAACTACGAACTAACATAACAAAACTACGTTTTAACGGTTACAAGCGCGGTAATTTATTTGAATTTTATTATTCCGACGTTTTGGCCACTTTTCAGTAGCCGTGATCACGGAAGACAAAAATGTCAAGTGTCATTGAGTATTGTTAAAGTTTTATTTAGCCTATATCCAACTTGTTTATTTTAATTGTAGTTTTAAATTCGTTATTATTTATTTGGGACTCTATTATAGAAAACTTAAGAAGATATTATACGAACTATACAACACTAGTTTATTATGCATTTGAAGGCGAAATAATTTTTGGTGACAGTAAAATTGTTATTTTGACATACACTTTTATATGCATTTAATAAGCTGTTATTTTGACATTACAAACAGACACTTCAATTTTATTTATCTGTACAAATAAAGTTGCTGAAAGAAGACCACTTGAAAGAGCTTGTTAAATAAACTGGAGCGGAAATATCGCTCTTCCGGCGGCGAGTCCACTTCCGGACACGTTTTCCGCCTCCGCACCAATGATATATTTCGTGTCGAAGGCCAAAATTGAATTCTTTCAAAATGGATCAACTACCACTTCCCCTACCTAAATTGCTCTTTGACATATTGCACGCTCACAATTTCACATTAGAGCGGCGTAAATCTTTAATATGATAAATTCTAAACATGTCGTGTCTGTACATTGAAGCTATTAAAAAATAAATAACTGGTATAGACTATACAAACGGTGGAGAATACGATGCCCTTTTTTTAGATGTCTGTTTGTCATCTGTTCGGGATCACGTAAAGACTACTGGGCCGATTTCGATGCGGTTTTCCTTGATCGACAGCCATGTCAATATCTAAATGAATTTAAGTGAAACTCTGCGCTACTTTTTATCCTGGTAACCCCGCGGGAATTTTTCTGGGAATCATTTTTAAATAAAAACGAATATGAATATTTTTTACTGATCGAAAGTGTGATATTTTTTATCCCGGGAATCCCACGGGAATTTCAAGACGAGCGTGAACGAAGTCGCGGCCATATCCTAGTATTCTAATAAAAAACCCAACAAACTACTGCGGCTCAACGACCCGAAATGAATTTTGATCTTCGAAACGGGAATACTCCACTTCTTTCTGTTCAGCGCTGTCTCCTGTCAGTCATAAGCTTAAAGCTCGCTCAGATCAGCCTCCACTACGTCACTCCAATGATATCTGTGGCGACTGGTCGTCGTCCCATCAGTCGGCCCAGATTGGCTCTTTTCACTGCACGATCCTCCGCCATTCTATGTACGTGGCCAAGCCAGCGCTATCGATGTGCCTTGGTCTCGCCTGTGATATTGGGCTGATCCACCAGCTCTTAAATTTCGGCATTTTACGGATCCACCAGTCGCCATCCCTTCCCCGTATTGGACCCAGTCTCTTTCTTAGGACTTTCTTATTCTCCTCTTTAAGTGTTAGAGTCCAAGCCACACATCCAAACATCAAAAATGGCGTTTAATAGTTTTATTATAGTATACGTAGTTAGGTCTTTCGGCTCAGAAGCGTGGGCACCAACATCTTCTGAAGCAGCGCAGTACATCGCAGCTGTTTCATATGCGAGTGTAATAATAATAATAATGCCTATGTAATATATTGCTGCAACTTAGGCTCCAACAAACATAAATTCCACGTACATATCTGTAAAAGCACTTTTTATTACCCGTCGGCATTACTAATTGTAATACTTTTATGATCGTCTTCTTTTGTTCACTCATTTATTGGCATACGTTTCTAGTTGTTGTGGAGAACAGCCTATTGTCCTATTGTACTCGTTTACGGCCGCTCAGGAGCATCATTAACCACGTGTTGCGGATAATAAGTACAAGCTAATTCTAGGAAATTATGTCGACGTTGCCAGACGGGCACTTTTGCATTTGTGAAGTATAAAACGATGGCCTGATTGAAAGAGGGGGCAGTTGAGCTACATCTACGATCAAGGCGTGACGTGTGTACATTCGGAAATCTAATATTGACGGACTTTGCGTGTTTTATTGAATTACGACCTTCTGAATTACGTTTGGATTTGTTGCGTTCGGTTACATTTTTACCTGTGTTATACGTGTTTGTATAGTTCTAATAAACTTTATAATCATTTCTAAGGGCATTTTAATTCGAGTCCCGCAAACTCGTAACAATATGTTAATACTAAAATCTCCTTATTTCTGGACGACTGTAGATATGCTTATCCTAAGTACATTGGCGGGATCCGCGCATCAGCAACATCGATGTGTAAATTTGTGCAGCATGTATATGTATAATATATTTCTTTATGGGTGAAAATAGAATTACAAAAAAAGTGTATGATAACATTGTGAATGGTAGAGTTGGTGCCAGTAGACCCCCACGCATACACAAAGATCAAATAAAAAAAAAGTATTAAAGAAAATTCAGGTAAAAAGCACCTCAATTAAACTAGCATGTACAAAGTAATTAATGAAAGTCGATGAAGGGAAAGTTGTTCGTCAGGATCGTCGCACGTGGAGATCCATCGTCTCCATCTACTCCCATGGGAAACAGGCGTGATAATATTTATATTATTTAGCAATGATTTCGTACTTAAGCCCAGCAATGAGACTTTTGAACTTTGAAGACTAAAATTATAATTATAACCTGGACATAACGTCTAGAACATGAACTATTTTTTTGTCTTCTGGCAATATTCTATCTTATGTCAGTGAATTATAAATAAAGTTCAATTTATCCATGTAATTTTATTTATAACTTTGGGGTTAGTTCGAGTATAAAATCCGCTAAAAATAACTTAATACGGATATAACAATAGTAAGTGTTAGTGACCTAAATTTATGACAGCTAATATGTTTACAGGAGATATTATGACGCTGCAGTTGTAGCTGTTACTTGCATAATAATGTCATAATTTAATACATTATATTAGGTATCACGAAACAATAGCTAGCTATTTTAAGGCAGATGTTTATGGATTTGTTAGTCAATAAAGGATTAGTTAGTAAATACAATACCATAATATTAACAAAATGTTTTGGTGGTATTTGTAATTAATAACGGTTATTAACAAGTTGCTGGATATTTTAGATTGTTAACATTTAGTTGACGGTACTTTTAAGTAATTTATAGTATTTAAGCGTTACGTGAGGCCAGGCAGAGACAGTCGTTCTACCATTCGCCAGGCGCTACGATCTTCAGTAAACTGAGTGAGTCATACATTTGTGTATTTAAATGTGAATAATGTTGAAATGATATTGTTACGCTTTGCAGGATTCGAATTAAAATGCCTTTAGAACGACTATAGAATTTATTAGAACTATACAAACACGTATAACTGAACACAATCAGTCCAAACGTAATGCACGATTCAATAACACGCGCAAAGTCCGTCACTAAATAGATTATCGAATGTACTCAAGTCTTGCCTCGCGGCTGGTTATCGCTTGACTGATGACCTCTCCATTGGGGCATTGCTTTCTGCTGCACAAATGCAATGCCTACCTGGCCGCACGGTCCGAATTTTTAGGATGACACCTGGCTAATTACTGCCATAAAGGATTACGATACACAATGGTCTGTTTACTAATTACAAATTTTAAACACAAAGTAAACAAAAGAAGTCCAAATGCGGAAAGGTAATAAATTGTGCCTTTATGGTATGCAGGTCTGAATATACTTTTGTCGGCGTAACAATATAAAGACTTTTAAATTGAGAGCTGTTGAAGTTGTGAGAAACGGGGTGACTGTAAGGGGGTTTGGAGGGCACCGAGCCGGTTGGGCCCATTCTTTATGTCATTTATGAAAAGATGGTATTCTTTGTCATGTTTCTGTGATTACAGTATATGTGTTTATTGATTTATTACGCGAAGTTTCAATGAGGCTTACAGTAAGTATCGCAGGAGTAGTATTTTTGTTGCGTTGTTATTCGACGATATTTACCAAAGAACCGTCAACAAGACAAGTTTGTAATTGCGTTTAGATTCTTTTAATACTATAATTGTCCTGTTAATCAGTTACAAGGTGTTATAAAGCTCTGGCTTACAAAATTTATAACCATTATTCTTAAACATTCTAGGTTATGTTGGCAAAATACGTATATCGTTAATAAACCAACTTGATACTTGCACTATATTCGACATAATACTAAAAGTTACTAATAAGTACCAAAATTACTCTCTTCGCATTGTTGGGGTTACTAGAGTTCAGATAAATGTGCGAAAATGGCGTCCCTAATATTGTCTACTCTTTTTGGTTAGCCTGTATTTTATTTATATAAGATGCTTATAAGGCTATAAACCGTAATTAAGAAGGACTTACGGCTTGTAATTACACAGCAGTGTACAATTCTGTTAGGAATCCATGCGGAAGAAGCAATCTGAAGGAAATAAATAAATTAGCATTTTAATTAAGTGCACAAAGCGGATGTGTGGCGAGGAAGCGCCGCCTTGCGGCTTAGGCACGCCTCTCAAAGCAAATGTCACAATATGCCTAGGAATATACACATGGGGAATATGTTATTTGCTCTTGTCATATTTCGTACGACTTCTCCTGAAAGGTCTATTTTTACAGCTAATATTTTTAATGCTAATGTGATTTTGATCTCAGATTATATCTATTATATATTGTCTTAAAGTCTGTTAAGAAAAGTTTATTGAACAAAATTTATTGTTACGAGTTAAAGGACTCGAATTAAAATGCCGTTGGAATTGCTATAGAATTTATTAGAACTATACAAACACGTATAATACTGGTACAAATATAACCGGACGCAATAAGTCCAAATGCACGATTAAATAGCGCGCGCAAAGTCCGTCACTACATAGCTCATCGAATGTACACACGTCTTGCTCGTATCGTAATCGTCGCTTGACTGTCTCACCCTCCCTTCGGGCGTTCCTTTTATTTTTTACAAATACAATATGCATCGACACAAAACAATAACAATAGAATGTTTTTCTTAATTACTAATTCTAAACACAAAGTAAACAAAAGAAGTGCAAATGCGGACAGATAATAAACCGGGTTTATGGCAGGCAGACGTGCATTTACTTTTTGTCGGCATGTAACATTATACTGAAAATGAATGGAAGAATGACAAAGATATGACTAATAATATTTTACGACGCAACTTGTGTCAATACTTTGGCGGCATCTCCAGACCTAGCCGTGACAGCTGGGGCTGCTGCAGCACAACAGGAGGCCTTGAAATGTCGCAAATATGTATCCATTGGTAGTGGCTACGTATTTGTGGCTTTCGGGGTCGAGACCCTGGGGCCGTGGGGCCTGGAGCTCGTCACCTCTATCGAGACCTCCCAACGCGTCTAATTGAGGTCTCGCGTGACCAAAAGGCAACGAATCGGCTTTGCCACCGAACGCGGAAAAGCGACCAACATTTTGGGCACGCTCCCCGCCGACAGCGATTTGGAGTCAATTTTTTACTTATAAGTTTGTTTGTAAGTATAATTTTATTTATAGTATAGTTTATAGTTCTAATTTATAACTAGACATTAATTTTATTACAATATTTTATAACATATTTTTTTATAATATAATTTAGTTTTAATATTAGATAGATAGATCATTCTTTATTGTATACCAAACCTTAAACAAACAGAAGTGTTGGCGTAAGAAGTAGGTTTGTATGTACTTAAACGTAAAACGTAGGTAAGACCTATTAATTTCGTAAATACTTACGTAAAACATATTAAATAGGTATGTATATTATAATCTAGCTGTCCCGGCAGCCGTTGCCCTGCCCTGAAAAATAAAATTTAGAACCCAATAGCAGCGCCACCTACCGGGTCTAATTGTGAATCTAAACCATTCTCGAATCCACCTTAACACACAAAAAAAATTATCGAAATCGGTCCAGCCGCTTAGGAGGAGTTCACTCACATACACACGCACAGAAGAAATTTATATATAAAGATATGACGGTCTCTGTGAGTAAGCGAGATAATCCTTTGCCGGCCTGCCTCACTGCAATGCAGAGGCTCCGGTTTCATTTACTGGCATGGCAAATTTCAGAACTAAATTTTCTCCGTTATGTACTAGGGACTGGGTGTCTGACATTGGCCCCAGAGTAGTCCATTACGTATCACCCATAACACAAGCGTAACTTGCTTAACTTGGGGGTATACAATGTGTGTTTGTCTGCCGATGAAATGCCCTCGGACACATTCTGTACTCACATTCATCAAAGGTAAACTTAAATCAAATTTAACACAACCTATTTCTATTAAAGGGATTTTAATACAATTGCTTCGGGGTTCGAACTCGGGACTATTTAACATAAGTGATTACTCAACTGCGGGTCCGACCTCTGCTAACTCGATTTATTATGGCCCATCGATGTAGAAGGCGGTTTATGGGGAGACAGGGGGAAGTCAGACGCGGCTCCCACACACATACTTCATTATCGTCAGTATCACCCGATTTCTATTAATTCAGTTACAGTTTAATGCAGCGCTGTACTCAGAGAGAGATAAGGAGCAATTAGTCTTTATTACCATGGTATACAATTGAATTTCTAATTGCAATGACGTATCTAAGTACATAAGTGGATGCTTCAAATGTAAGCGGGATTTAACGCAAGAATAATAATGGATGCTCTATGTATATCTGTAATATACGACAACTAGGCCCAGCACTTATAAACAAATGATCCTTGAATCCTTGAATATTTGAAAACCAAGTAAACCATTATATCAAGTATTTCTAGCAATTAGCGTCCTCCTTGCGGCTGGTCGCAGGCATTCGGTGTGATCTTGGCTCCGGCCATGCGTTCTGGTGAGGTCTCCCTCTCTTCCTCGTTTCTTATTCCTTTTTCCTTTTTTTGTTCTCTTTTAGATATTGTATACCAAACATTGTTTTTTTTTCTCAGTTTTGTTTTTACTTACGGTAGCTAGTATAATTTCAAATACTCAATATGTGGCAAATGATGTTGGTGTTGTATTAAGTATAACTACCTATGTATAACATTCATAATATTAAATTCTGTACAATACTGTTTTGTGTCCAAATAAATGAAAAAAAAAATCTATTTATACAAATAAATAAAATTGAAGTGTCTGTTTATAATTGCAAAATAACCGCTTCTTACTAAATGGCACGTGAAAGTTACCTATATATACGGTACTTGTATAAAAAAAATATAAAAAAATCTGTCTGTTTGTTCCAGCTAATCAGTAAAACAGCTAGACCAATTTTGATGGGCCTTTCGCTGGCAGATAGCTGATGTTATAAAGAGTTCAAGATATCAGCTACTTCTAAAACTAGGGTTCCACGAAAACAAAACCCACGCAGATAGAGTCCCGGGCACAGCAAGTAACATAACAAAATCTGTAAAGGGTTTGAGTTTGTACAATGCGTATAAAGTAGTGAAAAATATCAGGTGGCTAATACCGAAAATGAAACTTTTATAATATTTGTCTGTTTTTCTATTAGGCATCACGTGAAAACTACTGAACTGATTTAAATGAAACTCGGCATAGAACTGGCTTATATATTCCGGATCAATACTTAGGATACTTTTATAGAATGACTTTGTTTCCGAATAAAAGACAATAGTCAATATGATAGCGCTTTTTGCCGCCATCGCAATAAACTAAAAAACACGTCGTCGTCATAGCAACGCCAATATGCCATGTTAATGTGTACTATAGATTTCAGGATTTCAGGTTAGGTTGTTCACACTATAGTCACGGTTAATTGTCCATCAATTGGTCAACTAAAACATAGACTAAGTCATGATTTGTCGACGAAAACCAAGAAATAATTAGTTTACAGCTTAGCTGTCAGCCATCGGCAGTCGGTCAGTGAGTCATTCACCCATTAGCCAAATAACCAGGACATGGATTTTTAGCCGGCTATTGAACAACCACCAGCGGGATGGCTTCATTTTTGAAATTCGTTGAATGGTTAACCCATGTTTAATATCTATGTAATGAAATTAAATATACAATTAGAGGAGTTTTTGGCGGGAACTGAAAGGAGATGTTCTGCTGTGCAGTTTTATTTTCTTAAAATGTGTAAAATTACTTTAAAATGACACAACAGTTGTAGGATATTGATAGTTTTTGAGTAGTAATTATGTGTTTTGTGAGAAATGTGAACTGTATAGTCAAATGTGACCTTTTGACTTTTCACAAGAACTCCGTTGAATGGCGTCAATTGTAGCCTACAATACAACTGCGTCTGGCATAAAGGCCTAGCTGCCAAGCCATAAACATAAAAAATATATACAATTAGAAATTGTTACCAAGGGAACGCATATATAAATATTCAATAAAACAGTATGTGACAATTTAAGTGGAACGCGACTTAAGTTACACAGTTAAATCTCCAAATGACGGTAGATACAAAAATACTTTTATGATAAGTGATTAGCATTAAATAACAGCTTTTAATATTATTTAAATAGGACTTTATGTGAATTGTCTTTGAATGTCGTTTCTTTGTCTTTTCAAGTAAACTTAGTGCATATAATGTCAGATATTTATCGTACATTTAAGTACCTAATTGTATGTAGATACTAACATGAATAAAACTTTCTTTTCAGAGAAACACATATTTTTTATTCCATAAATTCCTAAATTGAAGAGTTGTTCTATATCTATATATACCTCACAATTAGAGTTATTACATACTACTGTTGTAATAATAATAAATAAATGACTATGATAATAAATTTAATAATATAAGTTATGACGAATTCAAATAAATGTACACACTGTAATCTTCCATTTAATAATTATGAAGTCAGGAAATAATTTATTCGGTGTCGATAATAATTGTATAGGGTAGTCTGGAGGAGATTGCCTTTGGCGACAAGACCGCCCATTGTACTTTAACGTATGTGCAATAAAGTTATTCATTCATTCATACATTGGTGTAAAACATAAATTTTAAGCATATCTCTCTCGAATAGCGGTTATCAGGTGAAATGGGGTTTAAACGCCACTGCAAAAAGTGCAGCAGATACCCCATTCCACTCTCAGTGCACATAAATCTGGGCGGAGAGACAGCTAACCGTTTCCGGAAGCGCGATAATGCCGGCGAAATGGGATGAATAATTTAGTTGGCCCCACCAGCGTCCGGAATGAACAATTACAATCATTTACTAAACAGCTACACTTACATTTGCAAATAATAATAGTAATGTTACGTACGAGCGGGGGTACGTACTTAGGATTGGAAGTAAACACCAGTTTTTTGCAACTAAATGCTTTTATTGGCTTACACAGCCGTACGTGATTCTTCTCTGCAGGGTTGCCCCTTCACGCACAACACGCTCTGCCCCGACGATGAGATGTCTCACTCACAATACCGTCGCCGGTCTCACCTCCGAATTTACAGCGCGTAGCTCGCTTCTGGATCTGCTCTTAAACTACGCTTAACTCCTGCTTCACTGAACTGCTCACTAAACTCGTCATTGTCTTCTATTTAACTCTTCTCCCAACTCTCTCGTAACGCACTTGTCGCTTTGCTGTCCTCAACTGAACTACTCTGTAGGCGCGCCTTACGCTGCTTACATACGCACCCTTTGAGTAGCTGCTACGCTTAGTATAAATAGTGATAGGTATGTGGTTAATAACGGGCAATCAGAATAACAGGTACTTTTTATCATCTGACAAAACGTCGCAATCTCTTAGTTTTGGTAGGAGAGTACATACTTTGATGTTAACAGTATGTACGAGTAAAGTCAAATGGCGCATGTATTATTGTTTTAAAAGGAATTCTATAATAATGTTACGAATTTGTGGGATACGAATTAAAGTGCCGTTGCGATGATCACAAAGTGTATTAGAAGTACACACATGTACATTCACAGTTCATACAAACAAAACAGAATGCAACAAAACCAAACCATAAAACAGAAATCGTAATAACATATATCGCATAAAGTCAGTCAGTATAAGATACTCCTCGCTCGCAGTTGAAACTCAACTAACTTGGTCTTCTCCTTTTTAACCCGATAAACAACAGATTTTTTATACGGTAGACCAGAGATTCCCAAACTATTATATTTTGGGCAAGAGACCCCTTCTCCAAAATTAACTGATAACTCGCACCCCCATAGCCAAATTACTCTTAAAATCTTTGCGGTTGGTTAAGTGAGTAAACTTGCCATCATTTTCTCATAATATTTTCTGAGTTTTCGCGACTTTTATACATTTTTTATTTGATCACGGCCACTGAAAAGTGGCCGAAACGTTGGAATAACAAAAATCGAATAAATTACCGCGCTTAAAACCGTTAAAACGTAGTTTAGTTACCATTTTCTCATCAAAATTTAACAACATAAATACCTAGGACATAAAATTAGGTGAATATCAAGTGCAATTAATAATTATTAATACAAATGACATACAAATACTAAAGTAGGTAATTATGTTTGAAAAAAAACACATTTGTACTGTTAATTAATAGGAGTCGATTTTTAGACCTCATCGACCCACAAAATCAGTTTTTGTTCATATATATTATCGATCTCGACCCTGGTTCATTATCGACCACTTTGAAAATCCCTGGGATAGATGAATACAGGCAAAAAGATGGCGGTTGTATTTTTTGGTGCTCCAGTAGTAACTCACTGACAAATACCCTCTTGACGACAACACGAACGAAGTACTTTCTAGTATATAATAAAGGACAAAGCCAACAAGTTACCCTTTAAACTAAACGCAAATGACATTACTTAAATATATGTATGTTGTTTGCAGCAGCACACTAGTAACATGTCGTATATTGCCCTGTACAGCGTGACCAGCTGTATATCAACGGAGCTGTGTGGGGCAGTAAAAGAGATTTAAGCGCTCGTCGCGAGTCAGCGCTGCATCCGGCACCCGGAGGGACCAACTTACAGACGAACTATAGCCAAGTTTGCTTATAGCGAATGAACGAGAGAATAACGATAATAATTGCTAGCTATGCTCGTTACTTCGTTTGCAATTTTAGTTTCGAATTTATACAATTAATATACTATTTAACTAAGCAGTAGTTAATATTTTAAATAGTTTTCCTCGCAGCTACACCGCGGATCAAACCCTGGCAAGTAGCTATATTTTATTTACATAAAACTTAATTAGGTTTCATAAACCTTCAGTAAAAAAGTATCTAACCGATGGTGAAAACCGCTTAAAAGGCTTAGAAATCCGTGTAGCGTGGCTTAGGAGATTTTTTTTCTCTCCTCTCTCCGGACGAATTTGATTATCCGGGTTTTTAATGTTTTATTTTATTTTTAGCATATTTTTTTTTTTTATCTTTCTTGTCTTTTTTCTTTGTTTTATCTTTTTTGTTTATTTCTTTATTTCCAAATATTACACTGATCCTTACGGCTAATACAAATGTCTTATGCTAGATATACTTTAGTGGTTTTGGGTGTTACAATTTTTTTATACCTTATCCTATTTTGTGTGCTTTTACATTACTTCTACCTGTATGTTTACCTATATCCTACTTGCTATTATATGGTTATATCCTATTTAGTGCATGTATTTTGATACTTTTATCTACTTTATTCTTATACCTTTATGCCTTCTTCCGTGCAGGAACGGAGAATGAATACAATTTCCTGAGGCCGGGCGGCCTGTCGTAAGAGGCGACAAAAGAACCCACAGCCAGGTGGTAGGGCATTTGCCCGACTGGATGGCTACCACCCCTGGTCTAACGTATGTCGCCATAACAACCTTGAGTTGTGTTCCGGTATTAGTGACCAGGTTCCAGTCTCCCTTCAGAGAGCAGCAGCGCATTTGTAGCACCTTTGGTGTTGCAAATGTCCATACGCGATGGTAACCGCTTTCCATCAAATGGGTCTTCTGCCTGTCTGCTGAACTCCTGCAATAAATAAATAGAAACAAATTATACACTTCCCAAAGCTATTCTATTACATGTGATGTCTCATAACTTTATTTTTATTTGGTACTTATCTATTTGTTTACTATCTGATCCTTATATACTTCCTTAGATCAATTTTTGTAATCTATTTTTACTTTTCGTACCTTTTTCTATATATATTTAAATATGCGTAATAATGTACTGTTTATCTATCTGTTTTATTTTTGTTGACTACTTTCTTAACTATTTCTACACAAGACTTAATAAATTCCTCGAGTGCGTTTGGAGGCTTAAGAGTTAGCGGATATACAGACAGACGCGGAAAGCAAGTTTTACACAATGTAAAGATTTATCTATCTATCGGTTGATCAGAGGGCTCTTTCTTACCTTGGACAGAAATCAGCATGGCGATCCAGCAAGGCAACGTAGCCTTATAGGAACCTCACCCATTGACTTCGAAAACCAGGCTCAATAATCTGCTTATAGTCTTAAGGGATTATAGAGATATAGAATAATATATAAGTATTTTTTTATTGTACTAATTTGTAATTTTAAAAAGAGAGAACACTTTATTATATACCAAAATATACAATTACAAAAACAGACCATATTTACTATCTTTTTTAGGCAATACAATAGGCTGCCTTATCGCTCAAAGCGATCTTCCAGGCAACCTAAATCAAAGAAATTTGAATCAGGCGATGTAGGTGGTGCAGGTAAAAGGCAATAGGTAGTAAGTATTACATTCAATTTAATTACTTTGAGTAATAGTGTTTTTTAATGTTTATAATTGTTTTTGTTGGTACGTTCCTTATTTCCGAACAGTATAGATATATTTTCAAACGTCTATTTCTGAACGATGCATTCAGCTATTTCCTTAATTGAATAGTAATTTTGGTATATTTCATTTATTCAGTTTTTAACGTCAATTTTATATGGAGTAGTTGTCGATAATTTATCATAACTATATGTAACAGTAATTATTTCAAATATTATGAGGTAATTATGTGAATTATAACTCAAAGTCTGACAATTGACTGTAGATAATTACAACCATAGAAAACTTGCTACATTTCAGTTTCATGTTGGCAGAACCGCTAGATTTTTTCTCAATGTGTCCGATTTATTTATAACAATAATTTAAATATGGTATTTTATATAATATCTTTTAAAAATGTTATCTAAATTTCTCAAACAGTAATGTAACAAATTCTTTGTCACTTACAATCTTACTTTATTAAAATAGTCTATCAATCATTTCAATCTACTGTCGGCTTGCTAATCACAAAGAGAATACTTAAGTTTCCTAAACTGTAAAATAACTAGCGGAAAAGCGTGATAGAAGTTTTAAAAAGAAATCATGTGTTAAAAAACTGCACCAGAGCATTATTAATACTGTTTTTGAGCTGTACGTACCCATTATTAAAACTTTAGTAACAAGTTGCTCTTCTTTTTTGCCCTAAACCCTTCTGAGCTGTTCCAAGTGTCACAGTAGATACATAAATACTCAAACTAATTTGAGAAAAAAAGAAAGTAATTTAATGCATTATCTATGAAAAATTATTATAATTGTTCAGTTTCTAATTACATTTCTTTAGTTCTGGTTTTATGTTCATAAAGTAATTTAATGCATTATCTATGAAAAATTATTATAATTGTTCAGTTTCTAATTACATTTCTTTAGTTCTGGTTTTATGTTCATGAGACTAGATGTCGCCACCGTCGAATTGCATCGCGGTATGGTTCGCATTTTTTGCACGACCATACTTGTAATGTTAATCTTATAAACTGTCTACGATCTTTCGGGTGTTTTATTTACAAACGCTGGCTTTGATACCTGTGAACAATAATAACAAGATTTAACAGTATTTCCATTTGATATCATGTCAATATTTTGTTTTCTAAGCGCGTTAATTTGTAGATTGGTCAAATTCACAAAATAAATAAGAAACGAATGCTTTGGTAGAAAGGGAAATATTTTTTTTTTTTTTATTGGACTTGACTTTATGTTGTTGGTCCGAAGACCTCACAACTTTACCGGGGTTTTCGGGGCGAGTGCCTTTGCGAAGCGAAGGCGCTCGAGCCCGGGAGGCAACTTGCTCGAGGGGCTCCCCTAGGGAGTTTCACCTCGGCTGGACTGTTGCCATGAGAGGGGATGAATCTAATGATGCCCACCATAGGGCGACACAATGCACTAATTGAGAGCGGGCGACGGGTAATATAAAGCCCGAGAGGAAGGATCCCGGCGGACCGGGATCGGCGGTTCGCGGTGGCCTATACTATCTTACTGCCGTTTCGCAACGTGTTATGGCTGGGAGAGAAGAAACGGCGAAAGAAACTTCCCAGCAACACGCCTAGTCTATCCTATGGGGGGCTGTGTCTCCTGGCGTCCCTCGCAGGGACGTGGAGAGATCGTGATTGGCGGCGTCGACGCCGCCGTCTGTGTCTGTCTGTCGGTGCCTGCCAGCCTGCCGTCCTAACCGCGGGCGGGCTGATCCCGAGCCAGCCGTTTTGTGATATCGTCGACCTTGTCCATGAGGATGTTACGCGGTCGTCGCACGAGAGCCTTTCGTCGAGGCTTATAATCGGACGCGGACACGACGAGGGGATTTCGATGGTGCGGCGCTAGATCGAAATACTTACGCGAGAGCGACGTAATGTAGTTTTTGATGGAGGGAAGCTCCAGATCGCGGTGGATGTCGACGTTACGCATATAGAGGGGAGCACTGACGGCTCTGCGCATGAATTTATTCTGAACGATTTGCAGTTTCTTTAAAAGGGCAGGCTTGGCATGGCCGAATACCACACTCGCGTATGTCATGATCGGGCGGATGCATGTTTTATATAGAGTAAGCTTGTGTCTGAGGACATTTTGCTTCGTTTATCTATCATGGGTGCTAGACGACCCATCACAAATCGCGCTCTATTCCGGACTATAGTGATATGCTCGTTGAAGCGCAAGTTCTGATCTAGGGTGACACCCAGATATTTGGTGTACTTTGCCCAGGGGATCTCTTGTTCGTAGAGCGAGATGGCTTTTAAGCGAAGGCAAGCGCGTTTGGGAGAGCGAAGCGTGCCCGGGGAAAAGAACATTGCTGCGCTTTTCTCCGGGTTTACCTCTATCCTCCATTTGCGAAACCATTCGCCTAGGTCTGTTACAGCTACCTGTAGCCGGACGCAAGCCATTTGTCGGTTGTGAGGGAAATATCATTTTAATTGCGAAGGGACGAGTGTAAAGTCCGGCAACAAATCGGGTTGCGATCGATGTTAACTAAGGTATTGTACACACGACCAGATTTATGTCCCCTTTCTATACACTTATGTTTTTTTTATTGCTTGAGTTCAGCAGACTGGCATTTGCAACACCAAATGTGCTACAAAAGTTATTTGGTAAATCAGTGAATAACTCGCTAACCAACTGCTAACGGTTGAGGACTAAAGGCCCGTAACTATATCATGCTGTTACGAGCTACAGAACTCGAATTAAAATGCCGTTGGAATTACTATAGAATTTATTAGAACTCTACGAACACTTATAAAACAGGTACAAATAAAACTGGATGCAACCAGTTCACACTGCACGATTCAATGCAATTCAACACGCGCAAAGTCCGTCACTATATCGCGAATCGAGAGTACTACACACGTCTTACTCGTATCGTAGTCGTCGCTTGACTGCCCATCTCTCTGTTCGGACACCCCTTTATACTCAGCTTAGGACCCTGTAAACAATGATCTCCACAAATTACACCTGCGCCACCATCGACGCTATTCCCAGAAAACATAATTCTGCACACTGCAGGATTATGTCTGCGAACGGCCATAAACAAGTACAATAACAATAGGCTATTATCTAAACAAAAGAACTCCAAATAGAGGAAGAGCAATAAACCAGGTTTTATGGCAGGCAGATGTGCATCCCTTGTATTTGGCCCAACTTGTAACAATACCAACCGTTAATTTTCCTTACTATTGGTTAAAATTTGACCTAAGCTCCATACAAGGAATATCAAAATTCAGCCGAATGTAAGGTAAGTGAATGATTAATATAAGAATCAGTCATAAACCGTTAATTTGCCAATTTTTATTCAACAACTATTAGAGAGCTAGCGAGTTCATGGATAACCTTGCTGTATGTGTTTTAGCTGCATCTGTGGTGGTTTATTTTTTTGTGTGTGGTACGTGAATGATGTTACCCCGTTGGAGGATGATGCACTGGCGAGAGCCCATTTCAATCGCCGCGGGGCTAGGCTCAATCGCTGGAGGGGAGAACAAAATAAGACGACGTGTTTTGTACTCTCTATGTAATTATTGTTTAATTCATTTAACATTAAACTTAAGACTATATATACAGAAACCTTAACTAGGGTTTCTGTTTTCTGTATTGACAGATTTTGGCACCTACATAGACTGCTCAGTTATACCTTGCAAATTATCTAGCAATAAACGATTCTATGTACGTGACGTAAGACTATCTATCTCTAGTTCAGCATAGCAGTGGTCGTCGTATAGCATATAAGACGTGCGATCAACCGCTCCCTAGTATGGGCCCTTATGGCGTCCCGTCCCCCCTCCACCAGTGGTCCAGTGGTCGTGTTCAATCAAAAAACGTAACAGAATTATACAATCAGGAAAAAGTAACGAGCTCACAAAAAATGTCGAATTCGAAATATTCCCTCCAAAATTACGGGGCTTAGCGCTGTTTCACTGAATATTTAAAAAGATTCCACCAAAATCTGATAAAAGGGGAGTATTTTGAATCGGATTCTACGGAAATTCAAAGGCCAGAGGTTCAATTTGTCCTCATTTAGATTAGGATAGTTTTAGGTTCGTCCGTGGCCCGAAGTAGGTGTTTATAAAAAGGTAGGCATTGTTTTTAGAGCAATGTTTTTCCAATGGCGTGCCCGTGGCATGCCACTCTATACGTACTTATAAGCAAAAACTTGCGCAATAAATGGTTAAAAATGTTGGTAGTTTTTCAATTATTTTTTTTCTCAATATTGCTCAATATTGCTGTTTTTAAACTCTTTTTTGTTGTTGTTGTCTCTTTATTGTTATAACTATCTCAAACTACATAAATAATATGTATTTAATCTTTTTACAATTGTTGTGGACATTTTTCTTTTTTTTTTCTTCTTTTTATACTTTCTTTTCACTTTGTATTTTATTTGCTTCAGTATCTGTGTATGTCACTTGAATGGCCCTAGCGGAAGATCAGCGCTGGTTAACTTAACCAGCAACATGCTGAGCTAGGACCGATTTAGAGCTACACTTGCTTCGTTTTTTTTTACTGCATGTTGCATAGTACATTTATTTATTTATACTCGTGTATTGTATTCTCATTTATATTATAGTTCTAAATAAATTATTTTTTCTTTTCTTTCTTTCTTTCAATATTAAATTTTAGCTAACACCATTTCTGCTGATGGAAAACCAATTTTTTTCAAGTATTATTTATATATAAATAATAGTTGAAAAAAATATATACTAGAGTTTACCCAGAGGCTGCGCCGCGGGTCTCTAGGTCTCTAGTACGTGCCTCTTGTTTAAAGAGGTTACAACACAGGTTACATTGTATAAAATTTTTATGTTACTGCTATTTGCCCCGGAAGGATTCACTTCATTTTATATGGCAAACTATCCCATCTCCCGGATGACAAGTATCTATGCTAGTTTTCGGTATTAAAATTACATATGTACACCAAAATGACCAAATCGACCACATCGACCACATCGACCACAACGACCGCAACGACCGCAACGACCGCAACGACCGCAACGACCGCAACGACCGCAACGACCGCAACGACCGCAACGACCAAAATGACGAAAATGCCAAAAAACAAAATAAAAACCTATCCTACTTTCTGGAATAATCTTTACATAAATCTATCCCCAAACTTACCCTATTATACGGGATGAAAAGTATCCCTTGTCCACCTTCGGTATTAAAATTAAATATATACCGAATTTGTGCCAAATCGGTCTAGTAATTTTTCCGTAAAAGCATAACAAACAGAGAGACAAATATATTTTTATCCCGGAAAAAATATATATACTGAGTTTCAGCCAAATCGGTCCAGTACTTTTCCGTGAAAACGGAACAGACAGACAGACAGAATTACTTTCGCATTTATAATTTTGACAAGGATATATAAAGACTCATTGCCTCTTCAAGCGATCAGGGGGCTGGTGCTTACCTCGAGCAATGGATCAGTATGGCGATCCAGCGAGGAAACGTAGCCAGGCTTCTGGGCACCTTACCCATAGTAGACGGTGATCTACGCTCAATATTCTACTTACAGTCTTGAGGGACTGTGGGTAGAATACGATACAAATAAGTTAAGTTTTCTTTTATTGTATTAGATTATTTATAAATTTCTTCATTGTACTGGTTTATAATTTATGTATACTATTATTTTGCCGCGACGATACCGAGAAGATATTTTAGATTTAGTAGAATTTAGAAATCTACTATCCGCGCAGGAATGGAGAAAGAATACAATTTCCTGCGTTGGGGCGACCTGTCGTAAGAGGCGACAAAACCACCCACAGCCAGGTGATAGGGCATTTGCCCGTCTGGATGGCTACCACCCCTGGTCTAGAGTACGCCGCCATAACAACCTTGAGTTGTGTTCCGGGATTAGTGACCAGGTTCCAGTCTCGCTTAAGAGAGCAGCAGCGCATTTGTAGCACCTTTGGTGTTGCAAATGTCCATAGGCGATGGTAACCGCTTTGCATCAAGTGGGTCGTCTGCCTGTCTGCTGAATTCCTGCAATAAAAAATATAAAAACAACAATTTTTGAACTATTGCAATGGAATCGTATTTGAATATCTTCGCAACGCCAAGATATTGAAATAATAGAATTGCAGGGCTGATGACTAATGGAGCAGATATGTGCTGGAGTGGAGACCATGACTCGGTAAACGTAGTGTCGGATGCCCTTCAGACCGATGGACTGACGAACTGCGGGCGGTTGCCGGTAGGCGCTGGATGAGGAAGTTAGGAGGACAGGGATGAGTGGCACCGACTTGGGGAGGCCTACGTTCAGCAGTGGACTGCGATTGACTGACGACGACGATGATTATTTTTTTATGTTGCTGGGGACTTTCTTACCGCTTCTTCTTCATAAACCTTACTTACTTACTCCGTTGGCTCAGTGACTCAAAGTGGGTCTAGGCCTTCGAAACGAAAGCAATTTCTAGTTTTCGGTTTCGCAACAGTAGTTTTTTTCCGTGAGTGGGGCGTTAACCCTTCGCACAACCCCCAAAATGCTGGAGGGCCACACCCGTCGCTGGTCAGCGACTCCATCGGACTGAGCCGGAAGCGTAGATAGGCTGTACTATCGACCATTCCCCCATCAGCCGCCCGGGGGACGCCCCTCTACGTCGCGAGGGCCAGCGCGCTCTTCATAAACCAATAATATATTTACACTGTGTACCAGTGAAACTTCGTTAGCATTGCCACGACGACGATGTATTTGATAGCAACAACGGCTGCACCAAAAAACACGACCGCAGCCTTAACTTTTTGGTTATATTCGTCTATGTTTCCCAAGATTTGTTCCTAAGAGTGGTATTAAATGATGAGGCTGCATATAAATGTTCTGAATCCGATACGATTTTCTTTATACATATATAATGGAGTATTTTATTTCTTAAATTAGTTTGAGTATTTATGTACCTATTGCCTTTTTCCTGCCCCACCTGCATCGGCTGATTCAAATTTCTTTGATTTAGGTTGCCTGGAAGAGATCGCTTTGAGCGATAAGGCCGCCTATTGTATTGCCTAGAAAATATTGTAAATATGGCTGTTTTTATAATTGTATATTTTGTTGTGCAATAAAGTGTTATCTCTCTCTTTCTCTCTCGATTATATCCCACAAATCCAGCGGCATTTTTCCCGGGAATAATTTAGAGTGCTTGAGATATGTATAAATAATAATTTGTTGTTTCCAATACAATTTTCTTTCAACCAGTAGCTTAAATACTTTTTTTAACTGGGGATACCATAATCGTGAACAATCTATATACACACAGATAAATAAAATTGAAGTGTCTGTTTGTAATGTCAAAATGGCAGCTTTTTACTAAATGCATATGAAAGTATATACGGTACGTACAGCAAAAAATCATATTTAAAAAAAAATACTATGTGTCTGGATAGATGTTCCGACTAATCTCTGAAACGGCTGGATCGATTTTGACGGGACTTTTACTGACTGATAGCTGATGTTATAAGGAGTAGCTTAGCCTACTATTTTTTACTTTTTTTAGGGAGCCGCGAAAAAAATTCCACGCAAACAAAATCGCGGGCACAGCTAGTAACTTCATAAGGTATTTAACCACCATTCACAGGCAAAAAGAGTTACAAACATTTTAAAACTATTTATCAATGGCCGGTTCCTATATCTTACTTACATTCATTTGCCTTAATACCGGTCAAAAATAGGCTCCATACAAGTAACATCAAAATTCAACCGATGGTAAGGCAAGTGAATGAATAGTAAGATCTAGAACCCGGCCACAACTGTTATCAAGATGCTAGATCATCAAAATGCCTACAAAAGCTTCGTAGTCATTTCTATTTGCACATCTTAACACTCATAGGCCTTCAGACCTTTCTAGGCCATTATCGTAGTTCTAGCCAGCTTAGGCTGAAACCGAGGCCATTAGTCCCGGGAACATTATCTAATTTATGAAGAGACGAATGGCTGCACCCGATTCACATACCACCTAACGTCTCTGGTCGCCTGGTAGCATGAATATATTAGTACGATTAGGGTTGCCAACTATTTTTGAGAAAAATAACGTATTACATTTTTGAAGTAGGGAAAAAATAAAGTATTTGGAAGAAAGAAAGTATTTTTCAAAATTTTATTTATTTCTTCTATTGGAGATACTATTTTTATGTGCACACAATAACAAATTTTCATTGGCCTTCAGTTTTTAGAAGCTATCTTTACATTCCCAAATTAAAATAAACAAACAATTGTTTTTTTTATTAAATTTATATATGTCCTGTTCCTTTCTTCTCGCCATTTTAAATTCATTACTGAAGAAACTCTTTCAGTGAAAGAAAGAAGTGAAATTATTCATATAAGTATTTCATTTTACGCAGCAGAGTAAATATTGGAAATAGAGTATTTTCACATACTTTATTTTCATTCAAAAGTTTAAAATATATTTACCAAAAATAAAGTAGGATACGTTATTATAAAGTATAGTTGGCTAAGTACGATAGCTTAACACAAGGGAGTTTTTGGTGGGAACTGAAAGGAGATGTTATGCTGTGTAGTTTTATGTTCTAAAAATGTTTAAAATTACTCTAAAATGAACAATAGGTTTAGGATATTGATAGTTTTTGAGTAGTAACTATGTGTTTTGAGAGAAATGTGAACTGTATAGTCAAACGTGGCCTTTTGAGTTGTCAAAAGAACTCCGTTGAATGGCACCAGCTGATAACCTACAGTTCAGCTGTGCTACACATTAAGCATAAGAAAATGAAGAAACTACATTATAATCTAAGATCTGGCTTAAAGGCCCAGCTGCCAAGCCATAAACTTAAATAAAATAAAAAAATAGCTTAACACAAACACAATTTATCGTCGTTCCAAGACAGATATATAAAGTGTTGTATATACCATTTAATTAAGTTTTTTATTCTCTATCGACCTGTATTTTTAAAATGTTGACAGCTCTGACTCTAGAACATGAACTGTTGTTTTCCTAGCCACGTTGTGCGGCTAAAAGTCACTTGATATTAGTAGAAAGGGCTCAGCGAGCTATTCCAGGGCTTCCGTATCGCTTTGCAACAAAAGATCTCTATTAAAACTGGGATTTATTAACTGTTAGACAGATTTCTGTTTTGCAATCAGTTTGTAAAAAAACATTCCGAGATTTTATTCAATTCTGATGTCATCTATAAAGATACTTCTATAAAGAGGTAAAGTTTGTGAGTTTGTGACGTTGTAGGGGGTAATCTCAGGATCTACTACACCGATTTAAAAAATACTTTTACTGTTGGAAAGCTACGGTAACAGGGAGTGTTATAGGCTATATAACATGACGCTATATACCACGGGAGCGGGACAGAGCGGTGAAACCGCGCCGGCCGCTAGTTATTAATAAACGTAGAAAAGATTCAGTCTGCAATATAACAACCTGTCATTTATCTCTTGTTCAAAGATTTTATTATTTTCTAGGTGCGTATCTTTACAACAAAATAAATCATACGCTTTCTATATATCCCCTACTAAAAGATACATGCAAAAAAATACTGATTAAATGGTTAAAATCACTCAATTGTGATGAAATGCAAAATGTGCTGCGTTTAACAATATAATAAGTGTAACACGGAGGTTTCATTCTTCATCACCAACCTCTACCAACGCTTACGAAGATATAATGTTCACGTCATGTCTTCTGACAGACTTCGCTTATGACTGCGTTAATATATGATATTTTCTGATTAATAAACAAATTTATCTCTAACATCATAAACAATTAATTGTGGTAGCTTAAGATATTTAAACTACTATATAAGTCTATTTACACATGTCTTATCTTAATTAGAATCATTACATACACATACACACACATGTATGCATGCACACACGCACACACATTACCTTATAATTAATATGTAGTTTATTTTCGCCATGGAGTGGAGCACTGGTGACCTGTAATACAGATCTGCACAGATCTACAATGGGCACCAGTTTCACACAATAGGTCTTATATCACTTGTAAATCGTTGTGTGAGAAAATAAAATAAAGTTTCTTTCTTTCTTTCTGCCTTCTGGCAATATTTTATCTTATGTCAGTGAATTATAAACAAAATTCAATTTATCCATTTAACTTCAATTTTAACGTTGATGCGAGTCTAAAATCCACTAAAATAACTAAATACGGATATAATAATGTTAAGTTTCATATGGGCAATGGTTTCAAAAGTTTACCAACGATGTATACTTGGATATGTAGCAAAAATCTTTTCGTCGTAATTGGAAGATATTTACCAAAGAACTGCTGACATAACAGACCTGTGATGGCGTTTAGCTTTTTTGAATCAAATGATTGTCCTGTTAATTAGTTGCAAAGTGTTCTATAGCGGTGGCTTACAAAATCGTTAGCCATTGTTATTCAAGTAAACGTATTGTTGTATGTTGACAAAATGCGTATATCCTAAATAAACCAACTTGATACTTGCACTATGTTCCACGTAATACTAAAAGTAACTACGTCCATTAACTTTATCTAGTTCAAGTCCATCAGCTATTGAATCAGGTTCAATCACAATAGCTACACCTGTTATAAGGAAATCTGTTAGAATAAGACGACCACCTATTAGATTCAATTTGTAAGGGGAGGGTGTGGTGTACCACATCGCTAGTTAGTAAGTTTATATTGTCTGTTCTTGTTCTGCCTCTTTGTCTATGTGTCATGTCGGTCAGTCGTATTATATTGTCTCTTTTAAAATTAAAATAAACAGCTTAAAGTCAGCCAGTATATAAATGAATATTTCTAATGTATCTCTACCCATAACAACAATAAAATAAAAATTAAAAAGATACCACAGTAGTAAGTACTAAAATTACTCTTGTCATAATGTTAGGGTTGCTGTAGTTAGTTGATCAGGTCGAGTTCAGAAAAATGTGCGAAAGTGGCGCCCCTAGTACTTTCTACTTATTTTAGCCAACCTGTAAGTTATAATGAAGTAACGCTGGTCTATGATACTTCTGGTAAATATTTGTATATTTTTTATATTAGTAATTTACTTAATATTTTTTACTTATCACTGGATATGTTCTTAAGTCTGCAATATATTAATATTTTATACTTTTAGGTGTATTTTTTTATATTTTGCTGGTTTATATCTTTATTTTTGTATATTGTCATCAGAACTGAACTACAGCTTATATTTCATAATATAAAATATAAACAAAGAGCGAATATATTAGATTTTTTGAAAAAGACATTTCACAACAATAAACTTTAAATAAGGCCACAAAGCCACACTGGATGGGACTTTAAAAAGATCTAGTTCAAAAGCGACTGATGTGTCACGTAGAAGTTGTACATTTACCTTTACAAGTTGCCGAAAGGTTTATTTATAAAAAATACATTTACTAGAGAAGAAGGGCCGAGACGGGCCGCTATTGATACCTTATTGAAGGCAATTTATATTATGTTTTGTGAAACACTGACAGGTGTTTGAAGCGATCCCTTAGAGCCGTGTTACAAAAGCATGCATTATTTTGTAACAGTTTTATGTCTCCTCTTATATTTTGCAGGTCTCAAATGCTTTCTAGTCAGAGTTAAACTTCTCTCTAATACTCAATTACAGGTACCATGGAAAAGAATATAGAGTAATAATTGTCCAGTAAATAATGTAACTCGAAACATTCTATAATCACAATTGGTGGCCACCAGTTCGTTCTTACTTTTAGAGAAAACTAGCCTTTGCCTGAGTTGATCGAGGGGAGAGCCTTAGCGCCACCAGTTCGTTCTTACTTTTATAGAAAACTAGCCTTTGTGAGTCGACCGAGCGAAGAGCCAGGCTCTTGATCGACTCTAGTGCTTCAAATAGAATTTTGGCTGCAGCCATCCAAAGGTGAGGCCAGTACTCCATACATCCATGTGAAATATATAGTATTTTCGTAAGCATATAAGTCGGAGCTTAAAAACTCAGTTGAAAAAGGTTAAAAAATAAAGAGATGAAATGCTTCCTTTGAGCGCACTGCGAGAGTGATTGATGTAATGGACCGGTGGGATCGGCCGACGATCGCTGCCTTTTACAGCTTCACTTTACCAATTCGGTACTTTATCCTCGAAACATGTTTTAGTATCACTTTATTTGAAAATAACTACGTATATTTGGAGTCCTAAACTGTTTTAACGGATTATGCGACTGCCACTCGCATCTTGCATTTTATTTTATCAAAAAAAAAACACTCGGGGTTATAAGTATGGGAAGAAGTAAGTAGTGCCTGTACAGCCGAAATTATTGCAAAACTATAGCAAATATCTTGCAATAATAGTATTGTAAAATAAAATATGTCTCAAGGATGAAGTACAACATAAAAAAATAAAAAATACAATTATTTTAATAATTAAGATATGCCGGCGATTTCGTCCACGCTTGACTTGAAATTTCCGCGGGATTCCCAGGACAAAAAGTAGCGCAGATTTTAAGTCTAAGAATTTGCAGTGGAACAGCGAAAACCGCATCGAAATCAGCCCAGTCGTTTTTATGTGAATGCCGAACAAACAGACAGGAAATCTAAAAAAAATGCATCGTGTTCTCCATTGTTTATATAGTCTATTCCAGTTGTTTTTTTAAATAGCTGCAACAATATGCATGTTTATAATTTATAATATTGACGAGTTGCAGGACTCGAATTAAAATTACGGTGGAAACTATAGAATTTATTTACAAACGCGTATAACAAATATAACTTAGAATCGTAATTCCACAAAGTCCGTCACTAAATAGATTACCCCATGGGGTATACACGTCTTGCCTCGCTCGTGGTTATCGCTAGACTGACGATCTCTCCATTGGGGCCTTGCTTTATGCTGCACAAATGCAATATGTCTACATGATCGCGCGGATGTTTTTCTTAGAATCACAAATTTAAACGATTACAAAGTGGGATGTTTTTCTAATCACAAATTTTAAACACAAAGTAAACAAAAGAAGTCCAAATGCCGAAAAGTAATAAACTGTGCAAAACAAGTATACAGGTGTGAATTTGTCGTTGTCGGTCGTAACAATATTGTTACAAGTTGGGCCACCTGCATACCTATTGTCACATACCGACAAAGAAATGCTGCGCATCGTGTTTATTGCCCCTCCCGCATTCGGAGTTCTTTTTATTACCCCGTATTTAAAATTGCAATTAGACAATAGCCTGTTGTTATTTTTTCGACTTTGTTGGCCATTCGCAGGAATAGATAACCAGGTGTGCAAATTACTATTTCTCGGAAACTCAGTGCGCGCGGCCATTTTTTTTTGTACTGTATAGTTAGTATAAGACAATGTCCGAATAGAGGGGTGCGGCAGTCAAGCGACGAATACAAATCGAGTAAGACGTTTTGTAGTACTCTCGATTAGCGATATAGACGACGGACTTTGCGCGTGTCGAATTGTATTGAATCGTGCAGTGTGAAGTCGTTGTAGCGTAATGGCTAGCGCACGCGTCCGAAACTCAAAGGGTGCGGGTTCGATCCTGGCCGGAACGCATGCACCACTTAGGCAGTTTTCTAACCTAATGTGCATATTGTAACAATTACCACGTGCTAATAACGGTGAAGGACAACATCGTGATGCAACCTGCACATCGAGATAACCGATGTGTCAAACCTGCCAAGCCGCCTTGGACAAGCGTGGCGGGTATACTGTCCGTTCCCCTATAGTGGGAGGCCCGAGCCCAGCAGTGGGACATTTATGGGCTGCTATTATATATATATATATATATATATATATATAGTGCAGTGTGAACTAGTTGCATCCAGTTTTATTTGTATTTGTTTTATACGTGTTTGTACAGTTCTAATAAATTCTGTAGCAATTCCAAAGGCGTTTATTTTAATTCGAGTCCTATAGCTCGTAACAATATTATGGATTAGTTCAATTATTTCATTGTTATATTCAGTCAGGTTGTAGTCTAGTTAATAGATTAACTTTTGATAACATTCAAAGAAAGAAGTCTAAGGTTGATGTGCATAAACATTTAATTGACGATTAAAACAAAATAATCACTGTTCAGTAGGGTCGCGCAAAAAAGCCGACTTTTTTTATTCAATATTTTTTCTCGTTTCGGTATAATTTTATAGACCAAAAATATTAAGTTTCTGAAAGTTTCAGCTTAAAATTTCAATTTTAAAAGGTCGCTCATAATCTTTTTTAATTTACTTTAGATTTTTTCGAGCGAGTAATGCACTTAGTGACGTTTTTGCCACGACCATAATGACCGTGGTCGCCATGTGGAACGGCAGCCGCAGCATTTTGGGCATTGTGAGATACTAAAATAACGCGGCCCTTTACAACGTCATAAGTTTATACGCTTGCAAAAATCGATTAGCCCACAAAATTGTTAAGAAGATAAAAAATATCTGAATTGATTTAATTGTTTCCCAAATAAGAACTCAGTTTTCATACAAAATGGCGAAGAAACTTCTAGAAGATTATTTGTTAAGTAAATTGTATGTGTTATTAAAGTCACCTTAGGCAATTTATCTTGAAAATCGACTCTAACATATCACGTTATCGCATAAAACAGCAAATGGAAGCCGAGAACTCAAGTGACGCGGAAAATGGAAATAGCTATTACCTTCAAAATTGCTACTTATCCTATCCATATCCACTAGAAGATGTGAATTTAGAGGAATCCCATCAAGTCAGAGTCACTCACTTGTTAACGGGGATTTTCGTCAATATCTAACCCACTTGCTAAGGGAATGAGATCGATTTCCTCGAGTTTTTATTGTATTAGGATTTTGCAAGATGATGAGAGTGCTATGATGCTGGCCGTAAGGCTCTTGAATAAATATAACTTCGATCTTAAAACTGGCTTTAATTTAACTTTTTGTATTTCTTTTATTGCATGCGTTCAGCAGACAGGCAGACGGCCCACTTGATGGAAAGCAGTTACCATCGCCTATAGACATTTGCAACATTAAAGGTGCTACAAATGCGCTGCTGCTCTGTCAAGGGAGACTGGAACCTGGTCACTAATGCCGGAACACAACTCAAGGTTGTTATGGTGACATACTTTACACCAGGGGTGGTAGCCATCCAGTCGGGCAAATACCCTACCACCTGGCAAAAAATTAACTCTAATAAAAGTATCTTTCAGTAGTTAAAAAAGGCTCTTGTAACTAGCTTTACTGCAAAATTTTCTAGTAAACATATTATAAGCGAATAATTGAGTTGGGAACCCGAACACGTAGTAACACGGATTGTGGTATATTAAGCAAAGTAAAGAATACAACAAATCTACAACTATGAACGTGGTAAGTGTATCAACTACAAAGATATGTAGCATTGTTTTTATACATTCAATTGTAACGTTGGAAGTATAACATTGAATTTTAATGTATAGGTTTATTACAATAAAGCTAGATTTACTTATTTTTTATTGCATGAGTTTAGCAGGCAGGCAGACCAGCCACCTGGTGGAAAGCGGCTACCATCGCGTATTCACATTTGTAACACCAAAGGTGCTACCAATTTGTGGCTATTAATGCCGGAAAACAACTCAAGGTTGTTATGGCGGCATACTCTAGACCAGGGATGGTAGCCATCCAGACTGGCAAATGCCCTACCACCTGGCTGTGGGTGATTTTACCTCTTACGACAAGCCGCCCCAACGCAGGTAATTGTATTCTTTTTCCGTTCCTGCACAGATAAATGTAACTTATTTACTTAAAACTTATAACTCTTTGTAACTATTACCACCTCCAATTTAGTATTACCATGAAAGAAAAATGTACCGCGTAACACACACAATCACAGTTGGCTCTACGCATCAAGAGGAACCCAATTCTACTATTACTATCTCCTCAAAATTGCCGGACACTGGTCTCAATAGTAACTATGCCTGATTTCGGTATTCTGTTAATTCCAATGACGCGCCAGTGGTATACCACTAACTTTATATTCGGCCGAATATTGTCTATTATTTGAATACCAAATTTTATTCAATGTTTTAATGCTGCTAAATGCTATTTAAATAACCTTTAAATTTAATATTACGTTCCGGCCAGTTTTAAAATGTCAGAATCAAATGAAAAATCGTTTAAAATTGCGCTGAAAACCGTTAAAACATAGTTTTAATTATGTGTACCTATCATACGCGAGAACGTAAGAAACTACTTCACAAATTATTGCTTCAATACTTAGCTGCTACTCGCGAATCGCACATATCTTACGCCTAAAATTCGGTATTCAGCCAAATCACTATTTGTGGCATCTGTAATTGGTATTCCTTCACGCTAGCAACAAACAGATGAGTAAAAATAAAATAACTAATCTCTCAGCTGTTCAGTTAGATGGTGTTTATTCCACACCTGACGGTCATAAATATCTCCGGGAAGAAAGAACAAGTTGTATAGCGATATCAGTTTTATCTCGCGTACAGTTGATTTCAAGTACCAGGGGACCATAACTTTGTCGGAGTAAACTTGTTTCGACTTGCTCACTTTGTGGACGCGCCTTTCAGATAGCGATTCTCAAAGTTAGGCGTCAAATGAAATATTAATGCCATTAACGCCTTTGTTGAACGAAAATAGATCTGTTCTGTCTTGACGAGTGAAAGCTTTGAGAATTTAACAAGTCTGGACACGGCCGAGTATTTACCCAACTTCGCCTCTCGGGTACGTACAGGTTGTTATAAAGTTGTCAGAGAATACTTGTGCAAACGGCTCACTAGAAGGAAAAGAGAGACATAGCTCTTTCGCTCTAAAGAGCTGTATTAATCTTTTAGCTCTTTAGCTCATTCAGTTCAATATAGTCATAGAGTAGAAATCGGAACGCCGCGACGTGGCTTCTCTCGCTCTAGCTCCTTCTAAAGCCGAAAAAGCTAGAGTGAGCCGTGTTGTGATGCGCAAAGTGAATTTTTAATTCATAATTCTACTTATGTAAACAACTGTGTTTATAGTACTTTAAAGAAAACAATGATGATCATGCATTATTTTTTATTATTTTACGTCAACAGAAAAGTATATCACATACAAAAAATGCTTAAGTATTCTCAACTTTATATTTATAAGCAAGTATTTGCCTGTTCGTATTGCCGACATTGTGCTCTGTGTTGGCAACTGAGCTGATTGAGCCGATGGGCCATTGTGCTATATGTTCACTAACTGAGCGAATGAGATATAAGTTTTAAAATCGCTAATTCGTGAGCGACCAAAGTGTATGTCAGAGAATCAGTGTTTTTGTATGCCTCAAATTAATCGTATCTCGTGTAGAGAATGTCAGTACAAACTACCTTTTATTTTTCACATTATATTCCATTAATATGACCTCTGTGGTTGAGTAGGTTAAGCCTTTGCCGGTATAACTCACTGGAATGCAAAGGTCCCGCGTTCAATTCCCGGTATGGTAAATTGAGTAAACAAACCAAACTTTATCTACAGTGATCTAGGTGTAACATTAACATAACCTACTTAACCCCCACGTACATATAATATTGTTACGAACTACAGTACTCGAATTAAAAATGCCGTTGGAACTACTATAGAATTTATTAGAACTGTACAAACACGTATAAAACAAATACAAATAAAGCTGGATGCAACCAGTTCACACTGCACGATTCAATGCAATTCGACACGCGTAAAGTCCGTCGTCTAATCGCTAATCGAGAGTACTACAAACGTCTTACTCGTCTCGTAGTCGTCGCTTCACAGCCTGCCCCTCCATTCGGGCATCGTCTTATACTAACTACACAGTACAAAAAAAAGATTGAGCGCGCGCACTGAGTTTCTGAGAAATAGTAATTTGCACACCTGCGAACGGCTAACAAAGTCGAAAACAATAACAATAAGGATTAGTTCGGCCCTAATGATGGTTATAAAACAAATAGAAAAACAATAGCATATTTTTCTTAATTACAAATTTTAAACACAAAAAGAATTCCTTAATCCGACCGGGAAGACAATAGACTGCGCTTACAATAGGCAGCTGTCCGCTTATCTTTGACGGCATGTAACAATATGTACAATGTGTGTGTTAGTCTGCCAATTAAATTATTTTCCTTAGCATCCCTTGTAAATTTCTTTTCAAAATTATACTAGCGGATAAATCCGCAAATTCTTATGTATTTATGATACGTGTCAAAATAATACAGAACATAATACCTTGTTTGCTGCCTATCATATAAACTAGATACATGTCAGTTGTCAGTTTCATAATGAGATTCACCAAAAGCGGCCATTTTAAGGCCCATGAAATCAATCACAAGTTTGGTGACTTACAGACAAAAATTTTCCTCAAATAAATGAAATTCTCGATATAACAATTTGTGAACTTTCCATTGACAAAAATACCTGTAGAGTTTAGATCTGTTTTTACTCAAAGACTTTTTTATTGGACTTGAATGAAATACGTGTTTACTGCATAAGGTGCCTTTCCTGAATGTTGGAAAGTTGCTAGAGTGGTTCCAATGCCCAAGGGAGATTCCGGATCGGATATTACTAACTTCAGGCCTGTGGCGATATTATCAGCATGCGCAAAAATATTTGAGTCGATAATCCATAAGTGTATTTTAGATCATGTAACTTGTCAGTTCTCGGAAGCTCAACATGGTTTTAGACCAGATCGTAGTACAAACAGCAATCTTCTTAACTTTATGTCATATGTTATTCCGTTGGTTGATGCTGGGGTCCAGGTCGATACTACCTATTTTGATTTCAAAAATGCCTTCGATTTGGTAGACAATGATATATTGTTGACAAAATTGGCAGCAGTAGGATGTACTCCTAAGCTATTAAACTTTTTTGCTAATTACATGAGAGATCGTCAACAGTTTGTCGACTATGCTGGTTTTAAATCAGAGCCATGCTATGCACGATCAGGAGTTAGTCAGGGAAGTAACCTGGGACCACTCCAGTTTATTATCATGATTAATGATTTGCCCAGGGTGGTGAAAAATTCCAAATGCCTTTTGTTTGCAGATGATTTAAAGTTGTTACTTGCGGTCAAAGATGAATCGGATTGTGAACTGCTCCAGAAGGACATGGATAAAGTAGCAGATTGGGGTGAAAAAAATAAATTATTTTTTAATACGACAAAATGCTCTCTTTTTTCCTTTAGCAGAAACAAAGGGCTTCTCCATTACAACTATTTCTTGGTTAACGCAGCAATTAAAAGAGTTGAAACGGTGCGGAATCTTGGAGTATGTCTTAATAGACAGCTAACTTTTTGCGATCACATAATTAACATTTGTAAGAAAGCTTATCGAAATTTTGGGTTTGTATTACGTCGAGTAGAAGGTAGTAATAGTATTTATGTTGTTAAACATTATTTAACGCTTTAGTAAGAAGCCACTTAGAAAGCAACGCTATCATCTGGGCTCCACGTGAAACTAAATATAATCTCATGTTGGAGCGCATACAAAATAAATTTACTAGATTTTTATACCTAAGACTTTATGGTGTTTACCCATTTTATCCTTTGATGTACCCCACCTTGTTTGTCTTAGGCATGGTTGGGTATAATCATTTGGCATCCAGACGAAAGTTTGCATTGGTCTCCTACCTACTTATTTAAATTGTTAAGAGGTAAATTATTTAACCCAGGTATATTAGCTGAAATGAAATTGAACATTCCAGCGAATTTTGTGATGAGACGTAGGCAGCCACCAATGTTCGTAGTACCATACGGCAGGACCAACTTACTTAATAAGGCGCCGATGACACAGGCCTTGCGAACATTGAACAAGATATGTCAACAAATTGACAATTTTATCTGTACTGTGACTGAATTCACAAGAACTGCATATTATATTATATGTTATGACGACTGAATATGTATATATTCTATAATGTATTATGTGTACCACGCTATCGTATTGCTGACAACTGTAATGATAGCGATGTTTGTAAGCTAATAAATAAATACATTTTAGTACTGACTTGATACCATATAGTACATTAATATAATTTGATACTAACATCGCGACAGTTGTGAAAGCAGCTAAGTTAACACCAAACAGATACAAATAATTAAAGTTATCTCCTTTCAAATGAAATTTCAAGGATTTTTGTGCAATCTAGAGTGACAAATGATTCAAATTAAAATCTCTTCGACTACCTCATTCCTTTATTCCACGACTATCGGTCTCGTCAGACGCTGTTCTGCCCTGAAAAAATAAAAATCTAGAACCCGATTCTAGCGCCATCTACCGGGTGTAATTGTGCAACTAAACCATCCCGGGACCTACTCATACACACATAAAATTTCATCTAAATCGTAGAACCCGATTCCAGAGCCTACTGTGTCGTTTAGATTGGTTGGTTACATTATAGAAGTATTAATAGGGATCCCTAATTTTTATAAGTCTGTCAAAGAGGCTAACAAACCGATTCAGGCATGGCTAAGTAGTCAACTTACGACGATACTGAAAATGTGCTAAAAAAGATCACCGTCTGAATAGTGTGATACGAAAATGCGTAAAGACAGACACACAGACACAGACACACACACACACACAGGCGCGCACGCACGCACGCGCAAATCTGCCAGCTGTGGCCATAAAGATCGGCATTGGTCGACAACTACAGGCTTCGTCTAGTTTGGGACCAGTAGGTAACATAAATAATGTAAATTTGACTATAATAATAAAGATAATTATTATATTAATTAGCGACAACGTAACATTCGAATCGTGAAAGAATTTTTGAAATCAGTCCAGTAGTTTTTGAGTTTCTTCGTTACAGACATACAAAAATACAAATCTTTTCTCTTCATAATATTAATATAGATAACCAATCACTAATACAAATAACATTCGCAATATATTTTATTTGAATCGCAACAATCGCTTCATAGATTCCTGATAGCATCTCTGGCATATGGTATAATATATTTATGTGTCCCATACACATATATTCCCCGGCAATAGCATAACAAAATTGTATGTATACCAAAGTGGTTCTAGTTGTTTTCTCAAGGGTGAATTATGTCAATTGCCAGTTCATTTAACATTTCCTTTGTTCTCATCCCTTCATAGAACGGACATCCTCGCTACTCTAGGCTGGATGAACAAAGAGAGAATTTGTATCTTTTTAAGTTTTCGCGATTTGTATACATAATAAAACTACTTTTTAATAGTTATAATTAACACTTTGGCTACCGTGAAAAGTGGCCGAAGCGTTAGTATATAAATTAAATAAAATACCGCGCTTAAAATCGTTAAAACGTAGATAGATAGATAACACTTTATTGCTCACAAAAATAAACAAATACAGAAATAAAATGCATAATTACAAAACTTCTTGGCAAAACTACAGGCGGCCTTATCGCTAAAAGCGATCTCTTCCAGGCAACCTAGCTTAAAATAAATTTTTAACTACTCTGGCGATGTAGGTGGAGCAGAAAAAGATAGGACTGTACAATTTAAATATACATACTTACAACTAATTTATAAATTGAATACATACATCAATATAATACTAATATATTTACGTATATACAAAAAAATATCTAAATAAATTTACTTGTTAACATTACATATGACAAGCATTTTATATTAACATATATTATAATAGATAAATAAGTAAATGATCAATATATTACACATATTTATTTAAAGACAAATAGTACTTTCTAAGGGAGTACCAAAATGTAGGTAATGTTTTGGCCTCTCTGACAGTAAGAGGCAACGCATTCCATAGTTTGACAGCCTGCACTATAAAAGAGTTATCATAAAAGGATGAAGGTGCAGGCAGGTGTCACGAGTCTACAATATGTATCTGAGCGCAAATTGTGAGAAGTGGAGAGGCGAAGGAAATCAAAACGTTCCTTAAGGTAAGGAGGACTATTAGGATTAAATAGTATATTAAAACTTAAAACGGAGTATTATTAAAGGGAATAATGTGGCCAGATAAAATTGTTTTATCTATGCAATGATTAGAGCGGTAAGTTAAATTGAAAACTAGTCGCTATCTGTGACTTGCACGTCCATTGACACAGTGTGGCACGAGCAAACTTTCTCCAGTTTGAATCAGATTTTTCTTGGTGCGAAGCTTGCAAACAGGCAGACGGCGTCGACACACAGGTCGCGTTTATTGCGTGAGTTCGGCGGACATGCAGACGGCCCACCTGATGGAAAGCGCTTACCATCGTCTATGGATATTTATAATACCATTATCTTGAAGTTGAGAACCAATAGAAAAAATTAAAGCTTGTGGGGGTTGATTAAGGTGAGTGGTGCGTTGATGATGGCTGCCCTGTTGGATGGGGTGACGCACGACTGGCGAGAGCCCATGGCTCCGAGAGGGAGTACAAAATAAGACGACGAGTTGCTGTATTCTTGCAGTATATTAATTTCTTAATTGTTCCTAAATTAACTTAGACTGTATATATATACAGAAACCTTATCATTTACGTGACGTGCACGCTAGTCTAATCAATCTATACATATAATAAAATTGTAGAGGTCGAATTTCTGTACAATGAAAAAAAATGCTAAAAACCGATTCAGGGGGATGTAAGAAGTGAAATAGAAATAATTTAGATTTTTTTTCAAATTTTTTGTTTCTGTTTGTCTGTCTATTTGTACCGGCTAATCTCCAAAACGATTGGACAGATTTAAATGAAATTTTGCATGGTAGAAGCTTATATTCCTGATCAACATATAGGATACTTTTGATCCCGAAAAATTAAAGAGTTCCCACGATAGTTAACAAAACTTTCCACGCTGACGAAGTCGCCGGCAGAAGCTAGTACTAAATATTATATTTACAAGTTTATGAGATTGGGCATTTTACTGACAGATGCCCAATCTTATCGACAATTGTAACAGCGATATCATCTATCTGTATTTACATAACATCACGTTCATGTATTAACCATAATCTTTAACTGTGCTAAATTATACATCAATACATTGGTGGATGAAACGTGACGCAACAAGGATCACCGCCCCCGCGGTCTCGGTCGGATGCTTGGTAGGTCGGATCCTCGGTAGGTCGGATGCTCGGTAGGTCGGCGGCCGGTCGCTAAAAAGGCAGAGTGAAGGCTGACCTGTCTGAGCTTCGACCCGATAATTACTAAGAAACTACGCAGGACAGGGAAAAATTTTATGTTCTCGTTTTTCGTACTCTGAGCCAACGCAGTAAGTAAGTAAATAATAATACCAACGTGCTACTGCTCTCTAAAGGGAGACTGTCGGAACACAACTCAAGGTTGGCGGCGGCATACTCTAGAGCAGGGATGGTAGCCATCCAGACGGACTAATACCCTACCACCTGGCTGTAGGTGGCCCCTCTTACGACAGGCCGCCCCAACGCAGGAAATTGTATTCTTTCTCCGATCCTGCATAGCCTTTAGGGTGAAATAGGGGATGCGATGGGGTATATGGGCCACCGGCCCTTACTCATGGTAAGAAACGTGATTATCTCAACAGTTACTATTTCACACCGATCAAAGCTGCAACCAAGATCATGTTTCCAACATGGCTCTACGCGTAGAAATTATTCCTATATATTCATTTTCCTTCAGATTCCTACTAAAACTTCTTGAATGAATATTGCCTGGATTATAGTGTGGGGACCGAGGGTAGTATTTTCTGGCAGCGCAAGCCAATCTCAAGACTTTTAGAAAAAGGTAGAAGATTCTGAAAGGAAAAGACAAGGACAGATTCATTTTAGAAAGGGATAGATGATGAGTATAAGAATAACAGAATGAAGATCGAAATTCTAGAATAAAAGGTTCAGAAAGGAAAAGACTGAAATAGATAGATGTATAAAAGGGATAGACAGTAAATAAAAGAAGATCGAAATTATGGGTTCCAGAAGATTCTTCCGGGTATATAAGCAGCGTAAGGCGCGCCTACCGAGCAGTTTAGAGTTGAGTTCAGTTCAAGACAGCGAAGCGACAAGTGCGATACAAGGGAGTTGCGAGAAGAGTTAGTTAAGTAGAAGACAGTGACGAGTTTAGTGGAGAGTTAGTGGTGCATTTAGTGGACAGGTGAGTCAAGAGTCAATTCGGAGGTGAGCACTGCAGTAGCAGGAGGTGGTCTACGTAATATCGGCGATGGTATTGTGAGTGAAACATCTCATTGTCGGAGAAGAGCGTCGTTAGCTGTGTGTACAGGGGCAACCCTTTGTAAGTCAATAAAAGCATTTAGTTGAAAAAAACTGGTGTTTACTTCCATCTTAAGTGCGTACCCCCACTAGCACGTAACAATATGTTTGTAAACCAAAAGTATCTTCCGCGTACATAAAAATCGGTTGGGAGGATGAAAAGTTATGAAGGAATAAAGAAAGTTCCACACTCATACATTAACCCAAAAAAATAACATCATTTTGTGGGTAGCGTGTAATAAGAAAACCTGAAAACAGCTCAATATGTAATGAGAGGCAAATTTGGTGTGTTTCAGCGTTGAACAACCGCGCTTAGGGCTTATTCACACGTTGACGAATTGTTCATTATTTCCGGATGGTATATATAATTAATACTTTACATTTTTCTAAAATTGCATTAACAATCACCATATTCACACGCTCGTCAATGGCGACAAAAAAATTGTGTGTGCGTGCAGTTCACACGCAGTAGAAGTGAAACAAAGTGTGACAAAGGGTGGGAGGATTTTAAATTTCGTGACGTCACATTTCATATATTATATCGTTTGTAGGGAGGCCCCGTATAGGGTGGAGGAGCGAGATGGAATGCTCCTCCGTCTCAAAGGAAGATCTTCCAGCGAGGCTATTATTGTTAATCGCAGGCATAGGCCCTTCTGTTATTGTTAAAAAATTGTATATATTTTATGTACGTTTCGGAAAACGTTTGCGACCTAAATTATTGCACAGCGCCATCTATTGGATTGTAAGTGTTACACTACACACCCCCTTGCTGAGACTGGAAGTTGATGGTAGTCGAATGAAGTCGAGAGTTGTTCACAGCTATCAGTGCTTCTCGTAGTTTGCCAATTCATTTGTCACTTGGCATTCCAGTGAGTCGGACTGGATACAGTTCTAGTCAGTCAGAACTTTGTTGGTGGTCCCAGTGAGTCGGGGAGAGCAGGAACTCGTGTGTCTGTTTCCAATGTGTATGGACAGACGGCTGGAGTGGGCGATTAGCTTCACGCAGTTCACATGGCTGGACTGTGTTGGTTGTTAAGTGGATGACCATCCATAGGAAGCAGTGTACAGCAGCCGTGATTTGATTGCCCAATTCGCCTGAATGCGTAGCCGTGGTAGTAGGGATGGAAGTACATCGCGTTGCAGATGTGCGAAGTAACCCTATAGTGGCTACCAATGATGATTGACAGTGGAGGCTAGCAGGATATACTCAGTGTCTTGAGTTATGCGGGGAGTGTGGTACTGATGATGGTGCTTGAAGTTGAGGTTGAATTGAAGTTCTATGGAGTTGGAGGTTTAAGGTTGAAGTGAAATCTTAAAGTTAATTTTTGATTCTTGATTGAAGGTAGTTTGAGATCATGAAGTTATTGAAAGTTGAAGTTAATTGATTGAAGTTATTGAAGATTGAAAGGTTGCGTGTTCGTTAGTCGGGGGTCACCAGTGTAGGGAGGCCCTGTATAGGGTGGAGGAGCAAGATGCAATGCTCCTCCGTCTCAAAGGAAGGTCTTCCAGGGAGGCTATTGTTGTTCCTCGCAGGCCTAGGCCCATCTGTTATTGTTGGAAATTTGTATATATTCTTTGTGCATCTATTGGCTTGTAAGTGTTCCACTACAATTCGAAGATATTATATCGAAAATGTGGTAATTCGTGAGCGAGTTGGCGAGCCCCATTTAAGTAGCGCCGCGATCCAGTTTATAAATGTGCATGGTTATTCATTTTGAAGATTATAATTTACATGTACGTCTTCTTACTTGGTTGTTTTTATTTTTGTATTTGTATAATAATAAATAATCTGTTTATTGCAAATGGAATTCTACAGATTATTTATTGAAATTAATGAGGCTAGCACCGCTTCAAAAATCAATTTTAGTGCTAAAGTAGAAACGACGCAATAATCTGTCCAGCAACATATCTTTATAATTATTATATATATGTATAGATTCGTGTTTTTTTTTTTTGTAAATTATTGAATTAATTACAAGGTTTAAGTTAATAAAAACTGAAAGAGCTTGGTAGCGATCGCATTTTTCCTACTCGGTGCGGTATAAAAAAATATCGTATTATAAGCCATCTGGCACAAACGATGCATCACAAATTTTTCAAAATTGTCTACTGAAAGTTCTTAAACGTTTTCTGGGATTTTGTTGTTTCTAATACCGAATCATCAATGATGGGTGCACGTGTGAATGGGCCCTAATTCAGTGGACGTGCGGCGACGGCACTGCGCACCGCGGGCGTATTTTGTGTTTATTGCACGAACAGCCTCCGGGGGGGCTCTCGCCTCGGCAAAGTATGTATTTATTTAGGCGAATGGCAACGCAACATTACAGCGAAGTTATTATGAGCAGGTTCAATGAATGTTTAATAGGTCATCCACGTTCGGAAAGGCTTTGAGACAATTCTAAGGAATACTCTTCAATCACAATTATCAGTGGCGGATTTACCAGCAGGCTGGAGAAAAAAATTGTTACATATTACCATGTATGTATCATCCGTGCAGGAACGGAGAAAGCCAGCCTGTCGTAAGAGGCGACAAAACAACCCACAGCCAGGTGGTTGGGTATTTGCCCGACTGGATGGCTGCCACCCCTGGTCTAGAGTAGGCCGCCATAACAACCCTGGGTTGTGTTTCGGCATTAGTGGTCAGGTTCTAAATCTCCCTTAAGAGAGCAGCAAGTGTCCAAAGACGATGGTAACTGCTTTCCATTGAGTGGGCCGTGTACCTGTCTGCTGAACTCATGAAATAAAAGAAATAAAAAATACGGGGTGAATTTTTCATGATTTCTCAAAAATCAATTATCCTTGTCAGGGAATCGAATCGACTAATTTTGCAAAATTAAATAAATCTATATATTAATACGCGAAGCAAAAACTTTGTACCCCTTTTTAGGAAAAATGCGCGGACGGAGGAGTGTGAAATATGGCATACTTATAGTTTACTATTATATAAAGCTGATGAGTTTGTTTGTTTATTTGATTGAACGCGCTAAGCTCAGGAACTACTGGTCTGATTTGAAAAATTCTTTCGCTGTTAGATAGCCCGTTTATCGAGGAAGGCTATAGGCTATATATTATCACGCTAAGACCAATAGAAGCGAAGCAAATTCCACGAAGACGACATCGCGGGCACGGCTTGTAGTTTATATAGAGAAGAAGCGATGAATGCTAATATTTTTAAAATTATGCATATAAATACATTAAATCAATAAAAAAACATTACACACACTACCACCATGTATTTGACACACACACGCATATATACTCTTTTGTTTATTGTTTAAGTCAAATTAACAGTGTAGCGGCGAAATCTGTGATTATAGAAGTATAGTCTTTGGCAACAAATTATTATGGTCGAATTTCGACCAAGGGCGACCACTAGTCCTATATTACTATACCAAATCATAGTGCAGCTTGTTAGGATCAATTTCTGTGAAGGAATGTCTAACACCAAACCATGGGCAATGGTTGTTTTTTTTATACATTGATTAAGCCTTACCTAATTATATTAAACTAGCTTGTGACCGCGACTTCGTCCGCGTGGAATAGTTTAAAAAAAGTAAGTTAAAAAAATCCCCCGATTGTGAAGCATTCTTCATTGGTGCTCCGCTCCTATTGGTATTAGCGTAATGATATATAGCCCATAACCTTCCTCGATAAATGGGCTATCTAACACTGAAAGAATTTTTCAAATCAGACCAGCAGTTCCTGAGATTAGCGCGTTCAATCAAACAAACAAACAAACAAACTCTTCAGCTTTATATATTAGTATAAGATATGGAAATGATAACAATTATTGTATTTTAAACAGGCATCTAAAATTAATATTCGAAATGCACGTTATTTTACCCTAATCAATCAAATGAGTAAATAGGCAAACATTGCTTGAGTTCGAATGAGATGCGGTAAAATGATCGGCGCAATTTCATGTTTAATTAATGTGTCGAAATTGAATATTTTTTTCAAAAACAACCCTTTCTCTTGGTTTGCCGTTTGCCATTGCTTCACAGAAATTGATCCTTACAAGCTACACTGTGATTTGGTATAATAATACAGGAAGTTTTATTTTTCAAAATCAGCCGATTCGATTTCTGTCAAAATCGGCCTCGAGAGTCCTTTGAGTGTGTTTCGCTAGTTCTTATAGTTTAGGATTCAGCCCTGAAGACCCACTTGCAAAATTCACCTGTATATCACATTTTTGACGAAAAAAATAATACCAAAAATGTAGTTAGAAAGTCGCGCACTGACGCCGACGATATGTACTTGGATGAGTATACAAAAATGTAATAGATATAAGATGAGCTATAAAACAAATATCCTACAACTATAAATCTATAACATAAAATTCTAAACATGCCGTGTCTGTATATTGAACCTATTTAAAAAATTACAACTGGGATTGACTATATACAGGATGTTTCAGCAAACGGAACACCTGCTTGAAACCATTATAGTATACCGGGAATATATCTTAATTAAGATGCATTATAATTTTATTACTTAACTAGCTGTACCCGGCAGACTTTCCTGCCTTTAAAAAATAAAAATCTAGAACCCGATTGCAGCGTCATCTACCGGGACCGAATGTTAATCTAAACTCGAATCAACATGAACAGAGTAGAAAATTATTAAAGTACTTATATCGCTATTAAAAAATAGAGGTTGGTGGTAGAAGGATGAAAATTTAGGGTTGTATATATATTTTTTTTAATTTCTAAAATATAAATAAGAAATTTTGTAAAAAAAATATATATATTTAGGGATGGGTCACCCTTATCAATTAGGAGTATGAAAAATAGATGTTGTCCGATTCTCAGACCTACCCGATGTGCACACAAAATTTCATAGAAATCGGTTCAGCCGTTTCGGAGGAGTTTGGTAACTAACACCGTGACAGGAGAATTTTACATATTAGATAATAACAAAGATACAGGAAGAAAAAAATATAATTTTGGTTGTGCTTCTCCTTAACATTGTACACTAAGAATGATTGAACTTTGCATAAAACATTTGGTAAGTTCGTTGCCCATTAATAATGCCGCCAAACACAGACACGCCGACAAAGCAACCGCGCATCCGGCATACCGATAGTCGGCGTTTTTTATAAACTTCAGCTGACAGTTCGTGACCTCAAAGATTTGTAAACATTGTTAAGGGGATCCTATCAAAAGTACGTCACTGCTGAAGTTAGTTTCATGCGTTTTTTCAATACCAGATGAATAAATTTAAAAAGAAAAAAATATGTTCGATTTCAAATCTTTATGCGAAATCATGGTGATGAGAAGTGAAAGTTTAAACGGTCATAACTCTAAAGTTAAATTTTTAAGAATTTCTCCCTTTTTGTAACTGCACGCTAGTGTTATGCCCATTTAAGTAGGTGTTCCGTTTGCTGAAACACCCTGTATATAAATGATGGAGAACACGATGCATTTTTTAGATTTCTTGTCTGTTTGTCTATTTGTTCGCGATTCACGTAAAAACTACTGAGCCGATTTCGATGCGGTTTTTACTGATCGACAGCAAATTCTTAGAATTAAAATCTGCGCTACATGTTATCCCGGGAATCTCCCGGGAAATTTTCTGGGAATGATTTAAAATAGCCAGATTAAAAAATAATCGAATTCCAACCTGATTTTTTATTGATCGATAGCAAATTTTATCTAATAATATTTGTTTGTAATTGTTCGGGTGCATAAAAATTAGCTTACTCCGACTCACTTTTCACTTAAATGATAGCTTACATTCTTTTTTTAAATGCTGCGGTAGTTTGTGTCCCGGGAATCCCGCGGGAATTTCAAGTCAAGCGTGGACGAAGTCGTGAGCATATCCTAGTTAATAGTATAAATTCCGTATAGACAAATAATAAGTTCAATATTACTTATACAGTCTCTGAGATAATTATGCAAATGTTTAAATAATTTGTAATACGAGCCTGAGGGATAGATATCACTTATACTCGTATCTATCCCTCTTACACCACAAACTCATCTCAACGTTCTCAATTAAACAAAGACTATTCGGTCTACCAAAAGCTTCTCATTCATTCTCATAATAGCATACAAAGTAGAACACGATTAACTAAACAACATACAAAGGCCAACTAACAGTTAACAAGGCGTATTGAGTTGTTTGCGTCTCATTAGCGAGACTCCCGGCTGCGGTCGGACACCGCGCCTCCGACCCTCGGGCCCCCGGGCCCCCGAGCCCCCGAGCCCCAGCCCGGCGACTCCCATTGTTCCACACGTCCTCATTGCCACATATGGTATGTTAATTAATTGCAGACAACATTCTCGTTCGCCATAACAATATATTAGGTAGATAGGCCAACTTGATGAGGTAAAAGCTTAAAGAGTGTGCCAGTTGAAGAATACATATATTTAGATCAAATATTATCAACTAAGGTCACAATCCAAAAAGAAATAGAAATGGTCCTTATCGTCTTTTGTGCAACTATTGGCTGCATTTCTACAAATAGAATCAAGTTCAAATTCAAAGTTTTTTATTCAAAATAAGTTCCACTGGAGAACACTTTTTGAAGGTCATATAAATATAAGTTAAAATTTAATTTTTCTTCCTATTCTATGTACACCGCTTCGCAACGTGTTATTGCTGTTAAGGAGAAGAAGCGGCAAGAAACTCCCCAGCAACACGTCTAGCTAAATATTTCTTTAAGTTTCTTGTCTTTTTTTAATAAGTTTTATACAGAAGTATGTACAGAATTATTGGAATTGTAGCAAACATTGCATACTCAATAAGACCAAGACACAATAAAAGGAAAGAAAAATATTATTAAAGTTATCATAAATCCCTTACAAGCTTGGCAAGATAACGTTATACAAAATATAGTATAAGATGTTAGAGCTAGCTGCTATGTAAAGACTAATTCATTCATTCTTAGCTGAAATCATGAAAGTAAAGATATACCTCTAACAGAAAAAGAAAAGTTTTTAACATCTGGCTGCCAAACTAGGAGCCTTACAGTTAAAAATATCCAGAAAATAAGAGGTTAATAAACTCAATAAAAATGCTATTTTTTATTGAATTTATTGGAGTTTATTATTGGAGAAAAATTAAGAGACAGATTAAAATTTTTGCAACTGCAGCGGCAACAAAAATCCAACCACAGTGGCAACTTGTAGCCTGATAATGAAAACGATGTCATTTATGAGGATAAAAGTATCCTAAGTGTTGACCCGGGATATAAGCTAGCTCTGTGGCGAGTTTCATTTAAATCTGTTCAATAGTTTTCACGTGATGCTCGAACAAACAGACAGATAAAAATTCTAAAAGTTGCATTTTCGGAATGTGCTCAGATTGAATTAGACTACCTGATGTTTTCTCTCTTAGTATTTTATTAAATTTTTCGCGACTAGTACACATAATAAAACTACGTTTTAATGGTTTTTAGCGCGGTATTTTATTTGATTTTTATTATTCTGACATTTCGGTCACTTGTCTCTTTTTTAAACTCATTGAACAAACTAGATACCCCCAACAGTTTCGTTGTACTATAGATTAAATGATAAGTCGTTGTTGCCTAGTGTTAGTAGTTAACGCCCTCGCGCTCTAAATTGAAAGACACGGTTTCGAATCCTGACCGGAAAAGCATGTAGTACTTCTTAGGCATATTTCTGACCTGATGAGCTTGTTGTTCTAATTCCCACGTACTTTCGGTGAACGGAAACATCGTAATGATTCAAATTGAATTTAGATTTCAATCATCTCCTCCTCCCTCCAAGAAAATGCGAAGCCCGAGTCCATCAGTGCGACCGCTATGGACTGTTATTATTATAATGGGCCATTCACATGAAGAAAGTTTCTTGCCTCGAAGATACAATTGTCACAAGCAAGAAAAAAAATGTGATCATGTAAACTAAATATACGATATCGTACGTGGAAGGGCGATAATCGCATGGTCATTGAATAATGACGTCTCTGTGTAAACAAAATTTGAAAGCAATAATCGCGAGTTCAGCAGTCGCAAGCATGAGTGTAATGCGCGAGGGTGTTTAAATTATCTCTGCTCTTCTAAGACAAGAATTAATTAAACGAAAGTGAAAAAAGAGGTTGGGTTACAAAATGGATAGAAAGAAGAAACACTTTAGAAGCCTCAAATACGTTCTGACCTGATGAAGAGACATTTAAAAATATGTTTTGTGCTACTAAATCATAGTTTTCATATTTACTACAAAAAGCACACCGAGCTTCATTGGCAAGTTTCACATTTAAATCTATTCAAAGTGATTTATACGACACTCGCTAGAACTTGAAAAAATGTCATACGAGATCTAGTTTAGACAAGTCGAGAAATCATAGGCAAATATCCCAAGGCGATTTGTGTCGTACAAAACTTTTGGTGATAATTCACTTTACGATTACCGTATGACGTACTCGTAGGCGATTTTTTTTTTTTTTGTTGAATGTAAACATGTCGATTATTGTTTAAAGAATATCGCTTAAGAAAATTGTATACGACTTCTCGCTCCAAGACGTGCGATAAACTCTCTCCATTTAAATGGCCCTTTAGTGGATAAGTTGTGACAGCTGAAAGGTAAACGGATCTGCGTCCTACTAAAATGACGTAGGTTCAAATTAGGGCTGAGAAGTCTGCACAACTTGGGCAGTTTTCCGGTCAAATGTGCATATTGTTACAATAACCACGTACTGACATTAAAGACAACGTACTAATAAAAGCTGCACACCGTGGTAATCGATTTATGAAACCTACGAATCTGTCTTGGACTAAATTTTATGACTATTTACTTTACGTACTTAGTCTTTATTGTACACAAAATAGTTACAAATAAAACTACTTAATAGTGGTGATGTACAGAGGCGAGCTTACCCTAGAAAGAGTTTTCTTCCAGCAAATCTATATAGATGAGTAAATAGGTTGTTACCTACCTAAATTTACTTACTGAAAATAAATTTTACATTATAAACTACATAGTACATACACAAACTTACGTGCACATATATCTATACATACCTAGTATATACATATATAATATATATATATCAGTTAATTGAGACAGATTGCCTACTATTTTTAGTGAATCTAAAACATTTCAAACCGGTTTGGAATATTTGTTTAATGAAATATTTTCTCATTGTAAGACTTCATTTGAATTACGAGACGAATTTCAATTTCTTCTTAGACTAATAATTTAAAATAATATTCCAAAGTAAACGTAGATAAACAGAGAAATTATTACTTGGAATTGCATAAAATATATATATCTCAAATCGTTTAAAGGTTACAATCTAGGCAAAATTCAAATTAGCCGAGTGTACAAAAGGCACCTTTACACTCTTCGGTAATAATACTGTTACGAGTTGCAGGACTCGAATTAAAATGAACGACAAAGATAGATCCACATCTGTCTACCTGTAGAAACACATTTTATTATCTTTTCGGCATTTGGACTTGTTTTGTTTACTTTGTGTTTAAAATTTGTGATTAAAACAACAGCCCATTGTGTATTGTAATCTTTTATGGTAGTCATTAGCCAGGTGTGATTCTAAGAAATTCGCCCCACGCGGTCGGGCAGACATATTGCATCTGTGCAGTATAAAGCAATGCCCCAATGGAGAGATCAGCAGTCGAGCGATAACCACGAGCGAAGCAAGACTTGTGTACATTCGGTAATATATTTAGTGACGGATTTTGCGCGTGTATTTGAATAACGATCTTCTGCATTACGTTTGGACTTATTACGTTCGGTTATATTTGTACCTGTGTTATACGTGTTTGTATAGTTCTAATAAACTCTATAATAATTCCAACGGCATTTTAATTCGAGTCCTGCAACTCGTAAGAATACTGACGAGACGTGCTAAAAGTGTGTACTGTAATATCTCCATAAATTCCTTACATGTTTGGAAAAATTAAAAACGTTATACAGACGATTGTATAAGAGGCTGGAGCGAGCTGCTATGAAAATGAAGTTTTATCATTTAAATATTCTTCAATTCCTTTTTTAGCAAGATACTTTTTAATTTGTTTTTAAATTTAGTGAAAGGCAGATCTAACATTTCATTCGGGATCTTATTCAAGAAGCGTATACCAACCCCCAAGAAAGAGGACAATACTTTTTGCAATCTAAAAGATGATAATATCAGTCTATTACAATTCCCGGTGTTGAATTTGTAAACATCCTTATACTGCTTGTAGGCACTCAAATTATATTATTAAAAATATATTGGCAGGCGACCGTCATAATACCGATTTCCTTAAAGCTTTCTCTAAGAGACTCCCGAGGGCCGAGGTTGTAGATTGCCCTTACGGCTCTTTTTTGTAAAACAAATATGGTCTCTAAGTCAACAGCGTTGCCTCAAAAGTAAAATACCATAGGAATTGATACTATGAAAATAACTAAAATAAATTAGTCTAGCAGTCTCTTCGTCAGTGAACTCCCTAACTCTTCTGACCGAATATGCAGCAGAACTAAGTTTTCCTGCGAGACTATAGTCGACGCATTTTAAACGGAGTCGTCGGGCAATAAATGTCACTGACAGTAGGAATGTGCACGCAATGCAACCCGTTATCGATACTTAGCTCCCTGTGCACGCGGGGTCGATGCGTCATCGTGACCTTCATTAGCACTCTGACTCCTGATTGGTCGTTACGAGTAAAGGTTGTTGTTTTTCTATAAATATAATATTTTGTGTTATGACACTCATTACATTACTTACGCTTCGTTACGCAATACGCACAATGGAGAATTTATTTTCTAACGTTAAAACTATTTTAAGAGATCAAGCACCACCTCTGATAATTAACCTACAGGAAGATGACACTGATGGGAAAGATACGGATGAGGATTTTTGAAGAACTAAGAAATATCCCTAGAAAAGATAAAAACGGCCCTTTTCAGGGCCACATTACGATATATACAGTTTCTCTATGATTACGTCGAAACAAACATTTTATCTTATAAATTAAAAGCTTTTATTTTCGCGAAAAATGATTCCTATTAATAATTAACATAATTTAGCATATCGATCGTACCTATCCCGTTATCGATATGCACTTCTACAATTCTTACGCACATCACTACACCTCTCCATAAGACCTGTAAGTGCGAGCGAGGCAGACAGATAATTATGATTTATGACCCGAAGTCTCAGTTCATAATGCGTCGACTATAGATATATTATATACACGCGCCACTGAAATAGTAAGTAATACAATACAATAATAGTAAGTAGTCATAGGCAAGTCTTCTGCGCGCGCCTTATATTTGTGTTAGTCCAGTGAACGGCGCTTGTTTGTGGAGCGGCCCAGCCTTTGATCTCTCCTTTTTCCGTTTTATCCGATCGTTTCATGAATTTTAATTGCATTCAAGTTCATTAACTTTTGATTCGGAATCATGTTTGTTCATAATTAATAAACGGAATTGGATCCTTAATTTGTTTAATTTACATTCGGTTTGGGAATTTATTTTTGGACCATCAAAGAGTTCCTTTTTTCACTTGATCGTGCTACGATATTTTATTAGCAAAAAATCTATCTGTAATATTATACAATTCTAAAAATGCCGTGTCTGTACCTTAAAGCTATTTAAAAAAGACAAGTGTAATACTCTATAATCTATATAAACCATCGAAAAAATCTGTTTGTCTGTTTGTTCGGGATTCACGCAAAAACTACTGGACCGATTTTGATGCAGTTTTCGCTGATCGATACCTAATTTTTACACCTACAATCTACGTTACTTTTATCCTGAGAATCCCGCGGAAAATTTTCTGAGTATAATTTAAAATAGCCAGATTAAAGAAAAACAAATTCCAATTCCAGTCGCGGGCATATTCTAGTTTTAACAATAAGATCGGTAATAAAAAAGCTATCGCCAAAAATAAAAGTGATGAATGTCCAGACATTCAACGTTTATTTGACGACATTATGCTGGCGCATTTACATGCTTTTGGAAATCACGTACAATGCAAAGCGTATTTCTGTTCAAAGCAAGGTCAACACGAAAACGTACAAAACGAATTCTTTTTTAGTTCACTATGGCAGCGAATTTGTCTTTTAATTCAAAACATAGCAGGTCATGCGCGAAGTCTTATTCATGATGTAGACAGTAATATTGTGGAACATTATCACAACGTAGTAGCAAAACATATAGGAGGAAAACGAATTAACTACTCTTTAAAGCAATCATACAGTACAAGGTGTACTGCTGCAACTGCGGCTTTTAACACAAATAGGTCAATATCCGAGTTATATGACATTTGTCATGTTGTACATTCGATTATTACTAATTGCTGTCATATTTGTAAGGTGGTGTTTGTAGAATTTTATTACATGTATTGGAGTCAACGTCTTATTAAACGCCCATAAATTAAATTAAATATTTCTATAGATTTCTTATGTCCTACAACGATTACGTCAATTTCCATGCCTGTAGGTGGGTCAGTATAGTTTCGATAGCATTTGTGCTTTTTTAGTGTTACATCATCCTTTGTTCAGATCGCAGGTAAAGCAGTATTTATTTTAAACTCTGTAGTATAAAATTTGTCTTGTTCGCCGCCGTATGATAAAATGATGGTACTAGTGCCTGATAAGGTAGAGAATTTTTTTTTAATTATATAAGATCTTTTGGATTTATTTCTACCCGCAATCACATTGGTAATTGGTATACCATGTTTACTAACTCTGCTTCCAGAAATACGCCTTACATTGCACATGATTACTAAAGGCATGTAAATGAGTCAGCATAATGTTGCTAAATAGACGTTGTATATCTGGACATTTATCGCCTTTGTTTTTGACGATAGTTTTTAAATCACAGATTAAGTGTTCAATATAACAGTTTTACATAAAATTATAAGATAAATGGATGTTTATCCAGTTTGTGTTTTTATATCGTTACCTTCGTTATAATATGGCTGTATTGGTTTATATGTATACAGTGCGTTGGGATGATTTCAAAAACAGGGTCATTCTGAAAATTATTATTATCTACTCAACTATGCAATATTGTTTGCTGTAATCACTTTGATTTAGATGTTATTTTATATACTTCTCTTGCTTCAGTTATACCAGGTGGACGTAATCGTAGTACGTACATAAAACTAACTTTTCGTAAATAATTGAATTTTCAAGACTATAGGGATGTTTGTCAGAAATTACCACTATAGCTGAAATGGCCGAAATGGTAAATCATTAAAAAAACTGCTCTACTTTCTGGGATAACCTTTACATAAATCTATCCCATTATCCGGGATGAAAAGTATCCCTTGTCATTATTAAAATTACATATATACCGAATTTCAGGCTAATCGGTGTAATTGTAATATGTAATAATAGTTTTTTAATGTATAATTACATTATATATCAATTACCCAAACATTTTGAGTTAGTGTTGTAAAAAAAAATTATTATTACATTGTAGGTTTGTATTTGATAATAATCTCACCTGGTACTAGGCGAAGACACAGTCTAAGGTGGAGTTGAAGACACCGAAATTGTATAATGTTGGGCAGTACATGATTTTAAAATCAGTTTGTAAGAGTAACATGACATTTTGTACTGAACCAGTACAATGTACCACATCAAATGAGGCGAGGAGATTTGTATGGTTTGTACCGCGGCAGTACATTTGAAGCGGTGAGGCGGTGAGCGTCATTCCCTCATTTGTCCCGTTCAAAATTAGTTCGGAAATGTTCGTTAAAATTCGGATGTGCTCGAGCTCGGTCACCTCGTTTTACTAACAGTCGTACTATGACATTGTCATGTTGTCCCTCTTTGCAATGTCAATATCCGTAGAGGCGTTATTGTACTGTTGTAGCATATGCCTCGTTCCGTCCTTCCTCTTACTTTTGAGTAGTAGCCCGACAATGAGCGTGTATCAGTACCAATGTATTTTGTATGGGACAAATGTACCGGCTCACACTTGTACTGCTCATCGCTAGTTGTAGGTATCGGGAAAAACAGTCTTTTGCGGTGTAGGGGGTCAAGTTTTTTTTTTAAACAATTCTACGGACTCAAGTTCCTTACCCTTTCTTATAACTTAATTTTGAAGAAAGTTTTAAGTATATAAACACGCTTCTTGGTACTTTTTGTTTTTGTGTGTGATATTTATTCAACGATATTTGTGTTGTGGTGTATCTTACGAATAACTTATTATATTAATTTATTCTAATTTTAATACTAAACTTATACTAATGTAGAATGTATCTGTTACATGCTGGTGTTGTGAGGAAGTGCATGTGCAGTGTGTGCCTTATGTATAGACATAAGGCACACACTGCACATGCACTTCATGTGCAGTGCAGTGCACTGCACACATGCACAGGAAAAAACAACGCACATGGCACTAGTTAAGATAATATATATAGGTATAGACCTATATATATTATCTTAACTAGTGCCATGTGCGTTGTTTTTTCCTTTCTGTGTCTGGGTTATTAATTTTTAGGCTCTTTGTGTGTCTTGGTTTGCTTGTGACTTTGTGTGGTGTTATAATTTATTGTTTAATTGAGGGAATTAAGTTAGTTGTGTGGTGCGTTGATGATGATTACCCCGTCTGATAGGGTGACGCACCACTGGCGAGAGCCTATGGCTCAGTCGCCCGAGAGGGGAGTACAAAATAAGACGCCGAATTGTTGTACTCTTGCAGTATATTATTTTCTTCTTAATTGTTCCTAATTTAACTTAGACTATATATACAGAAACCTTATCCTGTATTTACTTCAGCATCGCGTTCCTGCATAGTTTTTAACTGTGCTAAATTATGTATCAATAAATTAGTGGCTGAAACGTGACGCAACACATAGTAAAGGTTTGTATAAGTAGTATATATTTTATAGAATAAATTGAATTGAATTGAAGTATGTTCATCATATACCGATGCTGCATGCCAGTGGTGGAGACACACTACATTTAAACAAAATGTAGTGACATGTGCTGAACATAAATAAATAACACATAAACAAAAAACTTTTTCTTAATAGAGATAATAAGAGACGTGTTATTGGACACATTTGTAGAAATCTAGTATTTTAGGCGAGATTTAATTTAGCCCAAAAGCTAATTATCCTAGACACACACTTTTAGACATTTACGAGCTCTGTACTTCGGCGTAAGTCAACCCATGGCATCGGTCCAACGTATATTAGCAACTGTATTGTAGTTACCTCAACAAACGACATATAAAAATTGTCAAAGTACTTGCAACCAGTATACGCCAAAATACCTTCGAAACTATGTGTTGTTTTTTTAAAATTAATAAATAAGTCCTTATGACCAAATCCTCCAAAAATCCTTACAACTAACCAAGTTGTTAGTTGACTTATCTAATACGTAGAAGCAGTCGATATGAGAAACAACGCCGAAGGCTGCGGCGTAGTCTTGAGCTATGACGTAAGCGTAGCGCCAGACTACGCCGTAGCCTTGACTACGTAGTCGTAGCGTCAGGAAATTAATTCTCTCTAATTAACCGACTTCGAAAAGGAGGAGGTTCGCAATTTTTTTTTTTATTAACAGCTCTACGGACTCTAGTTCCGTACCCTTTTTTTACAATTAAATTTAAGAAGAAGTTAAGAAGTTGTACACGCTTATTTGTTACTTTGTTATTGTGTGTGACATTTAATGGATGTATGTTTGTGTTGTGGTGTACCTCTCAATTTGATTGACATGTTTTGTTTTTATGTATGTACACAGATTATGCTGAGATTTATGATCCAATTTACGTGATTCTTGACAGTTGCCATTTGGTCCCCTAAAAATTTTACATAGTTTGGTCGAGTAGTTTTCATTTTATGAACATTTTCTATGAAAAAATTTCCGTTCCCCTTTCTTGGGACCTATATTTTTTAAGGAGCGCGGCACCTTTAGTAGGCCTACCCATAGCTACACACTAAAAAGTAACAAATAAAAAAACTTCGTTTAAATAAATCGACTTCAAAAACTAAAAAGTATAAAATAACTTATTTCTAAAGCTATTTATAATTATAATATCTTATTTTTTAAATATATATTATCTAAAACATCTTGAGGTCGGTGCGAAGTAAAACATAAAAATTACTATATTTTGAAAATTACTAAGCACCGAGTGTAAGATGTTTAGTTTTTTTTAAACGAAGTTTTTTTTATTTTTTTAAAACATTCTGAAACATGTTTGTTTTCATAAATTGTTATTTATGATACTAGTTCGGTAAGTTTCTCTTTAGAAACGAAAAGACGTTCGAGTATTTGGTTATTTTAGTGGACTGTAAGATTATGTTAGGGATATATGTGAGTAAGACGCCAAATCCTGCGCAAAAACCAATTGGGTAATAAGCACCACCAACCTCCGAATCCACCCAGTCCTTGGGTGGCACTTCGGTCTTCGAATTGTGGCACACACTCACACCAAAAGGCAAGCACGGCTTGTTGTTAAAGTTCAATGAGATACTAAAGAATGGGATGTGAAACGCGCACTTGGTCTTAACACGAAGAAAATGGAACATCTGGGCAATAGAAAATATCAAGCAAACCCCCAAAGTACACATATCTCGATCACCTCATTACACTCGACGCCATGATATGATATGGTGTAGCCTTTTGTTCCGAGCTAGTTCCTCTGTTTAGTCTCATGCTTTATAAAATGTCTCTTAGCTCGGTGTGTCGTTTGACATAGGCCTCCTCCAACTGCTTCCATTGCTCTGTCTGCTGGGACTCTTGTCCAATACGGTCCCAGGGCCAGGCGAAGATCTTCCCATCTTCTTAGCGGACGTTTCCGTACTCTTGCACTATCCCTTGGATACCATAACGTGACCTGTTGGCTCCATTTGTTTGCTCTGCACCGTAACATGTGTCCTGTCCAGCCACATTTTAGATGGCCAATTCGGATGAGTATGCCAGGAACTTTGGATTTCTGTTGTATCTCTGTTGAGGTGATTTTGTCGCTGAGCTTTATTCCCAACATACTCCTTTCCATCGAACGTTGGCACTTGACAAGTTTTTCACGTTGGTTTAGGGTGAGCGACCACCTTCTGCGAGCACGTTATGTTTGCGAAGGAGGAGGCGGAGCGGGAGCGTACGTCCTTGCTCCGCTCCCGCCAAAGGAGGACGCGCCGACTCCGGAGGTCGGAACTCGACCTTCGGCCACCGTAAGCGGGCGGCGCGGGTGGAGCCCCTTGGGGTATAGTGGTTCTCACTCACTCGCACATGCCGTCGAGAGGCGAGCGCGAGTGTTCCGCGCTCATTTCTCCATTACAAACCGCCCCACGTCGAATTTGACTATGACGTCGCCGGGGATGTAGTTCCCCGGCGTTGGAAGAGGCCCAGTGAGGGGGGCCCACGCCTGCCAGGGCACAGCGGAGCTGGGTATCCCATTTACCTGTAGCCCTGGCTTAAGGCGCAGGACGGAACACCCAGGGGTTTTAGTGGGTATCCCTAACTGGGGAGTGGCAATAGCGTGGCACTGGTTCTGACCGGGCACACTAGTACCACCCCCGATCTGGCGAATCCCACACTCACACGGGTCGCGAACATCCCCCCAGGTTTCTGTGCCTGTCGCAGCTTAGTCCTCAAACGGATTTCCCCTGGCCAAAAAAAAAGGGTGAACGACCAAGTTTCACATCCGTATGTCAAACATGGGAGGATGCATGTGTTGAACGTTTTCCGTTTAATGGATATACTCAAGTCTTTCATTATTTCTTTGAGAGACCAGTACTTCTTCCAACCGCAAGCAAGTCTTTTGTTAACTTCCATTTCCATCTGGTTACTCGGTAATATTATTTGTCCTAAATATACATACTCGTTGACATATTCAAGCTTTTTCCCTTACAGTTCAATGTCCGTTTCTGTGGAGTTGGTCATCAAATTAGTTTTGTTTGTGTTAATTTCAAGACCAGCTTCCTTGCTTCTGTACAGAGCCTCTATCCTTTCTTCTAGCATCTCCGGATCACGTTCTAGGATGATGAGATCATTGCAAATTTTAGATGGTTCAATCGGTTTCCATTGATGTTAAGGCCGTAACCATCCCAATTTACGCTCGACGCCATAAATCACCTAATGTATAGAAGCACTAGATCAAGAAGTTGTGAATCAAAACATATTCGTGAATAGAACTTATTAATAAGTGGAGAATTACGTCCGAGCGCCGAGAGGGGGCGAACTTGGTGAATTTACGAGCCGAATGCGGGGCACAAGCCCGAATAAATCATCCATGGGAGAAATTGGGGAACTCATCAAAGTTATATAAAAAGGGCCTTTCTCACACGTTATTTATTATGTGCTGAAAGCCTTTCAAAGGCTAACTTCGTGTTCTCGTACCAGTTTCAAGAATTGTTCAAGTGTAACTTTATTCAATATCTTACTTCAAAGTGAAATTCTTCCAATGCTTTTTTAAAACGCATTATTTAATTTTCAACGAGAAAAAGGCCGAGTAATACTCGGCAGCTCACAAACTACCGATATGTATATTGTGGTGGCCTGGCAACACTGCAATTCAGCAAAATTTTAGTATATGGATACTGGATTCGTTTCATGATTAAGGTTGCAGTATTTTAGTAATTTAAGGAAATATGTATGTATATACTAAAATGTTTGTCTAAACTCTTAATATATATTCAACGTCGAGCCGTTCGCATTGTCGACTATCGCATACTCACAGAGGGTTTAGATACGCTTGGCCTTTAAACTAAAACTCGAGAACGGCTGGACTGATTTGGCTAATTTTGGTTTTAAATTATTTGTGGAAGTCCAGGGAAGGTTTAAAAGGTGAGTAAATGTGAAATAAAAATATTCTGAGGCGGTACGAAGTTAGTTTAAAGATATTTTTGATGAACAAGCCGTATTATTCAATTAACGACTATTTAAATGACACATTTTGACACTGGACAATATGTGAATAATAATAATAATTGACAATTGTATACATATACAATAATTGCATTGAATAAATGAATTGAATTGAGTGAAGGATGATATGATGATTTGTAGTGTAACAAAGATATATTGTGCCGCCCCAAATAATTGGGAGAAGGTGAAAGAAAAGAGAGAACAGATATGGGATAAAGTTGTACAAAACTTGGCGCTCTCCACAATCTGTTGTTCAGTAGAACAAAGTACTTTGCTTTAACATGTAGATTGGCATGTGCCTGCGAAGCGACGTTTGATTTAAAGGGATTTGGTGCTTTGTACGGTAATTGCGTACAAAAGGAATCATTGTTGAAGGAATACATAAAGCGTGCTACACTAATGACTAGGAATTTGTAAATGAATACTTACACAAATCGGAACCTACACTAAATAGTATGCACTAGACTTGTACGAAACGGCTCACTGAAAAGAATAGAGATATATATTCTCTCTTTCATTTAAAGAAAAGTAGTTTAGGTCCGGCTCGATTGGTGTTATGGCACGTGAAACGATTAACCTTGAGTTAGTCTTGTTTCGTATGATCAGTGAGGGATTTGATAGTCCACTTCACCTTCCGCCTCTCCCACCGCCTCTGTAAGTGCAAATCCGAAATTTAAAATAAATACCCGTATATACCGTACACTCGAAACCGCTGTAGATAATATAGTGTTATAACCTGAACGCCGACAAAGGACAAATTCACACCTGCATACCTGTAGACATTTTATTACCTTTTCGGCATTTGGACTTCTTTGGTTTACTTTGTGTTTAAAATTTGTGATTAGTAAAATAGCCCATTATGTATTGTAATCTTTTATGGTAGTAATTAGGCAGGTGTGATTCTAGGAAATTCAGTACACGTGGCCGAGCAGACAACTTGTATTTGTACAGTATAAAGCAATGCCCCAATTGAGAGATGAGGTAGTCAAGCGACAACCACGAGCGAAGCAAGACTTGTGTACATTTGGTAATCTATTTAGTGACGGACCTTGCGCGTGTATTTGAATTACGATCTTCTGCATTACGTTTGGACTTATTACGTTCGGTTATATTTCTACCTGTGTTATACGTGTTTGTATAGTTTTAATAAACTCTATAATAATTATAACGGCATTTTAATTCGAGTCCTGCAACTCGTAACAATAGTATAATTTTGTTGCCTTCAGTTGTTGTGTATATGTTTGTTGAATGATGAATATTTCAAACATTTCAACCTTGTAATGCTTGTAGTTTAAAAAGTAGCAGAGGCGTAAATCAAGTTTATAAATAATATAACTATACTTACAAAATAACAATATATACGAAAAAAATAGATTCCAGGTCGCTATCGGCGGGCAGCGCGCCCAAAATGCTGGCCGCATTTCCACGCTGGATGACAACGCTGATGCGTTGTCCTAGGTGCAAGCCAGCCTTTTGGTCACGCAAAACCTCAACTAGTCGCGTTGAGAGGTCTCGATAGAGGTGATGAGCTCCAAGCCCCCACAGCCCCAGGGTTTCAACCCCGAAAGTCACAAATATGTACCCATTACCAATGGACAAATATTTACGGCGTTTCAGGACATCCTGGTGTGTGGCAGTAGCCCCGGCTGTCAGGGCTGTGACTGGGAGATGGAAAGCCGCCAAAGTATCAACACGAGTTGCGTCCCATACTAAGGGGCGTTCAATCTTCCATGGCACCAACATTGCATCTGGTCTCTTGCCATCGTCGCGACAGCCCATTTGGTTCGAGAACAGCTGAGGCCCTTGGTTTGTTGAATTATAATACATAAGTGCAGAAGTTATTTACGCTCACCCAAACTCCGTCGACTAAGAATGTCCTTGGCTTCATAAGTATATATCTTGCACATATCTTGAAAGTAGCTCAATCAATCACTTTCACCAAATTCAGCAATTGTTAGGGCGGCCGCCATTTAATAGTTCAAGCTCACCAGCTCATTGCACTTGCACATGTGGCGTGACACCGACCGGCGATTATCCCTGTCTACGCCATATAATGCACCGAAGGACAAGCCCAGTGTAGGACTTGTGGGAAATGAGAACAAAAAGTACCGGGCTATTAGGGTGAACTGCTAGTGGACTACGCCGTCTGCCTGGTGAACATGGATAAATGGACAGACGGTGACCTGCCACTCATTGCAAGGACCCCTAAAATACCAAGATTGGCAAGGGGCAACATGGGTGTGAGTGGCTAAGGGGTGTAGAGAAGTGGGCTGCAGGTTCACCGAAGCTACTTCCGACGTTACGCCACTTATACACCAGTATTGAGGTTGCTCCTTGATTATATTATATGAAGAACGCGTCTCCTAATTCAGACAACCGAAAAGTTATTTAACTATACTTAGAGGTATTGGGTAGAATGAAACAATCTCTTGGGCGAACAAAGTCATTTCCCTTGTAAAGTTGTTTAAGGGAATCGTGTATCTAATGCATCATCTGTTTGCAACGGGACGCTGTGGCACGTGACGCGCCACTCTTGTCAACATCAATTCAGCTCGAGGACAAGGTGCTTTATTTACTTTATTCATACCTCGAAGGCTGACAAACAAGTAGTCGTCTTCGTAACACATGCTGAGAATCAAGTCCTAATGTAAACATATTCTGTACGATTACCATAAGTAGCTTAGTAAAAATTATTAACACGTTCACTGCGACACGGGGTCTAAGTGGCCCCAAGCGTCTCACTTGCGATGCGGCTAAGAAAAAGGAATTTCTCTGTGGCGCGGAAGACACTACTTCAATTTGATTCAATGTCGAAAAAAGATGTATCAATGATGTGCTATTAAACCAGAGTTGTGTAGTATACTTACCTTAATACAGGGTTACTTTGACCTAGGACCGCACAACACAAAACAAAACTCCACAAACTAGTTTATATATAAGCCAAAAAAGTATTTCTCATTTTTAAAACGTTACGGGGCTCAAGAGGCTTCTTGTCACCGCTCTTATAGTTTTAGAACGGGGTCTAAAACGCCCCGTACCACAGGAATTGAAAGTATACATAAATCAGTGCCGCTTAGAACGTGTTAGTGATGTAGAAAATAAATTTGTCAATAAACCAAGTGGACAAAGTGCTTCCCCGTTTATAATATATACCGCTGAGGAGGAACTCTAGTCTTTTTTTTCTTGAAACACAAAATGTAGGTTGTCTTGAAATCTCGCGTGAACTGATCTAGGTAAGCTTGCTGTGTCATAAACTGCATTTTCACTTGACATTAGAGCCCCAAATCTGCTGTTAAAATATCGTCAGAATGGTCCGTCATAGGCTTTATAACGACCTTTTCGCATACAAAAACAACCATTATGACGCCAGTGGTCGACCACTGTGATGATTAAAGAAGCCATTTAAGCCCAAACGGAAACCTTATCCCCATGTCTGTCCGTTCGTCTGTATGTCTGTCTTCGCATTCCGCGATCATTAATCATATTTTATCCGTGCAGGAACGGAGAAGGAATACAATTTCCTGCAATGGGGGCGGCCTCTCGCGTGAGGCGACAAAACAACCCACAGCCAGGTGGCTATAGGGCATTTGCCTGTCTGGATCGCTACCACCCCTGGTCTAGGGTATGCTGCCATGACAACCTTGAGATGGGTTCCCTCTTAAGAGAGCAGCAGCGCATTTGTAGCACCATTAGGCGATGGTAACCGTTTTCCATCAGGTGGGCCGTCTGCCTGTCTGCTGAATTCATTCAATAAAATAAAATAAAAAACAGATTCTCGAAAAGTATTAGCTCTATATAAATGAATTTAAACAAGAAGGTACCTCATTTGTCTACATACCACCTTTATAGATGAAACACTGTTATTGTCTCAAGACATGCCAACATTTGCTTATCGTGTTAAGTCGCCTGGTACACCCCCCCGCCTCCCCTCTCCCCGGCACCCCCGGGGTTCGTGCCGTATCGCCCGTGCGGCGTGTGACGAGGGTTATGACGTCACGCCGCCATGTCACTAACTTTAACAAATTACAAATGAAATGCGAGCGTCATATGACGAAGTTGCCCGCCTGTGATTTCACAAAACCCTACATTTTTGTGATAAAGGCCGGTGCGGGAGGTAAAAGGCGTGACAGAAGATATTTTCTTTGTGATTTGGGATGATTTTTAATTATTTAACAGTAACTAAAACCGCTTTAGAAGCGGTGGAAGACTCATTGCGGGCGCGATGCGATGGCCGGGAGAAGGCAAAGGGACGTGGAAGAAGAAGCAAGGAAGGACTTACCTCGCCACAGTGCACTCGTCCCCCGGAGGTTCACACACTCACTAGGATTATGGTTTGATGTGCATTAAATTCAGTTGTAACAGTTTATTTTCTATTTAATGTGTTCCTGCAATTTATATGTATTAGCATACGAGTATTGCCGTGACAGCAGTGACACTAGCTTCATGTCTTGTATTGCGCATTCTTCATTTAAAAGTTTATCTTTTCTTGATGGCGAGGATGGGGAGGAAGAATTTAGAATCACAATTATTTCATTTCAATTGTTGTCCAACTCTGAAATAAGTGAAATACATTCTTCTTCCTCATCCAGCCCCTGCCGGCGGCCTTGAGCAGGTCGTCATTCCACCGGGCTGGCGAGCGTCCTACGCTTAGGGATGCAAACAAAACATCGATGTTTCCAAACAACGATGTTTTGTCACACGTAGACAAATCGCGTCATCTTGCGCGCTATCTATGATCTACACAGATTTCTATTGTATTATTTTTTTCATAAATTTTCTTATTGCCAATAATAATTTATAACGTAAAAGTTGATTGTTATACCTATTTCTTTTATTACTATTCAAAATGTGTGTGTGCCCACGCTGTTGAATAGTAAGTACGGTAGTGAATGTTGGGCAAGACAAAAGACATATAAATAAAATAAACATAGTATTTAGTAGGAATGAGAGCATTGAGAAGTGTGTGCGGTATTTCTTTGAATGATAGAGTGGCAGTGGTGTAAAAGGATAATCTTAGTGAAAGCAATTAAGAAAGGTTTGCTAAAGTGGTTTGGGCGATACATCGATGTTAAAAAAACGATATTTCATTTGCATCGCAAGAATAAGCGTCAAATGTTTATGTAAATGGTGATAAAAAAACATCGTTCATAAACATCGATATATTTTTCATAAACATCGATAATTTTAACATCGATGTTTCACTTATGAAAACATCGATATCGTAACATCGATGTTTTTTATGAGCGATGTTGCATCCCTACCTACGCTACGTTTGCCGACAAGTTTGCTCCATCGATGGTTGGTCCCGTGACAGACGTGAAATACATAATATATTTCATTATGTCTTGTCAACTCTTTTTTTTTTATTGGACTTGACTTTATGTTGTTGGTCCGAAGACCTCACAACTTTACCGGGGTTTTCGGGGCGAGTGCCTTTGCGAAGCGAAGGCGCTCGAGCCCGGGGGGCAACTTGCTCGAGGGGCTCCCTAGGGAGTTTCACCTCGGCTGGACTGTTGCCATGAGAGGGGGATGAATCTAATGATGCCCAACATAGGGCTTGTCAACTCATTATCACGACACAAACAATTCTTTCGAAAGTGTGGTAAACAATAACATGTATAATTATTGGTCAGCGGCATCTAGTTATACATGTATTAACTAGCGCCATCTGCAACAGAGCCAGAGATGAGTAAACATGAAGAAAAATATTTTTTAACTGGACGTGTTTGGTGTGTATTCAGACATTGAATGATTTAAATTCATGTTTCTTTTTTATATGGATCGCTTAAATACAATCAGTAATCGAGCTGTCAAAAGGTAAATAAATAGTTATTTGAACATTTGATATTCACGCAAAGGAAAGGTGAGAGTAACGTCAGAGATAATACAGGCAACACTGACGCATTCGAGTACATGATTAGAATAAGGTAAATTCGAACTGAAGTTAGATAAGCAAATTAAACTCTGAGAAGAAGCCACGCCAAGTATTCCCAACTAAAATGAGTTAACCGCTACCAAGGAAACTAACTGGATATTTAAGATTAAAGCCATAATAATAAATGGTTGAATAGGGTACGAAGTGAAACCAAATCTAACTTCTTTATTAAATATGGCTTCGCTCGATTCACACACGATTAAGCAGCTAAAGTTCGATACTTCTTTGGAGGTCTTCGGGTAGAAATAAAATAATGTTGTGTGTTTGAATTGCAGTTCAGGATTGCATATTTGGAGGATGAACAGCCTCTGTGGTTGAGCGGGCAAAGCCTTTGCCGGCTTACCTCACTGCAACGCAGAGGCTCCGGGTTCGATTCCTGGTATAGTAAATTTCGGAAACGTATTTTCTCCGTTATTTACTATGGTCTGGGTGTCTGGGATCGGCCCCAGAATGGTTCGTTACATATTACCCATAATACAAGCGTAAGTTGCTTAATTTGGGGATATACAGTCTGTGTGTTTGTCTGCCGATTTATTATTATTATATTATTTATTTTGTAAAAATGCCGATTAATATTTTATAAAATAGCACACATTTAGCTGCTAACCGAAATGTCAGATTTAATAATAATAAGCAAACTCGGGCGATTGGACGTGCCGAGGTGAGATGAGCCGAGGTGTGCGCGGAGGGAAACACGGGGGGCCGACGAGGAGTGCGCGCTTGCTAGTGTTGGGCAGTACATGATTTTAAAATGAGGTTGTAAGAGTAACATGACATTTTGTATTGAAACAGTACAATGTACCACGTCAAATGAGGCGAGGACGTTTGTACAATTTGTACCGCGACAGTACATTTGAAGCGATGGGGCCGGTGAGGCGGTGAGCGTCATTCCCTCATTTGTCCCGTTCAAAAATTGTTGGCCACCTCATTTTACTAAAAGTCGTACGTCTAACATCGTCATGTTGTCCCTCTTTGTAGCATAGGCCTCGTTCCGTCCTTCCTCTTCCTTTTGAGTAGTAGCGCGACAAAAATGTTGAAGTGGTACATTTCAAATTTTGAGCCATATCAGTACAAATGTATTTTGTACCGAACCGTACGAAATGTACTGACTCACACGTGTACTGCTCATCGCTAGCGCTTGCTATTTATTTGCAAATGGCCGCCGTGGTGATCGGACGACTGCGGCTACAGTACGTTCGCAAATTACCATATTTAAAAAATATACAAATTGACAGAGTTTACTTACGACTGTTCCGTATTACACATATCTCAATGTGACGTCACGTACCCCCAGATATTTTTTTTTTTTTTTTTTTTTTTTTTAAGGCGGGGGAAATGCATTTCGCACATACCGGGTCCTTTGCTAGGGATTAGACCGTTGTTGATCATGGAGGCTTTCCACTGAGGCAATCCAAACAATAATCAACCGGATTGTGTGGAGACTCGACTAATCAATACCCCACTAAAACCACCCTCCTCCCATGTGCCCCGCGCTTATGGCAGGAAAGGCGTGAGATACAGAACGTAGTTACGCCCACACCGATCCTAGCGCACAAGTGCTTGAGAATGCCCCGGGAGAGGCAAACTCACTTCGTCAACAGGGGTGAAGACTCCTCTGCTCCCTAGATGCTAGAGGGCCCCTGCAGCGGTATTTCAGGGAGGAGGTCATGCGCATACCTGCGCCTCCGGGCTCCCAACTGACGTCGGCGCCCGCGAGACGCATGCGCACTACCATCTCTCTCCCTATCTCGTTCCGCGGCCTCCTTATGAGACACTACCGTCTCGCAGAAATTGGCCGCACCCACCCACCAATCGTCGCTGTGCAGCATGGCTTGCACCAGATCGCCCAGCGATTCGATCGGTCCTACAAGTGTCTCGAGTTCAAACCTCTGAGGTGCCCATGCTGCGCACTCGACTAGCGTGTGTAACGCCGTGTCCAGCGCGCCACACTGGCGGCATTGGGGTGAAGGCAAGCAGCCCGCAATCTGACACAGATACTTATCGAAGCAACCGTGCCCGGTAAGTATCTGTGTCATTCTGAAGGTCAGGGTCCCGCGTTTCCGCGAGAGCCATCGCAACAGCTGCGGTCGAACCGCCTCCACCGTGTCAATGCCAGCAACAGGGTTTTCCAACTCTACTGACCAAGATTGGATCATGGCCGCGGTTTCCCGCGTCCTGATCACCTGGAGTTCGGCCTGGCCATAGACCAGGCCACGGGCGAGGGCATCCTGTCGGGAGCGCCGAACTTTGGCTATCACGTCCGCCCGGAGAGGCCAGGGCGGATCGCCTGCCAAGAGTGTCGACGCCGTCCACGACACTGTACGGTATCCTCGGATGGTCCTCACCGCCAGGACCCGTTTTGCGCGGCACAACAAAGTCCTATTGTGGCGGTGAAGTGCAGTGGACCATATGGGTGCACCGTACAGGGCCATACTCCTAAGGATGCCACGTACTCCCAGATATTGTGTAACATAATACAACACCATGTATCAGCGAACATGATCAGAACATACGTCGTATGTAAACGTTATTCAATTATACATACATACATAATATCACGCCTGTTTCCCATGGGGGTGTAGGCAGAAACTATAGATGTCCACTTGCGACGATCCTGACAAACAACTTTCGCTTCACCTACTTTCATTACCTTCTTCATACATTATTATTAAATTATTACAGCAGTAAACCTGTAATATTATTTACTACATCAAGTACCTAAACATACCTAAGCGTACCTATACTTCGCCTACGCAGCCTAGTTAGTTCTTTTACACAGCCTAGTTCTAAATTTACGAAGGTTGCACAAAAAATCATTTTGGTGCAGACAATATTTTTATAAAACATTCGTAATTTTATTGTTAAGATTTGTTTTGAGATCATCAAAATGTGGTCGTGAGCGAGAGAGGCAGCGAACTGTATTTAGGTAGACTCTTTACTCGCCAACATCACAAGTGTTAGATTATTGTACTGAATTGTATTACTGAGTTTGTATCTATTACCCCACTACTCGGCTCGAATATACGACGGAACGACGAGACAGGCTGATTTCGACTTTGGTCGGGTGCAGAGTCTCACTTCAGCTTTGATCCGATGCATATATCTTAGTAGTTATTGATCGAGAATCATACTCTATAATTAAATGCACTTGATTATTAGAGCGATATTCTTATAAAAGTACACTCGGAATAAATATGTTTTATAAACGAGTGTCCTCTTTTATTCTCTGATAACCGCTTAGCCGACCTGTATTCGGCGTGTTCGGCTATTACAAGTAAACTAAACCAGAGCTTATTGAAGTCTCGAGCAATCGCCGAATCAGTCATTATGAAAACTGATTCTGATCACATCGCCAACAAGAACAGTTATAAAAAGTTGATAATATCAATATAGAAGATCCCTAGAATCCACTCCCGAGCGATCTATTCCCTTATCTCAGCAATAAAGTCCAACGAACCGACAAAATTATATTTTGTAAAGGATCACAAGTATTGTGAGCAATATTAGGTTATCATAAAGTATTGATATCGCAGGTACCTCCCCCGGGATAACCCTGCCCCCTGCCCCCACAGGATTCACCAAGGAGCTTTTTGAGAACCTCTTCATTTAAATTGTACACTTTTCTATTATATAATAAATCTGTTGGAAGCGTCGCGTTGTGTTTGTACAATACATTTAAAAATGAAAAAATATCAGGATGCTAATTCGGAATACCAGATTACAAAGCAACTTTTAGATTTTTTGACTGTTCATCTGTTAGAGCCTCACTTGAAAACTACTGAATATATTCTATTGGTATTCAAATTATTTCGATAGCCTATTTAGCTTCTTGTCCGCGACATAGGTCTCCTCGAAGGTTGCTCATTCTATTTTGTATACCACGTTGCGTCACATTTCATCCACCAATTTATTGATGTATAATTTTGCACAATTAAAGACTATGGTTAATATAGATAGATACAGATGGCATCTGTCTGTATCAGTAAAAATGCCCAATATCATAAACTTGTAAATATAATATTTAATGTTTAATAGAATACTGGTGTGCACAGCACGTAAACGATAAGGTTTCCGTGTTTATGAATAATGAATAACAGCCCATAAATGTCCCACTGCTGGGCTCGGGACTTCCGTTATAGAAGAACGGAGAGTATACCCACCACGTTTGTCCAAGGCGGCTTGGCAGGTTTGACACATCGGTTATCTCGATGTGCAGGTTTCATCACGATGTTTTTCATCACCGCATCACGTCAGAAAATTGCCTAAGTGGTGCATGCGTTCCGGCCAGGATCGAACCCGCACCCTTTGAGTTTGGTACGCGTGCACTAGCCATTACGCTACCACGACTTTTATATATAGTCTAAGTCTAAGTTAAATTAGGAACAATAAAGAAATTAATATATGGCGGTGCACCAGGCATCCATCCACCATATAATCATGATCATATTCTTACAAGTTGGGCCAAATACAAAGGATGCACATCTGCCTGCCGTAAAACCTGGTTTATTGCCCTTCCTGTATTCGGAGTTCTTTTCTTTAGACAATAGCCTATTGTTATTGTGCTTGTTTATGGCCGCTCGCAGACATAATCCTGCAGGTGTGCAGAATTATGTTTTCTGGGAATAGCGTCGATGGTGGCGCAGGTGTAATTCGTGGAAATCATTGTTTACACAGTCCTAAGCTGAGTATAAAGGGGTGCGAACGGAGAGATGGGCAGTCAAGCGACGATTACGATATGAGTAAGACGTTTGTAGTACTCTCGATTAGCGATATAGACGACGGACTTTGCGCGTGTCAAATTGCATTGAATCGTACAGTGTGAACTGGTTGCATCCAGTTTTATTTGTATTTGTTTTATACGTGTTTGTACAGTTCTAATAAACTGTATAGTAATTCCAACGGCATTTATTTTAATTCGAGTCCTGTAGCTCGTAACAATATCATATAATTCCCTATAGCAACAAACCGAAGGCGGCCCTGAGGCGAGTACGGTCCTGTGGAACGATGACTCAACTGCACAGGCCATCTGCGTCGTTAATAACAAGCTAAGCAATATATAAGGGCGCCCGCGGCATGCAGGAGGAGACGCAGCAAGATCGCCATCGAGGCCACACGCTACTTAGTATTCACGCCCGTTGAGGTTCTTTAAATCAAAGCCATTCTCTATTTTAAACTGTATCCCTTGGGTAACGTTAGAATCAGTGAATATATATTGAAAATATCAGTAATAAATAATTTATTCAATTAATCCACGTATTGATAGATAGATAATTTTATTAGATAGATAATTTAATTGTCATGGTAGAAACAATAGGCGGCCTTATCGCTTAAAGCAATCTCTTCCAGGCAACCTAACTTAAGAAATGTATAACCTAATCTGGCGATGTAGGTGGTGCAGATTATGAGGTCTATCATAATTCAACATACTTAAACTAGATATTTTATAAATTAAATATACTTACTTAAATTACTTTATAAATTAAATACATACAATAAATCATAGTATAAGAATTAGGCATATTTATTTAAGGAAAAGTAATGTTTTCTGAGTGCGTTCTTAAATGTAGGCGATGCTTTGGCCCTCTGACAGTAAGAGGCAGCGCATTCCAAAGTTTGACAGCCTGCACTATAAAAGAGTTATCATAAAAGGATGAAGTGTGTGCAGGTGTAGTGAGTTGACGATACGTATGAGTGCGCAAATTGTGGGAAGTAGAAAGGCGAAGGAATTCAAAACGTTCCTTAAGGTAAAGAGGACTACTAGGAATAAATAATATGTTATAAAGTAGTGTGAGAATGTGAGTATTCCGGCGAAGGCGAATAGGGACCCACTTGAGCCACGTATATGATTGAACCGGGTAAGGTTGAATAAGAAGACGCTTGTTACAACCACTATACAACTAAGTATATCATCACGCTGACAGACATACGTGTGGATGTGATCAGAGGTTCCATACTTACATGATAACTGATCACCCCTACAAATATACTGCAAGAATACAGCAACTCGTCGTCTCACTTTGTACTCCCCTCTCGGAGCCATGGGCTCTCGCCAATGGTGCGTCACCCCATCCAACGGGGCAGCCATCATCGATTTTGTTATGTACCATCTTATTTCTAAACGATACGATCGGCCATTTCCGTAATTGAATAGTAATGTTATATTTTCATTTATTCTATGATTAGCACTCTGTTTTGTATAGAGTAGTTGTCTATAATTTACCATAATTTTATATAACAAATATTCATCTTTCATGACGTCGTAACTGTGTAGATTATAATTCAAAATCTCTCAATTGTGTATAGATGGTATTCATTGCATTTATTTTCATGTTGGCAGACGCGATAGATTTGTACTGTGTTCGGTTTATTTTATTACATGTAAAACTTTAAGTATAATGTTTCATATGATATCTTGTATAAAATATTATCTGGAATTTCCAAATAGTAATGTATTAAATTCTTTTCATTCATAACACTAAAATTAAAATAGTTTATCAGTGACTTCAATCCGCTATCGGTTGTGCTAATTTGTTAAGTTTAATATACTGTAAAATTGTCGGAGGGATGGCGAGGTGTTCTAAAAATGCTTGTCAAAGTCGTGTATGTAAAGTGTTAAAACCGTAAGGTTCTCTAAATCTCTAATTATAAAGTATTGTGACCAGTTGCTGTTCTTTTACTATCATAAACCCTTCTGAGTTGTTGCAAGTATTACACAACCCCCACAGACCACAACAGTCATATATACATTTCTACAAGATCTTTAAAAAAGGTAGTATTATCGAAGGCCTCCATAGAAATCTTGAGCAATTTAACAAATTGCTCGGCCTCAATACGAACAGTATATTGAGCAACTAAACGTTATTTACTTCCTCAATATATTTTGCGACGTTTTATTTATCACCGTATTATTTGATCTTAGACCGAGAGTAATAAATTAACGTCGACAAGAGTCCGCATGTTCCTATTAATAGCATTTATATTTCCCGTTTGTTTGTCATGTTATGGCATAACAAATCGAGAGTTCATCGGAGTGTATGCCTTCGCCAAGATACTTATACACATACATAATCTAGCGAAATCTATACGATTTAATCAACCCATTAATGTACCATTAAGTTTTACCAATCACAGACAAGACTTAGTTCTAGTACGAGCAAGTAATTATTTAAAATAATGTAAGTAAATACGATGATAGCGACACGTTTGTAATCAGCATTACAGGAGCCAAGCAGTTTTTTATTGCAGGAGTTCAGCAGACAGGCTGGTGATGCCTAATAGGATAATAGGAGTAAGGAACACTCACTTGTTTTCTGGTTTTGCTGGTTCGTATTTTGTAATTTGTATTTTTTCACACGTTAAAGTACTTCAAGCGGTCGCGTAGCAAGGCTGGTTCATTTTTTGACAGATGCGGAAGCGCAGCGCGACAGAGATAGTTTCTTCCGTTTCGTTTCTGTGTCTCGTTCGCGCGAGTGTTGTGGCGGATAGGACAGAGAAGGAGAGGACACTGGGAGGATATTAATACTTTTTTTTTTCTTTTCGCGGTGTATATGGCGCCAACACAGGCAGACGGCCCACTTGAAGGATAGCGGTTACCATCGCCTATCGACATTTGCAACACCAAAGGTACTACAAATAGGCTGCTGCTCTCTTAAGGGAGAGTGGAACCTGGTCACTAATGCCGGAAAACAACTCAAGGTTGTTATGACGGCATACTCTAGACCAGGGGTGGTAGCCATCCAGTCGGGCAAATAGTCGGGCAAAGTACATAATATGTTCTGAAACGATTATTGAAATGTGAAAATAATGATTTTGAAAAATAATATAAGATATTTAAGTCTGTGCGTTCAAATTTAAAATTTAGTTAGATAATTTCAAACATTTTCTACTTTAATATCTAATTGTTTTGTGAGAAACTGTTGAACATCAAAAATCTGAACGCGAAATAGCATTGGGCGCGAGGAAATGAGGTCACAATATTAAGGAAGAATAAAGGGAGTTTTTTATTTGTTTGGGAATGGAAATTTGTTTCACGACCAATTTGTATGTTAATGTTAAGAGTTATGTCGTTTTAGCGAAGTCATTCAACAAAAAGATCCATTCAAAGTGTGTTTGCGAAGTTCTTCACATAATAAATCTATTCTTTGGGACCTATCGAGCTACCTAAAAGTTCGCCGTTTCGCTCTCGGTTTTTTGCATGTTTGCATGCCTCTAAGGCTGTTTGGTTAGGCGCCTTGTATTCCTACCTTTCCTCTCCTTTCCGCAAAACCACACGCTGGATAGTGACAGGCGGTGCCACCTGTCGGCCAACCACGATTCGTGTCGGCGAGTATTGCACACGCATCGTCAACCTCCAACGCCCACGGTCCTTAAAAAAGTACTTCAATGAAATAATGAATAAAGCCCAGCACCAAATCCAATTTCATCAAATAAACGGCCAGGGTACTATTTTAAGTACCCCAACTTTACGAATTGCTGCTAGTTTCAAATTATCACCTTTCTATAAAGTAGTGTATCCAAACACATGTTCGAGGTTTTTGTTTGTGTGTGCCCAAGTAATAGTGCCAACAAAAACAAAATAAATTTATCTTTCTTGACTCATCGTCGAGTGTGAAAATTAATCTTAATTTATTGATGAAATCTTTACGATTTGTGTTCATATGCTTATCAGAAATAGGTGCTTATATTTTATATTTGCTGTTCACATAAAAACTTTATATGGATCTGAGATATAGTGAAAATTATCATAATTCAAAATTTAAGACCTTTTAATAGACCTTTGGGTTAATAACGACTATTATGATTGTCTCGAATGTTTTAAATAAATAATAATAAAGTCAATGTTTCTATTTTAAAGGATTTTTTGTTTATTAAGGTTATTAAAATGGTTTTTATGTTTAATTTCATTTTTGATATTTTTGAAGGTACTTGAAAAAAATTGATGATATAAGAAGTATGTTGTTTTTAAGTCTGGTGCTTTTGATTCAAAGGCCTACCAAAAGGTTATCTATTTTTGTCCTTCTTCCCTTGTCCTCGTTCACCTGAGACAAAAAAAACCACACTTGTGAGGGTACTTACTGTAAGGCACAATTTTTAAAGTTCAAAGTCTTGGGTTTCGCCATGGAGACCTTTTTTAAGGACTTTGGGAGTTTTTTGAAAAATGTGGACTCTGTGACCAATTGAACAGACGCTTAATCTGTAGACTTGCCGTGGAGTCCAAGGTACGAGGATGGGGGATCCGCAGGTGAGTGCCGCTTTAATTCTAGCCGGCTTTTGATTTTTCCCTCCTTCCACCAACAACAATTTCTACCTTTGCTACCCGCACCATCACTAATAATTTTTACTTACTTAAGGAAGGGACGAAGAAATTGTTTGTGTTATATATTCTGTTCATTTTCACGGCAGGAAGCAGTAAAGTGGGCAGTACGAGTACGCCATGTTCGATGTCTTGTGTTTACATTAAATTAGTAAAGCAACATTTATTTTCTTTTTTAATGCATGAGTTCAGCTGATAGATAGACAGCCCACCTGATGGATAGCGGTTCAAATTCAAATTCAATTTCAAAGATATTTATTCAAAATAAGTTCCACCACTGGAGAACACTTTTTGAAGGTCATATATACAAGTTAAAATTTAATTTTACTTCCTATTCTATGTACACCGCTTCGCAACGTGTTATTGCTGTTAAGGAGAAGAAGCGGCAAGAAACTCCCCAGCAACACGTCTAGCTAAATATTGTTTTTCTTTAAGTTTCTTATTCTATTTATATCTCAAGTTGTGTTTTCTTAATAAGTTTTATACAGAAGTATGTTACAGAATTACTTTTTGAAGAATTAATGGAGTTGTAGCAAACAGTGCATACTCAATAAGACCATCCGTTACCGTCACCTATAGGCATCTGGAACACCAAAGGTGCTACCAATGTGCGGCACTTTCTAAAGGGAGACTGGAACCTGGCGTTTCATTCCGGAACAAAACACAATGTTGTTATGGCGGCAGTTTAGAACAGGGGTGGTAGCCATCCAGTCGGGCAAATACCCTACCACCTACCTGTGGGTTGTTTTGTCGCCTCTTACGACAGGCCGCTCAAACGCAGGAAATTGTATTCTTTCTCCGTTACTGCGGATAAAAGTTGTTTATTACTAATTAGCTACCTATTACCCAATTACACTGACAATGATGATAATACAGTGAATTTCAGCTTTATTAATAAGTAACTTTCTCTACACATCTTTTAAATTTCAACATTTTAAATTAAATGTACATACAAACACGACAAGTTTACTCTGAAGAAAAGAAAATCTAGAATCATTAAGCAGACAAACACACATATTGTATATCCCCAAATTAAGCAAGTTTGTGTTATGGGTAATATACAACGGACTACTCTCGGGCCGATCCCAGACACCCAGACCATAGTAAATAATGGAGAAAATACGTTTCCGAAATTTACTATACCAGGAATCGAACCCGGAGCCTCTGCGTTGCAGTGAGGTAGGCCGGCAAAGGCTTAGCCACAGAGGCCACCAAGCATGTGTACTATATACACTAGCGGTCCCTGCGGATGTTGTCTTGCCCTGAAAAATAAAAATCTAGGACCCGATCCCAACGCCACCTACCGGTTTCAATTGTGAATCTACCATCCGGGGACCCACTCAAATACACACAAATAGTTTCATCAAAATCGATAAAGTCGTTCTCAAGTTATGCGCGTACATACATTCATTTTTATTTGCATTTATGTATATTTAAGGATAATTATATACAGAAGTGTAATCTACCCAATTCTTCTATGGTCACGAGCATTATCGAGAAAAATCTTGTGGAGTACGAAATTTAATTTCAAATTCCAAATAAGATAATTTTCTTACCTCGTAATAAGTAACTATTATATCTGGCAACTCGCTATCTCCATCAACGTAAAAAACAATACTCCCAGCCTTATAATGGTGACTACAAACATTTCCATAAAAAACAAGAAGGCTATTGAATGCCGGCTTTGCTAATGGGCGCCATTTTTAATTTTCACCCCACTCCGACACCGAACATTGGGCATTCGGCGAAGTTGGAACGACAATGCGGCACCCCACACCGTAGGGTTGCACTTAACTTCCAACTCCAAATCGATTCATATATTCCGAACAGAGTTCTCGATTTGTGTAATTTTTGCCCAATTCTAGTTTGTGGTAAAAAAAAATTTAGTACATATAGAATACCTCCTATCAGCCAATTATCAAATCAACTGTGTTACTTTTATAACACTTTTTTTATTGCATGAGTTCAGCAGACAGGCAGACAACACCAAAGGTGCTACAAATGCGCTGCTGCTCTCTTAAGGGAGACTGGAACCTGGCCACTAATGCCGGAACACAACTCAAGGTTGTTATGGCGGCATACTCTAGACTAGGCCTGCCACCTGGCTGTGGGTTGTTAAGTCGCCTCTTACGACAGGCCGCCGGGCCGCAGGAAATTGTACTCTTTCTCCGTTCCTGCACGGATAAAACACTTCAACAATTGATTTTAATTTAATAACATACTAATAAAAATTAAACCTAATTACAAATTAAACTATACTATCAATAAAAGTATACCTATTTACAAAATAACAGAAATGTATAAATAAAAAGTCGGCGGAGAGCGTGTCCAAAATCCTGGCCGCATTTCCTCGTTGGATGGCAATGCTGATTCGTTGCCTTTTGGTCACGCGAGACCTCAATTAAACGCGTTGAGAGGTCTCGATAGAGGTAATGAGCTCCAAGCCTCCACGGCCCCAGGGTCTTTACTCCGAAAGCCACAAATACGTGCCCACTACTAATGGACACATATTTGCGGCGTTTCAGCGCCTCCTGGTGTGTGGCAGCAGCCCCGGCTGTCACGGCTGTGTCTGGAAGATGGGATGCCACCAAAGTATCGACACAAGTTGCGTCCCATACTAGGAGGCGTCCCATCTTCCAAGGCACCAACGAAAAATTACAGAATTACATACTTATATACAGTGTAAACTCTATATAGCGACATGAAGGGACTGTGCATTTTATGGCGTTATAGTGAGTTGTCGTTAAATGGAGAGAAGTCTGTTATTTTTGTCTGACGTCTTTTGTTGCACCGGTAATTTTGTTGTGTTTTTTAAATTATTTTATTCATATCTTGCGATATCGAGGCATCTTGGTAATAATGGAAGTACTTAGAAATTTCGGTATGCTTGCTGACGAAAGTCGAGATTATTACCGGCTAGGATAATAAAGCGATAAAAGAACGTACACACCTACGCAGTTTTTACTAATTTTGGCAACTTAAAGGGTACTTTCTATTACTTAATTGTTGTCGTTATTGAGAGTAGGTGTAATGCTATATAGAGTGTATCATTTGTATGGAAACAAGCTAAACGAGCAAAGCTCTAAAATGAATCTAATAATGACGACTGTCTGGATGTCCTGATTTTTCGAGCATAATAAATTCTTAAAACTGTGGAAATTTCCATAACTCAATCTACAATATCTTACAATCCGTTCTTTTCCTAACATCTTCCTTTTCTTTCACTTTTCCCAATTATTTAGGATCAGCACAGTATTACTTCTCTTTCCATATTCCTCAACTCTGGCATACGTCCTCTGTCACACCACAAATCATCATGTCATCCTTCATACAGTCCATTCATCTCTTTTTTGGTCTACCAATACACTCGTGTCCATCAATCTTCCAATTCAACATTATTTTTGACACATGGCTTTCAACCCTCCTCATTACATGCCCATACCACTTTAAACTTCCGAGCCTTAATTTTTAAACTTTAAATTAATTTAATTATTTATTTTTAACTGATTACAAAAAAGGAGGAGTGTTTGTTTCTCACACAACAATTTACATATAATATAATACCTGTTATGTGACACTGATGCCTCTTATAGATCTGTGCAGATTTGTATATATATATATATTTTTTAAACCTCTACGGACTCGAGTTCCGTACCCTTTTTTACAACTTAATTTCAAAGAAAGTTTTTAGAATTTATAAACGCTTCTTGGTAATTTTTCATTTTGTGTGTGACATTTATTCAATGATATTTGTGTTGTGGTGTACCTTACGAATAACTTATATTAATTTATTCTAATTTTAATACTAAACTTATACTAATGTAGAGTGTATTTGTTAGATGCTGGTGTTGCGAGGAAGTGCATGTGCAGTGTGTGCCTTATGTCTAAACTTATATATGTTATCCTAGATAGTGCCACGTTGTGTTGTTTTTTCCTTTCTGTGTCTGGGTTATTAATTTTTAGGCTCTTTGTGTGTCTTGGTTTGTTTGTGAAGTGTGCGTGTAATGCAATGCGGTGGTAGTGCACGTTAGTGTGAGTATATGTGTGTATATATATCTGTATTACAGGTCAACAGTGCTCCACTCCAGCTATATACTAATTAGAAGGTAATATGTGTTGGGTGTGTGTGCATGTAAGCGATCTTTTATTGGACGATTGTCACTATATAAAGGAGGCTCCATGATACTATTTAATATCCGGGGATGAACATAAGGTATTAAAAGCGAAGCCGCAAGATGGCTTCTACTTCTCATACTCCTGAAAGTCCGAGAATATTAATTAATACAATTTAGCACTTTGTTAAGTTTCAACCCTGACCTTTCCCCCCTTTATAGAGCACCCCTCACCTCTTAAACAATGGCCGATAAAAAACCAACAAAAATCCATCCAAAAGCCACATTGTACAGTGCCACTGCAGCGGCATTGTTTGTAAAGTTAGTTTAATAGTTTTTAGTGGGAAATATTTTTCCTTCTGCCTTATAATTACCACCCAATTGCGCTGAACAGAGTTTCCCAATTTATTACTATAGATATAAAAGAGAACAATGGAATTACAAATCCATACTAATATTATAAATGATCAAGTTACTGTCTGTTACGCTTTACGCATGCCAGGTGGTAGGCCATTTGCCCGTCTGGATGGCTACCACCCCTGGTCTAGAGTATGCCACCATAACAACCTTAAGTTGTGTTCCGGCATTAGAGGCCGGGTTCCCGTCTCCCTTCAGAGAGCAGTAGCGCATTTGTAGCAGCAGCACCTTAGGTGTTGCAAATGTCCATAGGCGATGGTAACCGCTTCTCATCAGGTGGTCCATCTACCTGTCTGCTGAACTCCCATACAATAAAAAAAAATACTACCGGACTGTTATTAGACATAGGATACTTTTCATACCGGAAAATGGGATAGTTTATTTATTGCGATAAACTGAATGTTCTGAGGACAAATAGCGCCTGGATAGAAATTTAATGCAATGTAACCATGTGAATGCATGCTCTATAAATAAACTAGGTTCTTCCGCTAGGATTTGACTCCCTAGTGTATTATATTTTTCTACAGCGACTGCAAGTGTGCCAAAATGAAAATGGGAAATTAAAAACACATTGTTTTAATACGAGTAACAACGGCAAATAATTCCAGTTACAATTTCGGTAAATTGAAAAACCACTATCAAGAAGTACATTGAATGTATTATTTGTTATTGGAGCAATTTGCCATACCAAGCCTTATAATATCAGCCCATAAATGTCCCACTGCTGGGCTGGGGCCTCCCACTATTGGGGGGGCTTGGCAGGTTTGACACATGGGTTGTTTTCCTTCACCGTTATTAGCACGTGGTAATTGTAACAATATGCACATTAGGTCAGAATACTGACTAAGTGGTGCATGCGATCCGGACAGGATCGAACCCGCGCCATTTGAGTTTGGGACGCGTGCGCTAGCCATTACGCTACCCAGCCATGCCAAGCCAAAATCATTGATGAACTCAAAACAAACATAACATCCGAAACAGCTGCTGTAACGCCCGTAAGCCTGGTCAATGTTATGCAGATGGCCGAAGAAGAGCTGCTTTTGCGTTCCCAATGGAGGCGGTCACGGTATTTAAGAACCGATTGGAAATAAATGGTAAAGAATATTCTAAATATACATACATCCACATTGTCGTGCCTGTTTCCCATTGTGGTAGGCAGAGACGATGGATCTCCACTTGCTCCGATCCTGACAAATACTTTTTGCTTCATCTACATGATATTTTCATTAATCTTTTCATACATACACGTTGAATTAAGGTGCTTTTTAGCTTTCTTCATAATATCTTCAATTTGATCATGGCGAGTACGTCGCCGTCTGTTAGCAGCGACTCTACCGCTCACATTGCTGTCATATACTTGTATTGTGATTCTGCTTTCATTGATTCCATCTACATGCCCAAACCACCTTAACATTCCTTTTTCAATTCTTATTACTACATCTTCTTTCAATCCAGAACGCTCCCTTATCACATTGTTGCTTATCATATCACTTATATTAACTATACATATACTTCTCAAGCTTTTCATTTCGACTTTGTTTACCTATTGTCATACTTCTTCTTCGTCTCAAATATATGTTAATAGCATTTATGTCATTAAAACATTATTTAACACTTTAGTAAGAAACAACGCAATCATCTAGGCTCCACATGAAACTAAATATAGTGTTACGAGTTACAGGACTCGAATTAAAATGCCGTTGGAATTACTATACAATTTATTAGAACTACACAAAGACGTATAACACAGGTACAAATATAACTGAACACAATCAGTCCAAACGTAATGCGCGATTCAATAACACGCACAAAGTCCGTCACTATATAGACTATCTAATGTACACACGTCATGTCTCGCTAGTGGTTACCGCTTGACTGTCGATCTCTCCATTGGTCCATTGCCTTAAACTACACCGATACAATATGGCTGCCCGCCCGCGTAGATCGAATTTCTTAGAATCAGTTCGACACACCTGTCTAATGACTGCCATAAAAGATTACAATACACAGTGGGCTGTTTTTAATCACAAATTTTAAATACAAGGTAAACAAAAGAAGACAGTCATAAATAGTTTCAATGTTATTTGCTCAAACGCCGGCGGATAATAAATGTGCTTTGTTTACAAATATGCAGGTGGCTTGGAGGTTGTATGTCAATAAATTTACTAGATTTTTATACCTAGGACTTTATGGTCTTAACCCATTTTATCTTTTAATGTACCCCACATTGTTTGTCTTAGGCATGGTTGGGTATAATCATTTGGCATCCAGACGAAAGTTTGCATTGGTCTCCTACTTATTTAAATTGTTAAGAGGTAAATTGTTTAACCCAGGAGTATTAGCTGAAATCAAATTGAAGATTCCAGCGAATTTTTTGATGAGACGTAGGCAGCCACCAATGTTCGTAGTACCATACGGCAGGACCAACTTACTTAATAAGGCGCCGATGACACAGGCCTTGCTAAGATTTAACAAGATATGTCAACAAATTGACATTTTTATCTGCACTGAGACTGAAGTCACAAGAACTGCATATTATATTATATGTTATGACGACTAAATATGTATATATGTATTTAGGTTGGGGAAAAAGTTTCTTCGCATTTTATATAAAAATTCAAAAGGTTTTTTTATAAAGTTTATTTACATTTGACTAAAGTATGTAGGTGCCATTTTGTTGGATAATTTTTTGCCATCTTGTAGGTAGGGACGTGATCCCATTGCTATAAAAATTTTGGGGCTTCTGATCAAAAAATTGCGACAAGTGGTTTTGGCAGTCCTCTCGTGATGTTAACCTGACATTGCCTAAGGAATTCTGCAGAGACCGAAACAGGTGAGAATCTGAAGGTGCAAGGTCAGGACTATACGGCGGATGCATTAACACCTCCCAGCCAAACTCTCGTAATTTTTGCTGAGTGGCTAAAGATGTGTGAAGTCTAGCGTTATCATGGTGAAAAACCACACCATTTCTGTTGATTAATTTCGGCCGCTTTTTCTCAACTTTTTGCTTTAATCTCATCAGTTGTTCGCAGTACAGTTCAGAATCGATGGTCCTGCCTGGCGGTAACAGCTCATAATGAATAATGCCCTTCCAAACCCACCATACACACAGCATCACCTTGTTGCGAGTTAACCCGGGTTTTACCACAGTCTGTGAAGCCTGACCGGCCTTTGACCACGATCTTTTTGGCACGTTCTTGTCGTACGTGATCCACTATTCATCACCAGTTATCAGCTTCTTCAAAAATGGTTCGGTTTCATTACGTCGTAATAAAGAATCACAAATGAGTACACGGTTCATTAGGTTTTTTTCAGTGAGCTCATGAGGCACCCAAATATCGAGCTTTTTTGTGTACCCAGCTTTTTTCAAATGCGCCAAAACCGTTTTGTGGTCAATTCCCAGTTCTTCAGCTTACATCGTAACTACTAACATGCCGATCTTGGTCCACTTTTTGAAAAATGGCATCTATTTTGTTCGTAACAGGGCGACCAGAGTGACGTGCATCTTTGATATCAAAATTTCCGGATTGAAAACGCTTAAAACAAATTTGCGCTACTCTCACAGATACTGCATTAGGTCCATAAACATCAAAAATATTTTTCGCGGCTTGTGTTGCATTTTTACCTTTTTTGTTGTAAAAATTTAAAATGTATCTAATTTCTTCATTAGATTCACTCATTTTAACAATAAGAAAAACCAATGAAAATCACACATTTTCCTAATTTGAATTTGGAATTGTCTTCTTTAAAATGAAAACTTTTTAATGATACTAAAACCATACAAATGGTATAGCCAAAGAAATCTTATTACAAGTTCATACATACTATATGCGAAAAGACTTTTCCCCAACCTATTATAATGTATTATGTGTACCACGCCATCGTATTGGTGACAACTGTGATGACAGCGATGTTTGTAAGTTAATAAATAAATAAATGTTGCTATTTTTTTTGAAAATCAGCTAAAAATGTCAGACTTAATCACAATTGATATTCCTAAGATGTTGGTGACACACCTGTGTACGTATAAACAACTCAGGTATGCAATTGTATTGTGTAATATGCCAGTTCAAAACTATTCATTAAAGCATATTGGAAGCAAAATTGTATTTTTATACAGTTTTCACGTTTTGATTAACACAATACCTCTGCAAATACCTAGAAAGACAATGAATGCACACAAAAATAATTAAAAAACTAAAAAGTCTATGAAGTCTGCAATCAGTGAGCACACGCTGGATAAACCCAACCAACTACATCAGATTCAATAACCCACAAATCCTCGCGAAAGAGAATCGTTTCTTACCTAGAATGATGCGTGAGGCTATTGAAATCAAAAAACACCCAAATTTCAATAGAGAAGATGGTTGGCAAGTACCACTTGTTTGGGATCCGATCATCAAAACTATCATGACTCAAACCCAGAAATACCAACTGCCAGACCTGAAGACACTGTGAGCTCTTTGTGCGTGCACCGGAACACAAACCAACTTGATTGACAATTTATTTTTATTTTAACTCCTACTCATTTTAATATTATATACAATTATTAGAGCTAGAGATGTTGCTGAAGAGTTTCTAGCGCCGCTTCTTCTCTTCAAAACACAACATGTTGCCAAGCGGTAGTAGATTAGATTAGGCTCTCATAAAGTCAATAATACCCTAAACAAAATTAAAACGGCCCCAGGGTTTCAACCCCGAAAGCCACAAATATTAACCCATTACCAATGGACACGTATTTGCGGCGTTTCAGGGCCTCCTGGTGTGCGGCAGCAGCCCCGGCTGTCACGGCTGTGACTGGGAGATGGGAAGCCGCCAAAGTATCAACACAAGTTGCATCCCATACTAAGGGGCGTCCCATCTTCCATGGCACCAACGACATTCCGTCTGGTCTCTTGCTATCGTCGCGGCACAGCCCATTTGGTTCGAGAACAGCTGGTGCCCCGGCGGTGACAAGAGACCGACGGATAATGTCATTAAGTGTCGCGTGCCGAGATATTCTGCCAGCGCTCCTCGCGCATGACAAGCCATGGTGGCCTAACCTGTCAACTCCATCTGCACACCGACAGCGATGTGGCACTACAACACTTGCCCCCAGACGAATGCAGGTAGCTATCCTGAATGTTGTGTCATCCAAGAGAGTTCCTAGATTCGCCGAGGGCAAGGCCTGGAGCCACAAACCCGACTCCCATTTAGAGACAGCTAAGAGACGGGCGCGTTCAGTTTCGCCAATGCAGGAAGTCAACAGGTTTTCATGTACGAGCTTACTGAGCGGCCCGTATAGTGAGTATAGTACTGAGTATATTTTTCCTATGAGGTCCACAGTACTATAAACTGAGGACAGAAAGGCAGGTAGTGCTGTGTCGGAAATTTTGCGTATGCCCAAGCCTCCTAACCGTATTGGTAAGGATGCTTGAGTCCATGATCGATCTTCCAAAGGTATGTTTATAATGGATGTTAAAGTTTGTCGAATAATGTTGTCTATATTGCATAAAATAGTTGGGTGTCTCCAAAGAGGGGAGCACCGCAAAACGTACGTGAAATTTGGCATAAACAGGCAATATCGAATGAGAAAGTAGGCACTATGTGCGCTTATTTCTTTTAAATTTACAATTTTTGATTTAAAATTGGATTTTGTCGTTAACGAAAGAAGGAAAAGATTCATCGAAGATAGGGGACCCAAGGAGGCTCAGGTTATCTTTCTTTGCTAATTTCAAATTTGATGCCAAATCTTGAAAGTCGGAAATAATATTGTTGTTATTTCCGATGGTATTTGCTATAAAAAGTTCGCATTTTGAATAATTTAGAACAAGACCTATTTTGCCAAACTCACTTATTAAATATTTTAGGTCATTTTTTAATGTGTCTAAATCGCCTCCTAAAGTCCCATCATCAAGATACCAAACGTTAAATTTTGAATTTAACTTCTGTATGATTGGGTGAATAGCAAGCGAAAAGTTGGCTGGCCCAAGAGGGTCACCCTGCTGGCAGCCAGTTGCCGAATGAATAAGGTTCTCTTGGTAAACCAGAAAAGAATTTTTGCCATAGCATTGCCTAATATAATTATAAATTTTGGGAAAATGGTTTTTAATTTCGGCCAACAGGGTGCACCTATTAACCGAATTAAATGCATTTTTCACGTCCACTTTAAGGATTGCCTCGCAAGCGTTACTGGTGACGAATGTTCGGAGTGCGTGTACCGCCGCCTCGCAGCCACCTTTAATTCCAAATCTCAATTGGTTGGGAGCAAAGTAGCTGGAGCTAAGATCTCTTATGGCTCGACAACATACTTTGGCTGCGAGACGCCGATACGTGGTGCCAACTGCTATCGGACGGATACCGCCATCCTTTTTTTTTAAAGCGAATAGGTTGACACCGTACAATATGGGTAGTATATTTTTATTTACACTACCAGAGAGCATGAGATTAATCAAACCTGTTATATCTCTAAGAAGTGTCTCGCCCGCGATGCCAGTGGCCCCAGTCAACAAATCTTTCAAGTGTTGTGGTCTAAGGTCATCTAAACCTCCAGCCGAGCCACTTCTGAATGACATAACTGCTTTGAGAATTTCCTCCGGGGTAGCGTGGATACTACCCTCATTGCCGTCATCGTCATCCAGTAACTGTGCGTTTTCAGAAAGTGGATGTTTATCCTGTAAGGCACGCAGAGTAGTCTCGTCATTGGGAGCTACATCGTCGTTTGAGAAAAGAATCCGTGCTGCTCCCTTTATATCGCCTTCTGATAATTTTGATTCCACAAAGTGTCTCAGACGAGTTTTAGAATTTTGGTATTTTTTTGGTTTATTAATAACTAATCTATTTCCAATAGTTTGTAGTATTTTGCAATTTTTCTTAACTTTAGAAGTAATATTGCCATGATCTTCTTTATTTATGTGGAAGATTTGATAAGGGAGTAATAACAAATCCTCCCAGGTACGTCGATTATTTTCTGTTAATACCTTTTTTATGTGTTTTGAAAAAATTTCACATACAGTAGTTCTTACCGCTCGAGGTATTCTATTTAAAATTGGTGCCGATTGTTTTAACTTCGAAAGTTTTTGCCAAAGTGGAATTTGGGTGTTATCCGGAGTAGAGTTAAAAACAGTTTGGGTGTCAGGCAAAGAGGCTGAGTGTTCATCTCGATCCTTATGAGCTTTCCCGATATGGATCCTCAAACCTCTTTGCCCTTTGAAATATCGTACCTGAGAGCATTCATGACACTGAATTAGGTTTTCAAATGACGACTCAGGTTGTGGCTGTTGCATCAAGAACTATACCTAAAACTTATACAATAGTACTTTAAAACCTTAAAATGATTCTTAAATGTAATATCAATAAAACTTACAAAATAGATACAAAAAGTGTTCGCAATATTATTAAAAACACAAATGCTAGTCGCCTTCTTCTTATCTTAATAGGAATCTTTTATTCTTCTTAAATCTCGCGGAGGGGATAACTGTCTTCTTTACCTTAATTGCCATAGTATGTACATAATAAGAACAACTCCCTTTCATTAATTTATTCCTTTTTTATAGCTTGGAAAACTGTCGCACGTCGGTGGCGTGATAAATTTTGGTAATTCACTGTATCCACGGTTTAAAGATGAATATTACATTTCTGAAGAAGTCTAGATGGATTCGATGAACCAAAAAGACATGTAGCTAAACTCGAGAACTGTAAATTTATATTGTATTATCTGATACTATACTTCGTCAACGATTATAATAATTTAAAATTAGTTCAAGGAGCAATTTAAATATAATACTTTAATTTTGATTTTCAGAATTTTCGCCTTTCGTGTTGACGTTGTCAAAGTCAACACGAAATAGGCGGTAGGCTAAATAAAACTTAAACAACCCTCATTGACACTTAACATCTTTGTCTTCCGAGATCACGGCTACTGAAAAGTGGCCTAAACGTTAGAATAATAAAATTCAAATAAATTACCGCGCGAAAATCCGTTAAAACGAGTTTTATTAATGAACTATATCAGTTGCTAAGGTCTTGAAATTGTACAGCTAAACTAAATCTTGTTACAAGCTGTACAGTGTATAAACAATTCCTTCCGATACAAAATCTGTGAGCTAAACCTTTCACATCATTTGAAATCGCTTCCATCTACCTTGCGAAGGCTTAAGACAGAAAACGGAAATAAATTGGCTCATCCCAAATCCCTACTCCTTAAAAAATACAAAGTCACAAATGTCTTGGTATCAATAATGCAGAGAATCTCGCAAGAAATTATACTCGAATCTGAAGGCTCTTTGTGTTTTATGACATTAGAAAAATAACCTTATTTTAACTCATCAAAGTCGATTATCCATCGCCAAAGGTTATTGACGTTCAGGCTTTATTTACCACAGCCACAGAGAACAATAGACTTTGGTAACGTGTAAATTGAGTATAAGATTAAATAGCACCTAGTTTTGTAACTTAAAGGAGATTTTTATTTCGCTGCATAAAAAGACACCTTTAAATAAAGGTATTAAGGAGTCAAATTGCATGATAATAACAATTTTTACAATTCTAAAGAGGCGCGTCTCGTCGACCATTTCTAGTCCCGGGATAATAAGTTAGGCGGGCGGCATAAGGCTGACGAACGACGCATTTGTGATTTGCACAAAGAATGAAATCTATGGGTTTCGAGATCGCTTATTAATCCTAAATATGGCTTGTCTACAGGCGGCTTTAGTCATATAAACGTTCACAGCGGCATTGATTTATGTGTACTTTCCATTCCTGTGGTACGGGGCGTTTTAGACCTTGTACTGAAACGACCATTGCGGCGGCACAAGGCATATTAAGCCCCGTAACGTTTTAAAAACTAAAATTGTTTTTTGGCTTATAATATATATAAAATAATTTATGGATTTTTGTATTGTGTTGTGTGGAACTAGGTCAAGGAAATCCCGTAATAAAGTAGATATACCACGAAACTCTGGTTTAATAGCACATCTGAGATATATATTCGTATTTTTTCTACAATGAACCAAATTGAAGATTCGCCTTCCGCACCACAGAGAAATCCATTTTTCAAGTTCAAGTGAGACACTTTCGGGGCCACTTAGACCCTGTTTCACAATGAACGCATTATTGAATGAGATTTTTTCTTAATAGCTGTCTTATATTACATTCAGATCTTAAAAATGATGGTGATATAAGTTTGACACATTTTTATCCATGCAGGAACGGAGAAAGAATACAATCTTCTGCGACCGGGCGGCCTGTCGTAAGAGGCGACAAAACAACCCACAGCCAGGTGGTAGGGTATTTTCCCGACTGGATGGGTACCACCCCTGGTCTAGAGTATGCCGCCATAATAACCTTTATTTGTGTTCCGGCATTAGTGACCAGATTCCAGTCCCCCTTAAGCGAGCGGCAGCCTATTTGTAGTACCTTTGGTGTTGCAAATGTCCATAGGCGATGGTAACCGCTTTCCATCAAGTGGGCAGTCTGCCTGTCTGCTGAATTCATGCAATAAAAAAACATTTTACATTCAATTTTTCAATAGTGTAAGTTCATAAGAAAGTTCATTTTAAATAGCTTGCTATCGTTTCAAAATTTACGTAGTAAAGTCATACTGGAATTGATTACCGCTCTTAGGGATGGTTCGATCGGTGTGATACCACGCTCTCGAAGAATATCGGCGTAAAACGGTTAGCCTTGAGCTGATCGTATTTTGAGCGATGAGTGAGAGTTCCCATGGCGCACTTACTCCTCTATCTACTATCACTATACCATCCGCTCCTCTTCTCTCCTGTGAATGGCACCTGCATACTCTTCAACATTTTACTCCAACTTCTTCGCCACGCAGGCTCTCTTCCTTTGGAACTTTTTGCCCATGGACGTCAGAAGAATTAAATCCTTTGCCATATTTAAAAATTCACTCAGGAAATATTGTGTTAGCCTTAACAATGTAATTGCTAGTGTACTCTATCTTAAATTGTAATCTGCTGTCTTTTTCTTTAAATAAATAAATCGCCAGACAAACACACACTGTATTTCCCCAAATTAAGCAAGTTACGCTTGTGTTACGGGTAATATACAACCATTCTGGGGCCGATCCCAGACACCCAGACCATAGTAAATAACGGAGAAAATACGTTTCCGAAATTTACTATACCATGAATCGAACCCGGAGCCTCTGCGTGGCAGTGAGGTAAGCCGGCAAAGGCTTAGCCCGCTCAACCACAGAGGCCATCAAGGCTGGCTTTTTTTATTTTATTTATTTGTAACAATTAGATAAAGTAAGAATTTCCTTTGAGTGAGTCAGGCTGTTTGTTTACCAAGTATGTAACTATTGTCTTGTTTTGCATTTTTGTAACTCGTGTTTTGGTGAACAATAAAGTGTTATATCTATCTATCCCCTCTATCCCATCTCCTCGATCTCATCCTAAAGGCTAGCAATGCGATAGTGGCCTTACAATAGTTACAACAGCTCGTCTGGCAGCAGGAAAAATATTATTTATCTGTTCCTGCAGATAGAATATTAATATTAATAATTTAGCAATTTAACATTTTCAAGCAGCTTATTATACATACAAAGGAAAACCATAATCAGGACCTGGCCTGTCCCGATGTACAAATGTGAACCTCGGATGCTCAGCCTGAAAGAAGAGAATCGGCTTTTAATAGCGGAAAGGTCTGTAAGATTTTGGGTCCAACAATAAAAGATGGTAGCTTATTTTATAGCTTGAGTTCAGCAGACTGGCAGACGGTCCTCCTGATGCAAAGCGGTTACCATCGCCTATAGACATTTGTCCCAACAAAACTGCTACAAATGCACTGCTGTCCTCTTAATAAGGGAGACTGGAACCTGGCCACTGATGCCGGAACACAACTCAAGGTTGTTATGGCGGCATACTCTACACCAGGGGTGGTAGCCATCCAGTCGAGTATAGACCCTGCCATTTGGCTGTAGGTGGTTTTGTCGCCTCTTACGACAGGCCACCCCAACGCAGGAAATTGTATTCTTTCTCCGTTCCTGCACGGATATTGAGATATATATATATGTGTGTCATGTCATTGCTCCATCTGAGATAGTCTTATAGTTGGAGGGTCCGAAGCAACCTCAAGATGGAGATTCTTCACAACATAATAAGAAAAATAAAATCTGATCGTCTCCGCTGGTTCGGTCACGTAGATCGGGTCGCAGCGTGAAGAAAGCATGCATGTTTGGGACAGCCAGTCGGTCGGGGTCCACTCAGCCAACCAAAATATCACTAGACAGATAAAGTGAAGGCCGACCCGTATGAGTTTCGGGCCGATAGTAATTGACAAGCAACTGTGCAGTACAGTTGAAAATAACATGTTCTACGTTTCAGAGGTCAAGACTCACTTAGGGACGCTGAGATACTTACATTTTGGTACTAGTTCTTATATGTCTTTCGTATATTTCTTACTAGCGTGGAATTTGTTTTCAAAACCCCTCGATTTTGAAACATTCTTCATTGGCGCTCCGCTCCTATTGCTCTTGGCGTGATAATATGTAGCCTTCCTCGATAAATGGGCTATCTAACACTGAAAGAATTTTTCAAATCAGACCAGTAGCTCCTGAGATTAGCGCGTTCAATCAAACAAACTCTTCAGCTTTATATATTAGTATAAAATATGTTCTTGTAGATTTGTAAACTTTCCAAGTGCTATTTCTATTGTATTTGAAGACATAAGTACCTAGTAAATTCTTCGGACGTGACATTATTCTCTGTTGCACGACGCCATGGGCCAAGATAGTGTAGTTTATCATTGCGAGCGGAACAAAACACATTCCATCTATCTTTCCTACCGCAGTCTAGAAAGTTCCGTGGTTCAAACAATGGGGCTGCTGAAGTTAGTTAAATGATTCAGGGCGCGCTACACGCTCAGAATTTATTCATACAAGAGTTTATTCGCCATCGCTGGTGTTGCATATGTCTATAGGCGACTGTAACCACTTTCCATCAAGTGGGCCGTTAGATTATCTGCTGAACATATAAAAATGGACTTTTTTTTTTAAATTTAATTATTATTTTAAGTCTAGTTTATTTGTAGCAATCCTACATCACGGCCTCAAAATCACCGTAAATTACTGTCGCTAGCTTCATCAGGGCCGTCTTAAATATTATATATTGACGCCGGGGTGCGACGCTCACCCTGCGCCTCCCTTCACAGCAATAAAAACAAAAGCAATGATATTCCTCATCAATACTGATCTATTTTCTCTTCTATCTTCTTGCGGATTGGAGAGTAGACACACCATGCACTCAGCACCACATACATACACACACATACACGCACAAACATACACACTTGCACACGTTTAGTCAGCACTAACATTGCTATTATATAAGTAGACAATGTAGCAGAAAACTCTAGTAGCCCCAAAGATTCAGTTAATACTAGTTTTGAAGCTAGTAGAATCACAAATAGTAATTTAATTTCTAATACCGCACATTCGTATGTCTTTCATGGGGTAATTAAGATTGTTACTTATTTTTGAAGCAAATAAATCATTTTATTTTATTATAAATAATATTATGTCTTTAAAGACCACGGGCCATTAAAATGGCCCTGACTTTTGGGGGGCTTGCGTGGGGCCATGGGAAGGCCAACACGTAGAGGAGGCCCCTTGACAAATTTAATGTAAATGTGACGTGACACTGGCCGGCGCTTATCCCTGTCTACGCCATATAAAAATGCACCTTTCCCGAATCCTACAACCTGAATATCTTCAAGTCTCGTGTGAATAGGTACCTTCTAGGTAAGCGTGCTCGATCTTAGACCACATCTCCGCTCAAATCGAGCGAGATAATGGTCAAACGCGACCCTATACGTGATAAAAAAAAGCACCCAAGGACAAGCTCCGGTCAGTGTAAGACTATTGTGGGAGATGAGGACAAAAAGTACCGGGCTATGGGGGTGAACTGCTAGTGGTACTAGGGGTCTGGGAATATGGGGACTGTGGCGTATGCCCGTCGCGATGTTCGGGGAACGTGGAAAATGGACAGACGGTGACTCGCCACTCCCTGCATGGGCCCCAAAAAGTTCCATAGAAGACAGGGGGGGGGCAACATGGATGTGAGTGGCTAAGGGGTGTAGAGAAGTGAGCTGCAGGTTCATCGAAGCTACTTCTGACAGTTATTATTATTTATCGGGTCGGTTTAGTGAACCTTAAGTAAGTTTCAAAACTAGCAAATTACATACGCTATGCGTAGATAAAAGACGATCAGCTTGGGCCCCTTAGAGCTAGGCCCCCGGGTGCCACGTACCCCTTACACCTCCGGATAAAGACGGCCCTGGTTTCATTATTGTATATTTAGATTTTAATGAAAAATCAAAAATATGCTGTATTTTGTATGGAATTCAACAAAGCTACTTTTAATTACACCTTCAAAGAGCAGCTACAGAAGCAAATAGAGGGGTCCTTACCTCAAACACCAAAAATTGGGGGCGGCCAGCAGATCCAATTGGTAAGAAACGACAGAGGCATTCGGCCGCTCTAAACTATAAATTAAGGCCGAGGCTGCTTGGTAAGACATACAACATGTCAAAGCATAACCATAGTCGATATTAAACTATATTTAATTATTTCAATGCGGAATATTCACATTTGAAATTTCAGCACAAGGCAATGGAACGTCTAAACAACTCAATCGTGTGTTAAAGACTGATTTCGCAACCTCGTATTATCGGCGAGTACAGCACTTACAAACTACCGTCATTACCAACTTAAGCTTTTCTTACAGTGATTTCAGCTGATAATTACATTTGTTTGTAAATTATGTTTACCAAAAGTGCTGTGTGATGTCTAATATTTTAAGTAATTAGAAATACCAACGCCAGACTATTTCCAATAGCTGTCTGATTATATCAAACATAATATCAACTCGTATAACTTTATGACAGTTTAGACAATGAAATGCCTTGATAATGTAAAATAATAATGTAGGAGGAATGTTATAAATGGGTTGGTTGTGCATCGGAACGCAAGTGTAGATTGAATGAGATGAATGATGAAGATTTGATTTGATCTGTCAGGAGTTAAGAGCCTAAAAGGGTGGTTGGGTGTGTGTTATATATACCTATGTATAATGCTTGTCATATGTATGTATTAAATTTATAAATTAGTGTAAGTATGCATATTTAAACTGTAAAGTCCTATCTTTTTGCTTTTAGCGATATATTTTGTATTTGTTTATTTTGGTGAGCAATAAAGTCTTATATATATGTATTAGTTATCATGGGAAAATATATTTCATTAATACATTTTTATGTTTAAAAATTAGTAGCATCTATATATTTTTTTTTATTATGGAACTGCCAAACAAGCCGATGGCTCATGTCATGGAAAGTGGTTATCGTCTAGGGATTGCAATCCGGAAAACCGGATCCGGTAATCCGGCGGATCCAGCGTCAATATGCACTACCGGATCTGGTGATTACATATTTTGGCAAAATAATCGCGCGTTGATTGAATAAGTAGGGTACTTTAAACGCGTGATGCTTCTGCGTGCGAGTCCATAGATCACATAGTGTTGTTACATGCCGTCAAAGATAAGCCGCACAGCCTATTGTAAGCGCAGCTTATTGTCCTCCCGGACTAGGGAATCCTTTGTTTTGAATTTGTAACATGCTATTGTTTTTCAACTTGTTTTTATAACCATCACTAGCGTCGAACTAATCCCTATTGTTATTGTTCTCGACTTTCTGGACGTTCGCAGGTGTGCAAGTTAATATTTCTTAGAAACTCAGTGTGTGCCTCCAATTTCTTTGTATTGTGTAGTTAGTATTAGACGATGCCCGAATGGAGGGACGGGCAGTCAAGCGACGACTACGAAACGAGTAAGACGTTCTCTAGTACTCTCGATTAGCGATATAGACGACGGACTTTGCGCGTTCGATTTGAATTGAATCGTGCAGTGTGAACTGGTTGCATCCAGTTTTGTTTGTATTTGTTTTATACGTGTTTGTACAGTTGTAATAAATTCTGTAGTAGTTCCAACGGCATTTTTAATTAGAGTCCTGTAGCTCGTAACAGTATAATGCGAGTCGTTTGAAGCTGAACTACCGCGTACCGCGCCGCAGCGTGTCGACTATCTCATGACACATTCAACACAATTTGTTTCCTAAGATCGTTTTTTCAAACCAAAAATTGATTGTTTGCTTAAAAACTGAAGAGTAAAAATATTATATGGAATAATTATTGTGATTGTTGTGCTATTCATTAGACAGATAGATTCGGTAGTCTGTTAATATGTTATGTTTAAATTTAATTTATAATATTGATCTCAACTTTGTCTTTAAAATCTAAGAAGACTGAACTACAAGTTAACATTACGTTAGATAAAGACACTGGTTTTTTTTTGAGATATTATTTAAGATTGTACAGTCCAGGGGGAAGAAAAGTCAAAGTTTTTTATGTTTTCACTGACAAGGGCGGTTTTAATAATGTAAAAGTTTACACAGCGAAACTTTACATAAGAAACAAGGCAATTTTCGAAGCACAGACGTCCACAACTTGAAAGCGTTAGACCACGTGATATGGTACTGACTACGATCCCGAAGTCCCCACGCAGTGGAAGCAAAACCTGGAAGCTATAGGAACATAAGTAGAATTTGAATGCATGCCACTCTTTAACTACTAAATTGATTAAAGACTATGGCGTTTAATAAATAAACAGTACCATCTATTGTCGAGTAGCAGTTTTAATGTGTTACAAATAGATATTTATAATAATTTGTAATTTTATTTGTTTTGACAATGAGAAATTTAATTGTTTACGCTTTTTGAAATTGGTCATAATAAAGTTGATTTTGTACATGTATCATTTTATTTTTACACTTTATTAATGGTCCATTTTGGAACGAAAAAGGAAAGTTAAGTTAACCTGGTCAGATCAATCCGGCCGGCCCCAGCCGGATTGACGGAAATCCAGTCGGATTCGACCAAATTGAAAATGAGGCCGGATTGCAATCCCTATTACCGTAACTAATAGAGCAACACCAGGGGCGAATCCAAAGCGTTGCCAGGTCGGGATCACGATCGTGGGATATGAGGAATACGATTGAAATGGGAGGATGGATAATATAGGGAAGGTGTGATAGGGGGAGGGGAAGTGGGCCAGTGGGACTCTCACTCATCATACGAAACACGATTAGCTGAAGAGTAACCTTTTCTCGCCGCTATACTATGTTTACGTCGTATCACACCGATAAAGCCGGTACTAAGTGCTGTAGTCAAGATTGATTTGATGATTGATTGAAATTAAATGATTCCAGCACGCTTCGAATTTTGAACATCCTATAATTTACGAGCACATTGCCTGCCAGCGTAGCTGTAAGCTATAAAATGTTGCAAGTAATAAAATAGACTTTATTGTTGTGGGTGACGTAATAGTGATGTTCTATTAGTCATGTAACGCACAGACTATTAAACCATCGACACTATAGGTAAATAAATAGAAAGTAATCGATTTGAAAATAAAAAATGTGCTATTTTATCACATTATTTTGCTTTATTGCAAAAATGGCGTATTTTATATGTAAGATTTGTCCATTAAAATGTGGGTATATTTATTTACTTTATAGGATTTTTATCAAAAATATATTTAGATAAGTTAAATTTATTCAAACTTATTGTTATTAAAATGAAGTCGTTTTTTATAAAAAATCGAGTCCTTAACGCATTAGTACATTAGTAATTAGTAGATAAATTAAGATCGGCGGTGGTCTGTTTTCTATATTGAAATAAGCACAATCAAGCATATTAATATACTATAATGTATTAGTAATACACGTTTGAATTTGAGACATAAGAGGACAGAAGAATATATCAAAACATGGTGTCAAAAAAAAAACATAATTGAACCGTCATCGAGCTGTCAAAAGTAGAATACATAAATGCTTGGAAAAGGTATAGATGAGTCAGATTTCACAAACTATATAGTTTAAAATCTAGTTTCGGACACGATGAAGAATTTTGAACAAACCTCAGCCTGTCCGTGTAATGGGTCTCCCCCAAAATATTGTTGTCGCTTCTACCACTAAGTATTAACAGAAACAAAAGAGTTCCAATGTCAAGTTAAATTTGTAACTTTATGGTTACGTTCTGGAACGTTTAGGCGTTTTAGGTCTTTATTAATTTACTTTGTTATGAAATGGTTTTGACATTGTATTTTTAGTTATGACAGCTACGCAATACTAAACTCAGAAAGGTACAATATTCTAAGTCTAATTCTATAATTAATTCATTCTTCCAGTGATGAAATAATTACACTGCACTGAATCCGTACCAAACTGACCGCAGATTCGGATTCAACGCATCGAAATACATAAGAAAAGATAGGGTCTGATCAAAAGTACAGACCACATTAAGCCAGAACGCCTTCAAAATGTTTGTATCCGGTTCATATTTGGTTTGCGTAAATATGACCATGTCTCCGAATTTCGTGATCAGCTTAAATGGTTACCTATTCGCTTTCGCCGGAATGTTCACTTATTCTCACTTTTGCACAATATCCTTTACAATCCCTGTACTCCCCCATATTCAAAAGAACTTTTTAGTTTTCTCTATCAATCGCATTCCTGTAATTCGCGCTCAAATGAAAATCTGTTGTTAACAATGACACGCTTCTTCATTCATAAGAAACTCCCTCCCCTTACCCATCAGACAAGCTAAATCGATGACTACATGTAAACGTATGGTCACTGACCATTAAAAATGCCGTTGGAACTACTATAGAATTTATTAGAACTGTACAAACACGTATAAAACAAATACAAACAAAACTGGATGCAATCAGTTCACACTGCACGATTCAATACAGTTCGATACGCGCAAAGTCCGTCGTCTATATCGCTAATCGAGAGTACTAGAAAACGTCTCACTCGTTTCGTAGCCGTCGCTTGACTGCCCGCCCCTCCATTCAGGCATCGTCTTATACTAACTACACAGTACAAAGAAATTGGCCGCGCACACTGAGTTTCTAAGAAATATTAATTTGCACACCTGCGAATGTCCATAAAGTCGAAAACAATAAGGATTAGTTTGACGCTAATGATGGTTATAAAACAAGTAGAAAAACAATAGCATGTTTTTCTTAATTGCAAATTCAAAACACAAACGAGTTCCCTAATCCGGGAGGAAGACAATAGACTGCGCTCACAATAGGCAGCTGTGCGCTTATCTTTGACGGCATGTAACAATAATATCATCGTATATCTAATTATATAGTAGTTTATTTTGTATTTTATTTTTAATAGTATTTGATTGTGACCACCAAAAATCATATATTTAAATTTCCTTTAAAATCTCCTTAGACACTGGGTTGCCTGGAAGAGATAAGGCCGCCCATTGTTCTAATGCAAATGTATCCATATGTATTGGCTAGATTTAAGTTTATGGTGAACAATAAAGAGTTTTAATTCATTCATTCATTCTCTTTTTTTATGGACCGATGTTATCTACGTAGATTGCCGGTGGATGCTAGATGAGAAATGCTGAGAACCGGGATGTGTGGCACGGACTTGGGGAGGCCTGCATCCAACAGTCGACTGCGATGGGATGTTGACAACGATGGCTGTTTTATTGCCAAAGGGTTGCGAACAGGCAAATGTATCTTAAGTTTTAACTCGGGTTATAAGCCAGCACTATGTCGAGTTACATTCATATACTTTCAGTAGTTTCCAAAAAAGTTGCAATCGCAGCATCTTTTTCGCTATTTTCGTCTATCCTACGAAAACGTCATTTGTCGGGATAAGAGGCATCCTAAGTTACGCCCCGGGATATAAGCTAGCTCTACATCGAGTTTATTTAAATAGTAGTTTTCATGTGATGATCTAACAGACAGAAAGACAGACAGACAAAAATTATAAAAATTGCATTTTCAGAATCTCCTGGTACGAATTATACCCCCTGAATTTTTTCACATTTTTAAAAATATTGTACGAACTCGAACCATTTACAGCTTTATTGTAGCATATAAGATTTATTAATTTTCTTCTTCTAAGTCATTCCCTAACTGCTGAATAACGTCACTTTCATGGCAGTATATATTCACTCTCCTCCACCGCTTTTAAGCACGATGAAGGGCCTTATTTATAGATAAGTCCAGCTGTTCCGCAATTTGGTCAATCCACCTATTTGGACATCTTCCACGAGGTCTCTTACCTACAACTTTACCAGTAATCTCAAGTCTCTCCATATTATTTGGGCATTTACAAGCTATGTGGCCAACTACTTAATAATACAATGTCAGCCTACTGCTCATCACCTCTGGTGATGTCCAATCTCGAGCTGTTCCAATGTGAATGCAATTGTAGCCGCAGACGTCCGATCACTACGGCGGCCGTTCGCAAATGACGGGCAAATGCGCTGCTCCTAGTCGAGGCCCCCGTGTTCCCCTCCGCGCATACCTTGCCTCACCTCACCGCGACACGTGTAACCGTTCGAATGCGCTTATTATTATTAAATATTATATTTTGTTTAGCAGCTAAATGTGTGATGTAATATAAAATATTAATCGATATTTTTACCAAATAAATATGCATTCCTGAACTGCAATTCAAACACACAACAGTATTTAATTTCCACCTGAAGACCTCCAAACAATCATTCAGCGAGCTGTTGGTTATTAATTTTAGTGACTTGTAATCTGTCATACCATATGAAAATGAAACAATATTTAAAGTCAAGGACATTGGAAGAAATGATCCATGTTTATAATATTGGTTTACCCATAAATAGCCCGATTGTCGCTGAAAGTCAGACAGCGCAGACAGGCAATATGTACTGAGTGTGGAAAAAAACACCAATTGCTTATAAAGTAAAGCGATCCGTCGCTCGTAACTCGTCTCAAGGATTTCGCCCTTTACAAGACCTTTCGCTTATATAACGACATCTGGTCGCCGCTCAAAGGAGAACTAACGCATATTATATGTTTTTACTTATTCTCAGACGGTCTAAAGAGAAAATCTCTGTAACGTTAGATTTATAAAGATTGATCATGATTGATCGCTTTTTGAGGTACAGTAGATGTTTAGGCAGAATAAGTATCCTTATGTTATCGGAATCTTTATGCCGTTTCCTGTTGAAACGCTTGGACCTTGGGGTCCTGAAGCCATGAGCCTCTACAAAAATCTTTCAAAAGAGGTCATCAACTCTTCAGGTGATCAAAGGGTGATCCAGAGAGGTAACATAGTCAGTCTTCTGGGAACCTTACCCATTGGCTTCGCTGACCTAAACATTTTACCTATATGCTTAAAAGTTAGTCGAAAAAATTATTCGTATTGTTACGAGTCGCAAGACTCAAATTAAAATGCCGTTAGAATTACTATAGAGTTTATTAGAATTAATAGGTTGGGGAAAAAGTCTTTTCGCATTATAGTATGTATGAACTTGTAATAAGATCTCTTTGGCTATACCATTTGTATCTGGCTGGTTTTGGTATCATTACAAAGTTTTAATTTTAAAAAAGACAATCCCAAATTCAAATTAGGAAAATGTGTGATTTTCATATGTTTTTCTTATTGTTAAAATGAGTGATTCTAATGAAGAAATTCGATACGTTTTAAAATTTTGCTACAAAAAAGGTAAACTGCAACACAAGCCGCCAAAAAAAATTGTGATGTTTATGGACCTAATCCAGTATCTGTGAGAGTAGTGCAAATTTGGTTTAAGCGTTTTCAATCTGGAAATTTTGATATCAAAGATGTTCGACGCTCTGGTCGCCCTGTTACGGACAAAATTGATGTAATTTTTGAAAAAGTGGATCGGCATATTAGTAGTTACGATGTAGCTGGAGAACTGGGAATTGACCACAAAACGGTTTTGGCACATTTGAAAAAAGCTGGGTATACAAAAAAGCTCGATATTTGGGTGCCCCATGAGCTCACTAAAAGAAACCTAATGAACCGTGTACTCATTTGTGATTCTTTATTACGACGTAATGAAACCGAACCATTTTTGAAGAAGCTGGTAACTGGTGATGAATAGTGGATCACGTACGACAAGAACGTGCGAAAAAATCGTGGTGAAAGGCCGGTCAGGCTTCACAGATTGTGGCGAAACCCGGGTTAACTCGCAACAAGGTGAAGCTGTGTGTATGGTGGGATTGGAAGGGCATTATTCATTATGAGCTGTTATCGCCAGGAAGGACCATCGATTCTGAACTGTATTACGAACAACTGATGAGATTAAAGCAAAAAGTTGAGAGAAAGCGGCCGGAATTAATCAACAGAAGGGTGTGCTTTTTCACCATGATAACGCTAGACCTCACACATCTTTAGCCACTCAGCAAAAATGACGAGAGTTTGACAGGGAGGTGTTAATGCATCCGCCGTATAGTCCTGAACTTGCACCTTCAGATTTTCACCTGTTTCGGTTTCTGCAGAATTCCTTAGGCAGTGTCAGGTTTAGATCACGAGAGGACTGCCATAACCACTTATCGCAGTTTTTTGTTCAGAAGCCCCAAAATTTTTATAGTAATAGGATCACGTCCCTACCTACAAGATGGCAAAAAGTTATCCAACAAAATGGCACCTACATACTTTAGTGAAATATAAATAAACTTTATAAAAAAACCTTTTGAATTTTTATATAAAATGCGAAGAAACTTTTTCCCCAACCTAATATACAAATACGTATAACACAGGTATAAATCTAACCGAACACAACAAGTTCAAACGTAATGCAGGTCGTAACTCAACAAAACGCGCAAAGTCCGTCACTTATTAGATTCTCGATTGTAGTACACAGTTCGCTCGTAGTTCTCGCTCTACTGACTTCCGTTCCATCAGGTCATCGTTTTATACTGGACAAATACAATGTGCCCGTATTTACATCGGCTTAATCCGCCACACCTGGCTAATGACTCGGCCGCAAACTGCTGTTTTATAATCATAAATTTTAAACACAAAGTAAACAAAAGAAGACGATAATAAAAGAGTTACAGTTAGTTAAATGCCGGCAGGTAATAAAATGTGTTTTGTTTCAGATATGCAGGTGGGTTTTGTTTTTGTTGGGACCTGAGTTGTAACATTACTATTAGATAGTGGAAACACTACTAGTTAGCACAAAGCTTCAATTTTTCTGGTGCGCATTGCTGAAGAATAGAATCATTTGCCGAAGTCTGTTTTCCCTGACAAATACAATCTGGGAGTATACAAATCGGTCAAATCACGAGTGAATAGGTTCTAAGTAAGCGTGCTCCATCCTAGACCGCCTCATTACACATCAGAACCCGGAGTCTGTAACTTAAATTTTCAATCGAATCGAATTGGAATCGTAACTATTGACGGTTTCGGTAGTCTGTAAACCATCTCAGCTCAATATTAATTTAATGTGAATTTTAGAGATTACGGATATGTGACTATCTGCCAGTCGAATGGATCTTGACACGCACTGACATGGTTTTTTTTTTAAATTAAAGTTACAGACCTGGGACCCTGATGAAACAGTGGTCAAAAGCGAATCTACATACACGAATGACTAAATATCTACCCCCGTATGTTTTTTTGTATTGCATTCATTTCTCAATGAAAATACTGAAAATAAACCAAGAAACAACACACAAAACCTAATTTGAATTAATATAAGGTTTAGCAGCAATAAAAGTACTTTCTATGTAGATATAATTTCTGAAAGAGCTTGGTAGCGATCACATTCTTCGTCTAGAAGCTGTTTCGTGGTATATTTAATCATACACACGTTACTTTACTAGTTTAATGTACACAAGACATGCGAACATGGCGTACTCGTATTGCCCACTTTCCTGCTTACTGCCATGTAAATGAACATAATGTTAACGAGCATTTCAAACAGTAGGAATATTATCATGGCAAATATTATTTACACATGCCCTCTGACAACACAAACACTTTCTTCGCCCCTTTAAGTAAGTAAAAATTAATAGCCTTAGAGGCATATAGCCGTCGCAATGAGTTATTAAGGGCCGGTTATTTCCCAAAAGACTTCACTAACACCGGAAAACGCCTCCATAAAGAAAATTGAGGCGTGCAAACGGAAAATAGGGCTGTTTCTCCGCTGGTGTATAGTCAAACAACGGGAACTCGTAACTGTGTGATTAATTCTTTAGTAATCTATTGATTTTTCTTACTGTGAATCTGATAGACAGGCTGTCGGATTACCTGGTGAAAAGTAGTTACCGTCGCCTATGAACATTTGCAACACCAGAGGTGCTGTCGGCCTGGAAGAGACAAAGCAGGGATGGTAGCCACCCAACGGGCAGATGTCCTACCACCTGGTTATGGGTTCTTTTGTCGTCTTCTACGACAGGCCAGTTCCAAGCAACACATCTTACTATGTCCAATAATATCGGGATCTTGACGTCGACACAACGAACGACGTGCAGTTTCAGGGTCATCTAGAAGACAAGGCTCCAAAAATCTTGGCGTGCTAAACCGGTCCAAGCAATACTTCCCCTCACGGCAACAACTTGCGCTGTACAAAGCGCAAATCAGACCGCATATGGAGTACTGGTCACATTTATGGGCCGGAGCACCCGCTTACCAGACTGACCCCCTCGACTTCCGTATCGTCGACGATCCCATACTAACAGGTGGTTTAGCATCGCTTAGCTTTCGAAGAGAGCTGCGTCCCTCTGCGTATTTTATCGCCTGTATAACGGGACATGTTCCGAGGAACTGTTTGATCTGGTGCCAACGCCTCACTTTTACAACCGAACCGGTCGCCAGCGACGGGATATTCACCCCCATTTCCTTGAGCTCCCACGCTCAACTAGGCCACGGTTCTCTAGAACATTTATTCCGTGTACAACAATGATCTGGAGGGAACTTCCCGCCGCGGTTTTCCCTTTGCGTTATGACATGAGATTTTTTAAGGGGCATTATAAAATTTCTTTGAGGGTAACCACTTTCCATCACATGGGCCGACTGCCTGTTTGTCTGCTTCAGGCAATAATAAAAAGACCACCCGGTCGCCAGAATTACTATTCTTTCTCTGTTGCTGCACCAGTTTTTTTATTGCGTAGCTGGCAAATATGGCGCCCCGTCTAATGAAAAGATACTGTCCCCTATAGACGTATACACTGGATACGAAGTCAGCGTAGGGGATGGAATAGGAGAGGTGGGATAGCGGGATTAAGACAGGAGGAATTGGATGGCCTAGGCGCTAGGGGAACAGAATAAGGAGGGGAGGAAGTGGGTCAAGGCCGATACCGATGATACCGATTTTGCTGGCCTCAATGGCTGTAAGCAAGATAATCACTCCAGGGTGGCTCTACCACGTTTAAAACTGAATTATAATAATCTTAAATGATTCAGATTGCTCTCAAACACGTACACGGGCATCTTGATCAGGCAGACATTAACGATTCATTCGGTTATCTCTGTGACTAATATTTGCTAATTTGCAAGTAGAATTGAGTACTTATGTAATGGTTATTCATAGGTCTTATACAACACTAGAGTGGGAAGCTCAGAATACCTTTGTTACACACGCAAAAACAAAAATGGTCTTGCTTATCTATCTATTAAATAAAACTAGTTGTTGGTCGTGCTCGACGATATTTCGTACTCCTCCGTCCGCGCAATTCTCGTAAAAAGGGGTAGAAAGTTTCTTTTTGGTGCTAGCGTTGCAATATCAAACATCGTCATGGCAACGCGAACGAAGTGCCGCTGGCACAACTAATGGATTAAATAAATTCATTTAACACAATCGTCGTAACTTAGTGGTTAACGTATTCGATTCTTAAACTAGCGTCTGTAATTGTGTGGGTTCGAATCATGGCCAGGAAGCATGTATCACTAAGGCAGTTTTCTGTGTATAGATATTGTTACAATTACCAAATGCTTCTGCGATTCCGGAGGTGACGAGACTATTCAAAACCTGTTGCAAGAGTGCCCAGTGTACAACTGGCCCAGGAGGAAACAATTTTTGATTTGATGTCAGGTAAAGACTCGTGGCTGGACCTGGAGCGGTTTTGATTACAATAAGGGAGGCGCTAAAGCGCAACAGTACCCGGTCAGTATATTCAAATTCAAAAGTTTTTATTCAAAATAAGTTCCACTGGAGAACACTTTTTGAACGCCATACATATAAGTTAAAATTTAATTTTACTCCCTAGTCTATGTACACCGAAGCGGTGTACATAGACTAGGAATATTTCTTAACACATTCACTATTAAATTAATCCGAACTTATATCTATACCCAACCCGAGAAGAAGCGACTAGAACTCCCCAGCAACACGTCTAACTACAAATTGATGAATTCAAACTTTTTTTTAAATAAATTTTATACAGAAATATGTAACACAATTACTTTTCGAAGAATTAATAGAGTTGTAGTAAACAGTGTATACTCAGTAAGACAAAGACAATAAAAGGAAAGAAAAATATTGTTACATGCCGTCAAAGATAAGCGCGCAGCTGCCTGTTGTAAGCGCAGTCTATTGTCTTCCTCTCGGATTAAGGAATTCTTTGTGTTTTGAATTTGCAATCAAGAAAAACACGCTGTTGTTTTTCTACTTGTTTTGTAACCATCATTAGCGTCGAACTAATCCCTATTGTTATTGTTTTCGACTTTATGGCTGTTCGCAGGTGTGCAAATTAATATTTCCCAGAAACTCAGTGTGCGCGGCCAATTTCTTTGTACTGTGTAGGGAGTATAAGACAATGGCCGAATGGAGGGGCGAGCAGTCAAGCGACAACTACGAAATGAGTAAGACGTTTGTAGTACTCTCGATTAGCGATATAGACGACGGACTTTACGCGTGTCGAATTGCATTGAATCGTGCAGTGTGAACTGGTTGCATCCAGTTTTATTTGTATTTCTTTTATACGTATTTGTACAGTTCTAATAAATACTATAGTAGTTTCAACGGCATTTTTAATTCGAGTCCTGCAGCTCGTAACAGTATCAATAAGTCAATAATATAATTAATAATGGTGCGACGATGGCAAGAGACCGGACGGTATGTCTTTGGTGCCATGGAAGCTGGGACGACCATTAGTTTGGAGCGAAACGTGCGTTGACACTTTGGCAGTGTCCCATCTTCCCGTTACGACGGTGGTAGCTGGTGCAGCTGCCCGCCCGACAAGAGGACCTAAAACGCCGCAAATATGCATCCGTTGGTAGTGGATACATATTTGTGGATTTTGGTGTCGAAACTCTGGGGCCATGGGGTCCAGAAGCCCATCGCCTTTATCGAGACCTATCAAAACGGTTGATAGATGTCTCACGAAACCAAAACGCTGGCCTGTATTTTAGGCAACACATAAGTGTTGCCATAAGACGTGGTAATGTGGCCAGCGTTTTGGGAACGTTCCCAACTGACGGTGATTTGGGACCTATTTACTATTTTTAGTTTTTATCTTTTGTAAATTAAGCTGTATGTATATAGATATTATTAGTATAGGTAAATTTAAATAAATTGAGTGTAAAGGAAAATTAATTAATAAAATGTATAATATAATATAAATACGCGATTTAGAACAGAACACGTAGTTATAAAAGATCTTCTCACCAATGTCCCTCTGTCCGACTCTGTTAGGGGTGAAGCTTAGCCTGAAGGGCCAGAATATTAAAAAAAAATTACCACATGCTAACGGGGATGGCAATAAAACAAATGACGTTTATGAGCTATTTATATTGTTACCATTTCGACAAAGACAAATTCCACGTACAGTCTGTAAGAGCGCATTTTATTACCTGTCGGCATTGGAACTAATTGTAATCCTTTTATGATCGTCTTCTTTTGTTTACTTAGTTATTGGCATACGTTTCTAGTGTTGCCAAGAACAGCCTATTGTTCTCGTTTACGACCGCTTGTAGGTCATTAGCCAGGTGTTATGGATTATAAAGTACAAGCTGATTCTAGAAAATTCGGTCCACGTTGCCGGGCGGGCATATTTGCACTTGTGCAGTATAAAACGATGGCCTGATAGAGAGAGGGGACAGTTGGGCTACGACTACGATACGGGCGTGACGTGTGTACATTCGGCAATCTAATAGTGACGGACTTTGCGCGTTTTATTGAATTACGACCTTCTGCATTATATTTGAATTTGTTGTGTTCGGTTATACCTGTGTTATACGAGTTTGTATAGTTCTAATGAACTCTATAATAATTCCAACGGCATTTTAATTCGAGTCCCGCACTCGTAACAATATTATTGTTGATATCAAAACTAATAAGTAGAGTAGTTTAATAGATTAAAGTAGACTAATTGTTAAATTAAGTTTTTGACAATGTACCCTCAGGTATAATATACCTTTCATATTCAATTATTTTAATCTTGAAAAGCAGTCCAAACGAATCTAATTCGTTTCTATGTATTCAAAAAACATGATCAAATAAACTGACAACGGCCCGAAGGCGGTGGGAATATAGAGTGGCTGATTACGGCATGACGAGGGGAGGTTGGAGGGGACTTCTACGTCTTTACCTCATTTGATTTCATAAAGCAGTTAGGCACTGTGCACATCCATCAACAAAAATTGAAATAGAGTGGATTTCATTTATAACGACCTCTGTTGTAACCATCTTTGTGGTTATAGCGACGTAACACCAAGTCTCTTTAATTAATAGTATATTTTTAGAGGAAAATAATTTGGTTATAGCAACTGCGAATTAGTTATAGTGAACCATTTTTAACGAGTTATAGAAGTCTCTTGCAGATATCGCGACTGAGTCTACATACAAAGACCGAGACAACAAACTTATACACACAAAGGTACTGTTATGTAATAAACGTCTCACTTCAGTGTGCTAATTTAATAACTGTCTTTTACTTCGCACGCATTCCGCTCTCGAGCCTAAGTGGCGACGAATTGGCTTGCCCGCATCAAGAAAAATAGTTATGGCTCAATTCAGAATTCTCACGAGTTTTGACCATATTTCGCAGATTTGGCATACACATAAAGGCCGATTAAATCAGTGGTTCATCGCAATTGATGTGGAAAAAGATGTAAAAAAGAGGACCGTGCTTCTTAGCGAACTCAGACATCGCACGCAGCTCGCAACATATTTGGCTTTACTGAGGGAAATGCAACACTTTCACCAGGCACCCTTACTTTGAGCCAGGTCAATCAGTCTCCGCTGAGCGACAGAACTCAGGCAGACCCTCTCATGTTGACCTCCCCATCAACATTCCATTTGGTAAAGAGAGTTCTCACAAAGAAACTGCATTGGTTTTTCCTAGTGGAAATCAGGCCCATGTACGAAGTCAGGCCAAGTCATTACCAGCATTGCCAAGGGTGAATTATAAGCCTTTCTTTTGTTTAAATTTGTAAATCGTTTTATTTTGTTTAGTTTAATGCACCGGAACACAAACCAACTTGACTGATAATTTCTTTTATTTTTCCTTCCACCCATTTTAATATTATATAAAGTTATTAGAGCTAGGCATGTTTGCTGAAGAGTTTCTTGCGCCGCTTCTTCTCTTCAAGCCATAACATGTTGCTAAGCGGTGGCAAATTAGATTAGGTTCCCATAGAGCAAATAATAACCATAAACAAAATTAAAACTAAATAATTAAAAGGAACAAGTTGGCTAAATAAAACTTTAACAATACTCGTTGACACTTGAGATCTGTCTTCCGTGATCACGGCCACTGAAAAGTGGCCGAAACGTCAGAATAAAAAAATCAAATAAATTACCGCGCTCAAAACCGTTAAAACGCAGATTTATTATTTTGTTTTATTTTGTTAGTTGTAAGTTTATTGTTATCAGAGTTGTATTATTTTATCTAAAAACCTGAGGGGAGGAAGTGTTATGTAATAAACGTGTCACTTCAGTATGCTAACACCTACCTTTTACTTTGCACGCATCCCGCACTCGAACGTAAGAGGTTCATTTACAGAATCATAAAGCTTTCTTATCTACTGTTTATATCTATATGGTCAGCAGTTATATTAATGAGTTTTGAAATGTTCAGGTAAGTAAAATTAAATCTAGAAATCAATATTATTAAACAGGCATTGGCGACACACATATGCGCATATTGGGCGTCTATATTGTCAGGTCAGAAATATTGGTTCTCCTTTGCCTTTTCTACCTATGGATGTAACGACTTGCTGATATAACGGCGGAATTATATTTTTCCTTTCATCGTCGTTTTAACCAAAATACACTAAATTTACAAGCTTTGCTATATCTATTTATTTGAATATTCTAAGCTTATCTGAAAAAAAACAATAAAATTGCATTATTATATTTTTTTTATGTTTACGTCTTAGCAACTAGGCCTTTAAGCCAGGCGCAGTTGTATTGTAGGCTACATTCGGCGCCATTCATCGGAGTTCTTGGGAAAACTCAAAAGGCCACATTTGACTATACAGTTCACATTTCTCACAAAACACATAATTACTACTCAAAAACTATCAATATCCAACAACTATTGTTCATTTTAGAGTAATTTTACACATTTCTAGAAAATAAAAGTGCACAGCACAACATCTCCTTTCAGTTCCCGCCAAATACTCCATGAAATTACATTTACAATACTCATTGTAAGTCATGTTGTTAACACTGAATAACTTTTACACAATAATTTATTACCCCAGGCTTGGAAACGTTTTAAATTAGGTACGGTAATCCGGTAAATCCGGTAATAACCGGTTTTAATCAACTATTTTATTCGAAATATAAACTTTTAAAAGAGTGTTATTTAAAGCTGGGTTTATTCCGCGAAAATTGCTTTCTCTATATGACAACTTTAATATAAAAAAGTTTGTTGCGTGGCAATGCAGCCAGCCTTCTGGGTACGCTTCCCTCTGGCAGAGATTTGTTACATATTTAGAGGTCTTCAGGTGGAAATGAAATACTGTTGTGTGTTTGAATTGCAGTTCAGGAATGCATATTTATTGGGTAAAAATACCGATAAATATTTTATATTACATCACACATTTAGCTGTTAAAGAAAATATAACATTCTAATAATAATAAGCGCATTCGAACGGTTACACGTGTCGCGGTCAGGTGAGGCGAGGTATGCGCAGAGGGGAACACGGGGGCCTCGACAAGCTCGATCATTTGCGATCGGCCGCCGTGGTGATCGGACGTCTGCGGCTACACATACTTTATGTTAATTTATTTGTAATTTAGTTTCTTTTTAAGTATTTAGTTTAATTAATAATTTAGTTTTATTTTCTAAAACTAGTATTAAGAAATGATTATTTATGAGACAGGATAGTTTATTAATATTGCATTTTATAATACTTTTTACCGGTAAATTATGTGTAGGTTATAATTTGTTGACATGTATTTACTTTGAGAATTCCAACACAGTTTTTGAGCTAATCATTTATGGATATACAATATGTGTGTTTGCCTGCTGATTCTTATTATTATTATTTCACATATATATTTATTTATATTTATTTTTATGTTTTTTAATTTATATATATATATATAAAATAAACATATTAAAAAAATATAAAAAGATGACGTCCGTCGGCAGCGGGGCCAAGGGTCCAAGCTACCGGTGGTTAAGGCTCCAGAGACAGCAACTTCCTCACAATGCCTGCCGTGCTCAGAAGAACCGCCTTCTGTCTCTGGCCCTTCACTCATTTACCGAGCGAGAGCCTCTCTAGATGTCGGTCGAGGCTCTTCGCTACTAAACCGTTAACGGACACCACTATCGGTACAATGACCGTTGACTCCATAGGCCACATGTCAGTAATCTCGTACGCGAGGTCTAGGTATTTCGTTAATTTATCAATTTCAGCATTTACGACATTACAGTCATGTGGGATAGTTATATCAACAAGCATCGTTCGTCTCGCAGATCGATCTATTATCACAATGCCAGGCTTATTGGCAACAATAGTCCTGTCTGTGATAATAGATCGATCCCAGTAGAGCGTGATATGACCATATTCGAGAACTGGCTCAGGGTATATTTATAATAAGGTACCTCAGTCGCTATCAGACCGTATCGAAGAGCCAGTTGCTGGTGGATTATCCTGGCTACTAGGTTGTGCCTGTCCAAGTACTCGGAGTTAGCAAGACAGTTATTATTATTATTTAATGTTTATTAAAATATTGTTACAACCTAGCGCCGACAAAGACAAATTCCACGTACAGATTTGTAGAAGCACATTTATTACCCGTCGGTATTTGAACTAATAACATTGAAACTATTGTAATTCTTTTATGATCGTCTTCTTTTGTTTACTTATTTATTAGCATACGTTTCTAGAGAACAGGCTATTTTTGTATTGTAATCATTAGCCAGGTGTTACGGATTTTAAAGTACAAGCTGATTCTAGGAAATTCGGTCCACGTGTCCGGGCGGTTATATTGAACTTTTGCAGGATAAAACGATGGCCTGATTGAGGGAGGAAGGCAGTCGAGCGAGAACAACGATCAAAGCGAGACATGTGTACTACAATCGGGAATCCAATAGTGGCGAACTTTGCGTGTATTATTGAATTACGACCTTCTTCATTACGTTTGGACTTGTTGTGTTCGGTTATATTTGTACCTGTGTTATACGTGTTTATATAGTTCTAATAAACTCTATAATAATTCCAATTCGAATTTTAATTCGAGTATCGCAACACGTAACAATATATTTGTGTACGACTGAAACTTGCTGTATCATATAATTATATACATAAATTGTTCGAAATGGGTTCATTGAGCGAAATCTATGAATTATTGTTATCAAAAATCGTTTAAGTGCGGTTAAAGTTAAAACAAAACAGAAAACAAAATTTCTCATATACTAGTCTGTAACCAGTTCGACTTTTTACCAGTTTCCAAGTCAAGTTAAATACACCATTACCTGCTCTATTTTATTGATCTGAATTATTGAAGTTAAAAAGGAGTTTTTGGCGGGAACTGAAAGGAGATGTTGTTCTGTGCAGTTTTATTTTCTAGAAATGTGTAAAATTACTCTAAAATGAACAATAGTTGTAGGATACTGATAGTTTTTGAGTAGTAATTATGTGTTTTGTGACAAATGTGAACTGTATAGTCAAATGTGGCCTTTTGAGTTGTCACAAGAACTCCGTTGAATGACAGCAGCTGATAACCTACAGTTCAGCTGTCCTACACATAATTCTTAAGAAAACGAAGAAACTACATTATAATCTAAGATCTAGGTTAAAGGCCTAGCTGCCAAGCCATACACCTAAATTGTATTACATTTAAAAAATATGACTACAGCCGCCATGTTAAATTTTATAGGAATTAGGGCTGCCAGTTCTTAAAAAAGTCGTTTATTCGTTAATGGCGTTATTTTTAACCCTACAAATAAGAGGCGATTGGCCACAGACAAATACTATAACATTGTCCCAGATGTAGCCCGAGCATTATCTGCTTTACATAGTATAAAACAAAGTAGCTTTCCGCGTCTGTCTGTCTCGTCCGTCTGTATATCCGTCAACTCCTTCTAAACCACGCACGGATTTTTAGCGGTTTTCACCATCAGTTAGATAATATTTCAAAGGTTTTTATAATTACTAGCTTTTGCCGGCGGCTTCACTTGCAATATATAAAAACCTAATTAAGTTTTTATGCAAGTAAAATAGAACTATCCACTAGGGTTCAATCCGCGGCTACGCCTCGGGGAAAGCTCTAGTAATATATATCTTGTTTTTTCTTACAAGATAAATTGAATAAAATTTTAGTTAAATTGTGTCTTTAGATAATATAAAAAAAATTCTACTGTGATATCTAAATTTAGATCTGGCCTAAGTTGTCTAAGACATTTAAACAACATTAAATAGTGTAATTAATTGCAAAATTTCTATTTGTAATGTACGAAAATGATCTTCTAAGGAAGAACAGTCTACACATATAATTAATTATTTTAGATTAATGTGATATATTCCAATGTCTTTGATGATTATTCATACATTGGCAACATCGAAGCGAACACAGTGATGCTCTTCATCCCACAGATAAGTAGGAACTACTGTATTAGAAAGCGCCGTCTGAATAATCGATACCGTTTTACCAATACGTCAAACACTCGCTGAACAGAAATTATTTAATATAAATAAATATTTGCTATAATCCTAAAAAAATAGGGTGCACTTAATGCCCCCAAGAAGTTCATATGAATATCATCTGTTGTCCGAGGTCTGGAGCCTGTGCCGCACTTTGTTACACAGTAATAAAAACTTCTGTAGACAAAAAAGGTATACTTTTTCAATCAAAGAACAAGTGGTGTAGTAATGAGCAAAGTTCGAAAGTTTTGCCAAAATAATCAAAAGTTCTACGGACATGTGTTCACATTCGAGGTCCGTTTTCTTAATAAACTTTATTTTATATTCAATATTGTTGAAGGTTCAATTAAATGAAGCCGTGTTTCTTTATTTATATCTTACTAATAGCATGAAAAAGACTTCCATGTTAATACTATGACGCATATTATTATTAAGTTGTAACCATAGACAATATAGGAACAACATGCAACCTCTAGTGTGCGTTCATATTAAATCGCAATTAATTAACTTTGTATTTTATTTCTTTTGTGGGAAATAAATAAATAAATTAAATAAATAAATAAAAAATTCATTACGACATTGTCCTGGTAAAGGTCGCCTCATCTAGGATAATGTTACAGTTACAGGCCGTTTCGCGCGCATATATATAATGCCGGTGTAACGCGTTATTTGTGAAGCAATATTGTTTTGGTAAATCTATAGATGTTTGATACACAAATTTTAAGTAGGGGTGGTGGAATGGGTAGGGCGGGAGACATATTTACCCCTACTACAACCCCTATGATCCGGAGATCTTCACTTTTTTAATAAATATAGCCTTACTTATTTTTTCACTAATATTGCACTTATAAAGTTGAACAATCCTTTTAAAGTCAAAAAGAAAGCCAGTATTCAACAGAAAAAGAACAAAAATACAACGTTTGTCGTCAAAAAATGAAGAAAGATCACAATAGAGCACATTCACACCCACTACAAGAGTAACCTTAAAAATATTCAAAATGGCGGCCAATAAAGACAAAATTGTAAACCATGTGTTTAAAATAAATAGTAAATGGTTGCAGTCCGTTGTGATGCTCGTCGACCGCTGCCGCGGCACACTCGCTTCGCTCGCTCAGCTCGTGCGCTTTGATCTGAAGCTAACCTTTTTTCCGGGGAAATCCGTTTGAGGACTAAGCCGCGGCAGGTACAGAAGCCTGGGGGGATAATTCACGATGTCTGGGATTCGCCAGATCGGGGTAGCACTAGGAGTCGCCAGATCGTTAGGGAGAAAAGGTGATGCCAGGGCTACGGGTATATGACCTGTCCTCTCCACAGCGCGCGTGGGGAACACTCCGCGCTCTAGGCGTGGGGTGGTCTATCTCGACGACATGTGCAGACGACATATGCAGGTGAGTGAGAACCTTTTTTTTTTTGATAACGCAGAGGGAATGTCTTTGGACATCATCCTCGGGTCCTTCGGGGGAAGGGCCAAAATGCAGGCATAAGGCCTGCATCGAGAGTGTGTGGGACTCTCAGCGACCGGTTCTCCACGCTCGCTTCTGCAACGAAGCTGTCGCGAGAAACGGCCGCCAAACTACCCACTAAACCTAAACCTGCGCCCCATTTATAGCGCTTTCACGGGACGTCACGGGATCTCGTACAGAATAACTGCACCATGACGCCCCTACGCTCTGTAACTGGGCCACCCCGGGGAGCAGAGTGACCCACTTCGTACAGCAGGGGGGGGAAGTCCGCTGTCACCCCCGTGACAGCGGCCCCCTGTGACGGTAACTATGGGAGAGGAGAAGATGCGCGTAGCGGCGCCTGCGACCGCCAGTCCGCCTCCTGCGGACGGGGTCCGCGTACGCGTCCTCCTCTCTCGCTCTTTCAGCGGCCTCCTTCTGTGACATGATGGATTCGCAGAAGGAGGAAACCGCAAGCCAGGAATGTTGACCCTGGAGCATCGCTTCTACCATGCTACGAAGCGAGCTCACGGGGCCAACGACGTTTTCTAAGAGGGCCCTCTGGGGCCCCCAAGCGGCGCACTCTACGAGCGTGTGGAACGCCGTGTCTTGGAGTGCGCCACTTGGCGCACTCCAAGCGCCACAATCGGGGCAAGACTTGGGTAGATTCCGCCCCACGATTTGGTGCAGATACTTACCAAAGCAACGTGCCCAGTGAGTATCTGCACCATCCTGAACGTCAGGGTCCCGCATTTCCGCGAGACCCAACGAGCCAAGTGCGGCCGGATCGCCTCCACCGTCGCGGTTCCAGCTTCTGGGGACCCCAGGTCCCTCTGAGGTGAGTGAGAACCTTTATAGTCTGAAGCTAACCTAGCTTAACCTAAATTACTGTTCTAGTCACTGGTCGTGACCTTTCATCACCCATCATAATAATGTTAGAGAAAATAGTGAGGTTATGTGTACAAAAAATAAATATTTCAAGAACTTGGGACTTTAGGGGTTGCAAAAAGGGTAAGTATACCTTCCCCTCTAGCCACTGCGCCCACCCACGACTTAAAATTTGTGCACCGGATATCTGAGTAGCAGCCTAAGATGCATCTGGCCGCAGTCATTAACTTTAACATTATCGTAGTTGCGGCCCCAGTATAACACTAACGTAATCCCAAATGAAGCAAAGATATTACATAATTATAAGTATGAATGCGTCGTAACTTTGCTTCCCTATTATGTTTAGTAATACCATGGAAGAAGAATACCTACTATCTTTTCCCATGGTAATAAATAAATATTGGCACAAGCAATAATACTCTAAATGGCTGCGGGCTATTTTGTACAGGAGCATTACATGTTACGTTTGGCTTGAACCCCGCAGGGCGATGCCAATTTATTGTTCCAGCTGAGCTACCCATCCATAAACAATACAATGTGTTAGCATAAACAACTAATAATTGTACATAAGATACATTCCCTCATGTACAAATATTTAATTTTATAGGTATGTTTACTCAACCAGAAACCTACGATTTTCTGAAGACTAGTCGGGTTTTTTTATTGTATAGGTTCGTGTTTGAGCGATATTGCACCTGATGGTAAGTGGAAATGCAATCTAAGATGGAGCACGCTCACCTAGAAAATACCTGGTCACGCGAGCCTTGAAGATAGCTAAATTGTATGTTTGCGAAAAACAGCTCACAACGCTCAAAATGCTCCGTTAGCCATTCCACCAGGCGACCGCGGTCGTTGTGGTCGTGGCGAAAACGTCACTAATGACGTCATTATTTTCGATCACAAAACGACCTATGTCAAGAGGTGGGACGGATAACCGTTCCACTTGGGTTTACGATTGTAACGCCGGCAAGTAAGTGGAACGGGAAAAATCGCGGTCGTGAACGTGGTCGTTGTGAGTCTCTAATGGAACGTAGCCAAAGAGGATTGTTAACTTTCCACCTTTTGTTTGGTTGAATTAGAAGATTATTCTAAAAAAAAATCGGACTAGAGCGTAGCCAAAGACATTTTAATAGTGTGGCAGTCATACATCACATGAACTATAAAAATTTCCATAGAGGAAATAAACATCTTCGTCACCTGGCTACGGAACCATAGAAAAACATTTAATCCCATATTCCAAAAACTAGTGTACAATTATGCCTACTTATCGGATTGTTCCAGCCAGTTTTTGTTGAAAATATTTTTAAGCTTAGTTTATCTCAATTTTTTTTAACAATTTTCCACACCTTCATAGCTACGTTCCTCCTGGCCCTCACAACGACCACGCTCACGACCGTGATTTTTTCCATTCCACTTTCTTGCAGGCGTTACAATCGTAAACTCAAGTAGAACGGATTATTCGACCCACCTCTTGACATGGGTCATCGTGAGCATTGCGTGAGCGAAAATTATGACGTCATTAGTGACGTGTTCGCGCGACCATAACGACCGCGATCGCTGTGTGGAACGGCTGAAGGAGCATTTTCATCGTTGTGAGGAGTTTTTGGCGAGAACTGAAAGGAGATGTTCTGCTGTGCAGTTTTATTTTCTAAAAATGTGTAAAATTACTCTAAAATGAACAATAGTTGTAGGATATTGATAGTTTTTGATTATTAATTATGTTTTGTAAGAAATATGAACTGTATAGTTAAATGTGGCCTTTTGAGTTGTCACAAGAAGTCCATTGAATGGCACCAGCTGATAACCTACAGTTCAGCTGTGCTACAGATAGGCTTAAGAAAATGAAGAAATCACATTATAATCTAAGATCTGGCTTAAAGGCCTAGCTGCCAAGCCATAAACCTAAATAAATAATAATCATCGTTGTGAGCTACAGAAGGAACGCGCCCAATGTAATGTACTATAATATTTTTTTCGAATTTACTTTAATATTCACCCTTCACCCACAATATGTTGTATAGAAGTAAATTAACTGTTTTTATTCAGCCATATAGTCCTAGTAGCTTTCTTATAAAAATGTTTGTGTAGAGACGGACGGACGGATATGATTAATCCTTAAGGATTCCGTTTTTGCTGAAATTCAAAATAGCTACGAAACCCAAGAACATAATAAATGCGATCTTTTTCCGGAAAGCTAACCAAAAGAACATTTTAATCGAATCTGGCGATGATGCTACAGACGATTAAGGTTCTTAAAGAAGCCTACAGAGCTACTATAACCTAACTCAGTATGAATAAGACCGATAATATTTAGTACGAAATGAAATAATTTCTAAAAGACCTTTTAGAAGTTATTTCATTATTACGCAGCCAACCCAGCCAAAAAGTGCGAAAACGTCTGTGTCATGATGGTGTCAAAAATGACTAACAAATATGAGTTATGACAAATATCAAACTCAAGTCCACTAAAATGCAACAAAAGATGTAAAAATCTTGTTTCCTAAACGTAATACTAATTACCTAATCATGTAAGTAACATTTATTTACATAACAACTACGTATTAAAAACAACGCATCAGAAATCCGGTTTTACCTACGGTGAACATTTTCATTATATTCATAAGTTTATCAACTATAAAACAAATAACAATGTCCAATTTATTTTGGTTTCTACCTCTCCAGACCCGGCTGTTATGTCCTGGTGATCAAGAACCTCGGGAAACTTCTAGCATAGTTAAAAAAATCGCAATGAAGAAAGTAGTTTTATTTAAAAGTGTTTCGGAAGATTACCAGAAAGCATTTAGTGAAAACAATTTCGAAACTGTATTCGTAGAACCTTTACAATTTGTGTTTGTAAATGTCAATGATTTATTTGAGAAATTGTTACACAATGACTATGATGGTATAATACTGACTAGCCCTAGGGCCATCGAGGCAGTTTCCAAGTGTTGGGACCCCACAAAATTCGTTATATGGAGTACAAAACGAGTTTATACCGTCGGTGAAGCAAGCTGCCACAAGATTAAGTTGTTATTAGGACTGGAAGCACTAGGAGCGACATCAGGTAATGCAGAAAACTTAGCAAAAATTATTTTAAAGGAGAATAATGAAAATTCTAAATTTCTGTTTCCTTGTGGGAATTTGAGGTCAGAAACAATACCAACTACACTGCAATCAGCTGGTTTGACAGTGGATGCATTAACAGTGTATGAAACAAAAGAGAATGAGAATTTGAAATTAGACTTGATGGAGTTAAATGAATCAGAGGAAGATCCTTGTTGTGTAGTGTTCTTTAGCCCATCAGGCTGCGAATACATCCACAGGCAACTGCAAACATTTAGCAATAAGTTATCACATCTCCCGCATTTTGCAATTGGTAACTCAACAGCACATAAAATAGAAAATTTAGGAATGGAGATAGCTGGAGTAGCAGCTAAACCAAAAGCGGAAAGTCTTGTTGAATCAGTACAGAATTATTTCTTAGCATTACAGGGCTGCAGCTAGCACTCTTTTCATTGTGCTAAACATAGATTACTCTAATCCTAATTGTTGATAAGAACTAACCATAATTTTTCTGAAATGCAAGTGTATATATTTTACTTGTAACTGTATTCTAAAGGTAACACATGACATCTTTAAAATCTGAATGGCTAAAGTGGCCACTTTCACAGATCCATATGACAAATGTGATGAGTATCAAAATAATGTTAAACTATGTGATGTCTTACAAATACCAGTGTGTGTAGACATGTGTCAATTTCAAATTAAACTTAGAATGATCATAGGAAAATAAAATAAACAGCAAAGATAAATAAAACAAACTAAATATTGAATTTTTTAATTTATTGTGACTTATCAAGTTGGATGAAATGAGTAAAAATGAGAAGAATATACATACTACAGTATTTACACTCTATAGCCATAGTACTTTATTATTATAACAAACTCCATAACATTGATTGTACCAGCTGTATTTACAAAGAACTAATTTCAAAATAATTATATGAACAATTGTAATGTCATTATTAATTTATTATCTTTATACAAATATTCCAAAACAACAAAACTGTCTCAATTTACTATACATTCATTAAATTTATGTACATGTTATATCATTTGTTATAATAAAAATAGATTTTGTATACTTGAATTTGTAAAAAAATTTGAAACTGAAATAGGATGCGCATGCGTATATTAGGGTAAACTACAGCATTATTGGCACCCAGTTGATTTATTCAAGATATTAAAAATCTTAATATTTTTTATTTTATACCATATATCATTGTACAGCTACAAAATGAGAAAAATATTAAGACAATGTTTTGAACAAAATAATAGAAAGCCAATCATTGTACTGGGATGCCAACAATGGTATAGTCTCCCCGATATGTAATATTTTACAGGAGAACTGCTTATAGAAGACTGTATATGAAAATTTCCATAACTAAAAGATATTAATTTAAATAGTTAATAAAAAATGCTATTTTAAATTAGTAGTTTATTTAATATTTTAAGTTTTCATGACTTGTACACATAATAAAACTACGTTTTAACGGTTTTAAGCATGATAATTTATCTGATTTTTGTTATTCCGTAGGTGTTCTGTAATCACGGCCACTGAAAAGTGGCCGAAGTGTTGAAACAAAAATCAAATAAATCACTGTGCTTAAAACCGTTAAAACATAGTTTTATTAGTAGTTTATTTACATATAATATTTACAATTTCAGTACATCCTTATATATTAAAATGTTTACAAAATATTTTTTATTAATAAAACAACACAATGTGATTCAAGGTATTTAACATTAGCAATAAGTAATTTTCACTATGAATGGTTGAATGGCCTAAACTCCTGGGCTACCTACTCCAATGAAACATAGAGGGCCTGTGTTTGATTCCTGGCAAGGTAAATTTCATAAATTCATTTTCAATTGTTTGTTATGGTCTAAGTGTCTGAATTCATAATATAAGTGTTACTTGTATAGCCTGTCTGCATATTATTTTTTTTTTTTTTACCATCTCTCAATTATTTGGAGTCGGCACAATGTCCTCACCTTCCATTCTGTATTCTGACATATATCTACTAATTATTATTATGACAAAATATAAAAAACGAATATGCCTACACAACTATTTCTGTTAAAAGCCCCACTCAGGGGTCCACTGGTCATCTGCTGATGTCCCATAGCTTACGGACAAGTAAGGGAGCACAGTGCTGAATGTGCTGAATTATGGCGAGGGGTTGGAAAATCAACCATAGATAGTAGGTACAACAACAAAAAAACTACTCATCCAATGACTTGCCGCGGCATACTGTCTTACTATCCTAGACCAAAAAAGAGATGAATTTAATGTGTAAAGGAGGACATGATGAATTGTGGTGTTACAGAGGATGTATTCAGAATAGAAGAATGAGTGTGGAAACAGTGGAAGGAAAAATCAGTATGCCGATTCCAAACGAAAGGTTAAAGAAAAAATGACTGCAGACGCAATCACGTTCAATTGCCGTTCATTTTCATTGCTCGTTATGCGTTCAATGTATGGCCATCCCTTATTCCCCAATTAAGAACTGGTGTCCAGAGAATGTATAACCTTGAACTTACCTCGCAGCCAGCCACCAGCCCACGACAGCGCTGGTTCAGGGGGTCTGCCGTTGCTTTCTCACGTAGCGATACAGGTGGCAAAGTCCTTCAACACGAGCCCCGGGGCGCAAGGGACGCAAATACACTGACCACTTAAATTTATTTAAGGTTGAGGCGAATGTCCTAGTAATTAACTACTGGACGCGGAAATGTTCGATAGCTAATTTGTGTATTTGTAAAGGCGGGTGCGATATTAATTACGTGCGTCGCGGTAGCGTGGCGTTTGGCAACGTACTCGCTCACGCGCAGCGCGAGTGGCGGCAACATGCGGGGTTGCAAGACGCTATAAACCCAAGACAATTGGTAATTGGGAAATAAGTGGTGCCAACAATGACTACTCATTAATTTGCCTTAATCATATATCAACAGCACATAAATGTCCCACTGCTGGGCTTGGGCCTCCCATTTTTTTATTGTATGAGTTCAGCAGATGTCTGACCTGATGGAAAGCGGTTACCATCGCCTATGGACATTTGTAACACCAAAAATGCTACCAATGCGATGCTGCTCCCCGAGGGGTGACTGGAACCTGGCCACTAATACCGGAACACAACTCAAGGTTATTATGCTGACATACTCTAGACCAGGGGTGGTAGCGATCCAGACGGGCAAGTACCCTACAACCTGACTAGGTTGTTTTGCCGCCTCTTACGACAGACCACCCCAACGCAGGAAATTGTATTTTTTTTCTCCGTTTCTGCACGAATAATATGTTTTATACTGGAACAGATATACCCGCCACACTTGTGTAAGGCGGATTGGCGGGTGTGACACATCGATTATCTGGACGTGCAGGTTTCATCGCGATATTTTCTTTTCCCATCAGCATGTATAATTGTAACAATATGTATATTAGATTAGAAAACTACCTAAGTGGTGTATGTTTTCCGGCCAGGTTTCGAACCTGCGTCAATTGAAACGCTAGTGTGAACCACTAAGCTACCAAGCAATAAATGAAGCAGTTTTCATCATAAAATATTAAACTTTGTCTGAATCATATAGATTTTTAGCGAAACGTTTTTTTTAAGATTTATGAAATATGGATTTGTCGTAAGTTAAAGCTATCAACGTACTACCTATGTCTTCAAAAATGTAGTAAAGGGCGAGTGAGATAGCGAATACACAATAACATCTCATAACAGTTCATTAAAGACACTTACAAATATTAAAGCTCCTACACAAATCGTGCAGAGCAATAATAAAAAAGAAGATATACTGTGAACAGCCAAAACTGCGGTGCATAGGAGGTAGGTTGAGGAGGCCCCCGGCGTAAGGCAAAGCCATCGCGGCATGAACCAGCAACCTCGATTGTGAAGTCATTGCGACGTCTCCGTCATAATATTAGGTTGGGGAAAAAGTTTCTTCGCATTTTATATAAAAATTCAAAAGGTTTTTTTTATAAAGTTTATTTACATTTGACTAAAGTATGTAGGTGCCATTTTGTTGGATAACTTTTTGCCTTCTTGTGGGTAGGGACGTGATCCCATTGCTATAAAAATTTTGGGGCTTCTGATCAAAACACTGCGACAAGTGGTTTTGGCAGTCCTCTCGTGATGTTAACCTGACATTGCCTAAGGAATTCTGCAGAGACCGAAACAGGTGAAAGTCTGAAGGTGCAAGGTCAGGACTATACGGCGGATGCATTAACACCTCCCAGCCAAACTCTCGTAATTTTTGCTGAGTGGCTAAAGATGTGTGAGGTCTAGCGTTATCATGGTGAAAAAGCACACCCCTTCTGTTGATTAATTCCGGCCGCTTTCTCTCAACTTTTTGCTTTAATCTCATCAGTTGCTCGCAGTACAGTTCAGAATCGATGGTCCTGCCTGGCGGTAACAGCTCATAATGAATAATGCCCTTCCAATCCCACCATACACACAGCATCACCTTGTTGCGAGTTAACCAGGGTTTCGCCACAGTCTGTGAAGCCTAACCGGCCTTTGACCACGATCTTTATCGCACGTTGTTGTCGTACGTGATCCACTTTTCATCACCAGTTATCAGCTTCTTGAAAAATGGTTCGGTTTCATTACGTCGTAATAAAGAATCACAAATGAGTACACGGTTCATTGGGTTTCTTTCAGTGAGCTCATGAGGCACCCAAATATCGAGCTTTTTTGTGTACTCAGCTTTTTTCAAATGCGCCAAAACCGTTTTGTGGTCAATTCCCAGTTCTCCAGCTACATCGTAACTATTTTTACCTTTTTTGTAGTAAAATTTAAAATGTATCGAATTTCTTCATTAGATTCACTCATTTTAACAATAAGAAAAACAAATGAAAATCACACATTTTCATAATTTGAATTTGAAATTGTCTTCTTTAAAATTAAAACTTTTAATGATACCAAAACCAGCCAGATACAAATGGTATAGCCCAAGAGATCTTATTACAAGTTCATACATACTATATGCGAAAAGACTTTCCCCAACCTATTATCAAAGCATGACTCTTGGACATCAAATGATTATGAAAATATTATCAAATTCCAACAACAAAATATCTTAGATTATATCTAATTTTGATAAATATCTCATCGTGAGAATATAATAAAATATAAAAAACATTCAAATTAAAAATAAGTTTTTCTGGTTAATTAAAAATATTTTTTAATGGCAAAAGTAAGGGGAACCACACTATTCGTGGCACCCTATTATTTTATTCAAAACATTAAGAATTTTTATATTTTTATTTATTATCAAGGGTCTGTGCTGTCTGTCTCGTAAGGGAGACTGGAACCTGGCTACCTGCCGGAACACAAATCAGGATTGTTATGGCGACATACTTTAGAACCCTGTTCTAGATGTAGCTCAATTCTACTATTAATATCTCGCCAAAGACTGCCGGACACTCGTCTCAATCGTTGTTGTAGGTTTGCCTGATTTCGGTATTTTTTAAATTCCAATTGCGTACCCGGCAGGACTCTTTCTTTATAAATATTTGTACATGAAGTTACTCTTCATTCGGTTTGAATTTGGCGCGCCTGGTGGTATTATTATAGTATATGTCAAGTGTCATGTAATGTCACTTGTACATCACACTTGTCAGTTAGAACAAATTATTGTTATTTTAAAATTCCTAAACCTATTAGATTAATTTAAATTATGAATTAATTAGCTTTAGATGTTGTTTCTCTTTACAGGTGAGTTGCGTAATTATAAATTCACATACAAAAACAGTGTGTATCGTATTGTATTTAATATTAAAAATTCTCTTTTCAGAGCAACCGTTATTTAAGTTACGTATTAAAAGAAAACCACGTTATATACTTTTAAGCGAATATTCGCGAAATAAATAAGCTTTTCAACATTCGTTTCCGCTAACGCTATTTCTGCTAGGGGTTTATCAATTTTTTTCTACTATTCATCTGCCGCTACCATATCGAGGAGATATTAGAAGTAGTAGTAAAACATGAATTTTTGACACTATCGCAAAGAAATCGCACTTTGAATGTCTTCACAACACCAAGATATTGAAATAACAGAATTGGACCAAATGGTGGCCATGCAGACTAACACATGCACTACCACCTGACCGTGAGCTGTTCGTCGCCTCTTAAGACACACCCTCGACCGCGGGAATTGGTATTTCTCTGTTCACATCTAGATAGATAAGAGTGTTAAAGGGAACGCAACAAATCCATAAAGGGTATGATCGCCGAGCCGCAGCAGTTAGAAGTTTTAATGGTAGTACATTCATATTGGGGCACTACACATTATTTAAAGAATTGGGAATTGATTTTTGAATCAGTAATTTTTATCTAATATATTAATACCAAAAAAATAATCTTAACCATATAGAAAAATTATATAATTTATAATGTATTACTTAAAAAAAAGTAAAGAAAGTTATTCTTTTAACGTCGTTTTATAGAGGTATGTGTTTTGAGTTAAAAATCAAAAGAATATCAGTTCGATAGAATACAAGGTTATGAAAAAAAACAAGTTTTTATTTTTAATGACACGGTTCCACCACTTCAAAAAAATTCATGAGTAGAAAGGATTGCACAACATTTATTTTGAAAAAAAAATTGGTGATAGATAGTTTTATTTTATTTTTCAAAAATCGGCTTTTTGTCCGGGAATTACAACAAAAATATTGTTTCGCGCATGTTGCTCTCAAGTATTGGTAAAAAATTCGCCATGAGTTAATTTGTAATTTTACTATTGAAAAAAAACATAAAATGGAAAAACAAGTTTTTCAAAAAACCTCGAAAATTACTTAAGATAAAAAGCTGATAATTTGGGTGAATTATTTTTATTTGATAACAAAAGGATCCCCATACTGATATACCCTTTGACAGATTATAACATGTATTGTCTGTGGTAGCTTCCTTCTTAAGACGGCCGACCTCCATTCCACAAGTGCTCTGCTCTGTCCATCTCTGTACAAATTATATTAAATATAAACTAAAGAAACAATCACATGCTTTCATTTCATTAAAGACGCAAATCTTTAAATTGAACAGCACTTACAACGAATGCAATTTTTAAAATCCCTTCAGCTGACAAAAGCAGGTCGTGTTCTTCGTAATATTTGTTCAATATATCCGTGTCGGTGTGTGTTGAATTTTCATTAACATTCGTCTGTCTGAATTTTCCATATCACTCGAATACCTTCCTCCTTCCCTTTTATGTGAAACATCTGTAACAGAGCATGAAAATGCAATTTTTTGTACAGAACAATCTATATAAATATATTTATGGGACTATTTGCTTATTTATATGTTGCACCTTTAGGGTCATATTAGACTATCATAGAAATATGATCATAGAAGCACGAGTCATTTTTATATGAAGAACCTATGACAGTGTACATATGATTCATATTCTCTATGATCATAGTTAAGGGATCCTATCATACAAATGTAGTGGAACACTTACAAATCAATAGATGGCGCTGTACAATAAGTGAGGTCGCAAACGTTTCCCGAAACATACAAAGAATATATACAAATTTTCAACAATAACAGATAGGTCTAGACCTGCGAGGAACAACACTAGCCTCGCTGGAAGATCTTCCTTTGAGACGGAGGAGCATTCCATTTCGCTCCTCCACCTTATTCAGGGCATCCCTGTGCTGTTTGCTGTGGATGGCCAACACAGTCACTGTGTTGTCACAGTCCAAACATGTGACCCGCGCGAAGCTAATCGCCCACTCCAACCATCTTTCCATACGCATTGGAAACCGACAGACGAGCTCCTGCTCTCCCGACTCACTGGGACAACCAACAAAAAAGTTCTCACTCACTAGAACTGCATCTAGTCCGACTCACAGGACTAGCAAGTGACAAATGAATTGGCATACTACGAGAAGCACTGATAGCTGTGGACAACTCTCGACATCATTCGTCTACCATCGACTTCCAGTCTCCGCAAGGGGTGTGTGGTGGAACACTTACAGACCAGTAGATGGCGCTGTACAAAATAGATGAGGTCGCAAACGTTTCCCAAAACATACAAAGAATATATAGGCCTAGGCCTGCGAGGAACAACACTAGCCTCGCTGGAAGATCTTCCTTTAAGACGGAGGAGCATTCCATCTCGCTCCTCCACTCTATACGAGGCACTCCCTAAGCAAAATATAATCATATCATCCGTCTAACCTCAAAATGCAAGAATTTCGACTAGAATATTTTGCAAGACTTTTTATCTACCTATCTAAGTTTTTGGAGTAAGGTGTAAACCCCTCTCTCTAATCGCCTTGCTACTATGATGTAACTCAAATAGGTTTTTTTTTGTTCTTTTCTTAATCGTTATCTGCGTTTTTAGTGCAATTAATAAAATTGCACTCATAGCAACGGAAAACACGGCGAAATCCGTTAAAACGTCGTTTTATTATACTCTGGTAGATTGTTCTATCCTTGGTCACCACAATATTTCCTTAAATTGAAACATTACAATAAAAATAAACCCACCATGTTAAATCTCTCACAAAATGTCGCTTAAAACAAATAACCCCTCACTACTATTATTCTATCAAACTCAGATTTGTAAATAAAACGAAGAAGATTGTATAAAACCATATAATTATTATCATTAAAATTTTAAAGTAAAAATTACTCGCACATTTTTTTATTTTTGATCAAAATTCCGTACACGTTAACACGTCGCCTAATGGAGTCCTTACATTTTCGAAACGACACCTTACTCAACGTTACATCCTTACATTACATACAAAGCTGATTACAACATTTGACACACCTCGACCGGCCACACCAATTAGATATACTTTCAATGGACGCGAACAGATGCTAATTCCTAGAGAACTCTTCCATTGATAAATATAATCAACTCATAAATTTGCAAGCCGGCAATGTGACGCAGGATTGACGGCCTATAGAGCACCACTGCTCTATAGGCCATCAATAGGTCTCCACAGACCGGTAAATGTAGTGGAGGACGCTTGCGTAAGATCTAGAGAAATGTTCCCTAGCAACTCCCGAAGAGTTTACACTAATTGTAAATAAGCTATGAGTATCAACAATTCCGTTTTTGTGATTATCTTTCGCTTTACTAGTCCTGCCTTTCCCATGGTGTGACCGATGCTCGACTACCTTAAAGATGTGTGACAAAGTATCAAAGCTCTAGGCAAACGAGGCCGTTGTCGTAACAGAAACACGCTCTACCAGCTCTAGAATGAAATTTCACACGTGCTATTACATTTTTTGGCAAATAGTTGTATAATTCTCTTCATAATCGATTGAAGTCGATAACTAGCCAGTTAACTCACTAATATTGTAGACGTTAGTTGTTGACAGCTACTACATTGTGTATAGTGGAACATACAAAGCTAATGATAGGTATTTGTCTGCCTCAAGACTTCTGGAGCCACGTACACAATATTAACATCGACTTTGTTACGGTAAATAACATTTGTAGTGATCAACCAATGGTCCTGTGAGCCGGATTTGTCTCAGATCCACATGTATTACTTTGACTACTCATGGACATTTGCAAAAGGAAACAATCAGAATTTGAATTTTAGAAGAAAACAGATAATGAATTATTATATATATTATGATAACTTTGGACAAATTGAACAATGTCACTATATTTGTTTACATCTAGTAAAACACGTAATTCAAATTGACAAGCCAATTTTTGGAAGAGTTTATGGTAATCCAGATGACTTGGCTCAGGAAGTTTAAAAACCGAACATGCCTTCACTGCAGCCATGAAGGTGCGGCGACTTAAATCTTTATACTGTCTTTGGAAATGTCAGGTTTGTCATAAGTTTTTAGTACCTAAATGCATGGTCCTACACCGGCCTCGTGTACTGTGAGCCGAGAAAAACTAAAAGGGCATTTTTTTAGGAATGAAAATTAAACAATTAAACAGTGATATGTACGATAATAACTATTAAAGGGCGGATACATTGTGAGACGGAGTTTTCAAGCGCCCTAAAATTATGCGATGTGAAGTCATGTATATGGATTTCTATTATTTGGATATGAAGTAGTAAGGTGACGTAAGCGCTTAATTGAATATAAAAAGCTATGTATTATTAGGATCTGTCATCGGAGATATATCTTCATCACCGATACAAACACTTGAATAAGATAAAACTACAACGTTCCAATTATTGAAATAAATAAATAGCTAACCGAAATGCTAAATGACTTCACACGAGGGCGATAAAACAAACCAACTCTGCAGAATCAAATCACAAATCTGACAGTGACAGGTGTCACAGCGGCACCTGTCATTAAAACAACTGAAAATAATATTTAAATAATTATGGTCAGCTACACCATTGCTGACACCATACCTCAATGATTGGCATTGTATGAATTCATTCAAGATTTTTTAACATTTAAATAAATTTACAGGGTGCCAACAACGGTATAGTTCCTTTGTGTCAGATTCACAATCGAGATATTGCAAAACGGCTGTTTAATGTCACAGGGCCATGACTCAGCATATCCTCGAATATAACAAGTTTCTTTACTTCACTTTATACGCATAACGAAATAGCATTAAGCGAAATAGTGAATCATGCCCCAAGACATTAAGAACCAATCGGGTTAACCTTTTAAAATACACACAACATCACCCGACTACACTCCGTTTGATCGGTTCAAATAAACACAGTACAAAGTTTCTAAGCTCGTGGTGAGTTTAGACAATGGGGACAGTATAAAATTATTGCACTATAACAATTCTTATTATATTCTTCGGAACATTCTTCATCTTACTTATCTATAGCTATATTATGTTGCTTATACGAACATTTACGGATGTAGAAGTTTCTTTTGTTACGTTTCTCTTCAAGATATCCTCGTACAAATAACTATATATTACGACAAGTCGACATAGCAATAGAGGTATGAGGACCGTCGTGGGGGGAAGGCGCCATCTTACAATTAGTTTTAGTGCTGCACTAGTCCGTATCGACCACGTTTATCGATGTCGATCTCCCTTACGTTAACACCTGTTATTAAATGGCTCCGGTTGCATCTTCGTCACGTCTTAAAAAGCAAAAACCTATTGTACGGCCGGAAGTTCCCCGTCAGGAACGAAGTTCCATACGTCAAAGGTCGCCTGGAAGAGACAAATGTTTTTTCCGGCGTGACGTTTTCTGACAGTTCACTCTAAGCCCTTTAAAAGAACCTCGTTCCAATAATCCGTTAACAAGAACAAGAATCAATAAGTAAATTATTAGAAGATTGTAACATCGTACGGAGAAATAATCGTTATAAATATTCTGCCTATCAGATAGTGGATAGGGCCGTTTAAAATATTGCTTATCATAAAAATATGGGTATTTTCTTAAGTTTTCGCAACTTGTATACATAATAAAACTACGTTTTAACGGTTTTAAGCGCGGTAATTTATTTGATTCTTGTTATTCCGACGTTTCGGCCACTTTTCAATGGTCGTGATCACGGAAGACAAAGATGTCAAGTGTCAACGAGTATTGTTAAAGTTTTATTTAGCCTACTGCCAACTTGTTCAATAATTTTAATATTATATAAAATTATTAGAGCTAGGCATGTTTGCTGAAGGGCTTTTTGCGCCGCTTCTTCTCTTCAAGCCATAACATGTTGCGAAGCAGTAGTAAATTAGATTAGGCTCCCATAGAGTAAATAATAACCACAAAATAAATTAAAACTAAATAAAAAATGAACAAGTTGGCGGTAGGCTAAATAAAACTTTTAACATACTCGTTGACACTTGACATTTTTGTCTTCCGTGATCACGGCCACTGAAAAGTGGCCGAACGTCGGAATAACAAAAATCAAATAAATTACTGCGCTTAAATCGTTAAAACGTAGTTTTATTATAAAAGATGGTATTAATTTTACTCTAATTTTGTTGCGTTCCCAAAAAACTTTCGATATCGACTACCTGGTATATGATGTCACATCATCACTAAACAATTGCCATCTCGACCTGTCACGAACTATAATTTTATTAATTTTTATCATGCAGCGTCATCTAGTGACAACTATTGTACGCTTTATACCGAAATATCTTGAAGACAACCTCAATTTTATATAATATGTATATTAATAATATATGCAAACTATTTCATTAATAAGCGTACAGTTAAAATAAAATAAAAACATGAATGTGTACCAATCCCTTATATACCAGTTAAACCTCACTCACGCCGTAGCAAACACCTCTGGTTAAAATTTCTTTTTGAATTCAGAATCAAACTAATTATTTTTTCATACCGTTTTAAGTTCAAATATAGTTTATTGTAACAATTACATTTTTTAATAATACTTATTATGAAACACTATTTTACTTTTTGCATTTAAACAAACGCTTTGTTTGTTACGGTGTGAAGGGAGCCTTAGTTTTAATCATGTTAGTGGACAGTGAAGTGTCTTTAAATTACGAGTTAAAAACTGATACTTTTTCAATAAAAAATACATTTATCGGTAAGTATAGTCAGTTTTCAGCCATGGTTGTTTGTAGATAATTTTTATTTTGATAGGATATACATTTTATGATCCTAAACAAATCATTACTAGCTTCCTTAGTTATTCAACGACTTAAACCGGATTTCTAATCTTATTACGATTTTTGTACTTTACCACTTGTTAAAATTTTACATAAACTCCATAGTTTATGTTAAATTTTAACCAGTGGTAAAGTAAAAAAAATAAGATGTAAAAACCAGCTTAGTTGACAAGTCAACATGGCAATCGGGGTATAAGGTGAGTGGTGGAGGGGAGGACGCCCCGGACACCCGTATAGCGGCCAATTTAGTGTTGCACTAGTCCACATGTATTGCGTTCATCGATATCGATCTTGCTCACGTTGTTGCTTGTATAATAGTCGTATATTGAAAATGACCTAGATTGCTTCTTCTTCGTGTGTTCAAATAAAAACAGTAATCCTGTCTCAAGCATGAGAACTAGCAATAGTATCAGAAAATTGTGACATTGACCATAAAAATAATTGTTATAAAGATCGTGGCAATCAGATACTAGTCAGAGCTGTTTTTGGAAAAATATTATTTGACATAAAAAGGTGGTAATCATTTTACTCCCCTTTTGAGGTTCCCGTCAAAGGGGAAGGCCCAAGAAATGCTGGCTTGAGGTTGTGAAGAATGACATGCATACCAATGGTCTCCTAACGTGGGACACTGAAGACCGAGCGAAATGGAGTAGAAAATTAGGAATGGGGATCCTGGGCGTCGCGTCGGAGCGAAAGCTCCGAAAGCAACAGGGATTTAACGCTCGAATAATAAATTTGAGTCTCACTTTGTTGCGTACCAAACAAAACATCGATATCGGATAGCTGGGAAGTGACGGCACGTCACAAGAGAATTGCCATGTCGACCTTTGCGAACTATACAACCCGTCCACTATCACCGATAATAAATACATACATCTTACAATTAAAATGTTCTCATACACTCGTTAACATACGCGTTTATAATTGATAAATATACAACTCTATAAATGCAAACATTATAATTATTACAATATATTCAGTCGCAATAGAAACGACTACGCGAAAAAAAGTACGACGATAAATATATTCCACACGACGCACAAATGACTGAGAAATCTTTTACTAATTCAAAAACAGGGGCAAAATGGGACATCAATAACTTCGTTTACTTTGGCATTACTATGAACGGTCGGTAAGATATAAGAATCGGCTATAAATGACAATGGTGTTGTGACGTTCGCATGCACTCTATCACAGCGCGACAAGATGGCGGCCCGTGGTGTTTAAATCAGTGTATAGTTTTAAAATATTTATTTTGATTATAAATGTTATTATATTTATCAAATTCATATTTGTTTACGGTTATTTATTGAAGTAACTCATAAAAAGTACACAGGTATTCTTTATTATTGCAAAATACACACTTGTCTGCAAAACATGCAAATTAATTAATATGAAGTTAATGAGACTGAAAGCCATCTCGTTTTATATTTTTTTATTTAGGCTTATGGCTTGGCAGCTAGGCCTTTAAGCCAGATCTTAGATTACAATGTAGTTTCTTTATTTTCTTAAGCCTATGTGTAGCACAGCTGAACTGCAGGTTATCAGCTGGTGCCATTCAACGGAGTTCTTGTGACAACTCAAAAGGCCGCATTCGACTATACAGTTCACATTTCTCACAAAACACATATTACTACCCAAAAACTATCAATATCCTACAACTATTGTTCACTTTAGAGTAATTTTACACATTTTTAGGAAATAAAACTGCACAGCGCAACATTTTTCAGTTCCCGCCAAAAACTCGACGCCATCTTGTATGACTTAGAAATATAAAAAAAATTAAATATATTTCGCATTTTTCAATACGTTATAGAATAGTTCAGTTGTGTCAGCAAAGCTTTAGTAAGTAGAACTGTATTTTATTACTCGGATGACACCTATAGAAATGTATATAAAATCGAATTTATAAATGATGTCCCATCGTAATATATGGTAGTCAATAAATATTGACTCGTCGAAGTTCGTATAAAACATGACTAGAAATGCGTATTACATCTAAAAATATTTGTGCAAAAAACTACTTCGAGGGATGTAGTATTTATATTTCAAAATTACAAATAACTTCTAATACTATAAAATGGACTAGAATAGAAATCAGACTTGCTTAAATTAATCACTTAAAGATGGTAACGACTGCCTTCCATTCTGATACAATTTAGGACAAATTAAGAACGAAGGAAGAATACGAAAAGTGACAATAGTCCAGTAAAAAACGCGGCGTTAGAGCCCGAATGAGGCCGAATAACGGCGGTTACGAGGTCATCTCATTTCAAAACATTGTATGTTACATTTATTAATATTATTTCAGATCTTATTTGTTTGTATTAAAATTCACTCGAAGCCGCGTCAAAGAACTTCGTACCAAAAATTATTTCTGACATAGCTCCAAGATCTAAATTTCTAGACAGAGCAAAGTACACCACTACAGTATAGTACGCGCAAAACGTAAATGCGTTCTTGAAGTTCGTACGCATTATCAATTATACTGTCATAAGGTTTACAGACAGAGCTGAAAGGGGAGGGTTGTGCTATTGCATGTCGTCTCTCTCGCACAACACACCGTATAGTGTAATAAATGTAAACATTTTACTGCACCTGCGCAACTTACGTAACTAACTTCACTTGAAGCGAATTAAAGTTTTGCGCGTGCTATACGTTATTTTATTGCAGAGACTAAAGTGACAACTGCAAACTTGTGTCAGTGTGAACCTTTCAACCAACACAGCATTATTGTAATTAATTTGTTTTTAAAAATTTAAACAAATTACTAAAATTGACTTTAATATAATGGTCTAAAATTCATTTTATTTTATTATATTTACTTGAAGATCTAGCTTTTTTTATATCAAAATGCAAGAGATAACAAGACTTATGGCACTCTATTAAGATATATGATTTAGGAGCGTTAGTAGTTACTTTTTTACAAGGCGATAATCACCAATGTATTTTCCTTCATTCTTTTATGTTACAATTTTATATTTTCATATTCTAAAACAATTGATAGGTCTTGTTCCTAATCCCTAAGTTCAATTAGACAATGTTTTATCTGATAATATTTTCGAACTCTTTGTAAAATACCCTGGCTACAAATTACAACAATTCAAAATTAACTCGTCAGAAGTGTTTTAATTTTTATAAATTTCATATTTAAACAATTTTTCCCAAGTATTTTTAATATTAAAGTGATCCACATATCAAAATGTCATTCAATTATCACCGGTCTATTTATAGATTGAGATCCCAGTCACCCCAGACTTACGTGATTTTAGGAAAGATGAAATTTTCAGTATCGGTAGTTTAACATAAACTTAGAAAGGAATGGATACTCGCTAAGCTGAAAGCGGGGCCGTTTTTCAGGTAGCAGCTATCAAAGGTGAAAAATAACCATAGTAACTTACGTCAAAGTAGCAAGGCTCCTTTTTACATATGTCATATATGATATTGTTATAAACGAAAATATACAGTTCCCAGACACTTCCTGTGGACCATAACTTTTGACAGACACTTTAAACAAAAAGGGAAATTACGTCATTTTAGGGAAGCTGAACTTTATATATATTATCAAGTATAATATTTTAAAATATTTTCCAATGAGCCAGACATATCTGACGGGCCAAACATCTTGCCATGTTTATTTTCCACCTTTGATAGCTGCTACCTGAAAAACGGCCCCGCTTTCAGCTTAGCGAGTATCCATTCCTTTTTAAGTTTATATTAAACTACCTATCCTAAAAATTTCATCTTTCGTAAAATCACAAAAGCCTGGGGTGACTGGGCTCTCTATTATATTATATCACTACATTTGTATCATTATAGGCGACAGTCAAATAATTTAAAAATTACTAAAATATGGACGTGGACAATTATCAGGCAAAAGTTAATGGCAGTAAACATTCACTAACATTATTTAACGCAGTTGCATTGCTTTGATTCCTGCCTTTATTGAACTGCAAAATTTCTTTTACTTGTCAAAACTTACGGATTCTATGAAAATCAGAACTTTTGCATCCATCCATATTTAACTGTGGCATCCATCGAAAACGAGAAGATTTAAAATGTATTAATTTCAAATATCCCACTTCTGGGATCAGGCTTCTCACTTTAGGGTAATAGACACTACACTCGCTACACTTGTCTAAGCCAGGTTAGTGGGGTCATAAGGTCAGCAAAACAAAATATATATAGTGTTTACAGCAAACTGTCTCTTTCCTGCATTAAGGAAGCTAAAAAGAGATGCAAACATTCGGTATTCCACAAAGTTGCACTCCTATCGGAAGTTATTTTAACATACAATGTTTACATACCGCAGTCATCAAGACGGTGAATTGTGCTTTCAGCATTTCCGCCGTCAGCAAAAAAATCAATTGGTAACAATGCAACTGCTCCCATCTATCAAAACATGCACAGACTATCACTCAAATAATCCATCCCGTATACAAAAACTATAAAATGGTCAGTTATAATTCACCGGCCTTAAACTATCACCTCTAAACTAATTTTCATTTTTGACTAAATATAAACATTTGGGGAACATTCTCATAAGGATTTTCAATCAAATGCCTTCTTAAGCCCGGCTATAAACCTGTAAGTTTAGCTCGCGTAAAAGACTAACGCTAATCACACACTACAATTGTCAATACTGGGGCCCAATTCTGCTATTTCAATGAATCAAGGTTGTGAAGATATTCTAAGTACGATATCATAGTGATAATGTCAAAAATTCATATTCTACTAAATCCACAATATCCTCTCGATATCTTCGCGGCGGAATAATAGTAGAAAAAATGGTATTACCATTAGCAGAAATGTCGTTAACCGAAAATCTATCAAAATTTTAAACAATTATTTCACGAGTTTTCGCTTAACATACGTATTTATAAAGAGAGAGTGGCGCGTCACGGGCACGCCATTGGAATTAACAGAATACTGAAATCAAGCCAATCTACGATTGAGACGATTGTGTCCGGCAATTTTTCCGAGGTAGCAAAATTGGGCTCCAGGAGTCATGCTTTCACAGTTGAGTTTTGGTAAGTCATATTACAAGCTAAACAACACAGCATAAACAAAACTTACAGGTGTAAGGCCAGCCTAACAAGGTTAATTAAGTTACAAACAAACATTGGTAAATTACACAGAAATGTTCATTTTGTCCTTTTTCAAGAGTATAAAATTGAAAGAGACAAAAAGTATTTTAATCAATTGTCAATTATACACACATAATAGAGTTGCAAGAATCAGAATTCAGCAGGAATGCTGAAATTTTTATGCCTTGCTTGCTTCACAATTTCAGATGACACAAATGTTTGCTGTATTTCAAAATTGGCATAGAATCTTATGTAAGGCCTTTTCACATTTTGACTTCATATTTGTAATGTTTTTGCTGGCTGTACAAAGTCACGAAATCACATGTTACAATACCTTCAGGCCACTAATTGCCAAACTCAGAGCCCAATATTTAACTAAATTATTATCATTAGAAATTCTTATTTTATAGAATTTTTTAGTTTTTATTTCAAGTCTGTTAGGAGCGGCGTGGGGAGCGTCAGCAGAACAAATGATCCAGACTAACATGTAGCGCTCGTGAACCAGGTACTCTTGTGCTTGTTCTATCATCCAAGTGAATGTTCTTTTCTAGTACAATTGAGTTGTTGAACTAGTTCACCTTAATAGTACTATTAGTTTTATTCGGTCATTAGAACTTTTCGATCTTCTTTGTTAGCAATTTAATCACAGTTCCTGTGGCGTGCTGTAGCCCACAGGTAGTTTTCTGGTTCAATTGTTATGGACTGTATGAGAGAGATATGACCCAGATCCTCGCACTAGAAAAGCAAAAGCTTCACCGACCTTGAGATCAGCCCTATCCTGGCTCGGTTCAGGTTGCACCCGGGCACTACGTTCCACCCTCCATGCCACTTTCACCAAGTTTGTAAACTTAGAAAAATCTTTGAAAAATGATGCATGGTGTGTTTTAAATTGTTATTTTAATTAAGCTCTTGAATCCGGCCATTATACTGTTTCACAGAGCAACATTTATGTTTCATTAAATCTTACCAAACTTTGACTGAGGACTTGAATTTTTCTGAATAAAATTCCCAATTTCTGGAAATTTCTTTATACACTCCATATATTATTTTCAGTTAAAAGATAAATAGTAACAATATGTTCCCTTAAGTTGCCACATGAATATTAATGACAAGAGCCATATAATCTACGAGGTCATGTCAGGAGTTTATGGAACAGCGGCTCATCGGATACCGGTATCGGGAGAACAGTCGCCCATCTGCCGCGGAGAGGCCATCGGTGGCCCTCATTGGATTTGCAGGGAGGCCGATGATGGCCCCCGAAGAGGCTGCGGGGAGGCCGGTGATGGCCCCCGCAGAGGTTGCAGGAAGGCCGGTGATGGCCCTCGGAGGGGCTACGGGCAGGTGGGTGATGGCCCTCGCTGGGGTCACGGCCCCTCGTTCGGGTACTATAACGGGTTGTCGTGCGAGGTGGAGGCCTCGAGGTAGGCGTGGGCATGGGCGTGGGAGTGGGAGTGCGCGGGGGCCACCGGCACGGCCGAGTAAGGCGCGTGGGCGCGCTCCACCACCCACGCGCGCCACAACACGACGCCCAGCAGGACGGCCGCCAAGCCCCCGATCAACGACAGACCCTGAAACCCAAGAGCACCAGATCATGTCATATTACTTACTCGATAAGTAACGCTTTATAACATTCTTATACCTTTAGTTATAAAATTTTAAAAATACAATCATTGATTTAGATTAGAAGATTTAACTATGGTAACTACAAACAATTTTTCAAAACATTTGTTATCATAACAACATGCATATGAATGACCATTGCCAGCAGCTGTAAGCTAAACTATAAAGTAACTTTTTTTTAAACAATATTTTAGTAAACTTATACTCACAGCTGCAGAATACAGCAGGTCCGCCATATATTTGGGAGCATATTTGTATTCTGGGGCAGCCAACACTGCATGTAGAGTCAACCCTCCACCACTCAACATGGAGATGGCACTCCAAGCACTTGAACACATGCCCTGAACAACATTTTTAGGTAATCAGTGATTTGGAAAGATGATTTACATCTAACTAGATGGGCTGCCAATATAGTGCTTTTCAGGGTAACCTAATTCCCATTTTTACTCAAAATTCCTGCATTTTTTATAGTAAGTAAATACATAATTGTTTTACATTAAATTTACATAGTCCAAAATATATATCTCTTGTTAATTAAATGTATAAGAAGACGAATTTAAATACATATAGATATTTTGAAAAATATTGAATTAATATTATAATCAATTAAAATTTCGAGGGTAATCTAGTAGTAAACCTCTTGCAAAATCTAGTGCTTTCTTACAGCTAATATAGAGTTCAATGTGTGCAGAAGTGGCAGCCATGTCAGGCTGGTTAATAGCTCTATGGCCGGCTGGTTGGCTGCAACAACCATCAACATGACAGCTGTTGGCTATTGAACAACGGAAATAGCTGACGGCTGATGGCTAAGCAGTAAACATGTCAGTTGTGGGTTTTCAGTTTTATTCGACAACCATTAGCCAATGAGTTATCTCTATTGAGTACATATACACACCAACTTGTTCCAGTCGATGGGCAGCAGGCGCGTGAGGAGCGTGGTGTGCGCGACGAGCAGCGCGGCGTGCAGCAGCAGCGAGGAGAGCGCGCCGAGCAGCAGCAACCGCAGCCGCCAGGCAAGCGGCAGCGCGACGCGCAGCCCGGCCGCGGCCCAGGCGCACGCGCACGCGCCCGCGCCGCACACCACCAGCGCCGCGGCCAGCGCGCCGCGCGCCGACAACGCCTGCCGCCACGCGCAGTACAGCGGCGCCAGCGCCAGCGGCGGGCCCGGCGCGCGCGCGCTGTAGTGCGCGTGCGAGTCCCACGACCGCTCCGTGAACTCAGTGCCCGCCGGTGAGCGGCCCCCGCCGCCCGCGCCCCCCAAACCGCCGCACCCGCTACCCGCTATCTCGAAATCCTGAGCAACACAATAACACGACATTTCCCTTTACAGGTTTCTTTTCAAAAAATATTTAATAGCTTTTGCCCGTGACTTTGTCCACATGGAATAGTTCGGTTTTGAAACATTCTTCGTTGGTGCTCTGCTCCTATTGGTCTTAGCGTGATGATATAGCCTATAGCCTTTCTTGATAAATGGGCTATCTAACATTGAAAAAATTTTTCAAATCAGACCAGTAGTTCCTGAAATTAGCACGTTCAATCAAACAAACAAACAAACTCTTCAGCTTTATATATTAGTACAGATCAGTTGAAAGTGAACAATAACTATAGGTTATTGAAGAATTGTGCAATGGTGCTGGAAATCCCAACGGTTTACTGAAATATATACCAAACTGCCACAAGAACTTCCTTAGATAGATAGATAACACTTTATTGTACACCATTATAGAAAACCTTATAGCCTAAAAATATTCTATATGTGCACAATGGGCAGTCTTATTGCTAAGAAGCGATCTCTTTGGTGTCAGTCAAAGTCTTACAATATGGCTCTAGGCTTTTGCTTGAAGATTGTTCAAAAACTTAAAACTCATAAATTTCTGATACTGGCTAAAGTACATATACCATGAAGAACCATATCTGAAAAGAAGATGAAGACAAAACTCACATTTGTTATAAAGTCACTTTAACATATGTGCCCATAATTATGAAAGTGGTCTAGGTCATATATTTCTTGTGTCGAGATATTTAATGAATTACATTTGAAGGAATTAAATTTTCTGTTTTTTTAAATTTTAATTTATAATTTTTTTTAGTCTTGATTAATGGCAATTTATTATGAATATGGAATTTTGTCTGAATTTCATACGAAAATGTTGTTTTTAAAGCTTGAATTGATTTAGACCATTTTCAAATTAACTGAATTATTTGAAACAGTAACTCTAATGAAATAATTTATGAACATTTATTAATTATTTTTCAAAAGTAATCCATTTTTATCATTTCAAGGTTTTAAGGTTCTTAAAATGTTCCTGGAGAACTGGAGGGATGTATGGTGGTAGTAAACATATAATATCTTTATGTTTTTCTTCCGTTACTGGTCTAATGGTGGTGTATAATGGAAGTAATGTAATATTTCTAGTTTATTTTTGGTCTTCCTCTTTCAGGTGAAAGATCCAAAACGTGGAATTTAGAATCATTTAAAGAAGTTTTATAGAACATTTTATAAGGTTAATTTTTCAAGCATCTCATCCATTGAATTTGCAGCCAAGAGACAGATTCTCCCGTGGTACTTTTTACTCTTGTTATTGATTCTTCTAGTGATTTTGTTGAAATAAAATCCAGCTGTGACATTCGTTTTATCGAAAATGTATTTCTTCTTCTACACTTTTCTATCAATTCATATTAATGCTCAGGGTTGTATAAGTAATTTGCTTTTATCATTTATTTTACCGGCTTATTATGTAGTTCAGAAATGCTCCAAAGAGGACCACACACCATTTTCAATATATATACCATTTACAGTGATAATTCATGGTCTACAATTATGATGTATTAGTTATACCTCTACAATTTGGAACACCTAATAACAACTTTCCATTGAACTGTTAGCCATCTACCTGTTTGTTTGCTTCTGGCAATAATAATATGATTAATAAGTAGCTCATAGCTTTCAGACATCAAAGTTTAAATGAACACATAAGAGATGATAACAAACCTGCACGTCTTCGCCGCGGCAGCTCGTCGGCTCCAGCTCCCTGATCTCGTCCAAAAGTAGCTCCACTTCGTCGGTCGAATACAACTCGCTCACTGACACGTAGCGCGCCGGCGCCGCTTGCATATCACCCGGAGACTGGAGACGCGCCTACCGCCGAGCGCACCAGCACCGGCACCTCCTAACCATATTAGCAACAGGAATCATTAAAAGCACTGACAAAAACTATACACTTAGTATTCCTAATGCGTAATCTTCGTGCACGAGCTGCTAATGTTTTGATAAACCACCGTAAGACGTTCATTATCATATCAAAACTGGTTGCAAAATATTGTTCTGGGACTTCTGAAGATGCTGATCTTATTACATTCAACATACCTTTGCCTTATTTAGTTTCAAATATTAGATCATTGGCAAATCGTTATAACTTATAATTTCACAGGCAAGGATATTTGTTATTGTTAAAATTTTCGCAAAAAAAACTGCATGAAGGTTAAGTAAAACAGGGAGCCAAACCCATGTTAATGAATACTCTACTTACCTTTTCCGCACATTAACATTGAGGCTCCGTCCTATTGCATGTAACCACATATTTTCAGAACTTCGGTGTCTTGTTAATAAAATATTGACCCAGTAAACATAATTATAAACGCTTCTTCATACTTTACAGCACGCCATGTTTGTTATCATATTTTTTTAAATTCTTATGTCAAAATCCTTAGTGAAGCACCACGTCGTTTAATCACCCAATATTTTATGAAGATTATTCTTAAAATACGAGTCTTTTAATGTTTTTTTTATATACCGAAAGCCATGAAAAACAAATAAATTTACAAAATATCCTTTCTATTTCTAATAACTAGTGTTGCCGAATGCCTACTCTCTCGATACAGAAAACGATTTGTGACCACAAACTATTATGGATACTACGTATTTGTGACAATCAATATATGTTTTATCTATGGTGTCAACCCCTAGGCTACGTTTCACTTGTGACTCACAATACCCAAACCCCAAAGTGCTCCTTCAACCGTTCCACATAACGATCGCGGTCGTTACGGTCGTGACGAAAACGTCATTAAAGACGTCATAATGTTCGATCCCGCAGCGCTCACAACAACCCATGTTAAGAGGTGGGTAGAATAACCGTTCTACTTGAGCTTACAATTGTAATGCCCGCAAGCAAGTGGAACGGGAAAAATCGCGATCGTAAGGGTGATCGATGTGAGCCTTGTGTGGAACGTAGCCCTAGAAAATGCTAGTTCTGATGTATTTCGAAAAAAAAGGGCTAAAAATACAGTAAAAAATAAAAGATAAATTAGTTTAACTTACGATACACGACGCTATTTCAGTGAATAATATTTTTTAAAAAACGCGTTTTAAAGTTCTATTTCTACGCTAAATATTTTTTTGGGCGTAACAAAGACGAATTAAATTCGTTTTACCTCATAATGCCAAAATTTATGCACACACAGCATTACCAACAATCAAAAATATTAACCTATAAAGCTAGTCATAAACACTTCAAATCGCCACAATTACTTCAAAACAAGTTTTTTAGTTACTTGAATATAAGTAATGTCATTTTTTGGGCGTTGGTAATGAACATTAGTCCACTACAGTGAGACCACAAACGTCTCCACTCAACTAAGATGAAAATATTTTGAGATGGATATGTGGTGTTACAAGAGTGGATGAGGTGAAAAACGAGTACATAACGGGTATCTTTGCGAATTGCACCCGTGACTGAAAAATTGAGAGGAAGAGGATTAAGGTGGTATGGGCATGCGATGAGGAGGTATGAAAGTAAGGTGACAAAAAGAATGTTAAACTGCAAGATTATTGGGTACAAATGTTAAAGTAGACCAAAAATACGGATAGATTGCGTGAAGGCATGGAAAAAGAATACTATCTTCTATGGTGAAGGATGATATGATGATTTGTAGTATGACAGAAAACGTATAGCAGAATAGAGGAGTGTGAAAGGAAAAGAACATATTGTACCGACCCCAATTAATTGAGAAAATGTGAAAGAAAAGAGAGTAATGCGGAAGAAACTCAATAGTTATTTTTTAAATTCTTCCTAAAAGCTTAGCCACATGACTATGTCACCTTAATAATTAACAATCAACATATATTTAAATTAGGTGGCGTGTGTAAGATATTATAAATTTTTTGGCAGTCTTATAAGGGCTCTGCCAAAATGCTGTTGAATAGTTTTTGAGGAGTGGACAAATATGACAGACAACCGTAAAACCGTCCCACCTTGGCCTTAATGGCCACGGAACCCCAATAAAACTCAATTTAAATTTAGTTAACTTTATTTGAGAACTTCACTTCTAAAGAGCTACTATTTTATCACAGAATTAAAACTGTGTCATTAAAGAATGCACAGATAATTTTCGTCTGATTTTTAATAATAATTCACAAAAATTTCTTGCTTACAGTGATGTCAAAAAAATTCTTAATGTAACTTATAATATTTGGATTAGTCATTTCTGCACAAATATTTAAGGTAAGACAGTAAACCAGCTATTATTATTTGACACTGAGAACGACGAGTGTAGTAAGATCTCTAAAATCAATAGATACAAGCCATAGATTTAATTTAAGAAAAGAATGGAATTAGAGATGAACATATATTGCCGGTTCTAGATTTTACTTACCGTTCATTTGCACAAGGCAAATGAACGGTTGATATCGGTTAAAATTTGAGATAAGCACGAGTAATGTCAAAATTCAAGCGAATGAATAGTAAGATATAGGACCAACCATTAGAAAATTATTATTTATTTAGGTTTATGTCTCGGCAACTAGGCCTTTAAACCAGCTATTAGACAATTAAATTACTTTTTGATTTGACCAGATTATCAACCTAAGAGACCTTACCCAATAAAGGCGTATTACGAATATAACAAATATCACAATAAAGTGAAACTTTAAGCTGTCTCGAAAGCACTAATATTTCTAAACACATTAAATTCACAATGCGATTCTCCAAAAACGATCGTTTTAGATCGTGATTCCATTTTTTGGACGGCGTTATAATCCAAGTAAAGCTACTTGAAAATGCATACAGAAGATTTTCCTGCGACCAGTTAGTCGTTGCTGCGATCAATTGGTTGTTGCATCAATTGATATTTGGACACATGGCTATAGTCGTACTCCAACCTTAGGGCTATGGCTTTAGGGCGCAAGATCCCTTAGTTTTGGTTTTTGTAGAATATGGAACTAACACCTGCAATCGTTCTAAAATAATCGAAACCTTCCGATGCTACTTGATAAAGTAACTTGACAGGAATTAAGTTGCTTAATTAAACTTACAACCTAAAGCTACGTGCTAACCAATTACAAAGTAAAGCCTAGTAGTAATAGTAATGCGACTGATCTTAGTAAAATCTATTTCTTTACAAAAGAATCTTACACTTAAACATAAACAAAAACCAGGTATGAGCTCATACACACATTGTCGAATCGTGATTATTTCCGGATCGTGCAAATAGCGATTCGTATTTATTTTTAACATAATATATGACCCTTTTCTAATACTCATGAATCGTGAAAAATCACTTCCACAAAATATAAATACGTAATGATGATTCGTATTTTGACGGATCGGTTTTTTACGATTCGTCCCTCGTTTTATTCAGTTTATAAATGCGAACGTCTATTCGTTTTTAACGAATCGTTAATGACGACGTATGTGTGAGTAGGCTTAAAAATTAAAAGTAACCAATAAAAAAAACAATAAACTTAACAAGAAGATGCCTAAAAAGATTAAATTGGTAGTAGTGGTATTGGAATATATACCTATCATACAATAATTAATAAAATATGTCATAGTCTTGATGAAACAAAATCCCCAATTTTTACATGTTACACAGATAAGGGGCCATCCAAAAATTACGTCACACGTTGAGGTGTCCGAAATTTGGTGACGTCACATTTCAAAATCTAATATATTTAAACTCTAAAACTAGAAATTTGAATTATTAACGAAAATCTTCAAAATATTTTCAACTCTTATCTGTATCAGCATATTATTTAAATTTAAAAAATAATTTAAATAGTAACTAAATCTAATTACGGAACTGCTGTTTTAATTTAATAATTTCTTGATGTAAAGTTGCAAAATATGTGACGTCCCACTAGGAAGGGAGGAGTCTCACGAATGTGACCAGCTGTGACAAAGGTCGGGGAGGGGTCAAAAAATCATGAAATTCATGTGACGTCATTTATGAATGGCCCCTAATGAGATTCTAAAGTATAAGGCTTGTTATACATGTTCGGACAGTCTTAATAGACTGTCCGAACATGTATAACAAGCCTTATAGTTGGCCAGCGTGCATAAAAGTTAAGAAGTCTACTTAGTTTTTTTGTTCGTTGGCAGCCTAGAAATTAATATCGATTTTTCTTCCTCGCATCAAAGGAACATCTTGTGAACATGCTTTAAAAATATTTTGCTACGACTGCAATAATTTTTACAACCATCTTCATCAAACGGCAAATGCAAAAGAATCAATACACCAACTTGTACACAGCGACCTTTGAGCCTCCCTACTTTGGCCTAACTAGGGATTGCAATCCGGCTTCATTTTCAATCCCGCCGGATCCAACTGGATTTCCGACAATCCGGCCGGATCCGGCCGGATCCAGCCGGATTGATCTGACTTGGTTAACTTCAACAACAACAACAATCACAAGAATTATTCTTTATAATATTATCACTCTTTACTTTTTAAACAAAAGAATCAATTTTTGGTTTGAAAACCGATCTTAGGAAACAAATTGTGTTGAATGTGTCATCTGCCAATCGACATGCTGCGGCGCAGGTACGCGGTAGTTCAACTTCAAACTACACACATTTATACTGAGTGATTTATGGACTCGCACGCACAAGCACCACGCCTTTAAAATACCTACTTATTCATGCAACGCGCGATTATTTTGCTAAAACATGTAACCACCGGATCCGGTAAGTGTATATTGACGCCGGATTCGCCGGATTACCGGATCCGGTTTTCCGGATTGCAATCCCTAGGCCTAACACCCTTGTACGACGTGTGAAACGCGCTTAAGGCGCTAACTAAATGGATTTCGCTGTCTCGCTCGCGCATTACCATATTTTTGATTATTTAAATTGACAGCATTTAGGTACTTATAACAAATCTGTGTTCAAAAAACTCAACAATAAAATTACGATGGTTTCAGAGAAATTTCATTTTGAATCGTAAGTATACAATATATAAAAATTATTTTTTGTTAAAAAATAATAGATCCCATTTTTGTGTGAAACCTTGTATGGATCAAAATAATTTTTGTATGAAATGAATTTAACATGTATATTTATTATCAATTATTTTATAAATATATAAAAAAATTACTTTATAAAAAAACAAACTCCGCTGCTAGTGGGGCCTAGAGTCCCAGCTACAGGTGGTTGACGCACCAGATAGGAACCTCCTCACAATAGCTCCAACAGAGCTACCCTCTGCTTCCTACCCTTCATTCAGAGGCCAAGCGAGAGCCTTTCCAGATGGCGGTAAGGCTCTTCGCTATTAGTCCATTCACTGACACCACTGTCGGTACTATTTGTAGAGTCCAAGTTGCACATAGCGGTAACCTCGTGTGCAAAATCAATATACTGCTTTTTTTCTCTGCATTCACGAAGTTACCATCATGCCACATTTAATATTAATAGAATACAGGTTTGTCGTAAGTAAATTCTGACAATTTATAATTTCAAAAATGTGAGACAGCAAACTCCATTTAAGTAACCACTTAACGTAATCCAGCGTTCATTTGCCTTACTATTGGTTAAAATTTGACATAAGCTCCACACATGTCAATGTCAAAATTCAACCGATGTTAGGGAAATTGAATAAATAATAAGATATAGGAACTGGCCATAAGTAAGGTTAATTTTACATTGTATCATATGTTCAAACGAAACATGCTGCCTTATTAAATGCTCCATGACGAATTTAATACAACAGCCATACATAAATTCTAGATGAAAAACTAAATCAATCAAATTAAGTTATTATACAGTTACAAAGGAATAAATGCATCCCAAGCAGTATAATTAAACATTTGGCTGGATTTTAGCCAACTTTAACCTAAGGAAAACTACTTTTAAATGTCATTTTATAAGATTTCTTGTGAAAACTTATGTTAATAATTATATAATAATATTATAAGCACAAAGAAATAGTGCAAATGTATTCAGTGACACATATTACACTCTTACCTTCACATAAAATTATTTTTAAAATGTCATAAATAATATGTGACAGTTCTCATAAAATAAAAAAGTACAAATTTTCAACTGTACTATTCAAATGAGAATAGGATCGACTTTGCGCCATATTGTGACGTCATAGCTGTCGAATTATGACGCTAAATAATCAAATATTATATTAAGACAATTTACTACTAATTTAACCTTTTTATTTAAATTTGATGTAAGACTTATTATTGATATGCAAATAAGTTTTTTGCAAACCATACTTTTCAAGTGACATTTGACAGATAGAGGTTATTGACATTTCTATTCTTATTTGGATCGCATTATAATAAAAATATTCAACATTTTGTCTGTAAATTAATGTAATTTTAAAATAATAAGTATTATTAATACATTTGTATGTTCATATAAAAAAGCGGTAAACTTTTTTACACAAAATGAGAAAACATTTTTATTCTTCTGGAAAATTTTAGTTGTTACATTATTTTACGTGAAGCCTGTGTATTGTAGTTTTAACGAGACGTAGAAATGGTCGATATTTAGGAAAATGCTCCAATAAAATGTCCAAATTTCTATTATACTATAATAAATTTGTTGAGCATGTCAAGTTTGTACAAATAATTAAAGAAATGAGAAAAAAATAAGGGGGCATAAGTTGCATATACAATATGTCTTATCGCCGCCGGCGATATCTTCCAGACCACCTTTACAATGTTTAAAAATAATGAAAATAAAATATACTTAATACAGATTATAGAAACAAAGAAAAAATTAAATGTCAAGAAAAAAAATCTAATATGGATGATACACATGTGTTTATTGTTTCCTAAATATTTTGCTGTCGGTGTGTTTATTTATGTTTAGTCAGTATTATATATATAAAACCTTTATCTAATATTTTAGTCATAAGGGAGCAACTTTTAGAGTTTTTTGTCTATCTGTCCATGAACATGAAACGGATTTAAATAAAACTCGACACAAAGCTAGTTTATAACCCGGGTCAACACTCAAGATACCTATTATCTCAATACTCGTGGGATAGACGAATGTATCCACAAAGATGGCGCTGCGGTCGCTGCTTTTTTGGTGCCGCCTTTACAATCAAAATTAATTCTGTCTGTCTGTCTGTTCCGTTTTCACGGGAAAACTACTGGACCGATTTGGCTGAAACTCAGTATATATATATATATATATATATATATGTATATATATTCGATGCCGAGAATGAACATAGGATACTTTTTATCCCGAAAAATGTGATAGTTTCCGGGTTAAAAATATATTTGTCTCTCTGTTTGTTATCCTTTTACGGAAAGATTATTGGACCGATTTAGCTGAAACTGGGTATATATATAATTTTAATACCGAGGATGGCCAAGGGATACTTTTCATCCCGGATAATGGAATAGATTTTGGGACAGATTTATGTAAAGGTTATCCCAAAAAGTGGGATAGGTTTTTTGTGATTTTGTCCATTTCATCCACTTGGTCCTGTTAGTCCCGTTGGTCCCGTTGGTCCACTTGGTTCACTTTTGTCATTTTTGTCACTTAGACAGATAACGTAGTTTACAGATAGATGAGGAATGGTATAGTTTGCGATATAAAATACATGAAATATTAAATACAATGTAACGTACAGGTTACATTGTAAACAAAAGATACGCACCACAGGTTGAGCGGCGGCGCAGCCGCGGGGTAAACTCTAGTTCACTATAAAACAAATACGTCGTCATAAAAACGCGAACGAAGTTCAGCTGGCACAGCGATTTCTTAAGACAACGTATATACTGCTATAACTTTTAAGACGTGTGCAATATATTATTATATAATTATTTTTCGTTGCAAAAGGTATTTTAAACTATTATTTTGTATTAAGATTTTCGGTTTTTGTTTTAGTGGGTTGTAACCTAACTAAAACTGAAAGTTATAATAGTTTAAAATACCTTTTGCAACATGAAATATACTGCTTAGGTTCAAATGTCGCTTACAATAAAACGGTGGTAAAGGCTCGTATATTACATTCATTATTTTACTGATGATCGACCATTTATACAGTCCCAAATAAAAAATATTCAATATGAATACATTCTAATTTGATAATTGTTGTTGTTGAATTGTTATAATTCGCGTCAAACAATAAATACTAGTAGTTATTACTAGTTAACTCCGATTTAGCAACTGACGACCGCTATATATGCTGTTTTGTACAAAACTTGGAAGAATTCCTTTTTGTATTTATAATTCAGCAGAACCATTCTGTAATAATTATTTTGATTACAGCTCTTAGGGTTGGCTGTCGGTGTGATACTACATGTGCACAGAATATCGGCGTGAAACGATTAGTTTTGAGCTAATCGTGTGCCTCCTTTTGCGAGCATGTCATGCTTGTAAAGAAGGAGGCGGAACGAGAGCATGAGCGGACTTCATTGCTCCGCTCCCTTGAAAGGAGGACGCGTCGTCGCCGGAGGGCCAGCTTGGACCTTCGGCCGCCGTGAGTGGCTCCTAGGGAAAGGGCTCCCCACCCGCTTTATGCCGTCTAGATGGGGGTGCGACGATTCCTCCCGTGGGGCGAGTTACAAACCGCCCCATGCGATGAGAGTAAGAAGATGCCGGGGCACAAAAGTAGTCTCCCGGCAGTGGAAGAGGCCGATGGGCCACTGCCTGCCAGGGCCAGCGGAGAGGCTAAGCTACGTACCCGTGGCCCTGGCATTAAAGGCGAAGGACGGAATACCGAGGGGTTTTAGTGGGTATCCCTAACTGTGGTGTGGCAATAGCATCTTTAGCTTAGGCTAGAGGCTGACGGCTCTCAATCGGGTTAACCCTCGTAAAAAAAGGGCGCCTCGAACCGGTAGGCGCGGTAGGCGGCTGCCTAACGCGGCAAAAATACGTGCAAAAACGCATGAACTACTGAAGCCAAAAAAAATATGTAAAATTTGTTTTTCAATAAAACAATTTTTCGTTAATAGAATCTGTGTTAAATTTAATGTCTTAACTCAATTATATATAACTAGCGGTACTGGCAGACGTTGAACTATTTAAATAAAACACAGCCCATGTTACTCGGGGTAATGTAGCATTGTAATGGATGCGCATGCGTCTCGCGGGTACCGACTTCAGTCAGGGTCCCGGAGACGCAGATATGCGCAAGATCTCCTCCTGTAATACCGCTGCAAGGGCCCTCTAGCATCTAGGGAGTAGAGGAGTCTTCACCCCTGTAGACGAAGTGAGTTGTGCCCTTTCCCTGGGCATGTTCAAGCACTGATGCGCTAGGATCAGCGTGGACGTAACTACGTTCTAAGTCTCAGAGGGTGGTTTTAGTGGAGTATTGAGTAGTCGAGTCTCCACACAAGCCGGCGATTTGACTCTGGTGCCCATTGTGGTGTCACCTCTCGTCGCTTTGGTCTAATCCCTAGTAAAGGACCCGGTAGTGTGCGAAACGAATTCCCCGCCTCAAAAAAAAAAAAAGTTTGCCAACAGTGAGAAAAATTTTCAAATCGGTTCAGTAGTTTCGGAGCCTATACAATGCACAAACAATGAATTCTTTCCTCTTTATAATATTATTAGTATTAAGTTAAGGAAGTTTTCTTAAGCTTCGGTGGGGGCGAGTTTGCCTATGGCCACAAAAAGATGGACCAGCCCTGGTTAGGTTCCGACGGTCCACTTCCTCCTCGCTCTATCCCATTTCTTCTCTCTTTCATTTCACCTTCTCCCAATTATTTGGGGTCGGCACATTGTCTTTTCCTTCCTTACTCCTATATTCTGACATACGTCTTCTGTCACACCACAAATATTATGTCATCCTTCACACAATCCATCGAACGCATTGGCTTCGTTCCTAGCGTTGCAGACGTCTATAGAGGACGATAACTACTTTCCACCAGGTGGGCCGTCTGCCTGTTTACCGCTTTCGCAATAGAAAGATGCAGTCTTCAAGAGCTAATCTATACTTAATATTTGAAGCGAACTATAATCAGGACACAAGTTAATATATAATGAGGTCAAGTTTTAACTCTTATTAACTTTTACTTCTTATTTACAATGTAATGACCTAACGTAGTATCAATTCACTCATGCATGTTGCAAAACCGTTTATTCAAAATCTACCAAATCGTAGTTATATTTAACCGTCAGCTACAAAACGTAGTGAGACGTAAATGAAAAAATATTGTATTTATTATTTTTATTTAAGGCGTCACCTAAACGGAGTCCGCAATCTTTACTCAACCACATTACACACCACATTTTTGTAGACATAAATAAAAAAAATTACAACATTTACTTACCACAAATATATATTTTACGTATCTCAACAATATTATGAATGTATCACAAAAAAATTGATTCAGAAGTTTAATACAATTTTTTTTATCGCACACGACTCAGTGGAAGACGAAGAAAAAATACAACTGTTCAATTTTATTAAACAATTTCGAACTTTAATGCAACAAAATAAGGTGTAAAATATCTATTAGTGTAATTATATTCTGTTTTGAAAATAGAACGTTGTTATTCCGCCGCATTTGGGCATAGATAATATACTATGGCTACGTTCCGCAAGAGACTCACAACGACCACGTACACGACCGCGATTTTTCCCGCTTGCTTGCCGACGTTACAATTATAAACTCTAGTGGAACGGATTATGGAGCGTTGATGTCATTAACAACGAAATACATAAATGTTATTGGTTGTTTTGAAAATCGCGCCTTTTTCAATGCCGGTCGATAGAGAGAATTAATGCTCTGTGGTCAACGCCGACTTCGACCCACTTCTTGACATGGGTCATCGTAAGCGCTGTGTGATCGAAAATGATGACGTCATTAGTTACGTTTTCGCTACGACCATAACGACCGTGGCTGTCTTGTGGAACGGCTAACGGAGCATTTTGGGCGTTGTGAGATACTAGTGGAGCGCGCTGTGTATAAAAAAAAAAACATTTTGGTGCTTTCCCCGCTCACGTGCACATGTCTTATATAATTCAAGTATTTTTAATCGACGTCCAAAAGGAGAACGTTCTTAACTTGACTGTATGATTTTAACTTGAGTTAATTTAATTTCGAGTTTTTATTATATTTACTATATGTTGATACAATTCGCTATGTATTTCTACACATAGTTTTTTGATAAAACTTGTTTAGTTTTTGCGATGGTCATCATATTTTATGACCCTTAATGAAAATATTAAGACTTTTTACAAGAATTAAGTTTTATATAAAGAAATTTTATTGCTAAGCTTGGTAGAATACAGATTTGTCGCAAGTAAAACACATATTCAAAAATATGGTAATACACGAGCGACATAGCGACTCCATTTAAGTGTCCCCTTAATGTTTTTACTTACTTTTCTAATTACCATTATTACGTCGATGACTTAGTGTACTCATGAGTTCAGACGTTACCTTGTGGGGCGTGGCCCCTATTTGCTGAATCCGGGCGGTATGTGCGCTTGCGCAGCGGCGACGCGGAACTCGGGCGCGTTGGGGTTGAGCCGCATTTGCGAGCCGGCTCGCAGCCGCATGTCGGCCACGCCGCGCTCCAGCACGTCGACCATGAACTTGTTCGCGAGCTGCGGGTTCGCCGCGCTCAACACCCTGTATATCTCGCAGTCGGCCAGCGAGAGGCTCACTCCGGGGGGCGACGGCGCGCACGCGTACCGGGACCAGGCCTCCATGCGCGGGGGCATATGACACGCGGGCCCCATGGGGCTCATGGATGGCCACCCGGGATACTTGGGGGGGGCCATGAAGTTCATCGGGGGCGAGGGCATATCGAGCCTGTGCGGCGAGTACTGCCCACAGTGGAAGACCGCGGGTGGTGTCGGCATCGATTTGGCGTCGTGAGGATAACTTCGATCTCGGAGAGGGCTGTTTATGATATCGCCAGAGGGACTGTGTTTAATGTTGAGAATAGTCGGGGGTCCGTCGTGAGCGGCGTCGGTCTTGGGAAGCGCGTGCGAGAAGGGGGGCACCGCGGAGGCGGGGGGCGAGGTGGGCGGGGCGAGCGACTGCAGCGGCACCCGGTTCATGAGTGCGAGCGTGGCGGGGGGCGGGGGCGGGGGGTCGGCGACGGGCGGCGGCGAGCCGGCGGGCAGGCAGTCGGGCACGTGCCGCCGGTAGTCGTCGACGTACTCCAGCGCGATGCCGTGGCTCAGGTAGTTGTGCACCTCCGCGTAGTTGGGCGTGGCGCCGCCCTCGAGCGCCTCGAACCGCGGGTAGAGGTACCACTCCGACGTCTGTAACGATTCACGGGCAGGGTCACGACACACACGACGCGGGGGACAGACGTCGTAGGCTATATACCCGCGATTCGAGGCTTAACACCGCTCCCTATGTGCGTCGTCGACGTATACCTTGTCATTGGTACCAAATTGACATTACTCGTTGATCACAACAATTCGTTTTTTTATTACAATTCAAATATAGACATTATGTCATATTAGAAAAAGGTCATTCACAATAATACAATAAACCTTTATTTATTGAATTAATTAAAGAAATAAAGGTTTACTGATTATTGTGAATAACCTTATATAATGTCTATATATAAATTATTCGAATGTAAACTGTAATAAAATCTTTTTTGTTTTAAACACTCGTATTGTACAAATTGTTTATGTCAATTTTTTACCACTGGCAATATATAGAAACCCGTTAATAATTGATATTTCTCTATACATTCAGAAATTTAAGACGGTTAATAGATATGCGAGCAAATAATCGTACTTATAACTCAACAACTTTTGTGTTTATGTGCTACCCGTAGTACACCTACTTTCAGAAGTAAGCATACTCGCCCCCACGTCTGTAGAGAATGGTGTTTAGAAAATACAAACTTTTCAGTCCCACGATTGTGTCACAACCGAATAAAAAAGAATTATATCAGTCAGATTAAATTTAATAACAAACAACTTTAAATATTAAAATGAAGCATAAAAAAACTAAACACAATAACAAGGAGCGAAGTGCTATTCCAATATGTAAACGCTCGATTCGCATGAGTATATAACCTTTGTTTTAAAACTAAGAATATATATGTATAAGGTAATATGTATAAATCTTACTTATAAAAATGTAGCTAAGTAATATTTAACCATCTATAACTAAGAAGCTCTAAGTTACTAATCAATGCTTATCTTTTTTTACTTATAAACTTGTGTTGGCAGTCTTTTGTCTAAGAGACAAACAAATTCATGAAATCTGAATAGTAAACATGGTTGTAACCAAAATAATAGAAAGAAAATATTTATTTCTAAAAACGCGACACATAACAATAATTAATAATAATAATGAAAATGTGTGCCGCAATTTGCGAAATGAGTTTGGCACTGGGTATTTTGCTGTGCCGAAATATAGTCCGACACAGTATTGATTTTCAGTGCCCACTTCCTTAATCACCTATAATCGACTAAATACAAAAAAGAGCCACAATTGTTGTCAAAATTACAATTTTTAAAATCTGTATCTCATGATTTTAACAATTTACGTTCAGCATTTCTAACTTTTACCAACCTGTCAGCTACAATCAGCTGATTCAAATAAAAACCGCCATCTTGCCTCTTAACTATTGCTTGCCTTGCAACTAGGTATCGACTTTGTTTAATTTTGACAGGTATTTAAGCAGTAGCCACCTCATCCTTAACAGGCGGTTATAAGTAAGATTTTAAATAGAAAACTTTTACTTATTGCTTATATATATTAATAAACAGGAATCAGTGACTACTGTCAGCTGCGTTTTTAGAACAAAGAGATTAGAACTAAATAAAAAGAATCAAATAAAACATATTTCTCTGTGAAGCGAAACTATACTTAGAACACTAACCGAAAAGAGTAATCAGAATTCCTGACAAAAGTAGAGAAATTCTTGTAACTTCGTTTGTATAAACATCAAAAACATTCCTAGGCCTCGTCATCACTCAACATCAGGTGAGACAGTGGTCAAACGCAAACCTATATATACATAACAAAAAATTCAACTACAACTCAGCTGTGCAATTTCAAAACCTAGCAACTGATTTCTAAGAAAATTTTACAATACCCCATGAAAACTATTTATCACGCTTATTAAAGCAATACCAAATTTTGACATAGTTTTTATATGTTTAAGGAAGCCAAACAAAATGTGCCAATAGCAACAAACATTTAAAAAACAATGACAATTGCTAAGTGTTAAAGTTGCCCAATTAAAGTATACAAAATTAAAAGCATACGAGTATTATGCATTAATTGTAAAAAAAACAACTCATTCAGTCAAAAGCAAAACAAGATTGACTTGTGACGCAGTCTAGATGATTTGAAGATTTTCAAGGGTACTTTTTAATCAAGCAATTATTCATAATTATTTTCCATGATAAAAACGATTTAATTAAGTTAATAAGTCACTTTATGAATAAGTATCTTTTTGGCTTTGCCGTAATTTAGTGAAAAGTAATGTACCTACACATTACAGGCTGGTTATCGCAAACCCAGGATTATTGGTAATGGGTTGATTACACTTAACGAGTACAGTGGCGAGTCAGTAAATAAGCTCTCGGCCGAGAGAGTCGACGAGCCGAGTGGGTGGTCACACGTATTTACTATAGTGGCGAGTTTTCAACCGGCTGTTACCAGACGTTATTAATGAATTGTGGGATTTATTACAAGAATAAGACAGAAGAATTTGGACACCAGAACATGGATGTTAAGGCAAACTGCCCTTGGAGCAACAAATAGCCTTTTTAAAGAATTGCAGTCAGAAGATCACTGAATAAATTTTATTGTTGTTTCTAAGCTCCATTTGTTATTAGCGGACATTTTAATTGAGATTAGGATAATTTGAAAACAAAAACATAAACACGCACACTGCTTGGTGACGACGAACGAGTGGCGAGTGGCCGAGTGACAAGCGAGTCGCTGCGGGGACAGAAGAATGAAGCGGGGAGGTACTCGGCTTAGTTAACAGATTGGGATTCTAGTGACTCTCTCGCCTCTCTGCTCGACCTAGCACTCGGCCGAGTACTCGTTAAAGAGTTTATACCAATAGACACTGACTCGCCACTGTACTCGTTAGGTGTAATCAATCCATTAGGCTGTGGAATGCATTACCAATGAGCATCACAAGTGCAAAGTCACTTACATCTTTCAATAAACTCCTCAAAGATCACTATCTAAATTTGTAAACAGTAATTTATGTATGTGTGTGTGTAACTCTATGTACATATATTTATATATAAATATGTATGTGTATTTTTATTTACTATTAATATATATAAATATGATTGTATATACAGTGTAAACTCTACATAACGACACTGAAGGGATTGTGAATTTTATGCCATTATAGAGAGTTGTCGTTAAATGGAGAGGAGTCTGTTATTTTTGTCTAACGTCTTTTGCTACACCAGTAATTTTGTTGTATTTATTTTACTTATTTTATTCATATCTTGCGATATTGAGGCATCTTGGTGATAAAGGAAGTATTTACAAATTTCGGTATGCATGATGCCGACAGTCGACTTTATTACGGGCTAGGATAATAAAGCGATAAAAGAACGTAGACAGCTGCGCAGCTTTTACTAGTTTTGGCAACTTAAAAGGTACTTTTTATTACTTAATTGTTGTCGTTATTGAGAGTGGGTGTAATGCAATATAGAGTGTATCATTGTATGGAAGACAAGCTAAACCAACCAAAGCTAAGTGATTTCGAAGCTTAAGGGAGTTTGTCGTTAAATCGAGTGACGTTACATGGAGTTTATACTTTATTTTAAACTATGCGCTCTGAATAGCGACCCATTATTAGAAATGTGAAATTATCTCCAGAAGGTTGTCTGAAAGAAATCGCGCCGATTGTACTAGTTCAATGATTGTTAACTCATGTGTATTATTTTCTTGTGTGCAATAAAGAATATTCCATTCTATTTTTATGGGAGAAGTGGGAGGCTTATTCTAGAGATACATTGGTGTTGTAAATGTCTATAGTCGACGGTAACCACTTCCCATGAACTAGGCCATCTGCGTGTTTGCCACCTTCGCAATAAAAAAATAACAATAATAAAACTACGTTTTAACGGTTTTAAGCGCGGTAATATATTTGATTTTTGTTATTCCGACGTTTCGGCCACTGAAAAGTGGCCGTGATCACGGAAGACAAAGACGTCAAGTGTCAATGAGTATTGTTAAAGTTTTATTTCGCCTACCGCCAACTTGTTCGTTTTAATTTTGTTTATGGTTATTATTTACTCTATGGGAGCCTAATCTAATCTACCACCGCTTGGCAACATGCTGTGTTTTGAAGAGAAGAAGCGGCGCTAGAAACTCTTCAGCAACATGTCTAGCTCTAATAATTGTATATAATATTAAAATAGGTAAGAGTTCAAATAAAAAGAAGAGAGAGCTAACAGTGTCTTGAGGTCTGGCAGTTGGTTTTTGCTGGGTTTGGGTCTTGATAGTTTTGATGATTGAATCCCAAACAGGTAGCACTTGTCAACTATTTTCTCTATTGAAATTTGGGTGTTTTTTGATTTCAATAGCCTCACGCATCATTCTAGGTATGAAACGTTGAAATAACAAAAATAAAATAAATTACCGCGCTTAAAACCGTTAAAACGTAGTTTTATTATGTATACAAGTCGCGAAAACTTAAGAAAACATTGTAAATAACAATATTAACTTTGACATTTGAATATTTATAAATTCCCTTAAGTCCAGAAGATATATAGATACTTTTTATCCCGAAAAATGTAATATTAATAAAATATCTATTATTTATTGGTTTCCTATACTTTATTGCTCAACCTTTTGTAAATATCTAACTTACGACGTAGCAATTGACTAGAAAAGGACACGTTGCTGTCACGGTCACTACACTTGTCCTCTATAATAGTCGCGTTGGAATTTGTCTCTGGATCACTCTTCCTAAGCCGCGAGTACAAAGCGCTAAGTCGTGCCAAACGGGAGCAAGGCAACCCAGAGCCCGAAAGCACACTTGACAACGGACTCTTGTCAATATTATTCTCATTACAACCGTTGTTAATATTGTCATGACTATGATTCATGTTACTATCGATTCGGGGAATAATCCTATCATCGGAATTTTGGGAAATCTCTGAAAACTCAATAGAGTTAACGAGAGTAATCTTATATTTCTCTTTCAACTTATTATGAAGGAGTTTTGAGGTTATAGCCGATACAGTGGGAGTATGACTAGTCAGAATTTTCTCTACATTAGAAGACTTTGGACGAGTATATTTTATGTTATTGGAGTTTAAATCAGTTTCTAAATTATTATCAGTCACAATCTCGTTATAAATATTATTGTCTCTTCTGGCACATTTCCATCGTTGGAGACGAGAAGCGAATGAAGATGTGCTCACATTATCATTAACGGCGAGTTCTTTATTTGTTCCCACTGCCATCGAACATGCAGGCAGGAAACCATCGATGGATGATTCTAGAAGTGTATCACAGGCCGCATCAATATCCCCATTCTCAAATTCCGAAACCTGCAAATGGGACGGCAGAAGGTGATCGAAACGCTCTTCCGGGCACTCCCAGCGTGGCATCCGCCTCGGAACACGACCAACGACTTCGGAAGCCGAACAGGAAATTTCGGAAACCGAACACGAAAATTCCGAGACCGCACACGATTCTTCGGAATCTGACCGATCGAGCTCGCCGTGGTGTTTGTCGGCGTGCAAGTTCTCGACGGTGGTGAGCAAGGAGCGCACATCGCAGGGGGGGCCGTCTGAGGAGGGGGGGCTTACCCGCAGCGCGGAGTCGGCGCGCGCGTCCGCGTGGCCCGCCTTTATTATCTCAGTGCCGACGCAGATGTCCTCGTCGGTGGACGTGTCGATCAGTATCACTTCTACCACGTTCTCCTGTGAAGACGACAGTTATAATTAATCATTTTCACAAATCTTTATACTAAAAAATACCGCATCCCAATATTCGATCACGCGGATCTCAGAAACTATGCAAGTGTGTATTGTTTGCTTTAACCTGAGGGATTTTTTTGGTTTTGAACAGAGTGCTGTGATATTGGACGTGATATAAGGCTCTTAAATAAACAAAACTTCGATCTTAAAACTGTCTTTTATTTTCATTTCAGTAACTATCTTTCATTAGTACAAAAAGTCTCTCTCCTAACTGAATTCAAAACCCGTGTCTTTTTACATTTTTTAATTCCCACCAATGAGAGCGAGTTTTATGCACAACTCTTATTGGTTAGTCGTATACTTACGTCCTGGCTAACGCAGGTATATAGGCATTGATTAATAATAACAAAAGTAAATCATTAAGTAATTGACAAATTAAATTTAAATAAATAAATAAAAAATTTGAAGTGGATAGTTATATACCTAATCTTGCCATAAATATTGAAATAAAAAGATTTTTTTTCTATTGCAAATAACATTTATAAGTTTTACAGTGTGTTAGTTTAATACATAAATATAAAACAATTTAAAATATAAAAAGCTTATTCGAAGTGGTCTCTATTGGCTGCAATACAGTCCTTTAAACGTTGACGCCAGTTATCAATAGAAGCACGAACTCTTTCCATGGAAAAATTCTTCACTGCCAAAGAATTGTTTTAGGGACTCCAAATTATTATGGCGTTTAGAGCAAGCCGTACTCTCTAAAACTGACCATAAATCATAATCCAGCGGATTAAGATCGGGACTAGACGACGGCCAGTCTTCAGCTCTGATGAAGTCGAAACGTTCGTTCAGACTCGTGACCGAGCTTTATGACCCGGCGCCGAGTCCTGCTGGAAGGACCATTCTTGGTTATTGAACATGGTGTTGTTAAGGGGCTTAACTAAGAAATCTTGATACACTTGTGCCGATGTTTTGATACCTTTTTCACAAAAATCTGGCTCAGTCACTCCTTCATAGCTAACACCCCACCAAACCACCACTGAAGACGGATAATGCCCACGTTGCACTCTGTCGACTAATTGAGAAGCTTCCTTAGAGCTTTGAGCATAAATACGGTCATTTTGTTTGTTAAAATGTTGCTCAATTGCAAAAATTGTCTCATCCGTAAACAAAATTTTTCTGTGACTCTCCCCTTTGCGTACCGCTTCAGGAGTTGTTTCGATTTTACCACCCTATTCTTTTTTAAATTATGAGTTAAGAAATGACCAGTTCGTCTCTTATAGGCTGCGAGTCCTAAGTCATCTTTTAAAATACGCGACATGGTTCTAGGTGATATCTTCATCTCCCGAGATAAAATTTTTGCTTTCGGACAAGATTTCTTCGAATTCTTTTCCTTACTGCTTTGACCACCTTTTTCGTACGAACACTACGTGGACAGCCAGATCTTTTTCGGTCACAAACAGAGGAGGTCTCTAATACCAAGCGCATGGAGAGTTTTAAAAATTGCATTTGGCTCCATACCATACCTACTTTGTATAATGCAATCACAGCGATTCGGTTCTCTTTATCGCCCCACTCCATTTTAATATCGCAAAATGTTGTACATTGTATTGGCGCCAAAATGATAAAACACAATGAATAATCATATAAAATTGACAGATTCCAAATTCAAATGTAATATTTTGTTTCTTTTTAATTGTAACAGTATTTATGGCCAGACTAAGTATAATTTATTTTATGATTAGATATTATGATTATACATGAATAATAAACATAGCACTTGTCAAACGTCAAAAGCCAAATGCCAAAAGATTGACCTTGAACTCGATCTACTTTTGTTTATGGGATAATTATATTTAAATACAATTGTATTACGAAAGTTTCTAATAGAAATGTATAAACGAATGATTGAGTTGGAAAGCCGAGCGCGTGGTAACCAGGATTGTGGTATATTAAGACAAGTAAAGAATATAAAAATATTTACAACTATGAACGTGGCAAGTGTATCCACTACAGTTTTTTTTACTAAATGCTGCGTCTTAAAGATACAACATTAAAATTACAATCTAATCTAAGAAACAAGACTAATAAGTAATTTAAATTTGACCTAAAACACTAGATTTAATTTTTTATACTAAGAATGTGTCCAATAACACTTTTGTTATTGTCTCTATTAAGGAGAAGACCCTGTTCGTGTGTTCTTTATTAATATTAATAGGTTGGGGAAAAAGTCTTTTCGCATATAGTATGTATGAACTTGTAATAAGATCTCTTTGGCTATATATACCATTTTGTATCTGGCTGGTTTTGGTATCATTAAAAAGTTTTAATTTTAAAGAAGACAATTCCAAATTCACTTTAGGAAAATGTGTGATTTTTATTTGTTTTTTTTTACTGTTAAAATGAGTGAATCTAATGAAGAAATTTGATACATTTTAAAATTTTACTATAAAAAAGGTAAAAATGCAACACAAGACAAGACGCGAAAAAAATTTGAGATGTTTATAGACCTAATGCAGTATCTGTGAGAGTAGCGTAAATTTGGTTTAAGCGTTTTCAATTCGGAAATTTTGATATCTAAGATGCACGTCGTTCTGGTCGCCCTGTTACGGACAAAATTGATGCCATTTTTGAACAAGTGGAGCAAGGTCGGCATATTAGTAGTTACGGTATAGCTGGAGAACTGGGAATTGACCACAAAACGGTTTTGGCTCATTTGAAAAAAGCTTGGGTACACAAAAAAGCTCGATATTTGGGTGCCTCATGAGCTCACTGAAAGAAACTAATGAACCGTGTACTCATTTGTGATTCTTTATTACAACGTAATAAAACCGTGCCATTTTTGAAGAAGCTGATAACTGGTGATTAAAAGTGGATCACGCACGACAAGAACGTGCGAAAAAGATCGTGGTCAAAGGCCGGTCAGGCTTCACAGACTGTGGCGAAGCCCGGGTTAACTCGCAACAAGGTGATGCTGTGTGTATGGTGGGATTGGAAGGGCATTATTCATTATGAGCTGTTACCGCCAGGCAGGACCATCGATTCTGAACTGTACTGCGAACAACTGATGAGATTAAAGCAAAAAGTTGAGAGAAAGCGGCCGGAATCAATCAACAGAAGGGGTGTGCTTTTTCACCACTCAGCAAAAATTACGAGAATTTGGCTGGGAGGTGTTAATGCATCCGCCGTAAAGTCCTGACCTTCCACCTTCAGATTTTCACCTGTTTCGGTCTCTGCAGAATTCCTTAGACAGTGTCAGGTTAACATCACGAGAGGACTGCCAAAACCACTTGTCGCAGTTTCTTGATCAGAAGCTCCAAAATTTTTATAGCAATGGGATCACATCCCTACATACAAGATGGCAAAAAGTTATACAACAAAATGGCACTTACATACTTTAGTCAAATGTAAAGAAACTTTATAAAAAAACCTTTTGAATTTTTATATAAAATGCGAAAAAACTTTTTCCCCGACCTAATATGTATTACACTTCACTTTGCTTTATTTTGACAGGACTTGAGGGATAGGATAGACTTTATCCCGTTGAGTGACCCTTGAAATTCAGACAGGATAATATTTGTCAGGAGAGCTACTGTATTATATATACCAAAGGTAAAACTGGAGTCACCAGTATCATACTAATGACGGAAAAAAATATAATAGATATTGAAAAAGACTACTCTAGCAAATATAATAAAAGGAGACGAATATGCTTCCATACATTTTTGGGTCCTGATTGTAAAAATGTGAGACGGATTTTAAGATTTCTCTTTACTATATTGTTACACGCCGTCAAAGATAATCGCACAGCTGCCTGTCGTAAGCGCAGTTTATTGTTTTCCCGGATTTAGGAATTCTTTTATGTTTAGAATTTGTAATTAAGAAAAACATGCTGTTGTTTTCCTACTTGTTTTATGACCACCATTAGCGTCGAACTAATCCTTATTGTTATTGTTTTCGACTTGTTGGCCGTTCGCAGGAACAGATAACCATGCAAATTACTATTTCTCGGAAACTCAGTGCGCGCCGCCAATTTTTTTTGTACTGTGTAGTTAGTATAAGACAATGCCCGAATGGAGGGGTGGGCAGTCAAGCGACGACTACGAGACGAGTAAGACGTTTGTAGTACTCTCGATTAGCGATATAGACGACGGACTTTGCACGTGTCGAATTGCATTGAATCGTGCAGTGTGAACCGGTTGCATCCAGTTTTATTTGTATTTGTTTTATACGTGTTTGTACAGTTCTAATAAATTCTATAGTAGTTCCAACGGCATTTTTAATTCGAGTCCTGTAGCTCGTAATAATGTGTTATTTTTTATATAATTGTAGTGGGTTTACATATTTCGAATTGAATGTGTGGAGTATGTTTTTATATTATCAATTGATTATAGTACTTGATAAGTTATTTTATGTGGGACCTTATTTGTAACATACCTTATTTTCCAGATAGAACTTAAGGCTGGTGTTTCCCATTTAGTAATAGAAAAATATGACGTAAATCTGTGATGTTTTGAAACGACATATTCATTCGTATCCTGCAATACATACAGTACGTACAACAGTACGTTCCACTAAGCGCTCACAACCACCACGCTCACGACCGCTTCCCGTTCCACTTGCTAGTAAGCGTTATAATCATAAATCAAGTAAAATGAATTATAGGACATTTCATGCATTTTTGATGTACATTTTGCAAATGGCGACTTTGAAAATAAGTAACGTAATGTTTCTAAGCTTTTACTTAAAGACATTACGTTTTAATTTGTAAAACTGAATAATAGACTTTAACAACTAATTGGTTAACTAGATTTATATTTAAAAAGATATGTAGAAAATATATTTCATTTTTTATCACAATACAAATCCTGTTACCAGTAATCAGAATATCTTTCTAGGTCCGCAAAACGCCAACATTTAATCTAATCTTATAACTTTGTATGAATTTTCCGAATTCAAAAAGCAATTTTTCTGTGGTCTTTGTGGCCAAAAATCTTTGTTTTTTTTTTTGCGCCAAATTTTTCAACGTCCACTTCGATCCACCTTGTTGTGAGCTGGGCGTAAGCAAAAATGATGACGTTGTTAGTGACGCTTTCGCCGCGACGATAACGGCTGAAGGGGCATTTTGAGCGTGGTGAGCGTCAAGTGGAGCGCGCCCTATATGGTTGGAGGCATACCTCCGGGTCGACGGCGAGCACGTTCGCGACGAACTTCTTGTTGCGCACAACGTCGAGGAAGAAGGCGCTGGCGGCGTGCGGCCAGCGGCGGCCGGCGGCCGTGGGGCGCAGCCCCGCCAGGCGCGCGCGCGTGGCCTGCGCCGGCAGCGCCGCCCAGCGCCGCAGCAGCGGCTTCAGCCGGTACACCGACTGCGTGTCCACCGTGCCGTAGTCCACGTGCCGGACCTACGTTACGGTATTCCGATAATTCCCATTCCACCCACTCTATAAATACTGTAAGGGATACTGGTAGTATTTAAATAAAACACCGAAAAATATGGCTGCCAAGCTACGGGGATGTGTACACGGCGTAGTAATTATTTTAAAGCGGTTGCGTTTGCGTCGAACAGGGACTCGCGTGACTCTGATTTTAAAATGAGCCAATAGCACCGTGTGGCGCACCCCGTCGTGTTGCCCTTATTTTAATTAAAAATAACAAATATTTACGTAAAATAGCGCGACTAGAATACATAATAAGCAGCGCATAAAAACCTTTAAAACACATTCTATTATGGTTAACAAAATACATATAAGTATAATTTATATCTATATATGTGTGTGTGCGTCGCCTACAAATACAGTGTAAACTCTATATAACGACACTGAATGGACTGTGCATTTTATGGCGTTATAGAGAGTTGTCGTTAAATGGAGAGAAGTCTGTTATTTTTCTCCGACGTCTTTTGATGCACCAGTAATTTTGTTCTATTTTTTTACTTATTTTATTCAAATCTTGCGATATTGAGGCATTTTGGTGATAAAGGAAGTACGTAGAGATTTCGATATGCATTATGCCGACAGTCCAGTTTATTACAGGCTAGGATAATAAAGTGACAAAAGAACGTACACAGCTGCGCAGTTTTTACTAATTATGGCCTTAAAAGGTACTTTTTATTACTTAATTGTTGTCGTTATTGAGAGTGGGTGTAATGCTATATAGAGAATATCATTGTATGGAAGACAAGCTAAACGAACCAAAGCCAAGTGATTTGGACGCTGAGGGAGTTTGTCGTTAAATCGAGTGACGTTACATGGAGTTTACACTGTATGTATAAGCTAAGTAAGAAATAAACATTTAAAATTTTGGCAGTATTTCAATATTTATTTCGGCTAACACCATTTGTCGAGTCGCGGAAATAGCCATAACATGTAGTATAGAGGCTAAGATGAACCAGCATTCGAGCCCTAAATAAATTACGATGATATAAAACAAAAAGTATGCGATGCTGGGCAATCAAGACAACTCATACGACAACCACTGGAGCGGCTAACAAAATATGCCCACCCACCTTATCACATTACGTTTGTCAGATCACCATATGTTCACCACACCTTCTTCGCCTCATCACCAGACACAAGGGGAAGCCGGCCAGCTTATCACTTTTACAGTCTTTCCACTTTATGCAACACTTATTAGTCTTTCTATATTTGATTTAGGGTCGATTTTTCAATTACCAGATAGAAGTTATTCGATAGATTTTAAATATTATTGAAGTAAAATTCTATATAGACGTATTAGGATTTTTTTCTGTCACGAAAAAGCGTTACGGCCGTCGTGGAGGGGGTAGAAGGTATATCGCGTGTTCAGAAGCGGCCTAATGTTAGAGTAGACTATGAATGTTTTTTTTGGTTCCAGTTTGAATTCAATTTTTTTTTTTGATAAAATAAATTATGTTTAAATAAAAATGCATTAATTAAAATGTACCTAACCTAACCAAACCATAAACTGCAGTAAACTTGCGAAAAATCGAAATGTGTGCTGGGACACATAGTAGAAGTGAAACTTCAACAGACAACTGGAAAAACGTATCGCAACAAAATTTTAACTCGAAGTTTTACGGGCAGATTGTTAATGTACTTGTCCAATTTCATAACCTACCCGTAAAACTTCAGGTTAAAATTTTGTTGCAATTCGTTTTGCCACCTGTCCGTTGAAGTTTCACTTTTATTTTTTGACCTGTGCGCCTGTTCAACGAGTACAGCAACGACCAACAACGACGCGTATCGATGACGTACGAAAAGTCTAAAAGGTATCAAGACACCATCTACTAGCGAGTGGGCACCGCACTGACGTATGAAGTGAAGTTATCTATAAATTACCCAACATCGCTAGAGGGCGTCACCGCCACTTCTACTAATGGTAATACCAATATTTTCTACTATTATTCCGTCGCGACGATATCGAGAAAATATTGTGGTTATTTATTATTTATTTAGGTTATGGCTTGGCAGCTAGGCCTTTAAGCCAGATCTTAGGTTATAATGTAGTTTCTTCATTTACTTAAGCCTATGTGTAGCACAGCTGAACTGTAGGTTATCAGCTGGTGCCATTCAACGGAGTTCTTGTGACAACTCAAAAGGCCACATTCCACTATACAGTTCACATTTCTCACAAAACACATAATTACTACTCAAAAACTATCAATATCCTACAACTATTGTTCATTTTAAAGTAATTTTACACATTTTTAGAAAAAAATTGCACAGCACAACATCTCCTTTTAGTTCCCGCCAAATACTCCTCCAAAATATTGTGGATTTAGTCAAATACGATAGGGGTGTGCGAATATTAATATTCGAATCGAATAATTCGAATTTCGACGAATAATTCCAACAATTCGCGAATTATCGAAATATCATTGGATTTTCTATTGTTTCCAATTTGAATTCCATTACGTAGTGTATCAAAATATTCTACTTACGAATAATATACTTTTTGATTAAAAATCAATTACCCGGAGAAAACAATTGATCAATTTCAATATACGTCATTTCTGTCAGTAACATAAAAAATCTACACACTAATATTGGCAAGAGATCTTTTCAATTCATTTTGGTTTTTATAAGTATTAATTTCCGTTTGAAAAAATCTATAAGAAAAAGGTTACACATGCAATGTTTTAAAATGCTCTAAAATCCGCGAATAATATAATAATTCGGAAAAAGAATCGGTATTTTTTTCGAATTATTCGATTCGAGTTTCGAATCGAATAATTCGCACACCCCTATTTACGATTTTTTAACACTATAGCAATTAGAAAATCTTCACAACGCCAAGATATTTAAATAGCAGTATTCGACCCCTGAAAGCGGTTACCATCCCCTATGTACATTTCTAACACCAAAGGTGCTACAAATGCGCTGCTGCCCTTTAAAGGGAGACCGAAACCCGGCCAGTAATGCTGGAAAACAACTCAAACTTGTTAGACATTCAGACATTACTCGCGAGAAAATGTATTAGCTGTTAAGACTTTCATAATTATGATGTACCACGTGATATACAAACAAATTGAAGTCCATCACGAGCGTAGTGTGCAACTCACCTTGACGGTGTCGCTGTCGATGACCTTGACGATGAGCGAGCGGTGGTAGTCGCCGTCGAAGACGCTGGCGCAGTACTGGCCGACTCGCACGGCGCCCAGGCCCAAGTGCCGCTCCTTGCCCTCGCCGTGGCTGTAGTACTGCCTGCAGCATCGTACACACCATCACTATTCAGCCTCCATCTTTCAAGTGGGCCTTCAGGACCAAATCCTCAGAGAAAAATACTCAACAGAGCCACAAGGCCGATTCTGGTGAGAACTAAAGTGGTATCATTACATTTTCATATGGAGTATAGCTTCTGCCCGCGACTTTGTCCGCATGGAATAGTTAAAAAAACCCTCCCGATTTTAAAACATTCTTCATTAGTGCTCCGCTCCTATTGGTCTTAGCGTGACGATATATAGCCTAATTGTTTTTATGTGTAAATTGTTTTATTGTATGATGATGATACTGGCAATATTAATAATTAATTAAGTGCATAAGTTGTATAATAAGCTGTTTAAGTAATTACAGTTTTTTTAACTATCCCATGGGAACTCTTTAATTTTTCGGGATCAAAAGTATCCTATACGTTGACCAGGGATATAAGCTACCACCATACAAAATATCATTTAAATCGTTTCGGAGATTTGCCGGTTCAAACAGACAGACAAACAGAGAAACAAAAAATTTGAAAAAAATCTAAATTAGTTCTACTTCACTTCTTACACCCTGACTCGGTTTTTAGTATATTTTTTCATTGTACAGAAATTCGACCTCTACAGTTTTATTATATGTAATGAGAAGGCTCAAAAGGACAAAACCGTTTGAACTAGTGCTATAAACAAACTGAAGTGTAGTGTATTGTGCCTTAATAGAGACAATAAGAAAAGTGCTAACGAACACCTTCTTAGTAAGAATACTTCAAGCTAATTCAAGTTATATTTAAATTACTTATTAGTCTTTTTAAATTAGATAGTAATATTAATGTGATATTTTTAAATACAACATTTACGGAAAAATTATATTGATTTTTGAAAAATGACGGCCTCTGTGGTTTAGCGGGCTAAGTCTTTGCCAGCTTACCTCACTGCAACGCGGAGGCACCGAATTCGATTCTTGGTATAGTACATTTCGGAAACGAATTTTCTCCGTTATTTATTATACATTACACCATATATGAGCAACCGGCCCTCCGGCCCGTGAGACATTTTGAGAAAACCCAATTTAGAAAAATATTACATTAGGCACTTATACTCACGGGAGTGACAGTGAGGCGGCAAACATCAAATTCTTTGGTGTTTGCCGCCTCACTCTTTGATAATCGCCGCCACTCGGCTTACTCGATTGAATTCTTTGAGGTTTGCCGCCTCACGGGCGACACACCAAAAGATTGATTGCTTCTCAATTATTCTAAACTAGTTTATTTAAAAATATTATCACTACTTTAAAATGCACTAAGTACTTTTAAACGCGGCCCGCGAACGTATTTGCACGCTAAAGTTTGGCCTTCAACATATCAAAGGTTGCCCATACCTGCACTACACAGTCGTGGTAGCGTAATGGCTAGCGCACGCGTCCCAAACTCAAAGGGCGCGGGTTCGATCCTGGCCGGAACACATGCACCACTTAGTCAGTTTTCTGACCCAATGTGCATATTCTTACAATTACCACGTGCTAACAACGGTGAAGGAAAACATAGAGATGCAACCTGCACATCGAGATAACCGATGTGTCAAACCTGCCAAGCCGCCTTGAACAAGCGTGGCGGGTGCACCGTCCGTTCCCCCTATAACATTTACTGGCTGATATTATATTATTATATATTTACTGTAGTCCGGGCTTCTGGGAATTGACACCAAAGTAATTTGTTGTATATTACCCATAACACAAGATATACAATATGTGTGTTTGTCTGCCGATTATTATTATATTGCTTTATATATTTTATCTTGGCTAACCGGAAATAAACTAATGGCGCGGGCCTAAGCCAAGTGCGTTAGTGGGACGACTAAGATGTAATGATTGCTACTTGATTTGATATATTTGTATGATTACTAGCAAGTAAATCATTGGTGTCACCTTGCAGGAATTTTCTTACTATCCTATATGTATTTAACATTGTTGCTTTTTGCATTAAATGGTAAGAGTTTGCTGGTAGGTCTAGAGCTTTTAGGGATTGATGTATTAGTTTTGGTATGACTCCCATAGTAGAGAGAACGGCTGGAATAATTATAACACTCTGTAGGTGCCAAAAGCGGGTAATTTCGTCTTTGAGTTAAGTGTATTTTGTCAATTTTTTGATATTGTTGTCTATATTTTTTATTTTTATTAACTACTCTACGGACTCGGGTTCCGTACCCTTTTTTACAACTTAATTTCTATGAAAGTTTTTAGGTTTGTACACGCTTGTTGTTTATTTTGTCATTGTGTGTGACATTAATTTAGTGATTTTTATGTTGTAGTGTACCTTAAGAATAACTTATAATATTTTTAATACTGAACTTATACTAATGTAGAGTGTATCTGTTGCATGCTCGTGTTGTGAGGAAGTGCATGTGCAGTGTGTGCCTTATGTCTATATCTACATATATCTTAACTAGTGCCATTTGTGTTGCTTTTCCTTTCTGTGCCTAGGTTATTAATTTTTAGGCTCTTTGTATGTCTTGGTTTGTTTGTGAAGTGTGCGTGTAATGCAATGCGGTGGGAGTGCGCGTTGGTGTGAGTATGCGTGAGTTTTGTTGTTGGTTGTGTGTTTATGTCTTTGTGTGGTGTTATAATTTACTGTTTAATTGTTGTGACATGAAAATTTTTCAGTTGAAAATGTTGTCTGTATATTATGTGTATTAGGTATGGCAATATCTATTAAATAACCTGTCTTAGTGGTTTTGTTAATTAGGGTTATGTCAGGTCTGTTGTAGTGGATTTTTCTGTCAGTCAATATGGCTCGGTCAAAGTACAGTTTAGTAGTAGAGTTTTCTAGTACAGGTTTATTATTATTATATTATTTTTGAAAAATCAATTATCCTAGTCAGGAATCTTTGAAAAAATAATGTGTATTATTAAACCAGCGGATAGAGTAGCCTACAAGGATCAAATTCTGTGAAGGCGTGTCAAACGGCAAACTATACTGTTTCCAAGCGTTCATTTTACTTTTGTCGTTTGCACGTCCATCAAGTTACATATTTCTTGACGTAAAATCCACATAAAAAAATGACATAATTGTCATACTCTATTGTTGTGGGTGACATAATAGTGATATTCTGTGAGTCATGTAACGCACAGACTATTAAACCACCGACGATGAAGTAATCAATTTGTAAATACAAAAATACCGCAATTATCATAAGTGCCATGTTCATTTAAATGTGGGTATATTTAGTACACTATATAGAATTTTTAGCAAAAATATATAGGTAAAATAAATTGATTAAAACTTATTTATAAATGAAATCGATTTCTGTAACAAATCGAATCGGTAACGCAATAGGACACTACTAATTAATGCATCATTGAACTATCAAAAGTAAAACAAAACTTGGAAGTTGATTTGTTAGATAATTGGTTTGTATTCGTTCTTTTAGGTTTCCAGTGATGGTGATATGGTGGAGAGCTACTAACGTCATGTCGTCCATGATCTCGTCCATGGCGATGCTGAAGGCGTCCCCCAAGCGGATGAACCAGAAGTGCGAGGGCGAGTACACCTCGCCGAGGACCACGTCCACCATGGCGCCCGGCGAGAGCCCCTCCACGCTCAGGCTCGGGATGCTCTCCGTGAAGTGGATGCAGTCAGAGGGGAACACGTCCTCGTCCTGGACACCACCACAAGCAATCATTTCAAATTTAAATGGAAACTTACTGAGTATGCACTTAATATTTTCGCGACTTGTATACATAATGCAGGTGTCTACGAGCTCGGCTGTGAGTGTGGATTGTCATACATTGGCCAAACAAAGAGGAGCATAAAAACAAGGGTAAAAGAACACATTGCCGACATGAAACACACAAGGTCTACGAAGTCTGCGATCAGTGAACACACGCTGGATAAACCCAACCACTACATCAGATTCGATAACCCACAAACCCTCGCGAAAGAGAATCATTTCATACCTAGAATGATGCGTGACGCTACTGAAATCAAAAAACACCCAAATTTCAATAGAGCAGATGGTTGGCAAGTGCCACCTGTTTGAGATCCGATCATCAAAACTATCAAGACCCAAAACCAGCAAAAACCAACTGCCAGACATCAAGGCACTGTGAGCTCTTTCTGCGTGCACCGGAGCACAAACCAACTTGACTGATGATTTCTTTTATTTTACCTCCCACCCATTTTAATATTATATAAAGTTATTAGAGCTAGGCATGTTTGCTGAAGAGTTTCTTGCACCACTTCTTCTCTTCAAGCCATAACATGTTCCATGGAGTAAATAATAACCATAAACAAAATTATAATGAACAAGTTGGCAGTAGGCTAAATAAAACTTTAACAATACTCGTTAACACTTGACCTCTTTGTATTCCGTGATAAAGGTCACTGAAAAGTGGCCGAAACGTCGGAATAACAGCAATCAAATAAATTACCACGCTTAAAACCGTTAAAACGTAGTTTTATTATGTATAGAAGTCGTAAATACTTAGGAAAATATTAAACTATTTTGAATTAAACTCATGTATAAGATATAGCAAAATGATAAGGCTAAAGAATATAGAATAGATAGCCTTACATATTGTATGCCGGGCAAGGCGTCCTCAGGGTCCACCGAGCCGGGCTTTGGGGCCCGGCCCCTGGGGGCCGAGGCGCCGGGGGGCGGGGGCAGCACGAGGGCCACCAGCCCCGGGTGGCACAGCCACCAGTCGTCGGCGCCCTGCGGCCTGCTCACGGTCACGTCCAGCTCGCAGACCAGGCTCAGGATGCTTATGTACCCGAACTGGGAGAAGGCCAATTCGCGTTTGTATCGCTCCCTGAAATTATCATTTTTTAAATTTACTCGTATGTTGTTATGTCATGCTAATAGATAGATGGGAGCCCAAGATGCTAAAAGTGGAGTTACTCGAGAGTCGCGGGGACCTTTTGGATTACGAAGATTAGATGCTAAAAAGAAAAAAGGTTATATGATGTATGCCCTTTCACTGGTGGGGGGAGAGTGTACAGGTTTTCAAAAAAAGAGTCGCGAAGAAATACTCAAGCGCGTCAGATATTCAAAAAGGATGTTAAGTAAACCCTAAAGGAACTCCTATTCAAAAGACTGACGATTTGGACGCGACCAAGTCATAGCCGATTTTAGAAAATGCAAAAAATAATGTAACATTGAAATACTCGAGCGCGTCAGATTAATATACAGACGGTTCAGCTTGATGTCCTTGTCGTGCTGACCCATAATCTGACAATTATATGGAAGAATTTCCTTAATAGCACGGTTTAAAAAAAATGAAGAATAAAAAATACCCCCACCCTATATGAAGGGTTAATATATGATGGGTATACATAATAGGGTGCAAGGTTTCTCCCCTTATGTTTTTCTGCCACGCTCGAGTAAATCCCAAAATCGCCTCTCCTCCTCTAATATAATACTATAATACAATAATAACAATAATTAACTTGCTCACGACCTTACCGTCGTGTGCAACTTGGACGCACTACCAATAGTGGTGTCAATGAATGGACTAATAGCGAAGAACCTTGACCTCCATCTTGACAGGCTCTCGCTTAGTATCTGAATGAAGGGTCAGATGCAGAAAGCAGCTCTGCTAGACACAATTCGTATTGTAAGAAAGTTCCTGTCTTCAGCCTTAAACGCCAGTAGCTGGGACTCTAGACCCCACTGACGACGGAGATTGAATCTTTATATTATGTAATAAAATAATGTATATTATATAATATTTATTTAAAAAATAAAACATTTGTAAATAACAATAATAATATCCCATAAACACTCGACTGTTGAGCACAGGTTGCCCATTTTATAGGGAACGCATGTGCAAGTGTCATAACGAGTTTTTCCACCACCGACGTCAACGCGTAGTAACTGCAATAACAGGCATATTAGGTGACAAAATTGTCTAAATGGTGCACGTTTTTGGGCTAAGATTTGAACCCGCCGCCTTTTGAGTTTGGGACACGAGCGGGCTAACCACTAAGCTACCATGGCTTTCTACGTTACATCACGTTATGTGGAATTTATTTATTTAGGCACCGAGTCAAATAAGGTAACAGATACCGCTGTTGCCACCGAGTCAAATAGAGTAAACTATACCATTGTTGGCATCGAGTAAAATAGGGTAACTATACCATTGCTGCACCAAGTCAAATAGGATAACATAAACCATTATTGGTACCGCGTCAAATAGAATAACATAAACCATTTTTGGTGCCGGGTCAAATAGGGTAAACTATACCATTGCTGGCAAAGTCAGACAGGGTAACATATACCACTGTTGGCACCGTGTCAGAAAGGGTAACATGTACCATTGTTGGAACCCAGTTAATTTATACAAAATATAAAGAATTTTATAAAGAAGGAGACTTAGTCGGAACAAAACACCCGGACCACAGACCTCCGATGAGTGTTCAGAAACAGCTGCAGAAAAAAATGTTGATTAAAAACACCCTGACCATGTTAAAAGGGCAGCTGGCGGGCTTATAAGGCCCTTATAAAGGAAAAACAGTTAATACCTGTACAGCCTGATGAGATCTGCACACCAGACGCCCTTCGGGTGTGCCGATATCAGCTCCATTATCTCACGTTTCAGCTTATCAATTTTCGCCATCTTGGAGCCACTACTGCTGCCTGTTGCAAAACACATCATTTTCACATACACCAATTTATAATTATATGCCATATATTTTCTTATACATATTTATTTAAAACTACGGTCTTAAGCGCGACATTATACTTGGTATTTAAAATTTCATTTGAGTAGCCGTGATCACGGAAGAAAATACTACTGAAAACTGACCGAAACGTCGGATTAAAACGTTTGAAACCGTTAACACGTAGTTTTAACGATATGTACTAGTTGAGATTTAAACCAATTCAACCAAAATTATTATTAATTCTTGATCGGCCTGTATCTGCCAAATTCGCAGCGACTAGTGTGGACTCCCTGAGCAGCTTGGCACAGTCACTACAGTCACTACAATCACACAGTAAAACTAGAAAAAGCGCCATATATATCATTAATAATTAATATCGATATTATATTATTTTATTCGCCGACTCTGCTCCTTATATTAAGAAACGACTCGAGGCTTTGTTCAAATCCTCTTAACTTTGTCACACCCACTTGTATTTTGTTTATACCACTCTAAGATCATACATACATAGTCCGTAGATAATCAATTATATTATGCATGCTGTGTTTGCATAAACAGAATATAGTGTTAAGCTATGAAACGGTTTAGTAAATATATTTAAAAAAATAATGTTTATAATCTATATATGTCGGCCTCTCTGTGGTTAAGCGGGCTAAGCCTTTTCCGGCTTACCTCAATGCAATGCAGAGGCTCCGGGTTCGATTCCTGGTATAATAAATTTCAGAAACGTATTTTCTTCGTTGTTTACTATGGTCTGGATGTCTGGAATCGGCCCCAGAGTGGTCCGTTGTATATTACCCATAACACAAACGTAACTTGCTTAATTTGGGGATATACAGTGTGTTTAAAAAAAAACAATTTTGTAGACCAATATATATATATGTATATATATATATATATATATATATATATATATATATATATATATATATATATATATATATATATATATATATATATATGCGCAAAACTTATCAATTGATTATAAGACGACTTTAAAAACGGATAGTCTAAGTTCTCTAATCTAAAATTAAATATTATATTTTAATAATAATAATCGGCAGACAAACACACATATTGTATATCTCCAAATTAAACGAGTTACGCTTGTCTTATAGATAATATACAACTCACTACTCTGGGGCCGATCCCAGACACACAGACCATAGTAAGTAACGGAGACAAAAACGAGATTGCATTTCGCACATACCGGGTCCTTTGCTAGGGATTAGACCGTTGTCGATCATCGAGGCATTCCACTGAGAGCAACCCAAACTGTAACCGACCGGCTTGTGTGGAGACTCGAACCAATGGACAAATTCCCAAGGGCTAATACCCCACTAAAACCACCCTCCGCCCATGTGCCCCGCGCTTATGGTAGGAAAGGCATGAGACTTAGAACGTAGTTACGCCCACGCCGATCCTAGCGCAAAAGTGCCCGAGAGTGCCCCGGGAGAGGCAAACTCACTTCGTCAACAGGGGTGAAGACTCCTCTGCTCCCTAGATGCCAGAGGGCCCCTGCAGCGGTATTTCAGGGGATATATACAATGGGCTTCCTTAACTCGCGACATGTGGATTAAAAGAACAAGTGAGTTATGTACGAAACGAAGCATAATTTCCTAAATTGACAGTGACATCTTCGCCGCGCCACGGTGAAACATGAGTGACAAGCAAAATCGACTCGTATTATGCCTGAATAATAGTAGGATAAACTTATACCGTTGTTAGCAACCAGTTAATGTATACAATGTATTAATAATCTTAATATTTTGTAGCCATACAATAAAATTATTATTATCATTGTGCGGCTGCAAAATAAAAGAAGTTATTTAGATTTCTTAATTTAATACAAATCATTGTACTGGGATCCCAACAATGGTATAGGTTTCCCTATCTCTTGATTAAAAGCTAATAGACACTCGTCAAAGTAATAGATCAAAAACATGCTAAATATTGAGACAAACAAAAGTACCCGCAGTTTTTTTGTTGTCACTCATAACAACGCCCAAAACGCTCCGTCAGCCGTTCCACAAGGCGACCACGGTCGTTATGGTCGTGGCGAAAACTTCACTAATGACGTCATCATTTTCGATCACACAACGATCCATGTGTTACATTTATTTAGTTACATAGTTGTTCTTGTTACATTTCTTTTTAAGGTTAATAATTAATTTTGTTATATACCCTCTTATTTCTAAACGATACAATCTCGGTCATTTCCTTAATTGAATAATGCCTATTAATATTATAAATGCGAAAGTAACTCTGTCTGTCTTTCTGTGTCTGTCTGTCCATCTGTCTGTCTGTCTATTCCGTTTTCACGGGAAAACTACGGGACCGATTTGGCTGAAACTCAGTATATCTATATTTTCGATGCCGAGGATGAACATAGGATACTTTTTATCCCAAAAAACGTATAGTTTCTTGGATAAAAATATGTTAGACTCTCTTTTTGTTATGCTTTCACGGAAAAACTATTAGACCGATTTGGCTGAAATTCGGTATATGTGTAATTTTAATACCCAGGGTGGACATGAGATACTTTTCATCCTGGGATACATTTATGTGAAGATTATCCCAAATAGTAGGATAGGTGTTTTTTGTGATTTTCCATTTTCGCCATTTTGTTCATTTTGTAATTTTGGTCATTTGGTCATTTTTGTTATGTTGGTCATTTATGTAGTTTACAGATAGACGGGGGATAGATATATAAAACTAGAACGGGTTGAAATAGAGGATGAAAGTTTATATAGGCGACCAATAATTTCTCAAGTTTTTAAATATAAAAAATTATCACCTGTAAAGACGTCGATAGTAGCTAGATCTGTCCGTCTGTTTAGCTTTCACGGAAAAAATACTAGGAGTACTGGATCGATTTTGTTGTGATTTTGTTTAAATGTAGTTTTAATACCGAAAATGGACATAAATACTTTACATGCCGGGAGATGGGATAGTTTACGATATAAAATGAAATTAATCTTCCGAGAGTAAATAGCAGTAACCTGTAAGTATATCTAATACTAATAAGTAACAGACTATATTTCTTATAAGGGTATCAATGTATTGTCTATGGACTAAGAAAGAGGTAGGCACTGCAAATCAATGCTGTGTCGAATTAACTTTCGGCGCAGTGTGAGCCGCATTGTCCAGTTGTGGCATACAACTATAATGCTATATTAACCTTATATATTTTGTGTGTGTCGCCTTTGAAAAACAAACGTTTGTTTCAGGACGTGTGTAGTCAAACTCACTTGCTTCCGCTACCAATGATACAAGGCTATAGATCAAGATTTTATTGGAACATTGAATGAAAAATGAGAGCAGAAAACAGAAAAAGACCAATTAATAACATATTGGAAATTAAAATATTCCCAAAATTATAACCATTTTTTAATATTCTAAAAAATAACTGTGGGTAATTCCAATCAAAGCATTGGACAAATCATGATGCACCTTAAGGGCTCCATAAATTACGTAGCAGGTTAGAAGGGGGGAGGGCGTCAACTAAGTGTGACATTGTGTGACAAGGGGTTGGAGGGGATCCTGAATTTCGAGATATCACATTTCAAAATCAAATTAAAAATTAACCCTTAAAAGGGACCAAATTTAATATTATTTTTGTCCATAATCTGCCAGCTGCCATCAAAATTGCCGCGCCAAAACCAAGAGAATTACATCGTCTCTTTTACTCTAATACAAATTGTATGTAGTTAGAGGGAGAAAGCATCAGTTCAACGTTCATTTCAATTATCTGTATTTGACCACAAATTTGTGGTGCTTCCCAATTAGCCAGCCTCATTTAACAATTGTGGCATACAACTTTTAAAATACTATAATACTATATTAACCTTATATATTTTGTGTGTGTCGCCTTTGAAAAATAAAAGTTTGTTTCTTTCTGTATTAACGCCTGCTGAGAAACAAGAGGCACGCACTAGGGTAAATTCTAGTTTTGTATAAAATGATACTCACTTGAAGCACTCTGCCGGCCAGAATCATTGTCCTCTTTCTTGGGTGTCTTAAAGTCATTGTTACATGTAATATCCGTGTGTACACTCTGTCGGCTGCTATGACAAGAGCTTCGTTTTTGAAAAATACATTTGAATTTTTCCAGTGATGGCAAGTCACCGTTCTCTTTTGGTATATTTTTCTCAACTTTCTTCTTAGGTTCTTGAACATTTTTATTATGATTCCTATTCTCTTTGTTTTCCTGCTTTTCTGTTGTTTTTCTATTTGGTGCGTGATTGTTATGTGGAACTGAAGTATCTTCTTTGACCACTTTGAAAGTGTCCGCTATTAGGCTTGGTTTCGGTGCCAGTAATGACTCTGGAACACTTCTCCTTTTGCCTTTGCTACAAATTAATTTTATTTTAATAATAATTAAAAATAGTAAGTTGTTCTATAAACTATAAACAAGATAATTATAAACAAGACAATTTGTAGTTTGCTACTTTACATTCTTTTTTTATTGCCCAAGTTTAGCAGACTGGCAGCCCACCTGGTGGAAAGCGGTTACCATCGCCTATGGATATTTGTAACACTAAAGGTGCTACAAATGTGCCTGTGGAACCTGGCCACTAATGCTGGAACACAACTCAAGGTTGTTATGGTGGCATGCTCTAGAGCAGAAATGGTAGCCATCCAGTCGGGCAAATGCCCTACCACCTGGCTGTGGATTGTCCAGTCGCCTCTTACGACAGGCCACCCTAACGCAGGAAATTGTATTCTTTCTCCGTTCCTGCACAGATAAAGGCTTACATAAAAACTACTGCATGGATTATGTTTCATCAATATTTTAAGTAATTCACAAGACAGAGTGGTATCCAAGACAGGGTCAAAGAGCAAAAGAAGGCAAATTGCAAGGTGAGAAGACGATCTTAAACAAAAAAGAGGAGTCTTTTGGATGACCACAGAGAGATAGATTAAAATGGAAGTTTTTAAAGGAAGCCTAAGTCGGAGGACAAATTTTACTTCAACAAAAAGAAAGAAAAAGATTTATTAAGAACTACAATAAAACTCACTTAAACTATTAAAATAAAATAAAAACAATAAGTAAATGTAGTCCTAAATTGGCCTTAGCTCAGCAAAACTACCGGTTAATATAACCAGCGCTGATCTTCCGCTAGGGCCATTAGTGACATACACCAACACAGGCAAACAAGATAAAGATATGAAGTGAACCAACAACTTAAATATAAAATACAGCATTTAACACACGACATAAGTAACACAGTCAGGATATATCAGGCATGTCCTCCACATGCGCACAATCATATAGCTTTAAAAAAGGCTTTACTGTTATAATTTATAACTCACAAGCTATAACTTATAAGGATATTGTTAAAATTAGCCAAAATAGAAGAATTACTGTTGAATAGAAAAGTATAAAGTCATGATGTCCAATGTGGAGACAGGCTCATAACAGGTTTTTTCAATATTGCGAAAGTTCAGGACATGTGCAGTCAAACTCACTTACTTCCGCTACCAATGATATAAGATCAAGACATTATTGGAACATTGAGTGAAAAATGAGTTGGAGCAGAAAACAGAAAAAGACCAATTAATAACATTATTGGAAATTAAAATGTTGCCAGAATGATAATCCTTTTTTAATATTCTAAAAAATTTAATTATATATTATTAAATTAATTATTAAATATTTAGGTAATTCCCATCAAAGCATTGGACAAATCTTGATGCAGGGCGTCAACGAAGTGTGACATTGTGTGACAAGAGGCGGGAGGGGGTCCTAAAGTTCGTGATGTCACATTTCAAAATCAAATTAAAAATCAACCCTTAAAAGGGGCCAAATTTGATATTATTTTTGTCCATAATCTGCCAGCTGCCATCAAAATTGCCGCGCCAAAACCAAGAGAATTACATCGTCTCTTTTACTCTAATACAAATTGTATGTAGTTAGAGGGAGAAAGCATCAGTTCAACGTTCATTTCAATTATCTGTATTTGACCACATAATTGTGGTGCTTCCCAATTAGCCAGTGGTGGGGTTCCATCTTAAAAGGTTAAGCTTTAAAACACGAAACTTGAACTATTAATGTAAATCTTCAAAATATTTCCAACTCTTTCTGTATGAGAAGTGTTTAAATTATTTAAAAATGATTTATATGGAAATTGCTTGGCAATAAGTCATTTTTGAATTGGAAATAGATACCTATGGAAATTTTCTTAAAAACTATTCGAGTGTGATGAACTAGATGAAGTTGTAACAGAGACTCCACCAGGAAGTTGTAATAAGACTGATTGATTAAGTTATACAAAAAATTCTGTTCATATTTGTGAAAACATATTTTCCATCAAAGCATAATAAACAAAACTAATGCCAGAACTGCTGTTTTAAGTTAATAATTTCTTGTTGTAAAATTGCAAAATATGTGATGTCACACTAGGATCAAAAATCATGAAATTCGTGTGACGTAATTGGTGGATGGCCCTTTATGTTCCAGGAATGGTTTTCAGAAATAATTCATTCCTTTCTACAAACTTACTGTTTAGATGCAGGTGTTACCCTTTGTTTTTGTACAAACTGGTCGATATGTTTGATTGAATCTGTCACTATTAGGGTCAAGAAAGGATTTGATGGTGGCCCTGAGATCTGAAAACAAATTAATAAAATTTCATATTGTACAGTTATTAAATTTAAATACATACATTCATACTAGTATACATAATAAAACTATGTTTTAACAGTTTTAAGTGCGGTAATTTATTTGATTGTTATTATTCTGACGTTTCGGCCACTTTTCAGTAGACATGATCACGGAAGACAAAGATGTCAAGTGTCAACGAGTATAGTTAAAGTTTTATTTAACCTCCTACGGCCAACTTGTTCATTTTAATTGTTTAATTTTAATTTTTGTTTATGGTTATTATTTACTCAAGTTATGGGAACCTAATCTAATTTACCACCAGTACGCAACATGTTGAACCTTGAAGAGAAGAAACGGCGCAAGAAACTCTTCAGCAAACATGCCTAAGTCTAATTAATTAGACACTCTTGATACCTTAGTCTTCCGTGACTATGGCTACTGAAAAGTGACTGAAACATCGGAATAATAAAAATCAAATAAATTACCACGGTTAACCACTCTTAGAACGGTTAAAGCGTAGTTTTAATATACATACATACATATTATCACACCCATTTCCCATGGGGGTACACAGAGATGATGGATCTCCACTTGTGACGATCCTGACAAAAAACTTTCGCTTCATCTAATTTCATTAATATCTTCATACATACAAATTTACTTGAGCTGCTTTTAACATGAACTCTCGTTAACACTTCTGCTATTTGTTGATGGTGTGTACATCGCGATCTACCACCAGTAACTCTACCATTTACAATAATCTATACTATAAGTAATCTAAATGGTAATGGTTCAAGTTTGTACATTATTTAAAAATGTGAAAAAAATCAGGGGGCCTAATTCAGACCAGCACATTCCGAAAATAATATTTTTAGAACTTTTGTCTGTTGGTCTGTCTGTTAGAGCATCAAGCGAAAACTACTAAGCGGATTTAAATGAAACGCGACAAAGTGCTGGCTTATAACCTGAGTTAACACTTAGGATATATTTTATCTCGATAAAGGACATCCTTTCCTTAAAATAAACGGATTAGCAAAACAGACGGCGCTGCAATCGCGTTTTTTTAATTCATTAAAAAATACCTATGTTGTAAACAACATGTCATTCATTATATAGTACAAATCAATTTGGCTTAGAATAGCCTTGTATATTTTTCTGGGCAGTTGTGTAGATGATATCTATATGGATTTAGTTTTTTTGTTATTATAGTGAATTTAACTAGAAAGCGTAATTTAAGTTTTTATGTAAGTAACATAAAGCTACTAACTCTAGACTATAATAAAATACTTATCTTACCAAGAAGCAATCACTACATCGCTCCTTCAGGAAGCAGAGGGGATCCTTGTAGCCCCACTTATGTATGGGCACCACATGGCCCATCATGTTGCGGTAATCCTTGAGTAAAGACCGCACATCCACTTGTACGGGACTGGACACTGCCAGCGCCCGAAACACTTTCTTCAACTCCTCCAAGTCTTTATCCATTATTAATCGTTCTATTTAACAGAAAACATATAACATACAACAAAAAGTAGCGTAATGGCTAGCGCATGAGTCCTGAATTGGAGTTCCCTGATCACAGTGATGAAACAGCATTTTTTGTTCCTGGGAAACGATTTTCCCTGTTGTCAAAAATTTTTAAAACTATATCAATCATAGATAATACATGCAACTTATGACCCAACTTTTTTTTACAGCCACTGTTAAATTGCAGCATTAATTGTAATAAAAAAAAAATAATATTGTAACATTATTTTATTCTTATAAATTACTTTTCACTAAATTATTATTTAATTTACATAAATTTGGGCAAAATATTTACTACAATCAGTGACAAAAAAATACTAGCTGGTAGAATATTACAGACAAAAAAAATTACTTGATGTTTCGTATGTGACATATTAAATGAGTTCATCAGATTTAGTAATGGATTTAATACCTGAAGAAGTAGTTGTTTGTTTTAACTAATCAGTTTTTATTTACTTTCCTCATATTAGAAATGAAAAGCAAACTGTTAACCTCAGGTGAAAGGCCTATTTAGGCATGAGATGCTTTGTTGCATGAGTGTAGCGAGGGCTCTAATAGATTAAGTGTCACTTTCACCTCTCGTGTAACAATTTACAGGCGGGGTATAGTTATACAGCACATTTATAGATCATGAACAGATACAAACTTTTTTAATATAGGTTGGAAGGCTAAGGCGGGTGCGAAGCGAAGGGGAGGCTTGGCCTTCATGGTTATTTTTATTTTATAACCACCCAAAATTAATTTTATATCTCAAATAATAAATAAATGTGCCGTATATCTATACTGCACCCCAATTTACTATTAAGAGCAACATCCAGGACCACTTTTATTTTAAAAACACCAATGGATCACAGTTTATGATGATATCAAAACTGCTTAGATAGCCCTAAAAAAATTACATTAGATTTGGATAATGATAATGGATGGATTTACTGTAAATAACTTATTACTCAATCCAAGCAAAACTAAATGTGTTAAGTTTGTTATGCCCAATGTAAAAGAATATGATATTAATATCTCTCTTAACGACACTAGACTTAATCTAGTAGATTCAACTGTATTCTTAGGCATTAACCTTGATCAGAAGCTCCACTGGGGCGCTCATGTATCTAGTCTCTCAGGAAAACTTAGTTCTGCTGCATATGCGGTCAGAAGAGTTAGGCAGTTCACTGACGAAGAGACTGCTAAACTAGTTTATTTTAGTTATTTTCATAGTGTCATGTCCTATGGTATTTTACTTTGGGGCAACACTGTTGACTTAGAGACCATATTTGTTTTACAAAAATGAGCCGTAAGATCAATTTACAACCTCGGCCCTCGGGAGTCTCTTAGAGAATGCTTCAAGGAAATCAATATTATGACGGTAATCTGCCAATATATCTTTAATAATATAATTTATATTCGTAATAATTTGAGTGCCTACAAGCAGTATAAGGATATTCACAATTTCAACACCAGGCATTGTAATAGACTGATATTGCCATCTTTTAGATTAGAAAAAGTACTGTCCTCTTTCTTGGGGTTGGTATACGCTTCTTCAATAAGATTCCGAGTGAAATGTTAGATCTGCCTTTCACTAAATTCAAAACCAAATTAAAAAGTATCTTGCTAAAAAAGGGATACTACACTATTGAAGAATACTTAAATGACAAAAATTCATTTACATAGCAGCTCACTCTAACATCTTATACTATATTTTGTTTAATGTTATCTTGCCAAGCTTGTAAGGGATTTATGGAGATATATTGCAGCATAACATTTTAGTACGTCATATCATTATTATAACTTTCATAATATTTTTCTTTCCTCTTATTGTGTCTTGGTCTTATTGAGTATGCACTGTTTGCTACAACTCCATTAATTCTTCAAAAAGTAATTCTGTAACATACTTCTGTATAAAACTTATTAAAAAAAAAAGAACTTCAGATATAAATAGAATAAGAAACTTAAAGAAAAACATTATTTAGCTAGACGTGTTGCTGGGGAGTTTCTTGCCGCTTCTTCTCCTTAACAGCAATAACACGTTGTGAAGCAGTATACATAGAATAGGAAGAAAAATTAAATTTTAACTTATATATTTATATGACCTTCAAAAAGTGTTCTCCAGTGGAACTTATTTTGAATAAAAAACTTTGAATTTGAATTTGATAATTAATAATGATCAGAAATTTAGACACTATTTGCTAAAACCAGTAAGAAGATACAACACAGAATTACTAAAGGAGCCAGAATTTAATGGATCTGATCTGATTTATGAGATGCAAAATATAAAAATCAATTATATGGTGATTTAAAAATTTCTATAATCTTCATTATTACTTTTGGTAAATTACCATGATTATGTATATCCTAAAACTACCTCTAAAGCTTACAAATAACGCTTTTATTCAACTTGATTCCGCGACCTTCGTTATGCGATATTAAATGTTTATTCAGCAGTTTACGTAGTGCGCGGTTATAATTAATATCACTACCAACTTATGCGATTTGAACTAAAACAAAACAGTAGGTGTAAAAGACAAAATTGTGTAATATACACCAACTGCTGTTTATAGAAATGTAAATTGTAAAAAGAAAATCAGCATTTTTAAAAGTCGGTGCTATGGTCGGTGCCCAAAATCAAACAAATCATACAATAACTTACGTTGATATGTGTGTCAGAATATTGTAGAAATTTGTGGAAAGTTGACAATAAGTTCTTGTCCTTTAGCAACTTCAACAAGCTTCAAGTTTACAAACATTTAGTTATTCTCAACTTCTGCGAGATATAAAATTGTATAAAATTGAAAACCTGATAATAATAATAAAGTTTTGACATTGACATTTGAATTTTTGATCTTAATCTGCGATCCGCGTTCTTTTCATCATAGATATAACTTATACATTATTATTAGAGGTGCGGAATTTTCGTTTTACGAAATAGATGCGAATTTATGCAATTTTTTTATATAAATGTGATAAATGCGAATATAAAAAAATTGAGTATTTTCCGCGAAATAGAGAATAATAATAACTGTAGATGATTTTGATATGATTCGTTTTTGGCGCCACTCAAGTAACGCAGATCTTTCGCCGCGCGTCGACACATTACCAGTGCTGGGCTCATAAAGTTAACCTTGTTGGTGATTTATTCTTATAAATCACCAACAAGATTAACTTTATGACGAATTTAAGGAGTTAAATATGTTGACAGTAAAAGTCGATTCTGCTTTCCATCTTTCAAGAAAAATGAAGAATTCTTACCTTGAATTACTTGAAAGAAATGTCTTGCGGACATCATTGCTAGACAGCGAGAAGGAGTTCACATTCTTAGGTTCTCGCGTTCTTGCGAGAATGTAGAAAGGCCTTATAAGTAGTATCTATGGCTTTGCAATATAACTTATTGATTACTAAAGGTGTGTCTATATTGTAAGTCACGACTGATAACGCGGCTGAAGGGGGGCTTACAACGTATCAGGATAAGGAAAATCCATTGAAGTGTGCACATTATAAGTCGTAAATACCGTACGTAACCTTGAGCGTTAGGACGTCTTGAAGCAATCTGGAGAATTTGTTGCAGTTCTGCTGTCCACATTGTTCTGACACATCTATCAGCCGCGGCTGATGGACGCGTTTCGTTAGTGTTGGCATCTTTACTCTGTGCTTTGACATTTGATTTGTTGTGGTATTCAGAAATTTTACCATCGAAATCGAATTACGTAAGGAATAAAATAAAACAAACGATATGTCTTACTTCCTAAAACGAACTATCGGTGCGGGACGCAATATCGGACAAAAGTTCTTGAATAATGCTAAAACCACAGCCCTTCAACGTGTGGCGACGAAAACAGACCAAGCTGCTCCCCAAGTAGAAACGAGACCAACAGTAGCAAAATTGGATCCCCTTCAGAAGTCTCAGCTAATTGATTTCGGCAAATATGTAGCCGAATGTATGCCTAAGTATGTGCAAAAAGTCCAGCTGACTGCTGGGAATGAGTTGGAGGTACTGATTCCCCCAGACGGTGTTATTCCCGTGCTCCAGTTTTTAAAGGACCATCATAGCGCCCAATTCGCCAGCCTCATTGACATAGCTGGCATGGATGTGCCGAGTCGTCCGAACAGATTTGAAATTATTTACAACTTATTATCTTTGAGATATAATGCCAGAATCAGAGTAAAGACATACACTGATGAACTGTCGCCAGTAGATTCAGCATGCGAGGTGTTCAAAGCTGCCAATTGGTATGAACGAGAGATATGGGATATGTACGGCGTGTTCTTCGCTAACCACCCCGACTTGAGGAGGATCTTAACAGACTATGGTTTTGAGGGTCACCCTTTCAGGAAAGACTTCCCTCTGAGTGGATATGTAGAAGTTCGTTATGATGATGAACAGAAGCGAGTTGTGGTAGAGCCTTTGGAGTTGGCACAGGAGTTCAGGAGATTTGAATTAAGCGCTCCCTGGGAACAGTTCCCCAATTTCCGCACTAATCCAGCTACAGAGGAAGTAGTGAACCCAGCTGAAGGACCAGCCAAAAAGTAAATTATTCTCAAGAAAGTAGTAGTATAAATAAACTCTATAATATTTAAATGAATTTTATTTTTATTTATTTTAAAGGGTTATAAAAGGGTTTCTAAGTAAAAACTGCCCCCAAGGTGTTTTCAAATTTTACTATAGTGATTGTTTTGTTATCAAATAAAAATAATTTACCCAAATTTTCAGCTTTTTATCTTTCATCTTTCTTTTCAAAAAATTATTCTTAACCCATATAGAAAAATTATATAATTTATAATGTATTATTTTTAGAACCAAAGTAAAGAAAGTTATTATTTCAACCATGTATCAAGGAGGTATGTGTTTTGAGTTAAAATTTAAAAGAATATCAGTTTGATAGAACACATGGTAATAAAAAATAAAGTTTTTTTGACCCTTCCACCACTTCAAAATAATGGGAAAAATTCACAAGTAGAAAGGATTATAAAACACATATTGTGAAAAAAATGGTGATAGATGAATTTCAAACACTCGAAATAAAATATATTTGTTTTATTTTATTTTTTAAAAATTGGCTTTCATCCGAGAATTGCAACAAAAATATTGTTTCATGCCTTTTGCTTCCAAATATTGGTAAAAGATTCGCCTTGAGTTAATTTGTAATTATTCTATTGAAAAAAAATAAAAACGGAAAAATAGGTTTTTCATAAAAACTCGAAAAATACTTAGATAAAAATTTGGGTGAATTATTTTTATTTGATAACAAAACGATCACCATAGTAAAAGTAGGAAACGCCGTGGGGGGCAGTTTTTACATAGAAACCCTGCTATACCCTTTACAATACTTTAATTTACTTAATCCTTAATGTTGAACATGGAGATTGTTGAGTACCTACGGAATGTCAAATTTTCTTCCTACCCAGGCTTTGAATCCCAATATTATCAAGCCGATAGTTTAAAAAAAAATTAAACAGCAATATGTTTTCTGTTATATAATATTTTTTTTTAAAAAACAAAAGTTATTGAGAATTAAACTTAATGGTGGCACTTCACTTGACTTTGTATTTGTGTAGTGTTATTATTTATTCTCTAAACATGGCTGTTTTTGGGAAAATAAAACAAATACCTGAAAGTGATAAACCAAATTAAGTACCACAATTAGGATTGTTACGCACAAAGAATGATATAATTGATCTTAATTATATTACACCTTTTTAAATGTCTGCCTGACATGAAGTGACCTGGGAGGCTGGCTAACACACTCCCATTCAAATCTCAAAGAATGCAGGCATAGATAAGACTTAACATATGTAAAATCCACAGAAAAGGTATGCCACATGTAGGTAGTTTCCTGAGCTTTAATGTTCATATTGTGGTATTTACTACATGCTGGTGTTGTATGAAAATAATGTGATGGAAACTGCAAATCAATATAGGCGAAGTCACTCGAAAATCAGGTGACCCAGATTGAATTTGAAATTTCCCCAATTTGATGAATTGTATATAGCAGAAGTAATATGACATCCAAGCAATCATTATTAAATACATTCTAGTGTTACTTCTAATTCTACATATCAGATACAATATTTTATACCTAACCTAATTTTTTTTGCTACCAAGCAAAATTTTCAGGCTAAATATTCCTAAATTGAAGAACCTGCTTAAACTCCATTGTGGGACTATTATAGGCGGTTTCAATGATGATAGTATAGTAGGAACTTAGTCTCAAAACAAAGAAGAGTAAATTAACTAATTGTCATTTTTTAATAAACATTTAATTAAGCCCCATGATACATGACAGGTCCAAAATATGCTCATCGCCTGTATCTGTACCGCTTGAAGTGGAACCACAGTTGGAAGATGTTGTTGTGGAAGTGGCAGCGGAAGCCGCGCTTGTACGAGTACTCCCACTCGCGGTTCACTATCTTGAAGGCGATGTCCTCGTAGGGGGGCCCGGCGTGGAAGCGCAGCACCGCGAAGTCTTGGTTCTCTGGACACGGTTTCTGCAATCCATGTCACATGTATTCAAAAGGATAACTCATCCAAGATTGAATTCACTTGTAAAAATTGGTTTGGTCCTTGCACCTTGTGTTCTGTAGAGATGATAAACATCTCCTAGTTTCGTTATTTGATTACGCCTGAGGGACCATGGAAAAATTTACTCAATGGATATTACCCAAACTAATTTGCGTTGAATGAGTATTTTCAAATTTTAAATCTTGATTTTATTATTACACAGTATTTTCTAGCATATAAAACCTTTTTGGGAGGAGTTCGATATTCAAATTAAAGAATGTCAAACACACTATATTTATGCCAACTGTCACTAGTTTTTGTCAGTTCGTCCGCACGTAATAAATTGTTTTGTGCAACGAGTTGCTAAAAACGCAAAATTATGGATAAAAGTGAGTAGATGCGGTGATAAAATGTCAGTTTGAAAAAAATGTCTATGAAAGAAATTTTTTCAGACATTCAGCAGACATTTGTGTACCCTATTCTACGTTTGCGTACTGGGTGGCTGAATTTAAAATAGGTAGATCAAGCTGTAAAGATGACCCCCGTTCTGGGCGGCCTTCAACCTCTGTTACGGAAAAAAATGTTAAAAAGGTTGAGCATCTGGTTTTGGTAGCCAGAAGACTAACTATAAAATATATAGCTGAGATCCTAAAGACATCTTTTGGTAGTGTTTAATCCATTCTGAGCAAGTGATTCAGTGGGGTTCAAAAAAGTGTCGGTAAGATGGGTGCCACGAATGGTAACCGATGAAAACAAAAAGCGACATTTGGAAATTTCTAAGCATAATCTCGAAATGTTCCAGCGTGATTCGGATGGTTATAGCCTCAGTGTTTTGGGATTACATGTCAAAAAGCCAGATGATTACTGGACCCTATTATGCAAATTTAATTGCGAAAGTGCGTGAAGCGATTAAAAAAGGACGTCGTGGAAAACTGTCGTTGGGCGTGTTGTTTCTTCACGATAACTCTCCCGCTCATTGATTGGAAGTTGCGGTTAACTCAATCTGCTGTGTTGACTTCAATCTCCTTGACCACCCACCATATTCTCCGGACTTATCCCCAAGTGATTTTCACTTATTCCCAAAATTAAAAGAGGAAATTCGTTGAACTAAATTTCACAATAATAAGGAAGTTAGAAACGCGTTATTCTAAATGCATTGCATTGGAGGGAGATTATGTAGAAAAACAAAATAATTTTGTTAAAATTTTTGCATTTTTTTAATATTGATTCCAAGAACTTTTTGATTCACCCTCATATGTTATATAAATCTTTGGTGTTGCAAGTGTCTATATGCGACTGTGAACACTTTCCATCACAGTTGTTTTAGTTAGTTATTAACAATCTGCCTGTAAAACTTCAAGTCAAAATATTGTTGCGATTTGCTTTGCCACTTGTTCATTGAAGTTTCACTTCTACTATGTGCACACATTTCGATTTTTCGCAGGTTTACTGCAATTTATGATTCGGTTAGGTACGTTTTGATGAATGCATTTTTTATTCAAATATATTTGCCGCCTCTCACCACGCGATATACAGTCGACTCTCGATAATTTGACACTCAGGGGACAAGAAAAATATTTCAAGTTACCAAGAGTTCAAGATAACAGGAGTAGTTCAAGATAACCAAGAGGGGGGAAGGAAAAAATGAATTAAACAAGAGTTTGATCAAAATTTGTGATTTTTGAACATTTGTATACAGTATAATTAATCACAAATGTTCATTTTAAAAACAAATCCGTAATTTTCTGTTGAGTGAGCGACTTCAATCTATCACTGTACAATGAATTTTCGATACTGATAAGAGCTAAGAAGAAATCGTCACTTGTGTCGGATCTGAGGGCGTAGAAGCATAGGGTACCGCCTCAAATTATAAAGAGTAAGGAATCCTGGACTTTAGATTATTATATGTTGGCGGGCACGATACTATTCTTCAACTTCAAATTACTAATTAATATTGATTTTATTCAATTTATCAAGTATTTTTCAACAGACCGGAAAAAAATATCAAATTATCGAGATATTCAAATTAACGAATGTCAAATTATTGAGAGTCGACTGTACCTTCTACCCCCTCCAGGCGGCCGTAACGCTTTTTCGTGATAGAAAAAATTCTAATACACCCCCGTCTATATAGAAGTTTCACTTCAAAAAGGAATAAAGAAAAGAGACTTGTAGTCACCAGCGAGAACTCCGGCGTGGCGCTCTTGTCGATGAGGTCCGGGTAGAAGATGTTGAACTTGTACCCCTGCACGATCTTCGGCGGCGGGTTGTCCATGTCGTAGTGGGTCTGGTTGTACTTGTTCCACTCGAAGCCCGTGTGCACCCTGCCACAGTCACACACCGTTATACCACCGAAATATACATTGTAAATTCCCGCGGGATACCCGGGACACAAAGTATCGCAACATTTAAAAAGATAATGTAAGCTATCGCTTTAGTGGAAACTGTATCAGAATAAGCCAGTTTATCCGCATATAGCATCCGAACAACTTCATACCTCTCCGGGATAAAAAATATCACACATTATATTACATAAAATTTGTTATCAATTAATAAAAAAATCACATTGGAATTTGTTTTTTTTATATGGCAATTTTAAGTCGTTCCCAGAAAAATTCCCGCGGGATTCCTGGGATAAAGAGTAGCGCAGAGTTTAAGTCTAAGAATTTGCCGTCGACCAGCGAACACCGCATCGAAATCGGCCCAGTATTTTTTACGTGAATCCCGAACAAACCGACAACAGAAAAGAATAAAAGAAAAAAATTGCATTGTGTTCTCCATCGTTTAAAATGTTTAAATAGTCTATTTCTGTCGTTTTTTTTATATAGCTTCAATGTACAGACCCGGCGTGTTTATAATTTTATAGTATTACTAGTTGTGCCCGCGACGTCGTCCGCGTGGAATTTCTTTCAAAAACCCCGATTTTGAGACATTCTTCATCGGTGCTCCGCTCCTATTGGTCTTAACGTGATGATATATAGCCTATAGCCTTCCTCGATAAATAGCCTATCTAACATTGAAAGAATTTTTCAAATCAAACCAGTAGTTCCTGAGATCAGCGCGTTCAAACAAACAAACTCTTCAGCTTTATATATTAAGTATGAGATGGATAGATTGGCTGGCAAGTGTTGCACCGCATACCTGTTGAAGTAGCGGGGCTTCCGGGGGCGGTACTTGTCCGCCCAGAGGCAGGGCTGGTCGGGCAGCGCGTGCTCCACGCTGAAGGCCGCCTCGTCCGCCGCGGGGCCCATGGCGCGCGCCGCCACGCGCTCCAGCGCCTCCGCCCCCCCACTCGCCCCCTCCGCCCCCTCCGCACCCGCCTGCCACATGCATGCATAAATACAAATAAGCTATTAGTTAATAAAACAAAAAAGTAAGAATAAGTGTAAAATTAGAACAAGTAATAATGTAATAGTAGATAAGTTTCTTTTTAAAAGAAAAGAAAAATGAGATATAAAAGTACAAAAAACCCCCTCCCTGTGTTGCGTTTTAGAAATAATAAACAAAAAGAAAAATAAAAACTTCTATCTTAACTCATGATGGAGAAGGCGATAAAAAAACTTCATTTGCACGAATGTACTTTCTACAGACGTTATACAATTGTAGATCCACAGTACATTCTACCACATAGGCTATGTTCCACAAGAGACTCACAACGACCGCGATTTTTTAATAAACTCTAATAGAACAGGTTATGGAGCGTTGATGCCATAAACGACGAAATACACAAATGTCATTGGTTGATTTGAAAACCGCGCCTTTTTCAAAGTCAAGAGAAGAGAGAATTAATACACTGTGGTCAACGCCCACTTCGACCCACCTCTTGACATGGGTCGCTGTGAGCGCTGAGTGATCGAAAATAATTAAGTCATTAGTAACGTTTTCGGCACGACCATAACGACCGTGGTCGCCATGTGGAACGGAAGACGGAGCATTTTGGTCATTGTGAGCTACTAACAGAACGCGTCTATAGTGGTATACAAAATAAATTATATACATTTACTAAAAATAAATTTACATTAATATTCAACTCATCTCAACTATACTGTTTCCAAGTGTTTATTTTACTTTTGACATTTGCACATCTATCAAGTTACATCTTTCTTGATAGTAAAGCCCACGTGAAACAAATGACATAATTGTCGTTTTTATTGTTGTGGGTAACGTGAGAGTGATGTTCTGACTATACATAAATTGAAATAGATTTGAAATGTGAGTATATTTACTACACAATATAATAGTGTTAAATGCCTTCAAAAATAAGCCGCACAGCCTATTGTAAGCGCAGCTTATTGTTCTCCCGGATTAGGGAATCCTTTGTGTTTTGAATTTGTAATATGCTATTGTTTTTCTACTTGTTTTATAACCATCATTAGCGTCGAACTAATCCCTATTGTTATTGTTCTCGACTTTGTGGACGTTCGTAGGTGTGCAAATTAATATTTCTTAGAAACTCAGTGTGTGCCTCCAATTTCTTTGTACTGTGTAGGGAGTATAAGACAATGCCCGAATGGAGGGGCGGGCAGTCAAGCGACGACTACGATACGAGTAAGACGTTTGTAGTACTCTCGATTAGCGATATAGACGACGGACTTTGCGCGTGTCGAATTGCACTGAATCGTGCAGTGTGAACTGGTTGCATCCAGTTTTATTTGTATTTGTTTTATACGTGTTTGTACAGTTCTAATAAATTCTATAGTAGTTCCAACGACATTTTTAATTCGAGTCCTGTAGCTCGTAACAATATGAAATGCATAATACATATTTTTAAAAAGAATAGTATTGTAGAGGCAGAAGACAAAGTTATAATATATAAGAAAGATTGACACTGACGTTTACTAGCTTCCGTTGCTCATCTAAGAGGTAGTTTTTTAAGTGCTTGCGAAAAGTGATGATTGAGTGATTTAATTGTCTTAAAGGTGGTGGTATATTGTTCCGTACCTTAGATGCAGCATAACGGAAGCTACCTCTAAAACATGTCAATTTATGCAACTGAAACGCTAGTTGAAGAGAGCGTTGTCTACCTTTGACTACCCCCCTCTGGCTACCCAGCTGAGCTTATTATACAAGTACTGCGACTCTTTGTAGTTAAGGACACCAAAGAGAAGGCAAGCCAAATGCAGTTTGCGCCTTACAGTAATTATGTCCAACGTGAGACCAAAACGACATACGTGGAGGGCGTGGGCGTGGGCGTGGGCGTGCTCGCGCTGCGCGTTGGCGGCGTGCAGCCGCCCCCTGAGGTACAGCAGCCGCTGCTGGTCGTCGTGGGGCTCCGTGAGCAGGGTGCCGGGCTCCAGCGCCGCGGCCGCCAGCGGCGCGGGCGAGTACCGCCCGCCGCGGTACAGCGCCACGCACGCCTCCTCCGCCTCCTCCCCCTCGCCCTCCCCGCCACTGCCCTCGCCCGCTTTGTCCTCCGGCTTCGATTCACCGGCCTCCGGGGTTTCGGATCTGGCGAACCGTGATACAACATTAAAATAACAATCTGATCTAGGGAACAGAATAGAATGAACATTTATTGTACAAACTGTCGCAAACATAAAATTACAAAGGCGTCGAGTTCTTTGTTGGAACGACAGTTTGTCCTTTCAGGCAATTGTAATGGTACCTGCACATTATTACATTAGTTAATCAATCAATAAATTACCTAATTAAATTAATATAAAACTATATCTTTATAGAAGCACAATATGATGTCACATTACTATCCATGCAGGAACGGAGAAAGAATACAATTTCCTGCGGCTGGACGGCCTGTTGTAAGAGGCGACAAAACAACCCACAGCCAGGTGGTAGGCCTAGTCTAGAGTATGCCGCCATATCAACCTTGAGTTGTGTTCCGGTATTAGTGGCCAGGTTCCAGTCTCTCTTAAGAGAGCCGCAGCGCATTTGGTGTTGCAAATATCCATAGGCGATGGTATCCGCTTTCCATCAAGTGGGCCGTCTGTCTGCTGAACTCCTGCGAAAAAAAAAAAATACTATAAATCCCTTTTTATCGTCAGTCAATCAATTTCAAAATAATACTGTTTATACATTATGTAAGTCGTCATTAATTACAGTATAGTTCTTATTAATTTATAAATTTATAAATTAATTATAGTATATACTTTTTGTATTAAAAATGTCTTAACCTTACGTTTAGATATATTAACAGTTGTTATATTCTTGTGAAAAAAAAAAATTATATATGAAATCTTATCTGAATCAAAATTATTTACATTGTGAAACATTCGAATTCTCTTATTAAATTTTGTGTAATACGGATTTGGAGTATACAAATTCTATGAATTTATATCTTCAAAGATGTGGTGACACCCTCACCTCTGTTCCAGGGCGGGCTGCGCCTGCGCCGGCTGCACGCCCTGCTCCTGCTTCAGCAGCAGCAGCTTCCTGCGCAGGTTGTTCTGGTGGCGGTCGCGGAGGCGCGCGCGGGCCATGTGTGCTGCCGAAGAGCACATCACACCCAATTCAATATTTTACTAACAAACAAAATACTACCTGTCGTTGGTACCCGATATTGTTACGAGTTACGGGACTCGAATTAAAATGCCGTTGGAATTATTATAGAGTTTATTAGATCTATACAAACACGTATAACACAGATATAAATATAACCGAACACAACAAGTCCAAACGTAATGCAGAAGGTTATAATTCAATAAAACGCGCAAAGTCCGTCACTATTAGATTCCCGATTGTAGTACACACATCTCGCTTCGATCGTGGTTCTCGCTCGACTAACCCTCTCTCTATCAGGTTATCGTTTTTATCCTGCACAAGTGCAATGTGCCCGCACGGCCACGTGGACTGAATTTCCTAGAATCGGCTTGTACTTTAAAATCCGTAACATCTGGCTAATGATTACAATACAATAATAGGCTGCCAATAAGTAAACAAAAGAAGACGATCATAAAAAAATTACAATAGTTTCAATGTTATTAATTATTAGTAATAAGAAGTAATGGATTTTTGGCAAATGCAGTGAGTTGGTGAACTTACTTTAACCTGGCGGCCGCCCTAAAAATGATCCAATTTGGTGAAAGTGATTGATTGAGCTGGTTTCAATATATGTGCAAGATATATGCTTCAGAAGCCAAGGCCGGACATAGTGTTTGGACATGAGTATTGGGTGAGTCTATCTACTTTCTCTACTCATATATCATTACTCAACAAACATTTACACAAACAACTGAAGGCAACAAAATTATACTGTACGGAATATCCGAGATTTTAACTTCGGAAACGTGCAGTACCTTTGAGTTGACTGAGCAGACTTTCCCAGTAGCCGATGTCCACGCCGTCTCTTCGTCCACTGATCTTCTCCTCGATCTGGGTCTGCAACGCTTCCAGCTGAGCTCCAGTCTTGCCTTTGAATATCTGCCAGCGTAGTAAAATAATAATAATGCAGAAGGTCGTAATTTAATAAAACGCGCAAACTCCGACACTTATTAGATTCCCGATTGTAGCACACACGTCTCGCTTCGCTGGTGGTACTCGCTCGACAAACTACTCCCTCAATCAGGCCATTGCTTTATACTGCACAGATGCAATATGTCCGCCCGGCCGCGTGGACCGAATTTCCTAGAATCAGCCTGTACTTTGAATAAAGAATTTCAATGTTATTAGTTCATATGCCGACGGGTAATAAATGTGCTTTGTTTCAGATATGCAGGTGGATTTTGTGTTTGTCGGGATCTGAGTTGTAACAATATGTTTTACTTCACATCGACTTCAAGATGTTGTAGAAAGAAGTCGGTTAAATGTTTATTTTTCGCTTTTTAGTTGCGCAAGTACTTGAATAGCTTTAGAAATAATATATTAAGCGCCTGTAGAAATTGTACTATTGGCAGACGTAAATAAGGTTGCTATCTCACTCTCCAGTGTTGTTCAAGGGTTGCTCTCGATTTCCTTGGGATCTACTATGGGACCAATTCGGGAGTATACCCTTTTAATTAAAAGAAAATTTTGAAAATCCATCCCCAGTTGACCGAGAAATCAAGTAACATACATACAAAAAAAACCATACAGACAAATTGTGAATCTCTTCCTTTTAGAAGTCGATTAATTACTATATTTTGCACATTCGTTGTTGTTCTTTTATGTTTTACTTGGCACCGACTTCAAGATGTTGTAGGAAGAAATTGGTTAAACATATATTTTTTTCTTTTTAGTTTGAAGTCTATTTTGTCTGTGTTAAAAAAATCTTTTTAATTACTGTTACATGACTCATTTTACTTGTACAACATAAAGGTGTCATAACAACTACGAGTTGTGTTCTGGTATTAGTAGTGAGGTTCCTAGTTCCTCTGTCTTGAAAAATAATTCCGTTTCTTTTTTTTATAGCTGGAGTACAGCAAACAGGCCGACGGCCCACCTGGTGGAAAGCGGTTACCGTCGCCTATGGACGTTTGCAACACCAGAGATGTCACCAACGCGCTGCCGGCCTCGAAGACATTTTATGACACCTTTTTGAAAAACTCCATATCATAGCGCTGTGGGAAACACTCCACGGTACGCTAGAGAAACATTGTACAGAACCGTGGCGTACATGAGCGAAGCGGCTCAAGGAAATGGGGGTGAACTCCCAATCGATGGCGAGCGGTGCGATGGTAGAAAGCGGACGAAGGCACCATTCTAAACAGTTCTCAGTTTCGCACATTGATGGATGTCTGTCGACGGTAGCCGCTTTTCATGAGGTGGTGGCGCCGCAACGGCGCTTAGCCGGTGATGGCCGACCTGCGTGACGTCGTCGGCGACGGCGTGGTGCACGCCGTCGCGCACGGCACGCGGCGCCGCCAGCCGCCGCAGCTTGTTCACCTCGTCCACCACTATGGTCTGCACGTCCTCCCAGTACGGCTGGTTGGCGTTCTTCTCCACCTCCTTGTACACCTGCACACAGACCACCCGTGGGAAATGTTACTTACTATAAAACATCACATTTCACCACGATCTCACCCAGGTTGTAAGTGGGTCCAACACAAAAACAGAAGTGTTCAAGTTACATAAATTTCATAAATGTACATTATTTTTTATGTATTTATTTTTATTACTAGCTGGTGCCCGCGACTTCGTCCGCGTGGTGCGGTTTTTTAACTATCCCACGGGAACTCTTTAATTTTTCGGCATCAAAAGTATCCTATATGTTGACCAGGGATATAAGCTGCCACCATACAAAATGTCATTTAAATCGGTCCAGTCGTTTCGGAGATTAGGCGATACATCACGCTAAATTGTTAAGTTCTGTTTGATACAAAGCGAAAATTAATATGTTAACAAACAAAAGAAACAATAAAAATGTAATATACCTTTATATCCTCGAGCAGGTCCTCCAGATCTTGCATCTGCAGGCCGTTAAGGTAGGTGTAGGGCTCGTGCATCTCCAGGGCATCCACACAATCTTCCGAACCCACATACCAGGCCAGCAGGTCTATTGGCTTAGCTGCAAAGAAAACAACATCATCAAATATAATAAAAATTCGAGCTATCATTAAGGTATTGACGTTGGCATCGCACTCTAAAAGCAGCATTAATGGCAAAAGTCGCGACTACACATTGGACCGAAGAACTGCCGATAGTTCTCCTTGGAATTCACACTGCACTGCGAGAGGAAAATAACTTAAGTCCCACACTGTTAACTTAAGGAATGCAGCTACGTAGTCCTTCTGACTTCTTTGTGCCGTCCAAGCCGAACAACAACGAAGCAGACTACGTGCAGCGCCTCAGCAAAGCCATCACTCTCACCAGTACCAAGCAACTTGCGAACAATGAGTCGTCCTTTTATACACAAGGACGTAGCAACATGTACACATGTATTCATTCGCAACGACACCGTACGAGCACCGTTTCCGCCGCCCTACGTTGGACCGTATCTTGTACTACAGCAACACGAGAAATACTTTAAGATCCAGATGCCATGATGCCCGAGTCACTGTAATCTCTTTAGACCGACTCAAGCCAGTATACATATGCCAAGAAGAGCAAGACAAAGAAGCATCAAGCCAGCCACCGCTACAGCCAGTCACCCCATCTCGCCAGACGAAGGTTACATCAGACTATTGGACTTCGTGCCTCAGACAACCTTACGCGATCTGGCAGAGCTATCAAACCAAGTGTGCGTTTCACTTGAAGGGGGGCACTATGGGAGTTGCATACATCTATGTTATCACACATCTAGTAATTACAGCAGACAACGAACTACTGGCTAGCGCAACGGGTTAGCGCACATATTAATAGTTGCTCTATCTCGCTCGCACATCATCCGTCCCGCTCACACATTGTAATATATATTGTACTAGCTGTACGACTTGTTAATATTTGTACTTAAGGTTGCCATTTCCAAAATAAATTGGTTCACTTCAGTTCACATCAGCACTCGACAGTGAATACTACTCTCTGCCATCTGAAGTATCATTTAATTAACCTCTACCTTTCGCTGCTACAGTTGTTATATTACAAACCTCGTCCATCCCTGATGCGTATCTGCGAGCGGAGCCTGGCCTGGTGCAGGTGGAAGGCGTCCTCCTGGCGCGCCCAGCTGTGGAACTGCGCGGCCTCGCGAGCGCGCGCCGCCGCCGCCGCCTCGGACTCGCGCTCGGCCCGCTCCGCCTCGCGCTCCAGGCGCCTCTGCTTCACCTGACACATTCACTCATTTTGAGGCAGAGTTCAGACATACAGGTGGCCCCAACAAAGGCCAACATTTGCCAAGGTTACAGTTGCAAACACAATACACCCCCTGACCACTACTCTGGAGTTCCCATATGCCCGTGCCCCGCATACCGCAATCATATCACTTGGCAGACAAACACACACATTTTATATCCCCAAAGAAAGCAAGTTATCCTTGTGTTATGGGTAAAATACAATGGACTACTTTGGGGCCGCTCCCAGACCCGGAAACCATAGTAAATAATGGAAAATTTGTTTTCCAACAGTTTCCTTCACCTGAAGTGGGTGTTACCACCACGCAGCAGAGTGCCAGGGTACCCAAAAAAAACGATTACTGGCCTTCATTTGGCCTAAGTGTACATGGCTTTACAAAACACCAGTAGATATAAACACTGTTTTTTCGATCAGTACTTATTTGGCTGCTAACTAGCAAGAACATGAGTCTCAAAATATGCCTTCTTAAGTTGAAATTTTAGCCATCAAGTACTATAACTTGAACTTTTTCTTAAGTTGAAGACTCAATAAGTCAAAGTTTTTTACATTTCCCTTGACATTTGAGATATCGAGATGCTACTGTATTATAATAACCTACCAGAATATTTAATTAATTTATAAATGAGATGTAACAAAAATCTATATGACTATTGCTAAACAGGGTTAACATTAAAATTGTAATGGGGTGGTTTTTTTATGTCCAAAATTTTCTTACATTACAAATCATCAACAAACCTTTTCTAACTCAATTTTATTTTCCAACTGCTTCTGCCTATTCAATGCCTCCAACTCATCCCGGGAGACGGTTTTCACACCCTCCTTGGCTAGTTTCTTAGTCCACACAAAAGTGTTAGTAAGGGCTGAGTCACCAAATGGGTTGTCTTGATTGGTGTAGCACTGATACTCATTGTCCCAACCCATACGCTCACGGCGTTTGCGCTCCTTTTCCTGTTTTTCTCTGAGACGACGAGCTCTGTGCATAAGACAAAATATATATTTTTATATTAGAGTCACAACATCTCCAAAGTCAATATATACAAGAAAAAAATATATTGCATAATATTCAGGGTTACATAGCCATTTGGATAAAAATGAAATCATTGATTCATGTTTGTGTGCAAAATAGTCACACTTAAAACTATGTATTGATAACTAAACATACTATACATTGATCTATATTACAGACAATTTCAGACTCTACTTGAGTTCGTATTGTTATGACTTAGCCAAAATTCCACAAAGCAAGCTGACAAATGTGAATGCGCATTTGTGTTTAATATTTGTAATTAAAAAAGCGGCCTATTGTGTATTGTAAGCCTCTCTGGTAGGCAGTGGCCAGGTGTGGTTCTAAAATCCATTGTTTACACAGTCATGACATATTGTAAGTTGAGTATAAAGGGATGCCCGAACGGAGATTGACAGTCAAGCGATGATTACAATATGAGCAAGACGTATGTACATTCAATGAGCGATATAGTGACGGACTCTGTGCGCGTTATTAAATTGTGCAGTTTGTACTGGTTGTGTCCAGTTATATTTGTACCTATGTTATACATGTTTGTATAGTTCTAATTAATACTATAGTAATTCCAATGGCATTTTAATTTGAATCCCGCACTCATAACAATATAAATAAAATTTAGTAGGAAGATTTAATATACATACATGCTGTAAAACCATCTAGTAATGAAATCATGAACAAATAAAGATTACGTAGGAGGCACCATATATCTAAATAATGGAAGGATTTTTTAGAATGTACTAAGGTATGAGGGGTTATTATTAGAGAGGTCTTGAACAATTAAAAGAATGTTCCATAGTGATCTCTTCATTTATGTATAAGATAAAGTGATTCATTAAAATATGCTTACTACTTTTACTTTTGAGCTGTGTAGGTTGTAGTAGATAAAGGATAAGAACTTAAATTATCCCTAATAACTATTCCAAGACCAAAATTCTCCTCCCTAATTGAAATCGACTTAAATCTTAAAACTATGAAACAGAAAGCCTAAGGGTGCAGTAAGTACAGTCTTCTTCTTCTTCTTCTTTTTTGGAGTATTATGGCTCCAACGCAATTAGCATTGATTTTGCCAGTGTCACAGTAGTTTATAAAATGTCAGGTGCATATATACGAGATAAAAGAAAGAGAAAAATTTGGCCGGTAAATTCAAATTCTGTAATCCTGTGGACAAAACAGACACAGAATGTTAAACTAACTACACTATAAATATATGTTATTTGATGTTAAAAACTTTGATAAAATATTTACATGTTTCTTATCAGCTAGAGTTAAAAGAAAGTTCACATTGACAGGGCGAGCAAAGTTATCAGGTAAAATGCTGTAAAGTGGTCTAACAATTTTGGGACATTCAAAAAAATATGGTGAACTGAACCTTCAGCTAAGCCACACTCACAGATAGAATGGTCGCGAATTCTTATTTTTGCCAAAAATACTGGTGAGCCACAGTGACCAAGTCGTGAGACGAATAATAGTTGACAGGATCTTTTTTGGTATTTTTTTATGGGCAAAGAACCAGGGTTTGGGAGAAATGGTCGGTTGTAAACTGCCGTAGTATCTGCCAACATTCAGACGAGACTGTTGCCAGACACTGTCCCAAGTGTTAAACATCTGGGGCCTTGCAAGGGAGCGTATGTCACGAGGGAAGCATTTATTATATTTAGTAGTACCAGAGCAGATAGCTTCCTTGGCGCAGCAATCGGCAATCTCATTACCATTGATTCCACTATGACCCGGGATCCAAGCCAAAATTATTTCTAGGCCAGAGGAGTGACAGCGGAAGAGTGCCTCTTTTATCTTAAGGGTAACAACAAAGTTATCTTTGGAATGAAAAGGTGATTTTAAAATGTCCTGAAGGGAGCTTAAGGAATCAGTGAGGATGACAGATTTACTTATGCTATGTGATTCAATATAAAGAATGGCTTCCAGAATCGCGATTGTTTCACCGGTGAAAACAGAGGAGGGGGGCGGAATTTTGAAATTTAAAATAATTTTGTATTTTGGGATCCATACTGCTGCACCAACAGGTCCATTCTGCGTTATTTTTGATGCATCAGTGAAAAATTGAAGGTGATCTGGCCAACGATTTTGCATAATTTGATTAAATAATTGGTTAGCACCTGGAGAATTTTTATGAATATTTAGATTTAAATAAGTGTTAGGTTTGAAGGTAAGGCCTTCGAAACTAGTTTCAAAAATGGGGTTTTATAATTTTGGAACAGGCCGAGACGAAGATCCACTAACTTTTATATGAATTTATAAGAAGAGGGAAACATTTGTGGGTCCAATAACTTGAAGTAGAAGAGATTTGAAAAAGTTGATCAAGGATGCCTAAAAGCGGATGATCTGAAAGCTCAAGCACTTTACAAAAGAATCTGTCCGACAGAAGCTGCCTGCGAAGAGCGAGGGGCATTCTGAAGGGCATTCGTTGGAGAGGATTTCATTGCGCCTGTGATCAATTTAAGGCATTTGGCTTGTATTCGATCCAACTTTGCTAGAGCGGATTTGTTGCAGGGCTCCAAAATAAAACAAGCATAATCGAAATGACTACGGATAACAGCATTGTAAAGTAACTTTTGGCAGTAGGGATGAGATCCCCATCTAACACCTGATAGAGCTCTAATTACATTAAGATTTTTTTCTGCTTTATCACAAATATAGTTAAGATGGGGGAGACCGGAAAGTTTAGAATCGAGGATAACCCCTAGAAATTTGACAGAATTTGAAATATGAACAGGTTGATTGCTAATGAGAATATCTAGATCAGGGATGATTTTTTTGCGAGAAAAAACTACAGCTGAACTTTTTGAAGCAGACAGGGACAGACCATGCTCTAAAAGCCATGTATTAAGGTAATACAGAGCAGAATTGAGGCGATTACAGGCATCGATAAAAGAGTTAGAGGAGGCATACAGAGCAATATCATCGGCATACTGAAGGACTTTGCAAAAGTAGTTAACAGATAGATCAAGATCTGCAGTATATATAATATAGAGGAGGGGGCTAAGGACCGAACCTTGAGGTAGACCTTTCCATACAAGACGAGGAGAGGAGTCGTTTCCCGAAACACGGATTGAGATTGACCTCTCTGTGAACATTTTGATGACTATGTTGACAATCCTCGCAGGGAAACTCAGCTTGAGCATTTTCTGCCTGAGTATTTGGAGATTGACATTGTCGTATGCAGAGGTTATATCTAAAAAGACTCCTACGACATGCTCATTTCGGGAAAAAGCTAATCGGATATCAGAAGTTATAAGACTAAGACTGTCCACTGTGCCCAAACCTCGTCTAAAGCCAAATTGGCTATTGGCTGGAATGCCTCTGTTTTCCACAATCCACTCAAGCCGGTTTTTAATTAAATGCTCCATAATTTTAGCAAGAACTGAAGATAGGGCTATAGGTCTAAAGGAGTTAGAGTCTGAAGCATCCTTGCCAGATTTCAATATAGGGATAATTAACTGCTTCTTCCAAGCATCTGGGATAGAACCAGAGAGAAACATGTTGTTCAAGAGACTCAGTAGGAAATGTTTAGAGGGCTCACTACATTGGATGATAAACGAGTAAGGAATACCATCCACTCCAGGGATGTGTCATGGAGGTGATCCAGGGCAGCACAGAGTTCTGCAAAAGAAAATTTTGAGTTCATGGGATCCAGCTCCTCAGCAGGAGAACAGTTAATGGAAGGCAAAGGTTCAAGGGGACAAAGAGGGAGCAAGATTCTGCATGAAATTGGGAAGCCAGGAAGAGGAATTATTAGAACTAATGTTATTATCAATTTGAGACTTTCTAAATGATTTTATTTTTTCCAAACAACAGAAGCCGGAGTCCTGGGGGAAAGAGATTCACAAAAAGCTTGCCATCCTTTTCTTTTTTTAAGCCGCAAAAGTTTTTTGGAGGAGGCAGACACTTTCTGGAATTCTAAATAATTTTCCATTGTGAGATTTCTAGTGAACTTTTTTTCTATTTCCTTGCGCTTTTTCACTATTACTGAGCATTCATTGTCCCACCAGGCAGGAGAGGGAATTTTATTTTTACACTATTTTTATAGGGATTGATTCCTCTGCAGCAAATGTCAGAGTTGATATAAATTCGTCATACAAGAAAAGAAAATTTTGAGTAGTGATATCAGGAAGAGAGTTTAATTTATTTTGGACTATGGCAGAGAACTTATGCCAATCTGCTTGATCTAGTCTGAATTTCAAAAGAGGGGGTGGAGTGGTTGCAGGGGGTGAAGAGTCAGGCAAGGTACATAAAATAGGTAGATGGTCACTGCCATGAGAGTTGGCAAGAACAGTCCATGAAAGAGAGTAGGCTATGGAAGGAGAAGATAAAGTGAGGTCAGGGACACTTGGATTTTGAATGGGAGACACCCTACGAGTAGGAGTTCCATCGTTAATGATACACAGATTTAAGTCATCTAAAAGAAATCAAGAAATCAAGAAAGGCTGGGGCAATAGGATCACAGGAAGCAGAACCCCACGAAGTATGGCGGATATTAAAATCCCCTAGGATGAGAAGAGGAACCGAGAGTTGAGACAAGAGAGAGAAAAGTTCTTGAAGAAGTGTAATATTGGGATGAGGAATATAAACAGAAACAAATGTTATATCAAATGAGCGAATTGCTACAATATTAAGGTCAGGGGAGTGTTGGGGATGAGTAAGTCGAGAAAATGTAATATTTCTTCTAATAAGAATCGCACATCCAGCCCAGCCATCCACTCTGTCATCCCGGAGGCATGAAAACCCGGGAACTCGAAATAGAGAGCCAGGGCTCAGCCATGTCTCCGAGAGGGCAAAAGGATAGGATTATACTGGTTAATTAGAAAGATTAATTCAGATTTTTTGTTGTTTATACTACGACAATTCCATTGAAGGACCTTCGCCATTTTGAACAGATGAGTTTACAATGGAAGAAATAACTTTTTGTAGCATTTCTATGACGTTGTACGGTTGAATGTCACCGAATTTGGAGAACATATTAACAAGAGCCAATGATAAAATTTGGGCTAAATTATCAGTAGGAGAAGAGCTATTAGGGGAGTTTTCCCCAATAGCACAACCATTAGGTAAGGAGGGTGGAGGAGAAGAAGTAATATTATCGTGCTGCTACTGATCATAGGACTTCCCTAGCTCCTGTCTAGGTTTTCTCTGAACATAGATTATTTTCCTATAAGAGGAAGAACTAGGAGCAGACTGTGGAGTACCTGAGGAAGTTTCAGTGCAATTAGTCGCTGTTTTAGAGTTAAGAGCAGGGTGGGACATATAGACAGGTTTGTTTGCGATTGTGGAAGTAATGTCAGCATATGAGGTACGAACTGGTTTGAATCTGCGAGCTGCTTCAACATAACCTATATTTTCATGAGACATGACAATTTTAATATTTCGTTGACGTGAGTGCTCGGGGCATCTTGAGTCAGTGGCTGCGTGGTTACCAGAGCAGAATAGGCAAGAGATTTTATCATCGGGTACTTGGCAGGATGTCTTTTCGTGTGGGCCGGCACAATGAGAGCAGCGTGGATTAGACCTGCATTTGTCACGGATGTGACCAAATCTGCAGCATTTCAGACACTGAATTGTAGGTAGGGTGTAAGTACTGACAGGTTGGGAGAGGTTGCAGCAATAAACATGAGTGGGAAGAATTTGGCCTAAAAAGGTGAGAACTACAGTTCCTGTAGGTTCCCAACAGGTTGTGCCATCAATTCGCTTTTTCTTATTCATTCTTCTTGCTTTGATGACTACACTAGACTCTGGACGGCACTCAGTCCAAGATACCAAGTCCTCCATAGTCCAATCTAAAGGAATTTGGTGGATTACTCCCATTCGAGTAAGTTGGAACCTGGGAATGAAAGCTGTAAGGTTGTTCGATTGCAGGATAGGGTGAGATAAGAAGGAGTTGGCTTCACAGAATGATTTAAAGTAAATTGAGACTTTGTTCCTACCTATATTTTTAATTTCTACAACACCTGAAATATTGCTATGATAAATCGCTTGTGCTATTTTGAGTGCTCTCATATTATTAGATGTTTTAGGTAGGTCACCATCAGGACGAGAAACATGGACGACAAAAGGGCCGAATCAGTTTCGGAGTACCTAAGTTCTGTATTTAACTCATATCCAGGTCTGGTATATATATGTTGGATGGATGCTGAAGCAGGTAAGGAAGAGGCAGGTCTTTTCTCAGGGATAGCTGAAGGAGTATCTCTGGAACGTTTGAGCAATTTGTCTGTAGTTTGACTAATAGCGTCTAGTTCTTTCATTTCAGATTCAAAAGAATTTCTCCCCCTGTCAGGAGGAACATTCTCACCCACCGACTGCGGCATTACAAAGAAAAGTACTCAACAATAATTATTGTCTTAAAAGTAACCACCACCAACAAAAAAGGACAACACAATAGCCAGGAAAACAGAAAAATCAAAAGAAAAACCAGGAGAAATTCGCCAAAACGTGTGTTACCGGGAATGTCACCTGTCACTTTTTCTAAGTACAGTTATAGGGCATTTATTTATTATTTGAGGTATTATGTGAATTTTAGGTGGTTAAAAAAAAATAACCAGGAAAGCTAAGGGCGGGAATTTCACTTCTGACCTATTGTTAAAAAGTTCAGAACTGTTCATAATAAATAAATTCACCCTATAACTACACCCCACCCAAGCCTAAAATGAGTTATTAATATATGTAGTGTCTGCATGTATACCAAGAAAAGAATCACCTACCTCTTTTCTTCAGGAGTCTCATTTGCTTTTATTAGCTCTTTTTGCTTCTTTTTCTCTTCCTTTAATCTCATTCTCTCTGCTTCTAGACGTTGCAACAACTTAAGTTCTTCTTCATCACTATCACTTGAACTACTAGAAGAGCTTCTTTTCTTTTTCTTTGACTTCTTGCTTTTTTTCTCTTTTTTCCTTTCTCTACTAGAAGACCTGTGTTTAGATTTGTTTCTGGCTCTGTTAGGTGAATCTGAGCGTGTTCTGTTGAAACTTAATTCTTTGTGATCTTTCCTACGTTCTAAGGAACGACTTCTTGAATGTTCACGAAGTTTACTCTCATGTCTTGATGACCTGACACAAGAAAATATATCAATGTAATACTATTTCGATTGTAAAAGATTTGATAACGTAAATTAAATTGTACCTAAAGTATGAACCGTATAAACGTAGTTTAAGGATTAAAAGTAAATGATACAGGAAAACATGTTTACTTACATCACGCTAAGCTTTTGCTTTTTTCTTTAACACTTATGCAGCTATAAGCCATAGCTCTTGTCTAAAACAATTTGAGATTATTAATATTTAGAAAATAGACAAAATTTATTTACATAAAAATTTAGAAAGAAAAATGTAATAATTTCTTTTAGAATCTAGATTGAATAGTATGTGATCATTGTGATCTGTGATTTGTGAAATAATATCATGACATTTATTATGTTTAAGTTGCATATATTGTAGGGATGTCAAATTCATCGATATCTAGTAAAATCAATTAATAAAAATAATAAATTGATTTTACAGCCATACCTTTTTGTTTATTAACCAATTTTGATCATTTTTTGCGTTCAATTTAGTATAACTTCAGAAGAGTGATCTATAAATATCATCAGTATTAAATTTGTGTTCCGAAGATAAGCAGAATTTTTTTGAAATCAAGTAGTAAACATTACAGTGATTGACGTTTACAATTTTTTTATTTTTGAATCGATTTTGGTCATTCTATTTGTATTGGATTCAGTGTACCTTTATAATTTAGTGTAATATGAATTTCAGTACTATCGTACTTTAAGTTCCAAGGAAAAAAAATGTTACAATCTGGTAAAAATGTATAGTTTTTGAGGTATTTCATTCCAAACTTTTATATTTCTGAATTAATTTTGATCATTTTTTGCGTTGGATTCAATATAGGTTCAGAACAGTTCCATTTAAATTTCATTGTTATTAGACCCTAAGTTTTAAAGACATAGCCAAAAATTCCTGATAATAGTTTTCAAATAAGAAAGAGACTGACTTCAAGAGTAAATAAATAGAAAATCAATAAATTAATATTTTCATAAATTTTCCATTAGTAGTTTCAGTATCGATATTCTGATGGAATTCCACAAATATGTTAAAAAAAATCATCTCTATTGCAAATACATTTCATTTCTTAAATAAAAATAAATAAAATTATGGTCAATAATATAATCAATAAATGGTCAATAATATCAAGTATACCAACATTGACATTTTACTCAAGATTATACGTTTTAAAATATCGATATTGTTATGGGCGTTAACGCATCCCTGACTAGAAATTAAAATCGCGTTATTTGTGATTGTCAGTGTCACTATCGGTTGTAGATTTACACAATAGCGAAGCAAAGGAACTTAGACCATTTTGTCCTTGTCTGTAGGGTCTTCATTTTGGTGTTTTCCTGCTGTGGGATACTTTAACGACACGAATTTCTCGGAAACATTTTGGGGAGGAAAATTTCAGCGCTGGAAATTGAGTAATTTATCCCTCTAGCTTTACTTATAATGACATCAAATAAATGCAACATAGCATGAAATTACTAATAAAATTTAAATCTAAACATGCGTGTATACAATTATTGTAGTGATTTATGGTTTAATAATTAAATTGTTGAAAAAATATTGAAGCTATTCCTTTTTTTGAAGCCGGTTAAAAAAATTACGAAAGTTGGTCGCATCTACGAAAATCTTCCATTTCCATGGTCCGACCATTTATCCAGTTTGTTTATTCAAAACTAAGTAGGTAGCAGGAAATTTCTGAAATAGCGTTGGACTAGGAATTTTTTGGCGGGAAGTTTTGTAAATTCAATCTAGAGAGTCTGCTTGTGGTATACTTGAATGTTGAGTTCAGATCACACTCACAGCTTGAAATGCCTCACTAGTATATTATGTGAACAAAAGATAAAGCCTCGTAGGGCCCACAGTTCTTAAAAAATTACTTCAATGAAATCGTGATTAAAGCCCAGTACCAAATCTAATTTGATTAAATAAACGCCTCAGGTACTATATTAAGTACTCAAACTGCAGGCATTGCTGCTAGTTTCAATTTATAGTCTTTCTCTAAAGTAGTGTATCCAAATACATGTTCGAAGTTTTTATTTGTATGTAGCGAAGCGATAGTGCCAACAAAAACAAAAGAAATTTGTCTTTCTTGAATTAGTATCGAACAAGGTCGTCGAGTGCAAAAATAAATCTTAATTTATTCATGAAATGTTTACGATTTGTGTTGAGGTGCTTATCAAAAATAGGTGTTTATATACTATATTTGCTGTTTACATCGAAACTTTATATAGATTTGAGATATAGAAAAAAATTATTTTATTTCTAAATTTAAGACTTTAATAACCTTTGGGTTAATAAGGACTATCATGATTGTTTCGAATGTTTGAAATAAATAATAATAAAATAAATGTGTCTATTAATTTTAAAGGATTTTTTTGTTTGTTAAGGTTATTAAATTGGTTTTTAGTTTAATTTAATTTTTAATTTTTTGAAGGTAGGTAGTTGGAAAAACTTGATGTTGTAAATGTTTGTTGTTTTAAGTCTACTGCTTTTGACCCAAAGGCCTACCAAAAGGTAACTTATTTTTGTCCTTTTTTTCTTCTGCTAGTTCACCTGATACAAGACAAAAAATCATACTTGTGAGATTCCTGCACAAGGTACAATTTTTAAAGTTCAAAATCTTGGGTTTTCGCCATTAAAACCTTTTTTAAGTACTTTGGACGTTTAATTCCTGAAAGTGTTGCAAAACCTGGGCGTTAGGAGGGTAGGGTACAATTTTTAAAATTCAAAGGTTTTCGCTATTGAAACTTAAAAATTAAATATACATTTCATTTTTAAGTAATTTATTTAATTGTCTAAATACGCAAATGATGTAGAGGCATTTTAAGTGAAGAATAAAAGTGTTATATTGATTGACAATTGACATTCAGCCGTCACTACTGTTAATGTCAGTAGAGGCATAGATAGAGTCGATGTCGATATCCAAATTTTCATTAAAAAAAACTGAAAATTGAAAGTTTCAACTAGAGTCGCTTAATATTTAATTAATTATTATTACACATCTGTAATGCTGCAACATATATTTTCCGGTGCCTGTTTTATCACACCTAACCATAGTTTCAGTAATCTAATTTAATTGTTATTATAGTGGTGCATCTCATTGCACAATTAACTTTCGAAAATGTCCTTCCTTCGTGGTTCTGAGAATTATGTTTGGTGTACAACTAGTGTCCTCGGAAAAGGAGCTACAGGTGCTGTATTCCAAGGAGTCAACAAAAACAATGGCGAGCCTGTCGCAGTTAAGACTTTCAACCAACTCAGTCATATGAGACCGCACGATGTTCAGATGCGAGAATTCGAGGTTTTGAAGAAAGTGAAGCATGAGAACATCGTGAAATTATTGGCTATAGAGGAAGAGCAAGAGGGGCGTGGCAAAGTCATTGTTATGGAATTGTGCACTGGTGGAAGTTTGTTTAACATTTTGGATGACCCTGAAAACACGTATGGTCTTCAAGAGCATGAATTTCTATTAGTTCTGGAGCATTTAACGGCCGGGATGAAGCATTTGCGTGACAACAACTTAGTTCACAGAGATTTGAAGCCTGGTAACATAATGAAGTATATCAACGAGGATGGTACAACAACATACAAGCTCACTGATTTTGGTGCTGCTAGGGAGCTTCAAGAGGAAGAGCAGTTTGTATCATTGTATGGTACAGAGGAATACTTGCACCCTGATATGTATGAGAGAGCTGTGTTGAGGAAGCCAGTTGGGAAAAGTTTTGGAGCAACAGTGGATCTATGGTCCATAGGAGTGACACTGTACCATGTTGCCACAGGGCAACTGCCATTTAGGCCATATGGTGGAAGGAGAAACAAAGAGACCATGTTTTACATAACAACAAAGAAAGCATCAGGAGTCATTGCTGTAAGTAGGATACAGTATTCATTACTGCATCAAGAGTTAAATACAACACAATATCCTTTATTTTAAACAAACAATTAATTAAACAAACAAATTACCCCAAGTACAGGATAAATAAATTTATTTACTTAAATTCTTGTACAGCAAAAAAAAAATTATCTCCAAGAAATGTGTTCTTGGTCCTTTTATAAATTTTGTTAATTATGTGTTGAAATAAAAAAAAAAACATTTTATTGATTAATAAGTGTTTTTAATTTTTTACAATTGTTAAATTCAAATTAAATTTTTTTATTCAAAATAAGTTCCACTGGAGACCACTTTTTAAGGTCATACATATAAAATAAAATTTAAGTTTACTTCCCTGTCTATATACACTGCTTCGCAATGTGTTATTGGTGGTAAGGAGAAGAAGCGGCAAGGAACTCCCCAGAAACATGTCTAGCTAAAAATTGATTAACTCAAACTTTAAATTTAAATAAATTTTATACAGAAATATGTTACACAATTACTTTCTGAAGAATTAATAGAGTTGTAGCAAACAGTGCATACTCAGTAAGACAAATACAATAAAAGGAAAGAAAAATATTATTGCAGATATAATAATGACATGATATACTAAAATTTTATTCTGCAACATAACTTCATAAATTCCTTACATGCTTGGCAAGATAAAAACTTTTAAATAAAAATGCATAGTTAATATGGGATTTAGATATTTTGCAATCAATAGTCAGTTTTGTTGAGTTGTCAAATGGTTCCAGTCCACATGTTTGCAGTTAACTAAAAAACTTGTCTGTAGTGTTAAAATATTACACAATACTTTTAATGGATATGTTTCAGGGTACCCAAACAACAGAGAATGGCCCAATTGAGTGGGCAAGAGATTTGCCCTCTCACTGCCAACTCAGCTTGGGGCTTCGGAAACTGGTGACCCCCTTACTTGCTGGCCTCCTGGAAGTAGACCCCCACAGAATATGGAGCTTCGATAGGTTCTTCTCTGAAGTGCAAATTGCCACTTCAACTAAACCTGTGCATATATTTCATGTCAATAAAGCGGCTAGTATCAAGGTACATATTGTAATATTTCCCATTAATACTGATTATTTATATATGTAAGGATCTATCTAAGTGGAGTTTGCCATCATTTTTGAAGATATAAATTCATTGAATTTACATACAACAAATGCATAATACACAAAACTTTAAAAAAAATTATGAATGTTTCACAATATAATCAATAAAATCTTTTTGATTCAGATAAGATCTCATACATAAAAAATAGATTTTTTACAAGAATTACTTTTGTGTACATTAATGTATATGAAATTATAGCAATTTTTTTGTGTGTTCATAATTTATTTGGTAAGTTTTGTGTAATACCGATTTGGATATTTGTCATTTGGATTTTGGATATTTGTCGTAAGTAAATTCTGTGAATTTATATCTTGAAAAATGTGTTAATGTGTGAGTGAGATGGAAACTCCATTTAGGTAGGCTCTTAATAAAACTATGTATAATGGTTTTAAGCACAGTATTTTATTTTATTTTTATTATTCCGATGTTTTGGCCACTTTTCAGTAGCTGTGATCACTGAAGACAAATATTTCAAAAGTCAATGATTTTAAAGTTTTATTTAGCCTACCGCCAGCTTGTTCATTTTAATTTTTGTTTATGGTTATTATTTACTCTATTAAAGCGTAACCTAATTTACAACCACTTTGCAATATGTTGTGGCTTGAAAAGGAGAAGCAGCACAACAAACTCTTCAGCAACATGCTTAGTTCTAATAATTTTATGTAATATTAAAATGGGTGAGAGGTGAAATCAATATTTGCTACTGAACGCTACTGAAAAGTGGCCGAAACATCAGAATAAAAAAAATCAAATACTATACTACATGTACTGCAGAATGTTTCATTTTGTTTCTTGTTCTTAATATCTTCATAGTGACCTAAAAAAAACCCGTAATGAGGGATTTTAGTTTTATCATAATTAACTATTTCTTTAATCTTTCATTGTCCCTGAAGTTTCAGTCTAGAAAGCTGTCTTAGAAATTCATCTTGTCTTTATAGTTTTTGTAATCAATAAAATGTAGGTGACTTAACACAATTCTATAATATAAAATTCTAAACAGGCCATGTCTGTACATTGAAGCTATTTAAAACAAAAAGAACTGGAATAGACAATAATGCAAATTTTTTGTCTGTTTGTTTGGGATTCACGACAAAACTACTGGGCCGATTTCGATGTGGTTTATGCTGATCAACAGAAAATTCTTAGACTTAAAATCTGCACTACTTTTTATGGTGTTAATTTCAAGTCAAGTCTAGACGAAGTAGCAGATTATACTAGTAATAAATACAACAGTGAGGTTAGTGGGTAAATTGCCTACAAAGATCTGTAAAAAACTGCAATAAACAATGATCATTAAACCAAGGAAGTATGCCATATTGAATACTTCCATAACTTTTAATTACATCAGTTCCAACTATTGCACAACATCTTACTAGTATAACAGTTGGCCTACATTCTCATTTAAACAATAAACTTCACATAGCATTGTGATGGATTGGACATGGTTGCTTTTTTGTTTCACATAAATATTTTTGCATCTCAAACTCACTTTGACTACATGGGTTTGAATTTTGGCTAGAAAACATATATGCTACTTATATTGTTTCCAAGCATTTGTTTTACTTTTGATGTTTGCATGTCTATCAAGTTACATATTTCTTGACAGTAGGTATAGCCCACATGAAACGAATGACATAATTCTCATACTTTAATGTTGTGGGTGACGTAATAGTGATGTTCTGTGAGTGTATGTAACATGTAACTCAGAGACTATTAAACCATCATAAATAATTCATATCACATATCATCATAATAATTAAAAATAAAAATAAAGAAATGTTCTACTTTAAAGAAATATAATGCTGCAATTATTATAAGTGATTATAAAATGGCTTGTTTAATATTGTTACAGACTCATTAGTATAAAACCTATTATCTTATAGAATATAATTTTGAATGTAATTTTTATTTTTTATGTCAAATTTTTATTTGTTTTGTCGAGTGAAAATTATTGAGAGGAATACACATATAAATATCCATTGTTCTGTTTATTAAGTTTATATATTTGAAATAACACAAAAACAGGATATTTCTATAGAAAATCACGATATCTCTCTTCAACGACCACAACAGAATGGCGACTGTGACAGGACGGTATATATATATAAAATATTTTCATTGAAATGTGGATATATCGTGTAATAACAGATATAATATTTTTAGCAAAAATATCAAGACTAGTTAAATTGATTAAAACTTATTTATAAATGAAGTTAAAATCAGTTGGTAATGCATTAGGATATTACTACCTGATCCATCATCGAGCTGTCAAAATTAAAATAAATGCTTGGAAAGGGTATGTATAGAATCGTTTTTCTGAAATATGTATATTTCATTACAACTATGTTTCAATGGTTTTAAGTGTGGTATTTTAGTTTGGTGTTTTGGTCATTACTTATTGAAGGAAAACATTGTTGAAATCAGTAGTATCCTGGTGAATTTCACCTCTGACAATGCTAATTTATATTGAATACCTCCATATCCTGGTTACTCTGTCAGCAATTGGGCTTTATTTACTTTAAATATAATACAGGAAGCCGGATACATTGGCACTCATGGCCGCCGCAATGACCTCACTATATTTCAGCTAATAAGTAAAATTTATCTAGTACTAGCAGAACCGGCAAACTTCGTACCGCCTCAGAATGATTTTTTTTCATATTCACTCACCTTTTAAACCTCCCTGGACTTTCACAAATAATTCAAAACCAAAATTAGCCAAATCAGTCCAGCTGTCCTCGGGTTTTAGCGAGACTAACGAACAGCAATTGATTTTTATATATAAGATTAAATAAAATCTGTTTAATAAAACTACGTTTTAACGGTTTTAAGCGCGGTAATTCATTTGATTTTTATTATTCCGACGTTAGTTTTATTATATATACCGGCTTCTGCCCGCAACTTCGTCCGCGTGGAATAGTTACTTTGGGCTAACGTTAACTTTAACCCGCGACTTTGTTTACGTAGAAGGTGAAAATATTTTTAAATCATAATGAATGCCCGCCGGCCTTGCACATCATAAATGCGCGCGCAGTACTTGATCATTATTTTGCTGCGATGTTATTATAAAACTGCGATATCTCCTAAGATATTCATTGAAATCGAATGATGTAAATGGCAATTTTGTTTTAAATTAAATACTTGTGATGAATAACGTATTTATTTGGATAAGGATTAATATCATGTTTATAAAAACACCTTCGCAAATAATGCATTATTTTAGAACAGATTTGGTTAGCACAAAAAAGATTATAGTGAGCCAACCTTAAAATATAGACATATGCTGTCACGGACTTTATTTGAGAACTTTTAAAGGGGAACAATTCTGTCACACGTGATTTTTCCGAAACTAACCTTTTACGCAGCGGAAACTCTCAAAAGGAAAAAGAAACCCCTGATTTTGAAACCATCTTCATTGGTGCTCCGCTCCTATAGGTCTTAGCGTAATGATATATAGCCTATAGCCTTTCTCGATAAATGGGCTATCTACCACTGAAAGAATTTTTCAAATCAGACCAGTAGTTCCTGAGATTAGCGCTTTCAAGCAAACAAACTCTTCAGCTTTATATATTAGTATAGATACAGTCGCGAAAACTTAAGAAACTATTATAAAATCTGTTTGTTTTAAAATAAACATCTTTTAGCTACAAGGAGTTACTTAAAGGTGGGTACTGATTGGTGATACGGGCTGTATTATACCATTCGCAGCAAGTAGGTTACATTGCGCCATGTCCTAAAATATGTGTAACATACTCCTTTCAAACTTTCTTGGAAGAGCGTAACTCAACGGGATTCATCAAAATACCAACATGACAGTGTGACACTCCAAACGAGCAACAAGCGGCTTGTAGCTCCGCATATTTGTGCTTGTTTCTACATGTACATTCTGCTTTGTACATGTTACATTATGCCCCGTAACCCGGGGTCAGTACCCGCTTTAACACTAACAACATCTTATGTGGCAGACTATAGCTTGTATAAAATTAGTATATAAAAGGTAGATATAACTATCTTTTAGATACATATATGGCACCATCCTTAATTTTAATTAACGACACTATATATTAAGTATTAAATTAAAATTAAATCTCTCCACTCAGAGTGCTTCCTGGTAATGGCCTCCATCAGCTCATGCCAGTGCTTCTTGCTTCTCTAGGGCAGCACATAGTCCGTAGAGTACAGCAGTAAGCCTGAGCCCCCTTGCTCTGCCTTCCCCTGCTTCTTTTACAGACCCCTGGGTAGCAGTCGATCATTTAAGAACATCATTTAGTGAAATATAGAATGCATCTTCTTGCTACATTTCATTCATAAAGCCCAATCATTTATGAGAAAAACTGGCTTTGAGGATACAGAAGTATGAAGGACATAATGAACCCTAAGAATAGGGATGCCAGCCTATCAAATTAAGAAAAGGCTTTATTTAACTTTTCGACTGCTTTTACTAGTGCCTACTTATAACGTTATAAGTAGGTAAGGCTCGTACAAAATGTATCAAGCTGGGACACTCTGTAATTTCATAAAAAGTGCCTATCTCAATTGATTTGACTGTACTGTACTGTAATGCAAACTCCAGGTAGCCTTACCTTCATTTATGTAATGAATTTCTAAATATGAGAATTGGAAAAATCTCATTACGCTATTGTGTAACTATAAATAAATTCAGTTGTTCACGGTTGATTTGTTTCATACATGCGAAGTTTATTTTTATTATACAATCTATGTTAACATGCTTGTAATTCTACTGCAGTTTGATTTATTTTGATACGATTAGAACGGTTATAGGGTAGTAAACTATACCATTGTTGGACATTTGTATAAGGCTGTTTGGCGGCTTTGGCTAATCGGTTATGGCGCTGTGCAAGTTTCATCGCGATGTTTTTCTTTACTGTCAGCATTTGTAACAATATGCATATTAGGGCAGAAAACTACATCGGAGGTGCATATTTTCTGGCCAGGATTGGAAGCCGTTTTATTTACGCGAGTGCGCTAATCATTAAGCTATCATGGATTGCATACATTTGCAATCTTTTTGATTCATACAATATTATCTTTACTACAGGTATTTCTGAAACTAGATGAAAAATTTGAACACCTTCAAACCTACATTTGTGAGCAGACCAGTGTCGTGGCTGAATCACAAATTCTACTTTATAAAGATAAGCTGATGATTACGGAAATTGATGAAAACACTCTAGGGAAAGAATACCCTGAAACAACAGTGGAGGAGCCTCTCATGTTGTTCAATAAGAACAATAATAACGTGAGCATGGCGCCTGAACCTGATATACCGAAATTTCCAGTATTTCCTAACATTGTCTCAGTCGAGAATGATGCTAGTCAAGCTAAGGTGAGTTGTTTGTATGATAATTTATTATTAAAACGAGAGTGTACAATAAATTTTTGAAATAGTTTGTGTAAATCATTAAACACATTCAGTTGTTCAATCAAAACATCAAAATAGCCTTTATTGCTAATGATAAATGTTTACAATTAACTTTACTAAACATTTAGTATTTAAAGATTAGCCTATCTGTTTGATACATAGGCCTCTTCCAGCTCTTTTCATGTATTCCTCTTCCTCGCTAGCCTTGGCCATATGGGACCTGCAACTTCCTTAATATCTTCATCCCATCTTTTGTACTATATCCCTCGTCTTCTTTACCTATCTCGTGGTATCCACTCTGTTACCATCTTTTTATATCTTATAGTATTTTCTCTTGTCACATTCACTTGTTATTGTTATTCAAATATTTTCAGCCAGGACATTTGGAACCTATTAGAATTGTAGTGGAACACTTACAAGCCAATAGATGGCGCTATGCAGTAATTGAGGTCGCAAACGTTTTCCGAAACATACAAAGAATATATACAAATTTCCAACAGTAGATAGACGGGCCTAGGCCTGCGGGGAACAACACTAGCCTCGCTGGAAGATCTTCCTTTAAAAAAAATATATAAAAATTGTACAAGAATAATTACAGTTTGTGACCAATGATATATATATGATAGAGTTTTCGGAAGGTTGTTGTGGCCGCCTCCCAGGCACTGCAATTTCAGGGCGGTTTGAAACGGGGTCGACGCACACTACCTTTAAATAATACTTTAAATTTTATGATATTAAGACTGGGGTGCCCCAAGGGTCAGTTTGGGCTCCAACTTTCTACCTATTATACAATGCAGATATTATTACTACACAACTAGTTCCTTCCATATCTTTGTTGATGACACCTCTGTACTGTGATATACTAATAAGTTCTTAGTCCGCTACAAAAAAAAAAAAAAAACTACAATATCTGTACAAAATTACACATGCCATTCTTTTTCAAGAAAAGTGATTGTCCTCCTATTAGCTGGGATACTTTACATTTGTAAATGTAGAACATATTTATATTTGACATGACTTCGCTTACGCGTGTTTTTATTTTATACCTTGCTTTAACTCGCAGCATCTAGGACAATATTGAAGTAGAATATAATAATTGTTTGTTAGACGGCGTGCAGCGTCGGACATGTGATCAAGCGCCGCGTGGAGGCGCTGTGCGCGGCGTCAGTGTTGTGCGCGCAGTGCGTGGCGCGGTGGGGCGCGCTGCTCTCCGACCGCCTGACGCGCGTGGCCTCGCGCGCCGAAGCGCTGCAAACGCACGCCAGTCTAGTCCACTCCTCCGCGCGGGCGCTAGATCTAGCCGCTTCAACCGCTGCGGCGGTCAACGCGAGTAACTCTGCTGCCAATGTATGTTGTATTTAATGTTAGTTTATATATATTTTTTGGTTTTATCAATACTGTATAGGCAACAAAGAGAATTTTGGTATACTTGAAGTGCGAATTATCATATTTATTTTATGTGTCCTATATTCCGTGTTGTCTTAACTTTATGTACTAAAGTCTATTTCAAATAGGATAGTATGAGAGAAATTACGTAAATAAAGAAATAAACATCGTGATTATTATTTTGCCTGTACTGTGACTGAATTCAGAAGAACTGCATGAATATGTATATATATTAGGTTGGGGAAAAAGTTTCTTCGCATTTTATATAAAAATTCAAAAGGTTTTTTTATAAAGTTTATTTACATTTGACTAAAGTGTGTAGGTGCCATTTTGTTGGATAACTTTTTGCCATCTTGTAGGTAGGGACGTGATCCCATTGCTATAAAAATTTGGGGCTTATGATCAAAAAACTGAGACAAGTGGTTTTGGCAGTCCTCTCGTGATGTTAACCTGACACTGCCTAAGGAATTCTGCAGAGACCGAAACAGGGGAAAATCTGAAGGTGCAAGGTCAGGACTATACGGCGGATGCATTAACACCTCCCAGCCAAACTCTCGTAATTTTTGCAGAGTGGCTAAAGATGTGTGAGGTCTAGCGTTATCATGGTGAAAAACCACACCTTTCTGTTGATCAATTCCGGCCGCTTTCTCTCAACTTTTTGCTTTAATCTCATCAGTTGTTCGCAGTACAGTTCAGAATCGATCGTCCTGCCTGGCGGTAACAGCTCATAATGAATAATGCCCTTCCAATCCCACCATACACACAGCATCACCTTGTTGCGAGTTAACCCGGGTTTCGCCACAGTCTGTGAAGGCTGACCGGCCTTTGACCACGATCTTTTTCGCACGTTCTTGTCGTACGTGATTCACTTTTTATCACAAGTTATCAGCTTCTTCAAAAATGGTTCGGTTTCATTACGTCGTAATAAAGAATCACAAATGAGTACACGGTTCATTAGTTTCTTTCAGTGAGCTCATGAGGCACCCAAATATCGAGCTTTTTTGTGTACCCAGCTTTTTCAAATGCGCCAAAACCGTTTTGTGGTCAATTCCTAGTTCTCCAGCTACATCGTCATTACTAATATGCCGATCTTGCTCCACTTTTTCAAAAATATCATCAATTTTGTCCGTAACAGGGCGACCAGAGCGACGTGCATCTTTGATATCAAAATTTCCGGATTGAAAACGCTTAAACCAAATTTGCGCTACTCTCAAAGATACTGCATTAGGTCCATAAACATCACAACATTTTTTCGCGGCTTGTGTTGCATTTTTACCTTTTTTGTAGTAAAATTTTAAAATGTATCGAATTTCTTTATTATTTTCACTTATTTTAACAATAAGAAAAACAAATGAAAATCACACATTTTCCTAATTTGAATTTTTAATTATCTTCTTTAAAATTAAAACTTTTTAATGATACCAAAACCAGCCAGATACAAATGGTATAGCCAAAGAGATCTTATTACAAGTTCATACATACTATATACGAAAAGACTTTTTCCCCTACCTATTATAATGTATACCACACCATTGTATTGGTGACGACTGTAATGATAGAGATGTTTGTAAGTTAAATAAATAAACAAATTATTAAATAGCAACACGATAAAATTACTATTTAATAATTTATTTTTATAGTAGTTTAAATTAATATTTAATTTTAGGAAAATTTATGATAACAATACAAATTACGTTTTACGGATGTGTCAGCCCTACTGTCCTTTTTCAAATAGACTTAAGTATATGTGTATCATAATCATATTATATTAAAATTATTTGTATATACCTACTATTTTATGAAGGTCCATGGTGGGTCATAATGGGCAATAACGGAGACCCCATGTTGGCATTGAAAATCAGCAATTAACTTCATTTTTTGAAAATGTATTCATCAATCAATCATTTATTTGCTAAATGACATAGTGTATAGATAGATGATGAATGTTGATTATAAGGTTTCATCACATGTTTTTGCCGGTCAAGCAATCAAATTGTACATACATACTTAAAATTACTTTATTAATTATACAAGTCAATTTAAAAAAATGATAATCAATACAATACTATTTTTTGCCTATAAAATAGATTCATTTCCATAATAATAATTTATTAATATTTATGGCTTTTATATATAATAATTTCAATTTATCATGCATGTATTAGTCTACTGAATAAGACTCTTTTTGAATCAAAAGGCCTCTCGGTTTATTTTTAAATGTACTAATATTTTTAGTAGTTTTTAAATCATTTGATAATTTATTAAATATTAATATAACCATGAAATAATACTTTTTTTGAATAAACTCGTTTTACAGTTTACATTTTTAAATTTGTTATGATGTCTAGCAGTTTGACAGGTTTTGTAATTATTACTGTCCTTTTTTAAATAAAGCAGATTCATAAATATATAGCGAAGGGAGTGTCATGATTTGTTGGTTTATAAAATGGGCTTTACATGAATCTATCTGTTTGATTTTGCAGATTGCACAAATACTTTTTTTTTGTGATTTGAATGCACATTCTTTATCAGTCGAGTTTGCCCAATACAATATTCCGTATTTTAGTGTGGAACCTACATGAGCATGGTAAGCACTTATAAGTGCCTCTTTGTTTGCCACTTTTTCTAACTTGTACAGTGCATATGAAAATCTAGCCAGTTTTGTACATATTATTATATTTTCAACATGTAATTTCCGTGAGAGACTTTCGTCAATATGTTTGCCTAAAAACTTTGTAGACTGTATCTCGCTAATTCTCTTTCCGTTATAACTTATATTAATATTGTCAAAATTAGATTTTTTTGTTTTTAAATGTCATAATGTGTGTTCTGCCCAAGTTAACTTTAAGATTATTATTGTCTAACCTGTCAACCACAGTAGCAAGGGAGTTATTTATTTCCCTTTCCCGTTCATTATCATTATTGTCCGTGAAAATAATAGTACTGTCATCAGCAAAGACGACCATGGGGTGATTTATAACCTTAGGAAGATCGTTTATGTAAATTAGAAACAATAATGGTCCTAATATACTCCCCTGAGGCACTCCGAAAATAACATATCTAAGTTCAGATTTATATTTTTTTTCAATATGAGTAATGCCATCTAGTCTTGTAATTTCTGTATATAGATTTCTGTCAGAAAGATACGATTTTATTAATTCTAAGGTATTTCCTTGTACACCGTACATTTCAATTTTGTCTAACATTGTGTCATGGTGGACATGATCAAAAGCTTTAGTCATGTCCATAAAAAGACCATCTGCGCGTTTTTTATTATCTAAAGCTGTTAGAGTAGTTGCTGTATGTAGTCTACAATATTTGATTTTTTTTTAGGTTTATAGTCACTTGTCAATCTAATTTTATTTATTAATACTTATCCATTATATAATAAATAGTTGCAAAAGAATTTATATACATATAAACAATATTGTAATTATGTGGGTTTTGAATGTAGGCGAGTGGCGGTGGCGAGGGTGGCAACGCGGGCAGCCCCGAGGGGTGGGGCGTGATGGCGGGGCTGGTGGCCGGGGAGGCACAGACGCTGCGCGCGGCCGCCGCTGCGCTGCAGCAGCGCCACGCTTGCGGCGCGCTCAACTCTGAGTGGGACGCCGCCGCCGCGCATTCGCCCTGTCCCACGCAACTGCGGCTGCATCTCATCTCCAAGACGCTGGTCGACAGGTATGCATCCGTGCAGGAACGGAGTCTGGATGGCTTGAATTGTGTTCTGGTACCAGTGGCCAGGTTGCAGTTCCCCTTTAGGGTGCGGCAGCACACGGTGGTGGTTTTGATGTTACAAATGTTCATAAACGATGGTAATTGCTTTCCATCAAATAGGCCGTCTGCCTGTCTGATGAACTTGTGCAATCAAATAGTGCATTTCTGTTCCTTTAACCTTTTCACCGAATACTCGCACCTATACACGAGCGTGGTTGTACTTTGAAGCACAACTGTCACACGAGATAGTCGCCAAGGCTGCTCTCTTCTTGGAGTCGTATGAACAAGATCATAGGCCGGTGGGTGGGGGTGTTGCAGGCTGCGCGACTCGTGGCAGCACCTGGTCCGCGACCGCGCCACGCGCTCGCTCACGTACAACGACGAGCAGTTCCACGTGCTGGAGCGCATCACGGTGGCGGAGACGGGCCGCCGCGCGAAGGCGCTGCTGCAGCGCGCCGCGCCGCTCGCCAGGGCGCGCGCCGACGCCATCGCCGACTGGTGAGTGCACCTCGCCCGTTTTAACCTCGCTGATTATGTAGCAATCAATTATTCCATGTATGTGACGTAACTATGTATTTTCCTTGTGCAGTCCTCTAGTCTAGAATATGTCCTCTATCACACCCGACCCCTTGGACAAATGCCATTAGCTATAAACAAATAAAATGAAAATGTATGGGAATGGCATAATACATAGCATAACAATATGTCATTAACATACATCTGATCTGATCATCATGTCATCCTTCACAATCTGTCATTTCTTGTTGGTCTACCTTTATATTTCATCATATCTATAAGTCTTCCTGTTTAGTATTTACCCATACTCCCTTAGTTTTCTTACCAATTAAAATGACGAAACTATAATTTCTTGATTATTTAGTGAGTTATGGAAAATCCTAGTCTCAAATGATAGATAATTTAGCATCTGCACTTTAACTTGACAGGTATAAGGTAGCCCAGACAGTGTATTTGCAAACGCAAATCCTGGACAAAGACGTGTCCAGCACGGAGCTGAAGTTGCTCAGTTTGGCCGCGCGGCTGCAGGACGCCGAGCATCGCGTCCAGAGCACCGTCAACGATGCACTTACCATGGTTACAAATCAAACCTTTCGTTTATGAAACAATTCATTTTTATTTACTTATTGGTCTGATGTACCTAGCTAGATTACATGTTCATAATATTTAAGTATACATTCATAAAACACATGTTGTGATATCATTCCAATAATTAATCATTATATACACTATAGAATATCTAGGAAACTTTAAGCACTCAGGCTGCTCACATGTTTCGGATTGTTTTATAATTAATATTTTATTTTTGCAGTTAAATGCATCTAAAAGTGATCCAGCAGAGAAGAAAGAGCCCCGTAAGTCTGCCCCACCGTCGCGGCCCATCGCAGGCGGCGTCGGGCCCCGTGGCGCGGGCGTCAGGGCTCTGCTGGCCTCCCACGAGGACATCGCCAAAGCGCTGGCCAACAACTCTGCGCTCCTGGCGCACCTCAAGACGATCACCAACGAAGTGATGCCTTAGCACATGGAGAACACTGGTCTTGGTGCAGACGCTCCGCCAGATCCCTCCAATATACCTTGTACTAAATCTACACACTCTAATACCATCGGTAGCTTCGAATCTGATAGATCTGACGTCCATAGTACTTCTGCATGTAAGGACAGTATTGATATTGTTACGGTTGATTTTAAGAGTGTTTGTGAACCTTCTAGTGGCTTTAAGCAAAGTTCTGACTTTAATACTGCTGTACAATTAAGTGTTGACAGTGGATGTGAACCAATGTCAGATGCTGTTAGTAAAATTCAAGGTAATTTACCCGATGATGATTTAAATGATAGTATTGCTGTGATTACTAAAAATAAGGAGGATGGTACACAAGTTAAAGAGAATAAAACTGTATGTGACAGATCATTAATGGGTGATGTACTCAATTTTAATAAAGAAATTGAATCATCCAATGATACATTTATAACAAATAAGGATATATTGCCTGATAATGAAAAAAACTTAAGTACAATTATTACAGAAACAAAAAGCGACGAAAAAAGCATTTCTGAGTATCAGTTAGATGATAAAGATAATTTAAAAATTGACATCAATACTGTGTCTGAAGTTACAAATATTCAAAGCAATCTTAAAACTAAAGAAGTGAAACAACCCATTAAAAATCATGCATTGCTTGCAATTAATATCAGTATTACACCTGACAGTTCAGACTGCGCTATATCAGCCTACATCAAACAGAGAGCGTCTAGGGCATTGCAGGCGTTAAAAGCCGAAAGTAATATAGACACAGATAAGAAAGTGGATTCACCAGATAAAAATTCTATAACAGATAATGTAAATACAACTGTTAAACCTTCTGATAGTGATACTGAAACTGAAGAAAATAGCAGAAGTGAAATTAAGCCTCCTATGAATCCTCTGCTGGCGTTGAACATAAGTATCACACCAGATAAACATGATCATGCAATATCTGCTTTCATAAAACAACGAGCCGCCAGAGCAATAAAAGCTAATATGGAAGCACAGGCAAAGGGATACAAAAATGTGAATTATGTAAATAAACCATTCAGAATAGTGGACATGCGTACACCGGTTTCGGCAAATGTTGCTAACAGAATGAGTTCCAAAGTACTAAAATCATCTGATCTAATTGATATTTGTGATGATGGAAACTTTGGAGAAACAAATAATCTGGCTTTGAACATGTTGCCGAGAGTGGGTTCTAGTTGTAACAAAGAGGAAATGCCAAGAATAATAAATACCTCTGGGATGATAATGCCTATTGATATTTGCAAGATGGTAGATGGTTCAAAACAGGTACAAAAGACAGTCAGCGATAGCACAACACTTAACACAAACACAGATGATGCATCCAAGCACAAATCATCAGAAGGTATGCAGACTAATGATGATGGTGACCGTAACCTGCCTATTCCATTCATGTACCCAGCTAATATGACTGCAGAGCGGGCTTATGGAATGGTGAGAATGTCTAGAGTTGAACTTACAGGTAAAACTAATAAAGTTGATGAAACTATTGGAACAAGTAATATTACTTTTAATAATCCTAAAGTAGAGGACATTGAATCTAATAGTATATCTGACAGAGATACTTCAGACACTGAGACCGAGAGTGATACTACAGAGAGTCCGAAGCACAATAACGCGTCTTCTGAAGAGCCAATGATGTCAGCTGATTCAGCAGCTAGGACTCTCCTATATGAGTCTGGGAATCCAAAAGAAAAGTCATTCCAAGAAAAAGAAAAAGGCAAACATAGTGGAAAGCATTCCTGCATCATTGCTTAGGATTTAAAAATCTTGCCAAATAATACAGCAACTCAAATTCGTATTTTGTAAGTTTGTTCTTGCCATTTTTTCCGTCCTATTCATCCAATTCAGTACTACCTGATTAAAAATAAGTAAAGCCAATACAAAATAGTTATCAAAATCGCAAACACAAAGGAGACTGGCGGGTTTCTTAGGATCAGGCGGCCCGGTCTCCTACACGCATAATTACAACGTGTTTAGGTAGCTTATTTCATTAGAAACCTGTCATGTGTGATTGTCATTTTCTGCAAAAACTTTGCTTAAAATTTAATTAGGCCATAAATGTTTGACATTGACATAAACTCCATTATGATAATGCTAGATTTTTGGCGGGAACTGAAACGTAAAATATTTACCGTGCAATTTTATTTTCATAAATGCTTAATTCTACCTATAAGTGAATAATGTGAACAGTACCTGTACGATATTTATTGTTTTCAATGAATAATTTATGAGTTTGTGTTTTATTTGTTACAATGTCAGGTAAAGGAACTGAGTCTATACAGCTTTGTCTGACGCATGACACTTGACAGTGACGCAGTAGATGCTTAAATGTTTTGTATTACCATTAAAAAAATATAAAATAACAGATATCAATAACAAATAAATAATTGATTGACTGACTAACAGAATAAAAGTAGTGTTATCACTTAGGCTCACATTAAAGCCAATGTTCCTATCTCATAATTAAGACCTGGTACCAGCTTTAGATGTAAACCTCAAATGACTGAATCATAACGTTTAATTGTATATATACCCATTTCATACAAATCTTATATAAACAGAGTGAGACAACAACAATAAATCGTTTCGTTTTAAATTTAACCACAAATTTGTGCCAATTACGCAACAGAAAATTACACAGGTATATCAATATTTTCACTTGTAATATATCTAGATTCTATCAATATAATGGTTTAAAGAATCGGACAACAATGCTTTTGAATTTAATTATATGGTAAACAAGTATCGGTTCTTAAAACATTCAACATTATTTTTTCTGATTAGCGAGGTTCTTAAATGTAACCATGTAACCCCGAATTCAGATACCTCGGTTCACTACTGCAGAGTAATTGTGATATAGAGAGTGATGTAAGGAGAAGAATAAATGTAGCATGGCTAAAGTGGAGACAGGTAACCGGTGTGACGTGCGACAAACTGATGTTACTGGAACTAAAAGGTCAAATATATACGACCAGTCGTGCTATACGGGTCCAAATGTTGGGCCACTAAAGTGATGAACCACAAACGTCTCCCCTCAGCTGAGATGGATGTGTGGTGTTACAAGAATGGATAAGGTGAGAAATTAGTACATGAGTAATCTTTGAAAATTGCACCAGTGACTGAAAAATTGAGAGGAAGAAGATTAAGGTGGTATGGGCATATAATGAAGAGGGCTGAAAGTCACGTGACAAAAAGAATGTTGAACTACAAGATGGATGGGTGCAAATGTATAGATAGACCAAAAAAAGATGGATGGATTGTGTGAAGGATGATATGATTTGTGGTGTGATGGATGTATGTCAGAATAGAAGAGTGTGCAAGGAAAATACATGTTGTGCCAACCCCAATTAATTGGGATATGGTGAAAGAAAAGAGAGAGAGAGATTCTTAAAATATGGTACTACTTAAAAAGATAATAAGTGACATCTACTTTTTTTGTATAAGTTTTGTCTTTGTAGATGTTGAGGCCAACAACCGCCAGTCGCCTTTATTTATATTTTCCTTATGTAATATGTATAATGATTTTTAAAGTTTTACATATGAATGTTTTATCTCAAATTGATATTTAAATACACAGGGCAAGTACTTAAGTTGAGACATCGGTGTGTATAATAGATCTCATTGATGTTGTATGTAAACTTATATGGTAGAAAGTTGATAATATTCCATAGTTAATTATATTCGTCTTAGTGAATCGCAAAAAGCGACGCTCATTATCAAAATGCAGCAAACAGAATTCATAATAACATTTCATAATAAAACTATTGTAACATAAAGGGGTAAAGTAGAAAATGGTGATTTTAATATGTCAAAAGTCTGTGATGTGACTCAGAAATGCAAGGTACTGTAACGGCCAGTGGTTTCTGAGCTGACCGGGATCTTCAATAAGAGACTGGGTTCAGGAAATATATAGTTTATATTATCAACGAAGAAACACTTTTTACAACCATGTGTTCCGCTCGCGGCCCGATACAGTTCTGTTGTCGATTGTTTTGGGAGGCGTTCCAAGATTTTAATTCAAAATATTATATTTCTACTATTGTTAAAACTCATATATTAATGATGTGGCATTTAGACCTGCTTGAATTGTAATCGCATATTCCTGGCTTAAATATATAGTCGCATTCGGACTATATAAGTCCTGCTTAAAAACCAGCTTCACCATTCACAGGATATGCATAACATGTAGAGGATGCTGTAACCGGAATCGGTTTAGACGGTATTATGGGTGCTAATGTTCTAATAAACACATTAAATGTATTGGAATAAGGAAGGTGCGTCCAATAGAGTGCCAATTCTGTTTGTAGGGTTCAAATACTTCATGACATTGGTATCACTTCTAGTATCTGTTAGTCACAGCTATAGATAACATTTTTGGCAAATAAATTGTCTGTAGTTACTTATATTGTTTGGAGGTCTTCAGGTGGAAAGGAAATACTGTTGTGTGTTTGAATTGCGGTTCAGGAATGCATATACTTAGTATGGCCATAAATACTGTTACAATTAAAAAGAAACAAAATATTATATTTGAATTTGCAATCTGTCATTTTTATGTGATTGTTCATTGTGTTTTCTCATTTTGGCGCCAATACATTGTACAACATTTTGCGATATTAAAATGGAGTGGGGCGTTAAAGAGAGCCGAATCGCTGTGATTGCATTACACAAAGTAGGTATGGAGCCAAATGCAATTTTTAAAATTCTCCATACGCTTGGTATTAGTCAAATGTTTGTGAACCGGTCTATTAATAGGTACAATGAGACCTCTTTTGTTTGTGACAGAAAAGATCTGGCCGTCCACGTAGTGTTCGTACGAAAAAGTTGGTCAAAGCAGTAAGGGAAAGAATTCGAAGAAATCCTGTCCGAAAGCAAAAGATTTTATCTCGGGAAATGAAAATATCACCTAGAACCATGTCGCGTATTTTAAAAGATGACTTAGGACTCGCAGCCTATAAGAGACGCATTGGTCATTTTTTTAACTCATAATTTAAAAAAGAATAGGATGGTAAAATCGAAACAACTCCTGAAGCGGTACGCAAAGGGGAGAGTCTTTTTTTTATTTTTTTTTGCAATTGAGCAACTTTTTAACAAACAAAATGACCGTATTTATGCTCAAAGCTCTAAGGAAGCTTCTCAATTAGTCGACAGAGTGCATCGTGGGCATTATCCGTCTTCAGTGATGGTTTGGTGCGGTGTTAGTTATGAAGGAGTGACTGAGCCATATTTTTGTGAAAAAGGTATCAAAACATCGGCACAAGTGTATCAAGATACCATTCTTGAGAAGGCAGTTAAGCCCCTTAACAACACCATGTTCAATAACCAAGAATGGTCCTTCCAGCAAGACTCGGCGCCGGGTCACAAAGCTCGGTCCACGTAGTCCTGGTTGGTAACGAACGTTTCGGACTTCATCAGAGCTGAAGACTGGCCGTCGTCTAGTCCCGATCTTAATCCGCTGGATTATGATTTATGGTCAGTTTTAGAGAGTACGGCTTGCTCTAAACGCCATGATAATTTGGAGTCCCTAAAATAATTCATACGATTGGCAGTGAAGAATTTTCCCATGGAAAGAGTGCGTGCTTCTATTGATAACTGGCGTCAACCTTTAAAGGACTGTATTGCAGCCAATGGAGACCACTTCGAATAAGCTTTTTATATTTTAAATTGTTTTATGTTTATGCGTTAAACTAACACACTGTAAAACTTATAAATGTTATTTGCAATAGAAAAAAAAAACTTTTTTACAATATTTATGGCAAAACTAGGTATATTTGGTAAAAATGCCGATTAATATTTTATAATACAGCACACATTTACCTGCTAAACAAAATATCACATGCGCACTCGAGCGATTGCACGTGCCGAGGTGAGGTGAGGCGAGGTGTGCGCGGAGGGAAACACGAGGGGCCGACATTTGCGAACGGCCGCCGTGGTAATCGGACGTCTGCGGCTACAATTGTAATGTTAGGCCTGCATTTCTAATGCTATTAACGACTTAGTTTGACAATAAAGCGAAATTCTATAAGGGCCAAACTTTATGGCTGGTTTTCAGTAGTCATCTGCGCAAAAACTTTACTATACATAATTAGGTATCGCGCAACCTTTTGTATCTCAGTTTGGTGTAGACTAGAGGTCGGCAACCTACGACTCGCGAGCCACATGTGGCTCTTTCGATGCCACAAGCTGCGGCTCTTTAGTTATATACGCAAAAAAGACATGGCTTTTATTGAATTTGTTTGCCCAATTGTTTGTTATTGAAGCACAAGTTAATGTTTAATTGTTTACATTTTTTAATTTAATAATAATTATCAGTAAATGTCACATAAATATTATCTTTTTGTTGTGAAAAACACTACTTATATATGAATAAATAGATTTGTTTGTTTTTATCAAAACACTTAGTTTATGCAAGTAATATTTATTGTTGGCAAGAAAAAAACTGTGGCTCTTTAAAAACTGAAATTTCGTAAATTGTAATTTTTGACTCTTCTGACTCAAAAGGTTGCCGACCCCTGATGTGGACTATTGGCCAGTTCTTATATCTTACCGACCGTCTATTTACCATCATATCGATTAAAATTCGACATAAGCTCATTTGGCACAAGCAAGCAAATAACTAGTAAAATATAGGAACCGGCCATACATAGAATTTAAAAGACTAAGGCAAATTGAAATAACACCAAGATGTATATTTCCATCATTTTGATCTCATTTTTATTGCTAAATACTAACCATTCGTTGAAAGTTCCTACGTGTCTGCGTAATCGCCCATAATCTTGGCTATTTCATATATTTGTTTGGATGATATGATATGAAGATAATATTCGCAATAAAGAACTTTATTTCTCAAAAAAAATAAATACAATTCACTTAAACTATGAGAACATAAGTTATTGAAAAGAAATTCTAAATTATAACAAGATAGAAAGCACAAATACTAAAATTGCAGGTAGTTTTATTATTTTGTACATGCAAGTTACAAGTTCCTTCGAACTTTGAATATTTGAATTAAATTCTATATAATAAATACTTAGGTCTATATTATAGTACTGCTCAATAAGCAGCGAGCCATCTTAAAAAACCCCGTGTTAAATTCGCTCAAATTATAAATGGAATGCTAATAGGGCTGCGCGATTTTACTTTACCGATTGTCGGTTAATTGTTGGTTTAGGCATGAATAATGTTGTAAAATATGGACTCTAGAATAAATTATTGTGTACAGAAAGACGGTCCATTAGAGATGTTATAATAATAATCCAAATATAAGGATGTTGACCCCAGAGAGCTAAATTTAACCAATTTATTAAAAAAAAATAGAGATAGTGTTGTATATGTCACCGTATAATTGTAAATATCGTTAGATTGTAATCTATTTCGCGAGATTGTAAACTGTCGAAATATTGTGAACCGTAACATACTGCTTACAATTTAACGCATTATTTTTCGGTAGGTTATCTATCGACGTGAAATTGTAAATGGTATGCGAAGAAACGCACCTCGCGCGCTAATTGTTTAAACGTCATGCATATGCCCTGCGCCCCCATAGTTGGTTGTCGAATGTGAACAAACAGCGTTTTGGTGATAGTTTTCGTGTTGAAAATACTGTACTGAAATTCAAAGCTTTAGAATTTGTTGTATGAAATTGCTGTGGAAGTAAAATAAATCTCTGATTAACCAAAGAAGTGCAGTTTAAATGATAAATAAGTGTTAGCCTGGACACAGAACAACCTTCCATAAGATCGACCAATCAGCGGGCAAGGTGCGTTCCATTGCATGCCATTTTATAATTTTACGATTTCTCGTCGATAAATTATTACGTACCGGAAAATAATGCGTTAATTTGTAAGCAGTATGTTACGGTTCACAATGTTTCGACAGTTCACAATCTCGCAAGATAGATAGATTATAATCTAACGATGTTTACAATTTGACGCTGACATATACATTAGATTAGATAAAACTGTAAATCTGCTCATTTGTCAGGCACTAAATATTTTGCAAAATTATATTTTTCATACAATTCCGTGTAGACCCACCACTTATTTTAGTCTTTTATTTTGAATTCCAAGTATTTTACCGTCTCGATTGATTTGCTCTTTTCTATCAGGTATATCGGAGTTTCTATACTTTGTTTTCTTTACAAGATTAATTTTAGTATTTTGCACTCAACCACACCATTTAATTATTTTTAAATGTTCTATTCAACTTAAGAAACACCCAGTTAAATAGTAAAGTAGAAAAAAGTAACCATATAAACACAATATTTAATTCAGTTTATTTAACACTAGCTGCGCCCCGCGGTTTTATCCGCATGGTGATGGAAAATCGTTATATTTTGGATAATTCACACAATATCTTTATAAATTATAGCCTATGTGTTATTCTGATGTGCAATCTATATTATTGTAAAGTTTTCAAAATCCATTCAGTAGTTTTTGCGTGAAAGAGTAACAAACATACATCCATACATTCTTACAAACTTTCACGTTTATAATATTAATAGGATTTTATCGCGTAAGAGAAAACAAGATATAAATTGGTTTTAATGCCACATAATTATTTTTTCATATCAACTCAATAAACTGCAATTAAAGTAACATTCCTCGGTGTTATATTAGTGTATTGTGTATATTCATATATATAAATTACTCACCTTCAAAGTAAGCGGATAGTCAAAAAGTTGATGCTTTCTTGTGTAGAAGAAAATAGTCTTGTGTAATTGAGGAACGACGTACTATTAGGATCCCATTCTCCCACCTATTAATGGCCGGTTCCTATATCTTACCGACCATTATTTGCCTTAATATCGCCCAAGTATTAGACAAACAAAGCCTCATACAACTAATGTTAAAATTCAACCGATGGTAAGGCAAATGATTAAATACATAGCAAGCTATAGAAACTGGCCATGAAAGAAACGTTTCGCATTGCCAAACGTTAGTCGGTCTATTATTTCACTCGGTCAGTGCTCAGCATGCCACTCATGGCCAGTTTCTATACCTCGCTATTCATTCACTAGCTTACCATCGATTGGTTGAATTTTGACATTACTTGTATGGACGGTTGATAATATATAGGAACCGGCCATCAGTGTCAGTGTCGTGTAGTTCATGAACCGAGTAGTAATTCGGCCATTAGATAGTTTCGATTTTCTTTGTTAGCAATCGAATCATGGTTCCTAATAGTTCATTGTTAGTACTCTAAGGGGCCATCTATTAATTACGTCACGCGTTAAGGGAAGGGGGGGGGGGGGTGTCGACGACATGTGACAAGGGGTGGGAGGGATCCTAAATTTCATGACGTTACATTTCAAAATCTAATATATTTAAGTTTTAAAACACAAAATTTGAAGTATTAACGTAAAACTTCAAAAAATATTTCCAATTCTATCTGTATGAGCATAGTGTTAAACTATTAACAAACAATTTTATTGGAAATAAACTTATTTACGGAACTACTCTCTTAATTCAATAATTTCTTGATGTAAAATTGCAAAATATGTCAGGTCACACTAGGGAGGGAGGAGTCTCACGAATGTGACCAGCTGTGACAAGGACTGGGAGGGGGGGGGTGTGTTGATTCACGATTTCGAATTGACGATTTCACGATTTTCAAAAGTCGTGAAAATTGTGTGACATAATACGTGGCTGGCCCCTAATAAGGTGATCTAGTTCAATCAACGATAATCCAGTGGCTGAACTAGTTCACCTTACAATTACTAGTAATAATAGTATAATTACAAAGTCGAAAAACCAAGATGGCCGCTTTCTTTGACGTATTATAATTGGTGTATGTCGTATATCAATGTATAGAGGTGCTCTCTGTTTTATTATAAGGGAAAATGAAACTAGTAGTAATACTGTAATATAATTTATAATAAATATATTTTAAACAATCGTTACACTTAAATAAATAATTCAAACAATTTGGTTTCATTTATTCGGAATGTACAAAATACCATTTACTTGTAGTGCGTTCACAATCATTTGACACGCCGGGTTTTTAGGGAGGTTTTCGAGTATTTTGGGAGTTGAATAAGAATGTTGATTATACGCTATTTTATTTCTTCATACAAGTAATATAATCTCTTAAAGGAGTTGGTAACAAATTAAGCTATCGAGAACAAACAGTAGTTAAGATTAGTGTGCTTTTTTGCATAAAGTCACTAGAACTTCCAAGTTCTTTAGAGAACCTTTATTAAAATTGACATCTTTGTCTTATGACAGTTATTCGTCTCGTAAACTAAAATTAGTTTTATAGATGTTTGGCAGCCAGGTGCTATTGCATAAACCGCCAATATTATACCATATATATAATTAAGATTTCAATAATTAGTACACATAGACGGGTGGTCTGTGGGTTAAATCAGTCTCTAAAAATCGTATTGACGAGTTTGACATTTTTATTTAAGTCAAGTTTAAGGGAAACACTAGTAAGTGTTTCCCTTTCTAAATTTTGATGGAGTGGAGACTTCAAATCAACACAGCTTGTCAAGATTAGTTAGAACATTATCTTTTGAGTAGTTTTTGGAGATATCGAGTTTGTTAAATAACAAACCCAACGCTTTGGGGTGACAACACAAGTTTATCAACTGTAAATCTTACACTCACAGAGATCTATAGCACAAAATTCAGTACTATAATTTCTATTAGTAAATTTAATATTACACTTTGCCGTAGGGATAGCCAGAAGCATGTTATAAGTACATTCAAAGTAATTATAATTTAAGGTAAGGTCGATTTTTCAAGCATCAGATAAAACTAACAGTCGATTAAATTATAATGAAATATATAATTCAACTGTTTTATTCCTGCAACTGTCATTTTTAATTTTTTCATTTTGTATTTTATCCTATAAATAACTTATCTGGTTATTAAAATAATCGGCTGTTAAAGGTGTGAAGTATATTTGAATGTTTGTTCATATTTTTTCAGGGCCTTTATCCTTTATTAATGATTAAAAATGCAAGCATTAAGCCCACTTCCAACAAACAGTTTATATAAGTTACGTTTACATGCACTGTGGAAGTGGGCATAATGCAAAAGAACCATTGCAATGAAACAAATAACTGTCAAATTAAACGAGCCGTTTTATCATCTTACAAAATATTGCAGTTTTCCTAAGGTCTTAGATTTTGTTCGTGAATACAAAGTTACAATGACAGTTGTCTTCTTGCAGGATCGTCGTAAGAGGCGACAAAACAACCCACAGCCAGGTGGTAGTGTATTTGGCCATCAGGATGGTTACCACCCCTGGTCTCGAGTCTGCCGCCATAACAACCTTGAGTTGTGTTCCGACATTAGTGGCCAGGTTCCAGTTTCTCCTTCAAGACCGGGAGCACATTGGCAGGACCTCTGGTATTGCTAATGTCCATAGGCGATGGTAACCACTTTCCATCACAGTTGGGCCGTCAGCTTGTCTGCTGAGCTTCGCAATAAAATATTAAAAAAGAGATAACTAAGACTGACCAAATTGCATATAATTTAATAATTATTATACTTACTTACACTACCCCAGTCTAGAGCAAGCCCCTACTACAGCTGGGTTCCGGCATTTGTGGCCAGGTTCCAGTGACCCCGGGGCAAGGGTTGTGCGGCCTTACCAGGCGCACTTCTCCGACCCCCGAGTTTCGTGCCCAACCCCCAACTCTGCGTACCTATACCCCGTCGATAGCCCTGGTGTCCAGCACAGGAGGCTGGGCATCCCCAACGATGCGGACTCCAAAGATGAGTGGGAATTCAGGGGGGGTTAAACCTTACAAATTCATGAAAAATGGCGAACTCAGGTACTAATATGTTTGATGAGGAGACCGGCCCGGAAAGGACGCTGAGACATCTTCAGACCCGGAGTGCCTCTCGGTCGCGTCCACGCGAACGGAGGTCTCACAAGGAAACGGGAAGACCAAGAAGACTGGCGCCAAAAAGACAACGACCGCTCAGATGACGAATCGTCATATCCATCATCGCACGAAGAAGTCGGGAGGTCGGCCCCCCGTACATACCCGGTGGCTACTGAAGCCAAACGGGGTAGAGGTCACCCTCCCACAGCAGGCGAATATGGGTTTGGCGAAAGCGAAGCAAACGTACGCGGTGGCCCAGCGTGCGGAGCTCGAGCTCCAAACAGAAAGAAAAAGAGATAATGGAGCAAGCCCAGGCAATGGCCACTGCGAGAGTCACGCGGCCTAGAACTGCAGTGGCTGTCGCGGGTCAGGCAGGCTGAACTTCGTCCGAGGCCCGAGCCGAGCACGCACAGGACCTCCATAAGCAAATTGTCGACTCGCTGGCGGGTGTGGCCGGGGTCGCAAAGCTGTCAAAGGGCCTTAAAGGCACCTTACAAAAGGCCCTTAAAGAGGCGGTGGTGGCCGTTAAGGAAGCCTCCGCAGAGCTCCTTAACCGCACAGCCTCCGAAGAGGTGGACCTCCTCCGTGCATGAAGGCCGAAATTGCGGACCTACGGAGCGAACTGGTGAATATTCGAACAGAGCTCACCAGGCCTCGCGGTGGGTCCGTACCAACTCGCGACCCCACACCACAAGCAATGGATCCGGAGTTGGCTGCGAGCCTTATTCTCTTAATAGAGAACAGGTTCGCAGCCTTAGTGGAGCAGCTAAGGCCAGCTCGGCCGGCACCCCATCTACGCCGGTCGTGTCCCCGAGGCCTGCTCCATTTGCCAGGCTCACAACCCCGCCAAGCCCATCAGTCAGCTTTGGGCCGTTGGCGGGGGAATATCGCACCTCGAAGGAGGACTGCAGCGGTGACTGTTACCGCTGTAGTCAAGCTGGCCACAAGATAACCGGCCCTTGCCGGCCTAGGCGTACTAGGTTCCGTCCAGGGATGACTGAGCCGGAAACCTGGACGGCTCGGTGGTGATAATAGTGCGGGCAGCCCCCCATAGTAGCGGGAAACAGTAGTCGTCGTTGGCTACCGCTTCCCGAACAGGAGTCTCGCCGGTTTTGAAAGCTGGTTGGCTGATGCGGGCGGGGTCGCCGCTCAGAGCCAGCCTCTCCCCATGGTCATCTTCGGGGACTTCAATGCCAAATCCACGTCTTGGGGTTCCCCGGCCACTGACCGGCGCTGGAGGAGTGGGCGATCCAGAGCCAGCTCGTCGTCATGAATAGGGGGTCAGTGCACACGTGTGTGCGGATGCGGGGCGGGTCGATTGTCGACCTCACGTTCGCCAGCCCCGTCGGCGCGCCGCATAGAAGACGGGAGGTCCTGGACGGGGTCGAGACGCTGTCCGACCACCGGTTTATCCGGTTCAGCGTCTCCCCCGGAATCCGGGCTCTCGAGCTGAGGAGCTCCCCCGACGGAAAACTACTCGCGCTGGGCCTTAAAGCCTCTGGATCGAAAGGCATTCCGCGAGGCCCTGATAGTCCACACGTGGGCATCGGGGCCCGATAACGCGGAACTGCCGGACGGAAACATGGAGATGGAAAATCGACGGTCGCTGCTGACGTCGATATGCGACGCGGCGATGGCGAGAGCGGGCCTGATCAGGGCCGCCCGCCAGATGTAACTGGTGGAGCGCAGAGATGGCACGGCTGCGTGCAGCCTGCATCCGAGCGCAACACTAGTTACACCAGGTACAAGATGAGGCGTCGCCGCAGCGACAACGCAGCGATTGTAGAGGCGCGCCTGTACGAGGGGTACAGAAGCGCCAGGACGGCCATGAAGGTCGCTATCAAAGCCGCCAAGTAGGCGGCGTGGGAGGAACTTCTGGGGACGCTGGATTGTGATCCATGGAGGTGTCCATACTATCTTGTCCGAAACAAACTCCGGCCATGGGCATCTTCGCTGACCTAGTCTCCACACACACGTCGTGACCGACGTGGTTGGCGCTCTGTTTCCCTCGATCCCAGCGTAAGTCATGACGACGAGCCTGTGCCCACAGTGACTCGCGAAGAACTGGGTGCGGCGGTGTTGAGGATGAAGTCCAAAAACACCGCCTTCGGCCTCGACGATATACCGGGCGTGCGTGGGTTCTGTCCCACGACGCCCTGTTGTAAGGTGAACACATATGTCCACCTCGCCACTTCGAAGCCGGCGGCACTTCAGCAGTCAGTCTGCTGTACTCCAGCAATAAAAAAGTAGACTTGCCACTGGATAACATAGGAGAAACTTAACCTCATCACCTCACTTCTACCACCCAGTCATGCCACCACATGTGCAGGTAATATACATTTTAATATATTTTTAGAACGCTCAAAGGATACATCCAAAAAAGTGCAAGCTCTCACCCAAGTCCTGGAGACCCTGGAGGTGGTGGGCACCTTATCCATGTCAATGTATTCCGTATTGTTGTTACCTCGGCGATATCTGCATTTTTATCAAGTTATAAGTTGCCTCATGTATACTTATTCATAAAATATAGCAAGGAAATAAATACGCATAAATATATAAAAGTTTATTTTAATTATGACACACTATCAGCATTATTTTAATAATTAAATAGAACTAACCTATTTAATTATTAAAATAACTTTAATGTATCGATCAAATCAACTCGGATACTTTTAAGTATGCTAACAAAACGCCGGAGACACCTAGATTTTGTACGACAATAGCAAGTTATGACGTCATATCTTTAACGACTCCAACAGGAGTTTCTATCCGTGCTGGAACGGAGAAAGAATACAATTTCTTGTGGCCGGGCGGTCTGTCGTAAGAGGTGACTAAATAACCCACAGCCAGGTGGCAGGGTATTTGCTCGACTGGATGGCGACCACCCCTGGTCTAGAGTATGCCGCCATAACAACCTTGTGTTGTGTTCCGGCATCAGTGGCCAGGTTCCAGTCTCCTTTAAGAGAGCAGCAGCGCGTTTGTAGCACCTTTTGTGTTGCAAATGTCCATAGGTGACGGTAACCACTTTCCATCAAGTGGGCCTGTCTGTTGAACTCCTGCAATAAAAAATAAATAAAAAAACAGTGTATTGATTATGATTTAAACAGTAATCAAAATTATTTATACCATGATATTTCAAAATGGTGACGATAATAAGATATTCCAACAACTTGTATTACTTTAATATGTCATAGTTACATTTTTGACATCGCATTTTATATGGAATAAGTCTGTACTTGATGAAGAGGTTGCCTCGTATAGAGTGGAGGAGCGAGATGGAATGCCGCGGAGATCTTCCAGCGAGGCTATTGTTATTCCTCACAGGCTTAGACTATTATTGTATATCATTTGTACGTTTCGGGAAACGTTTGCGACTTCAATTATTGCACAGCGCCATCTATTGGCTTGTAAGGGTTCCACTGCCTATAATTGTTGTATAATTCTACAATAAAATGAAGTAAAATTAATGTCTGTGTTTTGAGTAGATTATATTGTTTTTGTGACCTAGTTGATTAATAAAACTACGTTTCAACAGTTTTAAGCGCGGTAATTTAAATTAATTCTCTTCAAGCCACAACATGTTGCGAAGCGGTGGTAAATTAAATTAGGCTCCCATAGAGTAAATAATAACCACAAACAAAATTAAAATGAATAAGTTGGCGGTAGGCTAAATAGAATTTTAACAATACTCATTGTCACTTGACATCTTTGTCTTCCATAATCACGGCTATTAAAAAGTGACCGAAACGTCGGAATAATCAAAATCAAATAAATTATAGCGGTTAAAACCGTTAAAACTTCAGTTTTATTATGTATACTAGTCGCGAAAACTCAAGAAAATATTACCTAGTTGATTTTCAACTTTCAATTACTATTTGCATGCCTGAAAGGCCAAAAACATGTGAAACATAAAATAACATTTTGTCATTTTATGTTTTTAAGTAAATACATGATTTGATTTAACATTCGCTCTTTTTAAAGAACATTGTTTTAGAAATATTTCACGGTTTTTTTTTAATAAAAATAAAGAATTTAAAAACTTAGAACAGAACCCCCGCAAATGCGTGTCCGACTCATACGCGGCCCTTTATTCATTTAACAAGCACAGTTTTTGGTTTGAAACGTTATTTAACTAGCATTTTAAGATATCACAGTTAAAGCTATGAGTAACCCTTGTCCAACAGTTTCCCGCGACTTCTGTCCAGCATTTTGTACTCTCTGTGCGCCGCTTGGACCCGCTTGAACTCTTCTAGAAGTTGGTCGAAGTCTATCGAGGGTTTCGTCTTCTCCACTGTGCCTTCAGACCTGAAATAACGGAAAATCGTAATAAATGAATTATTGAAAGGTATAATAGTAGATTGTTACACGAGAGGTGAAAGTGACCTATTTAGGTGTAAGATGGTTCGGCGCACGAGCGTAGCGGGGGCGCTAATAGTTCGAGTGCCTAAATAGGCCTTTCATCCGAGGTTAACACTGCTTTTCATTTCGAATATGGGGATAGTAAATAAAAACTGATTAGTTAAACAAACAACTACTTCTCTAATGAAATGAGGCGTTAAATTTAGTGAAAAGTAATTTATAAGGATTGTATGTATGTAAGCATTTGTTTTGTTCATTGTAAGAGCGGCCAGTGCACAATAATTAAGTATTCGTACACTGAGCATAAATGTTGTATATAAGGCTTTAATTTTGTTAAACGACACAATAAAGATATCAATCACATTGGGACAATGTAGTTTTAATATTACAATCACCTTAAAACTACGCGCCGCTCCCGCGCATACAACAGTATAAAATGATGTTACAAAATTGTTAATATTTTTTTATTACAATTGACGCCGCGATTTAACAGTGGCTGTAAAAAAGTTGGCCCGCGAGGATTGTGCGGAATGTTGAGATTAGCGACTGACCCTTGGGCGGGGGGCTGCGCGGGCGCACACTGCAGCCGGTTGCGCAGCGCGTGGAAGGCGTCCGTCTGCGGCAGCAGCATCAGCAGCCCGAACAGCGCGCCGCGCAGCTCGCCGCTCTGCGCGCCGCCCAGCAGCTCCAGCCGCAGGTCTGGCAACCCGGTCACAGACCAGTTTTTTATTGCAGGAGTTCAGCAGACGGCCCACTCGATGGAAAGCGGTTACCATCGCCTATGGGCATTTGCAACACCAAAGGCGCTACCAATGCGCCGCTGCTCTCTTAAGGGAGACTGGAACCTGGTCGCTAATGCCGGAACACAACTCAAGGTTGTTATGGCGGCAAAAGGTTAGCAGCCATTTTCATATTGTACCATACGCATTATTACATGCAGCACTACAGATTTTTTTATTAAAATCTCGATACGGTTCTTTACAGTTTCATGCGTTGGAACAATCTGCCGTAAGGAGGCGACAAAACAACCCACAACCAGGTGGTAGGGCATTTGCCCGACTGGATAGCTACCACCCCTGGTCTAGGATATGTCGCCATAACAACCTTGAGTTGTGTTCCAGCATTAGTGGCCAGGCTCCAATCTCCCTTAGAGAGCAGCAGCACATGGGTAGTACCTCTAGTGTTACAAATGTTCATAGGCGATGGTAACCGCTTTCCATCAGGTAGGCCGTCTGCCTGTCTGCTGAACTCACGCAATATAAAAAAAACGGAGTTAGACTGCAAATAACACAAATGTCTTGTTTGCTTCAATATTTAGGAAGCTTTAATTAGTTTTACGTACATTTTTAGGTTGTTAGAAAAATGTCAACACCGATGCGTTTTCAAGAAGACTTCTATTTTGGTGTTACCACTCTAATCCTACTTCCTAATATAAGATTATAAACGCGAAAGTTTGTAAGAATGTATGTTTGTTACTCTTTCACGCAAAAACTACTGAATGGATTTTGATGAAACTTTACGATAATATAGCTTACACGTCAGAATAATTTATAAAGATATAGTGTGAATTATCCAAAATATAATGATTTATATATATAGTAAAACATAAATTACAGAACTATTCAGTGTTGCCATTTGAATGATGGTTCAGTGCCAGCTCGCGACACCTTCTCGTAGACATGACTTAAGGTCTTGTAATGTACTATTAACCGCTCACAACCAACCAGGCTTCACATGTGGTGAGCATATGTCGTGTTCGTGGGAGACCAAAACCAGATATGATTGGACGGCACTTTTGCTGCAAACGAGCGTTTTTCGCAACGTGACGACATAGCGCCTATTTTGCGAGCGAAGACGGATGAGGGACTGTTCCATCCAACCCAGGTCCTCCAGGAAGTCCACCAGTTTATTGAGGTTAACGAAGGTTTCCCGAAAGCTATCTGGACCGTGCACTGAACGGCACACTCGCAACTGATCGTTCCATCAGACGCGCACATCCATCGCAACGTCTGTCCTTATAGCGAACGCAGTACTTGCAAAATGGCGGTTTTGGAGAAAATCAAACTTTTGACTTTTAACGTGTAGCTGCGTGAGGTAGGTAATTAAATAATACTTCAGATGACAAAGAGTGGTATTCATTGTCGAGTACTAACGAGAACTGGGGTGAGAATCTATTTATTTTGGAAACGGTAACCGGTGCAATAAATAGCACAATGTGTGAGCGGGACGGATGATGTGCGAGCAAGATAAAGCAACTATTAATAGCGATGCTCCTGCGTTGCGCTGGCCAGTTCGCCGCTGTCCGCTGCGATGACTGGACGCATGCAGCTCTCATAAAAGGTTTATAAAATAGCTTTAAATTTAATTTTAAGCTTGGGCTATTTTTAAGAATACACAACACTATTCTACTATACAATTTAATACCAAATAAATATTATTTATGTTTCATACTCACAGGCAAAAATAGGAGATTCGATCAATTGCACTAGTTTATCCACTTCAGTCAGGAAATCGACAGTTATCTCTAAATCCCCGCTGTGCACAAGTTAAGAATTTCATTCTGGAAATATCAATTGAACTCTATGCACTTGGATAATATCATCATACCTCAAGGACCTTAAAAGTATAGATCAAACGCTAAATTACAACCTAGCGACTGACATTTTCAAAATGTTACCAGCTAGCGATACATATTTATCTTTTCGATCTATATATATACTACATATACTACAGACGGTCTCTGTGGTTGAGCGGGCTAAGCCTTTGCCGGCCTACCTCACTGCAACGCAGAGGCTCCGGGTTCGATCCCTGGTATAGTAAATTTCGGAAACGTATTTTCTCCGTTATTTACTATGGTCTGGGTGTCTGGGTTCGGCCCCAGAGTGGTCCCGTTGTATATTACCCATAAAACAATCGTGACTTGCTTAATTTAGGGATATACAATAAGTGTGTTTGTCGACCGATTAAAAAAAAAACAATATTACTAATTTCCAAAACAGCCTAAGCCTATTCCTTATAAAATACTTGCTATTGAAAGTCCCGTCAAAATCGGTCCAGCTGTTTCAGAGATTAGCCGAAACATCCGGACAGACAGACAATATTCTAAAAACTGCATTTTCCGAATTTCCTGGTCCGAATTAACAGCCCTGATTTATTCACATTTCTATTTTGACATTACAAACATTTCGATTTTATTTATCTGTATGTTTGTATGTATGTATAGATATAGAAGATTAGATGGAGAGTGTTCATAAGATATTACGTTCCTACAAACTTTAAATAGCATGAATCAATTAAAAAGGATACAAGATGGAGATCAGCCGGTTGCAGTGATGGTAGTTGTGGGTCAGCAGGCAGAGGGCCAGCAGCGAGACGGGGCTGTGGCACCAGCACCCGTACAGCACGCAGAATAAGGTATGTGTCGCCTGGGATATATAATCAGACATTTTGGATACATCACAGTTATTTAACTTCAAAAATAGTTTTTTCTTATCCCTTCTCCACTTCCTCTGATTTTTCTTCTTCTATTTATTGAAGTGAAACTTCTATATAGACGGGGGGGGGGTCTTAGGAATTTTCAAGTCACGAAAAAGCGTTACTGCCGCGTGGAGGAGCGGCATTATCTTAGAGTAGACTATGGATGCGTTTTTTGGTTCCGAATCGAATTCAATTTTTTTGTTTGATAAAATAAAATATATTGAAATAAAAGATGCATTAATTAAAATGTACCTAACCTAACCAAATCATAATTTGCAGTAAACCTGCAAAGAACCGAAATGTGTGCTGGGACACATAGCAGAAGTGAAACTTGAACGGAAAAGTGGAAAAACGGTTTTCAAATTGGACAAGTACATTAACAATCTGCCCGTAAAACTTCAAGTTAAAATTTTGTTGCGATTTGTTTTTATACTTGTCCATTGAAGTTTTTTATTTTATCAGACCTCTTAGACAAGTGGCATTAGTGGAGAACAAATAGAATAGAAGCATGCTTATGTTAATTTGATTTTTGAATATAATGACTTTTATATTGCTACAACTTAGGCTCCGACAAAGGCAAATTCCACGTATAGATCTGTAAAGCACATTTTATTACCTGTCGGCATTTGAACTAATTGTAATCCTTTTATGATCGTCTTCTTTTGATCACTTTATTTATTGGCATACGTTTCTAGTTATTGTGGAGAACAGCCTATTGTACTCGTTTACGGCCGCTCAGGAGCATCATTAGCCACGTGTTACGGATTATAAATACAAGCTAATTCTAGGAAATTAGATCCACGTTGCCGGGCGGGCACATTTGCATTTGTGAAATATAAAACGATGGCCTGATTGAAAGAGGCGCTCAGTTGAGCTACAACTACGATCAAGGCGTGACGTGTGTTTATTCAGAAATCTAATATTGACGGACTTGCGCGTTTTATTGAATTACGATCTTCTGCATTACGTTTGGATTTGTTGCGTTTGGTTATATTTGTACCTGTGTTATACGTGTTTGTATGGTTCTAATAAACTCTATAATAATTCTAACGGCATTTCAAGTCGAGTCCCGTAAACTCGTAACAATATTTAACATGTATCACGATTTTTGTTTAGGACATGATAATTATGACTTAAGAATGATATAGATAAATAAACATATTGTATTTTTTTTTTTGTGGAATTGTATTATTAAATTCCTTTTTATTTAATCTAATTTTCCAATATTGTATCAAAACTTAGCTAATATGTGTAATAATTTATGTGTTTTATATTGTAAGAATTATAATGATTGTATGTTTCCCAAATAAATTAAATAAATAAATGCTGAGCTAGGACCAATTTAGAGCTAGTTATGAACTCTTCCCGACCATCTATATTGGATTAATAAACATACGACTAGCTGAGTAAGCTTTCTCCAGCGCGAGGCCCACAGATGCATGTCAGCATTTATTAACTTTAATTTTTGTCTCTTAGATTATTCATTATTAAACGAGAGAACTGCATTTCGGTCGTACATGTATTTTGTGTTTCTTTTAAAAGCCCATCTGGCCCGAGCCAAGACTTGACTAGCTACACTTGCTTCGTTTTTTTTTTATTTAGCGCATGTTACATTTATTTATTTATGCTAGTGTAACGTATTCTCATGTGTGTTGTAGTTCTCAATAAAAAAAAATCTATCAAAAAATATATGAGATGGACATATTCGTTACAATAAATATTATGTCATTTTCATTCTATTCGTTTAGCGCTAATGCCACTTGTCTAAAGGGGCAGAACCTATTCTCCTATGTATTGTTCTGTCTTTTCATCTTTTAGGATTATAGGGGTTTGTCTATTTATATATTCTTAATACTAATTTCTACTAACTTAACGTGATACTCAAGTCTTTATTAAATTATGTTAAACATGATATTAATTTGTAAGATTAATGCAAGCGATATTACAATGAACAGTGTGAATCGAAAGAGAATGTAGTGCCAAGAATGACAAAACAAGCATATTGACAGCAGTGTGAGTGGTAGAGTCGTTATAGGCCCATTTTCTATATCTTATCGACCGTTCATTTGCCCAACTATCAGTTAATATTTGACATAAGCTCCATTAAACTAATTTCAAAATTCTACTGATGGTAAGGCAAGTAAATTAATACCGGCCAATAAAGAGTAGAGAGCATATGTAACATCGTCAAATTGGACCTATGGCTCAAAGACCCCCATAATCAATATATAAATAAAAATAATCGCTGAAGTGTATGTACGCGCATAATTTGAGAACGACTTCACCGAATTCGATTTCGTGTTGACGAAATGTGACATTGTGTGACAAGAGGTGAGAGAGGGTCCTAAATTTCATGATATTACGCTTCAAAATCTTCAAAACATTTCCGACTCGATCTTTATGAATATAGTGTTTAAATTATTAAGAAATAATTACGGAACTGCTACTTTAATTCCAAAATTGCAAAATATGTGATGTCACATTAGGGAGGGAGGAGTATCACGAATGTGACCAGCTGTGACTCTAAGATCACCTCACCGGCTTGTCGAAGTTCCTCAGCTGCAGCCTCAGGTCGTACAGTTCGGCGGACGTGAGCAGGATGGTGCTGAGCACGTCCACCATGGTGGCCGCGAAGCGCAGGTTCCTCTCCTGCACCGAGGATCCTCGACAGCGCCTTGTATATGTCCTCGGCGTTCAGCAGCACGCACAGCTGCCTGCCATAACACAGATAAACATCAGCAAACAAACACATATCCTTCTTCTCCTTTCTACCACCGCATTCCTTAGCATCGGTTGGACAGTCCTCTCAAATCCCTTGAGCCACTTCGCTCATGTACGCAACGGTTCTCTAGAACGCTTCTCTTGCACAAAGTGGTAGTGTCCGTGCAGGAATGGAGAAAGAATACAATTTCTTCAACAATCCACAGCCAGGTATTTGCCCATCGGGATAGCTACCACTCTTGGTCTAAAGTATGCTGCCATAACAACCTTGAGTTGTGTTCCGGCATCAGTGGCCAGGTTTCAGTCTCCCTTAAGAGAGCAGCAGCGCATTTGTAGCAAACGTTCATAGGCGATGGTAACCGCTTTCCATCAGGTGGGCCGTTTGACTGTCTGGTGTACTTTAGCAATAAAAAAAACTTGGTGGGAAAATAATAGGGGATGTCTAAACTCTAGCAACTCTAATATTGGTGTTGCTCTTTTTTAGATTCGGATAATGTTAAAATTAAAATTAAATTCGCTTTGTTTATGATTCACTGACTTAGACTATAGATAAAATAGAATATTGCCAGAGGGCAAAAAAAAATAGTTCTCGTTCTAGACGTTATGGTCATGTTATACTTACAAGCATAGCAAAGTGTACTTGTTTTATGGAATACAAATATAACCTAATGTATTCTACACGAAACTTTATGGCACGAATAAACGCATAAGATTTCTGTGCCACAGTCGACTGTGTTTTAGTGTATATGAATGTAAGCATATTGGACAATATATTTAAAAAAAAACAAAATGTAGATGGCGCTAGGACGACATCACCTTATAATGAAGGCGCCCCTGTCCTCCAGGAGGTTGTCGTCGGCCGACAGCAGCCTCAGCAGAGCTTGCAGGAACTTGTAGTAATACGGGCTCGACTCCAAATCACCTACACATTAATATTATACAGAACAACTAGAGTTTACCCGCCAACCTCTGGTGCGTATCTCTTGTTTAAAGAGCAGGCGGTACAGGTTACATTCTATTATTTTTTTATGTATTTGCCCCCAGGAGATCCACTTCATTTTATATCGCAAACTATACCATCCCCCATCTATCTGTAAACTACCTAAGTGACAAAACTTGACAAAAATGACAAAAGTGAACCAACGGTACCAAGTGGATGAAATGGACAAAATCACAAAACCTATCCTAGTTTTCAATTATCCGGGGTGAAAAGATCCCTTGGCCACCCTCGGTATTGAAATTACATATGTATCGAGTTTCAGCCAAATCGGTCCAATAGTCTTTCCATTCAAGGATAACAAACACAGAGACAAATATATATTTTCATCCCGGAAACTATCCCACTTTTCGGGATAAAAAGTATCCTACGTTCATCCTCGGTATCGAAAATATATATATATAATGAGTTTCAGCCAAATCGGTCCAGTAGTTTTCCCGTGAAAACGGAACAGACAGACAGAGTTACTTTCGCATTTATAATATTAATAGGGATGTTTTTAATCCCGAAGGACAAGTCTGTTCAGTCAAAAGTATTTTACTAAGTTTCCACGACTAGTGCACATACTCAAAACTAAGTTACTATCGCTTAAAATTTGACACGAGTTCCATACAAGTAATGTCAAAATTCAACCTATGACAGAAACCGAGTGAATGAATAGTAAGACATAGGAACAAGTCATTACTCGGATCGAGCACGACCGGTTCGGCGTGAATTGAATAAGGTGCTGGATGGTCAGATTTTATCTCTCTTTTCTTTCACCATATCCCAATTAATTGGGATCTGCACAATATGTCTTTTCCTTCCACACTATTCTGACATACATCTTCTGTCACACCACAAATCATCATATCATCCTTCACACAATCCATCCATCTTTTTTGCCCATACCACCTTAATCTTCTTCCTCTCAATTTTTCAGTAACTGGTGCAATTTTCAAAGATCTCCTTATGTACTCATTTCTCACCTTACCCATTCTTGTAGCACACATCCATCTCAGCTGAGGGGAGACGTTTGTGGTTTATCACTTATCACATAATTATAATAACAGCCCATAAATGTCCCACTGCTGGGCTCGGGCCTCCCATTATAGGAGGAACGGACAGTATACCCCGCCACGCTTGTCCACAGGTTTGACACATCGGTTACTCAATGTGCAGGTTTCATCACGATGTTTTCCTTCACCGCTATTAGCACATGGTAATTGTAACAATATGCACATCAAGTCAGAAAACTGGATCGAACCCGCGCCCTTTGAGTATGGGACGCGTTCGCTAGCCATTACGTTACCCCGACTTCATGTTTATAACAGATATGCCCGTGTTAGGTAATATGCAGGTATTTAATAGATTAAAACTATGTATTTGCCGTGCTAAGAACATACTGTGACTTTAAATTGAGGGTACTTATGTTTTTCTTAATGTACCTGCACTTTAGAGGGTGAACGCTGTGTTATTGGTTCGACAATATAAAAGGAGGTGAAATCGCCTAGACGGGACATTCTACATTCGGCGGTTGAAGAGCGCGAAAGCTCTGTTGGACAAGGAGCACATAATATGCAGTGGTCAATAATTACGGTCCGATAATAGCAGTATTCTTTGAGGGCAAATTGCTGCTCGACACCTGACAAGCGTGGACGCAACTCTTGGGGTTGTCCTAATATTTCTGTGTATTATTGTGCTATATTTAATATTGTAATTACAATCATTCTAGTGTAATAAACTTTGATTATAATATTTCAGATTATTATTGTGTTATACGTCGGCTTTGAGCTGACACCCGATAATTCGTCCACCCTCGACTTGAAATTCCCGCGGGATTCCTGGGATAAAATGTATCCGACAGTAACGTGTTCAGAGAAACGGGTAAGCAGACAAGAAATCAAAAAAAATGCATCCTGTCCTCCGTCTATTCGAGTCTTTTTTTTTAAATAGCTATATTTAACATTTCATATCTTTACAGTAAAATAACACATTCAATATTTTATAGGTTATGAAGTAAAATGTCATTTGTTGCCTCATGTCAGTGACATGGCACACAGAATTTGGTAATACTCGGCAAGCACTCTAGCGAATTGTATTCGAATAAATGATTCGATACAAGTTTGTTACACGATTATTTATTTTGATATTAATTTAGAGGTAACGTATTTATTGTTGGTTTTATTAAAAAGTATTTATTTGTTTTTACTAAAGTTCTCAAAATGTGTATAATAATGTATAACGAATGTAATTACGTCGCTATTTCTTCGAGTAAAGTTTTTCGTTCTTTCTATATATACAGACACGGCATTTTTAGAATTTTATAATTTAGATGTTTTTGAGCAAAGGAATAAGTTGTCTTCTTGTATCCCTAAGAAGATTATGGTCACTTACTGGTGGTGGAGTGGGTGGCGCCCTCTTGCGGTGGCGAGCAGGAGCATATCTCGGCGAGCACGGCCAGCGAGCGGCGCACCACGTCGTCTGAGGCGTCCGTCAGGCTGCCCACCACGCTCACGAACACCTTCTCCGTCTCCACGAACATCTACCTCCAAACAGACTCGCCCGTGAGGGGGAAGACCGCCACCCCGAGTCTGCTATTACAACCGTCTCGGAATGGTCGTTCACTGGCATTAGATAACTTGACATTTCCAATAGCCAATAGCACTATTTTTAATAGTAATGTTTTTTTAATTTTTTTTATTGCAAGAGTTCAGCAGACAGGCTAATGGCCCACTTGATGGAAAGCGGTTACCATCGCCTATGGGCATTTGCAACACCAAAAGTGCTACAAATGCGCTGCTGCTCTCTTAAGGGAGACTGGAACTGTCTGTCTGTCTGTCTGTCTGTTCCGTTTTCACGGAATAACTACTGGACCGATTTCGCTGAAACTCAGTGTGTATATATATATATATATATACATTTTTTTTTCGATGCCGCGGATGAACATAGGATACTTTTTATCCCAAAAAATGGGATAGTTTCCGGGATAAAAATATATTTGTCTTTCTGTTTGTTATGCTTTTACGGAAAACTATTGGACTGATTTGGCTGAAATTCGGTATATATATATAATTTTTTATACCGAGGGTGGCCAAGGAATACTTTTATCCTGGATAATGGGATAGATTTATGTAAAGCTTATCCCAAAAAGTGAGATAGGTTTTTTGTGATTTTGTCCATTTCATCCACTTGGTCCCGTTGGTCCCGTAGGTCCCGTTGGTCTCCGTTGGTCCCCGTGGTCCACTTGGTTCATTTTTGTCACTTAGACAGATAACATAGTTTACAGATAGATGGGGAATGGTACAGTTTGCGATATAAAATTAAGTGAATCTTTAAAGAGCAGGCGGTACAGGTTATACTGTATACAAGAGATAGGCACCGGGGGTTGACCCGCGGCGCAGCCGCGGGGTCAACTCTAGTCAGTTATAAACACAGTATAAGCTTCGCCAAGTTTTCTCGTTAACCATACCGCAATGCTTGATGACGAAAGTCTTCGAGCAGTGCGCCCTTCCCGTCCTGACCTTTGGAGCCGAGACGTAAACACTGACAGCAGGTTCCAAGTCGCTCAACGGGCTATGGAGCAAGAGACTTTTCTTATGGATAGAATTAGAAATGAGGGTATCCGTAAGAGAACCAAGGCAATCAACATGGCTCACAAAATTAGCAAGTTGAAGTGACAGTGAGTCGGTCCGTCTGCCGCAGGACCGAAGGCCGCCCTCCAGCCCGATGGACTAACGACCTGCGCAAGGTCGCTGGATGAAGAAGATGGAGGACAGAAATGAGTGGCGACGACTTGAAGAGGACTGCGATCGGCTGACGACGACGATAGTATAAATAGACGACCCGGCAAACGTTGTCTTGCTCTGAAATATAAAGATCTAGGTCCCGATTGCACCGCCATCCACTGGGTCACACTGGGGATTTAAACCAACGAGGGCCCTACTCGAACAAACACAAAAAAATCGTCTGAATCCTGCAACCCGACTCCAACGCCATCTGGCGGGTCGCGAATGTAAAAGATTCTCGAATCCATTTGAACACACAAAAAATTAAATATTCGTACGCTCTTAGGGTAATGACATGTAATACGCCTGTGAACTTAACATCTTCTTATCACTACCATGCCATTACCACTAGTACCATGCCATTGACAGATAAAGCTTTATCAATGCAGGAACGGAAAAAGAATACATTGGGCCGGCCTGTCGTAAGAGACGACAAAATAACCCACAGCCAGGTGGTAGGGTATTTGCCCGACTGGATGGCTACCACCCCTGGTCTAGAGTATGCTGCCATAACAACCTTGATGTGTTCCGGCATTAGTGACCAGGTTCCAGTCCAACTTTCCATCAAGTGGGCCATCTGCCTGTCTGCTGAACAGGCAATAAATATTAAAAAAGTGGAGGGACTTAGGGCCCAGGCTAGCTGAACATCACTCCCATAACCAGCAGCACTTTTCATTAAACAATCTGATATTATTTGCATTTTTCTTGCTATCAACATACAAGTATATACTCAAGACAAAAAAAGAAATGTTCCCTAACATTAATCTAATTGCAGTTTTCACTATCTATAGCAGCAAAAAAAAAAAAAAACAAATTAAGTTGCATTTGAGAACTTTTTTGAGGGTCATACATATACGTAAAGCTGCTTTATAATGCGATCCAATCTGTCAAATGTCACTTGAAAAGTATGATTTGCAAAAAACTTATTTGCATATCAATACTTATTATCCTCCCGGATTAGGGAATCCTTTGTGTGTTGGATTTGTAACATGATATTGTTTTTCTACTTGTTTTATAACCATCATTAGCGTCGAACTAATCCTTATTGTTATTGTTTTCGACTTTGTTAGCCGTTCGCAGGTGTGCAAGTTACTATTTCTCGGAAACTCTGTGCTTGCGGTCAATTTTTTTTGTACTGTGTAGTTAGTATAAGACGATGCCCGAATGGAGGGGCGGGCAGTCAAGCGACGACTACGAGACGAGTAAGACTTTTGTAGTATTCTCGATTAGCGATATAGACGACGGACTTTGAGCGTTCGGATTGCATTGAATCGTGCAGTGTGAACTGGTTGCATCCAGTTTTATTTGTATTTGTTTTATACGTGTTTGTACAGTTCTAATAAATTCTATAGTAGTTCCAACGGCATTTTTAATTCGAGTCCTGTAGCTCGTAACAATATTTAATTATTTAAAGTCATAATTCGACAGCTATGACGTCACAATATGGCGCAAAGTCGATCCAATTCTCATTTGAATCGCATAGTACAACTTATTATAACTGATCTATCCTTTCTCCGCGTAAGACAACTTCGTCATACCTCTCCAGGTAGCTTATTGTAAAGATGCAGGATCCAATCCAACGCCGCCACTTTGGTGTGCACCGAACTGTGGCGGAGCAGCTGCGTGAGCACCCCCACAACAGCCTCCAGCTCCAGCTTGCCCTCCTCCTCACCTTCCTGAGGAGGAGGCTCCTCTGACACCACCAGCTTCGTCAGCTGGAAGTTCACGGTCGCCGCGGTCTCTCTTATACCTGGGTTCGTCATCTTAAGGATGTAATACAGACTAACATTCATATTGTAAAAAATGTATTTAAAAATATATTATACCGGTAAGTAATGTTTAAGATGCATTGGTTTCACACATCAATAGTCTTACTATGCAGGGTCTATCGGGATACTTTTTTTCGGTGTAACAACATACTCATTTGGCTAGAAAAACTACCTTCAGTGACATACTATTTCAAAACTATTTATCAAACCTATTGGACGCGATGCAATATTTTGATACAGTTTTTACATATTTAGCAAATATAAGACCAACAGACAATGTTTCTCATTCCAAACGAAGCAAGTCGTATTCCTCATCATCATAATCACAATTTAACCCTATAAGCCATCTTATACTAATATAAAGCTGAAGAGTTTGTTTGTTTGTTTGCTTGAACGCGCTAATCTCAGGAACTACTGGTCTGATTTGAAAGTCTTTCAGTGTTAGGTAGCCCATTTATCGAGGAAGGCTATCCTTATTAATATTATAAATGCGAAAGTAACTGTCTGTTTGTCCGTCTGTCTGTTCCGTTTTCACGATAAAACTACTGGACCGATTTGGTTGAAACTCAGTATATATAAATATATATATATTTTCGATGCCGAGGATGAACATAGGATACTTTTTATCCCGAAAAATGGGATAGTTTGCGGGATAAAAATATATTTGTCTATTTGTTTGTTATGCTTTTACGGGTAAACAATTTGACCGATTTGGCTGAAATTTGGTATATATGTAACTAGAGTTTACCCCGCGGGTCAAACTCTAGTAGGCTATATATCATCACGCTAATACCAATAGGGGCGGGGAGCACCAATGAAGAATATTTGAAAATCGCGGGTTTTTTTTACTTTTTTCTTCAACTATTCCACGCAGACGAAGTCGCGGGCAGAAGCTAGTTACAATATAAAACTTTTGTAATCATGATTTGTTTTCTTTTTCAATGTTTTTATCTTGAGTAATGTATTGTACACTAGTGTTCCCGGCAGACGTCTTGCTCTAAAAAAAAAAATCTAGAACCCGATTCCAGCGCCACCTACCGGATCTAATTGTGAATCTAAACCACCTCCGGACACACTCAAACACACATAAGATTTCATCGAAATCCTAGAACCCGATTCCAGCGCCAAGTGTTTTGTTTAGATTGACATTTCTAAATTCGTGATATCTTTTGAATGGAAAGTCCGATTTGAATAATTCAAAAAGTAATCTACAGGTATTGAAACAGTCTTGAATACGAAACGATTTGTTTGAATAAAGGTTAATACACAGGTATGGAGACCTTGGTCTAATTTCTATAAACTTATAAAATGCAAAAAAAAAATAGTTATTGGGACATATAGTATCGCGAAGTGTTTTGTAGGTATTGATTTCTTCTTTAATATTGTACAACATTTTTTTGTTCTATCATGAATAATTTCCGCAGCGCATGCGATGAAAAACATTTTATGACAAATTTTTCTACATCTTGAATTGCTTTATTGAAGTTTTAGTAGGGATCCCTAATTTTTTGTAGTAATAAATAAGCCTGTACTCAGAGATAATATGTCATTCGAATGGTGAAAGAATTTTTGAAATCGGTCTAGTAGTTTTTGAGTTTATTCGTTACAAACATACAAAAATACAAATCATTCCTCTTTACAAAATTAGTATAGATAAGAGGAACTATAACATTTATATGTCCTTGGGCAAAACTAGTCCTTACTTGTCGTATTTGGGCACTTATCGATGTTTACGAGTAACTTTTTCGTTGTGTTCCGGCATCAACGGCCAGGTAACAGTCTCCCTCAAGAGAGCAGCAGCGCATTTGTAGCACCTGTTCAGAGTGTTTCATACCTATACAATTTTTGTTCTGATTGATAGCTTTTTGACCATCTTATATTGTTGGATCTTGGTGTGGTATACAGTAGACAATCACAATATCAATCCTTATAGGTTTGGAAGTTGGACAGCTGGCGACCTATGGCGACCAGTAATGACAAGTATCAAAATGAAATATTGTATTATTCCTAGAAATACATGATTCAATACATTTTACCAGTTTCACTGGTGTGCAAGTAGGCAGGATCTTAATCGTCATTCTTTAAGTAGTTGTTCCTATTTATTCTATTAAATACCTTTTATGTAATTTGGATAATATTTATTACCTTTATTTATTAAGTATATAGATATCTGTTTTTAATTAAATTGTTATTATTAATTATGTATTGATATTGTTTCAAATTTGTCATTAAGGAATGCGTTTGTGGAATAATATGATTTGTCTATTAACAATTTCTTTAGTTTTGTTTGCATATATTTAAAAGTATTGTTTTTAACGGTTTTGGTAGTTTATTAAATATTGCAGGTGCCATTTTGTAAACACTCACTCTTATCCAACAGTGCCGTATTATATTGTTACAAGTTGGGCCAAATACAAGGGATGCACATCTCTCTGCCATAAAACCTGGTTATTGCCCTTCCTCTATTCGGAGTTCTTTTGTTTAGACAATAGCCTATTGTAATTGTTTATGGCCGTTCGCAGACATAATCCTGCAGGTGTGTAGAATTATGTTTTCTGGGAATAGCGTCGATGGTGGCGCAGGTGTAATTCGTGGAAATCATTGTTTACACGGTCCTAAGCTGAGTATAAAGGGGTGTCCGAACGGAGAGATGAGCAGTCAAGCGATGACTACGATACGAGTAAGAGGTTTCTAGTACTCTCGATTAGCGATATAGACGACGGACTTTGCACGTGTCGATTTGCATCGAATCGTGCAGTGAACTGGTTGCATCCAGTTTTATTTGTATTTGTGTTATAGGTGTTTGTACAGTTCTAATAAACTCTATAGTAATTCCAACGGCATTTATTTTAATTACAGTCCTATAGCTCGTAACAATATCTATTAACACAGAATACATTTGATAATGAAAATAAAGTGGAACATTAGGCTATGTCTTCACCTACCAGTATATCTAGACACATGCCATTTTCACTGTTCAATTAATTATGCTGAAAAGGATACTTTTCCTGGGCTCATCGGAGTATGCCAAACAGGGCAACACCGCGCACAGGATCCCGGAGGCGTAGGGCAACATCGAGACACCGGCCAACTCCACAAACTCCTTTATCCACGTTATTGCAGTCAACTGCGAAATAACACCGCTTATATATTGGCCTTTCTATCTCTTACGAATTTGACAAGTCTCAAAACAAAGCTATGTCTTACAACTACCAGAATTTCTAGAAGTGTCAATTTCACTTAGGCTACGTACCACTTAGGCTTACAACGACTACGCTCATGCACGCGATTTTTGCTGGTCCACTTACTTGTGGGCGTTACAATCATAAACTCGAGTGGAATGGATTATTCGACGCACCTGTTGAACTGGATCGTTGTGAACGCTGTGCGTAGCGAAAATTATGACGTCATTAGTATCTTTTTTCCGCAGCGTGAGGAAAGCATAAGGTAGGTCAGTCTCCGGTCGGCCGTCCCAAATATCGCTGGAAAAACAGAGTGGAGGCTGACCTGCCGGAGCTACGAGCCAATAATTGGCAAGAAACTGCGCAGGACAGAGAAAAATGGCATGCTCTCGTTTCGGAGGCCAAGACCCACTTTCGATTGCGGAGCCAACGGAGTAAGTAAGTAAGTTAGTGACGTTTTCGCCGCGACCATGACGCCCGCGGTCGCTATGTGGAACAGCTCAAGGAGCATTTTGAGCGTTGTGAACTATAGGAGGAACGCGCCCTAAGCCATTCACCAAAGCGGTTACTTTACGCCCCAAATAAATATTACCCAATAACTCTAATACCTAACAGACAATTTGGAAGTGTATGTTAAAACTTACTTGTAGTAATTCTTCTGGTGATTGCGCGTGCGTTATTAGTATATTAATCATGGCCTGGAAATCTACCCTCGTTGGGTCCTTCTTTATATTTCTCAGAAATTCACTCAACTGGACGTCACACCTGGAATCATCCGTCCAAAATAACCCCTATCCATGTCATGGGACGAGGCGACAAAAGAACCCCACAGCCTAGTGGTAGGGCATTTGTCTGTTTGGATTGCTACCACCCCTGGTTTAGATTTAGAGTATACTGACGTAACAACTTTGAGTTGTGTTCCGGCATTAGTCGTCAGGTTCCAGTACCCCCTATGGACAGCAGCACATTGGTAGCGCCTTTGGTGTTGCAAATGTCCAAAGGCGAGGGTAACCACTTTACATCAGTTAGGTCATCAGTCTGTCTGATACACTCCAGAAATATAAATAATAGCACATAAGGAGTGAAACAAGTTGTTAGTTGCCCAAAGATTCTACAATAGATCCTGGCTCCGATATGGGGTATGTACGATAACTGGCAGAAAAAATACGAAATCGAAGAGTTGGTGGGCGAGCCAAATATATTATAAGCGAGAGCAAGGCACATAACCTTCGCTGGCTTGCCTACCTACCAAGAACTGCAGAAGATAATTGCTGAAGAGTTTTGTTATGCCCCTTTTTCTCCTTAAACAGTAGCAAAAATTGCTATGAAATTGGTTGTAGACTTGTGACTTTCAATAAGTAATATGTAAGATTCTATTTAGCAATAAATACATTCATTTTCTTATATTTTTCGAAGTGTAATCCATCATTGCCATCCCCCTGTTTCACAGTTGGCAGATACTATGATAGTTTAAAACCAACATTACGTCGTCAGCCTTGGTTCTTCAACTACAGTAACCACCTAAGAAAATTGTGCTGTGGCCTTCCGCCTCATGAAATAAATCACACCGTCGTCTCAGCACGTCGTAGATACACGATCGACGAAGATGCGCGAGCGCAGCCCGCTGTCGGGTGCGCCTGCGCGGCCCATGTACACACTTGAGTCGTTCGATCGTGAGTGCAGCGGAATGACCTTGTGAAGTGTCACGCGTACATACCGTCTTGCGATCGACATATATTTTTGTCGTGTGTTTTGTTCTTGTTAATATTATATAATAAATTTACACAACAGCAGCTTAATGTTCACTAATAAATTATCAACTCCCTCTACTTTGTGAACGTTATTGGGTGCTAGAAGGCTACGCCGCGCCACCCACAAGCGCCGACCCCACAATGCCAACTATAATTCACCTGCGTCTTGGCCACTGTTGGTCATCTGTATTTCTTACAAAATTAAGAATTCGCGACAATTCTGCCAGAGTGCGGCTTAGCTGAGGGCTGTACATCATATTTTTTTAAGGTCTCAAAATTATTTTTCCCTCTTGCAGTATCTTAACCAAAGATTTTCCCCGCCTGTCAACGTTGACTTTCTCCTAACCATAGCTGATAGTAAACATGTATAGGTATACATGTATATGTCAATAATTTTATGGGAGCTGCATACGTCAAGTCATCGCAGCGGACAACGAACTACTGGCTAGCGCAACGCGGGAGCGCACATATTAATAGTTACTCTATCTCGCTCGCACATCATCCGTCCCGCTCACACACTGTGCTATATATTGTACAAGCTGTACCACTTGTTAATATTTGTACTTAAGGTTACCGTTTCCAAAATAAATCAGTTCACATCAGCACTCGACAGTGAATACTACCCTCTACCATCTGAAGTATCGTTTAATCTCTACCTCTCGCTGCTACAATTTTAACAACGAATAACATTTATCTTAGTTAGTCTAACATTGTATGTTTTGTTTTGTCCTCAGGATCACAGAAAGTGATTTGGAAGATTACCGGCCAAATTGTTCTCTTTGTATTTATATTTTTATATGCACCTGACGTTTTACCAACTACTGTCTTCTTCTTCTTCAGATAATCTCAGTCCACTGCTGGACGTAGGCCTCCCCAAGTACACGCCACATATCCCGGTCTTCCGTCTTCCTCATCCAGCCCCTGCCTACGATCTTACGCAGATCGTCAGTCCACTGGGCTGGCGGGCGTCCTACACTACGTTTGCCGAGACGTGGTCTCCATTCCAGGACTCGTTTGCTCCATCGGCCGTCGGTCCTGCGACAGCGGTGACCGGCCCACTGCCACTTCAACTTGCTAATTTTGCGAGCTATATCGGTTACCAATTGTACAACTAACCACTGTGACATTGGCGAAATCAATACAAATTGTGTTGGCGCCATAATTCCTTCAAAAAAGAAGAAAGAAGACATCCCACCGATCGGGGATAGCAGTACTATATTGTTAGATTCCTGATGTCTTGCTAACATTTTTTTTTTGAGGCAGGGGCAAATGGTACGTACACTACCGGGTCCTTTACTGGGATTAGACCAAAGCAATGAGAGTTATCCACTGAAGATAGCGCAGATAACAGAGTCGATTGCCGGATAGTATGGAGACTCGGCAAGGTACCCCTATTAAAGAGGTAACGCATGGGCTAATACCCCCTAAAGCCCCCTTCCACCCATATGGCCCCGCGCTCATTGGAGGAAAAGCGTGAGATTTAGAACGTAGTTACGCCCACACTGATTCTTGCTAACTATCTCAACGCCCATCTGTTTGTCTCTCTAGATATTGCTGAAATCACATGGTGAATGTTGATCTTTGTGAGCTTCAAGCCTGTAACTGGTTGGAGACAGCATTGGACAGAGGAGTGAAGTATTCTCATTTCGGGGGCCAGATCACACTTTGGGTCTTTAAGACGCAGCAGTTATATACAAACAATTATTATAGTTACATTCTCCTAATCTCTGAGTTGGCGTCGTCCAGCATCTTGAAGAGACCATCGAGCAGCTCCGGCAGGTGGACTATGAGATCGATGTCTGGCACTGCGTCCAAAACGGACACCCACGACACGACGAACTGGCGTGCGAACGCGTTGCGCGTGTAGATCCTCTCGCGCAGCATCGGGATGAAGGAGGCCAGGTCGAAGCTCGCGCTCTCCGTCACTATATCCTGGAACGGAAGGCCGATATCAGAACCAGAGACCGACAGCGCGCTGGTAATGTCTCTGGTGTTGCAACTGTCTGTAGGCTACGGTAACCACTTACCACCAGCTGGCCCGTCGGCCTGCTTTGCTCTTCCAATAAAATAAAGCTACCGAAATACCATCATATATGATTAACGGATTTAAGAGGGTATTCTGGTTTAGGAGTCCGAATTTTAGGTGTCTTTTTCGGTCGCGATAAAAATACAACAAATATTTCTACTGTCCATTTTTTTATAAGTATTTTATTGATATTTAAATAGCACAAAACATTAATAAATTTAAAAAAGATCAAAAACTGCAGACCGGCAAAGTGGGGACTGATTAAAAAAATGGCACAACCTGGTGTGCAGGATATCAATCCTTCCAGTGACCTGAAATGGAAAACAATTAATAGTTCTTAAAGAGGAAGAATTCAGTTATCACACTACGAGAACTTTGCCATTTTTTTTAATCAGTCCCACCTTTGGCGGTCTACATATTTTTTTTTTTTTTTTAATTTTTTAATAATATGTACTATTTAATTATCAATAAAATACTTATAAAAAATGGATAGTAGAAATATTTGTTGTTTTTTTTATCGCGACCGAAAATAACACCTAGAATTCGGGCTTCCAAACCAGAATACCCCCTTAAGTGGATCTTGTATTGTTCACAAAGACAATACAGTCAGCATTTCATATAAATACTACAGTCTCGCACTAAAATAACAAAATATAGAATCCAATTGCAGCACCACCTACCGAGTCCGATTGTGAATCTAAACCATCCCGGGATCCACTTACACACAAAAAATGTCATCAAAGTCGGTTCAACCGTTTAAGAGTTCAGTGACATACACACGAACAGAAGAATTTTATATATAAAGATTTAAGATTCTTACTAGATTTCTAAGCAAATCATAACATATCAAATGTTATGTTAAACATAACCAGTACATTTACCTACCTATACAATATGCATTTTAACACAATTTTATAAAAAATGGAAACAACAAAAACACTTGACACCAACATGCCAACTGTATGCTTTATCGCAATTTGTATTTACAGTTGTATGCTACACTATTTGCCTTTTATCGTCGTAGTGTGTAATGTATGAGTCAGTGAACGCTTTTAGAGCTCTGTAAGCGCGCCAGATAAACTATTTAATGTTGTAAATTATACATTTATTTTTTACGTACTAGGGCCACGCTGGAATCATTGTTTTGATTACAGATCCAGCTCGTTCGGTGTGAAACGACGCTCTCACGGGATATCGGCGTGAAACTGTTAGCCTTTTTGTGTTTCGATGAGTGAGAGTTCTGATGACCCATTTTCCTATTCCTATCTCATTCCTCTTGGTGCAACACTGCTGACTAAGAGACTATATTTGTTTTACAAAAACGAGCAGTAAGGTCAATTTACAACCTCGGCCCGCGAGTCTCAAGAGAACGCTTTAAGAAAATCGATATTACGACGGCCGCCTGCCAATATATTTCTAATACTAATGGTCGAAATTCGACCATAATTAATTTAAATTATAAGTTTGAACATTATTAAGGTTCTGTTGTCAAAGACTATACTTCTATAATCACAGATTTCGCAAAGGCTAAACTGTTAATTTGACTTGAACAATAAACAAAAGAGTATATGTGCGCGTGTGTGTCAAATACATGGTAGTGTGTGTAATGTTTTATTTATTGATTTAATGTATTTTTTATGCATAATAAAAAAAAATATTAGCATTCTGCACACCTCTGTATAAACTATAAATCTGTGAAATTTCATACTCGTCCGTCCGCGCAATTTTCATAAAAAGGGGTACAAAGTTTTTGCTTCACGTATTAGCATAATAATAGTTTAAATTCGTAATAATTTGAGTGCGTATAAACAATATAAGGACATTAACAGTTTCAACACCAGGCATAGTAATAGACTGATGTTGCCATCTTTTAGATTACAAAAAGTATTGTATACGCTTGGTACACGCTTCTTCAATAAGATTCCGAATGAAATGTTAGATCTGCCTTTCACTAAATTTAAAACCAAATTAAAAAGTATCTTGCTAAAAACGAAATGTGTGATGGAAGCATTTAAACTCAACAAAATTTTAGCTTGAAGTTTTACGGGTGTCAAATTGGACAAGTACATTAACAATCTGCCCGTAAAACTTCAAGTTAAAATTTTGTTGTGATTCGTTTTGCCATTTGTCCGTTGAAGTTTCATTTATACTATGTCTCCCAGAACACATTTCGATTTGTCATACATATAAATGAAAATTTAATTTTACTTCCTAGTCTATGTACACCGATTCGCAACGTGTTATTGCTGTTAAGGAGAAGAAGCGGCAAGAAACTCGACAGCAACAAGTCTAGCTAAAAACTGATTGACTCAAATATTTTTTTTATAAATTTTATACAGAAATATGTTGCACAATTACTTTTCGAAGAATTAATGGAGTTGTCGCAAACAGTGCATACTCAGTAAGACAAAGACACAGCAAGAGGAAAGAAGCATATTATTATTGATGTAATAATAACAAGACGTACTAAAAGTTTGTACTGCAACATATCTCCATAAATTCCTTACGTGTTTGGCAAAATTAAAACGTTATACAGACGATTGTATAAGAGGCTGGAGCGAGCTGCTATGAAAATGAAGTTTTATCATTTAAATATTCTTCAATAGTATAATGTCCCTTTTTACGCAAGATACTTTTTAATTTGGTTTTTAATTTAGTGAAAGGCAGATCAAACATTTCATTCAGAATCTTATTGAAGAAACGCGTACCAACCCCCAAGAAAGAGAACAATACTTTTTGTAATCTAAAAGATGGCAACATCAGTCTATTACGATGACTGGTGTTGAAATTGTGAACATCCTTATACTGCTTGTAGGCACTCAAATTATTACGAATATAAATTATATTATTAAAGATATATTGGCAGGCGACCGTCATAATATTGATTTCCTTAAAGCATTCTCTAAGAGACTCCCGAGGGCCGAGGTTGTAGACTGACCTTATGGCTCTTTTTTGTAAAACAAATATGGTCTCTAAGTCAACAGCGTTGCCCCAAAAGTAAAATACCATAGGACATGACACTATGAAAATAACTAAAATAAACTAGTCTAGCAGTCCCTTCGTCAGTGAACTGCCTAACTTTTCTGACCGCATATGCAGCAGAACTAAGCTTTCCTGAGAGACTAGATATATGAGCGCCCCAGTGAAACTTCTGATCTAGGTTAATGCCTAAGAATACAGTAGAATCTACTGGGTTAAGTCTAGTACCGTTGAGAGATATTAACATCGTAGTCTTTTATTATCATAGAATGTTGAACCCAACTTACAATATCTACATGTCAACATAAACATCCTCTAATTTATTTACAAACAAAAGGGCATTGATTCAAGGGAGTGGAAATTTATGACATTATATTGGTTATTCAGTATCTGGTAGATTTTGTGTGTCATTGTTAGTAATTAAAATTATTACCTTCTATTAACACACAATAAAATGCAAGTGAATTTAATGAATTTGAGGCAGCCACACATCAAAGCTTCCCTTCCCTTTAAAGAATTACACTGGACACTGGGATTTAAAAGCAAACTCTCAGTTGACAACAAGTTCTTAATTTATAATGGCATCCTTAAACCAATCTGGGCATAATAATGTGGACTGCAACTGTGGTGTAGTGCCAGACTCTAAAGCTGCATTCTCACCTGAGAGCTGTAACCATTGCCTGTTACTGTAACCAAAAATCATAGTTCGAACGCGGCGCACTCGCAAGGAGCCGACAACAATTATACGTACTCATTTTTGTAACTGTAACCGTTGCACGTTACTGTAACCGTTGCACGTTACTGTAACCAAAAATCATAGTGCGTACGCGGCGCCCTCGCAAGGAGCCGGCATTAATTGTACGTACTCATTTTTCTAACTGTAACCGGTGCACGTTACTGTAACCAAAAATCATAGTGCGTACGCGGCGCCCTCGCAAGAAGCCGACATTAATTATACGTACTCATTTTTGTAACTGTAACCGTTGCACGTTACTGTAACCAAAAATCATAGTGCGTACGCGGCGCCCTCGCAAGGAGCCGACATTAATTGTACGTACTCATTTTTGTAACTGTAACCGTTGCACGTTACTGTAACCAAAAATCATAGTGCGTACGCGGCGCCCTCGCAAGGAGCCGACATTAATTGTACGTACTCATTTTTGTAACTGTAACCGCTGCACGTTACTGTAACCAAAAATCATAGTGCGTACGCGGCGCCCTCGCAAGGAGCCGACATTAATTGTACGTACTCATTTTTGTAACTGTAACCGTTGCACGTTACTGTAACCAAAAATCATAGTGCGTACGCGGCGCCCTCGCAAGGAGCCGACATTAATTGTACATACTCATTTTTGTAACTGCAACCGTTGCACGTTATTGTAACCAAAAATCATAGTGCGTACGCGGCGCCCTCGCAAGGAGCCGACATTAATTGTACGTACTCATTTTTGTAACTGTAACCGTTATACGTTAAGTGGCATACTCATCTGTGTGCCGTAACTGTAACCAACGGATAGAATAGAATAGAATAAACATTTATTGTATAAACTGTCAAAATTATAAAATTATATAAAGGTGTTGAAGTTTTTTGTTGGAACGACAGTTTGTCCTTCCGGACGTACAATACGGGCGATTGTAATGGTGTCTGGCCATAATTACATTATTTAATCAATAAACAAATTATTAAATTAATATAAAACTTTATCTTAATACAGATACAGTAACGTACTCTGAAACGCAATAGACACCGAAACCGCCGACCTATGTCGGCAACTTTTTGTCGTCGGGCTTTCACTTATTGCAAATTGTCGGCGGTTCGAGATGAAGAACAAAAATACAGCACGTCACTACAACTCGAGTGTCGCCGGGACCGAGCGCTGGTATATGCAAGCCGCCGACATGACGCCAACGTGTCGGCGGGCAGCACACGCGGGCGCATGTTGCCGACACAATTCTTTTCATACAGGGCGCCAGGTTGTGTCGGCAAGTCGGCGGCTTTGGTGTGTAATGCGCTTAATGTGGAAGCCGAAAATAATTTTAGCTTGCGACATCCTACGAGCTTTAAGGCAAGTACTCATTAGAGAGCTGTAACTGTAAAAAGAATGGATACAGTAAATAGTTTCTAGTGTGTACATGGCTCTTTGATGCGCGTCATTTGCGCCTGTGACGACCGACTGCCGTGGCCTTTGATTCCTGGCCAAAAACCGATAATCGTCACTGTTGCTCGCATGCCACATACACACTATGATTTTTGGTTACATACAGCACATTTTGGTCTTCAAAATACAGGCTTCGCCTAATTTGGGACCAGTAGGTAACATAAGTAATGTAAATTTGACTTTCTGACAATAAAGATTATTATTATATCCTGCATGACGATATCCTCGTGAAGAAAGAAAAAGAAAAACTAAGTAAATACTTTGATCTTGCTCACGAGGTTACCACTATGTGGCGTTTGGAGTCAACGACCATTGTACCGATAGTCGTCACTGCAAATGGTCTTTTAGCGTAAAGCCTCGACTGTCATTTAGAGAGGCTTTCGTTAGGAAGCTGGGTGAAGGGCCAGGTACAGAAGGCAGCACTCTTATTATTATTATTATTTATGTGCAGGAACGGAAAAAGAATACTAATTGCTGCGTTATGGCAGCCTGTCATAAGAGGCGACAAAACAACCCACAGCCAGGTGGTAGGGCATTTGTCCTACTGGATGGTTACCACCCCTCTATGGCCCCTAATAGGCGACGGTAACAACTTTCCATCACAGTTGGGCCATCAGTCTGTTTGCTGTGCTTCAGCAATAAAATAAAAAAACATGTCTACCTCCTATACACTTTTTCTATGCACCTCCATAAAAAATAATTATCATGATGCTAATTTTCAGATTGCTTTAAAGATATTAATTAACTAGCTCACCTTAACCAGCCTATCAAGCAACTCTGCAGCTTGTTTAACCTGTGGCTCAGGATCAGCGGCAAGTCTTGCCAATGAGTCAAACACAACTGGGAAGTGACTTAGAGAAGCGCCTCTCGCTATCTTTAGCACATTGAATAACGCTTCAGCAGCCTGGTACCTGACACGGGACTCACTTTCACTGAAGCAAGCTACAATTGGATTGATCAGCTCTGGCAAATATTCTATGCATCCCTGTAAACAAAATATTTATGACATTACAACTAAACACAGATACTAGTTTAAAATTAATTCTTCCTAGGACATAATAGTAATTAAATGCTATTTGTTAGTCTGGATAAAACTCAAAAACGTCTAGACCAATTTTAATTAAAGCTTGTGTGTGTGTAAGTGTTTGAGTAGGCCCTGGGATGGTTTAGATAGACAATTGGAACAGGTAGGTGGCGCTGAAATAGGTTTCCAAGATTTTTTGTGTGTTCGGGTGGGTCCCTAGATGGTTTAGATTCAAATTATATTAAGACCGGTGGGTGGTGCTGCAATTGGGTTCTAGATTTTTATTTATTCAGGACAGTACAATGTATGCCGAGAGCACTAGTATATTATTATAGTTCTTGTAATTCTAAAATGCATCTGGGCTTTATTTGGGGTAAACATATTTGTATAAGAAAGTTTAGATTTCAATTAAAAATCATGACATTTATACCGGCTATAAATGTCACCTGAAATAAAGAGCTTTTCACCTCTTTATATAGTCTTCAATAAAGTAAAACAACATACATACATATTATCATGCCTGATTCCCATGGGGATATCCTGACAAACAACTTTCGCTTCGTCTACTCTCATTACCTTCTTCATACATGCAGATTTATTTGAGATGCTTTTTACCAGACCTCTCTTGAACACTCGGATATTTGAACATGGTGACAAAAAAATTGTAACAGCTGTGACAATAACAGGAAAACACACCCCTGTGGGTCCTAGCTCTGCTATTATAATAATGATATTAGGAGCTTAGATGGACAAGTGAGATGAAATAATAAGAGGTGGGGCAAATTAATTGAATTTTCAAGTAAGGTAGGGACTCAATCATATGGAGCTCAGTTATACCAATTTCTTGTTATCCAGATTGAAAACTGTAATCAAATAATTATGTATTTCAACCTGTGTGCACTGACATGAGATCACTGCTCTATGCATTTCAATATTGTCTTATAAATTTACAATCATTACTCTGGTTGGTCTTGTAATGTCTTTTTTTATATTTCATTTTTATTGTAGGAGTTCTGCAGACAGGCATACGGCCCACTTGATGGAAAGCGGTTACCATCGCCTAGGGACATTTGCAGCACCAAAGGTGCTACAAATGTGCTGCTGCTCTCTTAAGGGACACTGGAACCTGGTCACCAAAGCCGGAACACAACTCAAGGTTGTTATGGCAGCATACTCTAAAGCAGGGGTGGTAGCTATCCAGTCAGGCAAATGCTCTACCACCCAGCTGTGAGTTGTTTTGTCGCCTCTTACGATAGGATCTGTACTTAATTATGTACAAAAATGCTATTGCTTCATACATTTTCCAGATTTTTGATTATCCAAATGCCTTATGAGATCAATCAGTCTGGTTAATCAAGTCTCCATGGCAAATGAATTTTTAAAATGAACTTTGATATGAAAATCTTTTTACCTTTCCCAAACCCACAGCAACAGATGACAAGCCCATCAAAGCTCCATTTTTAACATTAGGATTTGTAGAGGATATCAGGTCTTGGCCAAGGACCCTTATGAGCCGCTTAATTTGACTAGTGTTCTTTGCGTCACTAAAGTCCTTCACCATCCTGTAAAACAATAATTACTAAATTTCACAGACAAGAGTATATGCACATTAACATATTCAAGAGGCAATTTGCACCTAAATAACAGTCAATCTAAAACAATCTACTTTAAGGTCTAGCATTAGAATTCCTAAACAGAAAATAGAGAAGAATTACAAGTTTATAAGTAGTTTGTTTCTAACTATAAGTATAAAACAGTGGCTGATGGACTATAACTTGCTCATATTTTTACACATACTTAAATTTTCCCATTTATCATTCAGACAGATAGACAGAAGAAACTTAATGATAATTAACTCTAGCTGAATTAGGGTGAGTGAAGTGAGCCTTAACACTATCCTAACAATGTAACCTAACACTATCTATGTCTCTTTGTGGTACACTTTACTGAGAAACTATCCACTTTCAAATTTGGGCTTTGATATAGTAAGGTAAATCTATAGATGTTTGATACACAAATTTTAAGTAGCAGGGTGGTGGAGTGGGGATGGGTTTACTTACCCCTACTTAAACCTCTATGGTTCAGAGATCTTAAAATATTAAATTTTAATAAACATAACCTCACTTATTAATTGACTAATATTGCACTTATATCATAGGTGTAAAGTTGAACAATCCTTCCAAACTCCAAAAGAAAGCCAGTAATCAACAGGGAAGAACCAAAAAACAGTACAAGTCATCAAAAATGAAAATTAAAACACTACAGAGCACATTCACATACATTATGAGAGTAACCATGAAAATATAAATCATGTATATAAAGTAAATAGTAAATGGTTACCAGTCAGTTTCGCCCGATCATGACAGATGACATGACAGTCAGTTTCGCCCGCGGTTAGGATGGCAGGCTGGCAGGCACCGACAGACAGACACAGACGGCGGCGTCGACGCCGCCAATCACGATCTCTCCACGTCCCCCGCGAGGGACGCCAGGAGACATAGCACCCCCATAGGATAGACTAGGCGTGTTGCTGGGAAGTTTCTTCTCTCCCAGCCAGAACACGTTGCGAAACAACAGTAAGATAGCATAGGCCACTGCGAACCGCCGATCCCGGTCCGCCGGTATCCTTCCTCTCGGGCTTTATATTACACGTCGCCCGCTCTAAATTAGTGCATTGTGTCGCCCTATGGTGGGCATCATTAGATTCATCCCCCTCTCATGGCAACAGTCCAGCCGAGGTGAAACTCCCTAGGGAGCCCCCTCGAGCAAGTTGCCCTCCGGGCTCGAGCGCCTTCGCTTCGCAAAGGCACTCGCCCCGAAAATCCCGGTAAAGTTGTGAGGTCTTCGGACCAACAACAAAGTCAAGTCCAATAAAAAAAAAATACCAGTCAGTTCTGGTACTCACCGCCCCCTGCCGTAGCATGCTCGGCTTGTCTGCTTTGGTCTGAAGCTAACCTAACCTAAATCTAGTCACCAGTCGCGACCTTTCAGCACCGATCACAATAATATTAGTAAAAAAATAGTAAAATAGTTTACCAAAAATTAAAATTTCAAAAATTCCGGACCTTAGAGGTTGCGGAAAACTTACTTACTCCTCCTACCAACTACTTAAAATTCGTGTACCGGATATATGAGTTGCAGCCCATAGTCATTTAAATTTATTTCTAGATGTGTTATCTATAATAAAAATATTTTAAAAAAACTTTAAAATTAGTACTAGGTATAAAATTTCGCGAGCCCTCCTAAAGCAACGCTTTTTGCTAGTATTGTATGACAGGCTGTACGTCTGCTTTAAAGGATTGCTCAAGCAGTAAATGCAATTATAAAATTTGAGCGGTTCCATAATAATGTTGCAGGACCTCCGATATAAAATAGTAGGTTCGGTAAAAATAAGATAACTCGCCTAGATTTTATTATCAAAAACATGCAAAAGTAACTCACTTTTCAATTTCAACTCCAGCAAACTTTCTTTTATCATACAATTTGTCGCAAAGACCGCGAACGCAGGCTATGCTTAAAGGTGCATAGTCTCTCTCCGACATTGTGAGTCTTGATAAATTTTGAGTCCTTATTTAAAATTAGCAAATAATAAAAATAATTTCGGACAGAAATCACAATAAAAAGCAAATTACAGGTCAGTGCAAACTCTCCATTCTCCTCTTTTATCAACGTTCCAAGTTCATAATAGCTGGAGATACAAAGTTAGGAACAGTTATTTACATTCTCTCTATCTAACATCACTAAACTTCGTAATGACAGAGGAATGCATAGGAAAAAATGTTAAACATATTTTACATACAGGTTCCTGTACCAGAATAATAGTAATTTGTGTCAATGTCTTTTTTGTCGCATGTCAAGTGTCAAGTCAATGAGCTAGGGATGGGACATTACGTGAAAAAATCGATTATTTAATAATCGATACGTGTGCATATGTATGCATATATTTCACATAAACAAATCGCCTTACATACGTCTAACATAAACAACATCTAATATTTCTCTATAACTCTAAGGTAATGAAAAGCCCGAGAAATCACAAAATATATAAATGCTAATCGAAAGCAAGTTTCATTGAATAGAATAGCAAATCATTTAGTATATGGTATGTCTATGGTATGTATATGCGAAATCTTCTCAAAATATGTTAAAAAAGTTTTGGCAGAAAATACCTTACATACTTAGGAAGATTTGTTACTGCTCCCTTATCAAATCCTCAACATAAATAAAGATGATCAAGGTAATGTTACATCTAAAATTAAGAATTATTATAAAATTATACAAAATATTGGACACAAATTAGATAAACAGATTAACCAAACGAAAAAATACCCAAATTGTAAAACTCATTTGAAAAACTTTTGTAGAATTAAAATTGTCAGACGATGATATAAAGGGAGCAGCACAGATTCTGTTCTCAAAAGACGATGTAGCTCCCAATGACGAGACTACTCTGCGTGCTTTACGGAATAAGCATCCGTTTTTAGGAAATGCTCAATTACTGGATGACGATGATGCCGATAACAGCAGTATCTACGCTACCCCGGAGGTAAAACTCAAGGCTGGTATGTTCTTCAGAAGTGGTTCGGCTGGGGGCTAGATGGCCTCGCTCCACAACACTTGAAAGAATTGATAGGTGGGGCCACAGTCACCTCGAATGTGACACTTCTGAGAGACACATATTTAATTATTTTAATGCTATATAAAATATAATAAATAACTAAAAGGACGACCTCTTTTAAAGATTTTTTAAACAACTTCGAATTATTGTTACAAATTTTCAGTACTATTAAACATTTTGTTACAGTAAAAATAAAACAAAATATAAAAAATAAGAACCAAAAGGACAATTATTGTTTGGTCTCAAAATTAAGATACAAAACAAATTACTCCTTAACGCCAGCCACTTCTAAATGTTACTATTACAAGACATTTTTATTTTTAACCAACAATTATTTTCACACTTCAAAGAAAGAAGTGATATCATCTTATTTTACATAAGTACATTCAGATAGCGCCATTTTTCGCTCGACTTGTTTACGTTTAGTAGACTTAGGATACGTTGTTTCATCCGTCGCACATATGGCACTATTTACAAAATTGTATTAAAATGTGAAATCCATGTAATCGATTTGTTAAGTAATGATTATTACCATTAATAAAATCGATTACAAAAATTCAAATAAAAGAAAAAATAATTAATGAAAGTAAAAATCGATTATTTTTTTACATCTGCACCAAAACATTCAATATGACTCTTATAGGCGGGAACTCGAAAATAGTTATTTATGATACTAGTGCGGTAAATTGGCTCTTACATTCGTCTCGGGCTTACCATAGTTACGAGCATAGATATATAAAAATCACGAGTTTGTAAAAACCATAAAGCTCATGTGTGTCATACAACGTTTTCCGACACATTTGCGAGAAAACAGCAATATAGGTAATGAAAAAACACAAATAGCAGTCGGAAAGTCGCAACAGTAATTAAAGTTTCTAATATATCGTGAAAATTAGAACTACATTTTTCATCTCAATTTCTCTATATTATTAAAGTGAGACAAATGTATTGATCAAAAGCGCTTTTGAGGAGGTTTGATCATTCAGCTTATTTATTCTTGTAATGTAAAACTCCTTGGTGGAAATCTTACATATTTTTTATGGAAGTTAAAAAAATTAAAATACGTACTTACGTAAGAGTACCTATTTTCCGCAAGTTATGTTATATGGTGCGTAATTTTGAACTTTCGAACAATGCACAGAAGCTTCGTAAATGCCTTTTTGGGTAAATGTGTTGAAAATGTATTTTTCGGTACAGTTCTCCTTACCACAAACGTATAACATTTCTGACTCTAGGTACTCTGGGTTTAGTTTCACGTTCTAAATTTAGGGCAAATTGTAAATTATCAATAAATAGTCAATCTGACATATTAATTTCAGGTAGATTTTTTTTAAAACAATTTGCTTCGCTAGTTTACATGTCATTTTTCGTTACGGTGACATAGACAAAATCAATGCTAAAGGTGTTGGAGCCAAAACCAACAAAGTCAAGTCGAGAAGGACACAGGATACCCTACTTTAAAAAAACGATCAAAAGATTCTTGCTTTTTAATACAAAACTTATAGAGAATGGTTAGACGAAATTTTGAAATCTTACTGTCAGTTTTATTTCATAATTCTTGTTTTTAGAATTCATTCATAAATATCAGTAATTTTTAACACGTAGTAAGTGCAATATAACAACGTTAAATTTGTTGTACCGCCCGGTTGAAGTGATACTTGTGATGAATTTTCCGTATTTTTTGCAAGAGTATTGCAAGCAATGGACTGTTATTTGTTTCTGATCGTCTACCTTAAAGGTTTCTGCTATGATAATTTTTATAAAATTAAAAATCTTCCATTTTGTTTTCGTATTAATTTTTTAAACATTTTGGTTCTTTTTCAGCATGTGGAATGTATTTATTTTTATTTATTTATTTATTATTAAAAAGTTAATGTAAGAATTAAAATGAATGTAGGATGTTTCTTTGTTCTTATTTGTTTCCATAGAATATGGGTTTTGAATCTTCTCGGGTGAATCATTGACACCCTGATTATCCCTAATGTGGTGAAACCCCTATGTGTTAAAACCACTGTGTCAGAATGTTTGTTTTTTAAACCTATTCTATATATGTCTTATAATTGGCACTTAATGATATTTTATTTGAAATATATTATTTTTCAGCATCGTCTCAATTATTTTATGTCGTATGATTCGAATCAATATACGTTATTTTAATATAGGTACTTACTCTCGGTATCTTGGTACTCAGTTACCCGTCCCATCACTAGTCTTGTATTGTCTTTTGAAGTGAGCATATGTTCCACTGTTACTGTTGATTTGTTTTTCGTTTTTAACCGCAGACCGCACATAAATATATCTAATGTGTAATGTCATTAGGATTGACATTGTCGTGTGCTAAGTGATTAATATTTACTCTAGTCTACTACGGTATTTACGGTAATATTTTCGAAATGCCTGTGACACTGGTAGATAGACTGCCCTTACCGAATCTCAAGGTTTACACAACGGGGAGTGTTTGTCTGCTTTCGATTGCTGTTTATTACGCTCTGAGTGTGACTAGTGATCCAAATTGGAGGGTCAATGCTACGCTGCAGCGCCAGGGAGCGATGGCAGAAGAAGGCGACGTGAAAATGGTGCCTCCGACACAGGTTAATCCAGCGAATGGCACAAGAAACTACACGGAACAGTTCGTCGATGTTATGAGTTTTATGATGCAGGAGCCACTTTGTATGTGGGTAAGAGGCTTTGCTTAGTTAAATGTATATCGAACTAACAATCGTGCCTGAAAAATAGGTGAATTTATGACGTAATTTTTTGCAAACGTATCGGAATTAGCTTTCGTCAGATAAATTATACACGGCGATATCTGCAAGCCCTTATTATGTTAACCCTGGATACTACTTCACTTTTTTATCCTTATTAAAAATACCATAAATTAATTTCAGTGAAATAATAACAACATGGTTTTGTCTATTAATATACTATCCATGTCTTTAAATCGTAACTTAGCCTTATAGTTAATTTTCTTTTCTAAAAACAAGGGTTTCTCATAAGAAGTTACATAGCCCAGTACACAGTTTGTTGTTTTAATAGTTTTATTCTTATAAATATGTTTATTAGGTATTTTGACATAGCAAATCTTTGATTATTTTTAATCCAAATGTACAAAGTACAAAAAAATACATTGTTTTTTTAAATATGGCCTGATTTAGTGTTTGACAACAACACAATTAGTGGGTAATCACTGACCAATTAAGACACTAGAGTAAGATGGGAATATTTAATAATGTGTTATTATATTATCAACTAGATATGCCAATTACTGTGTATTGTAATTGACAAAAGTAAATGATTAAAATCAACTAGTTATTTTTGATGATTTCATAATCACAATTTTTTCTATAATGTATTATTTAAATGTTTAAAATTGTGTAATATAAAAAAAATCCAAAAGAAGTATAGTATTTGACAAAGAACTTTGAATGATCTTTGGCTGGTAATTGAATAATATTGTTTTTGCAGCATAGTTTTGTATTTGAAAAAATGGTATAGCATTGATGAAAAATTAACAATAGCTACAGGGTAATGACCATATTTAAGTGATAACTATGTGTATGGAAAACCTCAACAATGAATGAAATTTGATTTTAAATCTACCATAAAAGTCTTCTTACAAGTTTGAGGTTTTTGTTACATGGGTCTGGTTTTGATTGGTGCTTATTTGTTTTGAAGATTATTCTAAAATTTGGGTATTCACTAATGAGGAGCACTGACTAGATAATCCAAAAATGCAGCAATGGCTTTATTAATAAGAAGAGTACCAAAAACCAACACCATCCACTGTGATAATTGACTCTCCCAGTGGAAGATGTGCCAAATCCACAAGTTATTGGTAATGAATCTAAGATGCTTTTTCTTTATGTGTAGATATTTTTATTATATGTAACTCACCTATCCTAGCAGAATGTGGTTTTTCGATGGGTAGTTACGTTAGTAACTTCAGATCACTGGTCACTATAATTTGGATAACAGTAAATTGTTTTTATTGCACTTTTATTAACACTATATGTATATGAGTTAACTTTTCAATGATACTACCAAAATTGTCTGTTATTTTACAGTTGTAGCTAGGTAATTTTTTTATTTGAATTGAGAATACTAAAGTTTTTCTCTAAGGCCAGCTATAACTTCAACACTTTTAAGCCACTATGGTTTCAAGTATTTACACAATAAAAAAATATCCTACTTAACTCTGTTACTGTCAGTACAATAACCTGCTATTAATTAATATTTATTAATTTGTTTGTATAAACAGCTTATTAGAGTATATCTAATTATGTATAATGCAATTAAGATAATATTCCATCAAAATGGCTTCTTAAAGGTCAAACTTCTCAACTACTTTTAAGCTTAATGAACTTACTGTATTATTTTATTAACAATACAACAAAAACCCAATGCACTCTAGCAAATGGTTCTGAAGAGATGGCAAGCTCTCAATGTTCTTCATTTAGCTATGTAATTTAAGAATGATAAAATTTTGTAGAGGCCGACAACACATTGGCAACGCCCCTGCTGTTGCAAACATCCATAGGCAATGGTAACCACCTTCCATTAAGTGGGCCAACTGCCTGTTTGTCTGCTTCTGACAATAAAAAATAAAACAAATAAGGCATGTCCAATTGAAGATACCATATACCTTAAAATCTAATTAATGGCTTAAAGATATTGTTGAAATTATTTTTCAAACTCTACTCTCAAATTTTTTCTATATGACTGGAATGGAATATCTACCACTTGCTGAATTAAAAAAGTTGTTTAGGAACCCTGTTATGGTTACACAGTACAAATAAATTGGCCGCGTGTACTGAGTTTCCGAGAAATAGTAATTTGCACACCTGGTTATCTATTCCTGCGAACGGCCAACAAGTCGAAAACAATAACAATAAGGATTAGTTCAACGCTAATGATGGTCATAAAACAAGTAGGAAAACAATAGCATGTTTTTCTTAATTACAAATTCTAAACATAAAAGAATTCCTAAATCCGGGAAGACAATAAACTGCGCTTACGACAGGCAGCTGTGCGTTTATCCTTGACAGCATGTAACAATATTAAAATAAAAGTTTGTGTGTGCAGTTCACACACAGTAAAAGTAAAACTTCAGAGAATAATTCTTCTTTAATATAAATATGATTCCTACACCTGTCATCATATTATAATTCAAAATTAACTTCTAAGTATCACTTTAAATTCTTCACTGTTTTAGTCTAAAAACATTATTATCAATTTTATTTCTGTCCAAATTGGACCTATGTTTAATTATCTGTCTTATTGACTCTAATCTGTGCTATATAATGTAAAACTTGTATCTCATTCTTTCGCATGCTTTGTCCTATTGGTTTATGTATTTATCTCTGTTTAGTGGCGTTTTTTCGTTTCATCAAGTTTTAAATCACAATGTTTCTAAAGAAATGTCACTTCAATAAGATACTTAAAAATGAAATGTTTTAGAAGTAAATTAGCGCTTGAAGGCCTTCAATGTTAACAACTACTTGTAACATATTGAGCAACCATGACCGAGATATTAACACATCCTTTCAGCTGATTTTCCTTTAAAAGGTTTAATAATTTTCATAACAGTTAACTTTATTACTAAGAAGTCTTTTAAATTATCTTGACCAGAGACAAAGAAACCATTCATCCTCTTAGCATCAATTTAATTTACTAAAAGAAATATGTATGATGCGTGCGTGCGTGCGTGCGTGCGTGCGTGCGTGCGTGTGTGCGTGTGTGCGTGTGTGTGTGTGTGTGTGTGTGTGTGTGTGTGCGATCGTGCGTGCGTGTGTGTGTATGCGTGTTATGCGTGACTTGAGATATTGTGAATTTGAATTTGTATGTATAAAAAGATAATAATGTCAATGAGATAAATAATTGCAACCATAGTTTTTAAGGTTCTGTTATAGGTAGCAGACAGTAAGGTAAACCTTTATGCTAAGTCTGCGGTATCAACTTTCTGTGTACTACAGCCCCACTGTTGATTATTTCAAGAATTGATAATGTTACAAGTATGAAGTTTGGCATATATTAAATTCTTGTATAGTAGATAAATATTAAATAATTGTCAGACAAACACACGCATTATGTATCTCCACGCTAAGCAAGTTATGGGTAATATACCAGAGATAACTCTGGGGCTGATCCCAGATTTCCCAGACCATACAAAATAAAGGAAAGTTCATGAAATTTATCCTGCCAGGAATCTAAGCTGGGACCTCTTTGTTGTGGTGACCAAACAGGCAAAGGTTTAGGTCACTCAAGCATAGAGATTATTAAATTTATATTATTACTAGCTTCTGCCTGCGACTTCATCCGCGTGGAAGAGAGGAAAAAAGAACCCTGATTTTGAAACATTCTTCATTGATGCTCCGCTCCTATTGGTCTTAGCGTTATGATATATATCCTTATAGCCTTCCTCGATAAATGTACTATCTAACACTGAAAGAATTTTTCAAATCAGACCAGTACTTCCCGAGATTAAGGCGTTCAAGCAAACAAACAAACTCTTCAGCTTTATATATTATTAGTAGAAGATAGTTACCTGTGTATACTTAGTACTGTTAAATTTACGAAAATATTTTTTGTGTATTGAAAAAAGGGGCACAATGGAGGAGGAAGTTGGGCAATATCATGGAAAGGAGTATCAAATGAAAGAGCTCCATTAGCATTTGTTTATAATTAAAGGGTTTATTTATTATTATAGGTCTTGGTATCTACAAAGGTGATCGGGCTTTACTCCTGGTTGAACGTGTACATGCACATTATGATAGTGTGCGTGTTGACGGGCGTGCCGTCTGATCATACGCGTTTTTGGTCTGCTAGTAAAAGTCGTTTGTCTTCATAAATTGCAAGAATAGATACGAGGTGTTTTTGTTTGCCCCACATTCTCCATGCAGATTTGTTGGAAATGGAACCCAACAGTATATAAATTAAAATGTTATCTGCATTTTGATAATATACATTCCATTTCATTATGAACTGTCTCCTAATCCTTGAGCTGACATTGACGCTACATGCTCAACTTTCAACTCCTCCACACGCTAGATACCTAGATTCAGAGTTCCGGCTGTGACGTGTAGTCATCCGTAGGTAAAACGTAAGAGTGGTTCGTTATCATATCAGGTGAATGATTTGCATATTCTTGTCATTATCAATACATATAAATTGATAAGAATTGCCTTCGTAAACAACATACGATGTGAAAAGATACATTGTAATATTTGCGAAACGCTGTGCATAAATATGAGGTAGCGTACTGGGTTGTTAATTGTATTTATTTGTATTGTAATAACGAGCATACTGAATTATGTGTAATATCTGCTCATGCTTCACTACTGAGCACGGATGTTTCTACTTCAGGAGAACTCACGAGGCTTAATTAAGGCGGGTTTTACACGATAATAATAATATTTGCCTTCATCATTAACACGTGATAATTATAACATCATACATGTTGCGCTACCAAAATTGTCTAAGAGTTGCACATTTTGGTACTTTTTGGCACCCCTTGGCACTTGTCATTTTGGCCATTTTTGGCACTCTAGGCATTTTTGGGTATTTTTGGCTTTTTTTATCGGGATCGGGCTTTTTTATCAATTAATTGGGATCGGCACAATATGTCTTTTCCTTCCACACTCCTCTATGCTGAAATACATCTTCTGTCACACCACAAATCAATATTTCATCCTTCACACAATCTGTCCTTCTTCTTTTTTTGTCTACCTTTACAATTGTACCCATCCATCTTGTAGTTTAACATTCTTTTTGTCACTTGACTTTCATCCCTCCTCATTATATGCTCATACCACCTTAATCTTCATCTCAATTTTTCAGTCACTGGTGCAACTTTCAAAGATTACTTATGTACTAATTTCTCACCTTATCCATTCTTGTAACACCACACATCCATGTCAGCTGAGAGGAGGCGTTTGTGGTCTATCATTTTAGTGGCCCAACATTCGGACCCGTATAGCATGGGACTGGACGTATGACAGATTTATATATTTGACCCTTTTAGTTTCAGTGGCATTAGTTTGTCGCACGTCACACCGGTTACCTGTCTCCACTTTAGCCATGCTTTATTCTTCTCCTTACATCGTTCTCTATATTACAATTACTACAATATGGAAACTCGATATTAGTAATTATGTTGCAGCGGCGCTGGATTTATGATAAGCGAACTGTGTCAATTTTACAGTAAAAGAATTGTGGGACAATTTGGACGGGAATTTGAGAACGAGCACGCACTTACCTGATTAATAAGAATAAAATACAGCTGCTCCTCTGCTCCTCAGTCCACTTCACTTTATTTTTGTTAATTTTGGTATAGTTTATTTAATGTACATGTGGTGCGGGCTATAGTATATTTTACATATTTATAGTGTTGCGGGCGCGGTATGTTTTAAGTTATATTATGTTATTTTATAAATATATTTGCGGAGCGATTTAATTTATTTTATGACATGACAATGAATGATTACGTGACGTGCGAAAGAGGAATGCGACGTCAGATTTAATGGAAGAAATTAAATATGTTAGAAGAAAAAGTCGTATAGGTCGAAAGGAGGTTTACATGGCGGTACCAAATTATGTATTTATTATTGTTGGTACATAGAACGATTGAATCTCGGAGGTGCCAAGTGATTGTCCATTTATAATGACGAATGCCATTCTACATTTATTCAACGTAAACATGTTTGTTTAAAAATAGAACGTAGATAATAAACGGTGGGATATGTGCGCCTTTGGCAGCATTCCGGCTATGACATGTCGTGTTGTCATCGAGTGGGTGAGGACTCGCGAATGTGAAGAAACAATAATATAATCATAGCTATGTAAATATAGGTCTGAGCTGTCTCTAGGTCTAGGTCATTGATGTATGCCTGTACTGTTTGTTTGTTGGCTTTCTGTTAAATCTGAAGTTTGGGATTCAGACATGCGTTGCATAGTTACACATATATGTACTGCCTTCCACAAGTGGTGTCATATCCTATGTACACTAATATTTGTAACTACATTCATCATAATGTAATAATAATATCTTACGTTTATTATTATAGAAGATTTTACCGTCCTGAATTTTTAAAAGCATCTTATTAATCTATTAATCGTCGTTTTTGTGGTACTTACGTATTAACGCCACCGCAGCGGCTCGTGCGCTTTGGTTTTAAGTCTAACCTATCTTAACTTAGCGCAACTTATGCTGCGGTGGCGTTAATACGTAAGTACCGTTTTTGTAAATAAAAACATCCCTTTGGGCTAATATGGGGGTTGCTTGAGAAAAGCGTACTAATATATAATATCTTATATAAAATACTATATTTAGATTTCTCAAACATTAATGTGACAAATTCCTTGTAACTTTTAATTTTTTTTAATTAAAATATTGTTACATGCCGTCAAAGATAAGCCGCACAGCTGCCTATTGTAAGCGCAGCTTATTGTCCTCACGGATTAGGGAGTTCTTTGTGTTTTGAATTTGCAATTAAGAAAAACGTGCTATTGTCTTTTACTTGTTTAATAACCATCATTAGCGTCGAACTAATCCTTATTGTTATTGTTTTCGACTTTATGGACGTTCGTAGGTGTGCAAATTAGTATTTCTTAGAAACACAGTGTGCGCGGCCAACTTTTTCTTCTTCAATCTACTATCGGTTTGCCAATCACAAACCGAGTACTTAGGTTTCCTGAATTGTGAAATTGTTAGCGGGAAATTGTGATAGAATTTTAGTGGAAAATGTGTTTAAAAAAAACTTTCGTCATCTTTCGCAGGCCTACCCATAGCTAGACACTAAAAAGTAACAAATAAAAAAAGCGATTTCAAAATTTAAAAAGTATTAAATATTAACTAAACTTTAAGATGTTTTAGATAATATATATTAAAAGTAAGATATTATAATTAAAAATAGCTTTAGAAATAAGTTATTTTATACTTTTTAGATTTTGAAGTCGGTTTTTTTTATTTGTTACTTTATAGCGTCTAGCTATGGGTAGGCCTACGAAAGGTGCCGCGCGCCATAAAAAATATAGGTCCCAAGAAACGGGAACGGAAAAAAATGACATAAAAAAATGTTCATTAAATGAAAACTACTGGGCCACAAACTATGTTAAATTTTTAGGGGACCAAATGGCAACTATTCCGCATCAAACTAAAAAAGAATCACGTAAATCGGATAATAAATCTCAGCGGAATCGGTGTCCATACATAAAACAAACAAAAAAAACCATTCAAATTGAGAACCTCCTCCTTTTTGAAGTCGGTTAAAAATGTGCATCAGCCCAGCGCGACCACTGTATTTGAGCCGGAAGGTTCACTAATTAAAGCTATAGTAACCAGTTGCTGTACTTTTCGTACTGTACTGAATAAATATTTATCTGTTAAAAATCACCAGACACGCTAATTAATTTTGTTATTGATTACTTGGAGTTGCAACTATTTTATACGCAGTACAAAATTGGACGTTCTTACCATTATTTTATTGATATTGTTTCCAGTTAGCGGGACTCGAATTAAAATGCCATTAGAATGATTATAGAGTTTATTAGAACTATACAAACACGTATAACATAGGTACAAATATAACCGAACACAACAAATCCAAACATAATGCAGAAGGTCGTAATTCAATAAAACGCGCAAAGTCCATCAGGCATCAGGCCATCGTTTTCTACTGCACAAATGCAAATGTTGCCCGTATCGCATCGTCGACATAATTTCCTAGAATCAGCTTGTACTTAATCCGTAACACCTGGCTAATGATGCCTGCAAGTGGCCGTAAACGAGTACAGTAGAACAATAGGCTGTTCTCCACGATACTAGAAACATATGCCAATTAATTAAACAAAAAGAAGACGATCATAAGAGGATGACAATTAGTTCAAATGCCGACAGGTAATAAAATGTGCTTTTACAGACTGTACGTGGAATTTGTCTTTGTCGAAGGCTAAGTTGTAACAATATGTATATACTTATATATAGATATCTTAAGTTAATATTTAGGTTAACATACTTCATTGAGGTAAATGCACGGTCGTCCAAATTCCTCCTTGATCAGTTCTCTGACATTTTGCTTTGAACAATTTATAAAGTTACGACTTACGCGCACACGCTCTCATATTTCATATACACCAAATGTTTAAACTAGAGGAAACAATTTCCCGTGTTGAGCACTTTGCCCATTGACAGTTCCCTTTTTCTTTTGTATTCTGCTCTCGCTTTGTTTACGACTTCGATTTTATTGCCTCCTTGTAAAACCTAAAACAGGTAACAATAAAACCTCACCCCGTAAAACTGAAGTTTTACTTGTGCGCTTGTCATTGCGCTGTTAGCGAAAGTTCTTGCCAGGCGATTTTAGCCTTTTGGGTGGTTCACCGTCATTTTTGTCCATTGTACGTTGATGTTATTATGAATGAAAGTGATCCAGAATAATATTCAATGCCATTGAATACCGTCCGTCGTGTCGTTTCAGTTTTGTTTTCCTCAATCAAATTGATTAAATTAGGTTATAAATCTAGATACGTGTTGATAAAGCGTGCATGTGTGTGTGCTTATATCTGCCGATTATTTGTGTATGTTGTATTTGTTGTTTTACCTTCAGGATGCTGTTGTTGCTTCCGTCCACACTACTCAGCAGGGATACTGTTTTCTTCCGCCAGATGGCGTTGAAGCCGTGCAGACAAAAGCCCGGACCCAATACATAAGTGCGGAATCCACAACAGCGCCTGGAACGAATTATTATTATGTAATATTATTTAGGTACGAAATGATTCAGAATTAAAGATGGCACGCGGAATATACAGACAGGGCTTAGCCAGCGTCAGGCGATGTTTTTTTTTCCTCAATGAAATACCGCTGCAGGGGCCCTCTAGCATCTAGGGAGCAGAGGAGTCTTTCAAGCACTTGTGCGCTAGGATCGGCGTGGGCGTAACTACGTTCTGTATCTCACGCCTTTCCTGCCATAAGCGCGGGGCACATGGGAGGAGGGTGGTTTTAGTGGGGTATTGATTAGTCGAGTCTCCACACAAGCCGGTTGATTATTGTTTGGATTGCCTCAGTGGAAAGCCTCCATGATCGACAACGGTCTAATCCCTAGCAAAGGACCCGGTATGTGCAAAATGCATATGTTTTTTTCATCAACTCTGTCAGTTTAATATTTTCCGTATATATAATTGGTTCGTGAAGGTATAAATAATTTCAATGAATTTTATGGGTTATCATAAATTATCAATACAAAAAATTAAGCATGGTAGTCGTGTTAGGTTTTTCAGTGTTCTCATACTGCACTTTTAAAATTAACATGGATACAGTATAACGTCTACAATGTAGTTATCCTATCTTGGTCGCAAATGAATGACTTAATAATAGCAAGAATTTGGCTATGATGCAACTATGCAGGCGTCAGGTTCGGACTATCTTTAGCTCTCTTAGAAAATCTCACCCAGTAGACAAGTGGCATTAGCGCTAAACGAATAGAATAGATAATGTATGCGAATGACATATTTATTTATTGAAAAAAATGAAACAACAGCGCATATTAATAATGCAAACAAACAAAAAAAGTACTTATAATGTTAGAGCTAATAACAGGTTTTTTAAAATGTGAAAAACATAATGAAAGTGAATTTAAAACGACGGTATGTTCACCTCCAATTCCTTTTTCTCCCACGCTCAACTATCCAACGGCTCTGTAGAAAGTGTGTTCCGCGTACGACAATGGTCTGGAGGGAACTTCCCGGAGGTTTTACCTCTATGTTACGACATGGGGTTGTTTAAGAAGGGCGTTATAAATTTCTTAGAAGTCTGCAACCTTATTAAACACCTTCCATCAAGTGGCCCTTCTGCTTAGGCCTTAGGCAATAGAAAAGATCAAACCGGTAATTTAAGCTACTTTAAACGCATCTGTTTAAGTGGCTAGTCGAGCACACCCATATAATGACGTGAAGGAGTTCATGAAATACAATGATAATGACACGTATGTAAATTCTGATTATTATTATTGACTAGCTTCTGCTCGCGACTTCGTCTGCGTGGAATAGTAAAAAAAGTAAATTAAAAAAAACCCCCCCGATTGTGAAACATTGTTCATTGGTGCTCAGCTCCTAATGGTCTTAGCGTGATGATATATAGCCTATAGCCTTCCTCGATAAATGGGCTATAGAACAATGAAAGAATTTTTCAAATCAGACCAGTAGTTCCTGAGATTAGCGCGTTCAAGCAAAGAAACAAACTCTTCAGCTTTATACTTAGTCTGGCCATAAATACTGTTACAATTAAAAAGAAACAAAATATTACATTTGAATTTGGAATCTGTCATTTTTATATGATTGTTCATTGTGTTTTCTCATTTTGGCGCCAATACATTGTACAACATTTTGCGATATTAAAATGGAGTGGGGCGATAAAGAGAGCCGAATCGCTGTGATTGCATTACACAAAGTAGGTATGGAGCCAAATGCAATTTTTAAAACTCCATACGCTTGGTATTAGTCAAATGTTTGTGTACCGAGCTATTAATAGGTACAATGAGACCTCCTCTGATTGTGACAGAAAAAGATCTGGCCGTCCACGTAGTGTTCGTACGAAAAATGTGGTCAAAGCAGTAAGGGAAAGAATTCGAAGAAATCCTGTCCGAAAGCAAAAGATTTTATCTCGGGAGATGAAGATATCACCTAGAACCATGTCGCGTATTTTAAAAGATGACTTAGGACTTGCAACCTATAAGAGACGCACTGGTCATTTTTTAATTCATAATTTAAAAAAGAATAGGGTGGTAAAATCGAAACAACTACTGAAGCGATACGCAAAGGGAGGTCAAAGAAAAATTTTGTTGACGGGTGAGAAATTTTTTAGAATTGATCAACATTTTAACAAACAAAATGACCGTATTTATGCTCAAAGCTCTAAGGAAGCTTCTCAATTAGTCGACAGAGTGCAACGTGGGCATTATCCGTCTTCAGTGATGGTTTGGTGGGGTGTTAGCTATGAATGAGTGACTGAGCCATATTTTTGTGAAAAAGATATCAAAACATCGACACAAGAGTATCAAGATACCATTCTTGATAAGGTAGTTAAGCCCCTTAACAACACCATGTTCAATAACCAAGAATGGTTCTTCCAGCAAGACTCGGCGCCGGGTCATAAAGCTCGGTCCACGCAGTCTTGGTTGGAAACGAACGTTTCGGACTTTATCAGAGCTGAAGACTGGCCGTCGTCTAGTCCCGATCTTAATCCGCTGGATTATGATTTATGGTCAGTTTTAGAGAGTACGGCTTGCTCTAAATGCCATAATAATTTGGAGTCCCTAAAACAATCCATACGATTGGCAGTAAAGAATTTTCCCATGGAAAGAGTTCGTGCTTCTATTGATAACTGGCCTCAACGTTTAAAGGACTGTATTGCAGCCAATGGAGACCACTTCGAATAATATATTTTATATTTTAAATTGTTTTATATTTATGTATTATACTAACACACTGTAAAACTTATAAATGTTATTTGCAATAGTAAAAGAAAATTTTTCTTTGTTACAATATTTATGGCAAGACTAGGTATATAAGTTCATATAATAGGTATATAAGATAAGTGTGCGAAATTTCATACTCCTCCGTCCGCGCAATTTTCGTAAAAAGGGGTACAAAGTTTTTGCTGTGTTTTTGCTTCACGTATTAATACATAGATAAATAGTTTAATCCTGTTATCTCAAATGGTTATTATGTGGTTTGCAAATAAACTAAATGAGGTTATTAGTCGGTAGTTAACCTCGGTGAAGGATTTTTCGATACATGGCGGCCGGTATAATACGGCAACCAGGATTTAGTACTCGCTACTTTTTACTTACTAATACTCACTACTGTTAGTTATTGAGGTACTACGAGTATTGACCAATGCTTATCGTGATTAGGACAGTTGACAGTCGAAACAACTCGGACAATTTTCTATCTGACAAAACGCCCGAAGTCTTCTGGACTTTTTGTACAAGAATAGCATGTTATGACGTCATAACTTAGTGCTATTTGATTAGCATAATAATTATACTATATATTAATAGGTGAAGCAAAAACGCAGCAAAATCTTTGTACCCCTTTTTACGAAAATTGTGCGGACGGAGGAGTATGAAATTTCGCACACTTATAGTTTATATAGAGAAGAAGCGAGGAATAATAATATTTTTTTTAAAATATGCATAAAATATATATTAAATCAATAAAAAAAACATTACACAGACTACCATGTATTTGACACACACGCATATATACTCTTTTGTTTATTGTTCAAGTCAAATTAACAGTGTAGCCTTGGCGAAGTCTGTGATTATAGAAGTATAGTCTTTGACATTAATTACTATGGTCGAATTTCGACCACGCGCGACCTCTAGTTACAATTAGTTTTCCGGATGCTATTTTAAAAGTAAGATGGTATTTTAGCGCCCGCCTTTTTATATGAAGATAACGTAATGTCGTGTACCCAATTCACAAACAGGTTCTTTCGGTAGATAAGGCGGTTTTGAATTCATTTGACTATAAACCAACTTACTGATTATATTATGCTTATTCTGTGCATTTTATTTAAATGGCACTGCTTTAAATTTTGTAGCAGTAAACGTAGAAATCGTTGCCACACCTCAGCTGTGCAGTTGCAAAACCTAGTTACTGCTTCCCAAGAAATTTCACACAACAAATGTAATAAACTCAACGAAATGATTTCATAATTATTTAATAAACTTATTGAGGAATATCATATTTTGATACAGTTTTCACATGTTTTGGCAGACACAAAACATCAAGTAAATGCCTAGCAAAACAATGAATGCACAAATATTAATTTAAAATACAATGTCAGTTGCTAGGTTTTGACATTGTGCAGTTGACCTGTCGTATGGAAGAAGAATACTAAGCGATGTCAATCGTCGAGTAAAACTCGTAACGCCACTAGGCTCGTGTTTGTTAATATTGAATAGTTCAATTAAAACTTTCATTTAAGTTTTAATTATTTGTAGCGTGGCATTTTATTTAATTTTGATTCCGACGTTTGGGTCGCTTTTCAGTAGCCGTGGTCACGGAAGATAAAGATATCAAGTGTCAATGTGCAAAGTTAATTTTCTATTTAGACTACCCCCATAGAGATAGATGTGTATTCGATTGATAACTTCTATCTGATGATTCAAAAATCGGCCCTTACAAGAGTTATATAAAATAATCAAAATTAAATAATATAGTTTCAGGAATATACTAAAAGAGTTAGTTACTTTAGAACTCGATTTCGCTTTTAGATTTATTACCTAAATTAGAAAAAATATTTTTGGTAAACAAAGTAATATACATAAATTAAAATATTCCACTGTGTTACGAGCAATGATTGTAAAAAAACTTCTCAATGTTTACGACTGTTCAAATTGTTAAATGTTATTATCTTTTAATTTCATTCAATCAAATCTGTTTTTTTTTTAAATTAACAAAGGACGTACTGTTGCAAAGCAGTCCTTTGCAGGTGTTTTATTACCCCTTCTATTGGGCGCGCTAATTCCTTTGTATTGCGCCGCACTAAGACGTCATAAATCCTTCTTTCTATTGTTTGTATTTTACAAAATTATTATTATTGTATTATATTCTAAAATTTAAATTTTTGAAGGTCGGTCAGTCGGGGACTGAGTCAGTTGTGTTTCAACTGCGATCGAGACTTTATCTAGTGTACTTTCAGAGCGCGTATCTTATAACGAGGTACTTATACCATTACGATTTTCTGCTCTACAGTTTGGACCTGTTGTATTTGGTTGTACTTGTAAGTTCTTTTTAACTAACTAATTAATTAAAATGAACAAGTTGACGGTAGGCCAAATAAAACCTTAACAATACTCGTTGACACTTGACATCTTTGTCTTGTAACAATAATCAAATAAATTACCGCGCTTAAAACCGTTAAAACGTAGTTTTATTATTATTAAGGTTGTCAAAGACTAAACTTCTATAACTACAGATTTCGCCAAGGCTACACTGTTAATTTGATTTTAACAATAAACAAAAGAGTATATATGCGTGTGTGTGTGTCAAATACATGGTAGTTTGTGTAATGTTTTATTTATTGATTTAATGTATTTTTTATGCATAATTTCAATATTAGTATTTTCCACTTCTCTATGTAAACTATAAGTGTGCGAAATTTCATACTCCGTCCGCGCAATTTTCGTAAAAAGGGGTACAAAGTTTTTGCTTCACGTATTATGATATCTCTCATTAGTTTCACGACGAAAACAAGTCGTATGTTTTCACAGCAATGTTCAATCTTGCCCCATACAAATTCCCGGAATGTTATCTCGGCCAGCTGTGCTTAAAAAAAACATTCGGTTTGCCAAAAATACTTTCAAAACGTAAATATTATACTTTAACTCCCTCGTTATCTAATCTATACGTTGTATAATATTGTTTTGTTCAATTTATTTGTGCCGTATCCAGTAGCGTTGTCACGTGTTTATTATACTGGTGACGTTACAAGAATCAAAAACGGCTATCTCCAGGATATCCAGAATGAGTTTTGAAAATTTTCCCTAATTTTGTGTATTCATTATGATAGAAGTGACATGACATCCAAATTGTCGCCTTTATTAGGTACATTTTAGTGCTTGCCTCGAATTTTTACATACCAGCCCCAATTTTTTTGACACCAAAGAAGAAATTTTGAAGAAAAATCTCTAATATGGTTATTTAGATTATTTCGTATATACGTATACCGTGTGTTTGGCGCATGGACTGACAAATTTTTTGGGGGATTGGATGGATCAAGAGCTATCTTTAACCCATAGATCCCTATGTCCTAAGTGTCACTGTAATCGAGATACGATTTTATTTGTTTGTTTTTGAAAATTACCTAGTTCGTCGTCTTTAAAACGACATATTTTTGTAGTTTGTTGTTGTAATTGAACCAAATAACTTTTATTGCAGTCTTTAATGTATGATTATTCTAAATTAAACATTAATTCTTAGCATTAGATAACAATGCAATAAAAGTTATTTGGATCAATTACAACAACAATCTAGAAAAATATGTCGTTTTAAAGACGATGAACTAGGTAATTTTCAAAACAAACAAAAAAAATCTCATCTCGATTACAGTGACACTTAGGACATAGGGATCTATGGGTTAAAGATCGCTCTTGATCCATCCAATCCCCCAAAAAATTTTGTCGGTCCATGCGCCAAACTTCCTGTATATTGGTATTGCTATTGCTATAAATGTGTCTGGATCTATGTATGTATTAAATTTATAAATTAGTGTAGTATGTATATTTAAATTGTAGCCCTATCTTTTTTCTGGTCCACTTACATCGCCAGATTAGTTAAGAATTTCTTTTAAGCTAGGTTGCCTGGTAGAGATCGCTTTTAGCGATAAGGCCGCGTGTTGTTTTGCCAAAAAGTATTGTAATTATGCACTTTGTTTTTGTTTATTTTTGTGAACAGTAAAATGTTATCTATTTATATAATCTAGAGACGTTATATGGAGCTTATGTCAAATTTTAACGAGTAGTAAGGCAAATTAACGGCTAAGAAAATGTAGGAACCAGCTATAATTTGGCTCTAATAACCCCACTGAAGATTGCGGACTATAATACGAATGTGAAATATACACCTATACGCTTAGAAGTTTATATTATAAACTCTTCTATGAGAAGCCAAAAAGTGTCTGTAAGGGCACGCTTGGCTGTACATCAGGAAGGGATGTTGGTGGCAACACTAATGTACGGCAGTGGAAGTTGGGTGTGGCGGAAGAAGCATAAAAGTAGAATAAATGCAGTTGAAAGAGCTTTGAGAAATATACGAGAGGTAAACATGAATACGGAATAGTGTAAGAAGGGAACGTTTGGATTGAAAGATGTAATAACAAGAGTTGAAAAGGAATGTTAACGTGGTTTGGGCATGTAGAGAGGATGGATGAAAATAGAATCACAAAACAAGTGTATGAAAGTATTGTGAATGGCAGAGTTGGTACCGGTAGACCACGACCAAACAACAGAAGTCTTAAAACGAGGTCAGGTAAAAAGCATATCAAATAAACGTGCATGTATGAAGAGGTTAATGAAAGTAGATGAAGCGAAAGTTGTTTGTCAGCATCGTCGCAAGTGGAGATCCTAGTCTCTGCCTACCCCCATGGGAAACAGGTGTGATAATATGTATGTACGTACGCTTAGAAGTTGCATAGTTTTAATAATTATGAAAGTGTTGACAAAGTGTTTTATGATATAATAGATAAGTTGTTTTACATAATATTACGTGTTAATTTGAACGGTCACATTGGCCGCTGAAGCAATTTAGCAGAATGACTCATTTAACTTTGTTGTGCGTTGGAATTGATGCTGCTATAAAGATGCCGTTGAACCATTGGCATAGACGACCGCACGCTTCCTGCTTTTGCGGAAAATTAATTGTCTTATTTTTAACGACTAATTGAACGTACGATTTAGCGGTTTTAAATCCGGCATAGCCCTGATCATGAAAGACAAAGATATGAAGTGTCAATGAGTAAAATTTTAAGTTATTAATTAGCGTACCCTCAACTTGATCATTTGATTTTTTTAATTTTTCTTTATGCTTATTATTTAGTCTATGGCAGCCTAATACTAATTTAAATTGAAACATGACATCTTTGTCTTCCATGATCACGGCTACTGGAAAGTGGCGCGCTTGAAACCTGTACAAAGTAGTTTGAATTATTTGTATTTTTAAATTTTACCACTTTGAAATAGTTTGGGGTGTTTATAAAAACTAGCGATCGCTCGTGCTCGATTTACGACCATAATAATTAATGTCAAAGAGTATACTTATATATGCGTGTGTGTGTCAAATACATGGTAGTCTGTGTAATGTTTTGTTGTATTGATTTAATATATTTTCGTCGCTTTTTCTCTATATAAACTAAAAGTGTGCGAAATTTCATACTCCTCCGTCCGCACAATTCTCTCATAAAGAGGTACAAAGTTTTTGCTTCACGTATTAATATATAGAGAAGATATGGCACTGCGATCGTGTTTTTTTTTTGGCGCCATCGTTGCAATTGACTAACAAACATCGTCATGGCAACGCGAACAAAGTATCGCTGGAACATTTTACTAGACTAATATAAATAGACTTCAAGAAAAATAATATTTTTTATAAAAACTTATACGTAACAAACTTGTTTAATACATTAACTCGTGACTATGACAACAGTCTGTTATAATCCATAATAGCATATGTTAATACTAGCTTTTAGCTGCAGCCTCGTTCGCTTTAATGTACATTGAATCAATTTAGATGTTTTCTATCCCTCGGGATTTTTTTTGAAGTGAAACTTCTTTAGAAACCTTGTGATTTGAAACTCGGTGAAACGAAAAAGCGACACTAAAAAGAGCTAAACACGTAAATCTATAGGACTAAGCCTGCGAGAGAATGAGATAGTATACAATTTGTTTAATAATTTAAAAACTATGGTCTTCAAATTTCGTGTTTTAAAGCTTAAATATATTTTTGGATGAAAGATAACTCAATATGTTCTTTTCTGTACCCCTGACAATGTGTATGCAAAATTTCGTGAAGATCGATTCAGTAGTTAGGCGTGAAAGCGTAATAAACAAATAACTTATAATATTATTATTATTATTTAAAAATATCACTACTTTAAAATGCACTAAGTACTTTTAAACGCGGCCTGCGAACGTATTTGCACGCTAAAGTTTGGCCCTCAACATGTCAAAGGTTGCCCATACCTGGTTTACACGGTCGTGACATATTGTAAGCTGAGTAGAAAGGGATGCCCAAACGGAGAGATCGGCAGTCAAGCGATGATTACGATCAAAGCAAGACGTGTATATTCGATAAGCGATATAGTGACGGACTTTGCTCGTGTTATTAATTCGTGCAGTTTGTACTGGTTGTGTCCAGTTATATTTGTACCTATGTTATGCGTGTTTGTATAGTTCTTATAAATTCTATAGTAATATTAGTTAGGCCTATTATGATTACATCCATTTACCAGTGGTACTTATGTATCTATTTGCAGGAGGCCAGCCAGACGTGAGTGGCCGCACGCTCACCCGTCTCGCCATGACTAATCAATTCACCACGCATCTGATTCCATAATTGAAATTACATTGTTTGTAATGGAAACTCTTAAAAATAATCTATTATACAGTCCACACCATAAATCTTCATAGAGCCTTGAGTCACGGTTTTTAAATTCCGAAGTAAATATGTTTTAGTTACTAGAGCTTTTCGCGCGTTTACAGTCGAGTCATTTTTGAAGAATGTGTCCCATTTTTTAGGTTAACGGTATTTATTTAAGTTTTTGCGACAAGTACACATAATAAAACTACCTTTTAACGGTTTTCAACGCGGTATTTTATTTTTATTCCGACGTTTCGGCCGCTTAGCTTAGGCTTCCTTAGAGTAAATAATAACCATAAACAAAGGTTAAAACTAAATAATTAAAATAAACAAGTTGGCGGTAGGCTAAATAAAAACTAACATTGCTCTCAATAAGTGACATCTTTGTTTCCCGTGTTCACGGCTACTGAAAAGTGGCCGGAACGTCGGAATAAAATACCAAATCAAATAAGGCGTTTAAAACCGTTAAAACGTAGTCTTTTTTATCTCTCTTGTCTTTCACCTTTTCCAAATTATTTGGGGTCCTTTCCATCCATACTCTCCTCTATTCTTCTCTATTTGACGTGGTAGAGCCAAGCTGGAATCACTAGTTTGATTACAGTTTGCTGAGTTGGCTCGTTAGGTGTGATACCACGCTCTCACAGAACATCGGCGTGAAACGGTTGGCCTTCAGCTAATCGTGTTTCGTGCGATGAATGAGAATTCCTTTAGCCCACTTCACCTCTCCTTTTCCAATCCTCTCTATCCCATTCCTTCATCTTACCCCTTGTATATTCCATCCTAAAGGCTTGCAGCGCGTTAGCTTCGCCTCTGGTGTTGCGGTAACCGCTTTCCATCAGATGGGCCCTCTGTCCGGTTGCCAGCTCCGCAAATAAAAGGTCTTTCATACGTCCTCTGTCACACCACAAATCATCATGTCATCCTTCATTCGGTCCATCCATTTTTTTAGTCTATCTTTACATTTGTACACCATAAACTTAAAATTAGACAATGAATGAGTATTGAATAATGGGCGGCCTTATCGCTGTTAGCGATCTCTTCCAGGCAACATCGTGTCCAAGGAGAAAAATACGAATGACACAATGTATCATAGGTGTACAAAAGCAAACTAAACTTGTAATCGAATCCTATATTACTTATAACTAGTGGTCGCCCATGGTCGAAATTCGACCATAACAATTTGTTGTCAAAGACTATTTCTATAATCACAGATTTCGCCAAGGCAACAAATAAACAAAAAAATTATATGCGTGTGTGTGTGATACATGTAGTGTGTGCGATGTTTTTTTTATTGATTTAATGTATTTTTATGCATAATTTCAATATTAGTATTTTCCACTTCTCTATATAAACTATAAGTGTGCGAAATTTCATACTCCTCCGTCCGCGCAATTTTCGTAAAAAGGTGTACAAAGTTTTTACTTCACCTATTAATATATAGATATACATAATTATTATATAGGTGAGTCATTTTCCCACAGAATATCGACCTGAAACAGCCTTTAGATTATTGAGTTTCTCGAATAATAATAATTGAGTATGTAGATGACAAATGTTGCAATTTTGAAAGGAAGAAAGAAAAAAAACATTTATTTAGAACTACAACACAAATGAGAATACTTTACACTAGCATAAATAAATAAATGTACAATGTAACATGCAGTAAATAAAAAAAAAACGAATCAAGTGTAGCTCTAAATTTGTCCTAGCTCAGCATGTTGCTGGTTAAGTTAACCAGCGCTGATCTTACGCTAGGGCCGTTAATGTAGAGCATGATGATGCCGGGGCATAAGTCCCCCGGCAAAGGAAGAGGCCTCGTGAGGGGGGCCCACGCCTGCCAGGGCTGCGGAGAGGCTAGGTCATATACTCGTAGCCCTGGCATAAGGCGCAGGACGGAACACCCAGGGGTTTTAGTGGCAAAGCGTGGCACCAGTTCTGATTGGGCATGCTAGTGCCACCCCCGATCTGGCGAATCCCACACTAGGTCGTGAATTAGTCGCGGCTTAGTCCTCAATCGGATTTCCCCTAGCTCAAAAAAAAGGGCCGTTAAAGTGACATACAGGGACACGGAAGCAAATAAAATACTAAGTAAAAATAAAGAAGAATAAAAAAAATGTATACCACAACAATTGAAAAAAGATTAAATACATATTATTTATATAGGTAGTTGGAAATAGTTATATCGATAAGAGTTCAAGAAGAGCAATGTAAAGAAACACACGACACAACACACAGTATAGGTCATTTTACTTAAGTATTTACTCTCGGGAGACCAGCCATTCCAGAACCGAATGGACTGTGCCACGAACATGGAAAGAGACCGGATGGGAGGTCTTTGATGCCTGGAAGATGGGGCGGCCCTTAGTGTGGGACACTACGTGAGTTGGCGAAACTCTAAGGCCATGGGTCCCGAGGCCCATCGATTTTATCGAGATATATCATCGCGTTTGATAGTGGTCTCACCAGACCAAAAGGCTGGCCTGTGCGGGATGCGGCCAGCGGTTTGGAACTGATGTTTTTATTGTTAGGAAATTGTATATAATTTAAACTTTTATGAGAAAATTACAGTTAATAAAATATAAGTACTTACTAAGAAATAAACATATCATTATAATTTGAAAATCCGTATAATGACATTCAACGTCTATGTATTATCAGAAATATCAACGTCCATAGGCGACGGTAACCACTTACCATCACAGTTGGGCCGTCAGCCTGTTTGCTGTACTTCAGCAAATATATATATATATATATATATATATATATATATATATATATATATATATATATATATATATATATATATATATTGTTACGAGCTACATGACCCGAATTAAAAATGCCGTTGGAACTGCTATAGAATTTATTAGAACTGTACAAACACGTATAAAACAAATACAAATAAAACTGGATGCAACCAGCTCACACTGCACGATTCTATACCATTCGACACGCGTAAAGTCGGTTGTCCATATCGCTAATCGAGAGTACTCGAAAACGTCTTACTCGTTTCGTAGTCGTCGCTTGACTGCCCGCCCCTCCTTTCGGGCATCGTATTATACTCCCTACACAGTACAAATAAATTGTCCGCGCACACTAAGTTTCTGAGAAATAGTAATTTGCACACCTGCGAACGGCCACAAAGTCGAAAACAATAACAATAAGGATTAGTTCGACGCTAATGATGTTTATAAAACAAGTAGAAAAACAATAGCATGTTTTCTTAATTACAAATTCAAAACACAAAAGAATCCTTAATCCGGGAAGACAATGAACTGCGCTTATCTTTGACAGCATGTAACAATGTATATATATATACTTTTATTATATGTTCAGCCATAATTTTTTGTTTCTGAACTGATTTTGAACATTCTTTTTGACTTTGATTTAGTATAGCTTCAGAATGGTCTCATACAAAATTTCATTGGTATTAGATTTTGAAGTTCCGAAGATATAGAAGAAAAAATTACATAGACAGACGGTCGGACGAACAGGTATGACGATGATAAGGGTTCTGTTTTTGACGAAATTACTGCGGGACCCAAAAATTATACAGCTACAAGTATTTGAAGTCAGTTTCACAACGTCTGCATAACAGTACATAATTCGTTTGACCTGCCTTAGTCTCACCTAGTGTACCGTAACCTTGCCAGAGCAACTCGGCTCGACTAACGGTCGAACTAATCATTATTAGCTACTTTCGTGTTATTAGATACTAGCGGTACACACGACGCGTAGCTGATATAGAATTCTTGTTTTAATCTTTAAAATCCACCACCACCAATAAAGCTACCATAAAAGTAATTATTAACTACTTCTTTTTGTAACGATGTGGGAATGTGTTTACGCATATCGTCGGACCTCGGGGGTTTTATAACGAGGGCATATGTGAAACTTTCACGAGCCTGCACTACACACACCTTCACTAAAGAAGGAGTTGGGAGACTATCCACTAGCCAGACCGTCCCTCCACATCTAGGTGAGGTGGTACGGAGCTTGCCATAGGTAACTCGTACGGAGTGTCAAAAAAGTATCGCTAATGGATGATTTGTTTATGGTTCCAAATTCAATTTATTGTTTTTTTTCTGTTAGATGGGAACAACTGTTTTTCATTTTGACGCAGAGTTTGAGTTGCTACGGTCATTTAGATTAAATACAGTGCTGTTTTTAGTTAGATCATATCAAATCTGTCTTGCAAATTTCATAATGGACAAAAACATCGAACAAAAAGTTTGTCTTAAATTTCGCATCGCTTATGGAATTTCGTGTTCGGAGACACTGAAGAAACACGTGCTTATGAGTGGTACAAAGCGGTCAAAAGCGGTCGAGATATGTTGGAAGATTTGCCTCGCCCTGATAGGCCATCAACGTCTTCAACTGAAGTAAACATCGCAAAAGTGAAGGAAATAATGACTGAAAATCCTCATGCAAGTTTGAGAGAAATAGCCGCTAAATTTTCTGTGTCTCATGAGTCGATCCGTATCATTTTAAATAATCTCTTGGGTATGAAACATGTTGTCGCTCGGCTAGTACCAAAAGACCTGAATTTTCTCCAAAAACTCAATCGCATAAGAGTCGCTGAGCACATGCTAGAACGTCGATTCCGACCTAACATTCATGAAACGCATTATTCCTGGTGACGAGGCGTAGGTTTGCGAGTTTGACAGGCAAACTAGTCAACAAGCTTCGGAGTGGTGCCTTCCAACTGAACCAAAACCGAAAAAACCACACCAGTCGATCAAAAATCAAAGTCATATTGACTGTTTTCTTTGACTATCGCGGTGTTGTGCACTCGGAATTCTTACCGGAAGGTCAAACAGTAAATAAAGTATATTATTTGAGAGTTATGCGCCATTTAAGAGAGCAAATTCGACCAAAAAGTCCAGATTTTTAGAAAGAAATTTCTTGGATTTTGCACCACGGTAATGCGCTTTCGCACAAGGCCATCATTGTGTACGAATTTATAACCAAAAATTCAACAAATACCATCGAGCAACTACCTTATTCACCAGATATGGCTCCAGCCGACTTCTTTCTTTTTTCTAAACTCAAATTACCACTTCGTGGCACCCGTTTTCATTCGGTAGAAGATATAAAGGAGAATTCGCAACGAGAACTAAACTCAATTCCGGAAAAAGCGTTTAATTTTTTATTGATGATTGCATTATTCGTTGGCGTAAGTGTATCGTTTCTGAAGGAGCATACTTTGAAGGTAATAAAACAAATTTGAATGAATAACTAACATTTTATTCATTCAAATGTGTATTATGGACCTTTTCCTGGTACCTTTTTGACAGAGTAGTATGTATGCAAGTTAGTTAATAAACTCCCTCCCGCGGTTTTCCAAGAGCGCTACAATGTGGGGCTCTTTAAAGAGGGCACAAACAGACACTTAAAGTCTCAACGAGGAAGGCAACGCATCGGCTCCCTTAGTGTTGTAGATGTCCATGGGTGATGATAACCACCTACCACCAAGTGGTCCATTTGCCAGTTTTCCTACAAGCAAATATAAAAAAATAGCTTTAATAGATTTTCGTTGTATTTATGATTTTGTTCGATGTACAAAATTGAAAGTTTTGAATACACGCGTCACTTTATTTGACAACATACGTAAACAATTTGACCTCTTATACCTTGTTTACGCCAAAAATGAACTGTTGGTAGTTCTTAATGTTTTCCACGATAACTGGTGGTGTCTGTGGAATTTTTTTAACATTCGGTATTACTTTTTTTCTTGAGAAGAGCTTGTCCCTGCTTCTCTGGCTTGTGGAGGGGTTAGTAACAAATTCAGCTTCTTTTTTTTGCTGTTCTACTAACGAACCCACTCCGTTTCTTTAGCCAATTCCTCTGCATTCGTCTCATAATAGACACATTCGGAGGACCTTTCGTCACTCAAAGATTCTTTAGTTGGATCTTTGTTCTTTGCATTTTGAACGGTTTTTAGTTTTCTCTGTAGTTCTTGAATACAGGACTCCGTTTCTTTAGCCAATACATCTTCATCTGTTTCATAATGGACACGTTCGGAGGACCTTTCGTCAATCAAAGATTCTTTAGGTGGATCTTTGTTCTTTACATTTTGAACGGTTTTTAGTTTTCTCTGTAGTTCTTGAATACAGGACTCCGTTTCTTTAGCCAGTACCTCTTCATCCGTTTTATAATGGACATATTCGGAGGACCTTTCGTTAATCAAAGATTCTTTAGGTGGATCTTTGTTCTTTGGGTTTTGAACAGTTTTTAGTTTTCTCTGTATTTCTTGATTACAGGACTCCGTTTCTTTAGCCAATACCTCTTCATCCGTCTCATAATAGACACATTCGGATGACCTTTCGTCGCTCAAGGATTCTTAAGATGGATCTTTGTTCTTTGCATTTTGAACGGTTTTTAGTTCTCTCTGTAGTTCTTGAATACAAGATTTTAAGTCTTTTACAAAGTTTTCAAGCTTTTTCCGTTCGGCGCTTTCATCTAGTAAACTCAGACGTAACAGTCGTTCTGTTTTTGTTTTAATTCTAACAGTTTCTGAGGACGTATTTAATAATCAAATATGACTTCGCCTTAATAGTGTTTGCACAAACACATGATGCACAAGTTTAAAATTTGGGTCATCGCGGTGGTGATTTTGCTGCGTCAGCGCTTTACCCGAGCACATACTAGAGCAAGTGGAACGCATCTCTTCTCGATGGATGCTGAACGAATATTCCATATATATATACTTGCTTAACATAAAAATGCTTTATTAAAAATTACACAAATTCCCAAATTGTCGTCAGTGGAACCTTCCTAAAACGCTAGCCGCATATCCATGTTGAATGGCAACACTGATACGCCCTAAATACAAGCCAGCTTTTGATTACGTGAGACCTCTGTCAAACGTTGTATTGATAGAATATTAATTTAAAAACCAACCTCAGCGACATACCGTGTATATACTAAAACAATTTTATATCTGTTTTCGTTTGTGTATTGTAGGAGCAATACAATGTAGTAAATGATGGAATTGAGGAGCCGATCGCACATAGCAAGCAACCGGAAGTCACCGCCCTGATAGTAAGGGAAATAAAGCCACGCTTCTTCCAAGGAGAGTTTACTACTGATATGATAACCAACTTTGCCCCATTCCCGAAACTTCGGCACAAGGTAAATGCGCCGTACAACTGCTGCAAAAGCTGCACGTTCTTATTTGGAAGCCGATGGACTCCTCGTGCACCCCTAAGTCCTCAGAACGCATCTTCATTTTGTACGCAAATGACCTGGGCATGTACGGCAATTTTTTTTATTAACACAGTGTTAAATGTCGGTTGCGTCCGGAACACCCGCTTTGGACTTCATAGTCCGCATTGCTAATTTTCATCTCGCACAGTCATCGATATCCCTCACTAAGTCCATTGGCACCCATATTATTCACGTTTTAAAGCCAAAATATTCTTTGTCTACCTCGTTTACGGGGTCCAGAGACAGCACGGCTTAATATTTGGTCCGGTACATAACTCACTTTGCTATAAAAGTGGCCGTACTCATAGAAAAAGGAAAAGTAAAGAAGGTCAATCGTCTAGCAAAAAATGTAACTCGTAACAGTCTTGAGACACAGGTGGCACCACCAGTCCGATCTTGTTTTTATAGAAAATCTTAATTATTTATTTGATTATTTGTTTCACAAGTAGGGAAATAAACAATGATTATCCTTAAATATAAAACACAAAATTAATACATATATCAATCGAGTTTCTGCCAAAAAAAATATTTATATAATAAACAATTTGGCTCGAACAATTACGAGAATAAAAAATACAATTACAATAAAATTACATACAATGTCTATTTAAATGAGGTCAATATTGAAAAAATGACACGAAAATACAGTCTTATATCAATATCTTTAAATAAAATAACCACAATAATTCATAACTTAAAAAATATAAAAAAATTAAAATACAAAAAAGTCATTGCATTATTTTAAGTTAAAACATATTTTAACAAAAATTTTCAATCAACCCCTTTTATTTTTAAACTAAAATCAATCATAAATTAAAAATAAAAGTTAGTCCTTTTTGAATTTCATGAAAATCAAATAATTTACGAAATTGAAATGATTTTTTAATTGTCAAAAGGCTGGCAAACAGGCAGATGGCCCACCTGATGAAAAGTGGTCCCCGCCGCCTATGGACTTTTGTAACACCAGGGGCGGTCTGGAAATTTTATAACTCTCTTAAATTAGGATTTTCAATTTATGACTGATTTGGGTTTAAAAAATACGTTTTAAATAATATTTGAGTTGCCGAGGCTGCTAAGGTTTTCCCACAGAGCTACTAAATATATGGAGTTTTTCAATAAGGTGTCATAAAATTCTATCGACGCCAGCACTGTCGCAAAAGTCCATAGGCGACGATAACCTGTTTCCATCAGGGGCTCCGATAGCCTGTTAGCTGTACCTCAGCTGTAAAAAAGAGGATCATTAAAAGTTTTAATTGAGACTTTATATAAAAACTATGCTCGCGACTTCGTCCCAGCTCGATTTTAAATTCTCGCGGGATTCCCGGGACGCAAAGCACCACAGCATTGGAAAAAAATGTAAGCTATCGTTTTAGTGAAAACTGTGCCCAAATAAGCTAATTGTTATGCACTTGAGCAACTGCGAATCGCTTCCGGGAAATTTCCCGCGGGATTCCTGGGATAAAAAAATCACACATTTTATTACATTTTTGCTATAAATCAGTAAAAAAATCACATTGGAGTTCGATTTAGTTTAATTTAGCCATTTTAAATAATTTCCGTGGGATTCCCAGGATAAAACGTAGCGCAGATTTTAAGTCTAAGAATTTGCTGTCGATGTGAAAACCGCATCGAAATCGGCTAAGTAGTTTATATGTGAATCCCGAACAAACATCCAAACAGACAAGAAATCTAAAAAAAATTATCGTGTTCTCCGTCATTTATATAGAGTACTCCAGTTTTCTTTAAATGGCTTCAATGTACAGGCACAGCATTTTTAGAATTTTATAAAATTATAGCCGAACGGACTAGTGGCGCCATCTGTGAGTGAAGCACGTGTTACCAGTTACGTTTTTTACTATGCGATTGTCCTTCTGTAGTATTCTTCTTCTATGGTCCTACTGATCTAGGCTACTCTCTTGCTGCTTATCAGATATGTTACCGATACGAAGTTTGCCGCGGAAGAAGGAGTTCCTGACGCGGCCCTGTTCACGCCATTGAATTTTAATTTTCGGTTTGGTAGATAGGGGAAACAATACCATTATTGGCACCTCTCCACAATTTTTGGCACTCAATTAACTATTTTAGAATATTAAGATATATAGATATATGTTTATTGATATATATATATATATATTTATTCGTTACGTAACGCGTTACGGCGCCAGTCTGTCTGGCTTCCCTTTCTCTCACGCATACGGCAGCGGTAGGCAGGCCCCTCTCTCGCTCTAACCCACGCGCTATATACATAAAATTTAAGTAATAACCGAAGCTTTTCTCGAGTAAAACAATTTCAATATTAAATAGTTCAACTTAGTTTAATTTAAGTTATCACTTCTGTCGGGCGTTCTGAACGCACAGGTTTTTTTTTTAATTTAAAAGGATGTAAAAAGATCTTTTAATATATTTGAATAAATTGATTGGATGCCAGTTATCGGGTGGGACGCCAACAATGGTAAAGTTTACCATTTTTGGTACAGTTTAGGCGGCATGTTTTACTTTTATTAATTTAATTTGACTATACAAATATAATTAGTTTGTGTAAATGTGTTTTTGAATTGTATTTGCATGTTTATCGTGTAGTTGTCCTTGTCTGATATAATTGTTGTAACTATGAAGATTTAATAGAAAATATATTTGTGTATACGAGAAGTAGTATAATTATATTAGACTAGAGTTTACCCCGCGGGTCAGCCTCTGGTGCGTGCCTCTTGTTTAAAGAGCAGGAGGTACAGGTTACATTGTATTAAATTTTTATGTATTTACCCCGGAATATTTACTTCATTTTATATCGCAAACTATCCTATCCTCATCTATTTGTAAACTACATAAATGACGAAACGGACCAAGTGGACGAAATGGACAAAATAGACAAAAATCACAAAATCTATCCTAGTTTTCGGGATAAACTTTACATAAATCTATCCCATAGTCCGGGATGAAAAGTATCCCTTGGCCACCCTCGGTATTAAAATTACATATGTACTGAATTTCAACCAAATAGGTCCTATAGTCTTTCCATAAAAGGATAACAAACAGAGACAAATATATTTTTATCCCGGAAACTATCCCTTTTTTAGGTTAAAAAGCATCCTATGTTCAAAAAATATATATATACTAAGTTTCAGCCAAATCGGTCCAGTAGTTTTTCCGTGAAAACGGAATAGACAGACAGACAGAGTTACTTTCGCATTTATAATATTAATAGAGATGTAATCATCTAAATCATCCTTTCCCAAAGTGGGCGATAACGCCCCCTTGTGGGCGCTGTAGAACTAAATTTTTCTGGTAGGAGACCCAGAAAAAAAATGGGGGCGTTGTGTAGAGGCTTGGGCAGCGATTTATAATTTCATCTAGCTAGGAGGACTCTTAGACACAGACTGAACTCTCGACTCTCGACTACAACTTGTGAACATCAATTAATATTAATTAAGAGATTGCTCAAACTCTGTCTGAATACTATAAAGTCGCGTTTCAATAATCATTCTCATTGGCAGGTGTAGCCCGTAAGTGTTAACTTGAGACCTCAGCGCCGTTGTGTACTACCTACTGCGCTTAGGTCTCAAGTTAACTCTTGCGGGCTATAGTAAAAGTCTCGTTTAGAATGAATGTTTAATCTCCGCTAATATAGCTCACAATAATCAATTAACTTAATTTGACGTTATAGTGATTTTTAAGTAGGTGAAAAAATGGGGGCGCTAAAAAATAATTTATTCTCAAAGTGAGCAGTAAACAAAAAAGTTTGGGAACCACTGATTCTAAATGATGCATTCTCTTGTTTACCCTTCATGCGGAGGCGTGGTCATTTAGGGGCCATTCATATGTGCGCAATTGTTATGTTGTCTGTTAATTACGCAAGAGTCCCGAGGGAGAGTGGTTAGAAAATTCTATACACGCCCTTATCTGGGGAGTAAATAACCCATTCTTACGTAATATTTTTCCAGTCGAAATTTAATATTAGAAATCTAGTTCTATTTCGGATGCCGAATGGTTATCTTCATTCGATAATGTGCACTTTGGTTTACGTTAAACTGAGTTTTAGTGTAATTGATCCTTTTTTAACGACGTTTTATTCGGAAAAACGAGATTAATCTTGCGTAAGAAGAGGGAAAGTTCGACAAATTTTATGTAGGAGGGTCAAAAATCCTCAAAATGTAAGGATGATTTTGGTAATTAATGAATGGCCCCTTATAACCTAAGATACCTGATACAAAATTTAAAGGATTTAAAGTTCAACGTATAATTATGTAGTCATTCACATACATATTAAATACGGCCGACACGACGTTGCGGGCCCGCTTGAAGGTCGTGGGTTGTTTACCCCTGTAAACTATAAAACCAACCTACTTGTACCTAATTATCATCAAATCAAACTAATTTGAATTAAATTTATAATTAAAGGACCACGGTTCTGCCATTGGTTAAAATACCTACTGTTCGTATACAATTTCCTGCGTTGGGGCGGCCTGTAGTAAGTGGCGACAAAACAACTCACAGCCAGGTGCTAGTGTGTTTGGCCGTCTGGATGGCTACCACCCCTGGTCTAGGGTATACCCCATAACAACCTTGAGTTGTGTTTCGGTATTAGTGGCGAGGTTCCAGTCGCAAATATCCATAGGCGATGGTCCGCTTTCCATCAGGTGGCCCGTCCGTCTGTCTGCTGAACTCATGCAATAAAAAAATAAAATAAGTATATATAATATAAGTAAATATTAGTTTAAAGTGACACTAGTTTATTTGTACAAAATAAGGGGATACATTGACCCCGTCGTGGCGAAATTAAATAACTATCAAATTCACAAGAAAAACCAAATTTTGAAATTTTTCATTAAATAAATAGCGATTATTTTTAAACCGTAAACCAATTTACTATAGTTCTTTTATAATATGTTATTAAATGGACACTATAATTATTTATTAATTAATTTTTCACTTATACAATCTACTAGCGGCCCGGCGCGGTTACACACGCGCTCTGTCTCGCTCCCGTGGTATATAGCGTCATGTTATATAGCCTATGACACTCCCTGTTAACGTAGCTTTCCAACAGTAAAAGAATTTTTAAAATCGGTTTAATAGATCCAGAGATTACCCCCTACAACGTCACAAACTTTACCTCTTTATAAATATAGATAAATAGATCAATTCGGCTAATTGTTTTTTTTTTCAATAGATTTATCTATTCAGTTTATTTCTGTTAATAACCAAGATTTAAAAACATTAAGAGATCGAAAGATGGATAATATTTTCTTAAAATTTCGCGACGATAAGCGCGGTAATTTGATTTTTACTATTCCGACGTTTCGGCCACTTTTCATTGGCCGTGATCACGGAAGACAAAGATATCAAGTGTCAATGAGTATTGTTAAAGTTTTATTTAGCGTACCGCCAACTTGTTTATGGTTATTATTTACTCCATGGGAGCCTAATCTAATTTAAATAAATTTCCGCGCTTAAAACCGTTAAAACGTAGTTTTATTACGAATGATAGATGTTTAATTTCACCATTAATAAAATGCAAAAAAAATGTATTCATAAAAATTGTCACTTACCTAGTTTTGCCATGATAGGGACGACACAATTGTTTAGGCTTCTTTAAATTATAGGAGTCCTAAAGCGGCCGATTTCGCAAATTGGAATTACGAACACAACAAATACCAGACTATAGTGAAACTTCATTTTATGTCTTAAAGCCACCAGTATATCTAGACACGTGTCAATTTTACTGACCACTCACCCGCCCTACCATCGGTTGAATTTTGACATAACTTGTATGGAGCTTATGTCAAATTTTAAGCGTAATTTTAACGGTAAGATATAGGAAAGAGCCATAAGCGATTCTCCACAAGCAGCCGCTTTAGGCCCCCATATCGTTATATGTATTTTTTTTTATAAACTAAAAATAATTAATAAAATCAGTGAATACTAACACCTTAGCTAGGCAAAGCCTGTACTGTAGGTGGTAGCTAATTCGCGCAACATTAGTACATAGTGGCTTGAAGACGGTATAGAGATTGTGAAGTACAGTCGATTAGATCATAAATCAAGTTAGCATGTTTGTACAGCAATTCCACACACCATCAAGGCTCTTATGTATTGAAGGAGAACTTGCCCATTAAAGTGGTTGCTTCGTAATTTATTCACTTTGAAAAGCTTAGAGACCTTTCTATTGAAGTGAAGGCTAAGTATTGCCAAACTGGTTTTGCTGACAAATTAAGTGATCTGAAAGCTTTGATACGTTCACTATACTGTTAACTGATTAGTTAAAAGTACAGTTTGTGTAACTTGATAAGTGGCGTGTAAAGACGTAAGTCTTTCATTAGATTCAAGATAAACTATATCTAATGATATCCTAGAATATAATTGTTTAACCCAGGAGTATTAGCTGAAATCAAATTGAAGATTCCAGCGAATTTTGTGATGAGACGTAGGCAGCCACCAATGATCGTAGTACCATACGGCAGGACCAACTTACTTAATAAGGCGCCGATGACACGGGCCTTGCGAACATTGAACAAGATATGTCAACAAATTGACATTTTTATCTGTACTGTCACTGAAGTCACAAGAACTGCATATTATATTGTATGTTATGACGACTGAATATGTATATATAATGTACTAGAGTTTACCGCGCCGTTGCGCCGCGGGTTAACCTGCGGTATCTCTTGTTTAAAGAGCAGGCGGTACAGGTTATATTGTATGTTATTAATTTGCCCCCGGAAGATTCACTTCATTTTATATCTCAAACTATACCATCCCCGTCTGTCTGTAAACTACATAAATGACAAAGTAGGCAACATAGACGAAATGGACCCAGTGGAACCAGTGGAACCAGTGGACCAAGTGCGACAAGTGGGCCAAGGACGAAATGGACAAAATTACCAAAGCTATCCTAATTTTCGAGATACCTTTTACATAAATTTATCTCATTATCCGGGACAAAAAGTATCCCTTGGCCACCCTCGGTATTAAAATTACATATGTACCGAGTTTCAGCCAAATTGCTCCCTTAGTTTTTCCGTGAAAACGGAACAGACAGACAGAGTTACTTTCGCATTTATAATATTAATAAGGAATATGTGTACCACGCTATCGTATTGTTGACAACTGTAATGATAGCGATGTTTGTAGGTTAATAAATAAATATTATAGAAAAAGTTATAATTTTATCGAAAAAAATGCCTCATGACGGATGTATCCCCACTTACCCTGAATACGCTAAAAAAGCACGAAAAATGTAAATATAGAAACCGATTCACATATTCTTAGTTTGTTCTCGCACCGGTGTTCGATAAATTGTTGTCTCTTTTCACCCTAGGCGAAAGATTCGCAAGGAGAATAGAAGAGAATGTTTTTTGTCGTGCTTTTCTCGCGTGCTAGATAAAGTGTGGAGCGCCTATTAGAGTAATCGTGTCTGAGTGGTAGATCGCTGGCGTCATTGTGGTATCAGAACTATTTCTCTATACTTCTGTTACGTTTGTATACCTATGCATACTTTTGTGTACTAAAGCAACCATTATAGTGCCGTTAAGGCCCTGGTGTAAAGCGTACACAACATTAGCCATGTGTGTGACGGACTAAGCACTGTAAAGTTTCGTAAGCCAATATTTTGCAAGTAAAATAGAGCTTAATGTTTTGAACATCACAAACGTCTGAAATCCTTATAATTTAAAACATTTTCAAAAACTAAGGGGGTCCATGAATTACTTGAGACGTTTTTGAGTCTAACCTCCCCTGGTGAAATATCGTGAGATTTGGTTCAAGTTCGTCCCCGTCTCCCAATCTCACGTGAGGATTTTCAAAATATATCTTTCTAGTATAAATGCATTAGATTACAATAACTGTGAACGAAGAGTACGCTGCAACATTCGTCGAGTCGCGCGATTAGTTGCTAGTGGCGCCTAAGGCTACGTTCCATTAGGGACTCACAACGACTACTTTCACGACCGCCATTTTTTCCGTTCCACTTGCTTGCCGGCGTTACAATCGTAAACCCAAGTGGAACGGCTATTCGACCCACCTCTTGACATGGGTCGTTGTGAGCGTTGTGTGATCGAAAACGATGATGTGTCGTTCTCGCCACGACCACAACGACCGCGGTCGCCTTGTGGAACGGCTAACAGAGCATTTTGGGCGTTGTGAGCTACTAGTGGAACGCGCTGTATGCGACGTTCGCAAAACCACGATAAACATTATGTAAGACAGCCATAGTTCAGTGACGAAATATGTTTTATATAATTTAACCAAATTTCTTAGCATTTTGACACATCTTTTGCGGGATAAAATTTACGTGATATTCGCTGAGTCTCCCCTCTGCCTAAAGTAAGATTAGATGAGATGCGCTTCGCCCCCCACTCCACTTAAACGCCTCACGTAATTAATGGACGCCCTCTCTAATAAAAATTCATTTATGAACATTTTTTTAAATATGCGTATGTTTCTCTATATAGCGTGTTTAAGGCAAATAGTTCGTTACACGAGGGACAAGTCAGGTCACCGCCATTATAATTATAACTTTACTCATTATATAAAAAAACCGAAGCAGAAATACCAGAGGGCAATAATATTGTTACAATAATCATTCGATGAATTAATGAATCAGGGCTTGAAATACCGGTAAAAATGTGGCATCGTTATATATGCTAATTTCAGATAACGGTAAAAAATAAATAGCGTTATAAAATTTACCGTTATTTCTAGCCATTTTACCGGTAAAAAATATAACGTTAATACTATTTTTATTGGTAATTTTACCGTTATAACTATGTTTTGTTACCATAGTCGCTCTCTTTCACTCGCAACGATTGTCAAACAGCGCTGTGCTTATATAATAAGAGCGCGCGTAATATTTAGAGTTGTTTATCGATTGTTTCGGTAGCATTTAGTCGTAATAAAGCCAATTCTTAAAAATGGCAACGTCGCTCTAAATAACGTAAAAATTACCGATACGTATAACGTTATACATACGATTTTTAACGTTAAAATCATTAAAGTTACCAAGTAACGGTAAAAAATATTAAGGTTTGGCAGTATCTTTTCCAAAAATACCGGTAATTACCTATATTTATAAAGGTAATTGATACCGTTTTCAAGCCCTGGAATGAATTAATGAAAACTCTTTATTATTCACCATAACTTATAATAGCAGCCCATAAATGTCCCACTGCTGGGCTCGGGCCTCCCACTATAGGGGAACGGACAGTATACCCGCCACGCTTGTCCAAGGCGGCCTGGCAGGTTTGACACATCGGTTATCTCGATGTGCAGGTTGCATCACGATGTTTTCCTTCACCGTTATTAGCACATGGTAATTGTAACAATATGCACATTAGGTCAGAAAAATGCCTAAGTGGTGCATGCGTTCCGGCCAGGATCGAACCCGCGCCCTTTGAGTTTGGGACGCGTGCGCTAGCCATTACGCTACCATAATACATTTCCATTAAAACAATGGGTGGCCTTATCGCATATAGCGATCTCGTACAGACAACCCGGTGTCCAAGGAGATATTAAAAGAAAATATTAAAAAATTAAATAACATTTCGTGGTTTAACTAAATTAAATTCGATGCATGAAGGTTAATTATTAAAATGAAACCACAAACCCGTGTGGTTTTTGGGTACATTTTCCGGGTTCATGAACTCCCTATACGTGGAAATCACGGAAAACATATTTCAATGTGTTATTTTGTAATTAAATTGATTTATTGAGTTCAAATAAAAGTACTTTATCTAATGTTAGTTTTTTTTTTATGAATATGACAAATGCAGAGATGTAAAATAAGAAGAGTTTGCAGTGGACAAGTTTGAGGGATGCCTATACCCGAAATGTGGAGTTAACTTAATATTTTATTAATTTTGCTTTATATGTTTGTGATGTCCTTGAAGGAAATAAAGGGCCTCATTGTTATATTAGAATTATACGCATATTACCTATTTTCATAGTGACTTGCTCGTTATTTTTAAGTTAGAAATTCGTTACACTAGTTTATGTGCTTTTAGTTTTTACTTGAATTTACTGCGCCTTTTCCAGGTCAGTCATAATTTTCTGATGACTACGTTACGTTCATCCTTATTGGAAGTCCAAATAAATAGAGTTCACTGCTATCTGAAACTTTTATATCAGATTCAATCGTGACTTCGGATATCTGATAGAGTCGGTTATGGTAAAGATGCTTCATGACATCCCTGGCTCCAACCAAACCAAATGAAATCTGCCCATCCGCCTTGGACAAGCATGGTAGGTAGGCTGTCCAAGTTGCGTGTTGGAAATCTCCCCAGTCTGATGAGTTATTATGCCAGAAGTGACTTGTCATCCAGACCGACTTTATTAGTAGGTAGTTATGTACATAGTTCTTAACTCGAATTTTGATATTCCACAAACAAATATTATTATATGTTAGTTATCCAAAAACTTTATGGAGAAATTTTCTCCAATTTGGAGATTCTGATGGTACGTCCAAGAAAAGCAGCGGGACGTATATGACCTGATATTGTTAATGTATCGGTTTTAAAAATCACATCATCAATGTTTAAAAAGCACAAAAGCCATTTACATGGAATAATCTTATGTAACTTTTGATTTTGTTTCAGACACTGGTGAACTTAGCTTACTGCTTTCTCACCCTGTTCGGGTTTCTCCTCCAGCGGGTGGTGTTCGGGGTCCTCAGAGTGTCCGAAGCCCAACGAGTCAAAGACAAGTTCTGGAACTATCTCTTCTATAAATTCATCTTTGTGTTTGGCGTCATCAATGTGCAATACATGGACGAGGTTATGCTCTGGTGCTCTTGGTTCACCTTGATTGGATTCTTGCATATTTTCGGACAACTGTGCAGAGACAGATATGAATATGTAAGTACTTTTTAGGGATCCATAGCTGTTTTAGCAAGTACGGGTACTCTTATCCCATCGTCGTGTACGTTTGATTAAGTAATTAGGTCACAACTCGTAGCAAGTGGAGATCCATCGTCGTCGAAACTAGTTTTAATTGTACGCAGTCGTACGGGCTTTTATGGCCCAACTGATGGACAATGATTACAGTCGTCTATGCACATTTGCAACACCAAAGGTGCTACCGATGTGCTACAGGCAATGAAGTCGACTGGAGTCTGGCCACTGACAACTCAAGGTTATTATGGCAGCATGTTCTAAATCAGGGGTGGTAGCCATCCAGACGGGTGAATGCCCTACCACTGTGGGTTGTTTTATCACCTCTTACGAAAGGTTGCCCGGCTGCAGGAATTGATTTTCTTTCTCCGTTCCTGCACGGGTGTCCAGATTTTAAAACACCATGACAATGTTCTTTATTGACGTTTTTACTAAAATAATTAGGTGAGGAGTTTAAATATCGTGCCTCTCTCCTCTTATCTTTTGATAGTTAAGTTGATCGCACTCCAAAAATAGTTTCAACATTGTTTGAACTCTTCCGTTGAATACAACTATTCTTGAGATATTAGGTATTTTTGACGAAGTGCTTATAGTTTCGTAATCAAATGACGAAGACAGGGAACGTCTGTCACTTCTACTGGACCTTCTTAGAGGGTGGAAAGGAATGCAATTACTCGATTAATTATGACAAGCGACCCCTGATGTGACCTCTTAACATCTGGATGTAGCGATTGACTCTTTCCACCCTTATTGTATGTAAATCTTCTAATTTTCATTCTCTTCCGCATTTTTGTAATGTATTATACCTGTGTATTGAAGCATAATTACAGTTCTTCGATTGTTATGACAATGTTGAATTTATTACTTAACTTAATATTTACTTATACCTGGCACAAATGGATTTCGGTGTTTTTTTAGAAGTATGAAGTATTGTCCCTTTCGAGTAAAGGGATTTTAAAACATACTATTCCACCGATCGGTCGAGATCCCTGCCCATGCAAAGAGCTATATATTTGACGTGGATTTCATCAGGGCCGTCTTAAGCATATTTAGCGCTGGGGTAGGAGTATTAATTTTTGTGTTTCTCTTACCAACAATAAAATTGCATGTATTTATGTTTCATTGTTAAGGTCCTCTGACTATTTTGGAAAAAACGGATCACCTGTGCATACATTATGTCCATCCGTCTGTCTTTGTGTGTCACAATCATTTTACTCGGAACCTACTGGGTTTATATTGATGTAATTTGACAGGAAAATGCAATCTATATGATGCTACGTATTGTTATAGTGTTTTTAAGTATCGTTAGTCAGATTTGAAAAATCATGACGATATGGTTTAATTATTTTTTCTTAATTCAATCGGGTTTCTGCGCTCGGGCGCTTTGCACCTCCGGTTCAAGACAGCCCTGGGTTGTAATTTAGTTCTTATTTGGTAACTATGCGGGTTGTTCTGTCACCTCTTATGACAGGCCCTTAGTCGCATTCGACTGTGGCTCAGAAACCTCATGGGTTTATTCGTGTCGCAGAGAGTCGTTTACAATACATTAGGTTATGATACATAGTGACATTTTAAAAATGAATTTGCACAATATTTATGTTATATCAAAAATAAGAACAGAGGCGATGAATTGTTATTATCATTCAAGTGTTTACTTTTGATTTGATAATAAAAAGCGGAGTTATCATCGTTTTAATATATTGTTACGAGTTGCGAGACTCGAATTAAAATGCCGTTGGAATTATTATAGAGCTTATTAGAACTATACAAACACGTATAACACAAGTACAAATGTAACTGAACACAGCAAGTCCAAACTAATGCAGAAGGTCGTAATTCAATAAAATGTGCAAAGTCCGTCACTATTAGATTCCCGATTGTAGTACACACGTCTCGCTTTGATCGTGGTTCTCGCTCGACTTCCCTCTCTCTCTCCATCAAGCTATCGTTTTATATTGCACAAATGCAAATATGCCCGCCCGGCAAGCGTCGACGTAATTTCCTAGAAATCGTAATCCGCACACCTAGCTAATCATGCCTGCAAGCGGCCATAAACGAGTACAGTAGGCTGTTCTCCACAATAACCATTAAATAAGTGAACAAAGGAAGACGATCATAAAAGGATTACAATTAGTTCAAATGCCGACAGGTAATAAAATGTGTTTTACAGATATGCAGGTGGATTTTTTTTTGTCGGAACTTACTTTGTAACAATTTTTTATGATACTTATATTTAGTCCTAGGTCTGCACATGTAAGCCGATGATCCGCTTTGGAAATCAATATAGAATCTTTTCAGAATACATTTGGTCGATTATTGGTTATTTTTGTACATTGTATTCTCCATTCCTACTCGGTTAAACTCATGTCGAATAATTTATACAAAAAAACTCTATACCTATTGTTACTTTTGACATCTGGCTTGATGTCTGAAAATACAACTTAGATATAGCAGACCAGAAGATTTATTATTTGCATAATTTATACAGTTAACTTGAGGAAGGTGACCTTTGGGCTTGATGTCTGAAAACATAACTTAGATATAGCAGACCAGAAGATTTATTATTTGCATAATTTATACAGTTAACTTCAGGAAGGTGACCTTTGAGGTACTATTTCTATCTACCATTACACTGTCATACAAGTAAACACAAAACATGCAGCAAACAATAGAATTTATATAACCTGTTTGCCGTCAAACATTTGTATAAATATCTACTGCAAAAATGTGATGGCCTAGTTGTAACCTCCACAATGCAAAACTAGCTCACCTTATCATGTCTAAATATAATTAATTTGTTAGAAGTGTTGATTTTATAAAATAAATTTTAATTATAATGTTACGAGTTACGGGACTCGAATTAAAAGTCCGTTGGAGTTACTATAGAATTTATTTGAACTATACAAACACGTATAACACAGGTACAAATATAACCGGACGCAATAAGTCCAAATGTAATGCACAATTAAATAACACGCGCATAATCCGTCACTATATAGCTTATCGAATGTACACGTCTTGCTCGTATCGTAATCGTCGCTTGACTGCCTCACCTCTCCCTTCGGGCATCACTTTTATTTTGTACAAATACATTATGCCTCGACGCAAAACAATAACAACAAGAATTAGTTCGACATAACATGTTGATGAAACAAGTACAATAACAATAGAATGTTTTTCTTAATTACTGATTCTAAACACAAAGTAAATAAAAGAAGTGCAAATGCGGGAAAGGTAATAAACCGGGTTTATGGCAGGCAGATGTGCATTTACTTTTTGTCGGCATGTAACAATAATAATTCGGACTAGTAGATTTCGAATATGCATCATTTAGAATTTTTGTCTGTCTTTTAGAGCCTTACGAGGAAACTACTGAAGGGATTTAAATGAAACTCGATACAGAGCTGGTTTATATCCCGGGTCAATATTTAGGTAACTTTCTATTCCGATGAATTCCGTCTTTTCCGTGGGATAGACGAATAAAGCCAGAAAAATGGCGCTGCTGTCGTGTTTTTTTCGTGCTGTCGTGGCAATGCGAACGAACTTTCGCTGGCACAGATAGTTTACATTTTATCCCTTGATGTACCCCACCTTGTTTCTCTTAGGCATGCTTGAGTATAACAATTTGGCATCCAGACGAAAGTTTGCATTGGTCTCCTACTTATTTTAAGTTGTTAAGAGGTAAATTGTTTAACCCAGGTGTATTGGCTGGAATGAAATTGAACATTCCAGAGAATTTTGTGATGAAACGTAGGCAACTATTGATATTTTCAGTACCATACGGCAGGACCAACCTGCTTAATAAGGCGCCGAGGACATAGATTTATCTGTACTGTAACTGAATTCACAAGAACCACATGCATACATGCGTATTGGTGACAACTGTAATGATAGCGATGTCTGTAAGTTAATAAATGAATAAATAAATATTAGTAAGATTTATGGGTCAGTGGATCATATAAAGTTTTGTGTAGTTTCTAATAACTTATACATACCTAAACAATCGACGTCTCAAAATACAGCGCTAAAGAAATATTGCCGCGTTAAGGAGCGCTATCCATGACACTGACACATTGCCTTGACGATGGAAACATCAGAAGACGAATCGCTCGCTAAATAAGATTAGAAGGGCCAAATTAAGATGACGAGATTACAGATGCTAACGCTGGTATTAGACGAATCAACGAAATTGAATCAAATTGATTGAAAAGCACACAACTGAATGGACACGACGTTGAATGATTGAAAATTATGAAAATGAATGTATTTATTTAAAAATAATGGAATCTTACAGAATATTTATTAGGTCATAAAGCTACCATCGATTTCAAAGCAATTTTAATTACTGTTAAAGAAGAAAAAGCGGTGCAACAAACTCCTCAGTAACTTATGTTTACTTCGTCATTATTATGTGCATTCGTGGTGTTTTTTTTAATGTATTTTAACTAATACTGGGTTTAAGAAAGTAATTGTATGAATAGTTACTGAAAGAACTTGGTATCGATCGCATTATTCAGTGCGGTCGTCTATAAAATCTTTCGTCGTGGTTGAAACACAAGAATAGACCGACGACTAAGCCGCACATTAGATGGAAATTTTTGTCTTTCAATTTAAATGAATCAACCAATATGATCCATTCAAACATAAACTAGAATCATTCAACGTCATTGAATGCAATCTTGTCGTTTCAGTTCTGTGCCTGTTAACTAGTGATGGGTAGTATACGTGTGAGGCAGTACATTTGTCCCGTACAAAATAGATTTGTGCTGATACGGCTCAAAATTTAAATATGAACTACTTCGAAAATTTTGTCCCGCTACTACTCACGCGTCAAATGTAAGACGACGGACGGAACGAAGACAACAGTAGAATAACAGCTCTACGGATATTGACATAACAATGAGGGACAACATGACAATGTCATAGTAGGACTGTTAGTAAAATGAGGTGACCTAGGCCGAGCACATCCGATTATTAACGAACATTTCCGAACTAGTTTTGAATGGGACAAATGAGGGAATAGTGCCGCGGTACAAACCATACAAATCTCCTCGCCTCATTTGAAGTGGTACATTGTACTGGTTCAGTACAAAATGTCATGTTACTCTTACAAACTCATTTTAAAATCATGTTCCACCCAACTCTACTGTTAACTAAATTGCTTCATTTTGGTTGATTCGTCTAATACTATCATTATCGGCTTAAATGATCATCTATACATATAATAAAACTGTAGAGGTCGAATTTCTGTACAATGAAAAAAAAAAATGCTAAAAACCGAGTCAGGGGAATGTAAGAAGTGAAATAGAACTTACTTAGAATTTTTAACATTTTTAGTTTCTTTGTTTGTACTGGCTAATCTCCGAAACGACTGGACCGATTTAAATGAAATTTTGTATGGTGGTAGCTTATATCCCTGGTCAACATATAGGACTTTTACTTACTTTTGATCCCGAGAAATTAAAGAGTTCCCGTGGGATAGTTAAAAAAAACCGCACTACGCGGACAAAGTCGCGGGCGTCAGCTAGTTTATAATATGCCTTCTACTTTCAATAGCGAAGTGATTAATTTTAGTTTTATTTTGACATTTGATTGAAAACAACTTTTTGACCATCGAGCCAAACAGGTTTAATGTATACAAATCGGAAAATTTACATATATCTTATACTAATATATAAAGCTGAAGCGTTTGTTTGTTTGTTTGATTGAACGCGCTAATCTCAGGAACTACTGGTCTGATTTGAAAAATTCTTTCAGTGTTAGATAGCCCATTTATCGGGGAAGGCTATAGGCTATATATCATCACGCCAAGACCAATAGGAGCGGAGCACCAATGAAGAATGATTCAAAATCGGGGGGTTTTGAAAAAAATTCCACGCGGACGACGTCGCGGGCACAGCTAGTAATATTATAAAATTGCAAAAAGCCGTATCTGTACATTGAAGCTATTAAAAGCAACAACTGGAAGAGGCTATATAAACGACGGATAATACGATGCATTTTTTTTAGATTTTTTTGTTTATTATATTTTTATAATTGGTTCGTATTTCGCGCAATGTATCAGCGTGGCAATGCAGCCAGCCTTCTGGGCACGCTTCCCTCTGGTAGCGATTTGTTACATACTTTATATTAATTAATTTATAATTTTGTTTAATATTTTCTTTCTCTCTTCTTTTCTTACTAGTTATTAATGTATATTTTAAAAAGTATTTTTTTTATAATTCAGTATTGTTGTATCATCAACACCGACTCTCCAGATCTTCCCCTCTCTACCTTCTATTATTTTGCAGGGTATCATTACTATGATTTAGTATTAAAACAAACGGAGGGGCCGTTTGTTTTATGGAATATATGTATTTTACTTTGTTACGCTATTATCATTTTTACTTATTGAGTCATGAGGCTCTCACTGCTTTTGAAATAATTTTAGGAGAAGAAGCAACAAAATCCCCAGCAACATGTTTTCTTTATTATTTATATTGTGTACTAAATATTATGTATAATTAATATTCCATTCATTAATCTATTTGTATATTATATCTATATCGATTATTTATATCTCTATTATTTCAACGGAATCACGGAAGAAAAAGATGTCAAGTGTCAATGAGTATTATTAAATTTTTATTTAGCCTACCGCCAACTTGTCCTGGCCTGTTTGGGACCCGACCATCAAAACTATTAAGACCCAAACCCAGCAAAAACCAACTGCCAAGACACTGTGAGCTCTTTCTGGCTGCAATGGAACACAAACCAACTTGATAACCATTCTTTTTTAATTTTACCTCCCACCCTTTGTAATACCTATTAATATTATAAATACGAAAGTAACTCAGTCTGTCTGTCTGTCAGTCTGTCCGTCTGTTTGTTCCGTTTTCACGGGAAAACTGCTGGACCGATTTGGCTGATACTCAGTATATATATATATTTTCGAACATAGAATACTTTTTATCCCGAAAACTGGGATAGTTTCCGGGATAAAAATATATTAGTCTCTCTGTTTGCTATCCTTTTATGGAAAGACTATTGGACCGATTTAGCTGAAATTCGGTACATATGTAATTTTAATACCGAGGGTGGCCAAGGGATACTTTTCATCTCGGATAATGGAATAGATTTATGTAAAGGTTATCCCAAAAAGTGCGATAGGTTTTTTGTGATTTTGTCCATTTCATCCACTTGGTCCCGTTGGTCCACTTAGTTCACTTTTGTCATTTTTTGTCAAGTTTTGTCACTTAGACAGATAACGTAGTTTACAGATTGATGGGTAATGGTATAGTTAGCGATATAAAATGAAGTGAATCTTTAAAGAGCAGGTCGTACAGGTTATACTGTATACAAGAGATACGCACTAGAGGTTGACCCGCGGCGCAGCCACGAGGTAAACTCTAGTATGATATAAAATTATTAGAGCTAGGCATGTTTGCTGAAGAGTTTCTTGCGCCGCGTCTTTTCTTCACGCCACAACGTATTGCGAAGCGGTGATAAATTAGATTAGGCTCATAGAATAAATAATAACCATAAACAAAATTAAAACTAAATAATGAAAATGTACAAGTTGGCCGTAGGCTAACACGTACATTTTCATTATTTATTTACAATACTCATTGACACTTGACATCGAAACTTGGCCGAAACGTCGAAATAATGAAAATCAAATAAATTACCGCGCTTAAAACCGCTAAAACGTAGTTTTATTATATAGACTAGTCACGAAAACTCAAGAAAATATTATATTTATATCTCCATTATAATTCGGTGTTATATACTACATAATATGCGGGGTTTTCCCACATAGGATGTTAATGATAGAAGTTTGTAGATGTAAATTATTTATTGCTTAAATTATGGTAATGACATGAAAAGATCAATGGCTGTTTTGCCGACTGACTGAGTACGGTGCTAAGCGAGTACTGATGCGAATGATATTGTTACGGCCAAGACGCCAACAAAAAAAAATTCACACCTGCATACCCGTAAAAACACATTTTATTACCTTTCGGCATTTGGACTACTTTTGTTTACTTTGTGTTTAAAATTTGTGATTAGAAAACAGCCCATTATGTATTGTAATCTTTTATGGCAGTCATTAGCCAGATGTGTCGGATTTAAAGTACAAACTGATTCTGGGAAATTCGGTCCACGCGGCCGGGCAGACATATTGCATCTGTGCAGTATAAAGCAATGCCCCGATTGAGGGACGCGCAGTCGAGCAATAACCACGAGCGAAGCAAGACTTGTGTACGTTCGGTAATCTATTTGGTGACGGACTTTGCGCGTGTTATTGAATTAGAACCTTCTGCATTACGCATGGACTTGTTGTGTTCAGTTATATTTTTACCTGTGCTATACGTGTTTGTATAGTTCTAATAAACTCTATAGTAATTCTAACGGCATTTTAATTCGAGTCTCGCGACTCGTAACAATATGTTAAAATGCTGCCATGACAATGTACGGCTGTTGCTAGCCTGTACAATATGTATGCCTTCTTTTTATTACGAGATTAATTTTTCTATAAACTTTTAGTTGCTTTGTATGTTTAGATGATTAATTTAAAACATTTTGCACATTGATATATGACTTTAAATGTTCCTTAAACAGACTAAGGGCTGATATTTGAATCAGCAGGTAAAAGTTATTCACAAGAATAAAATACAACATGGGAAATTTAAAAATGACAGTTGCATGAATGAAACTTCACTTTCGAATCTAGTCAGGTTATAACTCACTTGACTAATAACTTTACGATATCATTACATAGTGCAATTGATTGCAAAAAACGTATTGTGGGAAGTATCAAAATGGTCTTCTAAGAAAAAACAATGTAAACATGTCGCTATTACCGTTTTAACAGCTATCGAAAAGTGAGAAGCCGCTAAATAAACATAAGAAAAAAACTAGGTAAGGCGTGCCTTAGTCCCATCCCACAGAGTTCACTAACATTTGCCGTGACGTCGCACTTCGAAGATAACAAACAAATCCAATGCGACTCAGATGAACGATCACCCCGACACACTTGTATATGTATACACACATACACAATATCACGTCTGTTTCCCATGGGGTAGTCAGAGACTATGGATCTCCACTTGCGACGATCCTGACAAACAACTTTCGCTTCACCTACTTTCATACATGCACGTTTATTTGAAATGCTTTTTACCTGACCTCTCTTTAACACTTCTGATATTTGATCATGGTATGCTCGTCTCGGTCTGCCCGCAACAACTCTACCATTCACAATACTGTCATACAGTTTGTGATTCTAATTGTATCCATTCCCTCTACATGTCCAAACCACCTTAACATACCTTTTTCAACTCTTGTTATTGCATCTTCTTTCAATCCACAACGTTCTCTTATCACACTGTTCCTTATCACATCATTCGAGCTAACCGCATATATACTTCTCAAAGCTCTCATTTCAACTGCGTTTATCCTACTTTCATGCTTCTTCTGCCATACCCAACTTTCACTGCCATATATCAGGCTTGGCACCAACACCCCTTTATGGACAGCCAAGTGTGCCTTTACAGACACTTTCTGGTTGTTCATAAAAGAGTTTAGAGCTCCATTCACCTAATTACTTGCTGTTACTCTCCTTTCATGCTTTCCGTTTCTGGTAAACACGCAGCCTAAGTAAACAAATTCTCTGACTTTGCTCTAACTTTTGATTTCCTATCTTATATATACATATTAGGGTGGCCTAAAAAAAATCGTTTATTTTCATAGTCATGCTGATACATGGGTTGCTAGACACCTCTAGAGAATTCTCACCAAAAATGAGCTCTTGATTTCAATAGGAAGATCCCCTTCGCATTACAGTTTTCGATTTTTTCCTTAGTCCAATAGAAAAAAAATCATATCTCCGTTAGTAATCGATTTAGCAGCAAAATTCCATGTACTGTTTTTGTAGGAAATCGAACGCTCTACAAAAAAGATTTCCTACATTTTTATCGTAAATGTCACAATTTAACAAATATTGAAGATTAAACTTTGATTATTTTCAGACAAATTTTTTTTTTACTATGAATTATCTAACTCGTGAACAAATCAAGTTTATAAAACGGACCATGTATATTTTTGTAGGAAATTGGACGCTCTACAAAAATGGTCTCTTATTATATGTTATATATGTTTACTGTCAAGAAATATGTTACTTGATAGACGTGAAAACGTCAAAAGTAAAATAAACGCTTGGAAACAGAATAATTGCCATAACGGTTGTTGTAGTTTTAAAAAAAATCTTTGCAATGAGTCACATGAGGAGCATTGAAGTTGTTATTGTCATATCACATTCCTCTGTTACATGTAAGAGGGCCACCTATAAATATGTGTTTTTAATTTTTTAAATTGCATGAGTTCAGCAGACAGACAGACGGCCCACCTAATGGAAAGCTGGTACCATCGCCTAAGCACATTTGCGTCACCAAAGGCATTACAAATGCGCTGCTGCTCTCTTTAAGGGAGACGAGCCTGGTCACTAATGCCGGAACACAACTCAAGGTTCTTATGGAGGCATACTCTAGACCAGGGGTGGTAGCCATCCAGTCAGAAAATTGTATTCTTTCTCCGTTCCTGCACGGATAAAATGTTAGTATGTATATATATTTTTTGCAACATTTTATAGCTAGACATAATATAAAACACCTTCCTTCCAAATTATAAACTATATAGGAATAATTCTCGATTAAAATGGTTGTGCCCAGCATATAGAAGGACGGTTGAGCGTGTAGTTAGTTGATAGAAACTAAACATTAAATAGATAAGTACGTTAGATAATATATATTATATATATATTGATGGGTGTATAAATAAATAGTATCAAAAGCAGTAGAGTTAATACGTAGAAAATAAGGCATAAAAAACTGTATTAGAATAGGACCTATTATAATTTTAAAAAGAAAAGAAAATAAATAAAGATAAAAACAAAAGAATAAAAATATAAAAAGAATAAAGAAGTACATAAAAAAAGATAAATCTTGTTCGTCCAGTGGAGGAGCGATTGTTGCGAATTTGTAGGATGTAAATTCGAAAGTGCTGACGTCAGTGGGCAAGAGTTCCAAAGTAAGACAGCCTGCATGGCGAAGGAGTTGGAGTAAAATGTTGAAGAGTGTGCAGGTGCCATTAATAGGAGATTATTAGTGGAGCGCAAATTGAGTGTATGTGACGTGTGAAGGAAGTTGAAACATTCCTTGAGATAAGGAGGGGTATAAGGTATAAACAGTATACGATGTAGTAAGTTGAGAAGATGAGCATTCCGGCGAAGTGGGATTTTTTAAACCAAATATGAACGTTATGCAAACTTTTTGAAGACGCTCGAGCTTAATAAGTTGCTCTTGAGTGAGATTAAGATAGCAAGCATCAGCATAGTCGAGGATGGGTAGTAGAATTGATTGAGCAAGCGAAATCCTAGTGGCAGTCGGAAGGAAATTTTTCAGTCTCCTAAGCGATGCATATGATGCAAAAATCCTGCGGCTTAATTCAGTAATGTTGGGTCGCCAACACAACTCCTTGTCCATTATTACGCTAAGATTATTGACTTGATCATTGATAGGAATAGGCGTATCATGAAAGATCACATATATTGTATATACTTTACATAAGTATATACAATAGTAGTAAATAGTCGTCGGCAAACCTTCTGCGCGCGGCATATATATATATTACTCCTTGGCAAAAACTAGTTGATGTATGTCTATAAATAGTTGTTTTTTGTCACTTACGCGAATTATTTCAGTGTTGAGTATGCCACTGTGTTAGGTTTATAATGTAAGATAAAGTAGCCTCGAATGCAACTTCGTACCCACGTTACTCGAGTTACGCTTACGTAGCAAGTTATGTGCAATACCGACTCCATTTACACGATAGGTTATTAAACTTCCTCGAACATTCGAACTCATACAAGAAATAAACTTTATGTCAGGAATCGAATCCTTAGCCTCTGCGTTATAGGGTGCCAAGCCGACTAAGGCTGGTATCGCGGCGTGTCCCGGTCACAGGGATATCCCTCCTTGTCGGCTTGCCTCGTGGCGCCTCATTACGATGCGGAGGGAGTGAATGTTTAGTGGGTAGTCTGACAGTAGGTGCTTCTTTTTTATTTATTTATTGCAGGAGTTCATCAGACAGGCAGACGGCTTGATGGGAAGCGGTCACCATCGCCTATGGACATTTGCAACACCAAAGGTGCTACAAATGCATTGCTGCTCTCTTAAGGGAGACTGGAACCTGATCACTAATGCCGGAACACAACACAGGGTTCTTATAGAGACCAAGGATGGTCGCCATCCAGCCGAGCAAATGCCCTACCACCTGGCTGTGAGTTGTTTTGTCGCCTCTTACTACACGTTGGGACACGTCGGACGTTGGGTGTCCCACGTACCCCTCGGTGACTTCCCCCGAGACTCAAGGCGATGCGGAAGTGCATTCCTCAGCATTAACAAAAAATAAGCCGCTTAAAGGCCCACTCAACAACAGAGGCCATCTTTAAAAGTGTTAGCTTATGAATTAATCTAATGTGTGGATTTTATTCTTCGTATTAGCTATCTTCGTCGCCGAACGCGTCGAAGTGGGCGCACGTGCGGCTGATCTGCCTGCTGGCGGGCATCCTGGTCGCGTCCGTGGCGCTGATGGGCGTCGCCATCAAATGGGGCATACCCGCTGGACGGGACACCTTTGCCTTCATGGCTGCCGAGGTAATCACCTTCAACATTGTACCTGTAGAGTTAGTTAGCCTTACCCCTCCTAAATAAAATTTAAAAAAAAACATAAGAAATAATTCCCCCCTCAGACACACAGGTGGTTGAAACTGAAACTAAAAAGTCAAATATATACATCTGTCCTGCTATACGGGTCCGAATGCTGGGCCACTGAAGTGATAGACCACTCAGCTGAGATGAGTATGTTGAGATGGATGTGTGGTGTTACGATAATGGATCAGGTGAGAAATGAGGGGATCTTTGAAAGTTGCACCCGTGACTGAAAAACTGAGAGGAAGATTTAGGTGGTATGGGCTTGTAATGTGGAGGGATGAAAGTCAAGTGACGAGAAGAATTTTAAACTGCAAGATTGATGTTCTACAAAGGCGAAGGTAGACCAAAAAAGAGATGGACGGATTGTGTGAAGGATTAGTGGTGTCACAGGGGATGTATGTCAGAAAAGATGAGTATGGAAGGATAAGACATTGTGCCGACCCCAAATAATTGAGAGAAGGGGAAAAGAGAGATCGTGTACAGAGTAACCCCCTCGACGTCGCGCCTTTCGTATAGTCGAAGATCCCTAACTAGAGGTGGTTTAGAATCGTTTATCCTAAGGAGCGACTGCGACTCTTTACCACCTGTACAATGGGGAGTGTTCCGAGGAACCGCTTGATCTGATGTCAACGCCACATTTTCACAGCCACACTGCTTACCATCGGCGGGGCCCTACTTCCGTGATCTATACCACGCTCAGATTAGCATCAGTTCTCTAGAACTTTTTTATTCCGTGCACAAAAGTGACTTGGAGGGAACTCCCCGCTGAGGTTTTCCCTCTGTGGTACGACATGGGGTCATTTAAGAATGAATGAATGATAGAATGTTCTTTATTGCATACATAAGTTACACATACATATACAATAGGAGGTCTTGTCGCCGCCGGCGATATCTTCCAGACCACCTTTAAAATTATTAAAAACTAGCTTCTGCCCGCGACTTCGGCCGCGTGGATTAGTTTAAAAAAAAGCAAATTAAAAAATCCCTCCCGATTTTAAAACATTCTTCGTTGGTGCTCCGCTCCTATTGGTCTTAGCGTGATGATATATAGCCTAATTGTTTTTTAATGTATAAATTGTTTATTGTATGATGATGATACCGGCAATATCATATACTAATATTGATACGCATGTGTTTGTAAGAAGGGCATTATAAAATTTCTTGAAGGCCGGCAGCGCATTTTCGCAGCCCCTGGCAAACGGCCATAGGCGGCGGTAACCACTTTCCATCAGGTGGGCCGCGGCATGGCAAGTGTTATTTTAAATTTACTGTACCGTTAATAAGTCGGTATGAAAACAATGGTTATACCACCAGCATCAGAGTGTTAAACTTAAACCCCAGTTTTTGTACTAGTTTTTTCACGTCGTGCTATCTTCAATATATATTATTTTGAGAACATTGATAGTGTTACATGCCGTCAAAGATAAACGCACAGCTGCCTGTTGTAAGCGCAGTCCATTGTCTTCCCGGATTAGGAATTCTTTTGTCTTTTGAATTTGTAATTAAGAAAATATGCTATTGTCTTTTTACTTGTTTTATAACCATCATTAGAGTCGAACTAATCCTTATTGTTATTGTTTTCGACTTTGTGGCCGTTCGCAGGTGTGCAAATTACTATTTCTCAGAAACTCCAGTGTGCGCGGCCAATTTCTTACTGTGTAGTTAGTATAAGACAATGCCCGAATGGAGGGGCGGGCAATCAAGCGACGACTACGAGACGAGTAAGACGTTTGTAGTACTCTCGATTAGCGACATAGACGACGGGCTTTACGCGTATCCAATTGCATTGAATCGTGCAGTGTGAACTGGATGCATCCAGTTTTATTTATATTTGTTTTATACGTGTTTGTACAGTTCTAATAAATTTTATAGTAGTTCCAACGGCATTTTTAATGCGAGTCCTGTAGCTCGTAACAATACATACGTATGTCATCCTTCAACGTCATGCCAGCATTTCTTAGGTCTACTCCTTCTACCTGGAACTGTCGGAGGTGGCATGGCTAGACGTTTCCCCACATAACTGACCGGTCTTCGTAAGATGTGGCCATCATAACGATGAATACACAACAAACGAATAAAAAAAATCGATAAATATAAATAACAATGTTCATATTTTGTTATATAACACGCAAGTAACCGCAATGGACGGAAACTTGATTTTCAAGAGCTGCTTGTAGACAATTGCGTAATAAATGAAAGCTTATATACAAAGTGAAAGTTGCCTGTCCTAATGTCCTCTTAAGACTATTCCAAGCTTCCATTAGACTAGCTGCTAACCAGATAACTGGTAATATAGTATTAATAAATAGGATATCTCCGCGACTTCGTCCACGCTTGACCTGATATTCTCGCGGGATTCCCGGGAGACAAAGTACCGTAGATGTAGTTTTAGTGAAAACTGTCAGAATAAGCTAAATTTTTACGCACTCGAACAACTACAAACCGCTCCCGGGAAAATTCCCGCGGGATTCCCGGGATAAAAAGTAGCGCAGAGTTTAAGTCTAAAAATTAGCTATCCATCAGCGAAAGCTTATTCCGACACAGTTTTCATTCTTTTTTTTAAATGCTGCAGTACTGTGTGTCCCGGGAATTTCTAGTCAAGTGTGGACGAAGTCACGGGCCTAGTAATCTATACATATAATAAAATTGTAGTGATCGAATTACACAATGAAAAACAATGCTAAAAGCCGAGTCAGGGGGATGTAAGAAGTGAAATAGATTTAATTTAGATGTTTTTCGAAGTTTTTTGCGTCTCTGTTTGTACCGGCTAATCTCCGAAATGACTGGACCGATTTAAATGAAATTTTGTATGGTGGAAGCTTATATCCCTGGTCAACATATAGGATACTTTTGATCTCGAAAAATTAAAGAGTTCCCGTGTGATAGTTAAAATCCACGCGGACGAAGTCACGGGCAGAAGCTAGTATAATATATGTGTACAAATATGAAATCAGTGTGATAGAAATGGGCAGATTGAAATTCTTTACTATGAACTGACTCGTTCATAATATAGACTTGACTCATTAGTCTGTGCCTAGAAAGGAGGAATGCAAAGTCATTATTTAAGTATAGCGGTGGCAAGATAATTTTGATAATATTAGTGACCCACTTTTAAATTGGGCCAGTGTTATTTTAAATTTACTGTATCTTAAAAAGTCAAGGCGATATTTGTTCGGATGTTTTATGAGATAAGTAGATATGAAAATAATGGTTGCATCATCAGGAGCAGTGTTAAATCCCAGTTTTACTACTTTCTATTTTTCATTATCTTCAATATATTTTATTTTGAGAACATTGATACATACGTATGTCATCCTTCACGACGTCAAGTCAGCATGGCCTGGAACTGACAGAGATGGCATGGCTTGATATTGGTTCCGCACATAACAGCCCGGTCTCTGTAAGGCGTAGCCGTACCCTGGCAGGTGACGCTTACAATTTGTCTGCTATATCACATGAAATATGAAAACAATAATTGAAATCTGTTTTAAAGTATTTGGTTGTTTTTAAGTTAGCGACGGAGATTTTCATAGTAACTGTTAAGAGTGTTTCTATACCTATAACTGGTACACCCATTTTTTTATTTCTTTAAAACGTCGCCGCCTCATTGGTTTTATGCGAGGTTGAAACATTAGGTGGGGGGGTTCGACAACAAAAATTTCTTTAAATAAATCAGGTAAAAAACTCACTATTTCTCCCCTCGAATCGATATTAGCATACAGCGTGGCAATGCAGCCCAGCCCTCTGGGTACGCTGCCCTCTGACACTGATATCATATAATAGGTGACAAGAGCAATTATTTTGACTACATGGAGACCTTATTAACTTTTAAAATAAAAACCGGTCCACCGATCAAAATATGTAAAATTATTCATGAATAGAATGTTCTATTAATGTATTGTTACGAATTGGTGGGATCTGAATTTAAAATCCTGTTGGAATTGTCACTAAGTTTATTATACACATGTAGTTTACAGTTCTTACAAATACAACAAGTCCAAACCGTAGAGCAGAGAATCGTAATTACATAAATCGCGCAAAGTCCATAGTTATAAGATACTCGCTCCGAAAGTACACTACGTAACCCCTCGATCGCAGTTGAAACTCAACCTACTCAGTCCCCCGACTGACCGACTTTATATATTTGTAAAACAATCTAGCACACCACAGGTACACACAGGCAAGGTATACCACAACACAAACTTACATTCATTAAATGTCACACACAATAACAAAGTATCAAATAAGCGTGTACAACTTCTTAACTACATCTTAAATTTAATTGTAAAAAAAGGGTACGGAACTAGAGCCTGTAGAGTTGGTAGTAAAAAAAACAACCTAGCATCATGCCTACTAGTCCTTGGAATTCTTAATTTGTAAGCTTTCTGGCTTCTAAGAATGTGCATGAAATGCAAACAATAGTCATTAGGACTTCCGACGTCTTACCGAGAGGCGTACAAAGGGATTAGCGCGAACAATAGATCACTCAAATTCGAAGAGGTTATAAAACACCTGTAAAGGATTAGTATCGGTTCGCAATAATAATATTGTTGACCTCTAAAGTCACGACATCAGTTAATTATACACGTGACTGAATATAATTTTAGATACATATTCTAGAACGCAAACGGGTCCGAATGTTGGGCCACTCAACTGATAGACCAATAACGTCTCCACTGAGTTGAGATGGATGTGTGGGATGTTATAAGAATGGATACGGCGAGAAATGAGTACACAAGGGGATCTTCGAAAGTTGCACCCGTGACTGAAAAGTTAGAGGAGGGTATGGACTATGGTAGTATGGATATGTGATCAGGAGGAATGAAAGTCACGTGACAAAAATAATGTTACACTGAAAGATTGATGGGTACAAATGTAAAGGTTGACCGAGAACTAGATGGATGGATTGTGTGAAGGATGACACTCCAAGGATGTCCCGACTAGGCGGAGGAGCGAGATGGAATGCTCCTCCGTCTCAAAGGGAGATCTACCAGCGAGGCTGGTGTTGTTACTCGCAGGCCTAGGGCCATCTATTATTCTTGGAAATGTTTGTATGTATTCTTTGTACGTTTCGGAAACGTTTGTGACTTCAATTATTGCACAGCGCCATCTATTGGTTTGTAAGTGTTCCACTGCAACATGGTGATTTGTGGTGTGACAGAGGACGTATACTTAGAATAGGGGATGATTAAGGAAGGAAAAACATGCTGTGTCGCCCCCTACCTATCACATTTGTACTGATCTGTTTAATATATCTACCGAAAATACACATCACAATAATAAATAATTAATAATAGAAGTATAATAATTTAAGTAAATTTACCAACTTCAAATGGTCATACTAAGTAATTAGTACCTTTATGTGTGTGTCATTGTGAGACAAAAGTTATATGAAACAGGATTCTAAGTTAAAAAAACTTAACTTAAACAAAGTACGATTCCCAATAGTTTCAAAAATTCGTATTCTACTAAAACCGTATAATATATTCTCGATGTCATCGCTACGGAATAATAGTTTAAAATTGGTGTTACCAATAGCAGAAATGGCGTTAGCTGAAATGAGTATTTAAAAGCTGGCTACCTAAATTTTAAACATTTATTTCGCGAGTAATCGCTTATGAATATGTATAAAGATAGAATGGGCGTGCCCGTGGCATCGGATTTACAAGAATACCGGACTCAGCCAAAACTACGATTGAGACGATAGTGTCCGGCGATTTTGACGAGATAGTAATAGCAGAATTGGGCCCCAGGTAGACGACCCAGTTCATGGAAAGTGATTACCATCGCCTATTGACATTTACCGATGCGCTTTTGGAGGGCATAGGAGAATAGTATAGAGGGATCAGACAGGAGGATAAGAGGAGGGGAAAGTGCGCCTTCGGAACTCTCCCTCATCACACGGCACACTGGCTCAAGACTAACCGTTTCACGATATTCTGTGAGAGCGTGGTATCACACCGACCTAGCCGGCCTAATGAGTTTTAATCAAGATGACGATTTCAGCGTGGCTATACCACGATATAATCTATCTATTTTCTGTCTCTCTCTCTCTCTCTTTCTTTCACCATTATTTATTCATTCTTCATTCATCTTCTTACTATATGAATCGTAGAAATGTATGTACGCGCATAACTTAAAAACAACTTTATCGATTTTGATGACATTTTTTGTATGTATTTGAGTGGGTCCCCGGATGGTTTAGCTTCACAATTGGAACCGGTAGGCGGCGCTGGGATCGGGTCCTAAATTCTTATTTTTTCAGTGCCGGACAACATCTGCCAGGAAGAACCTCTAGTGAATATGTAATAATCAGCAGACAAACACATTCATTGTACATCTTCAAGCTAAGCAAGTTACGCTTGTGTTGTGGGTAATATACAACGGACCACTCTGGGGTCGATCCCAGACACCCAGACCATAGTAAATAACGGAAAGTTTGTTTTATGTAATTTACTATGCCAAGAATCGAACCCGGAGCCTGTGCGTTGCAGCGAATTCGACCGCCTAAGACTTGGCCCGTACACTTATAGTAGCTAAGGATTCGATGTGTTTTGTTCCAGTGTTTGCTGGTGATGTTGACGGTCCTCCACGTGGTCGCGAGATACGTGCTGCAGGTGTACGAGGCTGACGTGGCCGGCCCCGTCGCCTACTACACGCACCTCATATTCGACGTATGTATCCATGTACCTCGCAACAGACAAGGGCCTTTCATGAATGATTGCTTAGTCAAGATTACACAAGAGTTTTTGGCGGGAACTGAAAGGAGATGTTGTGCTGTGCGGTTTTATTTTCTAAAAATGTGTAAAATTACTCTAAAATTAACAATAGTTGTAGGATATTGATAGTTTTATGTGTTTTGTGAGAAATGTGAACTGTATAGTCGAATGTGGCCTTTTGAGTTGTCACAAGAACTCCGTTGAATGGCAGCAGCTGATAACCTACAGTTCAGCTGTGCTACACATAGGCTTAAGAAAATGAAGAAACTACATTATAATCTAAGATTACACAAGCAAAATACGTGTCAATCTGGATAATATTTCTGAGGAAAATACTAGAGATGTCACGAATAGTGATTCGGCCGAATTTTCGGCTACCGAATCAGCTCGGCTCAGTTCAGCGTGAGATATGAGTAATTCGCGTGTAGTACGTTAGTATATTCTTACGTTCTCGCGAACGGCAGATACACACAATTAAAACTATATTCTAACGGTTTATATCGCGATTTTAAATGATTTTTTATTTGACTCGGACTTATTTAAAAACTAGCCAAAACGTAATATTGTATTTAAAATAAGAAAAATAATTAAAATCGCATTTAACGTACTCTTGTCACAAGTCTCTAGAAACTACCTTAACTGTAGCGCATTCTCGATTGATCTTCTCGACAGAAAATAATAACTGAGTTACCTCTAAACATGTGCTTCAATGTCAATTACTGTTGAACATACATCACTAACATTATTAACAGTAAGGCTCGGCGCACACGGGCCACAGACCACAGCCACCGGCTGCCAGAAACGAGCAGTTGACACGTTGTTTCATATATTATGTAGGGACCCGCCGCCATTATGTGGTCGGTTGCCTGTTTACGCGTAGAGTTACGAATAATATTATAACAAATATAATAAACTCCTAGCAGGCAAGCTCTGACCGAATTCATACATATAATATAAATACTAGAGTTTACCCCTCGGTAAACTCTAGTGCGTACCTCTTGTTTGAAGAGCAAGCGTTAATACAGGTTACATTGTATTAAATGTTTATGTTGGTGCTATTTGCCCTGGGAAGATATACTTCATTACATATCGCAAACTATCCCATCTCCCGGGATGAAAAGTATTTACGTTCATTTTCGGTATTTAGTCAGACAGATACTATCGCAATTTTTTTATAGATTATGATTTTTTATATATAAACTTGAGAAATGATTGGTCTCCCATAAAAACTTTCATCCCCTATTTCAACCCGTTCTAGTTTTATTTATCTATCCCCCGTCTATCTATCTGTAAAGTACATAAACGACCAAATCTACAAAAACTATCACAACTACCAAAATTTCGAAAATGGCAAATCACAAAAAACCTACTCTGCTTTCTGGGATAACCTTAACGTAAATCTATCCCATTATCCGGAATGTAAAATATCCCTTGTCCACCCTCGATATTAAAGTTAGATATATACCGAATTTCAGCCAAATCGGTCTAATGGTTTTTCCGTAAAAGCATGACAACAGAGAGACAAATATATTTTTATTCCGAAAACTATCCCATTTTTCGGATTAAAAAGTATCCTATTGTTACGAGCTACAGGACTCGAATTAAAAATGCCGGTGGAACTACTATAGAATGTATTAGAACTGTACAAACACGTATAAAACAAATCCAAATAAAACTGGATGCGACCAGTTCACACTGCACGATTCAATGCAATTCGACACGCTCAAAGTCCGTCGTCTATATCGCTAATCGAGAGTACTACAAACGCCTTACTCGTCTCGTAGTCGTCGCTTGACTGCCCACCCCTCCATTCGGGCATTGTCTTATATCAACTACACAGTACAAAAAAATTGGCCGCGCGCACTGAGTTTCCGAGTAATAGTAATTTGCACACCTGCGAACGGCCAACAAAGTCGAAAACAATAACAATAAGGATTAGTTCGACGCTAATGATGGTCATAAAACAAGTAGAAAAACAATACCATGTTCTTCTTAATTACAATTCAAAACACAAAAGAATTCCTAAATCCGGGAAGACAATAAACTGCGCTTACGGCAGGCAGCTGTGCGTTACCTTTGACGGCATGTAACACTATGTTCAACCTCGGCATCGAATATATATAGGTGTGTATATGTGTATACTGAGTTTCAGCCAAATCGGTCACCACAGGTGACACAGACAGACAGCAAGAATTACTTTCGCATTTGTAATATTAATAGGGATGGTTGCCATCTAGAATTGTGGAGATCGAAAATTGTTAGTTTTCGAAAGTCGTGAGTCTACTACCGCTTCCAAAGCAGCTTTAGGAGTGTTTAGTTCGAACAGTCTCCCTAGCAACGTGAATTTCACATCTATTGAAGACTGTACAGGCACCAAATCTTTGAAAAATCGATTCGTAATTCTCTGGGTAATAACTGACTGACAGACAGACGGATTTATTTTTTATTCTTTTTTAATTATAGTTGGGGGCAGCATCGCTGGTTGCGTCACAAGTTTATTTGTTTGTGGTGTTGTTTCTTGCCCTAAATAAAGAAATAAATACATATCATCTATAATATTATAAAATTCTAAACACGCTATGTCTGTACGTTGAAGCTAGTATTAAAAAAAAAACCAACTGGAATAGACTATTTAAATGATGGAGAACACGATGCAATTTTTTTTAGAATTCTTGTCTGTTTGTTCGGACGGATACGGTTTTCGCTACTTATTATCCCGGGAATTTCTTGGGGATGATTCAAAATGTCCAGATTAAAAAAAATCTATTTCCAATGTGATTTATTCACTGATTGATATCAAATTTTATATAAGAAAATGTGTGATATTTTTTGTCCCGGGAATCCCACGGGAAGTTCAAGTCAAAGGTGGACGAAGTCGCGGGCATATCCTAATATATATATTCGTTTTTTTTTTAATGTATTTAGTACGCTTTAACAGTATGTTCTGTTGGGGTGCAGTCGGTGTCGCTGATAGTGGAGCTGCTGCACGTGGTGCACATGGTGGTGTACAGCAACATGCTGGTGTCGATGGCGTCGCTGGTGCTGCTGATGCAGCTGCGGCACCTGCTGCACGAGCTGCAGGCGCGCGTGCGCCGCCACCGCCTCTACACCTCGCTCGCCACGCACATGAGCCAGAAGTGAGTGCGCGCACGCTGTCTTTGCTCATATACATAATATCCCCTGCCACAGCCTTGTTGCTAAGTGCGACACGACGCGACGGGCGACAAAAAAAAAAAAAAAGTATTGAGATTTAATCAAACTACGTTTTAACAGTTTTAAGCGCGGTATCTTATTTGATATTTTTCAAAAGTTTCGGCCACTTTTCATTAGCTGTAATCACGGAAGAAAAAGATGTATCGTAAAATTTTTATTTAGCCCCACTTAACAATTATGTTAATACTTCAACAATAGTCATTGACACTTGACATCTTTGTCTTCCGTGATCACGGTTACTAACATGTCGTCGAAACGTCGGAATAAAATTAAATAAAATACCGCGCTTAAAACCGTTGAAACGTAGTTTTATTATGTGCACTAGTCGCGAGAAGTTAAGCAAATACTAAAGTACTAAGATTTAATATATTTATTCTCCCTCTTCTAACGCACACGTTTGTCAGGGTATTTTTTTTTTTTTTCAAGTCTTGTTGTCTTGTTTATTATATCCATTTCTAAACATTCTACTAATATAATTATTACTAATTTTTACTTTAGTATACGAAATGTTACAAAAAAATAAATAATATGTATGAAGCTTACCACCAGGTGTAGCCCTCGGCGCAAATTTCCGTCACGTTGATCATCGCTAAGCCCAAGGTCGTGACCGAGTGGTAATTTCCAATTATACTCAAGTAGAGGTCCCGGCAGACGTAACCCTGCCCTAAAAAAAAAAAAAAAAATCTAGGACCCGATCCCCACGCTACCTACCTACCCGTTCCATTGTAAATCTAAACCACCCGGGACCCACTCAAATACACACAAAAAATTTCGTCAAAATCGGTAAAGTGGTTCTCAAGTTATGCGCGCGTACATACATACATTTCTACGATTCATTTTTATTTATATAAGATTTAATAGGATAGCGAACAGTCAAACCAACTTTATTGTATTTTGTGCGAGTGAGTAAAGTAAAGAAAATGTAGACAAATAATTTCTATCGTGATATTTTAAGTGTGATAATCTATTTTATTTACTTAAACAATAATTAATTCATTTCCTATTTGACTCGTTTAAGTTATGACGTCATAAGCTTGCTATTCTCGTACAAAATCAACGCGGCTTAGTAACATAACAAACAGTGTCTCTGTTGACTTCACTGTCAACTGCCCTATTGTCTATGCGCATACGTAATTTAAAAAAACAATTTAAAATAAATAATTCATTTCTAATTTGACCTCACGCGTCGATTTGCATTCCAGTCGTCGAAATAAAATGTACGAAAGGTTGTCAACATCGGAAGCGGGGTGACATTGGGACGTGAACGCGCATAAATATCCTGTATCTTGCTCTTTGCTATTTTAAGTAATAACAGAAATATTCATACGAAATTTCAAAATTGAATTAAAAAGTTATTTTTGGTTGCAATGCCACTTATATATAGATGCAAAGTCTATTTGATAATGAATTCTGTCATATAATACCAAATTTTTGACACAGTATTTTCTTAAGATTTTCGTGACTAGTATTCATAATTGAAATTAGGTTTTTTACGTCACGGTTTTAAGCGCAGCATTTTAATTTTACGTTTCGGCCACTTTTCAGTAGCCGTGATCGTGGCAATGGAAATCAATTAAAATACTGCGCCTAAAACTGTTCAAAAGTAGTTGCAAGCACAAGTCTATCTATACATTCGATGCGAAATTTTTCCTAGATGGTTTATGCCTATTTATTTTTCGAATTCTGACGTTCCTTCATTTTTTTATTGCTGTTTTACTTTCATGAACATTTATCCCGCTAATAAGAACAAAAGACAAGCGTTTTCTCTTGATTCTTTTGTTTTCATGGATTTCAACGGAGTTTACTAAACGGATTATGTTCTTTTACATTCAGCTAAGAATCTACTTACAAACTTCCACGCATCCACCCACCAACTCCCACGCACCCCTGCACACCCACTCTCATTTTTGATAAAATAAAATGCCGTATCTATGATCGAGTATCACTTGAGAACGGCTGGAGCGATTGGGTTAATTTTTTTTGTTGTCTTCAGAATTGTCAGGAGAAGGTTTATATGTAAGAAAATTTTAAAAAAGTCTGCTAAAACGTTAAAAATTTCGATGATAATCGAAGTATTCCAATTTCTATAGTTACTCATCACGAAATCTCGGGAACTATAGGACTTAGAAATGTGAAACTTGGTAGGAATATTACTTTCGTTATGTAGAGGTCAACTAAAAACGGTTTTTAAGAAATTCTTCCCCAAAAGGGGATTGCGGGGCGTTAACAATGAACAATTCCTGTTTTTAAACTATAGCTCCTATAAATTCCAAATTTGGTAGGAATCTTCTGTAAGAGATGTAGAAATAGTCTATGAAAGAATTTACGGTAGCTCACCCCACAGGAGGTTGGTGGGGTGGTTTAACAATGAAAATTTTTATTTTTAAGCTGTAGCTCCTATAGACTCCAAATGTAGCTAGAGTCGTCTATATGTGATGCAGAAATGATTTAAGAGCGGATTTTACAACAACCCACCGCCGAAAAAGATTGCGGTAGTGGGTGTTAAAATGTGAAATTTCTATTTCCAAACTGTAACCTCTATAGACTCTAAATTTGGTAGTAACCTTTTATTTGTCATGCAGAAATCATCTCAAATAGGATTTTACGAAATTTATTTCCAATAGGGATTATGCCCCTAATACAACCACACGTCCTGATTGAAAACCTAATCACGTGGGAGGCGGACACACGAATGAGAAATTAGTGGCGTGGCTAACATGGCTCTAGAAACCCATCAAAAATGGAGTTACGATCTAAACGTAAACGTATAGGACCGCTGCCCGGGGGCGATCGCCGGGGCACACCTGGAGCTGACGCTGGGTGTTTCAGCATGCGAATTGTCAGCGGTGAGGAGTTGAACAGGCGGGCTCCCACCGACAAAGATGCTACAGCCGAAATCCGTGACGATGGTGATAGTTTAACAGTCAGAACAAACACTCCAATAGAACCATATAGCCCAAGTACTGTATCGTACACACCTCCAGATCATCTTCACCTTCCGTATCATCGTCACCCCAAACACTCTCTTTATCCCAGATCCACCCATACCAGTCTTGAATGTTGCACGGGAGGCAAGTTCCTTCTTATCCGTGTCCACCAAGGCTGGGAAATCACGAGTACGCATGAAATGGAGCAAAGATGTGAATACATTTATCATGCGTACTTATCTTCACATAATCAAATTAGAGACCGACATGACCACATATAGGCAACAATTACATCAACTTTTTTTTCCCAACAATATCCGGAAGTAACCGTTTCAGAACAAAGAATATCAGACCAGCGGAGAGTTATAGTACGAAAAAACTTCTCTCTCAAGAAATACTAGACCAACTGAGAGAAGAAGTCCGCTTACAGTTACAAGAAGAATCTGAAGATAATATAGGCTCTAATACTATGACATTATTACAAGACGCAGACGAAAATACTATACAAGAACAACCACAATCTTACACTCAATCTCCAATTTTACAATCCCACCCACTCCATCAATCGCAAGCATACACACGGACATCACATACATCCTCACAAACTGAAAATTTAACCTTTATGTTAGAAAATGATATTGAGACCTTAGTCATCGCAGATCAGAATTTAACAACCAGCACCTATACCCAAGAAATATATGACAAATTTACAACAACCCTGACACAATACTCTGGTATGGACTCTAGCTGGTCGACCAAAACTCCTAAACTCAGATACAGCCCTAATCTTGAATACATGTAGAATAGTTAGAAAATTTCTGCAGATAGACGAAAACGAAATTGCCCCTCATAATAAAATACCGTCAACATAAATTTTCCTCACTAGACGCTGCATGCACTTGGTTTAGGCCCGTGGATGTGGTTCAAACTAGCCAAAGTGCTAAGAAAAGATTACCTTTCCAAAATAATAATAATAATAATTAAAAAAAGGTTAAATAAATCTATGTCATTCGCCTGGCAAAGTAATCCGTTTAATTCGATGAGATAGAGTGAATATATACATTACATGTTGATATAGAAGACATAACGTTTACTAATACTTAGTTATACGTTTATAATGTTCGTTGCAACGATAAACATGAAGTTAATAAATAAACAACAAAAAAAATTGAATGGTTACTAGGTTCATTGTTTTTTGCTATTAAAAAAAAATAAGCAAATAAACATTTAGAGCATTCATCTGTCATCAACGCTACTATCAACATCAACTTCATGAATTTTCAACGGCCACCATTTTTCCGGCAAGGGCGTCGTTATGAGTATGTCCTTTTTATAATTTTTAATTTAATTTAAAATCTTTTTTGTTTATTTTATAAATTATTTATTATTTTTTTTCTGATTCACTGGGTACGTTCAGGAGCTTTTCGGGTACCGTGAATTACTCTTTACCGACAATTTTCCATTTGGTATCCGTGATCGGTCTGGGGATCATGTTATAATGATTGTCGATAATCAACATGAGCTTGAGTCGATTATCGAAAAGGTTGTGGTTAAACGTACTCTCTGCTCACCGTATTGGTCCGCAGTGGTCATACGTTTAACCATTTCCATTAAAACATTTTATGATATTTCTTTTTCAAATATCATATCGCGTTACAGATGCCATCTGATCAAAATTACTCGCCGTTTGAATTTAGAGTTTTTAGTTTGAACTTCGTTATGTTAACGAGTATGTCTTACGTCCCGGCAAACTCAACTTGCGAGCGACGAGTCGTCGAATGTGAGATGGAGGAAGATTAATACTCATTTCTCCATGAATCGGACCATTTCTATTCACTAATTTCTCCATTTATTCTTTGTTTTGTTGTTCATCAACATTTATTTTTATTATAATAATAATTTATTATATCAATAAATTTTATTTTAAGTGAATTTGACTCTTCTTTGAAAAATATTTTAAATTTCAGAAAAAAAAAATTAACAAAAAAAGGAAAAAAAATATGAATAAAAAAAACAAAAATTATGAATAAAATTTAATTTATTTCCTTTGAAAATTCGCCCAGCGAAGCGGGCGGGGACGGCTAGTAATATTATAAAATTCTAAACATGCCGTGTCTGTATATAGAAGCTAATTTAAAAAAACCAACTGGAATAGACTATATAAACCAGGTATGGGCAGGGCAACCTTTGACATGTTGAGGGCGAAACTTTAGCGTGCAAATACGTTCGCGGGCCGCGTTTAAAAGTACTTAGTTCATTTTAAAGTAGTGATAATATTTTTAAATAAACTAGTTTAGAATAATTGAGAAGCAATAAACCTTTTGGTGTGTCGCCCGTGAGGCGGCAAACTGCAAATAATTCGATCGAGCAAGCCGAGTGGCGGCGATTATCAAAGAGCGAGGCGGCAGACATCAAAGGATTTGATGTTTGCCGCCTCACTGTCAGTCCCGTGAGTATAAGTACCTAATGTAAAAAAAATTAATTAAGTTTTCTCAAAATGTCTCGCGGGCCGGTTGTTGCCCATATATGATATAAACGAAGGAGAATCACGCACTTTTTTTTAGATTTCTTATCTGTTTGTTCGGGATGCACGTAAAAACTACTGGGCCGATTTCGATGCGGTTTCCGCTGATCGACAACTAATTCTTAGACTTAAACTCTGCGCTACTTTCTGTCCTGGGAATCCCGCGGGAGCTTTTTTGGGGATTATTTAAAATAACCAGTTTAAAAAACAAAATTGAATTCCAACGGGACTTTTCACTGATCGATAAAAATCTAATATAATAAAATGTGTGATATTTTTTATCTCGGGAATCCCGCGGGAATTTCAAGTGAAGCGTGGACGAAGTCGCGGGCAAATTCTAGTTACATTATAAAAGAGCAGGCTTCATAAAAATATATTATCATATTTCTTTTAAGATATCATCAAAGAAATAATTTTAATTAGTATAAAGTAGTAGTAAATATTAATGAATGCGTTTTTTGACCTCTTTTACTCATGCAAGCTATGACGCCATAAGTGTTACGCTCCTAAAACGTCTAGGAGGCTAGGACGTTTTGCAAGACGATGAAAAGTATATCAACTTAATTGAATTGTAGTGGAACACTTATAAGCCAATAGATGGCGCTGTGCAATAATTGAGGTCGCAAACGTTTCGCGAAATGTACAAACAATATATACAAGTTTCTTTTCTATCTTTTCTCTATCTCGCTCCTCCAGCCTGTAGGGGTCATTCTAAAAAATAAATCGGCTGGCCGCTCATCCTCACTTCCTTGAGCCGTTCACATACGCAATATAGATGAGTTCTAACAGGTCATTTTAAATATCTGTTACCCCTGTTACAGTTACAAAGTTATTTTTTTATAATTGCCTAAACTGGCAGAGGGACCATCTGGTGGTAGGTTGTTACCGTCACCCATGGGCATCTGCAACACTGAGGGAGCCGATGCGTTGCCTACCACATTTGAAGACTTTCGTACCTTACTCTCTTACGCACCGTGGGGATTTGGAATTAGCTCCCAACTGAGGTCTTCCTACTCTGCTACGATATGGAATTTTTCAAAAAGGGTGTCGCAAAATCTCTTCGAAGCCGGCAGCGAGTTGATGATATCTACGGTGTCATAAACTTTCATAGGCGACGTTAACCGCTTACCATCAGGTGTGCCGGCAGCCTGTTTGCTATTAAAACAATATTCGCTCCCCTGTTAATGGGTTTTGTGATTTTTAACACTTATGGTAATTGACATATATATTTTAAATGCAAAATAAATTAAAATACTCGACCTAATGCACAGCACACAGAGGCACAGCGATATACTGAGTGTTGACCTTGTTTGCTGAAAATGCGGCGTAAAATTCTCAAAATATTCTCTGTGAATAAGAATGTATAAGGAATCTAATTACGTCGCTATTACTTCATATAAAGTTTCTCTTTCTTTCTTTCTTTTATACAAAAAATGAATTTGAAATTTAAAAATAACCCTTCATTATTTAGAAAACAATACATTAATGCAAGTCAATTAATAAACCTGAATTCCCATTAAACTCTTTAACGTGCAACACATTATATTTCGTGTACGTGACTCACGCGCAGGTAGTTATGGTTGGCTCGATTATTCACATCGTCATTAGGCCACCGCTGCTATCGCCAGCCTCGTTAATTGACAATGCAATTCAACTTAAAACGATTCATCCAGATATATACAATTAAATTGAAATTAAAACCAATTTAGACGATATTGAACGATTATTGGTTTCTATTTTTTGAACTGCATATTGACTTTCTCTTTCGAGTTATACTCGATGTATAAAAAAAACTAGGAGTGGCAGCGAAAGAAAGAAAGTATTTATTTCCAATTGCGGCAAGAAATAAAGAAACAGAATATCTTACATACAGAAATGAAGCAAGTTTGAAAATTACGTTGGCATTCGGTATTTTGCTGTGCCGAAACATTGTCCGACACAGCACTGGTTTGCAGTGCCCACCTCCAAAATCACATAATAATAATCCTACTAATATTATAAACGTGAAAGTTTCTAACAATGTGTTGTATGTTTGTTACTCTTTCACGCAAAAACTACCGAATGGATTTTGACGAAACTTTACAATAATATAGCTTACACATCAGACTAACAGATAGGCTATAATTTATTATCCAAAATATAACGATTTTCCATCACCACGCGTGTGAAACCGCGGGGCGCAGCTGGTTGTGTCATAGACCCCAAGTATGAGACGTGGTAGCATAATGGCTAGCGCATGCGTCCCGAACTCAAAGGGCGCTGGTTCGATCCTGGCCGGAACGCATGCACCACTTAGTCAGTTTTCTGATCTAATGTGCATATTCTTACAATTACCACGTGCTAACAACGGTGAAGGAAAACATCGCGATGCAACCTGCACATCGAGATAACCGATGTGTCAAACCTGCCAAGCCGCCTTGGACAAGCGTGACGGTATACTGTCCGTTCCCCCTATAATGGGAGGCCCGAGCCCACAAGTGGGACATTTATGAGCTGATATTATTAGGTTTTAGGGAAAAAGTTTCTTCGCATTTTATATAAAAATTCAAAAGGTTTTTTTATAAAGTTTATTTACATTTGACTAACGTATGTAGGTGCCATTTTGTTGGATAACTTTTTGCCATCTTGTAGGTAGGGACGTGATACCATTGCTATAAAATTTTGGGGCTTCTGATCAAAAAACTGCGACAAGTGGTTCTGGCAGTCCTCTCGTGATGTTAAGCTGACACTACCTAAGGAATTCTGCACAGACCGAAACAGGTGTAAATCTGAAGGTGCAAGGTCAGGACTATACGGCAGATGCATTAACACCTCCCAGCCAAACTCTCGTAATTTTTGCTGAGTGGCTAAAGATGTGTGAGGTCTAGCGTTATCATGGTGAAAAACAACACCCCTTCTGTAGATTAATTCCGGCCGCTTTCTCTCAACTTTTTGCTTTAATCTCATCAGTTGCTCGCAGTACAGTTCAGAATCGATGGTCCTGCCTGGCGGTAACAGCTCATAATGAATAATGCCCTTCCAATCCCACCATACACACAGCATCACCTTGTGGCGAGTTAACCAGGGTTTCGCCACAGTCTGTGAAGCCTAACCGGCCTTTGACCACGATCTTTATCGCACGTTCTTGTCGTACGTGATCCACTTTTAATCACCAGTTATCAGCTTCTTCAAAAATGGTTCGTTTTCATTACGTCGTAATAAAGAATCACAAATGAGTACACGGTTCATTAGTTTCTTTCAGTGAGCTCACGAGGCACCCAAATATCGAGCTTTTTTGTGTACCCAGCTTTTTTCAAATGCGCCAAAACCGTTTTGTGGTCAATTCCCAGTTCTCCAGCTACATCGTAACTACTAATATGCCGATCTTACTCCACTTTTTAAAAAATGGCATCATGTTTGTCCGTAACAGGGCGACCAGAGCGACGTGCATCTTTGATATCAAAATTTCCAGATTGAAAACGCTTAAACCAAATTTGCGCTACTCTCATAGATACTGCATTAGGTCCATAAACATCACAATTTTTTTTCGCGGCTTGTGTTGCATTTTTACCTTTTTTGTTGTAAAAATTTAAAATGTATCGAATTTCTTCATTAGATTAACTCATTTTAACAATAAGAAAAACAAATGAAAATCAGACATTTTCCTAATTTGAATTTGGAATTGTATTCTTTAAAATTAAATCTTTTTAATGATACCAAAACCAGCCAGATACAAATGGTATAGCCAAAGAGATCTTATTACAAGTTCATACATACTATATGCGAAAAGACTTTTTCCCCAACCTATTATATTATAATACTAGCTTCTACCCGCGACTTCTACTGCGTGGTGCGGTTTTTTAACTATCCCACGGGAACTTTTTAATTTTACGGGATCAAAAGTATCCCATATGTTAACCAGGGATATAAGCTACCACCATACAAAACTTCATTTAAGTCAGTCAAGTCGTTTCGGAGATTAGCCGGTACAAACAGACAGACAAACAGAGAAACATAAAATTTAAAAAAAAATCTAAATTAGTTTTATTTAATTTCTTACATCCCCCTGACTCGGTTTTTAGCATATTTTTTTTCATTGTACAGAAATTCGACTTCTACAGTTTTATTATATGTATAGATACCCCAAGTATGTAGATAACCTTAAGCTATTACATGAATAAAATATAACATATAATAATTTTGCAATAATATGCCCTATAACCTAACAAAACAATGAAATAATAAGTAAATAAAAAACCTATCTTAAAAAATACACTCGTTAATATTTAACTAATTTAATAATTTACTCTGGCGTAAGAGATTAGCTGCCAAGCCATAAGCACAATAAAAGAAGAAAATAAAATAATAATGTATACCACATCACTACTATAACATAACAGCGAAATTTCATTCGCGGAGTTTTTGGCGGGAACTGAAAGGAGATGTTGTGCTGTGCACTTTTATTTTCTAAAAATGTGTAAAATTACTCTAAAATGAACAATAGTTGTAGGATATTGATAGTTTTTGGGTAGTAATTATGTGTTTTGTGAGAAATGTGAACTGTATAGTCAAATCTGGCCTTTTGAGTTGTCACAAGAACTCCGTTGAATGGCACCAGCTGATAACCTACAGTTCAGCTGTGTTACACATACGCTTAAGAAAATGAAGAAACTACATTGTAATCTAAGATCTGGCTTAAAGGCCTAGCAGCCAAGCCATAAAAGCTAAATAAAATAAATAAAAATTTCATTCGCGTTGCCATGCAGATGACGTATTTCCTAGTAAATTGCAAGGCTAAAATACGACCGCAACGCCACCATTTTTGGTTATTTTCGTCTATCCCACGTTCACGACGTCAGTTATCAGGATAAAAATTATTCTAAGCTGATCCGGGTATAAGCCATCTCTGTGTTGAGTTTCATTTAAACTCTTTCGGTGGTTTTCACGTGATGCTCTGATAAAAGGCCTAAAATTCTAAAAGTTTTGGAACCTGCTGGTCCGTATTAGCCCCCTGATTATTTTTTTCACATTTCTATTCTATCCTATTTTATTCGAGAAGATTCAAATTTTTATAATGCGCGTTGAATTTGCCAATGTCGGAGGGAGCAACAATTTTTTTTTTAAATTCCCTTCCGGCAGACGAACAAGACTTGTCCTGCCTTTTTTTTATCTTTGTTTCACTTCATTTCTCTTTTATGTTTATGTATATACATTTCTTTTTATGCATAGTTTTTTATGCATATTTTCTTATATGCATTTGTATTTTTTATATTTTTATTTCTTTCTTTATTTAACTCTTACAGTGGTCCTTACTCTATTACATTTTTACCTTATATTATGCTATTCTATTTGTTTCTACTTTGTTGGGACTAACTATTTAGAAATAACAGGTGTAGGTGATCAGAAATTAATTTATAATTACTTACAACTATGAACGGTGAAGAACGTTTTCTGATGAACTGAGGGCAACACAAAACATTAATTGTGTTAGACTAACAACGTTATAAGTAAATATTATTAGTATATATAGAAGCTTACATAAAGTATGGACCTGAGTCATCAGGTAATAATTGACATTCACAGGTGATCACATTTTGATGGTAAAAATATGAGCGGTTATTTTGGGACAATAAAAGAAAATAAATATGCTTTACTGTTGTTTCATCTTTTATTTGTTTTATTCGTCGTCGTCAGCCATTCGCTGGACGTAGGCCTCCCCAAGTCGGCGCCACTCATCCCTGTCCTCCGCCTTCTTCATCCAGCGCCTACCGGCGACCTTACCGTAGGGCTGGAGGGCGTCCGACACTACGCTAACCGAGACACGGTCTCCACTCCAGCACTCGTCTGCTCCATCGGCCATCGGTCCTGCGGCAGACGTTTTCATCCGTGCAGGAACGGAGAAAGAATACAATTTCCTGCGTTGGGGCGGCCTGTCGTAAGAGGCGACAAAACAACCCACAACCAGGTGGTAGGGCATTTGCCCGACTGGATGGCTACCACCCCTGGTCTACAGTATGTCGCCATAACAACCTTGAGTTGTGTTCCGGCATTAGTTCCAGTCTCGCTTAAGAGAGCAGCAGCGCATTTGGTGTTGCAAATGTCCATAGGCGATGGTAACCGCTTTCCGTCAGGGGGGCCGTCTGCCACTTCAACTTGCTAATTTTGCGAGCTATGTCGATTACCTTGGTCCTCTTACGGATATCCTCATTTCTAATTTTATCCATAACAGAAACACCCAACATGCTCTAATTTTTTTTATTGCATTGTACAAATTTGGACCATTTACAAATTTATTACATTATAGATATATAAATATTGACAGCCTCTGTGGTTGATAGGGCTAAGCCTTTGCCGGTCTAGCTCACTGCAATTTGATGTTCCGGATTCGATTCTCCGAATTTTCTCCGTTATTTACTATGGTCTGGGTGTCTGGGATCGGCCCCGGAGTAGTCCGTTGTATATTACCCATAACTCAAGCGGAACTTGCTTAATTTGGTAATATACAATACGTGTGCTTGTCTGCCGATAAAAAAAATAGATTAAAGTGGAAAGAAATGAGATAAGAATAAAATTCTTAAAAGAATGTAATATGCAGTTCAGATAACAATAAATAAGTCATAAAATGGTGCTAATACCCTTTACAGGTAAATTATTTGTACATATTATGATTGTATCTGTTACGAACTCTTTCGTATCTTTATTTTAAATTTATTATGATATATAAGAGAATGACATTTTTGTTTATTAGTTATCAAATATATATATTTTCACCATCGTTGCCCAGCGTATTATTTTAGTATTTTTAATCTAAATTCATACAGTCCCTAACAGTATCTATAATATTATAAAATTCTAAAAATGCAGTGTCTGTACATTTAAGTTATTAAAAAAAAAACCCCACTGGACTAGACTGTATAAACGACGATGAACAAGATGAATCTTTTAAAAAAAAAATCTTATCTTGTAGTCAGTAGTCGGTTTGTCTGTTTATTTAGAATTCACGTAAAAACTACTGGGCTAATTTCGATGCGGGTTGATCGACAGCAAATTCTTAGACTTAAAATCTGCGCTACTTTTTGTCCTGGAAATCCTGCGGGGAACTTTTCTGGGAATGATTTAAAATGGCCAGATTAAAAAAAAAACGTATTCCATTTTTTTTTACTGATCGATAGCAAATGTGTGATATTTTTTTACCCGGGAATCCCGCGGGAATTTTCCCAGGAGCGGTTTGTAGTTGTCCGGGTGTATAAAAATTAGCTTATTCCGGCACAGTTCTCACTTAAACGGTAGCTGTGGTCTTTATGTCCCGGGAATTTATTTTCAACTCGAGCGTGGACGAGGTCGCGGGCATATCCTAGTTTTAAATATAGATATGAATATGAATTCCAAGATAACATGAATGTATTATGATTAATAGGTACATTTGTATATTGGGTATGTTGCGAATACAGATCTAGAGTACTGGGCTATTGCGCAGGCGTTACTCATAAATCATTATATTAATACGTGAAGCAAAAACTTTGTACCCCTTTTGACGAAAATTGCGCGGACGGAAGAGTATGAAATTTCGCACACTTATAGTTTATATAGAGGAGTGCAGAATACTATATTTTTTTAAATTGTGCCTAAAGAATACATCAAATCAATAAAAGATTTACTTCAAATTACACCAAAACGTGACAATACTAGCTATAAGAAACGTGCTGTAACCAACTCCAATGTACCGTACTGGCCTTGCAAGACGGTAGCAATGCTATGTCTGTGACCCTATACAACAAGATAAATAAACAAATCAATGTCCATGAACTCAATAGTCGGGAAGTTAAAATTAAACTAAAAAACTGTTCACTTACCCTTTACTATGCTACCACCGAAGGACTATTTTAATTTATTTATCTTAATAGAAACTGTACAGTACATACATAGTTTCACACATGCACAACACACACTCACACATGCACAAAACACACACATACATACGACTTGCGCGCGGGTGTGCCTTACGCCCATCCACACGCTTACTCACTAGATATAAACACTCTGTTACCGATTTGTATTTTTTGTGTCTAAAACTACATACTAATGTGAGAGGGCACTGATTCCCTAAACACAAGCTTCACGCCTAGCTCGGGAGTTAGGGATTTCTATAAATTATTGTATCAAAAATTTTCGCCAACAAAGATTAAGTATTATTATTGTTACATGCCGACAAAGATAAGCCTCACAGCCTATTGTAAGCCAAGCTTATTGTCCTCCCGGATTAGGGAATCCTTTGTGTTTTGAATTTGTAACATGCTATTGTTTTTCTACTTGTTTTATAACCATCATTAGCGTCGAACTAATCCCTATTGTTATTGTTTTCGACTTTGTGGACGTCCGCAGGTGTGCAAATTAATATTTCTTAGAAACTCAGTGTGCGCCTCCAATTTCTTTGTACTGTGTAGTTAGTATAAGACAATGCCCGAATGGAGGGGCGGAGCAGTCAAGCGACGAGTACGAAGCGAGTAAGACGTTTTCTAGTACTCTCGATTAGCGATATAGACGACGGACTTTACTCGTGTCGAATTGCATTGAATCGTGCAGTGTGAACTGGTTGCATCCAGTTTTATTTGTATTTGTTTTATACGTGTTTGTACAGTTCTAATAAACTCTATAGTAATTCCAACGGCATTTATTTTAATTACAGTCCTGTAGCTCGTAACATTATTATAAAAGAAACATTACACACACTACCATGTATTTGACACACACGCGCACATATACTCTTTTGTTTATTGTTCAAGTCAAATTAACAGTTTAGCCTTGGCGAAATCTGTGATTATAGAAGTATAGTCTTTGACAACAGAACCTTAAAATGTTCAAACTTATAATTATATTAATTATGGTCGAATTTCGACCGCTGGGCGACCACCAGTATACCTCCATGGTACTAATGTTTATTTTTTACCAATGGCAAAAGTTAAATGATTGTTTGTAAGTAACAGACAGACGGCTATTCGCAGAATTGAATAATTTGGTTAATTTATACTTATATGTTATTCATTTCGTGGTCTGTGTTGCTACAATGATTTTATATATGTATCTGTTATTTAAATGATTGCTTTATTATATTGTTTTTTAGTCTGCAATTCATTTACCTTTATCAAACTGCATTATACTGTTATATGTGTTGTATTGTCCGCTGTGACTTCACTTTCTGGTCCCAGGCGGAGGAACGGCGCTAGTCCTTTTTGGCTAAATATAAAGAAAAATCAACCATCACATCATTTAAAAAAGGACTAGTTTAGACGTTGAAGACGTTTTAGTGAAATTGTATCGAAATCAGCTAATATTTATGCAATCTAAGTAATTTGTACCATTCCCGCGGGATTCCCGGGATAAAAAGTAGCGCAGATTTTAAGTGTAAGAATTTGCTGTCGACAAACAGTCGTTCCTACAAAGAACACACCATCTTCTTTAAATTATATGTATGTGACAGTTTATGCAACAAATGATATTATATTGTATTTTCGAGCAGCGAAAACCGCATCGAATTCGGCCCAGAAGTTTTTGCGTGAATCCTGAACAAACAGACAAGAAATCTAAAAAAAATGCATCGTGTTCTCCATCGTTTATATAGTCATTTGTGTTTTAGATAAATTTACTGTACAGATACGGTATGTTTAGAATTTTATGATACTATAGATATATAAGTAGGTCTGAGACGAAATGAATGTATAGACGGAGTCTACGCATTTTTTAAACAACTCGCGTACGTAAACTTATGAACTAACAAAGTATTCGCGTAGCCGCGAGTCAAACCCTGGTGGGGTGGCTCTCTCTCTCTCTCTCTCTCTCTCTCTCTCTCTCTCTCTCTCTCTCTCTATTTGACTTACATATAAACTTAATTAGATTTTTATGTGTCGCGAGCGACTTTGTTTTACACTATGTAAAAATACACATGTTTTGTCTGTGTGGTTAATAATAATGTATCCATTGAAAACTATTCCGCCTTTATCTGCACTTACTCGATTATTACTGAGTTGACGTAACGCACTGCGGTGCGATCGGCTCCCTATTCCAAAATCGACATTCTTTAGCCGGCTTCACTTTAACGCGTCCGAGAATCCGTCGTTCTATTGATGGTCTAATAAATAGTTATATTGATTGATTATTTATTTTCAGTTATCCCATGGCCAGTAAGGAGGAAGTGGAGAAGAACCAAGACAATTGCGCCATTTGCTGGGAGCCTATGAAGGAGGCCAGGAAGTTGCCCTGCTCACACCTGTTCCATAAGTGAGTTCATGATAATTTGCCAATTCCAAAGTAGATTAAATAATACCTAAATTGACATTCTAATTAGAATAGATAATAAGAATATTTACGTAAATTATAATTTTTATTTTATTATATCTTAATTTTTAATTCACTTTGTACACCACTGTGTGGTAGAATGTACTGTTCACCTACAATTGTATAACACCTGTATAAACTACATTCTTGCAAATAAAGATATTGATTGATTATATTCAAATTGCCGACAATAAATTCCATATGAGTTTGGTATGTATATTACAACCAGAGTTTAACCCGCGGCCGCGCCGCTGGTCAACCTCTAGTGCCTGCCTCTTGTTTAAAGAGCAGGCGTTAATACAGGTTACATTCTACAAAATTTTTATGTTAGTGCTATTTGCACCCGGGAAGATTACATACATACATAATATCACGCCTGTTTCCCATGGGGATAGGCAGAGACTATGGATCTCCACTTGCGACGATCCTGGCAAACAACTTTCGCTTCACCTACTTTCATTAACCTCTTCATACATGCACGTTTATTTGAAATTATATAATTTTATATCGCAAAATATCCCATCTCCCGGCATGAAAAATATGTATGTCCATTTTTGCTATTAACGCTGCATTTAAACAATATTACAGGAAAACCGAAGCAGTAATTGCAGTTCTTCTATGAAAGCTTAACAGAAAGTCATATCGAGTTACTACCTCTTTTTTTATAGACGATAAATTTTTATATCTATAAACTTGAGAAATGATTGGTCTCATCCAAATTTCCATCCCGTATTTCAAACCGTCTTCTCGTCGTCTTTCAAACTTGCTTTATTTATCTACCCCCCCGTCTATGAAAACCACATAAATAACAAAAAAGACATATTGGACAAAAAGGACAAATCGGACAGAAAGGACAAATCGGACAAAAAGTGTAAATCGTAGAAAAAAGAACAAATCGGACAAAAAGGACAAATCGGATAAATTGGACAAAAAGGACAAATCGGACAAACATGACAAATAGGACAAATCGGACAAATATGACCAAAATTATAGAAATGACGAAAATGGCAAATCACAAAAAAACCTACCCTACTTTTTAGGATAATCTTTACATAAATCTATCCCATTATCCGGGATGTAAAATATCCCTTGTCCATCCTCGATATTAAAATTACATATATACCGATTTTCAGCCAAATCGTCCAATAGTTTTGCCGTAAAAGCATAACAAACAGAGTGACAAATATATTTTTATCCCGGAATATCATTAAAAAGTTTTAATTTTAAAGAAGACAATTCCAAATTCAAATCAGGAAAATGTGTGATTTTTATTTGTTTTTCTTATTGTTAAAATGAGTGAATCTAATGAAGAAATTCGATACATTTTAAAATTTTACTACAAAAAAGTTAAAAATGCAGCACAAGTCGCGAACTTTTTTTTGTGATGTTTATGGACTTAATGTAGTATCTGTGAGAGTAGCGCAAATTTGGTTTAAGCGTTTTCAATCCGGAAATTTTGATATCAAAGATGCACGTCGCTCTGGACGCCCTGTTACGGACAAAATTGATGCCATTTTTGAAAAAGTGGAGCAAGATCGGCATATTAGTAGTTACAGTGTAGCTGAAGAACTGGGAATTGACCACAAAAAAGCTGGGTACACAAAAAAGCTTGATATTTGGGTGTCTCATGAGCTCACTGAAAGAAACCTAATGAACCGTGTACTCTCATTTGTGATTTTTTATTACGACGTAATAAAACCGTGCCATTTTTGAAGAAGCTGATAACTGGTGATGAAAAGTGGATCACGTACGACAAGAACGTGCGAAAAAGATCGTGGTCAAAGGCCGGTCAAAGGCTTCGCAGACTGTGGCGAAGCCCGGGTTAACTCGCAACAAGGTGATGCTGTGTGTATGGTGGGATTGGAAGGGCATTATTCATTATGAGCTGTTACCGCCAGGCAGGACCATCGATTCTGAACTGTACTGCGAACAACTGATGAGATTAAAGTAAAAAGTTGAGAGAAAGTGGCCGAAATTAATCAACAGAAGGGGTGTGTTTTTTTACCATGATAACGCTAGACCTCACACATCTTTAGCCACTCAGCAAAAACTACGAGAGTTTGGCTGGGAGGTGTTAATGCATCCGCCGTATAGTCCTGACCATGCACCTTCAGATTTTCCCCTGTTTCGGTCTCTGCAGAATTCCTTAGGCAGTGTCAGTTTAACATCACGAGAGGACTGCCAAAACTACTTGTCACAGTTTTTTGATCAGAAGCCCCAAAATTTTTATAGCAATGGGATCACATCCCTACATACAAGATGGCAAAAAGTTATCCAACAAAATGGCACCTACATACTTTAGTCAAATGTAAATAAACTTTATAAAAAAACTTTTTGAATTTTTATATAAAATGCGAAGAAACTTTTTCCCCAGCCATATAATACTGAGTTTCGGTCAAATCGGTCCAGTAGTTTTTCCGTGAAAACAGAACAGACAGACAGAGTTACTTTCGCATTTATAATATTAATAGGGATTACTTGATCATATTGGCCGACTGACATATCAACACACAGCCCAAACTACTGAGGCTAGAGATGTGAAAATTTGCATATGGGTTTTTTCTTTACTGTAGAGTGAGCATTAAGAAAGGATTATTGAAAATGTAACCTCTAAGGGGGTGAAAAATGGGATGAAAGTTTGTATGAAAATCCATCATTTTCAAAGAGCACGAATCTTTATGTACCTGCTTCTGGATAGGAATAAACATATAAGTATATCGGTGTTTTTGGAAATTTAAACCCTAAGAGGGTAAAAAGGGGGGATGGACGTTTTTATAAAATCTGTCATTTTCAAAGTGAGAAGCACGAATTTTTATTTATGTACCTACTTCTAGTTACAAGTGAATCTACACGTGCTATCGGCGTTTTTGGGAACTCAACACCTCATGGTAGTTAAAAAGCTTGCTCAAACTATGGTTGTTTTTAATCTACGTGATCAACAGCTAGTAATTTATGTATGAAATTGTGTGTTTGTGGTAGTTCGTCCCAGGGTGCAGTTGAAAGCCAGCGTCAGGCACCCGCTACCTGACATTTGTTGAACTGCACCTATTTGGTACCATCGCGAGACATATTGTTTCGCTATATACATAGTTTAATACCTATTTTATTAGATACTACCTTCTGCCCGCGACTTCGTCCACGTGGAATAGTTAAAAAAAAAATCCCGATTTTGAAACATTCTTCATTGGTGCTTCGCTCTTGTTGGTCTTAGCGTGATGATATATAGCCTATAGCCTTCCTCGATAAATGGGCTAATCTAATACTAAAAGAAATTTTCAAATCAGACCTGCAGTTCCTGAGATTATCGTGTTCAAACAAACAAATTCTTCAGCTTTATATAATAGTATAAGATTATTTTTCAATGTGTCTCATTACGTGTTTGAAAACCAAATAAGTGTTCTTTTTTTTCTTTAATATATACGTGTGTTGTTGTAGTTCGTGCTTGTGCCAGTGGGTGCAGCAGGACGCGTCGTGCCCGACGTGCCGCAGGGCGCTGGCAGCGCAGCCGGCGCGCGGTGCGGCTGCGGACGCGGCGGCCGGGGCGCCGCCCACGCCCATGCGCCCCGACGACCCGCGCCTCCATCCCAACCACCTCTTCCACTTCGACGGTGAGAACACCATTCTCACTCCATACATTATTCTACATTTATTCATTCAGACAATAAAGCCACAGGTCGTTAGTATATATCCGGCTCGAAGGACCAAAATTTTTAGAGAACGTTGAAATAATATACTATAGCGTGAGCCTAGCTGTTACCATGTTTAGTTGGGTGGGGATAAGGAGCTCGGCACCAGAGCCAAAGCAGTCGACCGAAATCCGCGAGCACCTACACATGTCATATATGCCTAATAAAAAACTTTTTACGTATTATGATATTGCTATAAATAACGCTCACGAATACTTTGTGATTGAGTTGCTGTTAAGTCGCTATTGAGTTGCAATTACATCGCTACGAGTTACTATCAACTAAGTTGAACCCACGGTCAGCATCCCAGCTCAACTATTGTGAGAATATCACCCCACTACAAGAAAGCTCTAGCACTCCACTAACTAGTGCCAGCATCTACAGATGCAGGCAAATGCATGTGTATAAATTGTACAAGTTCAAAGTGCTATATCGTAGTTTTGGATGTGCTTCGAACCCGCCACAATACACATGTGATTTATATTGTCCATTAAACTTTTTACAATGATAACAATTATTTTGTTTATTATTATTTTAAAAATAATAAGTGTGTTGATATCTGTATCATGGATTTTTGATAATATAGCTAATTATGATCCCGAAAAAGTACTTTTTTTTATTGCAAGAGTTCAGCAAACAGACAGATGAAAGCGGTTACCATCGCCTATGGACATTTGCAACGCCAAAGGTGCTACAAATGCGCTGCTGCTCTTTTAAGGGAGACTGGAGTCTGGTCACTAATGCCGGAACACAACTCAAGGTTCTTATGGAGGCATACTCTAGACCAGGGGTGGTAGCCATCCAGTCGGGCAAATACCCTCCCCCACCTGGCTGTGGGTTATTTTGTCGCCTCTTACGACAGGCCACCCCAACGCATGAAATTGTATTCTTTCTTCGTTCCTGCACGATTAAAATCTTTATAATCGTCCACAGGATAAAATTACTTTTGGTTACAATTTTTCATATCGTGGGGAAGAATTCAGATAAATTTTCCCTTCGACTTGAAACTTAGTTTGCCTTCTTTCTATAAATTAGAAGAAATATTTTCAAACGAAGAATGTCAATATCCTGCCAAAAAAGTAGTTAATCAAATTCACAGCATACTCTGACAAGTCAAAATTGTGCAGTGAACAGTAATTGTAAAGTTAAAGTATTTGTATTAAAACGCAGCCAGTTTGAACAAGATGATAATGAATTAAATGCAACATAGCGTGCTGTATTACGCCACATTGGTCGCCTTGACATGCCTCGCCTTGCTCCTGCTCCTTTCCAAATTGAAGATACTGTTATGGGATTTGACAGGTCCAGATATTCTACATTTAAAACCCAATGTCCTTTATCTTCTAAATCATTATCTTTAAATGTGTAGTTAAATAATTCATAAATATTTTATAGCAAATGCCTCAGCTATTTACATCTTGTCAACCCAAATGTGCCAGCCTTCTGTATGTATGGTCTGTATGGAGTCATACAAGTAATATCAATTTTTTATTGATGGTAAGGCAAGTGTATGAATAGAATGTTTTTTTTCTGGATTTTATGGCTTGGTTACTAGACCTTTAAGCTAAGTCTGTTTTGGATATTCGGCTCTTCACAGGTTTTTCAAATGTAGTTTCTTCGTGTTCTTAAGCCTATGTATAGCATAGCTGAACTATAGGTTATCAGATGGCGCCATTAAACGGAGTTCTTGTGACAACTCAAAAGGCCAAATTTAACTATACAGTTCATATTTCTCACAAAACATAATTAATAATCAAAAACTATCAATATCCTACAACTAATCTTAATTTTAATTTTACACATTTTTAGAAAATAAAACTGCACAGAACAACATCTCCTTTCAGTTCCCACCAAAAACTCGATGAATAGTGAAGGGAGGTGCCCCGTATAGGGTGGAGGAGCGAGATGGAATGCTCCTCCGTCTCAAAGGAAGATCTTCCAGCGAAGATAGTGGTTTTCCTCGCAGGCCTAGGCCCGTCGGTTATAGTTGAAAATTTGTATATATTCTTTGTATGTTTTGGGAAACGTTTGTGACATCTATTATTGTACAGCGCCATCTATTGGCTTGTAAGTGTTCCAATACAATAGTATGCATTAATTGAGCTGACTCAAAAGAACTAAAACATTCGAGTAAGTGTTAGTAAACTATCATGGTATATTTTATTGCATGTCCGAAACATTAACAAAGAAGGATATCGGTTCGGCTCCAAGAATCAGTATTCTTTCTCCATCTGTGCATGGATATTAGTTTGTACAGTGTTATATATATGCTCGTCACTAGGCTACCTTTCTAAAATAAATCGCTGTGATACAACCTATCCTTTTTTTATGACGCATGGGGAATGTCTTTTCTACGGACACCATCCTCGGGCATGGAGGGAAGGCTTTACACCGAGGAATGTGTGGGACCTCTGATCGGTCTGATGACCACCGTGGCCTCCAAGCGGAGAGACGGGGGATGGTCGGCTCTCAGGCTGCCCACTAAATCTAATCTGCGCCCCTCTCCTGTGCGCTTTTATTGGGTACCACAAGAATTAAACCATAGGTATTGTTACGAGTTGCAGGACTCGAATTAAAATGACGTTGGAATTATTATAGAGTTTATTAGAACTATACAAACACGTACAACACAGGTACAAATATAATCGAACACAACAAGTCCAAACGTAATGCCAAAAGTCGCAATTCAATAAAATGCGCAAAGTCCGTCACTATTAGATTCTCGATTGTAGTACATACGTCTCGCTTGTATCGTGGTTCTCGCTCGACTGTCTCCTCTCGCCATCAGGCCATAGTTTTATACTGCACAAATGCAATGTGCCCGTATTGTAGTCGACATAATCCAAAACACCTGGCTAATGAGTCGGCCGCAGGTGACCATATACGGGTACAATAAACAATGGGCTCTTCTCTAGAACGTATGCCAATAAATAAGTAAACAAAAGAATTACAATTAGTTCAAATGCCGACGGGTAATAAATGTGCTTCTACAAATCTGTACGTGGAATTTGTCTTTGTCGGCGTTTAGGTTGTAACAGTATTATTACATCTGTGGCACCCCTACGCTTGGCTCTCACTTAGGGCACCCCGGGGAAAGGTACCCTCTTCACCAACTCTCCATTCTTCCTTCTGGGCCATTACTTGCTCACAGAAGGAAGTCATAGCTAGCCACCATAGCTTGCTCCGAAGCATGTCCTCAACCAAGCCCCGCAGCGAGTCCACCTGGCCGACGACGTTCTGTAGTCAAACCTCTGAGGTCCCCGCGGCGTGGTTACAACCTATTCTACCCTAACGCTCCGTATCTTTGGCGACGATTTAACCACATGTTTGGCGGTGTTTTTGGCGGTAACTGAAAGGAGATGTTATGCTGTGCAGTTTTTTTTTTCTAAAAATGTGTAAAATTACTCTGAAATGAACAATAGTTGTAGGATATTGATAGTTTTTGGGTAGTAACTATGTGTTTTGTGAGAAATATGAACTGTATAGACTATAGTCAAATGTGGCCTTTTGAGTTATCACAAGAACTCCATTGAATGACACCAGTTGATAACCTACAGTTGAGCTGTGCTACATACACATAGGCTTACGAAAAGGAAGAAACTACATTGTATTCTAAGATCTGGCTTAAAGGCCTAGCTGCCAAGCCATAAACCTAATTAAAATTAAAATAACACGTGTCTGGCTTTATGTATTGGAGTTTTATCCAATTTTGCTACGGGTAAGATTGGAAGACGTATAAAAGTCGGTTGGAGTAGTGATTCATCGCGAACAGTCTGGATGAACAGTCAGACAAGGCAGGAGTCAATAGGAAGGCGATGTTGCTCAGTGTACTCTCAACCAGATGGCAAAAGCAACTTGTAGTACCTGACAGCAGATGCAGTATTAGAGAAAGGAATAAGTTTTATGAAGCTATATACATAATGGTGAAACGCACACGCAATGGGCTGCTTGATCAAGAGGACTAGCTCTGCACACTGCTGGTTTAAAAGCAGAAGATGCGCTCCTAGACTTAATTTCTGAGATATTTTTTTAATATCTATTCTGAGTCTGTTTCTGTTGTCTGTATGTCAGGTTCCCGGTACGTGTCGTGGCTGCCGAGCTTCTCGGTGGAGGTGACGCGGGTGCACCTCGACATGCACCCGATGCCCGCCGCGCAGATTGACCACCTGGCCAGGCAGGTGAGTACTGCACCTTGCAATACACAGAAACGCTGACCGCTATCGTCACCACTCGACAGGTTGCCGCATATATTATCCTTGTCACATACTTATCCGTGCAGGAACGGAGAAAGAATACAATTTCCTGCGGTCCACAGCCAGGTGGTAGGATATTTACCCGGCTGGATGGCTACCACCCCTGGTCTAGAGTATGCCCCCATAACAACCTTGAGTTGTGTTCCGGCATTAGTGACCAGGTTCCAGTCTCCCTTAAGAGAGCAGCAGCGCATTTGTGGCACCTTTGGTGTTGCAAATGTCCATAGGCGATGGTAACCGCTTTCCATCAAGTGGGCCGTCTGCCTGTCTGCTGAACTCATGCATTAAAAAATAATACGTGAGACTCCTCCCTCTCTTTTGTGACGTCACACACTTTGGAATTTTACATCAATAAATTATTAATTAAATTAAAACAGCACCTCCGTAATTTGTTTTATTTCCATTTAAATTATTTTTTATTAATTGAAACACTCATAGAAATAGAGTTCGAAATATAAGCCCCCCCCCTTAACGTGTGAAATAATTTATGGGGCAACCATAAATTATGTCTGATATTTGATAGTGAAATCAACAGACATTTCCAAGCCTTTTGACCAAGGCTTGGAAACCCAAGTACAGTACAGACAAGTACCCGACCCAAGTTACAGCCCAAGTACGTAGGACCTTTTCTTTCGATCCTGTTCTCACTTCAGCTCAATGAAACGGTATTTGGGAACAATGTTTTATTAAATACTAGAGTTTACCCCGTGGCTGTCCCGCGGGTCTCTAGTTTAAATGGTGTCTCTAATAATAATGGCAGGCAAAGTAACCTACAGGTTACTTTGTATTACATTTTTTCTGTTAGTGCTATTTGCCCCCGGAAGATTCATTTAATTATATATCGCAAATTATCCCATCTCCCGGGATGAAAAGCTTAGAGTCCGTCACTATTAGATTCCCGATTATACACACGTCACGCCTTGACCGTGGTTGTCACTCGATTGCCTCCTCTCTCAATCATGCCGCCGTTTTATACTTCACCAATGCACTGTGCCCGCCCGGCAACATGGACTAAATTTCCTAGAATCAGCTTGTACTCGTAATCCGTAACACCTGGCTTATGACAATAGGCTGTGCTCTACAATGATTAATCCAAAGAAGACGCTCATAAAAGGATTACAATTAGTTCAAATGCCGACAGGTAATAAAATGTGTTTTTTTACAGATTAGGAGTGGAATTTGTTTTTGTCGGGACCTAAGTTGTACCGATATTAATAGGGATTCTGTTTAACAACGAAAAAAATATGGTTTTTGCCAAACACCTTCAAAGCTCAGTCGTGTGGTACTGTAAGTTTTTTGTCGCATACAAACCCATGTTGTTCGACCTACGTGCTAAGACATTAAGAAACCGTGGCTGCTTAGTACTATATACAATCACCAGGTACTTTGTCCACGTTGGACGGGATAAGTAAATTTATAAGTGTCCTAAAAACTTGAAACCACTCCCGGTCAAAATTCCGCGGGGTTCCCGGGATATAAACTAAAATTTGCTATCAATTAGTGAAAACATTACTTTGGAATTCGATTTTTTCAACTAAGACATTACAAACCCCTTCCAAGAAAATTCCCGTGGGATTCCTGCGATATAAAGTAGCGCAGATTTTATGTCCGGGAACTTGTTATCGATTAACGAAAACCGCATCGAAATCGACCTAGTAGTTTTTACGCGAACCCCGAACAAACAGACAAATACAAAAACATGTAAAAAACAAAGGATTACACTCTCATAATTTTATAGTATTACTAGGATATGCCCGCGACTTAGTCCACGCTTGACTTAAAATTCCCGCGGGATTCTCGGGATAAAAAAATATGAGACATTCTAATCAACATATTATTCGCGAAATCAAATCAAATCATTTATTTGTTTAAAAACATGGTTAGTAAAAAAACATTAGATGACAATACATTGTTTTGTGTTTCACATGTTTTTGCCTTTTCAGGCATGCAAATAGTAATTAAGTTGAAAATCAACTAATGAACAAAAACACACTGTAATCCACTTAATCCACAGACTTTAATTTAATCAATTTTTTTTCTAGAATTATACAGCACTCACACAGAAGACCTGTGTAATTCGCTATATTTTTTTCATCGTTACATCCCTATCCCTATTAATATTATAAATGCGAAAGTAATTCTGTCTGTCTGGACCGATTTGGCTGAAACTCAATATATATATATATATATATATATATATATATATATATATATATATATATATATATATATATATATATATATATTTTCGATGCTGAAGATGAACATAGGGAACTTTTCATCCCGAAAAATGGGATAGTTTCCGGGATAAAAATATATTTGTCACTCTGTTATACTTCTACGGAAAAACTATTGGATCGATTTGGCTGAGTTTCGGTATATATGTAAAGGGATTAATATTATAATTGCGAAAGTAACTGTCTGTCTGCCTGTTCCGTTTTCACGGAAAAACTGTTGGACGGATTTGGCTGAAACTCAGTATATATTTTCGATGCCGAGTATGAACATATGATATTTTTTATCTTGAAAAATGGGATAGTTTTCGGGATAAAAATATATTTGTCACTCTGTTATGCTTTTACGGAAAAGTATTGGACCGATTTGGCTGAAATTCAGTATATATGTAACTAGAGTTTAACACGCGGCTGGACCGCGGGTCAACCTCTAGTAATGAAATGATTTACAAATAGGTGCACCAGATGTTCCCGCAGTACTCTTTGATGGTGCTGGCGGCTGACATCGCTTCGACGCGCTCCGCGGACCTCACGCTCGAGAACATCCTCGAGGGGCGGCTGGCCGCCACCCCCCGCCCGTGCCCCTGCCCCTGCCCCTGCCAGGTAACACGCCCCCTGCTACTAGACAGTCGGACCCCACGAGGTCTCCCGCGTACACCACTCCAAATTCCAACCGAACCGGAGTCGCCGGAGGGGACCAGCCGTCTTCCGGCCCAACGTGAGCCCACGTCAACCAGCGCTGCTGCGTAGGTCTCAGATGGTTTTTTTTCATTTCATGAGTTCAGCAGAAAGCAGTTACCATCGCTTATGGACATTCGTAACAACAAAGGTGGCTGGAATCTGGCCACTAATGCCGCTGGTACACAATTCAAGGTTCAGAGGTGGTAACCATCCAGAAGGGCGTACCACCTGGTTTTGGGTTGTTTTGTAGTCTCTTACGACGGGGCGCCCGGCATCAGGATACCTTTCTCCGTTCCCGTACGGATTTGGTTGCATATGGATATGACGACAGGAGGAACGCTGGGGTGTTTAGTGGGTATTCCGGCGTAGCAGCCGGCGAGTCCCATTGTCATATCCCCCGAGCAGTGGGGTGTCCGCAAAGGAATACACAAAAAAACGTCAGTTTTGTTTTTGTTATATTTTTTACTTTTAACTGACTTCATAAAAAGAAGAGGTTCTCAATTAGTCTGTATGTTGTTTTTTTGTACGTTCGTTACTCGATTTCTCCATCAATTGTGAACCGATTTTCAAATAATTTTTTTAATCGAAAGGTTATACTCCCGAATTAGTCACATTGTCATCATGTCAGGATCTGATGAGTGGATTCCAAGGAATTGGAGAAACCTACGAAAATTGTTAACAGACTTCTTCGTGACACGATATCTTCGTCAATTCTAAACCAATTTTCATTTTTTTTTCTTTACTCGTAAGTCTATACTCCCGAGGTGATGCATCATGGTCAACAAGTCAAGAGCTGATAAGTGGATTCTAGGAAAATTGACAGTAACCATTATTTATTAAGGAACGCCATTCGCCTATTTTTTTTCGAAATAACTTGTATACGTGTGTTAGTATTACACTTTCTACAGGCGCTTAATTTTTTTATAGGCATGTTACGCTATTTCTCCGTCATTTACGGACCGATTTATAAATATTATTTTTTCAACTCCTGTGATGGTCCCACAGTCACCAAGTCAGTTTCCGATTTGTGGATCGTAAGGAAATCGAGAGTACCCTTGTTGAAGAGCATGTACACCGAAGAGTGAGGTGGGTGGCAAATTTGTATACACGTGTCACTCGTACAATTTCTACAGGTGCTTAATATATTATCTCTAAAGCTATTGAAGTATTTGCTCAACTAAAAAGTTGTTTTTTTTTAACTAATACAAAATCGACTTCATACTAGAAACCAAAAAAAACAATAATTAATTGACTTCTTTCTACGACATCATGCAGTCGGTGTGAAGTAAAACATAAAAATTACTAGGTATATTTTGTAAATTTGTTGTCGCTCTTTTATGTTGCGCCCATCTATACAGTATGCGTACCGCGATGGTGTGGAACTTACTGCTGGAGTCTGATTTTCCTCAAAATCTACAATCTGGATGTCTCTGAATTGTGTTTTGAATTTATCCTTACAGAAATACCGGCTCTAGTGTCGGAGATAATTCCACCGAGGGAGCCCGAGACGATCGCTCCGGTCGGGGTGCAGATGGACGCCGGCGCAGACGCACTCGAAGCGGACACACACGACAGGTAATTTGCAATATCTGTTAAACAGCGCCTACTTTTATTCAACAAAAATCTTGTTTTCGCTTGCCGGTAGTATTATTTTCTACAGGCGTTTTATATATGTATAACGTACTAGAGTTTACCCCGCGGGTCAACCTCTGGTGCGTATCTCTTGTTTAAAGAGCAGGCGGTACAGGTTACATTCTATTATTTTTTTATGTGTTTGCCCCCAGGAGATTCACTTCATTTTATATCGCAAACTATACGATCCCCCATCTATCTGTAAACTACCTAAGTGACAAAACTTGACAAAAATGACAAAAGTGAACCAACGGTACCAAGTGGATGAAATGGACAAAATTACAAAACCTATCCTAGTTTTCAATTATCCGGGATGAAAAGATCCCTTGGCCACTCTCGGTATTAAAATTACATATGTACCGAGTTTCAGCCAAATCGGTCCAATAGTCTTTCCATTCAAGGATAACAAACAGAGAGATAAATATATTTTTATCCCGGAAACTATCCCATTTTTCGGGATAAAAAGTATCCTATGTTCATTCTCGATATCGAAAATATATGTATACATATATCGAGTTTCAGCCAAATCGGTCCAGTAGTTTTTCTGTGAAAACGGAACAGACAGATAGACAGAGTTACTTTCGTATTTATAATATTAATAAAAAAAAATTGCATCCACGTACAATCACTCCATGAGCTGCACTGTGATGATGGTGATGATGATGATGATGATGATGATGATGATGATGGTGATGGTGATGGTGATGTACTAATAGGTCTTCACCTAGGAAATTGCTGTTTTGCAGTAGTGGCCGTGTAAATCAAAATAAGTTTTGATTGGCTAAGAAATCTAATTTGAAATGAATTTTGTTTTGAGTGCGGAACCCAGCCCAATCGGAATGAGATTCTCTAAGAGCGCCACAGAACGCCAAGTGTCATTGCAACGACGCAAAGACATGTTGATCGCGAACGCAAGGAAGAAGTACCTCGAGAAGATGGGGAGCGAGGCCGCGGGGCAGGCCGACCTCGAGACACCCACCACCAGCGCGCACAGTTGAGTATACACACGGACAACAGTTCACAATTTCATATTAAAATTGTAGGATAATTGTCTTATTGTTGAGGGGAAAGAAAGACTTGAAATATAGTACCTATGTTTATTTTATTTTTTTATTCAAGATACTCTCTGATAGTTTACTACACTGTGCTTGTATATAGGTGTTATATTTTTTGTACAATTGTTTGCATTATAAAGCTAAAAATGGCTTTGCATTTTGGCTATAAATGTGTAATAACTAATTTGTGTATACCATCTATAACAATTAGCACAGCCATGATTAGCTAAGAGTTGCCATAGTTTGACGCTGACTCTAAAGCCATGTATTCACTGTCACATTTTTGAAAATATAAATTCCCAGAATGTACTTACGACAAATCTGTATTACGTAAAGCTAACCACTAAAATTACGAATGTATTCAGTGGAGGTTCCATACATAGAAAAATCACAAAACATGTTTCTTGTATATATAAATGCATAATGCAAATTAATAAAATTTTAATATGATATATCAACAATATAAAAAAAACTAAACTTGTAAATGTTCCTAAGTCCCAAGTATGCAGTGTTTTCGTTCTATTGATAATTATAGAGATATGTATTTTCCACTGGCTTTAAAATAATTTGAATCTACCTTTTAACTCATTTCTCCTTTCTAACGTTTTGTTTTTGAATATTTGTACTTAAATTGTTACATACTCACGTCATAGTTCTTAAGTCGCTGGAAGGGACTAACACCTTAGAGACAGGCCTGGCCTAGTTTAGGTGTTAGTACCTAGTCTTAATTTTAAGACAAATGAAAATTTAATTTTGGTGTCAATAAAATCTTGTTATTATATGAAATAAAATCAAATTTGTGTGATGTGACTACTTTCGTAATTTCATTATTAAGATATTGGTGTATATCCTCAAAAGTGTGGGTGCGAGCGAGACGGTGGTAACTCTTAACTGTTTCTGAAACACCATATACAGTAGTCTCACTAAACCGGCACTATTAAAAACTAGATTATGTAAATAAAATAAAGCATGTTGCAGTTTACTTGACATTTAATTTTTAGGTACCGTGAAATCTGGCAACTTAACCAATGGTTGTCAATTTTGTCATTTTCGTTTGCAATATTACTATTACCTCTCGCATAATGTCTTTCTGAGAGACATTATATGTTAAAAAAAAGTAATTTTGTTAGACGTAATTGTAATTTTGTTAAAGGTAATTGTAATTGACAACCGTTGGTTAAGTTGCCATATTTCACGGTAGGTTATTTTCAACTTGAAAACAACGGGTAAATAAAGTAGGTAAACAAAAGGTGTTGGTGTAATAGTTTTTGAGGTTATGCCGATGCCGGTGCTGCCAAGCGCGGAACGAGAATAGAGAATGATAATACAGAAGGGTTTATGGTAGTAAAAGAACAGCAACTGGTCACAATACTTTATAATCAGAGAACCTTACGGTTTTAACATATTACATACTCTGACTTTGAACACTCGACAAGCATTTTTAGAACACCTCGACATCCCTCCAATTTTACAGTACCGATAGCGGATTTAAGTCATTCATAAACTATTTTAATTGACAAGAATTTAATACATTATTGTTTGGATATTTCAGATAATATTTTATATGAGATATTGTATAAAATATTATACTCAAAACTTTAGATGCAACTAGCTGATGCCCGCGACTTCGTCCGCGTGGTGCGGTTTTTTTAACTATCCCACGGGAACTCTTTAATTTTTCGGGATCAAAAGTATGCTATATATTGACCAGGGATATAAGCTACTACCGTGCAAAATTTCATTTAAATCGGTCCAGTTATTTCTGAGATTAGCCGGTACAAACAGAGAAACATAAAATTTAAAAAAAAATCAAAATTATTTATATTTCACTTCTTAAGGCCCCCTGACTCGATTTTTAGTTTTTTTTCATTGTACAGAAATTCGACCTCTACAGTTTTATTATATGTATAGATTATGCAATAAAATAAGCCGAACACAGTATAAATCTATCGCGTCTGCCAGCATGAAAATAAAATGTAGTGAATACCGTCTATATACAATTGAGAGGTTTGAATTATAATCTGTACACAATTATCACATTACACAAAGGATAAATATTGTAACAAAATTATTGTAAATTATAGACAACTACTCTATACAAAACAGGCGCTAATTACCTAATTAATAAAAATATAACATTATGATTCAATTAATTAAATGGCCGATTGTATTGTTTAGAAATAAGAGGGTACATGACAAAATCAATTATTAACTTTAAAAAGAAACACGCCAAGAACAACATAACTGTGGCGGATTAGTGAGACTCTCTACTGTACATATTTACACTGGCAATTCTTGCCATCCATGGCTGTGTTTATGTTGATTTTGTTTCAGAAACAACATTTATAATTATGTCTCGGTGAATACATGACGTAATATTTTTTCGTATGTAACTGAAATGGAAATTGTATTCTATTCTAATCACGAAATAAGCCCGATTTGACACTTACAGCGCGTTCCACTAGTAGCTCACAACGCCCAATATGATCCGTTAGCCGTTCCACAAGGCGACCGCGGTCGTGCCGAAGATGTCACGAATGACGTCATCATTTTCGATCACACAACGACCCGTATCGTAATTTTTTTAAATAGAAGTAATTTTTTTACTGGTGCATTATATAATGTTATAAAACGTATATCAATTATTATTTTCCTACAAATAACATTATTTATATTATATTTTGAATTTTAGTGTTACTACCAAAGGGTTGTTGCATTTCATTAACTCAATTCGTTTCAGGAAATAAAACTAATATACATACTCCAAAACCTTAGATTATTTATGTATTTATACTACATAATTGTAAATATATGTACTGAAAATAAAAATGATTAATTAAATATATATTATACAGGTAAAATCATAAAAAATTTAATAGATTAATTGTGGTGTGTGATAAATGAGTAAGACAAGACTTTCATGCTACAAATGGATTTTGGGAGTACCCAAAAAGTAATTAACTTAATATAAATCAAACGATTACAAAGTCGTATAATTTTAAATCGATCTATCGTGATAATCGGTCAACTTTGTTGACGATTTGGAGTTTTCAATCCCTAAATATGTTGTAATGAGAACTGTCAAATCGGAGTATTGGCGGGAACTGAAAGGAGATGTTGTGCTGGGCAGTTTTATTTTCTAAAAATGTGTAAAATTACTCTAAAATGAACAATAGTCGTAGGATATTGATAGTTTTGAGTAGTAATTGTGTTTTGTGAGAAATGTGAACAGTATAGTCAAATGTGGCCTTTTGAGTTGTCACAAGAACTCGGTTGAATGGCACCAGCTGATAACCTACAATTCAGCTGTGCTACACATAGGCTTAAGAAAATGAAGAAATTACATTATAATCTAAGATCTGGCTTAAGAGGCTTTGTAGACCTGATTGAAATCGGTGTTTCAGAAAATCAACCCCGCACGGCCGATATTTACTTCGTTGAAACAGCGCGTAATAAAAGTTCGAGCGTGGCGAAATATTGCAACTGAACATACCTACGCGCACCGTGTCCATACCAACTTGATTCAATTTATTTCATTCTAAGGCTGCCGAGCACGAGAGCGAGACAAAATATCCTAAAGTGAGACAGATCGTTTATAAGCTTAATGGGTATAGAAATTTTGACTAGACTACCTAAGCGTCTTCAGCTCAACGGTTCACCGAGCGCAATAGTAACTAAGAGGTACAGGGTTCGAATCCTCGGGCTGTGTGTTTCTTTTATTTTTAATATTTTTAGACGAGTAAACTTTATTAAAATGATGTAACGGTATTATGGAACAACAATAAATCGATATATAGGTATATATATATATATATATATATATATATATATATATATATATATTAATATATTCGATGCCGAGAGTGAACATAGTATGCATTTTATCCCGGAAAATGTGATAGTTTCCGGGATAAAAATATATTTGTCTTTCTGTTTCTTCTGCTTTTACGGAAAAAAATATTACGATTTGGCTGAAATTCGGTATATATGTAATTTAATAATGACGGTGAATAAGAGGTACTTTTCATCCCGGGTAATGGGATAGATGTATGTAAAGGTTATCTCAGAAAGTAGAACAGGTTTTTTTTCAGTCATGTCGGTCAATTCATTTTATCATTTAGGCCCGTTCGGCCACATATATTTTCATCCCGGAAACTATCTCATTTTTCGGGATGAAAAATTCTCTTGGCCACCCTCGGTATTAAAATTATATATGTACCCAGTTTCATCCAAATCGGTTCAATAGTCTTTCCATAAAAGGATAAAAAAAGTGGAGCATGATCGGCATATTAGTAGTTACGATGTAGCTGGAGAACTGGGAATTGACCACAAAACGGTTTTGGCGCATTTGAAAAAAGATGGGTACACAAAAAAAGCTCGATATTTGGGTGCCTTATGAGCTCACTGAAAGAAACCTAATGAACCGTGTACTCATTTGTGATTCTTTATTACGACGTAATGAAAACGAACTATTTTTGAAGAAGCTGATAACTGGTGATGAAAAGTGGATCACGTACGACAAGAACGTGCGAAAAAGATCATAGTCAATGGCCGGTCAGGCTTCACAGAATGTGGCGAAACCCGGGTTAATTCGCGACAAGATGATGCTCTGTGTATGGTGGGATTGGAAGGGCATTATTCATTATGACCTGTTACCGCCAGGTAGAACCATCGATTCTGAACTGTACTGCGAACAACTGATGAGATTAAAGCAAAAAGTTGAGAGAAAGTGGCCGGAATTAATCAACAGAAGGGGTGTGGTTTTTCACCATAATAACGCTAGACCTCACACATCTTTAGTCACTCAGCAAAAATTACGAGAGTTTGGCTGGGAGGTGTTAATGCATCCGCCGTATAGTCCTGAACTTGCACCTTCAGATTTTCACCTGTTTCGGTCTCTGCAGAATTCCTCAGGCAGTGTCACTTTAACATTACGAGAGGTCTGCCAAAACCACTTGTCGCAGTTTTTTGATCAGAAGCCCAAAATTTTTTATTGCAATGAGATCACGTCCCTACCTATAAGATGGCAAAAAGTTATCCAACAAAATGGCACCTACATACTTTAGTCAAATATAAATAAACTTTTATAAAAAAATCTTTTGATTTTTATATAAAATGCGAAGAAACTTTTCCTCAATCTAATAGAAAAGTATTTTTATTGCATTTTATAAAATTATTTTAGAAGAGAAAAAGACCATTTTATCAACTTTGAGATAAAAATAAAAAATTCTACTACATCAAGTGAAGCTAGTAGGATTCGAACCCACACAGTCTATGATTTAGACCACTCCTCTACCGTATATGCCAAATAAGTATAGCTCGATCGGCTCGAAATTGTGGTTATTATTGCTCCTTCATTTATTTAAAATTTAATTTCGAATAGCACGCTCGAGCAGAGCGACGCGTGTACACAGCACCGAGCCGTCCGGCGTATTGATAAGTTCCATACATTAGGACCGGCAAGGGTGATTTTTGAAGTCATTTATAATAAAATAATTAATTACTTGCAAATTCTCTAAGTAACCGAATAAACAAACTATAATAAGTTTATTTCTTATATGATATGTTACTGTTATTTATTTTAGCGATGTACGATTAACAGTAATAACATGACACAAGATTGAAGAACACGTTTAGAGGTTACTTTGCAATTATTTTCTATCGAGAAAATTTATCGAGAATGCGTTTTGAGTACATAGTTTACCTCAGAAATATGATCAAGATTGACATATGTTTTTTTAACCACAGCAAAGTATGTATAATTACTGTAACAATGGCTGAGAAATCGATCAAAAAACGCTTTTTGTCTGTTGTAACGCTGTTAAAGGCCTAGCTGCCAAGCCATAAACCTAAATAAATAACTGTCAAATCGGGCTTTTTCTATTTTGTGATTATTTATGTATTCATGGTATATTAATATTTTTTATTGATGTGCCAAGTTATGAAGTACTTACAAACCCGAAATACAATCTTAAAGATCATTTTGCAATAACAAATTATATTAAATTCGGTCACTTTGTTATTAGATATGAACAATTATTGCATATATATAATTACCGTAGAATAAGTTTGCCACGACTCAGTGTTTGCAATTATCTAACAGAATACGATTTTCACAATTTCGTAATTAAAAAAATCTGCAAAATAATATAAATAAATATGTTTACGTGTATTTTAAGTATCTAGCGTAATATTAAATTTGAAACTTATTTGTATTATTATTGTACTTTGGCAGCTGTTACTTTTTGTCTGTTTATGTTTTCGTGATTCACGAAATACAGTGTGTACTTTCCTTTAGTAGGGTAAACTTCCCTATTACCGAGCGGTTCCGAAAACTGTCATCTATTTCCGAGGTATGAATTCCGAGTACGCAGGGTCGAGGTGGGGGTACTATCTCTGTTAGTACGAGATCCGGCTACAAGATTACTACGTTCGTATGTTAGTTAATTAAAACCAATTTTTTATATGTAATTATACATGGGGCATCACATTTTTGCTAGGTTGCCTATCAAAATGTGACCGCTAGTATTTTTAATTAAAATAATATTGTTGCGAGCTACAGGACTCGAATTAAAAATGCCGTTGGAACTACTATAGAATTTATTAGAACTGTACAAACACGTATAAAACAAATACAAATTAAACTGGATGCAACCAGTTCACGCTGCACGATTCAATACAATTCGACACGCGCAAAGTCCGTCGTCTATACGCTAATCGAGAGTACTACAAAACGTCTTACTCGTCTCGTAGTCGTCGCTTAACTGCCCACCCCTCCATTCGGGCATTGTCTTATACTAACTACACAGTACAAAGAAATTGGCCGCGCACAATGAGTTTCTGGGAAATAGCAATTTGCACACCTGCGAACGGCTAACAAAGTCGAAAACAATAGCAATAGAGATTATTAGTTCGACGCTAATGGTGGTTATAAAACTAGTCAAAAGACAATAGAAGCATGTTTCTCTTAATTGTAAATTCAAAATACAAAGAATGCCTTAATTCGGGAGGACAATGGACTACGCAGCTGTGCGCTTATCTTTGACGACATGCAACAATATTATTTTGATGTTTTCGGAAAATTTCATTCTATAATTTTTAACATAAATTATATATCGAATTAAAGCTATTTTTTTCTGTTATGATGGAATAGGGTTGCCTATGAAGAAGTGGATCTTTGTGGAGAGCATTACAAATAGGGGTTGCCAGGTAGCATAGGAATGTCGCTGTTTGATAACGGCTTTTGGACGTAGTGCGTTAACTCTCTTTCACTTTAATCTATCTTCAACCCCTATTTGCGGCCACTTTTACATAGGCATCCCTGTTCAATCATACATAGAAAAAATAGCTTTCATTTGGTATATAATTTATTTTAAAAACATATGAATTATTTTTTTCCGAAAATATCAAACTAATATTATTTTAATTAAAAATACTAGTGGTCACATTTTGATAGACAACCTAGCAAACAGGTATTTCGCCATATATATAATTATGTATAAAAAATAGATTTTAATTAAATAACACATGAACGTAGTAATATTGCAGCCGGATCTCGGGCTATATGTTGGAAATGTGTTGCTCAAAACGCGGATGATATAGGTGGCGCTGCGGTAGTCATTACAAGGACTGAAATATTTCCACTTTGTTTTTGAAGTGAAACTTCTTTAGTATCGTTGCGATTTGAAAGTCGATGAAACGAAAAAGCGAAACTATAAAGAGATAGACATATAAATCTATAGGACTAAGCCTGCGAGGGAATGAGATACGAGTTTTACATTGTGCAGCACAGATTAGAGAGTCCATAACACCGATGATTAAACATATGTACAATTTGGACCGAAATAAAACTGAAAATGATACTCAAGAAGTTTATTTTGAATCATAATATGTTGACGGATGTAAGCCAAAGGAGTTATATGTATGTAATATGTTGTTTATTGAAACAACTGCTTAGGTTATTTCTCTGTAAAGAGAAATTTATTTTAAAGCAAACTTTTAAGAACACAACTTATTTCTACATTCAAGTACAAATCACTGTTACTAATTACTAACCTGTATAGAGAAACAACATTACATGCTCTCGCTTCAATAGTATTTCTATAATTTGAAGAATATCTTCATAAAGACGTTGACATATTTTTGTATCAATCCAAAGAGATTTTCCCAATCACGAAACGAACGCGCATAGTGCAGGTCTGCTGTCAACACAGATAACGTATCCAGTCCACGGTGATGCGCGGGAAATTCAAAATAAATGAAGTTTAAGAGAGCTTCATTTACATTTATATGAAGAATTATCGGTGAGTATATTCTCACAGCATTGTATTATATTTACTAAATTATTTTAGACCAGCTAACCCGACAGACGTTGTCCTGTCTTAACTATGAATATTGAATTCGAATTGGTATAATTAATAAAAATAAAAAAAATCAAAAATGTGTTTATTAAATCGGCAGACAAACACACACACTGTATATCCCCAAATTGAGCAAGTTACGCTTGTGTTATGGGTAATATGCAACGGACCACTCTGGGGCCGAACCCAGACACCCAGACCATAGTAAATAACGGAGAAAATACGTTTCCGAAATTTACTATACCAGGAATCGACCCCGGAGCCTCTGCGTCGCGGTGAGGTAAGCCGGCAAAGGCTTAGTACGCTCAACCACAGAGGCCGTCGAATACTATTCTATTCTTCTTTATAACAAAGTATATCACTTGTTATGCTAGTAACGTGAATGCTAGTCTATCCAAACTTACCAAAACTCCATATTAAATTGAACTTTTAATATTAGGCGTGATGGCTCTGTACTAACTATGATGTGCTAACTAAGAAATTCAATTTTCTTACATGCTTTTTGTAAGAAATACTAAAATAATTATTTTACATTTATTTTAACAATAAAATAACTCCGACCGAAGCATCTGTTTTGAACATTTTTTTTACATCCTCTTTGACGATATTTGCAGCACGCATTCTGTCAATTCTATGCCAAACGTCATAAGGTTATATTAAAAAAGTTTATATTGTCCAAAGCGCTAAGGTTTGAAATAATTTTATATGGTGGTTAAGTATTCTTAAATTTTCTAATTTTTCCGCGCAATTTTCTTATTTTTTCCTTCGTAAGAACCTTCTCCGAACAATAACAAACACAACAAGAAAAGAATGAGCGAAATCGGTCCGCGTCACGCTCACGCGTGATGGCGTGACCAAGGGAAATAGGGATTCATTTTTATATATACACAGGGCGTTCCACTAGTAGCTCACAACGCTCAAAATGCTCAGTTAGCCGTTCCACAAGGCGAGCGCGGTCGTTGTGGTCGTGGCGAAAACGTCACTAATGACGTCATCATTTTCGATCACACAACGCTCACAACGACCCATGTCAAGAGGTGGGTCGAATAGCCGTTCCACTTGGGTTTACGATTGTAACGCCGGCAAGCAAGTGGAACGGGAAAAATCGCGGTCGAGAACGTGGTCGTTGTTGTTGAGGTTGAGTTGAGGTTGCCTGTACTGGCATTTTATGGCACTTCAACAATGTTTAAGTCGTATCGTAGCGTCAGCGCTATTGTGGTACGTATTTGAAACTTAGTTTCAGAATGCTGCTGGACACTTTCAATTTCCCGTCCATATAAAATAGTACTCTCCTCATCTCTACACTCCACAATTCCGAGCTACAAAATCATTCAATGCATCCATTGAAATGTAACAAATAGTGGAATCAATCAAAGTATTAATTAATCAACTAATATTTGATTGGAATTTATCTAAGTACTTGGAAATGGATTCAGATTTTGGAACAACTCGTTTAAAATGCGGCTGCTTAGTAGCAGTACGGATTATGTGCGTTTTGTAAATTAATAATGTACTGGAACACTTACAAGCCAATAGATGGCGCTGTGCAATAACTGAGGTCGCGAATGGTTCCCGAAACGTACAATACAATAATATACGGGCCTAGGCTTGCGAGGAACAACAATAGCCTCGCTGCTAGCTAGCTAGCTAGCTAGCTAGCTTCCATCTCGATCCTCCAACCATTAAGTCTATCGCCAAAATGATGTGCAAAATTTTATTTTTTATTATTGATATATATTGCACTCACGTGTAGAGTTGGACAGTAGATGATTTTAAAATGAGTTTGTAAGAGTAACATGACATTTTGTACTGAACCAGTACAATGTACCACTTCAAATGAGGCGAGAAGATTTGTACGGTTTGTACCGCAGCAGTACATTTGAAGCAGCGAGGCGGTTGACTGTCATTCCCTTATTTGTCCCGTTCAAAACTAGTTCGGAAATGCTCGTTAAGAATCGGATGTGCTCGGCTTCGGGCACCTCATTTTACTAACAGTCGTACTATAACATTGTCATGTTGTCCCTCTTTGTCATGTGAATATCCGTAGAGGCGTTATTGTACTGTTGTAGCATAAGCCTCGTTCCGTCCTTCCGGTTACTTTTGGGTAGTAGCGCGACAAAAATTTTGAAATGGTACATTTCAAATTCTAAATGTATTTTGTACGGGACAAATGTACTGGCTCACACGTGTACTGCTCATCGCTACTCGCGTGAATGATATTTCTCACGACGGAATGATACGGTTATTCTGATATAACTAATATTTTTATAATTTCACGAAGTTAGAATACTAAAGAACGTAGATTATGGTATCTTTGTCAAACGAAATGTTTCAACTAAAGTAAATCGTCTATTTCTGGGTGATTACAAAATATGCGTTCATTTTCAATCTAATATTATTTTTTTGATGAGTTGATGTTTTTGTTAACAAGAAATGTGTAGTTTTTGGAACCCCTCGGCAATTATAATTTGATGCTTGGTAATTGAAGTACATTTTTTTTATTTATATCTTATTCGTGAATATGTTTCTTTATAAAGTGAAGAGAATGAGTTAATAGAAGGCGCATTTTTTATAGTCAAATATTAAAATTTGTTATTCGTAAATTTAAGATAAATAAATTTCGCTAAAAGTAATTTTAAATTATTGAAACTAGTATGATCTCCGATGGCTTTGTGATGTTATTAATGAATATACTCGAAAACATTTTTATATAATTCAAGTTTCTTTGGCGAGTAAATATTTATAGCTACTACCCGTGCGCAGAAGGTTTGCCGATAGCCTCGTGACGTCACGCGTCGATGGTCAGTAGGGTTGACAAAAAAGGTTACCTAAATAATTGTTGCAATTAATTTATTATTGCATATACTTTACATAATTATATACATAGGTAAACAGTCATCGGCAAACCTTCTGCGCGCGGCTTATATGAACTAGGCAAGATATTTTGTTGACTACGAAATTTTTTATGTGTTTTAAAAGAGGTATGGCATCCTGTTGTCGTGAACATGTGCGTTGTAGGGATGCATCTGAGTGGCACCTTTTCATGGGAAGGCTGTTGTTTAATATAAAAAATAACCACTATATATATCAGGAGCCCAATTCTGCTATTTCGTTTTTTAATTCTGCTATTTCGTTGCGTATTTAAAGCACGATTCCGTTGCGATAGTGTTGAAAATACGTATCCTATTAACGCACAATATCCTCTCGATATAGTCGCGGCGGAATAATAGTAGAAAACATCGGTGTTACCATTAGCAGAAATGGCGTTTGCCGAAACGAATATTGTAAAGCATTTTAAACATTTCTTTCGCGAGTTTTCGGTTATAAATATTTATAAAGGTAGAGTGGTGTGCTGGTGTGCCACTGGCATTGACAGAATACTGAAATCAAAGAAACCACGATTGATACGATGATTTCCAGCAATTTTGAGGAGATAGTAATAGCAGAATTGGGCCCCAGATAGCATGTCGAAAGCCATTTGCTATATCTTGAACAGAAGTGGTCCATACATTAAGTTAAAGCATCTGAAATTGTAATGATGTCTATAATGACTGAGCATTAACTGAGTCCGGTGCTAAAGCACTCAAATGTGATACTGTTTTAAGCTGCTTCACACTGGCTAGTATTGGTGAAATTTTTTAATTTATAGTTATTTTCATTTACATACATACATACATATTGTCACGTCTGTTTCCCATTGGGGTAGGCAGAGACGATGGATTTCTACCTGCTACGATCCTGACAAACACTTCGATTCATCATCTATCATTAACCTCTTCATACATACACGCTTATTTAAAGTGCTTTTCATCTTTCTTCAAAATATCTTCAATTTGATCATGGTGAGTATGTCTCGGTCTACCGGCACCGATTCTACCAGTCACATTGCTGTCATATACTCGTTTTGTGATTCTGCTTTCATTCATTCTCTCAACTTGCTCAAACCACCTTAACATCCTCTTTCAATCCACAATGTACTCTTATCATATCTCTTACACTAACCTTACATATACTTCTCAAAGCTCTCATTTTATATATTTAGGCTTTTCATTAAAATCTTTATGTACTCTCACAAAAAAATGTAATCAATTATCCGATATTGTGTCATATTGATATAAGCTACAACCTGTGTACTTTCTGTAGTTTTTTTTTACTCAATTATTTTTATAGCAAAATATCGAAAGAATGTCTTGTCTGCGTTAGCTGTATTATATTTTTTTTTTTTTTTTTTAAATCGCATTAGGTTATTAATACTTAACGAATTTTTATTAAAGAGGCTGGAATATTTTTGTTTTGAAAAAGAACTTTGCCTATTAAAGTGCTGCACGCATGCGTTTACAAATTTGAGCATTTCTAGCTGAAGTTCCTCTTAAAGATGTTATCTAACCGTGTTGAATACCTTATTGTCACTTAAGACATGGTGATAAGTAGCAGACCAAATTTTGGTTTACATTAGTGAACAAGAAAGTTAAGCCCTTATACCTTACCTTTGAATCTCAGCTGTACAATTTTAAAACCTAGCAAGTGCTACCTAAGGAATTTCAAAACCCATCACAGAAAATGTCTTGCTATATTTCATAACTACTTATACGGAACGATACTTTTTTGAAATGTTTTGACAAGTACAATACATAAGCAAATGCCTAGTAAGACAGTGCGCACAAAGATTCATTTAAAAAACAATGTCAGTTGCTAGGCTTTTCAAATGCATAGCTGATCTAGTCTATAGGCAACTGATGATGTGTTCTAACGATAATAAGGACTTAGCCAGTTTCGCAAGTTCACTCGCTTCTCACTAATGCTTGATTTGCACATACTATCATTCTATAATATATATACAGTACAGTCTACTCTCGATAATTTGACACTCGTAATTTGAATCTATCGATAATTGGACATTTTTTCCGGTCCCTTGAAAAATACTCGATAAATTGAATAAAATCAATGTTAGTTGGTCAGAATATTATCTTGCTCGCAAACATGCGATAATTTGAAGTCCGGGCTTTCCTACTCTCTATAATTTGAAATGTGTATCATGCACATACCTGTCGTTTGTTTACATACATGTACAGACCTGTCAAATGTTTACATAAATGAGATGTGAGTAAGTTCGCATTCCAGTCTTCTTTCAAACGTGAATGAGTCATGTTAGTGTTTGATTTGTGCTATTAAAATGAATCCAAGAAAGAACAAATGTCTTTCCATATATTCCATAAGTAAACGCTTGTTATTTTGAACTCTTGACAATTTGAAATTTATCTCTGGTCCCTTGAGTTTCAAATTATCGAGAGTCGACTGTATATATGTACCCTATTTATTGGAGTCTTATCACAAATGATTCGCAGGCCTGTTGCACTTTGATGGCCTTGAATTTATGAGTAAAATGTTTATTTATAATGCGAAGAAATGAATACGAAAGTCAGACTCGCATAATAAGGGCTGCTATATAAATATAAGATGCAAACTACAAAAAAAAAATTGTATACTGCTGTACTTAAACGATTATTACTAGGCAGTATCGCTACTCTTTTTGTAATGAGAGGTTATCGTTACACTCTGTTCACTTGATCAGCGGCGTCACGTCAATACTTTGGCGACGCGCAAGTTATCACCATATTTGTTAGTACTTTATTATTTTCTATCTATAAGCAATTTAATTGTGAAATGAGGTCAGCACTCAGTATTGTTAAATGAATTAATCAAAATTAAAAATAGTTTATAATTCAGTTTATTTCTCATGTAAAATATACTGATTTTTCGGTTAATAAATACACGACGAATTGAGAACCTACTCCTTTTTTTAAGTTGGTTAAAAAATAGGTTTTTTTTACCAATAATAGTTCTTAAATATGTAAATTATTTTTGTTTGATGATTTATGGCCGGTTCGTATATCTTCCTTTCACTCATTCGCCTTACCATTGGTTGAATTTTCACATTGGACCCTATGTTAACTTTTAAGATGGAACCTCCACAAATTTGTTGCTGAACTGTCACACACGGTTCATTGGGAAGTCCCACAAATTTGTGGTCAAATACAATTGAGTTGAATGTTGAAACTTGTTTTTTCCCTCTAACTACATAGAATTTGTATTAGAATAAAAGAGACGACATAATTGTCTTGGTTTTGATATATAATAAATGTTACGTTTGTTGGCAGCTTGTGGAAAAAATAATATTAAATGTGACCCTTGAAGGAGGTTAAATTTTAACTGAGAGTAAGGCAAATGAACGGTCTGTAAAATATAGAAACCGGCCATTGCTCAATCATTATATTTCAGTATAAAAATATTTTCGCAACTTGAAGATTAAATTACAATACACATAAGACTTCTACAAGTGTGCCAAAGTCACATATTTAAATGCAGTTTTTCATATAATCAAATGTGACACAAAAACCAACAACGGAGTAAGATCATAATGGGTCCTTTTTATCATTAAGTGTCAGAAAGCTGAAAAACTCAAGCTAGATTGATGTTGTTTAAATAATGTTGTTCTGCCTTAATATTATCAACAAAATAACAAGATTTAATTGTTTAACATTTTTGATAGTTTCATGCAATTTAATGAAATACTTATGTATAAATATTAAACTGATACAGTTGTTAGTATATGTACTTCTAGTTAAATAAATATTGTAATAAATTGATGGCTAGTCAGATACAAATTGAAATGAAGAAAATGTTTTATTTACCTCTGCCTATGTTTGAACCCTATGAACATATCAAAAGCAATTTCAAATAAGTCCATTGGCCTAAAGATTAACCCATTTTCATGCTTTTCAGTGTTATTGTTGTTTATTTCACAACACAATAAGTTTTCCAAAATCCCATAGTAATATATAGTACTAGGATATGCCCGCAACTTAGTCCACATTCGACTTGAAATTCCTGGGATAGAAAAATCACACATTTTATTACATAAAATTTCCTATAGATCGCTGAAAAATCACATTGAAATTCAATTTCGTTTCAATCTGGCCATTTTAAATCATTCCCAGAAATATTACCAAGATAAAAAGGTAGCGCAGATTTTAAGGCTAAAAGTTTGCTGTCTGTCAGCGAAAACTGCCATCGAAATTGGCACTAAGAGACAAGAAATCTAAAAAAACTGTACCATATTCTCTGTAGTTTATATATTTATTATTTAATTTTTTTACTAGCCTCAATGTACAGACATGGCATGTTTAGAATTTTATATATATATAGTATTTCTTTTCCATGCTAATATTATTATACAAAAGGAACTCTAGTCTATTACACTTTCATGTAAACACTTAGGTACCGGTTTTGCTGAAATTTGGTGCACATCCAGTCTCAATACTGAGGATGGGTGTAGGGTACTGTGGATCAGAAAGTTCCAGGACTGAAACCGCTTGGACAAAAACTCGATACAATATAACCTGCAAAGGTTATATAATTATAACTTAAAATAAAGTAGGGATTGACCCACAAGAACAAACATTACATAGTATAAATCTATTACTTTCCACGTCTCTCTGTCTGGCTCCTATACTATACAATGAACTTTTAAGTGGTTTTCACAAACAGAATCATTTTTCAAGGAAGATATCAAAATAGAGCTACCCACCAGTGTTTAAAAACTAGTATGTTTGTATGTATGTATGTAGTATGTTTGTATAGTATTACTACTATACTATAGTATAGTAGTAATTCTGTAACATACTTCTGTATAAAACTTATTAAAAAAAAACAACTTGAGATATAAATAGAATAAGAAACTTAAAGAAAAACATTATTTAGCTAGACGTGTTGCTGGGGAGTTTCTTGCCGCTTCTTCTCCTTAACAGCAATAACACATTGTGAAGCGGTATACATATAATAGGAAGAAAAATTAAATTTTAACTTATATATTTATATGACCTTCAAAAAGTGTTCTCCAGTGGAACTTATTTTGAATAAAAAACTTTGAATTGTAATTTAGTTACAAAGTTTCTTGGAGGTCATTTTAAATTTTATATGTTAAATTATTATTTTAATTTTGTGTTGTCTAAAAAAATTGGATAATCTTATTAACAGCATTCTAGTTCATGTTGCAGTTAATGAGCTGTTTAATTACATAAAAAGGTTTTAGGTGCTCTGACCAGAGCAGGGTGAAATACAAAGCTTTTGTTTTTATTGTAGTGGTTAAATAATTAAGATACATAAATAGTCATTCCTATATCTTGCTATTCAGCCTTTCCCTGATTTTAATCAACAAAAGGCAAATAATTGGTTACTAAAATATAGGAACCTGCTATTAAGGAATATTTGTGATAGTCACAATATTTTTTCAACAAAGCTGATTAACACAATTGCAGAAAACATCATAGTATACCTATATAAGAAGCTCAACACCCATAAGTGTTGGGTATGAAACATACAACTAATCACAGTAAAGTACAAATAAAAATATTTTTCATAAGATAAGATTCACAATAGAAAATGTATTTGCAGGATATAAACTTAATTACATTGTTGATTAAAAAAATGATTAACCTATGAAATTAATTACAACAATATGGAGAACAAGATGTGCAAATATGAAGTCAGCGAAACCACGTTCTGCACTTATTCCTTGAAATTCAGTTTTGTTGTCTGGATTGACTTGTAGTCGTAGACACACTGAAACAAAGATATAGGTTAATTCAGGTAGAAAATTGTATATATGTTAAAATGTGCGATATAGTCATTATAAAGCTTTACCTGCAAGAACAAACGAGCTCACAGTAGAAATAAAGCCGCTGAGGAAGGAATTAAATGGAAAAGTACCGACAAGGCAGCAGTACACAAACTGTATCACAGCAGTAAGAAAAATGTACAATAAGTAGGCATCGATAATTTTTAATTTTTTAGATGTATTTGTGGTGTATTCTTGGTACAGTTTAGGAATAACAGCAGTTAAAGAAGTCATTTTCACAAGTTTTCGGCGTTTTTTAAATGCAAGCAAAGAACTATCAACAATTCAAGTAATCAATTCACATCAAAAAAATAGTTTTTGAAATTTTGACACTTACACTACACGTTGCTTTTTCTAATTGGCCTTTACATTTTTTTAGTTCCTTTTTCACCATGCTTTCACATAGTTGGTCCATTTTACCGTTTAAATTACAGAGTGCATTGTATGTGAGGGTGCACTGTGTGGCAAAATAAAGTAGAAAATAATAAGGTACGCCATTTTCGGAATTTGTCTAACTCTAGCAACTCCAACTTTTATGCTGGGGGCCACACCTGCGTTAATGTCAAAGGTATTGATTGTGGCGGGTGGCCCAATTAGATCACAAACAACACATTAAATACCCATCGTCACATCTACGTCAAACGGCCTATTATATCTGTAACGTTATCCTAGAGGAGGTACTACGTCAAACATCGTGCAAGGATTAGAATTTTTCCTAACGACATGCGTGCATTTTTTCAACATAACCTACGATGTTTATGTTAATAATAATGACTATATGTTTGTAAGCAAGAGCTTTAATACCTTGCGATAATTAACAGAACAATTAATTTAGTAACAGAAGCTAAACGAACTATTACAAACCCGCCATGTCGGTTGTTCTTTGGTAAATATCGTCAAAATATAAGGAAAATATTTTTATTTTATATTCCGCTAGATAAATACCCTTAGTAAATTTTAAAAATGACTTCTGGTGTAAAACGTAGCATTGTTATATCCGTATGATATTTAATGGATTTTAGACTTGGATCAGCATTAAAATTAAAATAAAATGGATAAATTGGCTTCGTTATAATTCAATGGCGTTGACTACAGATAGATAGAATATTCCTAGAAGGCAAAAAATTAAGATCTTTAAAAAACTTAAAACTAAAGTTACTTGACTTGATATTCCGTAAGATATCGTCTGTAAACTTTATAAATTATTTTTCTTCCCGAACTTAGAACAGTTTTATTCATTTTATTTACACTTTCACGTATTTCAATCACTGTTAATATGTAACAAAAGAAAAAATACCCGTACCTTTGTTTACATTATAACAAAGCAAAATCACAGACTAGTTAGAAATGTTGCTAGTAGAAAATAAAAAAAGTTTCCGTATCATGACAATTATGCCAGAATATATTATAAAATTCTAAACAGGCCGTGTCTGTACATTAGTTATTTAAAAAAAAATTAACGATGGAGAACATGATGCATTTTTTTTACAGTTCTTGTTTGTTTGTCGGTTCGTCTGTTTGTTCGGGATTTACATAAAAACTACTGGGCAATTTCGATGCAGTTTTCACTGATCGACGGGTAATTCTTAGACTTAAGCTTTGGGCTACTTTTTATCTTGGGAATCCCGCGGGAATTTTTTCTGGGCATGATTTAAAAGGACCAGATTAACAAAAACGAATCCTGGTTTTTTCCCGGGGATGGTTCGTAATTGTTCGAGTGCATAACAATTAGCTTAAATTATTCCGGCACAGTTTTTAATGAACTAAAATGATAGCTTATTTTTTTTTTCAATGCTGTGGTTCTTTGTGTTCCGGGAATTCCGAGGCAATTTCAAGTCTAGCGTGGACGAAGTCGCAGGCATATCCTATTATTATCTATACAAATGTTATAAAGAGGAAATATTTGATTGTTTGTTTGTTTGCATTGAATAGGCTCCAACCCTACCGAACCGATTTGAAAAATTCTTTCACTGTTAGCAAGCTACAGTTAACAATGATATATATTTTTTTAAATTAGGGATTCTTACTAAAACTCCAATTATGTAACCCAAAGTGTAAAAAAACTACCTAAAATCGCGTGCGCTGCGAAAACTATTGATGATAGAATAAAATAATGTACTAGGACTTTGCAGAACACATCATTATTTACAAAAAATGTCGCAACAGCATATGTCTAACTATTATAGTATGCCACAATAAATGTTCTTTTATTTATTAGGCGGCGCTTTAATTAAATGTTTAAAAACATTTAATTAAAGCGCCGCCGCTAGAAAAGCCTCTTTATTTGTATCTTGGTATTCATCCTTATCAAAATAAATTACTTCATATTCAAGATTGCTCCAATACCTTTAAATAACTTTTTGAATTATTCAAATCGGATATTCCATTCGTAAGATATCACGAATTAAAAAATGTAAGTATTTAAAAAAAATTGCGTGGTCGCCGCACACCCTAATCGGCTAGCCAGGGTTATGCGATGTAGGCGTCACTGGGGTATGGGCTGTACTGGAGGGGAAATATTTTGAATTCACTTAGTAAGTAATGAAACTCAACAAAAAAGTTCTTTTTACATACCCTTGTGAAGCCGGGGCGGACTGCTAGTATAATATAAAATGTTTATAATAACGTTTTGCAGGTGTATCCGAACCAAGGAACGTATTACACTCTTACGAGAGATCCGATTCCGAACACCATTATGCTTTTGCGTTCCAGTACGGAAATTCTATTCCTTACCATTTTAAGCAATTTTTCAGTAATCAGTACACAAGTTAAAAAAAAATTCTTTTTTTTATAGAAATTAGAAGAGTGGAACTTCGACTGTTTTTATGCTGAAAACTATAGATATATTTAAAGTGTTCTAAATGGATGACAAATGACCTATGACAACTTGAAGTAAAGTTTTTTATTCCTGCTGAATTTTGCTTGTCATTCGTCAAATTTAAATTCACTACTAACAAGATTGTAATTATCAAGAAATAAAGGAAGTCGACACAAAATGTTGGGTTTAAGTGAAAACTTTCCTGAGTATGCGCTTCCCGGTGGAAAACAAGCTCGATTCGAGCCGTACGCTGATAATGGAGGCAGCATTGTTGCAATCGCCGGTGAAGACTATGCTGTGATTGGAGCTGATACTCGTCTTAGTACTGGTTTCAGTATCTATACAAGGGAGCAGAAGAAACTGTTTCAACTTTCAGAGCGTACGGTCCTCGGAGCAACTGGTTGTTGGTGCGATACACTTACATTGACACGTTTGTTGAAAGCCCGAATGCAGATGTATGAACACGAACACAACAAGTCGATGACAACTCCTGCTGTAGCGCAGATGTTATCAACGATGTTGTACTACAAGCGATTCTTCCCATATTATGTGTCCAATGTGCTTGCTGGTTTGGATGGTGATGGTAAGGGATGTGTTTACAGTTACGATCCAATTGGACACTGTGAGCGATCAAACTACCGCGCGGGAGGGTCTGCTGGGGCACAACTCCAGCCTCTTCTCGACAACCAAATAGGTTTGAAGAACATGCAAAATGTAACTGAAGCACCGCTGCCCAGAGAGAAGGCACTTGCCCTGCTAAAGGATGTGTTCATCAGTGCCGCTGAACGTGATATATACACTGGTGACTCTATTTACATCTTGATCATAACTGCTAATGGTACTCAAGAAGAAAAGTTTGAGTTGCGTAAGGATTAGTCTATGAATAAAATTTTAAATAATATATTGATGTTTCACTTCTAATTAAGTTTTCTAATGAGTAATGAGCAGTACACATGGACATTGCAATGTTGATTCTAATTATGAATAAATTCAAGCTATTTTAACAGTTTTTTAAATTTTATTTCCAAGTTGTTTCAGAATGAAATAATATGTCATTAGTAGGTAGGAAAGGCATGTACTTTGTTTATTTTTTTTGCACCTGTCTATTGAAGCACATTAGACGGGTTGACAGCCCAACTGTGATGGAAAGTGGTTACTCGCCTATAAACATTAGCAATACCAGTGGTGCTGCCAATGTGCTACTGCCTTTGAAGGAGAGGTACTATCAATCTATGCCAATCTTCATGGAACCAAGATCAGTAGTAGAGGCTGTCCAGTGGAAAAAAAAAACAATTTGTAGCCATTCCTTACTTAGTGACTATAGATTTGCTTACTCTTTAGACATGTCTTATAAGCATTCATTACTTTTTGTTTATGAAAAATATTTCACCACCAGTAATAAAAATTGTAAGTAACAAGTAACTGAATTTATTTTTAAAATAATTACAAGGTAACTACAATATGTTATACATTTTTTGTTCAATACTATTTACAATTTGCTTTTAAAATTTATGTTAAATATCAATTTATTTATTGTACTTAGGCATAACAAATATGTTCTGAGGAAATTTCTTGTCAAACATTTCACTGATCACCTCTTGCATGGAACTGTCACCAACCACTGTGGCTTTTAATCTGGGAGGGGTCGTGTTACCTGCGACTAGAGGGTGGATATTGTAGCACAACTCCAATTTGTCCTTTGGGGGAATAGTAACCATGATCTTTTTGTAGCCAGAAAACATGTATGCATCTGTCCCCTCTACAGACAAACTGAGGCGGACAGGTGTGGTGGACTTGCCAATGAGAGTGCACTTTAAAGGTACTGATGTCAGCTGCTCAATCACTTCTGGATAGTTCACTTCCACAGCTATAGGGCATTCATCAATAGGCAAACTTGATAATGCAGTGCTGCTCATCACACAGTGTCCCCCTAAATTACTTTTTCGCCGCCAAGTAATGTTGTACAAGCCAACTCTAGTAGGGTTGTCCTTGGGCTTGAATTTAGCTTGGATGCAAATTGCATCTGACGCTATATTCTTCTCTGACACCTCAAGATTGCTAATACAAGATGGTGGCTTATCCTCGTCACTAAATGTGAAACATTCTAACACCTCTAAATCTGTATCCACAATCAGTAAATCCCATGGACTTAAGATTTTGATTTGAGGCATTACAACAAAAGAGTCGTCTACAAAACACTTTGTTATTGGTTTAAAGTTCATACTAACAAAGTTAGTGGAAACTTCAAAGGGCTTGATGACAGTGACTTTTGATGTAAAATCTTTAATGCATTCTAATTTTGAAATTTCAGGTAGATTTATTACATAGGACACCTTTATTTGAATTGTTGTGGTTGCAGTTCTGTTTGTTTTTAAATAAAATTTGTTAGTATATGATGCTGAAGGATCAATATTGGCTACCACTAGTTTCAAAGGCTGTGCTTGTGGGTCACCCTCAATAAAACTCAACTCAGTTACGGACTCTGGGTTTGGGTTATCTGGTGAGCCCAACAATGACAATACTATTTTCATGTCATAAATTGTACTAGCTTCATTGTTAGTTATAGAGAATTGAGTGGGAAACCACTCTCCTTGAAGAGCTGGACTGGCATTTGATACTGAAAAGGACAATTTGCACTCCCTAGAAATAATGGAAGCCACAGTTAAAGGCACAATACAGTCAAATTCAAAATCTGCTTTGGGGCTTATAATGAAATGCAACAACTCAGGGTGTATAGTCGACTCTGAGGTTTTATTGTCATCCATTTTAAAATTCATTATGATTTTCCTTCTCCTATCAGAATCCAGAATAAATGAGACGTTCTTGATATGCAGATCTGACCCACTATCTTGAGGATTACATTTGAATTGACACAGAAATCTCTTCACCTTGCCCCCCTCTAAGGTGAATGAGTTAGCATTGTCAATTATGGGAATTTCAATAGCTTCAGTATGACTAGATATTGTTAAGTAAGATTTTTTGACTTCCAGTTGTGCTGCATAGGTCAGTCTAACATACACTTCTATTTGAATAATCTCATCCATTCTATATTTTAGCTGCTTAAATTTAGGTTTGACCTCCATAAAACTGGTTATGTTTACCATATCCAAGACTATATTAAGAGGCTCCTTCTCTATTGCAAACTGCCACAGATCTAAGGCTTTACCTTGTGATGCAGCAGGTAGATCTGGCTCAGGGCCTGGAATGTTCATATTGAGAACAGACATTATATTTCGGAATATTCTATCTTTGTCATTGTTTGGCACCTGTATATGCTTGGAAAGAGCTTCTATTGAAAGCTGCAGGTAGTCCTGTATTTTAGCTGATAAGTATGCACATTGCAATGCACGGTTCAACACATGAGAAGCCAGGAACCACCACTTCTCCCTCCTGTAGTCCCACAACATGTGTGTTAGTAAAGTGAGAGCTTTGCCATAGTCAGCAGAGTAGTAATACTCATTGGCCATCTCCACAACTAGCTGCTTCCTCATTCTGGGCGAGTGGAATGTCTTGAACTGTGATATGGCACACCCCAGAAAAGTAATAATCATCGCAGAGTGATTGAATATTCTCTCATTGTACTGTAGTGCTAGTATTGCTGCTTGTTCTTTTTGAGGGTCATGGGGGTCAGCACTGAGTCGCCCCGGTCGCCAAGGCCTTTGACCATAAAATTCGATTATACCATCCATAGGATCTGGGGGTGGAGGGTACTGTAAAGCCTCATTGCAGACTGACCTCATAGCTTGCCGCCTTTTCACTGTGAACTGTGCAGCATGCTGATAGTAAAATCCAGGATGTTGAGACTGTATCCCAGGAAGACCTGCTCTAATAGCTTCATCAAACAATTCCCCAAAGCCACTGTATTGTCTTGCAATCCAAGCATAGTGTTCAAACAATAGCTCTGTTGAACCTATTCTATTTTTATACCTCTCTACATGTGATTTTAATTGAGCAATGGCATCTCTTGGCAAGTTAAGAGCAAATAAGAGCTTACACAACTTATAGTTAATGTATCCAGCCACTGTTCTCACCTCATGGATATTGGTGTCTACTGTTCTTGTTTCAAGGAGGTTGTTGTATGCATGCATGTAGTGTTTGTGTGCAGTGCTCATGTCCTGCTTGAGCTCATTCAGATAACCTAATTTGAACTGGTGCCTCACAAACAAATACTGATGGGTGGTTTTGTTGAGGTGGTCTCTATGTTGCTTGACATTTTTGGTCTCATGGTGGTAATAGTTTTGAGCTATGTCATAAAAAGCATTCTCTAAACGAACAATATAGCCCATTAAATGATCACTGTGTGGAAGAACAAATAGTGACTTGGATTGAATCTCACAGGCTGCACAGAGTGCTTGTGCCCTTTCTGCGCCCAGCATGTACTCTGAGGGCGGTGGCGAAAGCCGGCTCTGTATAACTACGACAGCGACCCGTGTCGCATGCCCCTCCACGGCCGCGCGGATAGACTGCACTTTTGACGCGCATTCAATAATCTTTTCGTTCCACTGGGGATCATTCCAGTCCATATCGTAAAAAATGACTACAACTGCAGGAATCAATGTTACTCGCTTGTGAATCCAGTTCTTTTTGAGAATTCCTTTCGGTATGTACCACTCGTACGAATTTCGCTTCGGCTTAACGACGGGGAACTCGAAAGTGTTATTGAGTAGTTTAAAACGTACAGGAGTGCGGTCTGGACGCCTGTTGTTAGAGAATGCGTCCCAAATCTCCTTGTGTACGGCATTATTGATAGCATCGAGACCCGAGAGCCCTACTAATGCGAGAGGCTTCAATATTATTTCAGGCGGAAACTCCGTATAATCACTCGGCTGTGTCGCCATTCTTTATCAATCACGACGTTATGGTCAGAAAGCGAGTAGAAGTTCTATAAATGTTATTTCATTTCAAATCACAGTATTAACTAATTAAATTTATAAGCTGTAACTCCAACGAAACACCCATAGTTTGGTAAATTCTAAAATTCTTCGTCAATGGAAGAGATAACGTCAAAAGTAATTGACAACTGACAATAGCAATATTTATTTTAAATTAAGTGCTTTGCTTCCAGCTACGGTTTATAAATAACCATTGCTTTATTATGTTGTAGCTCTTAACGTTCTCCGAATAAAAACGAGAAAGGTTTGAGAGATTATGAATATGGAAGGTGGGTGTGTATATATAATTTTTTTTTTATAATAGCTCTTTTGATCTAATAGTTATGTCATCAAAGCTGTTTAAACGTAAATGTTTCGCCTGGCATTGTGGCGAATTCAACAAACAAATGATACGTGGTAACGACTGACTTTAGGGTTTAATATTTTTGACAATATTGTTTTATGTCAAATTTATTTAGAAAGCAAAACATATAATATCATAATCTTAAACTAATCAAAGTTTATATAATTAAACAAGTGTTTCTCGGTTTATTAGTGATAATTTCAGCATTTATTAAGCCAAAACTTCGACAATGACGTCGCAAGCTTTAGCTTCATTGACTGCTACTTATACAGACTCAGAGGGTGAAGAAGATATGGAGGATCAAACTCCGGAGAAAGAAGAACTTCGGGAAGTTCATTCAGTTCCTGCCAGTCCCAAAAAAGTTGAAGATATTGTTAAGCCGCTATCGGCGCCAACGTCACCAAAGAAAGGTTTAGTTTCATATGTTGACGACACTATCGTATCTGATGACGACCCTATGTCTCCTACTGCTGAGAACCAAGACGATATGAGGAGACTCTCGATGGAGACCGATACAGATGAAGCAGTGCCCCGTTCAGACCTTGACGACTCAGAGGATGGTGTCAGCATACCACCAGAGCCTCCAGGTAAATGTCCAAAGGAATTACAAGAAACCATAGCGAAATTCCACAGCAGAATGATAAATGAAGGCTTGGACATGAATAAAATAATTCAGGAGAAGAAAAACTTTAGGAATCCCAGTATATATGAAAAATTAATTCAATTTTGTGACATAAATGAATTGGAAACAAATTACCCACCTGAAATTTATGATCCTTTAAAATGGGGCAAAGAGTCTTATTATGATGAGCTTTCAAAGGCACAGAAAATAGAAATGGATAGGCGAGAGAAAGAAAAACGGGACAAGATGGCAAAAATTGATTTTATATCAGGAGTAGCAAAAAAGCCCGAGAGTGATGAGGAGAAAAAACGCAAGTCTAAATGGGACCAGGCAGCTCCAAATGTGGCTGCAAAACCAGCAGTGAAACAGCCTGGTCTAGTTCAACAACCTTTAACGAGTAATGTCACTGGCACGAAGGGCACTGTTATTTCAGCATTTGGTTCACTACCAAAGAAACCAAAAATATGACTAGAAAGAAGCTAAATTGTAAGAGATTTAGCTAAAGTGTGATTGATACCATGATTAACCATTTTTTTTATGAAATCTAGAATTTATCTTTACACTTTATCTATTATGGTCTAAATTATAGTAATAATTTAGGTAGTTGTTATTAAAAATCAATTGTGATTCAGTTATGACATTCAGTAATTGTTTTGTTGATCTTGCTTTACAACCAAAAACTGGTATGCTGTTATGGTGTAGATATATTTGTTTGTTCTTCTGGTTGTGTACGAGCATAAAAAAATATTAATAGAAGCAATTATATATTTTATTACTTCTAGGAAATTACTTTTTACAGAATAAATACCTATTAAAATTAATATAATCTGTTTCAAGTAAGATTCCAATTGTATAATGTAAAAGCTATAGCAAATTATACTCTAGATTTAAGTTATAATTAATTAAAATAGTAATTTAAGTAGCAATCTTTTAATTCTTCTTTGTTTGGGTTTAGTCAAAACCCTTGTGAGAAACTTGTTTATCTCCAGTCAGCTGTCACATTTAAAATAATAATAAAATAAATAAAAATAGCCTTTATTGCTGAAAAAAAATAAACCTAATCCACTAATAGGTATCTAGTTTTGCCTCCTTCTCAGCTTGTCCTTCTACAAAGGCTGTCCTCAAGCTCTTTGTTGCCCATTTTTTCCTGTCTGCAGGTTCTGGACCACAATGTCCCTGCTGTTTATTTAAAATTGTCCTCCCACCTCTTGTATTGTCTTCCTCTTTGCCTTTTACCGTCTCTAGGGTACCACTCCATTATATTATGTGTCCATTTGTTTTTATTTTGTTTTATTATTCTTGATGCATTTTTAAACTTAGTAAATTGATTGATTGTCGATAAGTTAATTTTATCTTTCAACTTGACTCCTATTACACTTCTTTCGATGCTGTTCTGACAAACTTTTAAGTTTAAGTTCTTTTTCTGTGAGTGACCAAGTCTGACATCCATATGTCCATCCATCCATAAAAAAGTACATCTATAAATCGCACAATGCTATAAAAAGATTATTTTATTTTAGAATATATTTGAAGTCCATATTTATGTGATCACTCTTTGTGCAAATGTGGCTTAGAAGAAGGAACAGTGGAACATATGTTCTTTCACTGCCCTAAAATTATCACCCATATATATATGATATATTACCTTCAGAATGCGATTGTGCCGTGAATGTCAATTACCTGTTAACTCTTGTTCATACTAAATTTGTATATATTTTAAGTAATATTTATTTATAATGTAGTTAGTTAAATACAATTAACATTCTTTTGTGTTGTCCTCAGATTATCACAAAATGTTCTTCACCTCTCAAAGGTATTATTATAATTTAATATCTGATTGCCCTACATCTATTATTTTTACATAGTCACTCCGACATCGGCAAAATCAACATGTGCATTAAGCATTGGAGCCATTGCCGACAAGAATAGAATAGAATAGAAGTCAATATTTATATAGACTGGTGTTAAGATGCCACATTAAAGCATTATTTGACATCTACCACAAATAAAATATTATATTAGGATACATATATTTTCATGAGTATTAAGTCAATGACAATAGCAGTTATTATGAAGATTACAGACTTAGGATTGGACCAAGGAGTGGTGAGTATTTGGGAGTACGGTTTGATTACATCTTGAATGATTTCTGGATACAAAAACAAAGATCTAGTTGAAAAATAGTAGAATATAACCAAGTTGAATTTTTCAAAGTAGTGAACTTTTTTAGAAAAATAGTTACTTGAGGCGCTCTGCAACTTGATTAAGTTTAATATTTGATTGATACAAAAGCCTGATCAATTTACCCGGATAACTTCCGCCAGGCGGTCAGAAATTTTTGGAAAAAATTCAAAAATAGGTGTATATTAAAAAGTTAGGTGATTTCGGTGGAGGTGACTTCAAATGTATTTACTGGTTTTTTATTCACTGCTTGAAGCTGTGAAAGAAAAATACTATCTTTTTCCATGTTGGAGCTATGAAAAATAATCTGTTTTTTTATACTTTATTTTATTGTATACGAAGCCATGTTTGAATTAAAACTTTTTACCTGTATCTCCAGATTATGGGTTTGGTCCCCATTTTGGGCTTATTTTACGGATGGGAATATGATGAACTGGTTATTTTTGGGGACGAAAATTTCAGCGCTGGGTAAATTGGAAAAATATTTTATCTCCCAGTCTTACACAAAATGCTATAAAATATTCGAAGTAACATGAAATTGCTAATAAAAGTATGGAGGGTAGAGGTAAGGAGAATCATCTCATATGGGAGAAATGTTGAAAAAGTATCCAGCTGTATGCTATAAACAACAGTTCAAAATCCGTCGGTGTACCGAGTACACCGAGTAGTCGGTGACAGTACTTTGTTATAAAACGTCAATTATTTACGTAGTGCAAAGTAATTTACTAAATATAACATCAAAGAATTGTCATGTGAAAACGTGAATAGTGATTTTATTTCGCGAATCTTGAATAATATGGTAAGTGATTTGTAATATTTAATTTTATAAAACACTATAATACTACTATAATAACTTTTGGCGCTTTCTTTACAATTTACCCTGATGCCAAAGTAGCGCCACCCTAATTTAATGCATTTCTATGGATACTTCTTCATATACAGGGATGGTATTCCTTACCTCTACCCTCAAACAAAAGTTAAATTCACACGTCTGTTTACAATAGTTGTCATGGTATTGATTACATCACTTTTGGTGTTAATTTAATTGACACGACATATTGAAAATCTCCGAATTTTTTTGAAATCTGTAAATTTAACAAAAGTATGCCGCCTTTTCAAAATCTTTCAATGTGTGTGGTCCGACACGCACTTGTCCAATTTTTTCATCTAATAATATCTATGGGCAAAGTTTCTGAAATAATATCATTTTGGGATTTTTTGGTGGATATGGGTTTTGTAAATTCAATCTGGGGACTTGGGAACCCTGCTTTACTGTCAGTTGCACAGGTCAGTTGTTAACGTCAATTGATTTGATTGATTTGTGTCGTTAAAGAAATTTCTCGCGCAAAATTCTCATTTCTTTGTTTACGAATTTACATTTATCTTTGAACAATGGCTGAAGCTCCTGAAAGTGAGCCATTACCGTCGCCCAGTGAGATTCCAGAAGTTCCCCAGCCTGTTGAAATCGGTGAGCCATTGCCTAAAAGGCGTAAAGAGGCCAGCGAAAAACTTGAAGATAGGCTGGGTGGAATTCTGTGCTGCGCAGTTTGTCTGGATTTACCCCAGGCCGCCGTGTATCAGGTATTCGTAAACAGCTGATTGCTACGACAATCAAATTTTTTTTTGTAAATTTATTAGCCCCGCGATCGCAACAAAATAAAAAATAAATGCTATGTCTATTGAGAGGTGAAAGAAAGGCTATTTATTTCAAGCGATATTTCGAGAATGTTTGAAAGAATTTATTTCAAACTGTTTCTTATATTTCCTTCAGTTTAGACATTAGAAAGAAAAAACCACTATGTTAAGTCTGTCACAAAATTTCGCGTTAAAACAAATAGTCTTTACCCCTCGATATGATTGTTAAATGGCGTCAATGAAATTGTTTTGTAAGGGTCAAGAAATTACCCATGAAAGTATTGCGTGTGTTTTGTAATATGTACATTGTTAGACATATGGACCCTACTTTATTGTACTAAGTTATGTTATACTGCCTATGTGTTAAGTTTAGGTACAAATGCAAACTGTGATATTTTTGTAAATTTAGTATGTAGGAAATTGTAGCAACTAAAATATACATTTTGTAAATTCATTCATTTCAATAAAGAAATGTTTGATATTCAATTCTTTATTTTTCATATCTCTACCTGAAATTCCTTGTCCTACATTTCAAACGACAACAAGAAAATTAGATAATTGTTCATGTTAAACTTTCACACATTTATAGTAAGCCTGCTACATTTCCATAATCATTTATATTATATTTAACTTATGCCTATAATGTATATATATACAAGTTTATTTTGGCAAATCTTTGTTAAACCCTATGCTGTCTATTATATTGTAAAATTTAATGAATTCTATGATGTGTCTTTTGTAGTACATATAGAGTCTTACCACTTGGATATGTAGTTTGTTGACAAGATACACTTTTTCAAAAAGCTACATTTGGCAGTAGTCTATAATTCAATAATCTGACACTGACTTGCAAAGTGTCTATCGGTTTACTGTGGGGCAGCTGTATATGAGTTATCTTATGAGGTTCTCTTCCTCTGAGAATAGAATCCATATTTATGTGGGCATTAAGAAAGCTCCCAATAAGTAACAATTACAATCTCCCTCACAGTTGCCTTTATACTTTCTATTAATTTGAAATTACAAATTCTTATTATATTTCTGATTATAGAACAAAATACTACTTATTTGAATTATAAACATAAAAATTATTAAATATAATTTTCATGATATATATAAATATTTTAAGTTTTGTCAGTTGTTACCAAAAGTATCATTTTCTTATTTTTTATTGCCTTTTTCATAATAATGTGCAGTTTGTTTACAGGTGGCTCATACAATGGAGCTTTGAGGTATAATCACATACACAATCACACACATAATACACAGAGTAATATTTTACCATAAGATTTTTATTATTTACACTTCAATGCTATATATCATAGATAAAAAATTGCAATAAACCTTCAATGTTAGTAGTACCATTATCTCTATTGGCACAGTATTTTATATAATATTTTTACTATAACTATTCTAATTATGTCCTAATGAAGTTAACAAAATCTTGAAATTATTATTACAAATATCATATTTGCGTATAAATCAATATTATGTAAATTCTTATGTTAAAAAATTGCAAATTCTATCTAACACAAACCCTACTTTTATAAGATGTACATACATACTTAGAAATAATATTCTGTTATTTATAAAATCTCATCTAAGTCACTGTTTTGGCCTTTACATAGCAGACTTCCCTATAAAACACATATACATAATAAGTCTTTTTTCGACACTTGAATTTACCAAAGATCCATACTAGTATCCAACTTAAAACTTTAATAAATTATGAATATGAAGTTATCAATGTTGCCATGTCACATCATTTGCTGCAGTGATATGGCAACACTGCAGTTTTATAATATTAAAGCATTAAACTGAAATTAGACATGTCTATTTCTGTCTTTCAATTTGTGTAGAAACGAGGCAAAAAAACTTAATTGTTAAAAAAAGTTTCATAAATTGCTTTTTTATTTTATTGTAAAATGTTCCATATGTGTTATTGGTATTTTTCTTAGTTATTTATACACAGCAATATTTTATACTTTATACACGGATTTGCCCCTAAACATACTCCATCATTTAAGAAAAACCATTAAACAACTAATAAGCATAAGTTATATGAACCCTATTTAAACAATTAAGTTCCTTTATTTTTTAAACTTGACAATGCCTTATTTCTATCGAAAAAATCAAAATCTTAATTTCTTCTCTTTAAACAGTTTACTTTTGGCATTATCATTATATTTTTAAAATTCAATTGAAATCATAATTTCACATATTAAAACATAGTTTTATCCCATATGTGTATCAAAAATACCCTTTTTCATGAATAATTATTCATGAAAAAGGTATTTTTGATGTACATACGGGATAAAACTATGTTTTAATGGTTATAAGCAGGTAATTTATTTGATTTTTTTATTCCAATGTTTCGGCCGCTTTTCAGTAGCTGTGATCACGGAAGACAAAGATATCAAGTGTCAATGAGTATTGTTAAAGTTTTATTTAGCCTACCGCCAAGTTGTTCATTTTATTTATTTAAATTTAATTTTGTTATTTAAAGTTATTATTTACTCTATGGGAGCCTAATGTAATTTAGCACAGCTTCGCAACACATTGTGGCTTGAAGAGAATGAGTGTGTTGAACTGTTCATGGATACTGAAAAGTGGCTGAAATGAATAATAAAAAACAAATAAATTACTGCGCTTAAAACCGTTAAAACATAGTTTAGTTATGTAAACTAGTTACGAAAACTTCAGAAAATACACATATGTGAGTTTAAAATAACATTACTACAATAAACTAAGACTTTTTCCACCTTGTAGTGCATTAATGGGCACTTGATGTGCGAGCTATGTTTCACACATTTGCTCGCCGATGCATCGCTCCGACGAGAGGGCGCCACCTGCCCCAATTGCCGCGTGGATATCTCCAAAACATCGGCCTCCAGGAACTTGGCAGTTGAGAAGACAGTCTCCGAACTACCTTCGGAGTGCAAGTACTGCACATATATGTTTCCGAAACATTCTCTGAGACACCATGAGAAGAATATTTGCATGGATAGGTCAGTATTGGATATCTTTTTTGGTATTGAAAGTAAGTGTTCAGGTTTAATTGACCTAGCTCTTCGAGGAGGGAGCTATGAGCACCTTATTCAACCTCCAGTTCACCTTTGACCGTCGGGTGCCAGACATAAAATATGTCATAATGTCAATATACAGTCGATATCTCGATAATTTGAATTTTTTTCCGTTCCGTTGAAAAATATTCGACAAATTGAATAAAATCAATGTTAATTGGTCCCTTCGGTAATTTGTAGTTGAAGGAATATTATCTTGCTCGCAAACATGCGATAATTTGAAGTCCGGGCTTTCCTACTCTCTATAATTTGAAGTGTGTATCATGCACATACCTGTCGTTTGTTTACATACATGTACAGACCTGTCGTTTGTTTACATACATGTACAGACCTGTCAATTGTTTACATAAATGAGACATGAGTAAGTTCGCATTCCAGTCTTCTTTCAAACATTAATGAGTCATGTTAATATTTGATTTGGGCTATTAAAATGAATCCAAGAAAGAACAAATGTCTTTTCATAAATTCCATAAGTAAACGCTTGTTATTTATACTCTTGACAATTTGGAATTTATCTCTGGTCCCTTGAGTTTCAAATTATCGAGAGTCGACTGTATTATGTATTTTGTCATAATATCTTATTGTCTGATCACAAATAATTCACTGATGATAATAGTATAAAATAAGTATGTATATCAATATCATAAAGTTTTGTGTGATGGTAACATCAGTAGTGTTGCAAATATTCATACCTCGTAGTTGATGGTGACAACTTTCTTCGTAATGGGTAATTGGCTGCTTGTTTCTTATAATAAAATATACTGACCCAGACAACAAAATCTAAAAATATTGCAATTTGAAGAAAGTTATATCATCATATTTAAATATATTTATTTATAAGAGGCAATTAACCGTTTGATTCTAGTCATTTTACTTAGTCTTTTAATTAAGGGTATTATATGATCTAAAAAAAATTGTTGTCAATTAGAAATTGTGTATGTAACAAATAATTTGCCTCCACTTCTTAATCCGGCCATACAATTTCCTTATTTTATTGTCATGTCATGGTGTTGTCAGAAACATAAATGCCTTAGATTAGGCTATTTTTGCTGATTCAATAAGTTATATGGCTTTATTTTTTTTTTATTGCATGAGTTCAGCAGACAGACAGATGGTCCCCTTGATGGAAAGCGGTTACCATCGCCTATGGACATTTACAACACCAGAGGGGCTACAAATACGCTGCTGCTCTCTTAAGGAAGACTGGAACCTGGTCACTAATGCCGGAACACAACTCAAGGTTGTTATGGGGGCATACTTTAGACCAGGGGTGGTAGCCATCCAGTCGGGCAAATGCCCTACCACCTGGCTGTGGGTTGTTTTGCCGCCTCTTACGACAGGCTGCCCCAACGCAGGAAATTGTATTCTTTCTCCGTTCCTGCACGGATAATAGTTTAAATATTTCTATTCGGTTCATTCTTAAAGCATATCATACTCAAGATTGTAAGTATTAGTGAAACACTGTGTGAGATTTATTACATAAGTTGTTAATAATAATCAAGTATTTAATATTCAAACACTAAAATTCCTTTGAAGAAAATACATTGTGTTTACTTTTCTGAACAAGGATTTAATGTGAACAGTTCCATACAGATAATATATGTAATATGTGCAAAGGCCTAAGGCTGGTAAGGCGTCGTTTAATCTGACTCTTATCGTTAATGAAATATGTTTCTTCCACCAGACCTTACAAGTTCTCTCAAATAGTGGTAGAAAAGGCCACTCCTCCCTTCCCATACAGTATGGTTCGCATCGTGTGCGCTATCCAAGCATTTCTACTCGCTGCTTTAAGGCGTACGTCCTTTGTGTCCACGTTAGTGCCCGTGCATCCCAAGCGACGTGTGTTCCGCAGGTGTGTGTGCACTTTTGCATTGTATAGTCTGTTCCAAACTTTGCTACGTTCCATTAGGGACTCACAATGACCGCGATTTTTCTCGTTCCACTTGCTTGCCGGCGTTATAATCGTAAACCCAAGTGGAACGGCTATTCGACCCACCTCTTGACATGGGTCGTTGTGAGCGTTGTGTGATCGAAAACGATGACGTCATTAGTGTCGTTTTCGCCACGACCACAACGACCGCGGCCGCCTTGTGGAACGGCTAACGGAGCATTTTGGGCGTTGTGAGCTACTAGTGGAACGCCCTGTATGTCCGTTCTTTGGGCGAGTCCGCAACGCTGCGGTGAGATGCCACACCGCAGGATCTGCGACAGTTGCCAATCTATTGTCGCATTGAAAGAATTTCATAATAATTAAAAATGGAAGCAACCAGTACGAATTGTTTGTTTTTTCTTAATGCGGAGGAGTAGAACGAGTAAACACTAGCGCGATCCATTAATTACCAACTAAACTGTCTACTCATATGATGACATATGTGATGTAATATTTGGGATGCGTCGTTACATTGCACCGTTGTATCCTCGCCCTAAGTCAGCAAAGAATGGCTGCGCAAGAGTCGCTTTTTCATACAAAAGCTTTTTGCTAATAATCTAGAAAGATCGTTAAGTTTGGCGCCAAATTTACCCACTAATCATACACTAATATAGCTTAATATAGTTCGATGTGAATACACAGCCCTCTAAAATTTCTAATACATTTTTCAACGTCTGTGAACTTGGCGTCTCATAATAAAACTACGTTTTAATGGTTTTAAGCGCGGTAATTTTTTATATTTTTATTAATCCGGCGTTTCGGCCACTTTACAAAGATGTCTTAGCGTACTTTGGGACGCTCTCATTTGCAATAACTACAGAAGCTAGAACTCGCTTCTCACTTGTATGATTTATCATCTATAGATAAAAGTTTTACAGATGCGAGATTTCGAATGATAAGACTTTGTATTTATATAAACCAAAAATAATTCTAGAACTATTCATTGAATAACGATTAAGCTCGATATTTTGGATTTCATATTTTGGGATGCTAACTTCCGGTCGTTAGCATCTCATATTTAAATATGCTTTTCCGGTACTTAATTGAGCAGAACTATTAATATAAAGCATCAGGAACTCTAGACCTATCTATGTTGGACACTATAAGAACTTCTTTCAAATTATGACATCTAAGTTCACAGCGTCATATTTCACCTGTCACAACTGTTTTTATTGTGGTTAAGTTTGAAGTACTTACCCATATAAATTTAGTTTTTAATACACTAATTATGTAATATATACAACTGTAAATATCATATAAATTACAATATAAATAATTAAAATTTCCAAGTGCATAACGAATACAGAAATGTCTAGATAAAACTAGGATAGAAAACATAAATATACATAGAATACAGATAAATTCAAAATTATAAGTAAAGAAGCTCCCAGAAGATGACCTTAACAATTTCAAGGTAAAAATTGGCTTGATAGGCCCATTAATTAAAAAAAAACGTGTGCGTCTCGGGATGCCCGACAGAAGTGATAACTTAAACTAATCTAAGTTGAACTGTTTAATATTGGAATTGTTTAACTTGAGAAAAGCTTAGGTTATTACTTAAATTTTATGTATATAGCGCGTGGGTTAGAGTGAGAGAGGAGGAGCCTGCCTACCGCTGCCGTATGCGCGAGAGAAAGGGAAGCCAGACAGACTGGCGCCATATCGCGTTACGTAACGAAGCGGTTTACCTTCCCATAAGAAGTTATCACTTCAAAAAGACACTGATTAAATCGTCTTAGGGTCGATTTTTCAATCACCAGATAAAAGTTATTAGTAAGAAGAAGTAGAAGAAGAAGTTAATAGTAAGACATAACTCTGTTTGTTAGGAGGGTTGGAATAGTATAAAATTGCACGAGCCATTATGATTTTTTCATTATTTTGTATTGTTACAATTGGGCCACCTGCATAATTGAAAACAAAGCACATTTATTATCCGCTCGGTGTTTGAGATAATTACGTAGAAGCGCTTTTATGATCGTCTCTCTTTTTTCTACTTATTTATTGGTTGTTGTGAAGAGCAGCCCATTGTACTCGTTTATTGCCGTTCGCAGACATAATTAGGCAGGTGTTTCGGACTAATTCTAAGAAGTTATTGTTTTGCGTCGAGGCATATTGTATTTGTATAGAATAAAAGGAATACCCGAACGGAGGGGGAGGCAGTCAAGCGAGGATTACGATACGAGCAAAACGTACATTCGATAAGCGATATAGTGACTGACTTTGCGCGTTATTTAACCGTGCAGTTTGTACTGGTTGTATCCAGTTATATTTGTACCTGTTTTATACGCGCTTGTACAGTTCTAATAAATTCTATAGTAATTACAACGGCATTTTAATCGAGTCCTGTAGCTCGTAACAGTATAAAATATAACTAATTGTCATATATAATGTTAATTTTTCAAGAGCAATATTTCTTAAAAAATGATAAATTCAAAGTTACTACATTCATATCTAGATGGCTCTGTTCGGTGAAATGAAGAGTAAAAATGTCAGTTGTGTTGATAACGGAGAACAGAATTTTTTTTATTCAATTACAATTTCTATGCTAGGTTACAAAATTTCTTTAATTTTACTTTAATAACATAAATATAAAATTTTAGAAAAATATTTGATTAAGATACATTCGATTTCAGGTTGGACCCATAATGGCCTTATTGTCCCATTTTTGTAATAGTCAAGATAATACGTTCGTATTTGTTTGACTAGAGCTACATTCACTTAACGTGTAACATAGGAGAATAGTGTAATGACTCCCAATCTGTCGCTGATTGCCTCTTATAATATCTTCACATCACTTTCCGAGTTTATTTATCATATATTTAGACCATTGTTTCTCAACTTGGGGGTCGTGACCACAGGCGGCGTAAAGTGTGGGTGAAGTAGCACTTCTAGGGACCTCGCACCTTGAATGAGAGAGCGAGTAAATTTTGTTGATGCATTTAAAATGTTAAAAAAATTTTATTCGTCGTAAAACAGTAATCCCTGAATAAAATAAATAAAATCAGCCTTTATTGCTTGATCGTTATACATATTATTGACTGTTATACATAATTATATTCATTTCTTCAAATTTCTCTATTCTTTATCTTTATCTTTTGCCATATAATTTTGTTTTGCGCGGTCCTTGTCCAGTCTCCCCGCGAGCGACGCAATATCATCGCTCCATTTTGTAATGGGCCTTCCACGACCTGGTCGTGACCCTTGTGGTCGTCGCATTTGTAATTAAAGGGGGTCATTGTCTATTCAAAAAAGGACCTATATACAAACGTATAAATAAACTATTATTATGATTCGGTAGTGGGATTCTAAGACTTTTTACTTAGCTTTTTGTTTTTTCGTGGGTCGCGACACAAAAATTGTTGAGCAACAATGATTTAGATAAATGTATCCTGTTTGTTGTTATAGTTGACCAATTCCTAAGAAATTTTCTCTATCAAATCTATTTTGTTTTGTTATATTCATCGGTTGTTGTATTTTGTCACCAGGTTGACGGAGTGTCGGTATGTAATAATAGGATGCCAGTGGAAGGGACCAGCTCGCGACGTAGAAGCCCACGAGCTCACCTGCGCCTACCCCAGCAAGCCCGCGGGGGACATCGTCGAGGTGCTGCGGGAGAGGGACAACCAGGCGAAGGAGGCGAATCTCGTGATCAAACACATCCTTGATCTTCTCTCTTATGAACATATCACTTTTACCAGTAAGTCTGTATCTGTACTGTAATAATAATCTTATACTAATATATAAAGCTGAAGAGTTTGTTTGTTTGAACGCGCTAATCTCAGGAATTAGTGGTCTTATTTGAATATTTTTTTCAGTGTTAGATAGCCCATTTATCGAGGAAGGCTATAGGCTATATATCATCACGCTAAGACCAATAGGAGCGGAGCACCAATGAAGAATGTTTCAAAATTTTTGGGATGATGATGGGGGATTTTGAAAACAAATTCCACGCGAACGACGTCGCGGGCTCAGCTAGTATAATAATAACAAAAATGCCATCCATATATTTTAACTTTAATAATCATCATCATCATTTCAGCCATCACGGGCCCCCATTGATGGGCACGCGTGCGTCTGTGCTTTTCAACCTGTGCCTACGCGACCCACTAAAAGTAACTTATATGCTTCAAGTACTAGATGTATCAGTGGTTAAAGTTCGTTAATGATGAGTTTGATGATGATGAATATTTTTCTGCAAAGTTTGAATTTGCCGCCCTCGGGATCCCCTTACATCCGGCCCTGCCATTTATAGGGAAACAATGTTATACCCGCCACGCTTCAAGGCGGATTGGCAGGTTTGATACATCGGTTTTCTTTCACTGTTACTATGTGGTAATTGTAACAATGTATACGTTAGATCAGAAAGCTTCCTAAGTGGTGAATGTGACTACGCCCTTTGAAATTGGGACGCGCGCGCGCGCGTTAGCCACTAAGCTACAACGGTAATGTATTTGTACAACAAGCCTTAATTATTAGCAGACGTTGCTGGTATCGCTAGGAATATAAGGGACTTGCTGATTGATAGTGTTGTTCTGAAGTTCTTATGATGATGATGATGATGATGAGAGCTGATATGTTCACTTGATTTATTTAACTGTAACCTAACCGTCGTGTGCGCACTGAGCCGCGGTATTTTTGTCACTAACTCGGGCGCGCGGGAATGCTAGTGATGTTACACGTAGTGTTGTGCGTTAGACGTCGCGGTGGCGTTGCCCTGCCCTAAAAAAATGCAATTTAGCACCCGATTATAGCGCCACCTACCAGGTCCAATTGTGACTCTAAACCCACAAACCCACTTGAACACAGACAAAAAAATTCATCACAGTTGATCCAACATGACCGACATGCTTACTTTCTCAGACCCAAAACTTACAACCGAATTAATAAGTTACTAAATATATACTCTCTTAGTCATCGCGAATGTAAATTAAAGTTATTCAACTGGCTAATAGAACTCCCTTATGACGACACCGAGAATTTACTAAACTGACTACACTACACTACACTAGTCTACTAAGACACACACACACACACCCGTTCACTTGTACACACATCACACACAACACGCACCACATACATATATATACACAGTCATTCACACATCTATACTATTACGAGCTACAGGACTCGAATTAAAAATGCAGTTGGAACTACTATAGAATTTATTAGAACTGTACAAACACGTATAAAACAAATACAAATAAAACTGGATGCAACCGGTTCACACTGCACGATTCAATGCAATTCGACACGCGTAAAGTCCGTCGTCTATATCGCTAATCGAGAGTACTACAAACGTCTTACTCGTCTCGTAGTCGCTTGACTGCCCGCCCCTCCATTCGGGCATTGTCTTATACTCCCTACACAGTACAAAGAAATTGGCCGCGCACACTGAGTTTCTGAGAAATAGTAATTTGCACACCTGCGAACGGCCACAAAGTCGAAAACAATAACAATAAGGATTAGTTCGACGCTAATGATGGTTATAAAACAAGTAGAAAAACAATAGCATGTTTTTCTTAATTACAAATTCAAAACACAAAAGAATTCCTTAATCCGGGAGGAAGACAATAAACTGCGCTTACAATAGGCAGCTGTGCTCTTATCTTTGACGGCATGTAACAATACATTTAAAATATTAACACGAAAATTTCCAAAGATATAAATTTTAATATAATTTTCTTTTTATAATGTATAACAAACGAGTTGTCTGGAAGTGGGCGCTAACAACTGCAACACAGTATTATACTACAGCAGTTGTTTGCGATACCAAATTGTTTCTGTACACTATGTTAATGGTTTCGAATAATTTTTTAATTCTTTAACAGTGTAAGAGTTCACTGACACACATTGACAGAAGGATTTTATATATAACTAGGATATACCCACAATTTCCTCTGTGCTAGACGTCCGCAGCATTTGAAAAGAAATATAAGACATCGGATTAGTGAAAATTGGGTCGGGATAAGCTAATTTTTATACACCCGAACAACTACAAACCGGTTCCGGGAAAACGTTCGGCGGGATTCCCGGGATAAAAAATATCACTTATTCCATTATATAAAATTTGCTATCGACCAGTGAAAAAAATCACATTGGTATTCGATTTTTTTTTATAGGGCCTTTTTAAATAATTTCCAAGGGATTCCCAGGATAAAAAGTAGCACAGAGTTTCAGTCCAAGAATTAGCCGTCGATCAGCGAAAACCGCATCGAAATCGGCCCCGTAGTTTTGGCGGGAATCCCAAACAAAGACAAAAAATCTAAAAAAAATTGCATTGTGTTCTTCGTCGTTTATATAGTCTATTACAGTTTTTTTTTAAATAACTTCTATGTACAGACACTGCGTGTTTAGAATTTTATAATATTATAGAAGATAGGCTGTACTTAGCGTCGTATTTTTTCGTAGATTATATATGTTATTTATAGACTTGGGTAGGATATGATTTTAAAATCAGTTTGTAAGAGTAACATGACATTTTGTACTGCACCAGTACAAATGTACCACTTCAAGTGAGGCGAGGAGTTTTTCATGGTTTGTACCGCAGCAGTACATTTGAAGCGATGAGGCCGGTGAGGCGGTGAGCGTCATTCCCTCATTTGTCCCGTTCAAAAATAGTTCGGAAATGTTCGTTAAGAATCGGATGTGCTCGGCCTCGGTCACCTCATTGCACTAGCAGTCGTACATGTCATGTTGTCCCTCTTTGTCATGTGAATATCAGTAGAGGCCTTATTGTACGTATTTATGTTGTCCTCGTTCCGTCCTTCCTCTTACATTAGACGGGTGAGTAGTAGTAGCGGGACAAAATTTTTGCAGTAGTAGAAATGTAAATTTTGAGCCGCATCAGTACAAATCTATTTTGTACGGGACAAATGTACTGCCTCACACGTGTACTACTAGGGTTGCCAGATAGTAACTTATCAAATCCGGGACAAGTCTAGAAAAACAACGTCGGTTCGTGGCCATAGTAGAAAATATCATATATTTTTTTATTATTTTTTATTTTCAAAGGATTCATATTTGTATTTGAAAAGAAAAATGCCATTCATTTTCAAATATATATTTTTATTAGATAGGTATGTACTATGTACTTAGTAGGTTATTAACGCCAGTTATAATTCTAAGATTAAGCACTGTGGTAGTCAATCAAACACGTTAAACTATCATAGAACTGATCATTTAGCTTAAATTAGCAAATTTAAACTTTGGTAGACAATGAATACTAAATTACAAATTAAATAGTAATAAACTGAAGAAAAAGAAACAATAATAATAAGATACTACCATAAAAAATGTTAAAACAATAAATTTCAAACTTAAGAAACAATCAGTAAGTGTTTAGAAACAGAAATTGCTTTGGTACATTTTGTTAAAAAATAGTAAGTTTTCAGAATCCGGGACAAGAAGCGCTAATTACTGGACACGGGACAAGAGGCAAAATTCCGGGGCAATCCCGGATTTCCCGGCGGTCTGGCAAGCCTATGTACTACTCATCACAGTCCATAAATGTTACACTGTTGGGCTCGAGCGTCCCATTGTAGGGGGAACGGACAGTATACCCGCCACGCTTATCCAAGGCGGCTTGGCAGGTTTGACACATCGGTTATCTCGATGTGCAGGTTGCATCACGATGTTTTCCTTCACCGTTATTAGCACGTGGTAATTGTAACAATATGCACATTAGGTCAGAAAACTGTTTAAGTGGTGCAGGGTTTTTTTTTTAAATAGCTTCAATGTTTAGAATTATGTAATATAAGTGAGTGAGTTTGTCGTATGTCAGATCTGCAGTTGAAGCCGTACCGCAACGCGGAGCAGAGCCTGTACTACGAGTCGGCGCGGTTCAGCGCGTTTGGGAACCAGTGGCTGGTGAAGGCCTTCGTCATCACCAGCCAGCGGGACCCCACCCAGAGCGCGCAGAGGGAGATCACCTACCAAGTACGACGCCTTCATACAAACGCGAGTTCAATTCAGGACACGGCAGGAGAGTATTAGAGATAACAAGTTTTACCGTCTCACAAAACGCCGAAGCCTTCTAGATTTTGTGCGGAATACCAAGTTATGACGTCATAAGTTATATAGCGTGTTAATTACTGTAGTAATAAATTATATTATTTTTATGCTTTTTTTAGTTTATTAGGGACTAGCGGCCCGCCTCGGATTCGCACAGGAATCTAAAAAAAAAAAAATTTGGACAATATTATTGCATATGTCAACCGGGAATAGTGTAGCTTCGAAAGAATTTTTCAAATCGGTCCAGTAGTTTCGGAGCCTATTAAATGCAAACAAACAATCAATCAAATCTTTCCTCTTTGTAATATTAGTATAGAAAATCAATATTCATACAATATCTTTACACCTATAAAAAGTATACATAATATTTTGTTAAGTTTTCGCGACTTGTATACATAATAAAACTTCCGTCTTCGAAAAAATAAGTCTTCCGGCCACTGAAAAGTGGCCGAAACGTCGGAATAACAAAATCAAATAAATTACCGCGCTTAAAACCGTTAAAACGTAGTTTTATTATGTATACATTACATAGAAATATCTCAATATATGAATAACAGCATTTTCTACAGTTTGCAGATAAATTAGTACAAACATAAGTAACTTGGTGATCTATACTTCGTTATATTTTAAAATTAGGATTCGCCCGCGACCTCGTCCACGTTGGACGGAATAAGCTAATTTATACGTGTCCTAACAATTTGAAATCACTTCCGGGAAAAGTATCACAGATTTTATGACAGAGAATTTACTATAGATCAATGAAAATATTACATCGATTTTTTTTCAACCGAGCAATTTTAAACTGCTCCCAAGATAATTCCAGCGGGTTTCCCGGGATATAAAGTACTGCAGAGTTTAAGTCCGGCAATTTGCTATCGATCAGCGAAAACCGCGTCGAAATCGGCCTAGTAGTTTTTACGTGAATCCCAAACAAACACATAAGTCAAGACTACATTTTTATATATATATATATATATATATATATATATATATATATTTTATAGGACTAGCCGACCCAGAACCCAGCCACGCGTTGTTGTGGCTTAGTTACCTTTCCTTTAAAATTTATTATAAAAAAATGTTTATAATTTTTTTTTAACAAAAGCAAAACCGGCTTCACACTAAAAACCAAATCTTTCTACAACATCTTGAAGTCGATGTCAAGTAAAACTTAAAAGAACAATAAGAAATTTACAAAATATAGTAATTTTTATGTTTTACTTGACACAGACTTCAAGATATTGTTACAACTCAGGTCCCGACAAACACAAAATCCACCTGCATATCTGAAACAAAGCACATTTATTACCCGTCGGCATGTGAACTAATAACATTGAAATTCTTTTATTGTCGTCTTCTTTTGTTTACTCATTGGCATACGGCCTATTGTTGTATTGTGATCATTAGCCAGGTGTTACTGATTTAAAGTACAAGTTGATTCTAGGAAATTCGGTCCACGCGGCCGGGCGGACATTTGCATCTGTGCAGTATAAAGCAATGGCCCGTTTGAGGGAGTAGTCAATCGAGCGAGAACCATGAACGAAGCGAGACGTGTTTTCTACAATCGGGAATCTTTTAGTGACGGACTTTGAGCGTTTAATTGAATTACGACCTTCTGCATTACGTTTGGACTTATTGTGTTCGGTCATATTTGTACCCATACAAATATAATATAATAAACTCTATAGTAATTCTAACGGCATTTTGATTCGAGTCTGTCGACTCGTAACAATTTTGTAGAAAGAAGTCGGTTAAATATTTATTTTTTGGTTTTTTAATGTGAAATCTGTTTTGTTATTGATGAAATAAAATATTTTTTAGTTACGCAAATACTGAAATAGCTTTAGAAATAACGTATTAAGTACCTGTAGAAATTGTACAACTAGTACGCGTATACAAATTGGTCATAACACTCTTCGGTTTATATGCTTTTCAACAAGGGTACTCTCGAGTTCCTTGCGATCCACAAATCAGATCCTGATTTGCTGACTCTGGGACCATCTCGAGAATTGTAAAAACAAATTGAAAATCGGTCCACAATTGACAGAGATATCGTGTAACGAACATACAAAAAAAGAAAAAAATCATACAGACGAATCGAGAACCTCCTCCTTTTTAAAGTCGGTTAAAAATGAAACCTATCCTATGTCCCAAGTTGGAACAAATCCAGCAAAATGAAAAAACCATCAAAATCGGTTGAATAGTTTCGAGTTCATCGCGGTCAAATACTATGACACGCGATTTTTCTATAGATAGATATCGTGATTGAAATAATTGTAAATTACTGTTTAGACAATAATAATTTAATCAATACGTTATTCGACTCGGTTTAAGTTATGACTTTTTTTTTACTGCGAAGCTGATAAACAGGCAGACGCCTCAGCTCATGGTAAGTGGTTATGAAGCCAATGCCTTGTTAGTCTTTAGGATAGGATAGAGGAATCAGACAGGAGGAATGGTGTAGAAGGGATGGGACTGAAATAGGGGAAGGGGTAGCTCAAGGCTAGTCGATTCACGTCAAAACTTGTTACGCTCGTACAAAAACCTAGGAGAGTAATAATTGCTGGGGGAGTTTGTTGCGCCGCTTCCTCTTTGCTCTGGGAGTGACTTTCAATAAGCAGTCTTACTGCACGTCTTCGGCGTATTGTAAGATGGCGAACCACCCCATTTGCGGTGATGTTACTGCAGCTCATACTGAAGACGAGCTCGCTGTACCCGCTGACGGTGCAGTGGGTGGTGCTGCGCGAGCCGCACGCCGAGCTGCGGCTGCGCGCGGCGGTGCACTCGCACGCGTTCGGCGAGGACAGCGCCGAGGCGCCGCGCACGCCGCTGCCGCTCTCAGACCCCGACGACGCCAACCGGCTCTTGTCCAACAAGGCGATACACTTCAGGTTTTATTTACACTATTTTTTATTGCAGGAGTTCAGCAGACAGGCAGACGGCCCCCTTGATGGAAAGCGGTTACCATCGCCTATGGACATTTGCACCACCAAATGTGCTACAAATGCGCTGCTGCTCTCTTAAGGGAGACTGTAACTGTGTGATATTATTTATCCCGGGAATTTTCCCGGGAGCGGTTTGTTTAGTGGTAGTTGTTCGGGTGCATAATAATTAGATTATTCGGAAAAGGTTTGTGTCCCGGGAATCCCGTGGGAATTTCAATCCAAGCGTGAACGAAGTCGCGGGCATATCCTAGTAAATACATAAAATAATAAAAGGGATTGGTATTTTACATTATAAAAGAATCTTCATTCAAATGACATTTATTATACACGTCTATGAAAAATAACTTATTTTTCTGTTTTCAGGCTAATCATGTTCCAGGCATGAAGAGTGTTGTTTTAATAGATGTATCGCAGCCAACAAGAGAGCTAAATGAAAAATTTAACAACATTTTATAAATTTCAATGAAAAATTTTGTTTATAATAATTGTGTAAATGATAACAAAACCTAAGAAAATACAAACAATCCATATTATTAGGAAAATGTAGGTATTAAGCATCTTATAATGTCTACAAACACGTAGACGTTTAGGGGAACCTGTACCATTGTTGGCACCTTATCAATTTATTCAAAATATTAAGAAATTTATTTCGTAGCCAAAAAAACATGTCATTGTATGGCTACAAAATAAACAAATATTAAGATTTGTCTTAATTCTCTTTCCTATTATGGACGGGCCGTGCCTACCTTGGTATAGTTTACCTTATCTAGTTTTATTTGTGGACTAACAGTTTTTATCTTAAATTTATGGAGGGTAAAAGTAAGGAGAACTAACTCTGTATATGAAGTGTATTAAATTAAGATGGCGCCACATTAGCATCAGGGTAAATTTTAAAAAAAGCGCCACAAGTTATTAGAGTATTTTAATTTTATGAAATTAAATATTAAAATATCACTAAGCGTATTATACAATGTATCACTCGTCACGTTTTCACATAACCATTCTTTGGGGTTATATTCGCTAAATTATTTTGTACTAGGTAAATAATAGACGTTTTAAAAGAACTTTTTTGTTGAGTTTAATCACCTACTAAGCGAATTCAAAATATTTGCCCTCCCGTACCCCAGTGACGCCTACATCGCATAAGGTGCTGCCTAGCTAGCCGAGCAGGCTGAGCGACGGCCACGCAACTTTTCTCTTTTACTTACATTTTTAAACTCGTGATATCTTTTGAATGGAATATCCGAATTGAATAATTCGAAAGTTATATAAAGGTATTGAAGCAGTCTTGAATATGAAGTAATTTATTTTGGTAAGGCTGAATAGCAAGATACAAATAAAGAGCCTTTTCTAGCGGTGACATATCAATTAAAATTTTTAATTAAAAGAACACTTATTGTGGCATAACAATAATAGTTAGACATATGCTTTCGCGACCCTTTTGTAAATAATGATGTGTTCTGCAAAGTCTTAGTACATTATTTTATTCTATTATCAATAGTTTTCGCAGCGCACGTGATTTTAGCTAATTTTTTTGCACCTTGGGTTACATTGTCGGAGTTTTAGTAAGGATCCCTAATTTTTTGAAAATATAGCCTATATCACCCGGGGATAGCGTAGCTTGCCAACAGTGAAATACCGCTGCAGGGGCCCTCTAGCATCTAGGGAGCAGAGGAGTCTTTCAAGCACTTGTTCGCTAGGATCGGCGTGGGTGTAACTACGTTCTGTATCTCACGCCTTTCCTGCCATAAGCGCGGGGCACATGGGAGGAGGGTGGTTTTAGTGGGGTATTGATTAGTCGAGTCTCCACACAAGCCAGTTGATTATTGTTTGGATTGTCTCAGTGGAAAGCCTCCATGATCAACAACGGTCTAATCCCTAGCAAAGGACCCGGTATGTGCGAAATGCATTTCCCCCGCCTGAAAAAAAAAGCTTGCCAACAGTGAAAGATTTTTTCAAATCGGTTCAGTAGTTTCGGAGCCTATTCAATGCAAACAAACAATCAAATCTCTTTATAATATTAGTATAGATTATCTATGGTGTCCTGTCACCAACTACCCGTCGACAAAGATATTAAATTTGCTAACTCGGCATACTTCAATTCGTCTACAACAGCTACATTTATATCATACCCTTTGCCTACACCAGCGCCATCTGGGTGGTTTTTGAACTGTTATTCATAGCTTACAACTGGACACTTCAACTATTCCCCATATGGTTCTCCTTAGCTCTACCATCCATACTTAAATTACAAAGGTGAGTAAGAATAAGTTATTGGCAAAGCACCACATTACTTTGTCTGCTAAATGGAAGTGTCAAAAATAATGTCTTATGTCCATAGACACGTATAAACGAAAAAATATCACTAGAACTTAGATGTAGAAGTTTACTTATCTGGAACTGACAGGGGGTCTATTACTCTATACTCTATAGATACTGGCAGCTATTATCTTGGTGTATCCATTTTTTTTTAAATAACGTTCTTTACAAAAATTTTTTTTTCAATCGGCATAAAATGTCTTTATACAGACATAATATTTTTTACATGTTTAGAGCATCAGGAAAATGTAAAATAAATATGTTGCTTTAAAATATATTTTATATTATTTTTAGAGGACTGTTTGAGGCTAAAAAAAGGCTTTATAACGACAAACTCCATTGTAAAGTTTGTTTATTAATTAAATTAAATTTTGTTATTTGGCAATGATTAATAAGATGGATATTATATACATATTTTTATATAACGCTGCGTAATGATTTTTACATGTTCTGACATATACATTGAATAAATAACTGTACTAAAAATGAATATTTTACAGTAATTTCAAAAGCCAATTATTATTTATTATTAATATTTTGGATTGTTGTTATCTGAAATTAAATTTTATTTCTTAATTAACGATGCCAAAATATAAACACAATTGTAATAAGTATTTTTTTTAATTGAAAATAAAACTGATATTTCAGAATAGCTTTTGACGTTATTGTTAGATGTTGCCAGTCGTAAAAAGAATGAAAGCGTGTGAGATTTTTAAAAATTATTATCTTACGTATTCTTTGTATATATTGATACTTTTAATTTATCAATTGATATTATTTTTTTACGTTATCGGCCTCGATTATTAAAATATTTTTTTAGTGTATTATTTTAACAATAAATGAAATTAAAATGTACGTGATTATTGTTTGGTACAATGATTGGGTATTAAATAATTCTATGTTTATGGCCTATATTATTTTATGCTGCACCTACCATGACAGGTTGGTGTAATCTGTTGACCGTACATTTATTATTATAGCAAAGGTTTGGTCCGCAGGTATTTCCATAACATATCATGGGTTCAAGGGATAAAATTAACTCTTTACTGTATGGCTATAAAAAAAAAAAAATTAAAATATTTTAATAAACTCACAGGCTGCTAATGATTCGATGGGGGTGCAAGTTTCCAATATACAAAATTTTACGAAAATCAGTTCATACTCAAGTTCAAATGCAGTCTAACACATAAATTAGCTTATATGCCGATAATTTTGAACTTGTTTACAGTTATCCATCTAAACTAAAAAAAAAATTGATTGAACTAGAGAAACAAAAAAATTGAAAAAAATCTAAATTAGTTCTATTTCACTTCTTACCTCCCCCTGACCCGGTTTTTAGCATTTTTTATTCATTGTACAGAAATTCGACCCCTACATTTTATTATATGTACAGATCTAGGAATTCTGTATTAAAATTTTCGTATACTTGCCATATAAATATCTAGCAGGATTCTGAGGATATAAACACCACATCCCAACCAAATAAAGGGCATATTCAGTAGAGAATGAAACAAAGAACTAATACAGTCAACTGGGTAACTTGGACATTCGGGTAATACTTTGCCAGTTTTGATATTTCAGTTCCTTTTTACAATGGAATTTGCCAACAACACAAATATTTTAAACGAAACATTTGCTTGTACCACATTCTCGTAAACGTTCTGAATAAAATGCCAAACATAAATCATATAACATTTCAAATCAATAAGTGGAGTTATATGTCCTAGATAGACCTTATAAATGTTAATCATAGCTAAGCAGATACTAAACAAAATACAAAAAGGGATTTCAGCGGAAAAAATTTACTCCGAGAATGAGGTCCAACTTTTTAGCTTAATTGGTAATAGATAAAAATATGCTTGTAACCTGTCAATGTTACCGAGTTGACTGTACTAACATCCTCACTTTTTACATTAGATACATTATTATTTATAATTAACGTTACATAGTTAAATTACACATAACAAAAGTAATTATGCTATTAACTGTATTTCAGTAAGGTTGGTGTCTATTTACGTGCAATTTATTCAACGATTTCGATAGTTTTTTACTGGCAACCCCGCTCTCAGCCACGTAACTGCCACTCCACACACTTAACATCCCAGACTCACCCGCGGTTATTAATAAGTCCCTCTGAAAAACAAAATTATAAACAATTAAAACTGCATTTTAACAGTTTCTTCAGCCGTGATCACGGAAGACAAAGATGTCTAACGACAAAGAGTAGTATTAAAGTTATTTTTTAGCCTATACCCAATTTGTTTATTTTAATTATTTAATTTTAATGTTGTTTATGGTTATTATTTAAAATTATAATGTCTGACCCTGGGGCCATAAAAATGGCCCAGACTTTTGAAGGGCTTGCGTGGGGCCATGGGAAGGCCAACACGTAGAGACAAATTTAATGTAAATGTGGCGTGACACTGACCGGCGATTGTCCCTGTCTACACCATAAAATAACCCAAGGACAAGCCCCGGCCAGTGCAGGACTATTGTGGGGAAATAAGAACAAAAAGTACTGGGCTATTGGGGTGAACTGCTAGTGGTACTAGAGGTCTGGGAATGTTGGGACTATGGCGTCTGCCCGTTGCAATTTTCGGGGACCATGGAAAAATGGGCAGACGGCGACTCGCCAAATTATAATCATTAATATCTTTAGGTAGCAAGTGACATACTAATGTTAAAGTATACTTTGTTTATCTGTGTCTTGAAGGCGTTGAGAATAAACAGATTACGAGGAGGATTTTTCCTGCTATTGATAGGTAATCCTGGGACCCAATTCTGTTATTTCAATATCCAATATCTCTCTCTCTCCAAGGTACGATTCCATTGCAATAGTGTCAAAAATTAATATTCTACTAATTCCTAATATCTTCTCGATATCGTCACGGCAGAATAATAGTAGAAATGGCGTTAGCCCAAATGAATACTGAAGAGCTACCAAAAATTTTAAACATTTTTTTATAAATATTTATAAAGAGTCTTGCCACAGGCACGCCATTAGAAATAACAGAATACCGAATTAAGTCATAGGACTGAGACGATAGCGTTCGAAGATTTTGACGAGATAGTAACGGTTGAATCGAGCCCCAGGTCTAGAGTATGCCTCCATAACAACCTCGAGTTGTGTTCCAGCATCAGTGGCAGTTTTTAGTCCCTATCCTTCGGAGTCCAGCAGAACATTGGTACAGCACCTGTGGCGTTGCAAATGTCCATAGGCGGCGGCAACCACTTCCCATCAGGTGAGCCGTCATCCTGTCCACTGTGGTCCAGCAATAAAATAAATGGGATGTTACACTATTGAAGAATATTTAAATGATAAAACTTCATTTACATAGCAACTCGCTCCAGCCTCCTATACAATCGTCTGTATAACATTTTAATTTTGCCAAACATGTAAGGAATTTATAGAGATATGTTGCAGTACAAACTTTTAGTATGTCTCATTATTATTATAACAATAATAATATTCTTGTTTCCTCTTACTGTGTCTTCGTCTTACTGAGCATGCACTGTTCGCTACAACTCCATTAATTCATGGAAAAGTAATTTTGAAACATACTTCTGTATAAGACTTATAAAAAAAAGAACTTGAGATATAAATAGAATAAGAAATATAAAGGAAAACATTTTTTAGCTAAACGTATTGCTGGGGTGTTTCTTGCCGCTTCTTCTGCTTAACAGCTATAACAAGTTGCGAAGCGGTGTACATAGAATAAGTAAAATTAAATTTTAACTTATATGTATGATCTTGAAAAAGTATTCTCCAGCGGAAACTTATTTTGAATAAAAACTTTTGAATTTGAATAAACTTATTTCGTCATACTCACATCTTTGTCATACCAACAGCACCTCACAATCTGCTTGTTCTCCTTGAAGTCTGTGCAAGGCTGTAGTTTCTTCTCCGTTATTGTCACTGAACGTAGAACATGACTGCGCACAAAATTATTATGATAAACATCGATGAATGTATGCAGTTTTTAGGAGTCCACACATCAGTTTAAATACGTTATAATTACCTCTATCTATGATGTAATAACTCTGTTGGGGGTGTCCAGTTTGTAAACTGGATTTGAAAATGGGAAAAAATCAAGAGGGGGCTACACCTGATGGAAAGCGGTCACCATCGCCTATGGACATTTGCAACACCAAAGGCTACAAATGCGCTGCTGCTTTCTAAAGGGAGACTGGAGCCTGGTTACTAATGCCAGAACACAACACAAGGTTGTTATGGCAGCATACTCTAACAGGGGTGGTAGCCATCCAGACGGTTAAATACCCTACCACCTGTCTGTGGATTGTTTTACCGCCTCTTACGACAGACCACCCCAACTCAGAAAATTGTGTTCATTCTCCGTTTTTGTATGGACAGACAAATAGACATAGTTAACGATAGAAAACGTTGTCTGAACGGCCCGCTTGGTGTTGCTTGTAAAATAAATAAATTGGAAAATTAAAGATACATAGATTATATATATACAAAAGATAAAATTGTCCAAGCTGTCTAAACTAATAAATAGTCAATTGATTGCATAGAAACATTCGGGATCGACCTGAGCCAGACCACCGAATAATTCGTTCGTTACAGTCACAGCATTTTCAACGGCTAACTTTCAAATAAAACCTTGTTTAATTTTTGAACGTTATCACATAGACTTTTGTCTGTATGTTTTTTTAAAGATACAAGATTAAGTTACAATTTAATCTAAGAAACAAGAGTAATATGTAATTTGAATCTGATCAATACAATCTATACTATAAGCCACGCGCAGAAGGTTTGCCGATGACTACTTAGTATTATTGTATATACTAATATAAAGTATATCTTATACTTATATAAAGCTGAAGAGTGTTTGTTTGCTTGAACGCGCTAATCTCAGGAACTGCTGGTCTGATTTGAAAAATTCTTTCAGTGTTAGATAGCCCATTTATCGAGGAAGGCTATAGGCTATATATATCATCACGCTAAGACCAATAGCAACGGAGCAGCAATGAAGAATGTTTTTAAATCGGGGGGGTTTTGAAAACAAATTCCAAGCGGACGACGTCGCCGGCACAGCTAGTACAATAATAAATTAATTGCAACAACTATTTAGGTAACCTTTTTTGTCAACCCTACTGACCATCGACGCGTGACGTCACGAGGATATCGGCAAACCTGCGCACGGGTCGTACAATAAACCTGTAAATGTTTCGAGTTTATAGCTTTTAAAAATATGAAAAAAATCAGGTGGCCTAATTCAGACCGGCAGATTCAGAAAATATGTTTTTTAGATTTTTTGTCTGTCTGTCTGTCTGCCAGTTAGAGCATCACGTGAAAACTATGAAACGGATTTAATTGAAAGTCTACACAGAGCCTGTTTATCAGACATCGTTTCCGTGGGATAAACGAATATAGCGAAACGGGTGCCGCTGTGGTTGCATTTTTTTGGTGCTATTTTTGCAATATGTAATCAATATATAATTGACAACACCTTAGTTAAGTGGACTAAGCCTTAGCCAGTCGAACTGACTGGAAATCAGAGGCTCTGGGTTTAATTCCTGACATAGTAGAGGAAACGGGGACTTTTGGGCTCAGAATGTAATGAGTTGAGATATAGCTTAAAAAAGCGTCATATTATTCTATTAAAAAATGGAAAACATCAGCCCAAAATCTTAAAAATAATGTTACAAATAAAATATTGTTACGAGCTACAGGCCTCGAATTAAAAATGCCGTTGGAACTAATGTAGAATTTATTAGAACTGTACAAACACGTATAAAACAAATACAAATAAAACTGGATGCAACCAGTTCACACTGCACGATTCAATACAATTCGAACGCGCAAAGTCCGTCGTTTATATCGCTAATCGAGAGTACTAGAAAACGTCTTACTCGCTTCTTAGTCGTCGCTTGACTGTCCCTGCCCTCCATTCGGGCCTCGTCTTATACTAACTATACAGTACAAAGAAATTAGAGGCGCACACAAGGTTTCTAAGAAATTTAATTTGCACACCTGCGAACGTCCACAAAGTCGAATACAATAGGGATTATAGTTCGACGCTAATGATGGTTATAAAACAAGTAAAAAGACAATAGCATGTTTTTCTTAACTACAAATTCAAAAGTCAAAGGATTCCTTAATCCGGCTGAAGGACTATAAGCTGCGCTTACAATAGGCTGTGCGGCTTATCTTTGACGGCATGTAACAATATGTATTGGAGGTAGTTGCTTCTTTTTAAAATGAAACTCGATATAGACTGGGCTGTATGATTATTATTAAACTATATACATAAATTAAATTATACATAAAAGAAGTACGTATTGAAATGACCTAGTAATTGTGCGAGAGAGTCGTGTGAGAGTGGTTTAAATGCCTTTTTCCAGCCTCCAAGGCCGCTTATATATCCCATGTTCCGTCCGACGCCTAGCTGCTAACTGTGCGAGCTATGGGCGTCAGCGGTATGCGGGGCGTGGATAGAAGCTGTGCTCCGGCGGGTGGGTCAGGAGGGTGCTCTATGTCCGCAACAATATGTTATCGATTACCATAATCGATGTATATGAATGAAATTCAAGAGTTAATAGTACGAAAAAAATACACACAATTAATGAATTACTACAGTAATGATTATTATTATAATATAAGCTACTGATTAACACCAGTTTCATCCTTTTACATCTGGGCACAAGAATGTATGAAAGCGTCTCCGTTACCTTTTATAAATAAACTTTCCCTTATATAGGTACTGTGGTCTGGGCGTCTGTGATAGGCCCCAGATAGGGGGGGAATATACAATGTGTGTGTTTATTTGTTGATTATTGCAAATAAAATATAATAATAATAATCTTTATTGCCAAAAAATCTAATACAATAACTTATGGAAGTCCCTGACTCTCGAGCTAGGCGTAAGCCTGTGTTTCGGGAATCAGTGCCCTCTCACAGTAGTATATAGTTTTAAACGCACAACAAATATAAATCGGTAACAGTGTTTTTATGTGTAGTGGGTAAGCGCGTAGATGTGCCTGAGCGCGCGCCCGCGCGCACTTCGTGTGTGTGTCTGTGTGTGTGTGTGTGTGTGTGTGTGTGTGTGTGTGTGTGTGTGTGTGTGTGTGTGTGTGTGTGTGTGTGTGTGTGTGTGTGTGTGTGTGTGTGAGTGAGTGTGTGTGTTGTGTATGTGTGTGTGTAATTATGTATGTAATGTACAGTTTCTATTAAAATAAATATATTAAATCAGTGCTTCGGTGGTCGCATAGTCAAGGGTAAGTAGCCAATTTTTTAATTTAATTTTAACTTCCCGACTTGTGAGTTCATGTACATTGATTTGTTTATTTACCTTGTTGTATAGTGTCACAGACATATAGCATTGCTGCCGTCTTGCCAGGCCAGTACGGTACATTGGAGTTGGCAATATGTTAGTTACAGCACGTTTCTTATCACTAGTATTGTTACGTTTTGGTGTAATTTTAGTTTTTTAGGGTTATATTTATATATATAACTGCCTAACGGTTAACACGTTACTTATCCATATAATAATTTTTAGGGAAGCGATAAAAGTTAACGTTTTTAGTAATGATATTGAGCCCTTTCTAATTGAATCATATATGATTTAAAAGCGCTGCCCCAAACAACTATAGGACCCTCCAACTGACTGCACCAATGCAAAATAGACTATAAAATATTGATAAGTTGAAAACACGTTTTATTAGATTATCAATGTGAGCATACCAATTTAAATTTTCATATATAAAATATTGTCATGATATTTACCTGTTTTCACTATAGGATCCAGCCAACAGCACTGGTGTGTCATCTATTGACATGAAAGCGTCCACCAAGTAGCAGTCATCTAAAAAAATATATATATACTTTGTGGTTTTCAATTAAGCCTTTAAGTAACTTGAAAAAGATGAAAATGAAGTTTTTGGGCCGATTCTACGGCGTTCATACGTCGTACGCCGCGTCCACAAAGTTCGCGGGAAGAACTGACGTGCGTTTACAGTCCCCGCGATTTCTCTTTGGTTCATGAAAGATGCCGTCAGTGTGTCGTCGGATTCGATTGCGGTGTTAAGACGTAAGACATGTAAGAAATAATGGATTTTTGGCAAGTGCGATGCGTTCATGAACTTGTACTAAATGGCGGCCGCCCCGCAAAGTACTTAATGTGGTGAGAGTGATTCATTGAACTGGTTTCGAGATATATGCTTCCAAAGCCAAAGGCTGACATAGTGTTTGGACACGAGTTTGAGTGAGCGTATGTAATTTCTGTACTTATTTATTATTATTCAAAAACAACTGAAGGCAACAAAATTATACTACTATCATCAGCGGTTTTGTGTGTACGATATATACGGGGTTTTTTACTTTCGGGTCCGCGCATACAATTATTGTTGTTTGTATTATAGAATACAGATTTGTTGCAAGTAAATTTTTAACCAACTTTAAAAAGGGAGGATCTCATTTTGTTGTGTAATTTTTTTATCAATTTATATCTTCAAAATTATTATTAAGTACCTCCTTAACCTACGTACCTTAATACTCCTGGTAATTTTATCTCTCCCATAACTGCGTAGCAAGTCTCCGCTGTCTGCATCCCAAACTTGTAGATCATAGCCGTGAGAGATGCAGGCAACCCGTTTGGTGTCCAGCCATGATAGTCTTTCCACCGGGTTTTCAATACTCAAGGAATATATTAAGGCATCATCTTCCGTCTGCTCCATCACATTGAATACGTTGATGAGGCCATCCAGTGCTCCTGTAGCTAGAATCTCTGTTTTGTCTTTATGGAACTTCACCTGAAAGTAATGATAGCCTGTTTTTCTTTTTTAGAAAATTTCATATTTTAGTTGTGAGACTCTGGCAAACACGCACACAGTCCACTTAATGGAAAGTGGTTACTTAGGGGGAAGCAAATGTGTTGCCAGTCTTTAGAATAGGATAGAGAGGATAGGATGAAGATGAGATAGAGGGATCAGACAGGAAGAACGGGATAGAGGGGAGGGAGAGTCGGGCCTTCAAACTTTACTGATCCCATGAGACACGATTAGCTCAAGGTTGTTTAACTTTGATATTCTGTATGAATGTGGTATCACATCGATCATCGGCCCAGAGAGCTGTAGTCAAGATGATGATTCCAGTATGACTCTATCATTTCATCTGTGTTATTCTAGCAGCGCGTTCCATTAGTAGCTCACAACGCCCAAATGCTCCGTTAGCCGTTCCACAAGGCGACCGCGGTCGTAGTGGTCGTGGCGAAAACGTCACTAATGACGTCATCATTTTCGATCACACAACGACCCATGTCAAGAGGTGGGTCGAATAACCGTTCCACTTGGGTTCACGATTGTAACGCCAGCAAGCGAGTGAAACGGGAAAAATCGTAATTGTGGTCTTTGTGAGTCCTTAATGGAACGTAGCCTGTATAGATAGACAGATATAGCACTGTATTGTTCACCAAAACACGAATTACGAAAATGCACAACAAGACATTATTTACATACTTGGTAAACAAATGGCGGCCTTATCGCTAAAAGCGATGTACAGTTTGTACACTTGTTCTTGCTTGTTGTGGTGGATGCTGGCAGTAGTTGGTGGAGTGCTGGTGCTTTCTTGTATTAGGATGAAGAAAATACACCTTGTTGCTATCAGGGATTTATTCTCGTAGTACTTGGGCTTGGATGCTGATCCCTGGGTTCAACTTAGTGGTAGTTGAAGTCGTATGTTACGACTAATAGCAGCTCGTAGCGACTTGATTGCAACTTGTTAGCAACTCAATCACAAAGTATTTGTGAGCATTATATATACTAATGTTATAATATTAAAGTAGCCTAAAGTAGGCCACAGCGTCAGCAAAACGCTGTACGTTGAACCATACAAGCAATCTCTTCCAGGCAACCTGACTCACTCAAAGGAAATTCTTAACTTATCTAATTGTTACAAAGAAAGAAATAATCTATTTCTAAAAAATGCGACAGATATGAAAATGTGTGCCGCAATTTGCGAAATGAGGTTGGCACTCAGTTGCCGAGACACTGTCCGACACAGCACTGGTTTGCAGTGCCCACCTCCTTAATCACAAAAGTCATGCGACCCACAGTAAAAGCAAATTAAATTATATTCACAAATATAATAATAAATTAAACAAGAAGAAAAAGTAAATGGAAAAAATTAATGACATACATGGACAGAAGATTAAAATTTAATTTATTATTCTACCACATTATGAAAGGTTATTTTGTGCCTATACCTGGCCATAAAGTCTAGAACACTAACTATTTTTTTGCCTTCTGGCAACATTATATTTTAAAATGTTCAATGTCAGTGTATTATAAACAAAGCAAATTTATATAAGTAATGTATTGTATGATAAAATTATTAGAGCTAGGCATGTTTGCTGAAGAGTTTCTTGCGCCGTTTCTTCTCTTAAAGCCACATGTTGTGAAGCAATGGTCAATTAGATTAGGCTCCCATAAAGTAAACAATAACCATAAACAAATATTAAAACTAAATAAGTAAGCTGGAACAAGTTGGTGGTTGGCTAAATAAAAACTTTAACATTACTCATTGACACTTGACATCTTTGTCTTCCACGATCACAACTACCGAAAAGTGGCCGAAACTTCAGAATAAAATTAAATAAAATAACGCGCTTAAAACTTAGTACAAAGCGAATTTATAAATGTCATTTTAATTTTAACATTGATCCAAGTCTAAAATCCACTAAAAATAACTAAAGATGGATATAATGGATGTATATAATTACAAAGGATTTCTAACAGTATTTTTTACTAAATGTTGCCTTACTTGTCTAAAACATACAACATTAAAATTACAATCTAATCTAAGAAACAAGACTAATAAGTAATTGAAATCTGAACTAAAATACTAGATTTAATTATTTATACTAAGAATGTGTCCAATAACACTTTTCTTATTGTCTCTATTAAGGAGATGACCCTGTTCGTGTGTTCTTTATTAGACATACAACAGAATTTAAAGCAAAAATCTTTTTGACATAATTTGAGATATATACCAAAGAACCGTTGACATTGCAGGGTTGTAATAGAAATTAAAGGTTCTTTTAGTTTCTTTAAATGAAATAATATTTCTGTTAATTATCACAAGGTGTTAAAACTACTGCTTACAAAATTTTAATCATTAAAGTAAACATCATGTTATGTTGACGACAGGCATTTTGTGTGTCGTAAATAAAGTATTTGATACTTGCGGGATGTTTAACGTAATATAAAGAATTACTTATAAGTATCAAAATTAGTTCTGGCAGGATATTGAAGTTGCTAGAATTTAGATAAATTTCTATTATTTTCTATTCTATTTGGCTCTACTTTACCTGTGTTATATCACATGTATGAGAATTCCAGTAGCCTCCCAAAGGTTTTGACATTCTTTCATCCCAGAAGACAAGGTAGGCGTCATTCTGCACCACCTGGCTGCCGGCGCACAGGACTAAACCACTACAAGATACATCCATGCATTCATATGGTTTTGTTAGATGTTCTTCTTCATCTATAATGGATAGCAAATAATTTTTTTATATAAAATACTGTATGTATCTAATAATTACCTTAATGCAGGGCACGGTAGAGTGCCCACTCAAAAGTGACAGATATGAGATAGATTGATATAACACTTTATTGCTCATCAAAATAACAGACACATTAAGTACAGTATTTGTAGGCAAAACAATAGGCGACCCTATGGCTTAGAGCGATCCCTTCCAGGCAAACTAACTTATAGGATATTCTATGCTAAGCTAGGGATGTAGTTGGCAAATAAATTCAGCTGTTTATAGATTTTTAAAATATATATTATAATTTTAAGATAAATATATACATACATACTTACTACCCGTGCGCAGAAGGTTTTCCAACAGCCTCATGATGTCACGCATCAATGGTCAGTAGTATTGACAAAAAAAGGTTATATAACTAAGTGTTGCAATCAATTTATTATTGTATATACTTTACATAAGTATATACAATAATAGTAAGTAGTCATCGGCAAACTTGGCAACCTTTCTGCGTGCGGCTTATATGAGATACATATATTTTATTGATAAATAGTAATTATATAATATAACACTTAAATAATTGTATTTGATGTAATACTTGCAACAACTCAGAAGGGTTATGGTAAAAAAAGAACAACTAGTAAAAAAAATTTCAACTGACTTACCCTAGCTGAATTTCCACCCCCCGCCACTGTGAACCTGTGTATGCAAACATGCAAGTACATATGATTCGACAGCATATAATACAGTCGACTCTCGATAATTTGAAACTCAAGGGACCAGAGATAAATTTCAAATTGTCAAGAGTTCAAAATAACAAGCGTTTACTTATGGAACTTATGGAAAGACATTTGTTTTTTCTTGGATTCATTTTAATAGCACACTATTTTTCAAGGGACCGGAAAAAAATTTCAAATTATCGTTAGATCCAAATTAATGAGTGTCAAATTATCGAGAGTGGACTGTACTACAAAAATTTTCCACGTTTCTATAACTAACCTTTGTACTCCATTGCACATGTACCCCCTTGCCTGGTATCCCACATCTTGACAAGCCCATCCGATCCAGCTGAATACACTAAATTTTCATTTCTCAAACTGCAAACAACTTCAGACAATCCTTTCTGGTGTCCACTGAATTTACAGACTTTTGACAATGATGTGTTGTTAAGTTGGTACACCTCTATGCTCTTGTCTGAGAGACCTATGGCCAGTTTTAGTGATCTGTAACATACAAATTACCGGAACACTGTATTATTATGACCATTTAAGAGAAACAAATGTACTTATATGTAGATATTTAAAAGAGATGGATACACTTATGATACATGCCTGGGCTGAGATTGTGAAAAGTTGACAGGTTAATCATAAGATTTCTTTTTATTATTTTGATATTTTTGACAGTGCCATAGCTTGACTTATATGGGCCCTGTATCAAAATGTGTTGGGCCCAAAGGAAGGATAAAGTTTTTCTATAGAAGAAACAATAAGTGCTCTAATTGAATTAAAATAATTATATATTGATTCTAAGTTATTACTTATACTTAATACTCCTAGGAGCTAAGTTAGGCAAACAATTGAAATCAATCAATTTCGGCAAGCTAATTTATCAAATCCTCTATAGCTGAAGACAATTTCAGTTTTTCTAGATTATCTGCCTTTATAGCCAAAAAAAAAATCTGATAGCCATTCCTGTTGGCCCAGCAGTTTTTCTCAAATATGTTAATTAATCCATAAAAGATTGTGGATAACATTTTAGGAATTTTTGCTTACACACTTTCCCTGTAGACTGGGGCCCGTATCATTGATACTGCGGTAGCTACACCCCTGATTTTTTATAATTGTAGTGGGTTTAGTTATTTTGAATGAATTAATAGTGTGGTGTGTCTTTAGATTATCAATTGTTGAAATTTATTCACAAAAATCAATTAGATATGGTAATCAATAACTTATTTTATTAGTAATCTTATTTTTTAGATTCCTCATCTTCTCGATAGAATTTAGGTCTAATTTTTTCCATTTTGTAATAGAAAAATATAATGCTCTCTTTAAGCTGTATCTCAAATCATTAAATTTCATTGGCCCAGAAGTCCTCATCTCCTTTAAATTTTTATAAAAGAAACAAAACTTAAAGAAGTAGTGTAGTAGTAGTGAAGGTATATAACAGATAAGCCAACCTTTGATAAAGATCGCTTTGAAATTGGTTCTCTATTTTATAAAAAAGTAAATCTCTACTCTATCTTATTTAAAATGTGCTCCAGATCCTTGTTACCAGAATAAAGAGTAATATTCAAACCAGATAACTGACTGTTCAGTGATCACTTACTTCAATTAGGTCTTATTTATGAAAATCCTGAAGAGATAAAAGTTCTATAATATTTTTATGTGTCTACATTAATAAATCAACTATTATATGTTTTATCCCAAGTAGTTAATATAGTTTTTTTGGATAAGAATTTTTATACATTTAAAGTCCTTACGTATTTTATTAGATATATATAACAGCTTAAATTTCAAAGGTATTTGCTTAGTACCAAAGAATATGTCATGACCAAAATGAATACTACACTAACTACATGACCAACTACAATGATGTGACTTTAGGGTAACATACATTAGACAGTCAGGCATCTGCGAAATATATTCTCACTAATATAACAGTTATTTTACTTACTTAGTGCTATCTAATTTATTAATATACGACTTTTTTAGTGAAACTGCTGTTTCAGTCTGTAACGTGTATTTTTTATTAAACTGTTGTTCTAATATTTCCGATTCGACGGTGTCTTTATCAATTTCTTCATAATCGATTATGGCACCCGCCATAATTTTAACTGAATTAATTATTTCACAGGTATAATAAGAAAAAACCTTTTTGCAAAACCGTAACACTCCAAAACACATGTGAAAATTTAATAACACCACCAACCAATATTGATTGACAACTGACAATAACATCTGACATTAAGAAAATTTGAAAAAATATTTACGAATACGGGAGTTTATTGTTTATTTGCTTAGGTTTATGGCTTGGTAGCTAGGCCTCTAAACCAGATCTTAGATTTTAATAGTTTCTTCATTTTCATAGCTTAGCTGAGCTAAGGTTATCAACTGAAGCCATTCAACGGAGTTTTTGTGAGAAATGTGAACTGTATAGTCAAATATGGCCTTTTGAGTTGTCACAAGAACTCCGTTGAATGGCAACAGCTGATAACCTACAGTTCAGCTGTAGCTAGACATAGGTAGGTATAAGAAAATGAAGAAACTACATTAAAATCTAAGATCTGGCTTAAAGGCCTAACTGTCAAGCCATAAACCTAAATAAATAAAATACTAGTTTTCCCAAACCCTAGTGTTGTAAAATGGAACGCATTGTTATGTGAACCTGTCAATGTCAAACATAAAATAAAAGTCTTCTATAGCAAAATGGCAAACAATGAATTGTGTGGTTTTATTTGGTGGTCCTACAAGTCTGGAAGGGTCTTCCTCAGGGCTCAGTTTTAAGCCCCCTTCTTTATAGCATTTATACAGCTGATTTAGAGGCTTCCGTTTAATTGATTTTGTAAAATTTTACAATATGCGGATGACATTGCTTTATATGTTTCATCTGACTCCTTCAGTGATTCCTGCAGACGGTTGAACTGAGCTTTATATTATCTTAATAATTGGCTCTCGGACCATCGTCTTGAAATTTCTGCCCCCAAAAGTTCCGCCGTTGTCTTCTCTCGCAAGATCTATCCCTCCATTAGATATAAATGTCAATAATCAACCCATAGAAGTTAAAGATAATGTAAAATTTTTAGGTCTGTTTCTAGACTCTAAATTATCTAGCATACATCACCTAAATTATGTTGCAAATAAAGTGGAGAAGAACATTAACATCTTACGAGCTCTATCTGGTGTTAAATGGGGTCCAATCCATATAATCAGAAACTATTATACAATGCTATAATTAGGAGCCATTTTGATTACGGAAGTTTTTTGTTAGAACCATGCAATAAGCTCGCCCTTGCTAAGTTTGATCGGTTACAGGCAAAGTGTTTGAGGATTATTATTGGCAATATGAAGTCGTCACCCACTAGCGCCCTCCAGGTCGAATGCCTAGAGCCCTCCTTAGCCCTTCGTCGACAACTCCTTGCAGATCGTTTCTTCTATAAAGCAATTAACCACCCTCTTCTTGACTCTCTCAAAGATCTTTCTGATATAACCTTTCTATCTCCATATTGGAATCATAAGCCTCTCCCTCTCTTAGGAAAATCCTTGCAAAAACTTAACAATATCCCCTTTAAACTTTTTCAAAATTATCATAATCCCCTATTCGCAATAAACTTCAACAGTCTACTCTTTATCCCTAATATCATACTTAATTTTGGCATAGACAAAGACTCTATCATAGCTAATGAAAAGTTCAATCAAATATTCCAAGAGAAATGGTCTGAATGGCTCCCGATCTTCACAGACGCATCTAAATTATCTCCAAATAGCCCGGTCGGTGCAGCTGTATGGATTCCTAAATTTAAAATTATCCTTAACTTTAAAATTCCATCTTACAGCTCAGTTTTTACTGGTGAGTGTATTGCCCTTCTAGAGGCCGCTCTTTATATAGAATCACACCAAATTAAAAAAGCCATCATTTTCACTGATTCCCTTAGCTGCCTGCAAGACATTCTGAAGCCCCCATTCCACTCCCGACAAAACTTTCCCCTCATTCTCCAAGTTAGGAAAGTCTTACACCACTGCCATTCTTTGGGCCTTGAAGTAGCCCTTGTTTGGATACCAGGACATTGTGGTATACTAGGAAATGAAACTGCCGATAATTGTGCTAGACAGGCTATTTCTCTAGGTATTGATAAGTATAATAAATGCTTCCCCAGAGACTTATCTGCTCTCTCGTCTCTTGAAATGCATGATCAGTGGAATCAACAATGGCAGCAGTCTAGTCAGTCACTTGGTAAATATTACGGCTCCCTACAACCAATCATCCCCTCCACTCCATGGTTTTTCCGCCACCGATTCATACCTAAAAAATTACATCTACCCTAACACGCCTTCGACTTGGACATGTATGTTCTCCCACCTTTTTAGCAAAATTACGCGATCACTCTTTGTGCGAGTGCGGCCTGGAAAAGGGAACAGTGGAACATATATTCTTTCACTGTCCTAAAATTACCACCCATATATATGATATATTACCTTCCGAATGTGATCGTCCTGTGAAAGTCAATTACCTGTTAACTCTTGTTCATACTAAATTTGTATATATTTTATGTAAATTTCTATTTATTAATAATATTTATTTATAATGTAGTTAGTTTAATACAATTATTGTTTTGTGTTGTCCTCAGGTTATCAGAAAACGTTCTTGCCGTTTTTCACCGCTCAAAGCTATTATTATAATTTAGTATCTGATCGCCTTACACCTGTCATTTTTACACAGTCACTCCGACATTGGCAAAATCAACGCGCGCAAAAGCGTTGGAGCCATCGCCGACCAAAAATAGAATAGAATAAAATATTTGGTGGTCCTAAAATAACTGTTTTAAGTAAAATATAGTATCTTCCAGTAGTACTAACGTGCCTCTCAACATCTAGCACAGTAAGTAGCTCTATTTTACTTACATTAAAACTTAATTGGTTTTTTACATATAGCGAGTGAAGCCGCGAGCAAAAGCTAGTTTATATTTAAACCTTCCTTGAAAAATTATCCACCGATGTTAAAAACCGTTAAAAATTCGTTGCGTAGTCTAGGAGGAGTTAATGGATATGCAAACAGATAGACAGATACGCAAAGCGACTTTGTTTAGTACTATGTAATAAAGAGAAAATAAATATAGATATATAAGAAGTTAAAAACAAAAAATGTTTTATCAAAAATTTGATTGTTATTAGTATTTAGTGAAATAAAAGATTTCAGTCAATTATAATATGTTTTATTTATAAGATATTCTCTTGGTTCGCCGATACCTAGGCCCAACTCTTTCTATGTCACCTGCAGCTAGTCTAAGAGCCAGTGTTCTTAATGGAATGGGAGATATATTTCTTAATTCAGAATTCTGGTCTGAGAAAGCCCAACGGATGTAACGTTCCATGCGGATATGATCTGAAAAAAAGATTAGAGGTTTTCTACACTATGAAAGAGAATTATGAGCAAATGGATTGTGTCTGAGAGAAATATAATTCCACTAATTTTCAATATAACTTTTCCTTAGATTTAACAGTCGGCCTAATCAATTGACTGTAACTATTATTTGGGAAAACAGAGAAATACATAGACAGCCAACAAACTTAAATAGTTGATGAACTAGATAAAATCTTAGTCATTACAATGAGAAAGAAAAACTAGTGACTTTTTAAAATTATTTACCAAAGCTCAAACAAGCGAGTCACTTACATAAATTATATTGCTGCGTAGTTTCAAATCTATATCTCAAGTTTATTCTAGTTGTCGAAAGTACATTTTTATTAAACTTTATAATACTTATTCATTCAATCTGTAGACTATAAAGAATAAGTAAGCAAACAAAAAAACCAAACAAACTCAATTTCACTATAATTTTAATTCATTCAATTTAATAATATAGGTAACAGAGTAATAAAACTGCATCATAGACTATAGAAGTTCACATCGTTCATTCTATTGAATCGCCGTATTATATAATATTTTAGCTATATTTTAATTTTATTAAAATTTAAAATGTTACCAATAGCCGGATCGACAATGGCAAATGCCCGTTTCACGTTCTCCACAGTGACAGGTTTGTTGGTTGCATATTTCGCGCCTAATTCGGCTACAACTTCTCGGATGTACTTGTCTTGAGCGAGTTGTCTCTGGCGGTACAGTTCCCGCGCGAATTCAATACGATCGAAACCTTCTTCATTCTTAAAAAAAATATAAATAATGCTTAGAAATAAAATTGAATCTCTAATAATAAGTGGGTATAAAACAGACTTCTATATAGTAGGGGAGGCGAAAGTGCTAAAAAGGGATTTGCTCGAGAGCCGTGGGGCCGTATTGGGTTTTGAAAATTGGATAATAGGAAGTTTAAAAGATTACATGATATTTCCCTTTCAGCAGTGGAGGAAATGTCTACAGGTTTTAGATTATAGAAAAAAAAAAACCAATCACATGGACTTATTCGAGTGTGTCAGATATTGATATTTTAAGTCCTCAATGTGTCTCTGATAACAAAGGTATGCTAATCTGCCAACTTGCATGCATGGTGGGGGTGGCCATACGGAAGTCTAGAAATTGTAAAAAAAGAATAGTTTGCGGCGCTGGCACATCGAAACTGTTCTTTCAATATGGCGGCGGGAGCGCTAAGTTACAAGGTGGCAAATTTGAAATTCGGAATCAGCACATCGAAGTCTATAAAATTATCAATTTTCAAAACTCCTGGAACAAATCCAGGTGGACAACTTTATACGCGATTTTTGGCACTTCGGCTTTCGGAAAATGGCACAAATTTTTTCCGTATCCATACCATTCCAAACCCACACATCAAATTTCACGAAAATCTGTTCACGATATCAAAGTATACCAAACACTTTTTAGTGGATATATTATTATGTATGGAATTCAGCTTCATTGGGGATTCACCTCATAAAACAGCTTATCTAGATTAACTTCATTGCTATTGATCTTTATTTTCAACTGTTTTCGTACGACATCAACAAGATTCTTTATATCCACTTCGCTTTTCAAAGGAAATGTTACTTTTGCTATTTTCTCGAAGTCTTCTAGCGTTATTATCTGAAAGAGGCAAACAGGCAAGAGACCATTATAATACGTGTTGTCGAATAAATACTTTTTGTTTAGATATTATAGTACAGGCAGTTTGGTTTGTAACGTTATTAAAATAAAAGAAAATCGAGTTGGTTGTGATTCGAATGTAAGGAAAAAATTGTGTTTTATTTTGTCTAGTCCCATTTTAATTTAAATATATATGATTTTGCCTCGTTCGGGTCCATCACAATACGAAAGAGCAAAACCATGGAAGAATTATTATTAATTATATATAATAAGTCAATAACATTTTTGACGGACTCTGTGGTTGACTGAAAGGAGATGTTGAGCTGTGCAGTTTTATTTTCTAAAAATCTGTAAAATTACTCTAAAATGATCAATAGTTGTAGGATATTGTTAGTTTTTGTGTAGTAATTATGTGTTTTGTGAGAAATGTGAACTGTATAGTCGAATGTGGCCTTTTGAGTTGTCACAAGAACTCCGTTGAATGGCACCAGCTGATAACTTACAGTTCTGCTGTGCTACACATAGGCTTAAGAAAATGAAGAAACTACATTATAATCTAAGATCAGGCTTAAAGGCCTAGCTGCCAAGCCATAAACCTAAATAAATAATTAGCTCTAAGTTTGATTTCTGGCATGAGAAATGTCGTAAATAAACTTTATTTACTATGGCCTGAGGACAGAGTGATCCGTTGTATAATTACCTATAACCCAAGTCTGTGTTTCTCTGCAGATTATTTAAAAAAATATTGTCAAAAAATGACATTAATTAGTTTTCTTTTAAATGGCAAAATAGGCAACATATATGTATTTGGAGGAACAAAGTAATATTAAGATGAAACATAAATATTTTAATGGCATAACCTTAGACCATTAAAAATGTTCGTAATTTGGCTATGAAACCTAAAAATTTAGATCGACAATATTTCGAAAACTTCTTAACACCTAAAACACCTATTTGTTATTGTATTGTATCTTTTTTTATTGAAAGTATTTTTGAAACTAGTTTGTAGTTCCTCAATTTTTTCAAAAACTTTCTACTTTATGGTTTAAAAATCGGCAGATAAGCACACACACTGTATATCCCCAAATTAAGCAAGTTACGCTTGTGTTATGGGTAATATATAACGGACCATTCTGGGACCGATCCCAGACTCCCAGACCATAGTAAATAACAGAGAAAATACGTTTCCGAAATTTACTATACCAGGAATCGAACCCGGAGCCTCTGCGTTGCAGCGAGGTAAGCCGGCAAAGGCTTAGCTCGCTCAACCACAGAGGCCGTCAGTTAATGGAAAGGGAGGATTTGCAGTTTATTGATTTAAATACTCAAAAACACACCTCTTTACCCTTACTGCACTTGTACACGTTATCCTTGAGAGCAAGCCATTGTGCCCGGTGTGCAATGTAGATGTGTTCGCTGAGATGCGAGTGAAGTACCCCCCAGAACAGCTTGACTTGGGGCTCGTCCAGCATCTGCTCTATACCAGCGCATAGGTTATACGCCCACTCGGCACGCACCGAGGGTTGCTGGTATCTGTTTCATGAATAACTTAATTTTATAGCAACGCTACATCATCAGTTGAAGCTCTCAAGCACTGCAAATATGGTATGTAAGAAAAAGGCTATACCTATTTGTCTTTGGAAACTGATGCCACCCATGATCAGAAGGCTAGTTCATACATCACACAGCGAGCCAGTCTTCTGCGCTCGTTTCCCATTGGCACGTACGTACTACCCGTGCGCAGAAGGTTAGCAGATAGCCTCATGATGTAACGCGTCGATGGTCAGTAGGGTTGACAAAAAAGGTTACATAAATAGTTGTTGCAATAAATTTATTATCTTAAATACTTTACATAAGTATTTACAATCATAGTGTGTAATATAATACAATAATAGTAAGTAGTCATCGGCAAACCTTTTGCGCACGGCTTATAATATGTAATGAGACTTTATGCCTATTTTTATTTAATTGAAAGTAAATTTCTATCCATAATAGAAACGCCTAACATAGCTCGCTCCATAACGCAGAATTTGTGGACCAATCTTGCCGTCAGTGTTTACGTCTCGGACCCGTAGGGCAGGACAGGTCAGGAATTTATAATAATAATAGAATATTAGGCAGGCCTATATTGTTGCCTGCGAGGGATGGGGGGTACGCACTTGGTATTGGATGGAAACACTATTTTTTTTAACTAAATGCTATTATTAACTTACACAGCCGTACGTGGTTCTTCTCCGCAGGGTTGCCGCTACACGCACAACTACCGATGCACTGTCCCGACGATAACATGTGTCACTCACAATACCGTCGCCGATATTGCGTAGACCACCTCCTGCTGCGCTGCTCACCTCCGAATATACAGCGCGTAGCTCGCTTCTCGATCTCCTTTTAAACTACACTAAACTCCTCCTTCACTGAACTGCCCACTAAACTCTTAACTAAACACTCCACTAAACTCGTCACCGTCTTCTATTAAACTTCTCTTCCAACTCTTCCGTATCGCACTTGTCGCTTCGCTGTCTTGAACTGAACTCCCCGGTAGGCGCGGCTTACGCTGCTTATATACCCGAAAAAATCTTGTGGAACCCATAATTCCGATCTTCTTTTATTTACTGCCTGTCCCTTTCTAAACACCTCTCTATCTCTGTCTTTTCTTTCCTGAACCTTTTTTTCTAGAATTTTGATCATCATCTATCCCTGTCTAAAATGGATCTGTCTTTGTCTTTTTCTTCTGGAATAACGTAACTCCTTAAGCCAACTAGATCGTTTCATCATCACTTGCCACAATATATATACGTAAGCTTATACCGGCAAAGACCGAAAATAACACAATAATAATCTGTAACATTAATCAAAGATTATTACACTAGAGCAATTACAATTATAACATTAAATATAGCACACTAATACATAGAAATATCAGGGCAACTCCAAGAGATCCATCCACGCTTATCAGGCGACGAGCAGCAATTGCCTTGCAATAATACTGCGACTTTAAAGGAGCAATTATCCACCACAATATATCCACTCTTTGACTAAAACTACTTCAGACTGCCTGTTGCAGACTGTCCGCTGTAGAATGCTCGTGTACACTGTCCTCTCTCTGCCCGAACACCGCGTATTTAAGGTCCTAGCGCGCCGCAGTTCCACTAGGCGATCGCTGTCGCTATGGTCGTGGCGAAAACGTCACTAATTACGTCATGATTTTCGCTCACGCGGCGCTCACTACGACCTATGTCAAAAGGTGGGTCGAATAATCGTTCCACTTGAGTTTACAATTGTGACGCCGGCAAGTAAGTAGAACGAGAAAAATCGCGGTCGTGAACGTGGTCGTTGCGAGTCTCTAATGGAACGTAGCCCCGGTAGTGCTTTGGCGCTACTTAAATTTCACAACCTTCATAAAATCAACTCCCGCCATCCAGATTAACTTCCAACTTCCGGTTACTCCATTTCCGACATTCGTTCGCTTGATATTACATGCCTCTACATTGACATCCGGTATTATGACTTCTGACATCCGTTTACTTCATAAAAGAATACTCTATATCCGGTTATTGACTACTTTCGTTATATTACTCTTACTTATTATTATTACTATTACTTAGGGTTACTCTACCATCCTAACGCCCAGGTTTTGCAACGCTTTCTTGAATTAAACGCCCAAAGTCCTTAAAAAAGGTTTCAATGGCGAATACGCAAGACTGAACTTTAAAAATTGTGCCTTACAGTAAGCAACCTCAGAAGTATGATCACACTCAACAGTCTTGTTAGACGTTAAGTCAAGAAAGTCAACTTTCTTTTGTTTTTATTGGCACTATTGCTTGGTCACGCACAAATAATAACCTCGGACATGTGTTTGGATACAGTACTTTATAAAAAGGCGATAAATAGAAACTAACAGCAATGTATAAAGTTGGGGTACTTAAAATGGTACCCTGGGTGTTTGGATTGGATTTGGTAATGGGTTTTATTCACTATTTCATTCAAGTACTTTTTTAAGGGCCGTGGGCGCTAACAGGCTTTAATAACAAACACGACTAAGCCCTCTCCCCAAATTGGTCGGTCGGTGGTATCAGTGAATTCAAATTACATTACGAAACCACTTACCGGTCCTCGAAATATTTAGTAACGTAATCCTGCATGGACACCTCTTTTCCATGCGCCAGCTTCCCTATCCAAATATCATTGATGATCACGCTTATCTCCCGCCTGGAAAGACGCAAGTTCCTCACTTTACCCTCGTAACGAAGGTAGGGAGGTATTGCTGGATCCATTCCCTGGAGAAAATTGTATAACGGAGTTGAAGTATGAATAGCATTTACAATTTCATTTATATTGCTTGATGCATGTAGACAGGCAGATGGCTCACCTGATGGAAAGTGGTTACCATCGATTATACACGTTTACATTTTGTATACTCACCTTGTCATCTCAAAAATAAATACCTAACAAATACAAAATTTTCGAGAAAAACGGGTTTTAGTATTTTATCTTTAAATAAATAGGCGTAATTTTTGAACCGAAAAGAAATTTACTGTAGGCTTTTTATAGGTTATCAAATGGAAACTATAATTTAATTATTATAATAATTTTTTTCTGTATTTTTTTGCTGCTATTTAGTAAAAGATTACCAGGCCATCAAAATATTCAAGGTGGTCGCTCTCAGCTGCTGGTCCCAGTTCTTTCAGCAACACTCGCAGTATGTCCTTCGAGGGCAAACCCTTTGCCAGTTGCCGCCACCTATGTATTATTACATATATTACTAGCTGTCCCGGCAGACGGTTGTCCTGCCCTGAAGAAATAAAAATTAGAACCCAATGTCAGCGCCACCTACCGGGTCTAATTATGATCCTAAACCATTCTCGAAGCCATCTGAACACACACAAAAAATTCATCGAAATCGGTCCAGCCATTTAGGAGGAATTCAGTCACATACACACGCTAAGAAAAATTTGATGTATAAGGATATATATTCTATAGTATGTTAGAATAATATTAATACTCAATGCAACTGATAAACTATCGTCTAGGAATGCACGCTCCTCCTTATTTACGCATTTACTATCTTCTTTATATAAGCTTCTGTATAGTTGTTTGCGGTCGTAAAACATTCGCAAAGCATTCGACTTTAAACTTTTACATAATGAAGCATATTAATACAAGAATGTTATGATATTTTACTAAGTTTCGCGACTCGTACACATTTTTATCTACGTTTTAATGGATATAAGTGCAGCATTTTATTTTTTAAATTTTAATCGACGTTTCGACCACTTGATGAAGTAGTATGGAGTATAGATAGATAGATGTATTTATTTACTATAATAAATCTGTAAATGGTTCGAGTTTGTAAACTGCGTTTAAAAATATGAAAAAAATCAGGGGAGATAATTCTGTTAGAGCACCACGTGAAAACTACAGAATGGATTTAAATAAAACTCTACACAGAGCTAGCTCATATCCTGGGGCGTAACTTAGGATACGTTTTATCCCGAGAAATGGCGTCGTTTCCGCGGGATAAATAACAATATCGAAAAGATAGCGCTGCGATCGCATCCTATTTGAAAACTGCTGGACGTACATGAATGACTCGACACAGAGTTGGCTTATCCTCCTAGCGCCCACGGTGCTTAAAAAAGGACTTCAATGAAGTAGGGACTAAAGCCCAGCACCAAATCTAATTTCATCAAATGACCGCCCAGGGTACTATTCTAAGTACCCCAACTTTAACAATTGCTACTAATTTCAAATTACCACTTTTTTATAATGTGATGTCTCCGAACGTATGTTCGAGGTATTTTTTTGTGTATGACCAAGCAACAGTGCTAACAAAAATAAAAGAAATTTGTCTTTTTTGACTTAACATCGAACAAGATCGTCGAGTATGAAAATAATCTATACATATAATAAAACTGTAGAGGTCGAATTTCTGTACAATGGAAAAAAAATGCTAAAAACCGAGCTAGGGGGATGTAAGAAATGAAATAGAACTATTTTAGCTTTTTTTTAAATTTTTGTTTCTCTGTTTGTCTGTCTGTTTGTACCGGCTAATCTCCGAAACGACTGGACTTATGTAAATGAAATTTTGTATGGTGGTAGCTCATATCCCTGGTCAACATATAGGATACTTTTGATCCCGAAAAATTAAAGGGTTCCCGTGGGATAGTTAAAAAACCGCATCACGCGGACGAAGTCGCGGGCATCAGCTAGTGTATTCATAAAATCTTTAGCATTTGTGTGGATATGCTTATTAAAAATAGGTGCTTATATACTATATTTGCTATTTACATCAAAACTTTATAAGGATCTGAGATATAGTAAAAATTATCTTAATTCAAAATTTAAGACCTTTTAATAGATATTTGGGTTAATGAAGACTATCATGATTGTTTCGAATGTTTTATATCCCGAATACACTTAGGATACTTTTTATCCCGATAAATGATGTCGTTTTCAGAGAACAGATAGATTAGCTAAACAGATGGTGCTGCAATCGTATTTTTTCAATTCACTAACAAATACCTAGGGTACTATCATAGAAACAAGTCATTCGTTGTATTACTTTTCAAATCAGGTTGGCTTCGACTCATCGTTATGTTTTGCTAGGCAGTTGTTTACTGTATGGACTAGTTTCTTTGTTAATAGTATAAGTGCGTACAAAACCGAATAAAGTTTTTGTGTAAGTAAAATAAAACTACTGCCTAGGGCTTGACACACGGCGCCGCACTTATAACCGTTAAATCGGAGTTTCCACCACTACTAAATGTTAATTATCAGTTCCTCCCCTTTTTATCTTTCTTAATCATTACTATCAGACTGAGTCTGAAAACTGTGGCTGGTTTTAGTTAGTAAAATTATTAAAGGCATGCTATCTATCAGAATTTCGTAAGTTGCCTTTACCTGTCTCTTCCACCTCCAATGAAGTCCGAGCACAAGTCCCACTGCGGTCGTGGAGTGCCAGCTCGCTCCAATTCAGAGCAACGCTCCTTGACGTCAAACAACTCTTCTTCAATACTCTTTTTCTGAGCTATACAAAGATATTAATATAAAATACCGTAATTAAAATGTTGGGTCATTTTACATTATTTATGTAAGTATAATCTTTTGTGAGTTAAACTTTGACTAGAAGTTATAATTAAATTGTATTTTCGTTTTTGTGTAATCCATTTTCATAAACGAACTTTATTTATTTTGCTCTGGGTTCTGGTGGGTTCCAGATCCAGATTGTCTATTGTATCCATAACACACGCGTAACTCTCTTACCTTACAGAAATACAATGTATAGTAGGAGTAGTCATTTTAGATTAGATCCATGTAGAATGAGGACGGCAACTCAGCATAAAGCTGTGTTGGAGTTTACTCCAGCACAGCGCTGATTTTCAATGCCGACCCCGCCTCATTGATTATTAGTTGACCCATCCACCACAGTAAATGTAACAAGTAACTAAGTAACAATAAATGTAATAAGAAAGAGAATAGTAAGGAATAAAATACATTTTAAAAATATCAAAAAACGGCTGGTCGATGGCACAGGCGACTGGAAGGCTGGAGCTTACCTCGCCCAAATAGTAAGTGTATGTATTCAGGAGGTAACGCTGCCAGCCTTCTAGGCATACTACACAGAGACAGTGGTCTGGTCAGGCTGGACGGATTGTAGTTTATAGTGTTTTATTATAGTGTATAAATTTGTTAGGAGTTTTTTTTATTTGTAGTTATAATACAGTTATAGTTATAATACATAAACCACTGATGCGTGTGTTTTTGCTATCTTATTGTTTTTTTTATTTTCTCTTTAAGTAAAGCTTTATGAGTGTGACATTGATTAACACCTACTTGTGACTCTTTTCAAATTATCTTTCAAAATTTCTATTTCTTCTGCGTTAGTTTTTATTTTCTTATTTAATTCACAGTTCTTCGTATCTAGGATGTCATATTCTCTCCTCGGAACCGTATCAGCGTACTCGTCCATCATCTTTTTCAGCTCAGTTTGCGTGCGTGATAGTTGTTCCCTGCAAATAGACAATTAGTTGTTTTAAAATGAGACTCTAACTTTGATACTCTTAGTTCTTTAGCATATATAGCCTTATCATCATACGTTTGGCGTTAAATCCCGGTTGCATTACCGTGTTCGCTGTCCTAAAGAAAGAAAAAATTATTGCAATTTTACATGGTATATTTTTTTAGAGTTTTAGGATTAGGGAGTTTCATAGACTAACTAATATATATGACGCGGGAGGGACCTCCGTGGTGTTATTAAAGACTGTGACCTCAGGAATGCCGACGTCACCATTGTTGGTTTCTTGGTGACGACCCATATTTTAATATTTGAGTCCTCGAAATAGAATTTCAAGAGTACTCGGTGTCGTATATTCCAAGAGCGTCACGACGTCCCAGAGAGGTCCGTCTCGTTCGGCGACTCGAGCAATAATGACCGAATTTTTTTATTGGACTTGACTTTATGTTGTTGGTCCGAAGACCTCACAACTTTACCGGGGTTTTCGGGGCGAGTGCCTTTGCGAAGCGAAGGCGCTCGAGCCCGGGAGGCAACTTGCTCGAGGGGGCTCCCTAGGGAGTTTCACCTCGGCTGGACTGTTGCCATGAGAGGGGGATGAATCTAATGATGCCCACCATAAGGCGACACAATGCACTAATTGAGAGCGGGCGACGGGTAATATAAAGCCCGAGAGGAAGGATCCCGGCGGACCGGGATCGGCGGTTCGCGGTGGCCTATACTATCTTACTGCCGTTTCGCAACGTGTTATGGCTGGGAGAGAAGAAACGGCGAAAGAAACTTCCCAGCAACACGTCTAGTCTATCCTATGGGGGCTGTGTCTCTGGCGTCCCTCGCGGGGACGTGGAGAGATCGTGATTGGCGGCGTCGACGCCGCCGTCTGTGTCTGTCTGTCGGTGCCTGCCAGCCTGCCGTCCTAACCGCGGGCGGGCTGATCCGAGCCAGCCGTTTTGTGATATCGTCGACCTTGTCCATGAGGATGTTACGCGGTCGTCGCACGAGAGCCTTTCGTCGAGGCTTATAATCGGACGCGGACACGACGAGGGGATTTCGATGGTGCGGCGCTAGATCGAAATACTTACGCGAGAGCGACGTAATGTAGTTTTTGATGGAGGGAAGCTCCAGATCGCGGTGGATGTCGACGTTACGCATATAGAGGGGAGCACCGACGGCTCTGCGCATGAATTTATTCTGAACGATTTGCAGTTTCTTTAAAAGGGCAGGCTTGGCATGGCCGAATACCACACTCGCGTATGTCATGATCGGGCGGATGCATGTTTTATATAGAGTAAGCTTGTGTCTGAGGGACATTTTGCTTCGTTTATCTATCATGGGTGCTAGACGACCCATCACAAATCGCGCTCTATTCCGGACTATAGTGATAATGACCGAATGCCGACAGTGTGGCCGTATTTATAGGGTTCGGCACACGTGTACGTGATCACAAGTTTTTAGGTTAAGTATTGAAATTACAATTAAAACATGTCGTTTTACGTTAATTTCACATTACAATAAACTCATGGTAATTAAATAAATTATTATTGTTTTTGTAATACGTTAATTGTTGTATTTGCGCCGACATATACTATTCTAAAAAATACTAATATCATGGAGAGTGCCTTTTGGGCGTTGCCCTTTCCGAACTTACGTTTGGGTCGGGGGCGGCAGGACAGCCTCTGTAGTTAGCGGGTGACCCGCTTGGCCGCAGAGAATGCAGCTCGGTGGCTCCGGGAGTCCCGGGTGCGTGTGCACTCCGAGGTCTCGTGGTCGCCCAGGCACTTGACGCACCTGGGACGGGATTGACAATGTAGGGCAGAGTGCCCATAAAGTTGGCAACGATGACACTGCCGCAGTGTATGTTTTTCGTGTGGGCGTTCCACACGAAGGCCAGAGAGGCCACAGACCTTCTCAAGTTCGAAGATCTTTCCCCTCTGGGGAGAGGTCGAGGACAACCAATACTAAGTTTAGAGGAGACTTTGTTGCGTCGCCTCTGTGCATACGGTGCACTTCGTGCACCGGTACAGCTTGGGACTTAAGGTCCTCGAGAATGTAGGAACACTCGATTTCCTGTGGGAGTCCGCGGATTACAGCCCGAAGGCGTTTTTCTTCCGGCAGGGCATAAGTGTAGTAACTGATTTTACGGTCACATAACAAGGCTGCAATTCTTTTTCTACGCTAATATTATAAATTTGAGACGCACTTTTCACTGCACTGTCACAGAAAAAAACACAGATCGACCGGGTGAACGAACGAACACAACGAACACGAATAACGGACAGCCGAGGCGGAGCGAGAGACGTGCGCGCGCGACGAACGACAACGGGCGAATGAATAATGACCGAATGCCGACAGTGTGGCCGTATTTATAGGGTTTTCAATTTTGTTTTTTTATTTGCGCCGACATATACTATTCTAAAAAATACTAATATCATGGAGAACAATTCTTTTTCTACGCTAATATTATAAATTTGAGTTTCTTTGTTTTTTACGCTTTTACAGTTACAACTATGTAACAAATCTTCACGAAATTTTGTATAATTAGGCGTATGCACACATATATGAGGTGAGGTTGTTATAAATAAATGCGTATTCTAGGGCTACGTTCCATTAGAGACTCACACGACCACGTTCACGACCGCGATTTTTTCCGTTCCACTTGCTTGCCGGCGTTACAATCGTAAACCCAAGTGCAACGGTTATTCGACCCACCTCTTGACATGGGTCGTTATGAGCGTTGTGTTATCGAAAATGATGACGTCATTAGTGCCATTATCGCCACGACCACAACGACCGCGGTCGCCTTGTGGAACGGCTAACGGAGCATTTTGGGCGTTGTGAGCTACTAATGGAAAGCGTTATAGAAAACCAAGTTCAATTATTCACCCATATGTACGTACATACATGATATTAAAAGGAGTAACGCATCGTGGGTATGGGTGATGGAAGACAATTGCCACTCGGAGCGCGTCGCATGACGTTCGATGCAAGTGTCCCCACAGGCGTATAGAAAAGGAAATAAGGTACAGTTGAGTTCATTAATATATAATCATTACAAAGGATTCATATTACAACCAATAGAATGTTACAAAATATCTTTACAATCTGTAGATCATTAAAATATCATCATACAATCGGTTCGTGGTGTTCTTCGAACGCAACTATTAATTTTTGGTACTGACAACACTAGGACGGCCATTTTAGGTAATACAAGAGGTTACCTTTATGGTAACCTCTTGTGTTACCTAAAATGGTATAATAATTTATGACCATTAGCATTATTTGCTATATAAGCAAGGCAGATATTTTTGAATCCTGACATTTCCACAAGTCTAGGATATACTTGTGGAAATGTCATTGACCGGAATGTTTCTTATATAAATTAATTTAAAACTTAACCACAAATTATTGATGTGTTTATTGTAAGGATATTTTGTAACATTCTATTGCTTAAAATATTTTTAATCCTTTGCAATGCTTATATATGAACCCGACTGTACCTATAATCCAGAGTAAGTACTGTTCCCAACGGATAGACGAATATACATGAAAAGATGACGCTCTGATCGCGTTTTATTAGCCACCTTTGCAATTCACTATCAAATACATCTTTATTGCAACGACAATGACAATGCAATTTTAATGTATTGCCCTTATGTTTAGTTCCTCCGTTAGATGGCGTCACGGTTATTATTTATTTTTTGTTTTAGACTTTGATTCCTCATAAATCTTACCTGCATTTGTCTAATGCTATCCTGAGAACCACTGGATCGCCATACGCGTCGTCAAATGGTACAGAACTACCGTCCAACTCTTTCATTTTCAGCTGCAGCCCCAGGTTTTCGAAATAGAGTGTATATCGTGCGTCCCTCTCTCTCATTAAGTTGAGGTAGTCGGAAAAGTTTTCGTCTTTAAGCTATTAACAAAATTTAAGACAGAAATATAAAAAATAATTACAATATTATACAGAAAACATGAACCATATCCGCGCAGAAACGGCGAAAAATATTATTGTTTGCAACTGGACATCTTGTCATGTATGAGACGACAAAACAACCCACAGCCAGGTGATAGAATATTTGCCCGTCTGGATGGCTATCAGCCCTGGTCTAAGAGTGCCGTCATAACAACTTTGTATTCTGACTTCAGTTGAAGACTTCCAGTTCCCCCTTCGAGGGAAGCAGCACATTTGATTTTGCCAATGTGCATAAGCGACGATAATCAGTTTCCGTCAGGTGGGCCTTTCTGCCTGTGTGCTGTAAGACTGGCTACCTGACAGATGCTACCAATGTACTCCCAGCCTTAACTTGGTCGCTGATGCCAGAATACAACATAAGATTATTATGGCGAAACACTCTATACCAAAGACAAAAGTTATATAGGTATCTCTGTACTCTGATTTTTAATTACCTGGACTAAAATGACTATGGACTAAAATAAATTATTTTAATCCAATTGTGGTGACATTGATCCATGCTTTGGAATGCCTGAGTAATTACGCGAACAATGGCGTCAAACCAAGTGAAGCATTTTTTAGAAACTACGCGTGTGCGTAACCTGAAGCATTTTTAAAAACTTGTGTGCGTAACCTTATGTATTGTATACATGGTTTGCATGTGTGTAGTTAATAGTCCACTGGAAACTATTTTAAATTTATCCGTAGTAATTCGATTATTTATTACTAAGTTCTCACAACGCACTGCGATGCTATTGGCTTCGTTTAGCCGGCTTCATTCTGAGATCTGGTGGCTCGGTCTATTTTGTTCAGATGGTAACGAAGACAAAAACAATACAAACATTGATTACGACGTCCACAACCACATTTCGCAAACCTTTCCCATATCTTTACGCATTTTGGACATCTCTAAAGTCAACTTTAAATTCTTTTCCCGCAACTCTTCGTTTTCTTTTAAGATCTGTTTAATTTTTTCATCTCTTCGATTCTTTTTTGATGATATTCCAAAGACTTTCTGTAATATTATACAACTAGATTTAGATTTAAATGGAATTGTGTAAGTGCTTGGCAGTCGACGCACACCAAAAGGTTCCGCAGAGACATAGAGGTAATAAGCGCGTCCGCATCGACGTCAATTGTCTTTCTTTGTTCTTATTATTATTTTTTACGAGCTCCTTCATTATGTGTAGCTGAGAGGCTGAGCAAGACCTAAATTTCATGTGAGCAACATATATTTTGCAAGGTCTGGTATAACGCAAAAAGATGTATCTGAAAAACAATTGAAACTGATTACTGGCACTGGCCCGCGGAGGGTTTCCCGTTATAATTTACCATGAATGTCGCTAGCCGAAATATAAAAAGAATTTGATATGAGTCAGGATTATTGTTTTACAACGAATACAAAATTGTGAAAGTGAAGTGAAAACTTAGAACTTATAGTAAAATTTGAAATTTCATAATGTTTGGATTATAACACTATTTCAAGAATGCACAGTATATACACATTGAACTTTTCACTAAATCCATTCCATTTCACTTATAAGATATACACAGCACTAATGTTGCACAATACGTCAGATGTATAGCCACAGATATACTGCTATAAGCACAGACTATAGCCGACGCATTATAAACTGAGGCTTCGGGTCATAAATCATATTTATCTGTCTGTCTCGCTCGCACTTACAGGTCTTATGGAGAGGTGTAGTGATGTGCGTAAGAATTGTAGAGGTGCATATCGATAACGGGATCGTTATGCTAAATTATGTTAAGTATTAATAGGAATAATTTTTCGCGAAAATAAAAGTTTTTAATTTGTAAGATAAAATGTTTGTTTCGATGTAATCATCTGTATAGATCGTAATGTGGCCCTGAAAAAGGCCGTTTTTATATTTTCTAGGGATAATTCTTAGTTCTTCAAAAATCCTCATCCGTATCTTCCCCATCTGTGTCATCTTCCTGTAGGTTAATTATCAGAGGTGGTGCTTGATCTCTTAAAATAGTTTTCCTTAAGTCCTTATCCTGGAGCTCCTCGGCATTTGACCCAGTCTTCTTGAGTAACATTATCAATAGCGTCGTGGAGAAGAATTAATCACGATGACGCATCGACTCCGCGTGCACAGGTAGCTAAGTATCGATAACTGGTTGCATTGCGTGCACATTCCTACTGTCAGTGACATTTATTGCCCGATGACACAGTTTAAAATGCGTCGACTATAGTATTGTACCAAGGTAGCTGTAAGCATGTCGGTGACGCGAACGTACGGGATTTCACTCATCCAAAGAGCGTCTAACGCGCACAGCACACGGCTGCTGCGCATGCGGCAATCATGAGCATGTCGGTGACGCGAACCCATAACATTTACCCCTACCAAAAAAAACTCAACGCGGCTAAAGAAGTTTTCATTTCAAAAACCGTTTCGCCATTTTAAACACGACAAAATATGTTACTCTTCCTGTCTTTATGGTGCGAGGCCGTAGGCGACGGCCCACGTCGCCCACGCGTTACGCCACCTCTGCTGAGATTGTTAGCAGAAAGGATAGGTCATGCTTTCTGTATTGTGTGCTCTTACTAACATTGCTGTAAAAGCTTCTTCTCCGTAAGGCTCTGGATCCATAAAAGAGAGAGGATAATAGGTGGAGGGTCCAAACCAACCTCGAAATTGAGAATCTCGTGGCCGAGCCCAACATAACTTCAATATACAGACACGGCACGTTTAGAATTTTATAATATTATAGATAGATATCTATCTATCTATATATTGAAGTTATTTAAAAAAAAACAACTGAAATTGACTATATAAACGATGGATAACGTGATGCAATTTTTTTAGATTTCTTGTCTGTTTGTTCGGGATTCACGTAAAAACTACTGGGTCGATATCGATGCAATTTTCGCTGATCGACTGCTAATTCTTAGACTTAAAATCTGCGCTATTTTTTATCCCGGGAACCCCGCGGGAATTTCAAGTCAAGCGTGGACGACGATCACGTAGACCGGATGGGAGAGGATCGCAGCGTGAGGAAAGCATATTTGGGACGACCGGTAGGTCGTCGGCCGGTCTCTAGAAAAACAGAGTGGAGGCTGACCTGTCCGAGTTTCGAGCCAATATTTGTTAAAAAATAGCATGTTCTTCTTTCGGAGGCCAAGACCCACTTTGGGTCGCTGAGCCAACGGAGTAAGTAGGTATAATATTCTTAAATAAATAATGATTATATGCCGAGTTTCCTTAGGATAGGTATTCATTATTGGAAAAGAAATCACATGTATGTATTATAAAAGGCTGAGAAAGAAAAAAAAGTGTGCGTCTCGGGACGTCCGACAGACTTAAACTAATCTAAGTTGAACTATTTAACATTAAAATTGTTTAACTTGAGAAAAGCTTTTTTTTATATTAAATAGTTTTGCGTTTGACCACGACTACATCCAATTCCGGACGATGATGCAGTCAAAGATGGATGGAGCACGCTTACCTACATAGTACCTATTCACACGAGACTTGAAGATACCCTGGTTGTACTTTTCGGGAAACACGGATTCTGGAGGGCATTCCACAATTCTGCCATACGTAAAAGGAACGTGAAGGCTAAACGTTTAGTACGCACTGGTAGCGTTTCCACTGTGAAAGTATGGCGAGACCAGAGCGCCTTGTGATCCGAAGATGGAATGTTGTAGGGGGAATCAGGTCGAACAGTTCAACCGCACACTCTCCGAAATGAACCCTATAAAAACCGATAGACTAGCAACCCGGCGTCGATGCTGTAGGCTTTGAAGCCTTGTATTGACAAGTTGGTCGCTACCAATCAACCTCGTGGCTCTTCTCTCATGTGACTATAGCGCTTCAAGCTGGTATTTGGCTGAGTCGTCCCAAAGGTGAGAACAGTACTCCATGCAAGATCTTACTTCAGCACAGTAAAGATTAAGCAGTTGCTCTACAGTGAAGTACCTCCTCACCTTTAAAAGTATAGTCAGCTTTTTAGCAGCCAGCTGAGCTACGCTTCTAGCTTAGGTTATTACTTAAATTTTATGTATATAGCGCGTGGGTTACAGTGAAAGAGCCTGCGTATCGCTGCTGAATGCGTGAGAGAAAGGGAAGCCAGACAGACTGGCGTCGTAACGCGTTACGTAACGAAGCGGTTTACCCTCTCATAAGAAATTATCACTTCAATAATTTGCAGTTAGACATGATGAGTTTCTTGCCAATTCTCTCCGTAAAACAGCAATAACATGTTGCGAACTGGTGTACAAAGAAAGTGGCACTTAACTTTTAACTCGTATATTTGTCCTCAAGTTAAATACTTTACATTTTTTTAAAGTATGAAAAATTGTGACCACAATTAGTAACAACAAGTAGATAATATATTAACTTGGGTCAATACAGAAAAGCGGGTCTATTATCAATGGTACTTAATACCTATCGGAATTTCTAGGTAGCCGCCGAGCAATTGTGATTTGAAAACAGGAGATAATGATGCTCTCAGTTAGATTAATATCAAAACAATATTACATCAGATTTCGTTTAGATGTAGTTAGAAATTTAATCTATACTATAATAAATCTGAAAATGGTTCGAGTTTGTACAATGCGTTTGAAAATGTGAAAAATATAAGGGGGGATAATTCGGACCAGGAGATTCCGAAAATGCATGAAAATTTTTAGAATTTTTGTCTGTCTGTTAGAGCATCACGTGAAAACTACTGAACGGATTTAAATGAAACTCGACATGGGGCTAGCTTCTATCCCGGGACGTAAGTTAGGATACTTTTTATCCCGATAAATAACGTCGTTTTTGTGGGATAGACGAAAATAGCGAAAAAGGTGGCGCTGCGATCGTATCTTTTTTGGAAACTACTGAACGTATGTAAATTAAACTCGACATAGAGCTGGCTTGTAACCCGAGTTAACACTTTGCTAAAAAATATTTAGTATTTCCTACTTTTGGAATAATATTTTGATGCGAATTTCTCAAATATATATGTACATAATCGGCAGAGAAGCAAACATTGTATATCACTAAGCTTACTATGCTTGTATTATCGAGTAATAATATACAATAGACTATACACACATACACACGCGCGCGCATTCTGGGACCGATCCCGGACCATAACAATTAACCGAAAGCTCGTCTACGAAATTTATCATGCCAGGAATCGAATCCAGAGGCTTTGCGTTCTGGTGTACTAAGCCGGCAAAGGCTCAATACCCTCCACCACAGAAGCCATCGATATATATAATGGCTGCCTCATTACTTTTTAACACAGGAAACATTATGCAAGAGGTTCTTTTATTTATAGAACTGAAAATGTACTTAACATGGCATTAAAAGAATAACTTCAGCATGTGGAGAAAACAAAAACAGGTGTGATTGATGAATAATAAGAAGCTGTTACAACATTCTTTATGGAGATGTTCTTAATGCCTTCTTTACAAAATATATAACAAATTTTGTAGGTACGAAACCATATAAGCCTACGTTGATAATAATATCAACCTATACACAGCTTTTTAGGAGCCCATTGTAGCAGGAACAGATAGATTACCATTTGGCTAAGAATGTTTACACAGACAGCTACAAACATGGTACAATATTTAGTTCACAGATTCGTTCAAGATGTTTTGTTTTAACCATCATCCTTATGTTATTGATATAATATGGTAACTTATTGTCAGGGTAACTAATATTTACAGAAGAAAACTATACATCACAAAAAAACATGTTTATTCCGTTTGGTTTACACAGAACATTGTTATTAGTTCACATAAAAAAAAGGAAAGAATTGGTACATAAAGAGAAATTAATGCACGGAGGGGTTGTAAGCCTCCTCCGGTAAAATCTCGCGAACATGTGGTGGGAATACAGGGCACGGAAAAATATATTATACATGCGACCTGCCACCGAGAGAGCCATACATGGACTGTCGACTGCATCGGCCTTGGGTCAAAGCTACTCTTCTACCCTTCCCCCTCTTGTTTCTTGAACCTATTTGGCCATTTGATACAACGGCCCAAACGGGTTACAATAAACTGTAATAATATTGTTACATGCCGTCAAAGATAAGCGCACAGCTGCCTAATGTAAGCGCCGCTTATTGTCTTCACCGGATTTAGTTATTCTTTTGTGTTTTGAATTTGTAATTAAGAAAAACATGCTGTTGTCTTTCTACTTGTTTTATAACCATCATTAGCGTCGAACTAATCCCTATTGTTATTGTTTTCGACTTTGTGGACGTTTGCAGGTGTGCAAATTAATATTTCTTAGAAACTCAGTGTGCGCGGCCAATTTGTTTGTACTGTGTAGTTAGTATAAGACGATGCCCGAATGGAGGAGCGGGCAGTTAAGCGATGACTAAGAAACGAGTAAGACGTTCTCTAGTACTCTCGATTAGCGATAAAGACGACGGACTTGGCGCGTTCAAACTGTATTGAATCGTGCAGTGTGAACTGGTTGCATCCAGTTTTATTTGTATTTGTTTGTACAGTTCTAATAAATTCTATAGTAGTTCCAACGGCATTTTTAATTAGAGTCCCTGTAGCTCGTAACAATATGCACATTAGGTTGGTAAAAATGACCAAGTAGTCCATGGGTGTGTTAGCTAATATGACTTGTGCATGGGTATAGGCATTATTCCCTATGGAAAGTAAGAACAATTAAAAAATAATTTCTAAAATTACAGGTGAATTTGATATTTAGAAAAAAGCATATATATAAGTTTTTGATAGTTTATTGAATACATTTTATAAACATAACAAAACTAAAGTAATATTCACATTTTCTTCCAGTTCTTCTACATTATAATTGTTTATAATCCAATTAAACTTATAATTGCTTTTTCAGTAGAGGTTTGAAGTTGCTTATAAAATAAATCAATATTTTCAGCAGTAGCAATAACAAATTCCATAAACTTTAAGTATCACCCATCACTTCAGTTTCTTTCTCTCAAGCCAAATATCAACTTGGGTGCGAATTCTTGAGATATCAGCACCATATGTCCTACAGCAGCCTCCCACATACCTGACCCCTAATTCCAACCATTCCTCGACAAAGCTCTCCAATGCCTCACATTTATCTCTGTCAATCCAACCCAGATGAGGATTGTATTTTTCCCCAGAATTAGGATATGTTATAAATGGTATTGGTGAATCTCTTCTTTCATCATTTATCCCTTTGAACAACTCACTTACTATATGTGGTGAACAACAATTCACTCCTATGGCTACTAATTGATTTGGATTTAAAGTCCAACATCTTTTTACTACATCTTTAAAGTTTTCTCCATGGGCTAAAGAAGTCTCATCTTTACAACTAAATGACAACCAAGCTTTCATATTTGGAAACTCTTTCAACATTTCTACAAGCACTTCAGCCTCTTTCTGACAAGGAATTGTTTCAAAGGCTAGTAAATCCACACCACCTTCAATCAATGCCTTGATTCTAGGTGTGTGCCAAGATTTCATAGTCTCAGATGGTGTCAAGTCAGCATAAACGCCAGTATACTCTGATCCATCATGTAAATAAGCACCGAATGGACCCACAGAGCCGACAATTATAGGTGCTGCATTGATCGGTGTAGTATCTTGACATTCTTTCAAATATGTATCTCTTGCACGCTTAGCGAGGGTTACAGCTTGACAAATTAATTTGTAACTGTCCTCTGATGATAATCCAAGGTGTTTCTCGAACCCTCCAACGGAAGCTTGATAAGTGTTCGTCATAATCAAGTCGGCACCGGCACGCAAGAAATCTAAGTGAGTGTCGACCACATCTTCAGGGTTTGATTGGAGAAAACGCGCGCTCCAGAGCGGGTCGCCGTCTGCTGTCGTACCAACATGGCAAGAGAGTTGTGAAGAAAAGCCTCCGTCCAAAACTAACACCGTTGGAATATTATCAACAGTAACTTCTGCCATTATTATTTTTTTTAATATTTTACTGTAGATAGATTAATAAGTATAGATATTTTTTAGCTAAGAAAGAATGTTTAATTTACGACAAGAAATATGACACCCACTATTGTATAGATAAAATTATTGAATGGAATTTGAATTACCTATCTATATGGACCAAAAACATTTTATAGTTTGACAGTAGTAGTAGCTGAATTCCCCAGAACGGCAGGCAAAGGAATCTTTAGTCCATACAGCCAATTCTGATGTATAAGTCTTTGTATAGTAGTGCAGTTGTATTGTAGGCTATATCTAACACCATTCAACGGAGTTCTTGTGAAAACTCGAAAGGCCACATTTGACTATACAGTTTATATTTCTCACAAAAAGACGTAATTACTACTCAAAAACTATTTATATCCTACAACTATTGTTCATTTTAGAGTGATTTTACGCATGTTTAGAAAATAAAACTGCACAGCACAACGTCCCCTTTCAATTGCCGCCAAAAAATCCTTATAGTTTGACAGCTTTGACACTATTAATGACTAAAATGGTAAAGTCAATGTCCAGTAGTAGTGTAGTAGTAAAATTTTTGTTCTTCATTATTTAAAGAACAGGCAAAGATCCTAGACCATATAGCCTTTGAAAGTCAATGTCATAAGTCGATGTGGTATTTTTATGTTCTTTAGTGTAGAAATGGTTTGAAAACAAGTGTTTCGTACAAAATAATATTGAAAATTTTATGTTATTATAGTAAAAAGGCCCATTCGCTATCCTGTAGTACAGTCCTTCAGTGAGCGGGGCTTGCAGGAGTCTAGAAGCATTCTTCTTAGTTTTGCAGGACGCAGTGCAGGCTGCAAGAGCATTCACAGTCTTGTATTACGGGACAGACTGCTAGCAACTAGGCGGATTGCCATGTAAAATCGTGAATGGGCCCTTAATTAAAAATACTAGAAAAATAAAGATTGTACTTACATCCTGTATGATAAATTGCAAAATGCGTTCATCTCGTATGCTTAGTGAATTATCATACGCATGCTTAATGTTTTTTAAAATACTGTAGTAAGTTGCTGAATAATCAATTAAATTTGAAAATGCTTCCTCATGAATCTAAAAGATGTTAACAGCTATGAAGAAATTTTACTTCATATTTACTATAGTTATATATAAATAAGCTTTTCTTACCTCTAACACCTTATCAAAATAAAATTGTTGTTTTTCTACAGAATCACTTTCTATTTTTTTAATGTGTTTTAACTTGGCAGTGATTGTAATTTCAATATCTTTTAAGTATTTTGGAATAGAATGCATGTTTGAAATTATGTTGTAAGGCAGGCACAAAGTGTTTTATTTGCTAAAATATTAGATAAATTTAATGAGTTTCGTTACCCTAGCAATTATCTATCAAGTTCAAGTAAAATATTAAGAACATATCGAATTTTAACGCCAATGAAAGAAGTTAATCTTTTTTAATAAAAAGAATGTTTTTATTCATCGGTTTTACATGAAAATTCATCATTTACCACTAATTAATAAATTATGATCTTTAATTACCGGTATTCTCTATGGTAGAACGTAACTGCTGCCATCTAGGAACAATACAAAACTAGTTTGTGACGTCATTGACATGACATGAAATTACGGAAATTAGAAATGGCTGCGATAGGTAGTGGACGGGGAACGATGGATTCCCAAAATCAAGTGCAAAGTGATACTGTAGATCGTTTAAAATTGCTTTATCCAAATGTGAACGAGGAAGAGACACCTTTACCACGTTCTTGGAGTACCAAGGATAAATTCAGCTACATTGGATTATCGCAAAATAATCTCCGAGTGCATTACAAAGGTAATAAGTTTCAAGGTTTGTTTATGGATTAATATTTTGCAAAACTCTTCGCCAAAGCATTCAGCAGCTACATACATACGAATGGCGAGAGTTTTGGCTAGTTTATGTAATCATTTAGGCCTCTGACGTGTCATAACACCTGGCTAGGTGGACGAACGAGTAGTATAGTCAAACAAAGAAATCAGCTGATCGTTCGTGTTTGTAACAACAAGCTAAATAAGCGATTTTTGTCCTAAAACTTATTTAAATCATTTTTCAATCACTTTTGTTAGCGTCGTTGTTGCTTTAATTAATGTTTAGAGTTTGGATGATTTTATCGTATTACAAGGTCTCCTCCTTTTAAAATGGCAGATGAAAGTAGGAATGTTATTTAATTATTTTCTCCAATAAACTAATTTACAACAACTTTTGCATATTCGTTTAGTTTTAATTAAAAACAATTATATATTTCACAAAAACTCATATCAAATATATTGTTTATTCTCATCTAGTTTTTAGGTGAATAATAATAACTTTTAACAAAATACATTTATTTCAATGTTCAAGTTCAAATTTGCAATGTTAAAATTTATTAATCAACAAAGCTCAAGAAGTATGTCGAAAGTGGTTTGTGTCTGTTAACTGGATGAAAACAACATCTGTAAAAGAAAAAAGCTTATCATGGGTTTTGCTATAATACTCTTTTTGAAAGGGTCAGTTTATTTTTCAACTGAATGCTTTTTGGCTCTGTGTTATAATTTAGTACAATGATAAATATATACTATAGTGTATATTTTATAATTATATATATCTAATATATAAAATTCTTGTGTCGCAGTGTTTGTTATCAAACTCCTCCGAAACGGCTGAACCAATTTGTATGAAATTTTGTGTGCATATCGAGTAGGTCTGAGAATTGGCCAACATCTATTTTCATAACTCTAAATGATAAGGGTGACCCAGCCCTAAAAATATTTTTTTATTTTTTTGACAAAATTTCTTGTTTATATTTTATTATGATTTAGCATTGCAAATTCATACATCTTCAAATATTCACCCTTCTATGATCAACCCTTATTTAATAATTTAACTTACTTAAAGTTACTAGAAATAATTGAATGGCAAAGCAATGTTTGCCGGGTCAGCTAGTAAGCATATAATTGTAGCTAGGTATAATTATTCATCATTTCAAAACCACTGTGGGCCAAAAGCGGCTGCCTTTGGAGAATTACTTGACACATGTCTCAATATACTGGTGGTTGCAAGACATGGCATAAAGCTTAATTTTATTTTGACACTTGTCATGTTTATCATACCAATCTATAAAAGTGACTTCTTTAGGCCCTCTAATATTCAGAAAGTATTAAAAAATAATGCATTATTACAGCACTTTTTATATAAGGGCAATAGGGTTTGTGGTGCAGATTTAGGGGTCCTACATTCTCTTCAACAGTCATCTATCTATTAATATTTAAAAAGAAAATGTAGGAGCATGTTTCTCCGTTATTCCATTGTTATAATGTGCACATTGGCTCAGAAAACTGCTTAAGCAGTATATTTTCCACCAGCTTCTTTGCATTACCGAAGACTTCTTGGAGCATCTCCAACATTGGTACCTGGGGCACCTCCCTAATCAATCTTATAATTTTTTAAACAGAAGGGCTAAATGGCATTTCACAAATATGTGCTGCATCTTTTAAAGTATAATAACATGATATGTATTCCCCAATAATCTTAAAATAAGCTAAGAAAGACTGAATAGCAGAAGAGAAACAAACTGATTAATAACACTGAATATGTAATATTATATATTAATGCAAAGTTTCCTGTTTACATTAAGTTTAAAAGTTAAAATGAGCTGATTTTAACTTTTTGAATTCTTCTCTGTTAACCTGTTCTGACGTGAAATAATAAATAACCAATGTATTATAAACTTTAGTGTGAAGATTTATTATTTAGAGTAAAAATAGTCTGTTTCCTGGGTAGACTGTTTATTATCTTTTCACTCAACTTGGAGTCAATTGAGAGAAGACCCAAGAGGTTGATTGGTAGTGTAGCATGTCTTGGCTAGGCCAACAAGGCACTCTGGTCTATGCCATTGTTTCATAGTGGAAACACCACCAGTGCAAGGAAACATTTTGCTACCACATTCCATCCACATATGACAGAGAATGTGCTACCAGAGTCTGTGTTTCCCGATAAGTATAATCTGGGAGTCTTCAAGTCTCATGTGAATAAGTATTTTCTATGTGTGTTCCACCTTCACATCATTGTATAATATTAGGCATAATCTGGTTAAACATGAACCTATTTATCATTAAAAAAAGTTTATATGAATGAAAACCAGTGAGACATAGATGTTTGTTTCTTACGTGTATGAATATGAAATGGTTTGTTGAAAATGTAATGTGTAACATCTGAAAACCTACCCTTACCTTTAGTTTGACATTTGTTATGACAAGCTACACTAAGGCTATGTTCCATTAGGGACTCACAAAGACCACTTTCACGACCACAATTATGATTTTTCCCGCTCCACTTGCTTGCCGGCGTTACAATTGTAAACCCAAGTGGAAAGGTTATTCGACCCACCTCTTGACATGGGTTGTTGTGAGGGCTGTGTGATCGAAAATGATGACGTCATTAGTGACGTTTTCACCACGACCACAAAGACCGTGGGCGCCTTGTTGAATGGCTAATGAAACTTTTTGGGCATTGTGAGGTACTAATTGAATGCCCTGTAGATGTAGTGTAATAATACAGCAAGTGGTTTTTTTTCAAAATCAGCTGATTCGATTCCTGACCAGGGTAATGGATTTAAAAATAAAATTTTGCTGTATATTATATTCAGACTTGGCCATGGTGGCCCACTTGCAAAAAGTTCATTTCATCAAGAATTAATTAAAATGTATGCAAAACACAAAGATACTTATTTTTGAGCTTTTGTCTGTTTTCTATACACTTTAAATTTAGGTAAAATTTACCCGGCATACAATGCGGTTTTCTTTGATTGTTGGGAAATCAGTTGACACAAAGTCAGATATATTGTGAGAATTATGTGACAGCTATTTTACTTAGTCATAAAATATTAAACTAATTTTGATGCATTTTTTTGTCTATTGACCACTTATATTTTATGCTTCATTACTTTTGTATTGGCAAAACCCCAGATTGAGTATACATTTGAAAATAACATAACGTTTTATGCCTGTGCCAGTACTTTGGAATTTCCTAATGTTGATTAGTTAGTAGTTTATACTATTAATTATAATGGAAAGACAGTATTTCAGAGTTTGTGGGAGTTAAGTTTAATCACGTGAGAATAGTCAAGAAGTTTGTTGCAATTCAAGAAATGTTCTCTGATTTTGTACACTGACTCTACTTCTTCAAACTTATGGGCAAATATTTTTATTTCTCTTGTTTACCCTTTATGTTTTTCAATGTACTTCGGGGCCTATACAACCTTATTATTACTATATCCATGTTTGCATGCTTTCCGTCTTTGTTTTACTGTAGTGTGCCTCTGTGTGTATGTGCAAGTCTGTAAATGTTATGTATCTAATTAACCTTAAAATGTATATTTGATATAGTAAACTTAAATATTTTGAATACAAAGTAAATACTGTTTGTTCATATTTTTACGAGCTAGAGGACTGAAATTAAAAATGCCGTTGGAACTACTATAGAATTTATTAGAACTGTACAAACACGTATAAAACAAATACAAATAAAACTGGTTGCAACCAGTTCACACTGCACGATTCAGTGCAATGCGACACGCGTAAAGTCCGTCGTCTATATCGCTAATCGAGAGTACTATAAACGTCTTACTCGTCTCGTAGTCGGTGCTTGACTGCCCCACCCCTCCATTCGGGCATTGTTTTATATTAACTATACAGTATAAAAAAAATCGGGCGCGCGCACTGAGTTTCCGAGAAATAGTAATTTGCACACCTGGTTATCTATTCCTGCTAACGGCCAACAAAGTCGAAAACAATAACAATAGGCTATTGTCATTGCAAATACGAAGTAATAAAAAAGAACTCCGAATGCGGGAGGCGAAATAAACAATATGCGCAGCATTTTTTTGTCGGTATGTGACAATAGGTATGCAGGTGGCCCCACTTGTAACAATATGATAGAATAGTTACACGCATACCATACAAATATTGCTTCAAGATCTCTTTGATAGGAATTAAAATTTCGTTTTACAATAAAATGCACATTTATACTTAAATATAAAAATATAATAATAGCTCATTAACGTCCCACTGTTGGACTCGGGCCTCCCATTATAGGGGAGCTGACAGTATACCCGCCACGCTTGTCCAAGGCGGCTTTGCAGTTTTGGCACATCGGTTATCTCGATGTGCACATGTTGTTAGCACGTGGTAATTGTAATGGTAACAATATGCACATTAGGTCAGAATACTGCCTAAGTCTGGCATGCGTTCCGACCAGGATTGAACCCGTCCCCTTTGAGTTAGTTCGCGTGCGCTAACCATTACGCTACCACGACATTTTGCTTAAATAATAATTAATAAAAATACGTGTATGCTCATTGCGTACCGCACTCACTCTCAAACACGCGTTTCAAATAACGTGGGTTCGAATCCTGGTTAGGAAACCTGGGCCACTTCAGTTTTCTGACCTAATGTCCTTTTATTTATTTACACCTTGTGCTGATGGTGAAGGAAGAATATTAATATAAACCAGCATGTCTATATATATATATATACCAGTGGCTTGGACTCCATACAACTCGATTCCCCATATTTCCCTTTTCCGCTTTAAGAAACTAGCGACTAAAAGATCATAAGCGCCATGCATTCATTGGCGTTTACGCGTTCTGTTCAAACATATTACTAGTGTCTCTATAATTAACTAGCGATCAAAAGGTTGAAAAGCGCTGTAGTAGAACACTTACAAGCCAATAGATGGCGCTGTGCAATAATAGAGGTCGCAAACGTTTCCCGAAACATACAAAGAATATGTACAAATTTCTAACAGTAATAAATGGGCCTAGGCCTGCGAGGAACAACACTAGCCTCGCTGGGAGATCTTCCTTTAAGACGGAGGAGCATTCCATCTCGCTCCTCCACCTTAGTCGGGACATACCTTCAGCGCCATGAATTTATAGGCGCTTACGTACGTTTTTTATTCGTGCATATGGAGTCTTTACCGCTATTTTGTCATAAGCGACATTTGTAAGTAAGTATATTTTTTGTTGTAAATGGTATTTTAAACTGTTATTTTGTTTTAAGAGTTTTAGTTAGATTAGACTGTACTGAATCAAAAACTGAAAGTTTTAAAATAAAGTTATATTTTAACATTAACATAACATTTGCAACAAAAAATATATTTCGGTCCAAATATCGCTTATATAATATTATTACTGTCTCTTACGCTCGAGAGCTTATCATACGTATTGGATGAAATAGCAACTCATAACCCGATCGGGCACCGGCTTTTGTTTCAAAATATGCGGTAAGATTGCAAAATTAAAAATACAAATTTTAATAAGAAAACCCATCGCGAGTTAGACGTTTTTTCAACAGCGGCGCAGTCGGCGCTACTGACCCGGCTTGCCCTAGCCGAATTCTCCCACACCGCGCCACTGATATATACCCATATGGATTGATATAGTTTTTATATATATACCTCCGGTATCCGATTCAATATTAAAAATGTACAAAACAGTAAAAAGATATTAAGTCCCTGACTGGAGTCGATTGTCAGGAGCAGGAGGACAATAAATACGCGGATTCATCCAGGTTACACCCGGGTATGCATTATCGACCGGTCGAACGACGCGTCGGTTGACGACCGGTCGACCACCGCTTGCGCCCCTAATTCCGAAGTCTAGACATCTGCGAGGCTTCTCCTTTTGTTGTCTCTCCTTCATCTCGGTGCTCCCCGGAGGGGGTTTCAAATTAACCTCTATATTCAGATTGGCGACCTACATAAAGTAATAAGCCTTTTTTAAACTGTTAGCAAATAATATTAGACACTAATGTTATTTGTGCTGTTTTCATCACGGATGTTTTCTTTCACAGTTATAACATGGTAATTGCAATAATATGCACATTAGGTCACAAAATTGTTTTTTCGGCCCGGATCCGAATCTGTATAATTTGAGTTTTAGACGCGAGTTCGTTAACCACTAACCTACCACGGCTTTTTTATAATTAGTGTTTAATACATTTGGGTTTTCCCCGGGTGTAATCCTGGTACATATGTAGTGGATGCACTTACCACAATTCTGGCTACCACACGCTCGGGTTTCCAACTCAATTATTCACTTATACATTTCTATTAGAAACTTTCGTAATAAATAAAACTTGTATTTAAATATAATTCTCATAAACAAAAGTAGGTCAAGTTCAAGGTCAATCTTTTGGCATTTAATTTTGGCTATTTGGCTTTTGATGTTTTACAAGTGCTACTTTATGAAAAACATACCAACAACATTCTTTTGGTCTACGCTATGTATATCATTCATGTATAATCATAATTTCTAATCATAAAATAAATTTTATATAACAATTTACTTCAATTTTCTTATTTATTTAATTAAATTTAATTTATTAATTTATTGTTAATCAATGCCTATATACCTGTGTTAGCCAGGACGTAAGGATACGACTAACCAATGAGAGATGTGTATAAAACTCGCTCTCATTGGTGGGAATTCAAAAATGTAAAAAGACACGGGTTTTGAATTCAGTTAAAGGAGTAACCATTTTTGTACGATTGAAATATACTAAAGTGAAAATAAAAGCCAGTTTTAAGATCGAAGTTATATTTATTCAAGAGCCTTACATCACGTCTAATATCATAGCACACTTCATATACGTAAATTTTGTTTATTTAGCCAGCAAGCTTTTATTCACACGGGTTACATTACACTAGAATTAGATTTTACATAGGCGTTTTTCGGCGACTCTGTTGCAAATGTATTTTTCTACTAAGATAAAAACTGAATTAGGTTTTTTATATATATAAAACTTCAGTGAAAATTTAACCAAATGATTGTGACAAAATCCGTTGCGGGGTTAAGGAGTCAGTGGATATACAAATAGTTGAGGAAGGAGACTGTTTTGTACTACGTGTTGCGGCACTGGGTTTAGGATAACAATGGACTATGTCAATTTTGTAGAAAAAGAAGTGTGGGGTAATTTAGTTGAGAATGTGAGATTCAGCGCGCACGTACCTGATTAATGGGCATGAAATACAGCTGCTCCTCGCTGTCACTTCTTCTTCCCTTATTATAATATCCTTTTATGATCGTCTTATATTGTTCACTCATTTATTGGCATACGTTTCTAGTTATTGTGGAGAAAAGACTATTGTCCTATTGTACTCGTTTACGGCCGCTCACGAGTATCATTAGCCACGTGTTGCGGATTCTAAATAAGAGCTAATTCTAGGAAATTATGTCGATGTTGCCGGGCGGGCACATTTGCATTTGTGAAGTATAAAATGATGGCCTGATTGAGAGAGGGGATCAGTTGAGCTACAACTACGGTCTAGCGTGACACGTGTACATTCGGGAATCTAATATTGACGGACTTTGCGCGTTTTATTGAATTAAGACCTTCTGCATTTCGTTTGGATTTGTTGCGTTCAGTTATATTTGTACCTGTGTTATACCTGTTTGTATAGTTCTAATAAACTATAATATATAATAGTAATTCTAACGGCATTTTAATTCGAGTCCCGTAAACTCGTAACAAAATGTTTATAGTATTTAATTATTCGATACGTATTTATTTTTATTATATTTATAAGATATTGCGAGTGGCGTAGTTGTATCATTGCGGTGCGGAGCGGGTTATTTATAAATTATACACATTTATGGTGTGTTGCGGGCGCGATATATTTTATGATAAATTATTGAATATTTATCAAGCGGAGAGATATTTAATTTATTGTATTGATGACATGGCAATGAATGGTGTGCGTGCGAAAAAGTGAGCATGCCGTCAGATTTAAAGGAAGAATTTAAATTAATAGAAGAAAATAAGTTGGGTATGGCAGAAGACGCATGAAAGTAGGACAAATGCAGTTGAAATGAAAGCTTTGGGAAGTATATGTCAGGTGAATGTAAGTGATATGATAAGAAACAGTGTGATAAGGGAGTGTTGTGGATTTAAAGAAGATGTAGTGACAAGAGTTGAAAAAGGAATTTTAAGGTGGTATGGGCATTTAGAGAGAATGAATGAAAGCAGAATCACAAAACAAGTATAGGACAGCAATGTGACTGGTAGGGTCGGTGCCGGTAGACCGAGACGTCCTCACCATGATCAAATTGAAGAAATTTTGAAGAAAGGTCAGATAAAAAGTAGTTTAAATAAGCGCGTATGTATGAAAAGATTAATGAAAGTTGATGAAGCGAAAAGTATTTGTTAGGATCGTAGCAGGTGGAAATCCATCGTCTCTGTCTACCCCAATGGGAACAGGCGTGTGTTACAAGATGTCCACCACAGTAGTCATGAGAACCATAATTAATATACACATATTAATATGACATAGACAATCGTCATAGATAATATTTTTAGTCTATTTATCAGATCATTTGATTTATAATTAAATTACCATTTTCTACCGGTTAGTTAATTTTATAAGCCCACTAAATTATCATCTAGATATCTAGGTGATAATTTAGTGCATCAGTAACTAATTATTATAATTGTTTTTATGATCCTGGCAACACTATGATGTAATTGCTATTTTTAGCAATGATACAATGTTATTGTTTTGTAGGGTAGCATTTTCGTATAAAAGGCGTAGTGGCGTGTAGACGGTGTTTATTGCTTACTGTGCTGTGTGAATATTCACATCAAAGGCTGCACAATAAAGGGGAAACCCTGTCCAAATAGTTAATATTTGGTACTTTCTTACCCAAATCTCTCCTTGCATTTTACACGTGACTATATGTATGTATGTAAAGTTTGTATGGGCCGAAAGAAAGTTACTTGGCGGTACCACTACGTAAAGACTTAAAATCAGAGCAAGCATAAACAATCACTCTTATCACAAACAATGACGTAGAGCATTTTATAATATTTAAGCTCAAGTTGCGGTAAGTCATTAATTTCCAAAAATTTATATTACTGTGATATCATTAGATATTTTAATAATAACAGTTTGCGCAAAACTGCTTTTAATTAGTAACAGGTGGCTGTGAAATGTACAGCTTTACATACGAAATAAGTTATTGCGGAGTTTTAATCCTAATCTAGAAAGACCATTTAAGTTTGGTGCGGTTTCGAACTACATATATTTATGAATAATTTTTTATTTTAATATTATAATACAGTCTTAGTCAATTTCTAAATTGTCTAAATGTGTCTTCTACGATTTGTCACTGTTCTGTATAGTTCGGAATATGGAAGCGGACTGTATGATGTCGTAGCCTCATAGATTTTATACGAACGTAGCTACTTACTTATGACGTCATAAGTAGGTAGAACTTCGAACTTAGAAACTAAAAAGAGTCAAACAACGCATTGATTATTGTTTGAAAAGTAATTGAATTATTTCTGGCATAATATTTTAAAAGTAAAATGATGACATGTTATTATAACGCCTGTTCTTTTGTATGTAAAAATATTACAATTTATTGTAACATGTGGCCGCATCCCTAAAGACCCGCTTGATAATATCGCATTGTAGGAATGTGGAAATTGCATTGAGTTAAGTGTACTACGTTCTAGAGAAGCTATTCAAAACAAGAAAGTTCAAACTTGATGAAACCACATGCGCGGGTCGAGCGTGCCGTGGATCAACTCGTGTATTTGCTGCAGCGCTAGATCGCTTAAAGAGTTATAGTCTTCTCGCGACCCAAACATCGTCGACCTGAACATGGCCGCAGCGGTGACACGTCGAGACGAGTTTAAAATTGATAAAATTTAATTAAAATAAGAGGGATTTATCGAGAATACAACAAACTTACCGGTGAAAGTTACCCCTTGAATTTTATTTGAGTTTGTTGAAGGATTTGAACAGTACCTTTTCACTCAGGTTTTTTTAATAGGTACTTTTCACTCAGACACGTACAGTATCGGTAACAGCCCGGCGCAGACTAAGCGAGTTATTGTCCATGGACCATAACGAGTATTCATATAAAGTAGTTTCGGACGCTTTCTCTAGTACTTAGTACATTAAACCTCGTTGGGAATTTGTAAGTATTTTATTTAGACAAAGATTTTGTATCTTTGTTCAGATTCCAAATAATGTTTATAGTAACTTTATCTACTAGTATATCAGATTTGATTTTATGGGATTTTATTCTAATTTATTAACATTTCTCTTCAATGCGTTAAAATTAGTTCTTAATTATGTGAGGAGTGTTCATGCTATGTGATGGAGTAGTAGTACAATGTACTTGTCAATTCAATCTATTACACCGTGCTGCACTCCATTATCCAGTCTAGACATCGGGCGAGGACTAATTTAATTCTGTCTGTTTCTGTTACTGCTCCCAGCTTTTTGGAATGTGTATAAGTATAAGGGTTCGGTAGTAATGGATTTTTAAGAATGTTAGCTCTTAATTCAACGATTAATGACGATATATTTACGTGCAACATAACAAACGTATCATCTTTTATATGGCGCATGATACAAGTTTTAAGCGTATAGATGAATTGATTGATTTACTTGTTAGGAATGTATGAAATGAAATGCTGCATGAAGGATGACATGCCCACCAATGCCTGCCTTTAACTAAATTAAAAACCAAATTAAAAAGTATCTTGCTAAAAAAGGGATACTACACTATTGAAGAATACTTAAATTACAAAACTTCATTTACATAGCAGCTCGCTCCAACCTCTTATACTGTGTTTTGTACGAGTATAACGTTGTTGTCTTGCCATACTTGTAAGCAATATAGGGAGATATGTTGCAACAAAAAAAAAAATAGTACGTCATGTCTTTAATAACTATAATAATATTTTTCTATCCTTTTATTGTGTCTCTGTCTTATTGAATATGCACTGTTTGCTACAACTCCATTAATTCTTCAAAAGTCATTCTGTAACATACTTCTGTATAAAACTCATAAAAAAAAGAACTTGATATAAAAATAGAATAAGAAATATAAAGAAAACGATTTTTAGCTACATGTGTTGCTGGGGAGTTTCTTGCCGCTTCTTTTTAACAGCAATCACACGTTGCGAAGCGTTATACATAGACTAGGAAGTAAAATTAAATTTTAACGTATATGTATGACCTTCAAAAAGTGTTCTCCAGTGGAATTTAATTTGAATAAAAACTTTTGAATTTGAATTTAAATGGTGTCAAAACGGGCGATGCTGAAGACCGCGCGAAGTAGAGTAGCAACAGTAGGAAAGCGGACCGTGGGCGTCGGAGTGAATACTCCGAATGCAACCGGGATTTAACGCTCTGATGGTGATGAATGTATAAAATGAAATGGTAAATCAGGATTAGCGTTTAAAGATTATTATGGAAATGAGCTACATAATATTTTTATCATCGATGTATCTGAAGAGGCTACGAAAAAGGCAAAGCCACAGCCAGGTGGTAGGGTATTTGCCCGTCTAGTGACTACTATCCCTGGTTTAGAGTCTGCCACCATAACAACCTTGAGTTGTGTTCCGGCATTAGTGGCCAGGCTCCAGTCTCCCTTTAGAGAGTATCAGCGCGTTTGTAGCACCTTTGGTGTTGCAAATCTCAGGTGAGCCGTCTGCCTGTCTCTCTGAAGTCTTCTGAATTATCTGAAGTTTCACTTCTTCTGCGTGTGAACTGCACATTTTTTTTTAAATTTTGAAATGAGACGGTAAGTCTTTCAAGCTTTCAAGCGTTTTCTTCAATATATCGAGACGAGTACTCGTCCAATATTTTGTCCCGAAGAACCTGTTCTTTTTCCACCAATGAAATCACGGTCTTGCAGTGCAATGCACAGTATGCATAGGATGTAAGATGACGGAGAACTCTGTACCCCGCGTTTACATTATGCAATGCATTATTATCAGCAAGCAGGTAGGTAAGTGACGAGGGAAGTTAATGTTTTGTCCAAAATAAGTTCCACTAGGGAATGTCTTTAGAAGTTCATAATACACTTAAAGATTAAAGCTACTTCACCGCTACACAACACATGTTGCTGCGGCAAGAAACTGCTCAGCAATACGTCTAGCTAAGAAGTCTATTACTTCTTGTCTTGTGGCTAGTTTTTTTTATATAGATAATAGAAAAGTATGTTATACAATTTCTTCTCGAAGAATTAATGGAGTTGTAGCAAACAGTGCACGATAAGTGAAGTGTGTTAGTCACCTCCCACGCACGCATTTATTGCTTTGAAGTTCGAAATGGTATATCAAAAAACGTAACGCTTTATGTTAAGGTTATATACTTACGCTGCCTATTCCCCTCGTCATTTTCCTTCTTGCTGCCATGGAAGTGGACACACATAAACGTGGTATTATCATTTCGATAGATAAATATCTAAGTTTGACTTTGTGTAAATAATTTCGTCAATATTTAAATATACATTTGTACAAAGTGTTAGTCGAAGGGTAGATGAAGGTGTCCCGTCTGGCATTGCTTCGAGAACTTTGGTACTGTTCGGGAATTTTGCCGCAGCGAAATTGGTTTTAAGGACGCGCAGGTCAATCTCGATTGGCTCGACTCTGCCTGACCTTTTACATATAATTATTTTATTTTTTTATTCAAAGAGGACAGGCTGTTATTTTTATAACTAATTTCTTGTCTTACTTAGTCTTGGCCTCCGAAAAGAGAGCACGACACTTATCTCTGTCCAGGGGCTCATTTCTGCAGTTACTATCTTGCCAAAATTGCTGGACACTATCGTCTCAGTCGTTGGTTTGCCCGATTTCGGTATGCTGTTAATCCCGATGGCGTGCCCGTGGCACGCCACTGGAATCTTTGTAAATATTTATAAGGGAAAACTAGCGAAATTGATGTTTGAAATTTTGGTAGCTTTTCAACATTAATTTCGACTAACGCCATTCCTGCAAATAATACCAATTTTTTCTACTATTATTCCGCCTCGACGCAATATTGAGAAGATATTGTGGATTTAGTAGAATACGAATTTTTGACATAAATGGAATCCTACTTTGAATATCTTTGCAACGCGAAAATATTAAAATAGTAGAATTGGGCCCCTGCACAGTGTCTTGCATTAAGTAGCATTAAGCCTAGGTCACCTTCTTTTATGGGTAAGGTGTCCAGAAGACTGGCTTAGTTGTACCTCGCTGAATCACCATACTGAACCGTTGTCCGAGGTAGACATCAGCCCTCCGGTGACCGATGAGGATTATTAGTTACATATATTCGATCTTATTCATCAATATGAAGCGTGGACGAAGTCGCGGGCAAATCCTAGTCATGAATAAGACATATTTTTTTTTACACTGATTTGGTTTTCTGTAGTCAATTCAGACTAGGCATCTACCAACCTAGCGTTAAGTCTGGAATGAGTTTGGAGGTCAGCGTCGAACCCCGACGTTCGTTTATGTTTAGGAATTGAGGAATCCGTGCAGGAACGGAGAAAGAATACAATTTCCTGCGGCCGGACGTCCTCTTCTAAGAGGCGACAAAACAACCCACAGCCAGGTGGTAGGGTGTTTGCCCATCTGGATGGATACCACCCCTTGTCTAGAGTATGCCGTCATAACTCAACCTTAAGTTGTGTTCCGGCATCAGTGGCCAGGTTCCAGTCTCCCCTTAAGAGATCAGCAGCGCATTTGTAGCACCTTTGGTGTTCTTCGCTTGCATAGAAAAAGGATATGTTATAATTCTTAGAAATGTCGTACTTGATTTGTACTTTAAAGTACCTAATAACAAATACCCGTAACGCCATCTGTTAAAGCGAAAGTGGAATTAACCATAAGAGGAGCAACATTTACATTTAACATGTTAAAAATGGTCGCTCTCATGTCACTGTCGTTGCGATGGCGTTGTATTTGTTAGTGAATTGCGATGGTAGCGCCCTAGGGAACAGTGTCCTTTTGGATATAAAGTGTCCTATGTTTTATTCTATACCCTTAACGATGCGTAAGAAAAATTTCGTGGATATCTGTTGCATAGTTAAAGCGTGAAAGCTCACATTCGTATTTATAATATTAAGAGGTCCCGGCAGACGTGGTCCTGCCCTGAAAAAAACCCAACAGAAATAGATTATATAAACGACGGAGAACACGATGTAATTTTTTTAGATTTCTTGTCGGTTTGTCTATTTGTTCGGGATTCACGTAAAAACTACTGGGCCGATTTCGATGCGGTTTTCGCTGATTGACCAGTAAGACTTAGACTTAAACTCTGTGCCACATTTTATCCTGGGAATCCCGCGGGAATTTTTCTGAGAATGATTTATATTGGCTTGATTTTAAAAAAATGTGTGTGTGCAGTTCACACGCAGGAGAAGTGAAACTTCATTCAATATCAATTTTATTTCGGTCCAAATTGGACTTATGTTTAATCGTCGCTCTTATTGACTCTCTAATCTGTACACAGAGAGCTGCACTATGTAAATCTCGTATCTCATTCTCTCGCATGCTTAGTTCTATAGATTTATGTGGTTATCTCTTTTTAGTGACGCTTTTTAGTTTCATCAAGTTTCAAATCAAAACGATTCTAAAGAAGTTTCACTTCATTAAAAATCTAGGACCTGATCCCAGAGCCACCCGGCTCCAATTGTGAATCTAAACCATTCGGGCACCCAATCAAACACACACAAAAAAATCAAAATCGGTAATGTAGTTCTCAAGTAGGCGTACATACTTTTCTACGATTCATTTTTATTTAGACAGATTCGTTAGGATGGCCATTTTAGCAGGTACTGATATTTGCCCACAATTTCCTTTATTTAGGATGTAGCTTCCATGCAATTTGCCCACTAACGTGATTGTTGTAGGCTCTATTTGCGTAACCGCTATTAGATATGTGAGGGCAAATTGTTAAAATCAATACCACAACGCTTTGCGAGTCAGCTACTTGTGCAAATAATGTACTGCCGGTTGTAACCGATTGATTGATATCGATTTTGGAAGTATGTTATACCTGGTTTTGGTTACTTGGTAACTCTTTTACAGTGCAGGGTTTCAAACTCTGCAATGCGTTGCCTCTTACTGTCAAAATATTACCTACACTTTGTAACTCACTTAGAAAATAATATCTGTCTCTAAATACACATGTCTAATATATTAAACATTTACATATTTATCTATTGTAATATATGTTAATATAAAATGCTTGTCATATATAAGGTTTGTAAATATATTTACTTAGACTATTTTGTATATACGTATATATTGTTATTCTATGAATGTGTCTGAATTTATGTATGTATTAAATTTATAAATTAGTGTTAGTATTGTTACGACCTAGTGCCGACAAAAGTAGATTTACACCAGCATACCATAAATGCACACTCTATTACTTTTCGGCATTTGGATTTCTTTTGTTTACTTTTTGTTTAAAATTTGTGATTAGAAAAACGGCCCATTGTGGATTGTAATCTTTTATGGTAGTCATTAGCGAGGTATGATTCTAAGAAATTCGGTCCGTGCGGTCAGGTAGACATATTGCATTTGTGCAGCAAAAAAAGCAATGCGCCAATGGAGAGATCATCAGTCGAGCGATAACCACAAGCGAAGCAAGACGTGTACATTCGGTAATCTATTTAGTGACGGACTTTGCGCGTGTTATTGAATCGTGCATTACGTTTCGACTGGTTTTGTATTCAATTATATTTGTACCTGTGTTATACTTGTCATCTTTTTTCTGCTCCACCTACATTTCCAGGTTAGTTAAGAATGTCTTTTAAGTCAGGTTACTTGGAAAGAGATCGCTTTTAGCGGTAAGGCCGCCAGTCGGTGGTTTTTCCAAGAAGTATTGTAATTATGAATTTTGTTTTTGTATTTGTTTATTTTGGTCAGCCATAAAGTGTTATTTATCTATAAGCTCAGGAAGGCTGTATTCATCAAGGCATGGTATTTGTGGGTACATTTATGAAATTAACTTGTTTTGTATTCTTCAACAGCTTCATTATAAACTTCAAAATAATGTTTCTATTGCTTAAATAACAATCATCTCTTGATATTAACACTGATTACCTTATAATTCACTTTGATTGAGGCAATGGATCGACCATTCTCTAGTTTAAAAGAGGTTATAACTTCTTACGGCCATTTCGCTTCCTTAGCCACGACGCTCCGCGAGAGTGACATTGACAACATGTCACTCTTGAACAGTGTGACAGTGACGTTTCAATAAACCTTCTACATATCTATCTATCTTTGGTAGCGCGTCATGTTCCGTGCGATGAGCGATAGTTTCTATGACCACTTACTCCCCCTCTTTCTATCCAATTTTCTCTACCACATGCCACTATTCCTCCCATATCCCATCCCGTTTATCTCATTCCTCTTGTCTCATCCTCTTTATCCCATCCTAAATGTAGGCAACGCGTTGGCTTCGCCTCTGGTGTTGCAAATTTCCATAGGCGACGGTAACCACTTACCACGAGCAGAGCCGTCTACCTTTTTGCTAGCTTCGCAATAAAATAACAGTAAATACTGTTGCTAACAAAATCATTTAAAGATAACTAGCGGTTCCGGCAGATGTCCTGCTCTGAAAAAATAAAAATCTAGAGCCCGATTCCAGCGCCACCTACCGGGTCTAATTGTGAATCTAAACCATCCCCGGACTCAGTCAAACACAATTTTTTGTTACCCATTGGGTTACGTTATTGAAGTTTTAGTAGGGATCCCTAATTTTTTCCAGTCATAAATATAGCCTATATTAAACTGGGATAAAGTAGCAATCTAATGGTGAAAGAATTTTGGATATCGGTCCAGTAGTTTTTGAGTTTATTCGTTACAAACATACAAATCTTTCTTCTTATTTGAAATCCCTGTTAGACCCTAGTTTATTGTCAGAACAAGCATTCATGCAGCTCATATTGCATTAAACCCTTATCCAGGCTCTATTCACCATCGATCTACATATTTATTCAATTTTGTCCTGGAAACCATCTTATCTTCTGAAAGTAATAAGTATCCTATGCCCATGTACCAGTCTTACTTTTAAAGTATCGTAAGTATGTATGTAAAATAAAACATTGTTATAATGTACGCCTGCCTGTTTTCTATAAGTCGTATAAAGAATTTAGAAAACGGTGCATTGTCATCTTGGCCCCTCGCCGTACACGAAGCCCCGGAGCCATGTAGCCCCATTAGATGGGGAAATGGGAACAATAGACTCTTGAACGTAACAAGGGTTTCTAAGCATGGATATTTTCAAATAATATAACTAACTATAAAGGTAAAGTCATAGAAGACACTAAACCGACATTAGACCGTTCAATCAATCAACCCAACTGATCTGTATAAACATAAATCATTAATTGTTTCTTTTTATTGTGAAACTGCAACAGACAGGCTGAATGATGGAAACCGGTTACCCGTCGCCTATGGACATTTGCACATGCGCTGGGCCTTGAAGAAACTTTATGACACCATTTTTGACAAACCCTATTCGTAGCGCTGTGGGAAAGCCTCAGCTGCGAGCCGATTCCATATGCCTACTGCGCACAGTGCGCAAGCGAAACGTTCTAGAGAACCGTTGCGTCATGAGGAAAGTGGTTCAAAGAAAGCGGAATGAACGTTCAGCAGATGGCGAGCGGTGTGGTGGTAGAAAGGAGAAGAAGGCACCATTCTAAACAGTTCCTCCAAACTCCTCACTATATGACGCGTGTCCGGCCCGACAAAGAATCGGTTACTCTAATAGCAGAACAGTTAATATGAAGCTGTTCACACTTGCCCGACACCGTTTATTTGTCAGCGCCGACAAGAAATGATAAGTGTTTTGCGAGCCCTCTACGTCAGTCAAAAAATCGTTTCGGATCTCCCTCGCTTACGAGTATGACGCTGTTCACACTTGCCGGATGTCGGGCGGGCAAAACTCTCCCCGCTCCCCCTTCTTCCGCCCTTTGCTAGCTGCTTTCTGCTGCAAATCGCACACAAACATATCGTGGCTCCAGATTCAATTGGCTCAGACAGCCGACAAGTGGGAACAAGCTGTGTGAGTATGGGATCGCCGACAATTGAACAGCTCGACGTGAAATACTGTCCAGGAGATTTAGCTGGTAGCCGTTTGCGGCTTTTTTGGGCATAAGTTCAGCAGACGGGCAGACGGCCTACCTGATAGAAAGCAATTACCAACGGTGCTATCAATGTGCTGCCGTTCTGTAAAGGGAGACTGGAAACTGACCACTAGTGCCGGGACACAACTCAAGATTGCTATGGCGGTATACTTTAGACCAGTGCAGTGCAGGAACGTAAAAATTCAATTTCCTGCGTTGGGTCGGCCTGTCGTAAGAGGCGACAAAACAATCCACAGCCAGGTGGTAGGGCATTTGCCCGTCTGGATGGCTACCATTCCTTCTCTAGAGTATGCTGCCATAACAACCTTGAGTTGAGTACCGGTATTAGTGGCTAAATTTCAGTCTCCTTTTAGAGAGCGGCAGCACATTGGTAGCACCTTTGTTGTTACAAATGTAGAGATCGCGACCAGTGTGTGGGATTCGCCAGGTCGGGGTGGCACTGTCACCTCACGTGTAAAGTGCTATTATCACGTCGCAGTTAGGGATACTCACTAAAACCACTGTCCAATCCTCGAGCGTCCTCTGTCCGGGCTGTACGCTCTCACATCCACCTCCAGCCCTGAGGGACGATGGGCGGCCCGTTGACGGGCTGGCTGGAATAAAAGAAAGTTTAAACTCCTAAAATTTCGAATTCAAATTTCTATTATACCGAAAGAGCAACACAATTTCTGCTAGTTTCGCTTTTCCTTTAGGGGAAACACAAATGTCACAGCCTTGAAAGTTAAATTCTTAGTTTTCCCTAGTGGCGTTTTGATTAATGTTGCGGATTGCGGGTAAACTTTGATACTTTTTCTAGAACAACCTTTTTCGTTGGCAACTGAATAAATAGTTTTAGCAGTCCTAGACTGTAATTTCGCTATTTCATGAACACATTCTAGAATGTAAATAGCCTTGAAGCGTTTAAGTGTTTTTCGAAATTATAATTTTGAAATACCCTCCTTATATAATAAACACTTGACCATTAATGTATAGACGTAGTCTACGTAAACAAAATAGTCATATAAAGTGAAGCATTTTTTTACAACCTTGTGTAGTAAATATACACATGGCGTGCGTCTGTGTGGGTAATAAAAACGTGTCACTGGAAAATATTCCACCGTTGTAAGAACAGAGAAATATTAAAAAATATTTTTATTTAGACATATAATGAAAAATCTTGACAACCCTAGTTTCACGTAAATTTTCGGTAGATTGCATTTTTTTTTACTAACTTCGGAATGTAGAATCTAGGTTTTATTAATGGTCTAAGAATAAATACTATCCTTAAAGGACATTGCCCAGTTTGTTGGAAGAGTTGGGATTCATATGTTACACGAGCCTTTATGAGTTTTTCACTGTTTCGTAGAAAATTTAAATAATTATTCTATACATCAAAATTTAAATTCTTGAACCAGGTTTAAGAGAAGTCTTAATTTTTCTAGAGCAATATTTCTTAGAAAAATATCTGTTTTTGTAGTTATCTCGTTAACTAACACTTAAACTAGGCCGAACCTGTTAATTAATGTTCATTTATTACTAAATTATTTAAATTAAGAGAAAAAATTTCAACATCATAACTACGTTTGTTAGCCAATGCATTAAAACTTCTTTACATTTATATTTGTTGAGGGGGTAAAGTGTAAGAATTTTATTAAGTTTGTTATATAGAGTGGGACCTAGATAACACTGAAACCTAGTGATGAAAGTTTTAAAGAGATTAAGTGGACAAACTTTGTTTTTACGTCGTGTAGCTTTTTCGGTGCTGCGATAGAATAGTGTGTATAACAAATATTTTTCTAATTGATAATACATCACATCTTATACAAATATATAAAGCTGAAGAGTTTGTTTGAACGCGCTAATCTCAGGAACTGCTGGTCTGATTTGAAAGATTCTTTTAGTGTTAGATAGCCCATTTGTCGAGGAAGGCTATAGGCTATATATATCATCACGCTAAGACCAATAGGAGCAGAGCACCAATGAAGAATGTTTCAAAATCGGGGGGTTATGAAAACAAATTCGACGCGGACGACGTCGCGGGCACAGCTAGTTCAGTATAAAGGTCAATAGTGGAATATGTAAAAGGTTTAAAAGTTATAACTTTAAGTAGCGTAAAGCGCAGATTCAAAGTTACTAATATAAAATGTATTTTGTTTATAAAAGGTTTATCTTTTGTGGCCACGGTGGTGGCATAATAGGTGTCAGAATACCAAGCGTGTGTGTTTTATTTGTGGATCTACGTAAGTGAGTTAGACGGTCAACATTTGGTATTATTGAATACTACCCGTGCTCACTTTGCTGGGCGTCATTATAAAAATACACATGCACCCACGCATGCACGCACGCACGCACGCATTTACTCACGCACGCCGCACGTGTCAGCTCAAGCCGACAAATAACACAATAAGACACAGAAATATTAGGACAACTCCAAGAGTTGCGTCCACGCTTGTCAGGTGTCGAGCAGCAATTGCCCTCAAAGAATACTGCTATTATCGGACCGTAATTATTGACCACTGCATATTATGTGCTCCTTGTCCAACAGAGCTTTCGCTCTCTTCAACCGCCGAATGTAGAATGTCCCGTCAAGGCGATTTCGCCCCCTTTTATATTGTCGAACCAATAACACAGCGTTCACCCTTTAGCAATCTGGTAAACTAAAACTTATTACAAAGGTTATTAAAAATCCTAAAAACATTTATACAGTGCTCAACAATATAAACCCCACCATATAAATACAACCCAGTTTTTATTAAACTAAAACACCACTTTAATAAAATCAAGTGCAGGTACTTTAAGAAAAACATAAGTACCCTCAATTTAAAGTCACAGTATGTTCTTAGCACGGCAAATACATAGTTTCAATCTAATAAATACCTTCATATTACCTATCACACGCATATCAAGGTTTAATTAAGGTTTGTAACCTTTAATTAATTCATAAACGCAGAAAGCACTCGCAGTGCCTCGTACGAAGATCTGCGCAATTTCTGCGTGGAACGTTATCGCTGGGCATAGAATTCTTTTACTTTTTTTGATTTTTTAGTCACAATCAAATATAGCCTATGTCACTTGGGGATAATGTAGGTTGCTGGTGTAAGTAGTATCGGAGATTACCCCGAACATCCAATTTCAGAAACATTACCTCTTTATAATATTAGTATAGATTGAACTAAAAGCCGCTCTTCATTCCCGGCAAAACTACACGAGACTAGCCGAATACGGGAGTATAGAGGCCCTATTCGGCAAGTCTCGCCTACATTCGTGTAGTCTCGGTTTCATGTCGGTACTATCAAAGAGTTTTGTGTTTGCGCAAGACAGAGCCCTCCACACTCCCATCCGCCCGTCCCCGTCTCGATTATTCCACCGGCACTAAATAAGTCCATCCTGTACGAGTTCTGAACGGGCAATGCGTGAGTGGGAATGTGGAGGGCCGCCCTCGATCTCGTCATGTCTCGGCAAAACATTTGGTAACGACGTCTCGGCAAAAGTGTAGAGCGCGTTTAAAGAAAGAGCAAAAATGTCAGCCAATAAAACCGTAAAAGTCAAGATACGAACCATCGATGTTGTTAGTTAGTATAGTATAAGTTTAGTATTAAAATTAGAATAAATTAATAGAATAAGTTATTCGTAAGATACACCACAACACAAATATCGTTCAATAAATATCACACACAAAAACAAAAATTACCAAGAAATAATTGGTATAAATTCTAAAAACTTTCTTCGAAATTAAGTTGTAAAAAAGGGTACGGAATTCGAGTCCGTAGAGTTGTTAAAAAAAAAACCATCGATGTGGATAACGGATAACAAAAATATAGTTACGAGCTACAGGACTCGAATTAAAAATGCCGTTGGAACTACTATAGAATTTATTAGAACTGTACAAACACGTATAAAACAAATACAAATAATACTGGATGCAACCAGTTCACACTGCACGATTCAGTGCAATTCGACACGCGCAAAGTCCGTCGTCTATATCGCTAATTGGAGTACTACAATCGTCTTACTCGTCTCGTAGTCGTCGCCTGACTGCCCCACCCCTCCATTCGGGCATTGTTTTATACTAACTATACAGTACAAAAAAAACGTCCGCGCGCACTGAGTTTCCGAGAAATAGTAATTTGCACACCTGCGAACGGCTAACAAAGTCGAAAACAATAACAATAAGGATTAGTTCGACGCTAATGATGGTTATAAAACAAGTAGAAAAACAATAGCATGTTTTTCATAATTACAATTCAAGACACAAAAGAATTCCTAAATCCGGGAAGACAATAATCTGCGCTTACGACAGGCAGCTGTGCGCTTATCTTTGACGGCATGTAACAATATGATTATGTAATTTCTATGCTGGATCCAAAACATTCTAATATTACTTACTATAATGACATAAAAAAGAATATTTCAGAAAGTTATTCCGATAAGGTTTATTCAAATTCAGAGTGGACCCAAAATGAGCAATCCTTTCAAATCAAATCAAACTGTACTTACTGTAAATCCATCTAAGACTCGGACCATTGTTGTGGGTAGCTCCAGGATGATTTGTAAACTTGAGCCTCCGACTTTACTAGAGGTCTTTTTTGACGGTGTTAACAAAAAAGTGAAGGTCCTGGGAATTTACATTGACAACTTGCTATCCCAGGGTCCCCGACTAAAAGAGGTCAGTCGAATATCGAAACAACTTTCTACACAAGGGCCGGTTTTTTCAGTCACCAAATAAAAGTTATTTATAAGAATAAAATACATGAGAAAATTAAAAATGACAGTTGCTTGAATAGAACAGTTTAATGGTTTAATTTTTTAATCTAGTCGGTTTATTATTTATTTGACTGATAACTTTTATCTGCTGATCGAAAAATCGGACCTAAATCTATAAAGAACAACTAAACAGACAGACAACCTTAATATTTACATATAGATTGCAATTAACAGTGGCTCATTGAATTAAATTCCTGTTCAATTCCACATCCAATGGCTTCATGCTAGTCAATAAAACAATACGAAGGCAGGCCCTTATTGTCGGTGCATGTCCCTTGTCCCATTTACGTGTAACGTGCAGGTCAATGACTGACACTCGGGTCATAGTTTATGTATGAACCAGGCCCCTAGCTGACTGCAGAAGGCACTTTTCACCCATATTTGTATTTTGTTTACGTCAACAATATTAAATTAAAGAGTCATCCACAAATGACGTCACACGATTTTCATGATTTCTTGATCACTCCCGCCTCCTTGTCACAGCTGGTCACATTCGTGAGACTCCTCCCACCCTTGTGTGACATCACATATTTTGCAGGAGTTCCACAATTGGTTTTACATCCATTTGAATTATTTTTAAACTAGCCTCTGCTCGCGACTTCTCCGCGTGGAATAGTTGAAAAATAGTAAGTTATTTAAAAACCCCCGATTTTGAACTATTGGTCTTAGCGTGATGATATATAGCCTATAGCCTTCCTCGATAAATGGGCTATCTAACAGAGAAAGGATTTTTCAAATCAGACCAGTAGTTCCTGAGATTCGCGCGTTCAAGCAAACAAACTCTTCAGCTTTATATATTAGTATAAGATTAATTTAAACACTAGGCGCATACAGATAGAATTGGAAATATTTTGAAGTTTTTCGTTAATAGTTCAAATTTCGTGTTTTAAAGATCAAATATATTAGATTTTGAATTGTGACGTCACGAAATTTAGGACCCCTCCCACCCCTTGTCGTGTCGTGTGACGTAATTTATGGATGGCCCTTAATAAAATAGAATATAATAGATACAATATAATACTAATACTGTGTGTGGTGAATAATAATATACTTTATTGTTCACCACATACATATGAAATAAACAATTTCATATGTATGTATGTATGTAATGTCTTCCCAGTGTGTAGTCTGTGTATGACATGTATTTAACTGTTGACCAGGTGGCGTTCTTTTATTACCATAAACTCTTTTGAGTTGTTCCAAGTTAATACTTGGAACTCAAAAGGTATACCTATTGTAATCTACAGGGAAGATTGGATAGGGGGAGGGGGCAATTGGCCGTAGGAACTCTCATTCATCTCGCGTAACACAATTAGCTTAAGGCCAAACGTTCCACGCCGATATTCTGTAAGAGCGTAGTAGCACACCGGCCGAGCCGGCCCTAAGAGCCCTAATGATTGCAGCATGGTTCTACCATGTACATGTAACGTAATGCACAGTAAAACCTCTTCAAGTCGAAAACCTCCTAAACTCGAAAAAAATTGTGTTCCCTTCCTTTCAACCCCAAAACCTCTGTTGCTTGAAATCTGAACCCACTTAAGTCGAAATAATTAGTGACTCCCTATATGTAAATTCAGTACTTATTTCCCCTCTATAACTCGAAAAAAATAAATTGGACCATTATATCTCGAATTACAATTTGGGCCATCTGCATATATGTAAGCAAAGCACATTTATTTCCCGCCGGCGTTTGAGCTAATAAAATTGAAGCTTTTTTATGACTGTCTTCTTTTGTTTACTTTGTGTTTAAAATTTGTGATTGGAAAACAGCCCATTGTGTATTGTAATTTTTATGGTAGCGATTAGCCAGGTGTGATTCTTGGAAAATCCAGTCTACGCGGTCGAGCAGACATATTGTATTTGTACACGATAAAGCAATGCCCCAACGGACGGGTGAGGCAGTCAAGCGATAACCACAAGCGAGGCAAGACGTGTGTACTACATTCGGTAATCTACATGGTGACGGACTTTGCGCGTGTTATTGAAGCATTACATTTGGACTGGTGGTGTTCAGTTATATTTGTCCCTGTGTTATACGTGTAGAGATCTAATAAATTCTATAGTAATTCTAACGGCATTTTAATTCGAGTCCCGTAACTTGTAACAATAGCATTATTTGATCTTACAACCTTACAACTCGATTATTTGAATAAATCTTAACCTCTACAAGTCGAATGTTTCCTTACAAAATTCGCTTAAGCCGAAATCCTGTATAAGTCGAAAACTCTATAACTCGAAGTTCTTGGCGTCCCCCTTCAAGTTCGACTTACAAAGGTTTTACTGTATTAGACATATCAACCAAAATGAATCAGAACTGAAAAGACAGAACACGCTGTTAAATAACAGTGAGTGATTCAAGTGGTATGTTTATATCGATCACTTCGGTATATACATCTAAATTGTAAAACAGAAATGCATAGTTTTATAACGACTTTAACACTATTCGCATTAAATGGGCTAGTGGCAACAGAAATAGATGTTTACTCCGCTTCTGTGGCAATAGCCCGTTTCCTGGTTTTATTTTTAGAATGAAAACCGATTTTATATCGGTGAATTTTACCTGTTGTATGTTCTAAAATTTAAATAAGCTCTGTTTGTTCTAAATTTAAAATTAAATCCATACAGACCATAAAGTACCTTAATACTCGTACATTACTGTAATACTTTTTTTTTCTTTGAGGCGGGGGAAATGCATTTCGCACACTACCGGGTCCTTTACTAGGGATTAGACCAAAGCGACGAGAGGTGACACCACGAATGGGCACCACAGTCAAATCGCCGGCTTGTGTGGAGACTCGACTACTCAATACTCCACTAAAACCACCCTCCTCCGATGTGTCCCGCGTTTATGGCAGGAAGAGCGTGAGACTTAGAACGTAGTTACGTCCACGCTGATCATAGCGCATCAGTGCTTGAACATGCCCAGGGAAAGGGCACAACTCACTTCGTCTACAGGGGTGAAGACTCCTCTGCTCCCTAGATGCTAGAGGGCCCTTGCAGCGGTATTACGAGAGGAGATCTTGCGTATATCTGCGCCTTCGGGACCCCGACTGACGTCGGTACCCGCGAGACGCTTGCGCACCTCTCTTCCGTTCTCGTTCTGCGGCCTCCTTTTGAGACATTACTGCCTCGCAGAAATTGGCCGCACCTACCCAATGATCGTTGCTATGCAACATGGCTTGCACCAAACTGCCCAGCGAATCGATCGGACCTACGAGCTCGACACTCGACCAGCGTATGAAACGCAGTGTCTAATGCGCCACATTGGCGACACTGAGGGGAAGGCAGGGAGCCTGGGATATGATTCAGATACTTATCGAAGCACCCATGCCCGGTAAGTATCTGCGTCATCCTGAAGGTCATGGTCCCGCGTGTCCGCGAGAGCCATCGCAACAGGTGCGGGCGCACCGCCTCCACCGCCCCAATGCCTGCCACAGGAGTTTCCAACTCTCTCGACCAAGTTTGGATCATGGTCGCGGTTTCCCGCGTCCTGGTCGCCTGAAGCTCGGCCTGGCAACATTACTGTAATACTTGCATCAACTCAGAAGGGTTTATGTTAATAATAGAACAGCAACTGGTCACTATATTTATAATCACAGAACCTTACGGTTTTTTCATACAGTCACTCTACACATTAGATAAACATTTTTAGAACACCTCGCCATCCCTCCAATAATTTTACAGTATAAGAAAGTTAACAAATTGGCACAACCGATAGCGGATTGAAGTCATTGATAAACCATTTTAATCAAATAGGCTATGAATGACAAGAATTTATTACATTATTGTTTGGAAATTTTAGATAATATTTTATATAAGATTATATTTAAAGTTTTACATGTAATAAAATAAATCGAACACAGTAAAAAAATCAATCACGTCTGCCAACATGAAAGTAAAATGTAGTGAATACCGTTTATATACTGTTACGAGTTACGGGACTCGAATTAAATTGCCGTTGGAATTACTATAGAATTTATTAGAACTATACAAACACGTATAACATAGGTACAAATATACAAACAAGTATACAAACACAACCAGTACAAACGTAATACATTATTCCATAACACGCGCAAAGTCCGTCACTATATAGCTTATCGAATGTACACACGTCTTGTTTCGCTTGTGACCATCGCTAGACTGCCGATCTCTCCATTGGGCATTGATGTATACTGCACCGATACAATATGGCACCGATAAAACAATACAAAATAGGCGCTAATCACAGAATAAAGTAAAAATATAACATTATTATTCAATTAAGGGAATGGCAATAAGAGGGAATGGAAGAGAGGAATGGTAATTAGAGGGTATATAACAATATTGTTACGAGTTACAGGACTCGAATCAAAATAAATGCCGTTGGAATTACTATAGAGTTTATTAGAACTGCACAAACACGTATAAAACAAATACAAATAAAACTGGATGCAACCAGTTCACACTGCACGATTCAATGCAATTCGACACACGCAAAGTCCGTCGTCTATATCGCTAATCGAGAGTACTACAAACGTCTTACTCGTCTTGTAGTCGTCGCTTGACTGCCCCACCCCTCCATTCGGGCATTGTATTATACTAACTATACAGTACAAAAAAAATCGGCCGTGCGCACTTAGTTTCCGAGAAATAGTAATTTGCACACCTGGTTATCTATTCCTGCGAACGGCCAACAAAGTCGAAAACAATAACAATAGGCTATTGTCTAAATGCAAATTTAAAAACGAAGTAATAAAAAGAACTCCGAATGCGGGAGGGGCAATTAACGAGATGCGCAGCATGTCTTTGTCGGTATGTGACAATAGGTATGTAGGTGGCCCAACTTGTAACACTATTAATTATTAACCTTATAAAGAAACATGAACTACTATGCAAGTAAACAAATGTAACACTACTTAGATTCAATTTTGACTTAGCACGCTCTGTGTATACAGCCAGAGTAACAATGATAATACACTCGCGGCTTCATATTTTGAATAACATGAATATAGGATAATTTACATTTAATAGGTTGGGGAAAAAGTCTTTTCGGATATAGCATGTATGAACTAGTAATAAGATCTCTTTGGCTATACCATTTGTATTTGGCTGGTTTTGGTATCATTAAAAAGTTTTAATTTTAAAGAAGACAATTCCAAATTCAAATTAGGAAAATGTGTGATTTTCATTTGTTTTTCTTATTGTTAAAATGAGTGAATCTAAGGAAGAAATTCGATACATTTTAAAATTTTACTACAAAAAAGGTAAACATGCAACACAAGCCGCGAAAAAATTTGTGATGTTTATGGACCTAATGCAGTATCTGTGAGAGTAGCGCAAATTTGGTTTAAGCGTTTTCAATCCGGAAATTTTGATATCAAAGATGCACGTCACTCTGGTCGCCCTGTTAGGGATAAAATTGATGCCATTTTTGAAAAAGTGGAGCAAGATCCGCATATTAGTAGGTACGATGTAGCTGGAGAACTGGGAATTGACCACGAAACGGTTTTGGAGCATTTGAAAAAAGCTGGGTACACAAAAAAACTCGATATTTGGGTGCCTCATGAGCTCACTGAAAGAAACCTAATGAACCGTGTACTCATTTGTGATTCTTTATTACAACGTAATGAAACCGAACCATTTTTGAAGAAGCTGATAACTGGTGATGAAAAGTGGATCTCGTACGACAAGAACGTGCGAAAAAGATCGTGATCAAAGGCCGGTCAGGCTTCACAGATTGTGGCGAAACCCGGGTTAACTCGCAACAAGGTGATGCTGTGTGTATGGTGGGATTGGAAGGGCATTATTCATTATGAGCTGTTACCGCCAGGCAGGACCATCGATTCTGAACTGTACTGCGAACAACTGATGAGATTAAAGCAAAAAGTTGAGAGAAAGCGGCCGGAATTAATCAACAGAAGGAGTGTGGTTTTTCACCATGATAACGCTAGACCTCACACATTTTTAGCCACCCAGCAAAAATTACGAGAGTTTGGCTGGGAGGTGTTAATGCATCCGCCGTATAGTCCTGACCTTGCACCTTCAGATTTTCACCTGTTTCGGTCTCTGCAGAATTCCTTAGGCAGTGTCAGGTTAACATCGCGAGAGGACTGCCAAACCACTTGTCGAAGTTTTTTGATCAGAAGCCCCAAAAGTTTTATAGCAATGGGATCATGTCCCTACCTACAAGATGGCAAAAAGTTATCCAACAAAATGGCACCTACATACTTTAGTCAAATGTAAATAAACTTTATAAAAAAACCTTTTGAATTTTTATATAAAATGCGAAGAAACTTTTTCCTCAACCTAATACATTCCCGGAAAATGTTATCTGAATTTGGTAATTACATTTAATTTATTTCTTGGCCTTATTCACTTCGGGTTATTATTTACTATTAGTTAAAACTTAACATAAGCCTCATACAATTACCGTAAAATTTCTACCAATAAGGTAAAATAATATTTTGTAAGATATATAGAGCCCCAGTATTGAATAATTAACAATACATAAATGTTGTTAAAAGTTAAAGAACATGGATGACAATTTTTTATTTCTGAAGATATGATCCTTTAGCAAAATTACCATTCATAACATTAGGTCAACACGGCCTCTGTGGTTGAGTAGGCTAAGCTTCTACCGGCTTGCCTCACTGCAACGCAGTCTATGGGTTCAATTCCTCCCAGAGTGATCTGTTGTATATTACCCATAACACAAGCGTTACTTGCTTAGCTTGGTGATATACAATGTGTGTGTTTGGCTGCCGATTATTTATCTAAATACATATTTAGCTACCAAAATATTAAAATAATCTTAAAGTTTATAATATGTGCCTACTTAATATAATTCTTATAGAATAGCCATCAAAGATAATGCATAAACCGATTTTTATGTAAATCCGCTTATTAGTTACGGACTTGCTGTAACCAAAAAAACGGCAATACAGTGTCGCACGAACAGAGTGCTTATTGATAGTTTTTTTTACTACTCGATCATGTTCAAGTTAACGCAATTTTGTACGACACGTGTTATGTTTCCCTTCACGCTTACGAAATGGTGCTAAGTCGTTTCCATATAAAATTGCGTTAACTTGAACGCGGTCGAGTAGTAAGAAAACTCGCACTAAGCACACTGTACTCACAAAATAAGATTTGTAAATCTAATTTACATTCTAGATGATAATATACCTTTATATATGGTAGGCGACTTACAACATCCGCCTAATCCCATGTGACCCTTATAAAAACACCTAAGGGACGGGTTCTGTAGCCCTTCCTTCATTACTTTAGTTGTATCAATTCGCTTTCGGTCCCAGGGGTCAGCTGTAACCTGTACTTTAATACACTTCCACGGTATATATCAATCATTTTATAGTGCTAGAGATTTTCCGTGACTATGCCTGTAATCGGAATGCGGACATATTATTATGTTATAATAAATTCTAAATATTCTTTATCTGACTTTCAAAAGACGAAGGTTCTCCGTCAATTGTGGACCGATTTTCAAATGTTTTATTTTAATTTAAAGGGTATATACTCTTGAGGTGGTCCCATTGTCACCAAGTAAGGATCTGATGAGTGGATCTCAGAGGATATTATAGGCACATACAACGTGTTTCATATGCTTTTTGTTTCTAAAGCTATTCAAGTATTTGCGCAACTAAAAAGTAGAGAATAAAAAACTTTGTAATAACAAAAAAACAAAACCGACTTCGAAAGTAATTAAAAAACAAAAAGATAAATATTTCTACAACACCTTGAGGTCGCTGCCAAGTAAAACAAAAAACAAAACAACAACTTTGCGTAATTAAAGTAATTTTTATGTCTTACTTCGCTCTAGATGTTGTAAAAAACGTATTAATTCTTTTAAAGTTTTTCATACATATAACAGGCGTTAAAATACCATCTTGTCATCTAATCTTTGAAATATGGTAGAAATAATGTGAATTACTTTTCAAATTAATTTGCTATTTGACTCGTTTTATTTTTACCTACTATTATAGTTATTGAGTAGCATAGTTGTTCTTGTCGTGTTTCTTTTTAAAGTTAATAATTGATTTTGTTATGTACCCTCTTATTTCTGAACGATACAATCGGCCATTTCCTCTTAATTGAATCATAATGTTATATTTTTATTAATTAGGTAATTAGCGCCTGTTTTCTATAGAGTAGTTGTCTATAATTTACAATAATTTTGTTACAATATTTATCCTTTGTGTAATGTGATAATTGTGTACAGATTATAATACAAACCTCTCAATTGTATATAGACGGTATTCACTACATTTTATTTTCATGTTGGCAGACGCGATAGATTTGTGCTGTGTTCCACTTATTTGATTGCATATAAAACTTTAAGCATAATATTTTATACAATATCTTATATAAAATATTATCTGAAATATCCAAACAACAATAATGTATTAAATTCGTGTCATGCATAATCCTTTAATTAAAATAGTTTATGAATGACTTAAATCCGCTATCGGTACTGTAAAATTGGAGGGATGTCGAGGTGTTCTAAAAATGCTTGTCGAGTGTTCAAAGTCAGAGTATGTAATATGTTAAAACCGTAAGGTTATCTGATTATACAGTATTGTGACCAGTTGCTGTTCTTTTACTACCATAAACCCTTCTGATTTGTTGCAAGCATTACACTACTTATGACGTCGTAAATAGGTACGCTTGTACAAAATCTTTTTTTATTGCTTAATCACAGCAGAAAGGCTGACGGCCTAACTATGATGTAAAGTGGTTACCGTTGCCTATGGACATTTGCAACACCAAAGGCGTTTGTAATTGCGCTGCAGCTCCCTTAAGGGAGACCTGGAACCTGGCCACTAATGCAGGAACACAACTCAAGGTTGGTATGGCGGCATACTCTAGACCAGACCACGGCTGTTAGCCATCCAGACGGGTAAATACCCTAACATCTGGCTGTGGGTTGTTTTGTCGCCTCTTACGACAGGCCGCCCCAATTAGTATTCTTTTCCGTTCCTACACGGAGACGAAGTCGTGGTAGCGTAATGGCTAGTGCACGCGTCCCAGACTCAAAGGGCACGGGTTCGATCCGGGCCGGAACGCATGCTCCACTTGGGCTGTGTTCTAACCTAATGAGCATATTGTTACAATTACCACGTGCTAATGACGGTGAAGGAAAACATCGTGATGCAACCTGCACATCGAGATAACCGATGTGTCAAACCTGCCAAGCCACCCTGGACAAACGTGGCGGGTATACCGTCCGTTCCCCTATAGGCCCAGCAGTGGGACGTTCATGGGCTGGTATTATTATTACATACACGGAGACTGCGATGTTTTGTATGTTTATAATAGGTTTCTCAGTTGACTTGGCTATTCGTCCGCCTATTAAGGGTACTGTGTCACAGTTGTATACCGGCTTAGTGGCCAGGCTTCAGTCTCCCTTTATAGAGCGGCGCCGTATTGTTGCTAATGTCCATAGGCGATGGTAACCGCTTTCCATCAGACGGGCCTTCTGCCTGTCTGCTGAACTAGTGCAATAAAAAAGCAAATTATGCTCCTTCCAGCTCTAGAACTATGTAACCAAATAGGTTATATTATAGATAGATAGATAGATAGATAACACTTTTATTGCTCACCAAATATACAATTTCAAAAATGCACAATTACAATATTGTCATGGTAGAAACAATAGGCGGCCTTGTCGCTTAAAGCAACCACTTCCAGGCAACCTAACTTAGGGATAGTTTAACCTAATCTAGCGATGTAGGTGGTGCAGATTATTAGGTATATCATAAACAAACATACTTAAACTACATATTTTATAAATTAATAACATACAAATATATTTATATTATGTATATAGGTATATATATATATTTAATTATGCTGTCACTGTTTTCTGTTATAATTATTTTTTCTTTATTATTCCATTCATGTATACGTTGATTATAATTTTATTTAACTTGTTTTCACCGTGGGTCGCATGACTATGTAATCAAGGAGGTAGGCACTGAAAATCACGTGTCGGACTGTTTCGGCACAGCAAAAACTGAGTGACCACCTCATATCGAAAATTGCGGCACACATTATCATTGCTATTGTTATTATTATAAATTACTGCTAAGTGTCGCATTTTTAGAAATACAAACATTCTTTCTTTCTATATATATTGTTACGAGTCGCGAGACTCGAATTAAAATGCCTTTAGAATTACTATAGAGTTTATTAGAACTATACAAACACGTATAACACAGGTACAAATATAACCGAACACAATAAGTTCAAACGTATATGCGATGCATAAGGTCGTAATTCGATAAAACGCGCAGAGTTCGTCACTTATCAGATTCCCAATTGTAGTACGCGCGTCTCGCTTCGCTCGTGGTTCTCGCTCGACTGCCTCCCCCCTCCATCATGTCATCGTTTTATACTGCACAAATGCAATGTCTCCGTATCTATGTCGGCTTAATCCGCAACACCTGGCTAATGACTCGGCCGCAAACTGCCATAAAAGAGTACAATAACACAATGGCCTGTTTTCTAATAACAAATTTTAAACACAAAGTAAACAAAAGGAGGCGGTCATAAAAGAGTTACAAGTAGTTTAAATGCAGGCAGGTAATAAAATGTGTTTTCTTTCAGATATGCAGGTGGGTTTTGTTTTTTGTTCGGGACCCGAATTATAACAATATATTAATTAGTCTATAGTATAAGAATTAAGCATAATTATTTAACAAAAAGTAGTGTTTTCTGAGTGCGTTCTTAAATGTAGGCGATGTTTTGGCCTTTCTGGCAGTAAGTGGCAGCGCATTCCAAAGTTTGACAGCCTGCACTGTAAATGAGTTATCATAAAAGGATGAAGTGTGTGTGTGTGTATTATATTGTTTGGTGGTTATGAATTGATATTCCTCATGTCGTCAAGCAGATGCCATACATGGGAAATCCATTATTGTTATCATAATTGTTCCATTCGCTCTTATCTATTCACGGTGGATAAAATGTGGCGTGTTTACTACATGAATTGTAATATTTTTTAAGTTTTCGCGACTTGTATATACAAAACTACGTTTTAACGGTTTTCAGCGCGGTAATTTATTTGATTTTTATAATTCCATAGTTTTTTATCTATACTAATATTATAAAGAGGAAAGATTTGACCGTTTGTTTGTTTGTTTGCATTGAATAGGCTTCGAAACTACTGAACCGGTTTGAAAAATTATTTCACTGTTGGCAAGCTAAACTATCCCCGAGGACATAGGCTATATTATATTTTCAAAAAATTAGGGATCCTTACTGAAACTCCGATAATAAAAGTAAAGTAAACCCAAGGTGTAAAAAATACCTAATATCCCGTGCGCTGCGAAAACTATTGATGATAGAATAAAATAATGTACTACGACTTTGCAGAACACATCATTATTTACAAAAAGTGTCGCGACAGCATATGTCTGACTATTATAGTTATGACACAATGAGTGTTCTTTTATTTTAAAAAAATAATTTAAATGCCGCCGATAGAAAAGGCTCTTTATTTGTATCTTGGTATTCATCCTTATCAAAGTAAATAATTTCATATTCAAGACTGCTTCAATATCTTTATACAACTTTTTGAATTATTCAATTCAGACATTCCATTCGAAAGATATCACGAGTTTAAAAATGTAAGCATTAGAAAAAAGTTGCATGGTCGCCGCGTATCGTGCTCGGCTAGCTAGGCTTGTGCGATGTACGCGTCACTGGGGTACGGGCCGTACGAGAGGGGAAATATTTTGCTTTCAGTTAGTAGGTAATTAAACTCAACAAAAAAGTCCTTTTTAGGTACCCGTGCGAAGCCGGGGCGGATCGCTAGTATTAAATATAAGCCATTTTATAAGCACTTATAATAATTGCGGTATTATTTTTCTTTAAAATAGAACATTTTTTATTTTCAAAATGATTACTTTTGATTTATTTACGTATAATGTCGATGGTTCAATAGTCTGCGTTACATGACTCACAGAACATCACTATTACGTCACCCACGAGAATAAAGTACGACAATTATGTCATTTGTTTCATGTGGGCTTCACTGTCAAGAGATATGTAACTTGATGTGCAAACGTCAAAATTAAAATAAACGCCTTGAAACAGTATTTAGTATTATAACATTACTTTATTGGTCTATTTTATTGTGAAGCTGGTAAAAGGCCAATCTAATGGAGAGTGTTTCTCGTTGTGAACAGACGTTTGCAACACTAGGGACCCAACGCGTTGTACAACCTGTAGAATGTGATAGAGGGAGGAAGGTTTCGGTATATAAATCGAATAACATGCCGCGCTTAAAAACCGTTACAAGTTAGTTTTAATTATAAACCGCGCGCAGGTTTGCCCATGACTACTTACTATTATTATATATACTTATGTAAAGTATATATAATAATAAATTTATTGCAACAACTATTTATGTAATCTTTTGTCAACCCTACTGACCATCGACGCGTGATATCGTGAGGCGATCGGCAAACCTTCTGCGCACGGGTAGTATGTATACTAATCTCGTAAAAATTAAGAAAATACTCTATGTTAATTATTCATATTGTTCTAGGTAGTCGTAACTGCTAGAAAGTAATAGAGACGCTGGAGATCGACGCTCACCCATCTGATAACCAGATGAGACATATTTTTTATCAAATTATATTGATTTACTAGCTGTGCCCGCGACGTCGTCCGCGTGGAATTTGTTTTCAAAACCCCCCGATTTCGAAACATTCGTCATTGGTTCTCCGCTCCTGTTGGTTTTAGCGTGATGATGTATAGCCTATAGCCTTCCTCGATAAATGGGCTATCTAACACTGAAAGAATTTTTCAAATCAGACCAGCAGTTCCTGAGATTAGTGCGTTCAATCAAACAAACAAACTCTTCAGCTTTATATATTAGTATTAGATAAACACGCCAATGATAGCTTGCCTGCCAGTTGCAAAGTATTCATGGATATTTTTAATCAAATTAATTTTCATAACCTTCATCCTTTTGATAACTGAAAAAATTTAGTTTCAATAGATAGTTTTTAACATGGAGAACATTTCTTGACAGGCTTGCTAACTTATTTCTGTTCATGGCTACCTGGCAAGCAGGTATAACAGGCAAATCAATTTAGGTGACTACACTGTTCCGTTAACCAATAAAAATTGATATCATAAGAAAGATAATTTAATTAAACAAAATAACCGCATCGGCAAAAAAACCCTTCATATGTGATATTATTGCCATGCTTTGAAGGCTTCAGAAATAGCCATGAACACTTCTATTGGCAAGCTATCATAGTATATAATAATAACAGCCCATAAATGTCCCCACTGATGGGCTCGGGCCTCCCGTTCGTTATAGGGGAACGGACAGTACACCCACCACGCTTGTCCAAGGCGGCTTGGCAGGTTTCACACATCGGTGATCTCGATGTGCAGGTTGCATCTGGTTGTTTTTGTTTACAAATCAATATAAATTGATAAAAAATATGTCTCATCTGGCTATTAGATAGGTGTAGGGCGATCTTTAGCGTCTCGTAGACTAAAGGGCGCTGGGTATATATGGAATACTTTCATCCCAAGAAATTAGATACTTTCCGATTATCACGAATAAGAGATTTGTATAAATGACGCTGCGTAAGGTTTAAATAAAATAGTATGTATAGGTGATTGAAAAGTTACTTCAGAACAAACAATCTCATTTCAATCCACACACAGGACGGTTTGACCGTTAGCTTTCAATTATGCAACAAAATAGCATGTGGAATTACAAAGCAATAAATCTAATTACGTAGCTCTGACTATAAAAGCTGCTACATAGTATGCACCTGTAGTGTGTGCAATAAGAACAAATGTACGAGTCGAATTGACTTGGACCGAACATTTGATTAGTTATTGAGGGCGCATAATCCGTATTTTACTTGTTCATTTCCAATTGCTTTTTTTAGATTAGATAACACTTTGTTGCTTATATAATAGCTATAATATTTTTTATATAATGATATAAATCAATTCATTAGCACTTCTAAGTAATTATCTATTGCTGGAAAATACACGAGAATAAATTATTGTAATTATGTAGTGTTCCGACATTTGTGGCCAGGTTCCATTGGTAGTAGTACCATTAGTATTGTGTCTATAGGCGACGGTAACCACTTTCCATCAGATGGATAGTCAGCTTCTCTCCTATACTTCAACAATAAAAATAAAATAATCATACGGCCAATTATATTTTCTTAATTTTCGTCTGATATTCATTGTTCCTAAAGGCAACATTAGACATCGTTAAGTAACAATTACCATATTCAGATGAATGGTTACAATTGTTAGTCACAAGATATTGTGTCAAAAGTCAACAAAGAAGCTTATCTTCTTGTTTCTTTGTGTACACACTGATTAATCTATTACTTTCAGATAATATTTAAAGATATGTCAATGAGCCTTTTCGAATTGTTACTGTAATATACACGCAGATACATATTATAGCTTCATGCTTGTTCACTAGTTTAGCTAAAGATAAATTTCAGTTTCGTGTCTATAATTTTTGTAGTAATTGATTTCAAGTTTTATATAGTCCTCCTTGACGTATCCGTCAACGGCGAACCTTGTCAAGTCCGGCTGTGCGAGTGCAGGTGGTTAGCGAAACTAAATTTGGTTTTAAAAGTCAAGTTTTATAACAGAATTAATAAGCTTACAACCCGAGTTAGGTGTCAATAAAGTGAAGTTTGAAGTAGGACCTAAAAGTCCTAGTTCGCTTGTCGACGCGTCGGTCCTGCAAGATAAAGTCTGAGTGTGACGAGCTCAAATAGTTCCAAGTACCTACTTTTTACAAAGACTATTTACTTGCAACATTATTTATGCCTTTGTGTGCGTGTTCGCGAAAATAATTACATGGCGCTCACGCACACATCGATTGGTTTTGTGCTTCAACTCTGAATATAATTTTGTAGGAAACTATCTCTCTAGGTATTATTATTACACTAAGTTTTATGATATATATTGATGGATTTCAAGTTTTATGACACACTCTTAGTTTATTTACAATTCGTACGGCGTAAGTCAATCGTGCCACCAAAGTGCATTGATCAACCTAGCCAGTTGGACGACTGGTTCTGCGGGTCTTCGGCCGTTGGCCACGCATTGTAAGTCATTCGTTGACCGACCTGAAAAAAGGCAAACGTTGTAAACACATGTATCTTCAACCAAAAAGTTTTAGAAACGCGCTTATCATTAGTAGGTTCTGACATTTTCATTAGCCTAATTACACGGTACTATTCCTTAATTTAATCAGTTGGTTTCATTCTTGGTATATTTTTTACTGTTCAATAGTCAATTTATCGTAACTTAGATACTTTGTATTATCTTATAAAACGTCGCAACCTCGTAAATTTTGGACGTGCATACAAACTTATGACATCATAAGTTTCATTTGAAGCCGTCCGTCCTAGGCTGTAGTTGAAAACCAGCGTCAGGCACCCGTTGCTTAGCATTTGCTGAACTGCACCTATTTGATACTATAGCGAGACATTTTTTTTGCTGTGTAGTTTTTACGTGACGCTCTAACAGACAGACAAAAATACTAATTTTTTATATTCGGAATGTCCTTGTCCGCATTATTTCCGTATATATATTATCCGTGCGAGAACGGAGAAGGAATACAATTACTTACGGCCGGGCGGCCTGTCGTAAGAGGCGACAAAACAACCCACAGTCAGGTGGGAGGGTATTTGCCCGACTGGATGGCTACCACCCCTGGTCTAGAGTATGCCGCCATAACAATCTTGAGTTGTGTCCCGGCATTAGTGACCAGGTTCCAGTCTCCTAGTAAAGAGTAGCAGCGCATTTGTAGCACCTCTGGTGTTGCAAATGTCCATAGGCGATGGTAACCGCTTTCCATCAAGTGGGCCGTCTGCCTGTCTGCTGAACTCAAGCAATAACCCCAACCTACAGATTAATTATAGTAGTATAGATGTAACTTAAAACTCATCTCACGGTTTCTTTAAATTCACAAGTTCATTCTTTACAAGAATTACTTACAAATATGTACTTGTATGGAACAAAGAGCACCGGGAACAATGGAACACGGTAGCGTTATGTACTGATGGGAGGGGCTCAAATACTCCCAAGTTCATCGGCCAGATGAGGGGTGATTGCATTCCTTGCATCGATTGTGTGCAACTGTTCTATTACTATTTCTGTGTTTGATTTCGATGTAGCGTTCTATTAGTTTACAATACTCGAATATTTGCCTTTGAATACTACTGAAGGTCTCCAGATAAAGTTTTGGTAGTTTCCTCAATTTGATGAGGTTCCTCAATGCTTAATATTCAAAAATGATCAATTTGATGGACATACAAACCGTGGTCATTAATAGATACATTTCTGTACTTCGCTCGGATTTTTACATCCCAGAGACAACTTAACCCGAATCACTGGTAGTAGAGTGAATCTCCTGAGTGCAACCACGATTTTTAAGTCCAATATTTTCTTAAGAATTTTTCTGATTCACGTATATGACGAACATGTCATGCCGAGACCGGTAAACGTCGATGGTTCCTATCTTGAGGTTGTGCAGGAATATGTCTATCTTAGACAAAAAATCCAGGTAGGCCGGCACGATTTCGAGGAGGAAGCCAGTAGGCATTTTTTTTTTTTTTTAAAGGCGGGGGAAATGTATTTCGCACATACCGGGTCCTTTGCTAGGGATTAGACCGTTGTTGATCATGGAGGCTTTCCACTGAGGCAATCCAAACAATAATCAACCGGCTTGTGTGGAGACTCGACTAATCAATACCCCACTAAAACCACCCTCCTCCCATGTGCCCCGCGCTTATGGCAGGAAAGGCGTGAGATACAGAACGTAGTTACGCCCACACCGATCCTAGTGCACAAGTGCTTGAGAATGCCCCGGGAGAGGCAAACTCACTTCGTCAACAGGGGTGAAGACTCCTCTGCTCCCTAGATGCTAGAGGGCCCCTGCAGCGGTATTTCAGGGGGGGAGGTCATGCGCATACCTGCGCCTCCGGGCTCCCAACTGACGTCGGCGCCCGCGAGACGCATGCGCACTACCATCTCTCTCCTATCTCGTTCGGCCTCCTTATGAGACACTACCGTCTCGCAGAAATTGGCCGCACCCACCCACCAATCGTCGCTGTGCAGCATGGCTTGCACCAGATCGCCCAGCGATTCGATCAGTCCTACAAGTGTCTCGAGTTCAAACCTCTGAGGTGCCCATGCTTCGCACTCGACTAGCGTGTGTAACGCCGTGTCCAGCGCGCCACACTGGCGGCATTGGGGTGAAGGCAAGCAGCCCGCAATCTGACACAGATACTTATCGAAGCAGCCGTGCCCGGTAAGTATCTGTGTCATTCTGAAGGTCAGGGTCCCGCGTTTCCGCGAGAGCCATCGCAACAGCTGCGGTCGAATCGCCTCCACCGTGTCAATGCCAGCAACAGGGTTTTCCAACTCTACTGACCAAGCTTGGATCATGGCCGCGGTTTCCCGCGTCCTGATCACCTGGAGTTCGGCCTGGTCATAGACCAGGCCACGGGCGAGGGCATTCTGTCGGGAGCGCCGAACTTTGGCTATCACCCGTTGTGCGCGGCACAACAAAGTCCTATTGTGGCGGTGAAGTGCAGTGGACCATACGGGTGCACCGTACAGGGCCATACTCCTAAGGATGCCCATGTAGAGTTTCCTAGTCGTCCCCCCCGGTCCCCCCACGTTGGGAAGAAGCCGAGAGAGGGCGCCTGCGGACCTCACGAGCTTGGGAACTAGCTGCTTAAAATGCGCTTTGAACAGCTATTTCCCATCAAGAATTAGCCCCAGATATTTCATCTGGGGGCCTACACGAATGTCCATCCCTTGGACTGTAACGGACAAGTCCGCGGGGGGGTTACGAAACCGCCTATGGAACATGATGGCCTCCGTTTTCGCGGGGGAGACCTTCAAGCCCAGCCTACCTATTCTTCGGACCACGATCGCCAGCCCGGCGTTGGCGAGGTCCACGGATTCCGCGAATGACGCAGCGCGTGCCGTGAGTAGGGTGTCATCAAGCCAGTAGGCATTCAGTAAGATTCGACGAGTCTTTTCGGCGATCATTCCGCAACGCTTATAGACGAAACTCTTTGAGCAGTGCGTCCTACCCATTATAACATACGGTGCCGAGACATGGTCACCGACAGTGGGACTGGTCCACAAATTCAAAGTCGTGCTTTGAAGAGAGCTATGTGCTATGTGTTTCTCTTATAGAATCAGAAATGAGGATATCTGTAAAATAATCAAGGTGACCGATATAGCTCGCAAGATTAGCGAGTTTGGTCACATTGGTCGCAGGACCGACGGCCGATGGAGTAAAGGTGTTTTGGAGTGGAGACCGCGTCTTGGCAAACCTAGCATAAGACGCCCTCTAGCTTGTGCATTGACAACCTGCGCAAGGTCGTCGGCAGGAGCTAGATGAAGAGGACGGGAGACCGTGATATGTGGCGTAAACTTGAGGAGGCCTACGTCCAGCAGTGGACTGAGACCGGCTCAAGAAGAAGAAGACTTATATCGTTGATAAGAATAATGAGTAATTTTCATTGAGATTTTAGGAAAAATGATAATACGTTCAGGAGATTACTCATTACGTCTTATTATACACCAAAATCAATTATAGCAGTACATGATACTACAGGACTCGAATTAAAAATGCCGTTGGAACTACTATAGAATTTATTAGAACTGTACAAACACGTATAAAACAAATACAAATAAAACTGAATGCAACCAGTTCACACTGCACGATTCAATACAATTCGAACGCGCAAAGTCCGTCGTTTATATCGCTAATCGAGAGTACTAGAAAAATGTCTTACTCGCTTCGTAGTCGTCGCTTGACTCCCCCCGCCTCTCCATTCGGGCATCGTCTTATACTAACTACACAGTACAAAGAAATTGGAGGCCCACACTGAGTTTCTAAGAATTTTAATTTGCACACCTGCGAACGACCACAAAGTCGAAAACAATAACAATAGGGATTAGTTCGACGCTAATGATGGTTATAAAACAAGTAAAAAGACAATAGCATGTTTTTCTTAACTACAAATTCAAAAGACAAAAGAGTTCCTTAATCCGGGAGGACAATAACCTGCGCTTACAATAGGCTGTGCGGCTTATCTTTGACGGCATGTAACAATATCTTGTTTTTCCTTTAGAAAATCACGATAAAGTTAGGTATTAAAATATTTAAAAAAAGTAATTTAAGAAAAATATTTGAGTAAATTCTAGAATAATTATAATTATGCGAAACTATACTTACTTAGAATAGAACGTTTACGTTTCCTTGTTGTCTTATTTTCGATACTACTTCTGTAGAACGTTTACGTTTCCTTGTTGTCTTATTTTCGATATTACTTCTGTTTAATCATAACTACGTTGCTATCATACGTAATAAAATTTTAACTGTGTGTTCGGATGCTATAAATTGGCAACCTGCCTTGACAAGTGTTGGCAGTGACGTAAAACGATACAGCTGGTAGGACATATTAATCTTGTTTAATAGATGTTTGCAACTCGGTATCGAGAAGTCGGAAAGGAGGATATGACGAAAACAAGGGTTTCTTTTGTGCCAAAATAGCTATCGGACCTTACCAATGTCTAATATAATTATTACTGTAGTAGTGGTGTAACATGTCATAGCTCAGCAAAATACACATTCAAGGTTAACCTTAGCTGGTTTTGCACGTGTATAACCGATGAAAATATTGCGCACATCAAATTAGCCACAATCCTATCATGTTAATTAATTTATTCTTAATTTGCTAGTTGGTCCATTTTCATAAGCATAATCGTCGTTATCTTAGTTTTAAATCCTGGTAGCGTTCAGAGCCGTCACTTTAAAATTTCTCTACTTCGCGCCCTCTTCAGCATTTTTATTGTGGTCTTTCTTGTTGGTAATTCAGTAAGTGAGACCTCTCAAATGCAATTATTGCGCCGCCTGTGGAGGTTCCAAAATGTGGCTGGTCAGACCGTATCTAAATTAAATTTATAGTCCCATATCATACAATATAATTGGCCTATGGCGTTAAACGTGTGGCTGTGGTAGGGCTTGGGTTTCTTTGCAAATTATGCGTTTCATATCCAATCCAAACAAGCATTGCTAAGTACTTCTTTCCCTTAACGACGTTATACTGGCATCTCTTGGGTGTCTACTGGGACCTGACGGAGGTGCGGCTTGTTTTCTTTTTAATATCTACCCGAAATTGTTATTTTAATTGTTTGATAGACTACTGTGAAGTATTTACTTTTATGTAAAGATTTTTCTTTTTTAATATATGTTCTGTTATAAAATATTCAAGAATTGTATACAAATAATCTTCATCATAGTGTTAAATCCTTTGTGTCTAGAGAGTTCCGCTTCGGAACCCGAAGTCAGTTTTACTATGATTTATTCTTCACTTTGCATGACTTTAGCTTCCCTTATTCTGAGATCAGTGAGAGATAATTATTAACCCTTACGACGTCAAGCATCACTTGGAACTAACTCACAAGAAATCTTGCGGCATTCCTTGTCGTTTTCTCGACCGGCTAGCTGTCATCCCAGGTGTAGAGTATGCTGCCATAACAACCTCGAGTTGTGTTACAACATAGTGCCCAGTTCCAGTCCTTTGTTTGAGGCCTGCAGAACATTGGTAGCACCTTTAATGTTGCAAAAAATGTTGATAAGCAACTGTAACCACTCCATCAGATGTGCCGTCACTCTGTCTACTGTACTCATGCTTATCTGCTATGTCACGAATATTAAGCAATGAATGGTAATAATCCACGACTAAAGACCTAATGAATAGGAGCTCAGCGAAGTAGTGACTCGCAAACAAAGGCATTGTCACGAAGGTCTTACTAAACAGAACCAGTAAGGGGTCGCCCTTGGTATCGAAACGCGACCGAAATGGTGCATCTAGTAAGTGGGTCAAGCTCGCTTGCGTCGGGTCGCCACGTGCTCCTCCCTTCCCCTTACAACCACTCAAATCAAATCTAAACCTTACTGTCACGAATTAAAGTCTAATTCACATTACGCCAGTCCATCCCACAAACCTTGTTAACGCGCAGCCGTTTTCGACCACTCTTATCACTGCGCGTTAAGGTTGACGTTTGTTTATCAGATTGCTCTTTTAATTATAACAATGGATCGTTGATAAAGACTGTGGGCTTACTGTTGCCGTGGGTGTATCTTTTATTTGCATTTTAAATTTACTGTCAGGAAATGTACATTGTTTTCTATGAGCGCTGTTTACAACGCAAAAGCGCGTTGCTCAAGTTCTTTGTCTTTGTTTTGTGGGTTTTAGTTAGCTCTGTTGTTTTAAGAAGTATATCTTTAGATTATAAGTATAGTTATTACTCCAATTTACGTAATTTTTTTATTATGCAATCTGAATCTTGCTTTTTATATGTCTTTAGTAAAGATTTTTATGATAAGGTTTTTCTTGATATATTTCTATCGCAGATTGATCCTCTTGCGCAGTATAATTTGCGTTAGTAGTAGTAAATCTGAAACTTCATGATACTTATGTATCTCGAAGATTATTCCTTTTTCTACTTCGCGCTTGTGTACCAAAAAGTCGGTCACTACCGTCTACAGAGTTTACACTCTCACTATCGCTGCTTGACTCGTTGCATAGTAATTCAGCATTTACTATTTAATCATAGATTATTAATTTTCTAGCACTATATCAGTAAACAACCGAAAATAAATTTCATAAGGCTGCTTTCAGATCGGTCGGTGTAGCATCGATGCGGGATGGTTATTTATGCTCACCAGTATACGCGGTACCGAAAGCTTATCGAGCGCTTATATGACTAATGGGTTGGGGAAAAAGTCTTTTCGCATATAGTATGTATGAACTTGTAATTTCATATATTTCGGCTGTTTTGTATTTGTATCTGGCTGGTTTTGAAATCATTAAAAAGTTTTAACTTTAAAGAAGTTAATTCCAAATTCAAATTAGGAAAATGTGTGATTCTCATTTGTTTTTCTTATTGTTAAAATGTGTGAATCTAATGAAGAAATTCGTTTACATTTTAAAATTTTACTACAAAAAAGGTAAAAATGCAACACAAGCCGCGAAAAAAACTTTGTAATGTTTATGGACCTAATGCAGTATCTGTGAGAGTAGCGCAAATTTGGTTTAAGCGTTTTCAATCCGGAATTTTTTATATCAAAGATGCACGTCGCTCTGGTCGCGGTGTCACGGACAAAATTGATTCAATTTTTGAAAAAGTGGAGCAAGATCGGCATATTAGTGGTTACGATGTAGCTGGAGAACTGGAAATTGACCACGAAACGGTTTTGGCGCATTTGAAAAAAGCTGGGTACACAAAAAAACTCGATATTTGGGTGCCTCATGAGCTCACTGAAAGAAACCTAATGAACCGTGTACTCATTTGTGATTCTTTATTACGATGTAATGAAACCGAACCATTTTTGAAGAAGCTGATAACTGGTGATGAAAAGTGGATCACGTACGACAAGAACGTGCAAAAAAGATCGTGGTCAAAGGCCGGTCAGGCTTCACAGACTGTGTCGAAACCCTTTTTTTTTGGCCAGGGGAAATCCGTTTGAGGACTAAGCCGCGACAGGCACAGAAGCCTGGGGGTGTTCGCGACCCGATGTGAGAGTGTGGGATTCGCCAGATCGGGGGTGGCACTAGTGTGCTCGGTCAGAACCGGTGCCACGCTATTACCACTCCCCAGTTAGGGATACCCACTAAAACCCCTGGGTGTTCCGTCCTGCGCCTTATGCCATGGCTACGGGACTGCGGGATTCCTAACTCCGCGTGCCCTGGCAGGCGTGGGCCTCGCTCACTAGGTCTCTTTCAATGCCAGGGGACTACGCCCCTAGCCACAGCTAGGTCTTTTCCGTGCGTGGGGCGGTCTGTAACGCGTCCCAGGGGAAGAGAGATGAGTGCACGCGGAACACTTCTGCTCTCATCTCGACGGCATGTGCGGGTGAGTGAGAACCCCTATACCCCAAGGGGCGCCACCCGCTTACGGCGGCCGAAGGTCACCATCCGACCTACGGCGTCGGCGCGTCCTCCTTTGGCGGGAGCGGAGCAGGGAAGTACGCTCACGTTCCCGCTCCGCCTCCTCCTTCGCAAACATGACTTGCTCGCAAAAGGAGGAGACGGCGTCCCATCCGGCGGAGCTCCCGACCATGGTACGTACCACGGCCGGGAGCGAGGTGTCAAATCCGGTATGGGCGACGAGCTCCCGGCGCTGCTCTGTCCAGGCTGAACACTCCTGAAGTGTGTGCAGCGCCGTGTCCTCGTCGCCCGTGTCACAGTGATGGCATCCTGACGTGGCCCCGCGGCCGAGGCGACACAGATACCTCCCGAAGCAGCCATGCCCCGTGAGGACCTGTGTCAGCCTGAACGTCAGGGTGCCGTGACTTCGTCCTATCCATTCTTGCAGAACGGGCCTCACCGCCTCGGTGGTGGCGGGGCCCGCGCTGGGGCATCTTAGGCGTTCTTCCCAGACCCACACGGCTACCTGGCGGAGCTCTGACCGGCACACCTCGGTCTCTCGAGACGCGGGTCTGGAACCTCTAGTCAGGGCCTCTTTGCGCCAGTCCTACAGTGACGCTAGGACCCTGGCTTCCATGTCCCATGGATCCGGCGAGTAGCGAGGCCACTTCGAAAGACACCGTACGGTATCCTCTTATTGCCCTGACGGCCAGTATGACTGTGTCGAAACCCGGGTTAACTCGCAACAAGGTGATGCTGTGTGTATGGTGGGATTGGAAGGGCATTATTCATTATGATCTGTTACCGCCAGGCAGGATCGATTCTGAACTGTACTGCGAACAACTGATAAGATTAAAGCAAAAAGTTGAGAGAAAGCGGCCGGAATTAATCAACAGAAGGGGTGTGGTTTTTCACCATAACAACGCTAGACCTCCCACATCTTTAGCCACTCAGCAAAAATTACGAGAGTTTGGCTGGGAGGTGTTAATGCATCCGCCGTATAGTCCTGACCTCGCATCTTCAGATTTTCACCTGTTTCGGTCTCTGCAGAATTCCTTAGGCAGTGTCAGGTTAACATCACGAGAGGACTGTCAAAACCACTTGTCGCAGTTTTTTGGTCAGAAGCCCCAAAATTTTTATAGCAATGGGATCACGTCCCTACCTACAAGATGGCAAAAGTTATCCAACAAAATGTCACCTACATACTTTAGTCAAATGTAAATAAACTTTATAAAAAAACCTTTATGAATTTTTATATAAAATGCGAAGAAACTTTTTCCCCAACCTAATATAAGCGTTTTCTGCGGTGTGTGCTGTTTGTCTTTTACTTAATTTTAACAATTTATATAGAAACTGAAATACAAAGTGAACCCATATAATTTCGGCTTAATAAGATTGACTAATTCATACTCACACATCAGCCCATCTGTTTCCCATGGGGTAGGCAGTGACGATGGATTTCCATCTTGACGGTACGTCTTTCTCTCCATCTACTTTCATTAATCTCTCCGTACATACACGTTTATTATAGGTGATTTAATAGCATTAAATATCGCCATCTTCTTTTATTTATTTATTTAATTTGTTTGTTTCGGAAACATACAATAATTAGTATTCTTAAATATAAAACACAAAATTAATATTATATTACATCACTTTTTACGAAAATTGCGCGGACAGAGGAGTATGAAATTTCGTACACATATAGTTTATATAGAGGAGTGCAGAATCCTAATATTTTTTTTAAATTATGCATAAAAATACATTAACTTAATAAAAACAAACATTACACACACTACCATGTATTTGAGACACACACACCTATGCATACTCTTTTGTTTATTGTTAAAGTCAAATTAACAGTGTAGCCTTGGCGAAATCTGTGATTATACAAGTATATAGTCTTTGGCAACAGAACCTTAATAATGTTCAAACTTATAATTTAAATTAATTATTATGGTCGAATTTCGACCACGGGCGGCCACTAGTTATTCTAAAGCGTGCAAGTCATTGGATCATTCTAAATTACAATACCTATAAAAGGATCTCTTTCGACGATTAAAACGTGTAAAGCAGCCCAATACACTGTTGCTATATTTAGACTACTTTAGTAAAACTCTGGGAACCTGTTCATTCGGTTAGCATACAAAGCGTTTCTCGTTCTGAGAATTTTGTTTCTATTTACTTTTGCTGAGAATACTGAGAATAGACGGTAAAAATCCCTATTAATATTATAAATGTGAAAGTAACTCTGTCTGTCTCTCTGTCTGTCTGTTCCGTTTTCACGGAAAAACTACTGGACCGATTTCGCTGAAACTGTGTATATATATGTTTTCGATGCTGAGGATGAACATAGAATACTTTTTATCCCGAAAAATGGGATAGTTTCCGGGATAAAATATATTTGTCTTTCTGTTTGTTATGCTTTTACGGAAAAATTATTGGACAGATTTGGCTGAAATTTAGTATATATGTAATTTTAATACCGAGGGTGGTCAAAGGATACTTTTTATCCGGGATAATGGGATAGATTTATGTAAAGGTTATCCCAAAAAGTGGGATAGGTTTTTGTGATTTTGTACATTTCATCCATTAGGTCCGATGACCGCGATATAGAATGAAGTGAATCTTTAAAGAGCAGGCGGTACAGGTTATATTGTATACAAGAGATACGCACCTGAGGTTTAACGGGGTAAACTCTAGTCTATGTCTATGTCCAAAATATGTAGAATGTAGCTAAACTTGACGAAATGCCTAATTCGTATTGTTAGAGATGTCCTTTAGGTAATATGAAGAAGAACTTTTCACATAATATTCTGCTTCGTTTTTAAAATAAATTGTCGTATCTATATATAAATACGTGAAGCAAAACCTTTCTACCCCTTTTTACGAAAACTGCGCGAACGGAGGAGTATGAATTTTCGCACATTATAGTTTGTTTGTATAGAAAAGAAGCGACGATAAAAAATACATTAAATGAATAAAAAACATTACACACACTACCATGTAGTTGACACACACTCACGCATATATACTCTTTTGTTTATTGTTCAAGTCAAATTAACAGTGTAGCCTTGGCGAAATCTGTGATTACAGAAGTATAGTCTTTGACAACAAATTGTAATGGTCGAATTTAAGGCTTTGATGTTTATGTTGTTATATAATCAAAATTCTTTCTAATAAAAGACTGAAATATTTTTCTAAAACGCTTTAGATATGTTTAATTAATATTTATCTAATGCGTATAATTCTTCTGCACGTATATGTTAATGAACTCCTAAGCCCCTGGACCGAACATTATGGTTTTTTTTTTTTTTTTGTTTGTGTCGGTCCTGGAATGGGTGAGATTCACAATTGTACCCGGTAGGTGGCGCCGCAATCGGGTTCTAAATTTCATTTATATATTTTTAGGGCAGAATAACGTTTGCTGGGCCATCTAATAATATAATAAAACCCTTAGGGGGCGTCGAGTGTACAATGGTTTTAAAATGAGAAAAAAATTAAGGGGAGTTATTTGTACTGACAGATTCCAACAATGCAACTTAAAATTCTTGTATGTCTGTTTGCCTGCTAGAGCATCATGTGAAAACTGCTGAGTGATTTTAATCTTCAAGGCAACGCGAACGAAGTATCGCTGACACAACCAGTGTTTATGGATGAGACGTTTAGGAAATGTCAGCAGGTTCTGGGGACGGTGTACGGTGGATTTGTTACCTCTCCCATAAGCAATAAATAATGGCGCAGAGCCCATTTACTCATAGGTTATCTGTGGTCCCTCCATCCGGTGCGATAGCTGTTATGTATTTGTTTCGCGTAATATCGGGTTCTGCTATCAATTTTTATTGCTGCAAATATTTTTATTGTAAAATACTTGAAAATTATTATTTAAGAATGTACTCCCATATAGCATGTCGCCTCTTTGCTTCAATGATGTGTTATCTTCAAAATGGATAATTTTAGAAGATAGTTTTTTAAACGATTAAAAATAATTTTATCGAAAAGAATAACGTGGTACTTTTTTTTTTTTTAAAAAGGGATACAACATTGCTGAAGAATACTTAAATGACGAAACATCATTTACATAGCAGTTCACTCCAACCTCTTATACTGTATTTTGTACGAGTATAACGTTTTTATCTTGCCATACTTGTAAGGAATATATAGAGATATGTTGCAGCAAAAAAAAAATTAGTATGTCATGTCTTTATAAATATAAAATATAACCATAATAATGTTACGAGCTACAGGACTCGAATTAAAAATGCCGTTGGAACTACTATAGAATTTTTTAGAACTGTACAAACACGTATAAAACAAATACAAATAAAACTGGATGCAACCAGTTCACACTGCACGATTCAATGCAATTCGACACGCGCAAATTCCGTCGTCTATATCGCTAATCGAGAGTACTACAAACGTCTTACTCGTCTCGTAGTCGTCGCTTGACTGCCCACCCCTTCATTCGGGCATTGTCTTATAGTACAAAAAAATGGCCGCGTACTGAGTTTCCGAGAAATAGTAATTTGCACACCTGCGAACGGCAAATAAAGTCGAAAACAATAACAATAAGGATTAGTCCGACGCTAATGATGGTCATAAAACAAGTAGAAAAAGAATAGCATGTTTTCTTAATTACAATTTAAAACACAAAAGAATTCCTAAATCCGGGGAGACAATAAACTGCGCTTACGACAGGCAGCTGTGCGCTTATCTTTGACGGCATGTAACAATAATATTTTTCTATCCTTTAATTGTGTCTCTGTCTTATTGAATATGCACTGTTTGCTACAACTCCATTAATTCTTCAAAAGTCATTCTGTAACATACTTCTGTATAAAACTTATTTAAAAAAAAGAACTTGAGATAAAAATAGAATAAGAAATATAAAGAAAACAATATTTAGCTAGACGTGTTGCTGAGGAGTTTCTTGCCGCTTCTTCTCGTTAACAGCAATAACACGTTGCGAAGCGTTATACATAGACTAAGAAGTAAAATTAAATTTTAACCTATATGTATGACCTTCAAAAAGTGTTCTCCAGTGGAATTTATTTTGAATAAAAACTTTTGAATTTAAATTTAAAATTCTTTTTTTGATTGGCAGAAAAAAATATTATTCGTTACGATACAACGTACAACGTACAATAAATATTATTCGTTACGATACAACGTACAACGTACAAAAAATATTATTCGTTACGATACAACGTACAACGTACAATAAATATTATTCGTTACGATACAACGTACAACGTACAAAAAATATTATTCGTTACGATACAACGTACAACGTACAAAAAATATTATTCGTTACGATACAACGTACAACGTACAAAAATATTATTCGTTACGATACAACGTACAACGTACAAAAAATATTATTCGTTACGATACAACGTACAACGTACAAAAAATATTATTCGTTACGATACAACGTACAAAAAATATTATTCGTTACGATACAACGTACAAAAAATATTATTCGTTACGATACAACGTACAACGTACAAAAAATATTATTCGTTACGATACAACGTACAACGTACAATAAATATTATTCGTTACGATACAACGTACAACGTACAAAAAATATTATTCGTTACGATACAACGTACAACGTACAATAAATATTATTCGTTACGATACAACGTACAACGTACAAAAAATATTATTCGTTACGATACAACGTACAACGTACAAAAAATATTATTCGTTACGATACAACGTACAACGTACAAAAAATATTATTCGTTACGATACAACGTACAACGTACAAAAAATATTATTCGTTACGATACAACGTACAAAAAATATTATTCGTTACGATACAACGTACAAAAAATATTATTCGTTACGATACAACGTACAACGTACAAAAAATATTATTCGTTACGATACAACGTACAACGTACAAAAAATATTATTCGTTACGATACAACGTACAACGTACAAAAAATGTTATTCAAGTACGTATTTATTGCTATACTGTAGTACACCATAAAGACACGACCACTGCGTCATCTTTTTCGTCGTCTATTTACGGAAATGACGTTATTTATCAGGAATAAAAGTATATTAAGTGTTGACCCATACATTTATTTGAGACTAGCTTCTTCCCGCGACTTCGTCCGCGTGGAATAGTTAAAAAAAAGTAATTAAAAAAATCCTCCCGATTTTAAAACATTCTTAATTGTTGCTTCGCTCCTATTGGTCTTAGCGTGATAATACATAGCCCAATTGTTTTTTAATGTATAAATTGTTTTATTGTATGATGATGATACCGGCAATATCAATACTTAATGAGGTACATAAGTTGTATAATAAGCTGTTTAAGTAATTAAAGATTTTTAACTATCCCACGGGAACTCTTTAATTTTCGGGATCAAAAGTATCCATATGTTGAGCAGGGATATAAGCTACCACCATACAAAATTTTATTTAAATCGGTCCAGTCGTTTCGGAGATTAGCCGGTACAAACCGACAGACAAACAGAGAAACAAAAAATTAAAAAAAAATTTAAATTAGTTCTATTTCACTTCTTACATCCCTCGACTCGGTTTTTAGCATTTTTTTTCATAGTACAAAAATTCGACCTCTACAATTTTATTATATGTATGTATAGATGATTTTTACCTAACGTCTTTTTAATACTTCGGCTATTTGATCATTGTGTGTACGTCGCGGTCTACCGGCAACAACTCTACCATTCACAATGTTGTCATACATTTCTTTAGTGATTCTACTTTCATCCATTCTACTTACCTACACGCCCAAACCACTTTAATAATACTTTTTCAACTCTTGTTCTTATTAAAGTTATTTATGTACACACACCGGCACAATTAGTGGAACAGAAAAATAATTCATGAAGTGGTATGGAAAAAAGAAAGAATATGGAATAATATGGGTTTTATTTAAAATAATAATTAGGAATAAGGTTACAACTAAATTGACATCTCTTAATGTGGTATTTCCGCAATCTAAAGTAACTATTAATGAAAAAAGAAAGAAATATAACAAAGAACATTTTTTTTCAGATTTCATATTAACATAGAAAAGTTGAAGAATTTTATCAATAAAAAACTTCATCTAATATATAAAATTTTCGTGTCACACTGTTAGTTATCATACTCCTCCGGAACGGCTTGACCGATTTTTATGAAATTTTATATGCATATTCAGTAGGTCTGAGAATCGGCTACTATCTATTTTTCATCCCTAAGTGATAAGGATTGTCCACCCCCAACATTTTTCTAAAATTTTTGGAGTAATTTTATTTTTTTATTTTTTATAATGTTGCATTAAAAATATATACAACCCTAAATTTTCACCCTTCTATCACCAACCCCTATTTTTTAATAGCGATACTTAGTACTTGAATAATTTTCTACTCTGTTCAAGTTAATTCGAGTTTAGATTAATTAACATTTGGTCCCGGTAGATGACGCTGTAATCGGGTTCTAGACAGATTTTTTAAAGGCAGTACACGTCTGCCGGGTACAGCTAGTATAACTATAAACAAATGAAAGTTTAATATTGCGTGTTTCCTTCACTTGCTCTGATTACAGCTTCCATCCGTATGGCATGCTGCGGATGATGTTGTCTATTTTTTATTGGTCTTCAAGCAACGCGTTTCGCATTTCACGTCGATTGTTTAGGGTCGGCATTACTTTACTTCTCATTTTAACAAGTCCCAAACATGCTCTACTGGTTTCACATCCGGGGATCTTGGTGGCCACTGCGTTACTGTTATATTCATATCGTTAAGATATGCTTGAATTTTTTTAGGGTTTTTACTAGCGTTCCCTAATTGTGCCGCTGTGTGTATCTGATTGATGTACTTCATAGTTTTTATTATTGTCTGATATTTAGGGATAATCCGGAAAATCGGATCCGGTAATCCGGCATGAATAAGTAGGTACTTTAAACTACTTAAAAACTTTAAGTAGGTTTGTAGCTGAACTACCGCGTGCCCGCGCCGCAGCATGTCGATTGGCAGATGACACATTCAACACAATTTGTTTCCTAAGATCATTTATCAAACCAAAAATTGATTGTTTGTTTAAAAACTAAAGAGTAAAAATATTATAAAGCAAAATTGCTGTGATTGTCGTGCTATTCGTTAAATAGATTTGGTAGTCCGTGTCGTGTATAAGAATAAAATTGATTAGCATACTCAAATAGGTAGCTAATTTTTGAGTTTTTGAAGAAATTGTATTAATAATATTAAAATTAGTCACAATAAAGTTGATTTGGTATATCTAATCGTTTTATTTTTACACTTTATTAATGGTCTATATTGGAACGAAAAAGGAAACTTGAGTTAATTAGGTCAGATCAATCCGGCCGGATTGAAAATGAGGCCGGATTGCAATCCCTTATTGCACAATATTTATTACCATTTACGTTCCGAGTGCTATGTCGTAATAAATAATAATCAGTAGTGGGTTGTATTAGTGAAAGAGGTCGGTGCGTCGTTATCTTCGCTGCTATCTGTGCCAAATTAGCGTCCGACGAATCAATGTGGGCCAACCGTCTACAATGGCAGGTCAAGTTCGTTGCCTACATTCTAGCTGACCTCGTTGCGTTCATTGCATATTTTCAACCTTAGCACCGCGTTACTAGAGATTAGATGTTTCGATGCTTTATAAAGTTTACATGTTGAGTTTGCAAGAAAATGAAAAACAACTGATGTTATTTCGCAATTTGAATGCTAAGATCACGATATTTTCGATATAGCCGAATATAGACGATCCATTTATTTCTTTTAATTTGCATAAGTAGGACAAAAAATAAATTAAATCAAACGAATCTGATCGTGTTATGACTTTTTCATAAGGGAAATTTTTATTTGCTTGAAAATAGCTAATTAAAAACAACACACAGCCAGGTGGTAGGGCATTTGCCCGTCTGGATGGCTACCATCCCTGGCCTAGAGTACGCCGCCATAACAATCTTTAATTTGTGTTCCGGCATTGATACCAGTCTCCCTTAATAGAGCGACTAGCACCTTTGATGTTACAAATGCCCACGGGCGATGGTAACCGCTTTCAATCAGATGGACCGTCTGCCTGTCTGCTGAACTCAAGCAATAAAAAAATCTACGAATGGGGTAATGAATTTTATTAAGAGATTCGCATGTAAGATTGCATCTCTTAAGTCAAAATTCATTTCCGTCTTTCAAATAGGATACAAATGGCAGAAAAAACATAGAGCAATAAAATAAATTAATATTGTTACGACCTACACGCCGACAAAAGTAGATTCACACCTGCATACCATAAAAGCACACTTTATTACCTTTCCGCATTCGGACTACTTTTGTTTACTTTGTGTTTAAAATTTGTAATTAGAAAACAGCCCATTGCGTATTGTAATATTTTATGGCAGTCATTAGCCAGGTGTGTCGAACTGATTCTAAGAAATTCGGTCTATGCGGCCGGGCAGCCATATTATATGGGTGCAGTATAAAGCAATGGCCCAATAGAGAGATCGGCAGTCTAGCGGTAGCCAGCAGCGAAGCAAGACGTTAGTGACGGACTTTGCGCGTGTGATTGAATCGTGCATTACGTTTGGACTGGTTGTGTACAGTTATATTTGTACCTGTGGTGTTATACGTGTTTGTATAGTTCTAATAAATTCTATAAACAATTGCAACGGCATTTTAATTCGAGTCCTGCAACTCGTAACAATATTTACAACTTTTTTCATATCTGAGTTTTTTAAATGCTAAGTTCTACTAATAATTTTTAACGTCATTAACAATATCGCATCACGAATAACGCGTTAAATCATTAGCTACAGTTTTCCGAAGACTTTTAATATCAATCTACAAATATTTTCAAACAAATACTACACCAAAATAATTTTACTTCGTAAACGAATTTTTGGATAATTCACTTTTGGTTATATCTGTAATTATTATTAGTTTTTAACAATCTTAAGAAAAAATCGCCCGATTCATAGGCAAAACATGTCAGTCTTGTATCCTTATGTTATCTCATATTGATTTACCATGTCGAGCAAATAAATCAATTTGAATATAATAAAACTACGTTTTAACGGTTTTAAGCGCGGTAATTTATTCGATTTTTTCTTATTCCGACGTTTCGGCCACTTTTCAGTAGCCGGGATCACTCAAGACAAAAATGTCAAGTGTCAATGAGTATTGTTAAAGTTCTATTTAGCCTACCGCCAACTTGTTCATTTTAATTGTTTAGTTTTAATTTTGTTTATGGTTATATTTTACCACCGCTTCACAACATGTTGTGGCTTGAAGAGAAGAAGCGGCGCAAGAAACTCTTCAGCAAACATGCCTAGCTCTAATAATTTTATATAATATTAAAATGGGTGGGAGGTAAAATAAAAAGAAGTTATCAATCAAGTTCGTTTGTGTTCCGGTGCACGCAGAATGAGCTCACAGTGTCCTGACGTCTGGCAGTTGGTGGCAAATAAATGACCGCGCTTAAAAGCGTTAAAACGTACTTTTTTTATATACTAGTCGCAAAGACTTCAGAAAAGTATTTAAATACATCTGTGTGGTACAATTACTGACACCAACAGTATCCCAAATGTAGCAGAGGCATAAAAATTATATATCACATTATGTCCAGTTAAACAATACAAGACATGTAATACAACGCTCCTCCTTGACCGAGGTCGTGTGTTCCGATACATCGTTACATGTGTTCTTGTTGCCAACCGACACATATATTGATTGTTCTAAGGAAAGAGCAATTTTCACCGTTGGCCTATAAAGACGGACAGACGTGACCAAAAAGACGTAGAGATTTCGCTATTGCCAAAAAATATTTATTTATTGATTTCATTCAATTACAATGTCATAAGTGTTACAAATAAGCAACAACGTAAGAACCTTGTCTTAGCTTATTGTGTCAGTAATACACTTCAATGCAGTTTCTCTGAATTTCCATAATAAAAAAATATATATCAGTGTTTACTTCCCAAATCTTGCAATTGGTACTGGCCGGGATGACTGCCTCCGGAATTCTAAAAATCGACGATGATTTTAACATTATTAACCGACTTTCAAAAGGAGGACGTTCTCGATCCGTCTCTATGGTTTTTTCTGTATATACTAAGACTAGCTGACCCGTGCCCACTTCGCTGGGCATCAAAAAAAATATTAAAAAAAAATCAATATCGGTTTAGTATATCCAGAGATTACCCCATTATTGGTATAGTTTTGTTGAGTTTAATTACTCCCGTACTGCCCGTACCCCAGTGACGCCTACATCGCATGAGCCTATCTAGCCGCTTAGGGTGCGCGGCGACCACGCAACTTTTTTATAATTCTTACATTTTTAAACTCGTGATGTTTTTCGAATGGAATGTCCGAATTGAATAATTCAAAATGTTATATAAAGGTATTGAAGCAGTCTTGAATATGAAGTAATTTATTTTGATAAGGATGAATACCAAGATACAAATAAAGAGACTTTTCTAGCGGCGACGATTTAAATAAATTTTTAAAATCAAAGAACACTTATTGTGGCGTAACTATAATAGTTAGACATATGCTGTCGCGACACTTTTTGTAAATAATGATGTGTTCTGCAAAGTCGTAGTACATTATTTTATTCTATCATCAATAGTTTTCGCAGCGCACGCGATTTTAGGTATTTTTTACACCTTGGGTTACACTATTGGAGTTTTAGTAAGGATCCCTAATTTTTTTGAAAATATAATATAGCCTATTTCAACCGTGTATGTCAATACTGTAGCTTGCCAACAGTGAAAGAATTTTTTAAATCGGTTCAGTAGTTTCGGAGATTACCCTACAACGTCACAAACTCACAAACTTTACCTCTTTATAATATTAGTATAGATTAACATACATGTTACTCGATTTCATTTACAATGTGTAATGTACAGATAGGAAATGAAAGACTAGAGAAGTTAAAGAGTTTGTTAACCTAGGGTGCATGTTTACCAGAGAGGAAAGGAGAGTAATGGCAGGTAATAAGGTGAATGGAGCGTTGAACTCTTTCATGAACAGCCGGAAAGTGTCTGTAAAGGCACGTCTGGCTGTCCATCAAGGGGTATTAGTACCAACGCTAATGTATGGCAGTGAAAGTTGGGTATGGCAGAAGACGCATGAAAGTAGGACAAATGCAGTTGAAATGAAAGCTTTGGGAAGTATATGTAAGGCGAATGTAAGTGATATGATAACAAACGGTGTGATAAGGGAGTGTTGTGGATTTAAAGAAGATGTAGTGACAAGAGTTGAAAAAGGAATTTTAAGGTGGTATGGGCATTTAGAGAGAATGAATTAAAGCAGAATCACGAAACAAGTATATGACAGCAATGTGACTGGTAGAGTCGGTGCCGGTAGACCCAGACGTACTTACCATGATCAAATTGAAGATATTTTGAAGAAAGAAGAGATAAAAAGCAGTTTAGATAAGCGTGTATGTATGAAAATATTAATGAAAGTTGATGAAGCGAAAAGTGTTAGTTGGGATCGTAGCAGGTGGAGATCCATTGTCTCTGACTACCCCAATGGGAAACAGGCGTGACAATATGTATGTATGTATGTACTCGATTTCTCCGTCAACTGTGGACCGATATTAATTTTTTTTTAATCGAATGGATATATATGCTACCGAGGTAGTCCCATGGTCACCAAGTCAGAATCTGATGAGTGGATCGCAGGGAAATCGAGTACAATCCTTCTTGACGAACGTCCACACCGAAGAGTGAGATAGTAACCTTGCATACGCCTGCTAGTAGTACAATTTCTACAGGCGCTTAATATATTATTTGTAAAACTATTCAAGTGCTTGCGCAACTAAAAGTAAAAAAATAAATAACAAAAACAAAACCGACTTAAACCAAAAAATTAATATTTGACGGACTTTTTTCTACAACATCTTGAAGTCGGTGCCATTTTTGTTTTATTTTTTGCTTTTCAGTTCGAAGCAGGTTTTGTCCTTTTTGTCTTTGTCAAAAAAAAAATATTACATAATTTTACTATTCTTAACATTTTTTTTTTAGTTGCGAAGCTGACGTACAAGCTCATTTAATGGAAAGTGATTCCTGTCGCCTATAGAGGCTTGCAACACCGGCGGCAAATTTAACATTTTGCCAACCTTTAGAATAGGACAAGGGGGTGGGATAGACGGGAATGGAATAGGGAGATAGGATAGGGCATTTGGGATAGGAGGTTGGGGAACTGGGCCGCCGGAAGGAACTTTTTTCATTGCATGAGTTCAGCAGACAGGCAGGCGGCCCACTTGATGGAAAGCGGTTACCATCGCCTATAGACATTTGCAACACCAAAGGTGCTACAAATGCGCTGCTGCTCTCTTAAGGGAGACTGGAACCTGGTCACTAATGCCGGAACACAACTCAAGGTTGTTATGGCGGCATACTTTAGACCAGGAAGTCGGAACTCTCACTCATCGCACGAACCCCGATTACCCCAAGGTTAACTGTTCCATGCCGATATTCTGTGAGAGCGTCGCATGTTAACGGTTGAGCCGACGTTAGAGTTGTAATCAAGACAATGATCCCAGCATGGCTCTACCATGACAAATTAATTATTTATTATAGTCTGGGTGTTTGGAAATTAGCCCCCGAGTAATTCGTTGTATATTACCCAAGCGCAACTTGCTTAATTTAGGGATATACAATATGTGTGTTTGTCTGCCGATTATTATTATTATATGTATGTGTTTGAAGACCACGGGCCATAAAAATGGCCCGGACTTTTGGAGGGCTTGCGTGGGGCCATGGGAAGGCCAACACGTAGATGCCTCTTGACAAATTCAATGTAAATGTGGCGTGACACTGACCGGCGATTGTCATTGTCTACACCATATAAAAATGCACCCAAGGACAAGCCCCGGCCATTTGTGGAAAATGAGAACAAAATGTACCGGGCTATTGGGATGAACTGCTAGTGGTACTAGGGGTCTGGGAATATGGGGACTATGATAGCATTCTGTCCGTCGCAATGTTCGGGGAACATGGATAAAATGGGCAGACGGTGACTCGCCACTTCCTGCCTGGGCCCCAAAAAAATGCCGTACAAGATTGGCGAGGGGCGACATGGGTATGAGTCGTTAAGTGGTGTAGAGAGGTGGGCTGCAGGTCCACCGAAGCTACTTCCCACATTAGGCCATTTATCACTTCCAACCCTGGGGCATGAGTCTTAGCTCTAACGATCTCTACCCTGTGCCAGCTGGCTCGTGCAAGCACGGAGGTGGGTGTGAGGTGTCGCTTATATATGTTATAATTGTTTTGGCGATTTTTTAATTCTTATTTTGGATCCCTGAGAAACCATAAGCCGCAGTGTTTCACAAAGATATGGCGTAGTTACATCGAATAACCAGCGTGAAGGAAACGAAACTGACAGAACAACATTATTGTGAGAGAGTCTTGTTCTGTTTAAAGATGTAGTCTCTTAATTAACATTAAAAGAAGTTTTCGTGTCTATAGCGGGAATAATGAATTCACTAACGGTTCTCTTACGGTTATCTTGCTTATTGTCTATCAACACGCTGGTAAGTAAAACCAGTATGAAATATTGTTGCTATTTACCTAGTGTGATTTTATATGAAATAGATTTTTATAGATTTGAAATTTCGGATTTGGATATGGATACGGGATACGGATATATGAATAATATTGTTACGAGCTACAGGACTCGAATTAAAATGCCGTTGGAACTACTATAGAATTTATTAGAACTGTATAAGCACGTATAAAACAAATACAAATAAAACTGGACGCAACCAGTTCACACTGCACGATTCAATGCAATTCGACACGCGCAAAGTCCGTCGTCTATATCGCTAATCGAGAGTACTAAAAACGTCTTACTCGTCTCGTAGTCGTCGCTTAACTGCCCCACTACTCCATTCGGGCATTGTCTTATACTAACTATACAGTACAAAAAAATCGGCGGTGCGCACTGAGTTTCTGAGAAATAGTAATTTGTACACCTGGTTATCTATTCCTGCGAACGGCCAACAAAGCCGAAAACAATAACAATAGCCTATTGTCTAATTGCAAGTTTAAATACAAAGTAATATAAAGAACTCCGAATGCGGGAGGGGCAATTAACGAGATGGGCAACATTTCTTTGTCGGTATATGATAATAGGTATGCAGGTGGCCCAACTTGTAACAATATTATTATCCGAAAATTTGATCGTTTTCAGTTATGTAAAAAAAAACAAATGTTTTACTTACGACTGGTGCCAATGGTCAAATCGTTACATATTATTAGTTTTAAAATATGTTGATAAAATAGTTTCATTTACTGTTTGGGTAATAATAAGTACGCGATTTGACTCGTTAAAGATATGACGTCGTAACTTGATAAGCTCTTATAAAATCCAGAAGTCTATAGAGTTTTATAATATGATAAGAAGTGTCTCAGTTGACTTGACTGTCCCTATTATCACGTGCTGAAGGATGAATGGTAACATCTTGACGAAATCTGCACACCAATTATTTTTATTTTATTTTATTCGGTAAACAAACAGTTTATAGCTAAGTATATACTACTAAAGTATCTTGAACAATTTAATTGTTTTCACATATAGATATCTGCAATGCTTGCTAGTAAATACTTTACAATCTTTGAATTTGATTAAAAAGAGGAAATTAAAAAAGAAAGAATAGATTATTTTAAAAATTACCTATTAAATGTCCGAGTATTCAGAACTTTAAACAATTTTGTGGATTAGTAATAAATAAATCCATATCATGTATGACAGCCAAAAGATTATACTTAATTGATACATGATTAAAATAAGAATTTGCCCTATAATTACTAAATGTCCGAGGAACAAACAATTGTGTTGGATTCCGAATAGTCTTGTTGGCACTTTTAAACGTATTTTCGATAATAAGGAAGGTGAGTCTAATTTAGACTGCAATTTTACTTAGCATCACTATATCAGTCAGTTATTTGTCTCCTTTTGTGCAATGGTAAATATATCTAAGACCGGCTACACCCACTTCCCAGAATTTCATTTACCATCATTTCATCTGCTATGCTGTTCAACAGACATAATATTGTTTCTCATAATTTTATATGTCATACTCATTGTTTACTATATTAGTCACGTGCTAGAAACTTTGTTTCCCATAAAGTCAATTTCAATAACATCAATGTTATCATCATTGTAAGGCGTAATTATTATATGCTATAACATCATTTGCCATCGAAATTGCTTCTAGAAAAAATCATAAAATCGGTTTAAACTAAACGATCAATTTGTTTAGGTTTGGTTAGGTAAGGTTAGGTCAGAACATGAAAAACAACGCACGAGCCGAGCGAGCGAAGCGAGCGTGCCGCGGCAGCGGCTGGCGAAGTGCTAAGAAGCCAGAATTTCATGAGCAAATGAATAGCTTGCTGTATTTGCTAATCAAGAAAGGCTTGGATGTATTTGAAATTAATTTAGTATGGCGTTGAAATATTCTGTTAAATAATATTATTGCAATTAATAAAATGGATAACAATACGTATGGCACTCGTGTTATTATGGAATCTAATGTACGGGTAAACAAGAGAATGTCACATAACTTTTATGGTAAACAATTCGGGCAAGTAAAATTCGGGCATATGAGTATTATTGCTTATATTTTTGGGGCAAACAATAGACAACCATCTAAGACATCTAGCCTCGTCATGATTATCGCTAACCTTGCATTTAAACTCTAAATATCTTAAAAATCTTCGTTGTATGAATTCGATTCTGTTAACGTACACATCATACATTGGATTCCATACCTGTGAGGCATACTCTAGAAGACTACGCACCAAATATCATCTCTCTATTTGTTGCTATATTAAATAACTCAACTCCGTTGGCTCAGCGTCCCAAGATGTATCTTGGCCTCCGAAACGAGAACACGCCGCCTGTTTCTGTCCTGTGCGATTTCTTGCCAGTTAAGGGCTTCAAGCTCACACAGGTCAGCCTCCACCGGTACTTGGGGCTATCGACCGGACGTCGCCCATCCAATCGACCCAAATAGACCCTCTTCACGGTTTGATCCTCTCCCATCCCTTTCACGTGACCGAGCCAATGGAGGCGGTGGGATTTTATCTCTCCTATTATGTTAGGCTCGACCACGAGATTTTCAATTTCGACCATCGTCTTTCCTTGTTGGGCCCAAAATCTTACGGAGAACCTTTCTTTCAGCCACTAACAGCTGGTTCTCTTCCTTTCGGGTAAGCGTCCAGGCTTCGCAACCGTACATCAGAATGGGCCGTATGACGGTTTTATAAATCCTGATTTTGGTTTTCCTGCTTAGAAGCCGGGACACCATAACCTTGTATAAGGCTGCGCGGCACCTCAGGGCGTTTTAAATACTTTGTTGCTATATTGTATTTTTGAGAAAGAATTAATCATCACATCGCAGTCATTTTATACGTGGTAGATCAGATCCATGCTGGAATCATGAATTTCAGCTCTTAGGGCCCGGCGCAATCGGTGTGATACCACGCTCTCACAGAATTTCAGCGTGAAACGTTTCGAGTTGAGGTAACCGTGTTTCGTGCGTGATAGTGAGAGTCTTAGTGACCCCCTATCCGCGCACGATCGAAAGAGGCGGCAAAACAACCCACAGTCAGGTGGTAGAGTACTTGCCCGTCTGGATGGCTACTACTCCTGGTTTGGAGTACGCCGGCATAACAACCTTGAGCTGTGTTCCAGCATTAGTGGCCAGGTTCCAGTGTCCCTCTGGAGAGCAGCAGCGCATTTGTAGCAACCTTTAGTGTTGCAAATGTCCATAGGTAAGGTAGACGGTAAACGCTTTCCATCAGGTGGGCCGTTTGCTTATCTGCTGAACTCATGCAATAAAAAAATAGCCCACTTCCTGCTCTCCTATCCTTCCCCTCTATATCATTCTTCCTGTCTGAACTTTCTATCGCATCCTGCTTATCCTATCTCATCCTAAAGACTGGAAACACGTTAACTTCGCCCCTGTTCTAAACCTCTATAGGCGACGCACGGTAACCGTCCATCTATACAAATAAAAAGAATTGTAGTGTCTGTTTGTAATATCAAAATAATATTTTACAAAATGCATGTGTATACGGCACTCATACCAAAAAATCAATTTTAAATTGTTTTGTCTGTCTATCTGTTTGTTTCGTCTAATCTCCGAAACGGCTGGACCTGATTTTGACGAGTCTTTCACTGGCTGATAGCTGATGTTATAAGGAGTAACTTGGCTACTTATAAAATTAGGATTCCTCGAAAAAAATACCACATCTGCCTGTTTGCCAATTTCGTAAAAAAATCGTCATTTAATGTTAAGGAACGATTATCTATCTCTGAGTGCTGTAGTATTTAATATCTGTCAAGAATGAAAGTCTGTACAGCAATTACGGCCTGCGACGTAAAGTTACGTACCAACACGTAACAGTTCTATCAATTATTCATATTGTACATCAGCTTGAAACCTTATTAAGTCGATCATGTGTACAACATATGTCTAGTTAAGTGAGAGTTTAATTTAGCAAACGTGATGTATGGTCTCATTAAGTTATTAAAAGCTTTTACATTTGTTAGAATTTTGTACGTGAAAGAAAAATTAATTGAAATTGTGTCCTATATTTAGTATATTAGGTTGAGGAAAAAGTTTCTTCGCATTTTATATAAAAATTCAAAAGGGTTTTTATAAAGTTTATTTACATTTCACTAAAGTATGTAGGTGCCATTTTGTTGGATAACTTTTTGCCATCTTGTAGGTAGGGACGTGATTCCATTGCTATAAAAATTTTGGGGATTCTGATCAAAAAACTGCGATAAGTGGTTTTGGCAGTCCTCTCGTGATGTTAACCTGACACTGCCTAAGGAATTCTGCAGATACCGAAACAGGTGAAAATCTGAAGGTGCAAGGTCAGGACTATACGGCGGATGCATTAAAACCTCCCAGCCAAACTCTCGTAATATTTGCTGAGTGGCTGAAGATGTGTGAGGTCTAGCGTTATCATGGTGAAAAACCACACCCCTTCTGTTGATTAATTCCGGCCGCTTTCTCTCAACTTTTTGCTTTAATCTCATCAGTTGTACGCAGTACAGTTCAGAATCGATGGTCCTGTCTGGCGGTAACAGCTCATAATGAATAATGCCCTTCCAATCCCACCATACACACAGTATCACCTTGTTGCGAGTTAACCCAGGTTTCGCCACAGTCTGTGAAGCCTGACCGGCCTTTGACCACGATCTTTTTCGCACGTTCTTGTCGTACGTGATCCACTTATCATCACCAGTTATCAGCTTCTTCAAAAATGGTTCGGTTTCATTACGTCGTAATAAAGAATCACAAATGAGTACACGGTTCATTAGGTTTCTTTCAGTGAGCTCATGAGGCACCCAAATATCGAGCTTTTTTGTGTACCCAGCTTTTTTCAAATGCGCCAAAACCGTTTTGTGGCCAATTCCCAGTTCTCCACCTACATCGTAACTACTGATATGCCGATCTTGCTCCACTTTTTCAAAAATGGCATCTATTTTGTCCCTAACAGGGCGACCAGAGCGACATGCATCTTTGATATCAAAATTTCTGGATTGAAAACGCTTAACCCAAATTTGCGCTACTCTCACAGATACTGCATTAGGTCCATAAACATCACAAAATTTTTTCGCGGCTTGTGTTGGATTTTTACCTTTTTTGGTAGCAAAATTTTAAAATGTATCGAATTTCTTCATTAGATTCACTCATTTTAACAATAAGAAAATCAAATGAAAATAACACATTTTCCTAATTTGAATTTTGAATTGTCTTCTTTAAAATTAAAATTTTTAATGATACCAAAACCAGCCAGATACAAATGGTATAGCCAAAGAGATCTTATTACAAATTCATACATACTATATGCGAAAAGACTTTTTCCCCAACCTATTATTATGATTACGTGTCTTACAGGTGGCTTACGTATTTTTGTATCATTAATAGTTTTCTGTTGTTCATGAACGATCTACTACTGGTCATCGGTTCCTTACACTATGAAATAATCGTTTCACATTAAAATTCCATGCATAAATTCCATATTATTATGTACATTATTTGTTCATGCATTTTTATATATATAAGACTGTTGTGGGTATGTTAGATTTGACAGTCTTTTGTATTTTAACAAATAAATTATTTTTATTGCTCTCGTTTAAACCAAAATGTCTTTAATTCCATATGTACATTATTTGTTCATGTATTTTTTTTTATATAAGACTGTTGTGGGTATGTTAGATTTGACAGTCTTTTGTATTTTAACAAATAAATTATTTTTATTGCTCTCGTTTAAACCAAAATGTCTTTAATTCCATATGTACATTATTTGTTCATGTATTTTTTATATATAAGACTGTTCTGGGTATGTTAGATTAGACAGTCTTTTGCATTTTAACAAATAAATTATTTTTATTGCTCTCGTTTAAACCAAAATGTCTCTTGTACATTATTTGTTCATGTATTTTTTTTTATATAAGATTACGTTGTGGGTATGTTAGATTTGACAGTCTTTTGTATTTTAACAAATAAATTATTTTTATTGCTCTCGTTTAAACCAAAATGTCTCTAATTCCATATGTACATTATTTGTTCAATTATTTTTTTTATATAAGACTACGTTGTGGGTATGTTAGATTTGACAGTCTTTTGTATTTTAAGAAATAAATTATTTTTATTGCTGTCGTTTAAACTAAATTGTCTCCTATTGTAGACTGAATACCTCAGTTTGGTGGATGTTGAAAAATAATTCAATGACAAAAAATAAACTTTTTAATTACAGAAACATGTAAAAATTAAACAATTTTTCATATGTTTGCGAATTAAAACATATAAGCATATTGTTCCAACATTTGTAGTCTTCTCCTGTAGATATGTAAAACTTTTTTTGTGTTTGACCCGTATTAGTTCACCCAATCAGCGCCCAGCGCGCCAGATTTTCCAATCAAATCATTCTTATTGCGAACTAAGTTTTTTTATTTATTTTTTTATTGCACGAGTTCCAGACAGGCTGACGGCCCACTTGATGGAAAGTGGTTACCATCGCCTATAGACATTTGCTGCTGCCCTCTTGAGGGAGACTGGAACCTGGTCACTAATGCCGGCACACAAACCAAGGTTGTTATGGCGGCATATTCTAGAGCAGGGGTGGTAGCTATCCAGTCGGGCAAATGCCCTACCACCTGGCAAAAGTGTTTAGCGCCTAAGTGTTACATAGGTCTTATACAATATACTTGAGAATAGCACTTGTTACTTAGTTGGCCTTTAATAGCATCCCAACGTTAATGATAATGGCCGGTACCTATATCTTACAATTAATTCACTTTCCCTATCGTCGGTTGAATTTAGACTTTAGATGTTTGGAGCTTATATTAAATTTTAACCAATAAATAGGAAAGCAAATGAACGATCGATAACATATAGATTATATATATTATATAGATAGATAATTTATCTGTATAAAATATCGAGTATTTATTTTAATTCCTTATATTATTAATAATTTATTTAAAACGTTACAATATCTTGTTGTTTTTACCTCTCAATTAGATATTGTTACATGCCGTCAAAGATAATTTTGATTTGATTAACTTGGTGAAATCTCAATTAGATAAATTTGATTGACTTGGTGAAAAATATTTTAGATAATTAAATGTCAAATAATAAAAAGCGGCAGACAAACACACATTGTATTTTCCCAAGGTAAGCAAGTCACGTCTGTGTCATGGGTAATATAGAACGAACTAGTTTGGGGTCGATCCCAGACACCCAGACCATACTTAATAATGAAATGTTCGTTTACTAAATTTATTTATGCCATAAGTCGAACCCGAGTTGTAGGCACATCTATTTATGCGTGATTTACCTTTTCTGAGATACATTTTTATAACAAATGGTCAATTGTTAATTCCACCATTTTCCTTCATGGCTTAACCGAAACGCATCAAATAAAGGAGGAGACCAAATCCATACTATTACGAGTGTCTATAAATATTTTAATTTCTCTATCATTCTTGTTCGTTCTTGATTTTAGAGTAGTTTTAATGTCATTTTTCAACAGTTAGTTTCTAAATTAGTTTTAATTTTAGTGAAATAGAATAATTATAATTCGGCTCCCATAGCACCACTATGCTCTAAATGCTCGTGTGTCCGCTAGTTAGGAATGCATGACGCACCAGAGCGCGGTGTCCATCGCCAGCTGGGCTTTGATACTGCGATAACTTGTTTAGATCAAACCGGCAATCTACACGAACAACGTCATAAGGCCTAGAGGAGATCAATTATGATTGACAGCTTTGACACGCTTGATAGACGTTGAAGACCATATTGCTAATAACTCGCTCGTAACCATAGAAGAGAAATACTAAAGATACTCGTACAGTAAAAAATGTAAAAGCTGATTTACATTGAACCCAGCTACTAATTTCAAATTCAAAGAATGCGTTAATTGAAATCAGTACAGCGCTAGCAAGTCTGACTGACTTCAATATTTCCAAACTAATATTTTGAACTCAGCCCGCTCCTCAAGTCAGAAATTGGGTCAATATAAACCAGTCTTCACTTGTAACACGCGTTGCAATTTCAGCAGTCCTTGTTTCTGTAGAAAATCTCAATCAAAACTTTCAATCAACTTCTTATTATTTGAAACACATATTTAAACACAAATCAAGTCGATATTAGACGAATAAAGTATGTTTGTCAATTTGGATGAATCAACCAAAGTAATCCATCTAAACGTGAACTTGGATCATTCAATGACATTAAATCTCGCGTATCTTTTTAGTTCTGTGTCTATTGACCAATTTGATTCAATTTGTTTGATCCCGCTAATATCAGAAACAAATAAAGAAAGACTCTATTTGAAGATATAGCGTACTTACGTTACTTGCATGTTTTATGATGAAAAAACAATATCAAATTTGAAAATTTGTACGCCGCATTTTAAGCAAACAAGGTTTGCACTCAGCTTGTTGCTGTATATGGATTATATCCGACACAACGTTGATTTTCAGTGCAAACCTTTCGTTTATTGTTGTACCAAAAACGAGCCGAATATTAATCTAAATTTACAACTATTAATAAACTATAATATAATATACACAAATAAATCAAAATCAACTTAGTCATAAATTAAGAATCCTAATTACCTTTTTTTCAATTTCATGACTTTTACGCAATTGAGCAGTTAATTAAGAGTTTCAATTTACGACGGATTTAAATGACAAAATTGTCTGAGAATTTTGAGATTTTCTATAAAAGCAAAATAGGACTGGTAGTGTCACGTTTTTACTGGGCGATTTTAATTCCTTAGTATTGTTTTTCCATGGTCATAAGGTTGCAAATATTTCGCGATTATTACTTTCCCTTTCAATCAAATTTTCAGTCTTCGAGGTCATACCGATGTAAAATATTTTGCGATATGAAGCTGATATTGTACGGTTCAATTAGATTGAAAATCGTAAAACTGAAAGAATACAAAAATGGATTAAGTGAGAAGTGAGTACATAAGGGAATTACTGAAAGTTGCACTCGTGACTTTAAAATTATGAAGAATAAGACTAAAGTGTTGTTATTAAACTGGAAGATTGATGAGTATGAATGTAAAGGTAGGCCAAAAAGAGATGGAAGGATTGTGTGAAGGAAGACGTGGTGATTTCTGGTGTGACAGAGGACGTATGTCAAAACAGAGAGAGAGAACAGAAGAAATAAAGAGACTGTGACGACCTCAATTTATTGGGAGAGGTGAAAGATATGAGAAGTACATAGACCATTTTGTTCGTTTTATCCAAATTGCAAGACTAAAGTGAACCGTGTAATATTAGCACTACTCGCCCTCTCAATTAAAACTGACAGTGATAATATCAATCGTAATTTACCACCTCGAGGCCCATTATCCGCGGCGGCTCCGTAATCCACATTAAAGGAAGACCCGCCGAGCAACAGAAGCGTAAGTGGTGTGCATGGGGCCTCCTTGATCTGTTTAATGGACATGGATTTTCTCTATTTGTTGTAAGGTGGGACGCAGGGTCCGGGCCGACGACCCCACCTGCCCTATCTCCACTTACGCCTCTGGATGTATCGTACGTTAACATTTCATAAGTTATTTGTACGTTTCTCTGTTTACTCTCCCGCCCTTTGCCTTTTATCTTTATCGACCAGGGTCTCCAGATTGAGTTCCGGAAATTCACTCTATAACAAACGACACATTTCCTCGACTTGATAATATTTTGGAAGCTTTCCTCAAATCTTAACCTACCTATTCCTTTAAACTTTATATTATTGTCAGTGCTGGGAACTTCAAAAGGCGTAATATGTTACATTAAAACAAGTATACAGTCAATATAATCACATTTTAATGCCAGAAGCGACATGACATCAACATCGTTGTCATCATTAGGTACATCCTTGGCCTTACAATTGTGAAAGATTTTAGTTCTTAGGTTTAATTTGTTACCGCCCAAAGCCAAAATTTTATTTCCCAAATATCCTCAAGGATTTTGTATGCCCAAAAGTTTCCTATGCGAAAACATTTTCCCCAATAGCTCATATATAAAACCCCAAATCTGGAGACCCTATTGTCAACTCGGAATTTGCACTCACAGCAACAACATACATTTAGAAGACACATTTGCACAAACCTATCTGCCATATAATTCATGTAGATAGCTCTCGTTTGATAAGGTTTTAAATATGTTGGGTCTCTGAATGGCTCGACATCTCTTCGATAACAACAGATTTTGCAGGCACTGTAGATTTTAATGTTTTGCCCCCCCGATTAGACAAAGACAAATGGTACTAGCTAAACGAATTGAATAGAAAATATATGCGATTGACATATCCTCACGCTAAGTATTATGTTATTCCCATACATTTTCATTCTATTCGTTTAGCGTTAATGTCATTTGTCTAGGGGTTGTATGTTTTGTATAGAATTGTAGAAACGTCATGCTGATTGGTCCCTTTTGATATATTACTAATATCTGCTTAGACGAAGAGAGCTTCTCATTTTCTTATAACACTTACATATAACACATTGTCGGTTAGATAGATATTCTTGTAGGGGTGACCAGAGTTATGATGTAAGTGTGAAACCTCTGATCACACCCACACGTATGTCTGTCAGCGTGATGATATACTTAGCTATATCGTGGTTGTAACAAGCGTCTTCTTATTCAACAGTACCAGGTTCTATATATATTATTACGAGTTGCAGGACTGGAATTAAAATGCCGTTGGAATTATTATAGAGTTTATTAGAACTATACAAACATGTATAACGCAGGTACAAATATAACTGAACACAACCAGTCCAAACGTAATGCGCGAGATCGTAATTCCATAAAACGCGCAAAGTCCGTCACTAAATAAATTTTAGAGTTATCGCTAGACTGACGATCTCTCCATTGGGGCATTGCTTTATGCTGCACAAATGCAATATGGCTGCCCGACCGCGTAGACCGAATTTCTTAGAATCAGTTCGACACACCTGGCTAATGACTACCATAAAAGATTACAATACACAATGGGCTGTTTTCTAATTACAAATTTTAAACACAAAGTAAACGAAAGAAGTCCATATGCGGAAAGGTAATAAAGTGCGCTTTTATGGTATGCAGGTGTGAATCTACTTTAGTCGGCACTAGGTCGTTACAATATTATTTTCTTGCTACTATTGTTGCTTTCTAATTTAGTATTTTTAATAGATCTATTTTGAAACAAATGATTAAACCGCACTGCGGAATCGACACGGTAGTCGCACTTTTAACAGGAAACATAAATTGATACATTGTGTAATTTACAAGACAATTATAATATATTAAGAAATACATGTTTTACACAAGGATGGTTGAACATTATTTATTTCTATAAGGAACTAAAACTAAAGTATTATGTAATAGAAGCAGAACACGATCAATTATAAAGATTACATGGTTAATATGGAAAAGTGGGGAATATAATTATATAAGTACATTTTAATTTGTTTTTAACTTGATATTAGACGGTTCATTTGTATTTCAATTTGAATGAAGCAACCAAAGAGACCTATTGATTCCTATTCTTCATCGTTTCTTTTCAGTTCTGCGCCTTAATCAAATTGATTCGATTATTCTCTCACTCACATTAGCTATTCTCTCACTTATGTATGTGTAGAATTGTTCTTTTCTGCTTTTAGTAAGGACTTAATAATATTTGTCACACCTTCGTGTTGTGATTGTTTCTTATTATGTATGTATTCATTTATTCTCAAAAATTTTACATTTTTTTAATAAATATATAGACATTTTTTTATAAAAAAATAGATAGAATTATTCTTTTATAAAAATACATCAAAAATAAATACATATTCAATAAAAAAATATAAAATCTTGTAGCTTACCGCCAGCGGGGCCTGGGGTCCAAACTACCGGTGGTTAGGGCTCCAGAGACAGGAACCTCCTCACAATTCGTGCCGTGTCCAAGAGTGCTGCCTTCTGTATCTGGCCCTTCACCCAGCTTCCTAGCGAAAGTCTCTCTAGATGACGGTCGAGGCTTTTCGCTATAAGACCATTGACGGTGACAACTATCGGCACAATGCTCGTTGACTCCAGACGCTACATAGCGGTAACCTCGTGAGCAAGATCTAAGTATTTACTTAGTTTTTCTTTTTCTTTCTTCACGAGGTTATCGTCATGCGGGATACTGATGTCAACGAGTATTGCTCGTCGTGCAGATCGATCTATTATCACGATATCAGGCTTATTGGCTACAATAGTCCTGTCCGTGATAACTGATCGATCCCAGTAGAGCGTGGCACGACTGTTTTCAAGAACTGGCTCCGGCGAGTACTGGTAATAAGGCACCTCCGTTTCCACAAGACCGTATCGAAGGGCAAGTTGCTGGTGGATAATCCTGGCTACGAGGTTATGTCTGTGCAAGTACTCGCCGTTAGAAAGATGTGAACAGCCGGAAACAATATACCTGAGGGATTCACCTGGGCGATGACATGCCCGACAGATGTCTAAGGTGCCATCCTTCAGGATATATTTCCGGTAGTTATTTGTCTTAATAACTTCGTCCATAATTGCAAAGACAAAACCTTCGGTTTCTCCAAAGAGGTTACCGAACCGTAGCCAGTTTAACGGCGCTGACAGGTCTACGTCGGGCCCTGTTAAGGCCCGATAAAACCTGCCATGCAGCTCCTTGCTCTTCCATATATTGATGCGGTCGGAGGAGCTCAGTACTGCCAGGTTGCACCAATTCTCTTTAGCCAACGAGAGCGTGGTAAGACCTTTGTCTACTGCCACAACATCTTTATGCAAGCCCACGTTCATCTTAAGGAAATATGCCCTGAGATTGTTCACCTCACGATTGTGCAGATCCTTGGCCTTTAGAAAGCCTCGACCCCCACATCTTCGCGAGATGTACAATCTCATTACTGATGAACGTGGGTGATGCATACGATGTTTTGTCAGTAGGCAACGGACTCTTCGATCTAGGGCGTCCAGCTCCGTTTGAGTCCACCTAAGTATGCCAAAGGAGTATGCCAACACGGGCATAACCCAGCTGTTGAAGGCTCTGACTTTATTTCCACCTAAGAGAAGGCTGGTTAAAACCTTCCTCAGGCGGCAAAAGAATCGGTCCTTCACCGTCTGTTTAACGTCCGCGACGGCTATACCTAAGGACTCTGACATACCCAGGTACTTGTACGTCTCGGTCTCGGAGAGGGATTTGAGAGACATGTTCTCTGAAAGTTGCAAATTCGGTGAATTCACAACTTTCCCTCGCCGCACATGCATGACCGCACACTTTTCTATCCCGAATTCCATATTAATTGACTTACTGAAGCGTTCTGTTGTCTTCAGTAATTCAATCAAGTCTGGCTCGTTGGATGCGAAAAGTTTGAGGTCATCCATATACAACAAGTGTGACATGATCGCACCCCCTCTTCGAAACCGATAGCCTAGCTTTGAAGACTCTAGCAAATTGCTAAGAGGGTTCAATGCTAGACAAAACCACAAGGGACTCAAGCTGTCACCCTGGAATATTCCACGCTTTATATTTATCGCGTCCTCCGGCAAAGGAACCTCTCCCCCCCCCCCTGGAAGCTTAAGGTATGTGACCCATTGCCCCATACATGCCTGAAGAAAGGCTCTTAGAGTTGCATCGACTTTATACAACTCTAAGACTCTCATCAACCATGTATGCGGCACTGAGTCATACGCCTTTTTGTAGTCGATCCAGGCGACGGAGAGATTTCTTCTGTTCCGTCGGGCTTGTTGGCTAACAGTTGTGTCAATGAGAAGCAATTCCTTCGTACCGCGCGACCCAGCCTTACATCCATTTTGGGTGACTGCCAAAATGTTATTATTATAAAAATAATTTGATATTTTTTTTCCCAAAATGGACGTAAGGAGCTTGTAGATGGTGGGTAAGCATGTGATTGGTCTATAATTTTTGGGTTCAGTGGTACAGCCAGATTTTAAGAGTAAATGGGTGACGCCTGTCGTCATAAAGGTTGGAAGCGAACCACGATCAACAGCTTCTTGGAATTGATTAGCCAAGCAACCATGCGAGCTTTTGAACCACTTGATCCAAAAGTTATGCAATCCGTCCGGTCCTGGACTTTTCCAGTTATGTGCCGAACGAATTGCATTACCAACATCAAGTGGTTCAATGGTAATAGGTTCCATATCTGGCACCTGTTCGCATGATTGCTTGACCACCTCAATCCAGTCACCTTCCGTGTAATTGACAGGCACTGACCAGATACTGCGCCAGAAAGAAGCCATGGCATCAGTATTTAGCATTTACCTGTCAGCGACACTATCGCTAGATTTCTCCCAACCTCTATAAACCCTTTTCTCTTCACTTTGGAAGGTCCGATTCAAGAAATATCTATCCGCTCGCTCTTTGTATCGGCGGATTCTATTTGCCCATGCATAGACTTTTTGCTTTGTATTTGGAAACTTTACACCAGCCACCCGACATACGGCTATGGCCCCGCAATATAGGATCGAGTGCGTATCGGCAAGGTCCGTGCTAGACCTAAAATAAGGCGCTAGCAAACAATCCAGAGCTCCCATAAGCAACAAATTATTTCTATGCAGGGGCAATTTCGGAACACGTGGTCTATTTAAGACAGGCTGATCTCGGAATTCTTGAATCGAATGTTCCAAAGTCCTTCTCAACTGCTCATTAATCTGGATACTTACATTACCTACCGCTAGGCCATCTGACACGTCGTCCATGGTAAAGTTCACCGGCCTCTGCGAGTCCGCAGGTGGTGCCGACGACGTAGGCTGCGGCGTGTCAGTACTTTCGCGGTTGATCCGTACAGCATTGCGTAGACGATCAAGTGTCGACTCGTCCAGCAGGTGTAATCGCTGGATAGCACGCACTTGATCCGATAGTCGTTGCGCCGTCACGGCGGATGCTGGTTGAAGGGTCTGAAACAAAGACAGCAAACGGCCACGATACGAAGTGAGGTTAGTTCCTCGCTCTGTCGCCTCATAGTACGCGCGCATGACGCACTCATTCAACTCTTGAGTCCATCTCATGCGGCGCACTGCACCACCGGTAGCGAGGGCCGCGCGCGGGATACGTCCCGCAGGCCCCAAGCGTGCCGACGGTGGCCGCCCACGGCCCCGCACAGGTCTTAGCGGCGGGGCGGGCGGCGCTGGCTCCTCCTCGTCTTCGCTCGATATCCCAGTGGTCGTTGCCGTCACGATGTCTTCATACGACGCTGATGACCGAGACGTAGAACCCGGTGAGGCGGGCGCAGCTGATAGTGGGTGTGCGCATCTTTGTCGTGCTGCAATTTCGTTTGTCTCCTTATTGTTTAGTGTTATCCATAATTTTGTACTTTTCTAAATAATTTGTATAGAATTTTTCATTTTCGTCCGGATGATTGACAGTACACATGTCATAAAGTAATAAATTTCTTTCTGTTGAATATTAATAGAAGGAGATTTCTTGTAAATAATCTACAAATACTGGTAAACTGTTTTTGTGAATTTGGAAGGCTATTTTATCACTAAGAATCACTGTTTTATTTAAATTTATTACAGAAAATACGGGACAGACGATTAGGCGACAGCAGCATTTTTTTTTTTTTTTTTTTTTTTTTTATTATTATTATTGTTGTAAGTGTATGACAACTATTGTTTGTTGTATTCAATGTAGTAGCAACACAAATGAACAAATAAAAATATTACGCATTAGGTGTTGTAGTTTATAGTCTAGTCATTAGTGACAAAGGTAATGAATACTGTATTGCAGTTAATGTTCTTATTTAAAACTCGGATGTGCCCGCGGCTTCGTCCACGCTTGACTTAAAATTCCCGCGGGATTCTCGAGATGACACATTTTATTATATAAAATTTGCTATCTATCAGTGAAATCACATTAGAATTCGAAAGTTTTTTATTCTGGCCATTTTAAATCATAATCATAACCAGAAAAATTCCCGCGGGATTCCCAGGTTAAAAAGTAGCGCAGATTTTAAGTGTAAAAATTTGCTGTCGATCAGTGAAAACCGCATCGAAATCGGCCCAGCAGTTTTAGTAGGGCCCAGACAAGAAATCTTAAAAAAAATGCATTGTGTTCTCAATCTTTTATATATAGTGTATATCAGTTTTTTTCTTCAAATTATTTACACTTTAACAATAACACTTGTAATTAAGTATGAAGCGATTTACTGATATTGCGCGATACTCTACGAGAGCTTACACACAGGGCATTTGTATAACACGCGTTACCTATTATTACTCACTATTGACTCTGTAATTTTGCATCCAACAGTAATACATTACCTCCACTTCTTTAGTACTAATGTTATTTCCGTAATGATCTTGTAACATAATGGTTAAGATAATCATTTAAAACATAGATGTCTCTATATTTACATTATATAAAAGGACGGGCATTTAAATAAGATTTTATATTCTTAGTATTAAAATATCATCATAGATAACGCACACACTGCACATGCACTTCCCCACAACACCAGCATGTAACAGATACACTCTACACTAGTATAAGCTTAGTATTAAAATTAAAATAAATTAATACAATAAGTCATTCGTAAGGTATACCACAACACAAATATCATTGAATAAATGTCACACACACAATAACAAAAATAACCAATAAGCGTGTATAAATTCTAAAAACTTTTATAAAATGATTTTTATTACTGTCTAAATAATAATCGATGCACTGTTTGGCTCGTTTTACTTATACAAACTTATGACGTCATAAGTTTGTCCGCTCGCACAAGATCTATGAGGCTGCGACGTTTTGTAAGATGTTTAATGGCCGGTTACTATATCTTACTATTAATTCACTTGGCTTACCATCGGTTGAATTTTGACATTACTTGTATGGAACCTATTTATGTCAAATTTTAATCAGATCAGGTCATAAAATATCTCAGTTAAATTGACTGTCCGTCTAACTAACTAACTGCTGCGGCAAAACGACCCAAAACGAGTCCTGGCCTCCGAAATGAGAATACTCCACTCCTAGCTGTTCAGCACCAGTCATAGGCTTGAAACTCGCGCTGATCAGCCTCCATTACGTCACTCCAGCGATATCTGGGCCGACCAACTGGTCACCGTCTCGTTGGTCTGCCCAGATAGGCTCTGTCCGTCTCCTTAGTGCAAATATCTATATTGTTAGACTTAGTTATAGGTAATGTTGATTCACGTCTTAGAACAGGTGCATTGAAGTGGGTTCATCGTGCCTTAATTACTCTGAGCGAGATTAGTCCGCACGTTGTCCGGAGAAGCTATTTTTCTCTCGACTGCAATGGATTGCTTGTCGTCGTTTATTAATACTTTTATAACCAGAAAAATAGATTCTTCATTTGTCGTTTCCTCACCGCTGAAGATGTGACCTTGATGGCAGTGATTAATTGCTCTCCTCTACCATGATCAGTTTTGAGTAAGCTGCAAAGGAGGGTCGAATTTATGGACATGTCCAGCTGGTCAGCTACCTGGTCAATCGACCACAAGTCTCTTCATATTGTTGGGGTTCTTTCGGGCTATGTGGCCAAAGTACATACATTTCAGTATGTGTTGTCGGTATACTGCTGACAAATAACTTGTAGAAAGAAAGAAAGAAAAACTTTATTCGAAGAAATAGCGACGTAATTACATTCGTTATACATTATTATACACAGAGCATATTTTGAGATTTTGTACGCCACATTTTCAACGAACAAGGTTTGCACTCAGCATATTGCTGTGCCGGACTTCTGGTGATCTCCTATCTCGATCTCTTCCGGTATGGTGCCATTCGTTCTGCGAGCTGTCCACAAAATTGTCCATCCGACGCCAACATCACAATTCAAAGGCTGTATGTTGCATTTGCGGTCCAGGTTTTCTAACTGTACAAAAATAAGGAGGAAACAAGCTTCTGCACTGAGCGTTTTTATATCACCTTTAAAATCTTTCGGTCTTTAGATAAATAGATGGACCAAAAAAGATGTGGATGGATTGTGTGGAGCATGGTAGTTATGGGGTGTGACAGAGGACTTATGCCAAAAGAGCATGAAAGGTAAAGATATATTGTGGCGTCCCCAAACTATTGGTAGTAGGTGGGAAAAAAAGCAAGAAATAATTTCCATCTCTTTCTGTTGCACGTACGAATAGATATTGTTACATGCCGTCAAAGATAAACGCACAGCTGCCTGTCGTAAGCGCAGTTTATTGTCTTCCTGGATTTAGGAATTCTTTTATGTTTTGAATTTGTAATTAAGAAAAACATGCTATTGTTTTTCTACTTGTTTTATGACCATCATTAGTGTCGAACTAATCCTTATTGTTATTGTTTTCGACTTTGTTGGCCGTTCGCAGGTGTGCAAATTACTATTTCTCGGAAACTCAGTGCGCGCGGCCAATTTTTTTTGTACTGTATAGTTAGTATAAGACAATGCCCCAATGGAGGGTTGGGGCAGTCAAGCGACTACTATGAATCGAGTAAGACGTTTTGCAGTACTCTCGATTAGCGATATAGACGACAGACTTTGCACGTGTCGAATTGCATTGATTCGTGCAATGTGAACTGGTTGCATCCAGTTTTGTTTGTATTTGTTTTATACGTGTTTGTACAGTTCTAATAAATTCTATAGTAGTTCCATTTTTAATTCGAGTCCTGCAGCTCGTAACAATATAGTGCTGTGACATTTAATTTTTGCATTCTGTATATATATAATAGACTGCTTGCTTAACCTTATGTCATACAAGGCTGCCCTCACGTTCGTATGTAGGTCGTCATCATCCGAGCGTTAAATCCCAGTTGTGTTCGAAGCGTTTGCTTTGAAGCCCGGGCGGGATCCAGGTTCCTACTTTTTTTCTTCACTTCGAAAGGTCTTTGTTCCTTCCTTGTTTTTACACTATTCTAACTATTGATTTTCCTGTTTTTTTTTTGTCTTGACCACATTTGTATGATTAAATCATATGACTTTGGTTGTAATGACGTAATTTCAAATAAAATAAAATAATTCTCTTTATTTCAATTTGACCTGTAAAGTACGGTCCATTATTAGCTTACGTGCTGCTTCAAAACGTATCGAATTTTAATGTATTGTGTAAACTTGTGTAATTGTTTGTAAACTAAATATATAAATTGGCACGCATGTCATTCTTCACGACGTCAAGCCAGCACTTCTATGGTCTAGCCCTTCTGTGCGGAACCTGGCGGTGGCAATATGCCTAGAGATTTGTTTCCATCATAACTAGTCGGTTTCCGTAAAACGGGACCGTACCAACGAAACATAATCTCCCTATGAAGGTAGCCCCACACAAAGTCCGTATGTCGTATATTGGACGAGACGTCAAGACGTACTCGAGGTCGACACACCCGCGTTTCCTGCAAACAAAGAATCCGAAACGTGAGTAAGCGTTGCCAATTATAGCGCGCCCCGCTTTGAACAATCGCTTGTACACTCAATTATTGTTTTCTGTGATGAAATTCTAATAGATAGCAAACATTTTGCGGTTTAAGATAAACACCTGTCTGTTGTGGTGATTCTAGCTCGGATTGTGTGAGAACTAGCCATCTCTTGACTTTACTAATGTCATCTATCTATGTCTCATTTAAGAACTGTGCTCATGTCAATGAAGCCTCCTCCAGTCTTTTCTGTTATAGCTGTTTTACTTCATTGTATGAGATGACACCCACTTTTTCATCAATTTGGTCCATGTATGCTAACCTTGATCTTCCTTCCTTGCTTCCACTTTTCGTAACAAATGGCCAAAGATCTTCCACCTTCTTTCCTCAGGTGGTTTTGAAATGGTACGCTTCTCTTTTACTACTTCTTTAAGTCTTCTTTCCTTTACCACTAATGCTCTTCGTGTGTCTCCAACACCACATTTCGAATGCGTCTGATATATCGTGATTTCTTTGTGCTATTGTCCAAGCCTTAGATCCATATAATCCAATGCTCCAAATATAAATGTAAATAAAATCTTTACTTTACGTATTGACTATAAATGCCTAACTGCTGGGCTTTGTACTTTCTGTTTTTGATTATTTAAGGCGGACTGACGAGTTTGACATACCGCTCATCTCGACATGCCAAAAAGTGTTTGACAAAATTCCATCAATAGAATAAATAAATCGGCAGACAAACCAACACACACACTGTATATCCCCAAATTAAGCAAGTTACGCTTGTGTTACGGGAAATATACAACGGACCACTCTGGGGCCGATCTCAGACACCCAGACCATAGTAAATAACGAAGAAAATACGTTTCCGAATTTTATTATACCAGGAAGCCGGCAAAGGCTTAGCCCGCTCAACCACAGAGGCCGTCAAAGTCAAAGAATCTCATAGTATTACGTTTACCGTATCTCAAACAGTTTTGATTTATATAAATACATATATAATTTATATTCATTGTATGGGAAGCAGTAGTTGAATATTAATAATACTGGTATACTGGCGATTATCTTTTGTTCGCAATACTAATTAATAGCTGTGAAGTATAGTTACAACATTGTACACAATAAGATTTACAATGTTCGGTTTATTTGTTTAAACAATCAATATATTGAAGATACCAATAAAAATTACACTTGTTCCTTTCACCTTTTTCATATTATAAACTACGTAGTATCAGCTCGCGATACTTAATTCGCGTTTCCATGACAACGACGTATTTGTTAATGAATTGTTACGGAAAGTAACTGAAATTAACTTAGTATTTAGTAAAAATGAAAACTCATAGATGCATACAGAGTCATGCGACTCTAATATTATAAAGAGTCTAATATTATAAAGGGGAAAGATTTGATTGCTTTTTTTGCATTGAATATGCTCCGAAACTACTGAACCGATTTGAAAAATTCTTTCACTATTGGCAAGCTACACTATCTCCGAGTGACATAGGCTATATTATATTTTCAAAAAATTAGGGATCCTTACTAAAACTCCAATAATGTAACGCGAGGTGTAAAAAATTTAATTGAAATGCCGCTGCTAGAAAAGGCTCTTTATTTATATCTTGGTATTCATCCCCATCAAAATAAATTACTTTATATTCAAGACTGCTTGAAAACCTTTACATAACTTTTTGAATTATTCAATTCGGACATTACATTCGAAAGTTATCACGAGTTTAAAAATGTAAGTATTAGAAAAAAGTTGCGTGGTCGCCGCGCACCCTGCTCGGCTAGCTAGGTTTATGCGATGTAGGCGTCACTGGGGTACGGGCCGTGTGGGAGGGGAAATATTTTGAATTCGCTTAGTAGGTAAATAAACTCAACAAAAAAAGTCCTTTTTAGATACCCGTGCGAAGCCGGCCAGTATAAAATAATATAAACAAATGTACGAAAAGTGTCAGTAAATTCATAGGATTGAAAGAGTTACGCCCCGGGATTAAGCTAGCTCAATGGTGAGTTTCAGTAATTCCTTCATTTCACGTGATGCACTAATAGACAGACACGAATTCATAAATAATAATATCAGCACATAAATGTCCCATAGCTGGGCTCGGGCCTCCCATTATGGGGAACGGACAGTATACTCGCCACGCTTGTCCAAGGCCGCTTGGCTGCATTGCATCACGATGTTTTCCTTCACCGTTGTTAGCACGTGGTAATTGTAACAATATGCACATTAGGTCATAAAACTGCCTAAGTGGTGCATGCGTTGCGGCCAGGATCGAACCCACGTTCTTTGAGTTTGCGACGCTAGCCATTACGCTACCACGACTAGTACAGACCGACAAAAATTCTAATAATTGCATTTTCAAAATCTGCTGGTCCGAATTATCCCCCCTGATTTGTTTTTACATTTTTAAACACAATGTACAAACGCTAACCATTTACAGATTTATTATAAACTAGCTGACCCGGCAAACGTTGTTTTGCCATTTAAATTATTTCTAGTAATTTTAAGTAAGTTAAATTATTAAAGTACTAATATCGCTATTAAAAAATAGGGGTTGATCCTAGAAGGGTGAAAATTTGAAGTTGCATGTATATTTCAATGCTTAATCATAATAAAACATAAATAAGCATTTTTGTCAAAAAAATAGAAAATATATAATTAGGGGTGGGTCACCCTTATCATTTATAGGTATGAAAAATAGATGTTGGCCGATTCTCATAGATACCGGATAAGCACAAAAAATTTCATCAAAATCGGTCAAGTCGTTTCGGAGGAGTATGGCAACGAAAACTGTGACACGAGAATTTTATATATTAGATATTGTAGATTTAGTAATAGGGGACCGCGTTTCTGACCTTTCGTATGATGAAGAGAAGTATCTCAGTTGATTTGACTTTTAAGTACCTGGTTCAGATACCTCTTTCGCCTAAGTTCAGATACATCTTTCGTCTAAGTTCAGATACCTCTTTCGCCTAAGTTCAGATACATCTTCCGCCTAAGTTCAAATACATCTTTCGCCTAAGTTCAGATACATCTTTTGCTTAAGTTCAGATACATCTTTCGCCTAAGTTCAGATACCTCTTCGCCTAAGTTCAGATACATCTTTCGTCTAAGTTCAGATACATCTTTCGCCTAAGTTCAGATACATCTTTCGTCTAAGTTCACATACATCTTTCGCCTAAGTTCAGGTACATCTTTCGCCTAAGTTCAGATACCTCTTTCGTCTAAGTTCAGATACCTCTTTCGCCTAAGTTCAGATACATCTTTCGCCTAACAATAACAGCTCATAAACGCCCCACTTCTGGGCTCGGGCGTCCCGTTTATAGGAGAACGGACAGTATACATGCCACACTTGTCCAAGGCGGATTTTCTTCATCGTTAGCACGTGCTAATTGTAACAATATGCACATTAGGTCAGAAAGCTTCCTCACTCACTTTATTATCTATTTTTCATTCTTATTAACATGAATATTTTTATTCATTTATTCTCAAGTTTGAAATTTCTTCCAGTACTTATGGTTGTGACTAAATTAAATAATTATTTTTATACGGGTCTCTAGGTAATATGTGTAAACTCTGCGGTGGGCACTGAAAATTAGTTGTGTGCCGGAATATCTTCCGACACAGCAATATACTGAGTGCCAACCTCATTGGCCGAATTGCGGCATATAACTATAAAAATACTAGCTGACCCGGCAAACTTCGTACCGCCTCAGAATCAATTTTTTTCATATTTACTCCACCTTTTAAACCTTCCCTGGACTTCCACAAAAAATTCAAAACCAAAATCAGTCCTGTCGTTCTCGAGTTTTAGCGAGACTAACGAACAGCAATTGAATTTTATATATAAGATTTTGTTCGTCTATTTTCTATTTTGTCTGGGTTGCATTTGGCAAATAAATGTTTTCTTTCCTTCTTAAAACTGCCCAAGTGGTGCATGCTTTCTGGTCAGCATTCGAACTCACGCCTTTAGAGATTGCTACCCAACTCCGCTAGCCACTAAGCTAATACGGCTTTTTCGCATAAGTTATGGCAAAAATGAGAAAGGCCGGATCACCAGTTCATCGCGCTTCACCCGCTGACATGCATTACTTGACCTTCGATAACGAGGGAACTCACTCCCTTCTCGGAGAGTGAGTAAACAAACCTGTCTCGGGCGATGATCCTGTGTTTTTCTCTTTTCTCTTCATTATAGGACATTTACCTTTGTTATTAATGCATTTATTTCTTTAAATGTGGTTATCCACATCGTCTGGCTCTTCTCTTACGTCTCTGCACGCCTGCGGGTCGCGGTACCTGCGTTGACGTGTGTGATTACCCACGCCCTGTCAGGCACAATGACACGCTGAACAGCGGTGGCGTTTCCACTTGACACCTATAATGTCTATTATTACTGTATCCAATTTAACAACAATCAATATCTTTGTTATTACGATATACGGAAGCTATATTACTGCAAGTTTCACCGAAATCTGTTCATTAGTTTTAGGGTAAAAGAGTTACAAATATTCATCCTCACAGACTTTATAGTGTATAGTAAAACCGGGATAGTTGCCCAGCTTTTTAAAAAAGAATGTATTTCTTTGAAGACCATAGGCCATAAAAATAACCCGGACTTTTGGACGGCTTGCGCTGGGGCCATGGGACGGCCAACGCGTAGAGGCCCCTTGAACGAATTTAATATAAATTTGAAAAAATTATCCCTGTCTACACCATATAAGAATGCATCCACGGACAAGTCCCGGCCAGTGTAGGACTATTGTCGCGAATGAGAACTTATAGCTTATTATTAAGAATAAGCAACGTGTTTTGAAAAATACGTCTTTTGTATCTTATGTTTACAAACCATATTAGCCTATGGTTTGTTAACATAATTAATATAGTTTTTAAGTAAATCCTGTTTTATAATATCTCTCAAAAAGGATAGTGGCCTATTGTCGCAGCTATTAGCCTAACATTAGAAAAGCTTCGTGGTAAACCCGCAATGGAAGTACATCAAACCCATAATGATGGGTTCGATGTACTTCACCCTTTTATTGAATGCTGTTATACAATTGTACTTTACACAATTGTATAACTATACTATAAAATAGTTTAAAGCTTATCTTTATTACATCTAGAGCATGAGACAATTAAGTATTTATTTTCTATAAAAGAAAGAAAAGAACGTTTATTTAGAGTTATTTAAAATGGAAATTATACATACTGCTACGACCACCTACACGTCGACAAAAGTAGAATCACAACTGCATACCATAAAAGCACACTTTATTACCTTTCCGCATTCGGACTTCTTTTGTTTACTTTGTGTTTAAAATTTGTAATTAGAAAACAGCCCATTGTGTATTGTAATATTTTATGGCAGTCATTAGCCAGGTGTGTCGAACTGATTCTAAGAAATTCGGTCTACGCGGCCGGGCAGCCATATTGTATGGGTGCAGTATAAAGCAATAGCCCAATAGAGAGATCGGCAGTCTAGCGATAGCCACCAGCGAAGCAAGACGTTAGTGACGGACTTTGCGCGTGTGATTGAATCGTGCATTACGTTTGGACTGGTTGTGTACAGTTATATTTGTACCTGTGGTGTTATACGTGTTTGTATAGTTCTAATAAATTCTATAAATAATTCCAACGGCATTTTATTTCGAGTCCTGCAACTCGTAACAGTACATAAGCAGTTTAACAAAAGCCAAAGGTTAATTAACTCTAAAGAGGCCTTAACTCAGCAAATGCTAGTTAATAACAACCAACGCTGGTTTTCCGTTAGTGCCAGGTAGTAACGTCACCTTCACAGAAGAAAAAATAACTAATGAACATTTAATATTATTTATAAAAGAATTGACAAAATATACATATTTTGAACAAAACAAGTTATACCTGGTCACAATAAGTTGGAAAAACAAATTTTGTCTTTGCTCGTTAAACAATTTATAGTTGCCCATAGAGCGGCTATTCGGAAAAATAAATAGGGCGACTAAACTCTTTGATACGGATGCTTGTCGTTTTTATTTGCCACATAAATAAAAATATTCAACAAAAAAACGTAGCAAATAGTATAATTTAAACTCTAATACATGCGGAGAAACAAAAAGTTTACTCGACTACCACTAACAAAAATATTCAATAGTAATTACTCACAAATATAATTTCGACGCCCGTCAAGGTCTCTTCGCGGAAGATTCTTGCTCACACAGACAAAACGCGTAAGCCTAATCCTACGGGTTACGTGGCACCGAAGCCTGCTGGACGGGCACTTCTAATTATAGAAGCTCGCAAAGAGCACCAATGTCCCTAACAGTGTTTTCAAAACCGGGGCAATTATCTCTATAGATCAGGGATTCTCAAACTATTTTGGGCAAGAGATCCCTTTTCCAAAATAAACTGATACCTCAGACCATCACAGCCAACAAATTACTTTAAAAATCCTATCACTAGTTTTTTTCGTATTGATAGAAAATACTTAACAATTTAAAAACTCTGCGGTTGGTTAAGTAAGTAAACTAGACATAATTTTGTCGTCAAAATTTAACAAAATAAATAGACATAGAATTCAGTAAATATCAAGTGTAATTGATAATTATTATAACACAACTTATGCAGTATCTTGAAAGTTTCAAATCAGAACTTATGTTAATTAATAGATGTCGATTTTTCGACCTCGTTGACCGCCAAATGACTTTTCGTTTAGGTCGACCCCTGGGAAACCGATTTCGACCCGGGGGGGTCGATATCGACCTTTTTGGGAAACCCTGCTATAGATAATATTGTTAAAACTTAGGCTCCGACAAAGAAAAATTCTACGTACAGATCTGTAAAAGCACATTTTATTACCTGTCGGCATTTGAACTACTTGTAATCCTTTTATAATCGTCTTCTGTTGTTTACTCATTTATTGGCATACGTTTCTAGTTATTGTGGAGAACAGCCTATTGTCTTGTTTTACTCATTTACGGCCGCTCAGGCACATCATTAGCCACGTGTTGCGGATTATAAGTACAATCTAATTCTAGTAAATTATGTCGACGTTGCCGGGTGGGCACATTTGCATTTGTGAAGTATAAAACATTGGCCTGATTGAGAGAGGGGTCCGTTGAGCTATAACTAAGATCTAGGCGTGATGTGTGTACATTCGGGTATCTAATAGTGACGGACTTTGCGATTTTTAATTAATTACGACCTTCTGAATTACGTTTGGATTTGTTGCGTTCGGTTATAAAACTCGTAACAATATTAATGGGGATAGGATCAGATCTGCGGCATAAAAGTCGCTGTATAATTATGTTTTTTATTCAAAAGATGCGTCCTGTTTTAATGTTGGCTTACACTGAACCCAGTATTGGCATTTGAAACACATAAAGTTCGAAAATAGTCCCTCATCTCGCGTCCAATGATATCCAGGTCCATATCTTCGTTTGTTGTGTAAACACGTCTCGGTTCGTTAACCTGTGTTGTTGTTCGGTTGGCTTGTGCACGCGCTGCTCACCCCAGTCTGGGTGAGTATGATGTACGGCTTCTGATTGGTCGAAAGCTCTCAAGGATAGCGATGCCCACGTTGATACAATTTTGTTTCTATGTGTTGTTTCGCTTATGTAAGGCTATGTATATTTAAACTGTTTTTATCTATCAATAAAGAACACACATTTGAAGGAAAATGTTCAATTTTAACAATGCTATTGTTAGAGCTCAAATCACCACTGCGAAGAAATTTTATTTTAAAATTTATGTTATTTATCAAAAAAAAAATTACAAGATAGCAAAATGATTACAACTTGTTGAATTATACATGGCATAGAAAACCTCTGGGGTTTATATTAGTGATATGGATATCTACTTCCGTAGCATTTAACAATTTTAACATTACATTTGGTTTAAAAAGTGCATTTTAAGTTTATTTTTAATTTGATAGTACCTAATGCGATTGAAATAAAAACTATTTATAGTAGTGTTACAAGTTAGCTAAAATTCCACTAAGCACGCCGATAAATGTGAATGCACACCTGCCGGCCATAAAGCACAGTTTATTACAGTTTACGAACTGCCCGCATTTGGAGTTCTTTTGTTTACTTTGTGTTTAAAATTTGTAATTAGAAAACAACCCATTGTGTATTGTAATCCTTTATGATGGTCGTTAACCAGGTGTAGTTCTTGAAAGATCCAGTCCATGCGGTCGATTGTTGTATCGTATGTTAGTATAAAACAATGCCCGAACGGAGGGGTGTGGCAGTCTAGCGAGAACCACGATCAAAGCAAGACGTGTACATTCGATAAGCGATATAGTGACGGACTTTGCGTGTGTTATGCAATTGTGCATTACATTTGGACTTATTGCGTCCGGTTATATTTGTACCTGTATTATACGTGTTTGTGTAGTTCTAATAAATTCTATAGTAATTCCAAACGGCATTTTAATTCGAGTCCCGTAACTCGTAACATTATTATAAACTAATTCTTTGAGTTTCCGGAATTCGCGATGGAAATTATAGTCGCTAATTACCGGTGAATTATCCAATTTATTTTAAGATTACAAGTACTCTGTTAAAGCTGTTGAAGTCGTTGAAGTGGTATTTAAATTTGATGTAACGTTTTTGTGTTGACGATTGTCAGGTTGAGGATCATTTGATATTGAAGCTTGATTAGTGGCCGGTTCCTATATTATCTTTACATTCAATCACATGCCTTACCACCGGTGGAATTTTGACATTATTTGTATGGAGCTAATGTCAAATTTTAACTGATAGGCAAATGAACGATCGGTAAGATAGATACAAGATACAAGAAAGAAAACTTAGTTATATAGTATTCTACCTATAATCTCTCAAGACCGTAAGTAGAATATTGAGTATAGGTCGCCGTCTTCTATAGTTGGGTCGTCGTCGTCAGCTATTCGCAGTCCACTGCTGGACGTAGGCCTCCCCAAGTCGGCGCCACTCATCCCTGTCACCTGACTTCCTCATCCAGCGCCTTGCACAGGTCGTCGGTCCATCGGGCTAGAGGGAGTCTGACACACGTTAACCGAGGACTCCACTCCAGGACTCGCCTGCTCCATCGGCCATCGGTCCTGCGGCAGACGTGACCGGCCCACTGCCACTTCGACTTGCTAATTTTACGAGCTATGTCGGTTACCTTGGTTCTCTTACGGATATCCTCATTTCTAATTTTATCCATAAGAGAAACACCCAATATAGCTCACTCCATAGCCCGTTGAGCGACTTGGAACTTGTGGACCAAACCTGCCGTCAGTGTCTATGTCTCTGCTCCGTAGGTCACGACGGGGAGGAGGAGGTCTCATGAAATTCTAAAATTATGTAGAAATAAATAAATGAATAGAAAAGATATATATTAAATAATTTCACATTGTTGTCTGTCAATTTTGTAGTACTTATGTTATTAGATTTTACTAATGTAGTGCTCCCCAGAATAAAGTCTTTCGTTTTGACGAAGTTTTTCTAAACTTTCAGGATTAGATTTAATTTATGACCGACGCTTCCTTATCATATTCTTTCTTTATTAATTTAGTTTCTGCATCAGATAACTTGTTTTTTCTTGCCATTATAGAAAAAGTCAAGAAAACTAGTTTATATTACGCAATGAAACATAAACTAAAAAATCTTTCAACATAACCTTTCGTTGAATCTAAGTTTACTATCACTAAAAAACTACTTCACTGTGCAATTTATATTTAGATATAATAATTACCTCTTTTTATCTTCAATGTGATGGAATGACGACTGAAAATGTAACCTTTAAAGTGATAATTTTTATTAAATCTTTTTGCAACAGATACTTAAAGACGCATGATATGAATGTGCCATTTGGAACATTTAACGATACTGTCGCCTATCAAAAATCAACGGGAGCGCTCCTGAATAGATTGAGATCCCAGTCACCCCAGACTTACGCGATTCTAGGAAAGATGAAATTTTCAGTATCGGTAATTTAACATAATTTTAGAAAGGAATGGATACTCGCTAAGTTGAAAGCGGGGCTGTTTTTCAGGTAGCAGGTATCAAAGGTGGAAAATAACCATGCTAACTTACGTCAAAGTAGCAAGGCTCGTTTTTACATATGTCATATATGATATTGTTATAAACGTAGATATACAGTTGCCAGACACTTTAAAAGAAATGGAAACTTACGTCATTTTGGAAGGCTGAATTTTATATATTATATTATCAAGTATAATATTTTCCAATGAGCCAGACAAATCTGACGGGCCAAACATCTTCCCATAGATATTTTCTACCTTTGATAGCTACTACCTGAAAAACGGCCCGCTTTCAGCGTAGCGAGTATCCATTCCATTCTAAGTTTATATTAAACTACTGATACTAAAAATTTCATCTTTCCTAAAATCACGTAAGTCTGGGGTGACTGGGATCTCTATCTATTAAAAAATGCGTTAATTTACCGCCTGTTGTTAAAGGTGCGAGGGAATATTTTGTTATGAGACACGTTAAGAATAGAATAGAATAATATTTATTATATAAGCTGTCACAAACATAAGATTACAATCTTTGTTGGAAAGACAGTTTGTCCTTTCAGACGTACAATACAGGCAATTGTAATGGTGCCTGGATATTATTACATTAATTAATCAGTCAATAAATTACCTAATTAAATTAAATAATATATTGGACAACTCGTTTATTACTTTTAATTCCAAATCCGAAAGATTTTTGATAATTGGTTGTATTTTTAATCGATTAGTCCCAATTGGCAAACAACATTGGTTTAAAATTTCGAAGTTGTTTTTTAACCAATTTTGGTAGCCTGGGTAATGTTCTTTGAAAGGAAATAGTAATTATCATCATATACCTCACGAGAATTAATATTTAGGTATTGATACGTTCTACTGGATTTATTGAAACGTGGTTAGTGAGATAGAGCTTAAGCCACATACTGTGTATCATTTCGAACATGCCAGACAATCGTGTCTATTGCGTTTCAATTACGTTTATTTGTTACGCTTACGATTTACGAATGAATTGTATTGTGAAGCGATTCGGTTTCAAGTGTTTGGCCTTGTGATAGGCTAATCGTTTTTAACCCGCTATATTTAAATTGCAACTTTAAATCTATTGGTTTACGGTTTATTTTAAGATTGCCAGAATTTGGGAAGCGGTGCGTTGTTGGTTCCTCAATTAGATTTGTTTTCATGGGATGTAATGTTCACTTTTACATAAAAATTTTATAGTACCTCCTTTAAAGGTTGATTTACTAGCTTCTGATTGGGGGAGTGGACCGACTTCAAATATTCAATCGGAAACATTGAACTTAATCAGACTTGCTAACGCTCTACTGATTTCAAATCAATTTACACGATATTTAGTAGTAGCTGTTATAAATAGGAACTGTAATTTTCTTTGTGTTTCTATTAATTTGTTGCAATGCTTCACTTCCTGGTGCCGCTACGTTCGTGTACCTAACTGTTCTCAAGAGCATTCGTTGCCCCTGCACCAAGACATTTGAAATGAGCTTTCTGTCGAAGTTTTCCCACGCACTATGAAGTCTTTTTTTAAGAAAAGTGTTGATTATTAAAATACTTCGACGCTGCTAATTTGAGCTTAGGAAATTGCTACATGATGCTATAAAACTTGGGCGTGAATTTTATTTTCTAAATTTACCATCGGTGATTAAAAGTAAGACTGTGGAATAAAAGGAATTAGTCTTAGGAACGAATTAAGGAATAGACAATATCTATGTTTTTGAGTTTCTTGTTCTCATGTAAGTATATAAAGAGGAAAAACTAATTATTCTTCTCGAATAAGAATTTGGATTTATGAAGGATTCTACTAGGTTGAAATCCTTGATGATGAGGAGATAATCTGACTACTTTTGCGTATTTGGCATAAGTGCATTGTGAATGTATTTTCGTCCTTACGTTGTCTAATAAAGCTCTCTGAACATAATTATGTCAGACGGTTGATGTTTCGCATGCACACATAATTTCTTGGAACAGCTTACGTGATTGTGACATTTGGCTTTGCTCGTATGATTTATGACCAAAATAACTGCTGGATTTACTAAATGTGAACATAAATACATACATATTATGAAGCCTGTTTCCCATGGGTGTAAGCAGAGACTATGGATCTCCACTGGAGACAATCCTGACAAACGAATTTCGCTTTATCTACTTTAATTAATCTCTTCATACATGCATGTTTATTCCAGATGCTTTTTACCTGACTTAGAGAAGTCGGGTAAAAGCATCAGAAGTATCAAATGTCAGAAGTGTTAAAGAGTTAACACTTCTGATATTTGATCATGGTGTCTACGTCGCGGTCTACCGGTATCAACTCTACCATTCACAATGCAACAACAATGTCATACACTTGTTTGTTGATTCTACTTTCATCCATTTTCTCTACATGCCTAAACCACCTTAACATTGCCTTTTCAACCTTTGTTATTACATCTTCTTTCATTCCACATCGTTCCCTTATTGCAATGTTACTTATCATATCATTCAACTTAACCAAGCATATATATATACTTCCTAAAGCTCTCATTAACCGGGTAGGTCATGCTTCTTCTGCCATACCCAACTTTCACTACCATACATTAGTGTTGACATCAAACCTCCTTTGATTGATAGTCAAAAATGCCTTTACAGACGCTTTCTGGATGTTCAGAAGAGATTAGCGCATAACAGCATTTTAAGTTTCAAAAGATCTCACAATATTTTCTAGTTGTTCTGACATTTTACTGCAGTTATTTATGTCTCTCAGGGTAGCAGACTCGAATTCTTGGATGCAAAATTTATAATGATTCATTCCAATCAGAATATAACACTAGACTGTAAATTAGATCTAAATTTTTTGTAGTAAAAAGTGATTGGAAGAAATGTTAAAAGAGATAGTTACCTAGATAACTCTTATAAATCAAACCATTAGAACAAACAAGAAAATAAAAACACAGTAAAATCTGTATCGCTAAAAAGGAATTTCTTACTGGTTTTTTTTAGCTTATAGAATTCTTATCTCTACTTTATCTGAGCAGCAATCTATAGCACAGCTACTGTTGCTAATTATGGTTGATTATAAAGTTTCGCACGGACTAAAATGGGTGCATCATTAATTTATTGCATTAAACGTTTAATGTTATCCATACTCAGTCGCACTAAAATCTAACTGGTTGCCTTGTTAAAGTCAACCGACCCTCATTACGTTCAAAGCTATCATGTTTATGCGTTAACAAAGCGTAATAACAACGGTGTCATGTCGTTTCCAGGTCATGGCAAAACCCACAAGGACGCAGCGAGTGTTCGTGCAACACACCCGATACCGGCGGCCTGCGGATTGTACTACTTCGAGGTGAGGATCGTGTCGAAGGGACGTGACGGCTACATGGGCATCGGACTATCGGCGCATGGGGTTAACATGAACAGATTGCCTGGTGAGTGCGATTCTTATTCGTTAATGCTGATTTACATTCATCCAGCTACTGGGTTCAAACTGGCGCTGAGAATTGACACACTGTTTACATGCAGTCAGTACTCATGGCTATTTATTTAGGATGTACGTTCTTCAAGTCAATAGTCTGAAATGAATTTTCGGAAACGGCAGAATTTGATGCGATTGAATTGTTTGTTGACAAAATTTTCCTATCTATTGTTAGAATAGTTGGCGGAAATATTAGAAGAAGTGGTTAGCCTAGGGCTAATAGTGTTTCCTGCAATGAGTGAGAGGTCCGATGACCCAGTTCCTTCTTCTCCTTCTATCCAATTCTCCCTATCACATCCCTCTATCCTATTCCTCCTGTCTGATCCCTTTATTTCAGCTCCCTTTCTCCTAGTAAAGGCTGGCAATGCGTTGGCTTCGCCATTAGTGTTGCTAACGTCTATAGGTGACGGTAACCGCTTTCCATGATATGGGCCGTCTGCCTGTTTGCCAGCTTTGCAATAAAAATAAAAAACGCCAATGAGAAAAACCCATTCCATAGCTTGCATGCGTATGGTATTATTGATGGCAGTTGCTTCTTCCAAATAAAACTCGATGTGGACTGTAATAGTTATTATTTTGATATTTACAATTAATTTAAAACTATATATAGACGAGTAACAGAGAATATAATGCTGAATGGCAGAGAGAGAGAGAGAGAGAGAGAGAGAGAGAGAGACAGTAGTGCCATTAGGTGCATTATGTGCATCGCTCTTTTTTTTTTTATTGGACTTGACTTTATGTTGTTGGTCCGAAGACCTCACAACTTTACCGGGGTTTTCGGGGCGAGTGCCTTTGCGAAGCGAAGGCGCTCGAGCCGGGAGGCAACTTGCTCGAGGGGGCTCCTAGGGAGTTTCACCTCGGGACTGTTGCCATGAGAGGGGATGAATCTAATGATGCCCACCATAAGGCGACACAATGCACTAATTGAGAGCGAGCGACGGGTAATATAAAGCCCGAGAGGAAGGATCCCGGCGGACCGGGATCGGCGGTTCGCGGTGGCCTATACTATCTTACTGCCGTTTCGCAACGTGTTATGGCTGGGAGAGAAGAAACGGCGAAAGAAACTTCCCAGCAACACGTCTAGTCTATCCTATGGGGGGGCTGTGTCTCCTGGCGTCCCTCGCGGGGACGTGGACAGATCGTGATTGGGTGCATCGCTCCGGCCTCCAAGGCCGCTTTTTATATCGTATGTTTCGTCCGACGCCTAGCTGCTAACTGTGTGAGCTATGGGCGTCGGCGGTATGCGGGGCGCGGCGGAAAGGTGTGCCCCGGCGGGCGCGTCAGGAGGGTGTTTCCCGTCCGCATCAGGTATAATGATACTGTTATGAAATTGTATATTCAGCGTTTTTATTTTGTTTAATTAGTGGATTTGCTCGCAGTCGCGGCAACACGTCCGAAATAAACCTTTTAGCTACAAAGGTGTGTGTTGTTTCACTTACAAAAGGGCCCAACCACGAGCCACCATCCTAACAGTACGAAGGACCAAGTGCGTACTGTGGATGACTGCCAAGTATGTAGGGGTGTGTGGAGGAAGTAGTTGTAGTAACATCGATCTTCCTCTCTCTCCCAGGTTGGGACAAACACTCGTACGGCTACCACGGTGACGACGGCCACTCGTTCTGCTCATCCGGCACCGGGCAACCTTACGGACCGACCTTCACGACCGGCGATGTGATCGGGTGCGGCGTCAATTTAGTCGACAATACATGCTTCTACACCAAGAACGGACACCATCTCGGAATTGCATTCAGAGGATTGCCGGTGAGTGATGCCGTACATTTCTACCACCACCATCGTCGTCATGATCGTAGCTTTAAATTTATTTGTTATCACTCACTTTAAAATTATTCTCTTTTATTTCACCATATCCCAATCAATTGGAGTCGGCACAATATGTCTTTTCCTTCCATACTCCTCTATTCTGACATACATCTTCTGTCACACCACAAATCATCATATCATCCTTCACACAATCCATCCGTCTTGTAGATTAACGTTCTTTTTGTCACGTGACTTTCATCCTATCTCATTATATGCCCATATCAAGATAATCTTCTTCCTTTCAGTTTATCAGTCGCGGGTGCAACTTTCAAAGATCCCCTTATGTACTCATTTCTCACCTTATCCATTCTTGTGACACCACACATCCATCTCAACATTCTCATCTCAGCTGAGTGGAGACGTGTGTGGTTTATCGCTTTAGTGGCCCAACATTCGGACCCGTATAGCACACTCACTTTAAAATTATTGGGGAATGACAATTTTATTATTTATAAGAAAGGATTAATTAAAAACTAACAGTTATAATAAAACTATACTATAGATAAACCTCTAATAAATATATACACTAAAAAAAAGAAAACACAATAAACTTGGTATACATACATAATACGTATCATATATGAAAAAGATGCCGCATATAATTGTGAATGTTAAATTTAGCACTTATGATTGAAAAATGATAAGTTTAATGGCGTAGTAGTAGTTAATGGATTAAGGTTAAGATTGTTATGTCTTTGTGTTATTGAGTATGCACTGTTTGCTACAACTCCATAAATTATTTCTAAAGTTTTATTTTTTATTGCATGAGCTCAGCATACAGGCAGACGGCACACCTGACGGAAAGCGGTTTCCATCGCCTAACTCACAGCTCAAGGTTGTTATGGCGGCATACTCTAGACCTGGGGTGGTAGTCATCTAGACGGGTAAACACCCTACCACCTGGAATATACAGTGCATACTCAATAACACAAAGACATAACAATCTTAACCACTAAGGTTGAAATTGTTATGTCTTTGTGTTATTGAGTATGTACTGTTTGCTACAACTTCATAAATTCTTTCTAAAATTTTATTTTTTATTGCGCGAGCTCAGCAGACAGGCAGACGGCACACCTGACGGAAAGCGGTTTCCATCGCCTAACTCACAGCTCAAGGTTGTTATGGCGGCATACTCTAGACCTGGGGTGGTAGTCATCTAGACGGGTAAACACCCTACCACCTGGAAAATAATAGAATAGAATAACTGCCAGACCTCAAGATACTTAGAGCTCATTCTGCTTGCACCGGAACACAAACCAACTTGATTGATAATTTATTTTTATGTATCCCCCATTTTAATATTATATAAAATTATTAGAGCTAGGCATGTTTGCTGAAGAGTTTGTGCCACTTCTTCTCTTCAACCCACAACATGTTGCGAAGCGGTGGTAAATTAGATGAGACTTCCATAGAGTAAATAATAACCACAAACAAAATTAAAACTAAATAATTAAAATGAACAAGTTGGCGGTAGGCTCAATAAAACTTTAACAATACTCATTGATACTTGACATCTTTGTCTTCCGTGATCACGGCTACTGAAAAGAGACCGAAACGTCGGAATAATAAAAATCAAATAAATTTCCGCGCTTAAAACCGTTAACACGTAGTTTTATTGTGTATAATAGTCGCGAAAAGTTAAGAAAATATTATAATCTATTTAAGCTTAAAAACACGAAAGTTGAGGTAATAACGATAAACTTCAAAATATTTCCAACTCTATTTGTGTGAGCATTTTTAATAATTTAAACAGTATGCTACTGTTTAAATTATTAAAAATAATTGATATGAAAGAAAAACTAATTAGGGAACTGCTGTTTTAATGTAATAATTAAAATATGTGATATCACACTAGGGGGAGAGGGTGGAGTCTCACGAATGTGGAATGTGACCAGCTTTTGGCAAGGACGAGGGAGGGGTCAAAAATCATGAAATTCATGTGACGTAATTTGCGGATGGCCCCTGATGTGCGAGGGAGATGGCGTATTCCATTTAGGTAACTCTTTTGGCAAGGACGGGGGAGGGGTCAAAAAGTCATGAAATTCGTGTGACGTAATTTGCGGCTGGCCCCTAATGTGCGAGGGAGATGGCGAACTCCATTTAGGTAACTCCTTAAGGGTGTATGTAATTTGATTTGCAGCCAAATCTATACCCGACAGTAGGCCTCCAGACGCCAGGCGAAGTGGTCGACGCGAATTTCGGCCAACAGCCATTCGTGTTCGACATCGAGGACATGCTGAGGGAGCTGCGCGCGCGCACGCGGCTCGCCATCGACGAGTTCCCGCTGCCCGACGAGCAGGGACAATGGCAGCAGGTCTTGCACAGGTATACAAACAGGCAAACTCGCAAACAGACAGATTCATGTGAAGCCCATTTTATAAACCTACAAATCATGACACTCCCTTCGCTATATATTTATGAATCTGCTTTATTTATAAAAATGGAAAGTAATAATTACAAAACCTGTCAAACTGCTAGACATCATAACAAATTTAAAAATGTAAACTGTAAAACGAGTTTATTCAAAAAAAGTATTTTTTCCATTTTTTAATAAATTGTCGAATGATTTAAAAACTAATAAAAATATGAGTAAATTTACAAATTAATTGAGAGATCTTTTGATCCAAAAAGCGTATTATTCAGTAGACGAATACATGCAAGATAAACTGTAATTATTATGACATTATAACTATTATTATTATTATTATGACATTGCAACTATTATTATTATTATAACATTGCAACTATTATAATAATTATTGTGATATTGTAACTATTATTATTATTATGACATTGTAACTAATACTTTGATGACATTATCTCTGAAATATAGAGTTTTATCCTTTCCTTTTAGCTATGAGTTTACGGATTTACGGATAATCCGAGAGTAATTTTTGATGTAACATGTCCAACTACAATAATACGATCTCTGCCCTACGCAAAATTAATATAGTCATATATAAATATAAAAATAATGTTTGTTCTGGATTCTCTTGATTTTTAAGGAGTTTTTTTGCAGAGCGTGGCATGAGATTAAGGGAAATTGAGTTTAGAGGTATATATAGACACTGGACCTGTTATTTGGGCTAGGAAACACGTTTTTAGGGTCCACCAACAAGTTTTGAATGAATAAAGGAAAAAACAAAAGTACGTTCGATAAACAAGGTTATGCCACTTTTGTTGATAGCAAAGTGTGATTTGTGTTCGACACTTACGCTTAATATATAAACACTAAAACTATTTTTGAGTTTAATGAACAAGTTTTGAATTAGTTTTGATTTTTAAATACGAAAATAGATTTTTTTTTGCTTATATATTGCGACGACGGTTACCGATCGGTTGTGACACTCGCTGGCCGCTGCCATGGCACGCTCGCTTGGCTTGTGAGCTTTAGTCGAAAGTCGCGACTAATGACTAGAATGGTGACTTAGGTTAGCTTATGTTAGACTTCAAACCTTGCCAGAACAGACTGGTCACCATCGTCGCAATATAACGAAACGAATTTATTTATTTTATTTTATTTTATTAGAATCTCCAACAAAGGATACGCATAACAGATTTATATGTATACATAACCTTAAATTTTAAATCAATGTGCTCCTTCAATAACTGGAGACCACAACATGCGTAAAAACTAGTCATATAAATTTAATATGTTATATATAATACAATAATAATTATATAAAAAGCTAAACAATATAATATTATATATTCGTGATAGAATACACAATTACACATATAGATAAATTAGTTTACTAAATAAAAAATAAAAAATTGTATATGTCATAGGTACACAGATATCATCAGCCTTTATCAAGCATACTCTGTAATACCTTTCTCAAGAATATAGTCTTTGTTCCCAAAAAAGGATCAATGTCGTTGAAATTACGGTTATAAGTATCACCAATTCTGGAGAAAACAGAGTCCTGTCCGTAGTTAGTACTATGGCATGCAGTGTGCAGCAATTGTGTGCGTCTTGTCCGACGCATTGGGGCACAATATGACATTCTTTGCGTTTTTGCAGGACAATCGAAACGACTATGCATAATATCATACAGCAAACCCATGTCAAGCAAAAGTCGACGTTGTTCCATGTTAAGTAGCCTATATGCCAAGCACCTCTGTTCATAAGTGTTATGACTGCCTTGTAGTTTATAGTCCAAATGTCTTAGAAACTTCTTTGGATTATCTCAATACGATTAGAATATATACGATAGTGCGGATTCCAGATGGGACTGCAGTATTCCAAATTGCAACGCACATAAGCGAAATACACTACTTTCATGCACAATAATAAAGTGAACGGCTTACAAGTACGCATGATAAAACCAAGAATTCGAAATGCTCTGTTTGTTATATTGTTAAAATGGTGCGCCATAGCCGTTTTGCAGTCAAGATAAACTCCAAGATCTCTCACTACATCAGTTCTGTCAATTTTACATCCATTAAAATGACATGGATATAAAACAGGGTTTTTTTACGAGTGAAAGTTATAGTTTGACACTTTTTTATATTTACATTGATTCTATTCATTGTATAGTATTCATATAAACTATTAAGAAGAATGGAAAAAAATTAATATCTCAAGAACTACATGTTTCCTAGACATGGGGGTTGCAGAAGAGAGAAGTACTCCTCACCTCCTCCCATCGTCCGCCCCCCACTACTTAAAATTCAGTGACCACTAATCTAAAGTTTAACCTGTTTTTTAGTTTCCATTTGTATGCCTGAAAGGGCAAACACTTGTGAAACATAAAATAACAATTATTATCATCTCATGTTTTTGAGCTAATGAATTATTTGATTTGACTATAAATGTTTATTTCAAAATGGATAAAATTTCTTAGAAGCTAACATATTCGCCTTTCAGACTCACTTGCCATTTTGGTCATAAAAAATGTATTGTTTCTTGTATGATTTCAGAATGGTGTCGACATATTTGGTACACCACGGCTACTGCAGCACTGCGCAGGCGTTCTCGCGCGCCACGGGCCAGCCCATCGACGAGGATATATCCTCAATTAAAAACAGACAAAGTAGGGTGAATTCATTTATTAATTGTAATACAGTAGCAACGCATTAAGTCGAAAACTCGAAAAAAAATTTTTGTTCTCTTCCCCACAAATCCAAAACCTCGGTTGCTCTAAATCTGAACCCTGTATAAGTCGAAATAATTAGAGGTTCACGCTTTTTGTATATGTTAAATTTGAATTTAATATTGAGGGGGTTATTCTGGTTTAGAAGCCCGAATTTTAGGTGTTTTTTTCGGTCGCGATAAAAAAACCAAATATTTCTACTGTCAATTTTTTTTATAAGTTTTTTTTATTGATATTTAAATAGCACAAAACATTAATAGATTTAAAAAAAGATCCAAAATCTGCAGTCCGGTAAAGTGGGGACTGATTAAAGAATGGCACATCCTGCTGTGCAGGATATCAATCCTTCCAGTGACCTGAAATGGAAAACAATTAATAGTCCTTAAAGAGGAAGGATTTAGGTATAAGTTAAGGATTTAGTTTTTTTTTAATTTTATTAATGTTTTGTACTATTTAAATGAGTGATGATGATGGCTGGATGAGGAAGACTGGAGACCGCGATATGTGGCGCGTACTTGGGGAGGCCTACGTCCAGCAGTGGACTGAGATTGACTGAAGAAGAAGAAGACTATTTAAATATCAATAAAAAACTTATAAAAAATGGATAGTAGAAATATGTGTTGTTTTTTATATCGCGACCGAAAAAAACACCTAAAATTCGGGCTTCTAAACCAGAATACCCCGTTAAGTTGTTTCTGCCACCAATGACTTTACACTTGGATATATATCTTGTAGCAACGGAAACCTCTCGTCTTCTTAGCCCCCAACAATTTTCCCTCTATAACTCGAAAATATAAATTGGACCTCTGCATCTCGAACGATGGCAATATTTAATATTACAACCTTCACAACTCGGATTATTTGAATAAATCTTAACCTCCAAGACAAGGTAAGTCGACTGTTACCTTATAAAGTACGCTTTTGTCGAAATCCACCATAAGTTGAGAGAGTTTTTGGCGGGAACTGAAAGGAGACGTAGTGCTGTGTAGTTTTATTTTCTAAAAACGTGTGAAATTACTCTAAAATGAACAATAGTTGTAGGATATTGATAGTTTTTGGGTAGTAATTATGTGTTTTGTGAGAAATGTGAACTGTATAGTCGAATGTGGCCTTTTGAGTTGTCACAAGAACTCCGTTGAATGGCACCAGCTGATAACATACAGTTCAGCTGTGCTACACATAGGCTTAAGAAAATGAAGAAACTACATTAGAATCGAAGATTTGGCTTAAAGGCCTAGCTGCCAAGCCATAAACCTAAATAAATAATAATCCTTGATCCTTATATCTTGAATATGTATATGACTTATGTGTATATTTGTACATATAGTATAGTTATATATCTATTATTAAAATGTAAGTAATCGTACAATAATTATGTACACCACCATCGCCACTCCTAATCAGCAATATTGCTGCTATTCCTGGCACGCGTTGTCTGGAAGAGATCGCTTCTTAGCGATAAGACCGCCCTTTGTACACAATTAGAATAATACTAGTTCGTAAGTTTTCTGTAATGGTGTACAATAAAGTGTTATCTATCTATCTATCTAATCCATAAGTCGAATTTTTTGGCGTCTCCCTTCAAGTTCGACTTAAAGAGTCTACTGTACACTTCATTTTCATTACAGCCTTCAGATTCAACAGAAATGCTCTTACACTTTTAAATGTGGTGTCGAGGTCTATGTATAATTTACACGAGGCTTAGAATCGTTTGGAAAAATAAGCTTTTGTCTTGATTTTTGTGATTAATTTTTATCTATATGCCACTTTTGGGTGCTTGCACACTGCCAAGTTAGCCAGCATAGTATGTAGTCTATAATATTTTCTACTAGCTTCTGCCCTCGACTTCCTTCGCGTGGCATAGTAAAAAAAAAAGTAAGTTAAAAAATTCCCCCCGATTTTGAAAGATTCTTTATTGGTGCTCCGCTCCTATTGGTCTTAGCGTGATGATATATAACCTATAGCCTTCCTCGATAAATGGGCTATCTAACACTGAAAGAATTTTTCAAATCAGACCAGTAGTTCCTGAGGTTAGCGTGTTCAGGCAACAGTTGTGTAGTTATTGTATTAATGATAGTTCCCTATTGTGTATACTTATAGTTAGATAATTTTTATCACATTTTATGTGATAATTTGTTATCATTACCCATTAGGATTACAGCATGAGGAAAATCAATATAATTCTAATATTGTAAATTGATTACAAGGGGCCGTACATAAAGTATGTTTTCACCTAATATTCCAAATAAGTAACATTTTTTGAAGGTCTTATATGTAAGTCAAAATTTAAATCTACTTCCTATTCTATGTACACCGGTTCTCAACGTGTTATCGCTATTTAAGGAGAAGCGGCAAAAACTCCCCAGCAACACGTCTAGTTAAAAAGGAATTTTTCGTCAAAATTATTTATATATATATATGTTTATTATTACGGGTCTGAATGTTGGGCCACTAAAGTGATAGACCACAAACGTCTCCACTCAGCTGAGATGAGAATGTTGCGATGGATTTGTGGTGTTAGATTGGTTAAGGTGAAAAATGAGCACATAAGTGGATTTTTGAAAGTTGCAACCGTGTCTGAAAAATTGAGAAGATTTAGGTGATACGGGCATGAAATGAGGAGGGATGAAAGTCACGTGACAAAGAGAATGTTAAATTGAGAAATAGATGGATGGACTGTGTGAAAGATGATAATATTGTTACGAGTCGCGAGACTCGAATTAAAATGCCGTTAGAATGATTGTAGAGCTTATTAGAACTATACAAACACGTATAACACAGGTACAAATATAACCGAACATAATAAGTCCAAACGTAATGCAGAAGGTCGTAACTCAATAAAACGCGCAAATTCCGTCACTTATTAGATTACCGATTGTCGTACGCACGTCTTGTTTCGCTCGTGGTTCTCGCTCGACTGTCTGTTACCTCAGTCGGGCCATTGCTTTATACTGCACAAATGCAATATGTCCGCCCGGCAGCGTGGACCGAATTTCCTATATTCATAATCCGCACAGGTGTGCGGTTACCTGGATAATTATGCCTGCAAGCGGCCATAAACGAGTACAATAGGCTGTTCTCGACAATAACCAATAAATAAGTGAACAAAAGAAGACAATCATAAAAGGATTACAATTAGTTCAAATGCCGACAGGTAATAAAATGTGTTTTTATAGATATGCAGGTGGATTTTGTTTTCGTCGGAATTTAAGTTGTAACAATATGATGATTTGTGTTGTGCCAGAGGAGGACGTATGTCAGAATACAGGACTATGGAAGGAAAAGACATATTGTGCCGAACCCAAATTATTGGGAGCAGGTGAAAAAAAAGAGAGAAAATTATTTATACTAGGTGTCCCCCGTGGTCGAAATTCGACCACGACCACACATTTGACATCAATAATTAATGTCAAAGACTATATACTTCTATAATCATAGATTTCGCCAAGGCAACAACAAACAAAAGAGTGTATATATATATATATATATATATATATATGCATGTGTGTGTCAATTGGTATGTGTGTATGTTTTTTTTATTCATTTAATGTATTTTTTATGCATAATTTAAAAGAAATATTAGTATTATGCACTCCTCTATATAAACTAAAAGTGTGCGAAATTTCATACTCCTTCGTGTCGCTCAATTTTCATAAAAAGAGGTACAAAGTTTTTGCTTCACGTATTAATATATAGATATTATCTCTGCTTCTTCTTTTTTTTAAATGCATATAGAAGTTGTTTTACAATTACTTTTCAAAGAACGAATGGAGTTGTACCAAACAAAGAAAAATATATTTGGTTTGAACAGGAGTGTCGAAGCTGGTGCTGATGGGGCGCGTGGGGGAGGCGGTGGAGGCGACGCGGCGGCTGTACCCGGGGCTGCTGGAGCGCGACCCGGAGCTGCTGTTCCTGCTCAAGTGCCGCCAGTTCGTCGAGATGGTCAACGGGACGGACTCCGAGGTCCGACATCCTTCTTTATTACACGAACTCTTGCGGAGTTCAGCAGACAGGCAGACGGCCCACCTGATGGGAAGCGACATTTGCAACACCCTTTGGTGCTACAAATGCGCTGCTGCTCTCTTAATGCAGACTGGAAGGTTGTTATGACGTCACACTCTAGACCAAGGGTGGTGGCCATCTAGTCGGGAAAATACCCTCCCACCTGGCTGTGGGTTGTTTTGTCCCAACGCAGGAAATTGTATTCTTTCTCCGTTCCTGCACAGATGTAAAAAAAATCAGGATTAACGCGGGGAAGGATTTTGACGTGGTAGAGCCATGCTGAAAATAGCAAATTGCAAGAGTTGCTTATGCTGGTACGGCCATGTTTTACGGAGAGCGGCTGATTATGTGGGGAACGACGATTAGGTGTTATTTTAACTGAATTAGAATTTATTGTGAAACGTGTCCGCTACTGGTGTTATTGATGTTGTACCGGATTCAGGTGTGCGGCGAGAAGGGCGGCGCGGCGAGTAACGGCGTGGCCACGTCGGTGATCTCGCACACGAGCCGGACGCCCTGCGCCAACGGCCAGGAGCACACAGTCGCGCACACCAATGGTGAGGCATCCTTTGTTTAAATTTATCTATGTTCTTTATTTAAAATTATCTGTTTTTATTTAAATTTAGCTATGTTCTTTATTTAAATTTATCTATGTTCTTTATTTAAAATTATCTGTTTTATTTAAATTTATCTATGTTCATTATTTAAATTTATCTATGTTCTTTATTCAAATTTATCTATGTTCTTTATTTAAATTTATCTCTGTTCTTTATTTAAAATTATCTATGTTCTTTATTTAAAATTATTGATGTTCTTTATTTAAATTTATCTATGACCTTTATTTAAAATTATCTGTTTTATTTAAGTTTATCTATGTTCTTTATTCAAATTTATCTATGTTCATTATTTAAATTTATCTATGTTCTTTATTCAAATTTATCTATGTTCTTTATTTAAAATTATTTATGTTCTTTATTTAAATCTATCTATGTTCTTTATTTAAATTTATCTATGTTCTTTATTTAAATTTTTATACATACATAGAAACACATTCGTTTGGTCTTTTCCTTATATAAATGTGCTTTTGCACGATTTGTACTGAGCTTTTTCACTACTTTTAAAACTTATAATGTAACGGCCTTATTCATATTGAGTTAAGTAAGTTTAAAGGCCTCTTTGAGAACCATAAAGAAGCATTCAAACTTACTTTAACTCAATATGAATAAGGCCGTAAATGTTTTAGTTTTATTATAATTTAAAATGTAAAAAGTTAGGTATAATTAACGCATAAATTTAAATATTTGTACGAGAATAGTATTGTACACAATTTAGTATTATGAATCTTACACATACGTAGATTCAATTAATACAACACCAACATCATTTGCCACATATTGAATAATTGAAAACACTAGCTACCGTAAGTAAAAACTAAAGAGAGAGAGAAAATATCGAAATGTGTGCTGGGACACATAGTAGAAGTGAAACTTCAACGGACAAGTGGAAAAACGAATGGCAACAAAATTTTAACTTGAAGTTTTACGGGCAGATTGTTAATGTACTTGTCCAATTTGAAAACCGTTTTTCCACTTTTCCGTTCAAGTTTCACTTCTACTATGTGTCCCAGCACACATTTCGGTTCTTCGCAGGTTTACTGCAAATTATGATTTGGTTAGGTTAGGTACATTTTAATTAATGCATTTTTTATTTCAATATATTTTATTGTATCGAACAAAAAAATTGAATTCGATTCGGAACCAAAAAACGCATCCATAGTCTACTCTAAGATAATGCCGCTCCTCCACGCGGCAGTAACGCTTTTTCGTGACTGAAAATTCCTAAGACCCCCCCCCCCCCCGTCTATATAGAAGTTTCACTTTAAAAAGAAACAAAGGTTGGTATACAATATCTAAAAAGAAGAAGAAAGGGAGACCTCACCAGGATGCAGAGCCGGAGCCAAGAACAAATCAAATGAAATAATTTATTGCATAAAAACATCGTTATACAATAAGGTCTTGTTATTTTATACTGATCACATGTTTTTTTGCTGGTTGGACGTACAATTTTTTGAAACTTATAATATATACTTATTACACTTACAAACAAACCAAGACATATAAAGAGCCTAAAAATTAATAACCTAGGCACAGAAAGGAAAAGCAACACAAATGGCACTAGTTAAGATATATATAGATATAGACATAAGGCACACACTGCACATGCACTTCCTCACAACACCAGCATGCAACAGATACACTCTACATTAGTATAAGTTCAGTATTAAAAATATTATAAGTTATTCTTAAGGTACACTACAACATAAAAATCACTAAATTAATGTCACACACAATAACAAAATAAACAATAAGCGTGTATGAACTCTAAAAACTTTCATAGAAATTAAGTTGTAAAAAAGGGTATGGAACTCGAGTCCGTAGAGTAGTTAATAAAAAAAATATACATATATATATACTTATTTCAATATTTATTTGGTTTTAATTATTATTAAGCTAATTGTCAGGAATACTTGATATAATGATTTACTTGTTTTTCAAAAATTCAAGGATCATTTGTTTGTAAGTTCTGGGCGTAGTTGGCGATATATCTATTTACCAAATATTGTCGACATACCACTAAACTGGCTGCTACATATAAATGAAGAGCATATTTTTGTGTCAATTTGAAGCTTCGCTGGAACTAACATTACTACTAAAGTAACATGTTATTAGTTCATTGGGTTTGGCGCTCTTAGCTCTTTGACTATCAGCGCCAATGAAACAGGCGCAAAAAGATGTTGTCTCCAGCCTGTCCTGTGTTATATTTATGTATGTAATATTAATAGCTGTATATTCTTAATAGACATAAGTATCTATTAAGTATAATTCTTACTTATATAATATTTTACATACTCATATGTTTATTATTGAACAAAATATAATGTAAGTAACTGCTTATCGTATAATATTTATGTATAGACCGCCCATTGTGCACATTTTGAATATTTTTAGACTATAAGGTTTTTGCGTTTTCTGTAATTGTGTACATTAAAGTGCTATCCCCCCCCCCCCTTTCTCTCGCCTTTACAGCCATTTTATAGTAAGCGACCATTTGGAAAGCTGAGAGTCTTAAAACAAAACAATTATTTAAAATAACTTTTACATAAAAAAATATACTTGGCTCCAAATGTCGCTTACAATAAAATGGCGGTAGACGCTCGATATTTGTTCAATTAAAAACAGTGATTTTCTGAGTGTTTATTTAATTGTTTGAAGGTGTCTCGGAGCCAATGTCGATAGCGATAGAGGACAGCAAGCCGTGCGACGTGGACATGGCCACGCCGCCGCAACAGACGCAGCCGCAGCCCAACGGACAGCACGCAGGTGCCACATTTTTATATATACATACAGCCCCTATTCGTTATTGCCCTGGTTTACGAATACAACAAATATACTCCATACATTATGGTAATCGGGATAAGTTTAGATTTGTTTTTTTTATTTATATTAAAATTGGTGGCTGATAAATAATGACGACCTCGTGGTTGAGCCGGCTAAGTTCGATTACTGGCATGCTAAATGTCGTAAACGAACCTACCGCTATTTACTATGGTCTGGGTGTTTGGGATCGGCTTAGTTTGGGGATATAAGCTAAGGCCAACCGGTATCATCGAGAAGAGAGGAATACATTAATCACACACGTATAAATAATCTTTATTTATTTATTTATTTATGTAATTTGTTTGGGAAACATACAATAATTAATATTCTTAAATATGAAACACAAAATTAATACATATATCAATAAAAATTCCAATAAAAATAATTTATATGATTAAAATAAAAATTGACTCAAATTATCATTATATTATAAAATGAAAATTACATAAAATGCATGTTTAATTTACATGAGGTCAATATTGAACAAAAGCAAAAAAAAATTTCACCACAATAATTATTGATTAAATAGAGATAAAAAAAGTTTGTCATTATTCTAAAAATTTTAAGTCATTAGATAATTCTAAGTTACAACATTTTTGAATTTGGGTTTTAAATTGATATTTGATATATGTTACCTATGAGAGGATCAACACTAGTAAATAGTGCATTGTATTGCTGACACGTGTGGTATAAAAACATGTTTTTTATATAGTTCGTTTTTATAAGTGGTACTGAGAACAGGGATTTATCACGTGAGCTCAAATGGGGACACTATCGGGGGATCTTCTAATAAAGTTCACATAATCATACTACAACAGTCCAGTAATCATTGAAGCACCTTACTTACCGTCTTCAAGAAACGAACCTAAATATGGTCCTTCGAGCCGGATGTGTGAATGTGTGTCTTTGTCTGCCGATTATTATTATTATAATGTAAAAACACTTTAATTTACTAACAGCGGAGAGGGGCTGTTATTTTATTCAAAATAGAGTCGCCGGCAGCCATCTTTGTTCAAAGAGAATATAAAATAAAATAAAATCTTGATGATTACGTTATGCAAAACACTAGACTGATTTTGGTTTGGTTTTATGTGATGTTACGTAAAAAACCGATATTGTTTTAATGATGTTTTTGAAATGAACGAATTTTGAAGCCGGCAACACATTGTCACCATTGACGGTGACCACTTTCCACCAGATGGGCAGTGTATGTGTGTTTCTGTTGTAATACGTAATTTAAAAAAACTTTAGCAATAAAAAAACGTAAATTAAAATTATAGTTAGTCTTATATATATATATATATATATATATATATATATATATATATATATATATATATATATATATATATATATATATATATATATATATATATATATATAAGACCAAGTACCATAATGTATGGCGTATCTCGTGTGAAACAGTAAAAAAATGTTTTGTACAAAAGTTGCATAATATTTTTTGCTATGGAAAAATCGTTTTTAAAGTTTTTATGCCGAATAAGTAGTTTTTATTTATCGAAACAAAATGTGTATGGAATTTAATAAATACGTTATTATCTGTATTTTATTACATTAATTGGCAAAACATATAAATTTATATACAGATCTATTTTAATGATTTTCAAAATGTCTATTTTAAATATGTATACAATTGTTATAATGTTTATATTTAATTTGAATTAATATTATTTGCACAACATGATCATTCATATGACATTTATTTTAATTTTTCGTTACATTTATAACACAAAAACATCAATATTTTTATATTTTTATTTGCTACTTGGCTTATTAATTTGCATGTTTTATTCTATGTTATAATAATAACTCTATTAGTTCTAAATTAATTCTTCTTCATTTAACTTATCGTCTGCCAGTTATGTTGACTTTCTAGCTATATATTTCAGCGGACGTGTCAGTTTATTATGTTAGAACTAATGTTATTTTTTAGTATCAAAGTAGTTGAACTCTTTATACAATGATCTATGTAAGTCTTGATATAAATCTATATGATGTGGTTTTACGCCAGTGAAAGAATGACCTTTGGCTATGAAAGTTCTACATTTTAATATTAAACATGTTATTTATTTTATATTACCTATTAGACCTTTTCCCCATATTTCTAATTTATGTGCCTTGATTGCCCTATGCTTTCGGATAAAAAAGTATATATATCTATCTATCTTAACGATTCATTTGTCTTACTGTCGGTTAAAATTTGACATAAGCTCCATACAAGTAACGTCAAAATTAAACCGATGGTAGGGCATGTGAATGCATAGTAAGACACAGGAATCGGCCATAAAATAAGAAACAAACACACTAACCTTGTTACTGATGTATATATTAGTATGGATAACCTTAGTTCATTTTTAGTTTTCTGTAGTTCTTGCATTATGTCTAGATAAAATATTAATCAAAGATACTAAAATCTAAGCTAGACTAGAGGCTCAAGTACTAACCAGTAGTAAATTATATTTACTCTATAACTATTAAAATGACTTATAGTAATAATCCCCGGCACGTAAGATGCGTATAAGTATTTTTTGGTTGGTCCCCTTGGTTATCAAGCGGGACGCGGGGAATGAGGTATGGAGCAGCGTTTGGTGCGTCAGTCGACCTTTGCCTCCCGCACCGCGTCCACGTTCCGTTCGCTCCCGATTACAGTTTCGTGCACGAAAGTTGTACGCTTTGTTTTTGTTGAAGTGAAACTTTTTTAGAATCGTTGTGATTTGAAAATCGATGGTACGAAAAAATTACACGAAATATCTCTTTACCCGTTAGTATTAGTTTTAAATTTAAATAAATCTTAAAAAATTTCAATTTAATTTTAGCTCTATCTGTATACAACTTAAGGCAGATATTCTTTTATACGTAGATCAAAGGAAATTGTGTAATAGTGCATTAAATTATGAACTTTATGCTAGTTATTTAAAGTGTAATTTAGATTGAATTTTTTGATATATTGACGGATGTAGGCTGAAAGTTGGAGAAGAATGATCTGTGAGCATATTCTCTGAAGTCTCACTTCTATTGCGTGTCAACTGCACATACACACTTCTTTTTTGTTACGAGTGTTATTGTTTTAAATTTAATTGCAATGCCAGGAGAAAACATCACTTTAAGCAGACATACCAGAAAAATGGTTCATATCTTAATTTTTAGCTGTGTATATTTCATTTATAACACCTAATAATCTTCAGGAATCTTTCTTAAATTTCTTACAAACAGACATGTTTAAAAATAAACGAAGGCAATAATCATAGAATAGTGACAAGCAATAAACGTGACCACCTTTTTGTTGCGTGAAGTGTAAGCGCGAACTTATGCACACTACGCCAAAGTCTGGCCAAGTTACGTGCCGGGGATTGTAGTAGTGATTCTGAAATAATATAACGTTTAAGTACTAAGCATTGTATATTAGTAAACATAATGTGTTGTAGAATGTCTTACTATAATAGGCCGACAAGTTCGGGCGGAAAAGAAACTTAAGTGCGGCAGGAACGCTTTAGGTCACTCATTAGAGCCACTCGGCACGTAGAGTGAACGGCGCGTTGTCTACCAGTAAGTCTCGCGTGACTTAGGAATTGCCAAGTGGTCTGTCAGCGATTGGCATTATGTTTATACTCGAATCACTCCAAACAATGCGTTGTCACCGCGTGGTTCGCTCGCCGTCCGCGCGTGGACAGCTTGCGAGCGGGGCGATCCAGTGTTGGTTAGGTGCTGAATGGCCCTTCTGTTAAGCCTATTTGCCACTAGCGCACTTGTCGTCTCCACAGTCATGCGTCTCCGGTTGCCCATGGACCATGGGAGTCTGACTTACGAACTTGCCTGCCTATAGTATGCATGGTGCTGGCCTACATTCCAGAACGACAGTTTCCACTATCCTGCTCCTATAAGGCCGATTGGTCTCCAGCGGAACGTAAGCAGTATGTGAGCAGATCGGAAATTATGTGTGAGCGAAGCGGAAATTATATGTGAGGGGAGCGGAAGTAATATGTGAGCGGGGCGAAAATGATATGTGAGAGAAGCGGAAGTAATATGTGAGCGGGGCGGAAATGATATGTGAGCGGGACGGAAATGATATGCGAGCGGAGCGGAAATGATATGTGAGCGGAGCGGAAATGATATGTGAGCGGAGCGGAAATTATGTGTGAGTGAGCGGAAATTATGTGTGAGCGGAGCGGAAGTAATATGTGAGCGGAGCGGAAATGATATGTGAACGGAGCGGAAATGATATGTGAGCGGAGCGAAAATGATATGTGAGCGGAGCGGAAATTATGTGTGAGTGGAGCGGAAATTATGTGTGAGCGGAGCGGAAGTAATATGTGAGTGGAGAAGTAGAAATGATATGTGAGTGGAGCGAAAATGATATGTGAGCGGAGCGGAAATTATGTGTGAGTGGAGCGGAAATTATGTGTGAGCGGAGCGGAAGTAATATGTGAGTGGAGAAGTAGAAATGATATGTGAGTGGAGAAGTAGAAATTGATATGTGAGCGGGACGTAAATGATATGTAAGCGGAGCGGAAATGATATGTGAGCGGAGCAGAAGTAATATGTGAGCGAAGCGGAATGCGTATTGTGCATCCACTCCATACATCTCTGCTATTGCAAAAGCGACTTTATGTTTATTGATTGAAATACATTGTACCTTACTTATACTGCTAGACAAATAATTGTCTGGATTCTAGAATGGAGGCCATTAAAAATTGATTTAGCTTTGTTTATTCACAGCTCATGATACATTGCATTTGATTCACCCATCGGCACTTAGATACGTATTTGGCTTATTATTTGTTTATTTTAAATTATTTGTGTAAATTAGGCGTGGAACATCGCTAACGCATGATAAGGTTCATGCCGGCTGCGAGAAGGAAGCCAGAATTTAAAAAAAACACTTGAAAATAAGTTAAAATCTGTGTAAATGAAGGCACATTCTTATTAGCGTTTCAAATGTTAATTGAGTGACTTCATGTTAAAATTTATCTTTTATAATATGCTTACTTTCACGGCAGCAACCAGGAGAGTGGGCAGCGCGAGTATCAAATGTTCAAATAACTTGCATTTACACACCCACTTCTCTCGTCACTTTCCTGGTTGCTTCTATGAATGTGGGCATTTTGTCAACGTACTCTGTATATCCGTCTGGCTTGCATCTCAACAGGCATAACACAAAGGAAACTTTTACAGTGGTTCGAATATATATTTTTTTAACTTTAAACTTAATCGTTAGTTGTCCACGGTGTAAACAGAGATATGGAAAACAGTAAACATCACTGCGATAGTTTTTTATAAATAAGAATGGTTTGGAGAGATGGATTAAAATGTCGTCCAAATAGACAAGGCCGTAGCGAGGAAAAAGAGTCTAGTCTTAAGTTAACGACATGGGTTCTAGAATCGTTAATTTTGTATAAGTCAAGTATCTGTCAGGAGCGTATGTTGGTTATTTTGACTAGTAGATTCTCAAGAGAGTACAGATATCTTTGTGATGATAAAACGAGCAAATATAAACGGGTCCACATGTGATCGCCTTAGCGCATCCCATTTCCGTTGTGCTAATAATAAAACTACGTTTTAACGGTTTTAAGCGCGGTAATTTATTTGATTTTGATTATTCCGAAGTCTCGGCCACTTTTCAGTGGCCGTGATCACGGAAGACTAAGGTGTCAAGTGTCAATGAGTATTGTTAAAGTTTTATTTAGCCTACCGCCAACTTGTTTATGGTTATTATTTACTCTATGGGAGCCTAATCTAATTTACCACCGCTTCGCAACATGTTGTGGCTTGAAGAGGAGATGCAGCGCAAGAAACTCTTCAGCAAATATGCCTAAACCTTAAAACCGTTAAAACTTAAGAAAATATTTTGTATTTATTTATAATAATAAATAAATAAATAAAATAAGTATATAATATGTTTGTATAACGCTTTTTTTCGTTGAGCAAGGTATTATCGCTCTAAAAAATAAAAATGCCCTGTTTAATTAGGCAAACGGTATTAGTTATATAATTAGGGACCCTGACATTGCAAAACGATCGTTATTTCGACACGAAGGTACCTTTTGCAAAGGAATTAATGACGGGATAAAATTAGCGCAGCGATCCAGCAATGAATCGTTGACAGTGTAAGATGCGTTATACTTATAGTCTGGCCATAAATACTGTTACAAATAAAAAGAAACAAAATATTACATTTGAATTTGGAATCTGTCATTTTTATATGATTGTTCATTGTGTTTTCTCATTTTGGCGCCAATACATTGTACAATGTATTTTGCGATATTAAAATGGAGTGGGGCGATAAAGAGAACCGAATCGCTGTGATTGCAATACACAAAGTAGGTATGGAGCCAAATGCAATTCTTAAAACTCTCCATACGCTTGGTATTAGTCAAATGTTTGTGTACCGGGATATTAATAGGTACAATGAGACCTCCTCTGTTTGTGACAGTAAAAGATCTGGCCGTCCACGTAGTGTTCATACGAAAAAGGTGGTCAAAGCAGCAAGGGAAAGAATCGAAGAAATCCTGCCTGAAAGCAAAAGATTTTATCTCGGGAGATGAAGATATCACCTAGAACCATGTCGCGTATTTTAAAAGATGACTTAGGACTTGCAGCCTATAAGAGACGCGCTGGTAATTTTTTAAGTCACAATTTAAAAGAGAATAGGGTGGTAAAATTGAAACAACTACTGAAGCGGTACGCAAAGGGAGATCACAGAAAAATTTTGTTTACGGATGAGAATTTTTTTACAATTGATCAACGTTTTAACAAATAAAATATCGTATTTATGCTCAAAGCTCCGAGGAAGCTTCTCAATTAGTCGACTGAGTGCATCGTGGGCATTATCCGTCTTCAGTGATGGTTTGGTGGGGTGTTAGTTATGAAGGAGTCACTGAGCCATATTTTTGTGAAAAAGGTATCAAAACATCGGCACAAGTGGTACCAAGATACCATTCTTGAGAAGGTAGTTAACCCCCTTAACAACACCATGTTCAATAACCAAGAATGGTTCTTCCAGCAAGACTCGGCGCCGGGTCATAAAGCTCGGTCCACGCAGTCTTGGTTGGAAACGAACGTTTCGGACTTCATCAGAGCTGAAGACTGGCCGTCGTCTAGTCCCGATCTTAATCCGATTATGATTTATGGTCAGTTTTAAAGAGTACGGCTTGCTCTAAACACCACGATAATTTGGAGTCCCTAAAACAATCCATACGATTGGCAGTGAAGAATTTTCCCATGGAAAGAGCGCGTGCTTCTATTGATAACTGGCCTCAACGTTTAAAGGACTGTATTGCAGCCCATGGAGAGCACTTCAAATAAGCTTTTTATATTTGAAATTGTTTTATATTTATGTATGAAACTAACACACTGTAAAACTTTTAAATGTTATTTGCAATAGAAAAACAATAATTTCTTTGTCACAATATTTATGGCAAGACTAAGTATATGGGTATTTTATGGCAACATGCAGATTGATGTGTTGCAACTGTAGGTTAGCTGGTTTTATGTATAAGTCGAGTTGAGACATTTCCGGTTGCGGCGTTGTCGATTTGCGGTGACGGTGATGCCGCGTGGTTGCGTAGGTGCGCCGGTGCTGCCGCTCGTCAAGGGGATGCCGGGCGTCACGGCCAGCGTGGCCGCGCTCATGCCCGACTACGCCGGTGGGTACTCCACGCCACGACGCATATCCCACGAACCCCCGCATTTGTGTATATACCGACTTGGATGTCTCGTACACTATCCTGCGGTCTGGACGTCACTTCTTCGAAACGCTCAGCAGACAACGACGCGGCTTCAATTATTACGCCTACATAGGCAACACACTCATTCGCAAAATTATCTGCGAAATAGTAATCCGTCTAATAGTAAAATTTAATAGTAGAAGTGAAACTTCAACGGGCAAGTGGAAAAACGAATCGCAACAAAATTTTAACTTGAAGTTTTACGTCTACGTTTCGTTTTTCCACTTATCCGTTGCGATTCGTTTTTCCACTTATCCGTTGCCATTCGTTTTTCCACTTATCCGTTGCCATTCGTTTTTCCACTTGTCCGTTGTAGTTTCACTTCTACTATGTGTCCCAGCACACATTTCGATTTTTCTCAAGTTTACTTCAGATTATGATTTGGTTAGGTTAGATACATTTTAATGAATGCATTTTTTATTTAAACATATTATATTTTCTAAACAAAAAAACTGAATTCGATCCGGAACCAAACACATCCATAGTCTACTCTAAAATTATGCCGCCTCTCCACGCGGCCGTAACGCTTTTTCGTGACAGAAAAAATCCTAATACCCCCCCCCCCCCCGTCTATATAGAAGATTCACTTAAAAAAAAAAATGTTGCCCTAGATATGTCTGCGGATTTTTATAAATTCCAGTACACAATTTGCGAATATATTCATGGAAGTACTGAATTGGCTTTGGTTTTTCAGATGTTTAGAGTGAATATGAGCATAAAGTTACACTTTCTACACAATTACATGGTTTAGATTTCCTGATGATCTTGAGAATTTGAGTGTCGAAGGGGGTGAGTACTTCTACCTACACCTGACAGTGATGGTGGAAAGGTACGAGAGTAGTCGGGACCGTTAAGTGACGGCAGATTACTGTTGGTCTTTCTTTACAACGGCAATTTTCCTCCAAAAATAATATAGAACAAAATCTTGTAGAAGGTCTCTCTGAAGATTTCACCTGATTTTCTCTCTTTTTACGTCTATATTAATTAAATATAAAACAAAACGATTAGTAGTATATCTCCATAAATATTAGATATTAATGTATATAATTGTAATGTTTTATTTCATACTTACTGGTTTTTTGTGTTATTATAAAAATGGAATGAAAATATTCCAAAATAATTCAGTTTCATTAATTGTTGAGATAAAATTATTCGAAGCCATTATAATATCCAGGGCAACAAAACCACTGTAACCAGTGTAATGTATTCACTAATAAATATCAGGATGCCTGTCGTTTTAATTTTACCAGTTTTCATTGGAGGCATTATATTCAGATCACTGTCCTAGAATATAGAGATAAGACTTATAATAGAATAAAGTTCTGTTTGTTTAATTTCTGATTTTAAATGTTCAGTTAATTCCAAAATAATGAAAGTTTTGATGCGGTTTTAGAAAAGTTCCATTGAGTCTCTCTTTTCTTGCTCCATATCCCAATTAATTGGAGTCGGCACAATATGTCTTTTCCTTTCACACTCCTCTATTCTGGCATACATAGAAAAGACAAAGTTCTACTGAGTCTCTCTTTTCTTTCACCATATCCCAATTAATTGGGGTCGGAACAATATGTCTTTTCCTTTCACACTCCTTTATTCTGACATACATAGAAGACAAAGTTCTACTGAGTCTCTCTTTTCTTTCACCATATCCCAATTAATTGGGGTCGGAACAATATGTCTTTTCCTTTCACACTCCTCTATTCTGACATACATAGAAGACAAAGTTCTACTGAGTCTCTCTTTTCTTTCACCATATCCCAATTAATTGGGGTCGGCACAATATGTCTTTTCCTTTCACACTCCTCTATTCTGACATACATAGAAGACAAAGTTCTACTGAGTCTCTCTTTTCTTTCACCATATCCCAATTAATTGGGGTCGGAACAATATGTCTTTTCCTTTCACACTCCTCTATTCTGACATACATAGAAGACAAAGTTCTACTGAGTCTCTCTTTTCTTTCACCATATCCCAATTAATTGGGGTCGGCACAATATGTCTTTTCCTTTCACACTCCTTTATTCTGACATACATAGAAGACAAAGTTCTACTGAGTCTCTCTTTTCTTTCACCATATCCCAATTAATTGGGGTCGGCACAATATGTCTTTTCCTTTCACACTCCTCTATTCTGACATACATAGAAGACAAAGTTCTACTGAGTCTCTCTTTTCTTGCTCCATATCCCAATTAATTGGAGTCGGCACAATATGTCTTTTCCTTTCACACTCCTCTATTCTGGCATACATAGAAAAGACAAAGTTCTACTGAGTCTCTCTTTTCTTTCACCATATCCCAATTAATTGGGGTCGGAACAATATGTCTTTTCCTTTCACACTCCTCTATTCTGACATACATAGAAGACAAAGTTCTACTGAGTCTCTCTTTTCTTTCACCATATCCCAATTAATTGGGGTCGGAACAATATGTCTTTTCCTTTCACACTCCTCTATTCTGACATACATAGAAGACAAAGTTCTACTGAGTCTCTCTTTTCTTTCACCATATCCCAATTAATTGGGGTCGGCACAATATGTCTTTTCCTTTCACACTCCTCTATTCTGACATACATAGAAGACAAAGTTCTACTGAGTCTTTCTTTTCTTTCACCATATCCCAATTAATTGGGGTCGGAACAATATGTCTTTTCCTTTCACACTCCTCTATTCTGACATACATAGAAGACAAAGTTCTACTGAGTCTCTCTTTTCTTTCACCATATCCCAATTAATTGGGGTCGGAACAATATGTCTTTTCCTTTCACACTCCTCTATTCTGACATACATAGAAGACAAAGTTCTACTGAGTCTCTCTTTTCTTTCACCATATCCCAATTAATTGGGGTCGGAACAATATGTCTTTTCCTTTCACACTCCTCTATTCTGACATACATAGAAGACAAAGTTCTACTGAGTCTCTCTTTTCTTTCACCATATCCCAATTAATTGGGGTCGGAACAATATGTCTTTTCCTTTCACACTCCTCTATTCTGACATACATAGAAGACAAAGTTCTACTGAGTCTCTCTTTTCTTTCACCATATCCCAATTAATTGGGGTCGGCACAATATGTCTTTTCCTTTCACACTCCTCTATTCTGACATACATAGAAGACAAAGTTCTACTGAGTCTCTTTTTTATTTCACCATATCCCAATTAATTGGGGTCGGCACAATATGTATTTTCCTTCCACACCCCTCTATTCTGACATACATAGAAGATAAAGTTCTACCGAGTCTCTCTTTTCTTTCACCATATCCCAATTAATTGGGGTCGGCACAATGTGTATTTTCCTTCCACACTCCTCTATTCTGACATACATCTTCTGCCACACAACAAATCACCATATCACCCTTCACACAATCCATATATCTTTTTTTTTGGTCTACCTTTACATTTGTACCCACCCATCCAGAAGTTCTACTGAGTATCTGTATCTTATAAAGCGTTTCAGAACGTGACCCTAAGAATGTTTAAATAGTCAAGAAAAATTTATAGTCTTCATAAATTTAAATTTGTGACTGCTATAACTGTGGTTCACTACCTGGCGGAGTATTCTCTCCACCTCAAACCTGTATTCTTTGACATACGAGGCTTTGCGTCACTGGTGCCGTACAGGAGGAAGGTTCTGAGCCCTGAATGAATAACATAACATAGAACCTGCCTCTGTAAGGTGCTTGAAAGCCCATGTACAACACACTAAGCTTGTCAGAGTCTCTTAATATTATGTCACACGTGTATGAAAACTCAAAAGAAATACTTTTTAAATTTTTAATAGGATTTTTCAATGACCTTTAATATTACGTAATCCAATGCTCAAACACAAACAAAAGACCACTAAAGTAAAGGTTGTCTGCTGAGTGGACGCTTATTGATTTTTCTGCTTTAGAAACCTTTTACTTAGACAGTTTATTTGACATCCAATAAACGTATTCCCATCATCATCAGCTTCAAAATTACTATAACACCTAGTTTCATAGTCTACTTCGTGAAGCGAGATAACACTAGATATTAAATGATATTATACTTCGAAATGCTTTACGAAACGCCAAGAAGTTTCATAAGCGGAAGATTGCTAAAGCAGCGCTGTCCTTTGTTCATCTTTCAACCTCATCAGCATAATGTGCGATCCTTTACGTTCAATCTCTGCTGTAAGTCCAGTCCTAGCTTTCTCATCGTTTCAAATAATTTCATACTTTACTAACGAAATTCGACAAACATAGATAAAATATGTAGTTTGATCACTTTTACTCTATTATTATTTACTTGGTATTGCGGTAAACACAGTAAGTAATTTTTGTTTATCTGTATTTTATGGTTATGAAGATTTTGTCAACTCAGATTTGAATTAATAATTTTTGCTGCATCACTGATTCGATTTACTTTTGTAAAAACCATTTCAGCATTATTCGCATCTTGAGTAATTATAATGTCTTTTGCTTCTTAAAGATTTTCAATTGCTGGATTAAGATGATGTTTAGTTATGAATACATTTTTATGACGTATTAAAATTTATTTTTTCAATTTGAGTTGACGTATTTAGTTGTTGTATGTTATGGTCACTTGTAAGTTCAATATCTCGTTGGAAAGGTATTAATAGATGTTAATAGCATGTCTTATCGCAATGCAACTTATTTGTCTAATTAAAATGTTTAAATTATAGTATTTCATTTATCAAAAGTTTAATTAATTGAAAGATGTTGAACATTTTTAGACTTGAATCTTTCCGGTGAGATTTGGGAAGATTGGGTTGTTTAAAATGAAGCTCTGGGAAGGGTGAGGTGTTTTGAGGCATGATATCTTGTTGTTAAAGTATGCTTTTTATTTTTATTATATTTAACACTATTATGTATGTTTCATTACTATTATATAACTATCTATCTATGTACCCATGTACCCACACAGAACATACGATGGTTGTTTAATCGGTATTTTCAAACCTATTGTTTTATGTAAGAGAAAGAGCTTCGAAAGCCACTACTAAATTTGCATGGAAGGTTTTTCGAAATGGATTCTAGAATTGTATGGAAATTACACATTTTTTTGTTTTCTTCATTGGCACAGGTTTCAATACACAACTTCGCCCGAACGTGATTCGGGATCACCTTGTGCTATCGATTTTTCAAAAACTGTTTTTTTGTTCTCCTGGAGTTGTCGTACTAATTTGTGTTATTCAAGATATTAGTAAACTGTACTTATATAATAATTTAGAAAGAGAAATTCAATCATTCAAAATTGGCTAGCATAATACAGTGTGGCTAACGAAAGTAGACACTCGAATTATTCACAAACTTTACGTGGCAAATGTCAATGTCATTTTACCAAAAGATTATCGTTATTACTGTCACTTTTGTTGTAATTGTGTTTTAGCACTTATGAGCTTAAAACACGAATAAACCCACTAAGGCTACGTTCCATTAGGGACTCACAAACGACCGCGATTTTTCTCGTTCCACTTGCTTGCCCGCGTTACAATCGTAAACCCAAGTGGAACGGCTATTCGACCCACCTCTTGACATGGGTCGTTGTGAGCGTTGTGTGATCGAAAACGATGACGTCATTAGTGTCGTTTTCGCCACGACCACAACGAGCGCGGTCGCCTTGTGGAACGGCTAACGGAGCATTTTGGGCGTTGTGAGCTACTGATGGAACGCGCTGTAAAAGTGAAGCGCGAAAGTTATTGTTTTGAATGACTTCTAAATTCGAAAAAAAGCAACAGCAGAAACGCGCCGAATTGAAAAAAAAAATAAGATTGTTTACGTATTGTATAAGTACTCTGCCAGACGGATTTTTCAGACTCCACTTTCATTAGCCAGATTCATATACCTTTTACCGATGTCTTGAGCTTTTGACAGCGCGATAAACGTAGATGTACGCAATACATTGTCGTGTATGAATTAAGATGCCGACGGCTGCGGTACGCGTGCGTCGGTGGAACGCATGCTAGCGTTCGGTCGCGAACTATACGCGATGAGCCAAAAACTGCAACAGGATCTGTACCACAAATCAATGTTAGAGGTATGTAATATTACAGACGGATACAGTACTCCGCGGCGTAAGCTCAGCTTTGGCATTTGTGCGAGTCAATTGCCAGTTGCTAGGGTAGGGGTACCAGAGGTGAAGGGCGGACTGTGCGCGGCAGGTGGGTGACGCGTGAGGGACGCGTTGCGCCTCAGGCCGCGTTACAAAAGCCAGTAACTGATGTATGTACAGTCGCGGTATGAATGGGTTCGGCATCTTAAAGTCGACTTGCTTGCACGTGTACAAGAAACAGTACCGCCAACATTTTAATAAATGTCAGGGTTGTAAAATATAGAAACGTAAAAAAAGAAAATTTCTATGTTGAAAATGACAGACACTGAGATTAACAATAGTTTTAATCATCAGAAACAAAGAGGATATAATCACTTCGCTTATCATAAATATTAAAACCATTAAAAAGGTTTTATATCTTTAAACAATCATTTTAGACAAAATAGAAAATTAAACAGTTTTGATCTAAGTGGTTTTAAGCTTTATTGTCTAACAGTTAAACATAATTTTTGTGGAATAGGATGATCTGTGACTTGGTTGAAAGGGTAACATGTGCTCGCAGAACGTTAAACGAATCAATTTGAAAACTGGCTAACCTTTTCATACCGCGACTGTAACATGCGCGGGATGCGCTGCGCCACAAGCCGTATTTCACGCTACACTATCTGTGTGAATTCAAACAAATGCCAAGCTGAGCTTACGCCGCGGTTTTCCCTTTACCCTATGACACGAGGATATTTAAGAACGGCGTTATAAACAGTTTTAAGAAGTCTGCAACGCGTTAGTGACACCCCTGGTGTTGCAAACGTAACCGCTTGTCATCAGGTGGGCCGTCTGCCTCTTTGACTGCTTCGGCAAACCAAGCAAGGAACAGACTGTTCCACAGGAAATTATGTTTAACTATTTGACAATAAAATTTAAAATTACTTTGATGAAAATTGTTTGATTTTGTATCTTGTCTAAGAAGATTCTTGAGATATGTAAAACCTTTTTATTGGTTTTAATATTTATGTTAAGTGTAATGATTATATCCTCTTTGTTGCTTATTGTTAATTTCAGCATCTGTCATTTTCAACATTACAATTTTCTTTTCTCATATTTCTATATATACATTATAAACGTAACATTTATTGAAATGTTGGCAATATTTTTTTCTTTTACTCGGGTCAAACAAAAAAGTTTTACATGTCTACAGGAGAAGACTACAAATATTGGAATAATATGTTTATGTTTATATGTTTTGATTCGCAAATATGGATAGCTATATGAAAAGTTGTTTAATTTTTACATGTCTCTATATTTTTTTATTGGATTATTTTTCAACGTCAACCACACTGAGGTATTCAGTATCCGAACAGTCTACAGTAGGAGACATTTTGGTTTAAACGAGAGCAATAACAAATAATTTATTTGATAAAATACAAAAGACTGTCAAATCTAACATACGCACAATATAATCTTATATAATAAAAAAAAATACACGAACAAATAATTTACATATGGAATTTATATAACTTGAACACTTTATCTTCCGTTTTTATGTTTGATTCACCCGTGCAAGCAAAAGTAGAGTTTAAGGTGACGAACATTTTCATTCCGCGAGTGTACAGGCCATTTTTATTGTGGGTCGGTGTTATTTTATTTATTTTTATTGCGATGATGGCCAACAGGTCTACGACCCATGCAATGAGAGGTTGATACCGTCGCATATACACGTTTGCATCACCAGGTCGGTGAAGCCAATTCGTTGCCAACCTTCGGATTGAACTGACCCACTTCACGAAATACGATCAGCTGAAGACTGTTTCACGCCGGTAATCTGTGCGAGCGTGTTTGCACACCGATCAGACCGCCCCTAAGAGCTGTAACCAATATAATGATTTTAGCGTGGCTCTATCGCTTAGAATTTATTGTAATATGCGTGGACTGTCACGCACTTGGCTGTCATATTACAGGACGCGTTCAGCTTGTTGGCGTACAGCAATCCATGGGCCAGCCCTGTGGGGTGGCAGCTGGAGCCCTACCGGAGGGAGGCCGTCTGCGAGGCCCTCAACGCAGCTATACTAGGTGAACTGTTAGATAGATTACCCTTCTTTGTTCACCAAAATAACAGACATAAATGATGTTATCTATACATATAATAAAATTTTAGAGGTCAAATTTCTGTATAATGAAAAAATGCTAACAACCGCTTCAGGGGGATGTAAGAAGTGAAATAGAACTAATATAGATTTTTTCAAATTTTTTGTTTCTCTGTTTGTCTGTCTGTTTGTACCGGCTAATCCCCGAAACGACTGGATCGATTTAAATGAAATTTTGTATGGTGGTAGCTTATAGGATACTTTTGATCCTGAAAAATTAAAGAGTTCCCGTGGGACAGTTAAAAAAACTTCAATTACTTAAACAGCTTATTATACAACTTATGCACCTAATTAAGTATTGATATTGCTAGTATCATCATCATACAATAAAAAAATTAAACAATTTATACGTTAAAAAACAATTAGGCTATATATCATCACCCTAAGACCAATAGGAGCGGAGCACCAATGAAGAATGCTTTAAAATCGGGAGGGTATTTTAACTTACTTTTTTTTAAACTAATCCACGCGGACGAAGTCGCAGGCAGAAGCTAGTTGTAAATAAATATTTTGTCATTTTATCTAAGGTACAATATACAATTATAATAATAATTTCCACTCTCCATATAACACATGTTACCAGTCAAATGCCAAAACTCTTATTGTTTATTGCAAACTCCAAAAAAATAGATACATATATTTTTTTAACATTACAGAATCCCAAGGCATGCAGTGGATATCGCCAGTTGAGGCTTGCGTGTCGCATTCACGCGAGCTGCTCCGGCGCATGTCGCGCGCCGGTCTGGGTGCTTGCGCGTTCGCCGACCTGCCCGCCCTGTTGCGCCGCTGACGTCACCAGCGCCACCAACCTTACCGACCTAATCGACACTACCAACCTCACCACACTCGTCACACACGCCAAAAGCGCCCAGCACCCAATCAGGAACAACCGCTATAAGCATATTTCACCGTTATTCACGTATAATGGAACGTCATTGTTAAATTCGAAGTTTGAATTTAACATGACATTTCTAATGTTGATATTGTGATGTCACTTTTGAATGTGGAATGTCAATATTGAATTTGGAACTGTCAATGTTGAATTTCGAATCTCCACTAACAACATTGATGAAAGGTTATAATACCGATTTTGAATTTGGAACTACCAATATTGTAATGTCAATGTTGTATTTAAACTTGGAATGACTTTTAAATTTGGAATTTCATGTTGGATTTAGAACTGCCGAAATTGAATTTGGAATTGCCGATGTTGAAGTTGGAATACCAACACTGAACTGGATGTTGATACAGTTTTATATATTCTATATACAATACATTTGAAAATATGACGAAAATATCATGAAATATGACGAAGAATGAACAATGTTCTCGGTTTCAGCTTTGCTTATATTTATTACGAATTGAAATAATTTTCATGATGTTCATTTTCATGTGCATGATTTGTCGAAGCAAAAATAACACGATAAATGGAGTATAATCCATGATTCTAAACATGTTTCAACAACATTAGGATGGATATGTTGAATATAATGATTTCAATATTACCGAGAATTGATTATATGTGCCTCTTGGTAATCAAAATATGATATTTCTAATATAGACATACTGAGCGTATTGCTGCAAATATCTTTAAGGTGGACAGACCTAACCCCACTCAAAGATTACCCAGTCAATTTATTCAAGATTTTTTCTTTTTAAATTTTTAGCCATACAATAATATTATTTTTATTGTATGGGTATACAAAAATAAGATTTCTTAATGTTTTAAATAAATTAATAGGGTATCGATTATTGCGAGTGGGTGCCAACAATGGTAGAGTTTCACCTATACTCTAGATTTTTAATTACTTGGACTAAAATGACAGCTGCCATCGATGTTTTGCTCACGTTGAGCTCACAACGCTCAAATGCTCGGTCTGCCGTTCCACTTGACGACCACGGTCGTTATGCTCGTGGCGAAAACGTCAATAATGACTTCATCATTTTCGATCACACAGCGCTCACGATGACCCATGTCGAAAGGTGGGTGGGTTGAAGTGGGCGTTGACCACAGCGTTAATACTCTATCGATTGACATTAAAAAAGGCGCGATTTTCAAATCGACCATGACATTTGTGTATTTCGTCGCTAATGACATCAACGCTCCATAATCCGTTCCGCTAGAGTTCACGATTGTAGCGTCCGCAAACAAGTGGAACGGGAAAATCGCGATTGTGAATGTGGCCGTTGTGAGTCTCATGTGGAACGTAGCCACAGTGGTGAGTTGTTGGTTCAACTCACACAATTCACTAATGTATAAAAAGAGTTGTCATTTTAGTCCAGGTAATTAAAAATCAGTATATATGGTTTCGACAGTGAAATAGTTTTCACCGAATATTATCTATGTAACTTAAGGTTGCTTTGGTAAATTAAAAGCTTAGACAATGCGAGACATAAGCTTTGGATATATGGTGTTGTGATAATTATTAAGTACAATTAATTCGGGTTCTTTATTAATTTTGAAAAATACGGAATCCATTGTACAACCCTAATACCTATACAATGCTAATAGTAGAGGTCGGTGTACTTCATAGATTTCAATAAGTTTTGTTCGTATATTTAAAACTACGTTTTAACAGTTTTAAGCGCGGTAATTTATTTGATTTATTATTACTCCGACGTTTTGGCCACTTTTCAATAGCCGTGATCATGGAAGACAAAGATGTCAAGTGTCAATGTGTGGTGTTTAAGTTTTATTTAGCCTACCACCAACTTGTTCATTATTAATTTTGTTTATGGATATTATTTACTCTACGGGAGCCTAATTTAATTTATCATCGCTTCGCAACATGTGGCTTGAAGAGAAGACGCCGCGCAAGAAGCTCTTCAGCAAACATGCCTAGCTCTAATAATTTTATATAATATTAAAATGGGTGGAAGTAAAAAAAAAGAAGTTATCAATCAAGTTGGTTTGTGTTCCGGTGCACGCAGAAAGAGCTCACAATGTCCTGAGGTCTGGCACTTGGTTTTTGCTGGGGTTGGGTCTTGATAGTTTTGATGATTGGATCCCAAACAGGTGGTACTTGCCAACCACCTCCTCTATTGAAATTTGGGTTTTTTTTATATATTTCAACAACCACGCGCATCATTCTAAGTATAAAACGACCGCGCTTGAAACCATTAAAATGTACATTCTAGGTAGTTTTAATTATGTGTACAGGTAAATTAGCTTCGAGACGTTTTCGCGTTTGCAATATTATTTGTATATTTACAGGACTTGTACTTGAAATTTAGTATTAAAAATTATGTTTAATATTAACATCGTTTAATATTATTAATTTCATATTAATCTCCCGACGCCCAGGTTTTTCAACACTTTCAAGAACTAAACGCCCAAAGTACTTAAAAAAAGGTTTATATGGCGAAAACCCAAGAATTTGGACTTTAAAAATTGTACCTTGCAGTAATCTCACAAGTATGATATATTTTTCCTTGATCGAGGTGAACGAGGAGAAGGAAAAAATGACAAAAATAGGTTACCCTTTGGTAGGCCTTTGGGTCAAAAGCACTAAACTTAAAACAACAAACATTTACAACATCAATTTTTTCCAACTACCTTCATAAAAACAAAAAATCCTTTAAAAGTAATAGAAACATTTATTTTATTATTATTTATTTAAAACATTCAAAACAATCATGATAGTCCTTATTAGTCCAAAGGTCTATTAAAAAGGTCTTAAATTTAGAATTAAGATAATTTTCATATCGTATATCGATAGTCGTAAAGATTTCATGATTACATTAAGATTTATTTTCACACTTGACGATCTTGTTCGATGTTAAGTCAAGAAAGACAAATTTCTTTTGTTTTTGTTGGCACTGTTGCTTGGTCGTAGACAAATCAAAACCTCAAACATACGTTTGGAGACATCACTTTATAATAAGGTGGTAAATTGGAATTAGTAGCAATGGTTAAAGTTGGGGTACTTAGACCCTGGTCGTTAATTTGACGAAATTGGATTTGGTGTTGGGCTTTATTCACTATTTCATTGAAATACTTTTTTAAGGACCGTGGGCGCTAGGAGGTGTGCCTGCCTATAAAAATATATAAAATGTGTTGGTTCATTTATTTATGTGCTGACAGTACTTTATCCGGGCAGGAACGGAGAAAGAATACAATTTCCTGTGGCCCACAGCCAGGTGGTAGGATATTTGCCCGTCTGGATGTCTACCACCCCTGGTCTAGAGTATGCCGCCATAACAACATTGAGTTGTGTTCCGGCATCAGTGGCCAGGTTCCAGTATCCCTTAAGAGAGCAGCAGCGTATTCGTAGCAGCTTTGGTGCAGCAAATTTGCATAGGCGATGCTAATCGCTTTCCATCAAGTGGGCCGTCTGCCTGTCTGCTGAACTCCTGCAATAAAAAAAAAGTAAACTACTACAAACGTAAAAACGTCTCGAAGCTAATTTATGTGTACTGGTCGCAAAAACTTGAGACAATACTATTCGTTCGTACTATACGTACATACATTTGATTTTTCGTAAATCACAACGCCATCTATCGGACGGCCAAGGCGTTGAGAGACAGTCGGACAAGAATAAAAATATACTAGTAAAAGTCGATTAACAGTATTTTTATACTCGAAACGTGTCTCGAGTAACCGTGAGCTGGGTAGCAATGTGGCCAAGAATTGTTGGCCTCTAAAGAAAGATTCGGTATTTACCTGAAGGATATTGTTGTGAAAATATAAACATTTCTACTGTATCGTGTAAATAGAGGAAATACTAATTTATATGACGCTTTAAAACTGATATTTTTTACAATATAGGGTAAACTGTCCTATTATTGGCACCCCCTACCCAATGACTATAATCGTATTAATTCTAAACATTTTTTTTAAATTGTATGACCATACAATGGTAATAATAATATTGTTAATATGGCTAGAAAAAAAAATGTCTCAATATCTTGAGTAAAAACCGGATGCCAATTATTGAGTGATGTATCAACTATGATAAAGTTTCCCCTACATTGAAAGAATAAGCAGTAAATGAAACACCTAGAGGACTATTAGCAATTAAAATATCAACGAAATACGCACATTTTAAATGCCTTACCTGATCATTCATTTGTTGACGACAGAGGGCGTGTGTGACGAATTAGGAGAAATATGAAAAAATTTGACGCCAGTTATGGACGTTTACGCTTAAATCGCTTTATTGTGAGTGATATGATTGTATATTTGGATCGATTAAGCGCTTACGGTGTTGATTATATTTCAATTGATCTGTAAATATTGAAAATTTGCTTACTTTATTACTCTATGGAAGAAAAAGTGTAGCGGTGAAGTAGATTCTAAATCAAGTATTTACAGAGGGCGGGACAACTCTTCTTTAACTATGTGTATGATTGGAGAGATTTAATTGACCTCTTTTCGCTGTCAATCGAGAATGACTACGGACGCGGCGTACGACGTGTGAACGCCGCGCACAACGTCAGGCTTCTGAAAGAGACCATTACAATATATTTTTATAATATGCATTCGTCGGTAGCGTACAGCATCGCGCCATACACAACCTGTGACAATTTGGACGGTTTTAAAGATGCCTTAAAGAAACAATATTGATTGAAGTTAATGTTTTTATATAAGGGTATCTCAAAAAGAACATTTTTGTTGAGTTTAATTACCTACTAAGCGAATTCAAAATATTTAGCATAAGGTGCTGCCTAGCTAGCCGAGCAGGCTGAACGGCGACCACGCATCTTTTCTCTTTTACTTACATTTTAAAACTCGCGATATCTTTCGAATGGAATATCCGAATTGAATAATTCAAAAAGTTATATAAAGGTATTGAAGCAGTCTTGAATATGAAATAATTTATTTTGGTAAGGCTGAATATCAAGATACAAATAAAGAGCATTTTCTAGCGGCGGCATATCATATAAAATTTTTAAATAAAAGAACACTTATTGTGGCATAACAATAATAGTTAGACAGATGCTTTCGCGACCCTTTTTGTAAATAATGATGTGTTCTGCAAAGTCGTACATTATTTTATTCTATCATCAATAGTTCTCGCAGCGCACGCGATTTTAAGTAATTTTTTTACACCTTGCGTTACTTTATTGGAGTTTTAGTAAGGATCCCTAATTTTTATGAAAATATAATATAGCCTATGTCACCCGGGGATAGTGTAGTTTGTCAACAGTGAAAGAATTTTTCAAATCGGTTCAGTAGTTTTGGAGCCTATTCAATGCAAACAAATAAACAATCAAATCTTTCATCTTTTTAATATATAGTATAGAAAACACGAGAGAAAAAATGTGTCCTCTGTAAATATAGGTATTAGAACCTTTGTTAGAGTTAAATTTTTGCTGATATTTTTCTTCCATGGTTATCTGACAATAATAACGGTAATTGTGCAATTTTAAAACGTAAAACAATACAGAGATAATATAAACTTTTGTGACTTTACAAATATAAACTTTTACTAGATTTCTTGATACATCTATATAGGTATTTGGTACAGTTTTGAGACTTGCTTACCTAATATTTTTGTATTTGAAATTCCGCTAGCGCTTAATCGTCCCAAGCGGTAACTCTTTTTTATAATCAAGTGAGATTTAACGTTTTATAAATAAATAAAAATAATAAACCTTAAAAAACTATTCGGCATATTTAACTTGTGCTCCGTGATTTTAATATAAGCCCGGACATGTTTTGTAATTGATATGACCGTCTAAAAGATGGCGTTAGTGTGTCTGCCAAATTAGGTTCGCGACAATGGCGTCGTTATCTTTGTAGAATTGCACTTATTCGTCTGTGAATGCAATGCGGCGCTTTGGTGTTGCCATCGACAAAACAATAAATTTAATTTCGAAATCATAAATTAAAAATGACTTAATTATTGTAATACAGATAAAATAAATTATATATTCAGGTAAATTATCTTCGTGACGTTTTTGCGTTTGTAGTAGTGTACTGTCAGCACATAAATAAATAAAGTAATACTTTTTATATATCTTTATAGGCAGGTACTTAATATGATATTTAATAATATTAAAATATTAAAATAAAAATATTATACTAAATTTCAAGTTTAGAAGTCCTGAAAATATACAAATATACTATTAAAAATGCAAAAACGTCTCGAAGCTAATTTACCTGTCGTTCCCTTAAAAAAATTGCAAACAGTGTAGTGGAACACTTACAAGCCAATAGATGGCGCTGTGCAATAATTGAGATCGCAAAAGTTTCCCGAAACGTACAATACAATACAATAATAGATGGGCCTGGGTCTGCGAGGAATGACAATAACCTCGTTGGAAGATCTTCCTTTAAGACGGAGGAGCATTACATCTCGCTCCTCCACTCCAGTGAACTCTAGTCGGGTCATTCACTCAACAGTATATAGGCTGTCGCTTGGGAACGTGCCCTAAATGCTGCCCGCAATCCCGCGCTGGACGGCAACGCCAATATGTTGCTCAAAGTACAGGATAGCCTTTTCTGGTCACGTGAGACTTTTATCAAAGATGATAGGTCTCAATAAAACCGATAGGCTTTGGGACCCCATTACTCTAACGATGGCCACAGATATGTATCCATTAATATCCAACAATTAGCCAGTAAAATGAATATAGGATTCAAAAACACGTTTGAATCATGACACAAAAGTTGCTGGAAATGTTGAAATATATAAAAACAATAATGGAAGCAATTTTACTTCCATTATAACTCAATTCGACCCAACGGCCTATCTGTGTTTGAGTAGGCTAAGCCTCAGTGGGCCTACCTCAATGCCACAGAGGCTCCGGGTTCGATTCCTGTCATGGTGAATGTTGTAAAACGAACTTTCCGTTATTTACTATGGTCTGGGTGTCTGGTATCGGCCCCAGAATGGCCCGTTGTATTTCATCACAACACAAGTGTAACTTGCTTAGCTTGAGGATTTACAATGTGTATGTCGATTATAAAATCTAAAATAAATTATCATTTTACTTTGGAAATGTTGTCTTTGAATATTTTTTTTATTCGATTGGCAACCCTCAATTGAAAAAAATCAAGATGGCCGCCGTAGTTGTATTTCGCCGATTCACAGATTAGTTAGTAGGTCTGAAATCTGGATTTAACATTGTATCTTGTGTCGGACGACTTATGTGGCTATACACAAAATATGATGACATATTTGTGTTTGTGTGCTGGCATTGAGAAGTAACATAATTCGACTTTTGTAAAGTATGTTTGTTCGAATTTAATATAGATAGGCTTCTCAAAATTAAGTCTGGATGCTTTAACAATAGAAGCGTGTCATTTGACTTTGCTAGCATAGTCTATGAATATGTGACGGACTGACTAGTTCAATGGTTTTGCCATAGAGTAAGAGTACTAGAAACGACACTCTCCCTGTATGTATGAAATGTAGTTTTGAAGAAGCCTTAAATTCTATATATCCAGAGGCCGCCAGAAGACTCTTTTACGTTTTGATATAGTAAAATACCACTCGACGTTCAACCAAAATTTTATGTATTTTTAAATCATATCAATTTAAATTAGAAAGTCCTGAGTCATCAGTTTAAAGTCTTCAATCATCAATTTAAAGTATTGATGACATATCAATCCAATTACTAAGTCATCAATTAACGTAATGAATGATTTGGTTAGAAAAATGTTTAAATAATGTTGGTTAAAATTCTAGTAGTGTTTTTCTATTTGAAAACGCAAAAGGAGAAAGTTTTCTATAGTTTTCTAGATAATTAATATATTGAGTTGGTTAGTTAGTTGATCTTCTTTAAGCTTCTTAAAGAAGCCTACAAATTTACTCTAACTCAATATGAATAAGGCATTTAGGATTTAGGGTTTTCAGGATTGCATTTTTACTAGGTGGTTATCATATCTAGTGTTTTTTTCATGGTGTTGACACAAATTAAGGTGGGAAGGCTGCTTATAAATATTAAAACTTGTACACTGCACGAGCGCTTTATTTGTGAGTGGCCAAGACTTGAATGTTCGCTTTTGGTCCTTCGCGACCCGGATAGAGTTCGCAACGGATGACGCCTACTCGCGGGATAGGTTGTAACTGAAATCAAATAAATCCGTTGCGTACGAGCATGTTTTATCAGTGTGACCTTATAATAAATAATATAATAACTCGTCAAATGGTCAGAATGTTAGATTTGTAGTGTTGTCGATTTTCAAAGACTTTGCGTTGTGTATATTGCCTGTATGCGTTTATGGATATATAATACGTTATAGATATATTATAAATATAAATAAATCTAAATAAACAATTAAATTGTAACGGGTTTAAGTGGGGGACTGTTGTCTTTATAAATTTTTTTTAAATTTCGTTCTGTATAGTGATGTCATAGTGCACCGTTTTATATTGGCCAAATATTGAAATGTCTATGGTTTTCTTGTGAAAATATTCTCGAATATTTAACGTGCAATTATGAAGGTATATTAATAATAATGCGTGTCTAATTACATAGATCCCCTTTTCTAAGGTAATGAAGCGTAAACCTGGGTTCAAGTCGGTTTAAAATAGGTTATATAGAATATCATAGACAAGTCTTTTTTTAATAAAGACTAATGTTATTTCATAATTATTTGTTTCTATAGATGGCGAAAATGTCGCTCCATGATGTATTCGATCTCTACACAGTGTAACAAAAACCTTGTCCTTCTTCTTAATAGCCTTAAAAGGTTTACTCTATAAGAAAATTAGTTTGGCAAAACTTCACTAGTAAATAAATGGGATGTTTATAAAGTTAAAATGAAACTAAATTGATCGATAGCTTACATCGTATGGAAACCGTTGCTATACATATATAAAACGTATAGCCAGGTATATTTTAGTAATAATTCAAGGCATACTCTTAAGCTTTTGACATTCGATTTCGAATCTGTCCGAAAAGGGACATGAACGACGAAAGTGGTTTGGAAGCCTCTGTGCCAAGCCAATTCATTGGTCAAAGAGAGGATGGTAGTTGGAAGGCGGAACTAACCCCGAAATTGAAAATCTCGTGGCCAAGTCCAACATAATAAGAGCAGTAAAAGCTCAGCTCGCTCGGTCACGTGGAAGTGATGGGAGAGGATCGAAGCGTGAAGAGAGCTTATTTGGGACGGCCGGTAGATCGGCCTCCGGTCCGCCGTCGCAAATATAGCTAGAAAGACAAGAGTGAAGGCTGACCTGTCCGAGCTTCGAGTCGATAATTGGCAGAAAACTGCGCAGAACAGGGCGAAGTGAGATGTTCTTGTTTCGTAGGTCAAGATCCACTTTGGTCCGCTGAGTAAGTATCTTTGGTGTTGTAAATGTCCATAGGCGACGCTAACCGCTTATCATCAGCCGTCAGCCTGTTTGCTATATTCTACCAATAAAAAGTAACAAGTTCTTAATTAATAGTACCCCTACATACGGTAGGTTTCTGCAAGGAATAGCAAGGTTTTTGTTACGCCCTGTGTAATGGTATATGAAATAAATATCCCTTCTAAACTACTCTCGTGTCGGATGAGATGAAGCGGGTGGTCTAGGAAGTTGGAATCCTTGTACAGATAATACAGGTTTAGTTTGCATATTCATAGTTTTTAATATGTAGTCAAAATTGTCGATATTTGGCTTTTAAAATGTATACTGTTTTCTTTTTATATTAAAAGTATTTTATATTAAATTTTGTTTTATTTTATTTCATTCTGTTTTTCCCAATAAATATGTTTATGACGCAGTACATTTTCGTTACTACGTTACTTTGAAATTAAAATATTTAAATAAAAAATAAATTAAATAGAAATAAAACTAATTACGGATCTATTGTTTTCCTACTAATATTATAAACGCGAAAGTTTGTAAGAATGTATGGATGTATGTTTGTTACTCTTTCATGCAAAAACTACTGAATGGATTTTGTGAAACTTTACAATAATATAGCTTACACATCAGAATAACACAGGCTATAATTTATAAAGATATAGTGTGAATTATCCAAAATATAACGATTTTCCATCACGCGGATGAGACCGCGGGGCGCTGCTAGTAATTTAATAATTTTTTGATGTATAATTGCAAAATATTTGATCTCACTAGGGAGGGAGGAATCTCGCGAATGTAACCAAGTGTGACAAGGACGGGGGAGGGGTGAAGAAGACATGAAATTCGTGTGACATAGTTTATAGATGGTCCCCAAGTATTAAGGTTTTAATATTGTCTAAATTTAATATTAATCCAATATTGACACTTCCAAATTTTATCAAATCGGGTTTTCGTAAAACATGGAAATCGTGTAATAGCCCTAATCTTAGTCACTAACGGTGTAAAGGTCTGCCCGGGTGCCAAACGGCAAGGGGTGATAATCAGGGCGTTTCACTTGTAGCTCACAACGCCCAAAATACTCCATTAGCCTTTCCACAAGGCGACCGCAGTCGTGGCGAAAACGTCACTAATGACCTCATCATTTTCAATCACATAACGCTCACAACGACCCATGTCAAGAGGTGGGTTGAATAGCCGGTTCCACTTGGGTTTACGATTCTAACGCCGGTAAGCAAGTGGAACGGGAAATACCGCGGTCGTAACGTGGTCGTTGTGAGTGTCCAGTGGAGCGTAGCCAATATGGTGACAACTCACTCGCACAGCTGAGTAGCCACTGGTGCATCTCTTAACATTTGGTGTTGTTCAGTCTAAATGTAAAAACTCTGTTAACGTCAACAATGGAAGAACTACTAAGATTCCTAGTTTTAAACTAACAGAAATATCCACTAGGAAAGCATAGTGTTAATTAATGTAATAATATCTACTTATTGATGTTCATACTTAAGGTACTTACATACCTACATAGCAACGCTAACGTCCTCGAGGATTTGCATGCATTATTATCTTATTGTGAACAACACAAAGTAGTATTTAAAAAATAATAGAACCAAATTATTAATCTCTTTTTTATAAAGATGTAGATATGTTTATAAATCTTGATTTGATAAAAATTGAAGGAGTAAAATGATTTCATGTCAATAATTTGGAGGTGAATTGGTGAATTTTTTTCTTAACTTCATATACCCATAGAAAAATTAAAAAAAACCACATTACGTCTCATGTAGTGAAAATTTATGATATTATTTTGGTAAATTATTGATTAGTAAATACCAACGAAAAGTTGTTTAATTTGCACTCCACTTTCGAACTTTTGCGGCAAGAGGAGCCTTAAAAACATTTTTTGGCTCTCCTGTAATATTTTTTTTTTGAGAGTGTCAGTATAGGACTAAGCGTGCGATGTAATTGTTTTGGAATTCAAAGACGTCATCTCTGTATGTGGAACGTTTCTGCAATATTGATTGGAGATAACGTTGAATTCAAATTGCTGGTGGCTTCAGTCGTAAATCTGGCCGGTTCCTATACTTATTATTCTATTACTTGCCTTACCATCGGTAGAAATTTAACATTACGTGTATAGTGCGTATGTCAACCGATGTTAAATGAACGGTCGATAAGATATATAGGCTACGTTCGACAAGAGACTCGCAACGACCACATTCACGACCGCAATTTTTATCGTCCACTCGCTTGTGGACGTTACAATACTAAACTCTAGTGGAACGGATTATGGGGCGTCGATGTCATAAACGACGAAATACACAAATGTCATTGTTTGATTTGAAAATCGCGCCTTTTTCAATGTCAAGAGATAGAACTAATGCTCTGTGGTCACCGCCCACTTCGACCTGCCTCTTGACATGGCTCGTTGTGAGCGCTATGTGATCGAAAATAATGATGTCATTGATGACGTTTCCGGCACGACCACAACCACCGTGGTCACTATGTGGAACGGAGCATTTTGGGCGTTGTGAGTTACTAGAGCAACGCGCCCTGTGTCGATCGGCAAAAAGTTATGTAGTGAAATTGCGCAAATAATAAAGCTAAAATATGGCTTTAAGCTTTAAAAAATTGTTTTCAGTGCATGTATACAGTTGTGCGAGTAGACATCGCTTAACTGTCGCTATATATATATATATATATATATATATATATATATAAATCGCTGAATAACTGTTTTATTGAAATTAATATAGGTGCGAGTTATTAGCTCACAAAATCGTAAATAGTATGTTTCCCTGTAACATTTGAATTATGAAGTGGAAACTTCTGAAAATATTTGAGGTTGTAGAGCTTTCAGAAAATTTGCAACGAAAATTGTTTTTGACAATATCCGTTCAGTAGTTTTTGAAAAATCGAGTTTTTTTCTTTATTATGGTACTGTGGCTTAATAACAAAAACAGGGGTTCTTTTTTATTTAATTTATTGAGAACAACCAACAAGTCTTACACTAGTACATACATCTGCTTATATTATTACATTGAGTTAATAGTCTAAGTGCAAACTTAATTGTAGGTTGTCACATCATGCTGCAATAAAAAAATCTTTTTTGTTCCATAATTCATTAATACCTTTGTAATGTTAACATGTGTGTGTTTGTGAGTTTGTCTTTGTGTGTGTGTTTGTTTGATATATGCTAGGTATACAAGTATAAATAGTTTACTGTTGATCTGATAAAAATGAATTTAGAATGATTGGCCGAAATTTGTTGATTTTACCCAAGAAAATATCCATATCATTATTTTTTGTTACACTATTATTATACTGTCTCATCAAATGGTTGCAAGTGGCGTGAAAACCCAGGTTAGTTTTGGTAGACGCCGTATGAAAGGGAGGAAATTTGTTAATTCTAGGAAGTCTAGAGGGCACACGTATATTAAATAATTCTAATAAGGGTGGACAGTCAATGTTACCATTTATAACTTTAAAAAGAAAGATTTGGTCCAGTAATGTTCTTCGTCCTTACATAACAACCTCGTTTATCAGAAGTAATTGGCTATCGCCTCGGGTAGATGACCTTTGTCCTGTCAACCCGGCTCGGTGGATCAAAATGCCAGGCATCGATTTCCGTACGGAAATAATTGGAATTATTTCTAAATACTTATGTCTGTGTGGTTCTTAATTTGATATATAGATAGATAACACTTTATTGCTCACCAAAATAAACAAATACAAAAACAAAATGCTTAATTACAATCTTCTTGGCAAAACAACAGGCGGCCTTATCGCTAAAAGCGATCTCTTCCAGTCAACCTAGCTTAAAAGAAATTCTTAACTAATCTGGCGATGTAAGTGGACCAGAAAAAAGATAGGGCTACAATTTAAATATACATACTTACACTAATTTATAAATTTAATACGTACATAGATCCAGACACATTTATAGAATACCAATATATACGTATATACGAAACAATCTAAATAAATATATTTATTAACATTATATATGACAAGCATTTTATATTAACATATTGTTACGACCGACAAAGACCAATGCACACCTGCAGTTTATTACCTTTTTGGCATTCGGGCTTCTTTTGTTTACCTTATGTTTATAATTTGTAATTAGAAAACGGCCTATTGTGTATTGTACTCGTTTATGGCCGTTTGCAGGCATAATTAGGTAGGTGTTCAGGTTACGAATTCTAAGAAATTCGATCTACGCGGGCGGGCTGCCATATTGTATCGGTGTAGTATATAGCGATGGCCCAATGGGGAGATCGGCAGTCAAGCGATGGTCACAAGCGAGACAAGACGTGTGTACATTCGATAAGCTATATAGTGACGGACTTTGCGCGTGTTATTGAATCGTGTATTACGTTTGTACTGGTTGTGTCCAGTTAATTTTGTACCTGTGTTATACGTGTTTGTATAGTTCTAATAAAATCTATAGTAATTCCAAACGGCATTTTAATTCGAGTCCCGTAACTCGTAACAATATATACAATAGATAAATAAGTAATTAATTATTAATGTATATATTATTTAAGGAATTAATATATTAGACATATTTATTTAATTTATTTAATTGCAGTCTTGTATTATAAATCGTTGAAAACTTAATATGCAACGTGTTTGTCGATTTTACAAGAAAACGTGTTCTTGCTACTAAAAGTGCTAGCGAAACTTTCTCGTTGCCATACAGACGACGTATTTGTTAGTGACTTACAACCGTGGCACTAAAAAAAATGACCGCACTCCCACTTTTTAGATTTTTATGTTTATCCCACGGAAATGACGTCATTTATCGGGATAAAATGTATCCTTAGTGTTCAGCTGGGATATAAGCCAGTTCCATGTTCAGTTTCATTTAAATCCGTTGACTAGTTTTCACGTGATACTCGTACAAAGAGAAGCATAGACAGGCAAAAAATCTAAAGGTTGCATTTTCTAAATCTGATGATTGATTTTTTCTTATTATGAAATTCACTGTACAAACTGGAAATCTTGAAAATATATTTTTTTTACAAGTATTTACAGCATACAATATATAAAAATTAAACTACTATATACTTATTTACAAATAAGAAATACATATCAGGTCTCTATCGGTGGGGAGAGTTCCAAAAATGCTACCCGCATTTCCACGCTGTATAGTAATTCTAATATATATAATAATTTATTTATTTTAAGAGAACACAGTCCAATATATATTTACAAAACATACACAGTAATGTTATTAGTAATATTTTTCTTCCTTATGTCTATATTAGTAACCAATGACTAGCACTGATTTAGTCCTCTTAATGAAGGACCAAATGAGTGGGCAGTCAAATTTATCAGCTATTCCCTTCAGGATGCTGTTGCTGCTACCACGCAATCTGCAGTAACGAAGCTGTTTTTTAATCCATAAAGCATCAAAGCCATCTATCTATGTGTGCTTCGGCGAACATAGATGACACACTGCATAAATGTGTTGTCCAAAATACAGGCCAGCCCTTTGGTTACGCGAGAATTCTTTCAATTATATTATAGATAAAGCAAATATTATTTAAAATCGCCTCTAGATTGAAACAATCTCCACTTCATTGTGTTATATTTATGCCTTTGTCTTTGTGCTGCGTAGTATCAAGTCAAACAGAATTCCCAATCAAATTTAAAATGGCATTGTGGCAAGCCAGATAGCGTTTGGTGTTAGAGGGGCTGCGGTCCGGCGAAGCGCCTTCCCGGTACAAATTGAATGAAAACATTGAATATTTATTCTGAGGAGATTCCAGTGTAGCTCCGGGCGAGGCAGAGTTTAATAATAATATGCTAGAATAGACATTGCTTGTGACAATATGCGTAAATTGAAATGTTTCCTATGTTAATTCCATAAAATAAAATCACGACAGAGAATTGGTTTTTACTCTGTAATTGAAGAGGAATAATGACTATAATCATCATCCTATTGTATTCAGAGCAACTGTTTCTGAGTCCGGGGTTCGCTTTCTTACTTTTCCTGTCCAAAATCTAATTCTAATTAGGCCTTTCAATTAATAGCTGATATCAGTTAAAATAAAAATAAAAAACATTTTTAAAAACAAGCTTTTATTTAATGCAATTTAATTTGATACCCATATCGTGGGAGTGCACAAGAAATTACTAGTCCGCCATTTTGGGCCGTCCGCCATATTGGATTTAGAATGATCTTACTTACAGCGCGTTCCATTTGTAGCTCACAACGCCCAAAATGCTCCGTTAGCCGTTCACACATCACACAACGCTCACAATGACCCATGTCAAGAGGTGGGTCGAATAACCGCTCCACTTGGGTTCACGATTGTAACCCCGGCAAGCAAGAGGAACAGGAAAAATCGCGGTCGTGAACTTGAGTCCCTAATGGAACGTAGCCTGTATGTATCAAAACAACACTATCAAAGGAAGAATTATCAGGAGCTATATTAATATTAACTAGAAGAATTTTATTGACTACTTGAAGTACTACTTGTAATGCTTACTGAATAACTTATGTTAAAAATATTAAATTTGAGACGAATAGAGTCTCTTTCAACTTTGGGAGGGTATCATATTGAATCAATTTAATTTACGAATAGAAATATTGACTAGGTATATTTAAATTATTAATCATAATTATCATGTTTACATAGTGTTGGCCGAACATCTCGCCATGCCAACCTCAATGACATCATCCAGCGAGCTCGTCAGCGTCGGCATATCAGCCATCCTAGAGCCAAATGGCTTGGTACGCGACGATGGCAAGAGGCCGGATGGAACGTCACTTATTTCTAGGAAGATGGGACGGCCGCTTGTGTAGGACGCGACATGCGTTGACACTGGCAGCATCACACCTTTGACTAAGTCAGGGGCTGGCAACGCTGCTTCAACAACTGAAGAACTCAAACGGCGCAAATATGAAACCATAGGAAAGGGTTTACATATTTGTGTCGTCTGAAGTTGAAACTTTAGGTCCGTGGTTTCTTAAAAGAAGTTTGTAAGTAACTCTTTGATACCATCCGTGATCAGAAGGCTGGTTCGTATTTCACGCAACGATTCAGCATTGCCATACAGCGTGGCAATGCAGCCAGCCTTCTGGGCACGCTTCCCTCTGGCAGCGATTTGTTACATACTTTATATTAATTTATTTATAATTTAGTTTTATTTTCTAAAGCTAATATTAAAATATGATAATCATAATAGTACTTACCCTATATTTTTTCCGTGGTTCAACGACCAAATACATGAATCTTTTAATTGTTCATAGGAAATAACCACTCACCCTTCTGTCCCACAGTGTTCTTAATCTATGCCTTTCGCGAGATCATCTTGCGGCTCTCCTTTTAATATTTGATCTGCATATTTATAAATCGGGAGCGGACTGTTTGTCGCGATCCTAGGCCGTGTTTGTAGATTGATAGTTTATTTCATTTCCAGCGAGAGTAGTAGACTATAAGATTGTTTTTTATTTAGTTTGCCACAATGACAGGCGAAGGTCCATAAGTCAATACAGCCTAGTCGGAATAAATTATTAGAATCAGCTCAGTCGATTGATGCAAAAGAACGGAGTTCTAGGGGCAATTCGAAAGGCAACAGTTCACATTGTTAACCCAAATACATAATCAATATTTAAAAACAATCAGTATTTTATTTTGGAAGCGAATAGTTTACAATTAAGTACTTATACTACTAACAAAACCAAGTATAATTTAATGGTTTTCACATAATTATTATCAGTTATAATATGGTTTATTCGTACTGGCTTTACTAAAGATAATTCATTACTTTCTTTCACATTCTATTTATTTTTCGTTGTTCATAGTCGTTCGTCATCAGCCATTTGCAGTCCACAGCTGGACGTAGGCGTCCCCAAGACGACGCCACACATCCCTGTCCTCTGATTGTCTCATCCAGCGCTTACCGGCGACCTTGCACAGGTCATCGGTCAATCGGGCTGGAGGGCGTCCGACACTACGTTTACCAAGATGCGTTCTCCACTCCAGAACTCGTCTACTCCATCGGCCATCGGTCCTGCGGCAGACGTGACAGGCCCACTGCCACTTCAACTTGCTAATTTTGCGAGCTATGTCGGTTACCTTGGTTTTCTTATGGATATCCTTATTTGTAATTTTATCCATAAGAGAAACACGCAACATAGCTCGCTCCATAGCGGGCTATGGAGCGACTTGGAACTTGTGAACCAATCCTGCCGTCAGTGTCCATGTCTCGGTTCCGTAGGTCAGGATGGGGAGGACGCACTACTCGAAGACTTTTGTCTTCAGGCATTGAGGAATGGTTGACGAGAAGATTTGACGAAGCTTACCGAATGCTGCCCAGCCCAGCTGAATCCTCCTATTGGCTTCCCCCTCGAAGTTGTGCCTGCCTGACATATTCCTGCACAACTTCCAGAGGGACGCCATCGACGTTTACCGGTCTCGGCATGACGTGTACATTGAACATGACTTTTGTCTAGTCCAAATTTATGCCGAGACTGACTCGTCGGGAAGATTTATTTAAGCTGCCCAGCATTTCGGAATTTCCTCCAAAGTCTCTACAAAGATAACGATATCGTCGGCGAAACGGAGGCGAGTATAACGGAGCGAGCAGTCGTTCAGTCCTTGACTATTATTATGTAGGTAGAACATCACTCCATCAATTTTTCTCTCTATCCTATTTCTGTGTGAGGCGACGGCCAATGCACGGCCGGGTACTGCAGCCATTTTGGACTAGTCCGAATCAACTCTACTCAACTTCAACTTATTGTATTATTGACCGTGTTAGGAACTTTACTACACTTAAACTTTTTACGAAGTGTTAGCTCTCAGGCCGAAATTAGTGCCGTGTGCTGTTCCTGTGTGCAATCTGAACCGAGCCAGAAGAGGGCCCATACTAAGATTTGTGGAGTTTCTACTTTTCTAGTGTAGGGATCTAAGTTATATCTCTCTTATACAGTCCATCACAAATCAATCAGCATATTATCTTTGGGCTACAGTGCTCCACAATAATGAAAAGTAAATACAAAATGAAAGATTTATATTAGTGCGTTACACCCAAATTGAATTACATTACACACACACACACACACACACACACACACACACACATATATATATATATATATATATATATATATATATATATATATAAGACATTTTCTAATAAATTCGGGATTAAGACGACACAGTCAGTCAAACACAGTTGAGTTTCTCTGTAAGAAAAGATTTATTGTTTTATAATAAATGAAATAGTGTGTATTTACTTAGTACGTTAGAAAAACTTACATACCTGTAAGAAAAGAAACGACATTTAATGTTATTATTTATTATGTCTGTTCTTAATCACAATTAGAATACTTTAACAATGAAATTAATATTATAAATTATTGTTTTCTCTTAACAATCACGAGATGCTTATAGGTTATCTTTTTCATAGCTCGCAAACGTCATCTGTCAATTCACTGTGCGTTCAATGATGTTTCGTGCGCGGGAAAGTTCAAATTAACGAAAATCATATTTTTTCTTTACACACACACATATATGTATATATATATATATATATATACATCTATATCTGTTTATTATTTAAGCGGGAACAATGGATTTCAAAACATAATACATTAAATAGTATACTCTTCTCTCTCTGACTATAGTAATGTGTATATATGTCTATCTCCTTCCCCCAACACCTAGACGCTCCAACTGCAGCGGCGTCGCGGCGCGGTTGCTGAACTTTGTTACAAACCATTGTATTGTGAACTTCATGTGAACATATTATATAAAAGACAATATCAAGGGCCGGCCCAATGAACTATTCTACTTATATTTATGTGATTGTATATGTGAAGTGCTTGCGGATGTAATATGGTCGACGTGGATGTAAGTTATAAGTATTCATATTTATTGACTGTTTGAATACACCACAACGGACGCTAGCAAAGTTGAAATATTTGCTAAAAGTCAACCAGCGGCTATTGTTCGGATGCCAATAAAATTGAAGTGTCTGTTTGTAATGACAAAATAACAGCTTTTTACTAAATGCATATAATATACGGCGCTTATATAATAAACTCAATTTTTAAAATTTTTGTCTGGCTGTCTGCTTCTCTGTCTATCTGGTTGGTTGGACCCATTTTGATGGGACTTTCACTGGCACATAGCCGATGTTAGTAAGGAGTAACTTAAGCTATCGACGAAGTAGCGGGAACAGCTAGCAAAATATAAACGATCAAATCTGACATACATATTCGTAACAAGAGTCTTATAAATACTTTTTGTGTACGTACGAAATTTGAAGCAACTTCGTCCTCGAAAGTGTTACAAAATGTCAGATTTCACGTAACATGAAACAAACTTGTTCGTAAGTATGTCGCGTCAAGATTAGATTACTATATTTCTGTATTAAATTACCATTAATTAAAATAATAGAAAATAACATATTAGTATGAATTTTTTTCTAAAAGTCCTTTCAAGTTTTCGTCATTCCAGTCCTTCAAAATTCCGTTTTATGGCACGATTTGAGCGATTCTCAAATTTTTAGACAACATGGTCTTTAATAATTGAAATCATTTTAAGAACCCCTCTTTGTGTTACTTGTCTATCCGATTACACGATACCACACCATAGAAAAAAACAGCTGTAACGAACTCATGGTGTTACAACTTTTAAAAATTTATTCTATTGTAAAACGACGCCTTTAAACGTAATAAATTCTTTGAAAATAATGACAACACTTGAGTTATATCATTGTATCAAGCAATGTTTCACATACTCCAATTTCCAGTGTATTTGTTTTTATACTTTCTTAATAAAATTGACTTTTTGTGTTTTTATATTTTTAACTAGGATATTCCCGCGACTTCGTCCATGCTTGACTTGAAATCCCCACAGGATTCCCGGGATAAAGTACCACAGCGTTTAAAAAATAATGTAAGCTATTGTTTTAGTATAAATTTTGTCGGAATAAGCCAATTTTTATGCACACGAACAACTTCAAACCGCTTCCGGGAAAATTCCCGCGGGATTCCCGGGATAAAAAATATCACACACTTTATTACATAAAATTTGCTATTAGTAAAAAAATCACATTAGAATTGGATTTTTTTAAGTCTGACCGACCTATTTATATCATTCCCAGAAAAAATTTCGCGGCATTCCTAGGATATAAATTAACGCAGATTTTAAGTCTAACAATTTGCTGTCGATCAGCGAAAACCGCATCGAAATCGACCCAGTAGTCTTTACGGGTTTTACGTGAATCCCGAACAAAACAGACAAACAGACAAGAAATCTAAAAAAATTGCATCGTTCATATAGTGTATGTGTTTTCCATTTTTTTTATTAGCAGAACACTTCTTCCATGATACAGACACGACATGTTTAGAATTTTATAATACTATATTTGATAAGTTGTGAAGTCACCAAAAGCAAATATTGACTTAAGTGATTAATGGGCTTATATGTAGGTATGCCTTTGCAAAAATGTGGGACACTGGCAAAATTGCTCATGCTTTACAATGACAAATTAACATTTTTAGACCCCTTTTAGAGTATCCTGAAGAAGGTCTCATGGCTACACTTTTGTTTCTCACCCGGTGTCCAGTATTAGTAGGTACCATGCCTTTTTATAGCTATAGTACAGCAGACAGGCTGACGACCCACCTACCTTATGAAATATGGTTACCGTCTCTTACAGACATTAGCAAATGTGATGTCGGTCTCAAATGGGGGATTAGAAGATGCTCACTGGAACACAACTCGAGGTTGTTATGGCGGCATGCTCTAAGCCTGGGATGGTGCCATCCAGACGTCAAAAGCCCTACCTCCTGGTCGTGGATTGTTTTGTCTCCTATTACGACAGGCCGGCTCCAGGAATTACCAGAAATATCTACCATGCCTGCCTGACTGTATTAAGATTGTAAGAAATTCTCTTAAACATATTTGTCAGTTCCGTAATGCCTTTCGAAGAGTCATCTCCTATTACACATCATTTTACTCTCACAAGGAACGTATCCTCTCAAGCCGTAATCACATAGCAAATTTAAGAAGAACTCTCCTCTGTGGCTGGTTGGTGTCCCTATCACAGTTAATTGTCGATCCAAACGCATTGTTAGGGATCTGTTTGAAGTGGTTGCAGGCCAACGGATTGGTAGAAGATCAGTTTTAAGAGGCGTCGGGTCTCTGAAAATAAAAGAACAGGTAAAATGCAATCAATGTGTTTGAAATTAGCTTGTAGAGTCCTGACGCTCAAAAACTTTACCAAGACGTCACCAAAGGCTTTGTTGACGTCTCAGGAAACCAAAGAGCTGGCTTTTATTTCAGCCAAAGAATTATCGTTGTCATACAACACGGCAACGCTGCCACAATCTTTTGAGAACGTTCGTGACGAGCAACAGTGCTTAGGGATTTTCAAATCTGTACTTTTTATCTTCTTCTTTAGTTTATTATTTGTAATAGCTACAGTTTGTATTATGTATTTTAAAATTGTTTACTACGATATTAAATTAAATGTACAAGTCAATGATGTAATAAATCTGTAAGTACTTTTAGCAAATCATCACACTACATGGAAGATGTTTGCACAAATTTCGAAAGTTGCTTCAAAATATGTACATTTGGAAACTGTTAGGTGAATAACATAATTGACATCATTCTGTTTGTACATCACGTATTATGTAATTTTCATACCATGATCAAGCTATAATTAAAGTAGTATATTATGTGATTCCCTTTGAATCCTTTTAATTCCCTGATTATTGTAGATGAAAGAAAGTAACTCGAGTAGCATCAGGCTCAAGAACGTTGGTCTAATAGACCAACAAGTATGTTTTTGAAGACAAGTCTTCAACGCCGGGAATATGTTGGAGCTTAACCGGTTCTGCTCTGTTAGAAGGGGAGCCGCCAACATAACAATCACAGTCAGTCCGCCTTACACCGTCTGACGACGCTTACGCATGCAGATACACTATACCTACATCGTTTACCTTTGTCGCGTATAATGACTGTACCGTGGTCGAAAATAAAGCTCATATAATCATAACAGTCCACTGATTACTACAAGAACCCCATACCATCCAGGAGGAGCCTAGACATGATTTTCGACCACAGTACAGTTATTAGACGCGAAAAAGGTAAACGATGTAGGTATGGTTTATTGTATGCGTAAGTGTCGTCAGAAGGTGTAAGGCAGACTGCCTGACTGATTGTGATTGCTGTGTTGGCGGCTTCCCTCCTAACAGAGCAGAACCGGTTAAGCTCCAACAGTTTGATCCAATTTTTAGGTCTGATTATTATATCGCTTTCTTCTCTTTGTATTGTTTATCTTGTTATCTTAAACGTGTTTATATTTATGTAAATCCGTTTTCAAAATTAAATAAAGATATTTTCTGCGTTTTAGCTAATACAATAAGAGATAATTTTTAAAATATTGGGCATGAGAATTAAACTGAGATTAAAGTTTGGATGGCCATAAGCCCTGGTTTAGAGTATGTCGCCAAACAACCTTGAGTTGTGTTCCAGCATTAGTAGGCACCCTTCGAGGTCAGCAGCACATTGGTAAAACCTTTGGTGTTACAAATGTTCCTAGGTGACCGTAACAGCTTTCCATCAGGTAGGCTGTCTGCCTGTCTGCTGTACTTATGTAATAAAAAAATTGTTATCACTAATGATGCTGCAATGTCTATATATGCCGGTAGCCATTTTCATTTGGGTCGGTTGTCCTATTGATTTTTTTGGTAAAATATTGTAAATATGTAGTTCCAGTAAATACTTACCCAAATTTCATAAAATTCGTTAACATAGTAGTTAAACGGTCAATAAACAGTTTGTCTAATCTCGATAAAGGCAACGACATTCCGCCTGGCTTAAATATGTAGAATATATCATCAGAATGCGATGCACCATCTATATCAGTACCAAATCCGAATAAAAATTTAGCAAAATTTCTGCTACCTTCATAAGCAAACATATAATTATATACAGGTTTGTCTGAGTGCTTCACCATGAGGTCAGAAAAAGCGTTAGAAGTAGAATAAGCCATCCAATCAGAATAAAAATTGACGACATCCTTAACACTACTTTTTGTAATTACTTTTCGTCTGAAGTAATGTTCCTTTAGCTTTTTTGCTATTAATTCTTCATCCTGTTTGGAACACCATGAGAAAACAGATGGTAGTTTTTTAACAAACTGATCGTCAAGTTCATTAAGAGTTTCCTCATTGTTTAGTCCGTAAAATAACACTCCTTCAACACTAGCGTAGCCATTCATTATTGGGACTTTATTGAAATCTCCTGAAGAGATGATAGTGTGTGGAGTATCATGAAAAAATGAATCTGTGAAATTGGTATCAACACATGGGGAATATTTGAATCCTCTTGGGTTTATGGATGTGTCGGCACAGCTTGATAACAAATCGTCAACAGTTGCATTAAGTAAAATTTTATAAGCGTCTTCTTCTTTATCAACTGTTGCAATTTTTGAGATATCCTCATAAATTGCTTTATGTTGTTCTACATTAAAAGCCCAGGGTGCTAGTGGTGTCCCACTTAACAGTATCGCTTTATGAAACAGTCCTTTACTAGATTTCGAGAGAAGGTGCATCGCTGCAGCGCTTGCCCCAGCACTTTGGCCAGAAATCGTTACATTATCGGGGTCTCCGCCGAAAGCAGCGATATTTCTCTTTATCCATTTTAAAGCAGCTACGTGGTCTTTCAGCCCTAAATTTGCTATATTATTCAAGCAAACAAACCCAAAGACTCCAACCCGATAATTAATAATTACTACTATGACATTTTTAGTGACTAAAAATTCAGGATCATAGTGCCATTTGCTGCCGTAATAATATGCTCCACCGTGGATGAATACCAGTACAGCTAGCCTGTCACCAGGTTTAGCTGATTCTGGTGTATACACGTCAAGTTCTAGACAGTCTTCTCTGCCAAATCTGAGAAAAGAAACGATCTGGGAGCAAGATCCGTAGCGCCTTATTGCTGTAAATATGCCTCTCCATTTCGGTGGTGTTTGTGGAGGCTGAAAAGTTTGAAATACCATTTAAGTGACGTAAGTGAAGTTGTTTAGGAAAATAAATATGCTCGAAAACTTATGGGAATTACATTATTAATGTATTATTTTAGTCGGGAATAGAACTAATTTAATTTGCTTAATTAAATAATAATAATACTGCTGAGAATCAAATTTGGAAATTTATTCCTACTGCAATATAGAAGGACAGGGGTCACAAAATACCTACACTTTGTTATTTTATTCATAATGATGAATCTTTTGTTCAAATTAAATTGGGAATAGTCAGAGTTATGTCTGAATATACTTACTTGAAATCTTTTACTTGTGGCGTATGGTATTCCATAATATCTGTTTTGGCCAGATATACTGCGGAGTCCTCGCAACTTGCCTTCCTTAGTCTGGATCAACGGCGTGAAGGTACACATGATACATGCCAAGTTAAACACTATCATCATGAAAAATATTAGTGTTATTAGATTTGCTTTCATTTTCACTCATAAGTATTTAAATTAATGAGTTTTATGTTTTTATTTATTTTTTCAACATATTAATTTCTTTCAGCATTCTTCGTTATATACTTATTTCAGTCATGATTTAGTTTTACTTCACTGTAAATTTTATATTTTTTGAATTATGACTTACACCAAATAATTATGCACAAAATGCGCCAGTAGTTTCACCTTTCCGAATTTTATATTTACTATATGTGATATTGTTGAATGATGTCGTATAACTTGGCACTGGCAACACCCTTTTCTCTGTTCTTTTATTCTTATCTATTGTCATATTGTCTAAATAAACTTAATACACCAGTGTATTAAGTTTATTTACAAGTTTATTCCTTTAATACGCTCATTTATTATTAATACAACCACTAGACCACTGACGATTTTCGACGCTCTAAATTTATAATACTTAATGATAATGACGTGTCTTCTTACACTTCATTCGATTTAGTTAATTCACTATTTACATTTTCTAAATAAGTTTCTGTATATATAGCTGTTTTTAAATATCTATTATTTGTATATTACACAGTAAAGCAAACAAGAATAGATACTTTAAGTTCGACTAACTGAATAGGACTGGTGTTGTAAGTTAGCTAGCGTGTCCCAACATCCATAGTTGCGTTTGCGTAAGATGTTCGCTAAATCAGAATGTTACTTATATCTACTATCACTAGAATGCTGAGATTAGCTAATAGACCATGGTCAATGATGTTGAGACAACATTGAACAAGGTCTGCGGATGAAAGGCTTACTTCATTCGACCATTTAACGAATTGAATAAATAATGTCAAGATGATTTTTTGATTTACCACTCCAATAACAATTCGGTATTACGGTTTTTAACAACAATGGACTTCAGTTAGTCATTTTAACCAAGGTGAATTACTTATAAAATCGTCATTTAAATTTCATACAAGTTGTCCGAAAAAAAATTAAATCCAAAACTCCCATTATTGACCGATTTATATGTATGATAGAATAGGAGAATTTTAAGTACTTTCCATCACGTGGGCCGTCTGCCTGTCTGCTGAACTCCTGCAACAAAAAAGTAAAATAAAACAACTTCTTGCAAATTATTACTAAAATTATTTAAATGCTGTAAGACAATTTATTTAAAATTTACTTTATATTTAATATGTGTAACATATAAACTTGCAATCGACTTGCAATAAAACAACCCACAGCCAGGTGGTTGCGCATTTACACCCCTGGATGACTTGACCACTCTTGATAGAGTTCTAGAGTATACCGTCAGAAAAAAGCTAGACTTGTGTTCCGGCATGAGTGGCTAGGTTCCAGTCCTCTCCTTTGAGGCCGCCTGCACATTTTTAGCACTTTTGGTGTTGCAAATGTCCATAGGCGATAGTAACAGCTTTCCATCAGGTGGGTGGTTAACATGTCTGCTGTACTCTAGCAATTAAAAAAAGTGCCTGCAATAATATATAAATAATTATTATGAAAAAATATTTTTTAGCTAGACGTGTTGCTAGGGAGTTTCTTGTCGATTTTTTTCCTTCGAACAGCGATAACACGTTGCGAAGCGGCGTACATAGAATAGGAAGTACATTGAAATTGTGTTTTACATATATGACCTTCAAAAAGTGTTCTCCAATGGAACTTGTTATGAAAAAAAAAATATAATTTTAAGCGCGGTATTTTACTAGATTTTTACTCCGGCGTTCGACGTTTTAACAGTACTCATTGACACTTGACATCTTTGTCTATTAGGGTCGATAATAAATTAATAATAATGTAAAAATGTTAAGAAAATGATAAATTGTATGAATAAAAAAATATATAATAGAAAACTAACTAATGGTTTGTTTTCATCGTATTCTTACGAGTATTCAAGAACTCGGTCAACTTCGGAGCGCTGTAAAACCCAGAAAAATTGATGAAATTAAACAAATTCGTAGTGGAAATTATTTGTTAAAAAGCCTCTATAAGATTGCTCTGACGTCATTTTATTGTAAAATGACCAGAAAACAGTTATAACGTCCAAAAGTTATTTTTGTTTGTAACTTTTTTTATTTTCCATTTTATGATAAAAAGTACTAAGAATAAAGTCGTAGACAATTTAATTTGCTACAAATAATATCTTGTAAAATTTTCTGTAGGGTTGCTAGTTAACGAGATACAGCGCAAAAACTCTTTGTACCCCTTTTTCCAAGATGGCGGCCGGGGGACATGGGCGGCGACTCTAAAAACTTGAACTTAAGCTTATACTAACCTACTAACACTTTTTTGATGTGTAGGGGAAACATCAAAAAAATAAAATTGCGTCCACTAAAAAACGCAATCCTAAATGTAGCTTTTTAATGACCTATACCGTAATCATGGCTACTAAAAAGTGGCCGAAACGTCGGAATAAAATTCATATAAAATACTGCGCTAAAACGTAGTTTTATTATATGTACTAGTCGCGAAAACTTAAGAAAAAGTTTAGTACTTAATATTGGTGATATTGTTTAAAATTTTGAAATACATCAGGAAATAGTGGAATGTCGTAAAGCTACGATATGAAATCTCTCAAATCCCCGAGCGCAGGTCCGCTTCCCGTTTCCCGGTCCTCAGCTAACCTTTGTATTAAAACGCTCAGGAAGTCCGTAGCTAGTCCAATTTGCATGTTTGCACAGTTTATAACAATTAGCCGACGGTTCTGGAGTATTTTTCTTTATTACCGGATTAACAACTTCGGAGCTCGCCGTGAGATGCCACAGTCCAACCACATACAGTAAGTAACCTAGCTATTTGATTTGATACTTTTTTAATAGCAACAGGCAAATGGCTCGCGTACATTGGAAAGTGGTTGTAGGCATGACGGGACGGAAGAAATGAATAACCCGTACATTCCGACAGTATATAATTTCCTGTATTCTGTTTATCTCTTCTCCGTGCAGGAAGGGAAAAAGAATACAATTTCCTGCAGCCTGGCGGCCTGTTGTCAGAGGCGGCAAAACAACCCACAGCCAGGTGGTAGATGGGTACCACCTCTGATCTAGAGTATGCCGCCATAACAACTTTGTGTTGTGTTCCGGCATCAGTGGCCGGGTTCTAGTCTCCTTTAAGAGAGCAGCAGCGCATTTGTAGCACCTTTGGTGTTGCAAATGTCCATAGGCGGCAGTAACCACTTTCCGTCAAGTGGGCCGTCTGCCTGTCTGTTGAACTCCTGCAATAAAAAAAAGAGATCATCTCCTCTATCTGATCCCTCTATTGCGTCTTTATTTCACCGGTGTCACCATAAATGTTTGCTTCATTATTTAGGAAGCTTGTTTCGGCGAAGAATTTGATATACGTGGATTTTTAGGTTGTTAGAAAAATGTCAACACCGATGCGTTTTCAAAAAGCCTTATTTTTTAAATTTATTCATGACCATAGATACAAAGTCTTTCAGTCGGACATATTGTTTAAATTGAACTTAAATTAATATAATAAGGAAACTTATTAATTTAACTCATCTAACTATTACATATTTATTTACATACATACAATACAATACATTATAATAAAATAAAAACAACTTATTTACACTGTATACAAAATATATTAAATTTTACCTACTATATTACAAATATAATCGTACAATGATCTATAGTAACTTTTATGTTTTAATAGATCCTGTACTCCGCGTCAAGAATACTTTTTATTTAGTGTTACCACTCAATGAAATTATAAATTGCACAATCTTTTAGTGTTGGCATTTGAATAATGGTTTAGCGCCATCTAGCAACACCTTGTCGTAGACACCTAGCCATTTCCTCCTTCCCCTCCTAAAGAGAGACAACGCGTTGGCTTGGCTCCTAGTTTTCCAAACGACTGTAGGCGACGGTAGCTACTTTCCATTAAAGTTGGCAGTCTGTTTATTTGCCAGATTCGCAATAAAAAAAATGTCTATGTGTGTGTGCAGTTCATAGTAATAAAAGTGAAACTTTAGAGAATATACTCACAGATAATTCTTCTCTAACTTTTAATAATACAAATATAATTCCTTTAGCCTACATCCGTCAACATATTATAATTCAAAATATACTTCTTAAATATCACTTTCAATTTTTCACTGTTTTACTATAAAAAATATTATTATCAGTTTTATTTCGGTCCAAATTGGACCTATGTTTAATCATCGGTCTTATTGACTCTCTAATCTAAGCTGCACAATGTAAAACTCGTATCTTATTCTCTCGCAGGCTTAGTCCTATAGATTTATGTGTTTATCTCTTTTTAGTGTCGCTTTTTTGTTTCATTGAGTATCAAATCACAACGATTCTAAAGAAGTTTCACTTCAAAAATAATAATTTACTCGTGGGATGAACTTGATTTGCTGATACGCCGCCAACCGTGTCCTAAGTAGGAAATGCGCTGACTTGCACTTAATTAGGTTTTATAAATGAATGAATTGTCATTAGATTGTTGCCTACTTGCCTGAGCGCCATTCGGCAAAACTTGTTTGTGAATTAAACACTAGGTACATAATGTTGTTATAAAGATGTATTATCATTCAATAAGTAGCAAAAATAGTTTAAATTTCATACTGGGCCTATATTCAATTGGTCTGTTTATCCACCTACTCACTGGAACGCAGCGGTCCCGCCTTCGATTCCTGGCATCGTAAAAAATTACTAATACTAAAAAAAAAACTTAGCGTTACTTATTACGGTCTGGGTGTTTGGAATCGGCCCCAGAGTAGTCTGTTGTATATTACCCATAACACAAGCGAAACTTAGGATATACAACAAAACACATTGACACTATTTACTAGCAGTGGAGAAGGGCTATTATGTTATTCAAAATGGAGTCGCCGGCCGCCATGTTGTTCAAAAACAATATTTTGTTTTATGTAGTTATAGGTTTGCGTTTCACCACGTTTCATTGAGTGATGACGCGGTCTAGTATGGAGCACGCTTAAGTATTAAAGAATTAAAGAGTTTATTGGTCTCCAGTTATAAGCTAAACAAGTACAATATACAATAGTGCTTAATTTAACATTATGCGACTATCATTATTCCCAGTACTAGTTTTAAAGTGTGTTACGGCACAGTAAGTTCACGTCCCGTAAGTTAAAATATCACAAAGATAGACGTTTGTTTGGAACTACTTACCTTTGAAATCATTTATAAGTACACAAAAAATGAATTCGTACAACACGTGCTATTGCAATCGTCTTATCTAAATAGTACTTAATTTGTCATTTTAATTGATAAATAACGTCAATGATAAATTATTAATTACTAACATAAGTAAACAGAAACAGACGGATCTTTGAGTAAAAGTGCTTTAGCTTGACCCATTGAATTTATAAGTACAGATTTCATAGTTTTCCATTCATTAAATTTACCAAGTATGTTACAGAGATTTCATCCTTATGATTGACCCTAACGATCGATGCAATAAAATTACAGCGTGTAATTTTACAGATTTTAGTCGGTTCGATTCCCGGGTGAAGCAAGAGAATTTTCGAAAATCTTTTAATGCAGTTTTATTTCTTTTCAAAAATAAAGAAATGTTTCTTTGGAGTAAAATTTGCTATCTCTATTATTTAGAGTACTTTCCCTCCAGGTGGCATTAAAAAAATCCATCCTGTATACAGTGGAGGAATGAATAAGTTCGCCAGTTTTCAAATTGATTAATTTAACGTCCCGCGAGCACATGTTACCTTTTCGAACTAAGTCACAGAACAGACTGTTTCATAAAAAAATATGTTTAACTGTTTGATAATAAAGTTTAAAATTACTTAGATCAAAGTTGTTTCACTTTCTATCTTCTCTAAGAAGATTGTTCAGACATGTAAAACTTTTTTATGGTTTTAATATTTATGTTAAGCGTAGTGATTATATCCTCTTTGTTTCTTATTGTTAATCTCAGCGTCTGTCAGTGTCAACATTGTAATTTTCTTTCTTCACGCTGCTATATTTTATAAACGTAACATTTGTTAAAATGTTGGCAATATTGTTTCTTGTATTCGTGCAAGCATAAGTTGACTTTAAGGTGATGAACATTTTCATTCCGCGACTGTACATTATAATTTGTTGGAGAAAAATTGAAAAATTACATTTAAGGGTATTATATTAGTATATTTTAAATTAGTTCTACCCTTTTACTGTGATTTGTGTGCGCCCCAAAAAACTCGGTAATTGGTAACAGAGTTTTTGAGAGCGCTCGGTGGTGGTGGTCTGTGTAGTTATTATGTATAATGGTATGTATACATAATAACTACACAGGTCTTAAATCTATAGCCTCTTTACATAGTATAGAAGTCGCTTTCTGCGTCTGTCTGTTTGTATATGCGCTAACTCCTCCTAAACTCCAGATAATTTTTCAATTCAAAAACTTAATTAAGTTTTTATCTAAATAAATTAGCGCTACTTCCTAGGGTTTGAAAGCTCTCGTCTGTAATTATAACAAATGGAGGTTTGTCGAGCTTGTACCACGTAATCCCATGTCAGTGAAAAGCAAGTTTAAGATGCAAGTGCGTTAGCAACTATGCTATCACAACTTATTGCTAACTTGCCTATACGTGATTACATGGATATCGAATACAAAATGTAATAGGTACTAAAGTTTAGATACTAAGTAATGAAGTACTTTCAGTCAAAATTCAATCAGAGCGAGGTACAACCTCGGCTCTTCCTGCTAGTCACGGCAATGCGTGTAAAGTTGTCACAGTTCATACAATCCACTGTGCGAGAACTTGTAGAATTGCTGTAACTTTCTTGATAAAGTTTAGAGCAGTTATCGCCGCGCCGGCACTAATACAGCTCTGAACAGTCCTCAGGGGAGGAGGTATCTTCATAATAGACGCGAAATTACAGAACACGTTCCGTTCCTACTTCAATAGAGTTGCCAACTTCAATACGTTAACGAATATAACGAATAAAACTTTAAGCGCCTGGTAAAATTTTATTGCTAAGGAATTTTGACACTATTGCTCGTTATGTTTTGCCAGACGTGTTTTTATTATTTTAATACTTCTTTATTTATTGCAGGAGTTTAGCAGAAATGCAGACGACCCACCTGATGGAAAGCGGTTACTATTGCCTATGGACATTTGTAACAGGAAAGGTGCTATCAATGTGCTGCCGCTCTCTAAAGGCAACTTGAACCTGGCCACTAATGCTGGAACACAACTCAAGGTTATTATGGCGGCACACTCAAGACCAGGGGTGGTAGCCATCCAGATGGGCAAATAGCCTACCACCTGGCTGTGGGTTGTTTTGGCGCCTCTTACGAAGGTCAACCGGCCGCATGAAATTGTATTCTTTCTCCGTTCGTGCACGGACGACAGGAAGTTGGACTTGTTTCAATAAAGAAGCAAACAAAAGTAATTTCAGATCATAATTGTGTTTTAAAAAATTAAATTAAACACAACTTCGTAACAAACTTTTGAGATATAACTTTAATATTATAAAAGCTGCAAGCATATTTCTTATACAGAATAAAGTTTAACTGTTGGTCTTAAATCGATCGAATGTAGATGAATGATTTTTGATAATTCTTAAAAACTTGGTTTAGCATTTACTTATATTTCGTACAGGTCATCAAAATTCACTAATTGGTTTAAAAATAATGTTTTTAAATTGAGAGATGTGTCTGCTTTGCTACGACCACCACATTGCTTCTATATACATGCATATCTACTAGAAGTGCTCTGTTCGGTCCTTGCCTAGTATGAGGTATGTAGAAAATCGCTCCATCAATATTGCTGTCTACCCTCTTTCGGTGTGAGCTGACGGCCAATGCACAGGTGGGTAGATGCAGCCATTTTAGACACTTAATCTGTCAACGTTGTGACGAGATATCGCGCCGTGCGTTTATTCTTTAAATTTAAGTTCTAATAGTTATTACTGGTCGTGCCAAGAACTTATTGTGTGATACCAGTGAACAGAAATAACCACTCCAAAGTGAATTTAGTGCCGTGCGCTGTTCCTCTGTGTGCTGCAACCAGAACCAATCCAGGAGAGGTCGGATCTCAAGGTTGGTGAAGCTTCTACTGCTTTTTTAGTGCAAGGATCTAAGCCAGATATCTATATTTCCCATACAGTCCATTATTATTTTTATTTGACCAAGGGCCACCACACTACATTACCCGTGGGTTACAGCGCCCCACATGCTCTTTACGGTACCTGTCTTTGCTTAAAATTTTCCAAAAACGCCATAATTGCCCATTGCCGTCATTCCTTTATAAACTCTTATTCATTATGAATACAAAGCAACGTTCAAGTAAATCGCTGTTAAAAATAGAAAGCAAAAAGGGCCAAGTGGAAGGATGGTAAACATGAAAGGGAGCTCACAATGGGCCCTTTGCGTTTACATTAAATTTTAAAAGGGACATTTAGGACGAATTAGCTTGGACTTCCACGATGAGAAGCAAAAAGGGCCCTTACTTCACTTATTTGCATATAAATCGGGATAATATTAATACAGTCGAATTATACTGGACTTGCTTTTATGTTCGGAGAGTTTGTTAAGCATTTGCAATGTAATACTGATAACACACAGATGAACCAAATTGAATCAATTTGGTTAAAAGGGGCTGGAGTGAAAGGGCATTATGATATTCAAGTACATTGAACGATTGAACTTTATGTTTATACTGAGTCCATATTTACGAAAAAAATTGTGGGATTGATAAATATAAGAAGACTAGAGTTTGGCCTCTTAAACCCTGGGTAGTAGCTTTATTTTACTTACACAACAACGTAATTCTGTTTTTTACTTATAATAATAGCAAAAGAAACTAAGTCCATATATTATTGTTACGAGCTACAGGACTCGAATTAAAAATGCCATTGGAACTGCTATAGAATTTATTAAAACTGTACAAACACCTATAAAACGAATACAAATAAAACTGGATGCAACCAGTTCACACTGCACGATTCAATACAATCCGAACGCGCAAAGCCCGTTGTTTATATCGCTAATCGAGAGTACTAGAAAACGTCTTACACGCTTCGTAGTCGTCGCTTGACTGCCCGCCCCTCCATTCGGGCATCGTCTTATATTAACTACACAGTACAAAGAAGTTGGAGGAGCACACTGAGTTTCTAAGAAATATTAATTTGCACACCTGCGGACGTTTCCAGGGCGAGAACAATAACAATAGGGATTAGTTCGACGCTAATGATGGTTATAAAACAAGTAGAAAAACAATAGCATGTTACAAATTCAAACACAAAGGATTCCCTAATCCGGGAGGACAATAAGCTGCGCTTACAATAGGCTGTGCGGCTTATCTTTGACGGCATGTAACATTATAGTCTACGCAACTGTCCAGCAAAACATAGAGGCGAGTCGAAGCCAACTTGATTCGAAGTAATACAACGAATGACATGTTGTTTATGACAACGTAAGTATTTATGAAGTGAAGTGAATTTAAAAAACGCGATTGCGGCGCCATCTATTTTACTAATCCATATAATCTAAATGACTTAATTTATCGGGATAAAATGTGTCTTAAGTGTTAAGTCGGGTTATAAGCCAGCACTATGTCAAGTTTCATTTATATACGTGGAGTAGTTTCCAAAAAAGATGCGATCGCAGCGCCACCTTTTTCGCTAATTTCATCTATCCCACAAAAATGACGTTATTTATCGGGATAAAAAGGTATCCTAAGTTATGCCCCGGGATATAAGCTAGCTCTATGTCGAGTTTTATTTAAATCCGTTTAGTAGTTTTCACGTGATGCTTTGACAGACAAATAGACAGCCAAAATTCTAAAAATTGCATTTTTGGAATTTCCTGATGCGAATTATCCGCCCTGATTTTTTCACATTTTGTACAAACTCGAACCATTTACGTATTTATTATATAGATAGATAGATAGCGGTTATGCTTTTTGGGTGACGCCAATGAAGTTCACCAATATGAGGGGGGTATGACTGTATATCTATAGGTATATCTGATAAGCTTTTTTTTTATCCAGAGGCAATCCGTTTGAGGACTAAGCCGCGACAAGGGCAGAACCTTGGGGGGATAGTTTGCGACCTAGTGTGGGATTCGCCAGATTGGGGGTGGCACTAGCATGCCCAGTCAGAACTGGTGCCATGCTATTACCACTCCCCAGTTAGGGATACCCACTAAAACCCCTGGGTGTTCCGTCCTTCGCCTTATGCCAGGGCTACGGGTATATGACCTAGCCTCTCCGCAGCCCTGGCAGGTGTGAGCCTCACGAGGTTTCTTCCACTGCCGGGGGACTACTTTTACCCCCGGCATCTTCAAGCTCTCTTGGCGTGGGGCGGTCTGTAACTCGCCCCACGGGAGGAGAGGTGAGCGCGCGCAGAACACGCCGCGCCCCCATCTCGACGGCATGTGCAGGTGAGTGAGAACCTCTATACCCCAAGAGGAGCTTACGGTGGCCGAAGGTCCTGACTGGCCCTCCGCCGCCGACGCGTCCTCCTTTGATATCTGATAAGTTGTTCCAACGTAGATTGTACACATACAATGTACAGGTTTCAGGTAGTGCCATAAATAGCCTTTTATGTGCCCTATGCGAGCTTCTATAACTGCTAGCTAGAGCAATGCTATGTATGGGCTTACTTTATTTCATTCAAGGTGATTAAATAACGCACAAGGACCTTGGTGTTGGTGGACCAATTATCTAATATTTTAGATTATTTTTTAATTTAAAGAACTAGAACACAAATACGCTCGTGCGCTGGCAAAAAAATGAGCGCTATGTTTTGTATAATTTAACAGACTTTTTGATGATACTGGCATGTAGGTTATGTGTTGGAATCGAGCACTAGGGGCGCCGCAGAAACTTATCAGGAGCAAAACGAAAAAATAATAGTCCTAGCTGGTCTGGCCATTCTTGCGCCCCGCAGAGTCTACGCCCTGAGCATGGGCACCGGTGGCACCGCCCTATTTACGGCACTGGTTTCAGGAAATTATTCTTCTTGCCAGCACGTGGTAGTTGCAACAATATACTTACATAATAACAGCTGCGGGACGCCGTACTTCAGAAAAATACATTGCACGATATCAATAGTTTTATTTCATACGCTTCACTTTAACCTTTACAGGTACACAAATCGTTTCCAACAAACACTAAAGGTTTATATATTTTTGCGCTAAAATCCACCGATTTCCGTAAACAGCGAATGTTTGCGGGAATAAGGTATTCTTAACAATACAACTACTTATTTTCACGACTATCAAAGTTATACATCGGATACAATTACTTAAATAGTTATATATAATTTATTAAATCATGGCGTTATTGTGTGAGTAATTACCACAATTGTACTTCCATGACATCTCCTAGAACTATAGTGAATATCTGTAAACATGTAGAAAATTATGTTTTAATACTACGCTTAAAACCGTTAAAACGCAATTTTAAGGTTGTAAATAATATATAAAAATCGTCGTAGCGCAATGGCTAGCGCTCGCGTCCAAATCTCAAAGGGAGCAGGTTCGAACCCTGGCCGTAACGCATCACCACTTAGGCAGTTTTCTGACCTAATGTCCATATTGTTACAATTAGCACGTGCCAACATCGGTGAAGGAAAACATCGCGATGAAAACCTGCACATCGAGATCACCGAAGTGTCAAACTCGCCTTGGGCAAGCGTAGCAGGTATACTGTCCGTTCCCCAATAGTGGTAGGCCCGAGCCCAGCAACGGGACATTTATGTACTGCTATTATTAAATAATACCTAAGATTTGACTGCTTCACGACCATTAATATTTCAAATTTTCTTCATTAAATGCTAGTGCTCTACCAATATGTTTTTCTAAATTTTCATAACACACTTTTTACGATTTTGGAAGCGAAAATATAACCACTCGTTGACTAATTAATTACAATGAGAGAAAATATTATTTTTTATATAATATTTATAATTTAGTTTATTTTTAAGTTTTAGTTTATATTATAATTTAATTTAATTAAATTCAAAGTGAAAATTCAGTTGTATGAAATTGCAGACAAAACTACATCAGGATTTCATATAAAAATATTTCACATGTTCTTGTGAATGTAATATGTTTAGAAAAGACGTAATAAACTGTTTTATTGGCAATCGTCTAGGGAAGATAAACTAAAAATTGTGCCCGGGTTGGGCTGGCAATAACCCGCGCCGCCGCCAACAAATCTGGCCAAATAGCCAAATGGCCACTCCTTGCGGCGTAATTCATAAGCGAACGCAAATCTTATCACTAGTTTTAGTTCTGGAGGAGCCAATCAGGTAGTTACTTCGGTATAGGGGTCATGTGCCCAATGTATGGGCTTCCCTTATCCTGGAGAATACACCAACTACTGACAGCGCTGGTTCAAGGCTTCTGCCGAAGATGAGCGACGTGGCTGGACATAAAGGTGCGGTAAGGTCCTTCTACACAAGCCCCGAGGCGTAAGAGTCGCAGATACACTGACTACTACTAATTACATACAGGATGCAGAAAGCTTCGCTAGCTTAAATTATGTGCGTTTTACGTACTGACTCTCGCGCACAGCGGGCGGCGGTAACATACGAAGGGTGCAAGACGCTATAAACTCAAGACAATTTCTAACTGGGAAATATATAGCGCCAAAAAGTTGGGTTTGCTATAAAGCGCTTTTTTATATTGTATAGGTTCGCGTCTGACCGACATTACACATGAAATCAGATGGTAGAGCGTGCTTACCAAGAAGGTACCTTTTCACGCGAGACTTGAAGACACCTAAATTATATGTTTCAGGAAAAACAGACGGTAAGGAGTTTCATTCCTCAGCGGTACTTATTACAAGGAAGCCAAAGCGCTTCGTTCGCTAGGTTAGTATTTCCACTGTAATTATATCTGTGGCGTCAGCACGTAAGTCTACTAGTTCGGTGGTAAAAAGGTGAGGGAGGAATTGATTCGTGCAATTCCACAACACATTCACTGAAGCGATAAGTTTTATCTATTTACTAAAGTGTATCACAATAGTGCTTTTATTCAAAATAAAGCGATTTAATAAACTCATGCAAATGTCACCGCAAAATTGTCAGTGTCATTCGAATCAATATTTTGACAACTTCGAGTTGTACGAACTAGTGGCTACTCAATTTAAGCGTTACAATGACATATTTTACATATTAACTGTATCAAACATTCATGATAGTTTAGGGGTTATCTTGAAGGCAAGGCAAAACTTATCTCTAAGAAGCTGGAAGTGCTAAACCGGTCTAAGCAGTACTTCACATCTTATGCCTTGTGCTTTACAAAGCCCAGCTGAGGCCGCATATAGAGTATTGCTCACGACTGTGGACTGGGGCCCTGGGGCACCCGCCTTCTAGCTTAATCCCTTGGAATGTGTTCAACGTTGAGCCATTCGCGCTGTCCGCGATCCGGACCAACAGACGGCGTAGATACACTTGGCCTTCGGAGAGACTTTGCGTCTCTGCGTATTCATGCTCTGTATAATGGAGAGTGTTTTGAGGAACTGTTCAGAATGGTGCCTCCGTCTTCTTTCTACCACTGCACTGCTCGCCGTCGGCTGAGCGTCCACCCCCACTTCCTTGATTTCTTAATCTCTTCAATAAATTGTCAAGGTGACAGTGCAAGTTTTGAGTGCCAACAACAACAATGGTACAGTTTTCCCTACATCAAAAAGGTTTGCCATCTTTGTCCAAAAGAACCGCTAAGCAGTCGAATCGAAGATCTTGTGAATTGGACCATACCTAAGTTGTATGAATGTGTGGGTACGTGCAAAAATGTCCCCCTAGGGACCCGCATTAGTCACGCTATCTACCTGCGGTTAATGCGGTCTCCATATAAATATTACAATATGATAACTCGCGCTAAGTTGCCGGCCCTATCTGGCCAAGAGTTATTGGGGGTCAGGTCCCTATCTGCTTTCCAAGGGTAACACTTGCCTAAGCATCCACAAAAGTGGCCTATATTTTAATTATCTTATTTTTGTTTGGAGGAACCTTTTTGCCTGAAACTGGGAGATTGTTTGATGCAACTTTAAAAGTAGATCTAATAATAGAAGGATGGAACGCCTGATGGATAATATGAGGTCTGAGGTAGAGACACCAAATATTTGTTATATTGAGCTTGTACAATGAATTTAAGTATAAGAACCAGAAATTGCTAATTCGGAAGCAGACCGGAGAAAGAATACAAATTCCTGCGGCCGGGCGGCCTGTCATTAAAGGCGACAAAACAGCCCACAGTCAGGTGGTAGGATATTTGCCCGTCTGGATGGCTACCACCCCTGGACTATTTATGCCGCCATAACAACCTTGAGTTGTATTCCGGCTTTAGTGGCCAGGTTCCAGTCTCATCTACGAGTCTGGCAGCACATTGGTAGCACCTTTAGTGTTGCAAGTGTTTATAGGCGACGATAACCACTTTCCACCACAGTTAGGCCATCAGCCTGTCTGCTGTATTCCAGCAATAAAAAAGGTAGATTCCGAAAGACGACATTTAGAAATGTTGTCGCTCCTGTACCTCTCGTACAGCTCAGCCTCTACGGTCGCTGCGTCCGCTGCGCGGCGAAGACGTCTTCTGTGTAGGGTGTACTGGCGGTGCGCGCTATTGTACGTGCGTCTTAGCCCCTCCAGTACACCTTTCGGAAAGGACGGAGTCGGCCCCTCCTTGGCATCGCCGCATCGCAGACACTAGTTACGAGCGAACGTAGGATTTCTGCCTCCTGCTCTACATTTACATCGGGAGGGTCCACCTCGGGCCCTGACGTACAAATGGCGACCATCAGGGCCTCTTTGAACGCCTCCCGATTCAACTTTTGCAATACCCAGCGCGGACAGTCACCTACCGGAGGCTCTCCGGACAGAGGGTCCGGATGCCGGGTGGAGATATTGGATTTGAATCAAAGTTGATTATATGCCGGGACAACGCTTGGGATCCTTTTTATTCTGATACATTTTTTTTGTAAATAAGGTACTTAAAAAGTAATACTTCATTAATATTACAATCTAATCTATAAAGATTAATAAGTAATTTAAATATAACCGCGGGTAGAACTCTCCGCCAGCGTAAGCCTGTCTCAAAACTTTTAGAAAAAGGCAGTTTATAATTGAGTTCAGTTCAAGACAGTGAAACGACAAGTGCGATACGAAAGAGTTGGAAGAAGAGTTTAATAGAAGACAGTGACGAGTTTAGTGGTGAATTTAGTGAAAGTATAGTGGACAGTTTAGTGAAGGAGGAGTTTCGCGTAGTTTAAAAGGAGGTCCAGAGGCGAGCTACGCGCGGTAAATTCTGTGGTGAACACTGCAGCAGCAGAAGGTGTGTCTACGCAATATCGGCGACGGTATTGTGACTGAGACAACTTATCGTCTGGACAGTTCGTCGTTAGTTGTGCGTGTAGGGGCGACCCTGTGGAGAGGTAGTACGTACGGCTGTGTAAGTTAATAAAAGCATTTAGTTAAAAACTGGTGTTTTCTTCCAATCCTAAGTGCGTACCCCGCTCGCACGTAACAATATAGACAAAAAGATAGCGCTGCGTGCGTGTTTTTAAGGCCCCCGATAATTATAATAGGTATAACAACAGCCCATAGACGTCCCACTACTGGTCTTGTGCCTCCTTGTCTAAAACGGCTTGGCAGGTTTGACATATCGGTTATCTCGATGTGCAGTTTTCATCAAGATGTTTTCCTTCACCGTTGTTAGCATGTCGTGATTGTGATAATTTGCACATATTAGGTCAGTAAACTGCCTAAGTGGTGCATGCGTTCCGGCCAGGATTCGAACCCGCTCCCTTTGAATTTACTAGCACTTTAGTGCCATTGATGCAAGTCTCTAAACATTGTCATGGTAACATATAACCATGCTTTTGAATAACCTCAAAAGTTCAATTCAATTTCACCTGATTGCAATGATCTTATTTTCTTTCACCTTCTCCTAAGTATTTGGGGTCGGCATAATGTCTTTTACTTCCATACTCCTCTATTCTCACATACGTCCGCTGTCACACCACAAATCATCATATTGCTACGATTTACAGGACTCGAATTAAAATGCCGTTGGAATTTCTATCGAATTTATTAGAACTATACAAACACGTATAACACAGGTACAAATATAACTGGACACAACCAGTACAAACGGTTCAATAACACGCGTAAAGTCCGTCACTATATAGCTTATCGAATGTACACAAGTCTTGTCTCGCTTGTGACCATCGCTAGACTGCTGATTTCCCCATTGGGCCATTGCTATAAATTGCACCGGTACAATATGGCTGCCCGCCCGCGTAGGTCGAATTTTTTAGAATTCGTAATCTGCACACCTGCCTAATTATGCCTGCAAACGGCCATAAACGAGTACAATACACAATAGGCTGTTTTGTAATTACAAATTTTAAATATAAGGTAAACAAAAGAAGTCCAAATGCCGAAAAGGTGTGCATTAGTCTTTGTCGGTCGTAGCAATATCATCCTTCACACAATCCACCTATCTCTTTTTGATCTACCTTTACCTTTGTACTCATCAATCTTGCAGTTTACATTCTTTTTGTCACGTAACATTCTTCCCTCCTCATTACATGTCCATACCACCTTAGTCTTCTTCCTCTGAAATTTTCAGTCACAGACGCAACTTTCAAAGATCCCCTTATGTACTCATTTCGCCCCTGATCCATTATTGTAACACCACACATCCATTTCAACATTCTCATCTCAGCAGAGATGACGTTTGTGGTCTACCACTGTAGTGGCCCAACATCCGGACCCGTATAACATGACGGTATACCCTGTACTTTAAAGAATGTTTCAATATATCATTTATTCTCCACACACCTTTAACTTGTGCTGAAAGAACTTCTTAATATGGGCACCGGAAAACTCTTCAACATTTTACGATAATTCCTTCACTATGGTTGCTGTCTTCTACTATCAGGTTTAAAAAAGGATACTACACTATTGAAGAATATTTAAATGACAAAACTCCATTCAGTTTGCGGCTCGCTCCAACTTCTCTTACTATATTTTGTATAACGTTTTTAACTTGCCAAGCATGTAAGGAATTTATGGAGGTATGTTGCTGTGTATATTTTCAGTACGCGATATCATTCATTAACTATTATAATATTTTTCTTTCTTTTTATTGTCTTTGACTTACTGAGTATGCACTATTTGCTGCAACTGCGTTAATTCTTCGAAAAGTAATTGTGTAACATATTTCGGTATCAAATTAATTTAAAAAAAGTTTGAGTTAATCAATTTTTAGCTAAACGCGTTGCTGGGGAGTTTTTTGCGGCTTCTTCTCCTTAACCAGGAAGTAAATTTAATTTTTAACTTATATGATGTATGCCTTCGAAAAGTGTTCTCCAGTGGAACTTATTTTGAATAAAAGCTTTTGAATTTGAATTTGACTTTAAACTCATAGCTACTACAACAAGACGCGGTTACCGTATTTATCGGGCCGCCACCAAATCTTGTTAATTATCATTAATCACGTCAGCTCTGACATTTGAGGAGGTAGAGCATATTATAATTTCGACGTACGTATAGGCATATAATTGGAGCAATAAGGAATTAATTAATTTGCACACATGCTAATTGATTTACTTAGTTAATCAAGCTGGGTTATTTTCGCTTTCAAAGGAAGCTACATTAATATACAAATACTGCGTAACACATACAATTATACATCTTCTATATAAATAAAAATGAATTGTAGAAATGTATGTACTTTGGCGATTTTAATGAATTTTTTTGCGATGTTGGAGTGGCTCCCCGGATGGTTCAGGTTCAAAATTGGATCCTGTAGGAGGCACTACATTTTTATTTTTTCAGAACAGGACAACGTCTGTCGCCAGTATTAAATAATAACAATGATAATTTTATCCATGCAAGAACGGACATAGAATACAGTTTCTTGCGGCTGGGCCTGTCGTAAAAGGCGACAAAACAACCCACAGCCACGTGGTAGGATATTTGCTCGTCTGGATGGCTACCCCTGCTCTAGAGCAGTGTTCCGCAAAGAATGTACCGTGCTCATTAATTGGTGTGCCTCGGAAAAATATGGTTATGTTATAAACTGTGCATATTTTATATAACCGTCATGTTATTTGACGGCCTCTGTGGTTGAGCGGGCTAAGCCTTTGCCGGCTTACTTCACTGCAACGCAGAGGCTCCGGGTTCGATTCCTGGCATAGTAAATTTCGGAAACGTATTTTCTCCGTTATTTACTATGGTCTGGGTGTCTGGGATCGGCCCCAGAAAGGTCCGTTGTATATTACCCACAACACAAGCGTAACTTGCTTAATTTGGGGATATACAGTGTGTGTGCTTGTCTGCCGATTTATTATTATTATTATTAAACTTATTTTTAGTAAATAATGTAAGGTTAAGAAAAATACTTAGTTACATATGAAATATGTAGGTATATCCCGCGAGTGCACGAGCGAGGCGTTTCGCTCCGTTTGGCCTACTTAAAAAACGATTTTGATTTGTGGTGTACCTCCAAAAATTTTCGTTTTCCTAGATGTACCTTGAACACAAAAAGTTTGCGGAACACTGCTCTAGAGCATGGCACCATAACAACCTTGAGCTGTGTTCCAGCATAAGTAGCCAAGTTCCAGTCTCCTTAAAAGCAGCAGCGCATTCGTAACGGCTTTGGTGTTACTAATATCCATAAGCGATGGTAGCCGCTTTCCATCAGGTGGTCGGTCTACCTGTCTGCTGATCGAATGGAATAAAAAAGAAAAGTGTATTCAATTTTATTTACAAAGTTATGTAGTGAAATCGCGAAAAGTCTAAACACGCGTCAGTTTTTCCCGAGTTCACTCTATCATTGGCAAGATTTAAAAAAGCGACTTCTTTACGCTGGAATGCTCAAGAATGACAACGTACGCGTGCGGAGGATGGACGTTGCGCACAGCGTTTCTTACAGTTTGAGTAGCATAGTTGTTCTTGTCCTGTTTCTTTTTAAATTTAAGAATTGATTTTCTTATGTACCCTCTTATTTCTGAACGACACAATCGGCCATTTCCTTAATTGAATCATAATGTTATATTTTTATTAATTAGGTAATTAGCGCCTGTTTTGTATAGAGTAGTTGTCTATAATTTACAATAATTTTGTTACAATATTTATCCTTTGTGTAATGTGATAATTGTGTACAGATTATAATTCAAACCTCTCAATTGTATATAGACGGTATTCACTACATTTTATTTTCATGCTGGCAGACGCGATAGATTTATACTGTGTTCGACTTATTTGATTGCATATAAAACTTTAAGTATAATATTTTATACAATATCTTATATAAAATATTATCTGAAATATCCAAACAACAATAATGTATTAAATTCGTGTCATGCATAATCCTTTAATTAAAATAGTTTTTGAATGACTTAAATCCGCTATCGGTTGTGCCAATATACTAAGTTTCATATACTGTAAAATTGGAGGGATGTCGAGGTGTTCTAAAAATGCTTGTCGAGTGTTCAAAGTCAGAGTATGTAATATGTTAAAACCGTAAGGTTATCTGATTATACAGTATTGTGACCAGTTGCTGTTCTTTTACTACCATAAACCCTTCTGAGTTGTTGCAATCATTACAGTATACATGTCCGTACTTTATCTGTTAATATTTAACGCAATTCGTAATTAATAACAATGTCGCATCACATTCACAAATAACGCATCGCTACATCTGCGTGAAATGGTGAATAATTATAATATTTTCACAGATGAAGCAGTAGCATAGTAAGCATTTGTAGGTCGCCTACAACGTCACGCTATACGCACGTAGGTGTTTGTAATAAGCCACCGACTTATAGATCTCAACGATTAAGCCGCAAATATTGTATGAAGAACGTAATCTGAGAACTCATACCACAGACAACAAAACCGGCGTTAGAGTACGAACAAACACAAACACGTAAATCCTCTGAAGCCCTCCCAATTATCACTTTCGCAGTTATTCTAAGAAATTAAACAGGAAATAGACGAAGGCACGGCACCGGTTGCCCGGAGTGAATTTCCTACGTTCCGCCCGTAAGCGGCTTAACGTGCTCTTATTAAACCGCTCTGAATGAGACCAGCGACCGGGTGAATGAATGAATGGTGAATGGGAGCGGGTCCACATAATCCCGCTTCTACGTTAATCTGTGTAATAAATAGACCGAGAATTGTTAAACACAAACTGCGTACATATAGACAGGCTATATTAAGTGTTTATTTTTGTTACCTCGTGCGATTATGCATGAAGTATGTAATTTAATACAATAAAATTCTAACTAATATGATTTATCGATGCAAATGTGATTTGAAAGAAAGGAGATCGATTTATTTTTCTAATGTAAGTACAGTATATATAACTATATGTATGTATGTATATGTGTATATGCGTTATATGTATAAGTACGTGTATAATTATGTATATACAACTAGCTATACCCGGCAGACGTTGTCTTGCCCTTAAAAAATAAAAATCTAGAGACCGATTGCAGCGCTATCAACCGGGACCAATTGTTAATCTAAACCATTCCCGAATCTACTTAAAAAAATTCATCAAATTCGGTCCCATCGTTAAAGAGATGTTCAGCGGCGCCATCTACCGGGTCCAATCGTGAATCCAAACAATCCCGGGATTCACTTGAACATACACAAAAATAATTTCACCTAAATCCTGGAACCCGATTGCAGCGCCATCTACCTGGTTCAAATTTGAATCTAAACCATCTCGGGACCCACTTGAACACAAAAATAATTCACCTAAATCAGACAAATGAAAATGAGTTTAAATGCAGTCACCATTGCCGAAATCGGCCTCAAAAGATCACAACAAATGAATAGTTGAGATTGATATTGTGACTAATGTTTTTATAATGATCATTTTTTTTATTGATGAATAGCTTATTTTAACACTTATTATCCTATTCCGAACGAAGACAATTCCAAAAACACAAAAATCATAAAAATTGGTGAAGCCGTTCTTGAGTTATCAATGGTGTAACTAACAGGACTTTGTTTTATATATATATAGATAATACGTGAAGCAAAAACAGCAAAAACTTTGTACCCCTTTTTACGAAAATTGCGCGGACGGAGGAGTATGAAATTTCGCACACTTATAGTTTATATAGAGAAAGATTACAGAATGCTAATTATTTTTTTTTACTTATGCATAAAAAATACTTGAAATCAATTAATCAATAAAAAAAGCATTACACACACTACCATGTAATTGACACACACGCATATATACTCTTTTGTTTATTGTTAAAGTCAAATTAGTAGTGTAGCCTTGGCGAAATCTGTGATTATACAAGTATATTCTTTGATAACAGAACCTTAATAATGTTCAAACTTATAATTTAACGCAACTCTTGGAGTTGTCCTAATATTTCTGTGTATTATTGTGCTATATTTAATATTGTAATTGTAATAATTCTAGTGTTATAAACTTTGATTATAATAATTTAGATTTTATTGTGTTTTATGTCGGCTTGAGCTGTTACGTGCGTGCGTGCGTAAATGCGTGCGTGCGTGCATGCGTGGGTGCATGTGTATTTTTATAATGACGCCCAGCAAAGTGGGCACGGGTAGTATTCAATAATCCCAAATGTTGACCGTCTAACTCACTTGCGTAGATCCACAAATAGAACACACACGCTTGGTATTCTGACACCTATTATGCCACCACCGTGGCCACAAAAGATAAACCTTTTATAAACAAAATACATTTTATATTAGTAACTTTGAATCTGCGCTTTACGCTACTTAAAGTTATAACTTTTAAACCTTTTAGATAGTTCAGTATAAAGGTCAATAGTGGGATAGATATCCCACTATTGACCTTTATACTGAACTAGCTGTGCCGCGACGTCGTCCGCGTGGAATTTGTTTTCAAAACCCCCCGATTTTGAAACATTCTTCGTTGGTGTTCCGCTCCTATTGGTCTTAGCGTGATGCTATATAGCCTATAGCCTTCCTCGATAAATGAGCTATCTAACACTGAAATAATTTTTCAAATCAGAGCAGTAGTTCCTGAGATTAGCGCGTTCAATCAATCAAACAAAGAAACTCTTCAGCTTTATATATTGGTATAAGTTTAATTATTATGGTCGAATTTCGACCACGGCCGACCACTAGTATATATAGTAGATATGTATAGAGATGTGAGTTCTTGGGTCAAGTGTATGGTGGTTGGCACTGAAAATCAGTACTAAGGTGGATTTTTTTAAAATTCCGATGCAGCACAATGCTGAGTTGCCAACCTCGTTGATTAAAAAACTCGACTTACAAGCCTTATTAATTTATTTATTATATATGTTTTTGTGTTTCGTGAATCAGGTTCTTTTTTTGTTTGTGTATAAAATTTGTTGTGTTTTTATGTATAGCGTCATTTTTTAAAGTCAATATTTTTTTCTCTTTCTTTCTTTCTTCTTTCTAAAGAAAGACAAAAAATTACTAGTGGCAGTTGCTTCTCGTTTGGAAATTAAAACTCGGTGTAATGGACTGTATGATTATTATTTAACTTTTTACATGAATAGGATAAGTACAAATTATGCAAGAGAGTCGTCGGTAAAGCAAGAGAGATTGTTGAGTTGTTAGTCGAGTTGTGATATTTTGCCTCCAAGGCTGGCCCTATATCCCGCATCCCGTCCGACGCCTAGTTGCTAATTGTGCTAGCTATGGGCGTCGGCGGTATGCGGGGCGCGGAGAGTAGGCGTGCTCCGGCAGGCGGCTCATGGGGGTGCTCTCTGTCCGCAACAATTTTGTTTAGGAGAAAACTAAGTTCGTAGAAATAAAAAGACAATGGAAACGAAAAAAGTCTTAAATTGGACCCAGTCTCAGCATAATGCTGGCGATCAAGGACTTTTCATCTCGGGAGATGGATAGTTTGCGATATAAAATGAAGTAAATCTTCATGGGGCTAATAGTACTGACATAAAAATTCAACACATTGTAACCTGTAGGTATTACCGTCTGCTCTTTAAACAAGAGGTACTCACCAGAGTGACCCGCGGCGGAGCTGCATGATAAACTCTAGTAGTCTAATAAACCTTTAACATTTCAAATCCAGCAAAGACAATTATAATGAGAGTGTAGGGGCATACGAAGTCGCTGGCATATTCTAGTAAATAAATAAATACTTTTATTCGTGCAGGAACGGAGAAAGAATACAATTTCCTGCGGTCGGGCGGCTTGTCGTAAAAGGTGACAAAACAACCTACAGCCGGTAGGGTCTTTACCCGTCTGCATGGCTACCACCCTTGGTCTAGAGTATACCGCCATACAAACTTGAGTTGTGTTCCGGCATTGGCGGGGTTCCAGCCTGTCTTTAGGGAGCGGCAGCACATTAGTACACCTTTGCTATTACAAGTGTCCATAGGCGATGTTAAACGCTTTCCATCAGGTCAGCCGTCTGCCTGTCTGCGGAACTCTCGTCTTTAAAAAAAATCATAGAATAAAATACAACGCAAAAAAATAATAGTTGCGTGTACAAAACAGATTAATTGTTTCTCTGTTACTCCCTTATTCATAACACTTCTACGGAGTTTATAGACTCGTTAATAAAGGTTATCATGAATAATGGTGGTTGGAATTAGGTCCATGAATAGATTTCATCTGTTGTTTGAAAAATTGGCGTTAAATACAAAATATAGGATAAGGCAAATGAAACTATTTGTCAAAAACAATAAATTATATCCGAAATTCACATATTGCATTTCTACAAATTTTATTCATTTTTATAAGATATTTAAACTGTTATCACTGCATTAATAATAAAATACTAATTCCATAACAATAAATTAACAAACATAATACAATGGCCCTTTTATTCATAAAAGTTATACGAGGTTCTAGGTTCGTTAAATTCACTTAATAAAATGAGATAGCAGATAATTTAGGTTACACTCATTGCTATCAGATATAGAATATCTTTATATAATTTTAAATTTAGACTTGTAAAATATTACGTAAGAATGGGTTTTATTCTCCCCCCCCCCTCCCCTCCCTTCTTCAGTAGCTGTGATAACGGAAGACAAAGATGTCAAGTGTCAATTAGTATTGTTAAAGTCTTATTTAGCCTACCGCCAACTTGTTCATTTTAATTATTTAGTTTTAATTTTGTTTATGGTTGTTATTTACTCTATGGGAAGTAATCTAATTTGTCACCGCTTCGCAACATGTTGTGGCTTGAAGAGAAGAAGCGACGCAAGAAACTATGGCGAAATAAAACTTTAACAATACTCAATTACACTTGAATCTTTGTCATCCGTTATCATGGCTACTGGAATGGGGAGTAAATTACTCGAAAAAACGAGATTGCATCTTACTATTACGAATTTGTAGGATGTAAATTCGAAAATGTCGTTGGTATTATCCCAAAGTTTATTAGAAATACACACAGGTAATTCACAGTTCTTACAAGTATAGCCGAATACAACAAAACCAAACCGTAGGGCGGAAAATCGTTATCGCATAAATCGCGCAAAGTTCGTCGTTATAAGATACTTGCTCCGAAAGTGCAATAGGTAACGCTTCGTTCGCAGTTTGAACACGACTGGCGCATTTCCCGACTGACTGACCCTCATCCATTTGTAAATTAGACATGGCCCCCAAGCAACATGTCACCCACTGGTTCATGAAATCGTTAGATGGTCAGCTTAATGGCTTCCAAGAATTCGTATGTAATACCAACATAAGAAAGAAGGTTTTATGACGTCTTACGGCGGTGTGAACAAAGAGATTAGCACGAACCTTAGATCACTAAAATTCAAAGGGGTAATAAGACACCTGCAAAGGATTAGGCCTACTGTCCACTGAGGCGTCATTTGACGAATGCAGGCAAGCTACAAATGACGACACGCGTAATTTGCTTCTTAGATGTGTCTACGCAATCGTCATACAATCAACATGCAAGCTACAAGGCGACGACACAGTAGCTTCATCTATATTATTACATCCTTGACGTCTTTTCTCGAATATGCTGCTGATATATTAAAGACAAGAATATTCCTCGATAATCCGAACAAAAATGGCTGCTGAGACCGCCATTTCGTAACAAAGACGAGTATGCGCCTCGCAGTACGCTTGAAGTAGTGGCAGGCCGCGTCACGAGCTGCATGACGAATGCTTGACGATATGCAAATGCGACGTTGCTTCTCCGTGGACAGTAGGCCTTAGTATCGGCTTGCAACATTACGTAAGAAGAGGAAGGAGGTTCAAGAAATCTTATGTATCCTTAAATGGGGTGAGGGGGTCAAAAATCGTTAAAATCATCATTACATAATTAATGAATAGCCTCTAATACGGATTTGTCGTAGGTTACTATGTATTTATATCTTCAAAAATGTGCTAATGGAGCGAGATAGCGAAACCATTTAGGTAGATCCTTAACAGTAACTAATATTGCTTTGGAAGCTATGGTAGACTCATGACTTTACATTCATTTTCAGTTTTAAATGGTGTCCGTGGGATGGACGAGTGCAAGCATAAAGATGGCGTTGTGGTGGCTTTTTTCCGAGTCGCAGTTGCAACTTGCAATTCAGTAACAACTTTATCATGCCAACGCGAACGAAGTTTAGCTAGCATTTGTATACTTTAAGTTCTAATTACCTGGACTAAAATGACAGCTGCGATCGACCGTATCTTATGTTGCAAGCTTGAAGTAAAGTGTTGTAGTATAGTTGTGTGAGTTATCAACGACTCACACAGCTCACTTATGAATGAGTCATACTACAAAACTATGTTCCAAGCTTGTAACATTAAATAAGGTCAACCACAACTCTGCCCTACTTACATTTGCAGTAATCGACATCTTTTGGGTTTTCACTTTTTTGCAGCGGTATCCCAAGGAGCTAATCTATACACTAAGCTTGTTTTTTCTTGTTTTTTAGATCCAATACAGATTTATATAACATGAAGATGATGTGTAGATATCTAAAAATATGTTTACCGCGTTTTTCGCGAGACCGCCATTTGCAAGTACTGCGTTTGCTATAAGGAGCGCACACTGTCGTCATTTTAGTCCAGGTAATTAAAAATCAGAGTATAGTTGTATATCAGGATGTAAGGCTATGTAACGTTTCTATTCTAAACCTTGCCTTCTATATTTCTGGTAGACTTCTCTGAGATATCTAATAGTTTCGCTGTACCAGAATGGTGCTGTCGAGAATTCTTCGTCGATTACAAATATCCTGGGATCCGTCATGTTTGTCGGTAACCACTTCATTGGGAGGAGCTTCGTTTCCGCGGGTGTTGGGTTACTGTAACAATAATAATAACAAAATATAAATTTATACTAAAATAAATATTATTAATTAAAACTGTAACGGGTAATCGAGGTAGGTAGGCGAATAAAAAAATTCTCTTGTATTATGTCAGCTTATCGATTATTTGGAAATTACAGTAAACTTTAAGATATTGAAGCCCAGAAGGGTCTGAGATCGTACTCGTACACTTACAATAGGAGTATAATATCTCTATAGAGGACCAGAAGTGTCGAATCAGGATTCGTCAGCAAATACTCAATGCGTAGAGTTTTCAAAGCTGAGAAGAAGTATTGAATACTATTTTTTGTGCAGGATCCCGCCTCCGTGGAAGCACTGGCCCCTCCTGCGAGGTTCAACTGCGGCTCGATTGCTGGGGCAGGCACCACTTTATCGCATTAAAACGATAAGTTAGATCGACCTATTCAATCGATCGCTACTCAATTCAGCGCGATGCAGTTTATTCCTCCAAAGAGACAGCGCCATCTAGTAATGTGACTTCGGGAAAGTAACTCGTTAATATTACAAAACTACGTTTGAAAGGTTTTAAATGCGGAATTTTATTTGATTTTGATTAGGCTCACATATAGTAAATACTAACGGAAATTTAAATAAATAACTCAGACCTTGAATATTAACAGAAATGAACCCAATAAAGAATTTAATTGGAAAAGATCAATAAGCCTAACTCAAGGTTTATATAAATGGAAAATTATACGGAAAAGAGATCCCTATTAAACATATATACTAAAAAGTGAAGAAAAGATTAGTAAAATTGAGATTAACAAGTTGGCGGTAGGCTTAACAATACTCATTGCATGATCATGGCTACCGAAGTGGACGTAACGTCGGAATAAAAATCAAATCAAATACCGCGTTTCAAACCGCTAAAACGGAGACTTATTATGTCTTTTAGTCGCTAAAACTTAAGACAATGCTAAAATGCTAAAATAGTTTTTTTGTAAACTAATGTTTTTTTTATAACGAAACGTTATTTTATTTTTTGTAATAAGTACTTATTAAAAACGTGTTACACACACACACACACAAACACAGTTTTGAAGGGTGTACCCCAATAGGGTAGAGGAGCGAGATGGAATGCTCCTCCGTCTCATAGGAAGATCTTCCAGGGAGGCTATTATTGTTCCTAGCAGGCCTAGGCCCATTTGTTACTGTTGAAAACTTGTATGTATTCTTTGTATGTTTCAGGAAACGTTTGAGACCTCAATTATTGCACAGCGCCATCTATTGACTTTGTAAGTGTTCCACTATAGTTCATATTTTATTTTCTGTAATACTTATTAATAACATGTTACATATTGAGGAAATAAAAATTTATTTATACTATAAAATAACAAATATGAATAACAGCCCATAAATGTCTCACTGCTGGACTGGGGACTGTATATCCGTCATGCTTGTCCAAGGCTGATTGACAGTCTTGTCTAGACATTTGGTTGTTTCGACGTGCAAATTACGCTAGATCAAAAAAAAGGTGTGCGTCTCGGGACGCCCGACACAAGTGATAACTTAAACGAATCTAAGTAGAACTATTTAATATTGAAATTGTTTAACTTGAGAAAAGCTTAGGTTATTATTTAAGTTTTATGTATATAGCGTGGGTTAGAGTGAGAGAGGAGGAGCCTGCCTACCGCTGCCGTATGCGTGAGAGAAAGGTAAACCAGAGAGACTGGCGCCGTAACGCGTTACGTAACGAAGCGGTTTACCCTCCCATAAGAAGTTATCACTTCAAAAACTGCCTAATAATTGTATCCTGATCAGGTTTCGAACCCACGTTATTTGAAATTCCAGATGGAAACGTAAGAGTTCTAACCACAGCTATCATGTCATAAACTACTAAGTAATATGCGTGTAGGTACGGAGAAAGAAAACTATTTTTTTAAGTGAGACTTCTTTAGAATCGTTGTGATTTGAAACTCGATGAAACGTAAAAGCGACACCAAAAAGAGATAAACACGTAAATCTGTAGGACTAAGCCTGCGAGAGAATGAGATAGATATACATTATATTTAATAATTTAAACAGTGCTCATACAGATAGAGTTGGAAATGTTTTGAAGATTTTCGTTAATACTTTAAATTTGGTGTTTAAATCTTAAATATATTGTTACGAGTTGCAGGATTGGAAATACTATAGAATTAAATTAAAATGCTATTGGAATTACTATAGAATTTATTAGAACTGTACAAACACGTATGACACAGGTACAAATATAACTGAACACAACCAGTACAAACGTAATGCGCAATTAAATAACACGCGCAAAGTCCGTCACTATATAGATTATCGAATGTACACACGTCTTGTCTCGCTAGGTTATCGCTTGACTGACTATCTCTCCATTAGGGCATTGCTTTATCCAGCACGATGCAATATGTCTACCTGGCAAGAGTCGACGTAATTTTCCCAGAAATCGCAATTCGCACACCTGCGTAATTACGCCTGCGAACGGCCAGAACGAGTACAATAGGCTGCTATCCACAACAACCAATAAATAAGTAAACAAAAGAAAATAGTCACAAAAGCGTTTCAATGTTATTAGCTCAAAACGCCGACGGGTAATAAATGTGCTTTGTTTACAGATATACAGGTGGCTCAAATTGTAACAATATTATAACGATATAATATATGAAATGTGACGTCACGAAATTTAGAATCCCTGCCACCCCTTGTCACACTTTGCTTTACTTCTACCGCGGGTGAACAGCACACACACGCATTAAAAAAAATCTGTGTTCGAGTGGGCTGTCGCAAGAGATGACACAACAACCCACAGCCAGGACATCCGGAACGTTCCCAAGAAGCTGGCAGCGTTACCGCGTTGGATAGCTTTGTTAATTTTTTGTAAAAATAAAGACCAGCCTTTTTTTCACATGATACACTTACCAGACGTTTGACAACGTCTCGATAAAGTTTTAAAGTGTCAGGACCCCAAATTTTGTGTTCAGACGATATTAATATAAAGTCCAAGACTATTCGACACTAGTACATCTGTCTTTTAAATAAACTATTAGTTTTTATGATAAAGATGTAACTTAAAAAAGATGATTTAAGCCATCGAGAGAATAAAAAATTCGATTAAAATAAATTGCTTTTGCTGAATGACTTTTAGATCTGCGTATCAACTTACAAGATAATAAAGATATTTTTTTTATTATTGAGTTATCATCATCTATCCTAATATTTTAAAGAGGAAGATTTGTAGTTTTGTATGTTTGTAACGAATAAACTAAAAGCTTTCTGGACCGATTTCAATAATGCTTTCACTATTAGAATTTTTTTTTTAGGCGGGAGAAATGCATTTCGCACAGTACCGGGTCCTTTACTAGGGATTAGACCAAAGCGACGAGAGGTGACACCACAATGGGCACCAGAGTCAAATCGCCGGCTTGTGTGGAGACTCGAAGAACTCAATACTCCACTAAAATTCCCCTCCTCCTATGTGCTCCGCGCTTAGGGCAGGAAGAACGTGAGACTTAGAACGTAGTTACGCCCACGCTGATCCTAGCGCATCAGTGCTTGAGAATGCCCCGGGAAAGGCAAACTCACTTCGTCAACAGGGGTGAAGCATCCTCTGCTCCCTAGATGCTAGAGGGCCCCTACAGCCATTAGAATGCTATGTTATCCCTGAGTAATATTGGCCAAATTTATACGTTTATCCCAAAATGTTAAAAAAGTAAATGTCCACCCGTGCGAAGCCGGGACGGGCCGCTAGTATTATTATAAAAGAAAAAGGTTAACAAACAACATGTATTAACCTGTTGTCAGTGAACGTAGAATTGTGTCGAAAATTTAATCACAAAAACAGTGGTTGTTGATCACCTTCAAGAAGCTTCTATTGTGTGTAGATCAGATTTGTCAGTTCTATTAAAAACAAAATCTAATTTTAATTTGTTAATTAATTAATTAAATAAATAATCTCTGGTCACCATCGGGGTACCAGCGGTTCTTGAACCGAATGGACTGTGCCGCGACGATGGCAAGCGACCGGACGGAATGTCGATGGTACCTTGGAAGATGGGACGCCCCTTAGTATGGGTCGATACGTTAGCGGCTTCCCATCTTCCAAATACAGCCGTAACTGCCGGAGGAGCGGCCACACTTCAAGAAATCCTGAAACGCCGCAAATATGCATCCATCGGTGACGAATACATATTTGTGGCTTTCGGGGTTGAGACTTTGGGGCCATGAGGACGCGAGGCTTATCAGCTTTATCGAGACCTTTCAAGGCGATTGAAAGAAGTCTCGCCTGACCAAAAGGCTGGCCTATATTTAAGGCAACGGATTAGTGTTGCCATACAACTTGGGAATGCGGCCAGCGTTTTGGGAACGCTCCCCACCGAGGGCGATCTGGACTACATCTTTTCTTTGTAAATATGTTTAAAATAATATTTAATTTCTAAGTTTTTTTTTATAATGTTTTTAATAGGCATCTATAAATTAATTTTCGGTAAGTATAATAATATAATGTAAATTTACAAAAAAATAAATAATATTATTTGTGTTATTTATGTTATGTCATTATTCTTGCGACCGGCTAGTCGTCAGAGGCAACAAAAGAACCCGCAGCCAGTTGGTGGGGCATTTGCCCGTCTGGGTAACAACCACCTCTGGCCTATAGTATATTATTATACTGTTATAACAACCCTGAGTTATGTTCTGGCTTTAATCATCAGAATCAGGTCCCCTCTGCGAGGTCGGCAGTACATTACTACCACATTTGGTGTTGCAAATGTCCATAGGTGACGATAACCACTTTACATCATTTCACCTGTCAGCCTGCTTGCTCTGCTGTAGCAATAAAAATTTGTTAAAGAACTTACCCAAACTTGGCGAAATTAGTCCACATTGTAGTCAATCTGTCAATTGTTTTGCCTTCACACAATGAAGGTACTACTAGCTGAGCAAATAAGTAAAACAATTCATCAGCATGCGTTGCTCCAGTAGTAAGGCGTGCTGTTGCTCCAGAAGCTTGCTTCGCGAAATTCCTCGAGCCTTCGTACTTAAATAAGTAATTGTATATGGGCTGGTCCGTAGTCTTGAGCATTATCTCTGTTTCTGCCAAAGATGGAAATTTAAAGTGCGGTTCACCTACCCATCTGGACATCCTAAGCACAGACTCTGGTTCAGTAGAAATTTCTACATTACCCATGTAAAGTCTTTGCAAATTTCTCGCTACCTCTTTCTTTTCTTCTTCAGATGAAAATACTAGATTATTTGGTATAGACTTTTCAAATAATATTTTTGCTATGGTAGTATCGTTATCCATGGTCATAATGAATAGGCCTTCTTCGTTGTTAAATCCAGAGATCATAGGCACCTTGTTATATTCCCCGCTTGTGAGTATCTGGTATGGTGATTTTGTTAAAAATTGTTCTTGTCCTTCAAAAACCTTTTCTGCACACGGTGCCAACAAAAGTTCTGACATAAAAATGTTTCCATCCTCCCTTAGGACTCTTGTCAATATGAGCTCTTGGTCAGTTTTCATATGGAAGAAATTGTATAATTTCTTCGGATCTTGAGTTTCGTACAACATTGTTTTTGATAAAAGACCGGCAATAAATATAGGGTTATATTGGAACGCCCAAGGAGCTAATGACGATCCACTTTGCAGTATTGCTTTGTGAAACAATCCTTTTGTTAATGGAGAAATAATGTGGTAAGAAACTGAAGTAGCACCTGCACTTTCACCGAATATAGTCACATTGTCAGGATCACCACCAAACTTCTTAATATTTTTATGTATCCACCTCAACGCAGCTACTTGATCTTTCATGGCAGCGTTTCCAGGATTTTCGCTTATCCCGAGACAAAGGAAGCCTTGTATATTAATCCTATAATTCAAAGTAACTAGTATCACTCCCTTCTTAACTAAATAATGTGGTCCATACAGCAAAGGAGACCCGGAGCCTTTGCAAAACCCTCCTCCGTGAATAAAGACCATCACTGGAAGGGTTTCTGGTACGATGTCCAAAGGAGTGTATACGTTGACGCGAAGACAATCCAATTGCCCTGCGACTATATCGTAGGTTACTTGTTGGAGACATCTGACGTTCTCATCTATTGCTTCGAAAAGTCCGCTGAATTTCGGTTCTGGCCCTGGAGCCTGGAATGAAGGAGTTGATATTGTTATAGAAAGCAGCTAAGATAAAAATTTATATGGTTACGAGTTACAGGACTCGAATTAAAATGCCGTTGGAATTACTATAAAATTTATTAGAACTATACAAACACGTATAACATAGGTACAAATAACACCGGACGCAATAAGTCCAAATGTAATGCACATTTTAATAACACGTATAAAGTCCGTCACTATATCGTTTATCGAATGTACGTCTTGCTCTTATAGTAATCGTCGCTTGACTGCCTCCCCCTCCGTTCGGGCATTCCTTTTATTCTATACAAATACAATATACCTTGACACAAAACAATACCTTCTTAGGATTAGTTCGAAACACCTGCCTAATTATGCCTGCGAACGGCCATAAACAAGTACAATAGGCTGCTCTTCATAACAACCAATAAATAAGAAGAACAAAAGAGGACGACCATAAAAGCTCTTCTATGTAATTATCTCACACACCGTGCGGATAATAATGCTTTGTTTTCAATTATGCAGGTGGCCCAATTGTAACAATATATATAAGTATATGTAGGAGTCATGTTAGTTATTACAGAGTAATCATATGACGGAAATAGACAATAGCCGGATATAGAGTATTCTTTCATTAGGTAAACGTACGTCGGAAGTCATATAATCGAATGTCAACGTAGAGGTATTTATAATACAGCGACAAATATCGGAAATAGCGTAACCGGAAATTGGAAGTTAATACGGATGGCAGAAGTTGGTTTTATGAAGGAAGTGAAACTGAAGCAACGCTAAAGCAATACAGGATGTTGTCACTGCGGCGCGTTACGAGGACTTTAAATACGCAGTGTTCGGGCAGAGAGAGGACAGTCTATACGAGCATTCTACACGGGTAGTCTACAAGGACAGTTTACAGAAGGTAGTCTGAAGTAGTCTTAAACAAGGAGCGGATATATTGTGGTGGGTAATTAGTGTTTAATAATCGCACTATTAAAAGTCACAAACACACAACCAACAACTCACACATACTCACACCAACGCGCACTACCATCGCATTGCATTACACGCACACTTTACAAACAAACCAAGACATACAAAGAGCCTAAAAATTAATAACCTAGGCACAGAAAGGAAAAGCAACACAAATGGCACTAGTTAAGATATATATAGACATAAGGCACACACTGCACATGCACTTCCTCACAACACCAGCATGCAACAGATACACTCTACATTAGTATAAGTTTAGTATTAAAAATAGAAAAAATAATATTATAAGTTATTCTTAAGCTACACTACAACATAAAAATCACTAAATTAATGTCACACACAATGACAAAATAAACAATAAGCCTGTATAAACCTAAAAACTTTCATAGAAATTAAGTTGTAAAAAAGGGTACGGAACTCGAGTCCGTAGAGTAGTTAATAATAAAAAATAAAACGCACTATTCTTGAAGGACATTTGCTGCTCTACACCTGACAGGCGTGGATGGAACTCTTGGAGTTGTCCTGATATTTCTGTGTATTAGTGTGCTATATTTAATATTGTAATTACAATAATTGTAGTGTAACAAACTTTGATTAATGTTGTGTTATTCTTGCCCTTTTCCGCCGTGAGCTGACATACATACATACATATACATATATACTAGTGTTTTCCCCGCAGCTAATCCGTGTCAAAACCTAAGTAGTAGCTCTATGTTACGTACATAAAATTTAATTGGGTGTTATATATATATATATAAACACCTATAAACCTACAATACTTTAGTTTCTTGTTCAATTCACTACATTTGCAAAGAAACTAAGTCAATATAGTGTAGACAAACAACTGCACAACAAAACATAAAGATAAGTCGCAGCCAACCTGATTTGAAGTACCTAATACGTAATAAATTACAGCGATGGTTGTCTACATCGCAATTGCAGCGCCATCTATTTAGCCAATCCGTCTATTGTATGAGAAACGACATCATTTATCGGGAGAAAACGTATCCTAAGTGTTGATTAGGGATACAAGACATCTCTCAGTCCGAATAACCTGACCTTTCACATTTTTAAACGCATTGTACAAACACGAACCATTTACAAATTTGTTGTAGTATAGATAGATAGATATTATAGCCCATAAACGTCCCACTGCTGGGCTCGGGCCTCTCACTATATGGGAACGGACAGTGTACCCGCCACGCTTGTGCAAGGCTTGGCAAGTTTGACACATCGGTTATGTCGATGTACAGGTTTAATCACGATGTTTTTTTCCTTCACCGTTGTTAGCACATGGTAATTGTATCAATATACCCACAACATAGGGGCCTAAGTGGTGGCCAGGATTCGAACCCACGCTCTTTGACTTTGGCATTTTGTTTACAGCATAGCAAATAATGCCGTTAATAATATAGCTACATTAGGTTATATACATATGTTATCTGTCAATGTTTAACGTCATTAACAGGTAATAAAAATGTCGCATCACAACTTACACACTGACACTTAAGGAGGAGAACCAATTGTTGGTCACAGAGAGGAAGGTTTTGAGGAAAATTTTGGGCCCAACAATAAAAGGAGATGGCAGCTGGAGGGTCAGAACCAACTCCGAAATAGAAGACCTCATGGCCGAGCCCAACATAATTGGGGAGATAAAACCTCGCCGTCTCTGCTGGCTCGGTCATGTAGAACGGATGGAGGAGGATCTGGGATTGAAGAAAGCATACTTGGGACGAACAGTCGGTCGGCGACCGGTTGGTCGTCCCAAATATCGCTGGGAGGATAGAGTGGAAGCTGACCTGACCGCACTACAAGCCCACAACTAGCAAGACGCTGCGCAGGACAGTGAAAAGTGGCGTGCTCTCGTTTCGGAGGTCCAGACTCACTTTGGGTCGCTGATCCAACGGAGTTAGTAGTTAATCGCGTCACAAATAACGCATTAAACCCATCGCTACATATGCGTAAAACAATCTCAGATGGAAATAAATTTAAAAAATGTTAACCTGAAATCTGGTTTCCTTGGTAACAGTCCCGTAAGGTATGCCAGAGTATTGTCGGTAGGAGCCGTCTGGTGCCACCAATCCTCTCAGCTCCCCGTTGCTGACCAGGACAGTCGGGGTCGGCTGCCGCACAAGCCTTGCAGCCCATAACGACCACAGCACCAACCACTTTGTACTTACTATCATTTCACTACTTCCTATTCTTGACCAGGGCTTGAAATATCGATAAAAATGTGGTATCGTTATATATGCTAATTTCAGACAACGGTAAAAAATAAAACTCATCGTTATTTCTAGCCATCTTATCGGTAATGAAATGAAATGAAATGAAATGAAATGAAATGAAATGAAATGAAATGAAATATTTATTCTTGCATAAATGTAGTTGTATACAGGTGTTATTCTTAGAAATACATGGTTCAGTACATTTTACCAGTTTCACTGGTGTGCAAGTAGCAAGATCTTAATCGTCATTATTTAAGTAGTTAGTTCCTATTTATTCTCTTAAATACCTTTTATGTAACCTGGATAATATTTATAAATCTTTTTTTAATTAAATTGTTATTCCAATCTGTGTATGTCAATTTTTTTAATATCTTTAATTAAAATATTATTATTAATTATGTATTGATATTATGTTTCAAATTTGTCATTAAGGAATTCGTTTGTGGAATAATATGATTTGTCTATTAACAATTTCTCTAGTCTGGTTTTAAATATATTTAATGGTATTGTTTTTAACGGTTTTGGTAGTTTATTAAATATTGTAGGTGCCATTACGTAAACACTCTTTTCCAACAGTGCCGTATTATATCTAATAGGTTGGGGAAAAAGTCTTTTCGCATATAGTATGTATGAACTTGTAATAAGATCTCTTTGGTTATACCATTTGTATCTGGCTGGTTTTGGTATCATTAAAAAGTTTTAATTTTAAAGAAGACAATCCCAAATTCAAATTAGGAAAATGCGTGATTTTCATTTGTTTTTCTTATTGTTAAAATGAGAGAATCTAATGAACAAATTCGATAAATTTTAAAATTTTACTATAAAAAAGGTAAAAATGCAACACAAGCCGCGAAAAAAATTTGTGATGTTTATAGACCTAATGCAGTATCTGTGAGAGTAGCGCAAATTTGGTTTAAGCGTTTTCAATCCGGAAATTTTGATATCAAAGATGCACGTCGCTCTGGTCGCCCTGTTACGGACAAAATTGATGCAATTTTTGAAAAAGTGGAGCCAGATCGGCATGTTAGTAGTTACGATGTAGCTGGAGAAATGGGAATTGACCACAAAACAGTTTTAGCACATTTGAAAAAAGCTGGGTACACAAAAAAGCTCGATAATTGGGTGCCTCGTGAGTTCACTGAAAGAAACCTAATGAACCGTGTACTCATTTGTGATTCATTATTACGACGTAATGAAACCGAACCATTTTGAAGAAGCTGATAACTGGTGATGAAAAGCGGATCGCGTACGACAAGAACGTGCGAAAAAGATCCTGGTCAAAGGTCGGTCAGGCTTCACAGACTGTGCCAAAACCCGCGTTAACTCGCAACAAGGTGATGCTGTGGGTATGGTGGGATTGGAAGGGCATTATTCATTATGAGCATGTTGTCGCAGTTTTTTGATCAGAAGCCCCAAAATTTTTATAGCAATGGGATCACGTCCCTACCTACAAGATGATAAAAAGTTATCCAACAGAATGGCACCTACATACTTTAGTCAAATGTAAATGAACTTTATAAAAAAACCGTTTGAATTTTTATATAAAATGCGAAGAAACTTTTTCCCCAACCTAATATTAACACTGAATACATTTGATTCCCTTTTTCTCAAATTTTCATGTCGTGGCGGTTTTATTTTAAATAGATGGGGATTTATTTTAACGAACTGTGCAATCTCGTATATATACAGACAGGGCAAGGTTAAAATTTTTAATGATTGGAAATGAGTCTTGCAACTGTATCTGGGACCCAAATTACATATGGATCGTATACATTTCTTTTGTGCTATAAATATATGATTTTTGTCTGTGGAATTACCCCAAAATATAACTCTATACCTTAGTATAGATTCAACATAGCTATGGTAAGCAATCAATACAGTATCTCGATTTACAAATATTGAGAGTTTATAAAGAGCGTACGAAAAACTGTTTTTTTTTTACATAATTGTTCAACATGTGTTTTCCACGTAAGTTTATTATCAATAAATAATCCTAAAAACTTTGTGTGGTCAACTCGTTCTATTAATGTATTATTGTACGTAATATTCAAATTGTTTTTATTATTGTTACGCTGACTGAAGTGCATAATATGTGTTTTTTCTAGGTTTACGGTTAAATTATTAGACTCAAGCCATTCTATGGTTACTTTTAGAGTATCATTTATTTATTTAGTGTAATTATAGGTTTCATCAGATTTAATTACAATAGTGATTATCATCTGCGAATAATATAGTAGGATGATTTAAATTTTTTGGGAGGTCGTTTATATAGACCAAGAATAGTAAAGGTCCCAGGACGCTTCCTTGGGGCACTCCATTCCAGATTATTCTAGTATTAGAACAAACCTTAATCTCGCGTTTGGTTTTTAGATCAATATTATTTATTTATTATATATAACAAAATATAACGTTATAACTATTTTGTTACCATCGTTGCTCTCTTTCACTCGCAAATATTATCAAGCAGCACTGTGCTTAGAGCGCGCGTAATATTAGAGTTGTGTTTGTCGATTGTTTCAGTAATATGCAGTCGTAATCAATCCAATTCTTAAAAATGGCAACGTCGCTTGAAATAACGTAACAATTATCGGTACGTATAACGTTATATATACGGTTTTTAACGTTATATTATAACGTTAAAATCATGAAAGTTACCAAGTAGCGGTAAAAAAAGACACTGTTATAGTATCTTTTTATAAAATACCGATAATTCGGGTTAAAGATCTTTATTTCTCATAAAAGAATTTTTACAATTCACTTAAACTATGAGAACATTTATAAGTTGTTGAACAGTAAGTTGTAATTTGTAACGAGTTAGAAAGCACAAATACTAAAGTTGCAGGTAGTTTTGATTTATTTTTTGTACATACAAGTTACACGTGTTCTTTCGAACCAAAATAAACAAGGATATAGATTTCGTGGAAGCGTCATTGTGTAACTTGTTAGATTTAAAATAAAAACAAATTATAATGCATTTTTTTATATTTATCATAATAATATTTGCAGTTATTGTATATTCCGACAAATTTAATTATAACTATGTTTGGGATTATTATGGGGATGGATGAATCCTGCATTTAAAATTATCATTTATTTGTTCTTTTTTTTAAATTTACTTATCACACTGCACTGAAAACTGAGAAAACTCTGGCACAGTAATAAGTTGAAAGAAAGAAAGAAAACGTTTATTTGCCAAATGCGACATAGACAAAATAGAAAATAGACGAAACAAAATATTTTTACAGGTATATGCCGCAATTCGGCAAATGATGTTGGCACTCAGTATGCTGTGAAGAGTGTGCTATGATGTTATAGTTGTAATGTAAGGCTCTTGAATAAATATAACTTCGATCTTAAACTGACTTTTTATTTTCACTTTAGTAAGTATCTTTTTGTCGTACCAAAATGGTCTCCTCGTAACTGAATTCAAAACCCATGTCTTTTTACATTTTTAAATTCCCACCAATGAGAGCGAGTTTTATACACATCTCTCATTGTTTAGTCGTATCCTTACGTCCTGGCTAACATAGGCATATAGGCATTGATTAACAATAACAAAAGTAGATCGTTATGTAATTGATAAATTAAATTTAATTAAATAAATAAGAAAATTGAAATAGATAATTATATATAATTTATTTTATGATTAGAAATTATGATTAAACATGAATAGTAAACATAGCGTAGGTCAAAAGAATGTTGTTGCTATGTTTTTCATAAGGTAGCACTTGTCAAATGTCAAACGTCAAAAGATTGACCTTGAACTTGACCTACTAAACCTACTTTTGTTTATGAGAGTTAGATTAAAATACGAGTTTTATTTATAGCGAAAGTTTCTAATAGAAATGAAATGAAATCTAAGAAATGTATAAGCAAATAATTGAGTTGGAAACGCGAGCGTGTGGTAACCAGGATAAACGTGTTAAATGCATTCACTACATCTGTGTCGGAAGAATTTTCGGCACAGCACTGATTTTCAGTGCCCGCTACGGAGTCAAAACATATTACTTAGAGACCCGTTTGAAAATAATTATTTAATTTAGTCATAGCCAACTGGAAAGAAATTTAACCATAAAAATAATACGGGTTGTCTGGAAGAGATCGCTTCTTAGCGATAAGACCGCCCATTGTGCACATTTAGAATATTTTTAGGCTATAAGGTTTTCTGTAATGGTGTACAATAAAGTGTTATCTATCTCTATAATAAATAAATAAAAATATTGATATATAATAAGAATGAAAAATAGACAATAAAGTGATATTATATACACTACAGTTTTTTAATATACATAGGTATATCCATAATTGTATATGCAATTAATTAATTTGTGTTTAAACACAAATAATATAAAAAAAAAATATTAACAGTACGAACGGACAGTATACCCGCCACGCTTGTCCAAGGCGGCTTGGCAGGTTTGACACATCGGTTGCATCACGATGTTTTCCTTCAACGTTACTAGCATGTGGTAATTGTAACAATATGCATATTAGGTCAGAAAACTGCCTAAGTGGTGCATGCGTTCCGGCCAGGATCGAACCCGCGCCCTTTGAGTTTGGGACGCCTGCGCTAGCCATTACGCTACACGACCTACACACATACACATCACATAATCTTAGAATACAGATACATAGTAGTTGAGTGAAAACTCATTTGCTGAAATTGCGGCGTACATCTTCCGAAAATTTATTTCTATCTTTTTACTATGATTTGTAAATTAGTGTAGCTACGTCACTATTTCTTCAAATAAAATCTTTTGTTTTCTAATAAAATATTCTATAAATACAACTTTATATTCGACGGCTACTGTGGTTGAGGGGGCTAAGCCTTTGACGGCCTACCTCACTGCGACGCAGAGGCTCCGGGTTCGATTCTTGCTATGGTAAATTTCGGAAACGAATTTTCTCCGTTATTTACTATGGGGTGGGTGTTTGGGATTGGCCCCAGAGTAGTCCGTTGTATATTACCCATAACACAAGCGTAACTTGCTTAATTTAGGGATGTACAATATGTGTTTATCTGCCGATTATTACTATACTAGCTATGCCCGCGCAGAGATAACCGGGGCCATCACCCTTCTCCCTCATGACTGCCCGCCGGCCTTGCACATCATAAATGCTCGCGCAGTACTTGATCATTATTTTGCTGCGATGTTATTTTAAAACTGCGATATCTCCTAAGATATTCATTGAAATAGAATAATGTAAATGGCAATTTTGTTTTAAATTAAGTACTTGTGATGAATAACGTATTTATTTGGATAAGGATTAATATCATGTTTATAAAAATACCTTCGCAAGTAATGCATTATTTTACAACAAATTTGGTTGGCATAAAAAAGGTTATAGTGAGCTAACCTTAACAGATAGACATATCCTGTTGTGGATTTATTTTAACTTTTAAAGGGGAACAATTCCGTCACAAATGATTTTTGCGAAACTTTAACCGTTTACGCGGCGCACGCAGCGGAAGCTCTCAAAAGGAAAAAAAAACCCGATTTAGAAACATTCTTTATTGGTGTTCCGCTCCTATTGGTCTTAGCGTGAAGATATATAGCCTATAGCCTTCCTCGATAAATGGGCTATCTAACACTGAAAGAGTTTTTCAAATTAGATCAGTAGTTCCTGAGATTAGCACGTTCAAGCAAACAAACAAACTTTTCAGCTTTATATATTAAGTTTATGATTGATATAGTTTGACAGTAAGCGATGTAAGTATTGACCTTTATTTCACGGTTAGAACTTTGATCACGGATATAATAGCACAATAATAATATAAAATTAGCAATTTTCAATAAAAAAATCTAAACAACATTAACAATTTACACTAGAATGTGAGTGAATTATACGTATAGATTGCGCGTGTTTGTATTTAAAACTGACTTATTGAAAAATATTATACTATAGATAACACTGAGAAATAAATAGAACACACGTCTGTCCTGCGGCGTACACAGATATATTTTGTACAAAAAGTAGTTATATAAAGTAATTAATTCATAATTCTGAGTTCTTCAAGCATAATATGATAGTCTGTTTGTTAATAACAATGATGAATAGTTTATACTTTAAATGTGTTTATTGTGTCTACATTTTTACCATAATCATGACAGAATTATAATTCTTTATAACTAGATGTGTCTGCAACTTCCTTCGAATAACTGGCCACCTTTAGAGAATCGCTTTATTCGTAAAATTGACACATGTCTAAATATACTGGTAATTGCAAGATTTAGCATAATTCCACTTTATTTTGACACTTGTCATGTGCGTTATATACGAATAGTTAAATATATACGGTCTTATTCATTATGAGTAAGTTTGTAGGCTTCTTTCTAACTCAATATGAATAAGACCGATAGATTCGTTTCGTACGATTAATACGTCAACGAATAGCTAAATACAAATATTAACACGTGGAACATAGAAATAAATACATAAAATAACATCAGACTAGTAAAAAACAAATAAGCAAAATCATAAGAAAAAGTCAGAGAATGCCGACAAATGAAATAAAAATTTGCAGTAAAACTTGCTATGTAATTACAGTCTTGTGTCAAGTCATTTTAGAACGAAAAGAAATGCACATCTTTCTATCGGTTAGAAGTACTGACCGATAGATGAGCGAAAAGTTCCCTAGACCGAATAGTACTATTAAGACGAACTAGTTCAGTGACCAAGTTGAACTAGAAAAGAGCCGCTCACTGGTTGAGGGAGTAAGCTTAAGACTATGAACTTTCACAGGCGAAAAAGGTCATCGATAAGTACGCGTACTTGTTCGCGCGTATCGCCGGTGAGGTTTTTTTTATGATTGCTTGTAGGCAAACTGGCAAACCGTCTACTTAATGGTACGTGGTTGTCGCCCATGGAAATCTGACATACTAAGGGAGCTGATGCGTTGCCTACCTCGTTGAGACTAAGTATCTGTTTACGCCCTTTTGAAGAGCCTCGTATTGTGGCGTTCTGGGAAGACCGCGGGAGGTCATTCCACAGCTTGCTTCTGTGTAGCATGAAGAAGCGTGCGTTACGTAGGTACAGTGGATGACTTCCAGGGGCTCAATTCTACAATTACTATCTCGTTAAAATCGTCGTACTCTATCGTTTCAATCGTAAGTTTGCCTGATTTCAGTAGTCTGTGATTTTTTTTGCATGAGTTCCGTAGACAGGCAGACGGCCTACTGGATGGAAAGCGGTTACCATTGTTTATGGACATATGAAACACCAAAGGTGCTACAAATGCGCTGCTGCTCTCTTAAGGGAGATTGGAACTAATGACGGAACACAACTCAAGGTTGTTATGGCAGCATACTCTAGACTCTAGAGCAGGAGTGGTAGTCATCCAGTCGGGCAAACACCCTACCACCTGGCTGTGGGTTGTTTTGTTGCCTCTTACGACAGGCCGCCCGGCCGCGGGAAATTGTATTCTTTCTCCGTTCCTGCACGGATAGATTGAATCCCAATGGCGTGTTGTATGTTGTATGTTTAATATCTTGGTAGCTGTTCAATAATCTGCCATGCCAACATCGAGAAGATATTGTGGATTTAATAGAATACAAATTTTTGATACACCGCAATGGAATTGTAGGTTTAAATATCTTCACAAGTGCCAGATACTAAAATAGCAGAATTGGGCCTCTGGTGTCGAGGAGGTGTGGATGAACTCCCAATCGTCGGCGAGTGGTGCGTCGGTAAAATGGTGACATAGGCGATGCATAGACGGTAGAACTCGCTTAGAGCACCAACGTATCTTCTTAGGCTGAGAGACTAAGCCAGAATTATATTATTTAAATCGGTAAACTAATTGTTTATTCTCATTTTTAGGGTTTATTAATAGAACTACAATAATATAAACTTAAAAATAAACTACACACTATATAAAAACTAAATAAAAAAGGGAAAAAATCCGAAAGATAACTTATTGGTCTCAAACCACTCTCATTTACCGGGAACGTTCCCAAAAGGCTGGCGGCGTTGCCACGTTGTATAGCAACGCTTAATCTTTGGAGCAAAATAGACGCCAGGCTTTGTTTTGGTCGCGTGAGACGTCTACTAAACGTTTGGCGACGTCACAGTAGACTTTTAGAGCATATATGGGCAACAACCGGCCCGCGGGCCAGATACAGCCCTCGAGACATTTTAAGAAAAGCCAATTAAAAAAATATTACATTAGGTACTTATACTCACGGGAGTGACAGTGAGGCGGCAAACATCAAATCCTTTGATGTTTGCCTCCTCACTCTTTGATAATCACCGCCACTCGGCTTGCTCGATCGAATTCTTTGAGGTTTGCCGCCTCACGGGCGATACACCAAAAGATTTATTGCTTCTCAATTATTCTAAACTAGTTTATTTAAAAATATTATCACTACTTTAAAATGCACTAAGTACTTTTAAACGTGGCCCGCGAACGTATTTGCACGCTAAAGTTTGGCCCTCAACATATCAAAGGTTGCCCATACCTGCTTTAGAGCGTTAGGACCCCACGGGCCCAGAGTTTATTTATTTAGTATTTATTGTATGATAATTTTATTCACAAATTACACAAAATAATAGAATCAAGCATTCATTAAATTAATTAAAACTGGTGGTTTTGACGAGCATAATTAAAAACGTTTTTATAATATCCTTGAAAAACATGATTATAATTTCTTTAATGAATATTTGTTTGTTTTCATGGCGATATTGGCAAATTTAAAATCTTTATAGTATCGATGTTGGAAACACCAAGAATGGATTGACTTGTCACATAAATTTACTCCTATTTTTTATTGCGAATCTGGAAAACAGGCAGACAGACGAGCTAATAGTAAGTGGTTGCATCACCAGGGTCGAGGCCAACGTGTTGCCAACCTTTATCATGGGATAGGGGGATGAGGTAGACGGATATGCAGGTAACAGTGTAAATGAAATAAATTAATAACAACTAGGACTAAGCTAGTAAGCTATCGTTTTAGTGAAGAATGTGACGGAATAAGATAATTCTTATGCACCAGAGCAACTTCAAACCAGTCCCGGGAAAATTTGCGCGGGATTCCCGGGATAAAAATATCAAACATTTTATTATACAAAACTTGCTATCGGTTAGTGAAAACCACATCGAAATCAGTCCACTAGTTTTAATGTGAATCCCGAACAAACAGACAAGAAATCTAAAAAAATTAAATCCGTTCAGCAGTTTTCACGTGATGCTCCAACAGACAGACTGACGAACAGACAAAAATTCTAAAAATTACATTTTCGGAATCTCTCTTATAGTCGACGCATTATGAACTGAGGCTTCGGGTCATAAATCATATTTATCTGTCTGTTTCGCACTTACAGGTCTTATGGAGAGGTGTAGTGATGTGCGTAAAAATTGTAGAGGTGCATATCGATCGTACGTACGATCGATATGCACCGATCCGATCCGATCCCCCGATTTTACACTCACTCACACACACACACACACACACACACACACACACACACACACACACACACACATATATATATATATACATATCCCTATTAATATTATAAATGCGAAAGTAAATGTAAAGTATATAAGCTGGACTATAGGAGATGTTTGTTTGTTGTTAGTATTTAAGTAAAATTGTTTTCAATTTGTTTTATAAGGACAATAAGAAGTTATTTATTTGGGTCATGTTATGTATTTTTGTCAGTTCTTGACACAGCATAATGCTGAGTTACCAGCGTTATTGCCGTGAGTGTTATGTACATTTCTCTTATAAATAGTTGTACATTGTATATATTCTGTTAATTTATTATGTTTTTTAGTTTTATATGCATTCATTCGCGACAATAAATATTTTTTCTTTCTTCCCTTCTTTCTTTCTAGTAACTCTGTCTGTCTGTCTGTTCCGTTTTCACGGAAAAACTACGGGACCGATTTTTCTGAAACTCAGTATATATATTTTCGATGCCGAGGATGGACATAGGATACTTTTTATTCCGAAAAATGGGATATTTAAAATAAAAATATATTTGTTTCTGCATTTGTTACGGAAAAACTATTGGACGGTTTTGGCTGAAATTCGATATATATGTAATTTTAATACCGAGGGTGCACAAGGAATACTTTTCATTACGGATAATGGGATAGATTTATGTAAAGGTTATCCCAACAAATAGGACAGGTTTTGTTTTTTTTGTGATTTAATATTTTCGTCATTTTGGCCATTTTGGTCATTTTGGACGTTATGACCATTTTACCATATATATATGGTTGGTGGTGTTGTGAGGAAGTGCACACAAAGGTGTGTCTTGGTTTGTTTGTGAAGTGTGCGTGTAATGCAATGCGGTGGTAGTGCGCGTTGGTGTGAGTATGTGTATAAGTTTTGTTGTTGGTTGTGTGTTTGTGACTTTGTGTGGTGTTATAATTTATCGGGATATGTTATTAGTTATGTTTTTACTGAGCGTATTCATTAGTAGCGCAGAGTCATTCGTTGGTATTTTTCCCTGATAATCTGTTTATTCATAAAGCAGTGAACAATGAACAATGTTAATAAATTTATTTATTATTAGGGTTTATCTACAAATTACGTACACGTATTTCATGACTTCTGGACTCCTCCCCTGTGCTTGTCACGAAATTCAGACCCCCCCCCCCCTCCCACTCCATGTCAACAATATTAAATCCTAAAATAATATTTGAACAAAATGGCTAAATAACAAATAAAAAGCATGTATTAAATAACATATAACAAGAAAGAGTTTAATCATTTCGCGAAATTTCTATAATACAGACGTTATAAACGTATGTAACAACAATATACGAGCAAAAGAAACTAGTTTTAACACTGTAAACAGCAATAATTGACCTGAATAGCATAACAGTTTTAAAACAGGTCTCGCGCGGTGAGCCGAAACGTCATTCGGTAACAAACAACAAAATAAATTGAACGTGTTTTATACGATATTAACTGTTGAAAGCAGCAGTCTGTTATTGAATTATCGGCTTCGAAGTGATTTGGTCTTCTGTAATCTACATTCTGTCGTAAACAGTGCGAAATCTTTGAAAAATTGTAAAAGTGCATTTGAGGTTATGTGTAACAAATGTCAAATGGTGAGGTTATGTTTTAATTAAAGTTTCAAATAAACCGGCACGACGTCAAAAAGGGTTTTTTTTTTAAATCAGGTAATCGCCTGAGTTTTATCCAGTAAATTATTTTAGTATAATTCATAATGTTTAATATTATAATAATTTGGAAACTTTTCCAACAAGTGACAGTAGTTTTGTACTGATCTTTTATTTAAAATTAGTATTTTCGTATAAATAGTTGCTTTTATTAATAAGACAGTTTTGTTTATATTTTTTAAAAACTAAATACCGAATGATAACAAACTTGATAGCAAAACATTATGCAAAAACCAACACTTACATAAATAATTCTTTATTATATCTATTATTGGACAACACAATACTATTATATTATATTCTACTCATAGTCCCTCAATACTATAAGTAGAATACTGAGCCCAGATCACGGTCTTATTTAAAAAAAAAATATTTTTAATGTTTTTCGTCACTAACAATTACAATCTAGCTTTATTATTTAATTGCCTGCTGCACTCAGAAAGCCCAAAGGAGTATTAATTAAAAGAGCATCATAATTAAAATTAGTCTAAATAATGTTTACATTGTCATCCTTAGACGTCAAATAAATACTTACCTAGGTAAAAAATATAATGAGAAACTAAAGAGGCGCTGTTAATTACGCCATTATCAGATTCTGAGTGTGAAAGTAAATGGTTTATGACCAGTTTCAGCAGAATTTTTAGTGGGTATATAAAATATTCTTCAACAACTTTTTGTTCTTCGATTGTTGCTTTTAGTTGCATGTTCTATAATAAATTATTATTGAAAATTAACATTGTAATTGTTCTTGTAACATGATGATTATTTCTCATCGTACTAGCAACGATTATGGCTAAATAAATGGGCTAACTGTGAAGTGATGTTGTGAATTACAAATGTAATGGTAGCGTAAATTCTAATTGGACCTTATAACAATGGATTAAAGTATTATTTTTAGTGTCTTTTTCATGTTTCGTCTACGAGGTCAATGTTAGAATTGTTAATGTATTCGTGCTAAATATTTTATTGAATGTTAAATTCTGCTTTACTATCTCGTCAAAATCTCCGGACAATATCATCTCAGTCGTAGGTTTGCCTCATTTTGGTATTCTGAAAATCTATATTTGTAAATATTTATATAGTGTGGGGAAGTACGTCAGTGGGTGAACTCCGTACATCTCTCGTTATTTTCGTGTTTGAATAGCTGTGACGAGAACAAATTGGTCAGCAAAGTTGAGACACCATTCAACACTATGTTCGAATTGCAGTTGGTGTTAAATGGCTTGCCGCATTCCAGCAAACAAGCTTTACACGCGATGTATTGCTGTGCGGGAATTATATCCAACACGACGCTGATTTTCAGTGCAAACGTTCTAATCTGTTCTTGTTTTTATAGAAAATCTAAATTAAATTTTTAGATCAACGTCTTATTTTTTTAAACATATTTTTTATACTTGAATCTGTCATAAATTGAAAGTCCAATTTCTGCATCTGTCATAAATTGAAAGTCCTATTTCTGAATCAGTCATAAATTGAACGTCCTATTTCTGAATCAGTCATAAATTGAACGTCCTATTTGTGAATCAGTCATAAATTGAAAGTCCTATTTGTGAATCAGTCATAAATTGAAAGTCCTATTTCTGAATCAGTCGTAAATTGAAAGTTCTAAACTATTTTTAATTTGATGAAATTAATGGTTACTTTAGTTTAGTTACCAAAATGATGATAACGTTGAGTTGGCCGATTAATGGCCGGTTCCTATATGTTACTGTTCACTCACTTGCTATACCATCGGCTGAATTTCGACATTACTTGTATGCTTATGTAAAATTTTAATCGATATTAAGGCAAATGAACGGTCGGTAAGTTATAGAAAACGGCAATAAAAGGTCAATTTAACTTGTTTTGGATATTAACTTTTTGAAGTCGTTAATAAATATGAAGGTATTGTCCACCTTGACACATTGGTATTTTAAACAAATATATTAGGGCAGAATGGTAAACCTCTTTTAATTATGAATAACAAATTTATATACATACATATGTTAAAAATGAGTCACAAGTAGTGGGTCTATTATGGAGACCACAATAACAATTAGTAATTATTTTTCTATCATCGGTATTCTAATATATCTTTGTTTTTCTTTTGGAGCACCTAATAATTATGTTTATGCAGGGTACAACAAAAATCTTGAATCAAGTACTAAAGAGGATAGATTTGTATTTTTGTATGTTTGTAACGAATAAACATAAAAATTACTGGACCGATTTCAGAAACTCACTATTCGAATGCTACAATATTTATGATTAATATAGGCTGTATAAAAATTAGGGATCCCTACTAAAACTTCAATAATCTAACCCATCAATCTAAGCAAAATACTTGGCGCTGGAATCGGGTTCTACGATTTTGAAGATATTGTTACGAGCTACAGGACTCGAATTAAAAATGCCGTTGGAACTACTACGGAATTTATTAGAACTGTACAAACACGTATAAAACAAATACAAATAAAACTGGATGCAACCAGTTCACACTGCACGATTCAATATAATTCGAACGCGCAAAGTCCGTTGTCTATATCGCTAATCGAGAGTACTAGAGAACGTCTTACTCGTTTCGTAGTCGTCGCTTGACTACCCCGCCCCTCCATTCAGGCATCGTCTTACACTAACTACACAGTACAAAGAAATTGGAGGCACACACTGAGTTTCTAAGAAATATTAATTTGCACACCTGCGAACGTCCACAAAGTCGAAAACAATAACAATAGGGATAAGTTCGACGCTAATTATGGTTATAAAACAAGTAAAAAGACAATATCACGTTTTTCTTAACTACAAATTCAAAAGACAAAAGAGTTCCTTAATCCGGGAGGACAATAAGCTGCGCTTACAATAGGCTGTACGGCTTAGCTTTGACGGCATGTAACAATATTTTATGTGTGATTGATTGGGTCCCGGGTTGGTTTAGATTCACAATTAGACCCGAAGACCGCAAGTTAATACGAAGATAAAATATGGTTGAATGCCACTGTTTTTCTTTTCAATTTGTCCTAATTTATTTACTTAAATTTCAGAAATGCATTATCTGCGGGCTTATAAAATGAAATGAGTAATTAATAGAATGCTGTTTTATCGACAAATCGCTGAACGAATACGATACATGTTAAAGTAAAGAGAACTGTTTTACCAACACGAACACGTTTATAAGACTACCTACTATTTATGTATTGGAAGAAATTCGATATTTAATTAATACATGCCAAATGAAATATGTGGTTGAAGACTAAATGGGTAGTCCTTTGGTCTTTATGGGCTGCAAGATTGGTACCACAGCCTACAGCAATTGTTCAAGTCAGCAACGGAGAGTTGAGGGGTCTGATTGAACCGGATGGTTCTCATCGGCGGTACACTGGGATACCTTACGCAACTGTGACTCCCGAGGAAAGATTTCAGGTATTTATTTTTGTACCCTAGTAATTATATTCCAGACAGAATACAGCAGACAGGAAAGCGTTTACCATCACCAATGGACATTTGCAAAATCAAAGGTATTACCGATGTACTGCCTTTCAGAATGGTGCAGATACTTACCGGGCATGGTTGCTCTGGTAAGTATCTGTACCATATTGTGAGGTGGGAGTCGACCCCGGACTGTCACGAATGCGGCGCGCCATACGCTGGAAGATTGTGCCGCATGGGGACCCCAACGGCATGATCTGATGTCAATCATCGGTAGGGATCTCTCGCTATTCAGCGTGGTCGACTAAATGCTACACAGCGAGTCGGATTGGCTAGCGGTGGCCTCCTTCTGCGAGGACGTTATGTCCCAGAAGGTGGCTGCCGAAAGAATAAGGGAGGAGGATAAGCAGGCGGACCTCTGTCGCAGACAACGAACAGGGGTTCGCAGGCGGCGCTTTGCTCATCTCCTCCCAATAACGTAGTGGGACTGGTAGGTCAGGGGACCCTCACAACGAGCCATACCCAGTGCCGTGGGGTGTTCTAGCCCCCCCTCCTTGTCGGCTTGCATCAAGGTGTCACGGCAGGCATACCTATGGTTACGGTCCCGTGGCGCCTCATCATGAAGCGGAGGGACGCTGGAAGGTTTAGTGGGTATTCTGGCGGTCGGTGCTTGCAAGCTCTAATGTGAAGCTTGTGTGCAACACCGACAGCCGGTAGCCACATATACCTCTTTGGTGGCCTCCCCCGGGGCCTGAGGATATGCGCAAATGCATTCCCCCAGCGTTGACAAAAAAAACCGCTCTTAGGACGCATTGTAACCCGGCCACTGGTGCTTGAATTGAATTCAAATTTGTTCTGGCGACATACTTCAGACTAATTCTGCTATTACCATCTCGTCAATAAATTCGGACACTGTCGTCTCAATCATAGGTTTGTCTGATTTCGGTATTAAATATTTATAATATATATTGGGAAAAAAAAATCTAGTATAACTCTACCGCGACGATATCGAGAAGATATTATGGATTTAGTAGAATAGAATAGCAGAATCCGCCCCAGGAGTATTCGCCATTCAAGTGGATAAATTTCTTACCACCTAGCTATGGGTTGTTTTGTTGCCTCATACGAAAAGCCATTCGGCCATTATCACAGGGGTCCATCAGCATTTGGGGATGCGGTGGAACTAACCTCTGTTGGTGAAGTGGGTCACTCTGCTTCCCAAGGTGACAAGGTTTAGTAGTGCAGTTGAGAACGTCTGTATCAGAGTCCAACACGAGCCATGCGGCGCTTAATCTCGCCGCGTAAGGTCTAATCCTCACAAAGGGCCCGGTATTGTACGAAATGTATTCCCCTGCTTCAACATCAAAAAAGTCATTCGGCCAGAGGAATACATCCTTCTTATGCACGATAATAGAAGGTAAAGCAGAAGCAAGAAGAGGAAAAGGAAGGCCGAAGCGAGCATTAATGGATTAAATCAAGGAAAAAGTGGGGGTCGTGTCGTTAAAGAAGTGAAATAGCTCACCTATAATAAAGAGAATTGGGGGAGGCTCCACCGATAAGAGCAAACGATAGATGGAGATAGATAGATATTTGTAATATATGAAAAAAGACGAAAAAAAGCTAATTTAAATTAAAAGTAACAAGTCTGATTCCAAGACTGAAGTCTAAGTAGTTTGTATAACAATTTTTTCATAAATCTTATAAATGTATATTTTTATAAATAAAATGTAATCAATAAGTGCAGTGTGTAATATATAGACTTCGTTGTTCCTTACAACAAGACCGCAGCAATAATTTGCAGCGGTGTAATTACTGGTGCGGTTTGCGGCAGATATGGTCGGCAATTTATACGCAGCGCCTGATTTCTAGTCCATCGTGGCGGCGTAACAAGACTTGCGGTTTAGCCTGGACAGTTAACAGGGATGTGTACCCTAAACCGCATAGAATTACTTAAACACATAAACAATATCCAAGAGCAAAGGTTGGTCCTTTGTGTCCTTTCAAGGAATAACAGATGTCTGCTAATTCTCTCATGGTGTTATAATATAATAAAAAATACTAAATAAATCTATCTATAATATCATAACATTCTAAACATGCCGTCCCTGATCATTGAAGCTATTTAAAAAAAAAAAACAACTGGCATGAACTATATAAACGACGAAGAACACGGTGCATTTTTTAGATTTCTTGTCTGTTTGTTCGGAGTTCACATAATAGCTACTGGGAAAATTTCAATGTGGTTTTCGCTGCCCGACAACACATTTTTAGACTTAGCGCTACTTTCTATCCTGGGAAACCCGCGAAAATTTTGTGGGAAGGATTTAAAATGGCCAGAATAGAAAAAAACGAACTCCAATGTGATTTTTACTGATCGATAGCAAATTTTATGTAATAAAATGTGTGATACTTTTTATTCCGGGAATCTCTCGAAAAACCGTCCCACTGCTGGGCTTGGGCCCAGCATGGGCTTATGGGCTGCTATTATGCTTTTATAGTCACTAGGATATGCCCGCGACTTTGTCCACGATTGACTTGAAATTACTGCGGAATTCCCGAGGCACAAAGAGCCGCATCTATCGTTTTAATCATAACTGTGTCGGAATAAGTTATTTTTATGCACCCAAATAACCACAGACCGCCCCCGGGAAAATTCGGGATAAAAAATATCACACATTTTATTACGTAAAAAATTCTATCAATCAGTGAAAATATCACAGTGTATTTTGAAAATTCCCAGAAATTCCCAGGTTAAAAAGTAGCGCAGATTTTAAGTTTAAGGACGTCGATCAGGGAAAACCGTATCGATATTAGCCCATTTGTTTTTTCGTGAATTCCGAACAACTAGACAAACAGACAAGAAATCTAAAAAAAATGCAGGGTATTCTCCATAGTTTATATAGTGTTCCAGTGGTTTTTTTTAAATAGCTTCAACGTACAGACACGGCATGCTTAGAATTTTATAATAAGTATTACAGGTTTTCAAGACAAAGAGCCTAAGATAGATACATATGAAGTAAAATAATTTTTAATTACACGTGTTGTTGGGGAGTTTTTGCAGCTTATTCTCCTTAAACAACGATAACACGTTGAGAAGCGGTCTATGTAGAACAGGAATTATACTTAAATTTTAAATTACATGAAGTTAGTATGAATATTTTTTTTTAATTTGAATAGAAATTTTTAAAGAAAGTACTTTTTAACATTCTTTATATAATTAATATCTTTAACCGGAAATCGTCGCTTAGTATTGTATATTGGGAAACTTTACGATTTCAATGTGTTACCATAGATAACTAATTCGTAAATAATTTGTCACATTTCAGGCACCAAAGCCACTTCCAAAATGGAGGAAAATCTTCGATGCTTATGACGAGCATATCCGTTGCATACAGCGCTTTACGAAGTCTACAATCTTAGGCAAGGAAGATTGCCTTACACTTAATATTTATACCCCACTTGAAGTCATAGAGCCTCTTCCAGTCATGGTCTTCATTCATGGAGGAGGTTTTAGGGATGGTTCTGGGACACCTTTCATCTACGGGCCGGATTATTTAATACAACATGGAGTGATCCTCGTTACTTTTAATTACAGAGTTGAAATCCTTGGATTCCTTTGTTTAGGGATTAAAGAAGCTCCTGGCAATGCCGGACTTAAAGATCAAGTAGCCGCATTGAGGTGGATCAAAGAAAATATTTCTCAATTTGGAGGTGATCCTGATAATGTAACTATCTTTGGAGAGAGTGCAGGTTCAGCTGCTGTGTTATATCATATGTTATCACCGTTATCAACTGGATTGTTCCATAAAGCAATCATGCAAAGTGGTTCTGCAATGTCACCATGGAGTTTGCAGTTTGAGCCCTTAAAAATAGCAAGCAGGTTCGCCAAGCATTTGGGACACAATACTGAAAATCCTCATGAAATTATCAAAATATTTAAAAAAATACTGCCAGAAAAACTAATGAGTACTAGGATACCAAGAAATGAAGGTGACATTGTTCTATCAGAAAACATTTTCGTACCATGTATTGAGAAGGAAATAAAAGGGCTTGATCAGTTCCTAATAGATTCACCGTATAATTTGTTAAGTAAAGGGAGATACAATAGAGTTCCTATTATAATAGGTCATAATGATGCAGAAGGACTTATGTTCGTCGGCAAAGAAAACGATACGACCATAGCTCAAATGGATTTTTATAAGGCTTTACCAAGAGATCTCATATTTCCAACAGATAAGGAAAAAAGACACACAGCTAACATATTGAAAGAACTTTATATGGGTGATAAAATAATTTCAAAGGATACTTTACCTGATTTTGCCAAATATGAAGGAGATTCTAGTATAACTTTTCCTGTTTTAGCAACTATAGATCTACTATTAAATACAAATGATATACCGATGTATGTTTATAAATTTAGTTATGATGGTTTATTAAATCTAGCAAAAATTACATATGGTTTTTGGAAAGAAAGTGGAGCGACTCATGCAGATGAATTATTTTATATGTTTAAAATTAAAGCTAAATTATTAATAGCGTACAAAGAAATTGATATGATAACTAGCATGACAACAATGTGGACGAATTTTGCTAAATACGGGTAAGTATCAATTGATATTAACTCTTCTTTTACAACTAAACTTATACTTTCAATTGATATCAACTATATTTTGTTTGTTTATTCATTTTATTGTGATGTGTCGACTGTGCTAAAGTTCGCTAGAAAGTAGTTTAAGGACAACTAAGAACACTAAACTAACTAAAGTTAAAGAGAACTAGAGAACTAATCTTTTTGTAATTAGGAATGCCTTAATGGCTTAAATGTTAGTACTCTATATTTTACAACGTTAGCAATAGTTGATATAAAACTATTGAATTTCTAAACTTTCAGGTTGAAATACACAACATATTGCTTAACTCGCTTTCCATCATAAAAAAATAGCTAAATTTATTTTGAAAATTATTTTTGTTTTGTATTTGTAACTTTATACGGTTATTTGTTTGTCACGGAGTATTTTTTACAGATATTCTAGAAATTTATATATACACTAGCTGATGCCCTCGACTTCGTCCGCGTGGTGCGGTTTTTAACTATCCCACGGGAACTCTTTAATTTTTTCTGATCAAAAGTATCCTATATCTTGACCAGGGATATAAGCTACCACCATACAAAATTTCATTTAAATCGGTACAGTCGTTTCGGAGATTAGCCGGTACAAACAGACAGACAAACAGAGAAACAAAAAATTTGAAAAAATCTAAATTAGTTTATTTCATTTCTTACATCCCTCTGACTCGGTTTTTAGCATTTTTTTATTGTACAGAAATTTGACCTCTACAATTTTATTATATGTATAGATATAGATACATCGTGCCTAATTTCTTATTTCTTATCTGTTTTAGCAATCCAACGCCAGTGTTGACATCATCTTTTCCAATATGGCCTCCAGCAAGTAAAGATGATTTACAGCTCTTGGAAATAAACAGACTCTGCTCCAAAGTCCCCGTGTGGAACAATGATATAATGAAGTTTTGGAATGAAACTTACTCTAAGTATAGAAGAAAATACTAAACATAGAAGGAAACAGGAGATGGATTACTAAATAATAGTAGAATATAGTAGTGTGATGTAATGAGAAGAGGTGATAATCCTATCACAAAAATAATTTAAACTGGTAGACTGATGGTTATAAGAGTAAAGGTGGACCAAAAAATTGGGTGATTTGTGTGAAGGATGACAAAATGATTTGTAGTGCGACAGAAGATGTATGACGAAAGAATAGATGACTATGGAAGGAAAAGATGAATTGTACAGACCATAAATTATTGAGAGAAGTTGAAAGAAAAGAGAAGATACATTATTTTATACTTTAAAAGTTTACTTCTATCTAGTCTGAGCATGAATCTCTTACAGAAATCCTTTGGTTTATATTATTATAATTACCACGTGCTTACAGTGAAGGATAACAATGCAGAAACTTTGCATATTGAAAGTACTGATATAATAAAACTACGTTTTAACGGTTTTAAGCGCGGAAATTTATTTGATTTTTGTTATACCGATGTTTCGGCCACTTTTCAGTGATCACGGAAGACAAAGATGTCAAGTGTCAATGAGTATTGTTAAAGTTTTATTTAGCCTACCGCCAACTTGTTCATTTTTATTATTGAGTTTTACTTTTGTTTATGGTTAATCTAATTTACCACCGCTTCGCAACATGTTATGGCTTGAAGAGAAGTTGCAGTGCAAGAAACTCTTCAGCAAACATGCCTAGCTCTAATATTTTAATTTAATATTAAAATGGGTGGAAGGAAAAATAAAAGAAATTATCAGTCAACGTCGGAATAACAAAAATCAAATAAATTACCACGCTTAAAACCGTTAAAACTACTGATATATTAAAATCGCCACGCTTCTATGCAAGAACGTATAAGCTCAGTGTGTTATCGTCTACTTTCGTGAAATTGTAAGACCCAAGCCCAGCTATAGGACTTTTTGGGGCTTTTTATACGTCTGTTGATCTGCTGCATGTATTTAGTCTTGTATTGTGTAAGATCTATTCATGTACCTACATTTTTATTAACGAAAATAAATTGAACAATGGAGGAAGTTACATGACGATTTCCTAAGGACTCCATTTTGGCTAAAATGACAACAGAACCCTAAATAATATACCTTAGATAGACGTGTTGCAGGTTTTTCTTGCCAACATCAAATGTTTTTATTGAAAGTGATTTCCACTGGAGAACATTTTTTGAAGGTCATACATGTAAGTTAAAATTTAAGTCTACTTCCTATTCTGTATACTGCAATGGCCAACCGTGGCTAGAGCGAACCGGAATCTTCAAACGACTGGTTTAGAGTGTAACTTATATTCTCTTCTAAGACACTTTTACAAGATACAACTATAATTTTAATTTTGGGAGGCATTTCTCGATTTGAATTTAAATAAATTATAATTCTTAATATATTACGAACGACTAAAGAGGTTATTTTGTCGTTACAATATAACAGCAGTGGCCGAGAAGTTCATACTATTCCGGTCGTTTTGATACAAAAGCCTTCACAATAATCGAATTTTAAGAGACTAAAATGTCAACATTTGCAGTAGATAGTTTGAAGTCAAATTCTTCTACATCTTCAATTATTTGGGTTGAATGTGCTGATCAGCAGTTTCAAGTATTGGTAGATACAGGAGCGTTTGTGTCTGTTATTTCGTCGCGAATTGTTATCCAACTGCATAAAGAGGACAAAATTTAGCCGGTTTCATCAAAGTTACATGTAGTTGAAAGTACCACATTGAAAATCTTAGGAAGAATTCCACTTTTCTTTTCTACAGATAGAGTATTATCTAAATGTGATTTTATTGTTGTAAATAATTTACGTCTAAATTGTATTTTAGGATTAGAATTTTTATTTTCCAATTTTTACGCTGCCATTGGTTTTGAATTAAGTTTAGTCGTTATAGTACAACGCTTTACAACGTGTTGTCGCTATTTAAAGAGTAGAAGCAGCAAGAAATTCCCCAGCATCACGTCTGGATAAAAATTCCTTTACTTCATATTTATTTATCTCAAGCTTTTTTTCCACATTGTCACTTCCCTTCATAATAGTGATAGCACAAAGTGAAGCAATGGTCTTGTTAGACATAGAATAAACAACACTATTGTTCACCAAAACAAAAATTATAAAAATTTCCAACAAAACAATAGTTAATTAGTAAAACAAAAGCCGGCCTTAACCCTAAAGGCGATATCCAGGTAACCTGACTCAAAGGAAATTCGTAAATTATCTCTAATTATTATTAGAATGTCTAATAATAATGAACAAAAATAGAAAAAATGATACATTATAATCTAGTATTCAAACTTCTAACCTAGATATAATTTTTAATTTTGGCTTTAAAATATTCCTCAATAAAACTTGAAAACTGTTTAATTTCAATTTAAATACCAGTGTGTAGTATTATGACTTAGGTACCTGCGTAATTCTTTCGTAAGCAATACAGCTTACAAAGATTTTATTTGCCAAATTAGGTATGTAATAAGCCAGGAATGCTAGTCGAAGGATCTCTAATGAGATGCAATAATGGGGCAAGTTTAATGTTCCTAATGAAACGATTGTTTCTTTGCAAGAAATTTGCTACCAGGAAAGTGAAATTTAGAGATTACGGGCTAAAATGATTTTTGATACATCTATAAATCTCTTGTCCTTCTACTATAAGGAAAAGAATTAACCTATTTTATAATACCTGTGATGCAAGATGTCTGCCTTTAAAATTATGTTTATTATTATTATTATTAATTATGATGTTATGACATGGTTATCTGATATTATCAATTGGGTCAACTCTAATAAACTAATTATCAATTTGTCCAGAACAAAACTTATTCAATTTAGAACAAAACAAAGTAAAATAGATCATCTAAATATTAATCATAATAATATAAACATAGAACAGGTTAATTGCACAAAATTCCTGGGAAATCCAAATTGACGCTCATTTATCGCGGATACAACGTATTGACATGATTTGTAGTAAAATTAATAGTTTTGTTTTTGCTATTAACAAATATATCCTTATGAACGGTGTTAATGGTCTATCACGCTTATATTTGCTCATTAATCCATTACGGAATCATAATATGGGAAAAGGCCCCTGATATTACAAGGGTCTTTATAGCCCAAAAGAAATGGCTTCGTGCCATATTTGCAATGAAATGGTCAGAATCGTGCAAACCGGTTTTTAAATCTCACAATCTCCTTACTGTGGCTAGTATCTATATACTTGAAATCGCTAAGTTTATCCAATTCACTGGGTCTTTGTTTGAGGAATATAACAATGTTAACTTGAGACTTGTGACGCAAGTAAAATTAAAGATGCATGTGCCTTCTCTGGACCTCTTCAAAAGGAACAGTATTTATATGGCTCCTCTTATTTATAACTCTTTGCCAATTAATATTATAAACGTACCCTCAAGAAAATTTAAATAGTCTTAAAAAAGTGGCTGATCAAGGAGTGTTTCTATACTGTAGATGAATTTCTTAAAAAAAGTCCTTGATGTTATCTATATGGAAAATCTTATTGATCTATCTGTTATTTTTTCTCTTGACGTTAATTGTTTATATATTAACAAAAAATTCATTTTTTATTGTTATTTTTATTAGAATATTTATGTAAATTTAATTTTAATATTAAACTCATTTTGTATACCATTGTATATGGTAGAATGTACTGTGCATCTACAATTGTATAATACCTGTATAAACTACATTATTGCAAATAAAGATATTGATTGATAGATAGATAACACTTTATTGGACACCATTACAGAAAACTTACGAACTAGTATTTTTCTAATTGTGTACAAAGGGCGGTCTTATCGCTAAGAAGCGATCTCTTCCAGACAACCCGTGGGAGGAATATTGCTGATTAGGAGTGGCGATGGTGGTGTACATAATTATTGTACGATTAGTTACATTTTAATAATAAATATATAACTATACTATATATACAAATATACACATAAGTTATATACATATTGAAGATATAGTGATAAAATATATAGTTACATGCAATATAATAATTGTTTGATAAAAAAAAAAGATTTTTAATAAAATTTTGTGAGTGCACAGCCAAATTTTAGCAGTTTAATTTTATCATTTTGTGTATTAATTATAATAAGTAATTTAAAGATTTGATTTATACTGAATGTTTTATACAGAACCCAGGTATTTATTGTTGTACTTTTTAATTTTATATATAATTTTCTAGAGATAATTAATTAATCAGTAAGATATACAATTATTTTATGTTTCATTTTTTGTAGCAACTATAGATCCAAATAATTTGTTAGTACATAAAGATTGAATTGCAAGGAATAAATATCTAACCATACCGCCTCTGTCAGGTCTTGGTGGAAGAGTTAGGTTCAAGAAATGCTCATTTGAGGTTAGGGATTACATGAGTGCCAATGGTCAACATTAAGGGATGCAGAAGACTGCGCGAAGTGAAGAAGAATAAAGTCAGAAAGAGATTCCAGGTGCGAAAGTAGGCCTTTCGCAGGCAACCGGGATTTATCGCTAGAATGATGATGGCATAACGGTTGAATTGTAAACACACTAGTCGTCCACGCAATCATATATTTTCAATTTATAGTGGATTATATTTTGTTTTTGTGAACTAGATTAACTTTAAATAAAAGTAACTTACAATAAAAATACAATTTGTTTATTTTTTGTTGTAATCAAGTCATGGTATCGCCATCTCTTGTACAAATCTCAATACACATTTTTGATACATACATATTCCTTCTCTTTTTGTATAATAGTATGTATGTATATCTATCTCTGTCGCCCCCTTACAACTTGGATAACGTCGTCATTTTGTCGTCGGATTCATTTGCGGTGTTAAAAAGACACATGTAAGAAATAATAAGATTTTTGGCAAGTGCAGTGAGTTGTTGAAAAAAATTTTTTTAAATTAAATTTAATTTAATTGCGGCCGCCCTGAAAAGTGATTGTTATTGTTTGAATGATGGGTTAAAGGCTTAAAGGTGTTTCAATTTCCGTGTATGTGTGAAGTCTGCGTCTGAGAAGCCAAGGTGGACGTTCTTAGTTGACGGGTTTTGGATGAGTTTATCTAATTAATGTATTTATTTTTGTTATTAGACAAACATTTACACAACAACTGAAGCCATGAAAATTTTACTATTAGCTTCAGCGGCTTCGTGTGTATGGAATATCAGAAGGTTTTTTACCTGTGGATTCCGAGCGCACACAAATCAAAACTAAAAATAAACAAGATATAAATAGTACAAGCGATTATAGACTGTGTAATAGATCGCTGCCAGATGGGAGCGTGCACAGAAGGGTGGTTTCATTGCTGTGTTGCATAGCGATGCTTATTCGTTGCGTGGAATATGAGCCAGCCTTTCTGATCACGGGTGGCATTGAAGAGTTTCTTACAAATTTGTTATCATATATCGATAAAAATATGAGACCTAATAATTTTTTGCAATGTTGCAAATAATATTGTATGTTAAGTCAACCGTGCAGGAACGGCGAAAAAATACAATTTCCTGCGGCCGGGCGGCCTGTCGTAAAAGTCGACTAAACAACCCACAGCCAGGTAGTGGGGCGTTTGCCCGACTGGATGGCTACCACCCCTGGTCTGAAGTATAACAACCTCGAGTTGTGTTCCGGCATTAGTGACCAGGTTCCAGTCTCCCTTCAGAGAGCAGCAGCGCATTTGTAGCACCTTTGGTGTTGCAAATGTCCATAGGCGATGGATACCGCTTTCCATCAACAGGGCCGTCTGCCTGTCTGCTGAACTCATGCGATAATTTAAAAAATATTTATGTTGCGTGGGGCACACCCCCGCCGCACCTAACTACCTGAATAAAGCAGTGTGATCCGTACTCGCTTGTTTGATTGACACGCACCCGACGGCAAATTACGAGTATATAACACGTGGCGACGAAAGAACCCAATATTGGATTTAAAATGTCAACGTGACATTCGGTATCTTGTCCACCTTCGATCACTTTCTACAAGAATGGAGCAGTTATAAGTCGAGATTAAACCCATGGTTCATCGCTAACGACATAAATAGTGACGCGCAAACGCATAACAAGATAATTGTTTATCAATTTTATCATTAACTCTGTTTATGCTCAAACTTTGTTGGCGTCGAGACTAAATTATTTCACCCTGAACAAACACGTCGTAATGGCAACTTCAAATTTTGATCTGCACGGGCATCGACAGGAAACTGGACAGTAGCGCCATCTATTTTAGCTTACGTATGACTTCTAAAATTGATTGGTCATTAGTGCCTGATTTACTATTTGATGGGACCCGCTTACCGATCAGCGACGAAGTTAAAAATCTCGGCGTAATCATTGATAAGGAACTGTCTTGGTGGCCCCACATCATAGAATTAAGTCGAAGGGTCTTTGCTTCTTCTGCGTCGCTTAGAAGGTTGAAGTACTTTCTATCGACTGCTACCAAGGTTGTGGTTGCTCAATCGTTTTTACTGTCGTTCCTTGATTATGCGGACGCCTGTTATCTTGACCTTACCGTAGAACAACTCAATAAGCTAGAGAGCCTTCAAAACTGTAATCTTCAAATGTATCAGGTTCATATTTGGTTTAAAGAAATATGACCATGTCACTGAATATCGTAAGAAGCTCAAGTGGTTGTCAATCTCATTTCGGAATGCTCACCTTCTTTATTTCCTGTATAGCATACTATTTATTCCCTCTACCCCTCCCTATCTTAAGGAAAGTTTCGAATTCCTCCATACTTCTCACACCCGTAATTTGCGCTCCTCAGATAATCTTACTTCTACACGCACACGCTTCTACATTCTACACCAACTTCTTCCCTGTGCAGGCTGTTCGACTGTGGAACTCATTGCCCGAAAACATACGACAGGCAAAATCACTCCCCACTTTCAAAAAATTGGTAAGAGAATATTATCTCTCACTTTAATTAATATTTAATATCAAATTGTATGTATTTTAATTTGTTAATATATTTACTAATATTGTATATATTATATATATATATATATATATATATATATATATATATATATATATATATATATATATATAATATTTTATATTGTGTTATTGCTATTATTAATATTGTATAGCTATTGTTGTTGCTATACACATATTAAAAATGTATATATTTAGATATATATAAAGTAATCCTATTAATCACATGTATTTTTTTTTGCACGCCACCGTCATACACTCTTGATTCCTTTCACACAATCCCGGGTATGTGTGAAATAGCCCGGGTTGTCTGGAAGAGATCGCTCTAAAGCGATAAGGCCGCCCTTTGTTCCTGCCTAGACACGAAATGACTGTAAATGATTTACTATATGTGTATGTGGTGAACAATAAAGTATTTTCTATCTATATATCTATTTGACTTTATTCTTCTGTCCCTCGGGAATTTAACTTTTTTTATTACAAATCTCGCACAATGGAAAAGGGCTAACGTATTGGAAAGTGGTTAGCTCCTATTATAGACGTTTGGCCTTTAGTAAGGGATAGAAAGGATCAAACAGGAAGAATAGGATATGTAACAGACAAGAATTCGAAAGGATACAATTTCCTGCGGCCTGTCGTGTGAAGCGACATAACAACCCACAGCCAGTTGTTAGGGTATTTATCCGTCTGTATGGTTATCGCCCCTGGTGTACGGTATACCACCATAACATATAGGTACATACATAAAGGTGTCCTCCAGCGGAACGTATTTTAAATAAAAACTTTTGAATTTGAATTTGAATGGCCAACAGACATTTGCAACACCAAAGGTGCTACCAACGTGATGCCGCTCTCTAAAGGGAGACTGGAACCTAGCCACTAATGCCAAAACACAACTCAAGGTTGTTATGGCGGCATACTCTAGACCACGAGTGGTAGCCATGCAGACGGATAAAGACCCTAACTCCTGGCTGTGGGTTGTTTTGTCGCCTTTTACGACAGGCCGCCGGGCCGCAGGAAATTGTATTCTTTCTCGGTTTCTGCACGGATAATCCCTATAACAACTTTTAAATATGTCAAAATTTTGTGATGATCGCTTGAGTGGAGTGCTGATGGCGGAGAAAAAACTAACTCACATTTGCATTTATAATATTGCTTTTATCATAATTGTTTGCTATTGATACAACGACAAACATGGTTGTCTATATCGAACACGTCAGACACCAAGAATGTGACCCATAATGTGTTCTATTAACCTGTTGTATATCACCGCCTCGTCAGATCCAGTGGCTTACGTAACCGATTCCAACCTTGTGGCCAGTGACATCCCTACTTTGCGCCCGCGCTCATATTGGTCCAAATGTTCGATATTGTTGGAATATGTGTTTACGAAAATACATTGATCTCAATGAATTGATATCGTGACTTACTTGTAATGGCAGTAGATGGTCTAATTAGTTTAAGCTAACAGTGGGCGCTAAATAAGTACATTTATGAATATAAATAAATATGGCGACTAATGCTGCTCTATTTATTTGAACTAGTGGTCGAAATTCGACCATAATTAATTTAAATTATAAGTTTGAACATTATTAAGGTTCTGTTGTCAAAGACTATACTTTTATAATCACAGATTTCGCCAAGGCAACAATAAAAAAGGGTATATATGCGTGTATGTGTCAAATACATGATAGTGTGTGTAATGTTTTTTTTATTGATTTAATGTATTTTTTTATACATAATTAAAAAAAAATTATTAGCATTCGTCGCTTCTTCTCTATATAAACTATAAGTGTGCGAAATTTCATACTCCTAGTTTTCACTTCACGTATTAATAATGATATAGATGTCTTTCTTTACAAACTACCGCAGAATTTAAAGAAGAATGTAATCTATCGTTTTAGTAAAAACTGTGACGGAATAAGCTAATTATTATGCGACCGAACAAATACAAACCGCTCCCGGGAAAATTCCCGCGGGATTCCCGAGATAAAACATATCACAAATTTTATTACATAAAATTTGCTATCGATCAGTGAAAAAGTCACATCGGAATTCGACGTATTTTAATCTGGCCAGTTTAAATCATTCCCAGAAAATTCTCTGTGAGCTTCCCAGGATAACAAGTAGCGCAGAATTTAAGCCTAAAAATTTGCTGTCGAGCGGCGAAAATAAAAGTTGGCTAATAATAGAATAAGCACTATTACTAAAAGGTGCATATTCGGAATTTGCTTCTCCAAATTAGCCCCCCTGATTATTTCTCTTTTGTAAATTGTTTGTACAAATTCAAACCCTCTACAGATTTATTATACTAACGATAGATAGAAGATAAAAAATATTCTATAGAAAAAAAAATAGCTGTTTAGGTACTTAACTAATTTGTTATATATATTTGTTATAATAATAAGCACAACATTTTGCACGCCCTAGAGGCAAAAACATGTGATCTTATGGAATATTCCTACCATATTTTTTATGTACCATGTTTTATGCAATAAATGATGACTTGTTACAAAATATCTATAATATATATCATCCGTGCAGGAACGGAGAAAGAATACAATTTCCTGCGGCCGAGCGGCCTGTCGTAAGAGGTGACAAAACAACCCACAGCCAGGTGGTAGGGTATTTGCCCGACTGGATGGCTACCACCCCTGGTCTAGAGTATGCCGCCATAATAACCTTGAGTTGTGTTCCAGTCTCCGTTAAGACAGCAGCAGGCATTTGTAGCACCTTTGGTGTTGCAAATGTCCACAGGTGATGGTAACCGCTTTCCATCAAGTGGGCCGTCTGCCTGTCTGCTGAGCTCCTGGAATAAAAATATTATAAAATTATAAATATTCCGTGTCTGTATATTGAAGCTATTTAAAAAAAACAACGGGAATAGACTATATATCTTAAGTAAAGCGTGGATGAAGTCGCGGGCATATCTTAGTAAATTAATAAAAAAATTAACTACTTTATAATATAAAGTACCTAAATATTAACATAACCTAAATAAATATATCTAAAGATGTAGATCATGAAAAAATAGTTTATGCATAAAAATAATTATTATAGTGTTACAAGTTGGGCCAAATACAAGGGATGCACACCTGCCTGCCATAAAACCTGGTTTATTGCCCTTCCTCTATTCCGAGTTCTTTTGTTTAGACAATAGCCTATTGTTATTGTTTATGGCCGTTCGCAGACATAATCCTGCAGGTGTGCAGAATTATGTTTTCTGGGAATAGCGTCAATGGTGGCGCAGGTGTAATTCGTGGAAATCATTGTTTACACGATCCTAAGCTGAATATAAAGGGGTGTCCGAACGGAGAGATGTTCAGTCAAGCGACGACTACGATATCAGTAAGACGTTTGTAGTACTCTCGATTAGCGATATAGACGTCGGACTTTGCGCGTGTCAAATTACAATGAATCGTGCAGTGTGAACTGGTTGCATCCAGTTTTATTTGTATTTGTTTTATACGTGTTTCTACAGTTCTAATAAACTCCATAGTAATTCCAACGGCATTTATTTTAATTCGAGTCCTATAGCTCGTAACAATATTATTATGTCAAACATTGGCCCCCAACCTGCAAATATGCGGCCAACGTAGTACGCGGCCTTGCCGATTGTGAAAGGCATAAGTCGAGCCCACGATATCAGTTCCAGCTTTAGTACATACGAGACCAGCGGGTGATAACGTATAAACACATTTGTGCAAACCCATGTAGTTATGTGACAATTGTTTTGTTTACCAACTAGTGATGTGACTGTGTTGTTTTGTTGTGGGTAATTATTGTGTGTGGGAAATTATAGTTATACAAGTCAACAACACTATTTATCTTCAAAGTTGATTTTTTGATAATGTTGGTAGTTTTTTACGCTAAATATATTATTGACTATTAGAAATATGTTTTTATACGCTCAATATATTATTGACCATTAAAAATATCGTCCTTTTAGTGCAATCCGAAATAATTTTAAATAAAGTAATTATAGGTTAATTTTCTTGGAACATATCTCGTAATTTAAATGCACGTGGTCTATTCTATTTGTAGCGTTTTGTATTCATAATGATGTTTGTAGGTGCGGATAATATAAGTATATAATTGAATATCACGAGGATTTAAGACGTCTTGTGTATTTTAACATATTTATAATATTAATTCACTATATGAATAATTATTATAACAATACTTGGCCGTTAACGTCGTGTCGAGTTTGGTTTTACTTATTTATCTTGAATAGGTCCCGAAATATAAAATATTTTCTTAAGTTTCCGCGATAAGTGTACATAATAAAACTACGTTTTAACGGTTTTAAGCGCGGTAGAAATATATTTCAAAAATGATTTAAGGAGTTGAAACGGGCATTTCAAAATATAGACGTTTCATTACCATGTCTTACTGAGATTAGAAGATATGAATACATAATATTCAAATTATATGTTGTACAATATTTTTCGATAAACAACGGAGGTGTAATTAACAGAACATCAAAGGCAATTTATATTTAATCTATGTATAACAAACACATTAGTGTAATAACTTTGTAGAAAAATCTAGTTTGTTGTTGCGTAGTTGACAAGCACGGGCTTTATTCTATTATAACTAAAAATTGAACACTCCTGCGCATAACTCAACTTTTTGTAACAATTCTTTTACTGTTAAGGCCATACAGCTTAACACGCTTCCTGTTACTATCAGACAAGCAAAATCGCTAGCGATATTTAAAATATGATTAAAAAATACTACCTGTCGTTGGAATATGATATTTATAAACATTTATATATTTTGTAGATATGTATTTGTATGGTAAGTATATATCTATGTAATATATAAAATATCTACATATATATATTATCTATGTATTTTTTATTAAAATGTAAGTAGCGCGTACTATATATTACGTATACCACCATCGCCATTATCATCTCAATTCATTCCTGGGGTTGTCTGGAAGAGAACGCTTTTTAGCGATAAGACCGCCCTTTGTACACAACTAGATATAATTTTAGTCTTCAAGTTCATTTTTGTATTGGTGTATAATAAAGTATTATTTATCTATCTATCTAACTATCTCGTCACAATAGTCGGACACTATTGTCTTAATGGTAAGCCTGCCTGATATCGGTATTCTGCTAATACGAATGGCGTGCCTTGACACGCCACTCTATCCTGATAAATATTCATAGGCGAAAACTCGCGAAATAAATGTTTAAAATTTTGGTAGCCTTTCAATATTTATTTCGACTAACGTCATTTCTCTACTAATTTTAATACCAAATTTTCTACTATGGTACCGCCGCGACGTTCTCGAAGGATATTGTGGAATACGAATTTTTTACACTAACGCAATAGATTTGGACTTGGAATATCTTCGCAATGCTTAGTTATTAAAATAGTAGAATTGGGCCTCAAGTAGACCTGGTCAAGTCATGGAAAGTGGTTACCGTCGCCTATAGGCGTTTACAATATCAATGGCGAAACCAACGTCTTGCATTTTTTATTTTTATTATATGAGTTCAGGAGATAGGCATACGGCAAACCTGATGGAAAGTGGTTACCATCGCCTATGGCCACTTGTAACACTAAAGGTGCTACTAATGCGCTGCTGCTCTCTTGGGAGGGAGAGCTCTCTTGGATGCTGGCCATTAATGCCGGAAAACAACTGTTTTGTGCCTGTTTTTCCTGATTTTCGATCGTATAGGATAGAAAGAGGGATTAGATAGGAGGAATGGAATATGATGTTGGAATGGAGGGAAGGGGTAGGAAAGGTTGTATAGGGGAGGGGTAAGTGATTCATCGGAACATTCACTCATACGAGTAACTAAAGGCTAACCGTTTCACGCCAATATTCTGTATTTGCGTGGCATCAAACCGGCCCTAAGAGTTATAATCAAGATAGTGATTCCAGCATAGCTCTGCTCTACCAAGTCAGTGCAATAAATTTAAAAATGAGAAGTTCAGGGGGGCAGCTGTAGCGATGAGCAGTACACATGTGAGCCAGTACACTTGTCCCGTACAAAATACATTTGTACTGATACGACTCAAAATTTGAAATGTACCACTTCAAAATATTTGTCGCGCTACTACTCAAAAGTAAGGACGGAACGAAGCTTATGCTACAACAGTACAATAACGCCTCTACGGATATTGACATGACAAAGAGGGACAACATGACGATGTCATAGTACGACTGTTAATAAAATGAGGTGACCGAGGCCGATCACATCCAATTCTTAACGAACATTTACAAACTAGTTTTGAACGGGACAAATGAGGGATTGACGCTCACCCCCTCACCGGCCTCATTACTTCAAATGTGCTGCCGTAGCAGTACAAACTACAAACCATACAAATATCCTCGCCTCATCTGAAGTAGTACATTGTACTGGTTCAGTACAAAATGCCATGCTGCTCTTACAAACTCGTTTTAAAATCATGTCCTACCCAAATCTAGCAATTAATTTATGAGAAGTTTGCACGAATACTTTTTATTGATAAAATCCAATAATACAAGTGAATACACGATAAAGCAACTTTACTGCTACGCAGAACGACGGTGGCGCCATCTCTTAATGATTCTACAAAACTAAACACGTTAATCCAAATACATTGACAAAACTAAACTAAATATTGATAAATTGTGCCTGTTAAAGAGTCACGCGAAAACTATTGAACAGATTTAAATGAAAGTCGACAGAGAGCTAACTTATATCCCGGTCAACATTCAGGATATTTTTTATACCGATAAATGACGTCGTTTCCGCAGAATAAACGAAAATAGGCAAAAAAGGGTCATGTTTTTTTGGTGCCGCCATTACAATTCAGTAATGCTCGGGCTTCATCTGGGATGATGTTATGGTTATTATATGTGGCTAAATACGTCTTGCTTATAGGGTTAAAAATAGCACTTTAGTTAATATACATACGTTATCTGTTAATATTTAAGGTCATGAATAACAATATCGCATCAAAAATTACGCGTTAACCTATCGCTACATCTGCGTGAAACGGTCTATAACTATAACATTACCCCTGCTGAAGTAGCTACGTAATAAATACGTCGTCATCACGGCAACGCGAATGAATTTTTGTTAGTGCGAAAGTACAATTGAATTTACAGTCGCGGTATGAAAAGGTTCGTCACCTTAAAGTCGCCTTTTGCTTGCACGAGTACAAGAAACAATAGCGCCAACATTTTAATAAATGTTACGTTTAGTTACGTTTATAAAATATAGAAACGTGAAAAAAGAAAAGTGCTATGTTTACAATGACAGACATTCAATCAATCAATCTAAATCTTTATTTGCAAGAATGTAGTTTATACACGCATTATACAATTGTAGATGCACAGTACATTCTACCACACAGTGGCGCGCAAAATGAATTAAAAATTAAAATTAAATTTACATAAATATTCCAGTTCAAAAAAATGTAAAATCATTGAGATTAACAATAGTTTTATTAAACATTAGAAACAAACAGGATATAATCACTACGCTTACCATAAATATTAAAACTATGAAAACGTTTTACATCTCTAAACAATATTTTTAAACGAGATAGAAAATCAAACAACTTTGATCTAAGTAATTTTAAACTTTATTGTAAAACAGTTAAACATATTGTTTCGTGGAATAGTCTGTTCTGTGATTCAGTTTGAAAAGGCAAGATGTGCTCGTGGAACGTTAAATGAATCAATTTGAAAACTGGCGAACCTTTTTATACAGCGACTGGACTAGTAATTTAATTATATTAAATCGCAATTTCGCCATAATAGCATATTACACTGACGTAACTGTTTTGCAACTCTTAATTCCGTTCCAACGCTTGAATCGGACGGATATATATCCTTGCCTTGCTTGTATTATAATTGATATTGTTACGAGCTACAGGACTCGAATTAAAAATGCCGTTGGAACTACTATAGAATTTATTAGAACTGTTCCAACACGAATAAAACAAATACAAATAAAACTGAATGCAACCAGTTCACACTGCACGATTCAATATAATTCGAACGCGCAAAGTCCGTCTTTTATATCGATAACCGAGAGTACTAGAAAACGTCTTACTCGCTTCGTAGTCATCGCTTGACTGCCCCCGCCCCTCCATTCGGGCATCGTCTTATACTAACTACACAGTACAAAGAAATAGAAGGCGCACACTGAGTTTCTAAGAAATATTAATTTGCACACCTGCGAACGTCCACAAAGTCGAAAACAATAACAATAGGGATAAGTTCGACGCTAATGATGGTTATAAAACAAGTAAAAAGACAATATCACGTTTTTCTTAACTACAAATTCAAAAGACAAAAGAGTTCCTTAATCCGGGAGGACAATAAGCTGCGCTTACAATAGGCTTGCGGCTTATCTTTGACGGCATGTAACAATATCTAATAATTTAAAACAGATAATAATCTCGTTTCTATGCAAATGGTACATTTGTACTTAGGTATAGTATGTTCTTTTTATTGACTGAGTTCAACAGACACGCAGACGGCCTATGGACATTTGTAAAACCAATGGCGCTACAAATGTGCTGCCGCTCTCTAAACGGAGACTGGAACCTGGCCACTGATGCCGGGACAAAACTCAAGGTTGTCATGGCGGCACAATTTAGACTAGGGGTGGTAGCCATCCAGACGGGCAAATACTCTACTACCTGCCTGTGGGTTGTTTTGTCGCCCGATATGACAGGCCGTTCGGCCGCAGGAAATTGTATTCATTTCCATTCCTGCACGGATTAACAAGTAATGTCAATGTCGATGCGTTAGGTATTTATCAGCCTCGTGGTAAGTGGAAATCCATCGTCTCTACCTCTACCCCACGGGAAATAGGTGTAATAACATGTATGTTTTTTTTATTGCGAAGCTGGCAAATATGCAGACGAACTAGCTCATGGAAAGTGGTTACTGCCGCCTATAGACGCTTGCGACACCGATGCGCTGCCAGTCTTTAGGATGAGATAGGTCACTCCCGGGCGAAGTTCATTCCATGATCGGGAGCACTACCGGATGGGACGCCATCTCCTTTTGCGAGCGTGTCATGCTTGCCAAGGAGGAGGCAGAACGGGAGCGTGAGCCGACATCCATGCTCCGCTCCCGCCGAAGGTGGACGCGTAGGCATCAGAGGGCGTCATAGGATCTCTGGCCGCCGTGAACGGGTGGCGTGGGTAGGTCCCTGGGGAAGAGTCCCCACTCTCCATTTATGCCACCGAGATGGAGGCGCGCCGATGTTCCACTCGAGCTCTAATCTCCTCCCACGTTAAGGAAAGAATGAAGTCGCCGGGGGCTTTGCCCCCCTCTGGTCTGTGGAAAAGGCCTTATAGGCCGCCGCCTGCCAGGGCCTATGAAATGGCTAGGCCAAATAATTGTGGCTCTCGAACAAGGGCGAAGGACGGAACACCGAGGAGTTTTAGTGGGTATCCCGGACCGCGGTGTGGCAATAGCACTCCTTGCTTGCGGTGCTAGTGCAAGCCCAACACGGCGAATCCCACACTCCCCACCGCGATTCCCCCGCGGCGGATAGTCCAGCGGACTTCCCCTCGTTAAAGAAAGGGGGATCATACAGGAGAAATGGGATTAAATAGGGGACGCGCGAGGAAATGCGCCTTCGGAACCTCACTCGCCGCAAAAAACACACATTGTTCAAGGCTAATCGTTTTACGCCGGTATTCTGTGAGAGCGTGGTGTCACATCGAATGGGTCCGCCCTTAGAGCTGAAATCAAAATATTGATTCCAGCATAGCTCTACTATATCTATATAGAGCAAACGATAGATGGAGATAGATAGATATTTGTAATATTATTGAGATTGTAAGTAAAAAAAAGACGAAAAAAGCTATTTTAAATGATAATTAAAAGTAACAAGTCTGATTCCAAGACTAAACTCTAAGTAGTTTGAATAACATTTTTTTTATAAATCTTGTAAATGTATATTTTTATAAATAAAATTAATCAATAAGTGCAGTGTGTAATATATAGACTTCGCCGTTCCTTATAACAAGACCGCAGCAATAATTTGCAGCGGTGTAATTACTGGTGCGGTTTGCGGCAGATATGGCCGGCAGTTTATACGCAGCGTCTGATTGCTAGTCCATCGTGGCGGCGTAACAAGACCTGCGGCTTAGCCTGGACAGTTCACAGGACTGTGTACCCTAAACCGCATAGAATTACTTAAACACATAAATGTCAACCCATCAATATCCAAGAGCAAAGGTCGTAGCTTTGTGTCCCTTCAAGGAATAACAGATGTCTGCTAATTCTCTCATGGTGTTCTAATATAATAAAATATCACTATATATCAATACGTGAAGCAAAAACTTTGTACCCCTTTTTACGAAAATTGGGCGGACGGAAAGTATGAAATTTCGCACACTTATAGTTTATATAGAGAAAAAGCGAAGTCTGCTAATATTTTTTAAAAATTATGCATAAATAATACATTAAATCAATAAAACAAAAACATTACAAACACGCATATATACTCTTTTGTTTATTGTTCAAGTCAAATTAAGAGTGTAGCCTTGGCGAAATCTGTGATTATAGAAGTATAGTCTTTGACATATATTACTATGGTCGAATTTCGAATAGTACTTAATAAATCTATCTATAATATTATGCAACTCTAATCTTGCCGTGTCTGTACATTGAAGCTATTAAAAAAAAACTGGAATACACTATATAAACGATGGAGAAGACGTTACGTTTTTTAGATTTCTTGTCTGTTTGTCGTTTTGTCAATTTGTTCGGGATTAACGTAAAAACTACAGAGCCGATTTCGATGAGGTTTTCGTTGATAGACAGCAAATTCTTAGACTTAAAATTTACACCACTTTTTATCCTGGGGATCCCGCGGGAATTTTTCTGGGTGTGATTTTAAAAAATCTGAATACCAATGTTATTTTTTTACGTGATCGATAGCAAATTTAATGTATCAAAATGATCTTTTACCCCGGGAATCCCGCGGGAACTTTCCCGGGAGCGGTTTGTAGTTGTTCACGTGGCCAAAAATTTTTAGATTCCTTATTCAAATGCGACGGTATTTTTTTCCCGTTAATTCCGGGGGAATTTCAAGTCAAGCGTAGATGGAGAAACGGGACGTACTAGGATATGCTAGTATATCTATAAAATTTAAATTGGGTGTTTTTTGTGACAGCTAGCGACAGTTGCAATTCAGCAAAAAATATAGTAATAGTAATAGCAGCCCATAAATGTCCCACTGTTGGGCTCGGGCCTCCCACTATAGAGGGAACGCACAGTACACCCCGCCACGCTTGTCCACAGGTTCTACACATCGGTTACTCAATGTGCAGGTTGCATCACGATGTTTTCCTTCACCGTTCTTAGCACGTGGTAATTGTAACAATATGCACATTAGGTTAGAAAACTGCCCAAGTGGTGCATGCGTTCCGGCCAGGATCGAACCCGCGCCCTCTGAGTTTGGGACGCGTGCGCTAGCCATTACGCTACCACGACTATATAGCGACTATATAGCAAACATTCTAATGTGTGTATATTTGTGGCGCTATCTTTAGTCGCCCCACATCACTTTGCGAGTCGAGTCGTATGTACTAAATTAAAGACAGTTATATAACGTAACTTTTTATTTAATTCAATCTCCATCTGCCCGACACGCCATAATTGGAGTCAGAAGAGAATTATACATACCATCCCAGCAACCACAGTTGTAACTAGGCTTGCCAGACTGCCGGGAAATCCGGGATTGCCCCGGAATTTTGCCTCTTGTCCCGTGTCCAGTAATTAGCGCTTCTTGTCCCGGATTCTGAAAACTTACTATTTTTTAACAAAATGTACCAAATCAATTTCTGTTTCTAAACACTTACTGATTGTTTCTTAAGTTTGAAATTTTTTTTTTAACATTTTTTATGGTAGTATCTTATTATTATTGTTTCTTTTTCTTCGGTTTATTACTATTTAATTTGTAATTTAGTATTCATTGTCTACCATAGTTTAAATTTGCTAATTTAAGCTAAGTGCTCCATTCTATGATAGTTTAACGTGTTTGATTGACTACCACAGTGCTTCATCTTAGAATTATAACTGGCGTTAATTACCTACTAAGTACAGAGTACATACTTATCTAATAAAAGTATGTATTTGAAAATAAATGGCATATTTCTTTTCAAATACAAATATGAATCATTTGAAAATAAAAAAATATATGGTATTTTCTACTATGGCCACGACCCGACATTGTTTTTCTAGAATTGTCCCAGATTTGATAAGTTACTATCTTGCAACCCTAGTCGTAACCCACAGTGATATAACATACCAGTGATATAAATCGCGTACAGTGCGTGATGTGGGGCGACTAACAACAGTGCCGTGTGACAATATCGACACATTACAATTTTTGCTGAATTGCAACTGTCGCTAACCGTTACATTTTTATTTAATTAGGTATATTTAATTCTAAACGTGAGATAATATGTCAAAATTAATGAGAATCTGTTGATTCCTATAGCCGTGAAGAAAATGCGCAATAACATTAAAACAATAATATTGTTACATGCCGTCAAAGATAAGCCGCACAGCCTATTGTAAGCGCAGCTTATTGTTCTCCCGGATTAGGGAATCCTTTGTGTTTTGAATTCATAACATGCTATTGTTTTTCTACTTGTTTTATAACCATCATTAGCGTCGAACTAATCCCAATTGTTATTGTTTTCGACTTTGTGGACGTTCGCAGGTGTGCAAATTAATATTTCTTAAAAACTCAGTGTGCGCCTCCAATTTCTTTGTACTGTGTAGTTAGTATAAGACGATGCCCGCATGGAGGGGCGAGTTAGTCAAGCGACGACTACGAAGCGAGTAAAACGTTTTCTTGTACTCTCGATTAGCGATATAAGCGACGGACTTTGCGCGTTCGAATAGTATTGAATCGTGCAGTGTGAACTGGTTGCATTCAGTTTTATTTTTATTTGTTTTATACGTGTTTGTACAGTTCTAATAAATTCTATAGTAGTTCCAACGGCATTTTTTAATTCGAGTCCTGTCGCTCGTAACAATATCATTAACATTTACATAATATATCAACTATTACATACCTATATCAATTAATGGCGTAATAAATTGTCTTAACAATGGACTTGCGTAGGTAATAAATTATCCTACATCGTTTCATTGACCTTTCTTTGTTTGTATTGGCGTCTTAATTAGTATTATGTAATATTTTTATTAGATTTTTATTATTCCGACGTTTCGGCCACTTTTCAGTAGCCGTGATCACGGAAGACAAAGATGTCAAATATCAATGAGTATTGTTAAAGTTTTATCTAACCTACCGCCAACTTGTTCATTTTAATTGTTTATTTTTCATTTTGTTTATGGTTATTATTTACTCTATGGGAGCCTAATCTAATTTACCACCGCTTCGCAACACGTGGCTTGAAGAGAAGACGGGGCGCAAGAAACTCTTCAGCAATCATGCCTAGCTTTAATAATTTTATATAATATTTAGATGGGTAGGATGAGAAATAAAAAGAAATTATCATTATATTGTTACGAGCCACAGGACTCGAATTAAAAATGCCGTTGGAACTACTATAGAATTTATTAGAACTGTTCCAACACGAATAAAACAAATACAAATAAAACTGAATGCAACCAGTTCACACTGCACGATTCAATACAATTCGAACGCGCAAAGTCCGTCGTCTACATCGCTAATCGAGAGTACTAGAGAACGTCTTACTCGTTTCGTAGTCGTCGCTTGACTGCCTCCCGCCCCTCCATTCGGGCATCGTCTTATACTAACTACACAGTACAAAGGAATTGGAGGCGCACACTGAGTTTCTAAGAAATATTAATTTGCACAACTGCGAACGTCCACAAAGTCGAAAACAATAACAATAGGGATTAGTTCGACGCTAATGATGGTTATAAAACAAGTAGAAAAACAATAGCATGTTACAAATTCAAAACACAAAGGAATTCAAAAATCCGGGAAGGACAATAAAGTGCGCTTACAATAGGCTGTGCGGCTAATCTTTGACGGCATGTAACAATATTATCAGGAATAATAAAAATCAAATAAATTACCGCCCTTAAAACTGTTAAAACGTAGTTTTATTTGTATTATGAGTTTAAATATTTTTTATTCTTGAGGCCATGATCTCCAGAAGCTAGAGGCAATCGGTCAATGAAACGATGTATTTATTATCTCTGAAAGTGGGAGTTAGTTCAAAAGGACTCGTTTTTGCGGAGAATAGACATGTCTGTATTTTAGAAGCGTTAAACGTAACCAGGTTTCCATCACCCCCCTCGGATGTCTGTAAGGATACATTCAGCCGTTCGAAGGTCGTCTCTCTGTGCAACGGGATTTAGGCTCTGGTTTTTTTATTTTTATTGCATGAGTTCAGCAGACAGACAGACGGCCCACTTGACGGAAAGCGGTTACCATCGCCTATGAACATTTGCAGCACCAAATGCGCTGCTGCTCTCTTAAGAGAGAGTGGAACCTGGCCACAAATGCCGGAACATAACTCAAGGTTGTTATGGCGACATACTCTAGACCAGGAGTGGTAGCCGTCCAGTCGGGCAAATGCCCTACCACCTGGCTGTGGGTTGTTTTGTCGCCTCTTACGACAGGCCGTCCAGCCGCAGGAAATTGTATTCTTTCTCCGTTCTTGCACGGATAAAATATATATAATAATAATATATTTTATGTATTATCGATTTATTTCACTTTTACCTACTCATGACGTCATAAGATAGTACGCTCGCACAAAATCTATGAAGCTGCGACGTTTACCATGATAATAAAAAGTATCTATTAAATAATGTTACAACCTGAACGCTGACAAAAGACAAATTCACTCCTGCATACCTGTAGACATTTTATTACCTTTTCGGCATTTGGACTTCTTTTGTTTACTTTGTGTTTAAACTTTGTGATTAGAAAAACAGCCCATTATGTATTGTAATCTTTTATGGTAGTCATTAGCCAGGTGTGATTCTAGGAAATTCAGTCCACGCGGCCGAGCAGACATATTGTATTTGTACAGTATAAAGCAATGCCCAAATTGAGAGATGAGGCAGTCGAGCGATAATCACAAGCGAAGCAAGACGTGTGTGTATTCGGTAATCTATTTAGTGACGGACTTTGGGCGTGTTATTCAATTGTGCACTACGTTTGGACTGGTTGTGTTCAGTTATATTTGTACCTGTGTTATACGTGTTTGTATAGTTGTAATAAACAACAAAAACAACAACAAATAATTTTAATTCGAGTCCTGCAACTCGTAACAATAATATAATTGATATTTTTAGTTATAAATTCACTGCATGAGTTTTGATAAATTGCCCTTGACTTTTCAGTTCAGGGGGCTGGCTGTCTCTGACATTTTTTTCTCTTATTATGTTTTACCTTATTAAGTATGCACCGTTTGCTAAGACTTTGTATTGATATGTATATTAACTATGTATCTATTTAATATGTGTAATGTCTGTATATATAACATATGTGGCATTACTAAAATCTAAGTAGTCGTACTATAGTTCGCGTATACCAACATCGCCATTATCATCCCAACTTATTCCTGGGCTTGTCTGGAAGAGATCGCTTTTTAGCGATAAGACCTCCTTTTGTGTATAATTAAGTATAGTTTTGTATAATAAAGTGTCATCTATCTATCTACATTAATTCTTCGAAAAATAATTCTATAACGTACATTGCATATAAGAAAGAGCCTGAGATAGAGAAAAATGACGTACAGGAGTTTTTAGGCGGACGTGTTGCTGGGGAGTTTCTTGCCGCTTCTTCTCCTTGAACAGCGATTTTCGTATAAATTCGTATATTTTTTGGTTTTTCAATAATCGTTACATGTACTCTGTGATCGAAGTGACTGATGGCCGGTTCATATATCTTAATTTCATCACTTGCCCTACCATCGATTGAATTTTGACATTCCTCGTATGGAGCTTATGTCAAATTTTAAACAATAGTAAGGCTCATTATGACATAAAGAGTTAAGAAGGTGAAGTTTTATCTGTCAATGTGACGTTTATGTATATTAGATCCATAGATGGTGTACGAGCCAATATTGCTCGTACAGCGTATTTTACATTATCTACGGTTTTATTATAATGTATGTATAGATATTATTACGAGTGCGAGACTCGAATTAAAATGCCGTTAGAATTACTATAGAGTTTATTAGAACTGTACAAACACGTATAACACAGGTACAAATATAACCGAACACAACAAGTCCAAACGTAATGCAGAAGGTCGTAACTCAATAAAACGCGAAAAGTCCGTCACTTATTAGATTCCCGATTGTAGTACACACGTCTTGCTTCGTTCGTGGTTCTCGCTCGACTGCCTGCTACCTAAGTCGGGCCATTGATTTATACTGCACAAATGCAATATGAATCGTAATCCGCACACCTGGCTAATTATGCCTGCAAGCGGCCATAAGCGAGTACAATAGGTTGTTCTCCACAATAACCAATAAACAAGTGAACAAGAGAAGACGATCATAAAAGGATTACAATTAGTTCAAATGCCGACGGGTAATAAAATGTGTTTTTACAGATATGCAGGTGGATTTTGTTTTCGTCGGAACTTAAGTTGTATCAATATTTATAATATTCATATATATTATGCACAAATACATATTATTCATACATAAAACTAAACTAAATGCATATGAAAGTATATAGGGTATTTATATCAAAAAATCAATTTATAAAGTTTTCGTTTGTCTGTATGTTTGTTCTAGCTAATCTCTGAAACGGCTGGACCGATTTTGACGGGATTTCCACTGGCAGACAGCTGATGTTATAAGGAGTAACTTATGTTACATTTTTTTTTAAATTGAAAAGCCCACGCGCATGTCGCCGCTATCACCGCACCGGAAGGCAATTTAAATTAAATTCCACGCGGATGAAGTCGCGGGTAACACCTAGTTCTTAATATAAATCCACGATGCCGATGATTTTGTCTACATTGGTTGTACGTTGTTTCTCTATGATAGACGTGTCCTTTTGTCTTCATTTAAAAAAAAACGTCTTAGACTTTTGCTATTTTTGGTTATAACTCAAAACAAGTTTTCAAACGATTTTTTTTTCTTAAATATTGTAGTTTTGTTGCATGAATTATTTTTTCTGTTGTAATTCATTGTGTTTTTGTGGTGATCTTCATAAAAGCTGGTTTCGAAATTCTGTAAGTGTGCTAATAATTTTTTAAACGTAACTATTTTGTGCCTTTGTCATGTCAGTCAGTCTGTCTGTCATTACTCTCGGAAACTTTTGGGTCAATGTGGATATAAGGAGACGGGGACTTTCGGGCCAGAGAAATATAATTAGTTGACACACTGGCCCCGTCACATCTTCCAATGACCGAGTCAGGGGCTGGCAACACCGTTGCTTGAGCCGAATACGTCAAACGGTGTAAATATGGGGCCTTAGGAAAAGGTTACTTATTTCTGCCGTTTGGGGTTGAAACATGCCCGTGGGGTCCATCGGCAAAGAGTTTCTTTAAAGACATATGTAAGAAACTCTTTGATACTACCCGTGATCAGAAGGCTGGCTCATGTTTCGCACAACAAATAAGTATTGCCATACAGCGCGGCAATGCAGCCAGCCTTCTGGGCACGCTCCCCGTTGGCAGTGATCTCCTACATAGTGTATTTTAGTTTGGTTATTCAAAGTTAAATGTAGCTGATAATAATACAAACTTATATATTGGATTGACAACTGTCATGAATAGAGAAAGAAATTCGTTTTAGTTGAAGTGTGGCTTAAAAATAATTGATGATTTTTTTATTTCATAATTGAAAACATCAGCTCTAAATTCTGTGTGGAAGACGAAAAATCTTAAAAATAAGATCACACAAACAAAATAGGTTATCGATTTGTATGAATAAATTTCAACAATCAATAATTAATATGAAAACATTTACAGCAGACAATTAATTGAAAATTACTAAACTCAATATAATAATATACTAAACTAAAATAAAATAAAATAAAAATAAATAAATAATTATAAAAAAATACCAACATTTTTATAATCTGGGCCCAAGAATAGCGTATCTGTCTCCTTTAGATTTTTTACAGTAAAATAGAAAAGACGGAAGAGCAATTATAAAAACACTTATGAATCCTTTTTTAACAATTGAGCTAGTTTTATTTTTAAAATTTGTTAAGTCTCATTTCTATATTAAGCTATTGAAAGACAGAAATGAACACGTCTAACTTGGACAGACATTTACTTAGCCGACAACTTACTTACTTAACTGGAAACTTTATGTTCAAACGATGACTGGGACTTAACTCGTCAGTTTTGCTAATTAACTAACTAAATTAGATTAGGCTCCCATCTAGTAAATAACAACTACAAATATTAACCAAATTAAATTATTAAAATGAATAAGTTGGGGGTAGTCTAAATAATAACTTTACCATTCACCACTCATTGACATTTGACATTTTTGTCTTGTGTGATCACGGCCACAGAAAAGTGGCCGAAACGTCAAAATGAAAATTAAATAAAATGCCGCGCTTAAAACTGTGGAAACGTTTTTTAATTATGAGTGCTAGTCGCGGTAACCAGGCAAACACCAAGTTAACTAACTACTTAACTAAGGGAAATGTTAATCCGGGGCTCAATTCTATTGGTTCAGTGTCTTGCACTTGTGAAGATATTCAAAGTACAATTCCATTGCTATAGTGTCATAAATTCGTATTCTGCTAAGTCCATGATATCTTCTCGATATCGTCTCGGCAGAATAATAGTAGAAGAAAATAAGTATTACCATTAGCATGAGTTAAATTTTTATCTTTTTTATTTAAATCATAAAGTTAACATAATATTTATACTGTTTATTCTATGTAGGTATATATTATAATTTACATAAGCTGAGTGCAAATCTAGTTTGCTGAAAATGCGGCGTACTTTTCAAAACATGTTTTATTTTTAAGATACATGTTAGTACGTCGCTACTTCTTCACATATTTTTTTCTTTCTTTCTTTCTTAGCAGAAATTAATGATGAAAAGCTACCAAATATATATATATATATATATATATATATATATATATAATTATAATATAATAGCAGCCCATAAATGTCCCACTGCTGGGCTCGGGCCTCCCACTACAGGGGGAACGCACAGTATACCCCGCCACGCTTGTCCACAGGTTCTACACATCGGATACTCAATGTGCAGATTGCATCACGATGTTTTCCTTCACCGTTATTAGCACGTGGTAATTGTAACAATATGCACATTAGGTCAGAAAACTGCCCAAGTGGTGCATGCGTTCCGGCCAGGATCGAACCCGCGCCCTTTGAGTTTGGGCCGCGTGCGTTAGTCATTACGCTACCACGACTTTATATATATAGTTTTATATTAATTTAATTGGGTAATCTATTGATCAATTAATTAATGTTATATTGTCCAGGCACCATTACAAATTGCCTGTATTCGTACGTCCGAAAGGGTAAACTGTCGTTCCAACATCACTCAACTCAACATCTATATCATTTATTCAGAATAGAATAAATGTTATTCTATTCTATTCAAAAACTTTAAACATTTATTTCGCGAATTTTCGGTTATAAATTTTTGAAGTGATAACTTCTTATGGGAGGGTAAACCGCTTCGTTACGCAACGCGTTACGACGCCAGCACGTATACGGTAGCGATAGGCAGGCTCCTCCTCTCTCACCCTAACCCACAGCGCTAGCCATATTTCGGACAGAATATTAAATGGTTCAACTTAGATTAGTTTAAGTTATCACTTCTGTCGGGCATCCCGAGGTGCACACGTTTTTTCATAAAGTTAAAGTGGCGTGCCCGTGACACTCCTTGGGAATTAGCAGAATGCCGAAACCTACGATTGAGACGATAGCGTCCAGCGATTAGAAGAAATATAAAGAAAAACAATTTTTAGCTAGACGTGTTGCTGGGGAGTTTCTTTCCGCTTCTTCTCCTTAACAGCCATAACATGTTGCGAAGCGGTGTACATAGAATAGGAAGTAAAATTAAATTTTGAATTATATGTATGACCTTTAAAAAGTGTTCTCCAGTGAAACTTATTTTGAATAAAACCTTTTGAATTTGAATTTGATTTGATATAGTAATAGCAGAACTGGGCTTCAGATCTTAGGCGTTATAGAACCACATTACAAATAGTTGGTGATAAACACTGTGGGCCTTAATATGGAGAGGAACTACAAGAAACAGCTATGAAGTGGCTGGCCTTGATCTCTCTGATCGCTGCCAACCTGGTGCGGCTGCCGGCGCCTGTTGTGAGGACCACCAGCGGCCTGGTTAAGGGCAGAGTCAGCGAGAATGGGAAGTTCTACGAGTACCTCGGGATACCGTATGGTACCGTCGATGACAGGAACCGGTTTCAGGTATTTTCTATTTTTTTAGTTTTATTAACAACCCATAATGTCCCACTGCTGGGCTTGGGCCCTCCCATTATAGGGGAACGGACAGTATACCCGCCATGCTTGTCCAAGGCGGGTTGGCCAAATATGCATCCATTAGTAACAGACGTATGTTTGTGGTTTTCGGGGGACACGAGGCTTATCAACTCTATCGAGACCTTTCAATGCGATTGAAAGAAGTCTCGCGTGAGCAAAATGCTGGCCTATATTTTGGTCAACGCTTTAGCATTGCCATACAGCGTGGAAATGCGGTCAGCATTTTGGGAATGCTCCCCACCGACAGTGACCTGGACTCCATTTTTATTCTGTAAATATGTATATTGTTACAACTTAGGCTCTGACAAGGGCAAATTCCACATACAGATCGGTAAAAGCACATTTTATTACCTGTCGGCATCGGCATTTGAACTAATTGTAATCCTTTTATGATCGTCTTCTCTTGTTCACTTTATTTATTGGCATACATTTCTAGTTCTTGTGGAGAACAGCCCATTGTCCTATTGTACTCGTTTAGGGCCGTTCAAGAGCATCATTAACCAAGTGTGGCGGATTATAAATACAAGCTAATTCTAGGAAATTAGATCGATGTTGCCGAGCGGGCACATTTGCATTTGGGAAGTATAAAACGATGGTCTGATTGAGAGAGGAGGGCAGTTGAGCTACAACTACGATCTGGGCGTGACTTGTGTACATTCGAGAATCTAATATTAACGGACTTTGCGCGTTTTATTGAATTACGAGCATTACGTTTGGATTTGTTGCGTTCGGTTATATTTGTACTTGTGTTATATGTGCTAATAATCTCTATAATAATTCTAACGGCATTTTTATTCGAGTCCCACAAACTCGTAACAATATAATTGGAGTTTTATTTATATTGTAGAAAATTACTTTTGGTAGATATAACATCTGACAACAGAGATGAACTTAAAATACATTTTATCCTAGATCCTAGAGTGGAATAGTATTCATGAGATATGGATATGTCTTTGACATTATGTATTTTAAATAATAAGTTTAAAAAAATATAATAAAACTACGCTTTAACGGTTTTAAGCGCGGTAATTTATATGATTTTTATTATTCCAACGTTTCGGCCACTTTTCAATAGAGGAGATGGTTGGCAAGTACCACCTGTTTGGGATCCGATCATCAAAACTATTAAGACCCAAACCCAGCAAAAACCAACTGCCAGACCTCAGGACCCTGTGAGCTCTTTCTGCGTGCACCAGAACACAAACCAACTTGATTGATAATTTCTTTTTATTTTTCCTCCCACCCATTTTAATATTATATAAAATTATTAGGCGTGTTCGCTGAAGAATTTCTTGCGCCGTTTCTTCTCTTCAAGCCACAACATGTTGCGAAGCGATGGTAAATTAGATTAGGCTCCCATAGAGTAAATAATAACCATAAACAAAATTAAAACTAAACAATTAAAATGAACAAGTTGGCGGTAGGCTAAATAAAACTTTAACAATACTCATTGACACTTGACATCTTTGATTTCCGCGATCACGGCCACCGAAAAGTGGCCGAAATGTCGGGATAAAAGTCAAATAAATTACCACGCTTAAAACCGTTAAAATGTAGTTTTATTATGTATACAAGTCGCGAAAACTTGAGAAAATATTACGTTTAAAATAGGCATATTTTTTTATCTGCTCTCGCTTTATCTTATGAAGCGTAACCGAAGCCCCATAATGTTCTAACAACCTATTGTTTTTTTACACGTTTGAATTTTTTGTCATATCTTACGACGTCGGTGACGTTATACATATATGATTATGTTGGAAAACTACTGGACGCGTTAGCATGGCTCTAGCACGTGCAATCGTAGATATCAAGGGGACGTACTATTAGGTTGGGGAAAAGTTTCTTCGCATTTTATATAAAAATTCAAAAGCTTTTTTTATAAAGTTTATTTACATTTGACTAAAGTATGTAAGTGCAATTTTGTTGGATAACTTTTTGCCATCTTGTAGGTAGGGACGTGATCCCATTGCTATAAAAATTTTGGGGCTACTGATCAAAAAACTGCGACAAGTGGTTTTGGCAGTCCTCTCGTGATGTTAACCTGACACTGCCTAAGGAGTTCTGCAGAGACCGAAACAGGTGAAAATCTGAAGGTGCAAGGTCAGGAATATACGGCGGATGCATTAATAATAATAATCTTTATTGCCAAAAAAATCTAATACAATAACTTATGGAAGTCCCTGACTCTCGAGCTAGGCGTAAGCCTGTGTTTCGGGAATCAGTGCCCTCTCACAGTAGTATATAGTTTTAAACGCACAACAAATATAAATCGGTAACAGTGTTTTTATGTGTAGTGGGTAAGCGCGTAGATGTGCCTGAGCGCGCGCCCGCGCGCTGTGTGTGTGTGTGTGTGTGTGTGTGTGTGTGTGTGTGTGTGTGTGTGTGTGTGTGTGTGTGTGTGTGTGTGTGTGTGTGTGTGTGTGAGTGCGTGTGTGTGTTGTGTATGTGTGTGTGTAATTATGTATGTAATGTAATGCATTAACACCTCCCAGCGAAACTCTCATAATTTTTGCTGAGTGGCTAAAGATGTGCGAGGTCTAGCGTTATTATGGTGAAAAACCACACCCCTTTTGTTGATTAATTCCGGCCGCTTTCTCTCAACTTTTTGCTTTAATCTCATCAGTTGTTCGTAGTAAAGTTCAGAATCGATGGTCCTGCCTGACGGTAACAGCTCATAATGAATAATACCCTTCCAATCCCACCATACACACAGCATTACCTTGTTGCGAGTTAAACCGGGTTTCGCCACAGTCTGTGAAGCCTGACCGGCCTTTGACCACGATCTTTTTCGCACGTTCTTGTCGTACGTGATCCACATTTCATCACCAGTTATCAGCTTCTTCAAAAATGGTTCGGTTTCATTACGTCGTAATAAAGAATCACAAATGAGTACACGGTTCATTAAGTTTCTTTCAGTGAGCTCATGAGGCACCCAAATATCGAGCTTTTTTGTGTACCCAGCCTTTTTTCGAATGCGCCAAAACCGTTTTGTGGTCAATTCCCAGTTCTCCAGTACATCGTAACTACTAATATGCCGATCTTGCTCCACTTTTTCAAAAATGGCATCAATTTTGTCCGTAACAGGACGACTAGAGCGACGTGCATCTTTGATATCAAAATTTCCGGATTGAAAACGCTTAACCCAAATTTGCGCTACTCTCACAGATACTGAATTAAGTCCATAAACATCACAATTTTTTTTCGCGGCTTGTGTTGCATTTTTACCTTTTTTGTAGTAAAATTTTAAAATGTATCGAATTTCTTCATTAGATTCACTCATTTTAACAATAAGAAAAACAAATGAAAATCACACGTTTTCCTAATTTGAATTTGGAATTGTCTTTTTTAAAATTAAAACCTTTTTAATGATACCAAAACCAGCCAGATACAAACGGTATAGCCAAAGAGATCTTATTACAAGTTCATACATATTATATGCGAAAAGACTTTTTCCCCAACCTATTATTAATATAATGATGGTGATGATTATTAGAAGTTGTGATTAAACACTGCGTCTTAAAGATACAACAATAAAACTACAATCTAATCCAAGAAACGAGAGTATCAAATAATTAATATATTAGATATAATTGTTTACACGAAGAATGAGTCCAATAACTCTTTTCTTATTGTCTCTATTAATAGAGAAATAACACTGACCAAAGTATCTTCTCCCTAAGGAGACACGATGACAGTTTGTTCGTGTGTTCTTTATTAATATCAAGCAGAATCAATAAACGAAAACTCTTTATTGTTCACCATAAAGTTAAACCTAAACTATCTTTTCTTTCACCTCCCAATTATTTGGAGTCAGCACAATATCTCTTTTCCTTCCACACTCCTCTATTCTGCCATACGTCCTCTGTCACACCACAAATCATCATGTCAGATCATCATCATCTTCCAGTTCAACATTGTCTTTGACACATGACTTTCATCCCTCCTTACATAAGGTGGTATGCACCTTAATCTTCTTCCTTTCACTTTTTCAGTCACGGGTGCAACTTTCAAAGATCTCCTTATGTACTCATTTCTCACTTTATCCATTCTTGTAACAGCACACATCCATCTCAACATTCTCACCTCAGCTGAGTAGAGACGTTTGTGTTCTATCACTTTAGTGGCCCAACATTCGGACCTGTATAATATGACCGGTCGTATGACAGAGTTATATATCATAAAACCTACACAATAAACTGGATATATTTACATTAGAACAATGGAGGGCCTTATCGTTCATTGCGATCTCGATTCTCGAAGAATAGCACCTTTAAACGAATAATAAAACAATTTTAATTACTATACTAAACTAAATTATATGTAATATAATCATAATTATTAACATTTAATAAGTTTTTGCGATCAGTATACATAACAAAAGTACGTTTTGGCGGTTTTAAGCGCGGTAATGTATTTGATATTAATTATTCCGACTTTTTGACCACTTCTCAGTAGCCGTGATCCCGAAAGACAAAGTTCTCATAGTGTATTGTTAAGGTTTTATTTAGCCTACCGCCAATTAGTTCATTCAAATTTTTTTTTTTAATTTATTGATGCACTAAACAAATTGCAATCATTAAAAACCTTATAACTAAAATATAAACAAAAATCTGGATTGCAATCCACAAATAAGTGCATACATAAAAATAGTACAACGAGACTGAAAATGACTTACTTATAACTAAATATTATGATAGTTTAGTCAAAGTTTATCTTTAAATATATTTATGTATCTTTATTTGGATCAGACTACTATTATCTATTATAAATGTACTAAGAAACGAGGATATTTTTTAAAATTATTTAGTTTTAATTTTGTTTATGGTTGTTATTTACTCTATGGGAGCCTAATCTAATTTACAACCGCTTCGCAACATGTTGTGGCTTGAAGAGAAGAAGCGGCGCAAGAAACTCTTCAGCAAACATGCCTAGCTCCAATAATTTTATATAATGTTAAAATTAAAATGGGTGGGAGGTAAAATAAAAGCTTAAACCACGTACTGGTATACAAATTTAAGTCATTTTATATACTACTATGTGATAGAATGTGATGTGCATATACGATTTTATAACACCTGTATAAACTACATTCTTGCTAATAAAGACATTGATTGATTAATTGAAAAAGAAAGTCAATTAAATTGGTTTGTGTTAGTGCACGCAGAAAGAGCTCACAGTGTCTTGAGGTCTGGCAATAGATTTTTGCTAGGTTTGGGTCTTAATAGATTTGATGATCGGATCTCAAACAGGTGGTACTTGCCAACCATCTTCTCTACTGAAATTTGATTGCTTTTGATTTCAATAGCCTCAAAAATAAAAATCAAATAAATTACTGCGCCCAAAACCGTTAAAACGTATTTTTATAATAATCATTAACTGCTAATCAAAAACAAGAAAAACGAATTTAGATATAATTATATGATTAAGGGCTGATTTTTCAGTCGCCAGCTAAAAGTTATTCCATACAATAAAACACAATATGGGAAAATAGAAAATAATAGTTGCACGAATGAAACAGTCAGATTGTAATTTTGAAGGTGCCCCGTATAGGGTGGTGGAGCGAGATGGAATGCTCCTCCGTCTCAAAGGAAGATCTTCCAGCGAGGCTAGCATTGTTCCTCGTAGGCCTAAGCCCGTCTGTTGTTTGTTTTTTTTATTGGACTTGACTTTATGTTGTTCGTCCGAAGACCTCACAACTGAACGTAACTAACGTACTAACCATCAATGTATCTAAAGTTAAGGCAGAAACTTCAATAAAGAATTATTATTATTATTTAAAAAAAACCTAACTGAAAGTGCTTTAGACTCAGTGATAGACTCATGACTTTCAATAGTAATTTGTAACTTTCCATTTTTATATAAATACATTTAATTTATTTTATTTTCCCTTACCTTATATAATTCATAACCAAAATTTAATAATGTTTTTTAAAATTTTATTTAATTTTAAAGTTTAATTAGCACTTTAAATAAATACAACTTAAATCTGATAAATAATGTAATTAATTTGAATTCACGACTGACTTTTAATTATTATGAATATCAAATCACGCATTCAGTAATTTTCCAACATATTGCAATAAATATAATAACATATGCATAAAATTACCGACGTCTCTAAATATAATAATAAAAAATTCAATACGTGTAAAAAAAACAGGTTGTTACAACTCTATGGGTTTTCGGTCGCACTTCATAAAATACAGCGAGAGCGGATAAAGAAAACGCCTATTTTACATGTGTTATGCAAAATAAATAATGTCAAAGACATTTCTTTATCTCGCGGATAGTGTTCCATTGTCTTGTTTATTTATAGTTTATTAGCTGTCCCGGCCGGCAGACGTTGTCCTGCCCCGAAGAAATAAAATTTAGAACCCGATTGCAGCGCCACCTACCAGATCCAATTAGGAATCTAAACTATTCCCGAATCCCCCTGAACACACACAAAACCGAATTGAATAAATTTTTTTGAACAGTGAACTCCTCCTAAACAGGAGGAGTTCACTGTCAACACACGCACAGAAGAATTATATATATATAAAGATAATAAAATTTATCCCTAACATCGTGGACGTGGTAGAGCCATGCCGGAATTTCTGCCTTGTCTAACAAGTATCCCGCTCCTTGTCACTCACTATGCGTCTACTCTAGTTTCTTCCGGAGTATATCTATCTCGTTCTAACATTTGTCTGGCCCTATATCTCTATCCGACTTTTCGTGCCACTTTGTTTCTAAGACTTTTATGGACTATAGAACATTCTACTATGCTATTGTTAAGACGCAAACTACGCTTTGTTTTCTTAAGGGGAAGAAATTCCGCTACGCGTATCCGACACACTACCCCCTCCCAAGATATGCTCTTCCTGAGCATTTCCAGAACCGTAGAATTTCGCTGACCTGTCCAATGTACTACCCTTTCGAGATGTCTTGTCAATATTTAAAAAAGGCGTAAAAATAACATCTTATAATGAAATTGTTTCATCGTCGTTGATTATTATTCGCCGATTATTACTCCTTATCGCGTTCGCTTCTGTTTCCGCTTTCGTTGTCGACGACGCTTTACCTGTCAGTCAAAGTCAGGGTCGTAACTCCTAACTGAAGGTGGTATTATTAATGAAATTGGTTATACACCGAAGTAAGAATTTACTGATATTGATGTGGGTTGTATGTTCATAATTTACATTTTAGTTGATATACAGCACTGTTAGCGACGCATTATAATATATATTTAATATATATTGTAATTAAATGGCGAGGGCGCGCGTAGGGCAACAGAGGGGGTTGAGCGGGATGCGGGGGTGGGTGGCGTCAGTGGTCGCCCGCGCACACAATGTAGTCTTCGTTCCGCTTTGTGCCGCTATACACCTGTTTAGTTGCCTACATTCGTCTGCGAGCCGATTCTTTTCGATTAAAAAAAAAATTTTGATTTATTTGCTGGCGTTACAAGCACCTTTTTTTTGAGGCAGGGCGAAATACAATTTGTATATTACCGTGTCCTTTACTGGGATTAGACCAAAGCAATGAGAGTTATCCACTGAAGATGGCGCAGATAACAGAGTCAATTGCCGGCTTGTGTGGAGACTCAGCAAGGTACCCCTATTAAAGAGGTAACCCATGGGCTAGTACTCCACTAAAACCCCTTTCCTCCCATGTTCCCCATGCTCATGGTAGGAATAGCGTGAGACTTAGAACGGAGTTACGCCCACACTAATCCTGCGCATCCACACTAATCCAGAGGCAAACTCACTTCGTCAATATGGGCTGGTTCCTCCGCTCCCCAGGTGCTGGAGGACCCTGTAGCGGAATTACGGGAGGAGATTTTGCGCATATCTGCGTCTCCGGGGCCCCGCTGACGTCGTACCCGTGGGACGCATACGCACCTCTCTCCCTCTCTCGTTCAGCGGCCTCCTTTTGAGACATTACTGCCTCGTTGATATACAACACTAAGAGGTTGTGTTGTTATTTGGGAACTATATCCTTAAAAGAAACTAGAAACGAAACGTACTTTTAGACGTAAAACAATCATCACCCTTACATTAATGCAAATAATATTTAACATTTTAACGGTTTTAAGCGCGGTAATTTATTTGATTTTGGTTAATCCGGCTATTGAAATAAAAAGCAAACAAATTTCAATAGAGATAATGGTTGGCAAGTACCACCTGTTTGGGATCCTATCATTAAAACTATCAAGACCCAAACCCAGCAAAAACCAACTGCCAGACCTCAGGACACTGTAAGCTCTTTCTGCGTGCACTGGAACATAAACTAACTTCATTGATAATTTCTTTTTATTTTACTTCCCACCCATTTTAATATTGTTACAACTTAGCCAAAATTCCACGACGCACGCCGATAAATGTGAATGCACACCTGACAGCCATAAAGCACAGTTTATTACAGTTAATTACCCGCCCGCATTTGGAGTTCTTTATATTTGTACTTGTGTTATACGTGTTTGTATAGTTCAAATAAATCCTATAGTAATTCCAACGGCATTTTAATTCGAGTCCCGCACTCGTAACAATATTATATAAAATCATGTTTGCTGAAGAGTTTCTTGCGCCGCTTCTTCTCTTCAAGCCACAACATGTTGCGAAGCGGTGGTAAATTAGATTAGGCTCCCATAGAGTAAATAATAACCATAAACAAACTTAAAACTAAATAATGAAAATGAACAAGTTGGCGGTAGGCTAAATAAAACTTTAACAATAGTCATTGACATCCTTGTTTTCCATGATTACGGCTATTGAAAAGTGGCAGAAACGTCGGAATAATCAAAATCAAATAAATTACCCCGTTTAAAACTGTTAAAACGTAATTCTATTATTAATATATATCCTAAAAAAATATAATTGAAATTGTATAAAATTATTTCGAGCGAATCGGATTCAAGTTTTCAATTTCAAATTAAAAATAGAAAAAGGCTTCACACATACATAGTTCTTAAGTATCTTTAAAAACTGCACAAGAGTAAGCATTTATAATAATACAAAAATCATCTTAAACGCGTCATGTTTTGCTTTAGTCGGCCTTCAAACTTACTGAGATGGAAACCAAAGTTAAGAATTTTATTACAAAAATTGAATTTGCTCTATTTTGTAATTTTTTAACTTGTTTAATGCTAGAAAATGACGAAAATCACCAAAAACTATGTTATCTTTCAGAATAAGTGTACTCTTTCTTATTTTTATAAATACTGTTACGAGCTACAGGACTCGAATTAAAAATGCCGTTGGTACTACTATAGAATTAATTAGAACTGTACAAACACGTATAAAACAAATACAAATAAAACTGGATGCAACCAGTTCACACTGCACGATTCAATGCAATTCGACACGCGCAATGTCCGTCGTCTATATCGCTAGTCTCGTAGTCGTCGCTTGACTGCCTCACCCCTCCATTCGGGCATTGTCTTATACTAACTATACAGTACAAAAAAAATCGGCGTGCGCACTGAGTTTCCGAGAAATAGTAATTTGCACACCTGGTTATCTATTCCTGCGAACGACCAACAAAGTCGAAAACAATAACAATAGGCTATTGTCTAATTGCAAATACGAAGTAATAAAAAGAACTCCGAATGCGGGAGGGGCAATAAACAAGATGCGCAGAATTTCTTTGTCAGTATGTGACAATAGGTATGCAGGTGGCCCAACTTGTAACAATACTTTTGTTTTGAGCAGACTAGTCTTGAAAATTATAACACTTTATTGAGTTGCACGAATTACTCATTCGCTCAAATGAAGAATATTACCATCTCTCTCGCACATGTATGGTTATCGGGCACTAGAGCGGCGTCGGTGATTTAATTTTTATGTTGATTTATAATTGCATTTTTATTTTATTAAATAAATGAAAACACAGTTCGTTGTGATGTTTATTTTGAAGTTCCTGTTTGAAAATTTGCAGTTGAAAAATTTTAAAGCATTAGAAATATATCCTATATTTTGAACAAAAAACATATTTTCTCTTCCATTTTCTTCAGTTTGAATGAATGAATGAAAACTCTTTATTGTTCACCATAAACTTAATTCTAGACCATTGACCCATGTCAATAAGACCGCCCATTGTTCTAATGCAAATGTATCCATATACATTTGCATTAGAACAATGGGCGGTCTTATCTCTTATAGCGATTTCTTCATTCTTCCAGTGTCTGAAGAGATTTTAAGGGAAATTTCAATATATTTTTTTTTAATGATTACAAAAAAAAAAAAATATTGCAGCAGTTCAGCAGACAGGCAGACGGCCCACTTGATGGAAAACGGTTAGCATCGCCTATGGACATTTGCAATACCAACTACAAATGCGCTGCTGCTCTCTTAGGGGAGACTGGAACCTGGTCACTAATGCCGGAACACAACTCAAGGTTGCTATGGCGACATACTTTAGACCCGGGATGGTAGCCAAGTCGGGCAAATGCCCTACCACCTGGCTGTGGGTTGTTTAGTCGCCTCTTACGACAGGCCGCCCCAACGCAGGAAATTGTATTCTTTCTCCATTCCTGCACGGATAAAAATAAATAAACTACCATATACTTATATATATAGATATACATATATAATTAGATATACGAAGATATTATAAATTAGATATATATACATTCGAACAATAGATACATTCATTTAATGCAACGATTTTTATTTAACAGACCAATAATGGTCAGTTACCATACGTTTGAATGTAGTCATTGATTTAGCTAGTCTGATTGGTAAGGGGAGGGAGTTCCACAGTCGGACAGCCTGTACTAAAAAAGAATTTCCTACAAAGGAAGAAGTGTGTGCAGGTATTGTTAACAAAAGATTTTAATTTGAGCGCAAATTACAGGAAAGATTCAGTTTGTGTTGAGAATATTGTGGTTATAGACTCTTTGAACATAAGCTCTTACCTAAGTCTTCTGTAAATATGCATCTGTTGGCAGCGGATACATATTTGTGGTTTTTGGTGTTGAAACTCTGGGGCCATGGGGTGCAAAGCCTACCGCCTTTATCGAGACCTATATAAGCCGTTGATAGACGTCTTATGCCAAACGCTGGCCTGTATTTTGGGCAACGCGTTAACGCGGCCAGCGTTTTGGGAACGTTCCTAACTGACAGTGATTTAGGACCTATTTATTATTTGTAACTCTTTTTGGATTGTAAATTAAGTTGTACATATTGTTGCGAATTTGTAGAATGTAAATTCGAAAATGACGTTGGAATTATCACAAAGTTTATTAGAAGTACACACACGTAATTCACAGTTCTTACAAGTATATCCGAATACAACAAAACCAAACCGTAGGGAAGAAAACCGTTATCACATAAATCGCGCAAAGTTCGTTGTTATAAGGTACTCGCTCCAAGAGTGCACCAGGGAACGCCTCGTTCGCAGTCTGAAGTCGACTGGCGCATTTCCCGACTGGCCGATCCTCATCCATTTGTAAATTACACATGGCTTTCTAGCAATATGCCGTCTACTGGTTCTTGAAATGACCGCGAATAATAGATCACTCAAATTCAAAGGGGTAATAAGATACCTGCAAAGGATTAGTATCGGCTTGCAATAATATTATTTGAATAGGTATATTTTGTTTAAAGTGAGAGATAAATGATGATTGTAGATAAAACTTTCTTCTCATTTCTCATATTCTGAAAGTACGCTTGGAGTTGCCTGAACACAGGGATGAAAACAGTACTTTTCGTCACTGAGAAACGATTTTCCCTGCTGTCAAAAAAATTAAAAACTATGCGGACCATAGATACAAATGCGACTAATTTCCAAACATTTTTACAGCCACTGTTAAATCGCGGCATAAATTTGATTAAAAATATCAAAAAATTTTAACATCATATTATAGTTACTGCTTTTGACTAAATTTAAGGCCTGATTTTATTAGAGTAGTAGTGGCTTGTTTAAGTATTCAGTTTTTAATTTACTTTCTTCACATTCAAAATGAAAAGCGTAGTGTTAACCTCGAGCAAAAGGTCTATTTAGGCACTCAAATTATTAGCGCCCTCACTACGCTCGTGCGTCTAACCATCTAATGTCTAAATAGGTCACTTTTACCTCTCGTGTAACGATCTCCTAATAATTACCCAAATGTTTACTTCTTTCAATATCTTCCTGAAGTTCTTACCTAAGTTGCAGTTAAACGACTTCAGTGTTTGGCCGGTACATACTAATGAGTTAAAAAGAATACAACTATACTGGGTGCCAGATCATAGATACTCGAGCTTTGTAATTTTCTTAAGCTAAATCAAATATTTATCCATTCCAGGCACCACTCCCGCCACCAGAATGGGAGGGAATATACGAAGCCATCAACGAGAACAGCTGGTGTCCTCAGAAGGTTTACGGCCACGTCATCTTCGGAGAGCCAAACTGCTTACGGCTCAATATCTACAAACCTGTTCAAGCCAACAAACTACCTGTAATGGTTTACATTCATGGAGGTTGTTTTTTTGGTGGCACTGGTTCCCCGTACCTTTATGGAGGTGATTTCTTCGCAGAACATGGAGTTATCTTCGTCGGTATAAATTATAGGCTGAGTGTAGAGGGTTTTCTATGTTTGGGTATCAAAGAAGCGCCAGGTAATGCTGGACTGAAAGACCAAATCGCTGCTTTAAAATGGATCCAAGATAATATCGCAGCTTTCGGAGGTGATCCGAATAAAGTCACTTTATTTGGAGAAAGCGCTGGTGCTGTCTCGACGTCGTTTATGATTCTATCTCCATTGGCGAAAGGACTATTTCATAAAGCGATTCTGCAAAGCGGATCATCGCTTTGCCCTTGGGCACTACAACATGACCCTCTCCAGACCGCCAGTGATTTAGCCAAGAAATTTGGCCACGATACCAAAGATCCATATCAAATTTATAGTATTCTTTCAACAAAAACAACCAAAGAATTATTAGGCGAGTTAAACAATGAGCAGAATTACTGCGTTGCTGATAGAAATATCTTCGTTCCATGTGTGGAAAAACTAATAGACGGAGTTGAACCTGTAATAACTGAATACCCTTCAGCAGTTATACAGTCAGGAAATTACACCAAGCTTCCAATGATAATAGGGTACACAGATAACGAAGGAATTTACTTCGTAGCAGCAGATTATGGGAACAGCATAAGAAACAACAGTATAGCCATAGATCCATTAACGTATTTACAAAGAGATCTTATATTTCCCAGTGGTTTTGACGAGAAGTGTACAGCAGAGAAACTTATGAGGCATTATTTTTCGTCTTACAAAGATGAGGTAATAATGGATATGGTGAATTTTTATTCGGATGTACATTTCAAGGTTCCTTTAGTGCTAGAATCAGAAATGTATGCAAAAACGAATGATGAACCGATATATTACTATGTATTTAAGTATAGCGGATACATTAATATGCCCAAGGTCATATCAGGTTTTGGGTTAACGAAAGGAGCTTCCCATGCGGATGAACTGTTCTACCTGTTCAAGCCTCATGCATTTCCATTGCCGCAGAGGTTTTTGGAGCATACTACAATTAAGCGCATGGTGACTATGTGGACTAATTTCGCCAAATTCGGGTTAGTATTTTTATATTGTTTTTTATTCATACAAATTAGATCAGAGAGGGCTTGCTCCTATCTCAGATCAGTATGATGATCGAGTGAGGTAACGAAGCCAGCCTTCTGGGAACCTTACCAATTGACTTCGATGAACTGGGCTCAGTATTCTACTTATAGTCTTAAGGGGGATTTTGTTCATTGTACCAGTTTATAATTTATGTATACTAATATATAAAGCTGAATAGTATGTTTGTTTGCTTGAACGCGCTAATCTCATGAACTTACTGGTCTGATTTGAAAAATTCTTTCAGTGTTAGATAGCCAATTTATCGAGGAAGGTTATAGGCTATATATCATCACGCTAAGACCAATAGGAGCGGAGTTTATGTATATTGTGATGGTAATGTCGTAAGAGGCGACAAAACAACCCACAGCCCGGGGGTAGGATATTTGTCCGTCTGTCCGTCTAGAGTATGCCAGGTTATTTATTTATTTAACAAGATAACAAAATGATTACAGCTTGTTGAATTACACATAGCATAGAAAACCTCTGGGGCTTATATTAGTGCTATGGATATCTACGCCCGTAGAATTAAATAAAACATTACATTTGGTTTAAAAAGTGCATTTTATGTTTATTGATGTAATACTTTCCCTAAACTCAACAGGTGTCATTTAACAAGCGCGGAACTAAATATGCAGTTGTGCGCTTGCCGTACATGTTGTTTGCCCGACTCGTGACGAACCGGTTTTGGGCGATGGCTCGCGTATATACAGAGTGTTTCACTAGTGTTTGTAGGTCTTTGTTAAAAGGTTCCAATCTCTCTTTAGAAAGGAGCAGCACATTGGTAGCAACTTTGGTGTTGCAACTATTCATAGGCGATGGTAACCGCTTTCCATCAGGTGGGCCATCTATCTGTCTGCTGAACTCGTGCAATGAAATAAATATTTTTTTAAATTAAATGTGTAAGTGGGCCAATGTCTCAGTCAGGGCCGACTTCTAGCTAGCCATTAGTATTTATTGCGTGACAGTTTGAGTTACATCATTATCATTGTAGTGTTGATTAATTAGGCTTAGTAGTTTAGTAGACATGTTAAAGTTGGCCAAGTGCGTGTCAGTCCACGTACATAGTAAGGTTCCTCGGAGGTGACGCTCGTACACTATTACGTTATTTTGATACAGACTTTTGAAAAAAAAATCAAAAATACCATATTCCTCCAAAACTACTCAACGGATATTATTAAAAATACCTAGTTTTCAGGGAAACTATTTTTGGAGTTCCACAAGCTTGGTAACGGTAGCGTATTGGCTGCGCCACTAGGTTTGCCTCCCTTTTCGAAGAAAATATAGTACTTTGTTTTTTAACTGTAAAAATACTTTTGGGAAAATTAGGGGAAAAAATACATCACATTTATTTTTTTTATTATTTATTTAATTATTGAATTTTCCATGAGTATTATTACTACTTTTTGATTCGGACAGCAAAGTTCTATTGTTTAAAAAAAAATATCGTGTGCGCCTCGGGACGCCCGACAGAAGTGATGACTTAAACTAATCTAAGTTGAACTATTTAATATTGAAATTGTTTAACTTGAGAAAAGCTTAGGTTATTACTTAAATTTTATGTATATAGCGTGTGGGTTAGAGTGAGAGAGGAGAAGCCTGCCTACCGCTGCCGTATGCGTGAGAGAAAGGGAAGCCAGACAGACTGGCGCCGTAGCGCGTTACGTAACGAAGCCGTTTACCCTCCCATAAGAAGTTATCACTTCAAAACTAAATAAATAGCGCGATAATTGAATTAGCGACGAGAATATAGTAGATTTAGTACTATGTTATTTTTCTATAATATATAGTACAATTTGCTAAAATATAGTACGGTATTATAGTAAGGTTGGGTATCCTATTCGCTATTGCTGTTCCAAACGTCTATATGCGACGTTAACCACTTTCTATGAGCTCAGCCTGTTGCCTGTTTGCCAGATTCGCTGTAAAAAAATCGCCAAATATTTATTTGCTTTTTACTTTGGTTTTCAGGGACCCGACCCCAAAACCCACGCGCCTGTTGCCGTTCAAATGGCGACCCAGTCGAAAATTCAACCCGACGGCACTGGTGATAGACGACAAGGTCACCACTGCGCCCATGTGGGATATGAACTCGGTCATGTTGTGGAATGACACCTATACTAAATACCGAAGGAAGGACTATGGGTTCAAATATGGTGATATATTATAATATTATAACTATACCTTCCCCGAGGCGGCTCTAGCCCATGCAGCGTCTGTGTGCAATCTATACCCCGGCTCCTTCTAGCACAGTCAAAATGGAATAACTACTTAGTTATATTTTCTACAGTGAACAGAAATTTGGATACAATTGATGCAGTTTTGAACGATGCCGGGAAGCAATAGGGTTCAAAATAAGAACTCTCATAGAAAGCGTGATAAAATAGCAATAGAATAGATACTGTTGTTTCATTTTCACTTATGATACAATTTCATGTGTGGAATAGAGAGGGATATAGAATATTTTATTAGACTTTTCATGTATGACACCTAAATAGAAACTTAAAAAACATTTTAGTTAAATACAAAATTTGATCCAAATCTTTAGAGCCGTTTCCGAGATACACGAAATGAATATATAAGAATTGCTCGCTTAGGCTCGATTTACACTGTGATGCTGTTCAGAGTTCAATCTCGCTTCGGCTTCGGTCCGTTTCCGGTCCTGTCAAATATTCTTAAACAAGGCTCAGAACAGACAAAACAAGAATCCGAGTATTCTTACTATTGTATCGTTCTAGTTGTGTAATTCGCTATCACGCCGAAATAATATTTGACTGAAGCGAGATCGGACCTGTCATGACTTGTACCGACAGTGTGAATACGCTTCTTCTTTTACTTTATCGGGTAGTGTGGGATTCGTCACATCGGAGTGGCACTATCAGCGCAAACAAGAAGTGCTATTGCCACACCATGATGGGGATATCTATTAAAATCACTTCAGTCTTCCTTCGCCTTATGTCAGGGTTACGGAACAAGCAGAGCTCTTTTAACTCTAGTACCCTGGCAGGCGGGGGCCCAATGGCCACATCCACGGCTGGGGGGAAGCATTGTCCCCGGCGTCGTCGTATTCTAATCATGGCGTGTAACGGTTTGAAACCCGCCTCACGAGAGGAGAAACCCTCTCCCAGAGGCCCACCTGCGCTGTCTGCTCACGGCTGTCGACGGACGAGAGCGGAGCAAAGATATATGCAGACACTTCCGCTCCACCTCCTCCTTGGCGATCATTGCGCAATCGCAGAAAGAGGTGACGTCGTCCGATCCCGTTTGCTCCCGACTATGACCCGCACCACGCCCGGGAGCGAGTAAATACGCTTCTGTATCAACTTCAGACTAGTAGTGACAGCAAGTTTTTATCGGAGCGAGAACGGAGTAAGATCGAACCGTGAAAGGCATCACGGTGTGAAGCGAGCCTAAGACTTGTAAGATAAAATTAATATGACATTGTTATGTAATATGTTACATTCGCAATGTTTATATTTTCATTTATTTAAACACCTTATTTAATTATAATTATTTTATGTGCAATAAATAAGACTTGATTAAGTTGTAATACAAGTTTGTGGAACTTCGCGGTACGTTCTACGCTATCCAAAGCAAGATTGATAAAACCTGTTATTTTATAAGATAATTAATTTTAAAGTTTCTTTATAGATATTTAACAATTAGTGTGCCATTTTGTATATGTAAAATGTCGTTTAAATATTCTAGAGATCCAGATCGTTTGGGATAACATTACAGTTATAGGCCGTTTCACGCAGATGTGGCGATGCGTGTAATGCGTTATTTGTGATGCGATATTGTTTTTAATTGTTACTGACGTTTCACATTGACAGTTAACGTGTATATATACAGTATACACTAATGTGACAAGCGTAGCGGGGTTATACTGTCCGTTCCTCTATAGTGGGAGGCTCGAGCCCAGCAGTGGGACCATAATTAATTGATTCTATTGGATTGATCATGTATTATCAGCATAGCATGCACTTCAATCACAGATGACGCTACCAGTCTGTTTTTCTGTATGTAGAAAAATCTCAATTAAAACAATCAACATATTTTTTTTTTAATTTTAATCAATCATAAATTGACAGCCCTTATATTCACTAGTTTTCAATTTCAATAAATTTCCGAAATTTAAAATGTCTTTTCTTTCATCTTGTATATTTTATCCGTGCAGGAATGGAGAAAGAATACAATTTCCTGCAGCCGGGCGGCCTGTTGTAAGAGGCGACAAAACAACCCACAGTCAGGTGGGTATTTGCCCGTCTGGATGGCTACCACCCCTGGTCTAGAGTATGCCGCCATAACAACCTTGAGTTGTATTCCGGCATTAGTGACCAGGTTCCAGTCTCCCTTAAGAGAGCAACAGCGCATTTATAGCACCTATGGTGGTGCAAATGTCCATAGGCGATGGTAACCGCTTTCCATCAAGTGGGCCGTCTGCCTGTCTGCTGAACTCCTGCACTAAAAAAAACTCCATTTAAACCAAGCCCATAACAATAATAATATTATGTCTGTCAGTTTTGAGTTCTATAGTCAAATAATTTTTGGAATACGCGTTGTCTACGAAACCTTTCGCTGTACATGGTGTGACAAGCACTTGGACAATTTTGTAATCTTATAAGATTTGAACATGTTATTTAGTTAGTTGGTGATATTAGCTCTAGTCTATTGGTTAGTTCATAAGATATTTAAGTTGATGGGATTTTAAGTTATTTATGTTTGTTTATATATAATTTTGAAGTAGTTGTGATTTTATGTATAACTATGGTCGTAGAGGTAGATTTATATAGAGATGGCATTATTAAGAAAAATGCTTTGTTTTTAATCTGTGGTTGAGTGGGCTAAGCCTTTGTCAGCTTGCCTCACTGCAACGCAGAGGCTTTGGGTTTTATTCTTGGTATGGTAAATTTTGTAAACGAATTTTTCCTTATTTACTATGTTTTGGGTGTTTGGAATTGGCCACAGGGTGTTCTGTTGTATATTACTGTACACACGTGTAACTTGCTTAGCTTGCGGATATCAATTGTGCGTGTTTGTTTGTCTTTAACTAAATGCAAAAGGAGGCTTTTTATATTTTGTATCTTGCTCTGCATATGGTATTTTATTTCTACACCTAATGGGTCTTAAAAGATACTGTAATGCCTCGAGTATGTTTCTTGAAGCTAGATTAAACACGTTTTGTGCTATCCGGAGAAGTCGCATTGCAAATTTCTTGATCAGGGTTGAAAGGTGTAAAAACAGTATAATTGTGGCCATTGCTAGCAGGCTACACCAACCAAAAATGTATTGGGACTGGTTGCAGATTGCTGCGTAGAATAATTAATTTGATGTAAAATCTATGTTAATGAAATGCTTCAATAAAGGACTGACCGACCGACTGACTGACTGATGGATATTTATTCATTTTAATTTTTTAAGGTTTATTTTAAGAATAAAATTGTATAAAAATTGTTGTAATTATTATTATGTTTACAATACATATTGAAAATCAACGCGATTTTTCATAATGATTACATGGCAGTTTTGAAAAGTTTCAATGAATTTATAGTTTTAACATACGTTGTTGAAGTGTAATAAACATAGTGAACTGTCGTATTCTTTATTTGGTTTATGTTAATCACTTCTCTATTTAATTATGCCTCTACGTGTAGAACGATAGTCATGCTCAAACCTACTTTCAATATGGTAATCTGTTCAAATGAAAAATAGTTTCAAATACACAAGATGTTATTTGGCATGCGAGATGTCAATTTTGTCGCTTACCATAGGTTTGCGCTTGAGCGTCGTTCTTGAACACAGGTTTTATTTACAAATATAAATGTAAAAACTTTTTTGTATTTTTACTTAATTACATTCTTTGATGAGCTCCCCAAATCTGACACTTTACTATTTTTATTGTCAAACACTGAGAAACAGGCAGATAGCCCTGGTAAGTGCATAGAAGTAGAATGTGGTTTTTTTTTAAAGCGGGAGTACACCAGACAGGCTGACCACCCACTTCACGGAAAGCGGTTACCGTCGCATTTCTGTTTATTACTGTATATAGTAGGGGAGCTCAAGCGGGGATTTTGGGATTTACTCAGGCGTGGCAGAATAACATAAGGGGGAAACCTTGCAGTCGTGTCCAAATCGTCAGTCTTTTGAATAGGAGTTCCTTTAAGGTTTACTTAACATCCCTTCTGAATATCTGACGAGCTCTAATTTTTTTTAATTCCCATTGTCAACCCCTTCGTACGGCCACCCTCATCAAAGCAAACCGGCAGATTAATATTTCTCCGGTATCAGAAACACATAGGGCGCATACATCATTATTAGTATCTGAAGCGCTCAAGTATTTCTGTGTGACTCTGTTTTTACATTTTTAAAAACCTGTACACGCTCCCCCACCAGTAAAAGGGCATACATCATATAACCTTTTTTATTTTTAGCATCCAATCTTCACAACCAAAAAGGTCCCCATGACACCCGAATAAGTCACCATTTAGCTTCTTGGGCTCCCCTACTAATAGGTTTGCGTTTGACCATTATCTCACGCGATTTTGAGCGGAGATATGGTCTAAGATGGAGTACGCTTACCTAGAAGGTACCTATTCACACGAGACTTGAAGATACCCAGGTTGTAGGTTTCGGTGGGCATAATGAAGGTGGACCCAAAGCGCTTTGTTCGTATAGGTGGTATGTCCACCATATAGCGTTGCCGTATGCTGGTGCGTCTGGTTGTCTGGTGATGGAAGAGAGGCGCACTCTCCAAAATGTATCCGATAGAAAGCCGCTTATGGTAAGTTACTGGTTCTATAGTTATGGACTGTATGAGAGACATATGAACTAGATCCTTGCACTAGAAGAGCAGAAGCTCCACCAACCTTGAGATCCGCCCACTCCTGGCTGGGTTCAGGTTGCACACAGGAACAGCAAACGGCACTAAATTCCAGTTTGGAGCAAACACTTTGTACAAAGAATAAATATGGTAAATGTTCTTGGCACGGGCAGTAAATAACAATAAATAATAACAGCTCATAAACTATAGTGTTATAGTAGCTGATGTCCGCGACTTCGGCCGCGTGGTGCGGTTTTTTAACTATCCCACGGGAACTCTTTAATTTTTCGGGATCAAAATTATCCTATATGTTGACCGGGGATATAAGCTACCACCGTACAAAATTTCATTTAAATCGGTCCAGTCGTTTCGGAGATTAGCCGGTACAAACAGACAGACAAACAGAGAAACATAAAATTTAATAAAATCTAAATTAGTTCTATTTCACTTCTTACATCCCCCTGACTCGGTTTTTAGCATTCTTTTTCATTGTACAGAAATTCGACCTCTACAGTTTTATTATATGTATAGATAGATAGATATAAGTTTTTGAAACAAATTTTATTCTGTCTTTCCCTTTATTCCGATTTAGAACAAGTTATACTTTATTAGTATTTGTAGAATTATCGGTTGTAGCGCCATCTATCGGACAAGGTAAATGATATTTTGATATTTTATTCCAGAGAGGCTCATCTATCTTATACTAATATATAAAACTGAAGAGTTTGTTTGATTGATTGAACGCGCTAGTCTCAGGAACTACTGGTCTGATTTGAAAAATTCTTTCAGTGTTAGATAGCCCATTTATCGAGCAAGGCATAGGCTATAATATCATCACGCTACGACCAATAGGAGCGGAGCACCAATGAAGAATGTTTCAAAATCGGGGGGTTTTGAAAACAAATTCCACGCAGATGACGTCGCGGGCATAGCTAGTAATAAACGAACAGCAACTTGTCACTAAACTTATAATCAGAAAACCTACATACATTTCATACACTGACTCTCCACACTGGACAGACACTTTTAGAACACGTCGCCATCCCTCCAATAATTTTACAGTATAAGAAACTTAGCAAATTGACACAACCGCTATCGGATTGAAGTCACTGATATACGATTTTAATTAAAAAGGTTATGAATGACAAGAATTTGTTATATTATTGTTTGGAAATTTTAGATATTTTATTTACCATTATAATCTGTTTTATTCCTGTCACGGGTTGTCTGGAAGAGATCGCATGTTAGCGATAAGTCCGCCCATTGCGCACATTTAGAATATTTTTAGGCTATAAGGTTTTCTGTAATGGTGTACAATAAAGTGTTATCTATCTATCTATATAAGATATTATATAAAATATTATATTTAAAGTTTTACACATTGAACACAGTAAAAATCTATCGCGTCTGCCAACATGAAAATTAATTGTAGTGAATACCGTATATATACAATTGAGAGATTTTGTTTAAATTATAATCTAGACAATGATCACATAATATTAGAGATAAATATTGTTACATAGCATTATGGCTAATTATAGAGAACTATAATATATATATATATATATATATATATATATATAACTATACAAAACAGGTCCTAATCACAGTATAAATAAATATATAACATTATTCAATTAAGGAAATGGCCTATTGTATCGTTTAGAAATAAGAGGGTACATAACAAAAATAATCATTAAACCTTAAAAAGAAACACGACAAGAACAACTATGCAACTAAATAAATGTAACAGGAGTAAACTTCAGTCGTGCGTCGGAACTGTCATGATTTTTTTAAATTTCTTTTTGCTTTGCTCGTTTGTTATGTTTTGGTGTTCAATGAAGATTTATCTACCTAGGTAAGATAGGAGCTCCTCCCAGGGTGCTATGAGGTTCTTGGAGTAATTAGTAGACTGTTATAATGCGTTAGTCGCCGGACGTTATAAGGACTGATGTGTGATGGCCGCATTGGCGGCTCCCTTCCTAGCAGGGCAGAACCAGCTAGACTCCAACAATGTTTCTTTGCCAATTGTTGAGGAGTAGGGGGAAGGAGATCACGCTTCCGAAAAATTCCTCTCAAATACCATAGAGTGGCTTCCACACGATACAATTTTATGACCAGTTAACTACAATCGAATTGTATAGTGTGGATAGAGATATGAAAACCAAGGTAATTTGGTTGGTCGTGACCGCTCAGTTCGATTGTGTTCAATCAAATCCGGTGGTGTGGCGCTAGTTGGTCAATTTTTTGACCTAGTCACCAGCACAGCGGGTTACTAATTACTAAATTATATTACTCTATACTAATATTATAAAGAGGAAATATTTTTTTTTATGTTTGTAACAAATAAACGCAAAAACTACTGGACCGACTTTAAAAATTCTTTCACCGTTAGAATCCTTTTTTTTTCTATTTTAAGGCGGGGGAAATGTATTTCGCACAGTACCGGGTTCTTTGCTAGGGATTAGACCATAGTCGATTATGGAGGCTTTCCCAGAGGGGGCAATCCAAACACTAATCGACCGGCTTCTGTGGAGACTTTATTGCAGGAGTTCAGCAGACAGGCAGAAGGCTCACTTGATGGAAAGTGGTTACCGTCGCCTATGGACATTTACAACACGAAAGGTGCTACAAATGCGCTGCTGCTCTCTTAAAGGAGACTGGAACCTGGTCACTGATGCCGGAACACAACACAAGGTTGATATGGCGGCATACTCTAGACCAGGGGTGGTCGCCATCCAGTCGAGCAAATACCCTACCACCTGGCTGTGGGTTGTTTAGTCGCCTCTTACGACAGGCCGCCCCAACGCAGGAAATTGTATTCTTTCTCCGTTACTCCACGGGTAAAAATACCTGATTTTAATATAATAAAAAAGAAAACTTATACTTACAATATTAAGTGTACACGCAGTTTGTGAAGGTCAAAACTATTGAATACTAAACGCAAATACTATAAAAAAAGCCTGTCATAGAGTTGTGAGTCGTTCGGCGATTGTCGCAATATCGTTGCAAAATGCACTAGATCACCTTGGGTATTATAACCTTCTCTGATATCGTCACGCTTGTGACTCTCTAATGATAGGCAGAGTATGTTTTGATAGTACTCACTGTGCTAGCGCAACTTGTTTTGCGTTATCATGACGACATGGCAGCGGCGGCACCAAAAAAAACATGAGCATTTGCGTGGCGACTGCGGCCGAATAAGAGTGGTTACGAGAAAAACATACAGACAGATAGATAGAAAATAAACATATACTCTTAAAGTCAGAGAGGCTGGAACATTACTGATGTTTAAGAATCTACTAAGCACCATATTTCCTTAAACAATTAAGCCTAAGTTATCTGTAAACAATTATTTAAGTGTTATATTATATTAGGTTGGGGAAAAAGTTTCTTCGCATTTTATATAAACATTCAAAAGGTTTTTTTATAAAGTTTATTTACATTTGACTAAAGTATGTAGGTGCCAGTTTGTTGGATAACTTTTTGCCATCTTGTAGGTAGGGACGTGATCCCATTGCTATAAAAATTTTGAGGCTACTGATCAAAAAACTGCGACAAGTGGTTTTGGCAGTCCTCTCGTGATGTTAACCTGACACTGCCTAAGGAATTCTGCAGAGACCGAAACAGGTGAAAATCTGAAGGTGCAAAGTCAAGACTATACGGCGGATGCATTAACACCTTCCAGCCAAACTCTCGTAATTTTTAATGAGTGGCTAAAGATGTGTGAGGTCTAGCGTTATCATGGTGAAAAACCACACCCCTTCTGTTGATTAACTCCGGCCGCTTTCTCTCAACTTTCTGCTTTAATCTCATCAGTTGTTCGCAGTACAGTTCAGAATCGATGGTCCTGCCTGGCGGTAACAGCTCATAATGAATAATGCCCTTCCAATCCCACCATATACACAGCATCACCTTGTTGCGAGTTAACCCGGGTTTCGCTACAGTCTGTGAAGCCTGACCGGCCTTTGACCACGATCTTTTTCACACGTTCTTGTCGTACGTGATCCATTTTTCATCACCAGTTATCAGCTTCTTCAAAAATGGTTCGGTTTCATTACGTCGTAATAAAGAATCACAAATGAGTACACGGTTCATTAGGTTTCTTTCGGTGAGCTCATGAGGCACCCAAATAACGAGATTTTTTGTGTACCTAGCTTTTTTTAAATGCGCCAAAACCGTTTTGTGGTCAATTCACAGTTCTCCAGCTACATCGTAACTACTAATATGCCGATCTTGCTCCACTTTTTCAAAAATGGCATCAATTTTGTCCGTAACAGGGTGATTAGAGCGACCTGCATCGTTGATATCAAAATTTCCAGATAGAAAACGCTTAAACCAAATTTGCGCTACTCTCACAGATACTGCATTAGGTCCATAAACATCACAAATTTTTTTCGCGACTTGTGTTGCATTTTTACCTTTTTTTTTGTAGTAAAATTTTAAAATGTATCGAATTTCTTCATTAGATTCGCTCATTTTAACAATAAGAAAAACGAATGAAAATCACACATTTTCCTAATTTGAATTTGGAATTGTCTTCTTTAATATTAAAACTTTTTAATGATACCAAAACCAGCCAGATACAAACAGTATAGCCAAAAAAATCTTATTACAAGTTCATACATACTATATGCGAAAAGACTTTTCCCCCAACCTGTTATATATAATAATACTACGTTTTAACGGTTTTAAGCGCGGTAGTTTATTTGATTTTTGTTATTCCGACGGCCATAACAAAAATCAAGTCGGCCACTTTTCCGTGGCCATGATCACGGAAGACAAGGATGTCAAGTGTCAACGACTATTGTTAAAGTTTTATTTAGCCTACCACCAACTTGTTCATATTAATTATTTAGTTTTAATTTTGTTTATGGTTATTATTTACTCTATGGGAGCCTAATTTAATTTACCATCGCTTCGCAACATGTTATGGCTTGAAGAGAAGAAGCGGCGCAAGAAACTCTTCAGCAAACATGCCTAGCTCTAATAATTTTATATAATATTAAAATAGGTGGAAGGAAAAATAAAAGAAATTATCAGTCAAGTCGGTTAGTCTTCCGGTGCACGCAGAAAGAGCCCACAGTGTCCTGAGGTCTGGTATTTGGTTTTTGCTGGGGTTGGGTCTTGATAGTTTTGATGATCGGATCCCAAACAGGTGGTACTTGCCAACCATCTTCTCTATTTAAATTTGGGTGTTTTTTGATTTCAATAGCCTCACGCATCATTCGAGGTATGAAACGATTCTCTTTCGCGATGATTTGTGGGTTATCGACTCTGATGTAGTGGTTGGGTTTATGCAGCGTGTGTTCACTGATCGCAGACTTCGTAGACCTTGTGTGTTTTCGAAACGTCGGAATAACAAAAATCAAATAAGTTACCGCGCTTAAAACCGTTAAAACGTAGTTTTATTATGTGTACAAGTCGCGAAAACTTAAGAAAATATTATGAAATATATATTTAAAAAAATTATAAATATCTGAATTTACGTACCATCTTCTTCGCAGGATTAGCATAGAATATCATATAAGCTAGGTTGCCTGGAAGACACCGCTCTAAGCGATAAGGCCGCCTACTGTTCTGCCTAAAAAAAGTAATTAAGATATTGCATCTGTTATTTTGGTGGGTAATACAGTGTTATATTCATCTGTCTATCACATAAACACGAAACATACTCATAAATATAATATTAATTAAAAATTAAAATCATGTAAGTAATATCAGAGCGCCTGATTGAAATATAATAGTTGTTTCGTCATTTTGGTAAGCGAGCTGGTATAGGAGAGGTGAATGTTAACATAATTTTTGTTAATTAAGCCAATTCAAGTGTAAATAATAGGTTGGGGAAAAAGTCTTTTCGCATATAGTATGTATGAACTTGTAATAAGATCTCTTTGGCTATACCATTTGTATCTGGCTGGTTTTGGTATCATTAAAAGTTTTAATTTTAAAGAAGACAATTCCAAATTCAAATTAGGAAAATGTGTGATTTTCATTATTTTTCTTATTTTTAAAATGAGTGAATCTAATGAAGAAATTCGATACATTTTAAAATTTTACTACAAAAAAGGTAAAAATGCAACACAAGCCGCGAAAAAAATTTGTGATGTTTATGGACCTAATGCAGTATCTGTAAGAGTAGCGCAAATTTAAGTATGTGTGTTTAATTTATAAAATACTACAGTTTACCCCGGGTCGACCTCTGGTGGGTATCTCTTGTATGCAATATAACCTATAAAAAATGACAAAAGTGAACCAAGTGGACCAACGGGACCAAGGCAACCAACGGGACCAAGTGGATTAAATGGACAAAATCACAAAAACCTATCCCACTTTTTGGGATAATCTTTACATAAATCTATCTCATTATCCGGGATAAAAAGTATCCCTTAGCCACCCTCGGTATTAAAGTTACATATGTACCGAGTTTCAGCTAAATCGGTCCAATAGTCTTTCCATAAAAGGATAACAAACAGAGAGACAAATATATTTTTATCCCGGAAACTATCCCATTTTTCGGGATAAAAGTATCCTATGTTCATCCCCGGCATCGAAAATATATATATACTGAGTTTCGGCCAAATCGGTCCAGTAGTTTTCCCGTGAAAACGGAACAGACAGACGGACAGACAGAGTTACTTTCGCATTTATAATATTAATAGGGATGCAGTTTAGATATATTTGTTTAAGATCTACCTAATAATATGCACCACTTACATCGCCAGATTAGGTTAAACTATTCCTAAGTTAGGTTGCCTGGAAGATATTGCTTGAAGCGATAAGGCCGCCTATTGTTTCTACCATGACAATATTGTAATTGTGTATTTTTGAAATTGTATATTTGGTGAGCAATAAAGTGTGTTCATATATTACGAGCACTTTCCGGGCTTTGGTTTGTCTATTTTTACCTTATTTACATTATTGGTCGAGAACCAGGGTTGGTCGGAGAACTGCAATAGTTACCCTATACTTCGTTCGCGTTAAGAATGCAGTGAGTTATCATTGTTCGCCGGCCTAGCCCCGCCCCCTAACCAATCAAATATTTTCAAATTACAAGGTCAAGTTCACAGTGACCAGTTGAAGGCATAGCTTCGAACGCGACGGTTGTGTCCTGTAATTGTGTTAACTGATTTATATTTAAAAAAAATGAATACCTCACCAATTCGTTAAAATAAAAGTGGTTCGGTAATTCATAATGGAGAGAGAAAAGTAATTTACAATGTTTTTAAGTATTTTAAACAGTCTGAATTAAATGTGACTGTGGACAGCACAGTACAAAAAACGGCAAATGCATGCAATGTATCCGAGAGAACAGTTTATAGTATTCTTAGTGAAAAGAAGGAAAATAATACATTGAAATCGCCAATGAAAAAAAGGGCCAGGAAGTCTATGATTGATAAATTCGATGAATTAGACAAATGTGCTGTTATAAGGAGAAAAGTACACACAATATATTTAAATAATGACTACCCGACATTAAATAAAATTATGACAATTTGTAAAGCTGATGAAGATATTCCAATGTTTAAATGTACCACACTTCACAAAATAATGCATGAGCTGATAAAATACAGTGATAGTGTATAATAAAATATAGTAAATACTAGTGATAGTGATTAAAATATTAATGACTTAATTTTGATTTTTGACTTTTAAGTGTATTTTTTAAATTCATTAAACTTAATCTTTAAAAATATAATTTGTTTGAACTTTAACACCACTGTGAATACACCTTTACCCTGAAGTTGCACTGATGACTCAGTGCATTCTTAACGCGAACGAACTACAATTTATTTTTTTCCAAAAACATATTATTGACTATCCATCGTAGCAATACATCCCCTCTCCTAACAATTCTGTGGTGTTACGATACAATGTAGGTATAATACATTCTGATAGATAAATAGATGATGGACGCTTCAGTATGTATACCTTTAAAGTAGGTATTAAAGAACAAAAATGATTATACAATACCCTACTGAAAGAATGCCTAAATTTCAATATAACAGTGTAATGAAAGGCAAATATATTATGGAAATACGGATGCAGCGAAGTAAAGGGCTGACCCGAATGACCCCTGGCCTATTTGGTTAGGCCTCGCCAAACATAAGGCACTCTAATTGAGCCACCGTCTACAATCGAGCCAATTCACGAAATTATATCTGCTTTATAAAAAAATAAGCCTTTTCTAGCTACAATATGAGGCTCTCAAAAAGGGCGTAAACATATATATACTCTTGACGAGGTAGGCAGCGCATTGGCTCCCTCGGTGTTGAAGATGTCTATGGCAGACAGTAACCACTTAATATCAAGTGGACAAGTTTGCCAATTTACCTACAAGAAATATAAAAAAGTACCGTTAAGGCTTGTAGCAATGCCAACGTCCTTGAATATTATTCGGTGATGATTATTTAAGTGATAACGAGAATTCCATAGACGCGGTCGTTTTTCAGATGCGTTATTATTTTACTGAATGAATGAAAATACTGTTACGTGCGAGCGGGGGTACGCACTTAGGATTGAAAGAAAACACCAGTTTTTAACTAACGCTTTTATTGACTTACACAGCCGTGCGTGATTCCACTCTGGAGAGTTGCCCCTGCACAAACAACGAAAGACGCACTGTACTGACGATAAGATGTCTCACTCACAATACCGTCGCCGATATTGCGTAGACACAACTTCTGCTGCTGCAGTGTTCACCACAGAATTTACGGCACGTAGCTGGCCTCTGGACCTCCTTTTTAACTACGCGAAACTCCTCCTTCACTAAACTGTCCACTACACTTTTCACTAAATTCACCACTAAACTCATCACTATCTTCTATTAAACTCATCTTCCAACTCTTTCGTATCGCACTTGTCGTTTCACTGTCTTGAACTGAACTGCCCGGTAGGTGCGCCTTAAGCTGCTTATATACCCGGAAGAATCTTCTGGAACCCATAATTTCGTTATTCTTTTATTTACTATCTGTCCCTTTCTAATTATCTATCTATCTCTGTCTTTTCCTTCCCGAACTTTCTATTCTAGAACTTCCATTTATCGTCTGTCCCTTTCCAACATATATCTGTCCTTGTCTTTTCTTTCCAGAATCTTCTACCTTTTTCTAAAAGTCTTGAGACCGGCTTACGCTGGCGGAAAGTTCTACCTTTGGTTGCCACAATACTTTATTGATCACCAAAAATTAAAACTACGTTCTTAAAAGCTAGGTACAAGAAATGTTGAACAAAAGGCGGCCTTATTACTTAAAGAGATTTTTTTCCAGACTACCCCCTAAACAATAAATAATATGAAACATTCCAGGAATAAGTAAATAAATAATATACTATACAAACTATATATTATATGGTTTATCATATCATATATAGAATCAGCAGCTTTATTAAACCTGAGAAGACCAAAGATTGCGAAAAAAATAAAGTAATATTTAAAAAGTAATAAAATCAAATTATTTATTTATATCCATTTTATAAAGATGTAGATGTTTTTTTATCCTATTTTGATATATATTATAGGAGTCAAATGGTTTCATGTCAATAATATGGAGGTGAATTCGTGAATTTTTTTCTTAACTTAAAATAAGTACAGAAAAATTACAAGAAAATCACGCCACGTCTCATGTCGTGAAGATTTACGGTATTTTTTTTTGGAAATTATTAATCAGTAAATACTAACGAAAAGTTGTTTCGATTACACCCCACTTTCGTCCTCTTGCAGCAACAGCAACCTTAAGCATTAGTACTGTAAATTTATCTTATTCTTCTCTTCTTATCATTATTATATAATTTACAAAGTTAATGAAAAACAGAAAATCTTATGATTTTGTAAGAGTTGTTATAAAAATTTATCGCGGCATGAAGTTAGTAAAGTCCCCAAGAGACGACATCACAAAGAGCGTCGAACTTTTGAAAGAAGTTTAGTTTCAAAGGAATACACAAATATCTGTAAAATTAATTTCCGTGAAACATTTTCGAGTCGCCCGATCGCCGCCCGAGGGCGCGGCGGTGGCTACGACTGCTCGGGGCTGCCATGTTTTAAACGTAACGATGTATTTACAGATTTTGAAATGATTATTAGTAAACAAGTTTACTTTTAATTTCATTTAAGCTATTCGGAACAATAATTATATACATATTATCGCGGCTGTTTCCCATAGCGGTAGGCATATACGATGTATTTCCACTTGCTAAGATCTTGACATGCATCTTTTTTCTCTTCTCTTCATACATACACTGATCTTGTATGTCTCTAAGACATTGTCATAAAAATGGCTCGGATTTTTGGGGGGCTTGCGTGGGGTCATGAGAAGGCCAACACGTAGAGGCCCCTTGATAAATTTTATCCAAGGCACACATCCCTGTCTACACCATATAAAAATGCACCCAAGGACGAGCCCCGGCCAGTGTAGGACTATGATAGGAAATGAGAACAAAAGGTACCTGGTTATTGGGATCTGGGACTATGGCGTCTACCCGGCGCAATGTTTGGAGAACGTGGATAAAATGGGTAGACGATGACTCACCATTCCCTGCATGGGCTGCAAAAAATGCTTACAAGATTGGCTAGGGGTAAAATGGGTGTGAGTGGCTAAGGGGTGTGGAGAGGTAGGCTGTAGGTTCACCGAAGCTACTTCCGACGTAAGGCTATTTATCACTTCCACCCTTGGAGCTTGAGTCTTAGCTCTAGCGATCTCTACCCTGTGCCGGCTGGCTAACGCAAGGAGGCGGGTACGAGGTGTCGCTATTTACTAAAAGGCTTATTAACTTATTAACTATTATTAACTATTAACTATTATTATTATTAACTATTATATATTATTATTAACTATTATTTTTCAGTCTTTTTGTAGTTCGTAGGCTGGCAACCCTATTGTAGTGGTCCAAGTTTTTGCTATTAACATAGCTGACAGACGAACAAACAGCCGGCGGGGGCACTTTATGTAAGTTGAAAAGTTGCTCGTAGCACCGAGTCTCACATACCTTCCCGTTGGCTTTATTCGCTAACGATTTGTGTACTCGTTCGTTTGTTTATTTTTAGTGTTATGCGATTTGGAGATTTTAATTTCAAGTTATGGACGTGTTATACTCGCATTAGGATGCGTGCGTCCGCTTTTATCCGTGCAGGAACGGAGAAAGAATACAATTTACTGCGTTGGGGCGGCCCAGAGCGAGGCGACAAAACAACCAACAGCCAGGTGGTAGGGTATTTTGGCTACCACCCGTGGTCTAGAGTATGCCGCCATGACAACCTTGAGTTATGTTCCAGCATTAGTGACCAGTTTCCAGTCTCCCTTACGAGAGCAGGAGCGCATTTGTAGCACCTTTGGTGTTGCAAATGTCCACAGGCGATGGTAACAGCTTTCCATCAAGTGGGCCGTCTGCCTGTCTGCTGAACTGCTGCAATAAAAAGAAGAGGAGATTCACTATTCGACTGTATGTTTTTTACGCAATTTCTCCGTCAATTGTAGATCGATTTTAATTTTTTTATTTCGAAAGAGCGTACTCCTGAAGTGGTCCCATTGACGCCAAGTCAGGATCTGATAAGTGAATCCCAGGGAAATTCAGAGCAATCCCTGTTGACGAGCGCCAAGCGCCTACACTTTTTCGAAAGGCAAAACTTATATACGCGTGTCAGTAGTACAATTTCTACAGGCGCTTAAAACATCATTTATTATATTTATAGATATTTGAAATATTAGTTGCTATTGAAGCAACTAAAAACTTGAAAATATTTTATATTAACAAAAACAAAACACGTAAAACATAATAAACGAAACTACATAATTGCAAATTGCACCGATATAGCATACTTTCTGTTAATTTGCATGCCTAAAATTTGACATAAGCGCCATACAGGTAATGTAAATGTTCTAGCTATGGTAACGTAAAAAGAATGTTGAAATATTAGCAGTAATAATTAAAATTAAATAAATAATTATGTAAAAGTAATCATTACAGTCACTAAAAATTGTACGCCTCACTGGCAAAAACATATCTTCTCTTTGCTTCAATAACGTGCTATCTTCAAAATTGAAACTTTAGATGTCTTTTTAATATCGAAAAAATAATTGTGTCAAAACGAATGAATTGGTGTCTTTTAAAATACATTACAGATTGTCAGAAAAACAAGTTACTCGTTTGATATAATTATTTTTTAAGTGTTATCGATTCATGAAATCGGTAAAGACACATCACTACGGGGCCAGCACGTCACTAAGTGTCAAGACTCTGTGGTTCAAAAAAAATTACAAAAACATTGGAAGGTTTTGGCGGGAACTGAAAGGAGATGTTGTGCTGTGAAGTTTTATTTTCTAAAAATGTGTAAAATTATTCTAAAATGAAAAATAGTTGTATGATATTGATAGTTTTTGAGTAGTATTTATATGTTTTGTGAGAAATGTGAACTGTATAGTCAAATGTGGCCTTTTGAGTTGTCACAATAACTCCGTTGAATGGCACCAGCTGATAACCTACAGTTCAGCTGTGCTACATTTAAGCATAAGAAAATGAAGAAACTACATTATAATCTAAGATTTGGTTTAAAGGCCAAGCCATAAACCTAAGTAAATAAAAATACAAAAACATTGTTCATATTCATTTAACAATCTTTCAATTATAGAGAATTTAAGACTACGTTATACTTTATCTGCAACATCATCAACATTAAGGCAAAAAGAACACTATTATAAAAAAAAGACATTTTTATTTAGGACAAAAACAATACAGAGTATTATTATCAAACAATAAAATAATAGAAATAGAATAAGCCCAAAAACTGGACTCAGACTCAGCATATGCTGACCAAATAAGACCAGCGCTGTTCTACGGCCTGGGACCAGCAAGTGAAGTCACGAAGGACAATAACAACACACATAATAATACATAATGTACAATGTAGTTAAATAATGATAAATCTATAATGTATTTAAAGACAACATATTGTTACGAGTTACGGGACTCGAATTAAAATGCCGTTGGAATTACTACAGAATTTATTAGAACTATACAAACACGTATAACACAGGTACAAATATAGCCGGTCGCAATAAGTCCAATCGTAATGCACAATTAAATAACACGCGCAAAGTCCGTCACTATCTCACTTATCGAATGTACACGTCTTGCTTTGATCACGGTTAATGCTAGACTGCCCCCCCGTTCGGTCATCGTTTTGTACTAAACTGTACAATACTACAATCGACCGCGTCGACTGAAGTTTTCCAAGAACCACATCTGGTTAACGACCATCATAAAGGATTACAATACACAATAGGCAGCTTTTCTAATTACAAATAAATAGCTCATCGTAAACAAAAGAAATCTAAATGTGGGAAGGTAATAACACTGTAATTAACTGTGGTTTATGACCGGCAGGTGTGCATTTACTTTTGCCAGCGTGTTTCGTGGAATTTTGGCTACGTTGTAACAATATCATAAAAAATAATACATTTAAAAATACACATAATCATTAATAATTTTACAACTTAGGTTCCAACAAAAAAACAAATGGCACCTGCATATCTGTAAAAACACATTTTATTACCTGTCAGCATTTGAGCTAATTGTAATTCTTTTATGATCGTCTTCTTTGGTCACTTATTTATTGGCATACGTTTCTAGAGAACAACCCATTGTTTTATTGTACTCGTTTATGGCCACTTGCAGCCGAACATTGGCCAGGTGTTGGGGATTACGTCGACTACGATACGGGTACATTTGTATTTGGCCTGATGGGGCCTGATGGGCAGTCAAGCGAGAACCACGATCAAGGCAAGACGTGTGTACATCCGGGAATCTATTAGTGACGGACTTTGCGCGTTTTATTGAATTACGACCTTCTGCATTACGTTTGGATTTGTTGTGTCCGGTTATATTTGTATCTGTGTTATACGTGTTTGTATAGTTCTATTAAACTCCATAATAATTCCAACGGCATTTTAATTCGAGTCCTGCAACTCGTAACAATGATGAATAAATTCATATATATAATCATTGTACAGATCACGTGCAGAGCAAAACAAAATGAGAAGAGAATAAGTATATAAAATAAACAAATTATCATAAAATTAATATAAATTAAAATTCAAATAGCACTTGTGTCTTGTCTAAGATTCTTCTAAAATTTCATTTTTCTAGATATCACTAGCAAAGGCGATGTGATCCTTATAGAAACGAAAACAACTATTTGTATTGTTACGACCGGCAAAGACCAATGCACACCTGCAGTTTATTACCTTTTCGGCATTTGGAATTCTTTTGTTTAAAATTTGTAATTAGAAAACAGCCTATTGTGTATTGTACTCGTTTATGGCCGTTCACGGGCATAATTAGGCAGGTGTGCGGATTATCATTTCTAGGAAATTGCGTCGACGCTTACCAGGTAGACATATTGCGTCGTGTAGTAAATAAAACAATGCCGCAACGGAGGGGTGCGGCAGTCTAGCGATGGTCACCATCGAGACAAGACGTGTGTACATTCGATGACCTATATAGTGACGGACTTTGCGCGTGTTATTGAATCGTGTATTACGTTTGTACTAGTTGTGTCCAGTTATATTTGTACCTGTGTTATACGTGTTTGTATAGTTCTAATAAATTCTAACGGCATTTTAATTCGAGTCCCGTATCTCGTAACAGTATACTTACCATGTTTTTTATTCAATAAATGATTTAACTTGAAAGGATGGAGACTAACATATAAAACCCGACAAAAGTAGTTAGCGAGTTGAAAACGCCCCAGGACATACTCGGAGAGGTCCTAGGCACATTCGCTCGTACGCGCACACTAATTAGCCTAATTAGCGATTACACGGCTCAACCCACTCGTAAATAGCAACTGGGGGCTTTGAGGGTTTGCTGCTTGTTAAAACGACCTGTTCAGATAGTCGAGGCTATAATATACATTTTTTTGGTGGCTAACAACTAAAATAAATAGTAACTAGATTACAAAATAGATAAAGATAAAACTTGTAAATAGATGTTAATATTAAGATAATTGCACACACACATACACGCACACACTCATGCACACATACACGCATACACATACACACACATACACGCATGCACGAAATAAAACATAAAAATGACTATATAAGCTCGTCAGAGTCGTATAAGCTCAGGAAGGCTTTTATTCATCCGAATTCATCATGGCTTGGCATGATGTATATGGATATATTTATGAAATTAACATCTTTTGTGATCCTTACCAAGTGTTTAGGCTAATTATTTCGATTGGTCATTTGTTTGATCATATGATCGGAATGAACTCAGTCAAGCCGACATCTTCCAATCTGTACCCTTCTAAGGAGGCTCGTTGGCCAACGATGTTATGTCGTCACGCAATGAGACTGGAGGGACAAAACCGCACCACCGCCCCAACATTTCAATAAGTAAAATATCGCCTACCCGATCGCGCGCATGACCTACCCGCAACCACACGTGCTACTTTTTATAATTTAACCGCCATTTGTGTGTGACAAAAAAGACTCATTAAGAGCATTGTGTGCAACCAGTTGATCCTCGACGACCGCTGCCAAACGTCTCCAGGCTTGCCGAATTGGGAGAAATGCAGTTTCGGGAGTTTAAGGTTATTGGTTTGATTTTCCTTTCCATATTATCAATCGGATGCAACGATTGATTTGATTGTCCTGCCGTCCGCTGTTCTTGAGTTATATTATCGAAGGCCGCACCAGTACAGGAGGTAGGACAATTCATATACAACCGCCGCTACGTGGTGTGCTATAGGGGAGGTGGGAAGGACCTCAAAATTTACCCTTGGCACCACCAGATAATGTTTCTATTGCTTAAATAACAATCGTCTCTCTTGATATTAGCACTGATTACGTTATAATTCACTTTGATTAAGGCAATGGATCGCGGTTCGTCGAATACTTAGTGCACTGGCGACCATTCTCTAGGAGAGGTTATATCTTTCTTCACCACCACTTCGCTTCCTCAGCCACGAGGCCACGATGCTCCGCGAAAGTGACATTGACAATATATCACTCTTGACAGTGTGACAGTGATGTTTCAGTGAACCGTCTACAACTAACTATATTTAGCAAATTTGTTGTTGTTTTTCTGTTTTACTTGGCACCGACTTGAAGATGTTGTAGAAAGAAGTCGGTGAAATGTTTATTTTCTGCTTGTTTTTTTATTATTTTCAGTCATAAAACCACATCCACATTTCAGTACTGAAGTCTGCAATCAACTAACCGAGTGCACTAATTCAATTGGCACCCGTTCCGAAGTCCCGACTAAAGTGAACTAATATTTGCGCAAATCATTTGAACATATTAATTTTACAATGCGGTTAAGAGACGCGCTTTGAGAAATGCTGGCTTTTAAAAATTAACAGAACAAACATGACTTGCTGATTTTTTTTTTTAAATTCGGTTGTCATTTTAATTTCAAAGGAAACTATGAAATACTGAAGATTTTCTTTAAACTAAATGTTCGACCTCTGTAGTTGGGCTAACTACAGGGGTCCTCCAGCATCTGGGGAGCGGAGGTACCAACCCCTATTGACGAAGTGAGTTTACCTCTCCCGGGGCATTCTCAAGTACTGATGCGCAAGATTAGTGTGGGCGTTACTACGTTCTAAGTCTCACGCTATTCCTACCATGAGCGCGAGGCATATGGGAGGAAGAGGGTTTTAGTGGAGTATTAGCCCATGGGTTACCTCTTTAATAGGGGTACCTTGCTGAGTCTCCACACAAGCTGGCAATTGACTCTGTTATCTGCGCCACCTTCAGTGGACAATTCTCATTGCTTTGGTCTAATCCTAGTGTACGAAATGTGTTTCCTCCTGCCTCAAAAAAAAAGCCTGGGTAGGATACACCCTACACCCGGGGTGTATCAAAGCCGTGCGCGGGCCGACATGGTGTTAGTACGAAGTTACTAAGTACTAGATCCCATTTCGTTGCAACACAAGCGTGGGTAAGCGCCGCTGGTTTAGGTTTAGTGAGGTTGTTGGGAACGCCTTAACCAGTGTCCTCGGACAAGTCTGTTGCGGCGCTGCTCGCCGAAAGAGACTTTTGTAAGGACATTGATAAAGGCGTTCCCAACTAACCAGCGTCCCTTGCCCACGCTGAGTAGGAGCGACATGGAATCTAATGCAAAGTTACTACACCATATCACCCCGCGCATACAGATTTGGTCTACCTCGGTGGCAGGGTGTACCACTTCGCCTACAGAGATATGGACCCGCTGTTACCTTTGATTACCCTGCCCCTATTCTAATCCCATATACGATAATTTCAAACCCATTCATCCTATTGGATCCCTGTATCCCATCCTGAAGCGTTCACTTTCCATGAGCTGGGCCCGCTGCCTGTTTGCCAGCTTCATAATAGAAAAAATGTATTATTTTTAATAGATCTGAATTATTGAAGACCTAAAAGAGAAATAAATAACAAATAAAGATACCCACCCGACTTTCATTTAATATACTATTCAGAGGAAGTCCAGGAACGGAGAAGGAATACAATTTCCTGCGTTGGGGCAGCCTGTCGTAAGAGGCGACAAAACAACCCACAGCCAGGTGGTAGGGCATTTGCCCGACTGGATGGCTACCACCCCTGCTCTAAAGTATGTCGCTATAACAACTTTCGAGTTGTGTTCCGACATTAGTGGCCAGGTTCCAGTCTCCCTTAAAAGAGCAGCGGCGCATTTGTAGCACTTTTGGTGTTGCAAATGTCCATAGGCGATGGTAGCCGCTTTCCATCAAGTGGGCCGTCTGCCTGTCTGCTGAACTCATGCAGTAAAAAAATATCAAAGGAGGTAGAGATAATAAAAAAAACACTATGAAAATATATAAGTCAAGTTGTCGAGACCAATGTATTTGTAATTATTCCCTTACTGCTTATATCATAAACAATACTTAGTACACTGTATGACGGAGTGAAGTGCTGTAATTTCAATATATCCTGGATTAATAAAATGACGCAGGGTAATATCAGGAAAGTGGGACCAAATTGTATATCTGAGGTTTACCGATTGGATTCCCATTAGAAATATTATATGCGTATCGAAACACATAACCCACATATTTGATGTGGATGTCGGCTAATTCCATGTCATCTCTGACCCCATTTATAACAATGGGGGCTGTTCGAATGTATAAGGTTTGGTAAAGAGTAATTACGCTCAGAAGAGACACTGCGTATTTGTTTAGAACTTATCGTAGCTAGTTAGGGAATGTACTCATACTACGTGACCCGTTCAGGGTGAGAGGGAGGTCTTCAAAATAACACGCTTGGTCACAGGGGATTAGGTTTTCGTCACGTACTCAATATGCTCTAGGGAAATATGGCGGTTTTCCAACGTTACGTTTATATACGATTATCTTTGTATATGCACTTTTGGATATTATTTCAGTGCATTAAAATATGAAATTGTATAATAAAAGAGGTAATGCTTGTAGTATTTCTCTGCTCGTAACATTTCCATAACAGCAATTCTAGAAGTAACTCCAATCTATATACATTAATAAAATTGAAGTGTCTGTTTGTAATGTCAAAATACAAATGAAAAAAAAAAATAGGGGGATAATTCGAAAAGAAAGAAAAACATATTTTATTTAGGACAAAAACAATACAGACTATTATAAAAAAGTAAAATAATAGAAACAGAATAAGTCCTAAAATTTGACCTAGTCTCATCATATGCTGACCAATTAAGACCAGCGCTGTTCGTCCACCTGGGACCAGCAAGTGAAGCCATGAAGGTCAATACAACACGCATAATAATGCATAATGTACAATGTAGATGAATAATGATAAAACTAGCGTGTTTAAAGACAACAAATCATTAAAAATAAATAAAATAATATATATATATATATTCATTGTATCGATCGCGTGCAAAAAGAGTAAAATTCAAATAGCACTTGTGTCTTGTTTAAGATAGCCTGTTCAATTTGGTGTACATTTAAACATTTCTTAAGTTTGGCCCTAAAGAATGAAACTGAACGTAGGTATGTTTCGGACCAGAAATTCAAATTCAAAATAAGTTTAATTAGAGAACACTTTTTGAAGTAAGTTAAAATTTAAATTTACTTCCTATTCTATGTATACCGCTTCGCAACGAGTTACCGCTACTCCCCAGCGACATGAATAGATAAAAAAAATATTTTTCATCATAATCTATACATACATATTGTTACGAGCTACAAGACTCGAATTAAAAATGCCGCTGGAATTACTATAGGATTTATTAGAACTGTACAAACACGTATAAAACAAATACAAATAAAACTGGATGCAACCAGTTCACACTGCACGATTCAATGTAATTCAACACGCGTAAAGTCCGTCGTCTATATCGCTAATCGAGAGTACTACAAACGACTTACTCGTCTTGTAGTCGTCGCTTGACTGCCCGTCCCTCCACTCGGGCATCGTCTTATACTAACTACACTAATAAGGATTAGTTCGACGCTAATGATGGTTATAAAACAAGTAAAAAGACAATAGCATGTTTTTCTTAATTACAAATTCAAAAGACAAAAGAATTCCTAATCCGGGAAGACAATGGACTGCGCTTACAACAGGCAGCTGTGCGCTTATCTTTGACGGCATGTAACAATATAATAAAACTGTAGAGGTCGAATTTCTGTACAATGAAAAAAATGCTAAAAACCAAGTCAGGGGGATGTAAGAAGTGAAATAGAACTAATTTAGATTTTTTTTTAATTTTATGTTTCTCTGTTTGTCTGTCTATTTGTACCGGCTAATCTCCGAAACGACTGGACCAATTTCAATGAAAATTTGTATGGTGATAGCTTGTATCCCTGGTCAACATATAGGATACTTTTGATCCCGCAAAATTAAAAAGTTCCCGTGGGATAGTTAAAATACCGCACCACGCGGACGAAGTCGCGGGCATCAGCCAGTTATTTATATATTATCTCAGGCACTTAAAAAAATACATATAGAAGTTATATTACAATTACTTTTCAAAGTATAAATGAAGTTGTAACAAAGGAGATTCCAAAATTGCAATTTTTAGAAATAATTCTAAAAATTGCAATTTTGGAATCTCCTTTGTTAACTGATACTCAGACAATAATGTCTGAGTATCAGTCTGGATGTTCCGGCTAATCTCTGAAACGGCTAGACCGATTTTGACGGGACTGTAACTGGCAGATAGCTAATATTATAAGGAGTCACTGGGGCTATCTTTAAAACTAGTGTTCCGCGAAAAAATGTTCCACCCGGACTAAATCGCGGGGACAGCTGGTAATAATTAAGATTATACAAACCAAATCCAGCAGTCAGGAAAAACTTGTAAGAAGATTGGTTCATCTGTTCATTGTTTACTCATTGACATCGGGTGCCCATTGTTTAATGTTATAGCTTGTGCGTATCGCAGAAAAATAATCATATATTTGCATGATTTATTCTTTGACTGGTCAATGTGTGGACTGTAATAAAATATATGAATTATCACAATATACTGTTTTGGTTGTTATTAAGCTACATAGGACAATAACAATAGATAATGAACTTATCTATTGTTAGTATGTAGATACAGTCTACTCTCGATAATTTGACATTCGTTCATTTGTATCTCTCGATAATTTGAAAAAAAATTCCGGCCCCTTGAAAAATACTCGATAAATTGAATAAAATCAATGTTAATTGGTCCCTTCGGTAATTTGAATTGAAGGAATATTATCTTTCTCGCAAACATGCGATAATTTGAAGTCCGGGCTTTCCTACTTTGAAGCGTTTATCATGCTCATACCTGTCGTTTGTTTACATACATTTACAGACCTGTCAGTTGTTTCCATAAATGAGATATAAGTAAGTTCGCATTTCAGTCTTCTTTCAAACGTTAATGAATCATGTTAATGTTTGATTTGTGCTATTAAAATGAATCCAAGAAAGAACAAATGTCTTTCTATAAGTTTTTTTAGAATAGAATAGAATATAATTTATTGCATAGAACCTTAATAATGTTCAAACTTATGATTATGGTCGAATTTCGACCACTGGGCGACCACTACTACAAGTTAATAAAGTAACAGACAACTGTGATTTAGTCTCAGTTTTCTACTAACAGTAATAATAATAATAATAAACTTTATTTTCAGTAACAAAAAACAGCTAGGTAGAATAATAAAAAAATTATATGTAGTGCCGTACTACATAAATATGTTTGTGACTGAGACCAAAACTAGGAATAATCTTGTATCTTCGGCCTCAGCACCTTCCCATTGAATTTGATCATATTGTAACACATAAATGAATAGCTGCTGAATAGTTCTTATACAAAGATAAACAAAGTTAATACCTATATTATCTAAATTAAAAAGGAAAAAAAAAATTGGAAAGATCTAGAAAATCAAAAAACTATGTATAAATTATAAAGAAAAGAAAAAATAAATAAGAAGAAAAGTGTTTTAAGTGTCCTCTCTGTGTGTATTGGCAAGAGTGTATGTGAGTGAGTGTGAGAGGGTGTGTATGGTAGATCAAGGATATTATAAATTAAGTGAATATTCCATAAGTAAACGCTTGTTATTTTGAACTTCTGACTATTTGAAATTTATCTCTGGTCCCTTGAGTTACAAATTATCGAGAGTCGACTGTATATCTTTTTTAAAATTTATTTTAAAAAATTTACAAGATTATACAAATAATTACATTGCCAAACTGCAGCGCAGTTTGTTGGCAGCGTTATCGTGAATCACATCAAAATATACCTTATAAATTCCGTTTTAAATACCTAAGTACACTGTAAATTATAATATAAATTAATTTAAATGATTGGATTAACCAATTTTTGTATAAAGCCTTACATTATTTACCATTGTTATCTAAAGCACATATACACCAAAACCTCTTGTGAATTCGTTTAATATGTTTCCATTATATATATAATAAGTAATAGTACATAATACACACAATGAGATATGATACTATCATCAAGGACATAATGCTAAATAATACTTACGTAATATACATTGTTTAATTTAATTTATAATATTTTTTTTTTTATTGCAGGTTTCATCAGACGGGCAGACGGCCCACCTGAAGGAAAGAGGTTACCATCGCCTATGGACATTTGCAACACCAAAGGTGCTACAAATGCGCTGCTGATCTCTTAAGGGGAGACTGGAACCTGGCCACTAATGCCGGAAAACTACTCAAGGTTGTTATGACGGCATACTCTAGACCAGGGATGGTAGCCGTCCAGTCGGCCAAATACCCTCCCACCTGGCTGTGGGTTGTTTTGTCGCCTTTTACGACAGGCCACCCGGCCCCAGGAAATTGCATTCTTTCTCCTTTCCTGCGCGGATAAAATCGTATATCTAATTATATATGTATATCTTTATATATAAGTATATAGTAATTTTTTTTTCATTTTTTTTAAACTTTTGTTTAAGTTTACTACACCACCAAAATCGTATATTGATATTTCCTTTAAAAGCTCCTTAGACACTGGGTTGCCTGGAAGAGATCGCTATAAGCGATAAGGCCGCCCATTGTTATAAATGTATCCATATCAATAGTCTAGATTTAAGTTTATGGTGAACAATAAAGAGTTTTCATTCATTCATTTATTCATTCATTCATTCATAGAATGTTTTATACCGATATAAACAAGACCATAGAAGAAGTATAATACTAAAGAATAACAATAGACCATTAAAAAAAAATTTGTTACACACTCTGAAATCACAGATGGCGCTACCAGTGCGTTCTTGTTTTTATAGAAAATTAATTACATTAAAATTAAATTACAATAAAAACATTAAATCAACGATCTTATTAAATACAATATTAAAAATTTTAAAATGTCCCATATTTCATGAATTTCGTTTTATTAAAAAGGAACTATTAGGACTTCCAGTTTACGATTGACTAGCTTTTTCCCGCGGCCTCGCTCGCGTTAAAAATTCTTCGGGACAGAAAGCCAAATTTCATCCAGATCCGTTCAGCCGATCTGGCATAATTAATCAACAAAAATACATCCACACTTTCGCATTTACAATATTAAGTATAGATATAAAACCACAGTTAAAACATATTTTTATATCATGATTGTCTCTAATTTTGTAAATTTCATGGCGATATTGAAAAGAAGTATATATTGTTACGACTTACACATCGACGAAAGTCGATTAATACCTGCAACCATAAAAGCACACTTTATTACCTTTCCGCATTTGGACTTCTCTTGTTTACTTTGTGTTTAAAATTTGCGATTAGAAAAACAACCCATTATGTATTATAATATTTTATGGTAGTCATTAGCCAGGTGTGATTCTAAGAATTCAAGAAAGCGGTCCGTGCGGCCCAGACATAATGCATTTGTGCAGCATAAAGGAATGCCCGAATGGAGGGATCTTCAGTCTAGCGATAACCACAAGCGAAGCAAGACGTGTGAACCACATTCGGTATTCTATTTAGTGACGGACTTTGCGCGTTTTGTGGAATTACGATCTCGCGCATTACGTTTGGACTGGTTGTGTTCAGTTATATTTGTACCTGTGTTATACGTGTTTGTATAGTTCTAATAAACTCTAAAATAATTCCAACGGCATTTTAATTCGAGTCCTGCAACTCGTAACAATATATTAGGATGTTCAGTTTATGACTGATTTAAGCTTAAAAACAGACAGATAGATAACACTTTAATGTACACCATTACAGAAAACTTACGAGCTAGTATTATTCTAATAGTGTAGTGTAGTGGCGGTCTTATCGCTAAAAAGCGATCTCTTCCAGACAACTCGTGGAGTGGCGATGGGGGTATACATAATTATAGTACGATTACTTACATTTTAATAATAAATATATAACTATACTAAGTTTTTATATATGTTTACGTTTCATACAAAAACACGAACTTTTTATTGAAGATTCGATCTAATTTGACTTTCAATTTTTGAAGTCTACATTCAAAAGCTCTATTTATGAAATTATCTTTAGTGTTGCATTTTGTGTTTGTTTATAAGAAAACCTCCATGCACCATTCGTGTACTGGACCACTCGAGCGAGAGTTCATGGGTGATTTTAATAGATAAGATAAATGCAGAAATGCCACATTTACTTATATTTTCGTACAGCTTATCATGTACTTATACGTAGGCTGATATGGACTTAGGCTTCTTAAATTATTTTGCCAGAATTATGGTCTTCATCCTTTCTTATTTCATTTATATCCCTGTTGCGGACAGAATCATCCCCCTGACCTCTCCCCCGGATCTCCTTTACCCCCACGCCCCACTTACCGCGAATATGTAGCTCGTTCGATTAGCAGCTAAGCGTCTGCTTAAAAGTAGTACTTTAGCGAGGGCGGTGCGAGCCACCGGTAGGCCACCTAAAGTCCGAGATGGCCATCGGATGCCGCTGATTGGCCAACGCGAGCCGCCGACATACCTCTTATGTGTCAGGCGGCTCCCGTTCCCCGTCACCAGGGCGTAGTTGCCCCCTGCGAATTTGGACCGGGGCAAAGAGTCTAGACCCGAGGCCCCATACCTGCTCTGCCACATTTAGGCAGAGACGATGATCTACTCAGGCAATCCACCGGCATGGTCAATGTTCAATGTCAGTCGGTCAAATATACAACCAGTTTCCGAATCAAGTTATATATACAAGAGAAGAATAGGAAAACCAAGAATAACAAGAAGCGTTCGGAAGACTCTACTGCCATTTGGATTCTAAGCATGACTTTCGTGGATCTTGTGAATACCAGTGTGTTTGATTAGTGCAACTTGTATTAATTGGTGAAACCGATACAATTAGTGCACTATCAGTGTTCAGAGGAACCTCCGGGTTCTAGTGCTAACTTGTGTTGATTGACTTGAAGGTGCCGTTTAGTACAGTAGTGCTAATCATACCTCTTGCTGTTGTAAGGGCTTATAATAAATACAGTCCATATTTAAGGGGTGTTTCATTGAGTACACCACCTGTACTGTACAATCCCATCAAAGGCTAGCAACGCGTGGACTTTGCCATTGGTGTTGCTAAGTTTGTACGCGATGATAATCACTTTCCATGAGCTTGGCAGTCTGCTTGTTTGCCAGTTTTCTAAAAAAAAAAATGCCACTATGAATCACATTTTTTAACTATTGAATCCGTAAATGTCACAGACCTTCTCATGAGTAAATTAAAACACACTTATCGTCAATTTTTAGAGCGTCTTAACGCTAATATGTGTTTATGAATAACACTTTGAGATGGTTTTATTCTAAACTAGATGTGCCTGTGACTACGTCTGCGTGGATTTTTTTTATATAAAATAAGACAGTAGTCGAAGTTACTTACTAAGTAGCCTTATAACATCAAAATCGGTCTAGCCGTTTCAGAGATTAGCCGCAACATCCAGACAGATAGACGGTCAAAATTTAAAAAATGCTTTTTTTTAATATAAGTACCGCTATATACTTTCTTATGCATTAAGTAAAAAGCTGTTATTTTGGAATTACATTTAGATAAGCCTATAAACACCTTCGAAGTCAATATAAGACTGTATTTGATTGTACGTTCAATTTTTAATTAATAATATCACGCGTTTTGGAATACGGAATTCAGTGTTTAAAAATAGAGAATCGAGTGTCTACTCTATTCTGTATTTTGTCTTTGGACCTACGGTAAGGTCCGAAACAAGCTGGGGAGCAAATGAGTCGTGGTCCATTTGGGCCAAATTGTCCGTGGCTGGGATCCGTCTGTTCATGCTCTCCTAGTACTTAAACCCGGTAATTTGTTGTTTTTGTTTGAAAAAACACACACACAAATACATATTTTTGAAATTGAAAACTTATTTTTTATTAATATAAATAATTAATTATATAATATACATCAATTATATAGATATATATATACCAGACGCAGGAAATTGTATTCTTTCTTAGTTCCTGCATGGATTTTAAGTCTAAAAATTTTCTATCGATCAGAGAAAAACGCATCGAAATAGGCCTCGTAGTTGTTATTTTTAATAAAATCAATGAAACGAATGCAATAGAGACGCGAGACTGAGTAAAAATCGTCATTTTAATTGTGGGAGTTGCTTTGGCTTGATTCACACTTAAAGGTAATACAAATTTACATTTGCTATCTTAGTTTGTCATAGCATTCCTTAAGCGAAAGAAATAAGATCGTGTATATTTTTTCGTAGAAATTATGAAGCAAATATAAGTTTGTAAATTCTGTAAAACTCAATGAAACAGAGCTCAATTTTTCTGAGTGTTAAGAACAAATCAGTATCTTAATTTGTCATTGTAAAGTTTTTGTGGACTTCATGACATTCACTAAACTTGAGAACTGTATTATAAAAGTAAGCTAGTAGAGCATAATTTTGTCGATTTGTAATTAATTATCGATTTGAATATTTGTACATATCGTTTTGAAGACTTTTTTATCTGTGTTATATAAATAAATCGGCAGACTAACACACACACTGTATATCCCCAAATTAAGCAAGTTACGCTTGTGTTATGGGTAATATACAACGGACTACTCTGGGGCCGATCCTAGACACCCAGACCATAGTAAATAACGGATAAAATACGTTTCCGAAATTCACTATACCAGGAATCGAAACCGGAGCCTCTGCGTTGCAACGAGGTAAGCCGGCAAAGGCTTAGCCCGCTCAACCACATAGGCCGTGTTAAATTACTGTCTGTGTCACATAATATGTCAAAATTTAGCATAATTTTAAATGACTGTTACATATATGAAGAAGAATTAGTTTGTCTAAAAAATCTTTATTGAAACATAAAATATTCAATTTCATACCTTTTTTAAATATATTTTTAAAATATATTTAAATAAACATTTTTGATACTGAAAATCTTGATGTATTTTTATTAGCACAATAAATACTTTTTGTAAGTATCAATATTGCTTTTCCCCTAAAAGTATACAGGAGTTGCCAATTAAGGTAATAAGCAGTTTATCAGCTGACTCCCATATCCTATACTATCCATTAATTTCCCTAACTACTAATTAAAATTGGAATTACATCAACTTCACACAAGTACTGTCTACTTTATACCAATGGTAATAAGGTGAAAGAATGCATCGTTAGAAATAGAAAGTAGAAAAAAGATTTTATAGGATTTCAGTGAATGAAGTAGCCCTGCTCGATCATCTTCAGACGACAAGTACGCTATCGTTTCACAGTGGAAAAACATTCAGTGCGAACGATAATTTTTGCTTCCACGTTCCTTCTGTATATGGCAGAGTTATGGAATGCACTACTAGAGTCCGTGTTACCCGGAAAGTACAATCTGAGTGTCTTCAAGTCTCGTGTGAATAGATATGCACTAGGTAAGTGTGCTCCATCTTCGACCCCATCATCGTCTAACAGTAGGTGTGATAGTGGCCATACGCGAACTTATTTATTATAAAAAATATATGGAATATATATATTTTATTTCTATTTTAATCCTTGTATATCCTATTCGTATCTTATTTTATTTGCCTGTGTTCGCGTATATCACTAATAGTTTTAACGGAAGATCAGCGCTGGTTAACCAGCCGGCAATTGGCTGAGCTAAGACCAATAATTTAGATCTACATTAGGTTGGTTTTCTTTTTATTAAGTGTTTTTTACATTGTATATTGTAGTTCTGAATAAATATTTTCTTTCTTGCTTCTCAGATAACGATTCGTATTTGTCTTACTGTACTTTACTTAACTGTGTCGATCTGCGATGAACGCTGTGTTCGATTATGCTAATATAGCGAATTCGAAACGCATTGTTCGAGATTTATGTCGAATGGTTTAAATAATTCTCCTCTAACATTATATTTAATGAAATGTTTTTTGGTTATTCTTAAAAAAGGTCAATTTGTATTTTTTTACGAGATTCGGTTACCACGCCCTGGAGACAGAAGAAAATAACAAAACTGATATTACCAATATATTTTTTGTTAAATTTTGTAAGAATAATGGGTATTTATTTTATTATTATTTTTATATTTATTGTATAGAGTAACTTTTGTCTGGTGATCGAAATATTGGCCCTAAGTTATTATATGTGTGTTGATGTATTTTTATTAGCATACTAAAGATTTTTTTACAAATATCAGTATTGCTTTTCCTCTAAAGAACTCACAAAGAACAAGAAACAAGGAAGAGAAGAAGAAGAAATGTTCATATGGACTTGTCACCATGTGGGGATCATGGTGAGGGTGGGACTCGCTGGCGTGGTCCTTCCTACCCTAGTCTAAGTGGAGGTAGATTGCTGTTGTCAACTTACATTGAAGCTACACTTATATATAGAGTAACATTGATTAAAACTCACCTCTATAATCTTTATGTATTATCTTTATGGCATAATATTGTGCACATAGTGTAATCTACACTACTACACTATCAGTTGTATATTTCTAAAATGTCAGAGCAAAGGTGAATACCGTAATTATGTCAGATTATATGTAATTTTTTATGCATGTGATAATGTGTACTTTTAAACAATAATTAAAACAGATTTCTTATAAAACAGTATTTTAAGAAAGAAATACATTATATTTAGGACAAAAACTAAGTTAATATAAGTACAAATAGAAACAAAATAAGTCCTAAATTGGACCCAGTCTCAGCATGATGCTAGCCCACAAGGACTAGCGCTATATATATATATATCTCTCTATAAATTAACCAAATTATAATAAACTAGCTTCTGCTCGCGACTTCGTCCGCGTGGAATAGTTACTCTGGGATAACGTGATGATAGAGGCTATCCTCTAGCCTTCCTCGATAAATGGGCTATCTAACACTGAAAGAATTTTTCAAATCTGACCAGTACTTCCTGAGATTAGCGCGTTCAAGCAAACAAAGAAACTCTTCAGCTTTATATATTAGTATAAGATTAAAATAAATAAATTCCTAAAGTCATATAGCACTTGTGTCGTGCCTAAGTTCGCATTGTGCGTTTTGATGAGCATTTAGAAATGTCTTGAGTTTGATCCTTAACAATGAAAATGAAGGTACATTTCTAATATGCGGAGGGATATTATTCCAGCATCTTGATGCTGCATACCGGAAGCTTCCTGTGAATGCTGCCGTGCTGTGAGGTTCTATTGTTAGTTATATTGCACATTGCCGTGTTCCTATTTGTCTATATCTGTGTTTTAATACTGTTACATGCCGTCAAAGATAAACGCACAGCTGCCTGTTGTAAGCGCAGTCTATTGTCTTCCTCCCGGATTAAGGAATTCTTTGTGTTTTGAATTTGCAATCAAGAAAAACATGCTATTGTTTTTCTACTTGTTTTATAACCATCATTGGGGTCGAACTAATCCTTATTGTTATTGTTTTCGACTTTGTGGCCGTTCGCAGGTGTGCAAATTACTATTTCTCAGAAACTCAGTGTGCGCGGCCAATTTCTTTGTACTGTGTAGTGAGTATAAGACAATGCCCGAATGGAGGGGCGGGCAGTCAAGCGGCGACTACGAGACGAGTAAGACGTTTGTAGTACTCTCGATTAGCGATATAGACGACGAACTTTACGCTTGTCAAATTGCATTGAATCGTGCAGTATGAACTGGTTGCATCCAGTTTATTTGTATTTGTTTTATACGTGTTTGTACAGTTCTAATAAATTCTATAGTAGTTCCAACGGCATTGACTGGAATGTCCACTAAAAATTTTCGTGTTCTTTCCATTCGCCTATAGCCAGGACGCGGGAAATGGCCACGACTGACTCTGCGTGGCAGTAGAATCAACATGATTCAAATGATCTTATTTGTAAGCGAGCGAAGTCGAATAAATAAAAGTTATCCAGTATGTGGTCACATCCGCCCCTTTATGCAGTAATGAATAACAAATAATTATCGGCATAATTAGCTTAATATGAACCTCGAGGGGCTCGCGTGGTCAGCATTGCGATTGGAGTGCGACGGGCGCAGTCGGATGGATCGTGATTAAACGCATATTTTTGATATCCGTTTTCCAATTTGTTTTTTTTAATTGCATCAGTTCATCATACAGGCAGATCGGCCGCCCACCTGATGGAAAGAGGTTACCATCGCCTATGGACATTTTTAACACCAAAGGTGCTACCAATGTACTGTCGCTCTCTAAAGGGAGACTAATGTTGGAATACAAATTTTTATCCGTGCAGGAACGGAGAAAGAATACAATTTCCTGCAGACGGGAGGCCTGTCGTAAGAGGCGACAAAACAACCCACAGCCAGGTGGTAGGGTATTTGCCCGACTGGATGGCTACCACCCTTGGTCTAGAGTAGGCTGCCATAACAACCTTGAGTTGTGCTCCGGCATTAGTAATCAGGTTCCAGTCTCCCTTAAGAGAGCAGCAGCGCATTTGTAGCACCTTTGGTGTTGCAAATGTCCATAGGCGATGGTAACCGCTTTCCATCAAGTGGGCCGTCTGCATGTCTGCTGAACTAATGCAACAAAAAAAAATACAACTCAAGGTTCTTATGGCGGCATACTGTAGACCAGGGCTGGTAGCCATCCATTCCGGCGTCCACGTCCATCCATCCATCGTTCCTAAACGGATATTTCAGTTCGGTATTTTAGTTATTTGAACGCAGTGTTTGTTCGAGGCGATGTCTGTTACAAACGCAGTAGGCTGCGTACGGCGTGACGCTGTAAGTGACCGACGACTGCTTATTATGAAATTGCATTATGGTCGTCGGACGCCTACGACGTCATTCTCGAGCAATTCAGCGTAAAGACGTCACATTTTTGACATCAATTAATATGTCAAAGAAATATTTATATTTTAATTTCAAAAACTTAAAATACTTGTAAAAACGATATCTATGTATTCTCGTAGATCAATATCAATATTAGTATAATATATTATTTATACTAATATTGTAAAGTAGAAACTTTGTATGTTTGTAACGAATAAACTCAAAAACTACTGGACCGATTTCAAAAATTCTTTCACCATTATAATGCTATCTTATCCCAAATTAACATAGGCTATAATTATTAGAAGAAAAAATTAGGGATCTCTACTAAAACTTCAATAATGTAACCCAAGGGGTAAAAAAATAGCGTTTGAGTGGGTCCCGGCATGGTTTACATTTAGACTCAGTAGGTGGCGCTGGACTCGGGTTCTAGATTTTTATTGTATCCCGAACCCTTTCTTAATACGCATCTAGTATAGAGAGAATCCGCATGCAAATTTTCACGGTCTTAGCCCCAGTTGTTTGGGCTGTACGTGGATATGTCAAGCAGTGAGGTTAAGTAATTATTTAAGGCAGTCTTTTATCATTAATCGATGAAATTGAATAATCGAAAGAATCATTATCGATAAAGTTGAAACAATTCTAGAATCGGTAATCGGTAATGGTAGGCAATCGGCATGAGCACGGCTCGTATCGGCCGGATTGCCGGCCGAATTAAATTATACAGCGCCGTGGGAACCCATCAAGTTTGCTGTTACTGTGCCCATTGTGTTACGATTTTAATTTGATTATAAAATAAAAACACGCAATAATAATAACGTTACGAGTTACAGGGCTCGAATTAAAATGCCGTTGGAATTACTATAGAATTTATTAGAACTATGCAAACACATATAACACAGGTACAAATATAACCGGACGCAATAAGTCCAAATGTAATGCACGATTTAATAATGCGCGCAAAGACCGTCACTATATAGCTCATCGAATATACACACGTTTTGCTCGTATTGTAATCGTCGCTTGACTGCTTCACCCCTCCGTAACCTCCGTTCGGGCCATTGTTTTATACTAACTATACGATACAACAATCGACCGGGTGGACTGGATCTTCCAAGAACTACACCTGGTTAACGACCATCATAAAGGATTACAATACACAATAGGCGGCTTTTTTAATTACAAATTTTAAACACAAAGTAAACAAAAAGACTCTAAATGCGGGCAGGTAATAAACTGTGCTTTATGGACGGCAGGTGTGCATTCACTTTTTTCGGCGTGCTTCGTGGAGTTTTGGCTTAGTTATAACAATTATAATAAATAGGACATACCCACAGGGGGGTTTATAGCTAAGCCTTAGGTGAGTATCGACACCTCGCACCTGACTCCGGGGGCCAAGGCAAGGTCTCCGTGCTTGCCTTCGCCAGCTGGCAGGGAGTAGAGTCGCTAGAGCTAAGACTTAAGCTCCAGGGATAGAAGTGATATGGCATAACAACAGAAGTAGCTTCGGTGAACCTGCAGCCCACCTTAGCTACTCACATCTATGTTGCCTCTGCCTTCTATAGCATTTTAGAGACTCATGCAGGGAATGGCGAATCATTGTCTGCTCATTTTTCCCCAAACATTGCAACGGGCAGATGCCATAGTTCCCTATAATCCCAGATCCCTAATACCACTAGCAGTTTACTCCAATAGTCCGGTACTTTTTGTTCTCATTTCCCACAATAGTCCTACACTGGCTGAGGGTTGGCGAGGTGCATTATTAAATAGTGCAGACAGGGATAATCGCCGGTCAGTTTCTGGCCACATTTACATTAAATTTGTCAAGCGACCTCTACGTGTTGGCCTTTCCATGGTGCCAGGCAAGCCCACCAGAAGTCAGGCCATCTTTATGGCCCGTGGTTTTTAGAGACATTCAATCAATAGGACATAATTTTTGAGTATGAAGAGTTTCAACAGTGTTATTGGGAAAAGTGTGAGGTGCTCGACGTCAAAAAGTTATTATGAACTTACAGTAAAACAAACCCCATGCTTTTCACGATAACACTGTGGAAGAAATTTTATAATTAAAAATTTATTCCTATTTTTTAATTGAAGTTTTTGAAGCGTATTTTTTTAGTTATTCTCGAAAGTAACTAACTAACGATATGCTTCCACTTTTATCACACGTACCGATGAAGAGTGGAACTCTTTACCGTTGTCTGTTTTTTCTGAAAAATACAATTTAGGTGTCTTCAAGTCTCGCGTGAAGAGGTATCTTCTAGGTAAGCGTACTCCACCTTAGACTGCATTTCCTCCTGACACCAGATGCAAAGTCAGTCAAACGCGAACCTATTCCATATAAAATAAAACTATCAATATTGTCGTCAAATTTTTTAGTCTCAAAACCAACTAAAAGTAATTATAAACAAAAAATCAAATCGTAGTATTTCCTACGCGTGATCTCATTGTAAGGATAATTTATTGTTAACCTCTTAGATCCTGGTGATCCTGGCAGGACATGAGTTTAGTTTTGGCATGCTCTTTTATTTTTATGTAAAGGTCATCGAAAATAATGATTGAAAAAAACCGTGGTAGCTTAGTGACAACACGCTCACGTCCTAAACTCAGAGGGCGCAAGTTCAAATCCTAGCCGGAAAGGATACAACTCTTATGCTGTTTTGTTACCTAATGCGCGTATTGTTACAATTACCACGTGCTGACGGTCAAGGAAAACATCGCGATGAAATCTGCACATTGAGATAACATGTAACATCCGCCAATCCGCCTTGGTCAAGTGTGGCGGGTTTACTGTTCGTTCCAGTATAAATGTAAGGCTCGAGACCAGCAGTGAGGCGTTTATGGGTTATGTGTTATTTGTTTTGTTATTATGTAACAATCGCTAGTTCACACTAACGTAATTCAAAAGTCGGATGACAATGGAAACGAGTCCGTATAATGACTTGAATGCAAAATGCGACTTTCCGATGTCGGAACTATCAATGAGCGGTATGAATAGTAAAGCGTACTTTTTTATCTGTACCTCTAATTTCTTTGCAGGTTTTTTTTTCGTTGTACATATGACCACTTTGGATTAACGTTATTTTTATAGCAGTACCCGCGCAACTTCGTTAGGGTTGCCATGTGGCACCAAAATAGCACCACGCCACTATTTGTCTATCTTATGGAAACGACGTCATTTATTGGAATAAAAAGTGTCCTAACTTCTGATTCGGGATACAAGTTAAATGTGTGTTTGTTGAGTTTCATTTGAATCTTTAGTAATTTTCATGTGATTCTCTAATAGACAGACAAGAGTTCTGTGATTTTTTTACCATGTTAGAAATATTCCTCATTCCACAAATGTCCCTAGATCATTTCTCAAGGAAAGTCGGGCTAGAATCGTGTCAGAAGTAGAGAACTCCTTAAGAGAGTCTCTGAAGGGGGGAGATAAAACCTTGTCCATTTTAATCCCTAGAAGACAGGTCTATGTATTCTCTGTCAAGAAAACCACATTAGGACATGCACTTTCAAAAGTTTCAAAGAACGCTCCTTACCACCTCTAAGAGTATTATGAACCTCAGTATTATTGTATATATATGACTATGTATATATGTATGTATTTGTATATTCATTTATTAAACTAGTTTGAGTATTTATGTATCTATTGCCTTTTTCCTACACCACCTATATCGCCTGATTCAAATTTTTTGTTTCATTTAGGTTGCCTGGAAAAGATCACTTTGAGCGACAAGGCCGCCTGTTGTATTGCCTAGAAAATATTGTAAATATGGTCTGTTTTTGTAATTGTATATTTTTGTGCAATAAAGTGTTATCTCCCTCTCTCTCTCTCAGTTTTGACATTACGAACGTGCAGTTCAGAGATCATCTTAAAGGCAAGGCAAAACTTGCCTCCAAGAAGCTGGGAGTGCTCGACCGGTTCAAGCAGTACTTCACACCGCGATAATGCTTTGTGCTTTACAAAGCCCAGGTGAAGCCGCATATGAAGTACTGTTCACACCTGTGGGCTGGAGCTCCCGCCTACCAGCTTGATCCTCTGGACTGTATTCAACGTCGAGCCGGTCGCGCTGACGACGATCCCGAACTCGCAGACGGCCAAGATACGCTTGGCCTTCAGAGATACTCCGCGTCTCGTGACTTGCATATTCTACTCTTTGTAGAATAGGGAGTGATCTGAAGAGTTTATATTTATATTCGTAATAATTTGAGTGCCTACAAGCAGTATAAGGGTGTTCACAATTTCAACACCAGGCATTGTAATAGACTAATATTGACATATTTTAGATTACATAAAATACTGTCCTCTTTCTTGGGGGTTGGTATGCGCTTCTTCAATAAGATTCCGAGTGAAATGTTAGGTCTGCCTTTCACTAAATTTAAAATCAAATTAAAAAGTATCTTGCATAAAAAGGGATACTACACTATTGAAGAATACTTAAATGACAAAACTTCATTTACGTAGCAGCTCGCTTCAACCTCTTATACTGTATTTTGTACGAGTATAACGTTTTTATCTTGCCATACTTGTAAGGAATATACGGAGATATATTGCTGCAAAAAAATGTACGTCATGTTTTTATATTTATAACTTTAATAATATTTTTCTATCCTTTAATTATGTCTTATTGAATATGCACTGTTGGCTACAACTCCATTAATTCTTCAAAAGGTATTCTGTAAAATACTTTTGTATAAAACTTATAAAAAAAATAACAATTTGAGATATAAATAGAACAAGAAATATAAAGAAAATCAATTTTTAGTTAGACGTGTCGCTAGGGAGTTTCTTGCCGCTTCCTCTCCTTAACAGCAATAACACGTTGCGAAGCAGTATACATAGACTAGGAAGTAAAATTAAATTTTAACCTACATGTATGATCTTCAGAAAGTATTCTCCAGTGGAACTTACTTGAATAAAAACTTTTGAATTTGAATTGTTCAGAATGGTGGTTTCGTTTTCATTCTACCACCACACTGCTCGCTATCGGCTGAGCGTTCATCCCAACTTCCTTGAGCTACTTCTCTCATGTACGCAACGGTTCTCTAGAACGTTTCTCTTGCGTACCGCGGGGATTTGGAATGAGCTCCCAGCTGAGATTTTCCCAGCGTTAAAATTTCTTCGAGGTTGGCAGTGCATTGAGAAACGCTCTGGTGTAGTAAATGCCCATAGGCGATGGTAACCGCTTTCCATCAGGTGAGCGGCCACCATGTTTGCGGCACATTCGAAATTTAAAAAATCCACAATTCTTCAATCCCCTGAAGAGATCGTTGATCGTTGATCGCCTGAAAACATTGGAGTGTGGTTTGTGTATTGACCAGTAAATAAGACCTGTATTGGATTTAGGTATACCGAAGTTAGCCGATACCATTTGTATGTTCCCACGAAACGGAGTTTAAATGCTCTGGTTAATGCAGACTAACCACAATCTAACTTTATTAAATAGCCTATTATTCGTTTATTGCACTACTAGAGGTCCCGGCAGACGTTCTGCCCTGAAAAAATAAAAATTTCAGACCCGATCTCAGTGCCACCTACTGGTTCTAATCGGGAAACTAGACCCCTCGGAGACTCACTCAAACATAAACAATGATTTCACCAAAATCGGTAAAGTCGTTCTCACGTTATGCGCGTACATATATTTCTACGATTCATTTTTATATACCTAGTCTTGCCATAAATATTGTAACAAAGAAAAAAATTCTATTGCAAATAACATTTATAAGTTTTACAGAGTGTTAGTTTAATACATAAATATAAAACAATTTAAAATATAAAAAGCTTATTCGAAGTGTTCTCCATTGGCTGCAATACAGTCCTTTAAACGTTGAGGCCAGTTATCAATAGAAGCACGCACTCTTTCCATGGGAAAATTCTTCACTGCCAATCGTATGAATTGTTTTAGGGACTCCAAATTATCATGGCGTTTAGAGCAAGCCGTACTCTCTAAAACTGACCATAAATCATAATCCAGCGGATTAAGATCGGGACTAGACGACGGCCAGTCTTCAGCTCTGATGAAGTCCGAAACGTTCGTTTCCAACCAAGACTGTGTGGACCGAGCTTTATGACCTGGCGCCGAGTCTTGCTGGAAGGACCATTCCTGGTTATTGAACATGGTGTTGTTAAGTGGCTTAATTACCTTCTCAAGAATGGTATCTTGATACACTTGTGCCGATGTTTTGATACCTTTTTCACAAAAATATGGTTCAGTCACTCCTTCATAGCTAACACCCCACCAAACCATCACTGAAGACGGATGATGCCCACGTTGCAGTCTGTCGACTAATTGAGAAGCTTCCTTAGAGCTTTGAGCATAAATACGGTCATTTCGTTTGATAAAATGTTGCTCAATTTTAAAAAATTTCTCATTCGTAAACAAATTTTGTCTGTGACCTCCATTTGCGTACCGCTTCAGTAGTTGTTTAGATTTTACCACCCTATTCTTTTTTAAATTATGAGTTAAGAAATGACCAGTGCGTCTCTTATAGACTGCAAGTCCTAAGTCATCTTTTAAAATACGCGACATGGTTCTAGGTGATATCTTCATCTCCCGAGATAAAATTTTTTGCTTTCGGACAGGATTTCTTCTAATTCTTTCCCTTACTGCTTTGACTACCTTTTTCGTGCGAACACTACGTGGACGGCCAGATCTTTTTCTGTCACATACAGAGGAGGTCTCATTGTACCTATTAATAGCCGGGTACACAAACATTTGACTAATACCAAGCGTATGGAGAGTTTTAAAAATTGCATTTGGCTCCATACCTACTTTGTGTAACGCAACCACAGCGATTCGGTTCTCTTTATCGCCTCACTCCATTTTAAATTTATCGCAAAATGTTGTACAATATATTAGCGCCAAAATGAGAAAACTCAATGAACAATCATATAAAAATGAGAGATTCCAAATTCAAATGTAACATTTTGTTTCTTTTTAATTGTAACAGTATTTATGGCCAGACTAAGTATATAAATTTTAACGAGTTTGTTATTTCTTCTAAGTCGTTTTCTCATTGCTCTGGATCTTGTCGTTGATGGCAGTGAATAATTGCTCTCCTCCATCGAGATCGGTTTTGAGCACGGTCAATCTGGTCAATCCACCTATTTGGAGATCTAACACGAGGTCTCTTGCTATCAACTTTTCCCGTGACCACAAGTCTTTCCATGTTGTCTGGGTTCTTGGACGCTGTATGGCCAAAGTACTTCAGTATTCATTGTCGACATACTGTACTGGATGAAAAACTGTGTAGGCCTATTTGCGTACATGCTCCCGTCTAACTACGCAATAACACCTGCACAAGTAGACCAGTTGAGAGTAGTGCGTTTGGCAGCCTTAGTGGCCGGTTCCTAGATTTTACTATCTGGGCGTCATTAAAAAATACGTATGCATTCACGTACATACGCACACACCCACGCACGCATGCGTAATTAAACTTTGTAATCTTTTGTGAATTCATAAACGCAGAAAGTACTCGAAGTGCCTCGTATGAGGATGTGCGCAATTCTTGCTTGGAACGTTATTGCTATAACATATTTGACAGGCGTTCCCGTTTCCACTTCGCAGAGCGTAAAACATTTTTACTTTTTTGATGTATTAATTACAATTAAATATAGCCTGTGCCTCTCGGGAATAATGTAGTGAGGGATATGTTGGTATGTTGTATTTGTCATCAATGAGCGGTATGCCCCTCTTCAGCTTGGATGGGAATGAAACAGTACTTCAGTCTTATACACTTAATCACACACCATGTACATTATTTACAACAGTCAATCAGAAGGATGTTGTGGAGATTAATGCAAGCATTTTTTTGATCGTTGTGATTTCGCGCCTATAGAATACGGCGGTAATCGTTGCGCGCGGGCTGGCATGTAACAGCGTGCTATTTTGAAGGCATAGATTAATATCGGTTTCGCGCTTGCGTGCTTGCTTATGATGTTACAATTGACGTCACTACAGTAGCTTTCTACTGGTGGAAGGATTCTCAAAATTGAATCAGTAGTACCGAAGATTATACCCCGAACATCCAAACTCACAAACTACCTCTTCATAATATTGGTATAAAAGTATAAATTTATTCAAGCTTTACCATAGGTTGAATTTTGACATTACTTTTACGAAGCTGATAGTAAGGCATATGAACGGTCGGCAAAATATAAACTGCCATATAGTAGAGGAGGCCAAGCGGGGATTTTGGGATTTACTCGAGCGTGGCAGAATAACTTAAGGGGAGAAACCTTGCACCCTATTATGTACCCCCACCATATATTAACCCTTCATTAAGGAAATTCCTCCACATAATTGTCAGATTATGGGTCAGCACGACAACGACATCAAGCTGAACCGTCTGTATATTAATTTGACGCGCTCGAGTATTTCAATGCTACGTTTTTATTATATTTTCAAAAATCGGCCATGACTTTTGGTTGCGTCCAAATCGTCAGTCTTTTGTATAGGAGTTCCTTTAGGGTTTACTTAACATCCCTTTCGAATATCTGACGCGCTTGAGTATTTCTGTGCGACACTTTTTTTTTTGAAAACCTGTACGTGCTCCCCCCACTAGTGAAAGGGCATACATCATATAACCTTTTTTCTTTTTAGCATCTAATCTCCATAACTCAAAAGGTCCCCGCGACGCTCGAGTAACTCCACATTTAGCATCTTTGGCTCCCCTATTAATAGTTTTATTTACAGAAAACTGAACTGCAAAACTGTGTTCGGTCTGCTGCGGCCACCCAGAGCGATCCATAACCGTGACGTGGCGTTGACATGGGGAAATACACCGGAAAATTGATACGTTATAACTTTTAGCTATTATATTATATATTACGCTATTATTTCACCCAATAATTTATAACTCAAGTTATAATTCGTGCGATAGCATAATGGCATTACTTATAACTATAATTTTATCGCTAATCACTGTAAATATTTATACGCCGGTAATAGAAGCGAATAAACAGTTTTTTTTTATTGTTGGAGTACAGCAGACAGGTTGACTGCCCGCCCGACTGTGATGGAAAATGGTTACCGTCGCCTATAGACATTAGCAATACCAGAGTTGCTGCTAATGTGCTGTCGGATTCGTAGATGGGGCTGGAACCTGGCCACTAATTGCAGGAACACAACTCAAGGTTGTTATGGCGGCATGCTCTAGACCAGGGGTGGTAGAAATCCAGACGGGCAAATGCCCTACCACCTGGCAGAATAATGATATATATTAAATAATCTAATCTTATACTAATATATAAAGCTGAAGAGTAACTACTGGTCTGATTTGAAAAAAAATTCAGTGTTAGATAGCCCATTTATCGAGGAAGGCTATAGGCTATATATCATCACGCTAAGACCAATAGGAGCGGAGCATCAATGAAGATTGTTTCGAAAACGGGGGGTTTTGAAAACAAATTCCACGCGGACGACGTCCCGGGCACAGCTATATTATATAAAAATAATATATTTTATATAATAATATATATAATCTAAATTGTATATAGTCAAGGTGGGAGAAACTCCGTCAATGGGGTAAGTTCGTATACCGCTCGTTATTTAACTTTTTTAAACTGAATTTTACACCAACTACAATTCGAAGACAGAATTCAATGGTGACAGCTTCATTGACTGATTTGTTGTCGTCGTAACTATTCAAATATGGAAATTGTTGCGGACAGAGAGCACTCCCCTGACCCACCCGCCGGAGCACACCTACTTTCCGTACCCCGCATACCGCCGACGCCCATAGCTCGCGCAATTAGTAGCTAAGCGTCGGACGAAATTCGGGATATAAGAGCGGCCTTGGAGGCCGAAAACTTTCTTCGTTGCTACTTGCGACTTATCACTCTCACACCATTCTCACTCGACTCTCTCGCATTTACTTATTCTATGTATAATTCAATTAATGTACAATGTACATTTTCAAACAAGAAGCAACTGCCACCAATAGACATAATGAGAGGTATATGGAGTTCCCCCACAGACGGACTTTGCCACCTTGACTATATATAGTTATTATTTAAAATCCCTGTTGCCGCAGAAAGTCGAAAATGATTGATCAATAATTTGACAAAAAAATCATTTTTATTGTTGTTTATTTTGGGTGTTTTCATTCAACCAATAATTTTTTCGAGTATACAACGGACCATATCTCTGGGAACGACCCCAGACACCTAGACCATATAAATAACTGAAAGTTCATTTACGAAATTTACGATGCTAGGAATCGAATCTGGAGCCGCTGCGTGGGGATTTCCGCACGCACGTGTAATTGTTTTTTCACTGGAAGGAGGGGCTATAAAAGCCACCGCCGTCAGGGCCATCGGGTGTGTCTTTGGTTTCCGAGGTCCTGACACACGGCGTCAAGATGGAACAAAGAGCTGGTTTAGTTGGTGGGTCCGAGCATGCCATCGGGAGTACAACACTACCCTACCGTAGTCCCCGAAGAGTAGGGTGTGTCCATGATGGATTATACCTCGTAAAAAAAAGGTCGCCACAATCTCAGCGGGCTCAACTACAGAGTCCGTCAAATAAGATACACAAATAAATGATGTGCAGCCAGGGTACATTTAAAAACAAACGATTAAACGAGCCAAGTCGGGCGAGTTACAAAGGCTGGAATACTTGCGATGAATTGGATTTCATCGCAAGTATTCCAGTCATTTCGAAATTACAGCTCCGCGCTGCTGTTGCGTTCCACTGTTGTAACGACTTTTTTATGCAACAACGCACAGAGGAAAATAGGCGCTACGTTTCTATTGCTCACTAATAGCGTCTGCAAAATACAGCAAAAACGTATGTAGGGTAGTTTCTTGATGATGTTAGGATGCTTTAATGATTAGTGGACTGTCGTAGTATGATTATGTGAGCTTTATTAGAAGATTACAAATATGTGATTAATGTACGCGTCACTTGACGGTGTGTGGCGGACTGCGCCGCCCGCAGCGCTCCCCTCTCTCCCTGACGGAACCGGTTGACCTTAAAAACGCGACTTTAACGCTACCTTATTGGCAGTATTCGTCTATTCCACGGAAACAACATCATTTATTGGGATAAAAAGTATCCTAAGTTATCATCTGAGATACAAGCTAGCTCTGTGTCGAGTTTCATTTAAACCCGTTCAGTAGTTTTCACCTGATGCTCTAATAGACAAAGAGACAAAAATTCTAAAAGTTGCATTTTGCGATATGTACTGTTCCCTATTTTTACATTTTTAAGCGCAATGTATGAACTTGAACCATTTGCATATTTATTATATTAATAGGATATATCCGCGACTTCGTCCAGGCTTGACTTGAAATTCTCGCGGATTCCAGGACAAAAAGTACAGCAGCATTTGAAAAATACAAATCGGCATATAAACACACACACTGTATATCCCCAAATTAAGCAAGTTATGCTTGTGTTATGGGTAATATACAACGGACCTCTCTGGGGCCGATCCCAGACACCCAGACCATAGTAAATAACGGAGAAAATACGTTTCCGAAATTTACTATACCAAGGAATTGAACCCGGAGCCTCTGCGTTGCAGTGAGTTAAACCAGCAAAAGCTTAGCCCGCTCAACCACAGAGGCCGTCAAAAGAATGTAAGCTATCATTTTAGTGGAAACCATGTCGGAATAAGCTAATTTTTATGCACCCGAACAACTTCAAACCACTCCTGAGAAAATTCCCACTGGGTTCCCGGTATAAAAAGAAGTGCAGATTGAGGTTTAAGAATTAGCTGTCGATCAGCGAAAAGCGCATTGAAATCGGTTCAGTAGTTTTTATATGAGTCCTGAATAAACATACAAACCGACAAACAGGCAAGACATATAAAAAAATTGCAACTATGCAATTTTTTCATTAATTTAATTATAAAATTTTAAACAAACCGTGTCGGTACACTAGTACCGACACGGTTTGTTTAAAATTTTATGATATAATAGATTTATTAAATTATAGATAGATTACTCTTTTGATTGACGTATACTTAACATAGTTGACACTCAAATTACCCGGGATAGTGTTTATTAACTTACAAAATGCTGAAGATGACTTGATTTTATATAAGTGTAGCAAGATGGCGCTATAACTTAAACGGAAGCTTATTCATTACTGTTTAAACAACAACGTTAGTTTATTTTTAACTCTCTCTTTTGGAGTCAATCAAAAAGTTACAATATGTTCGAAGCTTCTGTCCCTTAGTTCTAAGTTTCAGGTCTTTTAAATTAAGGGGCAATATACCAGAGGTGTGCACACGGCGCCATTGGTTCATTTCAAAATTCAGCACCATCCTAGACTCCGAACGCAGCGAGTGCATCCGATGCATTTTCATGAATTCCGCTTGTATGTACTCCACGGATTGGTAGAGTTGAATTTTAATCGTTAATACTTAAATATTTGTAAAGATTACTGTGTTTATAGATACTAGTGATCGCCTAGTGGTCGAAATTCGACCATAATTAATTTAAATTATAAGTTTGAACATTATTAAGGTTCTGTTGTCAAAGACTATACTTCTATAATCAAAGATTTCGCCAAGGCTACACTGTGAATTTGACTTGAAAAATAAACAAAAGAGTATATATGCGTGTGTGTGTCAAATACATGGTAGTTTGTGTAATGTTTTCTTTATTGATTTCAAGTATTTTTTATGCATAAGTAAAAAAAAATAATTAGCAATCTGTAATCCTTCTCTATATAAACTATAAGTGTGCGAAATTTCATACTCCTCCGTCCGCGCAATTTTCGTCAAAAGGGGTACAACATTTTTGCTTCACGTATTAATATAATGATTACATCTATCTTAATTTACACTGAAATATCCTTAATACGTTCTTTACACTGCATCTAAGTTCCTGAAACCTTTATTTTATATTAAGTAATATGGTTAACGACGAAGCACTTGATTGCACACCGAAATGCTTAAAAAAGTAATGCCACATATTCTATTTAATTTTTCTGTATATATTTGCACTTTTGTAATGCGTACTAAATCATAGTGTCATAATAATCCTTCTTTATGCAGGGAAACCCGATTGAGAACTATTTATCGTGGGAAAATCACGATGGGAGCGTGTAGGATTTGCCACGCTGGGAATGTAAGAGCATCTCTGAAGAAATGCTATGACCACCCGAGTCCGGGATATCTACTGTCCAGCAGCCATATGTTGGTGTTTTATTGGAACAAATCGACGCATACTCGCCGATTTCAACATCTATGACCACGGCCTTAATATAAAAACGCCGCGTTCTTTCCCTATAGTGCGTATAGAATTTTCGTAGTTTGACAGGGGCCGGCTGGAGATTCAGGGTATCGCTAATTGATTACAGCCGGACCCCGGCGGATTAGGGGTCTGAGGCATCCGCTTGATCACATTGTTCGGTCATAAGACACGAGTTTAATTATTTTTATATTTTACAAGAGACAAGATTGTTTATCTTCATGTAATTTGCTTATAAAATGGTCGTGTAAATGCAAAACATTTTTATAATAGAAAAAAGATTAAACATTTTTATGTATAGGTTGGCAAAATTAAGATGAAAATACTAGAGGCACCACTTTAGAAAATTTGTCTAAACTCTAGCAACTCCAATATTATGTCAAGAGTAATTCTGATGCTTAGTAGTAATTTATAGTATTACGTCAAAAATTGTACAAGTATCAAATTGCGTTATTTACGACCTTGCATTCTCTAAACACGACCTATGATGTTTACTTTAATAATAATTACTATAAATTTGTAAGTAAGCTTTAACACCTTGTGATAATTAATAAAGCAATTATTAGAGTAAAAGAAGTATAATTAAATATTACAAACCTGTCATATCAGCCGTTTTTTGGTAAATATAATCAAACTAGACTTAACCCCGCGGCTGCACCGCAGGTCTACCTCTACTGTGTGCCTCTTGCTTAAAGAGGTTACACAACACAGGTTGCATTGCATTAAATTTTTATGTTGTGCTATTTGCCCCGGATGATTAATTACATTTTATAGCGCAAACTATCCCATCTCCCGGGTGAAAAGTATCTATGCCCAATTTCGGTATTAAAACTAAATACGTACACCAAAATGACAAAATAGACCAAATCTAGCAAATCAACCAAATCGACCACATCGACCAAATCGACCAAAATGACAAAATTAACCAAAATGACGAAAATGGCAAATTACAAAAAACCTATCCTACTTTCTTATAATGTTTACATAAATCTATCCCAAAACTTATCCCGTTACCCGGGATGAAAAGTATCCCTTGTCCACCCTGGATATTAAAATTACATATATACCGAATTTCAGCTAAATCGGTCAGTGGTTTTTCCGTGAAAACGGAACAGACAGACAGAGTTACTTTCGCATTTATAATAGTAATAGAGATTATGACAAAAAGATTTATGCTTTAAATTCCACTAGAGATCCTTGTTAAATTTAAAAATTCTGCTCGTGTAAACTTTAGTATTGTTATATCTGTACTTAGTTACGTTTAGTGTATTTTAGACTTGGATCAAGGTTAAAATAAAAATAATATTTATTTATTTAATTTGTTTGGGAAACATACAATAATTAAATAAATAATATATTGTTACATGCCGTCAAAGATAAGCCACACAGCCCATTGTTGAGCGCAGCTTATTGTCCGTTCTCGGATTAGGGAATCCTTTGTCTTTTGAATTTGTAGTTAAAAAAAACATGCTATTGTCTTTTTACTTGTTTTATAACCATCATTAGCGTCGAACTATAATCCCTATTGTTATTGTATTCGACTTTGTAGACGTTCGCAGGTGTGCAAATTAAATTTCTTAGAAACCTTGTGTGCGCCTTCAATTTCTTTGTACTGTGTAGTTAGTATAAGACGAGTCCCGAATGGAGGGGAGGGCAGTCAAGCGACGACCACGAAGCGAGTAAGGCGTTTTCTAGTACTCTCGACTAGCGATATGAACGACGGACTTTGCGCGTTCGAATTGTATTGAATAGTGCAGTGTGAACTGGTTGCATCCAGTTTTATTTGTATTTGTTTTATACGTAGTTGTACAGTTCTAATAAATTCTATAGTAGTTCCAACGGCATTTTTAATTCGAGTTCAGTACAGTTCACACTGCACGATTCGATGTAATTCGACACGCGCAAAGTCCGTCGTCTATATCGCTAATCGAGAGTACTACAAACGTCTCATTCGTCTTATAGTCGTCGCTTGACTGCCCACCCATCTATTCGGGCATTGTCTTATACTAACTACACAGTACAAAAAAATTGGCCACGCGGACTGGGTTTCCGAGAAATAGTAATTTGCACACCTGGTTATCTATTCCTGCGAACGGTCAATAAATCGAAAACAATAGGGATTAGTTCGACGATAATAATGGTCATAAAACAAGTAGGAAAACAATAGCATGTTTTTATTATACAAATTCTAAACATAAAAGAATTCATAAATCCGGGAATACAATAGACTGCGCTTACGACAGGCAGCTGTGCATTTATCCTTGACGGCATGTAACAGTATCAACTCCGACGTATGGCTGGGGTTTACTCCTTAAGTACGAGTGTTAGTACTAACAGTCTACCTAGCAGCGAATTCAAACTATGGTATATATATATCCGTGCAAGAACGGATAAAGAATACAATTTTTAATATTGAATAAATTAGCCCAGTGGTAGGATATTTGCCGGTCTGGATGGCTACCACCCCTGGTCTAGAGTATATCGCAATAACAATTTTGAGTTGTGTTCCGGCATTAGTGGCCAGGTTCCAGTCTTCCTTTAGAGAGCAGCAGCACGTCGGTAGCACATTTGGTGTTGCGTTTGTAAATAGGTGATCCGTGTTGTCCACCATCCCATCAGGTGGGCTGTCTGCCTGCCTGTCTTCAGAACTCATGCAATAAAAAATAAGATGAGCGCACGACGCGGAGTGGTTCTCGTTGAACTTTGGCAGCAAGTGTTCAAAATGGCTGCCATAGCCCGGCTGTGCATTATCCGTCGCTAAACCCAAAAGAGGGCAGACAACAAAATCAGCGGAGCAATATTTTACCTGCTTATTTAGGCAAGGACCGAATATGGGGCCTTATATGTATAGTCCAAGAGTTGAAAGTACGATTACAAAACCATTACCCTATTATGTGTTTTAAAACATTGTCACAACTTAGCCAAAATGCCACGAAACACGCCGACAAATGTGAATGCACACCTGCCGGACATAAAAGCGCAGTTTATTACCTGTCCGCATTTGGACTTCTTTTGTTTACTTTGTGTTTAATATTTGTAATTAGAAAAGCCGCCTATTGTGTATTGTAATCCTTAATATTAGGCAGTGGGCAGGTGAGATTCCTAGAAACCACTGTTTACACGGTCGTGACATATTGTAAGCTGAGTATAAAGGAATGCCCGAATGGAGAGACCGGCAGTCAAGCGACGATTACGATATGAGTAAGACGTGTACATTCGATAAGCTATATAGTGCCGGACTTTACGCGTGTTATTTAATTGTGCATTACATTTGGAGTTATTGCGTCCGGTTATATTTGTACCTGTATTATACGTGTTTGTATAGTTCAAATAAATTCTATAGTAATTCCAACGGCATTTTAATTCGAGTCCCGTAACTCGTAACAATATCGATACAAGTTAAGTAAGTACAATACGCTAAGCAATTTTGTAGGCGTGATACACATCAAAGTCATATTATAATAAAAGACACGGCGGTGTCTGCTCAAGCCACCAGTATAAGCGTGTTGCTGACCTGCCAATAAATTAGCATGAATAATGTATGCCTGGAGACAGGGGCTCTTCATGCCCCCGGGGTGTGGGGAGACGATTCCATTTGATATGGCAGTCATTAAGCTCGACCACAAACATAAGCTTTTTGCATTACGTCACATGTTTTGTTTTAAAGTACATCTATAAACTATCTCTCTTTTCAACCAACCTCGTCGACTAAAAAACTCGACGTACAAGCCTTATTTATTTATTATATATGTTTTTGTGTAAAAATTGTGAATGTATTATGTGTTTTTTATGTATAGCGTCGTATTTTTAAAGTCAATAAATCTTTTTCTCTCTTTTCTTTCACCTCCTCCTTATTATTTGGAGTACGGCATAATATATCTTATCCTTCCATACCTGACCTGACCACCTGACATTACTCCACTATCAATTCGTCGAAATGAAAGAGTTTGGTCTCTTTCAGTTTGACGAATTTTGTTTTGTTTTGACGAGTTTGCGTGGAGTAATGTCAGGTGGTGGTTGCTTTAAACGTGTGGATTACTCCACTATCAATTCGTCGAACTGTAAGAGCTTGGTATCTTTGACGAATTTTGTTTTGTTTTGACGAGTTTGCGTGGAGTAATGTCAGGTGGTGGTTGCTTTAAACGTGTGGATTACTCCACTATCAATTCGTCGAACTGAAAGAGTTTGGTCTCTTTCAGTTTGACGAATTTTGTTTTGTTTGACGAGTTTGCGTGGAGTAATGTCAGGTAGTGGTTGCTTTAAACGTGTGGATTACTCCATTATCAATTCGTCGAACTGTAAGAGCTTGGTATCTTTACTCCACTATCAATTCGTCGAACTGAAAAAGTTTGGTCTCTTTCAATTTGACGAATTTTGTTTTGTTTGACGAGTTTGCGTGGAGTAATGTCAGGTAGTGGTTGCTTTAAACGTGTGCATTACTCCAATATCAATTCGTCACTTCAAAATTATAAATAATTGCTTTGATTCACCATTTCTCATCAGTAATTTACTCTTGAAGTGTTCCCGGCTGAGCTCACGTGATAAATCCCTATTTTCAGTAACAGTTATAAAAACGAACTATACAAAAAGTACATTTTTATACCGCACTTGTCAGCAATACAATGCACTATTTACTAATGTAGGTCCTTTCATAGGTAATTTATATTAATTTAAAAAAATGTTATAATTTGGAATAATGCAATGACTTTTTTTATACTTTCCTCTTTTTTATTTCTATTTTGTTAGCAATTATTGTGGTGACATTTTTTTTTAATATTTACCTCATTTAAATAGACATTTTATGTAACACTTCGTATATTTGTAATTTTTTTTGTAATTTTAATTGTTTGAGGTAATTTTTATTTTTTATTATATAAATTATTTTTTAGTGGAAACTTGATATATGTATTAACTTTCTGTTTTATATCTATACATATAATAAAACTGTAGAGGTCGAATTTCTGTATAATGAAAAAAACCGAGTCAGGGGGATGTAAGAAGTGAAATAGAACTAATTTAGATTTTTTCAAATTTTTTGTTTCTGTGTCTGTTTGTACCGGCTAATCTCCGAAACAACTGGACCGATTTAAATGAAATTTTGTATGGTGGAAGCTTATATCCCTGGTCAACTTATAGGATAGTTTTGATCCCGAAAAATTAAATAGTTCCCGTGGGATAGTTAAAAAAACTTTCCACGCGGGCGACTTCGCGGGCAGAAGCTAGTTTAAAAATATTATTTATTGAATGTTTCTCAACCAAATTAAATTAAATACTCCACTACTCTCACATACGTCCTCTGTCACACCACAAATCATCATTACATCATTTATACAAGCCATCCGTCTTTTTGGTCTACTTTTACATTTGTACCTATTAATCTTTCAGTATAACATTCTTGTAGTTACGTGACTTTCATGTATAATCTATCTAGATATCTATAATATAATAACGGTCTTATTCACATTGAGTTATAGTAAGTTTGTAGGCTTCTTTAAGAACCTTATTAACCTTAGAACCTAACAACTGATAGTATTCGATGAAATTAATTTATAATTCGGAGTTTTATGTTTTCATATTTTCATTTTTAATGTTTTCGACTTTGTTGGTCGTTCGCAGGAATAGATAAGCAGGTGTGCAAATTATAATTTCTCGGAAACTCAGTGCGCGCGGCTGATTTTTTTGTACTGTATACGTAGTATAAAACAATGCCCGAATGGAGGAATGGGCAGTCAAGCGACGACTACGAGACGAGTAACACTTGTAGTACTCTCGATTAGCGATATAGACAACGGACTTTACGCGTGTCGAATTGCATTAAATCGTGCAGTGTGAACTGGTTACATCCAGTTTTATTTGTATTTGTTTTATACGTGTTTGTACAGTTCTAATAAATCCTATAGTAGTTCCAACGGCATTTTTAATTCGAGTCCTGTAGCTCGTAACAATATATTTAATTATATATTGTAAAAATGTAAGAATAAATAAAACATAAAAGCATTAGTTAAGTAAATAGCACAAAAATAGTAAGTAGACAGTAAAATGTAGTAAATAGATATAGATAAGTGGAAAACGACTCATTGTGTTAGAAATAAGTTGTTTTGAAAATAAAGAATAAAAAAGAAAAGACAGAACAAGAATGAAATCTGTAAAAAAGAAAAATAAAAAACCCAAAAGATAAGTAGGGCCGCATAACCTTGTCCGTACGGCGGAAGAGAATTAAAAAAAACTGCATTACCTTTGTCGGAAACAACTCTCTAAAACTATTTTGCCATCGTTAATAATTACCTCATCCATTATCTTACATATATAATCGATTTACGTCGATCTGTGGTTCCATGCTTCGAAGGGATGGCGTGTAAACATTCCGATGTTTTCGCCTGCCTCCACCAATTAATTTCACATTTCATTTATCAAAAGAATGCATTATTTTTGCCACATTTTCTTCTTGTTTCGGCGGCGGGGATTCGTTTTGTTTTTATATTGGAAAAGTCATTGACCTCCTCGTGTGTATGTTAAAATAAAATTATTGTACGGGCTAGCAACAGCCGTACATCGCCGTGTCAGCGTTTTACGACGACACATGCATTTTAACATATTCGCATGAGTACTCGTTTAGCATCGTACTCGGTCAGTCGGCAAAACAGCCATTGATCTTAGCACAATCATTTCATTACTATAATTTAAGCAATAAACAATTTTACATCTACAAACCTCTATCATTAACATCCTATGTAGAAAAACCCCCTACATAAATTTGATTCTACGCAAAGCTGCGTTTTTATTAATTATATTTCCTTCTTTTCATTGGAAAGTAACATTCCTTCCTCATGCGACTAAAACTCTACTTGCACAATGTCTCTAATAATAATTGTTACATTTCGGCTAGGCAAGTAGGTTTGTTTTACTTACACAAAAACGTAATAACCTTGTATTACAATGTAATATTGTAGTATAATAACCTTTTCCCTACGTGTCAACTTCTAACAATAAGAAAACTGTACGTATTGAATTTTATCTTAAAAACTCATAAAAAGTTTTCATTGTATGAAAGCGTTGACAAAGGAAGAAGGGAAAGGAAATGTATAAAAACCACTAGGGTTAATACTTCATTTGGTAATCACCAATATAAAATGCAATCCATACATATATTTATTCAAATTAATAAGGTATTACAATTTAGAGAGAGGGAGAGAGATAACACTTTATTGCACACCAAAATATACAATTACAAAAACAGACCATATTTACAATATTTTCTAGGCAATACAACAGGCGGCCTTATGGCTCAAAGCGATCTTTTCCAGGCAACCTAAATGAAACAAAAAATTTGAATAAGGCGCCGATTTTTTTTTCTTTTTTTTTTAAGGAGGGGGAAATGCATTTCGCATATACCGGGTCCTTTGCTAGGGATTAGACCGTTGTTGATCATGGAGGCTTTCCACTGAGGCAAGCCAAACAATAATCAACCGGCTTGTGTGGAGACTCGACTAATCAATACCCCACTAAAACCACCCTCCTCCCATGTGCCCCGCGCTTATGGCAGGAAAGGCGTGAGATACAGAACGTAGTTACGCCCACACCGATCCTAGCGCACAAGTGCTTGAGAATGCCCCGGAAGAGGCAAACTCACTTCGTCAACAGGGGTGAAGACTCCTCTGCTCCCTAGATGCTAGAGGGCCCCTGCAGCGCGGCGCCGATGACACAGGCCTTGCGAACATTGAACAAGATATGTCAAGAAATTGACATTTTTATCTGGACTGTGACTGAATTCACAAGAACTGCGTATTATATTATATGTTATGACGACTGAATATGTATATATATTTATCTATAATGTATTATGTGTACCACGCCACCGTATTGGTGACAACTGTAATGATAGCGATGTTTTTAAGTTAATAAATAAATAAATACTCAAACTAGTTTAAGAAATGAATAATAAATACAATTTAGTAATATGAAATATTATGATTGTAAGAAACTTATAATAAAACTACGTTATAACGGTTTTAAGTGCGGTAATTTATTTGATTTTTGTTATTCCGTCGTTTCGTGTTTCCGTGATCACGGAAGACAAAGATGTCAAGTGTCAACGAGTATTGTTAAAGTTTTATTTAGCCTACTGCCAACTTGTTCATTTTCATTATTTTGTTTATGGTATGAAGAGAAGAAGCGGCGCAAGAAACTCTTCAGCAAACATGTCTAGCTCTAATAATTGTATATAATATTAAAAGGGGTGGAAGGAAAAATAAAAGAAATTATCAGTCAAGTTGGTTTGTGTTCCGGTGCACGCAGAAAGAGCTCACAATGTCCTGAGGTCTGGCAGTTGGTTTTTGCTGGGTTTGGGTCTTGATAGTTTTGATGATCGGATCCCAAACAGGTGGTACTTGCCAACCATCTCTCTATTGATTTATTATGTATATAAGTCGCGATAACTTAAGAAAATATTATGTAAGAAAATTGTAACAAATGTGAAGAATTTTTAGTGTAATTACATAGTATTGTTAATTACACAGTTTGTATACATAAACACAAACACTTAGTCTCATACAGCTACACACAGATATAGGTACAGAACACATAAAAATTATTTATATAAGAATTATTGTAATAAAAGTTTTCTTTTAATGTTTAAGTTAATTGAGAGCAGGTCCATCTGACACAAGTATATAATTAATATATAACAGAAGGTCCCCCCCCCCAAAATGTATGTACTTTTGGAGCAAAATAAGCAATTAATATAATATTATTATTAACTATAGCTTGTCTATTTTAGATTTAATGCTTTTGTGTGAATTTCCTATTGTTACGCCGACAAAAGTAGATTCACACCTGCATACCATAAAACACACTTATTACCTTTCCGCATTTGGGCTTCTTTTGTTTACTTTGTGTTTAAAATTTGTAATTAGAAAACAGCCCATTGTGTATTGTAATCTTTTATGGCAATTGTTACCCAGGTGTGATTCTAAGAAATCCGGCCCGTGCGGCCAGATAGACATATTGCATTTGTGCAGCAGAAAGCAATGTCCCAATGGAGAGATCGTCAGTCTAGCGATAACCACGAGCGTAGCAAGACGTGTGTATATTCGATAATTTGTTTAGTGACGGACTTTGCGCGTGTTATTGAATCGTGTATTACCTTTGGACTGGTTGTATTCAGTTATATTTGTACCTGTGTTATACGTGTTTGTATAGTTCTAATAAATTCTATAAAAATTCCAACGGCATTTTAATTCGAGTCCTACAACTCGTAACACTATAATTATTCTTTTTTATTTGTTTAAATTTTTGGTGTTACAGGACAAAAATATGATACGGTTTTTTAGATAATTATAATAATAACAAAGGAACTACGTCCATATAGTCTAGACAACTGCCCAGCAAGACATAGAGGTGAGTCGAAGCCAACCTGATTTGAAGTAATACAACGAATGACATGTTGTTAATGACAACTTAGGTATTTGTTAGTGAATTGAAAAAATGCAATTGCAGCGCCATCTATTTTCCTAATCCGTCTATTCTAAGGAAACAACTTCATTTTATTGGGATGCCTTATTCAAAATGTAGTTTACATAGAAATCAAAATTATCCAAAAAGATGCCCAAATCTATTATTACCGTGACTTCTTTTAGACAGTTACTGGAAAGTGTACATATAAAGTCGATGTTGTTTTTTTTATAAACTAGTTGACTTACTTGTTTATGCTGAGATATAATTTATTTGTACCCTTCATCCAGAAAGGCACCTTTTTCGCCATATCTCATAATAACTTCTATATAAGGTTCATATTTGGGTTACGTAAATATGACCACGTCTCTGAATTCCGTAAAACCTCAAGTGGTTACCCATCAATTTTCTCATATTCTCACTCTACTCTACAGTATGTTGTTTCTAGCCACTAGTCCCTACCTCAAGAAACGCTTCGAATTTCTGTACTATGTAGCTCCCACAATTTGCGCGCTTCAACTAAATACAGAATAAACACACCTGTACATACATCTTGTTTTTACAATAACTCTTACCGTCCGGGCTGTGCGTCTTTGGAATGAGCTACCTATTGCTATAAGACAAGCCAAATCCTTACAGTGTTTGAAACATCAGCTTCAGAACATTACTCCTCTATTGTGTATAATAATTCCTAACACTGTTATATAGATGTATTTGTATAGATTTTTTTTATATTATATATTAATTTTTATATTTGTTTGCAATAGTATTAATTTGTATATTTGTTTGTTTGTAATAGTCATATTTTTTTGGTTTTGTATTTGTTTCGTTTTGTCTATCCGTAAGTCACTTGAACGGCCCTAAGGGAAGACTAGCGCTGGTTAAGCCAACCAGCATCATGCTGAGTTAGGACCGATTCAGAACTTCATTTCAATTGTATTGTCTTATTTATAAGTACGTTTTGTGTTTGAAGTTCTGAATAAATATTTTTCTTTATTTCTTTCAGATGTATGTATGTTTTTATTGTCATATGTATGTCATCATCATCATCGTCAGCCATTTGCAGTCCACTGCTGGACATAGGCCTCCCCAAGACGGCGCCACTCATCCCTGTCCTCCGGCTTCCTCATCCAGCGCCTACCGGCGACCTTGCACAGGTCGTCGGTCCATCGGGCTGGAGGGCGTCCGACATTACGTTTATCGAGACGCGGTCTCCACTCCAGGACTCGGCTGCTCCATCGGCCATCGGTCCTGCGGCAGACGTGACCGGCCCACTGCCACTTCAACTTGCTAATTTTGCGAGCTATGTCGGTTACCTTGGTTCTCTTACGGATATCTTCATTTCTAATTTTATCTATAAGAGAAACACCCAACATAGCTCGCTCCATAGCCCGTTGAGCGATTTGGAACTTGTGGACTAATCCTGCCGTCAGTGTCCATGTCTCGGCTCCGTAGGTCAGGACGGGGAGGACGCACTGCTCGAAGATTTTTGTCTTCAAGCATTGCGGAATGGTCGACGAGAATATACATATGTATGTATGTCAAAGGAACGCATATACCTATTAGTATAAACATTGAATAAAACAGTATATATATCACAATTTAAGTGGAACGCGACCGGTTAAATCTGCTATATGGTTAAATCTGCGAATGAGGGTAGATACAAAAATAGTTTTTTGACAAGTGTTTAGCATTAAATAACAGTTTTTAAATTGGAATTTAAGTGAATGAACTTTGAATATCGTTTCTTTGTTTTTCAGGTTAGCTTAGTGCATATAATGTTAGGTATTTAGCGTATATTTATGTACCTAATTGTATGTAAGTATTAACATAAATAAAACTCTGTTTTTCAGAGAAACTCATCGATTTTATTCCTTGAATTGTTAAATAATAAAGAGTTGTCTTATATGTATATATACGTGCGTATATTGTAACGTAATATTACATATATTTTAAAAATAATTATTAAAATAATAAAAGCAAGCGTTAAAATAATAGTGTTTTATAGTGATCCAAAAAACCAACACGTCAACTTTCCTAAAAAGTTTCATCTTAACATTGATTAAGATTTAAATTATATTTAGTGTTTTATAACCCACGTTTTGGGTAAGTGTTGAAGCCTATAATATAAGCCTATTTATTGATAGTAGTTTTTTCACCGCATTAAATCGTGCATGTGGGTATGCCCTCTTTTATTTATTTTGCATTTATTTTAAATAATCTTGCTATAATCATTAATCATTTCTTTCAAAATCATTTCAGTTATTTTAAAATCATTTCTGTAACTCCGTCTGCCTTCCGCTTGGCCATCTCACCAACTATGCTCTTTCGTCCTGTTTTGTTGTCTTGCCGAGATGGCCGACGTTTAGAAGCGCTTAATTTTTTTAAATAACACACTGGACGTACATTTTTTTTTTTTTTTTTTTTATCGGCAGACAAACACACATTGTACATCCCCAAGCTAAGCAAGTTACGTTTGTGTTATGGGTAATATACAACGGACTTCTCTGGGGCCGATCCCAGACACCCAGACCATAGTAAATAACGGAGAAAATACGTTTCTGAAATTTACCATACCAGGAATCGAACCCGGAGCCTCTGCGTTGCAGTGAGGTAGGCCGGCAAAGGCTTAGCCCGCTCAACTACAGAGGCCGTCAAATTACACACACATTATAGGTTTCATGATTATTCTTCTGGAGTTTTCTGGGAAGGAGATCCGGGGGACTCGTTAAAAAGTGCGCCTGTGAGGTCATCCCCGACTGTCAAACACACCGAGCTCAGTACCGTGGGCACCACCCCTGGACCTGCGGACACTTCAGGGCAGTACCGCCATAAAAAGTAAAACGATTGCCAAGGCAATATAACTCACCCCGCTTTATCCCCGATTTTTTTTTTAAATTTAATACATGCATACAGTGGTAGTCGTATCTTTTATTATACTAGCCGCTACAATATACGCATGTGTATATACACATGTATATATATTTATATTCTTTTTGTACTTATATGTCTTGTGTATACTTATCATTTATCATTATTTATAAACTGCATCACCGTCAGTACTAAAAATTCATTAATCCCTGCCAAGGGTTGCACGGAAGAGATCGCTTTTTAGCGATAAGGCCGCCCGTTCTACTATCTCTTGTATTTTTCTATTTCTGTTTATCTATCTATGTTTTGGTGTACAATAAAGTGTTGTCTATTAATCTATCCGTCTATTCCAATGAACCGACCCGGGATATAAGCTAGCGCAGTGTCCAGATTCTTATGAAGCTCGTTCAGTAGTTTTCACGTGATGTTCGAACTATTGGTTAATATTAGACATAAACTACATACAATTATTTAATGCCAGTCTTCTTCTAATGGTAAAGTAAAACAATTGATAGGAAGACATAATATGTTGGGGAAAAGTCTTTTCGCATATAGTATGTATGAACTTGTAATAAGATCTCTTTGGCTATACCATTCGTATCTGGCTGGTTTTGGTATCATTAAAAGTTTTAATTTTAAAGAAGACAATTCCAAATTCAAATTAAGAAAATATGTGATTTTCATTTGTTTTTCTTATTGTTAAAATGAGTGAATCTAATGAAGAAATTCGATACATTTTAAAATTTTACTACAAAAAAGGTAAAAATGCAACACAAGCCGCGAAAAGAAATTGTGTTGTTTATGGACCTAATGCAGTATCTGTGAGAGTAGCGCAAAATTGGTTTAAGCGTTTTCAATCCGGAAATTTTGATATCAAAGATGCACGTCGCTCTGGTCGCCCTGTTACGGACAAAATTGATGCCATTTTTGAAAAAGTGGAGCAAGATCGGCATATTAGTAGTTACGATATAGCTGGAGAACTGGGAATTGACCACAAAACGGTTTTGGCGCATTTGATAAAAGCTGGGTACACAAAAAAGCTCGATATTTGGGTGCCTCATGAGCCCACTGAAAGAAACTTAATGAACCTTGTACTCATTTGTGATTGTTTATTAAGACGTAACGAAACCGAACCATATTTGAAGAAGCTGGTAACTGGTGATGAATAGTGGATCACGTACGACAAGAACGTGCGAAAAAGATCGTGGCCAAAGGTCGGTCAGGCTTCACAGACTGTGGCGAAACCCGGGTTAACTCGCAACAAGGTGATGCTGTGTGTATGGTGGGATTGGAAGGGCATTGTTCATTATGAGCTGTTACGGCCAGGCATGACCATCGATTCTGAACTGTACTGCGAACAACTGATGAGATTAAAGCAAAAAGTTGAGAGAAAGCGGCCGGAATTAATCAACAGAAGGGGTATGGTTTTTCACCATGATAACGCTAGACCTCACACATATTTAGCCGCTCAGCAAAAATTACGAGAGTTTGGCTGGGAGGTGTTAATGCATCCGCCGTATAGTCCTGACCTTGCACCTTCAGATTTTCACCTGTTTCGCTCTCTGCAGAATTCCTTAGGCAGTGTCAGGTTAACATAACGACAGGACTGCCAAAACCACTTGTCGCAGTTTATTGATCAGAAGCCCCAAAATTTTTATAGCAATGGGATCACGTCCCTACCTACAAGATGGCAAAAAGTTATCCAACAAAATGGCACCTACATAATTTAGTCAAATGTAAATAAACTTTATAAAAAAACCTTTTGAATTTTTATATAAAATGCGAAGAAACTTTTTCCCCAACCCTAATAGAAACGTGGCATTAAAGGGTTAAATTTATTTTATAGAATATTTTCGATTTTCTACAATATTCTTGATTTTACACAATACTTGTGTAACGCAACTCTCACTGTTTTTCGTGTGATAAGAACACAAACTCGAAGTCATCAGCCAAGGTTTGGTTTGTGGACCGATGAAACTTTGCGGGATATTTCCCACCTGTGCACTTATTCCGATTGTGAGCGGCGTCCGGGGACAAAAAGTGTGAGAGCCCCATCAGATACAATGGCTAGTCAACGCCTCGCTCAGTGGAATAGTGCTGGGAAAGTACATATCGATAAAATAATATGGTTGATATGTGCATAGCATAGCGACGTACATTTACTTCATTCGGTAGAGGAATGGTGGGATATATATAGATGCAATCTTGAGAAATGAGGTAGATTGACACACACTGTGAGATGGACAATAATATATAATAAAGTACCGATAAGCATAAACGCTTGTGTAGACGTCATTTGCGAAATCACGCTGCTGCGAATTCTTTGGATTTCTATGTAGTATATTTGTATATGCTGTGTGTTGTCCGTCGTCTCATACCGCCGCCCCATCGCTGACGTCCAGTTGGAAGCGAGAAGGTGGCGGCGACCCGGTCTCATTTAGTGTTCAGTTTGGTGGAGCGACAGTGGCGCCGTGATACTACTGTGCTAACGTGCTTATTATCTGTAAACTTGTTTAAACCACAGCTCAGAAGCTTGAGAGCAGCTTTGGCAGACATGATAAATTTATGATTTATATTATATGTATATCCAAATTATTTATATTTATTATGGAAAATAAACGAAATCATGGCTGCAATAGTTTTAATTGTTTTCAGTTGATATCAGACCAAAAAATCTCAATGCTCGGGTCTCCATGGCCTTCACTTTAGCCATAACGCCTATTTCAGATCCTGATAACTGTACCCGATATGGAGAATAAAAATTAACATAATATTTAAACCAAGAAAAAAGCCAAAAATCCCAGATCTTCATCGATATCACTATGTTGTCCATCACTAGTCGACTTGTTTTGCCGACCACAGTCTCGTATGAATTGGCCGTTGTCGCCTTTTCCCGTCTTGTCGCTCTGCCATTTGAGCCGGCATTGCCCGACGACCAGAAGACGGTGTTTTTAAAATACAATTTCACATTTACTTTAGAAATAAAGTAAATAAAATAGAAGTTTAAAATACAGTAAATAAATTTTAGTCAACGTGTTTCTAATATTTATTAACTTTAAATGAAGCTAAGAGTAACTGTTACAATTAATCTAGATACCTACTTATTACACTTGCCGAACAACAACAATATAGTTAATAGCATGATGACGTTATTGCTCAAACCATTCAAAATTGAATTTAAACTAACTAAAGTCTAAATTAGGAAAATATTCAAATGACAGTCTTTCCCTGAGAAATAAAATTAATTAGGTATGAACTTAAAGTATTATATAGCTCCTATTTTGTTTTGCTGCCAGTACTTTACAAAAGATTGTATTCATAATGCCCTGGTATGCACCTGGGACAATTTTAGTGTTAAAGGGTATTTGAGATGCGACATTGATCATGTATTTATTCATTGACAGACAGCTCATTTATATATAAGAAAGAAAGAAAGAAGAAAGAAAGAAAGACATTTTATTTAGGACAAATTATAAAATACAGTATGATTGCTAACAAATTTAAAAACTAGAGTAATATAATTTTGTCCCAAAAGGGGCATCAGTCTCAGCATAATGCTGGTCGGTTAAAACCAGCGCTGATCTTCCGCTGTGGCCCTTAAGGTATCGTCACGGCAGACGTTACATCTTTGTAAAGCATAAAACTAGAATCTTGAACTATGTATACATATATATATATATATATATATATACACCTACATACACACATAGTACATACACAATAGGTAGAAATAGGGAAAAGAAATGATCGGGAGTAAATATATATAATAATTAGTTGACCTGGTAAACGTTGTTTTGCCATTTAAATTATTTCTAGTAATTTTAAGTAAGTTAACTTATTAAAGTACTAATATCGCTATTAAAAATAGGGGTTGATCGTAGAAGGGTGAAAATTTGAAGTTGTACGTATTTTTCAATGCTAAATCACAATAAAATATAAATAAGAAATTTTGACAAAAAAATAAAAAAGAATATTTAGGGGTGGGTCACCCTTATCATTTAGGGGTATGAAAAATAGGTGTTGGCAGATTCTCAGACCTACCCAATAGGCACACAAAATTTCGTACAAATCGGTTTAGCTGTTTCGGAGGAGTTTGGTAACAAACACCGCGATACGAGAATTTTATATATTATAATAGTTAATCGTTAACGCGTTATTTTTTAATGATATAACTAAGTCGCATTAATCTAATGGTATGAGTTTTTTTATATTTATTAATTGTTGAAATAGATTCACATAAATCAATATATATAATTTAGGGCTGATGTATTCCACTTTGTAATAATCAGCAGACAAACACACATTGTCTATCACCAAATTAAGCAAGTTACGCTTGTGTTATGGGTGATATACAACGGAGTACTCTGATGCCGTTCCCAGACACCCAGACCATAGTAAATAACGGAGAAAATTCGTTTCCGAAATTTACCATAACGGAAATCGAAACTGGAGCCTTTGCGTTACAGTGAGGTAACAAAGACTTATCTCGCTCAAACATAGAGGCCGTTGCCGGCTAAAAGAAACGTCATATTTTATAGAAAAATATAACGCTTTTTGAAGCTATATTTTAACCAATTACATTTCTTTTTTCAAAGATCCTCGTCTCCTTTAAAAATGAAAAGTTTTTATTCATATTAAGTTCCACTGGAGAACATTTTTTCAAGGTCATACATATAAGTTTAAATATAAATCTACTTCCTATTTGTTGGAGCTTAACCGGTTCTGCTCTGCTAGGAGGGGAGCCGCCAACACTGCAATGACACATTATCTGTGTATTTGTATATTACGAGTTAGGGGACTATAAATAAAATGCAGTTTGGAATTACTATAGAATTTATTAGAACTATACAAACACGTATAACATAGGTACAAATATAACCGGACGCAATAAGTCCTTATGTAATGCACAATTAAATAACACGCGCAAAGTCCGTCACTATATCGCTTATCGAATGTACACGTCTTACTTTAATCGTGGTTCTCGCTAGACTGCCTCACCCCCCCATTCGGGCATTGTTTTATACTAAACTGTACAATACAACAATCGACCGCGTGCACTGAAATTTTCCAAGAACCACACCTGGCTAATGACCGTCATAAAGGATTACAATAGACAATAATCGGCTTTTCTAATTACAAATTTTAAACACAAAGCAAACAAAAGAAGTTCAAATGTGGTCAGGTAATAAACCGTGCTTTATGGCCGGCAGGTGTGAATTCACAGTTGGCGTGCTTTGTGGAATATATATATATAGATATAATATATATATATATATATATATATATATATATATATATATATATATATATAATATAATATTAATACGTGTTATTGTTTATTCTCTATTATTTTTATTCATTTTAGGTATATGTATTGTGTGATATTTATATATCCTATTTATATATTATATATGTATTTAATTTGCACACCACCGTCATACACTTGCGAATCTCCTATTCATAAAATCCGTAGCCCGGGTTGTATGGAAGAGATCGCTCTAAAGCGATAAGGCCGCCCATTGCTCCTACTCTTACTGTTACACTATATGTGTATGTGGTGAACAATAAAGTGTATTCTATTCTATTCACACATTCAATCTGCCTTACACCGTCTGGAGACGCTTACGCGTACATCGTTTACCTTTGTCGCGTTATCATAAAAGTCCACTGATTACTACAAGAATCCCATACCATCCAGGGACGAGCCTAGACACTATTATGTACATCGCTTCGCAACGTGTTATCGCTGTTTAAGGAGAAGAAGTGGCAAGAAACTCTCAACAACATGCCTAGTTAAAAATACTTTTTAATTTCTCATATTCTGAAAGTACGCTTGGAGTTGCCTAATCACAGGGATGAAAACAACACTTTTCGTCCCCGGGAAGCGATTCTCCCTGCTGTCAAAAAAATTAAAAAACTATGCGAATCATAGAAAATAAATATATGCGAGTCATGTACCAACTTTTTTACAGCCACTGTTAAATCGCGGCATGAATTGCAATAAAAAAGTATCAAAAATTTTGTAACATCATTTTATACTTGCAAATTACTTTTTCACATCTCATATTCTAAAAGTACGCTTGGAGTTGCCTGATTACAAGGATGAAAACATTACTTCTCTTCTCTAGGAAACGATTCTTGCTGCTGTCAAAAATTTTAAAAAACTATGCGAACCATAGGTAATACATGCAACTCATGTCCCAACTTTTTTTACAGCCACTGTTAAATCGCGCTATAAATTGTAATTAAAAAAATATCAACAATTTTGTAACATCATTTTTTAAATGATTTATTATTTATTAATTATTTTTTATTTATGAATTAAATTAATTTGCACCAAATTATTATTTAATTTACATAAATTTGAGCAAAATATTTACTATTATCAGTGACAAAAAAAATACTGACCGATAGAATACTACAGAAAAAAATTACATAGCGTTTCATATCTGACGTACGTGATGACGTTTCATCAGATTTAGATATGGATCATCTGATTATATAAGAGAAGTAGTTGTTTGTTTAACTAATCAGTTTTTATTTAATTTCCTCATATTCGAAATGAAAAGCAGTGTTAACCTCAGGTGAAAGGCCTATTTAGGCACTCGAATTATTATAACTATTTCGTGCCTAAATAGGTCACTTTCACCTCTCGTGTAACAATCTTCTATTACTTCATAATTATCTATTACAGGCTTATAAAATTATTTTTCGTAGTGTTCACATTTATTATATTAGTAAAGAGGGATACCATTATAGGAAGTTATAGCTACAGTGTAACTATAAAAACCACGCCCGTGGCCGATAGATGTCGTGTCAGTCGACAGGCTATTAATCTCGCCGATTGTGAATAAATGATTTATGTTATTACACCGTCCCGGACACAGCTGAGCTGGCTTTTATGCCTACACTAGTGTTTGCCGGTGTATTTGTTTGTATAAATATTGATGAAGTAAAGTAAGTAATAATAGCCCATAAATGTCCCACTGCTGGGCTCGGGCGTCCCTCTATAGGGGGAACGACAGTATACCCGCCACGCTTGTCACGCTTGTGGTTTGACAGGTTTGACACATCGGTTATCTCGATGTGCAGGTTGCATCACGATGTTTTCCTTCGCCGTTGTTAGCACTTGGTAATTTTAACAATATGCACATTAGGTCAAAAATCTGGCTAAGTGGTGCATGCGTTCTGGCCGGGATCGAACCCGCGCCCTTTGAGTATGGGACGCGTGCGCTAGCCATTACGCTACCACGATTGATGAAGGATGCTAAGGATATACACATCATCCGAGCGTTAAATCTCGGTTGCCTTCGGGGCGTTCGCATCGACATCTAGAGTCCGCTTTCGTACTTTTTCTTCTCCACTTCGCGCGCTCTTCGGCATCCCATGTATTGAACCATTGGTACGCATGATATCCTTTACAACGCCCAGCCAGCATTTCTTTCCAGGAACTGTATGATCTGGTGCAAACACCTCATTTTTACAACCGCACCGCTCGCCATCGACGGGGTATCCACCCCCATTTCCTAGAGCTCGCGCGCTCAACTACGCAACGGTTCTCTAGAACGTTTATTCTGCGTACAACAATAATCTGGAGAGAACTTCCCGCCGAGGTTTTCCCTTTGCGCTATGACATGGGATCGTTTAAGTATGGCGTTATAAAATTTCTTAGAGACCGGCAACGTCCATAGGTGACAATACCCACCTTCCATCAAGTGGGCCGTCCGCCTGTTTGCCTACTTCAGGCAATAAAAAGTCTTGGGCTTACCCCTTCGACCGGGACCTGGCGGAGGCGGCATGGCTAGGCATATGCTCCCCACGTAAGTAGCCGGTTTCCGTAAAACGTGGCCGTACCAGCGTAAGCGACCTTTTGAAGTTTGCCTGCTATGTCATCGACGTGAAGGCTGTCGCGGATGCCGGAGTTCCTACGCGGGCCTTGAGCACCAAATCCTAAACTATACCATAATAGCGTAAAATTCAAAGCAGTCTCTCTCGAGAGTATTTGACGATAACTGAAGTAGGTACTATTTGTGGTGTTGCCATCTATATAATTCGGTGCTTATTATAGGTAGCCTTTAATTACTTACGATTTACTATCAAAGTTCTTTAATTCAATTAATCTCGTTTTATTTTATTATCTTTGTAGGTGAAAATTAAATTCTTTGAACTTTATACTTAGGATATGGGAACAGCCCTAAATTTTCTGATTAATATGAACTTTATATTTCTTTAATTTATTACTTCATTTTGCTGAAAATACGAATTTTATAATAACTTAATTATTCGAAGTTGTCATTCAAAAATATGACATTTAGGTCCGCTTGCATAACGTTGCTTAAATTTATTTAAGAAACACTAAACGCATTTAGTACCCTTAAATACAATTAGCGTCTTGCACAACGCAAAATGTGTCGCTAAATATGTTTAAAAAACTATCAAAGTTAATCACTAAAAAATGGGTATTTGACTGCCCTAAATGCATTTAAGGACAAAAAAATCCGCATTCTGTTTTGAACAATAGAAATGCCAGATGTGTTCAGATTTAAGCTTTTCGAAGCTAGTTCATTTAGTACAGCGTCAAAACTATAGAATTCAGATATCTTTGGTCGACATTTTCTGATATAATTATTTTAATTTTTAAGATGCATTTGCACTTTTATTTGTATTCCGTCGAATATGTGATAATACGATTGGGAATGTGTGTAGATATGACAGGTATACCTTATTTCAAATGAAAAGAATACAGCATTAATATAAATTATAATAAACTTCAAAGTATAATCACAAACCTGGTGTCCTGGTGTGGAGAAAACTAATTTTCTGGTAAAATATTTATTGGTATTTATGATTTGTGTATCTAGCTAGGGTCAAGTTAGAATATGGTTGAGGTTTTACCATATTACGATATGGTCTTGGATTTCACTAAATAGTTGAGATTTTCAACACAAGTACACGATTATACAACTATTGTTCACTTTTAACTAGTATTTATTATTTGAAAATAAAATAGCACAGCAAAAAATCATTCTTCAGGTTGCCGCCAAAAATTACGAAGTAAACTTAACCAAACGAACGAAATTTCAAATGTCAAGTTGACATTGGCCAACTGAAATCCCTTTTTACGCAAGAAATAACTAACATAAAGGCTAAATTTCGCGTGATTGTTCGAAAAAATCGATCGCAGCGTCTTACGGAACACATCTGGCTGTTTTACTAACGGCATAAATACATTTTGCTAAATAACATGGGAGACCGCCTTATGCAAGGCATCTCAAATATGTTTTATGTAAAACGTATTTAGGTAGTTAAATATGATTAACTATTTTTTATTTAAAGGCTATCGTTATGCAAGTGGCCATAAATCATGAACAAAATGTTCTACTTTTCATACATTACTTAAACATCACCTTATTTTATTTATTACTAGCGGTTTCGGTAGATGTTGTCCTGGCCTGAAAAAATAATAATCTAAAGCCCAATTCCAGCGCCATCTATCGGGTCTTATTGTGAATCTAAACCATCCCCAGACCCATTCAAACACAATTTTTTTATACTTTGGGTTACATTATTGAAGTTTTAGAAGGGATCCCTAATTTTTCTAGTAATAAATATAGCCTATATTATTTTGGAATAAAGTAGCATTCTAATGGTGAAAGAATTTTTGAAATCGGCCCAGTATATTTTGAGATAATTACAAACAAATATTAGAAACATACAAAAATACAAATATTTTCTCTGTATAATATTAGTATAGATGGAAATAATAAAAACCTATTTTATTTTTAGTAGGCATCTATAAATTAATATTCGAAATGCACACTATTTTACCCCAATGAATCAAATTAGTTAATGGGTAAACATTGTTTACGTTCAAATGAGGTGCGGTCAAATGACCGGCGCAATTTGATGTTTAATTAATGTATGGAAAATAGAATATTTTGTCCAAAAACAACCCTTTTCCTTGATTTGCCGTTTGATATTCCTTCAAAGAAATCTACCCATACAATTAGCTTGTAGTAATCACAGTGTAGCCACTGTGATTTGGTATAATAATACAGAATGTGTTTATTTTATCAAAATCATTCTATTCGATTCCTGCTGACAAGGATAATTATTCAAAACTCCAATGGCACCAATTTAATTTTTATCAATAGTACTTCCGAGTGTCTTTCGCTATTTCACATAGTTTAGAATTTGGTTCTGAATTTTTCAAGTGGGCCACATGAAAAATTCACCTGTATACAATCGTTCAGCAAAAGACTTATAATACACTGCGATCACAGTGTTTAAGTGGTAGGGCAATTGCCCGACTGGATGGCTACCACCCCTGGTCTAGAGTATGCCGCCATAACAACTATAACTTGTGTTCAGGCATCAGTGGCCAGGTTCCAGTTTCTCCTTCGAGTATTGCTAAGTCCGTAGGTCACGGTAACCACTTTCCATCGCAGTAGGGCCGTCAGCCTGTCTGCTGTGCTTCAGGAATAAAAATTAAAAACAAACAGTTGGTGTCACTCAATCCTGTCTTGTTTTTATTGAAAACTAGTTGTTGTTTGCGTCTGCGCTCGCGTTAATGTTATCCCAGGAACATTACATTTTTTCGAGATAAAAAGTAGCCATGTGCTATTCCAGAGTATAATCTATCTCTGTGATATATTTCATGCAGATCCGTTCAGCTGTTCTGGCGTGTTTGAGCAACAAACATTCATCCAAACTTTGGCATTTATAATATTGTTACATGCCGTGAAAGATAAGCGCACAGCTGCCTGTCGTAAGCGCAGTTTATTGCTTTCCAGATTTAGGAATTATTTTGTTCTCTCCTTTGACTTTTTAATTAAGAAAAACATGCTATTGTTTTTCTACTCGTTTTATAACCATCATTAGCGTCGAACTAATCCTTATTGTTATTGTTTTCGACTTTGGCCGCTCGCAGGTGTGCAAATTACTATTTCTCGGAAACTCAGTGCGCGCGGCCAATTTTTTTGTACTGTGTAGTGAGTATAAAATAATGTCCGCATGGAGGGGTGGGCAGTCAAGCGACAACTACGAAACGAGTAAGACGTTTTCGAGTACTCTCGATTAGTGATATAGACGACGGACTTTACACGTGTCGAATTGTATTGAATCGTGCAGTGTGAACTGGTTGCATCCAGTTTTATTTGTATTTGTTCTATACGTGTGTGTACAGTTCTAATAAATTCTATAGAAGTTCCAACGGCATTTTTAATTCGAGTTCTGTAACTCGTAACAATATTATCTACCTAGTATTATAGTATGGGTCGTTGCAGTCAAAAGGCAGCAACATGGCTGCCTTTTCAAACGCTGTTGTTAGCTGATGCATATTACATTTCGATATTTCATGCGACGGACATTTGAGTTGAATCGATACTGAAAATGCATGCATAATCAATATTGCGGGTAGTATCGTTGTTTTAATAGCAATATACAAACCTATTATATAGCAGGCAATCGTATGCAATCATATTGGATTAGATGAATCGATACACGTTGTATAATACTTGCAACAACTCAGAAGGGTTTATGGTAGTAAAAGAAGAGCAACTGGTCACAATACTTTATATTGAACCATACGGTTTTAACATATTTCAATACGTAGTATCCATAGTAGTTTGTGATATTTCATACATTGACTATTCAAACTCGACAAGCATTCTTAGAACACCTCGACGTCCCTCCAATTTTACAGTATATGAAACTTAGTATATTGGCACAACCGATAGCGGATTTAAGTCATTCATAAACTATTTTAATTAAAGGATTATGCATGACAAGAATTTGATGTATTATTGTTGTTTGGATATTTCAGATAATATTTTATATAAGATATTGTATAAAATATTATACTTAAAGTTTTATATGCAATCAAATAAGTCGAACACAGTATAAATCTATCGCGTCTGCCAACATGAAAATAAAATGTAGTGAATACCGTCTATATATAATTGAGAGGTTTGAATTATAATCTGTACACAATTTCACATTAATCACATCACACAATTTAATCACATTATACAAAGGATAAATATTGTAACAAAATTATTGTAAATTATAGACAACTACTCTATAGAAAACAGGCGCTAATTACCGAATAAATAAAAATTTAACATTATGATTCAATGAGGGAAATGGCCGATTGTATCGTTCAGAAATAAGAGGGATCGTTCAGAAATAAGAGGGTACATAACAAAAACAATTATTAACTTTAAAAGGAAACACGACAAGAACAACAATATAGACAAGCATGAGTTTATTTTTTATTTCAATCATAAAGTTGACAAAATATTTATACTATGTATACATTATTACTAGCTGGGCTCGCGACGTTGTCCGCGTGCAGTTTGTTATCACAACTCCCCGATTTTAAAATATTCTGTATTGGTGCTCCGCTCCTATTGGGGGTTGGGTGTATATTTCACTTTGGATGATTTTAATGGTGAATGTGTTTAGGAACATATTTAAGACTTATTTATAACAACTCAAATTGGTCTTGAGTGGAAAAAATACATATTCAATTAATTATGGAAATTTAAAATTCACGACAATGATTTTGTAATTATGACAGTAATAAAGTGTGATTTAACTTTAGAAATATAATTTAACTTTAAATAATGAAGCCAAAAAAATATAATTTAACTTTAAATAATGAAAGATCCTTAAAAATAACATTGTATTTGAATATTTTTAGGCTATAAGGTTTTCTGTAATGGTGTACAATAAAGTGTTATCTATCTATCTATCTATCTAACTCTATACGGAGATGTCACTGTCATAGACAAAGAGATATTATTGTCATAAACATTTGATTTTCTTTTTTTATTAGCTATTATTTTTTAAATTTCTATTCTGCCGTTTTCTTTCGTGACTCGTCTTAATTGTGTTTTTTTGATTGTATTTATTTTTCGGAGTGTTTTACTTGAATGCTGGCTTGCTATTGGATTCTGATTAGAGTGCTAAACATTGAATACGGGATTTCTTATTGGACTTTGATTGGACTTATAATGAGTAATTACGAACTGGTTGAGGCATCATTTTCTGATATAGTATAAAAACTTGAAATTGAATTTGAATATGGCTGCTTGTTTGTTCCGTACGTTCTTTAATTATTATTAAACATTTTCACTGTGCATAATATTGTTTTTACTCTGCGCCCTTTTTTTTTTTACAAGGGAAAACCATTTGCGGACCCCCCGCCGGGTAGACTTCGGCGGGGGAGTGTGGGACTCGCCGGCTGGAAGAGCCGGAATACCCACTAAAACCCCTTGGTGCCACCTGACGCCATGTGCCGGGTCACGGGATGTGCGCGAGCTTTTCTTCCGCGACGCCGGCTGGGGCGTGGGCCCGCCCCAGTGGGCAGGCCTCTCCATGCTCGACGGTTGAGAGGGGCGCGCGCGGGCACAGATGCGCCCCCTACTCTGCGGCTTTAGATGCGGGTGACGGCCTTAAAGCCTCCCCTGACCGTCACCCGCGCCGCGTGTTCTGTCGGCCGGAGGTTTTGGTTCCTTCGGCGTCGCGACCGGTTATTTCGGCGGGAGAGGAGCAGGGTTGCTCGCTCTCTCTCCCGCTTCGCCGCCTCCTTTGCGGACACGACGGCCTTGCAAAACGAGGCGACGGCGTCCCATCCGGTTTGGCCCCCGACCGTGGCCTGGACCACGGCCGGGGGCGACAGGTCCACTCCGATGTTTGCGTCGAGGACACAGCGCTCCTCGTTTCAGGCTGGACACTCCTGTAGAGTGTGCAGCACCGTGTCCTAGACGCCGGCACTGTAGTGATGGCACCCTGACGACGTTTCGCGCCCTATCTGACGCAGGTACCGGCCGAAGCAGCCGTGCCCGGTCAGTACCTGCATCTGGCGGAACGTCAGGGTGCCGTGCCTCCGGCTTACTCTGTTCCCTAACCTACCACGCTCTCAGTATGTTTAAAAAAAAATCATGAAACATTGATTAAGCAGCCGTGCCCGGTCGAGTACCCTGCATCTGGCGGAACGTCAGGGTGCCTTTTTATATGTTTTTGCCTCTTTTCGGTTTACTCTGTCCTCTTTTATACCTTAACCTACCACGCGTTTATTTGTGTATGTACTCTTATTTGTATGTTTATTTGTAAAAAATCATGAAACATTGATTATATGTATAGTATCCAGTTACTACTTAATAATTTTTATTACCGCGCAAAACGTGACGCTCCGCGGCAAAGAGGGGGCACTCAAACACTATATAGTTGTTGTTCAAGTCAGGTTAAGTTTGGCCTGTGAATAGAACCAACTCCGGGGTAACGGATGCTGTTGGTTTAGCGCCGGTTCCATTTGTCAAGGGTCTCCATTTACTGACAAACGAGACCGGACACGAACAGTCAGCGGCTTTTGCCAGAGCATCCGCTCTATCGTTTTCCTTCACCTAGCGTTGACCCAGAACAGAGATACCCCCTTTCCCATTGTTAGGTTCTTCCTTGACGGCAAGATGGTGTGTGCTGCTCCAGTTAGGTTGCCGAACGCGAGTAGACCAAAGCGCATCTCCTCCGTAGCTCTGAGCCTGATAGAAGTGTTTCAATTTCCGGTTCGTGGCATTGTTCCAAAGGGCTAGGAATAATTTAATGTGGCCAGATTGGAAAAGAAACGAATTCCAATAAGATTTATTTATTCATGGAAAATGTGTCATATTTTTTATCTCGGGAATCCGGGAGCGGTTTGAAGTTGTTCGGGTCCCTAAAAATTAGCCTATTCCGACACAGTTTTCACTAAAACGGTAGCATTCCTTTTTAAATGCTGCGATACTTTGTGTCCCGGGAATCCCGCAGGAATTTCAAGTCAAACGTGGACAAAGTCGCGGGCATATCCTAGTTAGCGTATACCATAAACCGCACGTCTTCTTATTAAAAATAAATAATACCATATGTTGCGGAGAGAATCACCCCCCTGACCTCTCCCCCGGAAATCCCGTACGCCCACGCCCCGCTTACCGCGAATATGTAGCTCGCTCCGTTAGCTGCTAAGTGTCTGTTTCTCATTTTTGTAGTACCTTAGTAAGCACGGAACGAGCCGCCGGCAAGTTCAGTTCAGTTAAGTTCAATTCAAGTTAAGTTCTAATTCGGTCAAGTATACACACAAGGAAGACTAAGAAGACCAGGAAGAACAGGAAGCATTCGGAAGACTCTACAGCCATTGGACTCTCAGCGTGACTAGGTGGATCTTGTGGACCATCAGTGTATTGTGATTAGTGCCACTCATATTGACCGGTGTAATCGATACAATTAGTGCTCTCTGTGTTCAGTGGAACATCCGGGGCTAGTGCTAAGTTGTGTTGATTGACCTTGAACGTGCCGTTTAATACAGTAGTGTTGATCATACCTGTTGCTGTTGTAGCACCTATATAAATAAATACAGTCCACTTACCAATTGGTGTTTTATTCTCTACCACCCCTGGGTATCGAACAATACCCATCAACTAGGTACGCGCGTACTTTCCTCTCTATACTTTCTTTCGAAATTATCCCATGCTTCTTATAATATGACACAGACTGCTTATCATTAATAAACCACAACACGTGGCAGTAGTACAATTTCTACAGTCACTTAAATATTACTTTAATATGGCCATATATTTCTCTAGTATTCTGGTAAATGCAATCTCATATCAATTCCCAACAATAATCCCAGCTGCCTAACTCCAAACATTACCTGTCGTTCCAAACTATAGTCTCATAACCAGTCACCTGAAACCCAGGTATTGTTCAAGATCTTGAATCGAACTAAACAAATATCGCTTATCTGACAAAATAGCTGCCAACTGCTCGCCAATATCCATTTCCATAATTTCCCAGGGGGTGGATACGAATGCTTACATATCCTTACACTTCATTCCAACCTTATGAGTATCACAACAAAGTCTATATTTCCTCATCGCAGTTTTTGTATAAGTTTGTATTGAATTCGAAACTTGCCAAGATAAAATGCAGTTGCATAACTCTTTATATCTAAATAGGTAGAGTTTAATTTCGAGTATATTATATTGAATTATTTAAATGTTATATGTTGCTGACGTACAAATAGCATTTGCGGACATATATAGCCTTAAATACATTAAAATAAGGAGCAACATCGCGAATCTGGTTTAAAGTTAAATTTGTTTTAAGAATCGAATTGCAGGATGTGATTCAATTTTTAAATTGTTTCTTATATCGAAGTAAATAGGATTCAAACTTACTCATTTAATAGTGCGCTTAAACTTGCATATTGCAAATTAATTTTGCTATTGTGTTAGATCTTATTGTCATTTTGTTAAGGTTGAATTTATTGTTTATAAGTAAGTTTAGAATTTGATAAGATAATGGATTACTATAGCATGCCAAAATGCATGTTAAAGTTCAAAGAAAACCTTATGATAATATGTGTTGCGGACAAAGAGGACCACCTGACCCGCTCGCCGGTGCACACCTTCTCATCTTGCCCCGAATACCGCTCACGCCCATAACTCGCACAGTTAGCAGCAAGGCGTCGGACGGAACGTGGGATATAGAAGCGGCCTTGAAGGCCGGAAAGATTAAGAGCGCCTTCGTCAAGAGAAGGCGCTCGCCCAGAAAACCGCGGTAAAATTGGTCTTCAAACCAACAACATAAAGTCCATTAAAAAAATTTATGTAGTGAAGCGATTTTTCTCCTTGTATCTTAGTAGTTAGCATGACGCGCACAAATGTTCAAATTTTTACGAATTCAGCTAATTTGATGATATTCCTATATAAAGATATAGACGAAAAATTGTTATATAACAATATACAAAAGATGCGTACGCGTTGCAGTTCGTTAGCAAAAGGTGATATTTTTAAGATAACCACTATTGCGATGCTGTTGACGTCGCATGCCGTCTCCTTCTTTCCGCTTGCTAAGGTATGTACAAGAGAGGAAAAGATAGGAGGTGGTTTTACATAATTTAGACGTGTTACCATTCACAGTGTATAGACTCCATGTAACGTCACTCGATTTTTGACAAACTCCCTTAAGCGTTGAAATCACTTGGCTTTAGTTGGTTTAGCTCGTCTTCCATAGAATGATACACTCTGTATAGCATTACAGCCACTCTCAATAACGACAACTATTATGTAATAAAATAGTACCTTTTAAGTTGCCAAAATTAGTAAAAACTGCGCAGCTGTGTGCGTTCTTTTATCGCTTTATTATCCTAGCCCGTAATAAATTCGACTGTCAGCATCATGCATACCGAAATTTCTAAATACTTCCTTTATCAGCAAGATGCCTCAATATCGCAAGATATGAATAAAATAAGTTAAAAAAATACAACAAAATTACTGGTGTAGCAAAAGACATCAGGCAAAAATAACAAGCTTCTCTCCATTTAACGACACCTCTCTAGAACCCCATAAACTGCACAGTCCCTTCAGTGTCGTTATATAGAGTTCACATTGTAAATAAAGACGTGCAACCACTTACATTATAGAATTAATTCAATCAAAATAACTCACTACAATTATAAAAATATCAACAAATTGAAAACAAACTTTAAAATCACTTAAAATCACTTTCGCTTTTTTACGATCTGGGCCCGAGAATGTACGAAAGCGTATCCGTCTCCTTTTCTGTCGAAATAATGACAAATACTTAACATGGCTTTTTTATAAATCAAAGCCTAATTATATTTGCATTATAAAATTACGTTTTAACGGTTTTAAGCGCGGTAATTTATTTGATTTTTATTATTCCGACTTTTCAGTAGCCGTGATCACGGGAGACAAAGATGCAAAGTGTTAATGAGTATTGTTCAAGTTTTATTTAGCCTACCGCCAACTTGTTCATTTTAATTATTTAGTTTTCATTTTTGTTCATAGTTATTATATACTCTATGGGAGCCTAATCTAATTTACCACCGCTTCGCAACATGTTGTGGTTTGAAGAGAAGACGCGGCGCAAGAAACTCTGCAGCAACATGCTTAGCTCAAATAATTTTATATAATATTAAAATGGGTGGGAGGTAAAATAAAAAGAAATTGTCAATCAAGTTGGTTTGTGTTCCAGTGAAAGAAAGAAAGAAAAAGATTTATTTAGAACTACAATTAAAACCACATACTATTTAAATAAATATAATTAGTAAATCTAGTCCTAAATTGGTCTTAGCCCAGCAAAATTGCCGGTTCAGATAACCAGCACTGATCTTCCGCTAGGGCCATTGGTGGCATACATGGACACAGGCACATAAGACATTGGACCCTTTGTATCCACCAACCATAGGCAAAATTCTTTCTTTCTCCGCAGCGCCTCACAATTTAACGATCTAGCACTAAAATTAAACATTGATATCTTTGTAACTAAACCCAACACCTTTAGAAATATAATGAACAAAGAATTAAAAAAAAGAACTAGTTTTTTCCAAACTGCTCAATATGTATTCAAATTCAAATTCTTTTTTCAATCTTTTAATTTCACTTTTCAATTTCATAATTTTTCAACCACCATCATCAACCACACACACACACACACACACACACACACACACACACACACACACACACACACACACACACACACACACACACACACACACACGCACGCACACACGCACGCACGCACACACACACACACACACACACACACACACACACACACACATCTTCATCAATTAACCTGAGCAAGTCTATATGCTAAGGCTTGTAATTAGCAATACTTTTATTTATGTTGTTAATTTATATCGTCATTTGTCTGTAAGCCTTACTAAAATAAATAAATAAGAGAAAGATATGAAGTGAACATACAACAATTAAAATAGAAATAAAAAAAAAAACACCATAACAACACTAACTAAACATTAAGACTAAATACATATTACTTATATAAATAATGGATGCACGCAGAAAGAGCTCGCAGTATCTTGAGGTCTGACAGTTGACTTTTGCTGGGTTTGGGTCTTAATAGTTTTGATGATCGGGTCCCAAACAGGTGGTACTTGCGAAACATCTGTATTGAAATTTGGCTGTTTTTTTATTTCAACCGTCTCACTCATCATTGTAGGTTTGGGGCCCTTGTGAAACTTATGTGGAGTCTTCAGCTGATTGCGTTGTAGGACTAGCTAGACATGCTGAAGCTCTTAAAACTGTTAATATATATTTTTATTATGTATACTAGTCGCGAAAGCTTAAGAAAATATTATATATTTGCATATACTTGCGAAACTGGTGAGTTAAGTCCTTATCATCGTTTGGACAGTTTCCAGTTAAGTTATAAGTTCTTGATTAAGTACATACATAACAGTTTATTGTACACCATTACAGATAACTTACGGACTAGTATTATTCTAATTGTGTACAAAGGGCGGTCTTATTGCTAAAAAGCGATCTCTTCCAGACAACCCGTGGCAGGAATATTCCTGATTAGGAGTGGCGATGGTGGTATACATAATTATTGTACGATTACTTACATTTTAACAATAGATATATAACTTTACTATATATACAAATATATACATAAATTATGTACACATACAAGATATAGTGATAAAATGCAACTATTTAAACATAATAAATATATAGCTATATGCAATATAATACTAATTATATAAAATTACATATTATTATATTGCAGATAATAATTCCGACGAGTTAACGCCGACCTATGTGGGCACCGCCTCTTTGTTGCCTTTTTTTCTTTCGCCGCATCTGTCACTATGTAATGTGACATAGTCTACTGAACGCACCGCAGCTGCCGCGCAAACCTCGCCGCGTTTTGTGTGCTGTGCCGCATTATACAGCTTATATCAACCCGCACGCTGGAAAGGTGCACGCTGTATCGTTCCAGCTGGTCCACTTATCGAAGGAACCGCAATACGCGAAGAAAGGATCACGAGGGAGAAGTGCCTGCCGCTGCGAAGCCCGCATCGTTCGCAGCGTGTCTGGTGCAGCGACCTATCCTGTAAGTCCTTTCCTTCTCTTTTATCCCCGTTTCCGCCTGCGCGCACACTGACTATGTTCTTAAACGTTATTAGATTTTGCTTTTTTGACAGCAACAGGCAATGTATTCCAAAGTAATACAGCCTTAACCGTGAAAGAATTATTGAAAAACGTAGATGTATATCCAAATGATAATAAGGACTTATTCGCAAGTAAATTAGCTACTTACATAATGAAAATATTAACTCAGATAAATTAACTAACACCGTGTAAAAAAAATCAGGAGAGCTTATTCATACCAGTATATTCCAAAAATACATTTTTTAACATTTTTGTCTCTCCGTCTGTTAGAGCATCATGTGCTGAACGCATTTAAATAAAACTCGACGCAGAGCTAGCTTATATCCTGGGGGATTACTTGGGATAATTTTTATCCCGGTAAATGACGATTTGTTGATATAAACGAATATAGCTAAAAAAAGGCACTACAGTCTTTTTTGTTTCTACTTTAATACTATATCAAAGGTAGGCAAATAAAACTCGACACAGAGCTAGCTTATATCCTGGGGGGATTATTTGGGATACTTTTTACCCCGGTAAATAACTATTCACTGGTATAAAGGAATATAGCTAAAAAAATGGCACTGCAGTCTCTTTTTTTGTTGCCATTTTAATACTATACCAAAGGTAGGCAAATAAAACTCGACACAGAGCTAGCTTATATCCTGGGGGATTACTTGGGATACTTTTTATTCCGGTAAATGACGATTCCTTGATATAAACGAATATAGCTAAAAAAAAGGCACTACAGTCTTTTTTTGTTTCTACTTTAATACTATATCAAAGGTAGGCAAATAAAACTCGACACAGAGCTAGCTTATATCCTGGGGGATTACTTGGGATACTTTTTATCCCGGTAAATAACGATTCCTTGGTATAAACGAATATAGCTAAAAAATGGCACTGTAGTCTCTTTTTTTGTTGCCACCTTTGCAAGTCAGTTACAATCGTAATGACAACTCGATCGAAGTTTGCTGGCACATGCTGCAAATACACGCTTTAGTATTATATCAAAGGTTGGCCTTTATTGGAAATTTATAAAATATTATAAATGCATTTTGCAATTGGAATATTTCCCGTAATAAGGTATTAAAGCTTCAAAGCGAGTGGTGTATTATAATGCGGGGCAAATTGGTGTCGTGTCACACGGGCTGATTCTGCGACGCGCTCGCTTTCCACCGACGACGTTAGGGACGGCCGACCATCCAATAATTTACATCCAAAAGATTTTCTTCAAACTAAATGTTTGACCTCTGTGGCTGAGCTAAGTCTTTGCCGGTTTAGTGGTACACCCTACACCCACTGTGTACCAAGGCCGTGCGTGGGGCGACAAGGTGTAGTAACTATGTTAGTACAAATAATAATTTTGTAGGTCCATTCATGGGTAGAATGCATTGATACTATAAAAACCGTAACATCTCTGTACATGCATTATTTACGCGATAAATATTCTATTCTATTCTGATATTATAGAAGAAAAACAAAGTTTTTTTATTAGTAGAAACGGACAAACAACCTGACGACCCAATTGACGTTAAATGGTTACCATTGGCTTTGGATGTTTGCAATACCAAAGGCGTTGATAGGTTTTAATACACGCTAGAGGAGGATTGGGGAATGAAATAGAGGAGTGGAAATATGTTAAAAGCGTACATTTTTTAACAAGGGTAATAGAGTACAAAATAAGACAAACTTAATTGAAGTGGGAAGGACAGGAAGTCTAACCTAGGTTCAGGTCCTGTGTAATGGTACTCCTGGACTTCGCCCCCCTACTACTATAATAACCACCACCATTGAACATTAATAATAAAATAAATTTGTAACGTAATTATAAAAAAAATTGTAAATGATTCGAGTTTGTACAATGAATTCAAAGTTGGGACTAAACCTAGAGGGTTAATATTCGATTTTTGAAGTAAAACTTCTTTAGAATCGTTGTAATTTAAAACTCGATGAAATGAAAAAGCGACACTAAAAAGAGATAAACACATAAATCTGTAGAACTGAGCCTGCGAAAGAATGAGATATGAGTTTCATATTGTGCATTGTGCAGCACAGATTGGAGAGTCAATAAGACCGAAGATTTAACATAGGTCCAATTTAGATCAAAATAAAACTTTATTTGCGATTTCCAGACCGTACTGGTTCACATAATATCTTCTTAAATTTTCGCGACTTGTATGCTTAATAAAACTCCGTTTTAACGGGTTTTAAGTGCTATAATTTAATTTATTTTTATTATTCCGAGGTTTCGGCCACTTTTCAGTAGCCGTGATCACGGGAGACAAATATGTCAAGTTTAAATGAGTATTGTTAATGTTTTATTTATATAATAATATACTCTATCTGGAAATCGCATATAAAATTTGGCGGTGGGAGTGGCTTACAAAACATGTGAAATATATTTATTAGATAAAAAAAACAATGAAAAATTGAAAGTGATACTTAGAAGTTTATTAATGTATTTAAACATGTTTCTGAATGTGTTAAGTTTTGAAGACCGAATAAAAAAAAAGTTTATTTTTAATTATAGTATGTTGATGGATGTAGGCTAAAGGAGTTATACTCTGAAATTTCACTTCTGCTGCGTGTGAATTGCACACACACACAACTTTATCTATCGGTCTGTCTATTACAGCATCACGTGAAAGCTACTGAACAGATTTAATTGAAACTCGATACAGAGTCAGCTTAGGTTCGAGGTCAACACTTAGGGTACCTTTTATTACGATGATTGACGCCGTTTCCGTGAAGTAGACGAGTATAGCGAAAAAGCTAAATAGCGCTGCGGTCGCATATTTTTAGAGATGCCGTTTTTTTCAATCCCTGCCACTGGATGAACAGGTCTTATTCGGCTCGGGTAGCTACCGTTTTTTGGAAGAAAATATAGTTAAATATGGTTTAACGGTTTTAAGCGAGATTCCGTTAACCGTTAAAACGTATTTTTACTATGTATATGAAGAAGAGTATATCTGTATAGCAGACACATTGATGAGGTAGTTAAATTATTGTGGACTATATATAAAATATAGGTGTATAGATAGATGCTGGTGTATTCGAAGTTATGGCATATACAATGTATAATCGTCCATCGCACTAGCCGTCGTGCGGGCGTGTGCTCCGCGATCCCACGACAGCCGCGGCTTGCAGCCCAGCCGTGGTTATAGGGCGGCTTCTCCACCCGTGCGTGCTCCAACAGTATAGTAGCCGCGAAAAATTAAAAAAATATAGTATTTTTGTTTTTTTTAGCAAAATAATATAGTACTTTCGGGTTTAGGTGTAAAACTAGTACACGTTTATATAATCATAAGAATTTGAACAAAGACCGTGACAATTGAGTTAGCGATGTAAATATAGTACAATTTGTACTATATTATTTTTATATACAATTGACTAAAATATAGTAGGATACTATATACTATGGTACGGTTGGGAACCCTACGTCTGGACTTGTCTATCTTTTTATAGATTTATTATTAATATATATATTTTATTTATTTTTTTAAATTGGCGTTGCAATTTATTAACAAATATATTACGTAGTCATCGCAGCAAGGCGAACGAAGTTACGCTAACACATGCTAGTAGAAAATAAATTATCCAGTCATCCAAGAACGTTTGTGACTATCCATTATCCAGTTATCCACATCCCTATTTTCAAGCCGTGTGAATCGACGTTAATTGCATACAGTTATTATGTGACTAATAAGGCTGTCTGTCTATTGAAATATAGTTACGTGTACTTCAATGGAAGGTATTAATCCGGACTTCCGGAGAATCGGACAAATTTCCGGTAGGATTCGAGTGGAAAAGCTGAAGGTGAATGAATGGAATGCGGCGAGTGAACAGTTTGAATAGATTCTGTTTGTGTCAAAGGAATGATTTGCCATCAGGTAGCATGTATTTTGTCTCTTTCTCTCTCTCTCTCATGTTTCGTTTAGTATTTGTTACGTCATGTACATGAAATATATTGCTATATAATTAGCAAAGATAAAACTAAGTAGTTCATATACGTGTCAAAACCTGAGACAAAACCTTCGGAGATGAATCTAGAAACTGTTCAGAATATACATAGGTTACAAATATTATCACGTAGCAGCTAAGATTTCTGTATATATAGTCTTAATATTAATCTTAAAAGACTATATAAGTCGGTTAACAATTTTCGTGGGATTCTCTAATTCCTTGGAATACAGTCATCACATCTTGACATGGTGACAATGATACCAATTCGAGAGTATAACCTTTCGATTTCAAAAATATTTGAAAATCGGTCCACAATTGACGGAGAAATTGAGTAACACACATACAAAAAAAAACACATAAACAGACGAATTGAAAACCTCCTCCTTTTGGAAGTCTGTTAAAAAACCATGTTAACAAATTTAGTATTGTTTCGAAAAATTTGTTAAGGCACAGCCCACACGTAAATATATCCTATTATATTAATGTACACTGTGGGTAAATACTTGAAAATATGAGACGGAGAGGGAGAGATAGAGATAACACTTTATTGCACACCAAAATATACAATTACAATAGAGACCATATTTACAATATTTTCTAGGCAATACAATAGTCGGCCTTATCGCTCAAAGCGATCTTTTCCAGGCAACCTATCAGAACCTATCAAAGAAATTTGAATCAGGCGATGTAGGTGGTGCAGGAAAAAGGCAATAGCAAAATATGTATGTGAAAATTTGCTATTCCCGAGGCGATAGATATTTTTTACTTTAAAGCGAGCCAAGTCGCAGGGCGAAAGATAGTTGATTAGATTTATTCAAATACCATGGAAAAATTTTATTGACCTTAGGCCGCTTGCTGACTTGTCAGTGCGGGAGCGGTGCGGATTCGTTTCGCTCGGTATACGCGGTACCGAAAGCTTGCCGAGCGCCTATATTTCATTGTGTGTCTTCTAATTGGCGCGGTATGTGCGGGAGAGAAGAGGGATCGTTTCGTTTTACCGCGTCTCGGGATGCGTGTCCAGGCTCCACTCGACATTTACCGCGCACGGTCAGGCAAACAAGATGGTGGAGCGAGATATTCACGTCGTTTTAGCACTAGAAATTGAAAAGTATCCCGCATTGTATAATTATAAACTGGCTGAATAAACAAGAAAGGATGTCACAGAGAGGATTTGGAATGAGGTATCTAATAAAACACACTTATTAGGTATAAGGATGACGCCAATAACGCTTTCTTTTTTTACGTAGACGATAAACATAATAGCACGCCAAAATATCGTCACCACTTGAAGAGAACATCTTCGGTACTGCAGGATTTTATACCGAGAACATACCGATAGGTGAGTAGCTGAAGGCAACGCGGTATCGTTTCGGTACAGACCTTACAGATCCCGCACCGCTCCCGCACCGACAAGTCAGAAAGCGGCCTTACACTTAAACTCTGCATGTGAACTGTCTCATCTAAAGTCTACCTAACTAATTCAATCTTTCTCCAATACGAGAATATTTACAATTGGTGATCCCGATAGAGATTGTCCTGCACTGAAAAAATAAAAACCTATAATCCGATTCCACTGCCACCATAATTGTGAATCAATGTGTAATTGTGAATCGAAAGCCATAGCTTCCCAAAGTAGTCCATATGGACCCCTGGTGATCCATATCGAACTTCAAGGGGTCCACATTAGCGAAAAAAAATCTGGAGGTTCGTCTTGTGATTGATCTTGTGTGTTTTACGTTGTTTTTTATTTGTAGTTTTGTAGTTTAGGTTTTTAAAGTAGTTTTCTTTAAGTCACATATATTCCGTTTTTGTTTGTATTGGTAGGACCCCACAGTGTCGAACTTTGATGTTATGTGGCACGATGACTTTTAGTATTCGGAGTTGAAGAGCGTAAATATTATTTATGTATGTTTTGAATGTCCTTCCGTAACTGCTTAGCTCATATGACACCATGGAGTCTACCATTGCGTTATGTAGTAGGAGTTTCATTTTGAATGGAATTTTATTATTGGGTTGTTTATGTGTTGAGGAGAGTGTATGTATAGTGTGACGCTTATACCCAGTAGTTCATCCCCTGGGATATTTTCGAATGAATGAATGAATAACATTATTGCATATACATTAAAGTACAATGGGCGGTCTTGTCGCCAAAGATGATCTCCCCCAGACTACCTCTCTTTTCTTTCACCATATCCCAATTATTTGGGGTCGGCACAATATGTCTTTTCCTTCCACAATCCTCTACTCTGACATACATCATCTGTCACACCACATATCATCATATCATCCTTCACACAATCCATCCATCTTTTTTTTGGTCTACCATTACATTTGTACCCATCTATCTTGAAGTTTAACATTCTTTTATCACGTGACTTTCATCCCTCCTCATTATATGCCCATACCAACTTAATCTTCTTCTTCTCAATTTTTCATTCACGGGTGCAACTTTCAAAGATCCCCTTATGTACTAATTTCTCACCTTATCCATTCTTGTGACACCACACTCAACATTCTCATCTCAGCCGAGTGGAGACGTTTGTGGTTTACCGCTTTAGTGGCCCAACATTCCGACCCATACTATACTAACATCCCCCAGACTACCCTATACTATTATTATGGACATCGGCAGACAAACACACACACGCTGTATATCCCCAAATTAAGCAAGTTACGCTTGTGTTATGGGTAATATACAACGGACCATTCTGGGGCCGATCCCAGACACCCAGACCATAGTAAATAAGGGAGAAAATACGTTTTCGAAATTTACTATACCAGGAATCGAATCCGGAGCCTCTGCGTCGCAGTGAGGTAAGTCGGCAAAGGCTTAGCCCGCTCAACCACAGAGGCCGTCAAATCGACTATACAATATTTACTGACTTCATAATTATTAAAAATTTTCCCCCTATATTAATACACTGTGTGGCTATGAGGGTTCTTTTACATTTTACATGCAAATTTGCTTGATCTAATGCTATGTCTGTTATTTCTCCTTTTTGTGTTCGAGTTTATGCGCTTCGTGTTTTGATTTTTTTTTGTTTTTTTCCTCTTTATTTATTTGGGACTTTTGTCACATAATGTGACTGTATGTGTCTGTTTTACTGTTTACCGTTATTAAGTTATAAATAGTGTAACTAATCCGACTTTCTTTTATACATACAGGTATCATCTAGCAAAGTGCAACATCGACTTTATACATAAAACTCAATTTCTTGTTAAAATAAATGCCACTTTGAGCGAGTCTCGTGTATTTATTATTCTGTTCTCCTACTAGAAGACTCCTAGTAGGAGGAACTATTAAATATTTACTACTAAACCTATCTAGTCTCGCAAAGAGCTGCAGTGAGGAACATTACAAAGGATTTCACTAACTAGCAGTGTCATAAAGAATGCATTAACAGAATACGAGAGTTGCACAAGTGTGTATATGGGAGTGTACACACGAGCTTAGTGTGTGTGTCAGTAGTTTTTAAGTATCAGTTCTATGTTCAAATATAATATTGAAGATATTTTGAACAAAAGTCAGGTAAAAGCAATTCAAATAAGTTTGTCAGTATCGTAGTAGATAGAGATCTGTCGTCTCTGCCTACCCTAATGGGAAACAGGTGTAATATTATGTATATATGTGTAGAAGAATCATTCTAATGTTATAGTCAAGAGTGATATGTTGTCAATGTCACTCTAACCCCAACTCCCCCCACAACATCCAACACAAACCAACTCAAACACCTTTAAAAATAAAAGTAATCAAAAAATTCTTTGTCTTACATACCTATATAAGTATTTTTCATGTAAAATTCGAATTTGTACGTATCCTCCCCTATCTCTCTTCTAAATAAGTAAAAAAGTATTGTAATTAGTATAAGAAAAATGTATTAGCAATAAGGATTTTTTTGTATATAATGCGAAAAAACAGTGAGTGAAAAAGTGTTGTACCAGTAACTCTGACTATGGTATAGGGGTTCTCACTCACCTGCACATGCCGTCGAGATGAGAGGGCGAGTGTTCCGCGCGCACCCATCTCTCAGTCAGTGGGATGCGTTACAAACCGCCCCACGCCCGGACTAGACCTAGAAGAGGCCGGGGAACAAAAAAAGTCCTTCGGCAATGGAAGAGGCCTGTGCGTGAGGTCCACGCCTGCCAGGGCATGCGGGGTTGGGAATCCCATTTACCCGTAGCCCTGGCATAAGGTGCAGGACGGAACACCCAGGGGTTTTAGTGGATAGCCCTAACTGGGGAGTGGCAATAGCATGGCACCAGTTCTGACTGGGCATGCTAGTGCCAATCCCGATCTGACGAATCCCACACACGGGTCGCAAATTATCTCTTCAGGCTTCTGCGCCTGTCGCGGCTTAGTCCTCAAACGGATTTCCCATGGCCAAAAAAAAGTGACTCTGACTATCCTCTCTTTAGAGACATCAGTGCTTACAAAAAAAAAGTGGCACTCTAGCGAAGCGTGGTGTCTATGGAGTCGAGGCTGCTGTATCTGAAGGGAAGAAACATAATCTCTTCTTCTATCCATTGCCTTAATCAAAGTAAATCATAAGATTAAACATTATCTGGAACTAGTCTTGTTCCTTTTCACTCCGACAGCACGACTTCAAATCCGTTTTACCCGTGAACGAAAGGAGAGAGGATACAATTTCCTGCGGCCGAGCAGCCTGTCGTAAGAAGCGACAAAACAACGACTGCCGGGTGAATCGCTACCACCCCTGGTCTAAAGTATGCCGCCACAACAATCTTGAGTTGTGTTCCGGCGTTAATGGCCATGTTCCAGTGACCCTTTAGAGGGCGGCGGCATATTGGTAGCACCTTTGGTATTACAAGTGTCGATACGCAATGGTTACAACTTTCCAGCAGGTGGGCCGTTTGCCTGTCTGCTGAACTCATGCAATAAAAAAAAAGAAACTTAGTTACGACTAAACACGTGTGAACAGGCACGAATGTAATGCAAAAGGCAAGCTGCATTATTCGCCGTGTTCGCTCGCGGCAGGGGTACCAACCCGAAGAAAAAACACGGAATAAACAGGCATTAATCTCTTTTGTGTACAGTTAAAGGCGTAATAAATGGTAGAAAATGTTCTTTCCTCTACACTTTTTGGATTTATTACCTTTTTTATACGTATTTGTTTTGTTTCTTGTATTTTAATTCTGTTTCATAGACTTTGATGTATTTATTAAAATTATAAGTTTGTAAAGTAAAGAATTGACTTGGGGCGAGCATTCTTGCGAATAAAGGCTGACGGGCCTCTAATGGTAAGCGGTTTCCGTTGCTTATACACGTTTGCAACATCAGAGATGTCACCAACACGCTGCCGATTTCGAAGAAATTATACAATATCCTTTTTAAATATCACATGTCGTAGCACTGTGGTAAAACCTCAATTGTGATCTCATTCCATTTCTTCATTGTAAGTAAAATGGTTTTTTTTTAAATGTAATAGTCCTCTCTCCGGACGAATGGGACTCCCCGGGATTTTTTATACTTTTACTAGCTGCGCCCTGCGGTGTCACCCGCGTGATGGAAAATCGTTATATTTTGGATAATTCATACTATATCTTTATAAATTATCCTATGTGTTATTCTGATGTGTAAGCTATATTATTGTAAAGTTTCATCAAAATCCATTCAGTATTTTTTGCGCGAAAGAGTAACAAACATACTACTCCATCCATACTTACATTCTTATAAACTTTCAAGTAGGATATATTTTTCTTTTCTTTCTCTTTATTGTGTTTATTCTTTTCGGAAATAGTTACAGAGAGTACTCACTAAATAATACAAACTTCTTATTTACATGTTTTCTTATCTATTATTAATTTTACAATATTATTGTTTCCTATACAATTAACTTTAATTAGCAAAAACGGCCTGATCGATTTGTATAATTTTCTCTATGTTTTGTTCGCTCGAATACAGAGATGGTTTAAAGAAAACAAAGTTACGCTTTTGAATTACGCTTGTATTATTTCACTCCTCATAAAATCCATCTATCCATACCGGGGCTTTATATGAATAGTAAACTCCAATAATAATCAAGATAAAACTATCTAACTAACCGCTGAAGCGCGATGACAAACTACACAGCATTAAAGCAAAGTAGCGTCAACCCAAACAAAAGCAACCAATACATCACCCGACTACATACGGGGGTGAAATTGAATAAACTGAAAAATACGATCGGCAAAAACATTTTCACGTACAAAAACAGTGTTTGGCGTTCTCACGAATCAATCTTCCAAAAGTTGTTTCAGGTACCGACAGCAAAAACACGTACAGTGCAGTGGCACGGTCCGAAGGAAATCTGGCGAGTTAAAGGGGTGACATATTTATCTATAAAGGTCTATATAAACTAATTCGCAACGTCAAATTTATTTATTTTTGAAGTGAATAACTTCTTTAGGCACGTTGGGCACTTTCAGGATGAGGAATAAGCACTGAACTCGCGTGATCGTCACGCAGATATGTATAGTTTTCACTTCTGACGTGTGATGAGTGAGTTGTTTTTGCTGAAATACAGCTGACAGACTGACGGCCCACTCGATGGCAAGTGGTTACTATCTCCTATGGACATTTGTAATACCAAAAGTGTTACCAATGTGCTGCTGGTTTGCAAGGGGAGACTGGAACCTGGCTACGGATGCCAGAATACAACTCAAGATCGTTATGCCGGCATAATCTAGACCAGGGGTGCGGCCATCCAGATGGGTAAATGCTTCACCATCTGGTACATTTATTGAGACAATCAACAGCGATACCCAAAAGCACAGATCTAAGTTTTCATTCTGGAAGGAGCACAAGGTGTAAATGTCTAAAAAAACATAGAACTTACAATAAATATTATTTTATTTTGACGCCTTATGATAATTTTATGTGCCCTTAAGCTTGATTTACATTTGCAATACTTAGTAATGAGTTAAATAACTTTTATCATGTTAAATAATTTCAAAGTACTACAGACGCTGGTAACCATACTATTAATATAAAGCCCAGAAGTTTCCAATACTGTGTATAAATCGCTCAATTCTTTTTTTTTTGTTATTTTGATAAATAACAGTTTCTACAGAATTTTTCTAGTTAAGTATTAATTTGTCGATTAAGTAGATGTCTATCCAAATGGCGATAAGAAATTATTCACAAATTGCCTAACTACTTGATTATTGCAAATGTAACTTAGGTTTTTATAAGTTGGCAGTGTGAAAGAAACTTCACTGCAGACAAATTACAAGTTACGCATATTAATTGTATATTACAATAGAATCATAACAAATTTATATACATATTTTTTATTTTATATAAATTCATGTCGGAACGAGGCATGTGTCAGACGACACGTCTAAAAAGTAGATAGAATTTTGTTGTCTGTGAAGAAACAATATATTCTGCTATTTAAAAAAAAGCTTCTATCTCTATTACTACTCAGCGTGGAATTTTTTAAAATATTTTTTACCAGTCGTTAAATCAATTACAAGCCAATTCAAGGTTATCCACTCATTCTTAGACATCGATATAAAAAAAAAAAATGCATGTGTATGCAGTTCACACGTAAAAGAAGTGGAACAAAGTGTGACAAGGCGTGGGGATTTTAAATTCCGTGACGTCATATTTTATGTATTATTATATCGTTACAATTAGCTTTAAAACACGTAATTTTAAGTATTAACGAAAAACTTCAAAACATTTCCAACTTTATCTTTTTTTATTTTTATTTTTTTATTGCAGGAGTTCAGCAGACAGGCAGACGGCCCACTTGATGGAAAGTGGTTACCGTCGCCTATGGACATCATCTGCATGAGTAGTGTTTAAATGATTAAATCTAATGTAGTCTATCTTATTCTCGCGCAGGCTTAGTCCTATAGATTTATGTGTTCATCTCTTTTTAGAGTTTTTCGTTTCATCGAGTTTCAAATCACAACGATCCTAAAGAAGTTTCACTTCAACAATGCCACTTGAAAAACTTGGGTTTCTCGCAAAATAATTAATACATAAAATTAAAATAGCCGAATAAGTGTATATTGTCCTTAAACCTGTCGCAAAGGTTTCAACGATCGGCGAGCGATACGATTTGTCAATGTAGGGAAGACGGATATTGTACGGATAGCATCGAGTCTGGACTACTTACTATGATTTTGAACTAAGAAGGATATCCAACATCAAAATATAGAAAATCTAACATTGACTTTTATTTATTTAGTTTTTTAAACGAAGTCAAAAAGGAGGAGGTTGTCAATTTGACTGTATGCTTTTTTGTGTGTATGTTTTATATGTAGAAGAAGAAGAAAGAAGAAAGAAATTTTATTTGAAGAAATAGCAACTTACATTTTTTTTATTGCACGAACTCAGCAGACATACAGACGGCCCACGTAAGCGGTTAATATCGCCTATGGACATTTGCAGCACCAAAGGTGCTAAAAATGCGTCGCTGCTCTCTTAAGGGAGACTGGAACCTGGTCACTAATGCCGGAACACAACGGTTATGGTGGCATACTCTATACCAGGGGTGGTAGCCATCCAGTCTACTACTACTAGGTAATTGTTAATTAATACACGTTAATTAACAATAAACATTAACTTTGCAAAATAGTAATTATTATGTTTTATTTTGTACCGACTTCAACATGTATAAAATAGATATTAAAATTACTTTTGAAGTCTGTTTTTATTTTTGTAATTATTTTAAATTAAAATACTAGTATACTTTCGATTGACTCAAAACACAGGCCTCTTTTTACTTTGAGAGTCAAATAAGCAAAAAAATAAAATTATCAAAATCCTATTTGTTTTGAATCCTACAGCCATTTTTAATACATGTGTGTCTCTGCAGACTATGGGCCATAAAAATGGCCCGGACTTTTGGAGGGCTTGCGTGGGGCTATGGGAAGGTCAACACGTAGAGGTCCATTGACAAATTTAATCTAAATGTGGCGTGACACTGACCGGCGATTGTCATTGTCTACACCATATAAAAATGCACCCAAGGACAAGCCTCGGTAAGTGTAGTGCTATTGTAGGGAATGAGAACAAAAGGCACTGGTCTATTGGAATGAACTGGTAGTGAAGTTACAGATCGGGGACTACGGGGACTATGGCGTCTGCACGTCGCCATGTTCGAAGAACATGGAAAAATGGGCAGACGGCGACTCGCCACTCTCTGGGAGGGTCCCAAAAAAATGCCATAGAGGACAGGGGCAACATTGGTGTGAGTGGTTAAGGGGTAGAGAGGTGGGCTATAGGTTCACCGAAACTACTTCTGACGTTAGGCCATGTATCACTTCCACCCCTGGAGCTTGAGTCTTAGGTCTAGCGATCTCCACCCCGTACCGGCTGGCGAAGGCAAGCACGAGGCGGGGGCCTTTACTTGGCCCCCGGAGTCGGGTTCGAAGTGTCGCTCCTCACCTAAGGCTTCGCCACAAACCCCCCCTGCGGGTATTTAATACATATTATTATGTTTTCTACTTTTTGTAAAAACTGTAATGGTTAGAAGGTTAATCAAAATATTTTATTATTATTTATTATTACTATAAATCGTGATTAAGATTATTTCAAGGTTTCTTTGATATATATTTTGTTGTTTTAAATTGAGAATGACAAACAACCAAATGTTATTTTTTTATTTTACAATTTAGTCCATTATAACCTTTATATCCTGTGAATAAAAATTAGATTTCTGTGCTTAAACTATACCTAATTAAACTACAAAATATTTTAACCGATTTTGAGATTATGAGAAATTTATAATACAAATAAACCATGTCGTGCCTAATTTAACCCTTTAAACTCGTTAATTAAAAATTATAATTAATAATTATTTATTGTACATGACTAAATAATTAATAAATAAATGAAATTAAAAAAGTGTCGAGATTTTAAACAAGTAAAAATTATGACGCATCTTGTGTTTTTACTTTTTATATAATTATGTCTACCAGATTTTACTGTCACCGACTTCAAAAATATATAACACAATAAATAAGAATTAAATTGATGTAAAAAAAAATTTAAAAAGTCGTGGTAGCGCAATGGCTAGCGCATGCGTCCCAAACTCAAAGGGTGCGGGTTCGATCCCGGCCGGAACGCATGCACCACTTAGGCATTTTTCTGACCTAATGTGCATATTGTTACAATTACCACGTGCTAATAACGGTGAAGGAAAACATCGTGATGCAACCTGCACATCGAGATACCCGATGTGTCAAACCTGCCAAGCCGCCTTGGACAAGCGTGGCGGGTATACTATCCGTTCCCCTATAGTGGGAGGCCCGAGCCGAGCAGTGGGACATTTATGGGCTGTTATTATTATAAAAAACATTTAATTTTGCGTTTTTGCTTATTTTGTCCTACGAATTTTTCTTTTCTTTTTATTCCTCTCAACTTTTCAGCCATAGCTGAAATAGCTGCTGCTGCTGTAGGCGTCTCTCTTGTTGTGTCTGTTATGTCACGAACCTAAAGGTGGCATCAGATATGAACAATGTATAATAATATTGTTACGAGCTACAGGACTCGAATTAAAAATGCCGTTGGAACTACTATAGAATTTATTAGAACTGTACAAACACGTATGAAACAAATACAAATAAAACTCGATGCAGCCAATTCACACTGCACGATTCAATGCAATTCGACACGCGCAATGTCCGTCGTTTATATCGCTAATCGAGAGTACTACAAACGTCTTACTCGTCTCGTAGTCGTCGCTTGACTGCCCACTCCTCCATTCGGGCATTGTCTTATACTAATTACACAGTACAAAAAAATTGGCCGCGCGCACTGAGTTTCCGAGAAATAGTAATTTGCACACCTGTTAACGGAAAACAATAACAATAAGGATTAGTTCGACGCCAATGATGGTCATAAAACAAGTAGAAAAACAATAACATGTTTTTCTTAATTATAATTCAAAACACAAAAGAATTCCTAAATCCGGGAAGACGATAAACTGCGCTTACGACAGGCAGCTGTGCGTTTATCTTTGACGGCATGTAACAATATAATATCAGCCCTTAAATGTCCCACTGCTGGGCTCGGGCCTCCCATTATTGGGGGAAAGGACTGTACATCTCACCACGCTTCTTCAAGGCGGCTTAGCAGGTTTGACACATCGGTTATCTAGATGTGCAGGTTGCATCATCACGATGTTTTCCTTCGCCGTTGTTAGCACGTGATAATTGTAACAATGTACACAGTACATCAGAAAACAGAGACTAAGTGGTGCATGCGTTCCAGCCAGGATCGAACCCGCTCCCTTTGGGCTTGGGACGCGTGCGCTAGCTATTACGGTACCACGACTTTAACATAAACACGTCTTCTCGTCGACCATTCCGCAATGCCTGAAGACGAAAGTCTTCGAGCGTGCCGAGACATGGACACTGACAGCGGGACTGCTCCAAAAATTCAAAGTCGCTCAACGGGCTCTAAAGCGAGCTATGTTAAGTATTTCTCTTATGGATAAAATCAGAAATGAGGACATCTGTAAGAGAACGAACCGACATACCTCGCAAAATTAGCAAGTTGAACTGGCAGTGGGCCGGTCACGTTTGTCGCAGGAGTCCTGGAGTGGAGACCACGTCTCGGCAAACGTAGCGTTGGACGCCCGCCAGCCCGTTGGACTGACGACCTGCGCAAGATCGCCGGTAGGGGCTGGATGAGGAAGACAGGAGACTGGGATATGTGGCGCGTATTTGAGGAGGCCTACGTCCAGCAGTGGACTGAGATTGGCTGAAAAAGAAGAAGACCATTGTCATAGATATGAATACAGGTATGAGTATGAAATTGCGCGTGACTTCACACATTTACTCTAATATATTCATATCCGTAACAAACAGTTTTGATATTCTTATATAACATTGAATAACAGTGTATGCGTATACATTTTTTAATTAATTTTGCAAGTAATATGAATAAAAATGTTACGATTTCCCTCTGTATATTTATCCCTTTGAGTTCTGTTCCGTTGAATTTTATAAACGATATTTGCTCTCGTGATAATAAAAATGTGATATTATCCTTTGCTGTGCTACAGTTGGGTCTGTTAATTATTTTCTTTCTAGAGCTGTATTTCTTTTGTGAAAGGATATTTTTTGCGATAACGTCTAAGCTGTTTTCGGATATAGCGACCGTCTTATATTGTCAGCATTGGAGCTTTGCTTGTGGATTTCGGTTTAAAAAAACTTTATTTCTTATCAAATATTTTTTACAATTCACATTACTCTCAGAACATTAATACGTTAGTAAAATAGTATATTGTTACGCGAAAGGTGAAAGTGACCTATTTAGGCACGAAGGCATGAGGTGGTATGGCGCACGAGCGTAGCCAGGGCGCTAATAGTTCGAGTGCCTAAATAGGCCTTACACTCAAGGTTAAAACTCTGATTTTCATTTCGAATATTAGGAAAAGATTTACTTTCTTAAAATTGATTAGTTAAAAAAACAATTACTTCTATAATGAAATTAGGCGTGAAATTTTTTGTCTGTACCATTCTACCAGCCAGTATTTTTTGTCTGTAGCATTCTACCAGCCAGTATTTTTTCTGTAGCATTCTACCAGCCAGTATTTTTTCGTCTGTAGCATTCTACCAGCCAGTATTTTTTTGTCACTGATGATAGTAAATATTTAGCTCAAATTTATGTAAATTAAATAATAATTTAATAAAATGTTATTTATAGGTATAAAATAATATTACAAAATTGTTGATATTAGTTTATTACAATTTATGCCGCGATTTAAAGTGGCTGTAAAAAAGTTGGGACGTGAGTCGCATGTATTATCTATGGTTTGCATAGTTTTTCAATTTCTCGACAGCAGGGAAAATCGTTTCCCAGGGACGAAAAGTGCTGTTTTCGTCCCTTTGATCATATAACTCCAAGCGTACTTTCAGAATACGAGAAGTGAAAAAATATATTTTGACACGATGGCTTCTTTCATCCTAATGTCACAAGCTTAAGGAAATATAAAGAAGCTGACTCGAGATTAAAATCTAGTTTATTCCATGTATTTCGATTTATTTGAAAGCAGCTGTGCGTGCGACTTCATCCGCGTGGAATTTTGTTCGCGGAACCCTAAAAAGTTTAATAAAATAAAAAAGTTGCCAAGTTACTCCTTATAACATTAGCTATCAGCCAGTGAAAGTCCCGTCAAAATCGGTATAGTCGTTTGAGAGATTTGCCGGAACATCCAGACAGACAGGCAAATCTTGTAAAAAATGATTTTTTGATATAAGTACCGTTTATATTGTTACGAGATACAGGACTCTAATTAAAAATGCCGTTGGAACTACTATAGAATTTATTAGAACTATACAAACACGTATAAAACAAATACAAATAAAACTGGATGCAACCAGTTCACACTGCACGATTCAATGCAATTCGACTCGCGTAAAGTCCGTCGTCTATATCGCTATTCGAGAGTACTGCAAACGTCTTACTGATCTCGTAGTCCTCGCTTGACTGCCCGCCCCTCCATTCGGGCATTGTCTTATACTCCCTACAGAGTACAAAGAAATTGGCCGCGCAAACTGAGTTTCTGAGAAATAGTAATTTGCACACCTAATATTTTAAAATATTATACTTGATAATATATATAAAATTCAACCCTCCTAAAATGACGTAAGATCCCAATTTTTTTTAAGTGTCTGTCTAAAGTTATGGTCCACAGGAAGTGTCTGGCAACTGTATATCTTTGTTAATAACAATATCATATATGATATATGTAAAAACTAGACTTGCTACTTTGACGTAAGTTAGCATGGTTATTTTCCTTTGATATCTGTTACCTGTAAAACGGCCCCGCTTTCAGCTTAGCGAGTTCCATTCCTTTCTAAATTTATGTCATACTACCGATCCTAAAAATTCCATCTTTCCTAAAATCACGTCTAGGGTGACTGGGATCTCACTCTAATATTTTCATGTGTGTTTAGTAAAAGCTGTTATTTTGAAATTATAAACAGACGCTTTAATTTTATTTAGCCTATAAATTTAATATAATTACAACACCTAACATTCTCTATGTTACTATAACATTGGCCGAATCAGCGCCAGCAGCGTTGAAGCCAAATCGCCCATAAAATAGAATAGTATAGATATACCAAAGATGTGAAAAAATGATATTTTGCTTGGCTTCGTCATATTCTAAGGTCGTACCTAAAAATCAAATCTAAAATAAAGAAAAAGAGCAGAGAAATAATACAATTTTCTACGTTGGGGCAGCCTGTCGTAAGAGGCGACAAAGCAACTCACAGCCAGTCTGGATGGCTACCAACCCTGGTCTAGAGCAGGGATTCCCAAACTATTTTGGGCAAGAGACCACTTTTCCAAAATGAACTTATACCTCAAACCTCCCTAGCCAAATTACTTTAAAATCCTGTCACTAGTTTTTTCGTATTGATTCAAAATATTAAGTACAGCAATGACAATTACTACTAAAATATTAGTCATTCAAACAAGTTGATACACGTAACACAACTTATACAGTATCTTGAAAGTTTCAATTAAGAACTTGTATTAATTAATAGGGGTCGATTTTTAGACGTAGACTCCTGAGAAACCGATTTTGACTCCAGGGGGGTCGATATAATAATAATAATAATAATAATAAATCTTTGTTAGCCTTTAGTGTTTTACAATTTTACAAAGAAGTGACACATAGAAAGATAATTAGGAAACATTAAAAATATGTTAGTTTCAAATACTTCTATGGAATTTAAGACAAGTAGGTATACCTTCGACTCTCAAACTAGGAACAAGGCCTGTGTTTTGAGTCAATGAACCTATATGGTTAAACAACATAATCATAGCTTTAGATATGTAATTGTATATGCTTACGTGCACGTGTATGTGTGTGGCTGTGAGTGTGTGAATGCGTAGAGTGATGTGTGTGTGAAATAAAGTGATTGAAAGTGTAATATAAGTGCAGAAATTAACGAAAATTGATTAAAGTATAAAACTGAATATATAGTGACAAACAGTAATAAATATTAGTTTATAAATGCTTCAGACGTGTCATAATCCGATATCGTTCATTTTGGGAATCACTGGTCTAGATTATGGAGCCATAACAAATTTGAGTTGTGTATTTTTTGAGAAAATGTGTTGAATATAACTATTAAGTAGTGAAAACTATCAGAAGACTAAATTATATTGTGAAAGGTCGCAAATGCCATTGATCATCTGGGAGGTCCTCATTCCAACGGTTATAGTTCAAGCGCCGTCCACTTAAACTCCTCCCCCCAACTATTTATGGGTCTATTACCGGTCGGTAATTAAGGTCGTAGCTCAACATGGCGCCGACTTAAGCTGGCGTTGGTGAAATAAATTTAAACTTAAGATTTCGGACGAATGCGCTTACGTTTTAATGTGGATTTACTTAAGGCTTGTAGCAATGCCAACGTTGTTGAGGATTTTCGGTACTGATTTATCAAACAAATATCAAATTTCATAAATGTGGTCGTTTTTCAGACGCATTATTATTTTATCTATACATACATATAATAAAACTGTAGAGGTCGAATTTCTGTACAATGAAAATAAAATGCTAAAAACCGAATCAGGGGGATGTAAGAAGTGAATCCCGATTCTCAGACTAACCCGATATGCACACAAAATTTCATATAATTCGGTTCAGCCGTTTCGGAGGAGTTTGGTAACAAACACCGCGACACGAGAATTTTATATATTAGATGTGCAAGTCAGCGGTGACAGCGCCCAATTGCGGCCGAATAGCAACGGCGGTTACAAGACCTATTTTCAAATCATCATATATTCCAGTAATGGATATTATTTTAGATCTTATTTCATTGCATTAAAGTTCGAAATTGTACAATAATATACAGCGGTCAGCATTTTCATTTCGGTTAAGACTTGTTGTCGTCTAGCACCCATCCGGCGAGTAGCACGCGATAAGGATCTTCGTTTCAAGAAACAAACAGAATTACATTCATATCTGTAATATTAGTAGGGAAAGGTTTGATAAAATTGAATAAATAAACAAGGCTTATATGAAAACCTTGTTATTATTAATAATGCGTGAATGCTGGTTATGAATGACCGGTTTAGGCGCAAAATTAAATTGCATATATCCTACGGGAATTGTGTAAATTATCAGTGTTATTTAACAATTCAGTATGGCATATAAGGCATATTATTTATTTTAAATCTTTCTTTTAACTACTAAGTTTTCGCCCATCTTCGCTCGCGTTATCGGGACTGTAGGACCGGTCGTTGGGAGTCCCATACGCCTTTCTTTGAAATGTCTAACTATCGAGGGTCATCGTCCCTGCCTGATGATGGCAGAGCCGATATGGAGCCGAGCTACTGCTCTTTGCCGTTGCATCCCTAAATTGCGGTATTTAAAGGCGCGTACAGACATGGCGAGGCGTGTGTCGCAAATGGTTCGTCACGCATGCCTCGGATTCCTCATATGATCGTCGCGAACGCCGCATCAGTGCGAGCCGTATACGTTACGTGTGGATGGTCGGGTGTTATTTGAGTTGCACGGTCATGCGTCATAAAGACAGATATGGAATCACTGCGTGAACTTGTACAGCTTTATGAAAATAACAGAGTGCTATGGGTTCTTAACATTCTATATAGGCTGCAGCTGCAATCTGCACTTCTCGCCTTGCCGAAGCCATTTTTCTTACTGACGAATACTGTGCGTGGTTGTTTGCCTGCTCGAGCATGTCTCGTTCGGGACTCAGGCATAAATGTACCATCGTATGCTTCATGTTGAGGCATGCGTGATGAACCATTCGCGACGTCTGTACGTGCCTTAATGATAGTTAAATTCTTCACAATTCCATTAAAAGTAGGCAGTGGCTTGGCTGGTCTCATATATGTATAAGTATATGTGCCTTTACAAGCATCGCGTTCCAAAGACGAACTGCTTGGACTGGTTCTTTCTAACACAACTCCCAAGAACGTAGACAAATTCCGTCTCAGGTCGTCGGGGTCATTCGTATCAGCCCTTGGACGTCGGGGTGTATCACAAAACACACGTTGCCATGCATATCATAAATTTTAAAATTAAATCGTGTGCATTCGCGTATCATTAATAACGCCGAATCAAATGTAAACAATGCTTGGCCAAACATGGTGTTGTATTGGTTTGTTCCGGTGCAGTACTATGGATATTCGCATTTCATTTACGAATTCATTAATAAAAATAGTGGAAAATGCAAGGAGAGATTTGGGTAAGAAAGAAAGTACCAAATATTAACTATTTGGGCAGGGTTTCCCCGTTATTGTTCAGCCTTTGATGTAGATATTCACACAGCACTGTAAGCAATGAACACCGTCTACAAGCCACTACGCCTTTTATACGAAAATGCTACCCTACAAAACAATAACATTGCATCATTGCTAAAAATAGCAATTACATCATAGTGTTGCCAGGATCATAAAAACAATTATAATAATTAGTTACTGATGCACTAAATTATCTAGATGATAATTTAGTGAGCTTATAAAATTAACAAACCGGTAGAAAATGGTAATTTAATTATAAATCGAATCATCTGATAAATAGACTAAAAATATTATCTATGACGATTGTCTATTACATAATAATATACACTATGGTTCTCATGACTACTGTGGTGGACATCTTGTAACAATAGATAAATCTTTATTGTACGCAAAACCGATGAAAATGTCGCACCGGTTATATCGTAAGTACATAGCAGCTGCTTTCGCTTTTGTACTTAAGTTCTATTAAATGGTTTTTAGCAACAAAAGTTCGTTCTGGAGAGGAGGGACGTGCACCGATCCGTCTGCCCCCTCTCACTTCGAGGTGAGATCGAGGTAGCCAGAGAGACCCAGATCTCCGACTAATGTATGGTGAGGTCGTTGTCCGTCTGGGCTGGAGGTGAATGCGCGAGCGAGCCCACAGCCCAGACGAAGGGCGCTCGAGGATCGGAAAAAATTCACTTACGTACACAAATAACAAACGCACACACACACACACACACACACACACACACACATGTTATGAAACTTATATTGCCACCGCTGTGGCCACAAAAAGCGAACCAATTGATTGAAAATTACTCTATATAAGCCGTAAAAGGCTGAATGAGCTAAGCCAACAGGCTGAAGTGTTTATATAATGGGGACTCGATATCGACTCCGCCGGCGGAGCGGCTATCTTTACTACCGCTTCGCAACGTGTTATAGCTGGAGGAGAAGCAGCGGAAGAAACGCACCAGCAACACGCCTAAGCTAATCTGATATTTTTCGCTACTCCCGCTCGCTTTTATATCCAATCAGTAATCACAACTACCTGCAATTATTACAATAGCACAATAAGAGGTTACTAGTAACAAATGTTATTAAGAATATATAATATCTTATCTTGTTACTTTATGGTTCTTTTTCTGTTTATAATATTTATTATGTTACTTCAAACGTGTTCATTTTACTTACGTATTTTCGACCTAAAAAGAAAACATTTTTTTTCTTTCTTATTTCCAAATAACTAATAGTGAAATTTAGTAAAAAAAAAACAGGTTAGTCTCAAAATCAGTGAATAATCCAAAAATTTGCAGACTACTATTTGACTTTAATTATCAGAAAATGAAACAACCTTGCGGACATGTGGTGGGTTAAAGTATATGCTTAAGCCAAAAGGGAGGTCTGCATGCTCGCATACGGTTAAAACGATTTAGGCATGTTACTAAGGAATCTCGCGTATTCATTATTTGAGTTGGTAGAGAGCCATGCTGGAATTATCGATTACAGCACGCAGGGCCAATTCGACCCCTATGATAACACGCTCTCACAGAATACAGGCATGAAATGGTTAATCTTGAGCTAGTCGTGTTTACAGTGAGAGAATGGTGGCCCATTTATACCCATTATGCGTAATGTATTTATTAATCGATATACTTATAATATTTTCTTAAGTTTTCGCGACTTCTATATATAATAAAACTGCGTTTTAACGGTTTAAGCGCGGTAATTTATTTGATTTTTATTATTCCGACGTTTCGGCCACTTTTCAGTAGCCGTGATCACGGAAGACAAAGATGTCAAGTGTCAGTGAGTATTGTTAAAGTTTTATTTAGCCTACTGCCGAGTTGTTTTTTTTTAATTATTTATTTTTCATTTTTTTATGGTTATTATTTACTCTATGAGAGCCTAGTCTAATTTACCACGACTTCGTACATGTTGTGGCTTGAAGAGAAGAAGCGGCGCAAAAAACTCTTCAGCAACATGCCTGGCTCTAATAATTTTATATAATATTAAAGTGGATGGAAGGTAAAATATTGTAGTGGAACACTTATGGATGTGCAACAATAAAGGTCGCAAACGTTTTCCGAAACATACAAAGAATATATACAAATTTCCAACAGTAACAGAACAACACTAGCCTCGCTGGAAGATCTTCCTTTGAGTCGGAGGAGTATTCCATCTTGCTCCTCCACCTAGACGGGGCACCCCCTAAAATATTATATAAAAATCTTTAAATTCTTTCCTTACAAATATGCCTAACAATCCCGAAACAAAAAATATTTGGTCAAAAGTTGTAATTGTTTGAATATCGAGATACCAGAGTAGGACCCACTAGCAGGCTACTAACATGTTTACTCTCGCCCGGAACATGTGCAGTCGGATAAAACTGAACTATTTATATTTGCTTTTTATACAAACAACTCGCATCCTCGGAACGGCAAAGCGAGGGAGAATTTCAGCAAATTCGAAATACGCTGGTAGCGCCCGATTAATTACCCAACTGTTGTATATTGAACTAATTTCTGTTTTATAGTATACCAGAGTTTTCTCCGCGGCTACGCCGCGTGAATAACTATATATAGTAGCTCTATGTTACGTATATACAATTTAATTAGGTGTTTTAGCTAAAACTTTATTGTTTCTTGGTAATAGTGTTACAACTTAAGTTTCGACAAAAACAAAATCCACCTGCATATCTGTAAAAATACATTTTATTACCCGTCGGCATTTGAACTAATTGTAATCCTTTTATAATCGTCTTGTTTTGTTCACTTGTTTATTGGTTATTGTGGTATTCTGGATGACCTAAGTTGCACTAACACTAAATAAAACACTTATTTGACTTGTTGTACTGGTTTATTGAACTGAACTTCAAAAACATATAAACAAGGTTATGATTAAATGTATTGTAAACCATATTGCGTTTAATTAGGAGACAGCGCCATCTATTTTTGTACTAGTAGAACTATAGAACTTAGTATGGCGCTATCTGTGACAGTGGAGAACAGCCTATTGTACTCGTTTATGGCCGCTTGCAGGCATAATTAGCCAAGTGTGCGGATTACGATTTCTAAGAAATTACGTTGACGCTTGCCGGGCATATTTGCATTTGTGCAGTATAAAACGATGGCTGGATGGAGAGAGGGGGACAGTCGAGCGAGAACCACGAGCAAAGCGAGACGCGTGTACTACGATTGTGAATCTAATAAGTGACAGACTTTGCGCGTTTTATTGAATTACGACCTTCTGCATTACGTTTGGACTTGTTGTGTTTGGTTATATTTGTACCTGTATTATACGTGTTTGTATAGTTCTAATATACTCTATAATAATTCCAACGGCGTTTTAATTCGAGTCTCGCAACTCGTAACAATATGTTCACTATAATAACAAAGAAACTAAGTCCATATCAAAGAGTACATTGTATATAATTTAAAGATGTCCATATAGTCTATACAACTGCGCAGCGAAACATAAAGACGAGTCGCAGCCAACCTGATTTGAAGTAATAAATGAATGAGATGTTGTTTATGAAGACGTAAGTATTTGTTAGTGAATTGAAAATCGCGATTGCAGCGCCATCTATTTTGCTAATCCGTTTATTCCATGGAAACGACATTATTTATCGGGATAATCGGGAGTATCCTAAGTGTTAACTCGGCTTATAAGCTAGCACTATGTCGAGTTTTATTCATATACGTTCAGCAGTTTCCAAAAAAACGCGATCACAGCGCCATCTTTTTCGCTATTTTCGTCTATCATACGGAAACGACGTTATTTATCAGGATAAAAAGTATCCTAAGTTACGACCCGGTATGTAAGCTTGCTCTGTATCGAGTTTCAATTAAATCCATCCAGTAGTTTTCATGTGATGCTCTAACAAACAGACAGGCAGACAAAATTCTAAAAATTATCCCCCTTTGATTTTTTCACAAATTTTAAACGCATTGTACAAACTCGAACCTTTTACAGATTTATTATAGTACAGATAGATTGGCCAGCTATGTATTTAGAGGTATTTTCTCCTATATTTCCCATATTCATAATTAAAAGGGTAATAAGAAATGGAAGCAGAAAGAATTTCTAGTTTAGAAAGAATTCTGGAGAAGGTTTCGCTGGTCCGCAATTTCTCACACATGTTCACTTACTCGCGCATATTCCCTTACTGATATATTTACACTCATTCACCCACGTTCAGTCATTCACTACCCACGTTCAGTCATTTACTCACGCACCTTCAGTCATTTACTCACACACGTTCAGTAATTTATTAGCTCACACTCAGACATTTACTCACTCAGACTCACCCACTCACTTCTATCACGGAGCGACAAAACATTCCCATATTGAGAAATCGTTCAAAAGTGTGTTACAGGCATGTATGATAAACAAAGAACAAGAGTTTTCTTTATTTCTTATACAACTATCGTTCTGGTGTCTATTTTTCCGATAAATAAGAATATCATTGCCATCCTCGCATTATAACTTGACCGCTGGCATCGTCCATTAGTTATTGCAATTTTATTCTTTTTGGGGGACATTATATTTTGCCAAGGAACTCCGAAATGCATAAAAGCTTTGGATGTGGCAAATTGACACAGGTTTATAAGCATGTATGTACATGACATCGTCACTGCGTCATAAAACTGTGTAGGCTAGACGCATAATAACAGTTCTTATAATAACAGCGCGATGGTGGCCTATTAGTAATGCAGTCTAGTGTTAATGATCAATAATCCCAGTCATATTTTTTTTTATAATTCAAAATAAGCAAATTGCGGTGCAACTAGATGCAGTCAATGATTATTTTTCTCTTTTTTTTGCCTCCGATTTATTTGGACCATTTTTATATATGACGAATTGAAATGTCGTTAGAATTATTATAGAGTTTATTAGAACTATACAAACACGTATAACACAGTTACAAATATAATCGAACGCAACAATTCCAAACGTAATGCAGAAGGTCGTAATTCAATAAAACGCGCACAGTCCTTCAATATCAGATTCCCGAATGCACACATGTCACGCCTAGACCATAGTTGTAGCTCAACTGACTCCCCCTCTCAATCAGGCCGTCGTTTTATACTTCACAAATGTAAATGTGTCCGCCCGGCAACGTCGATATAATTTCCTAGAATTTGTTTGCATTGAATAGGCTCCGAAACTACTGAACCGATTTAAAAAATTCTTTCACTGTTGGCAAGCTACACTATCTTCGGATGACATAGGCTATATTATATTTTCAAAAAATTAGGAATACTTACTAAAACTCCAATAATGTAAACCAAGGTGTAAAAAATTACCTAAAATCGCGTCCGCTGCGAAAACTATTGGTGGTAGAATAACATAAAGTACTACGACTTTGCAGAACACATAATTGTTAACAAAAAGTGTCGCGACATTATATGTTTAACTGTTATCGTTATGCCATAATAAGTGTTCTTTTATTATAAAACTTTAATTGAAATGCCGCCTCTAGAAAAGGCTCTTTATTTGTATCTTGGTATTCAGCTTTATCAAAATAAGTTACTTTGTATTAAAGACTGCTTAAATACTTTTATATAACTTTTTAAATTATTCAATTCGGACATTCCATTCGAAAGATATCACGAGTTTAAAAATGAAAGTATTAGAAAATAGTTGCGCGGTTGCCGCGCACCCTGCTCGCCTAGCTAGGCAGCACATTATGCGATGTAGGCGTCACTGGGGTACGGGCCGTACGGGAGGGGAAATATTTTGAATTCGCTTAGTAGATTAATTAAACTCAACAAAAAAGTTATATTTAGATACCCGTGCGAAGCCGGGCCGGACCGCTAGTATTAAATATCTCTACTTATTCGATTGTCATCCACATAGAATTAGATATTGTAAAAAATATGTGTATTTTACTAGCGGTCCCGGCAGACGCTGTCCTGCCCTGAAAATAAAGTCTAGGACCCGATTCTAGTGCCTTCTACCGGTTTCAATTGCTTATTTAAACCATCAAACACAGACAAAAATTTCATCAAATTCGGTGAATTCGTTCTTAAGTTATTTATTTATTTTGTTTTAGGAAGGCTTGCAGTCTAATACATACAAATTATAGTAACAAAATATTTAAAAAAAAACTGATAATTAGCCCTCACGCGCGATTCAATTTTATTTATATGAATTTATCTATATAAGTAAAAATGAATAGAAATTCTTTGTGTGCTTGAGAGGGTTCCCGGATGGTTTATATTCACAATTGGAACCGGTAGGTGGCACTGGAATAGGATCCTCCTAATCTCCTGGACCGATTTTGATGATTTTTGTATGTGTTTTTTGGTACCTTAATTTTTTTGCGAAGTGTATTTATTTTAATTTAGGAAGGCTTACAGACATATCAGTATAGTAAAAAAAAGTAGTATATAAATGCTGATAACAAGCTTCGACCTATTGGTATCAACACATACATACATACACGAGTCCTATTGGTAATATAGTTACTAAGTTTCTGTCTTTCCAAAAAATTTTTGAGCCAGTATTCGCTTGACCGAATTTATGCTGGTGCAGTATAAGTCTAGGTTCAATTTTACGACTATTTTGTTAAAACAGTTTGAGCTTCGTAAGATAAGGCGTTTTGTCTATAATTAGTGGTCACTAAGGTGTATGAAGCAAACTTCTCTGTCTAAGACCAAGATGATTAGCCCGTAAATATATTTTTGAAATTAAGCGTGGACAATCAATATCGCCTCTAGCCAACTTCATCAAAAAAGCTATATCATTTATATTGCATCTAACATTTAAACGTAAAAAATAATATTTTTTGCAGCGCTCGCTGTAGCAGCAGTTTTTTTAATTTGTTCAATTATATTTATGTATATATATATATATATATATATATATATATATATTATATTGTGGATTCCAAACTTGTGATGCGTATTCAAGATGAGTTCGGACAAATGAACAGTATAATGTTTTTTTTTAAATTGTATAAAATGTTGTAGATAGATAGATTACTATAAAAAATCTTCTCCGACATTTTTCTTTGATCTATGTCGAGAATTATGCTTAAAGTGTACCAAATATGTAGATGGGCCCTCGTGAATGGGGCTTGGAATAAAAATATAGTTGGTGTGAACACCGCTTAAATCATTCCCCCTTTGATTTATTACCCCAGTGTGGCCTCGCCCTATTACTTAGTGCGCTTATAGCTTAATATGCTTGATAATCTCTAGCCTTTACTACTAGATTGTCGTAAGCGATATTTTTTAACTAAATAGTTTTGTTGTTGCTTGCAAATGATATCTGTTTTTAAGATTTTCAATTTTTGTTAGACAAGACCTTGTGAACAGAGAATCGAATGTTTTAAAACAAAATAATAGTTTAAAACAGGGATTCCCAAACTATATTGGGCAAGAGACCCCTTTTCTAAAATGAACTGATATCTCAACCTCCATAGCCAAATTATTTTAAAATCCTATCTCTAGTTTTTTTTCATATTGAAACAAAATACTTAACTATTTCAAAACTTTTAACTTTACAGTTGGTTAAGTGAGTAAACTTGACTTCATTTCATCATCAAAATTGAACAAAATAAATAGACATAAAATACAATAATTATCAAATAAATGTAATTATTAAATCTGAAAGTTTCAAATAAGAACTTGTGTTAATTAATAGGCTTCGATTAAATTTCGTCGACCCCCAAAATCAGTTTTCGTTTAGATCGACCCCTGGAAAAACGATTTCGATCCCAGGGGGTCGATATCGACAACTTTGGGAACCCCTGGTTTAAAACATAATTTGTAACAAGTAAAGCAAACAAGCAGTTTTCTGATCGAACGTGAACATTGTAACAATTGCCACCTGCTAAGAGTGAATTAAGTAAGTGAGTGATTAAATTTGTACAAAGAGATAATCGATGTGTGAAACCCACCAATCCGTCTTATAGCTGGCATTTGCTATACTATCAATTAAAATTTGAAATAAGCTTATATGTACAAGTGTTGCGAATCATAAAACATCAGTAAGTATGAACCCGATTAATTAAATACAGGCTATGTTACTCAGGGATAATATAGCATTTCAATGGTAAAAGAATATTTGAAATCGGTCCAGCAGATTTTAAGTTTATTCGTTACAAAAATACAAACAAGATTTCCTCTTCATAATATTACTAGAGTTTTTTTTAAATATTTATTGCATGAGTTCAGCAGACAGGCAGACGGCCCCCCACTTGATGAAAAGCGGTTACCATCGCCTATGGACATTTGCAACACCAAAGGTGCTACAAATGCGCTGCTGCTCTCTGAAGGGAGACTGGAACCTGGTCACTAATGCCGGAATACAACTCAAGGTTGTTATGGCGACATACTTTAGACCAGGGGTGGTAGGCATCCAGTCGGGCAAATGCCCTGCCACCTGGCTGTGGGTTGTTTAGTCGCCTCTTACGACAGGCCGTCCAGCCGCAGGAAATTGTATACTTTCTCCGTTCCTGCGCGGGTATACAGTTTACTAGAGTGTAGTGCGTACCTCTTGTTTAAAGAGCAGGCGTTAACACAGGTTACATTATATTAAGTTTTTATGTTAGTGCTATTTGCCCTCGGAAGATTCACTTCATTTTACATCGCAAACTACCCCATCCCCCGTCTATCTGTAAATTACATAAATGACAAACTTGACAATAAAAATTTTCTAACGAAAAGAAACCGACTTTGACAGTAACTAAAAAGAAAAAATAAAATTTTCTACAACATCTTGAAGTTGGTGCCAAGTAAAACATAAAAATTACTACAATTTGCAATATTTTGATGTTGTTAACAATGTCTAAGGTAATTTTTGTGATTTCCTTGGCACCAACTTCAAGATGTTCTAGAAAATTTTATTTTTTGCTTTATAGTTAGTTACTCTTAAAGTTGGTTTGTCTCTGTTAATTTTTGCGAATGCAAAAAAAAAATACATTACGAATTGAGAATCCCCTCCTTTTTTGAGTCGGTTAAAATTAAAACTGCGTTGTCAGACAAGAAACCAAATATTAGGACCGTGAGTAAATTCGCGTTGCTTTATTTTACAAAATAAAAGCTTTATTTAAAATGTAACCTGCAAAAACATTTCAATGAAAGTATTGCCCATCACTAGAGACCACTTTCTCCCATCTTTCAGGCAATATGAATTTGTGGTATTCAAATTTAAAATGCCGTTGGAATTATCGAAAAGTTTATTAGAAGTACACACGTAATTCACAGTTATATAAAACGCGCAAAGTCTGTCAATGTGAGATTACCGTTCCGAATCTACACTTAGTACCGCCTCGATTACAGTTGAAACTCAACTGTTTCTCAATTGGGCCAACCTGATATATTTGCAATGTAGACACGAACCCTTCTGGACAACATACGTACGATTCACTGAAATTCTTAGCCTTGTAAGCTTAATCCGAAATAACATGGCTTCTAAGAAATTGCGGCGTAATTTAAATAATAAAAACATTTTATGATGTCTTACTCGCTGGCCGGCCATAACACAAAAAGAGCGATTACCGATTAGCAAAGTAGATAAATGATATTGCCAAGTAACCTTCTTTCGGCATATACAAACTTGTCTTTTATTAATCTAAATTCTTCCTTTAAATTTGATGGCGCGTTCCCTTTTCGCACGTCACGTTAATTCATACATTGCCATGTCATCAAGCATAAAATTAAATCACTGCGCCTTATTTTATGAAATAAAATAACATAATATAAATATATTATAAATAAATAATACCACGACCGCACCGCTTATAAATCTTTCTGTGTAAATATCATAATATATAACTATATACCGCTCTTCGCCGCGCCACAATATAGTGTATCGCTTTGTTACAAAATAAACAATTACAGAAGTGCACTTGTGAAGTGGATCGAGGAGCAGAAGAGCAGCGACATTTCATGCCCATTAATCAGGTACGTGCGTGCCTTTCTTTCCACTATCCTCTTCAAAATTGTCCCATTCTCCTTTTTTTTCATTTTGAAATAGTTTACTTATCGTCAAAACCAGCGCCGCCGCAACAATGACAGTGAACAATCGAGATAGTCGTAAAAAGTTTTACAGATAATTTAAACTTCAAGGGAAATAAAACACGTGTAAAGGATTTTTATCGGTTCGCAACAGTATGGATTACACGTCGGAAAAAGGATATTACTATGAAAGCGCGAAAGAATAGGAACGATTTAGAAACGATTACCTGAACACAGTGTATTACAAAGACACTAAATGTCCTTGGTTACAATACATCACCCATGATTAGCCGAGAGACCCGAAAGGGCCGAGATTAAGAGCTGTGAACGCGCGAGTGTCTTAATTACCATCAACCCGTATTTATAGTGTTAATTAAAACGCTGAGCTACTAATTTATGATCATATACGACAGAGGCTTGTTTTAGGACTATTGAGTACTGTCGGTTCGGCTTTGTACATGTCTGCTGAGAATTTAGATTTTAGGGTTGTATTTTTATTTTTTATTTAACAATTCTACGGACTCAATTGTATCCGTAGCATGCTGGTGTTGTGAGGAAGTGCATGTGCAGGGTGTGCCTTATGTCTATACCTATATATATTATTCTAACTAGTGCCGTGTGTTTTGTTTTTTCCTTTCTGTGTCTGGGTTATTAATTTTAGGCTCTTTGTGTGTCTTAGTTTGTTTGTGAAGTGTGCATGTAATGCAATGCGGTGGTAGTGCGCGTTGGTGTATGTGTGTAAGTTTTGTTGTTAGTTGTGTGTTTGTGACTTTGTGTGATGTTATAATTTATTGTTTAATTGTTGTGACAGTTGTGGTCTGGGAATTGTTGTTGAAAAATTGAAATTGATTTTAGGGTTTCTGGGCCCATATCTATATATCTATAATATTGTACAAATCTTAATATGCCGTGTCTGTACATTGACGCTTCAAAAAAAAAAAACAACTGGAATAGTATATATAAACGACAGAGAACATGATGCATTTTTTTAGATTTCTTGTCTGTTTGTTCTAGTTCTAGACGTTCTAGAAGTTTCAGTTTCCTTAATTGAATATAATGTTACATGCCGTCAAAGATAAACGCACAGCTGCCTGTCGTAAGCGCAGTTTATTGTCTTCCCGGATTTAGGAATTCTTTTATGTTTAAAATTTGTAATTAAGAAAACAATGCTATTGTTTTATGACCATCATTAGCGTCGAACTAATTCTTATTGTTATTGTTTTCGACTTGTTGGCCGTTCGCAGGAATAGATAACCAGGTGTGCAAATTACTATTTCTTGGAAACTCAGTGCGCGCGGCCAATTTTTTTGCAAACAATGCCCGAACGGGTGGGTGGGCAGTTAAGCTACGACTACGATACGAGTAAGAAGTTTTCTAGTACTCTCGATTAGTGATATAGACGACGGACTTTGCGCGTGTCGAATTATATTGAATCGTGCAGTGTGAACTGGTTGCATCCAGTTTTATTTGTATTTGTTTCATACGTGTTTGTGCAGTTCTAATAAATTCTATAGTAGTTTCAACGGCATTTTTAATTCGAGTCCATGTAGCTCGTAACAATAATATTATATTTAAATATCATTCCTAGTATTTTACTTCTATGGTACTCATATAAAAATTAACGCTGTTTAGTAATAAACATCATCTGTCAAGAACAATAACTCAAGCTACATATTTTGAGGTAGTCTTATTATATATTTCCCTAAATTAAATCAAAAATAAGTACTTTTATTGCGAGCGCAGCACAATATGCACAAACCTAAAACTGATATGAACTGTAAAGTAGAGCCACAGTTTAACAGTCATACAGTTGGTTAACGTTTTTAAAAATCAGCTAGTTTAAAAATATATACAGTAGAACCTTTTTAAGTCAAACTTGAAGGGAGACGCCAAAAAATTCGAGTTACAGAGTTTTCGACTTAAGCGTATTTTGTAAGGAAGGAATAGAGAAAGATTTATTCAAATATTCGAGTTGTAAAGGCTGTAAAATCAAAAATTACCTTGTTCGAGATACAGAGGTCCAATTAATTTTTTGAGTTATAGAGAGAAAATAAGTACTAAATTTGCTTATAGGGAGTTACTAATTCTTTCGACTTATAGAGGGTTTAGATTTCGAGAAACGGAGGTTTTAGGATTAGTGGGGAAAGCAAAACACAATTTAATTTCGAGTTTGGGAGGTTTTCCACTTATCAAGGTTCGACTTAAAGAGGTTCTACTGTAATAATAATAGCCCATAAGCGTCTCACTGCTAGGATAGTATACCCGCCATGCTTATCCAAAACGGCTTCGCAGGTTGACACATCGGTTATCTTGGTGTGAATGTTTCATTACGATATTTTTCATTCGCCGTTCTTAGCACGTGGTAATTGTAACAATTTGCAAATTAGGTCAGAAAACTGCCTAAGTGCTGCATGCCTTCCAGCTTACGCTACGCTTTATAAGTTTTCGGGTTACGCTAGCAAGACTATATTATATAATTATATTAAAAATGTATACACAATTCAAAATGGGTTTTATTTAGTTTAGTGTTGTCTGCGTTCTCTGTTATTACGTCCTGAAAAAGGTTTGCTTGTTTTTTAATTTTTTTACAACTCTTTAAAACAATCATAATTTTAGTACACGAGTCAAAAATACTATGTAATTAATAATATGTATTTTTCATGTTATCAATATTAGGAAAAAAAAATTCGAGATAATAATGTAATTGGCTATATAAAAATAATTTGGTATAGTACAATTGTAAGAAAAAAACATTGTAAATATGTTCATATTGAACTTAAATCTTTTAAATCATTACTCTAAGCAAACCACGAAAATATTAAAATACACTAAGTCTTATTTCATCATTGAAATAGTGATTTTCTGTCTCGACATGTATTTCAATTTGTATGATTTTGATATATAATATCATATTCTTGTGGGTCGCAAGGAAGTCTGGGTGGAGCAGCAGATGGACACTGAAAAGCACTGCTATGTCGGAATAATATTTTGCACAACAATATACTGAGTGCTAACCTCATTTGCCAAATTGTGGCATACAACTCTTAGAATTATTATTATTGTTTAATTTTTATTATTGTGTGTATATCGTTTTGTACCCAAACCTATTCTTTCTTGCGTATTATCTTCAAAGAAAGAAAATGAACTTACCGTTTGTCATTATTTATCACGATTCTGTTGCTATGCAAAAGTTTAGATTACCCAACTGTAGACTTGTTATTTTTTTATTCAGCACACATAACCCCTTTCGTGTGTTAGAAAGGGAGCTTTTATCCAAGATCATTATTACAGACTATACACTACAAAATTTACTTATTTTCTAATATGTGTATACTTATACGTATGTATACGTATTACAAGTGGGTTTTCTACTTCATATATTACTTTATATTTAAATACTATTGTATATGATCCATATGTTTATATTATATGGTTGGGAATAGTTGGGAGTTGTTGGATTATATTGGGAGATCATGGGACCTGGAGGCCAGAACACTGGGCTCCTTGTACGCGTGGCGTAAGGAAAAGGAGGCCAGTGTTGGCCGACCTGCGCCCCGTGAGATCAAGGGGTGCAGAGACGAGTTGCGCCAGGTCCAGGTGGCAGAGTGGGCGGACCGCCTACTTAACCCCAGCGCCGGCCTCGCCGTCATTCAAGCGGTGAGGCCAATCATGCCGGAATGGCTGCAGAGGCGTCACGGCACCCTGACGTTCCGCCTGACGCAGGTCCTCTCAGGGCACGGATGCTTCGGGAGGTACCTGTGTCAAATAAGGCGTGAACAAACGTCAGGGTGCCACCACTGCGTCGGCGGCGACGAAGACACGGCGCTGCACACCCTCCAGGTGTGCACAGCCTGGGACGAGCAGCGCCGTGATCTCGTCGCGGCCATCGGGGCGGATTTGTCCCTTCCGGCCGTGGTGAAGGCCATGGTCGGGAGCGCTGACGCGTGGGACGCAGCCGCTTCCTTCTGCGAGACCGTCATGTCCGCGAAGGAGGCGGCGGAGCGGGAGAGGGAGCAGACCGTCACGCTCCCCTCCCGCCAGAGCCAACGGCGACAACGGAGGGTCGTCCAAGACTACCTCCAGCCGCCGTAGGCTACGGCCGTGCGGGCGACCGGCGGGGAAACCGGACCCGCCCGCACATTAAGGCCGGAGAGGAGGGAAGCGCCTTGATCCGCGCGCCCCCTCTCACCTTGGGGTGAGGTAGAGGAGCCGGAGAGACCCAGATCTCCGGTTATTAAATGGTGAGGCCAGCCCGCAAAGGGGCCGGCCGTCGTCCGTCCGGGCTGATGGTGAATGCGCGAGCGAGCCCACAGCCCGGACAAAGGACGCTCGGGATCGGACAGGGGTTTTAGTGGGTATCCCTAACTGCGGCGTGGCAATAGCAGCTCACACCGAAGTGGGGTGCTAGTGCCACCCCGACCTGGCGAATTCCACACACGGGCCGCGACCTTTCCCCCTCGCGCGGCTCACGGTCCTCAAACGGATTTCCCCTGTATAAAAAAAAAAGAAAATATTGGGAGAAGATATTTATACTGTAGGCTTGTTATTAAACTGTGGTAAGGTTCTGTGCGCTGCAATATTTTAAAAAGTCACGTCCGCATGATGGATTGCATGCCATGCGTGTTACCGCGTTGTTGCTCGTATTGGGTAAACTCGAATTTTCACTGCATTTCCTTGTACATGATAAATTATATTTATGAAAGAACGAAAACAATTTTATAAAACGTTGTATGGGAAAATGAGATGTTTTTGTGTGAGGTGTTTAACTGAAATAATCTCACATAATGACATTTAGAATTGAATATTAATTTAGATGGTTGAGGGATTAGAAATTTGCTCTTTTTAAGCAAGAATACTAAATTCTTGTGGCCTTTCGAAAAAGGCGACAAAACAATCCACAGCCATGTGGTAGGGTATTTGCCCGTCTGGCTACCGCCCGTGGTCTAGAGTGCGCTGCTATAACATCCTTGAGTTGCGTTCCTGTATCAGTGGCCAGTTTCCAGATTCCCCTTCGAGGCTTGCAGTACATTGGCAGTACATCCGGTATTGCAAATGTTCATAAGCGACGATAACCACTTTTCATCAGGTGGGTTGTTTAACGTACTCCAGCAATATATATTTTTTTATTATACCGTAGTCCAGGGTTTCCCATTTTGGTGGGACCTCTAGTGCTGTGCCTCTTAAACTACAACCAGCCACACTACCATGTACCCCCGAATTCAGATACCTTGGTTCACTACTGCAGAGTAATTGTGATATAGAGAGGGATGTAAGGAGAAGAATAAATGTAGCATGGCTAAAGTGGAGACAGGTAATCGGTGTGACGTGCGACAAACTAATGCCACTGAAACTAAAAGATCAAATATATAAATCTGTCATACGACCAGTCATGCTATATGGGTCGGAATGTTGGGCCACTAAAGCAATAAACCACAAGCGTCTCCACTCAGCTGAGATAAGAATGTTGAGATGGATGTGTGGTGTCACAAAAATGGATAAGGTGAGAAATGAGTACATAAGGGGATCTTTGAAAGTCGCACGTCGCCGTGAATGAAAAATTGAGAGGAAGCAGATTAAGTTGGTATGGGCATATAATGAGGAGGGATGAAAGTCACGTGACAAAAAGAATGTTAAACTTTAAGATAGATGGGTACAAATGTAAAGGTAGACCAAAAAAAAGATGGATGGATTGTGTGAAGGATGATATGATGATATGTGGTGTGACAGAAGACGTATGTCAGAGTAGAGGAGTGTGGAAGGAAAAGACATATTGTGCCGACCCCTAATAATTGGGATATGGTGAAAGAAAAGAGAGAGGGTTTCCCAAAGTGTACGCTGCGGCGCCCTGGTGCGCTGTAGAGAACAAAGAGGGGCGCCAAAAGGCGCTCTATTCTACGGAAACCAAACTTAGGCATTCGCGGTTACAAAATATGTGAAGATCACCAAGCTCACACGTCACATTGACTAAGTTGCATTATATTTCCTACTTTTACAATCCTACCAATTTTCAGCTGGGTGCGAATTAATGTGCCCTCGGATGGCTAAATTGACCGGACTATTAGTATTGTTACAACTTAGGCTTCGACAAAGACAAATACCACCTGAATTTCTGTAAAAACACATTTTATTACCTGTCGGCATTTGAACTGATTGTAATTCTTTTATGATCGTCTTCTTTTGTTTACTTATTTATTGGCATACGTTTCTAGTTATTGTGGAGAACAGCCTATTGTACTCGTCTATGGCCGCATGCAAGTATCATTAGCCAAGTGTTACGGATTAAGTACAAGCTGATTCTAGGAAACTATGTTTACGATACGATACGGGCATATTTGCATTTGTGCAGTATAAAACGACGGCCTGATGGAAAGAGGGGGCAGTCGAGCTAGAACCACGATCAAGGCGAGACGTGTGTACATTTGGGAATCTATTAGTGGCGGACTTTGCGCGTTTTATTGAATTACGACCTTCTGCATTACGTTTGGATTTGTTGTGTTCGGTTATATTTGTACCTGTGTGATACGTGTTTTTATAGTTCTAATAAACTCTATAATAATTCAAACGGCATTTTAATTCGAGTCCCGCACTCGTAACAGTATTTTATTGTACCCTATTCCAACAAGCTAGGGCGCCAAGACAAAGTACTAAACCTGTAAGTGCACCGCCAATTGAAAAAGTTTGGGAACCCCTGCCGTAGTCGTTTTGACATAGATGGACTGCTCATCCGTTGTCTTTGGCTCAAGTGCAATCAAAAATCTGGGTGTACTTTCGAAGGTGAGACGGTACTTTACGCCAGAACAGTTGTTACCTCTATACCAAGCACATGTTCGGTCATGCATGAAGTACTGTTCTCACCTTTGGTTCGGCTCAGCTAAGTGCCAATTGGACGCATTGGAGTTGATTGATAGGAAAGCCAGAGGAGACTTTTTGATGCTCGCTTTCAAAGCCTTGAGCATCGCCGTAGAGTAGCAGGTCTGTCTGTTTTCTATTGGATACCCTTTGGAGGGTGTGCCACGGAACGTCACGGCTTGGTTCACCCTATCCACCTTCTATCATAGGACAACCAGACGCACCAGTTCGTGTAATCGTTACGTGATGGACATACCATAGGTTAGAACTAAGCATATTGCCTCCATCTTTCTTTTGTACACCTCTGTCGGATAGAACATTTTGCCGGAGTTCGTGTTCCGCGATTCATATAAACCAATGGTCTTCAAGTCAAGAGTGAATAGGAATCTACTAGGTAAGCGTGCTCTATTCTAGATCCCGTCTTCGCTTAACATCAGGTGAGATAGCTTTTAAACACGAACCTACCTCATGAAACCTGCACATCGAGTTACACGTTGTATCAATTACACTAATCTACCTTGGACATGATGGATATACTGTTTCCTTAAAAAATATAGAGGACCGAGCTCAGTAGTGGGACGTTTGTGAGTTGTTATAGGTTTATGGCAAGAAGCGAAGAGGACGGATTGGTTCTTCCCAGCCGTGGAAGAGGTCCATTGGGCCCCCGTGTTCTAAAGCACCTGAAGTTGATCTTGCTTCCGCTTGCTCATAACCCTAGTATAAGGCGAAGGACGGAATCTCAAGGGTCTTAATGAGTATCCCAGACTCGGGTGGACATAGCATTTCTTCGAATGTATTATTTATTACCAACCTAGTATGGCAAATCTATACTCCCTGCATTTCCCCAGCGGTGAGCAGTCCTCAAACGGATTTACCCTCACCAATAGAACAAGATACTCGGCAAACAAACATACGTATTATATACCCCCAAATTAAGTGAGTTACACTTGTGTTATGTGAGATATATAATGGAGCAAACTGGCGCCGTGTTATGGGATCCTAAAAATCCAGAACTTTTTTTCCCCTACCACCGGACGAACATGATTTGTCGGGTCTTTTTATTTTTTCAATAAACTTACACATTAGGTCCTATGTCTATTACAATTTTACTTAATTGGTTCTATATTTATTTACATTTATTATATCTGTGCTTACATTTTTAACTAGCTGATGCCCGCGACTTCGACCGCGTGGTGCGGTTTTTTAACTATCCCACGTGAACTCTTTAATTTTTCGGGATTAAAAGTATCCTATATGTTGACCAGGGATATAAGCTACCACCATACAAAATTTCATTTCAATCGGTCCGTCCAGTCGTTTCGGAGATAAGCCGGTACAAACAAACAGATAAAGAAAAAAATTGAAAAAATTAAAATTAGTTTTTTCACTTCTTACATCCCCCTGACTCGGTCTTTAGCATTTTTTTCATTGTACAGAAATTCGACCTCTACAATTTTATTATTATTATAATCTATACATAGATAATAATAATAATCGGCAGACAAACAGACACATTATATATCCCCAAGCTAAGCAAGTTACGCTTGTTTTATGGGTAATATACAACGGACCACTCTGGGGCCGATCCCAGGCACCCAGACCATAGTAAATAACAGAAAGTTCTATTCCGAAATTTACCATACCAGGAATCAAACCCGGAGCTTCCACGTTCCAGCGATTTCGGCCGTCTAAGACTTGGCCGCTCAACCACAGAGGCCGTCAACTATATTATACATACATGCTATGTTTATTGTTTTACTTGTTTGCTAAATGTTTATACATGTTATATATATATAGATATATATACGTAAATATAGACTTATGTTTTCTTGTATATCTTTATTTCTATGTATGGTTCTCTTTACTATTATATTTTTATGCAACAAACATACAGACCTTAGTAAACAATAGACAATATTCAATTCCGAAACTCGCCATGCCAGGAAATGAACCCGGAGACTGCGTTGAAGAGAGGTAGACCAGCAGTCTTAGCTCGCTAAACTACAGAGGCCGTCAACGGGTATATAACCAACGGAGTTGCATAGATTCTAACGAACTAATTATCCTATCCGTTCAGATATGCCTTATGATGCATCGCATGTCTGGGCGGTGTGTAAATGCACCATAATTGCATGGCTTCCTTGTCAAAAGTGTGTAAACAGAGTACACGACGTTAATCGAATTTCGTGTGTATAGTACCAGATTAAGGCAGTTTACACACGGTTGGACTTTATGCAGAACGGAGAAAAAATACAAATATCTGTGATCGGGCGACCTGTTGTAAGTGGGGCGACAAAGCAACCCACAACCAGGGGCCCAATTCTTCTATTTCAACAATTTGGCGCTGCAAAGATATTCAAAGTACGATTCCAATGCGATAGTGATAAAATTCGTATTCTACTAAATCTACAATTTCTTCTCGATATCTTCGCGGAGGAGTAATATTACAAAAAAATTTAACAGAGAAAGAATACAATTTTCTGCGTTGGGGTGGCCTGTCGTAAAAGGCGACAAAACAACCCACAACCAGGTGGTGGGTGGGGTATTTGCCCCTGGTCTACAGTATGCCGCCGTAACAACCTTGAGTTGTGTTCCGGCATTAGTGACCAGGTCCCAGTCCCCCTTAAGAGCAGCAGCGTATTTGTAGCCTTTGGTGTTGCAAATGTCCATAAGCGATGGTAACCGCATTCCATAAAGTGGTCCGTCTCCCTATCTGTTGAACTCACGCAATAAAAAAAATACCATTATCAGAAATTGCGTTAACCGAAATGAATATAATGGTATTTTACTTTTGATTTGTAAATTAAAACACTAACGGTTGCTCTGAAACGAGAGTTTTTATTACTAAGCACAATACAATACATACTGTTTTTGTATGAGAATTTATAATAACGCAACTCACCTGAAAAGAGAAGCAACATTTAAAGCTAATTAATTCACAATTTCAATTGATCTAGTACGTTTAGGAATTTAAAATAGCACTTAATTTCTATTCTATTCTATTTTTGGCGTTTTGGCTTCAACGCTACTGACGCTGATTCGGCCAATGTCACAGTAAAAAGCACTTAATTTGTTCTATTGTTCTAACTGACAAAATCTCTGACAGCTGTGATGTTCAAGTGACATTACATTGACACTTGACGTATACTATGGATAATGCACACCAAATTCAAATCGAATGAAGTTACTCTTCATTTACACGAATATTGAAAAGCCACTAAATTTTTAAACATTTATTCCACTAGTTGTTGCATATAAATATCTCTAAAGATAGAGCGCCATGCCAGGGCACGGCATTGCTATTAACAGAATACCTACTGAAATCAAGCACACCTACGATTGAGACGATAGTGTCCGGCGATTTTGATGAGATAGTCAACCGACGTGTCAAACCCACCAAGCCGCCTTGGACAAGCGTAGAAGGTATACTGAAAGTGAAGAAAGCAGGACACCGCCCGTGTTAAAATGGATACCACTTTAGAATAGAATAGAATAGCAAACACTTTATTGTTCGCCACATACACATAAAATAAACTATTGACAGTAGTCACATTAAGCAGTACAAGTAGGAGCAATAGGCGGCTTTATCGCTTTAGAGCGTTCTCTTCTAGACAACCCGGGCTATGGATTTTATGAACACAAGTGTATGACGGTGGTGTGCAAATTAAATACATATACGATTATAAATAGGATGTATAAATATCACACAATACACATATCTAAAATGAATAAAACAATAGAGAATAAACAATAAGACATATTAATATTATATATATACTGTTACAAGTTGGGCCATCTGCATGCCTATTGTCACATACCGACAAAGAAATGCTGCGCATTTCGTTTATTGCCCCTTCCGCATTCGAAATTCTTTTTTATTACTTCGTATTTAAATTTGCAATTAGACAATATCCTATTGTTATTGTTTTCGCCTTTGTTGGCCGTTCGCAGGAATAGATAACCAGGTGTGCAAATTACTATTTCTCGGAAACTCAGTGCGCACGGCCGATTTTTTTTGTACTGTATAGTTAGTATAAGACAATGCCCAAATAAGACGAGTAAGACGTTTCTAGTACTCTCGATTAGCGATATAGACAACGGACTTTGCGCGTGTCGAATTGCATTGAATCGTGCAGAGTGAACTGGTTGCATCCAGTTTTATTTGTACTTGTTTTATACGTGTTTGTAAAGTTCAAATAAATACTATAGTAGTTCCAATGGCATTTTTAATTCGAGTCTTGTAGCTCGTAACAATACTAATATATACATCATTAATATGTGTATAGCAACAGCAATAGCTATACAATATTAATAATAGTAATAATAAATAACATATTAATATTATATTTATATATACTAATATATACAACTTTAACTTGACTTGACTTTAGCTAACTTTACTTTAGTTACTGTGAATAAAAGTCGTGCCGTGAACAACTTCCCTTATAGGTACAATATACAGGGTGATTAATCGAGCAGACGGTTGTCTCGATGTTTCGCTGCATTCCGCCATGATGGATCACTGTACCATAGTTAACTCAGCCAGAGTCGTTTGTCACTTATGTTAGTGCTACGAGAAGTGGTTCGAGCATCGAACTCATTATCCCCAGAAAGGTAGGTACTTTTTGATTTAACATCCTTTTTAGTAAAATTTAATTTATGACGACCTCGGTTGTAAGCAGACGACCCACCTGATGGAAAGCGGTTACAATCGCCTATAGATATTTGTAACACCCAAGGTGCTACCAAAGTACTGCCGCTCTCTAAAGGGGACTGGAATCTGGCCATTAATTCCGGAACACAACTTAAGGTTGTTATGGTGGCATACTCTAGACCAGGGGAGGTAGCCATTCGGCGGGCAAATACCCTACCACCTGGGTGGGGGTTGTTTTGTCGCCTCTTACGACAGGCCGCCCCGTTCCTGCACGGATAAAATATTTATAGCGACTTCATACTTAAGTCTATTAAATTTAAAGCGCACTTTCAGAGGAATATATTTCGGTTATAGCGTCTTCAGATCTAACTTCGATTTCAGGTACAGCGACCAGTTTTAATGAACTGTCTGTAACAAAGTGTTTTCTTAAGTTTTAATTTTTACTTTTCCGAAGTTTCGCTCACTTTTCAATAGCCGTGATCACGGAAAACAAAGATGTCAAGTGTCAATGAGTATTTGTAATATGTTCTTAGAAATCCCTTGCAGATATTACGGCCGAGTTAACAAACAAATATACAATGGTTCGTTCGTAGACTCATAAAGCATTCATGTCTTTTGTTAACCTTTTAAGACGAAACCACCACAAATTTGTTGCCGTACTGTCACACACGGCTAGTTGGGAAGCACCACAAATTAGTGGTCAAATACAGATAATTGAAACGAACGTTGAACTGACACTTTCTCCCTCTAACTACATAGAAGTTGTTTTAGAATAAAAGAGACGATTTAATTCTCTTGGCTTTGGTGCGGCAATTTCGATGGCAGCTGGCAGATTATGAATTAACATCTACGAATGCTTAGTAGTTGTAGCAATACGTTTTTTTTTACAAATGTTTAGGTAGATAAAATTAAATCTAAGAAACTAAAATTAAAGCCATACCAAAGATTTCCTTACCTAATTTAAAGATCTCGAACCCCTCTATGAAGAGGTTCATAATATCTACATGATCTTGAAAATAATCCCACGCGCAGTACTTTTGTTCTCGTCTCGAAAGCAGAGCTTTGACGTTAAGAAAGTGCAGAATGCATGCAACAGTTGAGCCGAGTGCCGGAGGACTTCAAAGGAGCCTTGCAGGCCTCTCGAAACTTAAGAGGTCTCGCCGTGCAAAAGACTCAACTTATTTTTGTTGACTGTAATTGCTTTTCTAAGATGAGACTCTTAGTTTCAAGTTTTGTCTGGAATATTCTCGATTCATAGTTTCCAATTTTTTTTAAAGTAATAATGAGCAGACCAATCCAATAATTGTATATCCTCAATTAATATGGGATCTGTTTTTTACAAGATACATTTTTAAATATCAGTCGAATAGTGTGTTTAGATGGTTAATTTAAAATATTGTCTTGTTTAATATGTAACTATAATATCATTCAATAAAGTTGTAATTGATTGCAAAAATAATGCGAACAACGGGGCTACTTTGGGCTAAAGCCAGACACCCAGACCATAGTAAATAACGAAAAGTTAATTTACGAGATTTATTCTGCCAGGAATTGAACTCGGAGTCTCTGTGTTGCCGTGAGGTAAGCTGGAAAAGGCCCATCAATCATGAGGACCCTTCAAGCCCAGCCTCTTCGCTGATATTGTCAAGCTCTGTTTCTAAGTGCCCTTTTATTGGCTGTTCTTTTCCTACCATTCTTGGATTTACTTCATGAATTTTATACTTGTAACATAGCCCTGTGGTGGAACACTTAAAACCTAATAGATGGCGTTGTGCAATAATTGAAGACGCAAACCAATCGCGACACGTACAAACAATATATGTAAATTTCCAACAATAACAGTCGGTGATTAACTTAGGCGTCTTGCTGTACTTTTGCGCGTCCCCATTCATATCAGTTTAGCCTGTTGGCTTAGCTCAGTCACCCCTTTACGGCTTAATTAGAGATGAGTTATAACAGATCAATTTAAATATCTGTTACCCCTGTTATTGTTATCCAAAAATAACAGCATTAATTATCTGTTATTAAATAACATATTGATATTTACTTGTTCCTTCCGCGGCTTGCGGTGCATACCTACTGTTGCCAATTTAGCGCTTTCAGTATTAAATTTTTATCTTTATGTACCATCTATGTGCACATAAAGTTATTTTTCAGCGCTTAGCACCTTATTTCGCGCTTTTTTAAATTATGTAACTCTTCACTGAAATATCGACGTGTATTGCAATATTATCGTCAAAAGACCAAGTGTTTATAATAAAGTAAAGTAAGAAAGTATCTAGTGTTTTTACTTTATTTTCAGCGCTTTTTCCAAATCCCTGCCAATCTAGCGCTTATTAAGTGTTCATATAGCATGTTTTCTCTAAGGAAAGTTGGCAACACAAAAGCCGCGTCCGATTCTGGGCGTGCACATTGCTTCCAGACGCGTCCCGTAATGTGTGCGCATCTTAAATGTTTTACATTTTGTTAATTCTATTACCTTATAAATATTAGGTGCGTCTCGTTCTAGCCCGTATAAGTCCTTGAAGTGTAAATGAGACACTGATATGAATAATAGGTGCATCTATTTTTATCTTAATTACGATTTGCTTAGATAGAACGAGAGAAAAATAATAATTAACAGAACAGTTAGGTAGCTAATGTTTATGTTTGATTTGTTATGTGCTTGTTATCGGGAGAACAGATATTATGTTCTAGAAATAACAAATGGTATCTGTTGTCTGTGAATATCTGTTATTATTAACTGTTAGCATAAATATGCCTCATGCCTATGCTTAATCCGATAGTGTCATTCCCTCCACAGCGGTCGAGCCGAGGTTGAACCTCATAGAAGGTGCCTCTTCGAGTGCACTGGTTCCAGGCTGAACGCCTCCGCTTCCACGGAGCGGGAAACCCACCAAACCAGGTATCGCTGAAACAGCAATCTGCGGCTATTCAGTTGGATCCTGTATAAAAAAAAACAGTCGGGCCTAGACCTTCCAGGTACTTACTATACCTTCGGCGGAAGATCTTCCCTTCGAGATTGAGACAGAGGAGCATATCATCTCTCTCCTCCATCCATTAGGGTCATTCCTAAAGTCCCATTACCTTGTTTTGCTGCTGGAAAGAACTGTGAAGAAATCTGCAAATCCGAGATATCCGACCCCGCAAACTAACACATCAAATTCAAATGTTATTATTCAAAATAAGTTCCCATGGCGAACACTTTTTGAAGGTCATTCATACAAATAACAATTTAATTTTACCTCCGAGTCTATGTAGATCGCTTCGCAACGTGTTATTATTGTTAAGGGGAATGTATATATAAATCATCAGCATAGCTAACCCTTATAAATAAGTCAGTAAGTAGAACCACATAAATAATAGAAATTAAAAAAATATTAGCTCATACCAAAATTCATAAATATGAAATGGACTGTTTTTTTATTGCTGGAGTATGGCAGATAACCTGATAACCTGATGGGAAGCAATAGAATATGAACAGTTTAGACATACATCATGATTCTTTATATAATTTATATTCACTCACTATTAATTAATAAAACTTAAATCTAGCTTTTTAATCTGATTTTTTTAGTATATTTTTTTTATATTCAGCAAGTTATGTTTGCCTGTAAGGGACTGTACAATAGGCAAAAGCTCCGGTGAACCAGTCATAAGACTAAAATCGTCTGGCAAACAACGCAAGCACACGCATACAAGTAAAACATCAGTTTTAAGGGGCGGGAGTTATATTGTTACCTGTTTCAGGTTTTACAAGGAGGCAATAGAATCGAAGTCCGTAAACAAAGCGAGAGCAGAATGCAAAAGAAAAATGTCGTCGTCAATCGCAACTAAACATTTGTTTTCTTTACTTTAAACATTTCAGAAATGTTCCGATTAGTGTATATGTAATTTAAGAGCGTATGCGTGGTTGTCGAAATTTTATGAGCCATTCAAAGTGAAATGTTAGAGAATTGATCAAGGACGAATTTGGCCGACCGTACATGTAGTATAAGACCATTACGATCTATGTTTGATTTAAGCATTTCAATATATCAGATGTTGGCAAGCTTAATAAATTAAACAGCGGTTACTGTTAGCTATGGATATTGGTAATACCAAAGCGCTGCTGACCTCAAAGGGGGACCGGCATACTCTAAACCAGAGACGGTAGCCATCTAGGCGGGCAAGTACCCTACCGTAGGTTTCTTTACGCTTCTTAAAGAAGCCTCCAAACTTTCTCTAACCCATAATATTTTCTTAAGTTATAAACGCGGTAATTTATTTGATTTTTGTTATCCCTTAAAACCGTTAAAACGTAGTTTTATTACTCTAACTTAATATGAATAAGACCGTTAAGGTTTAAGCTCAACTAATAAAATGACGATGAAAAAAAAAATCGACATGTTGTTATAAAATAAAATATGTTTATATCAACCCCAGTCAAAAGCTTAATAAAAAAAAGTCATCTCCCTTATCAAGTCGAAAGCAAAGTCAAAAAGCCACGTACCTTCGTTTCAAAAATATTCATTTCTTGGTAAAAGACGTTTAAGAATTCATGCAAAAATCATAAAGTCCGGGTTTTGGGGACGGCACAGTATTTCGCTGTAGTACACTCTATTAGGGAGTGTATAGACTTATCCAAATGGATTCTATATTCAACTGTCAAATATTATATTAAGTTCATAATGTAGATACGAATTTAACTTTTCAGGGTTTCGTAGCTATTTCGATAAAATCGCGATTCTTATAAATTCAGATCTATCCTTCGGTCTGCCTATGTGTGTCACAATGATTATAGCGGACGAGGTGGAATAAACTTAAAACAGTTTTCGATAGCAAATATATATTACAATTTTCTAATATTTTTCAACAGACAATGTCACTATGTCAAATGTCAAAGAAAAAGTATAAATTTAAAGGAGTTTCTATGTCGCCAACAATGATTTTCCTCAAAAACAATGATTTTGTGAAATAGAAAAATAAAAATCTGAAAATTAGGTCGTCACATATATAAACGAGTTCATAATTTTATTGTTGATATCGCATAGTAAACTAATTGAAATAACTTTCCAGTATACTGTGTGGTAGATAGGTATGGTGGATGGTAGGTAGTGGTAGAGTCATGTTGGAATCATTAACTTGATTAAAGTTCGCTAGGCCGGCTCGATCAGTGTGATACCACGTTCTCACAGAATATCAGCGTGAAATAGTTACCTTGAGCTAATTGTGTTTCGCGCGATGAGTGGCCTACTTTGGCGTCCCCCTATTCCATTCCCCTATTCCATACCCCTTTTTCATTCCCCTATTCCATACCCCTATTCCATTCTCCTATTTCGTTCCCCTATTCCATTTCCCTATTCCATCCCTTTACTCCGTTCTCCTCGTCTTGTCTCCCTATCCCACCTCTTCTATTCCATCCCTCCTATTCTATCCCCCTATCCCTTCTTAAAGACTGGCAACGTGTTGAATTCGCCCTTGGTATGGGCCGTCTGCAGTTTTCCAGCATCGCAATAAAAAAAATGCAATTATGTATAATGCGTTCGGGGCGTTGTTGCGGCTCCTGCGTTTCTGCAGTGCATCTGGGATGTCTGTGGCTGCACGCACACGAAAACGAAAGAATACAGCCTCCCCGATTAACAGAGTGCGTGGGAGCAGCAACAGTATCCTGAATCAATAGCCAATAAACACGATCGTCCCCTGATGTAGGCACTCATGCAGAGGACCAAATCGTTATTTACTGTAAATTAGTTTTATTTATTTGGACAACGCAACAGATAACAATCAGTAATTTATTTATATAATATAGTTTGTAAATTATCACGTCTAGATTGAAATCCAAGCGTGCTGACACATCAGTGTCAAAAATATATTTCTGCAAATAAAATTATGTAAATAATGTCAGTAATAATGATTCAATAAATACTTAAATCTAAGACATTCGTTTTAGTGATACATTATAAGGATAATAGACGAAGAAAGAGAAAGCATTAAACAAATTACTAAACAAGTGGTGAAATCTTTCAGCATAGAAATTACCATTTTTTAAAAGCTAAAGGTTTTGCATTGAATATTACTAATACATATTAAGCTCTACTAACAATAATATTTGGATCTAGTTGTCTGTACATTTAAATAAATATTAATTTAAAAAAAAAGATATAGTGGGCACAGCTCCGTGCACCTCGATAGTTAGGTCGATTCGACTCCTACGCACTAATCGATCAAATATTGTTAATCTATGATAGTCTCCGCCAGCAGGCGATGCCACACGGACGTTCATACGCTACAAAGTAATCCATTTGGCCGATTAAATCCGAATAAGTGTATGATTCCCTTAACACTCCAACCTTAGTGCAAAGAGATCTCTACGGCAGATAACCCCACCGTTAGCTCCTGAATAAATTCCTCATTTAACCCTTCCTGTTTATCTAGATATCGCAATATTTTTTTTTCAGCCATTACGGTTGTTGTTGTGATACCTTAAAATTTGTCATTTTTAAAAGTTTCTTATTATTGAAATTCCACTCCATAAATGTAAAGTTAATAAATTTATTGAATTGAATATTGATTTTTTAGTTACGTTCATATTTTATTATTGAAATTTAATAAGGCAGTTGTAATCATTTATAATAATATAATTATTAATATAATCAAAAATCAATCAATAATCAAAATTGATTTATTGTATTCGATTATATGTAATTTTATAATTGTAAATTGTGTAAGTATAGAGTAGTAATTTCTTTAAAAAAAATTCAATGACCCTAATAAACAAAAAAAACCTATACCACTAGGCATATTTTCCATCAAAGTAAGACATGTGTGAAATTTGAAAAAAAAACAAATTTATACGTATTTAACATGACATTTAGATTTATTTCATTGACATATTATAAGTAATATATTAGAATAAAACCATATATATAAATATTATAAATAAGCAGTTGTAAAAATATAATAAATAAATATATATTATAGGGAATAAGACGGAATTTTCATATAATGTACATGAAAAATATTTAATTAATTTACAATTATTATTATTTTTTGCACATCATGAAAATGGTGTAATGTATACGAATCAACTTATCATTGTAACAACTTTTGTACTACATTCTGGCAAATAAAGATTATTATTATTAATATAATCGAATAAAGTAATAATTATTATTCTTGAAATTAAAAAAAAGCAAGAAGGTATGGTACAAGAAGGTACAGGGCTTTTGAAAGACAGCATTTTAGAGTTCTATGTTAATTTTGGTTGAAATGAAACAATAAGCAAAATGTTATGTCCATTCGTCCGTCTATCCATCTATCTATGTGTGTCATAAAAATTTTGTTTAAAAATAAATAAATATGTATTTAAATTGAATTTTGTGTAGTAGTATATGTAGTCTATATACCGCTACATAATGAAGTAATCATTATATTGTTACGACCGACAAAGACCAATGCACACCAGCAGTTTATTACCTTTTCGACATTTGGAGTTCTTTTGTTTACCTTATGTTTAAAGTTTGTAATTAGAAAACAGCCTATTATGTATTGTATTGGTTTATGGCCGTTTGCAGACATAATTAGGCAGGTGTGCAGATTATAATTTCTAAGAAATTCGATTTACGCGGGCGGGCAGCCATATTGTATCGGTGCAGTATACAGAAATGCCCAATGGAGAGATCGGCAGTCTAGCAATGGTCACCAGCGAGACAAGACGTGTGTACATTCGATAAGCTATATAGTGACGGACTTTGCGCGTGTTACTGAATCGTGTCTTACGTTTGTCCAGTTATATTTGTACATGGGTTATACGTGTTTGTATAGTTCTAAATAAACTCTATAGTAATTCTAACGGCATTTTAATTTGAGTCCAGCACTCGTAACAATATGTTCAAATTCCAGTTCTATCCAGAGGAAGATTACATACGAATACTTTCACATATGGATACAGCTACTTATGGATACAGTCAGATAAAAATATATAGGAACTATTTACTTCCATGCGAGTAGGCAGTGACTAAGAGTACTTAATACTACATTTAGAATAATTTTCATTTTCAATCTGATGATGTTTTAAGACAGGAATTTTTTTATACATAAGTACAATTTATATTACGTGATTTATGTGTATCCGTGCAGGAACGGAGAAAGAATACAATTTCCTGCGGCCGAGCGGCCTGTCGTAAGAGGCGACAAAAGAACCCACAGCCAGGTGGTAGGGTATTTTCCCGACTGGATGGCTACCACCCCTGCTCTAAGGTATGTCGCTATAACAACCTTCAGTTGTGTTCCGGCATTAGTTGTCAGGTTCCAGTCTCCCTTAAGAGAGTAACAGCGCATTTGTGGCACCTTTGTTGTTGCACATGTCCATAGGCGATGGTGGTCCATCAAGTGGGCCGTCTGTCTGTCTGCTGAACTGATGTAATAAAAAAATATATCACTTAATTGCATACCAAATAAACAATTATAAAAATGCACGTTATTATTATTATCATGGTAAAAAGAATAGGCGGCCTTATCGCTTAAAGTAATCTCTTCCAGGCAAACTTAAGAATATTTTAAACCAATCTGTCGATGTAGGTAGTGCAAAGTATAGATATGACATAAATCTATATTAATATATAAAGCTGAAGAGCTTTTTTTGTCTGCTTGTACGCACTAATCTCAGGTACTACTGGGCTGATTTGAAAAATTCTTTCATTGTTAGATAGCCCATTTATCAAGGAAGACTATAGGATATATATCATCACGTCAAAACCAATAAGAGCGTAGCACCAATGAAGAATGTTTCAAATTCGGGGGTTATTTTAACTTAACTTTTTTACTATTCCACGCGGACGAAGTCGCGGGCAGAAGCTTTATACTTTATAAGTTCAATACACATACTTAAACTAATTTATAAGTTAAATACATACAAACATAGTATATAATAAACTCGTGTTTACTCTGCGAATGCCCAATTAGATTTGTGTAAAAGTAATTATAACATAAGAAACTTTTCAAAATACCTGACATTCAAAAATCTCGTGGCACAGCTCGTTAGCAGCCGCGAGACCTCGCCAATGAGAACATCTCGTGAGTCAGAACATCCCTTTTCATGCAGGCTGTTTACAGTAATGAGCTCGCGGGTACACTAGGCCATGCTGAGTTGCACTTCAACTTAAGTGTTAGATATGGTTTGTATTAAGTATATACCTTCTTTTTTATGTTTTAGTAGGCAAACTGGCAGACGGTCCACTTTGTGGTAGGTGGTTATCGCTGCCCGTGGACATCTGCCACACTAAGGGAGGCTATGCGTTGCCTACCTCGTTGGGACTTTCAAGTATCTGTTTACGCCCTTTTTGAAGAACCCCATATTTTATATAAGATACTAATATTATAAAGAGGAAAGGTTTGTATTTTTGTATGTTTGTAACGAAATAACTCAAAAACTGCTGAACCGATTTCACAAATATTTTCACCATTAGAATGCTACATTATCCTTGAGTGACATAAGCTATATTTATTACTAGATAAAAATTAGGAATCTCTACTAAAACTTCAATAATGAAACCCAAGGTATAAAAAAATTAGCCATAAAATATCTTTGTTGAAATCGGGTTCTAGATTTTTATTTTTTCAGAGTAGAAAGAACAACGTCTGCCCCTAACGCTAGTGAGATATAAATTGTCAGAATTCACTTACGACAATAAAATTACTAGAGCGACACCTCGGACCTGACTCCGGGGGCCAAGGCAAGGCGCCCGCCTCCATGCTTGCCTTTGCCAGCCGGCACGGAGTGGAGATCGCTAGAGCTAAGACTCAAGCTCCAGGGGTGGAAGTGATAGATGGCCTAACGTCCGAAGTAGCTTCGGTGAACCTCTCTACCCCTTAACCACTCACACCAATGTTGCCCCTGTCCTCTATGGCATTTTTTGGGACCCATCCAGAGAGCGGCGAGTCGCCGTCTGCCCATTTTTCCATGTCCTTCGAACATGGCGACGGACAGACGCCATAGTCCCCATAGTCTCCTATCTGTAACTCCAGTAGCAATTCATCCCAATAGCCCGGTACCTTTTGTTCCCATTCCCTACAATAGTACTACACTAACCGGGGCTTGTCCTTGGGTGCATTTTTATATGGTGTAGACAATGACAATCGCCGGTCAGTGTCACGCCACATTTACATTAAATTTGTCAAGGGGCCTCTACGTGTTGGCCTTCCCATGGCACCACGCAAGTTCTCACAAAAGTCCGGGCCATTTTCATGGCCCGTGGTCTCTGAGGCATATAAATAAAATCACTAGTATAAGAAGCAAAAAAATATTATAACTACAAACAAAGAAAATTGTACAATAATACATAAAAAGTTTTATTGCGAATTTGGGAGACAAGCCTAGCTAACGGTGTTCAAATTGGTTAACGTCGCTTATAGACATTTGCAACACCAGGGAAGAGGGCAACGCGTTAACAGCCTTTAGAATGGGATAGGGGATGAGACAGGAATCAAGCAGGAGGGATAGTGTTCGAACAGGGGGATTGGATAAGAAAGATTGGGGAAATGGGCTATCGGAACTCTCACTCTCACTAATTGGTCGAAACACAGCTCAAAAAAAAAAAGAAAGAAAGATATATATTCGAATATACCGCGAGACATTACACATTGGAATGAAAAATATAACACACTAAATACATAACAAACAATATGTCTCGGGAGGGTTTCAAATGGGTGCTGTTCAGCAAATGCCAAGGCGCAAGTGTCTGACGCTGGTTCTCAACTGCACCCTAGGATGGACGGATGTCGCACTGTTCTTTATTAAGGACGTACACACATACACAAGGCTAACCATTTGTAGACGATAATCTGTGAGAGCGTAGTATCACACTGATTCTGCCAGCCTTAAGAACTGTTCAAGATAATGGTTCGAGCATGGCTCCACCACGTATGGTTTTACAATAACGTTTTCATTCCTAAGGCTTACAAACTTATCAAACCTACTCCCTTTTACGTCTATACATTAGTATGGATGGATAGCAACAACCGATATACTTCTCGGAGGGTATATAAATAGGAAATGTCAACACACAGTCAGGGAGAGCACAACAGAGAAAGAGTTGAGCGATGATTCAAACGCGCTTAAAATATTACTACTCTAGGTATGTTGGCGCGTGGCACAAGGCATGAGCGGCAGCGGTTTAAATGATAATTTATTTTTAAATTAACATAAATAGAGAGATAATACTTTTTTTATAGTAGTCTATAGATTTTTCTTCTATTTGCCTCCTCTATTTCAAAGGGTAGAGCTGTTGTTGTTTGTCTGACTAATTATTACTAATGTAAAGTTTTCTTACAACCTATTTTTATTCTTATTTTAAACACTACCACGATATGTACCCGGCGTTAACTTAAACGCTATTATTATTTTTTTATATTATCTACATATAATAATTTTGAACATTACTTATTGAAAGTTGACATTTTTATCATTCGTGATCACAGCTACTGAAAACTGGCCGAAACGTCTAAAAAAATCCAATGAAATGCCGCGATTAAAACCGTTAAATATTGCTGTTTGTATTATTTTAGAGCAATATGAAAAGCATTCAAAAGTGTTCTTTGATCAGCGTATCATTGTTCGAGATTTTTTAATTATTTGTCTATTTGTGAACGTTACCACTACTGTATTTGACAGCGTGCTTTAGCACTATTCCTATTATAATTGTATGCATATCGTAGCAGCACTACTAGGTTATCAATATTGTAGCACCACTATTCCTGATACTAAAGATGTCGTAGTACTACTATTTTATGTATACCATAGCAACTCTACGTTATAATTGTAATATCAATATTATCCCTGACCATGAGTATTTGTAGGACTGCTATTATCTGATTAAGCATATCGTATCAACACTAGTACGTTATAGATGTGGTATGCTGTCAGTAATAGCCCTGACAGCATATTTTGGTACTATTTTTATTATGATTGCATACTTATCGTAGCAACACTACTAGTTTATGAATGTTGTAGCACCACTAGTCCCGATTCTGACCATCTCGTAGCACTACTACTATTAAATTTAATCTATCGTAGCAGCAGTACAAAATATTTTTCTATCGTAGCACTGCTATGCCTATTACCTTAGACCGCTTCTAAGGGCTGCGTAGGTACGCTCGTGCCATTCTCGAGGGAAATCTTTTCGACGCGAACAAGGGCCAAGTCCGGATTAACTTTCGTTTAATACGTCAATGTGATGCCATACTAATACATCCGTTATGTACCTATTACTTGATCCTGTTACTTTTACCATCATAAATGTATTTCCAAAAGAACATTCCTTTTGACACATATTTTTTAATTTGTGGTAGTGTTTTCTATTTATCGAAGTTATATGGAAACGCTATAATAGTGCTATTTAACTCATAAGAGTTTCCAATTAATTTTCATGTAAGGACCGATTTTTTCATTATCGGTCGAATAAATTATAATCTGACTAAATTCAAAAGAGAAACAATGCAACTGTTTCATTCATGTTTTTAATTTTTCCATGCTGTGTTTTATTCTATAGAATAACCTTAGTCTGATACATTTCTCCATCTAGATCATTATTTCAGACTTAACTTGGTTTAGCATCAAATATTTATAAAACAATTCTAAAATAAATATCTTTTTTAATCTTCTGACTAACAATGTATAAATACAAATATCTGTTTGCTTCTTGGTCTATTAGTTTAGCTCGTTTGAAGCACTTTGCAGGTGATGTACTAACTTAGATAATATACAATATTTATATTAAAAAATCTTTCACTAAAATATATACTTTCTGTTATTTACTATGGTCTGGGTGTTTGGAAATGGCCTCAGAATGGTCCGTTATACATTACCCATAACACAAGCGTAAGTTGCTTAGTTTGGGAATGTGTGTTTGTCTGCCATTCATTAATACTAAAAAAGCCATCTTTTACGAAACTAAAACCATTTCTGAAAATGCTTGTCAAAGTTATAGCAAAAAGTTCTGCAAATTATCCGAACTTGATAGCTATCTTTGTTTTAATAATTTTAATATCAAACATTACGCGAAACCTCAAAATACAATTTAAAACAAAAACACTCGTCGCATAATTACTGGCCAGTGAGAACCAAACCGGCCATTAGAAAAAATAAAACTTGGCGCGAATGGCGCTAAACGGAGTCAATATGGCGGCGGTTGCCGAGTGGTTTTCTAATTGGCGACACTTGAAATGAGCCTATTATTGGCCGTGGACGAGGGAAAACTCGCCAACTTTGATTTTTACCCTCTTTTTACCTATTTTCTATTTCCTCAAGTGTTTTCGAGCTTAAGTGTGACTGCGGACTGGATTTTATCCTGTTTTTTTTCCGTCGGGAGAAGTTGTTTTAAACGCGTGGTAATGATGTATTGGTATCTATAAAGCTATATCACATATACCTTATAGTATTTTTAGTAAATCTTTGAAGAAATGCGGAAATAAATTCGTTTGATTTTTTTTTTGAATCTATGATGTCTGTTCTTGGAACTATGAATTTTATTTTTATAAATATGGCTTTGGATGGATTGTGTATTTAGCCAGTGTCAAGGGAATACATATATACGGAATATACTTATTCATGGAATATTTCGACGAGGTCAACAGAAAACGAGTAGCGTCACAACATATGATTGTGGCATGTAATATTATATAAGTGGGGATGGTGGCTGGCAAGAAAAACAACACTTTACCGAGTTTACGATACGCAGCGATGCGCATGCGTTTATTTTCGTAACTATTATATTAACACCGTACAATATTTAAAAATTAAATTTAGAGCTTCTTTATGCTGTTTCGTGATTACGTCGTCCATTCGTCATTTATTATCTTATTTCACTCGTCATCTCTTTCACACTATAGGCTCGTTCAGAAACATCGTCTTACGTTCAACATACATCATTCTCTCATCTATGTTGCTGACATAAATTAATTTTAATGTTTATTCGTCTAAATATACAAAACATTGTTACATTACACACACACATATTGTCACGCCTGTTGCTCACTGGGGTAGGCAGGGTCGGTGGATCTCCACGTGTTACAATCCTGAAAATTGCTTCATGTACTTTCATTAACTGGCCTTCTATTAAAATACTTGCAATTTGATCATGATGAATACGTCGCTCTCTACCAGAACCGATTCTATCAGTTACATCGTTGTCATATACAGGTCGTACAAATGTTTAAATTGATGTGTTAATTATACACATAAATTTAAATATATAATAGTCAAATAAATTTAATATAAAATATTATAAATTTAAAGTCACATTTTAAATTCAAAAATAGGTGTCAGATATCTACAATTCTAGATAATATAAAATAGGATTTAATTTCATACATTCTCTTTAAAAGCCCAAACTACCTTCACATATTTTTCCAACTCGTGTCACTGTATGCCCTTTCAATCCACATCGATCCCGCATCACGTCAACGCATGTTTCTTATAATATCGCTTAAATTAAACTTGCATATACGTAAAATAACAAAATTAAAATGTTATAAGAACATTGTTTGCTCTTATAAAGTCGCAAAAATCAGAAATACACATAAAAATCACCTCCAAATATAACCTAGAAACATTTCCCGTTTATAATGAAAACGTACTGGCAATAAATCACCAAAAAGCTTCTGTGGAACAAAAATGATTGCGGGCCCCTCGTTAGAGTTGCCAGGGTCGATTAGTTCAATATCGGGACTGAGAAATGTGTATAGGTTTCCTTATTTATCTTTATTTAAGAAATTAAATGATTACCATTTAAGTCGTTTATGTTAGTAGTTGTCATTTCTCATAAACGTCTAAAGTATTGTAAGACGTTATAATTTTTCCCGTGTACGAAAGAAAAATATTGACATATAATGACGAATCAGCTTACCTTTGTACGTTAAACCAAATTAATAATAATTCCTAGAGATATATAATGACTTAACTGGGCCACAATGTTAGCATATTACTGTAAGTTGAACTTGTTGTTGATTTAGTTATAGAGATAATTAAAGAAATGTATCTAGGATCAAAGACATTAAATCCAAGTAAAAGATATTCCAACGTGATATAAAAAACCACAGTGATGTAGGAATTTTAATATCAAATCGCCAAAGGTATTTATCTATCTATGCATATAATAAAACTGCAGAGGTCGAATTTCTGTACAATGAAAAAAATGCTAAAAACCGAGTCAAGGGGATGTAAGAAGTGAAATAGAACTAATTTAGATTTTTTTGAAATTTTTTTCTCTGTTCGTCTGTTTGTACCGGCTAATCTCCGAAACGACTGAACCGATTTAAATGAAATTTTGTATGGTGGAAGCTTATATCCCTGGTCAACATACAGGATACTTTTGATCCCGAAAAATTAAAGAGTTCCCGTGGAATAGCTAAAAAATCTTTCCACGCGATCGAAGTCGCGGGCAGAAGCTAGTTACGTAATATAACTTTATACATTCTATAAGAAGAATTGATGATACCTTTTCTCCTTAATTTCTCTTTTAATGTGTTCATGCTGTAGAAGAAGTAAGTTATTTAAACGGTTCTTTGTAAACTCTACAGTAAGGGGTCCTTAATAAAAAGCATAGATAGATTTAACGAGGTACGCAATGCCTCAGATCATTTATTATTGCAGACATCCATAAATGACAGTAACCATTTACCATCAGTACACAATCAACGTATTTGTCTGTAAAATGGTTTTCTCATAAGTCGCCTATATTTACGTTACTTTTATTCTCTTTCTCTTACCTTACTATTGATAGAAACTTGACATTTATTCTATGAATTTTATATCAAATTTTAATAATTATTAAGAGAAATGAATGTACAGTAAGATATAGTAACGGGCTGTGCAATGAACATTGCGACGCCTGGCAACACCGCGTACGGTTGCGTTCGAGTGTGTTATCAATTTGGAACTAATGGCCCAATTTGGATTCAGCTGGGACTGGTCTGATAATAAAATTCATCGCGGAACGCTTCCCGACGCAAAAATTAATATTCGAATGATGTAACTTAAAGCAGTGTCAGGGGGTGGCGCAAGGGATGAACTAAGACCGATTTCATTACCTGAGCGGGTTGGCTGATGTTTTAAAGAACATTGTTTTTCATAATATTTTGATTTTTCATAAGAATATGTAATATGTGATCTAGAATGAATATGTGGTGATGGGTAATTTAGTCAACCGAATTTTTCCTTTTTTGATGCACTTTTAGAAATTCACTTGCAAATATAAAAGGACATAATTTTTTCGAGGTGAAATCCTGTTTATGGCTGCCCAGCAACCCGGTACTGCAATGGAGGAGTACAGGAATTGTCGACTTGGTAACCCTTTTGCACGTTAAAATATCTCCATGTCCTTTCTGTGGGCTTTTTATAGGCCCATGGAAAACTCCATGACAAAACTCTGGCTATAACGACTTCAAAATCAATTCCTCCTTACGAACCTTACATTTTATATATAAATCATCATAAAAGATTAACCGATTTTATGAGATCATAATGACACAATACAAAACAATATAGTAATGTGATGTATAAAATGTAATTTAATTTATGGGAAAACATTTAGGATAGCTTTTGGATTATAGTTTAAACAAATCGACATTATAACTAGAATGACCTAGTAAAAAAGATAAAAACACAAATACTATTTGCAATACAATCATAGTGATGTAAAGGATTAACACCAATTTGACTGATCGTGTAATAATCTTAACAAACGTCCGACCAGCTTAGATGCTAAGCCAGAACTGAAACGACGGTACACAACGCGAATGATATTATTGCTAGACTACCCTCTTTGTTGCAAACTATTTGTGGCAATACTTTGTACTGCATTTCACGAATCGATTTTCCATAGATATTAATTGAAAGTCATTCGATTAAATTGCAATAATCGATATCTGGTATCAATGAAATCGCTCACGCTCTCGCGGCTGCTTCTGACTCAACCCTTTCACCGAAAATGGCAGCGATGAATTACTGCAAATTAAAATTGTTTAATGAATCTACTTTATTGCTTCGAAAGATTTGTTTTCGGTTAATTAAGACGCATTTTTTCATTTTTAACTCTGATTCCTTCTTTGATACCTACTTTTATTACGATGAATGGGTTTTCAGCGCCGGGAAATGCAGGCTCAATTGTTATTGGTTTTCTTTAGCTTTGTTTCCAAAGTAGACATGTTCTGTCAAAATCATACACATTTTTGTCATCTTACAAATCGTCGTCACCTCATTCATACATTTTGTACGAGTGTACAAAATTACGAAGTCATAATTTTATACTAGTTGAGACAAAAAATGTCAGCGGAATTTGTATGATGAGAAATTATTTATATGATGATACTAGGATATGTTCGCGACTTCATCCACGCTTAACTTGAAATTCTCGCGGGATTCCCGGGGCACAAACTATCACATTTAAAAATATATAAGCTATTGTTTTAGTGGAAGCTGTGTCGGAATAAGCTAATTTTTACGCATCCCAACAACTTCAAACCGCTCCCGGGGAAATTCCCGCGGGATTTCCGAAATAAAAAATATCACACTTTATATTAAATTAAATTTGTTATCGACCAGTGAAAAAACCGCATTGGAATTAGTTTTTTCAATTTGGACATTTAAAACCATTCCCAGAAAAAGTTGCCGCGGGATTCCTGGTTTTTTCCCGGTAGCGCAGATTTTAAGTCTAAGAATTTTCTGTCGATCAGTGAAAACCGCATCCAAATCGGCCCAGTAGTTTTTACGTGAATCTCGAACAAACAGACAAACCGACGAACACACACAAGAAATTTTAAAAAATGTATCGTGTTCTCCATCGTTTATATAGTGTATTCCAGTTGTTTTTTTTAATAGCTTCAATGTACAGACACGGCATCTTTAGAATCTTATGATATTATAGGTTTTAAAAGTAATTTGATGAGATGCAATTTTAATATTAATTATATTTCTCGTATTGAGCATTTTATTAACAATTTGATACTATTTTTTTATTTTATTGCATGAGTTCAGCAGACAGGCAGACGGCCCACTTGATGGAAAGCGGTTATCATCGCTTATGGACATTTGCAACAACAGAGGTGCAACAAATGCGCTGCTGCTTTCTCAAGGGAGACTGGAACCTGGTCACTAATGCCGTAATAATCACTGTAATAATAAACACAACTCAAGGTTATTATGGCGGCATATTCTAGACCAGGGGTGGTAGCCATCCAGTCGGGTAAATACCCTACCACCTGGCTGTGGGTCGTTTTGTCGCATCTTACGAGAGGCCGCTCCAACGCAGGAAATTGTGTTCTTTCTCCGTTCCTGGACGGATATACTACTATAATTATATGTAGTTTATTGTGTTACGAGTTACAATATTATTGTTACGAGTTACGGGACTCGAATTAAAATGCCGTTGGAATTACTATAAAATTTATTTGAACTATACAAACACGTATAACGCAGGTACAAATATAACTGGATACAACCAGTACAAACTTGATGCACGATTTAATAACACGCGCGAAGTCCGTCACTATATAGCTCATCGAATGTACACGCGTCTTGTTCGTATCGTAATCGCTTTTATTTTGTACAAATAAAATATGCCTCGACGTAAAACAATAACAACAAGAATTAGTTCGACACACCTGCGTAATGACGGCCATAAAATAAGTACAGTAACAATAGAATGTTTTTCTTAATTGTTAATTCTAAACACAAAGTAAACAAAAGAAGTGCAAATGCCGGAAGGTAAAAAACCGGGTTTATGACAGGCAGATGTGCATTTACTTTTTGTCGGCATGTAACAATATTATATAATATATGTATGTATATATATTAGGTATGGAAACAAAATATATTAGGTTATAAGTACGTGATTAAGTAATGCGGCGCAGTAACATAATCTTGTAGCCGCCGGGGTCCCAATTATCGGATAATAAATAGTTCATAATTTACGTAAAGGCCTAACAGAGATAATTGATACCTCTATCTCAGTGTTCATATACAAACGTACTATGTAAACAAATGTGTTCATTATTATTATATCATACATCATCCTAAGTCTATAAACCAGAGATTTCAAACTTCTGACACTTGTTCGTGTAATGTCCCTTCTCTACTAGGGACGATGTTAGTGTTAACGGCCGTGAGTGGCCAAATGCATCTTGTCTATTGCGTTAAAAATAACTTCGTTAGTGATTAGCTACACTCTTATATATCCCTATTGTTATTATAAATACGAAAGTAACTTTATCGGTCTGTCTGTTCCGTTTTCACTGAAAACTACTGGGCCGATTTGGCTGAAACTCAGTGTATATATATATATATATATATATATATATATAAATGTATTCGATACCGAGGATGAACATTATATTAACAGAATACTTTTATCCCGAAAAGTGGGATAGTTTTCTCTCTCTCTCCCATCCAACATCGTACAATCAGACATACTGGGGCAATTCTGCTATTACTATTTCGTCAAAATCGCCGAACGCTATCGTTCTAATCGCAGTTTTGATGGGTTTCGGTTTTCTGTGGTCCAATGGGTATATCCGTGGCCCACTCTCTATCTTACTTACTCTATCTGTACAATCCTCATTGTCGGGACTGCGGCTAAGCGGAATGTATTTGTGCGAATTTTATTCGATTCCATACGAAAAACGGTGGGCTGGCCAGTGAGCGTAAATCTTACAACGAGGAGTCAACTCACCTTGCGAAGAGCGGGTTGCAAGGCCAATGGTCGGCGCCAATTGCTTCCTTTGTGGACACAATTTTAGTTCAAAACGAGTAGTTTTCACAGCACTCGCGACGAGGATGCAGCACTGACACACTGGATGGCGAAGATTGCGGATATTAAAATACGAAATGAGTCTCTTTTGATGCGAATCCAACGATCGAAACTTGCCGAAAAAGTGTCCGTATAGGACGGGTGCAGCGAGTGACACTTGTTGCAATTTCTACCCTCACTGTTTCGCGCGAAAGAATCAAAAATACTAATCTAACTCGAACGAAAACTATTGCTAATTTAACAAATATGAACGAACTTAAATCAAATACGAATGAATACTAAAACTAATAGAAGGAGGACGGTTTGAACACTATCTTTATAAATATTGTAAGCGAAAATTCGCGAGATAGAGGTTTAAAATTTTTGGTAGCCTTTCAATACTCATTGCAGAATCAATAGCAGAATTGGACCCCTGGCATGTGGCACCGGTATATGGTGGACATACCACCTACATGCAAGAAGCGCTTCGCGTCCACCTTTATTATGCGTACCGCAAATGAGTGGAACTCATTGCCGGAGTCTGTTTTTTCACATACCTGGGTGATGGTGTAGGGGGTGCCGCGACTAGGTGAAGGAGTGAGATGAAATGCTCCTCCGTCTCAAAGAAAGATCTCCCCGCGAGGCTAGTGTTGTTCCTCGCAGGGCCATCTGTTATTGTTGAAAATTTGTATGTTTCGGGAAACGTTTGCGACCTCAATTATTGCACAGCGCCATCTATTGGCTTGTAAGTGTTACACTACAATGGAAAGCGGTTACCGTCGCCTATGGACGTTTGCAACACCAAAGATGTCACCAACGCGCTACCAGCCTCGAAGAAATTTTATGACATCCTTTTTTAAAAAACCCCATATTGTAGCGCTGTGGCAAAACCATGGCTGGGGGCTCACTCCAAGCCCCCACGGTGTGCAAGAGATACGTTCTAGAGAACCGTTGCGTACAAGAGCCAAACGGCTCAAAGAAGTGGGAAGACGTAGGCATCATTCTGAATAGTTCCTCAGGACACTCCCCATTGTACAGTCGGTAGAATACGCAGAGAGACGCAAAGTCTCTTCGAAGGCCAAGCGTATCTAAACCGTCTGTGAGTATGGGATGGGCTCGACGTTGAACACTGTCCAGGGTATTTAGCTGGTAGGCGGGTGTTTCGGCCCATAACTGTGAGCAGTAAGTACTCCATATGCGGCCTCAATTGGGCTTTGTGGAGCACAAGCGGTTACCGCGGAGTGAAGTACTGCTTTGATCGGTTTAGCACTCCCAGCTTCTTGGAGGCAAGTTTTGCCTTGCCTTCAAGATGGCGCCTGAACTGTACATCGTTTGCAATATCGACACCAAGCATCCCCATATTATTAGAGGTGGTTCTTTGGAACTTCTAGAACCTTCTAGATAAGCATGCTCCATCTTGGACCATATCTTCGCTCAGTATCAGACGGGATCACGTTGAAACGTAAACCTATCTATATAAATAAATAAAGTGGAAGTGTCTGTTTGTAATGTTAAAATAACAAGTATATACGATACATATATCAAAAAAACAATTTTTGACATTTTTGCCTGTCTGTCTGTTTGTACAGGCTAATCTCTGAAACGGCTGGACCAATTTTGATGGGACTTTCACTGGAAGATAGCTGATGTTATAAGGAGTAACTTAGACTAATCTTAAATTTAGAGGTCCGCGAGTAAAACATCCACGCGGACGAAGTCGCGGCGTGCTCAGCTAGCTACAATAAAAATGTATACACTACTAACAACACAATTAACTGAAATGTAAAATTAAAAATACATTAGTTTTAAACGACTATATTTAATTTCGGGGAAAATTGGAAAATTTCCATTTTAAAATATGTCATCGGATTTCAGTTATTACTCTGCGAAATGAAATAGGTCCCGCTTCGTTGTATTAATGTTCAGCTCTTGCATTAATTTCATTTTTGGTCATATTATAACTGGAATAATTATGTATGATTACGTACATAAATTAACATGTTCGGGTGAGAGCAGTGTGAAAAATTGTATTATCATAGTGAGTTTGTTTGCTAGTTCCATTATAATAAGTTATTGTGTTTCTGTAGCCGTTTTAACAGAACTGTTGTCTTTATGTCCGTCCATTCGTCCGTCTCTATTGTGTCGCAGTCATTTTTCATGGAAATTGACGAAAAATGGTAGTAAGATGTAAGTCTATATAATAATAACAAAACATAAACGTCCCACTGCTGGATTCGGGTCTACCATCTATAGGAGAACGGACAGTACTCCCGCCATGACTTTCCTAGGCAATTGGTGGGTTTGGCACATCGGTTATCTCGATTTGCAGGTTTCATCACGATATCTTCCTTTAAATTCAAAATTCATATTAAAATAATTTGATGATTGAAATGATGATTCAGTAAAACAACGAAATCAAGAGTAATACATTATTATTTGAGAGGGTATGGGTCTATTGTAAGCGTTACGAAATGACCAGAACTGCGTGTCTGAAACACGTGATTCGCGGACTGGGTATTGTCTCAGTTATAATTAAACTATACTCACTGCACGATCCGCCTGATATATGTCTGGTGAAGGGTATCACTGTGAGCGGGTTAATAGTTGTAATAAACCTATGTTTATTGTTGTTGTTGGTATGTTACAATTACCACGTGCTAACAACGGGGAAGGAAAACATCGTGATGCAACCTACACATCGAGATAACTGATGGGTCAAACCTACCAAGCCGCCTTGGACAAGCGTGGCGGGTATACTGTCTGTTCCTCCTATAATCTATAATGGGAGGCCCGAGCCCAGTAGTAAGATATTTAAGGGCTGATATCATATATCATATGTGTCTGCGATTAACAGAACTTTTTCATTAATTACAAACTCATTTCATTAGCACGTAATATTATTATAAATCACACTTGTCACTCGCCTTACATACGTCTAACATAAATATTACATCTAAATAGTACTATAAATCTAATCACATAAATAGTTGTAAAAACATAAAATATACATCTGAAATCGACACATACCTCTAAATTTAATATATTAACTGTAAACAATATGTTTATTACAACTATTAATCCGCTCACAGTGATTATATGTATATGTTGTTAGGTATAGAATTATAGAATAACAACATATAGATAGAAATCTCACGTGACCAAAGGGCCTAGCCTGTATTCAGGGTAGCGTATTAGCCTTGCCATTAAACGAGAAAATGCGGCCTGCGTTTTGGTAAAATTCCAAACTGATGGAAATTTGGGACTCATATATTGTGTGTATTTTCATTATTATAATTTTTATACTAATTTGTATATATATTTTAATATTGTTTACAGCAGTATAAATATATTTAAATAAGTATTTATCATTTATGGGATAGCTACAATTATTCTTACTACAATAATTTAATTTATTTTCTTTTGTTTGTAATTATTATAAAGTAGCATATGCTAGCAAGTGTTCGGTCGCGTTGCTATGACGATGATGTATTTGTTAGTGCTGTGGCGGCATTAATAAAACACGACTACAGCGGCCACCTTTTTCGTCTATCTCGTCTATATTCGTCTATCTCACTGAAACAACGTCATATACCGGTATAAAATTATTCTGACCCGCAATATAAGCTAGCACTATGTAAAGTCTCATTTAAATCTATTCAGTAGTTTTTACGTGCCGCTTCAACAAATATACGGACAAAAATTCTAAAAGTTGCATTTTAGAATTCTGCTGGTTAATCTGCTGAATTAGTCCCCCTGATATTCTTCTCATTTAAACATATTATACAAACTACGTTCCCCGTAAATTTATTATATTATAATATATTTAACAAGTACCAGTCTTTAAGAAGTATATATGTATATATATGTAAATTGGTTTTATATATACTTATTTATAATTTAGTTTACTTTTTACTATAATTTCTCCTAATAATCTATGTAATAATATATTAAATCAGATTTAAGAAGTTAATAATTTTATTTATTATATTATAGTATTGAGGGACTATGAGTAGAATATAATACGAATAAGTAAGCTTTTCTTGCATTGTATTGTCCATTGATATATGTAATAAAATATACAATAAATTGTAGTTTATTTTAATATTATATACAACTAAGTACGTGTACGGTTCAACGGCATGTACAGCGTTTTACTGACGCTGCGGCCTACTTTAGGCTACTTTAACATTATAAATAACAATCACAAAATATTGTGAAAACGACAGTTACAGTAATATTAAAGTAGCTTAAAGTAGGCCACAGTGTCAGAAAAACGCTGTACGTTGAACCCTACAGCACGATCTAAAAATAAAAAATCATAAGATCTGAAAACATCTCATCTCCATCAAATACATGCATATTTGATGGAGACTCAGAAGTGATTGGTAAACAAGTTTATACATAATATAGTTGCGCCGAGGAACACCTCCGTATAAATTATTCCTCCCTAACTTTGCCATCAAGAAAATAATAAACTTTCAAATGAAGAATGCGCATATCAAGAAAAACATCCATCTTCGAGTTAGTGCTGTCACCGCAATATATAGTAAAATGATACTTGGAACACGACATAAAGAAGACATTATACGTTAATTTAATAACTTTAGTTCTCCTATACCTAATTCGCAGTGAGTGTGTGACCCCCGGGGGACGAGTGCAGTGTGGCGGTGGACTGGTGGTGAGGTAAGTTACTCTTCCCTTGCTTTTTCAACCACGTCCCTTTGCCTTCTCCCGGCCTTCGCATCGCGCCCACATAAAATGTCTTTTGAATTTGACGTTTGGGGTTGCGTTCACAACTTTATATCCCAACAGACTTAAAGAATCAGTGTATTAAGATTTGGAGTGAATATTTTGACAGAAGATCCGTAGAAAAGGGAATTTGGCTTAAGACAGTCTAGCCACAACTTCCAGCCCAGATGTGCATAAATCAGTGCTCCATGACGCGAAAAGATGTTGTAACATTGTTCAGATTACGTTTCGGACACATTCTTTCAAACAAGTATGGATATTTCATTAAGAAAGTTAACTCCTCCAACTGTGTAACATGCAATGCGACTGAAGATGTCCAGCATGTTCTGATGGAATGTGTTCGGAACGAAGACCCACGAAAAGAGTTACTTCGAGAGCGAAATTTATCTGCCGTGGGAGAATGCTAGCATTCTGGGATTTCCGTTATCATCGAGAGAAGCCAAGATGTTCTGTGAACTAAATGATTCTATTTTTAGTTCAAGTTAATTAGAGATTATATTAGAAACGTTATTTAGGGTACTTTACGGGGTGCCGTAGCCGCTAAGTGACAAAGCTCTTTCTAAATAAAGATTTAAAAAAAATAAAAAATATCCCAATAGCAGTTGAAAAAACTGTACCATCATTTCCCGCTACACGCTCACAGTGCGGCCACACGAGAAGGCGTTCGCAATGCTGGGTAATGTTAATAGCGGATCTGAATTCAACCGGCGATCGCTTTACGGCTTACTGAATATCCATTTCAGCCGTATTACTGTATTTAACGGATCGATAATAACATTGTTATGTTCGTATGTGGCTTGTTGATTTAACTTTATCATGTTACCTTGTGTTTTGGTCACTTCTGTTAATATTCATGTTTATAAGCAGTGATTAACAGCTGAATATTATTAATTACTGTTAATATTTATTTAAATATACAAACAACTATACTGTTTCCATTTTACTTTTGACGTTTGCTCGTATGTCAAGGCGAGACCATAAGAGATTCACAAGACCACGTTCACCACTGTGATTTCGCCCGTTCCACTTGCTTGTAGGCGTTTTTTTTTTAACAACTCTAAGGACTCGGGTTCAGTACCCTTTTTTTACAACTTAATTTTAAAAAGTTTTTAGATACACGCTTATTGGTTATTTTTGGTTTTGTGTGTGAAATTTATTCAACTATATTTGTTGTGTGGTGTACCTTACGAATAACTTATTTTATTAATTTATTCTAATCTTAATACTAAACTTGTACTAATGTAGAGTATATCTGTTACATGCTGGTGTTGTGAGGAAGTGCATGTGCAGTGTATGCCTTATGTCTATACCTATATATAGATATAAGGCACACACTATGCTTGCGGGCGTTACAATCATAAACTCTAGTGGAACGGATTATGGAGTGTTTATGTTATTAACTACGAAATACACAAATGTCATTGGTTGATTTGAAAATCGCGCCTTTTTCAATGTCAATCGATAGAGATAATTAATGCTCTGTGGTCAACGCCTACTTCGAACCAGCTCTTGACATGGGTCGTTGTGAGTGCTGCGTGATCGAAAATAATGACATCATTAGTGACACTTTCGCCACGACCATAACAACCGTGGTCGCCATGTGGAATGGCAGACGGACCGTTTTGGGCGTTGTGAGATACTAAAGGAACGCGCCCCAAGTTACATATTTCTTGACAGTAATGTCCACATGAAACAAATTACATAATTGTGTGCTTTATTGTTGTGGGTGACGTAATAGTGATGTTCTGTGAGTCACATAACGCACAGACTATATTGTACCATCGACACTATACGTAAATAAATCGAAAATGATAAATTTGTATATAAAAATGATCAACTTTGAAGAAAAATAATAGCGCAATTATTATAAGTGGTGTTTTATTGTTCTTATTTAATATGTGTAAAATATTGTTACGAGTTATGGGACTTGAATTAAAATACCGTTGGAATTATTATAGAGTTTATTAGAACTATACAAACACGTATAACACAGGTACAAATATAACCGAACATAACAAATCCAAATATAATGCAGAAGGTCGTAATTCAATAAAACGCGCAAAGTCCGTCACTTATTACATTCCCGAGATTGTAGTACACGAGTCGCGCTTCGCTCGTGGTTCTCGCTCGACTGCCTTCCTCTCTCCATCAGGCCATCGTTTTATCCTGCACAAGTGAAATATGCTCGCCCGTCCACGTGGACCGAATTTCCTAGAATTAGCTTGTACTTTTAAAATACGTAACACCTGCACTAATGATTACAATACAACAATAGGCTCTAGAAACGAATGCCAATAAATAAGTAAACAAAAGAAGACGATTATAAAGAATTACAATAGTTTCAATGTTATTAGTTCAAATGCCGACGGGTAATAAATGTGCTTCTAAAAATATGTAAGGAGAATTTGTCTTTGTCGGCGCTTAGGTTGTAACAATATGTTCATTGAAATGTGAGTATATTTATTATTTGATATAGTATTTTAGCAAAAATATATAGATAAGTTAAATTGATTAAAACTTATTTATAAATTAAATCGATTTTTATAATAGTCGGTAACGCATCAGGACATTACTAATTGATATGTCATCGAACTGTCAAAAGTAAATAGTATAACAATGGTATATATCCAAATGTAGTAGTAAAGCTTTGTGGCGAAACAAACCTTTTCGACCACTTATATTTTTACAATTTTATAAGGTTATGAATTGACAATTATCACATGACTGTCAAACCATAGAGTAGATTAATATTGTTATGACTTGCAGAACTCGAATTAAAAAGCCGTTGGAAGTATTATAGAATTTACTGGACATATACAAACACGTATAACACAGGTACAAATATAACTGTACACAACCAGTCCAAACGTAATGCACGATTCAATCACACGCGCTATGTCCGTCATTAACGTCTTGCTTCACTTGTGGCTATCGCTAGACTGCCGATCTCTCCATTGGGCTATTGCTTTATACTGCACCGATACAATATGGCTGCCCGACTACGTAGACCAAATTTCTTAGAATCAGTTCGACACACCTGGCTAATGACTGCCATAAAAGATTACAATACACAATGGGCTGTTTTCTAATTACAATTTTTAAACACAAAGTAAACAAAAGAAGACCAAATGCGGAAAGGTAATAAAGTGTGCTTTTATGGTATGCAGGTGTGAATCTACTTTTGTCGGCATGTAGGTAGTAACAATATAATAGAGACAAACAGTGAGAAGAGTCGTCATAAAAATGGTTATTTATGTCTGTTAAGCGTGGACTGTATCGTTCATAGATTACAAAAATTGGTTTAAAGGCGAAAGAAAAAAGTCTAATGGAATTGAATTACCTTTGTGTCCCGAGGTGGACGAAACAAAGGTTGGGGTTCTAGTTCCCGCGGAATTTATACGCTGGCCAGTCTTATTACAACTCTTCCTTGTTAGGGATGTGCCGCTCTGGCACACCCCAGCTGGACTTGTGACTATTAGAAGCTCGAAAATGATAGCCACAAAAGGTACAGCACAATTGTTCGATACGAAAAACACTAACAATCCAACAGTTTTTGGCGGGAACTGAGAGAAACGTTTTGCTGTGCAGTTTTATTTTCCAAAAAATGTGTAAAACCACTCTAAAATTAACAATATTTATATATATTGATAGTTTTTGAGTAGTATTTGTGTGTTTTTGTGAGAAATATGAACTGTATAGTCAAATGTGGCCTTTCGAATTTTCACAAGAACCTACAATACAACTGCGCTACTACACGAAGACTTTACATCAGAATTGGCTGTATGGTCTAAAGATTCCTTTGCCTGCCTTTGTGGCGAATTCTATTACTACTAATAATGCAACACTACTGTACGGCACGAAAATTAGTTTGTAACTGTTTTTATGATTTGAATTTAAGTGGAAACTATCGGTTGGTCATAGACACCACGATCGTGGATATTTAATAGGACCGTGGCGTTACAAACGAAAATTATTTGACCATAATTCCTTAACAATTTAAATCCTATTTAATCTTATTATTTATAAGCTATTGATCTTTTCGATCATATAAATACAATACAGAAAATTATGTATTATTGTAATGTACGAGTTATTTATTTCCTTCTTCAACATATTACTTCGAATCCTTTGTTGTGCAGGCTGTTTGCCTTTGAAACTCTTTGCCCATAGTTGTCAGTAAAGCTAAATCACTTGCCATAATAAAAAAAAACCTCTACCTTTGTTTACAATGAAGTAAACATTATTCTATTCTTCTTAACTTTGCTGTTTACTGTAAAGCGACCTCTTCCAGGTAACTTAGCTTACTAGCTAGCCTAGCTTACTTAACTAATCTGGCGTTGTAAGCGGAGCAGAAATGTTATTATTTCTTATACAGTTATCTTTCTACTATATTCTTTACATCTTAATTATTTGGCTTGGTTACCATTCGATATCATTAATACCATTATGTCCTTTCAGTTTTGCACTTTTCAATCCAATTGATTCAATTAGGTTGAGTTATCTAATATTAGTGTTGCGGACAGAATCATCTCCCTGACCTCTCCTTCGAAACTACTATACCTTCGCGCCCCGCTCACCGCGCATATGTAGCTTGCTCGATTAGCAGCTAAGCGTCTGATTAAAAGTAGTACCTGAGTGAGTGTGGTGTGAGCCATCGGCCGCCCAATCTCTCCGCGTCCCCACGAGGGACGCCAGGAGACGTAGCCCCTCTCCCATAGGATAGACTAGGCGTGTTGTTGGGAAGTTTCTTACGCCGTTTCTTCTATCCCAGTCACAACACGTTGCGAAATGGCAGTAAGATAGTGTAGGCCGCCTCCAACCACCGATCCGGTCCGCCGGGAGGTCCTCCCCCTCGGGCTTCATATTACCCGTCAACCGTTCTCAATTAGTGCATTGTGGCGCCCTATGGTGTGCACCATTAGATTCAACCCCCTCTCATGGCAACAGTCCAGCTGAGGTAAAGCCCCCTAGGGAGCTCCCTCGAGCAAGTTACAAGTTGTAAGGTCTTCGAATCAACAACATAAAGTCAAGTCCAATAAAAAAAAAATCGGCCGCCACACATGGCTACCTAAAGCCCGATATGGCCATCAGATGCCGCGGACTGGCCATGCCGTAGACAGAGTCAACGCGATTCCCGCGATGGCCACCGAACACCGCAGATTGGCCGACGCGAGCCGCCAACATCCCTTATTATAGGCGGCTCCTGTACCTCATTTTTTTTTATAACCCGGTGTTTTCCGTCTTGGGTTAAGACAGAGCTAATCTTTTCTATTTATTATTGCTATTCATAGGTTTCATTTTTTTCCTATCTCTTAGCTACTTATGCTTATATATTCGCCTACAATGGACGGTCTTATCGCTAAGAAGCGATCTCTTCCAGACAACCCGTGACAGGAATAAAACAGATTATATTGGTCAAAGGTGGTATACATAAATATTAGAGGATATGAAGTTACTTACATAATAATATATTTTATTCATTTATCCTGTCCTTAATCTATATTAAAAATTATTAGAGTTTTTAATTGAGTCTGTGCTCGAGTTAAATAAGCAATTTCAGCCATTTACGAATAAATAAACTTATGCACAGAAAAATATAAAAACCCTAAAAATATAAGACAACTTTTAGAAGCGCTTAAATAGAAAAAAAGTTACAAGAACGCAAATAAATTCACTTAAACTGAAAGAAAACCACAAACGCGGGGCGGCATAACGGAAAGGAAAGTATCGCAGGGAAATTTGTAAAAGTTGGGAAAAACAATTTACCTTGGGCTGGCTTGCACCTTGGAAAAAGGAGCAAACAAATCGAACTAACTTTTGTAAACTATCGACGAGGTGTCTCAGCGGCAGACGGTCGGAGACACTGAATTTATTTCCTTAAACAAATCTTTCAATCAGAAGTTTGTTTGTATTCTGTTTTTTGGAGGTCTGTTGACATTTTGGTATACATGAAAACCATATACCAATCTTAACAAATTAGTCATACAGAAGTTTTTTTTTCATTTTAGTTAATTTTTGAATAGAGTTTTTTCGTACATTTCCTATATCTATACATATAATAAAATTGTAGAGGTAAAATTTCTGTACTGTAACTACTGGTACTGTTAAAAACTGAGTCGGGGGGATGCAAGAAGTGAAATAGAACTAATTTAGATTTTTTTCAAATTTTTTGTTTCTCTGTTTGTCTGTCTGTTTGTACCGGCTAATCTAAGCAACGACTGGACCGATTTAAATGAAATTTTGTATGGTGGTAGCTTATATCCCTGGTCAACATATAGGATACTTTTGATCCCGAAAAATTAAAGTGTTCCCGTGGGATAGTTAAAAAACCGCACCACGCGGACGAAGTCGCGGGCATCAGCTAGTATTTAATAAAACTCCGTTTTAACGGTTTTAGGCGGGGTATTTTATACCCTTTTTTCCGACGTTTCGGCTACTTTTCAGAAGCCGTGATCATTTCAAGCTACAACATGTTGCGATGTGGTGGTAAATTAGATTAGGCACCAATAGAATAAATAATAACCATAAACAAAAATTAAAACTAAATAATTGAAATTAACTAGTTGGCGATAGGCTAAATAGATTTTTTTACATTACTCGTTGACACTTGACAACTTTGTCTTTCGTGATCACGGTTAGTGAAAAGTGGCCGAAAACTGAAATGAAAACTGTTAAAACGTAATTTTATTATTTATTATAGAAATAAAAAGGATAATAAACATAAAAAAATGAAAAATAACACCATCGTGTCTGTCAGGAGAAGGAGAAAATTAAAAAAAAAGCTTATAACATGAAGCAACAACACACGGACAATCTCAAATTTCCATTCATATGTATACGCATTGATTTAAGGTGGGTAATGGTCTGTAAATTGGTTAGATAATACAACTATACATACAAACACGAAGGGTCAGCAATCTGAATGCATTGAGCATATCATAATACATACTCAGTGTTACGGAAATGCAAAATCAAGTTGGTGTGCATGTTGGCGCGTCTAATGCCCACCCAATAACCACTTAATCCGACTGATTGACTACATTCCCGGTGTATTGTGTTCCTTTAACATTAGTTATTGTGTTACGTTAACATTAGTAATTGTGTTACGTTAACACTAGTTATTGTGTTACGTTAACATTAGTTATTGTGTTACGTTAACACTAGTTATTGTGTTACGTTAACATTAGTTATTGTGTTACGTTAACATTAGTTTTATCAAACTAGGGAACGATAATCGTCATATAAAAAACGTAACTCGTAACAAACTGTAATCATAGTAGCCAGAGATTGGAACCTGGAGAAAAGTCAAACCGGTTATAGCAGCATATACGGCATCCTGGAGGGAATAATAGTTGATAAAGAGTGCCCACTGCTTTGATCATTGGTTATTAGGACCAAATCAGTGTTAGAGTCTGGCCAGCGAGTCGTGTCACAAGCTATTTATTCAGATTCTTCATATGGCAACACTTATAGGTCAGGCAACGAAGACAACAAAAATACTAAAAAAGGGAAATAAGTGTATGGAAAATAGAACATTTTGTCCAAAAACAACCCTTTCAAGTTCGAATTCAAATTCAAAAGTTTTATTCATATTAAGTTCCACTGGAGAACACTTTTTGAAGGTCATATATGGATGCTGATAAGCAATAATGTGTTAACCCTCATAAACTTGGTTTTGAGAAAATGGCGTCTTAAGATGTTAAACCAATTCTTATAAAGTTTGCTTGAAAAAATATGTGCCTACTATTCTTTTCTTTGTTTAATAAAAAGAATAATGGATTAGAAATAGATTACTATTACAAAAAGACAACAAGGTAGTATATTCTTCCAAAAAAATGAGGTAATTGCATATTGCAAAATATGGAACACACTGTAATATTCGAAACATCAAATTAAGGAACATAACACTGTTTTGCTAAATGCCAGCCAGTACCAGGATTGAATGACAATGAATGCATGTTGAGGAACATAAATGGATATTGATAAATGCATGTTATCACTTATATAGTTTGGCAAATTGTTTTAAGTAAAACTCTTAAGATATTAAGTTAAACAAGTCATCCTTCAAATGTAATAAGAAACAGAATTGAATATTATATATTTTTCTTCTTCTTTCAAGAAATATATCATATTATATTATATATATTTATATACATATTATTATAGTTACCTACTTATATTATATGTCAACAATATTTTTTCTTAATATTTTGTTACTTAATTTGTCTGAGATATTATAAAATCACGTTTCACGTTCTTCATCTATAGCATTTTTGCCTCCAGATTTAACACCCCTTTTATCATCAATAAGCGCCTGCTCTCTAAATTTGTTAAGGGCTACATCAATTCTAGATTGACTAATGCCAAGAGTAATTAAAAAAAATTTTTTACAGGTTGGAGTATTACAAATTTTGTATTTTCTACTAAAAGCTCACTTGGAATGTATAGAATAGGATCTGTTTTTTTTTAACTTCAATAACGCTACCCTGTAATATCGTGCACCTAGCTTCGTAAGAACCGGAACTCCAGAATTTTTCAAATTCCTTTTTACGTTGATCTATAGATATCTTCTCCGTACACTTCAAAGGACATCTACAATCGCTACTGTTAAACTCCTTCGCACAAACCTTTTTTCCTTTCGCACTAAAGTAATCCTCATTGTTATTTGCTTTCTTTTTTCTTATGCTGCTGTTCTGGTCGTCAAATTTTCTCTTGCGTCCTTTTTTAGGTCTGCCATTGTATGATGATGACGGCTGCTCAGAATCATCGTTGTTGATTTCGGGTATATAATCAGGGTCTTCAGTGTTGACACAATTATTCTCATTAGTGGAATTTATAATATTAACAGTGGCTTCTACATGTTCTTCATCAATAATTGGGCGAGCGTGACTTTCTTCAATAGGACTAGAAATATTTTCATTCAGATTCTTACCAGCAATTGCATTTGTGCTATTTTCATTATTTGTATCAGCTAATATCTCAAGTGGTTCATTTTTATCTTCTTCACTAACTTTGGAAGATTTTTCTCTGTAAAAATCTGTAACTATTTGGGTTTGGTCCTTATTATTATTTAGTTCATCGTTTACAAACTGCAGTCTTCTTTCATCAATGGACGAGAATAAAAGATTGATTGCATCTGATGAGGTTGAGGGAATTAATTCCGTATCGTTAGGCACAGGTAAAATCTTTATGTTTGAATGACCCAGTAATTCAATAATTACTGGTGTAATTCTCTCCAATGAAAAATTATCTGGTAGTTCCTCATAAGTAAACGGACTATTACACCTAGTATTTTGTAATCCGACAGAATTGTGTAAATCTAGATCAGTACTTCTATCAAATGCATGGATATCTTGAGGTTTATTTGAGCCGGCAGGTTCATCATTTTCATTAAAAACTTCTTTTGTACTAGATTTCGCAAGATTGACCAGTAATTTTCCCCTTGATCTTGGCGGTGACATCAGATCTCTATAATAAAATAGAAATACACTTTGATTGGGATTATCAGATCTACGAATAAGAAAGGATTTTTCAATACAATATCAAGATACTTAACATATAAACTATCTCTCATAAAAAGCTAGACAGCATTCAGTAATAATATGTCGAGCACTTTAAAGTGTACTGTAAGCTTCGTTAAATGCCCTTTCATTGTTTAGCAACAATGTGATATGCTGTATAGTACGACATACTGTATTGTGTTGTGTTTAGTAATAATGAGTTAAGTGATTTATCGTATTTATTTGTGACCAAAAGTTACAGTATATCAAACTGATCGGACCAAATTATATTATTTTAGCATAAAAAAGAACTTTAAAGTTGACATATAGCTACACAATTATTTAATTAACGATTCCTTGTCTAATTTAAACCGGCAACATAATCTATAAACGAATTACACATGAAAATCTTAATATAACAATAATTACAGACTTACCTTGATGACTCCAACATGGATTGCTTACAGTTCACTAAAACATGGGCTTATTGAAGTAATTTAGTACTTGAAATGGGGACATAACTTTAGAATTTTATTATTTAAGAAGAGCACGTCGTTTGGCGCGGCGCAAAAACGCTGACCGACATTTAGCAACACTGTGTCAAGCCTCATAACATATTTTTCGTGACGACAAATGTCACTATTTTGAATTTCGACGATGTTAAGGAACTTAAAGGATTATTGATAAATATTGTACACGTGATTTACGATTTATTTTATGATATAAGTCCATTTTTTACGTACTTTTATGTTTTGGATGACTTGAAACATTTTTGTAGAATGTTAAATACGTGATGCATTATAAAAATATATCAAAACCTTTGAATTTGACTTTTTGTGGGTTAACACATTATTGCTTATCAGCATCCATATATAAGTTAAAATTTAATTTTAGTTCATATTCTATGTACACCGCTTCGCAACGTGTTATTATTGCTGTTAAGGAGAAGAAGCAGTAAGAAACTCCCCAACAATACGTCTAGCTAAAAATTGTTCTTCTTTATATTTCTTATTCTATTTATATCTCAAGTTCTTTTTTTTATAAGTTTTATACAGAAGTATGTTACAAAATTACTTTTCGATGAATTAATGGAGTTGTAGCGAACAGTGCATGCTCAGTAAGACGAAGACACAGTAAGAGGAAACAAGAATATTATTATTGTTATAATAATGACGAGACGTACTAAAAGTTTGTACTGCAACATATCTCCGTATATCCTTACATGTTTGGCAAAATTAAAACCTTATACAGACGATTGTATAAGAGGCTGGAACGAGCTGCTATGTAAATGAAGTTTTATCATTTAAATATTCTTCAATAGTGTAATATCCGTGTATATATAAGTAATATACTTTTTAATTTTGTTTTGAATTTAGTGAAAGGCAGATCTAACATTTCACTCGGAATCTTATTGAAGAAGCGTATACCAACTCCAAAGAAAGAGGACAATACTTTTTGTAATCTACAACATGGCAATATCAGTCTATTACAGTGCTTGGTGGTGAGCTAGCAAACTACTCTATGATTTGGTATAATAATACAGATGTGTTGATTTTTTCATAATCAGCCGATTCGATTCCTGACAAGAGTAATTGATTTTTCAAAATCTAATGAATTCACTTTAGTTTCCATAAAAATCAGCTTCGAGACTCCTTTGAGTATTTTTCGCTGTTTCGTATAGTTTAGGATTTGGCCCTCAAGGCCCATTTGAAAAATTCTGCCTGAATATGGTCCAAGTAAGAAAGTAAGAAAAAAATTATTTGAAGAAATAGCGACGTAATTACATTGCTAAGGTGTATCTTAAAAATAAAAACATATTTTGAGAATTTGTACGCCGCATTTTCAGCAAACAAGGTTCGCACTCAGCTTATTGCTGCGCCGCCATAATATCCAACACAACGATGATTTTCAGTGCAAACCTTCCTTTTGGCGTAATACTAAAACGACCCGAATATTTTAATGAGTTTAATTTAAAAACTAAAATTTAATTTGTAAATAATAATATTGTTACAACCTGAACGCCGACAAAAGAATTGGACAAAAATTTGGACTTCTTTTGTTTACTTTGTGTGTTAAAATTTGTGATTAGAAAAACAGCTCATTGTGTATTGTAATCTTTTATGGTAGCCATTAGCCAGGTGTGGTTCTAGGAAATTCAGTCCACGCGGCCGAGCAGACATATTGCATTTATACAGTATAAAACAATGCCCCGATTGAGAGATGAGGTAGTCGAGCGATAACCACAAGCGAAGCAAGACTTGTGTACATTCGGTAATCTATTTAGTGACGGACTCTGCGCGTGTATTTGAATTACGATCTCCTGCATTACGTTTGGACTTATTGCGTTCGGTTATATTTGTACCTATGTTATACGTGTTTGTGTGGTTCTAATAAACTCTATGATAATTCCAACGGCATTTTAATTCGAATCCTGCAACTCGTAACAATATAGAATAAACAGTATAAATATTTTGTTAACTTTATGATTTAAATAAAAATATAACTCATGCTTGTTGTTGTTTGTTAATCTTGTCAAGTATGTAGGAACTTTTCTTGAAATTTTTCCTCTACCTTTATACTCAATTAAACGGGATTTAACACCAAAAATCGTCATAATAAAATTACCTTTTAACGATTTTAAGCGTGGCATTTTGTTTCATTTTTATTTCGACATTTCGGCCACTTTTCAGTGGCCGTGATCACGAAAGACAAAGATGTCAAGTGTCAATGGGTATTGTTAAAGTTTTATTTAACCTACCGCCAACTTGTTCATTTTAATTATTTACTTCTAATTTTGTTTATGGTATGGTTATTTACTCTATGGGAGCCTAATCTGATTTATTATCGGTTATAACCAAAGTCGTGGTAGCGTAATGGCTAGCGCATGCGTCCCTGACTCAAAGAGCGCAGGTTCGATCCTGGCACCGGAACGCATGCACCACTTGGTCAGTTTTCTGAACTAACATATTGTTACAATTCCCACGTGCTAACAACGGTGAACGAGATAACCGATGTGTCAAACATGCCGAGCCGCCTTGGACAAGCCTGGCGGGTGTACTGTCTGTTCCCCCTACAATGGGAGGCCCGAGCCTAGCAGTGGGACATTTATGGGCTGATATTATATTTTATACTATTACGTATAACCAATTATAAGCGGTAAATTTTAAAACGATTCCAAGCCTTGTTCCAAAATCGCCTATTTCTACATCAGAAGAAAGATGACGAGTCATTTAAATAACAGCAGAGAATTATTATAATCCAGCTACCAACATCATAAAACGAATTATGACGTTTCAATCCGAAACAAAAAGACATAACAATACTCATTAAACTCTTCAGATTATGCTAATATATATCAAAGGCGAATAACAATGAGCAAATGAACACCAAAACGGCAGCACTCCGTAATCCTCAAGAAGATAACATCCATAGGATTAACAAACATAACACGAAAATTATCAAAGTAAAAATGAACTGTAATGCTATCATAATAAGACGTAAAGTGACTGCAAAGTTATAATGGCATGACCAATGTAACAAAGCCATGGAAAATTTCATTTGTTGAAAACAATTTTAGGCTTGTTGTATACGACGAACAAATATCTATGATATTATAAAATTCTAAATATGTCGTGTCTGTACATTGATGCTATTGTAGAAGATGCTGGCTCAGGTGAGTGGTGACCAAGAGGTTCGGGAAAATAAACGATTTTTTGTAGTTTAAAAACCGCACTGCGTTTGTGAATATAAGGGAGTTCACCTGAACGGGGTGGAGCGTGTATTGCGTTATATGCTCAAGGCGCGGTACTACGTTTATTACATGTAAGTATTTATTTATATATGATAATTCTTTTAGGGTGCAGGCTGTCAAACTTTCGAATATGCTGCCTCTTACTGGCAGAGAGGCCAAATCATTACCAATATTTAGAAATTTGCTCAAAAAACACTATTTGTCCACAAATAGCTATGTTTGATTAACCGATTATAATCATGCTAATACATTTATTATAATAACTTATGTATTATTGTATATATGTATGTATTTGTATATACATTTCTTAAACTAGTTTGACTATTTATGTATCTATTGCCTTTTTCCTGCACCACCTATATCGCCTGATTCAAATTTTTTTCATTTAGGTTGCCTGGAATAGATCGCTTTGAGCGATAAGGCCGCCTGTTATACTGCCTAGAAAAATATTGTAAATATGGTCTGTTTTTGTAATTATATATTTTGATGTGCAATAAAGTGTTATCTCTCTCTGTTATATCTATATAATCACGCTACTAAATTACATTATTACAGCTATTAAAAAAAAAACCAACTGGAATAGACTATATAAACGACGGAGAACACGACACAATTTTTTTTATTTCTTGCCTGTTTGTTTGGGATTTACGTAAAAACTACTGGGTCGATTCTTACACTTTAAATCAGCGTTACTTTTCACCGTCGGTATCCCGCGGGGAATTTTTGAGGGAATTATTTAAATGGTCAGATTAAAAAAAACCAAATCCAATGTGATTTCTTCACTGATCGATATAAAATTTTATGTAACAAAATGTGTGGTTTTGTATACAGGGAATCCTGAGCGAATTTTCCCAGGAGTGGTTTGTAGTTGTTTGAAATTTCGAACAATAATAGATGAGTCTAGGCCTGTGAGTAACAACAATAGCCTCGCTGAAAGATCTTCCTTTGAGCCTAAGGAGCATTCCATCTCGCTCCCCCACCTAGTCGGGACATCCCTAAGATTTAAGTAAAACGTATAACTAATATAATTGTGTGTGTATGTATTGGACTGTGTTATCTTGAAATAAATAAATTATATTATTATTGTAGTCCGACACAGCACTTATTTTTAGGGCCCACCTCCTAAAACACAAATGTCATGCGACTTACGTAAAATCAAATGTCCAGCAAATGTGCCCGCATTCCTATTATCGTATAAAAATTGCGTCCTCCGCGATTTTCCTAAGCTTAGGTGTCAATAGAAACTGGTCGTTGCCTTCGAATAGACTTCAAAACAAAAGCGCGAGTAAGAAAATCCCGCCCGGGACGCGTACCTTGCATTTGGTGTACCGAATTATGGGAGTTTCATTCAGCTTGCGGACTGAGTGCGAAGGACAAGCATGTCATAAGACAAAAGTATTACAAATTGGAGGAGCTAAATATTTGAAGTGGGGCTTCGTCTGGGTTAGTGCTGAAGGTACAGGCGGTTTCACGCAGATATGGCAATTGGTTTATGCGGTATGTAACGGACACAACGTTCAAAGGTGCGAAGGATAATAAAAACAAGTAGACCGAGATCCGACTGCAAGAATACTACGTGCATGTGTTATTTAATTAAAATCTAGTTTTTATATATAGTTATATAGGTATATAAGGAAACATATATATATAGCTATATATAAATCTAGATTTTAATAACTATATAATTTTAGTCTTTAAGTTCATTTTTGTATTGGTGTATAATAAAGTGTTATCTATCTATCTATCAACAAATAATAAATAAAATAAATAAAAAATAAATTGAACACTCCTGCGCATAACTCAACTTTTTACAACAATTCTTTTACTGTTACATTAATATAACAACAATAATGTTACGAGCTACAGGACTCGATTTAAAAATGCCGTTGGAACTAATATAGAATTTATTAGAACTGTACAAACACGTATAAAACAAATACAAATAAAACTGGATGCAACCAGTTCACACTGCACGATTCAATGCAATTCGACACGCGTAAAGTCCGTCGTCTATATCGCTAATCGAGAGTACTACAAACGTCTTACTCGTCTCGTAGTCATCGCTTGACTCCCTCCATTTGGGCATCGTCTTATACTAACTACACAGTACAAAAAAATTGACCACGCGCACTGAGTTTCCGAAAAATAGTAATTTGCACACCTGCGAACGGATAACGAAGTCGAAAACAATAACAATAGGGATTAGTTCGACGCTAATGATGGTCATAAAACAAGTAGGAAAACAATAGCATGTTTTTCTTAATTACAAATTCTAAACATAAAAGAATTAAGATTATTTTAATTAATTCAAATATCTTTATTTATATTAAGTTGTTGTGTTTATTAATTTCATGAGAATAGAGAATAGTAACGGCACTTTTAATTTGATTTAACATACCAAGTAGTTATTTATTTATATTTTTTATAAGTCGTTGCTTTAAACTTTCAATCAACGTATTATTATTTAAAACTACATTTTAACAGTTTGAAATTCAGTATTTTATTTGATTTTTATTTTTTCCGTGATCATGGAAGAGAAAGATGTCAAGTGGCAATGTGTAATGTTAAAGCTCTTATTTAGCCTACTAACCAGCAAATCCGGTAAATGTAACTTTAATTATACGTGACAATATTAGTGATAAGAAACGTGCTGTAACCAACATATTGCCAACTCCAATGTATCGTACTGGCCTTGCAAAACGGTAGCAATGCTATGTCTGTGGCACTATGTAATAAGATAAATACACAGATCATGAACTCAGAACTCACTAGTTACTAGTTCACTAGTCGGGAAGTTAAAATTAAACTAAAAAACTGTTCACTTACCCTTTACTATGCTACCACCGAAGGACTATTTTAATCTATTTATCTTAATAGAAACTGTAGAGTACATACATAATTTCACACATGCACAACACACACTCACACATGCACAAAACACACACATACATACGACTTGCGCGCGGGTGTGCCTTACGCCCATCCACACGCTTACTCGCTAGATATAAACACTCTGTTACCGATTTGTATTTTTTGTGTCTAAAACTACATACTAATGTGAGAGGGCACTGATTCCCGAAATACAGGGTTCATGCCTAACTCGGCAGTAAGGGACTTCTATAAGTTATTGTATCAGATTTTTCGGCAATAAAGATTTATTATTTTTCGGAAAGGTAATCTTTTCTTAGCACTTTGGCTAGTTTGAACCACATCCACGGGCCTAAACCGAGTGAATGCAGCGTGTACTGAGGAAAATTTATGTTGACAGTATGTTATTATGAGGGGCAATTTCGTTTTCGTCTCTCTACAAGAATTTTCTGACTATTCTACATGTATTTAAGATTGCGGCTTTTTGGAGTGTTATGTAGAGGGTTTCTTTGAGGTCCAATAGTTTTAGGCTATGGAGAAGATGGTTGGGAATAACGCCTGTTGTGGAGAGAACTATGGGTACTATGTATACTTTTTCCTGACGCCAAATTCTGCTCACTTCATCTTTGAGTTCTGCGTACTTGCTTATTTTTTCAGTTCTTGTTTTTTGTATGTTGTGTGTGTTAGGAACAGCAATGTCAATGATTTTGTTAATTTTGTCCTGTAAAGTGATATCTGGTCTATTGTAGTAAATTGTCTTATCGGTGAGAATGGTGCGGTCGTAGTAGAGCTTGTGTGTAGTGTTTTCTAGAATGGTTTGTGGATATATTTGTAATATGGAGTGTTTGTGTCTTGTATGTGTGTATATTTGAATGCAAGATTTTGATGAATGATATTTGATACTTGATTGTGTCTGTGTGTATAGTCTGTTTGTGTAAGGGTAGTGCATGCTCCTGTTATGTGTTGAATGGTTTCTGGTTGTGTGTGACATTTGCAACACTTATCGTTTGTTATTGTAGGGTCTTGAACTATATATTTTCTGTAATTTTTTGTGTTAATAATCTGGTCCTGTATTGCTATCATAAATTATATTATTATAATTATGTGTGTTGCTAGTCGCGAAAGCTTAAGGAAATACATGTTTTTTGAACTTAAATGAGTCATAAATCAAGTCTTTTTCAATTTATTAAAGTCATAAAATTGACGAGAATAGATTATATTTGAGAAATATTCTTTTTGAAAAAAGAAACGATATTACCACATCCAGTCGTTTCATATATTCATGTTTTGGATAAAGGAATTTAGCCAGTTTTATTTTAACAAAGCGTGCAAAAGAAGCTTAGTGGTGGATTGTCAGACAGTGCTAGGATACCGCGTGGGCGTGCGGTCCCACCGCTGGGAGCTTTGTCCCACATAGAAGCATTGGGCAAGAGTTTAATGCATTTTGACATTTTATTTGGTTTAGCGAAACTGTGACATCTACTGGAGCAATATACATACAAGCATGTTACAATATAGACAAGCATGAGTTATATTTAACTATTTAAATCATAAAGTTAACAAAATATTTATACTGTTTATTCTATGTAAGTAGTGTTACGACCTAGGTGCTGACAAAGACAAATTCACACCTGCAGTTCTGTAGAAACACATTTTATTATCTTTTCGGCATTTGGACTTCTTTTGTTTAATTTGTGTTTAAAATTTGTGATTAAAAAAACAGCCCATTGTGTATTACAATCTTTTACGGCCTATTGTTGTATTGTGATCACTGTCAGGTGTCTCGGATTTAAAAGTACAAACTGATTGTAAGAAATCCGGTCCACGCGGTCGGGCAGACATATTGCATATATGCAGTATAAAGCAATGCCCCAATGGAGAGATGAGCAGTCGAGCGATAACCATGAACGAAGCAAGACTTGTGTACATTCGGTAATCAATTTAGTGACGGACTTTACGCGTGTATTTAAATTACGGTCTTCTGCTTTACGTTTGAACTTATTACGTTCGGTTATATTTGTACCTGTGTTATACCATGTTTGTATAGTTCTAATAAACTTTCCAGTAATTCTAACAGCATTTTTAATTCGAGTCTCACAACTCGTAACAGTATATATTATATAATATATATAAAATAGCAGCCCGTAAATGTCCCACTGCTGGGCTCGGGCTTTCCACTATAGGGGAACGGACAGTATACCCGTCACGTTTGTCCAAGGCGGCTTGGCAGGTTTGACACATCGGTTATCTCGATGTGCAGGTTGCATCACGACGTTTTCCTTCACCGGTATTAGCACGTGGTAATTGTAACAATATGCACATTAGGTCAGAAAACTGCCTAAGTGGTGCATGCGTTCCGGCCAGGATCGAACCCGCGCCCTTTGTGTTTCGGACGCGTACGCTAGCCATTACGCTACCACGACTTATATACGAAACAGTATATATTATTATTTACAAATTAAATAGTTTTTTAATTAAATTCCCGAAATATTCGGGTCGTTTTAGTATTACGCCAAAAAGAAGGTTACATACATACATATTGTCACGCCTGTTTCTCATTTGGGGTAGGCAGAGACGATGGATCTCCACCTGCTACGATCCTGACAAACAATTTTCGCTTCATCAACTTTCATTAATATTTTCATACATACACGCTTATTTAAACTACTTTTCATCTGACCTTTCTTCAAAATATCTTCAATTTGATCCCTGTGAGTATGTCTGTCATATGAAGGGTACAGGCAAAGAACAGGGAATGTCTTAATGAATAGATTTTGAGAAAAACGCAATTAAAAGTTTAGAAGTATATATTTTTTATTGAGATCGGCGTACGCAGTAAGTTTTGCTTAAACCTAATTAAATGTTTATTTAATTAATATAACTGTGTAGTTATGATGGACGTTTTATTTATTAAAAATATATAAACAAAAATGAAATAAAACAACCTTGGAAGAACAGAAAATAAGGAATTGTACAATTCAGTCATCAGTATCTTTAGTTTTGGAATCATAATATTCTAATGATTCGTAAAACACCTATGCTTCTCTGGTACAAAATGGAATCAGACACATCAAGTCTTTATATTTAAGTTCACTTATGAGCAAATATTTTTATATAAAAGTTAGTGATTGGGAAATGAACTACCATAGACAAAGATTTGATTTCAATAGAGTACAGAAAAAATAAATTATGTGACATTCCCTGTACTTTGCCTGTAACCTTCATATACTTGTTTTGTGATTCTGCTTTCATTCATTCTCTCTACATGCCCAAACCACCTTAACATTCCTTTTTCAACCCTTGTCACTACATCTTCTTTCTAATCCACAACGCTCTCTTATCACTGTTTCTTATCATATCACTTACATTAACCTTACATATACTTAAAAGAAGGTTTGCATTACATTACAAACAGACACTTCAATTTTATTTATCTATATGTTTATAGATTTCTTTGCAAGTTAAACAATCACATATTGCTTTTAGCAGTATTCGAATTCTGCCATTCGTTTAAAATTCAAAAGCATATTTGCGCAAAGATTCTATTTCGATTCGAATTCGGACAGAGAGAATCAATGATTAACAAAATAAACAAAGTAGAACGGTGGCAGCGTACAGACGGACCGTAAGGCCGTTACTATTGTTACGTACATACTAGCACCTACCCGCGACTTCGTCGATGTAATATATATTTTAACAAAAAAACAGAACCGACTTCTAAAAACTACTATATCTTGCAAAGTTATTTCTTTTTATGTTTAACTTTTGTGAAATTATATATAAATTTATTTAAACATTAAACTACTAAAAATAAAACAATCCTATAAATAAAACTAACTTAAATATATATATATATATATATATATATATATATATATATATATATATATATATATATATATATATATATATATATATATACATATTTGTGCTGTTGGAGTGGAAATTTTAGGTCCGTGGGGCCCATCGGCAAAGGGTTTCTTCAAAGAAATTTGTAAGAAACTTTGATACCACCCGTGATCAGAATCAGCATCAGCATTGCCATACAGCGTGGCAATGCAGCCAGCCTTCTGGGCACGCTTCCCTCTGGCAGCGATTTGTTACATACTTTATATTAATTTATTTATAATTTCTTATTTTATTATTAGTTATTCCTTTAATTTAAATTTTATTTTTGTTTAGTGATTGTATTTTACTAGGACGTCAATAGGAGTTATAAAAAGTTTACATTATTATGTGAGCCGAGTTGTGTACGACGCATGGGTATATAAAATATATATACAATAGTAAAAAAATAAAAATCCTAAAGCCAGTTCAGCCCCACCAGATCACTGTCGCTGGCAGCATACCTCCCTGGATACAGAGGCTAATCCTTTGAGCGAGGTAAGCTCCAGCCTTCCGGTCTCCTGTTGTATCGACCAGACGATTTTTCATGTTTTGAAATAATTTGTGGGCACTTGGCCCTAATGGGTCGAAAGTTTTGTTTTACCTAATATCGACATCAACTTCATACAATAAAATAAGATAATGACGTTGAAATGTTCAAATTTAATACTTTAAGATGTTTTTAATAATTTTAATAATTCTTTTTTATTTATTTGACATGTATACTTACTGAAATTAAGTTGGGAACATTAGTGTTATAGCTTCAAGATATTTAGTTTAATGTAAATGACAAAACATACTGGAAACTTTATTATATTATGTAATACCTATTCATGTATATGCAAAAACATAGGGTATTTGCAAATAAAGATTGATTGAGCGATTGACAAGATATTGTAGAAAATATAATAGGTTGGGGAAAAAGTCTTCTCGCATATAGTATGTGTGAACTTGTAATAAAATCTCTTTGGCTATACCATTTGTATCTGGCTGGTTTTGGTATCATTAAAAAGTTTTAATTTTAAAGAAGACAATTCCAAATTCAAATTAGGAAAATGTGTGATTTTCATTTGTTTTTTTTACTGTTAAAATGAGTGAATCTAATGAAGAAATTCGATACACTTTAAAATTTTACTACAAAAAAGTTAAAAATGCAATACAAGCCGCGAAAAAACTTTGTGATTTTTATGGATCTAATGCAGTATCTGTGAGAGTAGCGCAAATTTGGTTTAAGCGTTTTCAGTCCGAAAATTTTGATATCAAAGATGCACGTCGCTCTGGTCGCCCTGTTACGGACAAAATTGATGCCATTTTTGAAAAACTGGAACATGATCGGCATATTAGTAGTTATGATGTAGCTGGAGAACTGGGAATTGACCACAAAACGGCTTTGGCGCATTGAAAAAAGCTGGGTACACAAAAAAAGCTCGATATTTGGGTGCCTCGTGAGCTCACTGAAAGAAACCTAATGAACCGTGTACTCATTTGTGATTCTTTATTACGACATAATGAAACCGAACCATTTTTGAAGAAGCTGATAACTGGTGATGAAAAATGGATCACGTACGACAAGAACGTGCGAAAAAGATCGTGGTCAAAGGCCGGTCAGGTTTCACAGACTGTGGCGAAACCCGGGTTAACTCGCAACAAGGTGATGCTGTGTGTATGGTGGAATTGGAAGGGCATTATTCATTATGACTTTTTACCGCCAGGCAGGACCATCGATTCTGAACTGTACTGCGAACAACTGATGCGATTAAAGCAAAAAGTTGAGAGAAAGCGGCCGGAATTAATCAACAGAAGGGGTGTGGTTTTTCACCGTGATAACGCTAAACCTCACACATCTTTAGCCACTCAGCAAAAATTACGATAGTTTGGCTGGGAGGTGTTAATGCATCCGCCGTATAGTCCTGACCTTGCACCTTCAGATTTTCACCTGTTTCGGTCTTTGCAGAATTCCTTAGGCAGTGTCAGGTTAACATCACGAGAGGACTGCCAAAACCACTTGTCGCAATTTTTTGATCAGAAGCCCTAAAATTTTTATAGCAATGGGATCCCTACCTACAAGATGGCAAAAAGTTATCCAACAAAATGGCACCTACATACTTTAGTCAAATGTAAATAAACTTTATAAAAAAACCCTTTGAATTTTTATATAAAATGCGAAGCAACTTTTTCCCCAACCTAATAGAATAGAATATACTTTATTGTACAATAAAAGTAATGAACGAATACACAAAAACAGTTTAGAATTAGATACAAATGGCGGTCTTATCGCTGACAGCGATCTCTTCCAGACAACCTTGGGTTGGAGAGAGAAATATGGCACAAAAACTAAGGCAGCGTTTGTTGCACAATATTTTAAAAATGTTAAATATTTTATATACTAATATTATTATATAAATACAGATTTATATACACATGATTAAATACATAAAAATACTATATATATATATATATATATATATATATATATATATATATATATATATATATATGTATATAAAATTCTCAATAAAACTAACTTTTAACGGTTTTAAGCGCAGTAATTTATTTGATTTTTGTTATTCCGACGTTTCGGCCACTTTTCAGTGGCCGTGATCACGGAAGACAAAGATGTCAAGTGTCAACGAGTAGTGTTAAAGTATTATTTAGCCTACCGCCAACTTGTTCATTTTAATTATTTAGTTTTAATTTTGTTTATGGTTATTATTTACTCTATGAGAGCCTAATCTAATTTACCTTTTAGTTAACTTAAGAAAATATTTTTAGTTTCTGTTGAAGTGGCTTTTGTTATTGTTAAAAAAAAAACTACTTTTTCGTTCGTACTATAGAGGCCATTCACAAATTTCGTCACATGAATTTCATGATTTTGTTTTGCCCCGTCCCCCGTCCTTGTCACAGCTGTGTGACGTCACGAAATTTAGGACCCCTCCCATCCCTTGTCACACTTCGTCGTGTGAAGTAATTTATGGCTGGTTTCCGTACTTGAATAGTTCTAGAAAAAAATATGGATCCACTTTGTACGTGCGTGTAATATTCTAGGATTCTCTCGATTTCCATGAGATCCATTCATCAGATCCTGACTTGGTGACAATCAGGGGACACAATTAATCGGTTCACAATTGACAGATGTATCGCGTAGCAAACATACAAACAAACATTATGTTGTGTGCAGTTCACTCGCAGTAGAAGTGAAACTTCAGAGAATATACTCACAGATAATTCTTCTCAAATTTTTATTAATGTAAATATAATGCCTTTAGTTTACATCCGTCAACATATTATAATTAAAAATAAAATTCTTAAGTATCACTTTTTAATTTTTCACTGTTTTAGTCTAAAAATATTATTATCAGTCTTATTTCGGTCCGAATTGGACCTATGTTTAATCATCGGTCTTATTGACTCTCTATGCTGCGTAATGTATAAAACTCGTATCTTATTCTCTTCGGGGATTAGACCTATTGATTTAGGTTTTTATCTCTTTTTAGTGTTGCTTTTTCGTTTCATCGAGGTTCAAATCACAACGATCCACGAGAAGTTTCACTTCAAAAGCAATATACAGTCGAATTGAGAACCTCCTTCTTTTAAAGTCTTCTAAAAAGTTTTACAAAGACTAAAGGCATGACCTTGGCAATATTATATCTTACCTGTAGTCAATATCAATGAATTATAAACAAAGCGATTTTATTCTTGTCATTTTAATTTTAAGTTAAGTTAATTTTAAGTTTCACACGCGCAGTGATTCTTAAAGTTTATCAAGGATGTCTTACCAACTCGTCGACAACTACAATATATATTTTGAAATCATCGACATATTTGCACTTTCCTTGGGTGCTTTTAAAAATATGTTATTAACGCCATTAAGGATCAGGCACTTTAATTTTCTGTCAGGTTTCTTTTTTCTTGTGTCTGTTATCTTTATCACCTCACATATATAATATGTATATAAGCGTGTTGCTGTGTGTGTATGTTTGTGTGTGTATATGTGATTGAGTGTGTGAGCGTGTGGGTGCGCGTGGGTGCGCGTGAGTTTTTGCATCTGATCCGTATTTTTTTTTAAGTATTGTACACTACCATCTTTTAGTTTGATAATGTAGTTGGATAAGCATTTATTATATAACTTTAGTGTATATCTGTTTATTATCCTAAATAAATAAAAATAAAATAAAAATGTCTCGCAGAATATAAAACAACAAATATTTGGTCGTAAATTGTTTGTTAGCATCGTATCTGATGGTGATCTATCGTCTCTGCTCACCTCAATAGGAAACAGACATGGCAATATGTATGTAATCCGTATATACAGTGTTTAGGCCTGTAGAAGATTATGCTGTATTCAATACAATCGAAGCGTAATGTCCACATTCGCGTGCAAATTGCCATGTCTAATGCGCGCTTAATATGCCATCAATTGCAGGAACGGTCTGTTATTATGCCTTATTATTGTCCTGATTAGTTTCCTATACCTGCTTGCACGTTATAAAGGCTTAAGATGACCATTTGACATGTAATTTTTTATTTCTATTCCGGTATTCTCGCATTAGTGACCATGTTCCAGTCTCCCTTAAGAGAGCAGCCTTTGGTGTTGCAAATGTCCATAGGCGATGATAACCGCTTTCCGTTAAGTGGGCCGTCTGCCTGTCTGCTGAACTCCTGCAATAAAAAAAAATCTAATTTAAATGTATCTAAGCGCTAACGAGTGTCCCTAGTGCCAGACGAGATGTGCGTCGAGCGGGGCGTCGCCTAATATAAGCATAATAAGTATATATAGTTATAAGGACTACAAATGGCTTACTTAACACAACATCTGCAAAAATGTTCATGTTTCAATCAAATGACTTTGACTTGACTACTGGTTTAAACCAGTTTGTGAACGGTGAACGCTGAGCGTGCACTCGGGCCCCGACGGACGCTTTGCCACTAAGGCCGTACACTAAACGACGCAGCGTTCTCACTGCGACGATGCAACGCTTTAATGAGGCCTCTCCCTTAGGCTAACTATTTCACGCCGCTATTCTGTGAGAGGGCTGTATCACACCGATCGAGACGGCCCTAAGAGCTATAATCAAGACAATGATTCCATCATAGGTCTACCACGTGTGACAGCAAACGTCTAGATACCTATGCAATGTGTGTGTTTAAACGTTGGACAATTATTTGTGTTATAATGTTGCGTTTCGAATTGCGAGCAAATGGTAGTGCCATCGTATACGGCTCCAAATCTATTGGAAGTGGGCAAAAACTGTACGTGGAAAAGGCGGTCGTGTCCCGCATGAACTCTTTCGTCCCCAATGCATTTTGTAAATACTTCCGAAGCCGCACAATACCCGGCCTTTACGTCGTTGCTCTACATTAGGCAGTGTTATAATTTAAGTCAATTTTTGATGTTGTGTATTATTATACATTTCACTCAGAGAATGTAAAGGAATATTTTTTTTAAACAATGAGAAGCTACTTTAAAATTTCTCATTCTCTTTTTTCTCCGTGTAGGAACGAAAAATAATATAATTCCCTGCAGCCGGGTGGGCTGTCGTAAGAGGCGACAAAACAACCCAGAGTCAGATGGTCGGGTATTTGCCCGTCTGGATGCCTACCACCCCTGATCTAGAGTATGCCGCTATAACAACCTTGAATTGTGTTCAGGCAGTAGTGGCCAGATTCGGAACGAGATAGGGAGAGAGGTACAAGTGCGCATGCGTCTCGCGGGCGCCGACGTCAGTCGGGAGCCCGGAGGTTGAAGTTGACGAAGTTGACGAAGTGAGTTTGCTCTGATTCCCGGGGCACTCTCAGGCACTTTTGCGCTAGGATTGGCGTTGGCGTAACTACGTTCTAAGTCTCATGCCTTTCCTACCATAAGCGCGGGGCACATGGGAGCAGGGTGGTTTTAGTGAGTTATTAGCCTTTGGGCATTTGTCCATGGGTTCGAGTCTCCACACAAGCCGGTCGCTTACTGTTTGGATTGCCCTCAGTGGAATGCCTCCATGATCGACAACGGTCTAATCCCTAGCAAGGGACCCGGTATGTATGAAAAGCATTTGCCCGGTCTGAAAAAAAAAATTGTAGCCAGATTCGAGGCTCCCTTTAGAGAGTGGTAGCACATTAGTAGCCCAATGGTGTTACAAATGTCCATAGGCTATGATAATCGCTTTCCATCAGGTGCCCGCCCACCTGCCTGTCTGCTGAACTCATGCAATAAAAAACAATTAACTAAAATACAAAAAATATATATAATAATAACTTCATAAAACTATAAATAGATTACACTAAAAAAATATAATACAAATAAAATGAACTTATAATATACACCTATATGGGTAAAATATAAAAATAAATATTTTATACAATATCATGAAGTCAGTGCCATGTAAAATAATAACAAATATTATTATTCTTCACATAGATATTTATAGTTAGCCGTTCTAAGAGCTCCATTTGAAGATTCATCTAAATACTGACGAACTAACTTTGTAACAGTATCAAAATTATTTATATCAAATTAAAACACCATAATTAGCTTATTTCTTTAGAAATTTAACACATGACAAAGTTATGTTTGTCAATACTTTTTTTCTTAAACATTAGTGACGTGGCCTGGAGATTGATGTAAATATAATCGAAAAGTAGATATAAACATAAATCGTTATGTTACAACTTAAGTTCCGACGAAAACAAAATCCACCTGCATATCTATAAAAACACATTTTATTACCCGTCGGCATTTGAAAGAATTGTAATCCTTTTATGATCGTCTTCTTTTGTTCACTTTTTTATTGGTTATTGTGGAGAACAGCCTATTGTACTCGTTTATGGCCACTTGCAAGCATAATTAGCCAGGTGTGCGGATTACGATTCTAGGAAATTCGGTCCACGCTGCCGGGCGGACATATTGCATTTGTGCAGTACAAAAGCAATGGCCCGATTGAGGGAGTAGGCAGTCGAGCGATAGCCACGAGCGAAGCAAGACGTATGTACTACAATCGGGAATCTAATAAGTGACGGACTTTGCGCGTTTTATTGAATTACGACCTTCTGCATTACGTTTGGACTTGTTGTGTTCGGTTATATTTGTACCTGTGTTATACGTGTTTGTATAGTTTTAATAAACTATATAGTAATTAGTATTTTAATTCGATTTTCGCGACTCGTAACAGTTATAATAAAGATATGCTTTTTCCTAGATTTTAAAAATAAGAAAGGTACTGAAAGGAAGCATGTATTTTTTAATAATAAATAATGTATGACTTCGTATATCGATTAAAATTTTTGATTTTATCATCATGGACTGTTCATGTAACTACTAAAATCAGTTCGAAATATGCTAAATGTGGCTTTATAGAACGTCTTAACTTAGTATAATATAACTTAGTATTAATATATAATAGACAATATTATATATAATAGAATATATAATAGAACAATATTGTGATGGTGTATTTTTGAAATTGTATATTTGGTGAGCTATAAAGTGTTATCTATTTATCTATAATTATTTTTTTTGTAAAATATAATAGATAAATATTATTACACACATATACCTATATTTATTTTCAATATTTTTAATTTTTATTTATATCTATTATATTGTTACGAGCTACAGGACTCGAATTAAAAATGTCGTTGGAACTACTATAGAATTTATTAGAACTATACAAACACGTATAACACAAACACAAATAAAACTGGATGCAACCAGTTCACACTGCACGATTCAATGCAATTGGATACGCGTAAAGTCCGTCGCTTATATAGCTAATCGAGAGTACTAGAAAACGTCTTACTCGTTTCGTAGTCGTCGCTTGACTGCCCGCCCCTCCATTCGGGCATCGTCTTATACTAACTACACACTGAGTTTCTAAGAAATATTAATTTGCACACCTGCGAACGTCCACAAAGTCGAAAACAATAACAATAGGGAGTAGTTGGACGGTAATGATGGTTATAAAACAAGTAGAAAAACAATAGCATGTTACAAATTCAAAACACAAAGGATTCCCTAATCCGGGAGTACACTAAGCTGCGCTTGCAATAGGCTGTGCGGCTTATCTTTGACGGCATGTAACAATATTACAAAATTTAAAACATGCTGTGTCTGTACATAGACGGTATTTAAAAAAAAAGCAACTGGAATAGACTATATAAATGATAGGGAACTAGATGTAATTTTTTTAGATTTCTTGTCTGTTTGTTGATTGTTCGGGATTCACGTAAAAACTGCTGGGCCGATTTCAATGCGGTTGTCGCTGATTGTTTGAAAATTCTTAGACTTAAAATCTGTGCTACTTTTTATCCTAAGAATCCCGCGGGAATTTTTCGGGGAATAATTTAAAATAGCTTTATTAAAAAAACGAAGTCCAATGTGATTTTCTCACTGAACGATAGCAAATTTTATGAAAAATTATGTGTGATTTTTTATCCCGGGAATCGTGCGGGAATTTTCCCGGGAGCAGTTTGTAGTTGTTCGGGTGCACAAAAATTAGCTTAGTCCGACACAGTTTTCACTAAAACGATAGCTTACATTCTTTTTTAAGTGCTGCGGTTTTTTGTGTCCTGGGAATCCCGCGGCAATCTCAAATTAAGCGTGGACGAAGTCGCGGAAATATCCTAGTACTATATAAAAATATAGTACTGTTACGAGTTGCAGGACTCGAATTAAAATGCCGTTGGAATTATTATAGAGTTTATTAGACCCATACAAACCCGTGTAACACAAGTATAAATATAACCGAACGTAATAAGTCCAAACGTAATGCAGAAGATCGTAATGAAAATACGCGCGCAAAGTCCGTCATTAAATAGATTACCGAATGTACACAAGTCTTGCTTCGCTCGTAGTTATCGCTCGACTGCCAATCTCTCCGTTGAGGCGTTGCATTGCTTTATACTGCACAGATGCAACATGTCTGCCTGACCGAGTGGACCGAATTACTTAGAATCACACCAGGCTAATGACTACCATAAAAGATTACAATACATAATGGACTGGTTTTTCTAATCACAAATTTTAAACACAAAGTAAACAAAAGATGTCCAAATGCCGAAAAGGTAATAAAATGTCTACAGGTATGCATGGGTGAATTTGTCTTTTGTCAGCGTTCAGGCCGTAACAGTACATAAGTTATTATTACGGTTGAGTCCATATTGCTAATTTTCAGAATTAACGAAGAACAAAGTCGCGGGTGGTCGATAGTCGATACCTACATTCTATAATTTAACTCAAATTCAGCTTCAATTTTGGTCATCAATTGTGTAAGTATGTCGCGGTTCAAGCTCATGACGACAGGAACTATAAATAGAAAACATACAATATTTATGGGATATATTAAAAGGGGAAGTATCAATACTCCCTAATCCCTGAAGGGTTCTTTTCATAGGAACTACCGAAGTATCGCCTCCTCGCTTCCTGTGGGACCCACTCGGTATAATCGCTCACTTATTTCATCTTTGTCACATAATCAATAAGATACTTTGTTGTTTTCTGCTTGTTCAGGTATAAGTATGTATTATTTGGTATATACCTATTTGGGATTGAATAAAATTGCGTAATTCAGACTAATATAATGATTTGAATTAATTCATAACAAATATTTATAATGTGGTTTTCTTTTTATTTGAAAATTAAAACACTAACGGTTGCTCTGAAAGGAGAGTTTTTATTACTAAGCACAATACAATACACATTGTTTTTGTATGAGAATTTATAATTACGCAACTCACCTGAAAAGAGAAATAACATTTAAAACTAATTAATTCACAATTTCAATTAATCTAATACCTACGTTTTGTTAATATGTTCTATTGTTCTAACTGACAAAAAACTCTGACAAGTGTGATGTACAAGTGACATTACATTGAGTAGTAGTAGTAGTAGAATTCGCTACAAAGGCAGGCAAAGGAATCTTAGTCCATACAGCCAATCCTGATGTATTAGGTCTTCGTATAGTAACGCAGTTGTATTGCAGGCTACAACCGACGTCATTCAATGGAGTTCCTGTGACAACTCGAAAGACCACATCTGACTATACAGTTCACATTTCTCACAAAAATACATAATTACTACTCAAAAACTATCAATATCCTACAACTATTGTTCATTTTAGAGTACTTTTACACATTTCTAGAAAATAAAACTGCACAGCACAACGTTCCCTTTCAGTTCCCGCCAAAAACTCTGACATTACATTGACAATTGACATATGCTTTGATAATACCACTCTGCGAGCCAAATTGAAATCGAATGAAGTTACTCTTCATTTAAATATTAGGTTGAGGAAAAAGTTTCTTCGCATTTTATATAAAAATTCAAAAGGCTTTTTTACAAAGTTTATTTACATTTGACTAAAGTATGTAGGTGCCATTTTGTTGGATAACTCTTTACCATCTTGTAGGTAGGGACGTGATCCCATTACTATAAAAATTTTGGGGTTTCTGATCAAAAAACTGCGACAAGTGGTTTTGGCAGTCCTCTCGTGATGTTAACCTGACACTGCCTAAGGAATTCTGCAGAGACCGAAACAGGTGAAAATCTGAAGGTGCAAGGTCAGGACTATACGGCAGATGCATTAACACCTCCCAGCCAAACTCTCGTAATTTTTGCTGAGTGGCTAAAGATGTGTGAGGTATAGCGTTATCACGGTGAAAAACCACACGCCTTCTGTTGATTAATTCCGGCCGCTTTCTCTCAACTTTTTGCTGTAGTCTCATCAGTTGTTCGCAGTACAGTTCAGGATCAATGGTCCTGCCTGGCGGTAGCGGCTCATAATGAATAATGCCCTTTCAATCCCACCATACACACATAATCACCTTGTTGCGAGCTAACCCGGGTTTCGCCACAGTCTGTGAAGCCTGACCGGCCTTTGACCACAATCTTTTTCACACGTTCTTGTCGTCCGTGATCACCTATCATTATCAGCTTCTTCAAAAATGGTTCGGTTTCATTACGTCGTAATAAAGAATCACAAATGAGTACACGGTTCATTAGGTTTCTTTCAGTGAGCTCATGAGGCACCCAAATACCGAGCTTTTTTGTGTACCCAGCTTTTTTCAAATGCGCCAAAAGCGTTTTGTGGTCAATTCCCAGTTCTCCAGCTACATCGTAACTACTAATATGCCGATCTTGCTCCACTTTTTCAAAAATGGCATCAATTTTGTCCGTAACAGTGCGACCAGAGCGACGCGCATCTTTGATATCAAAATTTCCGGATTGAAAACGCATTAGGTCCATAAACATCACAAATTTTTTTCGCGGCTTGTGTTGCATTTAACTTTTTTGTAGTAAAATTTTAAAATGTATCGAATTTCTTCATTAGATTCACTCATTTTAACAATAAGAAAAACAAATGAAAATCACACATTTTCCTAATTTGAATTTGGAATTGTCTTCTTTAAAATTAAAACTTTTTAATGATACCAAAACCAGCCAGATACAAATGGTATAGCCAAAGAGATCTTATTACAAGTTCATACATACTATAAGCGAAAAAACTTTTTCCCCAACCTATTATTATTAAATCTTTTACGGTAGGTATAGTACAATGAAGGAAATTTAACTTAAACTAGTGGTGACATCCCAACTTTGCGCCCGCGCTCATGTTGGTCCAAATGTTCGATATTGTTAGATTATGTGTTTACGAAAATACATTGATCTCAATGAATTGATATCGTGACTTACTTGTAATGGGAGTAGATGGTCTAATTAGTTTAAGCTAACAGTGGGCGCTAAATAAGTACATTTATGAATATAAATAAATATGGCGACTAATGCTGCTCTATTTATTTGAACTAGTGGTCGAAATTCGACCATAATTAATTTAAATTATAAGTTTGAACATTATTAAGGTTCTGTTGTCAAAGAATATACTTCTATAATCACAGATTTCGCCAAGGCTACTCTGTTGATTTGACTTTAACAATAAACAAAAGAGTATATATGCGTGTGTGTGTCAAATACATGGTAGTATGTGTAATGTTTTTTTAAATTTATTTAATGTATTTTTATGCATAATTTAAAAATAAATAGCATTCTTCACTCTTTATCTATATAAACTATAAGTATGTGAAATTTCATACTCCTCCATCCGCGCAATTTTCGTAAAAAGGGGTACAAAGTTTTTTCTTCACATATTAATATAATAATTGTGTTCTACCTATAATCCTAAGTCATCGAAGATAAGGGGTGAGATTTCTAGAAGGCTGACTTCGTTACATCGCTGGATCGCCATGCTGATCCGTTGCCCGAGGTAGGAACCACCCTCTGATTACCTGAAAAGTACATAAAAATGTAAAATATATAAAATGTTAAATAAAAACTGTTGAAACCGAAAAATATGACTGATTTGCTTAATAAACACAACCACGAAACATTTATTCGGCTTACCTCACTGCTACAAAGATTCTGATTACCTGAAAAGTCGATAAAAATGTTAAATAGAAGCCCTTGAAACCGAAAAATATAACTGATATGCTTAATAAACACAATTACGAAACATTTATTCGGCTTACCTCACTGCAACACAGAAGTTCGATTCCTGATATGGTAAATTTCGGGAACGAATTTTCTCCGTTATTTACCATGGTCTGGGTGTCTGGGATCGGCCCCAGAGTAATCCGTTGTATATAACCCATAACACAAGCGTAATTTGCTTAATTTGGAGGACATACGATGTGTGTTTGACTGCCGATTTTTTAAAATTAAATATTAATTAAAAATGTCATATATAATAATAAATAGGAACAAGAGCACTTGAAAACGATCAGATCTCTATATCATTAGTATATATATACTAAAGATATAGAGATCTGACTTTAAAAAAAAATTAAAATAGAAAATTAGTATAAATGTAAGAAGAAATATGTTAAAATAGTATGATGATAGTCCCAAAAAATAAAGGCTTGAAGATAATTTCCAAAAAATTTGCTTGAACATCATCTAAAATTAATAGTTATTGAGACACGCACTTAGCCATTATTTCATTTAAGTATTACGTTACAAGCATTTTAATTAATTTATCCAAGATCGTAGAACTAGACAATATTTCAATTAAAATATTTTCTTAAGTTTTCGCGACTACTTAATAATAAAACTACGGGTAACGGTATTAAGCGCGGTAGTTTATTTGATTTTATTATTCCGACATTTCGGCCACTTTTCAGTAGCCGTGAACTCGGACGACAAAGATGTCAAGTGTCAATGAGTAATGTTAGTTTTATTTAGCCTACCGCCAACCTTTTCATTTTAATTATTTATATTTTAATTTTGTTTATGGTTATTATTTACTCTATAGGACCCTAATCTAATTTACCACCGCTTCGCAACATGTTGTGGCTTGAAGAGAAGACGCGGTGCAAGAAACTCTTCAGCAAACATGCTTAGCTCTAATAATTTTATATATTATTAAAATGGATGGGAGGCAAAATAAAAATAAATCAAATCAAATCAAATCATTTTATTGCGAACTAAGTGTTACATAGGTCTTATTCACTATAACTGAGAACTTATTACTTAGGTGGCCTTTCATAGCATCGCAATATAAACTTACTTAACCTATGTTTGTATAATATTTAATTTGGTGCCTTATATTTTATTTAAATAACACAAAACAATATTTTCTTAATTACCTCTCATTTAAATATTCTGGAAAGCTATAATAAGATTTTTTTGTCAACCATTCAAATAATTTTTGTTTAAACATATTAATATTATTTTCTTGCATTATATTACATGGTAACTTATTATATATTCTTGGTGCCATCCCAAACACGCTTTTATCATATAATGCAGTGGTATGCGGAGGCATACAAATTTTATTCTTATTAAAATGTCGGCCATTTCTATAATTGTCAAATAATATTGGGTTGCTTTTGATTAACATGATAATTTCAAAAATATACAAACAAGGAAATGTCAATATCTTAAAATCTATAAAAAATGGTTTACAGGTATCGGTTTGTTTTAAATGAAATATAGATCTAAGGCATTTCTTTTGTGCTTTAAATATTCTCTCTCTGTCTGTGGAATTTCCCCAAAATATAATTCCGTATCTTAAAACAGATGTAATATATGCATGAAATGCTATTAAAAGGGAATTCACCTTTACAACTTTAGACATCATGTAGAGAGCATATGAAAATTTGCTCAACCTTGCACAAACTTCGTCTGTATGGAATTTACAAGTTAGTTTATTATCTATATAGAGTCCTAAGAATTTTGTACAATTAACATGTTTTATACTTTTGTCAATATATAATAAGTCAGCTAAATCTAAATTATTATTAGTATTACTAAATTTCATAATCTTTGTCTTTTCTAAATTAATTTTTAAGTTATTTAATGTCAGCCATTCTATTATTTTGTTCAAATTATTATTTAAGACTATTTCAAAATTATTTAACATGTCATCACCAGCGAAAATAGCTGTACTATCGTCAGCAAATAAAATCATTGGATATTCTATTGACATTGGAAAATCATTTATATAAATTATAAATAAGAGAGGACCTAGAATGCTCCCTTGGGGCACCCCATAATTTATCTGTCTAACCCGTGATTTATATGTTATTTCTTTTTTAGACTTAGTGCAATTTTTTTTAATGTGCGTTACCTGATGTCGACCTCTTAGATAAGATTCTATTAGATTTAAGGCGTTTCCCCGTACACCATAAGTGTTTAATTTTTTAATTAATATTTCATGGTCCACGTAGTCAAAGGCTTTAGTTAAATCCATATACATAGCAGATAGGGGTATTTTGTTGTCGATACATTTTATAATATTTCCAAGGACGCGGTAAATAGCCATGTTAATATTTTAATTTTTTCTGAATTCGAGTTGTTCGTCTATTAATATTTTATTTTTCTCAAAATACTCTTCGAGACATTCATGTATATGTTTTTCAATAACTTTGGAGAATATTGAAGTCAAAGCAACCGGTCTATAGCAACTCAAACTTTCTTTGTTATCTTTTTTAAAAATGGGAGTAATGACGGTAGTTTTTAATTTGTCTTGAAAAATTCCACTGTCTATACATAAATTTAAAATGTAGCTAAGTACCGGTTCTATAACTGAAGATACATATTTAACAACTTTAGTACATATATTATAATAACCTGTGCTTTGAGTGTTTTTTAGTTTACTAATAATACGACATATTTCATTTGTTGTCGCTGGTTTCACAAAAATTGAATTAGATTTATTCCACGAAGCTGTATTAATTTTATTAGCAGTATTTTTACTAAACTGAATTAGATCTATGAAATAATTGTTAAATTCTTCTGCTATTTCTTTTGGATTTGTGATAAATTTATTGTTAACTTTTAGGCTGTGAATTTCTTCTTGTATTGTTTTATTTTGAGTTTCTTTTATAACCTGCCAAGTAGCTTTAGATTTGTTTGTAGCTGTTTTAATTTTATAATCATTCTAAGATTTTTTTTGTGAGTTTTATTATATGTTTTAGTTTTTTTGTATATGTATTTAGTATATTCTTATTATGTTCTGTACGATTTTTTCTGTAGTTTATTAGAAGTTGCCTCTTTCGTTTGCAACATGCTTTTATTCCCTTAGACAGCCATTTTGGCTTTTCATGCCAGTTCATTCTTAATCTTAATTTAGGAAAACAAAAGTTATAAAAAAGTTGAAATAATTCAACAAAATTATCGTATGCTATATTAACATTACTTGATTTAAAAACATCACTGAAACATAAACTTGACAAAAAAAATTTAAATTTTTGCATAATATCTAAACTATAATCATGACGAACAATATACCAGTGAGATAAAGTACAATATGATTTTACCGGGCATGTCAGTATTTGTGCTGTATGGTCCGACAGAGCCAATTCCAATATTTCCGTTTTACATCCACGAATATTATGAGCAAAATTGTCAATACACGATCAGCTACTTAATCGTGTTGGTTGATTTATAGCTATTTTTAGATTATAACATAGTAAAGTTTCCTTAAGCATGGATGTAGCTTGATTATTAACTAGGACATTAATATTAAAATCACCACAAATTACAATTTTACTTTTTTTCAAGCAGTATTTTTTTTAACATTATGTCAAATTTCTGAAAAAAAATATTTATAAGGTTAATCTTAGGTGGTCTATATACACAAAAAACTACTATGTCATGTGCGAGAAGTTTGATGGCACTACATTCAAATAAATTTGTAACACAGTAAGAATTTATGTCATCTAAAATTTGATATTTATGATTTTTGTGAAGAAATTATCAATCAAGTTGGTTGACACTTGACATCTTTGTCTTCCGTGATCACGGCTATTGAAAAGTGGCCGAAATTACCGCGCTGAAAACCGTTAAAACGTAGTTTTATTTGTTTCAATTATTTTCAATTCTCCAGCGAGAAGTCAGTAAGTTAATAATAAATACATCTCTATATATCTAACAAAGATAACAGAATAAAGATAACACTAATAAATAATTAGTATAATTGGATTTAAACTACCAGAAGTACATAAACGGGCAGCAACTTCAATTACAATCCTAGAAGTTTGCATAAATTGTCCTTGTGCTATCATAACAATAAATCGTCTACACGAGGAAACATGAAAGTTAATATAAATCCAGCCATTATCCTTGCTCGCAGCGAGTGGTGGCAGAATCCTTGGCCTTTCGTAAAGGGACCAAGGTCCGAGGACCGAGCGTAATCTAAATGCATCGACTTGGTGAGCTCATTCTGTGTTTGCTTAGAAGAATAGTTTGTGACAGAAGGGACAGTGTATACTTACATATTATGTCTAATGTATTTTTTATAATCTATACTAATATTATAAAGAGGATTGTTTGTTTGTTTGCATTGAATAAAGAGAGAGAGAGAGAGACAGAGAAAAAATCTTTCACTCTTGGCAAGCTACCCTATCCCCGGGTGACATAGGCTATATAATATTTTCTAAAAATTAGGGATCCTTACTAAAACTCCAATAATGTAATCCACGGTGTAAAAAATTACCCAAAATATTCTATACATCGCGTGCGCTGCGAAAACTATTGATGATAGAATAAAATAATGCACTACGAGTTTGCAGAACACGTCACTATTTATAAAAAGTGTCGTGACAGCATATATCTAACTATAATAGTTATGCCACAATAAGTTTTCTTTTATTTTCAAAATTTAATTGAATTGCCGCTAGAAAAGGCTCTTTATTTGTATCTTAGTATTCATCCTTATCAAAATAAATTATTTCACATTTAAGATTGCTTCAATAACTTCATATAACTTTTTGAACTATTCATTCGGACATTCCATTCGAAAGATATCACGAGTTTAAAAATGTAAGTATTAGAAAAAGTTCCGTGGGCGCCGCTCACCCTGTTCGGCTAGCTAGGCAGCACCTTATGCGATGTAGGCGTCACTACGTCACGTACAGGCCATACGGGAGGGCAAATATTTTGAATTCGCTTAGTAGGTAATAAAACTCAACAAAAAAGTTATTTTTAAATCCTGTGCGAAGCTGGGGTGGACCGCTAGTATAAAAAATATTTATAAAATTAGATTTTTTGTTTTGCGTAATCCTAACTAATCTATACCAATATTACAAATTCGAAAGTTTGGATGGATGTTTGTTACTCAATCACGCTAGAACGGGTGAACGGGTCTGGATGCAATTTTACACAGACTTAGATTTCACGGTTCGATTTACGGTTCCTGTGGAATAATATTAATGCGAGTGAAGCCACAGGAAAAAGATAGTTGTATAAAATGTGAATCTGTTTGTTTGGATGTTAATTCGTTTTACACATTCACACCGTAACTACGCGATAGATGTCATAAAATTTTGTATACATGTTGACAGGGGTATAGCAAAGGACACATTGTACCTTTCAGTCAGTTAAATGTACTGTCTCGAGGATTAGATGAGGAGAAAAATGTAGCCGAAACGATGGCGCCCCGATCGCGTTCATAATCAAGAAAATACATCGTCATGGCAACAAGACTGACACCATCATTTTAATATATTGCTCTCGTTCCACCTTGGTTAGATGATGTTACGTGTATTAATTTTATTACTTTTCTGACGCTGGGCCATGCATTCATGTTTTCGGGACTGTGAAGAGGTTACCGGAGGGTCGCATTCCCGTAGCCCTGGCTTAAGGTGCAGGAAGGAACACCGAGGGGTTTTAGTAGGAATCCCTGACCATGGTATGGCAATAGCACTTGTTACTTGCGGTGTTATTGCTACCTCGACGTGGCGAATCCAACACACCAGCTGCGATTCTCCACGCGGCTAATGTTCCTCAATCAGATTTATGTATGGAATTCCCAACGGTCAGTTCTCCACTCTGTGTACATCATTTACATTAACGCCAGAAGTCGCGGGCAAAAGCTAGTACGTTATGGAATTTAATGCCTTTACTCATCAAGTAACTAGCCATGCTAACACTACATTTTCACGGGATGTGGTAAAGGATATTGATTGTTTTTCAAGAATAAATTTCGTAACTATATTTTAAATTAAATTAAATACAGCAATAATAATTGAGTTTTTCAATCATGTACCTAAATCGTAGCTATTGTGCGTACGGCCATCTAGATTTAGAAGGGTACTTTGTAGTCGTTGTATATTGGCGTCGTCAGCCATTCGCAGTCCTGCTGGACGTAGGTCTCCTCAAGTCGGCGCCACTCATCCCTGTCACCTGACTTCCTCATCCAGCGCCTACCGGCGTCCTTGCACAGGTCGTCGGTCCATCGGGCTAGAGGGAGTCTGACACACGTTAATCGAGGACTCCACTCCAGGACTCGTGTGCTCCATCGGCCATCGGTCCTGCGGTAGACGTGACCGGCCCACTGCCACTTCAATTTGCCAATTTTGCGAGCTATGTCGGTTACCTTGGTTCTCTTACGGATATCCTCATTTCTAATTCTATCCATAACAGAAACACCTAACATAGCTCGCTCCATAGCCCGTTGAGCGACTTGAAACTTATGGATCAATCCTGCCGTCAGTGTCCATGTTGTATATGTTGAAAATGTTTTAAATTTGAAGTCGTGGAACGCTTCCCAAAACAAACGCAAAGAGAAGAGTATCAGACCTTATGCGTGAAGCATGTAAAATTATTTATGAAGGAAATATTATATAAAGCCTAAATCAATTTCTTATTTGCAACTGCATGGTGCCGGTCATTTTTTTAACAAAGGGAGATCCGATTGAGGTCCATCAGCCGTGCGGGCAATTGTGACCGGTGTGTGGATATCGCCAGGTGGCACTAGCACTGCAAGCGGAAGTGCTACTGCCACGCTACGGTCAGGGTTACCCACTAAAATCTCTCGCGGTGTTCCATCCTTTGCCCTTATGCCAGGGCGACGGGTACATGGCTTATACGACACGACCCATCTCGACGGTACAAGGACGGGTGAGCACCCTTTCCCCAGGCACCCACGCTGCCCGCTCATGTCACCCGAAAGTCTAGGCTTGCCCTCGAGCGTTGACGCGTCCTGCTTTGAAAGAACCCGATCAGATCCAACCCCAGCTGATAGCTGATACTACGATACATACTGCATTTAGGCAAAAACATATACTCTGTCGCTTCTAATTCCTTCGAATCTTTGCCTCCAGTGGGAGTTGGTTATTCGGAACTGACTTTTGTATAATATTGTAGCACTTTCTAATGCAAGGTCGCCGTGACGTGGTAATATTTGACTCAAGTATATACATGCACAAGTTAATTAATTTTGATGTTATTTCCATGTTCTACTTTAGATGTGGTGTATTATTAGGCCATGGTAGGTCTGTGAAGAATTTGCCTAATCCTAGGGACTAATTAAGTTCAAATGAATTTGATTTCAGAAATCTAAGTTTTTAGGGTTGCAGAATTCATAGTTTTTAGACTTTCGTAGTTATTTTGATAAAAATGGGAACTTTCCTTGTGTTTCCTTCATGTCTGTCTTTTCATGCTATAATATTTTTTTCAGAAATACTGGATCTCTTATTAGGCGCCTTACGTCCTTTATCATGCGCACCGCAAAGGACTGAAATTCATTGCCAGAGTCTGTCTTTCCCGATACAACCTGGGTGGTTGTAAGTCCCGTGTGAATATGTACCTTCCAAGTAAGCGTGCTCCAACTTAGACCGTGTCTCCACTCCACATCGGGCGAGATCATGGTCAAAGGCGAACCAATACCACAATAAAAAAAATTACAACGATAGTAATTGTGTGAACAATATGCACGAAGTAGTCGATGTGGCATATTTTCGGTTGAAACATAGATCCTTTAACAGGATGTAGCGTTTTGAATGAATCAAAAACGGTATCATTTCTTAATGAACTTTTACAGCGAGCAAACAAACAAACACGCGAAACTCATTTGAGTGAGTGAGCCCCTCCCCAACGCCAGGCGACACGTGTCTTGCTCTCGTAGGTTTTACTTCAAGTATAAATTAAAAATTGTTGGGGGTCTATTCTTAATATTTGTTGCTCGTTATTTAATATGATGGTGGATGAATTTTCAACTGGATACACACATGCATCACTACACTATACTTCTTCTCTTTCTATCCTGTTAGTGTGTATGTTTACCTATCTCCCTCCTCCCCTCGGGATTTCTCACACATACAGTAGTAACTGACGCAGCGAAAAAGAAACAACATGTCTTTGTGCGAACTTCAGGTCGCATTGTTCTCGCAGTAATGTTGCTAATATATGGATTAACCAAATTCTATTATTTGAAAAACACGGGACTGAAAGGATACGACTGATATCAATGACTTTGTATGATATGTGTTTCTAGGAATCATTTTGGTAGATTTCTCTAAATTGTAAGGTATTGACTTAATATTTGTACTTAATGGTACTGTTTCCAAAATAAATGAGTTCATTTCAGTTTACATCAGCACTCGACAGTGGATACTACTCTCTGCCATCTGAAGTATCATTTAACCTCTACCTCTCGCTGCTGCAGTAGTATCGCGCGTAGCATTGATTGCCGTGAGTGAGTAGCGACCCCACAACAGCCGCGGCTTGTGAACTAGCAGTGATCGTGGGGTCACCTAATTGTGTCATTTATCAGGATAAAAATTAGCCCTGTTTCGAGTTTTGTTTAAATCCATTTTTTTCACTGCATGTGTTCACCAGACAGGCATGATAAATGTTAGATGGAAAGCGTTACTATCGCCTACGGACATTTTTGACTGCGAAGGTGTTACCAATATGCTGATGCTCTCTAAAGGGAGATTGGAAACTGGCCACTAATGCCGGAACACAATGTTTGTAGTTTTCACGTGAGACACAGACAAACCGACAAAAATTTAAAAAAATACATTTTAGACAACTATTGGTCTAAATTAGTCGCCCTGATTTTCGAAGTGAAACTGCTTTAGAATCGTTGTGATTTGAAACTCGATGAAACGAAAAAGCGACACTAAATAGAGATTAACACATAACTCTATAGGACTAAGCCTGCGAGAGAATGAGATTATATTCAATAATTTAAACACAATTTTCATACAATTAGAGTTAGAAATGTTTTGAAGTTTTTCGTAAATATTTCAAATTTCGTATTTTAAAGCTTAAACATATTATAACGATATAATATATGAAATGTGACGTCACGAAATTTAGAATCCCTCCCACCCCTTATCACACTTTGTTTCACTCTTAGTGCGTGTGAACTGCACACACCCACAATTTTTTTAAATTATTAAATGTGATGTACAAACTCGAACCATTTACAGATTTATTACATTATAGATATCTAACACCACTCATAATAGGTACCTTCAGTTCCCCTTATTCGTTTCACCCTTCACTAATGAACGCGAGATTCTTTTTTGATTTTCATCTAAAAACAAAAGGGGAAATATTTTCGGCGAGACAGATATTCATTTCATATCACAGAAGGGGGCGCCACCGAAAATTATACTGAGCTTGCAAGATTTCTGATACGTTCGTAATATACGTATGTTATCATACTGACAAGCCTTTCAGGTTAGCGTACTCGATGTTTCAGCTAATATCTAAAACGGCTCGATCGATTTTGATGGGACCTTTGACCGGCAGATAGCTGCTATTATAAGGAGTAACTTTGCCTAGGTTTTTAATTTTTTAGCGGACAAAGTCGCTGGCACAGCTAGTAAATAATACATGTTTACGCCATTTATAATATTCACCAACTAAATTAATATTAAAGGGAAATTCCACATTTGATAAATTCGATATGTGCAATTGTGGTTGTATAATAAATAAGCCGTTGCCTCATTATTTATTTCAATTGCTCACTGGGTGAGAAGAAATCGACGGCAAGAAAGGAGGTAGTCCAATTGTGCTCTGTTCGTAACTCGAAATAAAGTGAAATAATTATTACAGAATACTTTAAGTAAAATTGTGTAGTGCTACAAATACTGTAAATATTTATCAGACTTAACAATAGTGGCCATAGGATATAATAACATACAAGAACTGTGCCGTATAATCATTTGAAAGAGATCCGATGAATTCCTTTTGTGTCCTTCCAATTCCAATGCACTAATTGTGCTCAAAATTTTGTCTAACAAAATTGAACCAGAGCGTAAACATAGGATGTGATGCTTTTTTTAAAATCAGCGGATTCGAGTCCTGGCTAGGGTATCTGATTTTTCAAATACTTTTGTTTTCATCAGAATTGGCCTCGAGACTCCTTTGAGTTGTAACGTATATAAATTGTGGGTAGGTGTATATTTTATACATAGCCAGTAAATAGTCTCAATACCGCTGCCATATTGTATTATTAGACTTATCTCATCTGGAGACGAGGATGGGTTACGAACCCACTCGTGCAAAGCACATTTTATTAGCAATTATAATTCTTCGCAATTTTCTATAGCTTAAGATTTGGCCCTGAAGGCGTACTTCAAAAATCCAGTTGTGTAAATAATATTGATACAACCTGAACGCCGACAAGAGACAAATTCAAACCTCCATACCTGTAGACATTTTATTACCTTTTCGGCATTTGGACTTCTTTTGTTTACTTTGTGTTTAAAATTTGTGATTAGAAAAACAGCCCATTGTGTATTGTAATTTTTTATGGTAGTCATTAGCCAGGTGTGATTCTAGGAAATTCAATCCACGCGGCTGAGCAGACATTGTATTTGTACAGTATAAAGCAATGCCTCAATTGAGAGATGAGACAGTCAAGCGATAACCACGAGCGAAGCAAGACTTGTGTACAATCGGTAATCTATTTAGTGACGGACTTTGCGCGTGTTATTGAATCGTGCATTACGTTTGGACTGGTTGTGTTCAGTTATATTTGTACCTGTGTTATATGTGTTTGGATAGTTTAAATAAAGTCTATAATGATTCCAACGGCATTTTAATTCGAGTCCTGCAACTCGTAACAATAGCATTAAATAAATTAGAGTTTATTCACCACTTCCAAAGCCTTTTTTCATAGTACGTACCAGGTTCAATTATTCTTCGTTCAAACATTTCAACCACATTTTCATTTTTCTGATTAGCACTCATTAGGCTTACATCACTATTTTGCAAATCTAAACTTGGCTCGCTTAGCTCTTGACTCTAGCTATTAGTCCATTCTCCAGGCTTTTCGCTATTAGTCCATTCTCAAGGCTCTTCGCTATTAGTCCATTCTCAAGACTTCGCTCCAGCGGGGCCTGGGGTCCAAACTATCGGTGGTTAGGGCTCCAGAGACAGGAACCTCCTCACAATTCGTGCCGTGTCCAAGAGTGTTGCCTTCTGTATCTGGCCCAGCTTCCTAGCGAAAGCCTCTCTAAATGACAGTCGAGGCTTTTTGCTATAAGACCATTGACAGTGACAACTATCGGCACAATGCTTGTTGACTCCAGACGCCACATAGCGGTAACCTCGTGTGCAAGATCTAAGTATTTACTTAGTTTCTCGTTTTCTTTCTTCACGAGGTTATCTTCATGCGGGATACTAATGTCAATGAGTATCGCACATTTCGTATGAGGCGACGCGTTAACTGTTTAGGAAAGATAGATTAGACTTTGTATTTGGATAATTTTGACCTATTAAAAAATTCCATTTCATTTTTTAGTAAAGGTTAACAAAATCGATTTTTAAAATTTTTTATTTAATTATTTAAATTTTTTAGTTTTTATGGCAATTTTTGGATATTTTTAAAATTTCCTTTAAGGGCACGTGCCCCCACAAAAAAGCGCCCTGATTGTTACATTAAATTTTACACGTGTTATAAAGCAAATATCATCCACTCTTTATGAGAAGTAGTATCTAAATTTACCCACATAGCACCGGGCGAACCCTCTCAACTTTCTCCAATAATGTCGTAAAAACAACAGTATACCGCTGCTACTATGAGAAGGAAACACGCAAAACCGCTATAAAAGCTATCCACGTTATTATGTGATTGATATATTATAATTATTGTTATTTACTCGATTATTCTGCGGTTATTGCTAATTTGTTTTCGTGTTCATTTAGTTTCATATCAGACTTACTTTGCGGTTTTATTTTTGTATAATATGTTTACATTAACGCAACTAATTCGGTGAAGGTTAATTTATTTTATGTGTATTAGAGTAACGTAATTATAATATAATTATATCTCTTTGGTTTCTTATTTAAAAAACATCTATGACGTCTTATACAAGCATAGATACGTGCTAAACCAGAATTGTTTTTAATCAACCAGCAATATTAGACTGTATCTACAAATCTTATCCGCGCAAGAATTGAGAAAGAATACAATTTTCGTGGCGTCGAAACAACCCACAGCCAGATCGTAGAGTATGTACCATAACAACCTTGAGTTATGTTCCGGCATCAGTAGCCCGGTTCTAGTCTCCCTTTAGAGAGTGGCAGCACATTGGTGGCGTCTTTGGTGTTATAAATGTCGATAGGTGATTGGAAACTAAATTGTAATTGTGTGTGTGTGTATATATTTGTGTGGATTTGTGTATATCTCTATTATTTATCCAAAATTAATTTATTCACTAAAAAAATAACACACTACATACTCTTCCTGTATATACATGGCAAAAATGGAGGACAATATCACGTGTGAATGTTTGCTGTCCCCCTCTCACTTGGTACTAGAAATGGAGACACGGTAGATGTAATAACTCAAACTACCTCATATTTATAATTGTACTTAAAGCGCAGACTTAGCGTCTTCGTCAAACCCTTTCGGGATTTAAGATGTAGATATATAAAAATTATGCATGTTTTTGTTTGAATAAATAAATATAAAAAAAACCGTTTACCATCAGGTGGGCCGTCTGCCTGTTTGCTGAATTCATGCAATAAATAAAATCATTACAGTTAAGCAATAAATGGGGGAAAACACAAAAGCGATCATAAGGCCTACGTATTGATAAAAAACATCAAGGTACAGGCTGTGGATACTAAAAATATGACTTGATTAACTAAAAAATCATCCTTTTCCCTTAGTTTGCCGATTGAAATTACTAAGACTAAGCAAATCTCGGACAATTACCTTGCTATAATGTTATTATAATAAAGCGTATCTATAGGTAAAACAACTTAGAAAGAAATGCTGACTGAATTTCTATCACAAGGAAACAAAGCGAATCTTCTCAATGACTACATATTTGAACCAAACAAAGAAAACGTTATCTCTAATAAGCCATTTTGCATAATTTAAGACGTTGTTTGTGGAGATAATTGGATGTTGGACATCCACGTTTGATCATGTAAGCATATTCTTTCATAATAAGAGAACCTGCACAAAATAATGAATGAATATTAGATCGTTAACTAAGACCAACCTAAATTATATTAGGTATACCAAGTATAAGTTTACGTACACTTGTAATTACTGATTTTATCAAAACATTCTATGAAATAAATAATATATCTTTATGATATATAAAACTATATGACGCGTGCCTACTTCGCTGGAAGTCATTAAAATACACACGCACGCACACACGCAAATCAAGGTTTAATTAAGCTTTCTAACCTTTAATTAATTCGTAAACGCGGGAAGCACTCGCTGTGCCTCTTACGAGGATATTCGCAATTCTTACGTTCAACGTTATTGCTGTTATATATTTGACAAGAGTTCCTGTGCCCACTTCGCTGGGTGTCATTAAAAAATACACACCCACGCACCCGAATCAAGGTTTAATTAAGCTTTCTGACCTTGAATTAATTCGTAAACTCGGGAAGCACTCGCTGTGCCTCGTACGAGGATGTACGCAATTCTTACGTTCAACGTTATTGCTGTTATATATTTGACAAGAGTTCCTGTGCCCACTTCGCTGGGTGTCATTAAAAAATACACACCCGCGCACGCAAATCAAGGTTTAATTAAGCTTTCTAACCTTGAATTAATTCGTAAAGGCGGGAAGCACTCGCTGTGCCTCGTACGAGGATGTTCGCAATTCTTACGTTCAACGTTATTGCTGTTATATATTTGACAAGAGTTCCTGTGCCCACTTCGCTGGGTGTCATTAAAAAATACACACCCACGCACGCAAATCAAGGTTTAATTAAGCTTTCTTATCTTCAATTCATTCACAAAAGCGGAAAGCACTCGCATTGACCTGTACGAGGATGTGCGAAATCCTTGCGTGCATCGTTATTGCTGTTACATATTTGAAAGGCGTACCTATGCCCAATTCGCTGGGCATCATTAAAAAAATTATTAATCACAATATAGCCTTTGTTACTCAGAAATAATACAGCTTCGCACTGGTGAAAGAACTTTCAAAATCGGTTTAGTAGTTTAAGAGATTACTTCCTACAAACATACTCACAAATTTTATCTCTTTATTATATTAGTATAGATTTTGATGAAATGTTTTGTGTGTGTTTCACAATTATTGGAACCGGTAGGTGGCGCTGGATTCGGGTCCCAGATTTTTATGTTTTCAGGGCAGGACGACATCTACTGGGACCTCTAGTAATAATGTAAATTAATTTAAGATCAAACGTGTTGACACCCTATATAAAACAAAGTCGGGTTAGTTACACCATATGTACTATATACTCGAGAACGACTGGACCGACTTTTATAATATTTTATTTGTTGGATTTCTCTCCACCCTAAATAGTAGAATTACCTTGAATATATCGAAAAACTATTTTTAAATAAATTAGGGTTGTAACTCCGCCTTTTTCCGCAATTGACATCTCACGTCACGCACGCTGATAGTTTATTTATAATAATTGATGACCACTGCAAATCAGTGACATAGGTACTAGAAAGGTTTAGATTTACAATTAGACCCGGTAGGTGGCGCTGCAATCGGGTTTTAAATTTTCACTTTTTCAAGGCAGGACAACATCTGCCGGGACAGCTAGTATAGTATTTTTTGGATATATTTAACTCAAGTTAATTACATGTAATTTTATCTGACAATGTATTAGGTTGGGGAAAAAGTTTCTTCGCATTTTATGTAAAAATTCAAAAGGCATTTTTATAAAGTTTATTTACATTTGACTAAAGTATGTAGGGTCCATTTTGTTGGATAACTTTTTGCCATCTTGTAGGTAGGGACGTGATCCCATTGCTATAAAAATTTTGGGGCTTCTGATCAAAAAACTGCGACAAGTGGTTTTGACAGTCCTCTCGTGATGTTAACCTGACACTGCCTAAAGAATTCTGCAGAGACCGAAACAGGTGAAAATCTGAAGGTGTAGGGTCAGGACTATACGGCGGATGCATTAACACCTCCCAGCCAAACTCGTAATTTTTGCTGAGTGGCTAAAGATGTGTGAGGTCTAGCGTTATCATGGTGAAAAACCACACCCCTTCTGTTGATTAATTCCGGCCGCTTTCTCTCAACTTTTTGCTTTAATCTCATCAGTTGTTCGCAGTACAGTTCAGAATCGATGGTCCTGCCTAGCGGTAACAGCTCATAATGAATAATGCCCTTCCAATCCCACCATACACACAGCATCACCTTGTTGCGAGTTAACCCGGGTTTCGCCACAGTCTGTGAAGCCTGACCTGCCTTTGACCACGATCTTTTTCGCACGTTCTTGTCGTACGTGATCCACTTTTCATCACCAGTTATCAGCTTCTTCAAAAATGGTTCGGTTTCATTACGTCGTAATAAAGAATCACAAATGAGTACACGGTTCATTAGGTTTCTTTCAGTGAGCTCATGAGGCACCCAAATATCGAGCTTTTTGTGTACCCAGCTTTTTTCAAATGCGCCAAAACCGTTTTCTGGTCCATTCCCAGTTCTCCAGCTACATTGTAACGACTAATATGCCGATCTTGCTCCACTTTTTCAAAAATGGCATCAATTTTGTCCGTAACAGGGCGACCAGAGCGACGTGCATCTTTGATATCAAAATTTCCGGATTGAAAACACTTAAACCAGATTTGTGCTACTCTCAAAGATACTGCATTAGGTCCATAAACATCACAAATTTTATCGCGGCTTGTGTTGCATCTTTACCTTTTTTGTAGTAAAATTTTAAAGTGTATCGAGTTTCTTCATCATTTTAACAATAAGAAAAACAAATGAAAATCACTCATTTTTCTAATTTGAATTTGGAATTGTGTTCTTTAAAATGAAAACTTTTTAATGATACCAAAACCAGCCAGATACAAATGGTATAGCCAAAGAGATCTTATTACAAGTTCATACATACTATACGCGAAAAGACTTTTTACCCAACCTATTATTATTAATTTAATAATTTTTCATTTATCAAGCTGACATATTTAAATAGTACAAAAGAAACTCGCTTCCTGTGTCTGTCTGTATATTCGCTAACTTATTCTAAACCAATAATAATGTTATGAGTTACAGGACCCGAATTAAAATGCCGTTAGAATTACCATAGAATTTATTAGACCTATACAAATACGTATAACACAGGTACAAATATAACTGAACGCAATCAGTCCAAACGTAATGCACGATTCAATAACACGCGCAAAGTCCGTCACTTAATAGATTATCGAATGTACACAAGTCTTACCTCGCGGCTGGTTATCGCTCAATTGGCCTTCCTCAATCGGGCCATTGCTTTATATGGCACAAAAGCAAATACGTCTGCCCGCCAAGCGTCGACGCAATTTCCCAGAAATCGTAATCTTCACACCTGCCTAATTAAGCCTGCAAACGGCCATAAACGAGTACAATAGGCTGCTCTCCACAATAACCAATAAATAAGTAAACAAAAGAAGACAATCATAAAAGAACTACAATGTTATTAGCTCAAACGCCGGCGGGTAATAAATGTGCTTTCTTTACAAATATGCAAGTGGCCCAAATTGTAACAATAATAACAGCCTATAAACGTCCCATTGCTGGGCTCGTGCATTCCATTGTCACCACGCTTGTCCAAGATGTATTGGTGGATTTAACACATCGGTTATCTCGATGTGCATGTTTTATCACGATGTTTTCCATCACTGCTAGCATGTAGTAATTGTAACATTATGTACATTAGCTCAAAAAACTGGCTAAGTGGTGCATGCCTTCCGATCACGATTCGAGTTGCCCTCTGGAGTTTAGGACGTGAGTGTGCTAACCACTACCACGGCTAAAGGGGTAAAAGTATCGATAAATCCATTATCGACAAATGGCAGCACCTATTTCAACTATTAGTATTCACTTCAGACACTGAAACCTAATCTAGGAATTAGATTAAAAACTATTTCTTTCGCAATTAAAACCTTTTTAACTAGTTTCAAAGTTTTTCAATGTAGTTTTTCACAGCGTCGGTGCAAAAAACACCCCTATTATGTAATGTCTACAGATTTGTATGTATTTTTAAAATATTTAAAGTTAAGTTTTAACGGTTTTAAGCGCGGCATTGGATTTGATGCTTTTCAAAAGTGTGAAAATGGCCGAAATAAAACTTAAATAGACCGCTGCTTTCAAAACCGATATGAAGTAGTTTTAATTATTTAATAGAGTTTTTGGTGAGAATTTGAATAAAAAATATTATTTAAAGATTAACAATAATTGTTAAACCAATATTTCCCTCTTGTCTTACAATTTGGATGAATCAACCAAAATGAAAATATAAACACAAAGTTGAATCATTCATTGGCACTAAATATCGTTCTGTCCTTTCAGTTCTATGCCTTTAAACCTAATTAATTCAATTTAATAATAATACTAATAATTCGGCAGACAAACACACATATTGTATATCCCCAAATTAAGCAAGTTACGCTTGTGTTATGGGTAACATACAACGGACTTCTCTGGGGCCGATCCCAGACACCCAGACCATAGTAAATAACGTAGAAAATTCGTTTCCGAAATTTACTATACTAGGAATCGAACCCGGAGCCTCTGTGTTGCAGTGAGGTAAGCCGGCAAAGGCTTAGCCCACTCAACCACAGAGGCCGTCCTTTTTGGTTTTGGATTTGGTTTGTCCGTTTTAATATTAGCATTACATGTTGATTGATTTGAAAGACCCATTAATGTTTGATAAATATTCTGATAGCGTTCGTTCTAGAGTAAAATTTAGAAATCCCACTACACTAGTAACTCCTAACTGCAACGCTACGTTAAGACAAAAAAAAACTGTCAAGTGTTGATCATAAAAGTCTTTAATTCGATACCCATATCAATAAGAGAATTGACAAAAAGAAAATTCAAATTAAAATTACATTCATGGCTGATGTAAAAGTGTTTTATGACATTAGGGATTTTATTAGGTAAATGATTATATTTATACTTTTGCCTCTGACATCTGATTTATTCTATTGTTACGAGTGCCGGAGTCGAATTAAAGTGCCGTTGGAATTGTTATAGACTTTATTAGAACTATACAAACACGTATAACACAGGTACAAATTTAACCGAACACAACAAGTCCAAACGTAATGCAGAAGGTCGTAATTCAATAAAACGCGCAAAGTCAGTCACTATTAGATTCCCGATTGTAGTACACACGTCTCGCTTTGATCGTGGTTCTCGCTTGACTTCCCCCTCCCTCAATCAGGCCATCGTTTTATATTGCACAAATGCAATCTACGCGTCTCGTAGTCGACATAATCCAAAACACCTGGCTAATGAGTCGGCCGCAGCGGCCATAAATGAATACAATAAAATAATGGGCTGTTCTTTAGGACGTATGCCAATCAATAAGTAAACAAAAGAAGATGATCATAAAAGAATTACAATTAGTTCAAATGCCGACGGGTAATAAATGATTTTCTACAAATCTATATGTGGAATTTGTCTTTGTCGACGCCTTGGTTGTAACACTATTTTGTTGACATTATTTCATTTCTGTATTTAATATATAATTAATCAAATTGTGTTTATAAATTTAGAACTGTTACAATTTTTTTAATTGACATGTACCCAAATATTTGTATGATCATGTTTAGGTCAAATAGAGTGAGACCAATTGACTTTGTTTACCACCTTTTATATGTGTTTCTACAAATAAAGATTCAGTCATTCATTCTTTTTCTATGAACTGTTATCGGTGTAAACGGTGAAAGAGTACTACGAAGAAAAGATGTCCGATGGCCCACTTCCTCCGCCCTCTATGCCATCCTACTATCCCATTATCTTTATCCCACCCCACTGTGCTATCCCCTCTTTTTTTATCCAGAGGAAATTCGATTAAGGACCATAAGCCGCGACAAACAAAGAAGCTTGGGAGGATCATTCACGACCCGTGTGTGGCATTCGCCAGTTCGGGGTGGCACTAGCATGCCCAGTTAGAACTGGTGCCATGCCACTCGTCAGTTAGGTATACCTACTAAAACCTCTGGGTGTTACATCCTGTGCCTTATGCCAGGGCTACTGGAAAACGGGAGATGGTCCCAGCTCCGCGTGCCCTGACAGGTGCCATCCCCTCTTTTTTTTTGAGGCAGGAGGAAATACATTTCGTACACTACCGGGTCCTTTACTGGGATTAGACTAAAGCAATGAGAGTTATCTACTGAAGAAGGCGCCGATAACAGAGTCAATTGCCGGCTTGTTTGGAGACTCAGCAAGGTACACCTATTAAAGAGGTAACGCATGGGCTAATACTCCACTAAAACCAGCTTCCTCCTATGTGCCCCGCGTTCATGGTAGGAATAGCGTGAGACTTAGAACGTAGTTACGCCCACACTAATCATGCGCATCAGTGCTTGAAAATGCCCCGAGAGAGGCAAACTCGCTTCGTCAACAGGGGTTGGTTCCTCCACTCCCCAGGTGCTGGACGATCCCTGGTGGTGCTATCCCCTCTATCCTAACTCTCCTATCCTGTTAAGTTACAATGAAACACCGAGCGTGGGACAATAACTCTGTTTATTTGGAAGTACCCACCACCAAGGTCTTAAAGGCTTTGCAAACACCTGTAGGCGTCAACCAACCTCGTTTCATTAGATGGGCCATTAGCCTGTTGACCAGCTTCACAATAAAAAAAGTCGAGAGCAAATAATTGTTTGTGAAATGCAGTGGCTCATATTGGCTTATATTGGCTCATATTGGCGCACACTGGCTTATGTTGGCTCATCGTGGTTCATCGCGGCTGAGCAATGCCTTATCGTCGCCAGCACTCGGCAATTAAGCAGATTGCATTTATATGGGTTCCACATAAATCAGGGATCCACCGCGTTCCGCGTTCCGGGACTCGAATTCCCAGCGAGTATGGCCACTAGAATAGCGGTTTAAACAAGTATTTCTACGTGTTAGAGCCATTCTGGAATCATTGTCTTGATTACAGCTCTTAGGGTCTGCTCGATCGGTGTGATACGCAAACACCGTTTTATCCGTGCAGGAACGGAGAAACTATACAATACAATTTCCTGCGGCCAGGGGGCATTTCATAAGAGGCGACAAAACAACCCACAGCCAGGTGGTATGGTACTTTAGAGAGCAGCAGTGAATTTGTAGTGCCTTTAGTGTTGCAATTGTCCATAGGCGATGGTAACCGATTTCCATCAGGTCGGCATTTGCCTCTCGGCTGAACTGGTGCGATAAAAAAACCACAGAATATCGGCGTGAAACACTTAGTCTTTATAATATTTAAATAAAAAAAATATTGAGATTCTTAATATCTTTAATAAATTGCCTGGGTACCACCAATCATTGGGTGGGGTGCCAACAATGATATAGTTTATGCTATGTATTTTTGTCATTTATATTCTTGGGTATTTTGGATTACGCTAAAAAGAAAGATTGCACTGAAAATAAGCGTTGTCTTGAATATAATTCCCACACAGCAACAAGCTGAGTGCAAGCCTCGTTTGTTCAAAACGAGGCGCACAAATTCTCTAAGCACGCGATTTATTTTTAATCACATGTAAGCAACGCAAGTGGTTATATTTTCAAGTAGCTGACCAGTGCTCACTTCGCTGAGCTTTCTTAAAAATACACATGCACCCACGAACACACGCACGCATATTAAGATTTAATTAAGCTTTGTAACATTTAATTAATTCATAAACACAGAAAGTTCTCGCAGTGCTTCACACGAGGATGTGCATAATTCTTGCACGGAACGTTATTGCTGTTACATATTTGACAGGCGTTCCCGTGCTCACTTCACCGGGGTTCTTTTAAAAATTAAAACATATTATTAATCACAATTAAATATAGACTATGTTACTTAGAAATAATGTTGCTTCCCATTGCTTAAAGAATTTTTAAAATCGGTTCAGTTTTACCGGAGATTACCCTGAACATCCGAACTCATAAACTTTACCTCTTTATAATATTAGTATAGATTAAACATTTTCTTTCATTCCTTTCCTTTTCTTTCTCTGTGTTCAAAGTTTTTATTATTAGTTTCGTTGTTAATATTTGATTTAATAGAATCAATAATTTTAAGTTTCGTTCAATTAGCGACAGTTTCCTTCGGTATATAGACTAGATTTTTTTTATCTCACAAGCCAGTGAGGGTAGAATTTTCGGCGTGAGTCACTCACTGCGCTCGTCGTGTATGAAAACAGTCGCAAATTTCATATGTAAATTTCGCATCAAAAGAGTCTAATTTCATTTTGTGATGATATTCGCAACTTTCAGCCATCAAATGTTAATGCTGCATATTCGTCACGAGTATTGTGAAAACTGTGCTCATCATCGAACTGTTGACTGTTTGTTGAAAGATTTGGTCTTATTGGCCAACTCACGTTTATCACACATATATTCGCAAATTCGCACAAATATAGTCCGCTTCAATCGCGATCCCGAGGTTCTGGATTGCATACCATGTATGTGTTTTTGTTATTTAAACGAATTCCACAATGGCCGCGGATTTAATGGCCTCTGATAGTACTTAGCAATATGTCTTCTTGTGATTTACTTGTGCGTAATTAACGCGTTTCGTTGCAGACGTTTCGGCGTGCCCTGGGGGCTCGTGGCAAACAAACACCTATTGAGTTAGAACAAAAAAAATATAATTTTGGTATATTACAAGTAGAGATAGATCGATAACACAAATTGCATAGTTACAATAATTTTATGACGAAATAAAAGACGGCCTTATGGCTTAAACCGATCTTTTCTAGGCACCCTAAGGCTATCTGTCCATTGAAGCAGAGCGAGGCTGCAGAGCGGCAGGCAGCCAATCCTCTTGGTTAATATTTCTTAGAGGATACTCTTAAGAACTTATGTCTAGATATAAAATAATTAAATAAAAATGACACAAAATAAAAAAGCACAACGTGAACAGTAAACAAAAAGGTTAGAAGAATAGAATAATTACTAATTTATTACAAACGAAGGTAATGTACATAATGTAGTATAACCTGAGTGAATTCAAAGATTAAACTATTTACCTGTTTTATTCATGCAAATGACATTTTTAATTTTTCCATATTATACTTTATTCTATAAATAGTTTTTATATGGTGACTGAAAGATCGGCCTTAAGTTTTTTTTTATTGCATGAGTTCAGCAGACAGGCAGACGGCCCACTTGATGGAAAGTGGTTACCATCGCCTATGGACATTTGCAACACCAGAGGTGCTACAAATGCGCTGCTGCTCTCTTAAGGTATATTGGAACCTGGCCACTAATACCGAAACACAACTACAACTCACGGTTGTTATGGCGGCATATTCTAGACCAAGGGTGGTAGCCATCCAGACGGGTAAATACCCTACCACCTGGCTGTGGGTTGTTTTGTCGCCTTTTATGACAGGCTGGAGGGAGAAAGTATACAATTGCTTGCGGCCGGGCCGCAGGAAATTGTATTCTTTCTCCGTTCCTGCACGGATAAAAAGTTAAAAAATGATTTAAATTCATTTTTTATTTACAAAATAATATTTAGTATTGGTGTAGACAGAAATAATCGCCGGTCAGTGTCGTGTCACTTTTATATTAAAATTGTCGAAGGGGCCTCTACTTGGCCTTCCCATGACCCCACGCAAACTCCAAAGCTCCGGGACGTTTTTATCGCCGGAGTCCTCAAAGTCATACATGTATTGTAATACTTGCAACAACTCAGAAGGGTTTATGGTAATAAAAGAACAGCAACTGGTCACTATACTTATAATCAGAGAACCTTACGGCTTAAATACACTTCGTACACTGAACTGACACACGCAACAAACATTTTTAGAACACTTCGCCATCCCCTCAACGATTTTGCACTATAAGAAACTTAGCAAATTGGCACAACCGATAGCGGATTGAAGTCATTAATAAACTATTTTAACTAAATAGGTTGTGAATGATAAAAATTTGTTACATTGTCGTTTGGAAATTATTATTATAAGATATTATATTTAAAGTTCTACATGTAATAAAATAGATTGAACACAGTAAAAAAAATCTATCACTTCTGCCAATATTGAAATAAAATGTAATGAATATCGTCTATATACAATTTTAAATTAAAATCTACACAATTACCATCATACTAGAGATAGATATTGTTACATATAATTATGGTAAATTATAGAAAACTACTCTATACAAAAAAGGTGCCAATCACAGAATAAATAAAAATATAACAAAACTATTATTCAATTACGGAAATTACCATTTGTATCGTTTAAAAATAAGAGGGTACATAACAAAATTAATAATTGACCTTAAAAGCAACCACGACAAGAACAACCATAGATACACTATATATAAAACAGATGAGCCTCTCTGGAATAAAATATAAAAATATCATTTACCCTGTCGGATAGATGGCGCTAAAATCGATTATTCTATAAAAACTATAAATTCTACTAGATGGTACTAATAAGTTATAACTTGTTCTAAATTGGAATAAACGAAAAGACAGATTAAAATTAGTTTAAAACGCATATAACCCTATAACTTATGGCAAAAGTAAAAAATGATAAATGTGCGATATTCACCAAACATGACCATAGCTTGTAGTTTCATTAATGCTCTTAGGATCTCGTCACCGCGATGTATTTATTCAACGATATTGCACAGCGCCGTCTTAAGTGAAGTTAAGTGGACTAAATGGAAACTAATTATAATTTTTGATGTTCCTGGACCACTTGATGGCGCTAGTTTCCCTACATTTTTTATTTTTAGATTATGTAGGGGAGATCCTCTAGGATGAGAACAACCATACAAGTAACTAAACGTAACAGTATAATAAAAAAAATAGTATGGCGATTATTAAAAATAAATAATATGATGTTGATTGAAAGGTTTAATTAATAACGGACTAGTAACACTAATTAATTTGCAGAGTGTGTTACGAGTTAAGTGTTTAAATATTCTTTTAGTATTCTTCCATGCACAGTTAAGAAACTTGAATTTAACACATTAAATGGCCCAGAAAACACTACGACAAGTTTGTAATCAAATATATAAAAATCTAACAGCAAGATAGAGTTGTTGAAATTGAGTTATGTTATATGCAGACAACGGTGGTTACCGCAGCTTTATACGATCCCGTAATGTACTTGAGGAGCGTAGACAAAATATATTGCAAATATATGCATTTACAGTCGGGCAGAGAAGTGTATTGAATAATCAAATTTAAAAGTTTCTATCCTTCGAACCAAACTCGAAATCGAGAATCTCGTGACCGAGCCCCACATAATAGGGGAATTTAAAAAAGCCCACGTCCTTCCTCTGTTAGCTCGATCATGTAGAGAGGCTGAGAGAAGATCATCGTTTCGTTCAAAACATCGTTTTTTTAAAAAGAAAGAATTTTTTTGTTTTCAAATTCGACACACACAATAAATATAAACAGACTAGAAAACATATTATATATGTTACGGGCAATTTGATAAATCCGGTCACTATGACTAATGACCGGTCTATACCTATATACATAATGCCCGTATAAAGAGGGCAATATAAATACAACAGCATGATTAATCACTTTTTCCGGTCAGTATGAATAATGAAAACCTTACCTTGGGCAGTTTAAGTAACTGAATTTATCACAGTATCGGGCTAGAAGTAGGAAAGTATTCATACTGCCCGGTCCAAGTGATAAATTCAAGTTATCTAAAACCATGCTATTTTTAATTGACCACGGGCCGTCGGGTATTATTAATATAGGCCGGCCAAAGTAGTTCATTTGTCAAATTGACTGACGCTCTTGGTCAATATTCATAATGATCGGTCCATATTAATAATGCCCGATTAATCAAATTGCCCGTAACATATAAAAAAATGGAATACCGCAATTTTAGAAATGAGTCAGCACTCAGTATTTTGTTATGGCGAAACATGATCCGACGCAACACTGCTTTTCAACAGTTAAACAATAAATTATAACACCACACAAAGTCACAAACACACAACCAACAACAAAACTCACACATACTCACACCAACGCGCACTACCACCACATTGCATTACACGCACACTTTACAAACAAACCAAGACATACAAAGAGCCTAAAAATTAATAACCTAGGCACAGAAAGGAAAAGCAAGACAAATGGCACTAGTTAAGATATATATAGGTATAGACATAAGGCACATACTGCACATGCATTTCCTCACAATACCAGTATGTAACAGATACACTCTACATTAGTATAAATTCAGTAATAAAAATAGAAAAAAATATATATTATAAGTTATTCTTAAGGTACACTACAACATAAAAATCACTAAATTAATGTCACACACAATAACAAAATAAACAATAAGCGTGTATAAACCTAAAAACTTTCATAGAAATTAAGTTGTAAAAAAGGGTACGGAACTCGAGTCCGTAGAGCAGTTAATAAAAAAAAAAAAAACTGCTTTTCAGTGCCCACTTCCAAAAACACATTATAATATGTCATGAGACCCTACGTAAGAACAAGTATGTAGGTAACTTTAATCTATTATATAGAATAAAATATAACATACAAGATTTACACAATAATATACCTATACCCTTACATAACAATGAAATAATAAGTAAAAATAAATAAAAAATACCTATTATAAAAAAGAACATTAGTGAATTACAATATGGTTGACTTATAAAATATTAATTAATACATCTAATCTAATACATCTAGCAAAACTGTTCATTTTTTTATTGCATGAATTCAGCAGACTAGCAGACCGCCCACTTGATGCACAGTGCTTACTATCGCTTATGGACATTTGTAACACCAACTACTACCAATGTGCTGCCGCTCTCTCAAGGGAGACTGGAACCTGGCCACTAATACCGGAACACAACTCAAGTTTGTTATGGCGGCATATTCTAGACCGGGTTCTGCACATCCAGCTTTGTGGTCTCTTACTTCAGGCCGCCCGGCCTCAGGAAATTGTATTCTTTCTCAGTTCCTGCACGGATGTAAACTGAACAACTGTCGAAAATTTACCCAATATTAGATTACCATAATTTCATTTTTGCTATCTGTAATTTTTTCCCTCTTGTTTATTTTGAATTATATTATTAATAATATTATAAATTAATATTATTATATAATTATCCATAGGTCGCTAGTTCATATCCGGCTCGAAGGACCATGTTTAAAACTTATATATAGAATTAAAACTGCACTTCACTTGGACTATAGTTTGTATTAATTGAATAGCAAATAATAATATTTTACATCAACAGTTCAATAGCAACTGACCCAAAATTATTAGACATGTGGTTTTCATTATAAAATATTTAGGCTTCCATACAGCCAGTGTCTATGTAGGTTTCCTACAAATTATTTTTGTTCTTACACTTTTGTTCTCAATTGTACATTACGTGTATGTGCGGTGAGTAAGAATAAAAATACAGGTAGAGTTAGGTGCGAACACTAGTTAAATAATGGTGCTGACAGGATATATGCGTTTTATAACTTTGGGAATTCTTTCCTGTGCCATAAAGCCACAAAATTCTATGTTTATGTAGTTGAAAATGCTGATATATCCTTTATTCCCTTGTTATTATTGCCATGTTTTTAATGCCCTAATTGCCTCACTCAGAGAATTTAAAGAACCATTAAATTGAGAATTAAAGTTGGCCACTAAATGAATCAATAAATAAATAAAGAAAAAACATATAAACAAAAATAAATATAGACAGACAGATAACACTTTCATGTACACCATTATAGAAAACTTACGAACTTGTATTATTCTATTTGTGTATAAAAGGCGGTCTAAGTTCAGTGATATACACAAACAGAAGAATTTTATATATAATGATTTTTGGGCCAGAAACCCTGGTAGGCGTCCTCAGAACACCCTACTAAAGTTTCATCAGAATGTGATCACTTGTTCAGGAACGCATATTGGACAAACATATAAACGTTAATTTTTATTTATATAGATTTTTTGACCCAGAAACCCTTTCGGTCGTCCTCAGAACACCCTGTCAGAGTTTCATCATAATCTGATCTATGGTTTAGGAGCGCATCGAGGACAAACATACAAATACGGATTTTTAATTATAAGATTTTATTTATTAAATTTTCAGTGTGCCTTAAGGAACATACGAAAAAAAAAGCTGAATTGGTCGAGCCGTTCTCGAGTTTTGCACCAAGCAATATTCATTTATATATATATATATATATATATATATATATATATATATATACAGAACTTGAACACGCGCAAAAATTCCATCAAAATCGGTCCAACAGTCCGGGAGGAGTTTAGTGACATGCACACGAAAAGAAGAATTATATGTATAAAGATATGTACAAAACAAGTGTATGAGCGTATTGCGAATGGGAGAGTTGTTGCCGGTAGATGGCGACGTACACGCCATAATAAAATATTAGAAGTGTTAAAGAAAGAAAGGTCAGGTAAAAACCAGGTCGCACCACTCGCCGGCGATTGGGAGTTCATCCACACTTCCTAGACAGTTGGAAGTCCTCCACGGCACGCGGCAGACGCTCCTTCATGCCATATGTGTCCAAGTAATGTAATGAATTTCCCTCCCGCGGTTTTCCCAGAACTCTACAATATGGGACTCTTCAAAAAGGGCGTAAATAGATACTTAAGGTAACGCATTGGCTCCCTTAGTGTTGCAGATGTCCATGGGCGACGGTAGCTACTGTAGTGGATACACTTACCACGTTCGTAGTTGTAGATATTTTTGTATTCTTTACTTTGCTTAATATTGTTACGAGTTACAGGACTCGAATTAAAATGCCGTTTGGAATTACTATAGAATTTATTAGAACTACACAACCAGTACAAACGTAATACACGATTCAATAACACGCGCAAAGTTCGTCTATATAGCTTATCGAATATACACACGTCTTGTCTCGTTTGTGACCATCGCTAGACTGCCGATCTCCCCATTGGGCCCTTGCTATATACTGCACCGATACAATACAATACCCGCTAGCGTAAATCAAATTTCTTCGAATTCGTAATCTGCACACCTGCCTAATTATGCCAGCAAACGGCCGTAAATGAGTACAATACACAATAGACTGTTTTCTAATTACAGATTTTAAACATACGGTAAACAAAAGAAGTCCAAATGCCGAAAAGGTAATTAACTGCAGGTGTGCATTGGTCTTTGTCGGTAGTAACAAAATACTATGATCTTACCACGCGTTCGGGCTTCCAACTCAATTATTCGCTTATACATGTCTATTAGAATCTTTCGCAATAAAACTGGTAATTTAATGTAATTCTGTCATAAACAAAAGTAGATCAAATTCAAGGTTAATCTTTTGTCATTTAATTTTGGCATTTGGCTTTTAACGTTTGACAGGTACTACGTTTATTATTCATATATAATAAACGTTGTATATATGTACGACGTACATAAATACAACGTTGTACCGACGTTGTATATATGTACCGTTGTACGGTCGCTGTTGTACCGACTTGCCAAAGAAAGAGATCATAAAAGCAAGGACATGACTCACATCAGGTGTATAAAAGACGAAGATGGAAAGGTTTCGACGGATGACTGCAGTATAAAAGCGAGATGGATGAAATATTTTGATAAGTTGCTGAATGAAGAAAATGTGTGGCAATATGAACTAGAAGACTTGAAAGGAAATATGGGGCTAGTGAATGCAATAAGTGTGGATGAAGTGCAAGATGTATTGCGAAAGCTGAAGAATGGTAAAGCAGTGGGATCAGATGGTATCCCTATCGAAGTATGGAAGATGTTAGGTGAGGATGGAAGGATGTGGCTGGCTTTATTCTTTAATAAGTTGATGATCGAAGAGACTGTACCTCAGGAGTGGCACCAATCATATCTGGGGCCCATATTCAAACAAAAAAAAGACATCCAAGACTGCAATAACTCATCATCATCATCATCATCATCCGAGTGTTAAATCCCGGTTGCGTTCGGAGCCTTCACTCCGATGCCCAGGGTCCGCTTTCCTACTTTTTCTACTCCACTTCGCGCGGTCTTCTGCGTCCCCCGTTTTGAGACCATTGATACGCATGTCATCTTTCACAACGTCAAGCCAACATTTCTTGGGCCTTCCCCTTCGACCGGGACCTGGCGGAGGTGGCATGGCTAAACATTTGTTCTCCACATAGTTAGCCGGTCTCCGTAAAATGTGGCCGTACCAGCGTGGGCGACACTCTTGCAGTTTGTCTGCTATGTCACGGACATGAAGACTGCCACGGATGCGGGAGTTCCTGACCCGGTCTTTCCGCGTCACTCCACACATCCATCACAGCATATTCATCTCCGTGACACGCAGTTCTTGCTTGTGTCGCTCAAGTACAGGCCACGATTCACTGCCATACAAAAGGACAGGCCTAATGATGGATTTATAGACCTGTCCTTTTAATTTAACCGGCATTTTGGGGTCACAAATGACACCCACTTGGCCCAAGCTGCTGTGATACGGGCCTTGACGTCGTAGTCGATATCCCCGGATGCATTAAGTACAGATCCCAAGTACTTAAACTGATCCGTACGCTCGACCGTATCTTCGCCTATGCGTACGGATGTGGGATCTGTAGTATTGCAGGCCAAGTACTCAGTCTTCGCCACATTTAGCTTCAGACCATCGTTCTCTAGCGACCTCTTCCACGCATTTACACATCGCACCAGGCGAATCTGTCCGAATCTGCCAGCGCGATATCGTCAGCATACATGAGCAACCATGGAGGTTGCTCATGCGCATCTCTGATGCTATAAGACACTTCGTCTAATATCACGCTGAACAGAAACGGGCTAAGGACAGATCCCTGGTGCACTCCTACGGTTATGGGGATGGGTGTGGTGTCGCCAACAGCGGTCCGAACTATGGAATCGGAATCACGGTACATCTCCCGAATAATGTCAATATACGTTTCTGGCACCCCTTTGGACCTCAGTGCCCACCAGATCATCACGCGAGAAACACAGTCGAAGGCCTTCTGCAGATCCAAAAACAGGAAATGCAGAGGCGTATTCTTCGTCCTGTATTTCTCCATGATGATCCTTAGGGCAAAAACAGGGTCCATGATACCATACCCGAGGCGAAACCCATATTGACATCCCGAAACAGTGCACTCCTGTCGGATCCGAGAGTCGATTATGCGTTCAAAGAGCTTCATGGTGTGGGACATTAGCTTTATTCCGCGGTAGTTTTTGCACTCCTGCACCGATCCCTTACCTTTGAAGACTGGGGTGATAACACTCAGTCTCCATTGGCTCGGAATGTTTCCGGTGAGGAGTATGCGGTTAAAAAGGTTTGTTAAAATGCCCACACCACGAGGTCCCATCGCTTTCCAGGCTTCGATGGGGACTCCATCGGCTCCGACAGCTTTCCGATTCCTCATGCGGTGAAGAACCCTATGGACTTCTTCAGGCGTTATCGGTGGCACTAGTCCTTGATTCGGAGGGAGATTCGGTGGCTGTACCTCTTTGTGCTGCTTATTTAGCAGCTCGTGGAAGTACGAGCGCCATCTCTCCTCCACCACGAGGTCCTCGCATAACAGGTTGCCGCCAAGATCTTTAACACAGCGGCACTTGGAAATGTCCTGTGCCGCTTTGATCCTGGAACGTGCCAACTTATAAATGAGCTTCTGCCCCTCATACGATTCCAACTTATCGTACAACGATCGAAAGTGGTCTCGTCTGGCTCTGGCTACAGCTCTTTTAGTGGCACCTTTTGCGGCCCTGTATGCGTCGCGATCTTCAGGAGATCTGGATGCTTGCCACTTTTTGAAGAGGGTTTTCTTCACCCTAACCTCCCTCTGGACTGTGTCGTTCCACCACCAAGTCTCCTTATCACACTTGCGTCCACCCTTAGACACACCCAGCACTGCCTTTGCCGCTTTAGTAATGGCTACCTGGATGTTGTCCCAGTGGCTCTGGACTAAATCGCTATCAGCTCCGACACACATTACGATGGATGCTGAAGCGAACTCCTGGGATTTGCCTTCATCAAGCAGCCACCATCTAATTTGGCGTCAACAGTGCTCAACGGGTTTGTCTTTGGGTTTTACGCAGAGGTCCATGACAAGGAGACGGTGTTGTGCCGTGAGACTCTCTCCGGGTATGACCTTGCAGTTGGCTACTTGGCCGATGTGGTGTCTCCTGGTGAGTAGGTAGTCGATCTGGGTAGCATGCCTCCCGCTCTTGTAGGTGATTAAGTGTTCGGATTTCTTTTTGAAATACGTGTTCAAGATGGTAAGATCGGAAGCCGCACACATTCGGAGGATGTCCTTCTCTTCTGCGTTGCGGCTTCCGTATCCGAAGCCACCGTGAACACGCTCAAATTCCTCCCACTTCTCACCTACATAACCGTTCAGATCACCACCGAGAACAACCCCCTGTGATAACGGGATGCCACGCAGTACATCACCAATTTGATCCCAAAACTTCATTCTGTCAGTGTCGCTACAACCAGCCTGTGGCGCGTAGGCACTTATCAAATGGGTCACAACCCCCTCGATAAGAACTGACACGACCATAAGCCGGTCGCTGAAGCGTTTCACCCCCAGAATGTTGTTTTGGAACTCCCCGGAGAGCACTCAGCAACCCCGTTTTCACCACCAGAAGCACCCGTGTAAATCAGCTTGTAGCCATTCCCAATGAACCGGGATCTGCAGCCTTTCCACCGAGTCTCCTGCAAGAACGCCACAGCCACCCTCCGCCTGGAGAGTACTTCAGCCAACTCCCTTGCACGTCCGGTCAGCGTACCAACATTCCACGTCGCGAAGCGGAGTTTCCTGTTCTGAGTGTGGACTCGCGTCGTTAGCCGTGCCCGCCCTTGACACGGTAGCCCTTGCCCACTTATTGCAGGTGTAGGGCGATGTGCCTGCGCGTCGTTTTGCGGCGACGCCTTAGCCCTACCCAGCGTTCTTATAAGTCTGTCCATAAACGATACGGCGAATTGTGGTCTTAAGTGTAGCGGCTGCCGCCCGACCTACACAACCCGTATATGGAAACCAGGAAGGGATAGTAGTAAGTGCGAAGGAGTAAAGATGAAGGATACTAGGATGAGGAGAAGCGGGGACACCACTGTCACGGAGCAAAGGGAAAGTAACAGTGGCCGCGTGGAAGACCTCGGGCTTGCGTACCCGTGTACACTATAAAATGCCGGACAGGCATTTTACAGGAGGCACCCCCTGAGGAAAAGACTGCAATAACTATAGAGGAATAAAGCTGCTGTCACATATTATGAAAGCATGGCAGAAAGTGATTGAGGACCGACTACGAAAGGAAACGGAGGTGACGCTATCCCAGTTCGGGTTTATGCCGGGTCGTAGCACAACAGATGCCATATTTTCAATACGCCAACAAATGGAAAAATACAGACAAGTACATAAAAATCTCCATATGGTGTTCATAGATCTAGAGAAAGCATACGATCGCGTTCCCCGAGAAGTTCTGTGGTGGGTCCTCAGAGCGAAAGGAGTGCCAGAGAAGTACGTAAGACTGATAGAAAGCATGTATGAGAATGTTAGTATACAAGTCCGCACCGCAGTAGGAACCACGAACAAGTTTCCTGTGAGGGTAGGTTTGCACCAGGGATCCACCTTAAGCCCTTACCTGTTTCTGCTGGTCATGGATTCACTGACCGCAGAGCCACAGGATGAGGCCCCCTGGTGCATGCTCTTCGCAGATGATATTATCCTGGTGGATAAAGATGGGGTGGCACTTCAACACAAACTAGACAGGTGGCGGCAAGCGCTAGAGAGCGTTGGATTAAAAATCAGCAGAACCAAAACCGAATACCTGTTTTGTGATTTTGGCGGGACCTCTAGTGCTGTGCCTCTTAAACTACAACCAGCCGCACTACTATGTACCCCCGAATTCAAATACCTTGGTTCACTACTGCAGAGTAATTTTGATATAGAGAGGGATGTAAGGAGAAGAATAAATATAGCATGGCTAAAGTGGAGACAGGTAACCGGCGTGACGTGCGACAAACTAATGCTACTGAAACTAAAAGATCAAATATATAAATCTGTCATACGACCAGTCATGCTATATGGGTCGGAATGTTGGGCCACTAAAGCAATAAACCACAAGCGTCTCCACTCAGCTGAGATGAGAATGTTGAGATGGATGTGTGGTGTCATGGTGTACATAAGGGGATCTTTGAAAGTTGCACCCGTGAATGAAAAATTGAGAGGAAGAAGATTAAGTTGGTATGGGCATATAATGAGGACGTATGAAAGTCACGTGACAAAAGAATGTTAAACTTCAAGATAGATGGGTACAAATGTAAAGGTAGACCAAAAAAAAAGATGGATGAATTGTGTGAAAGATGTGAAATGATGATATGTGGTGTGACAGAAGACGTATGTCAGAGTAGAGGAGTGTGGAAGGAAAAGACATATTGTGCCGACCCCTAATAATTGGGATATGGTGAAAGAAAAGAGAGAGATAATCATAAAATAAATTGTATATATATAACTATCCACTTCAAATTCCTTATTTATTTATTTAAATTTAATTTGTCCAATACTTAATGATCTACTTTTGTTATTATTAATCAATGCCTATAAAGATGTGTTAGCCAGGACGTAAAGATACGACCAACCAATGAGAATTGTGTATAAAACTCGCTTCCATTGGCTGGATTCAAAATGTAAAAAAGACACGGCTTTTTGAATTCATTGACAAGAGCGACTTCTTGTAACGCTGAAAGATACTTACTAGAGTGAAAATAGAATTCAGTTTTAAGATCGAAGTTGTATTTATTCAAGAGCCTTACATCACGTCCGATATCATAGCACTCTCTTCACTACCCACCACCAGGTGGTCCGTTTGCCAGTTTGCCTATAAGCAAACATAGAAAAGCATATTTAATAAAAGTGCATATATGAATAGGTAAAAGTAGATGAAGCGAAAGTTGTTTGTCAGGATCGTCGCAAGCAAGTGGAGATCCATAGTCTCTTTCTACGCCCATGGGAAACAGACGTTATAATGTATGTACTAAATGGACTGTTTTAAAGTGAAACTTCTTTAGAATCATTGCGATTTGAAACTCAATGAAACGAAAAAACGACACTAAAAAGAGATAAACACATAAATCTATAGGACTAAGGCTGAGAGAGAATGAGATTTTATTTAATAATTTAAACACAATTCTCATACAGATAGAGTTGCAAGTGTGTTGAAGTTCTCCGTTAATATTTCAAGTTTCGTATTTTAGAGCTTAAATATATTATAACGATATAATACATGAAATCTGACGTCACGTAATTTAGAAACCCTCCTACCCCTTGTCACACTTCGTTTCACTACCACTGCATGTGAACTGCACACATACACATTTTTTTTTAAATTTCTTTTCATGAGTTCAGCACACAGGCGGACGGTCGACATGATGGAAAGCGGTTATCATCGCTTATGGACATTGGTAACACCAATGATGCTACCAATGCTAAGACTGGAATCTGGCCACTAATGTCGGAACACAACTCAAGGTTGTTATGGCGGCATACTCAAGACCAGGGGTAACCATCGAGGCGGCCATTTACTGGCAAATGTCACGGTTTCCTTACAATAAAACCAAAAAGATATATCATTGGCTTCTAGTTGGAAACCCCGAAGGAGCTAAGCTGGGCGCAGTGCCGTCAGCAAATAATATAAGAGTTAGCGTCGGCTACTCGTCGCGGTGGATTTGGCAGAACGCGAGCAGCCTGATTCGTTTCCAGGTACAGACATACAAAACAATTAACTTATTATTATCATTTCATGGCGATTTAAAATTACAGGTAATTTTTACAATTATAAAATGATCGCATTCTACACTATGTTGCGGACAGAGAGCACCCCCCTGACCCACCCGCCGGAGCACACCTACTCTCCGCGCCCCGCATACCGCTGACGCCCATAGCTAGCACAATTAGCAACTAGGCGTCAGACGGGATGCGGGATATAGGGACAGCCTTGGAGGCAAAAAAGGACACATCTTGGCACATCTTCACACATCTTCACAACGGCACATGTGTACTTCTCTCATCACAACTCAAAGACTCTCTTGCAAAATGTGTACCTATTTTATTCGTGTAAAAAGTTAAATAATAATCATACAGTCCATTACTCCCAAGTTTTAATTCTCCAAACAAGAAGCAACTGCCACCAATACTACCTATTTACAGCTTACAATGTATTTAACTTTTTAAAAGTATTGTTTTGCTATCGTTACAGAAACCTCACGCTAGATTCCTCCCTCTGTGAGGAAATTGAGTGAATGTTTTCCAATTTAATCGCATCTGCACTGATACTCCACGTCGGGGCGGTCTCTGTTTTTCCAAGAACGCGCTACGTGAGCCGACTACTGTATAACAGCGAGAAGCTATTGATATTTACTCGAAAATTTCAACATTTTACAATCCTTGTTCTGTGTACAAATGTGTTTTTACATTGTAAAAATATTACATTTGTTCTTGAGACTTCTCTCTTGGAATTATCCCGGGAAAACGAATTGAAAGTACACATCATAATGATGCTAAATATTTTTGAAGTGATAACTTCTTATGGGAGTATTTTTTTTCTTTTATATTTTTCGTATAAAAGGCGTAGTGGCGTTTAGACTAGGTTCATTGCTTACTATGCTGTGTGAATGTTCACATCAAAGGCTGAACAATAAGGGGAAACCCTGCCCAAATAGTTAATATTTGGTATATTTGGTACTTTCTTACCCAAATCTCTCCTTGCATTTTATAGAATATTCACACAGCATAGTAAGCAATGAACATCGTCTACACGCCACTACGCCTTTTATACGAAAATGCTACCCTACAAAACAATAACATTGCATCATTGCTAAAAATAGCAATTACATCATAGTGTTGCCAGGATCATAAAAACAATTATAATAATTAGTTACTGATGCACTAAATTATCTAGATGATAATTTAGTTGCGCTTATAAAATTAACTAACCGGTAGAAAATGGTATTTTTTTTTTAATCGGGAGACTAACACATATTGTATATCCCCAAAATTAAGCAAGTTACGCTTGTATTATTCCCAGACACCCAGACCATAGTAAATAACGGAGAAAATACGTTTCCGAAATTTACTATACCAGGAATCGAACCCGGAGCCTCTGCGTTGCAGTGAGGTAGGCCGGCAACAGCTTAGCCCGCTCAACCACAGAGGCCGTCAAAATCGACAAAAAATTATAAATCGAATCATCTGATAAATAGACAAAAAAATATTATCTATGATGATTGTCTATGTCATTCATATACACTATGGTTCTCACGACTACTGTGGTGGACATCTTGTAACATAGATTAAATAATGATACTAATAATGTACATACACAAAATTTTAATGTACATATTCAAGAATTGTAACTTAAAAAAAAAATTATAATCAATAAAAGATTTTATTAATAAATAACCTTTCTTTACATTATCACATTAATATACATAAAATTTAAGTAATAACCTAAGCTTGTCTCAAGTTCAACAATTTCAATATTAAATAGTTCAACTTAGATTACTTTAAGTTATCACTTCTGTCGGGCGTCCCGAGCCGCACACAGTCTGTTTTTTTTATTTTATTTTGTATTGCATGAGTCAGTAGACAGGTAGACGGCTCACCTGGTGGAAAGCGGTTACCGTCGCCTATGTACACTTGTAACAACAAATGTGCTGCTGCTCTCTTAAGGGAGACTGGAACCTGGCCGCTGCCGCCGGAACACAACTCAAGATTATGGCGGCATACTCTAGACCAGAAGTGATAAACATCCAACAGGCAAATACGCTACCACCTGTCAGTGGGTTGTTTTATCGCCTCTTACGACAGCGACGATCAAACGATTTATTTAGCGTTACTGGATGGATTTTATGAAGAATGACATGACACACATGTGGTGTGACAAAGGACGTATCTCAGGATAGAGAAGTATGGAAGGAAAAGACACATTATGCCGACCCCGTGTTGTCTGAAAGATATCGCTCTAAAGCGATAAGGCCGCCCTTGTTCTTGCCCTGACACGAAATGACTGTAAATGATTTACTTTATGTGTATGTGGTGAACAATAAAGTATTTTCTATCTTCTATCTATCTATCAAATAATTGGGAGAAGATAAAAGAAAAGAGAGCTCACGTTCATTGTAAATCATTATCTCTTGGCAATTGTACCTTTGTTGGCAGCTTATTTAATTTTAATTTAATTTATGTAAAAGATTAAGAAATTGAATATCTTTTTATTTTGTAGCCATACAATGATAACAACAATGTTGTTTAATATTACGATTTTTTAATACCTTCAATAAATTGACATGGTGCGAACCATTGGGAAGTGCCAGCAATGGTTTTTATTTCTCCTATATGGACAAAATTTGATAACAATCAGTTTCTGGCCAAGGCCATAAACAAATAGGTATTATATAGTACATTCAGTCACTTTCAAACGTCAAAGTTCACATTTGTGTACTTGTGGAGGTCCCAGACACCTCCGGGTCGTCAGTTGGAGATAAAGAAAAATCCAAAGCACATGTATAATTAACACTATTCATTCCCACAGGCAGAAGGTCAAAAAGCACGTTACTCTAGGTACTAATCGTATTAATGGTTGACAATAGTTTTTGGCGGGAAGACTATTTTTTATAATGTCATAATATGACAGCATTGTTTTTCTTTTTAGTGGTTAGTGATGTGACGTGCAACTAGTGCTGTGAACATAGTGCCGACATACCTATATTAGTTTAGATTGTAAATTACGGTAAATCAGTGGCTAAGGACAATGCGTTCCATTATATTTAAGATCTACGTTTAAATTCTATTAGTACATTATGATATTAAAATTCAAGTGCCTGATAGAAAGATATAGCAAAATACTTTTTTGAAACATTGCATTATAATAACAGTATAATATCAGCGTATAACCGCCCTATTGCTCAGGGCAGGGCCTCTATATTTAGGGACAGTATACTCATCATGCTTGCTCAAGGCGGGTTGGCGGTTATCACACATCGGTTATATCGATGTACAGATTTCATCACCATGTTTTCTATCACGTAATTGTAACGTTATGCATATTATTTGTAAGAAATCATAAAACTCCACAAGTGATGCATAGTTTCCAGCTAAAATTTGAACTCAAGCTGTTTAAGTGAACACTGACTTAAATTTGAGAAGTGAAAGGCATACCCAGAATAAAAACAGACGGAGAGAAAAAAATACGGCGTCGAGAGTGACCGATTTATCTATATCTACAGCCTATGTAGGCTACAGTCTAGAGCGGTAGATTATAAGGCCGATAATTTTTTTTTTTTAAATTTCTAACTATATTTAAACGAGTCTTATTAATAGAACTTAGTGTTATTCACACACACCACTCAACATAATTATAATATGTTTTACAATATAAATAATTTTTATACTTAAAAAAAAACTGGTATAATTAGGTAGGGATGCCCTCCCTAGGGTGGAGGAGCGAGGTGGAAGGCTCCTCCGTCTCAAAGGTTTTTTTTTATTGAGATTTATGGCTTGGCAGCTAGGCCTTTAAGCCAGATCTTAGATTACAATGTAGTTTCTTCATTTTCTTAAGCCTATGTGTATCACAGCTGAACTGTAAGTTAGCAGCTGCTGCCATTCAACAGAGTTCTTGTGACAACTCAAAAAGCCACATTTGACTATACAGTTCACATTTCGCACCAAACACATAATTACTACCCAAAAACTATCAATATTCTACAACTATTGTTCATTTTATAGTGCTGTTCCTTGCAGGCCTAGGTTCCTCTATTACTGTTGGAAACTTGTATCATATTCTTTGTACGTTTCGGATAACGTTTGCTACCTCATTTATTACACAGCGCCATCTATTGCTTTGTAAGTATTCTATCTACTACAGGACGATAGTACACAGATCATAGAGTTAAAATTTCATTTATAAAAAAAGGTAATTAATATGATTCTGAATTAGTGTATCGAATTATTTACGGTTGGGGTGGCAACATTTGAATAGCCTACTGGAGGCAAATGTAAGATCCGCCATTGTGTGTCGATAATTATCCAAAAAGGCGAATACAAATGGAGAGTATAATATAAAAGAATGAACAAAAACAAATCAAAACACGTTAACTTCCCTAAACAGGAGTCCTTTATGATTAATCTAGAATCTTGGTTGCACCAAAGTGCTTATAATCCGATGCAAATTTTCCTGTTTAATCAGCCAGAATTCTTCTTCTTTCTTAATCCGTCTCTGTTGAATGGGCCAGGGGCAGTATTATCGTGTTTTAATATTTCAAAGCGTGAAGACATCGAATTCAAACATGGTATCCCTTCAAATACGTGATGGACTTCACTCCAAAATTTGGAGAATATGGTGGTACTGTGGTTGTAAAAATAATTTAATAGTATGATAAGATATTAGCAGTTATTACGTTAATTTTTTTAAATATTAATTTAGCTATCCTCCGCCATGATACAGGGCAGAGCTCTTTTCAGTTCTTTTTTGTTTTTATTTCTTTTATTCTTTTTTATATTCTTATATGGAAAAATAAGTGTGTGCGTCTTTTTTATTTTGTTGTCATTCTTTTTTTCTTTTTTCTTACTTACGATCTAAGTGATCCTCTAATTCTAAGCTTGCATAGAAAGCGTCCTGTCTATCTATAAATGCTCATTAATGTTTTTTTGTAATTTAAAAATCTTTTCAGTATATTTATGTCCACAAATATATATTGTTTATAATTACTACTTAAGTTATAAAAACATATCCATTTTATTACGTGTTGCTATCGGTCTTCCATTTGAACTAATGGAGGAGTGTAATGCATGATCCATCTAAGTTTTGTACACGGCAATATACTACGGCAGCGTAAGCTTGCATAGAAGCGTCACTAAAGCCATGAAGCTGTATTGTCTTTTATTTGAAGTTGATACGCCCAACCACCTCTCGATATAAATTTTATCAACAAATTCCAGATCTTTTATGATCGAATAGCTTTTGTATATCTGAGAGGATACTGCGCTTCGTTATTTTGTTGCTGATTATAGGTAAAGTAAGTTTGTATTCTAGTCTATCTTTCCCGAGGTTCCATTGGATACCGAGTGCCTTAATTACTCCATCTAGCTTCAATTGAAGACTTACATTAGTTGACCTTTCATTAGGTTCCAAGGCTTGCATAAATTCTGAATTGTTGGAAGCCCATTTCTTCAACTTAAAACCTCCTCTTCTTAATAGTACTTTAAGATCTTTACTGACCTGAATGGCTCCGGACACGTCATCACTCCCAGACATGCAGTCATCAATAAAGAAATCTTCATTTAGTATTCTGGCTGCTTCAGGGAAATTGTCACCTTCGTCAACAGCTAGCTGCTTGAGTGTTTTAACCGCTAGATACGGTGCAGATGTAGTCCCGAAGGTTACTGTGAGTAGTTTGTAGTCCTTTATTTCTTCAGATGGGTCATTTCTCCATACTATTCTTTGATAATTAGCATCTTCTGGGGATACTAATATCATTCGGTACATCTTTTCAATGTCTGAAACAAAACAAATTGCATGCATGCGCCATCGCATGATCAGGTTTCGTAAATCGTCTTGTAAAACTGGTCCAGCTAGAAGTTCGTCGTTTAAAGCTACACCATTAGAACTTTTAGATGAAGCATCAAATACTACACGCGTCCTAGTAGTCTCCTTATCCTGACGAATTACGGCATGATGCGGTAAGTATACAGATTTGTTTTCTATTTCATTTGAAGGTATTTCTTCTAAGTGTTTTAATTCTTTGTAATCGTCCTATGACTTTTTTATATTCTTCTTTTAACTGTAAATTTCTTCTAAATTTATTTTCTAGGTGCATAAATCTTTTCACAGCCGTATCTCTTGTATTTCCCTCTACACACTGTGGCTTCTCTGTTTTAAAAGGTAACCTTATTATGTATCTTCCTTCTTTATTTCGAGAATGTGTTTTATCATATATATTCTCGCATCTTTGTTCTTCTCTCGTTAATATTCTTTTTGTATCCGTATCTATTTCCCATATTGTTTTCAGTAGATCTTCTAAATTCGGTTCTACATTTGAAATGGCCACCAGGGATTTATTACGTGTTTTTATCTTTAAATTAGTTCCTCCCATAACGATCCACCCCAGGTTGGTTCTTTGCGCACATGGTGTACCAGAGGGACCTTTGATAAGTCCTTGTTGTAATATCTTTGTGTATTCTTCTACACCTAACAACAAATCCAATGTTCCAGATTCTAAAAGTTTGGATCTGCTAGGTTGATTTCCTTTAAATGTGGCCATTCATTCACTGGATGTGCTTGAGATGGTATGTTTACTTTAGTGCTTAGACATCACGTACGCTTCGATTGGTATCTCGAAATCATCTTCCCATTGTGACAAAAACTTGCACTTTGACCTTTTGTTTAACTCGTATCTCCGTGGATTCCATCCCAGTAACGATTAGATTTACCGCCTTGCGTTCTAATTTCAATGCTTGAGTTGCCTTTTCGCTAATAAAACATGCCTGTGAGCCCGAGTCGATGAGAGCTTTAACAACAGTAGTGTGTCCACTTTCTCCTACTATCTTCACTACTGCAGTGCCTAGTAAACATATCTTACGCTCTACCTCCTGGGTAGACGCCATTGCTGTGAGAGCTAAACTCTCTTCTACATCTGCATGAAGTGATGATGTCGATTGCATGGGTTCTAATGGTAATGCCGACTCATCTACTATATCGCTCTTAGTTTGATGTAAAAGAGAATGATGACGTCTTCTACATAAGTGACAGGACATGTGTGAATGACATTTAAATGCTGAATGCCCTGGAGACAAACAGTTGTAACACAGTTTGTTATCTTGTGCGTATTGACTACGTTCAGAAGGTTGCATCTTTGTAAATTCCTTGCATCGATATAAGGCATGATTTTCTTTACACATAATGCAGCATTTTTCAGACATGGACACATGAAAAACTCTTTCTCGTCCTATTCTATCTTTTACAAGTGACGAAGACGGTGTAACAAGTTCTAGTGTACGAAACTTAGATTCCAAAAACTTCTTTAAGTCGTTCCATGATGGTAGTTCTTCCTCCTTCTGGGAATAGGAAAAGTGTTCCCATTCTTTGTGGGAATCCGGGTCCAACTTCTGAACTACCAGAAATATTATTATTGGATCCCAGGAATCCGTAGGCACCTTTAGATTCTGCAGGCTATTCATAACTTCGTTAGTGGTATCGAATAAACTTTTAAGTTGTGTAGCAGTTTGTGCAGAACATTTCTTTTGTGAAAAGAAACGTTTTAATAAGGAGTTGACTATTATTCGCTTGTTACCGTATCTCTGCTTTAATGTGTCCCAAGCTTGTTGATAACTAGGATCTGTAATTTGTACATGCTTAAGTAATGCTGCTGCTTCGCCCGCGATGCTGCTCTTCAAATAATATATTTTCTGAACGTTGGTAAGCGACGGATTGTCGTGAATCAACGAAACGTAAAGATCATTAAAGGCCGGCCACTCTTCATAATTTCCAGAAAACGTAGGTAACTGTATACGTGGTAGCTTAACCTGGGTATATGCCTGACCTTCCACAGAATCATCTGGAGACCGTGACGGCCCGGCCGACATCGCGTTGTGCGTGGCTAACATGTCCTTGAGATCGCCCGATATGCTTAAATAAATATCTTCCAATAAAAAATATTCATCATTTGCAAAATACGATAAATTGGCTCGTTGTTCACGCGACGTAAGCCGAATTAATTCTTGATGAGCTTTTTTAAATGTAGACCAGTATTCCTCAATACATTCAATACGGATTTGTATATACCCTTTAGTAAGCCTTTGTTTCGGACATTTCTTCAAATTAACTTGCGTTTTGCGTAATAACTCCGCCGTGTCTTCTAAAACGTTATTATATATTTGTTCCGTATTCGACATAATTATTCACTCTTAAATCGTCGCTTAAAACTCGTCAATACAAATCTTATCTTTTTATTCGCCGTAGAATGTAGGTAAGTTCGTTCCTTCGATGTGTTCTTATGCGGCTCGATTGCGACCATATGTACGGGCTGTTAGGGTGCACTTTAATTTCTTCGATTGGATAACTATGGTTTCGAGTAAAACAAACGTGTGTATGCTACCAATATTTATTAGCGACTGCCTGCGGTGGGGGGCTACAGATAAATAAATACTAAGGAATTATTCCAGTGCAAAATTGCATTAACAATAAGTGTGTGCGTCTTTTTTATTTTGTTGTCATTCTTTTTTTCTTTTTTCTTACTTACGATCTAAGGTCTATCTATACAGTTTGTTTTCTTATATTTATGTCCACAAATATATATTGTTACTACTTAAGTTATAAAAACATATTTTATTACCTATCGACATTTGAACTAATTGTAATGCTTTTATGATTGTCTTCTTTTGTTTACTTATTTATTGGTTATCGTAGAGAACAGCCAGGTGTGCGGATTACGATTTCTAGGAAATTGCGTCGACGCTTGCCGGGCAGACATATTTGCATTTGTGCAGTATAAAACGACGACCTGATAGAGGGGGAAGAGTCAATCGAGTGAGAACCACGAGCAAAACAAGATGTGTCTACTACAATCGGGAATCTAATAAGTGTCGGACTTTGCGCGTTTTATTGAGTTACGACCTTCTGCATTACGTTTGGACTTGTTGTGTTCGGTTATATTTGTACCTGTGTTATACATGTTTGTGTAGTTCTAATAAAGTCTATAGTAATTCTAACGGCATTTTAATTCGAGTCTCGCGACTCGTAACAATATGTATTATATATTAGCAACATTTTTACTAGCGCTTATAAAAAGGTAATAAAACAGTTTATTACCTTTTCTACAATAGCTGTCGCGAACCGTAAGCAGTCCTCAATCCTCGCAGGAGGATAAAATTTCGCACGCTTATAGTTTATATAGAGAAGAAGCGACGAATGCTAATATATTTTTTTAATTATGCCTAAAAAATATATTAAATCAATAAAAAAACATTACACACACTACCGTATATTTGACACACACACGCATATATACTCTTTTGTTTATTGTTCAAGTGAAATTAACAATGTAGCCTTGGCGAAGTCTGTGATTATAGAAGTATAGCCTTTGACATTAATTATTATGGTCGAATTTCGACCACGGGCGACCACTTGTAAAAGTAATTACGAAACTGCTGTTTTAATTTAATAATGTCTCGATGTAAAATTGCAAATTATGTGATGTCACATTAGGGAGGGAGGAGGAGGAGGCTCACGAATGTCACCAGCTGTGACACGAACGGGGAGGGATCAAGAATCATGAAAATAGAGAGGAAGATTTTGAGGCCTAAGCGAACTCCACTGTGGTCCGCCACACAGGCTCTGTTGAGACATAGTGCGTGGGCCAGAGTCAACTTTGGATGCTCCTATCAAATTGTTCTCGGTATAAATAAAATCTTATGTTCCCTGTATTTGTTATGTAAATAAATAAATAGATAGATAGATGACATTTTATTGTTCACCATTATAACAAAACTTACGAACTAGTATTATTCTAATTGTGTACAATGGGCGGCCTTATCGCTAAAAAGCGATTTCTTCCAAACAAACTGTGGAATAATATTGCTGCTTAAAGAGAGCCTAAGATAAGTAGATAAATACGTAGAAAAACTATCTTCTATGCAATCTTTTGTCCGGTTTACCAAGATTTTCTTGACCGGACAAACAGAGATAACCGGAGTGCCGGTCGTAAACCAAACATCTGATAACTCTACATGTAGCCAAGGATGTTTCTCTCCCGATTACGAAGCGTGTACATAAAATAGGAAGTGCTTATTGATAGATTTGAATATATTCATATATTTATATGTATTACCTTCAAAAATGCTCTCAAGTTTAGTAATTTGACAGAATTGTAGTTTTAGATCTAAAACCAAGAAGTTTTAAAGTCGTTCGAACATGCTTCCACTGGAGGTGAGATAAGCCCAATCAATATTGTCCTTTGATAGACTTGTTAAGAATTAGTACCCCGAAGAATAATGTTAGTATATATATAATATTACTATGCTTTATGTATTCAATTATGTGTATATATGTTATGTATGTATATAATAATATTAATACTTATATATTATGTAACATTGAAAAAAATATTGTGCAACAAAACCCTGCCCTAGCATTTGTGCCATATTACTCTCTCCATCCCAAGTTGTCTGAAAGAGATCACTGTCAGCGATAAGACCGCCATTGGTACCTAATTTTAAACTGCTTTTGTGTATTGTTTAATTATAAATAAATAATAGTAATCGACAGGCAAAGACACATATTATATATCCCCAAAGTTACGCTTGTGTTATGGGTGATATACAACGAACTCTGAGGCCGATCCCAGTCACCCAGACCATACCCATAGTAAATAACGGAGAAAATTCGTTTCCGAAATTTGCCATGCCAGGTATCGAATCCGGAGCGTCTGCGTTGCAGCGAGGTAAGCCGACAAAGGTTTAGACTGCTCTACCATAGAAACCGTTTTACTTATATTATACAAATAAAATCATTTTATTGTACAATAAAACATACTAATGGTCGAAATTCGACCATAATTAATTTAAATTATGTCTGAACATTATTAAGGTTCTGTTGTCAAACACCATATATACTTCTATAATCACAGATTTCGCCAAGGCTACACTGTTAATTTGATTTTAACAATAAACAAAAGAGTATTTATGCGTGTACGCGTCAAATACGTGGTGTGGGTAATGTTTTTTTTTTAATTTATTTCATGTATTTTTTATGCATAATTTAAAAATAAATAGCATTCCTCACTCTTTCTCTGTATAAACTATAAGTATGTGAAATTTTATACTCCTCCGTCCGCGCAAGTTTCGTAAAAAGGGGTACAAAGTTTTTGCTTCACTTATTTATATAATGATTCTATTCTAAAACCATATCTTTCAGAACGATAGGAATACATAACGAGAATATGTTTCCGTTTAGCAACACCACGTTTGTCTGTTTCGTGTGAAATGTTTATGTTTAATCTGCGCACCGAGCGTGGTATAGTAATCCGATTACCGCTGTACACGTCTACCGCTCACTAAAGCCTCGGTACTAATGCGAAATTGTTAATAAATATTCAGAACTACCCTCACATTATGGGGTTTACAAAATCAACGCGTTAAGAGACTTTTGTTATGGTCTTATCAAACGTTGCATTATTGAATTATAGTGGTGGTAAGGTAAAATAAATTGGTGAAGTATATGGCAGTGTATGAACTATGAAGGTAGTCTTCAATGTAGCGGCTTTTTTTATGATCATAGTGAAACAAGAAATAATATATTTAAGGTACAAGAAAATGTATCCATTATGAGATTGAAGCTCATTGCAATTCTTTAAGCTATTGAATCTATTGATAGCACTAATAATTAGGAAATAGTTATTTGCACTGACAGCAACAGTGCACTACAGTACTTAGTTCGATGTGCCTTTGGCTTTAGAGGCGTCTCGATTGCTTACCAAATTATCAAGAAAATATACAATTTTTCTCAGAAAAGTGTAGTTTTGAAGTTGCAATGGGTTCCATCGCATATAGGGTTAAGAGGTAATGAGATGGCTGACAAACTAACTAAAGTTGCAATGATTGAAAGGGGAACCAACTTCTATACAACCAGACTATAGAGAATATTTGTATACATGTAGAAAATTATATTTTTCTAAATTCGAAGAATACTTTGATGAGAGAAGTAAAGAAAAAGGCATATGGTACAAACGATATAGTCTCAACCCCCCCCCCCCCCCCCCTAAATTCCATGGTTTTCTGTAGGAAAATTAAACAGACCATATATAAAGCTACTAAATAGAATCTGAACAGATCATTTCCCGACAAGAAGTTTTGGGCACCTCATGGGCAAAGTTGATTCTCCCAACTGCCTATTGTGTGGAACTCGTGAGGATGTCCAACATCTGTTAATGGAATGCAGCAAAAATAATGATGGCAGAGAACAACTGATGGGGGAGTTGGGCTGAATCGTTTTGATGTAGATATCTTTTAAAAATCCTGGCAGAGCCAGCCTCAAAGGAGGCTAGTTCGTTAGCCAGCTCATTATTCAAAATTGGATATATAAGTTATTGTATATTTAGGAGATGATGGGGCTGACATGCCTATGTGGCAAAAGTCCTAAATAAATAAAGATGAATAAAAAGCAGCTTTTACTTGAAATATCTAATTCTATGTGTGGTAGGAACGGAGACATAATTTAATTTCTATCGTAAGAGGCGACAGAACAACTACCGGTCTAGATGGCTACCACCCCTGGTCTAGAGTATGCCGCCATAGCAACCTTGAGTTGTGCGGCATTAGTGGCCAAGTTCCAGTCTCCCCTAAGAGAGCAGCAGCGCATTTGTTGAACCTTTGGTGTTGCAAATGTTCATAGGCGATGGTAACCGCTTTCCATCAGGTGAGCCGTCTGCCTGTCTGTTGAACTCATGCAATAAAAAGAGAAATCTGGATGGCTAACACCCTTTGTATTACTCTACACAGCCATAACAACCTTGAGACGTCTTCCAACATCAGTGGCCAGATTCCAGTCCTTACTTCCAGGCCAACAGCACATAGACAGCAAATCTGGTGTTGGAAATCTGCCGTCAACCTCATTGCTGTACTCCAGTAACAAAAAAGAGTTTTGTTGTTGTCAAAATTATTGAAACACTTCAAATAAAGTTCAAAAATAGCATGTACCAGCGAAACTTCGTTCGCGTTTAGAAGGATGTATTTGGTAGTGAATTGTAAATGATGGCACCAAAATATCTTTAAAAAATTGAAGTAAAACTTCTTTAGAATCATTGTGATTTGAAACTCGGCGAAACGAAAAAGCGACACTACAAAGAGAAACACATAAATCTATAGGATTAACCCTGCAAGGGAGTGAGATACGTGTTTTACATTGTGCAGCACAGATTAGAGTCAATAAGACCGATAATTAAACATAGTGTTACAACTTAGCCAAAATTCCACGAAGCACACCGTCAAAGTAAATACACATTTGCCTGGCATAAACCCGGGTTATTACCTTCCCGCATTTGGATTTCTTTTGTTTACTTAGAAAAACAGTGTATTGTACTAGTTTATAGCCTTTCGCAGGAATAATTAAGCAGGTGTGCAGATTATGTTATCTGGGAATTGCGCCGACGCTTGCCAGGTAGACATATGGCATCGGTGCATTATAAAACAATGCCCGAACGGAGGGGTGAGGCAGTCTAGGGAGAACCACGATCAAAGCAAGACGTGAGTGACAGACTTAGCGCGGCTATTTAATTGTGCATTATAATTGAACTTATTGTGACTGGTTATATTTGTACCTGTGTTAAACGTGTTTGTATAGTTCTAATACATTCTATAGTAATTCCAACGGCATTTTAATTCGATTCCCGCACTCGTAACAATAGGTTCAATTTGGACCGAAATAAAACTGATAATAATATTTTTAGACTAAAACAGTAAAAAATTGAGAGTGATACTTAAGAACTTTATTTTTAATTATAATATGTAGGCTAAAGGAATTATATTTATATTAATAAAAGATAGAGAAGAATTATCTGTGAAGTTTCACTGCAGCTCTTCAAGTCAAATAGTTCCACAACTCTAGTATCAGCTAGATCGGTACTTGTCCGCGTCTGTGATATATTTTGGCAGGTTTATTTAGGCAAAGTAAGGGCAGCCTTGGTCCTGGAATTAGATGACGAAGAAGAGGCAATAGGTTTGACACAGTGTCTTCCGCTAGAAAACTAAATCAGCTGAATTAAGTATATTTAGTTTTACTAGTAGAAAAGTTACATATTACATCTATGGATAGGAACTTACCCTAGCGGGATCACGTAGTTAATTTAATAAATTTAAAGGAAGTTTTGAAACGTATGGAGTAATAATTATAAAAGAAATTATGAACAGATGATATTTGAAATTCGTGCGAGAGCCAAACTTAACCCTTAATTGCACTAAAGGACTATACCTCCCACATCCTTTTTTGAAGCTCTAAGCTATCAAAAAAAACGATTTCCCACAATATGTTAAAATATATATACAATCACCTCACAATAAATACGGATATTATTTTCGTACAAATTTTGAGCTAACTGTCGGTTGGAATAAACAAAAAAATCATAATGTCGCCAAAAAATACCGTAAGTTTATTTGAATTAGTCTTATTTATAGTTTTGAGTTATTTTATCGTCTGACGTTTTTTATTTGCCCATATTTATCATTTTCACGTAATAATCGAACTTAAAAAAAACGTGGGATACTATATACTTTTGACTGTAAGTGATTACTTTTAGAAAAATGTGGGAAACAGTTTTCGGTGTACTAACAACATTCTTTTGTATTTGCGTATTTCAGAGAAAAGTACTTGATATTTAAAAAAAAATATTTTTAATTATAATTAAACATAAAAAAATCTCACAGGGGTTTATAAGACCCAGGAGGCCTCCCTTTCCTCAGGTCCAATTAAGGGTTAACCGCTGTCACAACTTTTTTTCAAAATTCTTGACAGTTACATAGTTTGCTAGACATTAGTACTGTCATTGGCTATGTCTATATGTTTTTTTAATTGTCTAAGTCTAACGTTACATAGGTTAAATGTACAGACACGAGCTAGGTAATCGACCAGCCTGCGTTATTTACAAAAGTGCTGACCACGCAGTGCTTGGTCATCGTTTAGGCTAATAATGAGATTTTAAGTTAAAGTAGTATAACAATTTAATTGTAATTAAGTTGGTCTTGTAAGAACTGACGAGAATTAGACTTGTCTTAAGAATTTGTTTTTTTTTTAAGACTTCTCCGTGCCACCCTTCTTATCTTATGGCATTTTAAAATTTTATAATAATATAGATAGACTAGGACATGCCCGCGGCTTCGTCCACGCTTGACTTGAAACACCCGCAGGATTCCTGGGACACAAAAGTGTTACAGCATTTAAAAAAGAATGTAAGCTATCGTTTTAATGGAAACTGTGTCGGAAAAAGCTAATTGTTACGCACCCGAACAACTTCAAATCGCTCCCGGGAAAATTTCCGCGGGATTCCCGGGATAAATAATAACGAAAATTTTAAATCTAAAAATTAACTGTCGACCAGTGAAAACCGCGTCGAAATCGGCCCAATAGTTTTTACGTCAATCTTGAACAAACATTTGCATCGTGTTCTCTGTTGTTTATATATCCAGTTGTTTTTTTTTTAATAGCTTCAGTGTACATTGCATAACAACAATAAAAAGTTAGTCCACTTTATTACACGGAAAGAATAGCGTGCACAACCGTGCCTCAAAACTAGTGTTAAACAAATAAATATACAAAACATATTTCCTGCAGCGAGTTGTACTTGGCACTGTCAGCCATATTTATTGCTATAAATATGTCTAACATGAAATAACTGTATTAATCATTCACACGGGTTGGTCGCGGTGCGGCACGAACAGGACGATGCACTCAAACAGACAGTACGAATTTTACATATACATAGTAATATGTATATACGTTACCTACCAACCCCTTATAATATTATACAATCAGTTTTTGTTCAATAAAGTATAGGTTTTGAAAAGCGGCCGAAGCTCGCGATGAGCGGGCGTTATGTTAAGGCTTGTAGCAACGCCAACGTCCTTCCTTCCGTCCTTTCGGTACTAATTTTTGGGCCACACCGAGGATTCCATAGACGCGGTCGTTTCGAAATTTAAAACAATAATAATAACAAATTATTTATCTCTCTTTTATAAACATGCAGGTTATAATATATTATTATCATGTTTGAATCGTTTTATTATTTCTATGTTGGTTGGTTTGGTCCATACCGGCATCAGGACTTGTTTATAGAGGAGCAGTTTGTTAGGCACTGACAACTTGGAATATTTTCCAAGTAGCCAGTACATATTTCTGTAACGCGCTTCCAGTTCATCGCGTTTCTTCTTAACGTGAGCCTTCCAATGTAGTTTAGCGTATAGTGTCATACCTAGGTACTTTGCGGTATTTTCATATGGTACTACAGTGTTGTTTATGTACCTATGGTATGGACTTATGGGGTACAGTTGTGGGGCTGCACCAAACCAAGCAACATAGAAATAATACAACGATTCCAAAACAAAGTATTGAAAGGCATTGTAAACGCGCCAAGGTACATTAGATCGGGCGACTTCCATCGGGACCTGAAAATGGAGTTTGTTACTAGCATTATCAGAAAGTATGCGGAAGCTCACGAGCATCGGCTTCACCATCATGAGAATGTCGAGGGGATCCAGCTCCTCGACAACACGGATATAACGAGAAGGCTCAAAAGGACAAAACGGTTTGAACTAGTGCTATAAGCAAAACTAAAGTGTAGTGTACTGTGCTAACTTATTAAAGAACACATGAATAAAGTGTCCTCCCTTCCCATAATAGAGACAACAAGAAAAGTGCTAATGGACACTTTCTTAGTACTATAATTTTAGTTAATTTAAGTTATATTTAAATTACTTATTAGTCTTTTTAGATTAGATTGTAATATTAATGTGGTATTTTTCAATACAACAATTATGAAAAATAAAATGTTTTAGTAAAAATTGAAGTAGGAAAATGGTTTCATGTCAATAATTGGGAGGTGATTTGGTGAAGTTTTTCTTAATTTAAAATATCTATAGAAAAATTAAGAAAAAACCACATTACGTCTCATATATATATAGAAATTTTATGTATATGTACTTTAGATAACGGTGGTAATTAAAGCAAGACTTAATACAAAAATTGGTTAATCCAATCACTTCATTTAATTTATATTATAATTTACATTTAAAAAAGTGTACTTCAGTATATAAAACAGAAGTTATAAGGTATAATTTAATGCGATCCACGAGAACGCTGCCGACAAACTGCGCTGCAGTTTGGCAATGTAATTGTTTGTATGATCTTGTAACTTTCTTTTGTTGAAGATAAATTAAAAAAAAAAATATCGTGAAGATTAATTTTTTTGGTAAATTTTTGATCAGTGAATACCAACCCAACCCAAGTTGTTTCATTTGCACCCCATTTTTGACCTTTTGCGGCAATAGGAGCCTTAAGTCGTAGCTAATTTTGAATGATGTCCTTCGATTGCACTATAAATTTTTAGTATGTCTTTTCATTATTACGACTGTATTAATTTTCTTCTCTCATACCATGTCTTACTACTTACACTTGCTTTAACATTGGTTAAATTAGGATATTAGTTGAATGAAGCTTGTGTCAAATTTTGACCGATATTAGGGAAAATAAATGGTTGGTAAGATATAGGAACCGACCAGTTAAGTCTTTCGTGATCACGATTATCGAAAAGTGACCGAAACGTCGAAATTGATATAAAAATGTATGCTGGGATATATAGTAGAAGTGAATCTTTAAAACGCAAATAAATCACAACAAAATTTTAACTTGAAGTTTTACGGGCAGGTTTTCAAATTGGACAAGTATATTAACAATCTGCCCTTAAAACTTCAAGTTAAAATTTTGTTGCGATTCGTTTTGCCACTTGTCCGTTGAAGTTTCAATTCTACTATGTGTCCCAGGACACATTTCGATTTTTCGCAGGTTTACTGCAAATTATGATTTGGTTAGGTTAGGTACATTTTAATTAATGCATTTTTTATTTAAATACATTTTATTTTATCAAACAAGAAAACTGACTTAGATCCGGAACCAAAAAATGCATCCATAGTCTACTCTAAAATTATGCCGCCTCTCACCACGTCTACTCTAAACTTGTGCCGCCCCTCCACGCAGCCGTAACGCTTTTTCGTGACAGAAAAAATCCTAATACCTATATAGAAGTTATATACCGTTAAAAAGTAGTCTTATTATATAGTGAGTGCCTTTTGAGTTGTCGTAAGAAATTCGTTGTTTGGTGTCAGTTAAAAACTTACAACTTGGCTGAGCTATACAGAACACATATCAGAAAAGGCTGTATGGATTAAGTTCCTTTGCTTGCCATTGTAGCAAATCGAACAACAGCAAACACAATAGCTATGACAAGTTATAAAACAAACCACTATTATTAGTAAGATGTCATTGAATCGATAAAATATTACAACAATTATGTATGAGGCTGACGTGAATAAAAAAATAAACATCTGAAGAAATCCCAGCAAAGGAGCTCTCGCACGGAAAAAAGTTTTGTGTATTAAGTAGTGTGCATATTTACACATTGAACAAAAAAATGTTATAAATGGTCCCACGTCAAGCCAGTAAATCAAAGCGAGAGGGGGAAAAGGAGAAGTTGAACTCCTTTGATCTGTTTGAGGGCACGGGTGATGAATTTGCCCCGCGCAGTAACGTTTCGCGGTTTTATTAAGATTTTTTCCACATCGATATTTTGTTACTGGTCGCATTTTTACGTTGACATGTGGTCTTTGGAAAAAAAAACAAATTAGTCTTTGGTTTCCTTTTTTAAATCGCTTGACAGGTGAATTCTTTTTTCAAACTCAATTTAAAGGCAAATATAGCTTTTGAGATGTTATTCTATTGTTTTTTTTAAATACATTCTTATTGATATCGTTAAATTGAAACTTGTTGATATTTTCTTGTGAAATTTTATTTTTTAAAATGTGTTATATTGGTTTAAACTGTAAAGTGAACAATAGTTGTGGGTCATTTGATTATTTTTAAAGAAGATTTGTGCATTTAGGTTGAAAGATTCAAATGTTTAATATGTTATATTATTTTCGAGTTGCCATAAGAACTCTCTCGCTTAGCGTCAGCCAAAGATTTACAAGTTGCCTGAGGCTTTTGGTTGAATTTTTTTGTAAAACTTGAATATTTATTAACACTGGCTAGATACACAAATCGTGCAGAGCCATTTTTAAAGATAAGAACTCAGTTGACAACTGTATTTTTTTTTCAAACTCAATTTGATAGTAAAAGAGAAAAAAATAAACCATGAAGCTGTATGGTCTAGGATCTTTGGTTTCTGTTTAAATAATGAAGAACAAAAATCCTAATATGGTCCGCTCCATAAACGAAGTCCCATGGAACATAAAGGAACTAAAAATGGCAGCTCCGCTATTTCATAGGATTTTGTTTGTAAAGTATCCAGGAAATAGATTTACAGCTTTAATTGTGTAATATATTTGTTTTTATTATTCAATAATTATCTACATCGATTATATGGATTAGCAAATAATTACTCCGGCAGGATTAAATACGGCGATTTTAACGCCGCATGCGTGGAACAACGACTCAAGTTTTTTTGTTGTTGCATAAGTTCAGCAGACAGTCACGGCCTACCTGATGGAAAGCGGCTACCATCGCCTATGATATTTATAACATCAAAGGTGCTACCAATGTGCTGCCGCTCTCTAAAAGGAGTCTGGAATCTAGCCACTAATGCCGGAGGAGTAGTAGTACAAGTACAAGTAGAATTCTCCACTAAGGCAGGCAAAGGAATCTTCAAGGAATCCACACAGCCAATTCTGATGTATAAGTCTGCGTATAGGTAGCACAGTTGAATTGTAGGCTACAACTGACCCCATTCAATGGAGTTCTTTTGAAAACTTAAAAGGCCACATTTCTCACAAAAACACGCAATTACTACTCAAAAACATTTTTTTGAACGTAGTCTTTCAGCTCCCGCCAAAAACTCTCTCTACTATTCAATTTAATAGCGGAGTTTTGGCAAGAATTGAAGGTGATGTGTTGTACACTTTTATTTTTTAATAAATGTGTAAAATTATACTAAAATGAACAGTAGTTCTAGGATATTAATAGTTTCTGAATAGTAATTGTGTCTCTGTGAGAAATCTGAACTGTGTAGTCAAATGTTGTTTTTCTAGTTATCACAAGAATTCCGTCAGTCTAGCTGCAATTTGGCTGAGTAGCATTGAAAACTTTTACCTAATACATCAGACAAGACTATATAGTCAAAATATTAGTTTTGTATTATACGTATTGTTGTCATTGCGGCGAAAACAATAACAATCAATTTTATTTTAGATTTTTTTAAATTTATTGATGCACAAAACAAATTATAACCATAGAAATTAAAATATTAAATTAGTAACTAAACAAATCTGGATTGCAATCCAAGAGAGGTGCATACAGAAAAAAACATTAAACCGATCAGGTGTAAACACTTGTGTGTATATACATACACACACACACGCGAACACGCGTTCGCACTCCCACACACACAACACACACACATACACACTCACGCTATTATCTAATTAGATCTATTGTATAATTAAACACTGGCAAAGCATTATTTAAGAATATTTTTTTAATGATTTGCGATATTTGGAGAAGCTGTTTTCAAATATATCAAGTTTAGTGTTGTTACTTGCCAACTCATTATAATATCTTGCCATTCTCACAATAGAATTAAAGTAAGAGATGTTATTCTTTTGAACTTGAAGAATATGGTATTTAAGAGGTTATGCTACTTTTAAAATGACTTCTTTTATATAATTAAACTAGAATTTTCCTCGCGGCTGTACCGCGTGAAAAACTCTAGATAGTAGCTTGCTATTTTATATATATAAACATTCAATACTTTAGTTTCTTGTTCAACTCACTACAATTACAAAGAAACTAAGTCAATATAGTGTAGACGATTGTACAGCAAAACATAAAGAAAACTCGCAGCCAACCTGATTTGAAGTACCTTATACATAATGAATGACAAGTTGTTATTGAATTACAGCGATGGTTGTCTACATCGCAATTGCAGGGCCGTCAATTAAACTAACCCGTCTATCCTAAGTGTTGATTCGGGTTATAACTCAGCCTTATGTCGAGTTTAATTCATATACGTTCAGTAGTTTCCAAAACAGATGCGATCGCAGCGCCATCTTTTTCACTATATTCGTCTATCCCACGGAGACCACGTCATTTATCGGGATAAACAGTATCCTAAGTGATATAAGTTAGCCCCATTTTGAATTTCATTTGAATCCGTTCCGTAAGTAGTTTTTACGTGATGCTCTAACAAACAGATAGACCGATAGATCATATTTCTAAAAATTACATTTTCGGAATTTCCTACTCCCAATTATCCGCCGTAATTATTTTCACATTTTTAAACGCAATGTACAAACTCGAACTAATTACATATTTATTACAGTATAGATAGTTAAATTGATATAGATACCGTTCAATGCTTTTGTTGAGCACCTCAAAAAAGGTGCTGTGCAGTCTTATCTTAAAAGTGCTAGGTATATTACTGTTTATCTCAAATATGATGGTATGGCTGACTCATCTTATAGAGCATAACTTGTAACAATGTCTTATACTTGGCCTATGAATTAGATACAATTTTTTATTACACAGAAATAATACTTCTCGCTGTTCAAAAGTTAAATTATAAGTAAATTCACAATTTTTTGTCTCTTTATTTATATAATTTTCATGTAACTGTACTGAGGGCATATTTTTCACTATAACCTCAATGCCCTCAGTATGTAACTTTCTTATGTCAAGTAAATAATAAAATGTTATATGAAAGTTACATCAACGTCGTTTTGTTTATTTCTGTCAACTTTAAATATAAGTGACGTGTCATCAGCAAACACTGCTACCACTACACATATATCATTAATAAAATATGGCAAGTCATTTATATATATCAAAAATAAGAATGGACCTAGAATAGAGCCCTGCGGCATACCTATAGATATACCAGGTTTGCACACATCTAAATGTAAAGTATGATTGGTTTTCAAAGAATATTATTTTTTATACAAAATTAAAGTTATAACAGGAAACTCATATTTATACATCGAAAAAGTATTAAATGTTGTTTCTAAGAAAAATGCGCAGTTTAATTTCACGGTTTGTTAAATCGGTTAACTGATGGAAAAAACTCATAATGATTTGTGGCTAATCTTTGTTCGCATATTCGGAGAAATACAAATTAGTAATTTTCTTATCGCATTGTTTTGTGGGATGAGCAATCATGAATGTACAAACTACAATGTGAAATCTGTACGCATTAAAAATATATATATATATATATTGCGTGAGTTTAGCTGACAGACAGACAGCTCACCTGGTGGAAAGCGGTTACCATCGCCTATAGATATCAGTAACACCAAAAATGCTACCAATGTGCTGCCGCTTTCTAAAGAGAGACTGGAACCTAGCCAATAATGCCAAAACGCAACTCAGGGTTGTTATGGCGGCATACTCTAGACCGGGGGTGGTACCATACCCTACCACCTCTTACAACAGGACGCCCGGCCGCAGGAAATTGTATTCTTTCTCAGTTCCTGCTCAGATAGTGCTATAAACACAACTGATGTTGCACGAAAAAAAAACCATATGAAAGAAATTGCGGGCACAGCTAGTACTACATAAGTTTATGCACACAAGTTAAAAAAAATGCTTCACTTCATTTTTTTAAATCGGAAGACGAGCAGACACATTATATATCCCTAAGCTAAGAAAGTTAGGCTTGTGTTATGGATAATATAGGTAGGTGTAATGGATACACTTACCACATTCATAGTTGTAGATATTTTTGTATTCTTTACTTTGCTTAATATCCCATGATCCTGGCTACCATGCGTTTGGGTTGCAAACTCAATTATTCGCTTATACATGTCTATTACAAACTTTCGCAATAAAACTAGGAATTAAATTTTCTCATAAACAAAATAGATCAAGTTCAAGGACAATCTTTTATCATTTGACTTTTGACATTTGACAAGTGCTACTTTAAGAAAAACATAGCAACAACTTCTTTTGATCTATGCTATGTTTATTATTTATATAAAATCAAAAAATAAATTATATATAATTATCCACTTCAAGTTCCTTACTTATTTATTTAAATTTAATTTGTCAAACACTTAATGATATACTTTTGTTATTGTTAATCAATGCCTATATAGCTGTATTAGCCAGGACGTAAGGATACGACTAACCAATGAAAGTTATGTATAAAACTCGCTCTCATTGGTTGGAATTTTAAATGTAAAAAAGACACGGGTTTTTAATTCAGTTAAGAGAAAGACTTTGTGTACTACTGAAAGACACTTACTAGAATGAAAATAAAGGCCAGTTTTAGGATCGAAGTTATATTTATTCAAGAGCCTTAAATCATGTGCAATATCATAGCACTCTCTCCATAGGTACGACGGAGTACTCTGACCGTAGTAAATAACGCAAAATTTGTTTCAGAAAATTACCCTAGTAAAGTAGCCTCTGCATTGTTGTGAGGTTGGCCGGCAAACGCTTAGCCCACTCAACCACAGAGACCGACATCTGACGCTGCTGGCACGTAGGCTCCATCTACATTTTTATTTCATCTAAGGATACCAACAAATTAATTACCCGCTAGTCTAAATACCTTCATTTACACCATGAAGCTTACGTCATAGTACATCAATAGTTTTATTTCATGCCCTTAGGGAGTATTAAACCCGGAACCATTACGTACGCGTGACAAAGGTAAGTGTATGCAAATTTCATTGGCCTGAAATCGCTCTTTGTTCATTTGTTGTATTAATTTCATAATGATATGCATTATTAATGCAGACTGAGTCATTGATGCACCTGATCTAATACGCCATCGATCATTCTTTGTGCTTTACTTACACTATCTGTACCGTGGGTATAAAAAATGTCCTGTTAATAGTTGAGATTTTTTTTAAAACAAATTTTTGGTATTATAGTTAAAAAACACAAAAGAAAAGAAATTCTAGTAGTTATATAATAATGAAAATTAAAATGAATGTATTTAATTCAAAACTGATTCTTATCGATCACTTATTGAAAGTCATGAGTTTACCACCGCTTCCAAAGCTATTTTAGTTACTATGAGAAGAAGCATCGAAAGAATACAATGGAGAAAGAATACAATTTCCTGCGGCTGGGCGGCCTGCCGTAAGAGGCGACCAAACAACCCACAACCAGGTGGTAGAGGATTTGCCCGACTGAATGGCTACCACCCCTGATCTAAAGTATGTCGCCATAACAAACTTAAGTTGTGTTCCGGCATTAGTTTCCAGTCTCCCTTAAGAGAGCAACAGCGCATTTGTAGCACCTTTGGTATTGCGAATGTCCATAGGCGATGGTAACCGCTTTCCATCAAGTAGGCCGTCTGCCTGTCTGCTGAACTTCTGCAATAAAAAACCAAAAAAAATATCTTTACTTATAATAATAATAACGGTTCATAAATGTCCCATTGCTGGGCTCGGACCTCCGATTATAGGGGAATGGATGTTATACCCGCTACGCTTGTCCAAGGCGATTTGGTGGGTTTGACACATCGATTATCTCGATGTGCAGGTGTCATCACGATGTTTCCCTTCACCGTTGTTAGCACGTGGTAATTGTAACAATATATATATTAAGCAAGTAGGCCAGAAAACTGCCTAAGCTGTGCGTATGCGTCCTAGTCAGGATTCGATACCACGCCCTTTAAATTTGCGCGCGTGCTTTAGCCATTACACTACCAAGACTTAGTAGCCACTAAGTAGATATATAATAAATATAAACGAAAGCCTTAATAGCTTATTTATTATAAGGGGCGTCAAAAACCACCTTCGGAAAAGCTGGCCAGTTTATTTGAGCTCTCATTTTTGGGCTATCAATGAGTATCGGATGAGACTTTTGAGGGTTAACTGCAAGACCAAACATTGTACTCCAATTTCGTAAGTAATTGAAATCGACATTATTTCGATCAATAGCATTAGATAGGTCTTCTGCCGTAGCTTGGGTGTATACTTATAAGTCGTCTGCATAGAGGTGACAGGATGAAGTCAATTTATCGTAAAATTTTATTACTGAACATAGCAAACAAAAGGGGAGATAAAACGCCACCCTGCGGAACGCCGGCACTTAGATCGCAGCATGACGAAAAATCGTCATTAACACGAATTCGTTGCTGGAGTCCATGTTAGTAACTGTGAAACCAGCCTCTTAGTGTTGGAGATATATTAAGACTACGAAAAATTCTAAGCAAAATTGTCATAGTCGACATTATTAAAAGCATTTCTTAAGTCTTGCAGCGATATTATAGTCAACTTACAATTCTTCATCCCATTACGGATGTCATCATAATTTTTTATCAAAGCTATTATTACACAGTTAGTACACACTATTGTTTACGTTTGACGTATTTATACGTCCCGCTCGGTTAACAGGTTAACGTATGAGAAACCGCGGCAAAAGGCTAGTATAATGACTACTTACTATTATTTTATATACTTATGTAAAATATATATAATAATAAATTTATTGCAACAACTATTCATGTAACTTTTTTTGTCAACCCTACTGACCATCGACGCGTGACATCATGAGGTCATCGGCAAACTTTCTGCGCACGGGTAATAGAATAACATATTATCAAATTTTATAACTTATCCGCTATTCCCCCATGAATTAAACTGCACATAGCGAGTCAATAAATTATCAAAAACGCATGTAAACATAGCTGAAAAGCAGTGCAACGCACTTGCGCGGACAAAGCGCGATGCACTCGGTGCGAAGCTGCAAATATTTGCACAATTGTTTTGCGCAACCTGTTTAATGGGGAGCATATTTTTGCCTTTTGAAGCGCTAATGTGGGTGCTAATGTGGTAGAATATGTTCATAATTCTATGGGTGTAGCATCCGAATTCCATACAATGGCGATCGGATACCAATCTGGGTAAATTTCAGATTGCTTCGACGCTCAAGGTCCTAGATCCAGCAGCAACGATATATGAGCACTGTACCTACCTGAGTCTGCAGCTAGCACCTCTGTTACTTGATGGCGAGATTTTGGCGGAATATCACCCGAGTTTATGCGCGCGCGTTTTTTTTGTGTTGTATCGTTCGGGTGTCTTTTTTCCACTGGTGTTGCCACTCTTCGCTTCGATCAGTTCGTTAGTGCTGACAGTAAAAAAATTGAGCATCGATGCAACTAAAAATTTACGTTATGGTTACGATACAATGGGTTTATTTTTAAACATAACCTCATGATATCTAAGAGGGTAGTGGAGAGTTCATCTGAGACTCTTTTTTATTTACAACCCGGTGTTGTGTGATTAGTTTTCTATACTAGTCTATACTAATATTATAAAGAGGAAAGATTTGTATTTTTGTGTGTTTGTAACGAATAAACTCAAAAACTATCGGACAAATTTCAAAACTTCTTTCGCCATTAGAAAGCTACATTATTCCTGAGTAACATAGTCTATATTTAATTTAAATACTTGGGTTTTAAATTTTTTCAAGGCAGGATAACGTATGCTGGGACCGCTAGTAGTGTATATGCGTTACAAGCTGTTGCTCGTGTAGTTTGAAAATTGACATAGTTTGAGCAAACTGTTTACACCACTTTAAGCCCCTTAGTGCTTGTTTTAAAAATGACGATACACGTGTACATTGCTAACCAGAAGCAGGTATTAAAATTTCATGTATCTTACTTTGAAAATGACGTATTTTCATACCAACTTTCATCTCCCTTTTCGCCCAATTAAGGTTTGAATTTCCAAAACCCGCTGATACACGTGTATATTTATTTCTAACCAGAAGCAGATATTAAAACTTCATGCTTCTTTTAAAAATAATGGATTTTCATACAAACTTTCATCCCATTTTTAACCCGCCTAGAAGTTGAATTTTCCAAAATCCTTTCTTAGCGCACCTACAGTATAGAAAAAACCGGAATACACAATTTCACGGTCTTACCAATTCTACCGGGAATTCTTAGGTCCACTATCCACAACGTAAAGCGATACGACATATACAGCACAAGTAGACATAGGGCTTAAACAGCATTAAGAAATATATTTCTGTAACTTCCGAAACACAAACAACAGGCATAAATCAAATAACATAGAAACTTCTTTTCTACTAATAACATCAGGTTGACTATGCTAGACTTATTACAGTTACTACCAAAAATACTATATACAACACATTCACGTGTTTAATAATTTTCAAAAACATTTATTTTCATTCTTAAATTTAGGGAAACGAATCATAACTGCTATTTAATACCAATACTACATCAGTTGAGAAAAAGATTTAATTTAGCGACATTACCAAGCATAAAACATTTATACATAAACACACAAATATATAATGCATCTCTTTCAAACTAATGAAAATGCACATACATAAGTCCATCTCATTTCCTATGCTATATATAGATATAGTATGCACGTATAGGAAGTAATATATATATATTACTTCCTATACGTGCATACTATAAACATACATATCGACAGTTAACCAAGAGTCCTATTTTAAAATTATGACTGCTTTTTTGAAAATTTCTCGTACATATTTTATTATTTCTTTTATTTATATTTGAAACCCACCCAATCAATCCACAACCAAACGCATTTTGTCCTAAACTCAAAAAGCGCGGGTTCCAATCCAGGCCAGAGAGCATGCATCACTTAGGTATTTTTCTGACCTAATGTGCATATTGATATAAACAACACTATACTAACGTGTAGTAACAATCACTTAACGGCGAAGGAAAATAGCTTGATGAAACCTGCACATCGAGATAATCGATGTGTCAAATGTGAAACCCGCCAATCCGCCTTGGACAAGTATATCGGGGTATAATTTCCGTTCCTCTATAAAAAAATGAGAGGTCCAAGCCCAGCAGAGGGACGTCTACGGACTGTTATTGAAATGAAACGTCTTTACAATCGTAATTTGAAACTTGATGAAACGAAAAAAAGCGACACTAAAAAGAGATAAACACTAAAATTTTACCTTATTTAATTCGAAATAAAACACATTTCTCTTTAACCGTTAGTATTAATTTTCACTTTAAATAAAACTTAAAAGATTTTAAATCAAATTTAGCCTTATCTGTATATACTTAAGGCAGATATTCTTTTACACGCAGATCAACGGAAATTGTGCGTAACAGTGAATTAAATTTTGAAAGTTATCCTAGTGATTTTAAGTATAATTTAGATTGAATGTCATATCTTAAATTAATATATTAAATGTAATATTCTGCATTAAAATATAAAATAATTTTTGAGCTTGTTAAAAATGTTATAAAACTAATAAACCTTATGATTATCCTTATACTTCTGATACTCTATATATATATCTCATACTCTTGTAGGCTACTTTTCTGAAGTTTCATTTCTACTGTGTGTGAACTGCACACACACATACACACATTTTTTCTTATTGTAATATACTATGCTCATGTTTCTGTGGACAGCAGACCTTATAGTCATGAGTGGGTGGATGATTCACCTTTGGTTTGTATTTATAATTGTCAATGCGTTACAGCTCGGACCATTTGTAATGTTGTTAATAAAGCGATATTTCTTACAAGGCTCTTTTTTATGACGCAAAAAGAGAAATCTTAAAAAACAAGCCATTTTGAGTTTTATTAATATTTTTTTATTTTGGTCGTATATTTTGAGATTTTCTTTAAAATGATAGATCGTTATTGTGACTTTGTTTTTTATAAGCTATTTGGCTTGCAACGATATTTTGCTAGATACTTAATTTTTTAGCTCAAATCTTGCAAGCGCATTTAGAACTAATTTCTTTTAGACTTCGAAATTTTGCATGCTCGTTCAGAGTTGATGACAATCCACGAAAGTAATTATTTTTATTATCCGATTTAATTGCGTGTATCGTGAAATCTATCAGAATTTCCAAGATAAAAGGTTAAAAGTTAAATTATCTATTTAATTATTGTTGGAGGGCTTGCGTGGGGCCATGGGAAGGCAAACACGTAGAGGCCTCTTGACAAATGTACTCTAAATATTGTGAGACTGACCAGCGATTATCCCTGTCTACACCGTATAATAATGCATCTAAGGACAAGCTCCGGCCGGTGTAGGGCTACTGTGGGAAATGAGAACAAAAAGTACCGACCAATGGGGTGAACTGCTAGTGGTACTAGAGGTCTGGGGATATAAGGGCTATGGTGTCTGCCCTTCGAAATGTTCTGGGAACATGGAAAAATGGGCCGACCGACGGTGAGCCGTCACTCCCTGCTTGAGCCCCAAAAAATGCCATAGAAGACAGGGGCAATATGGGTGTCAGTGGCTAAGAGGTGTAGAGAGGTGGGCTACAGGTTCACCGAAGCTACTTCTGACGTTAGGCCATCTATCACTTCCACCCCTGGACCTTGAGTCTTAGCTCTAGCGATCTCCAACCCGTGCCAGGTGGCTAAGGTAAGCACGGAGGCGAGTCCGAGGTGTCGCTACTTACCTAAGGCTACGCCACAAAGCCCCCCTGCGGGCAAATTATCTATTATTATTATATACTAGCATTTTCCGCGGATTTGTCCACGTTGGACAGACAGGTAACAAAGATCACAGTTATTTTCCTAAATATAAAATCAAAAGCTATTTTCAGCAGCGTAATGAATTTTTTAGTATGGAAATACTAAACTAATGTTAGTAAAGGAGTACAATTGTTTTACTAAAGATTTTATCCATCAGTGAATTTCCTATCGGAATTTTTTTTTTTTTGACGTGGCCACTTTACAGCTTTCCCAAGGAAATTTCCGTGGGATTCTCTGGATATAGAGTACCGCAGGTTTTAAGTGCAGGAATTTACTATTGATAAGCGAAAACCGCATCGAAATCGGTCTAGTAGTTTTTACGTGAATTCCGAACAAACAGACAGACGGACAAAAATTCTAAAAATTGCTTTTCGGAATCTCCTGGTCCGAATTATCCCCCTTGAAATTTTCATATTCTAAACCCATTGTGCAAACTCGAACCATTTACATATTTATTATAGTATAGATAGTGTATTCTATCTCATTCTCTCGCAGGCTTAGTCCTATAGATTTGTGTGTCTATCTCTTTTTAGTGACGCTTTTTCCTTTTATCGAGTTTCAAATTACAACGATTCCAAAGAAAAAAAATCAAAATTGAAGAAAACTTTGGTAATTGGTCCACAATTGACGGAGAAATCGCGTAACAATACAAACGTAAATACAAAAAAAAAAACACAATCGAACTCAAAACCTCCTCCTTTTGGAAGTCGGTTAAAAATCAATTAAAACGCTGCGCTCTTCATTAGATACGATAATAGTACTAAGCTGAGCAAAGCTGCTGGAATTGCGCTAATTCTATATACTTTTAAAAATAAAGGATGACAAAAGAAGCGCACTACGGCGCCTATGACTAACACGTGTAAAGTGAAAACATGTGTTAAAACGCGGAAGACCTCGCCACCATAATTAGTGAACATAACTCCTCAGCAAGGCCACTTGAATCATACATAAACATACGCACAATATTTATTTTAAGACTTACAATAATATTACTAATATTGAAAACTTGTTTGTGTAGTTTGCTGCTGCTTGGACCCTGGGGCCTGAGGCCATCATCTTTTGCTTTAGTATAACAGACAGACAGACGGCCCACCTGACAGACGTTTGTAACACCAGATATGTCACCAACGCGCTGCCGGTCTCGAAGAAATTTTATGACACCATTTAAAAAAAAAGAGAGGAAGCATGAGAAACGTTTTAGAGAACCGTTGCGTACAAGAGCAAAGCGGCTCAAGGAAGTGGGGATGCACGCCCAGCCGATGGTAAAAAGAAGACGCAGGCACCATTATGAACAGTTCCTCGGAACACTCCTCATTGTACAGTCGGTAGAATGACAGAGGGATCAGACAGGAGGCATGGTTTAGGAGGACCCGTATTGGGTGGAGGAGCAAGATGGAATGCTCCTCCGTCTCAAATCTCAAAGGAAGATCTTCCAGCGAACTACTAGCAAAATCTAGTACAGAACTGTATAACTATAATTATTAAATTTTTAACAAATGTTTTCATATGTATAATTTGTGATAAACTTAAAAATGTAGAAAAATTAAAAATAGAATAATTTTCATCATTTCCATGTTGATCAAAATGAGGTGAGGTTTACTTTAAGTGTGGAAAACAGAACATTTTGTTCAAAAACAACCTTTTGCCTTGGTTTGCCGTGTGATATTCTTGAACAACAATTGATCCCTAGAACCTACACTATGATTTGGTATTATAATACAGGCTGTGTTTATTTTTCCAAAATCCACCGATTCGATTGATTTCTGCCAAGGATAATTGATTTTTCAAAAAACTAATGATGCCACTTTAGTTTTGTCAAAATTGGCCTCTAGACTCCTTGGAGTGTTTTACGCTTTTACGCAATTCATAGTAATATCGCATCACAGATAACGCATTACACCCATCGCCACACCTGCGTGAAACGACCTATAGCTGTAATATCTGAGAGTAATAATAATTCTACATGTAATAATATCGCGAGTGCGGCCCGAGCGTGCAATATAAAGGTTTTCCATTCAAAAAGAAAAAAAAAAGATATATTTCCAAATCAAGTTATGTTAAATATCAGGTGCTAGTACATCTGTATAGCCTATCCATTGCAATATTGCCCAGTGAATAGGTTAAAATTGACACGAGTGAAGCGAGCACTATTGGCCCCAATATAGCGATAAACAACCAATGTTCAACATTCAATGCTTTATTTTATCATATAATCATTCATTTTCGAGGCCGTGAAGTAGAATATTGTTACGTATTTGCGGAATGTGAATTATCACAAAGTCTATTAGAAATACACACACGTAATTCCCACAAACAAAAGCGAATGCAACAAGTCTAAACTGTAAAGTAGAAAATTGTAATGATATAAATCAAGGAAAGTCCGTTGTTATAAGATACTCTTCCCGAAAGTACCCACCACTTTATATATTTGTAAAATTGACATGGCGTTCTAGCAACATGCTTACTACAATTTCTTAGAATTCTCAACTTGTAAACATAATGACATCTAAGAAAGTACATGAAATACAAACAATAGATAAAAGAATTTATAGCGTTTTACTGGGAGGCATACAAAGAGATTAGCCCGAACAACAGATCATTTAAATTTGAAAGGGTAATAAAACACCTGTAAGGATTAGTATCGGTTCGCAACAATACTTTATTTTTTAAATTTATTAAGCTAAATATACAGTGTCTTTAAGGCAAACAACTTGCAGGCAAATATAAAGAACATATAAAAAATAATCAGGGTAAAACGCTAGACGTAAGTTTTATTAATTAATTGTGAGTGAATGTATTTTTTTGTATAGTAGTCATGATGTATGTCTATACTGTTCATATTGTTACGAGCTACAGGATTCGAATTAAAAATGACGTTGGAACTACTATAGAATTTATTAGAACTGTACAAACACGTATAAAACAAATACAAATAAAACTGGATGCTAGTTTACACTGCACGATTCTATACAATTCGACACGCACAAAGTCCATCGTCTATATCGCTAATCGAGAGTACTACAAACGTCTTACTCATACCGTAGTCGTCGCTTGACTGTCTACCCCTCCATTCGGGCATCGTCTTATACTAACTATATAGTACAAAAAAAAAATCGGTCGTGCGCACTGAGTTTCCGAGAAATAGTAATTTGTACACCTGGTTATCTATTCCTGCGAACGGCCAACATAGCCGAAAACAATAACAATAGGCTATTGTCTAATTGCAAATTCAAATGTAATAAAAAGAACTCCGAATGCGGAAGGGGCAATAAACGAGATGCGCAGCATTTCTTTGTCGCTATGTGACAATAGGTATGCAGGTGGCACAACTTGTAACAAGATTATTATATAACCTGCATATACGAGGCCTAGGCGGGTTGAAACCAAACGCTGTTTTACGCAATGACTGTACAAGGGGATTGATATGATTACGCAGAATCCTAATGGGGGCAACAGAATTTAAAATTTATAAAAGTTGTGGGCAATCTTCCTCTGTCAATTTTGAATACAAACATCAAATCCAGTAAATCGACAACGATAGCAGTTTAAAATGTCTAAGCCTTTCGGAATATGGCTTGAAACGGTTTCCTACTGATGTTACCCCAAAAAGATGCCTTATTTTTGAATATGCTCGATCCTAAGCGAGTGAGAGGCATAATGCGGCCAAGCTACGCTACAATACTGTAGGTGACTTCTAACTAAAGAATTATAAAGAGAAACTTTAGTACTCGGTTTTTGAAATTATTTTCCTTTACTACAGATAAACCCTAACATTTTATATGCTTTTCTTATACACGATTCAATGTGTACGACCATGGTTAGCTTATTGTCAAGTATAACACCCAGATCTCTTAGAGCATCTACATTTTCAATGTTGATGTTTTCCATACAGTAATGTTATAATACGTATTGTTTGAAGCATTTTTTATGATTCTTCTTTTCCATTGAAAAAGAAACCAACAGCGCATATTACAATAATACAAACAAACAAAAAAGTCCTTACGTAAAACGTAGGGCTAATAACAGGTTTTTCTATAAAGCTAAATTGGGAACAAACGAGCGAACTGAAGGATATATAATAGCAGTTTTTCCAAATAAAAACTACTCCCTTGGCGTTTTCTACTCTTACAATGGGGATCGTTTTGTTATCAAATAAAAATAATTCACTCAAATTTTCAGCTTTTTACCTTAAGTATTTTTCGAGTTTTTTTGTTCAATAGTAAAACTACATAGCGAATTTTTTACCTATACTTGGGAGTAAAAGGCATAAAACAATATTACTGCTGTAATTCCCGGATGAAAAGTCATTTTTTTATAAACATAATAAAACTAAAATATTTTTTATCTAGAGTTATTAAAAATTATCTATCACCAAGTTTTTTCAGAAAATTGTTTTTTTACAATCCTTTCTATTCATGGTTTTTTTTGAAGTGGTGGAACAGTGTAAAAAAATACTGTGTTTTTTCATAACCTTGTGTTCTATCGAACTGATATTCTTTTGATTTTTAACTCAAAACATACCTCTTTGAATCGACTTTAAAATAAAAACTTTTATTACTTTTGTTCAAAAAAAATACTGTTAAAAGTCGCGAGACTTACTATAGAGTTGATTAGAACTATACAAACACGTATAACACAGGTACAAATATAACCGAACACGACAAGTCCAAACGTAATGCAGAAGGTCGTAACTCAATAAAACGCACAAAGTCCGTCACTTATTAGATTCCCGATTGTAGTACACGTGTCTCGCTTCACTCGTGGTTCTCGCTCGACTGTCTCCCCCTCCATCAAGTCATCGTCTTATACTGCACAAATGCAATGTCTCCGTATCTAAGTCAGCTTAATCCGCCACACCTGGCTAATAATTCGGCCGGAAACTGCCATAAAAGAGTACATTAAGACAATGGGCTGTTTTCTAATCACAAATTGTAAAACACAAAGTAAACAAAAGAAGACGATCATAAAAGAGTTACAATTAGTTTAAATGCCGGCAGGTAATAAAATGTGTTTTGTTTTAGATATGCAGGTGGGTTTTGTTTTTGTCAGGACCTGAGTTGTAACAATACATTTTAAATTATATAATTATTCTATATGATTGAGAATATTTTTTTGGTGTTATAATATATTAGATAGAAATTACTTATTCTAAAATCAATTCCCTATTCTGTAAATACTGTGTAGTGCCTCAATATGAATTTACTACCATTCAAACTTCTAACTAACTGCTGCGGCTCAGCGACCAAAAATGAGTCCTGGCCTCCGAAATGAGAATACTCCACTCCTTTCTATTCAGCGCTGTCTCTTGCCAGTCATAAGCTTGATGCTCGCGCAGATCAGCCTCTACTACGTCACTCCAGAGATATCTGGGCCGATCAACTGGTCGCAGTCCAGTTGGTCTGCCCAGATAGGCTCTTTTTAACGCGCGATTCTCCCCCACTCACTTAATAAAGCTTCATTTATTTATTCGTAGCTTATTTTACATCAAGTTAATATTCTCCCTGAAAATCAAACATTTGCACCGTGACAAGCCGTTAGTGGTTGGTTCCATAACTACATACAAACGAGCCGTACCCAAAGCGCAGTGTACACGGAACAATCAAAAGTTTTCCTCCCAATAGGGTTGAAGTTACAAGTTTCAATGCAGACCAGCCAACTCGACAATTCTCCGGTGACTAGCGCTGTTGGCAGCCCTACCGAGCAAGCCACTTTTTGTTTGGTAATATTTATTCTGCTGATATTTATACTGCATCTGGTTTTAACCATTTTGTTATTGATTTTTAAAATTTTGTGTTGCACGCGTTTAGCAGACAGGCAGCAGCGCCTGATGGAAACCGGTTACCATCGCCTCCTATAAACATTTGTAACACCAAAGGTGCTACAAATGCGCTGTTGCTCTCTTAGGAGAGACTGGCCATTAACGCCGGAACACAACTCGAGGTTATTATGGCGGCATACTCTAGACTAAGTGTGGTAGCTATGCCGTCATAACAACCTTGAGTTGTGTTCCAGCATTAGGGGACAGGTTCCAGTCTCCCTTAAGAGAGCAGCAGCGCATTTGTAGCACCTTTGGTGTTGCAAATGTCCATAGGCGATGATAACCGCTTTCCATCAGGTGGGCCGTCTGCCTGTCTGCTGAACTCATACAATAAAAAAAACATATAAATGTGAATGATTGTTTGTTTTAATCGATTATAATAAAATTTTGCAAAATTTAAAACGGACCCATACACGTCTCAGTGATACAGAAAGGACATATCCAGTAAAAAACAATGTTCCTGAGGGAAAGAAAATAAAGCCATATTGATGGCGCTGTAACGATCTTTAGACGCCGAACGACGTGTTCATTATAGGCTATGACGACGTCGTCACGAACGAACACGTGTTCGTTTTAGATGGCATAGGGCACCACTATCCAGTAAAAATTTACTATTCATAAGGGACGTACAAAAACCTGAATTGATTGATAAAAGGAGATGGATACTCTTTCACATATTCTTGGGCCCGGATTGTAAAAATAAAAGTGGGGATTTTTATTATAATAGTAGTGTCTTTTCATATTTTAAATTGTTGAAAACCATTCACATAAATAGAAAGAAAGTAACAAAAATATTTTATTAGGACAAAAACTAAGTTAATATGAATAGAAACAAAAAGATAGACAATAGAAACAAAATAAGCCCTAAATTGGACCCAGTCTCAGCATAATGCTAGCCAACAAGGGCTAACGCTGTTCTTCCATCTGGGACCATAAAGTGAAGTCACGGTGGATAATATAACAATAACAACTCACAACAACAACAATATATACAGTATAATGTAGCTTGATAAAGGTAAATTAATTGCAGACTAAAAACAATATAATAAAGCAATAATTGAAATCAAAGACTTATTTTATTTGTGATCTTATTTTTAAGATTTATTTTTCATTAAGTTATAATTCAACTTGTTACATTTCTTTGGCCCAGAAGTCCCCGTCTCCTTCACATTGCGCAAGCCAAGCCGCGGGGAAAACTAGTTCGTCTGTAAAACCAAGATGTCATTGTTAAAACGTTCAGAGAGAAATGCCAGGAAATAAATTACGTGTTACATAGACTTATAAGGGGTCTAGTGTAACCTGATCAATATAAATGCATCGAACCTTATTCCTCGGGTTCCATTCCAAGGAAATTTCTTGTAAGCCACTTCTATACATCAACTTTATTTCTACCTTGTAATCTGTACGACCTCCAAGACTTTTAAATGTTACGACACGATCGTTATACGACTTTACCTAATGTACTACAAAAGTTCATGGTATAGTTTTATCATCGCAGTTTATATATTAAAATGTACGGAATTTAGTATATGATAGATACCTTTTGATTTTTTGTCAGAAACATAAACCAGACCATTCAGTGTTTTAAATTTGTATTCAACAAGTTTTAAATCACGAGTACATAATATGTACATACAAATGATAGGAATTGTAGTCGATAAAATTAAAATGTTACATGGCTTATGTCATCTAGTGCATTTGAAAATACTTTCTAATTAGGACGGATTACCGTCTAAAGCACAGGGCTGCTTTATATGATAATGTCAAATTCATATAAAATTGCGAAAAGAAATAACATATATAATTTTATGACAGTAAAACACAATTATTGCAATTTTAATACTTTTTACATAATGTTTATGTATGAATAAATGTTCGTGTGAGATGTGTGACTTTTACAAACGCACCTCTCGCCGACGACCAGATATTCACATCCATTTTCTTGAGCTCCCACGCTCAACTATGCAACGGTTCTCTAGCACATTTATTCCGCGTACAACAATGATCTGCAGGGAACTTCCCGTCGCGGTCTTCCGTTTGCGCTACGACATGGGGTTTTTTAAAAAGGGCGTTATAAAATTTTTTAGAGGTCGGCAACGCGTTGGCGACCACTTTCCATCGGGTGAGCCATTTGTCTGTTTTCCAGATTCAGGCAATAAAAAAAGATACAAAATCGATGAATTCAAGCACGCTATTTCGAAAACTCCTATTTTTTTTTACAAAAATCCCTTAAAATACGTACTTAATTTTATAATAAAATCTTAGAGTGTAAAATATCCTTCCCTGACTAGAACCACGTAGCCCAGACCTAGAACATCAATCTATGCTACCCACAACGAATGGACAGGCTCTTGTTCACCACTTTTATTCACCATACAATCATACAAAAATGTCTCTTACAACTTCAAAAATAAGGTCCATATTCCTAGCAAAATTAATAAGAAGGCGGTTCACGGTTAGAAATTGATTGCTAAACTCTTTATAGTACTTAATGAAAGAATTGAAAACTTTTAGAAAAGGAGTCGAATTGCTTTCAGTTTTTTGGCTTCGCCTCAGATAAACACTTGTTTAAATGCGATTTATTCGTCTGGAGCCATTTAGGTATTTTTGAACTCTACAAAAAATTGAGGTATTATACTTTTATACTAATATTATAAAGAGGAAAGATTTGCATTTTTGTATGTTTGTAACGAATAGACTATGTAAACTAATTATTGATGACAGTTGTTTCTCGTTGGGAAATTAAAAACTCGATGTAATGGACTGTATGATTATTATTATTGAACTTTTACAAGAAATGAAATAAGTACAAATTATCCAAGAGAGTCGTCGTTAAAGCAAGAGAGATTGTTGAGTTGTTATGAGAGTTGTGATGTGAGATGAGAACGATTTTTTTTTTTTTTTGGATCTGTATCCATCTGAATAGCCGCAGATGGCTGCTTCAGCGATACCGGACTTTGGGGGGTTTCCAGACTCCGTGGGAGCGGAGGCGTTCAGCCCGGAGGCAGCACGCTCGAGGAGGCACCTCCTGTGAGGTTCGACCTCGGCTCGACCGCTGCGGGGGATTGACTCTACATAGGAGTTAGCCGTGATTACTCCGCCGGCGGAGCCGATCCTAGCCTATCGTTACTACCGCTTCGCAACGTGTTATGGCTGGAGGAGAAGAAGCGGCGGAAGAAACTCTCCAGCAACACGCCTAAGCTAATCTTGTATGGTTACATGTGTCTGTAATGAGTGAGGAGCGATTGGTGGGTCTTAACCCTGAGAGAGACGATTCGAGCCGGGGGCTCTCCGGCGTCTGTTATGCCAGGCTGATGTTCTGAGCCTCGGGGGGTTCATTATGGCGAGAATTCGGGTGATTTCATCCGGCTCGTCAATGAGTACATTGCGAGGGCCTCGTTTACTCGTGGGAGCGTTCGGAGTGGGTTTGTAATTGACCGTCTCCGTCACCAGAGGGTTCGGGTGATGGGGGCAAGGTCAAAGAATCTGCGCGAAAGGGAGATTATGTAGTCTTTGATGGAGGGAAGCTCCAGGTCACGACGCAGGTCGACGAGCCGCATGTATGGCGGGGCGTCGGCTGCAGCGCGTAAAAAGTGGTTCTGGACCTTTTGCAATTTCCAGATGTTGTAATCGCTGGCGTGGCCGAAGACCACACTCGCATAGGTCATGATGGGGCGGATGCAAGTTTTGTATAGAGTAACCTTATTTCTAAGGCTCATCTTACTTTTCTTGCCTAACAACGGGTAGAGTCGGCTTAGGGTCCAGTATGCTCTGTTCCTGGCCGCTTTGGTGTGCTTGTGGAAGTACAAGCCTTTATCGAGAGTTACGCCAAGATATTTGACTTCGTTAACCCATGGGATAACTCTGTCAAATAGCATGATGGGCGTAAGTTGGTCGGTGGGACGAGTTTTGAGTGGGCGAGTGCCACGTGTGAACATGGTGGCTGCACTCTTCTCGGGGTTCAGCTCTATCCGCCATCTACGGAACCAGTCGCCTAGTTCTTTGACGGCGGCGTTGAGCTGACTGCAGATTCTGTATCTGCTGGGGTCGCTAGTGAAAAGGGCGGCATCATCCGCATAAAGGGCTAGGTGGACGTGGGGATGCCTCGGCATATCGCTGGTGAACAGCGAGAAGAGTAGAGAGGAGAGCGCGGAGCCCTGAAGGACTCCCGCCGCGATGGAGTGAGAAGAGGATCGAGTGCCCTCCACTCGGAATCTGAAACTACGGTCTTTGAGGAAGTCCCGTAGAATGAGAACGAGTCGGTCCGATACAACGAGCTGATACAGCTTGTATATCAGCCCGTTGTGCCAGACTTTATCGAAAGCTTTGGCGACGTCGAAGAACACTGCGCCTGTCGACCAGGATCTTTGACCGCGGCGTTGGAAGGTGGAGAGGACGTGCTCCGTAATGCGGAGCACTTGTTGGGGGCAAGAGTGTCTAGCTCTAAAGCCAAACTGCTCTTGGGGGATGAGATTATTGCTGAAGGCAAAATCTCTTAGTCTAGTGAGTAAGACTCGCTCGTAGAGTTTACCCAGTGAGCTGAGTAGACTGATGGGGCGGTAACTGGAGGGCTTGGAGGCCGATTTGCCTGGTTTGCGTATACCGATGACCTCCGCTTCTTTCCAGGTCTTGGGAAATTGACAGTTATTTATAGCAGCATTAAAGATGCTTACCATAATTAAGATAAGTTGGGCGGGGAGGATTTTTAGTAGTTTATGGCTGATTCCATCGTTGCCTGGGGCCCTGCGGGGCTTTAGGGCTTTGATGAAATCCTGTACTTCCTCAACCGTGACCGGTTCGAGTGTGGTTTCCGCCGGGAGGGAGGACCGATATTCGACCTCGGCGTCTACCTCCGATAGGTAAGGCGGGTCGACATTGGCAGTATTGGGGGAGCATTGGAGCTCTAGACTTTCGGCAAGGCATTCCGCCTTTTCGTCGTCATCAAACGCTTTGGTGTTATCGGGCCTCTCGAGGGGTGGCATGTTCGAGAGGGTTTCTGCTTTCAGAGATCTCGCCAGCTGCCAGTAAGCCTGGTGTGTTGGGGAGATGTCCTCCAGCAGTCGGTCCCAACGTTGGTTCCTGATCTCCTTCCTGGACACGGTATCTGACCTGTCTTTGTAGTGCTCTATAGTGAGCCCTATTTTCGAGAGAGGGGAAACTGCCGCAAGCTCTGAATGCTGCCCTCTTTTCCCTCATCAGCCCTCTGACGTCGTCCGGGAGTGGCAGTCGGCGGTCCTCGAGGGGTACATGCCGAGTGGACTCCCGTACCACGCTCTGGAGTTGGCTGGTGAGGGCTTCGATGGCAACATTGTTGTCCTGGGCTGAGACAATCGGGTCTGGGATTTGGTCCAAGTCCGGGGAGCTTGTCGTTGCGAGAAAGTTCCGGGCTTTGGCCCAGTCTATGACGGGTTTCGTCGGTGGCGTCGAGTCAGTCGGGGGGCCTAACTGGAGTACTACCGGCAAGTGGTCGGAATCGATTTCGTCCCGTGTTTCGATTGAGCGAAACTGAAGGGAGACTCCCTTCAGTAGCGCTATATCGAGAACGCTCGGTCTTTGTGTGGTGTCCAGTTTGTCGGAGTATCTAGTGGGGGTCAAGAGGGCTAGAATACCAAAGAGGAGCTTGTCCGAGAGGCGGAGAAGCTCCCTTCCTTTGCCGGTTTCAGTTGCGCAATTCCAACTGGGATGTTTGCAGTTTAGGTCCCCGGCTATTATAACCGCGGAACCCAGCTTGAATAGGGCGTTGAGGTCGTCTTCTAGTATGGGCTTTTGACAACTTAGGTACGCTGAAACTCTACCGATGGGCTGATGGCCCGTCATCGATAGTTTGCAGGCGGAGACTTCTAGTTCCTCTAGAAGGGGGGTATCAATGGGGAGGCAGTGCAAGGACCGCTTGTAGTAAATAAGTGTCCCTCCGCCGTGGGAGGTTAACCTATCGTGCCTGATCAGGTTGTAATTAGCGATTCGGGGATCTCTAATACTCGGCTTTAAGAAGGTCTCTTGCACTAAGAGAATATCTATATTATCGGTGACCAGGAAGTCGTGAACCAAGTCGCGTTGATCTTTGAGTCCGTGGACGTTATAAGTAGCCAAAGTTAATGAGCGGGGTTTTTCCCTGCTTGTGGTAGCCATTGAGACGGTTAAGTTAGGGCAGGTTGTACAGGATCTTCATCAGCGGGCCGTGATCCATCACGAGCCACAGACGAGCCTGTATGGTGGTGGAGATTTTGAGCTTGCTAGCCAGGGTGGCTACCTCCTCAAGGTCGAAGGGCAGCGTCTTGGTAAACTGTGTTACCAGGGCGAGGTCCTCCGAGATGGAAGAGGGAGCACCTGAGGGGGGTGGCGTAGCGATAGGTTGGGGTTGGAGCCTGAGAAGGGGCATCGGGGCTCTGGCCTGGGTGGGTAGAGCGGGGAAACCTGTCCAGGGGTTGAACGCCGGGAGAGGAGCGGGCACGAATGCCGGACGTTTGCAGCCTTGGAGGCAGGGGGAGAACGATTAGCGTTCTTTTTGAACTTGGGAGCGGCCGGGCACCCGCGGTAGTTAGCGGGGTGCCCGGTTTGTCCGCAGAGTGTGCAGGCCGGAGGGTCGGGGGAGTCCTGAGTCCGTGAGCAATCACTGGTCCCGTGGTCCCCTAGGCACTTCACGCATCTCGGGCGGGAGTGGCAGTGATTTGCCGAGTGTCCGTATAGTTGGCAACGGTGGCATTGCCGGGGGTTCTGATTATAGTAAGGCCGCTCGAAGCGGAGATTTGTGAGACCGCAGATGCTCTTCAGGTTGAAGATTGCCTTACCTTGGTCGGAGCGGTCAAGGATCGCGAGCACCATGTTGTATGGAGACTTATCGCTGTTCCCTTTGTGCATGCGGTGGACTTCATGCACTGGGAGGTTTTGGGCTTGGAGGTCCTCCAGTATGTAGGAGGTCTCAAGCTCCTGGGAGAGGCCGCGTATGACTACGCGGAGGCGCTTCTCTTCTTCGAGAGCATATGTGTAATAGTTGACATTTCTGTCAACTAGAAGACGGGTTAGGGCGCGATGGTCGGCCGGGGTCTGCACGGTAATTTTGATACCGTGCTGAATATCGCGTGCCTCTTTCAGCACGATGTTAAGGGCGGGGAGAGAGGTGAGTACATCTCTCCAGAGATGTTTGTCTCTGATGATCAGAGGCGGGGGTAGTCGCTCGCGGCGGGGCTGGCTAGCGGCCTTGGTTTTGGCCTGTTTAGCCTCTTTATCGAGGTGGCCTTGGGGAGAGCTGTTGAGCTGCCTCTTCTTGGCTTTGCGGTTGGTGTGTGTGTGGACTTGGAAGCCGTCGTCGTCACCGTTTTGGGTGGAGGAGTCGATCTCCATGTCGCTTTCACACGCGGCTGAAGCGACAGCGGGAGACTCGGTCGTGGCGGGGGCGGGTGCGGGCGGGGCCGCGGCGGGGGTGGCCGAAGTGGCCGATGGGGTTGCAGCCTGAGGGGCTGGGGTCGCGGGGGCCTTGGGGGCTGGGGTGGCGGCTTTGGTAGCCTTCGGCGGTGCGGCCTTAGGGGCCTTGGGGGGCGGCGCGGAAGACGCGGCTTTCGCGGAGATCGCGGTGGTGGCTGCCGGAGGTGCTGGGATAATCTCCATCAAGGGGAGATATCCCTTCATCTGCTGGCAGTACCATGATTTGAGAGCCGGGTCGCGGCTTTCAAGTAAATGGAGGGTTTAAACCCACCAATCCTGTGGGGTGGCCATCCCTCGGGCGGGAGCAGCCCGAGGGAATTGTGCAAGGGTGTTTGCCTAGTCCCCCTGCCGGGTGTAGGCAGGGGGGTGCGCCCTATTGTGAGCCCTAAGTTTGTAGCCCCTTTTGCCGATCTTATTGTGCAAAGGGGTCCCTAACTGCTTTGTGGGTAGACAGAACCACAAAGGATGGGAAAAAAGGAGGAGGTGACCTAGGACGGAATTGGAGATGCCTGGGGTCGGCAAGGGTACTCCCCCTGTGCCGGTGGTTCCACGCCCGTCTGGGTGTACCGTTTCCCTGAAGGGGAACCGGCGGACGCCCGGGTCACGCCCCAACTAGGTTCGTTAGCACCGTTAGGTGTCCCCTAGCTGACCTAGTGGTAATTAAAATTGAGTAAACAATTAAAATTACCACGAGGGTTCGCGCAAACGAACTACGCGGGTGTGGGGTGGAAACAACCCCGCGTCAGAGCGCAATGAAAATTGCGATGACGCAACCTTGTGTGTGTATATACCAACTAGTGTGCGTATATACCGACCAACCTACTAAAATGTGTGCAATACCTGACGACCAAGTGTGCAATACCTGACCGTACAAAATTACCAATATCGGGCGGAAGAGCCAGCGTGACGTCACGAGGTGCGGACACGTCCGCACTGTGCGAGCGCCGAGACCGGAATGGAACGTGGGATATTTTGCCTCCAAGGCTGGCCCTATATCCCGCATCCCGTCCGACGCCTAGTGGCTAATTGTGCGAGCTATGAGCGTCGGCGGTATGCGGGGCGCGGAGAGTAGGTGTGCTCCGGCGGGCGGGTCAGGGGGGTGCTCTCTGTCCGCAACAATTAGCGTGCTCGCTACGTTCGTGCACAAAACCATCTGTTGCAAAATTATTATAATAACAGCCCATTAATGTTCCACTGCTGGGCTTGGGTCTCCTATTATTGGGAAACGGACTGTATACCGGTCACGCTTGTCCAAGGCGGCTTGGCAGGTTTGACACATCGGTTATCTCGATGTGCAGGTTGCATCACGATGTTTTCCTTCACTGTTGTTAGCACGTGGTAATTGAACTGCCTAAGTGATGCATGCGTTCCGGCCAGGATCGAACCCACGCCCTTTGAGTTAGGGTCGCAAGCGCTAGCCATTACGCTGCCATGACTGGTGCTAAAGAGTATTAAGTTAGATTGCTTGGAAGACATTGCTTTAAGCGAGAAAGCCTATTGGTATTACAAATCGTGTATTTATGTAATTGTTTACTAGTAAGTAATAAAGTGTTATCTTTTATGCATCGCAGGTCTGTAATCTAAATTTTTAAAGCCAATACAGCGACAAAGAAAATATCTGCTTCGCTGAATATTCTGAAACATTTACTACCTTATAAAGCCTCGTACCCGCGAGCTTTGAATTAAAAAATATCTAATATAATTTCCCTTCAAAGACATTACATTTTTTTCCCTAAAGGAAATTAATATTCTCGAAATGTTTCCTTAAAAAAAATTACCCTTTCGTCAACAAATAATAAAAGGGGGCGTCGCGGGTGAAATCGCTGGGTAAGCCCCTCGTTTGCCTGATAAAATCAATTCAATTTTTTGGAGACTGTACCTGTCATGTCGACCTCGGCGGAGCCTCGTGAGCTGAATAGTAAATGACAGTTTAGTGCCACGGTGAGATATTACAGTAAGTCAGCTTTTTCAGTTGTTGCTGACGTGTGACATCTTACATGCTTCTTGATTAAATTATACTTCTCAAAATTGAAAATATTTTAGATACTTTTTTACTATTTTTATATGTAAATAAATAGCTACAAAAATAATATAAGCAAATAAATTTTTTTACGTGGTAGAGACATGCTGGATCTTCATTAAAACTCTTAATTACCCTTACCCTAAATTATCCTTTCGTTAAAAATAATAAAGGGGGCGTTGCGGGTAAGCCCCTCGTTTGCCTGATAAAATCAGGCCGCTCCTATATCCCGCGTACCGTCCGACGCCTAGCTGTTAGTTGTGTGAGCTATGGGCGTCGGCGGTATGCGGGGCGCGGAGAGTAGGTCTGCTCCGGCGGGCGAGTCAGGGGGGTGCTCTCTGTCCGCAACACTGATTAAATTAATCTAGATTTCTATTTATATAATAAAGATTTCTATTTGGAGTTGACTTACTGCCCTTTCTATGCAATATTGGAACCGAGTGCTATTTGATTCAGCTGAGCGACGAGCTCGCCGAGTCGCTCGTCTATCGGGTAACAGGTTGTTGAATGCTTCAAACTATGCATTTGAATTATTACAGCTTTCATGGTCATGTAGAATCTGATAATCTGCTTACATCCGCTTGTGATAATGAACAGTGTTTGTTATCTATACTAATATATAAAGCTGAAGAGTTTGTTTGTTTGCTTGAACGCGCTAATCTCAGGAACTGCTGGTCTGAATTGAAAAATTCTTTCAGTGTTAGATAGCTCATTTATAGGCTATAGGCTACATATCATCACACTAAGACCAATAGAAGCGGAGCACCAATGAAGAATGTTTCAAAACGCAAAAATCATGTGTGACAGAATTGTTCCCCTTTAAAAGTTCTAAAAAACAGTCCGCGACACCGTATGTCTATCTATCTTTCAGCCCAAAGTAACTATTCCACGCGGACAAACTCGCGGGCAGAAGCTAGTTTAATATAATACATTTGAAGTCATGGTAACCCATCTCTTGCGCGAACTTCAGTACACGCTCTTGATACATACATATATTCATCTCTTTTTGTATACTGGTATGTATGTATATCGCTCGCAACATATTATGACTTACTTCACGCAAATGCGGCGTGCAAATTAATTCTGAATTTATTTTAACAATACATGTAAGTAATGTAAATACATCTATTTCTTCCAATGTTTTTTTCTTTCTTATTTATACAGTGCCTAAATAATTGACGCAGCGATCTTTAGAGTAACAAGCGTTGAAAAAGCCAACAGAGATAGGACACGGAGCAAAAGTACTCCTGTCCCTCAGAAGCAACGTACGTGACATGACTTAAATCAGCAACGAATACTCTCATCTCCACAGCTCGTAGATATCTTACGATTTGTAAATTCAGATTCGGTTGGACAATAAATTTTATTGAGCATTTATTATGGCTTAAGTTGATTGTTTGGGCTGGAATATGTATTTGATAATTGGAGATTCAGAGAGTCCAAAAGGAGGAGGTTCTCAATTCGTCCGTGTGTGTGTGTGTGTTTTTTTGTATGTGTATTACTCGATTTCTCCGTCAATTGTGGACCAATTTTCAAATAATTTTTTAATTGAAAGGTTATAATAGTCCCGAATTGGTCCCATTGTCATCATGTGAGGATCTGATGAGTGGATTCCAAAAAATTAGAAAACCCAAAATAATTCTTAACTGACTTCTTCGTAATACGATATCTCCGTCAATTGTAAACTGATTTTTTTTTCTTTACACGTAAGTGTGTATACTCTCGAGGTAATCCCATGGTCACCAAGTCAGGATCTGTTGAATGAAACTCGGGGAAATCGAGAATAACTTTTATTAAAGAACGCCATGCGCCTAAATTTTTGGAAGAAAAAGTTTGTATTTGCGTGTAGGTACTAAATTTTGTACAGGCGCTTAATTTTTTTATACGCATGTTACGCGATTCCTACATCAATTGTAGACCGAATTTTCAAATTCTTATTTTAATCGAAAGAACATACTCCCGAGATAGTCCCATAGTCACCAAGTCCAGATCTGATTGTTGGTCCCCACGTAATTCGACAGAAACCCTCGAAAATTATTAACCGACTTCTTTCTTCCGACTTCACTCTAAAAAACAAAAAAGTAAATATTTAATCGACTTCTTATTACAACATTTTGAAGTCGGTGCGAAGTAAAACATAAAAATTACTATGTTTAGCACTTTTCTTGTCATTTTTTATGTTTTACTTGGCGCCGACTTTAAGATGTTGTAGAAAGACGGTTGTCAAATATTTATGTTTGCTTTTTAGTGTATAGTCGGTTCTGTTGTTGTTTTAAAAAATATTTCAATCCACAACCTTCCCTTATTACATTGCTCGTTATCATCATTTCAAAGCTCATTGCTACTGTATTTATGTTATCATCTACTTTCATCCTTCTTCTACCATCTTTTAAATAATAATTATAGTACAAGTACCAACATTTGAAACTCATGTAGAATACGTGTGTATAAATGAATATGTGCCATAACAAACACGTGTTCTCAATTAAGGTATAAACAGGAATTAGCCAATCCGCAGTCTCGGTTCGCGGCATCAGGTGGCGCCAGTTGTTATTACTTCGTCTGCGCGCGCGCAGCCCGCGGCTGACACACGATTTCACTTGTTTTTACCTCTCTGTTAATAGGTGTATAAGATGGTATACATAGGTCGTTTAAAAGTTATTAGAATTCGTCTCAAGTAAAAGTGCATGTATGAAGAGGTTAATGAAAGTAGATGAAGCGAAAGTTGTTTGTGATGATTATAGCAAGAGATCTATCCATAGGAAAAAATAAAAATTATTTGCCTGAAGTAGATAAACAGACAGACAGCAATTTTTTTTCGAGGTGAATCCGTTTGTGGACACCCCACTGCTTGGCGACATGTTTTTACTCTTTCTTTTAGGGGGTGTAAAGTCAACTTTAAGAAGAACTCTAAGAAATATGACTCTCTTCTTAAACAACCACATGTCGTAGCGCAGAGGGAAAACCTCGACGGGATATTCCCTCCAAATCATTTTTGTATGCGGAACAAAAGTTCTAAGAACCGTTGCGTAGTTGAGCGTGGGATCTTAAGGAAATGGGGGTAAACATTCCGTCGATAGCGAGCGGTGCGGTTGTAAAGATGAGATATTGGTAGCAGGTCAAACCATTTCTCGGAACGCTCCCTATTGTACAGGCTGTAGAATAGGCAGAGAGGCAAAGTCTCTCGGAAGGCTACGTGGTTCTAACTCACCTGTAAGTTGATCGTCGACTATATGAACGGCGCGGCGCTGGATGGAGACGAAGGTTCTGTCTGGTAATCGGGTGCTCAGGTCCATAGTTGTGAGTAGTACTTCATATGCGGCTTAATTTGCGCTTTGTAAAGCGCAAGTCTTGCCGCGGGGTGATATAGTTAGACCGATTTAGCACACCAAACTTATTTGAGACAGGTTTGGCCTTGCATTTTAGGTGAACCCGAAATTGCACGACGCTCGTTATGACGACACCCAGGACCCCAATATTACTAGAGAGGGTCAGAGATGTTCCTTGGAATCGTGGCGTATTGATGAAAGGGGTGTAATAATATGTATGTATTAGATTTCAAAATGGTAAGTACTATAAGAACAAAGGTGGTTTTAATTCAGACCACGATATATATTGTTACAAATTTGTAGGGGCTTTGTACGATATAAATTCGAAAATGCCGTTGGAATTATCACAAAGTTTATTAGAAGTATACACAGACATGTAATTCACAGTTATTACAAGTATAGCCGAATAAAAGAATAACAGAATCAAACTGTAGGGCAGAAAATCGCTATCACATAAATCGCGCAAAGTTCGTCGTTGCCGCCCACTGGTTCTTGAAATTGTTAAATAGTCAGCTTAATGGCTTTCAACAATTCGTATGAAATACCAGCAGAGGAAAGAAGGTTTTATGACGTCTTACGGCGCCGTGAACAAAGAAATTAGCGCGAACAATAGATCACTCAAATTCTAAGGGGTAATAAGACACCTGCAAAGGATTAGTACTGGCTTGCAACAATACAATATACTTCAAATGATACCGGGCAAGTGATATGCTTTTACCGCTAATCTGACAGTCTTGGCCTCATATCGCCTCCTTTAGTAATACACCTTGATTAGTAATAAACGCTTCAAGTGGAAAATAGTCTAGAAAACGTTCATTTAGAAATGCTGTATTTAATAATAATTGTACATGTACTAGCGGTTCTCTGTGATTTCCTTCGCTATTATTTAACTTGCATTGTTAGTTAGTTAGTTAGTTAGTTTGGTCAAGATGATCTTACAATTAACTGTATATCTAGACACTTGTCAAATTCGCTAAGCGATTCTCCAAAGTTGGCCTCCTAACGTTACGTTCACACGGGGACATCAATTTCTAAGCGAGATCTGATTTTTGCAGCATATGATTTATAGGCACAATATAATTAATAAGTATGAGTTTACACGTGGATTCGGTTTTAAGATTCGGCAAATAATTGAAACGGGCAAAACTCCGATTTGGCGACTGCAGTATGATTCAGTGACACGGCAAAATACAGAATACGGTTCGGTAGCAATAGCATTTTAATACATGTTTTTATACAAACGCAGATCTGGTTTTTTACCAAACGCCGTAAAAGAACCAGATAAGGCAAGTCGTTGGCAAACGTTGACGGCCTCTGTGGTTGAGCGGGCTAAGCCTTAGCCGGTCGAACTCAGTGGAACGCAGAGGCTCCGGATTCGATTCCTGGCATGGTAAATTTCGGAAACGAACTTTCTGTTATTTCTATGGTCTGGGTGTCTGGGATCGGCCCCAGAGTGGTCCGTTGTTTATTTCAAATCAAATCAAATCATTTTTATTGCGAACTAAGTGTTACGTAGGTCTTATACAATATAACTTAGAACTTATTGCTTAGCTGGCCTTTAATAGCATCGCAATATTAATCTTACTTAACCTATCTCTGTGTTCAATATTTAAATTGGTGCCTTATACATATTTTTTAAAATTTAAAACAACACAATATATTCTTAATTTCTACCTCTCACTTAAAAAATACTCTTGGACACTATAATAGGATTTTTGACCAACCACTCGAATAATTTTTGTTTAAAAATATTAAAAATATTTTCTTGCATTATATTACAGAGTAACCTATTATATATTCTTGGTGCCATTACAATGGTGCAATTATTACCCATAACACATGTGTACGTTGCTTAGCTTGGGGATATACAATGTGTATGTTTGTCTGTCTGGTAGTAAGAAACTGTGCGTTTTCCTGCAAAAAACCGAATTGCATATTCGCACAGTGGCATATCATTCGGCGTTTTGCGGAAAAGCAGAACCAAATGTCATGTGAACAGGCCACTCGGGTTTGCTGTATACGGTAAAAATCAGATCCGACAAAACTTGACTCCGTGTAAACGTAGCCTTAGGCCCCTAGTTCTATTAAGTTTACGGCTTTGCAATTTTGCATGCTTGTCCAGTCATGATGACAATATACGAAAATGAAAGTTAAAAAAATACCCAGGTGATTGTAACAATTATCACGTGCTAACGGAGAACTGACGTATCAAACCCGCCAATCCACCTTAAATAAATATGGCCGCGGTCAGTATTCCGGACACCCTTATCCTGTCCGGGATCAGTATCTCTATCGTAGTCAGACGTGAAAATAGTGTGGCGACCGAGGGTAGAACTTTCTGGCAGCGTAAGCCGGTCTCAAGACCTTTAGAAAAAGGTAGAAAAATCTGAAAGGAAAAGACAAAGACAGACACATTTTAGAAAGGGATGGATGATAAACGAAAGTTCTAGATTAGAAGGTTCGGGGAGGAAAAGACAGAGATAGATGTTTAGAAAGGGATAGATAGTAAATAAAAGAATAACGTAATGGAGATCAAAATTATGGGTTCCAAAAGATTCTTCCAGGTGTATAAGAAGCGTAAGACGCACCTACCGAAAAGTTGAGTTCAGTTCAAGACACGCGCGATACGAAAGAGAAGTTTAATAGAAGACAGTGACAGTGAAAGTTTAACGGGCAGTTGAGTGAAGGAGGAGTTTAGCAAAGTTTAAAACCGAGCTACACGCGATAAATTCGGAGGTGAGCACTGTTGTAGCAGGAAGTGGTCTACGCAATATCGGCGACGGTATTGTGAGTTATACATCTTATCGTCGAGACAGTGCGTCGTTAGTTGTGCGTGTAGGGGCAACCCTGCGGAGAGGAATGACGTACGGCTGTGTAAGTTAATAAAAGCGTTTAGTTAAAAAACTGGTGTTCCCTTCCAATCCCAAGTGTGTACCCCTGCTTGGACGTAACAATATGTATGTATGTATATTCAACCATCGTGTCTGTTTACGAACGGATTCTGTAGTGGCGATTAATGTAGACTTGTTTTTATCAATGCAATACACAACAATAACAGTTCCTTAACATCCCATTGCTGGACTCGGGCCTCCCATAGGGGAAGGCAAAGAAGGTAGATCGCCGCTTGCATACATCGATCTTGATTTACATCTTTTGCTTCATATACTTTCATTATCCTCTTCATACATACATATTTATAGGTGCTTTTTACCTACTCCCTCTTCAAAACACGATTTGATCGTGGTAAGTATGTCTCGCTCGACCGATAGAAACTATTGTCATACACTTTTTTATTTACCATCGCCTATGTACATTTGTAACACCAAAGGTGCTACAAATGTGTTGCTGTTCTCTAACGGGAGACTGGAACCTGGACACTAATGCCGGAACACATCTCAAGGTTGTTATGGTGGCATACTCTAGACCAAGGGTGGTAGCTATTCAGACGGGCAAATGTCCTACCACCTGATTGTAGGTTCTTTTGTCGCATCTTATGTCAGGCCACCCGACTAGAGCGGTTCGACCGCAGCTGTTGCGATGGCTCTCGCGGAAATGCGGGACTCTGACCTTCAGAATGACGCAGATACTTACCGGGCACGGTTGCTTCAATAAGTATCTGTGCCAGATTGCGGGCTGCTTGCCTTCATCCCAATACCGCCAGTTTGGCGCACAAGACATGGCGTTTCACACGCTGGTCGAGTGCGCAGCATGGGCACCCCGGACGTTTGAACTCGAGACAATAGTAGATCCGATCGATTCGCTGGGCAGTTTGGTGCAAGACATGCTGCATAGCAATGACCATTGGGTGGGTGCGGCCAATTTCTGCGAGGCTGTTATGTCTCAAAAGGTGGCCGAGGAACGAGATAGGGAGAGAGGTACAAGTGCACATGCGTCTCGCGGGCGCCAACGTCAGTCGGGGGTCCGGAGGCGCAGATATGCGCATGATCTCCCTCCCTGAGATACCGCTTCAGGGGCCCTCTAGCATCTAGGGAGCAGAGGAGTCTTCACCCCTGTTGACGAAGTGAGTTTGCTCTGATTCCCGGGGCACTCTCAGGCACTTTTGCGCTAGGATTGGCGTGGGCGTAACGTTCTAAGTCTCATGCCTTTCTATCATAATCGCGGGGCACATGGGAGGAAGGTGGTTTTAGTGGGATATTAGCCCTTGGGCATTTGTCCATTGGTCGAGTCTCCACACAAGCCGGTCGGTTACTGTTTGGATTGCCCTCAGTGGAATGCCTCCAGGATTGACAAAGGTCTAATCCCTAGCAAAGGACCCGGTATGTCGCAATGCATTTCCCCCACCTGAAAAAAAAGGCCGCCCGGCTAGTGGAAATTGTATTCTTCCTTCGTTCCTGCATGGATAAAACCGACCGGTTGGTTTTAACCGACTTGACAAAAAGAAGAGATTCTTAGTGTAAAATGTTTGTGTCTTATGTATATTGATAACGCCATCTGGAGGTAACCGTCATCCACCCCTCAATCCTTTCTCACCCCCGCGCGCATATGCCGCTCACCGCTCGCTGGCACCCACTGTCGAGTGTGTAAATCGACCCCACCCTGAACGCACGCGAGTGATGTAATAGTGCCGCTACTATAAAGCTAAAGAAGATCAAACCACAGCCGTCCGGCCAGGAAGCCTTCAACAGCTGTCGTGTCCAGGTAGCCTAGATCCTATTTCACCAAAGACGTTTGCTGCCCCAATACAGTCCATTAGCTGCCGCACCATATGTTTCTGAACCGATTTCGACAACTATTTATGCGTTGCATTGAACAAAGCTTTGAAATGGTCTCTTATACATGTCATCGTCGTGGGATATTGGACTCCGAAGATATAGCAGAAAATTCCTCAACATCCAATAGAAAATGTGTAATGATTGAAGTTTTGTTTCAGCTTTCAGCAGCTTTGTGTAGCAGTCTCCACGTTAGTATTTCTTTCTGAACTCCTGTTATTACATCTTTCAATATTGGGTTTTTAAACATAAATCTCATTACCAGCAACACTCCCCATGTTTTCGCCAAAATGTCCTTCACACTAATTTACGACATATACTTTCGTCGTATTAAACAATTTTTAAAAAGAACCCAGTGCGACTTGGCAAACACATCTCATTCTCTAAAATAAAAGCAAAATACTCAGCGTATATCCAAATTTACACCCCTTCAAGTTAAACATAATACAATGCAACTATAAAAATGTCATCGCGAACATACATCCTCATTAAGCTGGTTAAAATAAAGTTATGTGTTGAAATATAACATGGAATTTAATGTTAGTATAATTTGAAATTCATGGAAAGATATCTATAGTAATTTAGTATCACTGAATGACATCATTCTTCGTAGTGTTCTCACCATCAGGTTACCGGTTATTTTAGAAGCGAATGGACTGCGCCGCGGCGATGGCAAGAGTCCGAACGGAATGTCTTTGGTGCCCTGGAAGATGGCACGACCCTTAGTGCGGGACGCCACGATCCTATCTTTGAGATACGGCCGTATTAGTTTGACCGCAGCTACCGCACGCCAGCAGGACCTGAACTGCCGTATACATACATCTATTGTCAATAGATACACATTTGAGGCGTTGGGTGATGACACTCTAGAGCCATGGTATCCTCTTACCGCTGCCGGCCACCATAGACACACGCCGCGAGTGATGTCCTTTAGGGAACCGCCCGCAATCAGGCCATTGAGAGTGCAGGTGTTTCGCGCCCCTCTTATTTTGAACAGAGTATAATTTAGTTGCCCGTAAACAGCTGATAATGTCTTGTGATCTCTTACCTTGAGCTCTTCTGCAAAATGCTTCTTATACTGACTGCAATCTCATATTTAATTTGTTTACGCTATGTATTTCAATAAGTAAAATGATTCAGTGAAGCCCCACGTGTAGGTTTGCCGATAAAACCTCATTGAAAAAGCCCCCCCTCCAGCGTAGCCGCAGGAAGTGGTCAGCGCCCGCCGCAGCCGAATTTATTTGCACACTATCTTCACACCGAACATAGGGTTGACACTATCAATAAATGGTAATATTCCGAAAAAAAATAGTTTCATGGAAGAAGGAATGAGTATCACCCAATAAAAACGTAACACGTAACACACTCTGCAATCACAGTTGGCACCACTAGTTCTATCTTGTGTTTATATAAAATCTACATATATCTGTTTTGTTACAGTGTAGCATCGTTAAGTACAAAGTTGGTTTAAATTATTTTAAATGTAAATCGGAATTTAAATAATTAATTTCAATTCCGATTTACATTAACAATAACATTTCGATTTACATTTACAATCAATTCGATTTACATTTACAATACAAAATTGGTTTAAATGATTGGAAATGTAAACATTTACAATCATTGAAATTATTACATTCATTGTCCGATTTTATTTCATTTTTATTTGTTTGGGAACATACAATAATTAATATTCTTAAATATAAAACACAAAATTAATACATATATCAATCAAGTTTCCACTAAAAAAAATAAAAAATTACATACATTGATTTACATATATTGTTTAAGTATCTTGGATCTCTGTAGTTTTCTTTTTGCTATTGTTTCCTTGTTTGTCTGTTACTTTTTTACTATCTTTCTGTCATTTGTGGAGGTTAAAATTATTATCAATACCTTCTCTTTAACTAGTTTTTAATCTAGCTACTATTGGCTGTTAGCCCCCCAAATAAAATATATTAATGTAAATATATACTTAAATTATATTATAGGTAATGATATATATTTGTGACTTTTGGTGTCGAAACTCTGGGGCCATGGGGTTCAGAAGCCCACTTTATCGAGACCTATCAAAACGGTTGATAGATGTCTAACGCGACCAAAACGCTGGACCGTATTTTGGGCAACACGGTAACGTGGCCATAGTTTTGGGAACGTTTCCAACTAACGGGAATTTGGGACCCATTTACTATTTGTAGTTTTATCTTTTTTAAATTAAGCTGTATATAGATATTATTAATACAGGTATATTTTAGTTATATTTTTTTACGTAATGATTGTAAATAATAGATGTTGATTTTTTAAATAATAAAAAAAATGTAAATATAATTTTAGTATATAAGTTAATTTGTAAACCACTATATGGTAGAATGTACTGTGCCTCTACAATTGTATAACATCTGTATAAGCTAAATTCTAGCAAATTAAGAAAAAAACTTTTGAATTTGCTCCAAGAGATGTAGCAACCCTATTTGTGCCGCGTCAGGTATAATATTACGAGGAAGTTTAGGCTATTAAGATACCTGCTATCGGTGCCGCGTCCGTTGTTTTGGCACGTCTGCACAGCCGATGTTCTGCTGCTACCGCTTCCAAAATTCCATTTTTAGGGTTCCCATATTTAAAAAAAAAGCGTTATAGCTTTTGCAAGTATGACGAGATTACTATGTCACTATTGTAGCAGGTGGAAATCTATTGGTTGCGTCGAGGAACACCTTACAAATTCTTTCTTCCCATTCTCGCCATGAAGAAAAGAATAAAGTTTCAAAGGAAGAATGCGAAAAACAAGACAAACATTTGACGGATCGTTAAAGGAGTAAAACAAGCCATGCATTATAAATATGTATAATTTTCTCTTTTGTATTTACATTACCAAATGGAGAAATATCCTATGCACAATCAGATAATTGTGGATATAAATAACATATCCTTTATGATGACTTTTCTCTCTTTATGTAATGTAATGACAATTGTCAAATCCCATAAACTTCTCATCTGGCTTGCCGGTCAGTAGTCGAAAGTAAGGAGGTTTTGTGTCGCCACAAATTTATCTTCTGTCAGTGCTGTCACCGCTAAATAATATATATAGTTGGAACACAATATAAGAGAAAACCATTTTAATTTGATTTAAATAATTTTAATTCTCCTAAGCAAATCCTAGTGAGTATGTAAGCCCCCGGGGGACGAGTACAGTGTGGTGGTGGACAGGTGGCGAGGTAAGTTACTCTTCCCTTGCTTCTTCTTTCTCTCTCTTTGCCTCCTCCCGGCCATCGCATCGCGCCCGCATCTATCCTCTCTGCCTACTTTTATGGGAAACACGCGCGATTATATGCATGTATGTAGGTGTATGTAGTTTTTCTTAGATCCCGTTGTTACCCAGAGACTAGTAAATAACGAAAGGTCCATTTACGAAATTTACCCTGTTGGGATTCGATTAGGGGACCTCTGCGTTCTAGTAAATAATGGGAGCCAAGATATGGACCATACCCAGAAGCAGTCTTTCTTTCTATATAAAAACGATTCGAGGCTATTTGTTATAAGCGACATTTAGAGAGAAACTTAACACAAAGTTATATTTTCACACAATGTCAATCAACTTGAAAAAATACAAAAAACTAGCTTTTACATGCAGATTCGCTCGAGTAAATGTAATCCCACGACAACCGTACATTTTTCTGGGATAAAAGTAGCCTATGTGCTGTTCCAGACTATATTCTACCCTCTGTGCCAAATTTCATCTAGTTCCGTTTAGCCTTTTTGGCGTGATTGAGCAACAAACATCCATCCAAACTTTCGCATATAGAATATTATATTAGTATATATTTGTTTTCTAAACGGAATCTGTAGATATTCTTCCTATTCATATCTATATATATATATATATATATATATATATATATATATATATATATATATATATATATATATGTGTGTAATGAAATTGAATATACAATATTAGAATTTGTTACCCAGTGAACGCATACATAAATGTTCAATAAAACAGAATGTGACAATTAATTCAATTGGAACACGACTTAAGTGACGTATAGTTAAATCTGCAAATCACGGTGGATACAAAAATAGTTTTTTGAAAGTGATTATACTTCGTTCGCGTTAAGAATGCAGCGAGTCATCAGTGCAACTGCAGGGTAAAGGTGTATTCACAGTGGTGTTAAAATTAAAAAAAAAATATATATTTAAGATTAAGTGTAATGAATTTAAAAAATATACTTAAAAGTCAAAATCAAAATTAAGTCATTAATATTTTAATCAATATCACAATCAAGTGTGGTACGTTTAAACGTTGGAATATCTTCATCAGCTTCACAAATTGTCATAATTTTATTTAATGTCGGGTAGTCATTATTTAAATATATTGAGTGTACTTTTCTCCTTATAGCACATTTGTCTAATTCATCGAATTTATCAATCATTGACTTCCTGGCCCTTTTTTCACTAAGAATACTATAAATTGTTCTCTCCGATACACCGCATGCATTTGCCGTTTTTGTACTGTGTTGTCCACAGTCGCATTTAAATCAGACTGTTTAAAATACTTAAAAATATTGTAAATTACTTATCTCTCTCCACTATGAATTACCGAACCACTTTTATTTTTACGAATTGGTGAGGTATTCATTTTTTTAAATATAAATCAGTTAACACAATTACAGGGCACAACCGTCGCGTTCGAAGCCATGCCTTCAACTGGTCACTATGAACTTGACCTCGTAATTTGAAAAGATTTGATTGGTTAGAGGGCGGGGCTAGGCCGGCGAACAATGATGACTCACTGCATTCTTAACGCGAACGAACTATAATGCTAAATAACAATTTATAATATTATTTACATAGGAATTTATGTGAATTGACTTCGAATGTCGTTTCTTTGTCTTTTCAGAGAAACACATCATTTTATTCCATAAATTCCTGAAGTAATAAACAGTTGTCTTATATATGTTACATAGTTTATTAATTACTTATTTTTAGAAAATCTCGCACGAAACATATTGCCTTTTGCTCGTTGATACGCAATCGAATACAATTGATTCGTTATTGTACCTTACGTAATGGAGTCGATGGCAACAAATTAGGACACTATTTAATGATAAAAAATATTACACCTTTGGGACCGATTCTAAAATTTGTAATACGAAACGCCCTATTAACTGCCTACAGAAGCCCACTCAAGTTACGACTTACCTTCAAGAAATTTTGAAATAATTTGAACCCTATATCCTACCATACAAAGCTTAAAATCTTATAAATGGTAAATAAAGTTAAGTATTAATTTATTGGGTGCCTTTTTTCTTAATGCCAGTACTTTAATGTATATTAATTTAATGATAATTATGAGTGACTGTGTTTTTTTTTTAAATCGACAGACACGCACACATTGTATAATATTGTTAAGTGCGAGCGGGGTACGCATTTAGGATTGGACGGAAACACCAGTTTTTAACTAAACGCTTTTATTAACTTACACAGCCGTACGTGTTTCTTCTCTGCAGGGTTGCCCCTACACGCACAACTAACGATGCACTGTCCCGACGATAAGATGTCTCACTCACAATACCGTCGTCGATATTGCGTAGGCCACCTCCGGCTACTCCAGTGCTCACCTCCGAATTTACCGCGTGTAACTCGCTTCTGGATCTTCTCTTGAACTACGCTACACTCCTCCTTCACTGAACTGTCCACTAAATTTTTTTTTTCATTATTGAATCACCAAACAAATTACAACCATAGAAATTAAAATATTAAATTAGTAACTAAACAAATCTGGATTGCAATCCAAGACAGGTGCATACAGAAAAAAAAAACATTTAACCGATCAGGTGTAAATACTTTTGTTTATATACATACACACGCTATTATGTAATTAGATCTATTGTATCATTAAACACTGGAAAGCATTATTTAAGAATATTTAAATTGACCACTAAACTCGTCACTGTCTTCTATTAAACTTCTCTTCCAACTCTTTCGTATCGCACTTGTCGCTTCGCTGTCTTGAATTGAACTCAACTTTAAAACTGCCCGGTAGGCGCGCCTGCCCATAATTTTGATCTTCTGTTCATTATTTTTTTATTTACTATCTGTCCCTTTCTAAATCACTATCTATCTCTGTATTTTCCTTCCAGAATCTTCTACTTTTTTCTAAAAGTCTCGAGACCGGCTTACGCTGCCAGAGAGGTCTACCCTCGGTTGCCACAATATATTCCAAAATTAAGGAAGTTTCGCTTGTGCTATGGATAATGTTCAACGGGCAACTCTGGGGCTGATCCCAGACACCCAGACCTTATAAAATAACTGAGAACATTCGTTTCAGATATACCATATCAGAAATTGAACCCACGCCCTTTGTGAGCTTGACATGCGAGTGCGCTAACCGCTAAGCTACCTCGCCTTAGAGAGCGAACAGGGTTATGAGAGGCAAAGATGTTTTTCGGAAAAAGGATTTTCAGAATTTTCCACTTCATAATTTAGAAATTTATAGAAATAGAAAGAAAGAAAAGGAAAATTTTCTCATTTTTCGAAGCAAAAATAATATTTCGCTATTTACTGTTTTATTGCAAACTTGTTAAGTGCTTGGCAGTTTGAAGGTAATAAACATAGGTTATTGAACGGATATCATTCAAAATAATTTTCTCTAAAATATATTTTTAAGCTCTATCGCCTTAATTATATTGTTACGAGTTGCAGGACCGAATTAAAATGCCGTTGGAATTATTATATTTATTAGAACTATACAAACACGTATAACACAGGTACAAATATAACCGAACACAACAAATCTAAACGTAATGCAGAAGGTCGTAATTCAATAAAACGCGCAAAGTCTGTCACTAATAGATTCCCGAATGTCTCGTTACACGTCTCGCCTCGATCGTGGTTCTTGCTCGACTACCCCCTCTCCCCATCAGGCCGTCGTTTTATATCTCACAAATACAAATGTGCCCGTATCGTAGTCGACGTAATCTGCAACACCTGGCTAAACGAGTACAATAAAACAATGGGTGTTCTCTAGAAACGTGTGTTAATAAATAAGTAAACAAAAAAAGACGATCATAAAATAATTACAATTAGTTCAAATGCAGACAGGTAATAAAATGTGTTTTTACAGATATGCAGGTGGCATTTGTTTTTTGTCAGAACCTAAGTTGTAACAATATTCTAGAATTTTGTACTTTATAGTTTATTAACTGTGCCCGCGACTTCGTCCACTTGGAATTTTTTCGCGTAACCCTAAAACAAGTAACCTAAGTTACTCCTTATAACATCAGCTATCTGCCAGTGAAAGACTCGTCAAAATCGGTCCAGCCGTCTCAGAGATTAGCCGTAACATCTAGAGAGACTGACAGACAGACAAGAATTCAAAAAATTCATTATCGAAATCTTCTGGTCTGAATTATTCCCCCTGATATTTTCTCATTTTTATTTTGACATTACAAACAGACAAACTTCAATTTTATTAATCTGTATAGATTTATATAAGAGGTAGCAAAACATTTCTTACCGAACTTTTTATAAATAAGATCCTACATATTTTTCTACCATTTGATGTAGATATGTTTTCTCGATTTTCAAAAAAGTAAATAGTATTTTTAATACGTATGAAAATCACAGAGCGTGATATTAATAAAGGCGCGATCACACAAATCCGTATTGGCATCGAAACAGGCGACGCCACGGCTCCAGGCGGCGATATCAACATTCAAAGGCCTTTAAAGGGTAACGCGAGTGTAAAATTAGCTGCCTATTGAACCAGTCGATATAGTGCCGGAGCTGGTGACCTATTTTTAAACGTTAAAATTGTATTTTATTGGTTTTCCCTAGTTGAAGGTGTTGTAAACGAAGAAGTATTCTGCAAGTGCGTAACTACCTATTAAAGGTTCTTCAATGGTGAGAAATTGTTTTTTGTTGTATTCTTTTTTTTATTGCATGAGTTCAGCAGACAGGCATATGGCCCATCTGATGGAAAACGGTTACCATCCCCTATGGACATTTGCAACACCAAAGGTGCTACTAATGCGCTGCTGCTCTCTTAGTGGAGACTGGAACCTGGCCGCTAACGCTAGAACACAACTCAAGGTTGTTAGTGTGGCATATTCGAAACCAAGAGTAGTAGCCACCCAGATGGTAAATAGTCTGCCACCTGGCTGTTGGTTGTTTTGTCGCTTTGTCTCTTGCTTTGTTTTGTGTTCTTTCTACGTTCCTGCACGGACAATTCTGTTTTTGTTTTTTGGCGACAGAACCAATAGAAAATATAGCAAAGTATCGAAAAATTCCATATCTCGAAAAATAAATATATTTTTGAAGTTCCAAAGAACTTGAACTATTTCAAAATTTTCCAGTTTATGTTTCTAAAGTTACAGAGGCAGAAACTTAAATAAAATTATCATTAGAGTATATCGTTGTGAATTTTAAACATTAAACTAGACACGTCTATGGATGGACAATGAAAAAATTTCAACCAGCAATTACACTTATGTACCCCTAGTCTTCATTTTTTTTAATTTCTCTACAGGACTTTGTAGCTGTACATTTGCAACTTTATCATATAGATAAAGATTAGTAAGAATATTTAATTTATGTAAGATGCAGTATCGCAATAATTACTGAATCTATATAAGGTTCAGTAGTTTCTGAGAAAATTGATTATGATATCCATAAGCAGACGGACATACGAAGAGATGGTTACGAAAATTTTATACGCATACCGTTTTGGCCAAAGCGGCTACGCAGCCTTAAAAAAAATTACTTCAGTATACCATACGCAGTTGAAAGAATGTGTCGCTGGCTCTCGTACTAAGTATGATATTCGGGCATGGCGTGGCGTTATATCCCCGCGTGATATGCGCAGTCATGGAGCCGCGACATTAAAATTGCGATTAAATAACTTCAGATTAGTGATCTTACACGCGTCTTTATTATTCGGCTGGCTTACACTGCGAACATTTGACAGATAATCAAGGCCTCCAGCTATATGGAACAAATTGAAAAAGTGTCCACCTGTAAACAAGAAGTTAATGTGCGATGACTCACCGAAATAGCGCTAGCGTAACAAATGGAAATTATACGAATTTAGCAGTATTTAGAAACAGAGTGAATTGTGCCAACATCTTGAAGTCTTGAAGTTTTACTTCGTACCGATTTCAAAATGTAGATAAAAATATCATTTTTTTGCTTTTTAGTTGCTATTAAATTTTTTGTAAAAGGTTCATATTTGGGTTACACAAATATGACCACGTCTCTGAGTTTCGTAAAAAACTCAAGTGGTTGCCAATTCGTTTTCGCCGGAATACTCATATTCTTTCACTGCTTTACAGTGTATTGCTTATCCCCACAACCCCGTATTATCTCAAAGAACGCTTTGAATTCATCTCTTTTTCTCACAATTTACGAGCTTCTACAAATCTTAGACTTAATACTCCCAAACATTGTTCATCTTTTTACAATAATTCTTTTACTGTACAGGCTATTCGACTCTGGAATGAGCTACCTGGTAGTGTTAGACAAGCTAACTCACTAACAATAATTAAGAACATGACAAAAAAGCACTACCTGCAACATAGTGAGTGATGTTTGATATTTTTACGTATATATATGTATATGTATATATTTATATATGTAATATCAATAGGTGTATTTATATATGTCTATTAAGTATTATTATTACTTATATAATATTTTATATACTTATATGTTTATAAATGAATAAGATATATGTGAGTAACTGCATATCCTCTAATTTTTATGTATACCTTTGAGCAATATAATCTGTTTTATTACTGCCATGGGTTGTCTGGAAGAGACCGCTTCTTATATATTTAAGCTATAAGCTTTTCTGTGTTTTATGTAATGTTGTACAATAAAGTGTTATCTATCTATGTAAAGTCGGTTTCTTTCTTGCTTGAAAATTTTAATATTTGCTCTTATTGTTAAATAAAATAAGTCTCATGTATACATACTTGTCACCCTAGGGAGTATCAAATCACTTTCTATGTATCGATTAATACCACGAAAGTCCTTATTAAGGTTCAATAACACAATTTGCCTTTATGCTCCCACAAAGGGAGGCCCTTAATAAATTATTGGCATATTCCAAACTAGCAAGCAATACGCCAAATTAACTGTGGCCCGGTCAAATTGAATGAAGAGGGGATGAATGTGTGGAGGGAGGGGATGACTTTCACTGGATTTGGATTATTCTATTAGTTCAACTATTTGCCTTGAGTATTTTAAAGTTGTTATTACCAGGAATGGTATTAAAACGATCTGTATATGTTTTAAAAATCTGAATATGTTTGTCGACTACAGGTCTAATTGATTAATTCTAAATTAATTTACAAGTATTAAATTTTAAATTTATCTTAAATATACAAAATATACATAACAATTAAAAATAAACTAAGTTCTAAATTAATTTATATAAACTAAAATTAAACTATACTATAAATATAACTATACTTACAAACTAACATTCTATAAGTAAAAGATAAACTGCAGGACGCTGTCGGCGGGGAGCGTGCCCAAAATGCTGGCCGCATTTCCACGTTGGATGGCAACGCTGATGCGTTGCCCTAGGTGCAATGCATCAAAAACAAACAACAAAACACCAGAGTCTCTCTATGAGTCCAAGACAAAATATAAAGCACATTAGCACCCGGTATAGTGTCAGAGTGACATTGACAACTGACAGTTCTACATTGTCACTTTAAAAAAAATATTTACACACAGACACACACACACACACACTTGTGTTACAATTAGTTTTTGAGAAGAGTATCTGTTAAACTGTTAATATATTACTTGCGCATTACATGCTGTGTGTTGAATTGTTAGCATCGTCTAAATGTTTACTTCCGATTTGATAATAATAAGCGGAGTTATCATCGTACTACTACTATATGGTTCCAGGTCTGCGCATATGAGTCCGTTGTGATTTGAGTCCGCATTGGGAATTAATATCGAATCTTTTTCAGATTATATTTGGTTGATTTGTGATTATTTTTTATTTTTGTATTTAAATCTCGTTTTAATATCGACTCTCAATCATAACGGCTTGAGATCGGTCGTCGGATCTATATCGAGTGCGCCTTTAAGGAGACGATATTGAAACCCATACGTTTCAAGAGACCGGGTGGCATTGATATAAAACCCGATTCGAGCGCCACCTACCGATTTCAATTGTGAATCTAAACCATACAAAGACCCACTAGAACATACAAAAAATCATCAAGATCGGTCCAGGGATTTAAGAATACAGTGACAAAGAAATAACTAGAATTTGATATATAACGAGAAAGATATAGTTCAAATAGAAGAAGGCCTAAGAATACAATTATTGAACTTACACGTACTGAAGCATTATGATTGTAAGTACTCGGTGCTATTATAATGTAAGCATTATGATTGTAAGTGCGGTTTATGTATATAAAACACCTAGTTAAATTTCTATGTACGTAACATACAGTTACCTAGAGATTTTCACGCGGCGTAGCCGCATGGATAGATAGGTATATAAAATTCTAGTTATTTCTTTGTCATTGAACTCCTAAACCCCTGAACCGATCTTGATGTTTTGAACTGAAACTTTTATATAGACGTGGGGTATTAGGATTGTTTCTGTCACGAAAAAGCGTTACGGCCGCGTGGAGGGGGTAATATTAGAGTAGACTATGGATGTTTTTTTTGGTTCCGGATCTAATTCAGTTTTTTTTGTTTGAAAAAATAAATTCAAATAAAAAATGCATTCATCAAAGTATACCTAACCTAACCAAATCATAATTTGCAGTAAACCTGCGAAAAATCGAAATGTGTCCTGGGACACATAGTATAAATGAAACTTCAACGGACAAGTGGCAAAACGAATCGCAACAAAATTTTAACTTGAAGTTTTACGGGCAGGTTTTCAAATTGGACAAGTATATTAACAATCTGCCCTTAAAACTTCAAGTTAAAGTTTTGTTGTGATGCGTTTTGCCACTTGTCCGTTGCCATTCGTTTTTTTGTATGTGTTCTAGTAGGTCTTCGTATAGTTTAGGTTTTTTATAAATGATAATATAACCGACCAGTAAAACTTATCTCATAACACGCGATTCAATTACAGTTAGCGCCACCAATCCGTTATTAATATTATATAAAATCTCTGTTGCGGACAGAGAGCACCCCCCTGACCCGCCCGCTGGAGCACACTTACTCTCCGCACCCCGCATACCGTCGACGCCCATAGCTGGCGCAATTAGCAACTAGGCGTCGGCCGGGGTGCGGGATATAGGGCCAGCCTTGGAGGCAAAAAAAAAAACTCTCTTGCTCATTCATTCGTAATTCTTCACAATTTACAATTCTCAACGACGACTATCTTGCATAATTTGTACTTATTCTATGTACATTTCGATTCATGTAAAAAGTTCAATAAGAATAATCATAGAGTCCATTACACCGAGTTTAATTTCCAAACAAGAAGCAACTGTCAACAATAATCTCAATTAAACACATCAACCTAATCTCAAAAACATGATAAATTAGATAGACAGAGAGCACCATAGCACCCCGCTGACCCGCCCGCCGGAGCGCAGCTTCTCTCCACGTCCCGCATACCGCCGACGCTCACAGCTCGCACAGTTAGCAGCTAGGCGTTGGACGGAACGGGGGATAAAAGAAGCGGCCTTGGAGGCCGAAAATTGTTCACATCGCTCACATGCATATGGCACCAATACGCACTACTCTACTCTCTACCATTCATCATTCTCTCTGTAACTCGTCTATATATAGTTTTAATTTAATTGTATATAACGCCAATAATAAGTCACACAGTCCATCAAGTTTTATTTAGAAGAAGCAACAGCCACCAACAACAACCATAAACAAAAATTAACATCAATTAATTAAATTGAGCAAGTTGGTGTTGGCCTAAATAATAACTTTAATATTACTCATTGACATCGGACATTTTTGTCTTCCGTGATCAAGGCTACTGAAAAGTAGCCGAAATGTCGGAATGAAAATCAAATGACTGCCGCGCTTAAAACTAAAATTACTTTGGAAGCGGTGTTAGACTTTCACTAAGTAATCTGTAAGTTTCATTATTCATTAATTTTCGTTTCATAATTAAGTTAGCCTGAATTAAATTTCGAGAAACTTCTACATGTTGGAATTTAAAACAAGCTTATCCGATTTCAAGCTGGGAGCTATTTCGAGTTAAAAAGTTAAAGCTTGAAAAAGGAGGTTTTAGACAAATTATTTAAAACTTTTTCATCACCCGAGCTTAATTCTGTTTTGAAGCTTTATATCAACAGTTGTAGTGCCCTGTGGTTTTGCTTGTATTATTTATAACTAATGTTTTACAAACTCAGTTAGGTTTATATATAGAGCATGAAGTCGTGGTAGCGCACAGACTCAAAGGACGTGGGTTTGAATCATGGCCAAAAAGCATGCACTACTTGGCAGTTTTCTGACCTAATGTGCATATTGTTATAATTACTACGTCCTAAAATCGGTGAAGGAAAACATCGTGAAGAGACCTGCACATCGAGATAACCGATATGTCAAACCTGCCGAGCCGCATTGGATAAGTGTGGCGGGTGTACTGTCCAGCAGCGGGACGTTTATGGGCTATTATATATATTAGACTGGGAGAAAATAAATCGAGTGTTTTTATTATTTTTATATATCGAAAATATTATTTGGAGTGCCAAAAAATTTTATATAAAAATTTGAATCCTTAATACTAAGAGGTCTAGAATGGCAAATTTAGATGTTTTTTACTGAGCGGGTTTTTGTCTCAGAAATCCCAAACCATCGACTTAAACGAAATTATCTCCGAAACATTATTTGAAGGAAATTGAATGTTCTAGAAAAAAGGTCTAATTAAAATTTTCCCATCAGATGAACCGTTCCCTTACAATGCCTTAAATACTGGTATAGTGTTACAATTTGATCTTTCAAATTTGGAATTTTGTAATTCATGTAAAAGTCAGTACCTGGAAAAACATTGATAAATACTGTTATAGGAAATTGAAAATAACTTTTATAACCGCTTAGTAATCCGTTGAGTACTTTAGGAGAAATTAGCAGATATACAGAAGCGGAAAGTGACTTATTCTGAGCGTGGTATCACTATTCGAGCCTGTTCAGCGGGTTATAATGTACTGTTATAACTTAGGCTCCGACAAAAATAAATTCCACTTTAAATCTGTAAAAGCACATTTTATTACCTGTCGGCTTTTGAACTAATTGTAACCCTTTTATGATCGTCTTCTTTTGTTTACTTATTTATTGGCATACGTTTCTAGTTATTGTGGAAAACAGCCTATTGTTCTGTTGTACTCGTCTGCGGCAGCTTGCAGGCTGCATTATTAGCCAGGTGTTGCGTATTATAAGTACAAGCTAATTCTAGAAAATTATGTCAACGATGCCGGGCACATTTGCATTTTGCAGTATAAAACGATGGCCTGATTAGGAGAGGGGGTCAGTTGAGCGACAACTACGATCAAGGCGTGACGTGTGTAAATTTGGGAACCTAATATTGACGGACTTTCCGTGTTTTATTGAATTACGACTTTGTGCATTACGGTTGGATTTGTTGTGTTCGGTTATATTTGTACCAGTGTTATACGTGTTTGTATAGTTCTAAACTCTATAATAACTCTAAGGGCATTTTAATTCGAGTCCCGCAAACTCGTAACAGTACATAATGGTTCTAGAATGGCTCTACCATGTTAAAACAGGTAATGAAACCTGCCCAACGAGATTATCTATGTGTGAAACCTGTTCAATTGCCTTAGATAAGCAAGGCGAGTATATTATCTAGGAATCTAATTGGTTTATAAAAATACTCTAAATATCAAAAAATATTTTATTATTAAAATTGTAATTGTTTTTTCTAACATTATTTTTATACTATTTATCCAGAAACAGCTATGTCTGATTAACAATATAATCATGCTAATACATTTATTATAATAACTTATGTATTTTGAAATATATTATTGTATATGTGTAATAATATATGACTCTGTATATAATGTGTTTTTGTATATTTCATTCATAAATTAGTTTGCTTATTATGTATCTATTGCCTCTTTCCTGCACCACCTGCAATCGCCTGATTCAAATTTCTTTGATTTGGTTGAGGTTGCCTGGAAGAGATCGCTTTGAGCGATAAGGCCGCCTATTGTATTGCCTAGAAAATATTGTAAATATGGTCAGTATTTGAAATTGTATATTTTAGTGTGCAATAAAGTATTATATCTCTCTCTCTCTCTCTCTTTTGCATAGAAATATTAAGTAATTATCGCCATCATTCATGGGGGCATAATTACTCGGGACTACAACTCGCAGACGCCCAAAATTATTACAACAATTTTCCTTGGCTACGGTTAAAATTTTAACTAGCCAAGTTTAGTTTATCGCGAGTACGTTTTACGCTCTAAACTAAACTCGTAAACAATATCAGGTTTAACGGGAGATTTAAATGGACACGTTTATGTTATGGTTTTGCATAGTTTTAACACTTTGTTGGTTCTCTGAGACTTTAATATCATCATTTTCATAGATAAAACATGTAAGTGTAAGGAGTTTTTTATTACTACCGACTCCGGGTTCTTACGTTTATTAATCTATGTATATTAGGTATATTGATACAATTGACGTATTCTAGAAGTTAAAAATTAATCTGTAACCAAGTCGGCGCAATTCTGCTATTTCAATATCTTGTTACAATTCAGGCACAATTCCACGAAGCCCGGCGACAAATGAGAATGCACACCTGCCGGTCATAAAGCACGGTTTATTACCTGCCCGCATTTGGACTTCTTTTGTTTACTTTGTATTTAATATTTGTAATTAGAAAAGCCGCCTATTGTGTATTGTAATCCTTTATGGTAGGCAAAGGCCAGGTGTGATTCTAGGAAACCATTGTTTACCCGGTCGTGCCATATTGTATCTGTGCGGGATATAGCAATGGCTCAATGGGGAGATCGAGAGTCAAGCGACGATTACGATACGAGCAAGACGTGTACATTCGATAAGCTATATAGTGATGGACTTTGCGCGTGTTATTTAATCTTGCAGTTTGTACTGGTTGTGTCCAGTTATATTTGTACTTGTGTTATACGTGTTTGTGTAGTTCTAATACATTATATAGTAATTCCAACGGCATTTTAATTCGAGTCCTGTAACTCGTAACAATCTTATTGCATAGCATTACGGAGTTATTCAAAATATGATGCAATTGCGACAGTGTCAAAAGTTTGTTTTCTCGTAATTCCACAATATCTTCTCGATATCGTCGCGGCGGAATAGAAAAAAAAGACTACCATCAGCAGAAATGGCGTCAGCCGCAATTAATATTGAAGAGCTATCAAAATAGCGTGCCAAAGGCACGCTATTTGCATTACCAGAATACCGTAATCAGGCAATTGAGGCAAATCTTACAATTGAGACAGTAGTGTTGAGATAGTAATAGTAGAATTGGGTTCCAGGTGTTTTATTATTTTTGCTACTTAAATTATCTGTAATAATTTTAATGGTTGTCTTAATAAAATTACTATAATTTGTTTGCGATAATCATTATATTAATACGTGAAGCAAAAACTTTGTACCCCTTTTTACGAAAATTTCGCGGACGGAGGAGTATGAAATTTCGCACACTTATAGTTTATATAGAGAAAAGTGCAGAATGCTAATTTATTTTTTAAATTATGCATAAAAAATACATTAAATCAATAAAATAAACATTACACACACTATCATGTATTTGACACACGCACACATATATACTCTTTTGATCATCGGTCTTATTGATTGTCCAATCTGTGCTGCACAATGTAAAACTTGTATCTCATTTTCTCGCAGGCTTAGTCCTAAAGATTTATGTGTTTACCTATCTATTTTTGGTGTCGCTTTTTCGTTTCATCGGGTTTCAAATCACAACGATTCCAAAGAAGTTTCACTTCAAAAATAGATAAACATGATCCAAAGATCATGTTTCCATCCCATTTTATCCAGCAAATCTCACCAACGGATTCAACCGAGATGCAGTTCATCTCCACCTTCCGAATTAATCGGACCTCTCTTTCTGTCACTAAAATTCTTTTATAATTGAAAACTCTCTATAACACCCTAAAATTCACAGTTCCTTCAGTGTCGTTATATAGAGTTTACACTTTTTATGTGTATATATGTGTGTGGTATATGTGTGTGTGGTATATATATATATACTCGCCTGCTGCTCCGCCGGAATACCCACTAAATACCCCGGTATTCCCTTGCGAGAGCGTGATATCACACAGATCGAGCCGACCCTAATCAAGATAATGATTCCAACAAGGCCCTACCACTTTAAAATCTTCATCTTAAGCCCAACAAAGACTTTGAAAGAACTGCTCTGTTAATATTTGTTACGAAGTAATTCTCTTAGGATATTAAGCGTATCCGGTACAAATGGCTATATTTAGATTAGAGGGTGGACCATAAAATGGGGGCAATATATACCGGTGGAGCAGTTAGCGACGATTATCGGTACGGTTAAGACAGATTTATTTTGACAATAAAAGTAAACAGCGGTCGCACTCAACCGCGCGCCATTAGCGAGAGGGATTCCCTTTGAAATGAGGGCCTGAGCGATGGGCGATTGGCGGGGGATCAACTTCCAAAGAAAACAAAAGAATCATCCATCATATTTTTTTATTGCATGAGTTCAGCAGACAGGCAGACGGCCCACTTGATGGAAAGCGGTTATCATCGCCTATGGACATTTGCAACACCAAAGGTGCTACAAATGCGCTGCTGCTCTCTTAAGGGAGACTGGAACCTGGTTACTAATGCCGGAACACAACTCAAGGTTGTTATGACGGCATACTCTAGACCAGGGGTGATAGCCATCCAGTCGGGTATTTACCCTACCACCTGGCTGTGGGTTGTTTTGTCACCTGTTACGACAGGCCACCCGGGCGCAGGAAATTGCATTCTTTCTCCGTTCTTGCACGGATGAGATATATCATATATATCATCATCAGACAAAAGGATTTAAAACTAATATTGGAAAATATTCACCTATAGCTAGATTATCACGTCAGTACAATTCATATGTTGAAAAAACTAAAAACATCGATGTATTTAATGACAGTCCTCATACATTCTTCAAAATAATATCCCAGATAGATTAAATATATTTAATTATTGCTATTTTTTCTATATATTTTTACTTTATTGTTTAATTAATATTTTATAATATGTAAATCATCCAAATTTAACTTTTCATTTGACATCTTGTACTATATGACATAATGCATGATATGACCTCCTATAAATAGGGAGTATATTTAGCATGAGCATTGTTTGGATTTAAGATGGGTATATATGATGTATCTCCTGTTGATGGTCCATAATAAATAAATGAATAAAACTACGTTTTAACGGTTTTGAGCGCGGTTTTTTATATTATTTTTATTATTCCGTCGTTTTGGCCACTTTTCAGTAGCCGTGATCACGGAAGACAAAGATATCAATGTCAATGAGTATTGTTAAGGTTTTATTTAGCCTACCGCCAACTTGTTAATTTTAATTTTGGTTTCTGATTATTGTTTACTATAGTACAACCTAATCTAAATTACCCCCACTTTGCAACATGATGGGGCATGAAAAGAAGAAACGGCGCAAGAAAATATTGAGCAGCATGCCTAATTCTATTAATCTATCTTCTATATAAATAAAAATGAATCTTAGAAATGTATATACGCGCATTACTTGAGAACGACTTTACCGATTTTGTAGATTTTTTTGAAATGAGACTTCTATATAGACGGGGTCTTAGGATTTTTCTGTCACGAAGAAGCGTTACTTCCGCGTGGAGAAGTGGCATAAATTTAGACTAGACGTGATGAAAGGCGGCATAATTTTAGAGTAGACTATGGATGCGTTTTTTAATATTAATAAAACAAAATATGTTTACATAATTTTGTTTGATAAAATAAAATACGTTTGAATAAAAAATGCATTCATTAAAATGTACCTAACCTAACCAAATCATAATTTGCAGTAAACCTGAGAAAAATCGAAATGTGTGCCGGGACACATAGTAGAACTGAAAGTTCAACGGACAAGTGGAAAAACGAATCACAATGGACAAGTGGAAAAACGAATGGCAAATGGCAAAGCTATGCTCGTTGTTTCACCCGCGTGATGATGGAAAATCGTTATATTTTGGGTAATTCACACTATATCTTTATAAATTATAGCCTATGTGTTATCGTGATGTGTAAGCTATATTACTGTAAGGTTTCATCAAAATCCATTCAGTATTTTTTGCGTGAAAAGTAACAAACACACATCTATACAGCCATATATACATTCTTACACACTTTCGCGTTTATAATAATTATAGAGATTGTAGAGATATAATTAATAATAATAATATATAATGCCCATTATATATTATTATTAATATATAATGGGCATTATATATTAATTAAGCTCTTTAACAGCGAGAGTATGTTCGCCTATAACTTGTACCATACAATACATCGAGATGGGTGGGTCGGAGTTTAGGCGTGTGTAGCACGGAGTGCTCTCAATGTTGTGATGGCCGCGGTATAGTGCCAAATACATTAGCAAATAGGCTCACTGGCAAATTGTTTGCTATCCTTATTGCCCCGTAAAGTGGCCGACGGTTGTCTCAGGAAGAACGTAACAACTCCGCAAGATTGAAAGTTCAGAATTTTTTTTTTTTTTTCTACTTTTCAATATGACTGCGCGTTTTATGTATCTAATTATCTAGATCATTTCAATGCTTCCACTGGAAGTGAAGCAAGCGCAATCAGTATCCTCCTTTAATAGACTTGTTAAGGATTACTACCTCAAAGTATGTTGTTATTATTATTGTACGTATCTTTATGCGATTTTGTGAATCATTATATTATATTAATACGTGAAGCAAAAACTTTGTACCCCTTTTTACGAAAATTGCGCGGACGGAAGAGTATGGAATTGCGCACACTTATAGTTTATATAGAGAAGGAGTGCAGAATGCTATTTTTTTTGTTAAATTATGCATACACAATATATTACACACACTACAATGTATTTGACACACACACGTATATATACTCTTTTGTTTATTGTTAAAGTCAAATTAACGGTGTAGTCTTGGCAAAATCTCTGATTATAGAAGTCTAATAGTAGTAGTATAGTCTTTGACAACAGAACTTCAATAATGGTCAAACTTATAATTTAAATTAATTATGATCGAATTTTGACCACTAGGCGACCACTAGTAGTTATATAATATGGTATTGGTATTTAATATGTATTACTTTTAATAGATGTAATAGAATAGATGCCTGGAAGAGATCGCGTTGAGCGATAAGACCGCCTGTTGTATTGCCTAGAAAATATTGTAAATAATAATAATAATCGTCAGACAAAGACACATATTGTATATCCCCAAATTAAGAAAGTTACGCTTGTGTTATAGGTAATATACAACGTACCACTCTGGGGGCGATCCCAGACACCCAGACCACAGTAAATAACGGAGAAAATACGTTTCCGAAATTTACTATACCAGGAATCGAACCCGGAGCCTCTGCGTTGCAGTGAGGTAGGCTGGCAACGGCTGGCAACGGCTTAGCCTGCTCAACCACAGATGCCGTCATATATAAATATGGTCTGTTTTTGTAATTGTATATGTTGGTGTGCAATAAAATGTTATCTCTCTCTCTTTCTATATATATATGTGTGTGCGTGTGTGTGTGTGTATGTGTACATTTATATAATAATATTGTTACATGCCATCAAAGATAAGCCGCATAGCCTATTGTAAGCGCAGCTTATTGTCCTCCCGGATTAGGGAATGCTTTGTGTTTTGAATTTGTGACATACTATTGTTTTTCTACTTGTTTTATAACCATGATTAGCGTCGAACTAATCCCTATTGTTATTGTTTTCGACTTTGTGGACGTTCGCAGGTGTGCAAATTAATATTTCTTAGAAACTCAGTGTGCGCCTCCAATTTCTTTGTACTATGTAGTTAGTATAAGACGATGCCCGAATGGAGGGGCGGGGGCAGTCAAGCGACGACTTCGAAACGAGTAAGACGTTCTCTAGTACTCTCGATTAGCGATATAGACGACGGACTTTGCTCGTTCGAACTGTATTGAATAGTGCAGTGTGAACTGGTTGCATCCAGTTTTATTTGTATTTGTTTTATACGTGTTTGTACAGTTCTAATAAATTCTATAGTAGTTCCAACGGCATTTTTAATTCGAGCCCTGTGGCTCTTAACAATATTAATATATAATATGCAACATTTTAAAAAATATTGTACAACAAAGCCGTGCCCTAGCTTTTGTACCATATTTCGCTCTCCATCCCAAGATTGTCTGGAAGAGATCGCTGTCAGCGATAAGACCGCCGATTGTATCTAATTCTAAGCTGTTTTTGTGTATTGTTTCATTAATATAAAGTATATTCTATTCTATTAGCAATTCTGTCTTAATAAGAGCAAAGAACTATAACTTCGTCTTGTTCGTTAAAAAGTAACGTGGAGACTAATTTGTATGACCAATAGCAAGCAAGTATTCCTTGCTACTGTCCAAGATATTGTTTAACCTACGTTTTACTATTCACTAAACACTCTTATTAATATCTACAACAAATTTTTACAAGTCACTGGACATTTTACACTCCGCACATATAATAATATAATTGACGGTAGTTTCAATTATTTTATAGTATAAAACCGGCCGGTGAAATGAGGCGAACACAGTTGTTTTATCTACCGCCCGATATTACGTTCTTCGACGAGTAAGTGATTATTAATATATGTGCATTTAGAACCAACAGTGGTATAAGTACTTTTTACATATTAATATACTAATGATGTCTTCTTATACAAGGTAGAATTTTTAATGCCACCGGGAGGGAAAGTACTCTAAATAATAGAGATAGCAAATTTTACTCCAAATAAACATTTCTTTATTTTTGAAAAGAAATAAAACTGGTTTCAAAGATTTTCGAAAATACTCTTGCTTCACCCGGGAATCGAACCGATTAAAATCTGTAAAAATTACACGCTGTAATTTTATTGCATCGATCGTTAGGGTCAATCGCAAGGATGAAATCTCTCTAACATACTTGGTAAATTTAATGAATGGAAAACCATGAAATCTGTACTTATAAATTCAATGGGTCAAGCTAAAGCACTTTTACTCAAAGATCCATCTGTTTCTGTTTACTTATGTTAGTAATTAATAATTTATCATAGACGTTATTTATCAATTAAAATGACAAATTAAGTACTATTTTATATAAGACGACCCTAACGATCGATGCAATAAAATTACAGGGTGTAATTTTTACAGATTTTAGTCGGTTCGATTCCCGGGTGAAGCAAGAGAATTTTCGAAAATCTTTGAATAGTTTTATTTCTTTTCAAAAATAAAGAAATGTTTCTTTGGAGTAAAATTTGCTGTCTCTATTATTTGGAGTACTTTCCCTCCAGGTGGCATTAAAAAAATCTGTATATATTTGAGATGATATAAGAATCTTTTAAATAGTACTTTAACAACTACGAGGCATTGGATGGCCGAAGGGGGTATGTGATTGGAAGTCATCGTGTCAGGTTGGGCCCAATATTTTCTATTCATTCTCTTACTTCTGATGTTATGGTCGTTATATTCGACCATCTTCTATAATCACAGATTTCGCCAAGGTTACACTGTTAATTTAACTTTAACAATAAACAAAAAAGTATGTATGCGTGTTTGTGTTAAATATACGATAGTGTGTGTAAGGTTTTTTATGCATATTTAACTATAAGTGTGCGAAATTTCATACTCCTCCGTCCGCGCAATTTTCGTAAAAAGAGGTACAAAGTTTTTGCTGTTTTTTTGCATTTTGACGTTTTATTCCGGGCTTTGGCAACTAAAATTTACAATAAAGTTCCACTAAACTTTATCCGTGCAGGAACTGAGAAAAAATACAATTTCCTGCGGCCGGGCGGCCTGTCGTAAGAGGTGACTAAACAACCCACAGCCTGGTGGTAGGGCATTTGCCCGACTGGATGACTACCACCCCTGGTCTAAAGTATGTCACCATAACAACCTTGAATTGTGTTCCGGCATTAGTGACCAGGTTCCAGTCTCCCTTCAGAGAGCAGCAGCGCATTTGTAGCACCTTTGGTGTTGCAAATGTCCATAGGCGATTGTAACCACTTCCCATCAAGTGGGCCGTCTGCCTGTTTGCTGTACTCCTGCGATAAAAAAAAACAAATTAAGGAACTCAAGATCAAAAGCTTTAAAATAAAATTACGACAATTATTAATAAATAAAGCATGTTACACAATACATGGGTATCTGATAAAGCAGTCTGATGTTGTGACATGGGAAATCCTAATTATTGTAATCATTATTATTTTAAATTGTATATTAATTTGTATTTAGACATTAGTAGTTTTAAATTCAATTATTTTGTAAGCTACATATGTGGCAGGATATAGTTATACTTAAATTTGTATAATTATGACACCATATTCAAACCCGTATACATAAAATAAATTACTTTGCCTTTGGAAATCGTAAAAAATTAAACCTGTCACAGTCCAAGTACATAGAAGCTTTTCTGTTTCTTCTAACGTCAATCTCACTTAAACGGTTTTAGCAACAAAAATCGTTAAACCGGTATTGTTGAATAAACCGGTTTTGAACGGTTTTTGCCGGACACCTTCAAAGCGCACCTATGTGATATAGCAACTTTTCAGATGCGCACAAACACTATTTATATTAGCAACAGCTGTCATATAGGGAAGCATCGTAATTCTCACTGAATAAATCTGTTAACATAATACTCTTCAACGAAGTAGTTGGTTAAAACCGGTTATTACCGATTCAAAGCGGTTGACTTAAAACCTGTTTCAAACGTAAGTTTTATTAAAACGCATGCTTAGGATACCGTAGCCATGGAAGCCTTCGCCATATCCAGGGTATTTCCTGGGTCTACTTCCTCTAATCCATGTGATAAATTGAAGAGGTTGGGGCCTCAAGGTGTGACCTCCTTGCTTCGGCTGCAACTCGGTGGGCGACTACCAACCACTAACTGGGTTTGGAGCATCTGGAGCCTTACCCATGTGGCAATGGCTTCTCAGCAGCTCTCCATGCTCAATCTGCGCCATCCGATGGTCTTCTCGGGCTACTTTGCTGCTTAGATTGGTGTTCAGTGGTCGTCTCGGGTTTTAAGTGGCCATCTGTGGCTTTTGGTGGCATGCCCTGAGGGTTTGGTTGACATGGATCAAATTTTCTTTATCTGATCTATCATATATGCTGCTAGATGTTGTAGTGAAATTGTGAACCAGATAGGGGCTGGTCGCTGTACGCACTAATCGTTCCATGCATTCGCTCCTTATCCATTCCTTATTCAAAATCTTTATATACTCAAACTTAATCCCCCGCGCCGCGGTGTGTGTAAAGCTTTATAATAATTAAATTAGATGATATAAGAGTGTGATACTGTTGGCTGGTTCCTATAAGCTATCGAAAGACATACTGAAAATTGTGCAATGTGCGTACGCTTTTATCTTGCAGTCGCCATACTGAGGTTTGGTTGTTTTTTCATTACATAGAATCGTATGAAATATCATTAGACAGATATCAAAAATCATGATATTAGCTTATAATGTCTTGCTCTTATGATTATTTCGACAATGTAGAAACTACATATTTGAATTACAATTAATCGAATGAAACCAAGAAAACACCAGCTGTGGGCTTAAGTTAGTAGTAGCTAAAGGTATTTTTTTCTAACAGTGGGATAATTTGCCGGAGTCTATTTTTCGTGAATAAGTATCGTCTATGTAAGCGTGCTCCATCTTAGACCGCGTCATCACTTAAAATCAGGTGTTGAAATGCAACCCTATACATCCATAAAAAATATTTAAAAAATAACAGGACAATGTGTACAAGCTTTATAGTTACAAAGTTATATTTCCAGACTATTAGACAGTGTAAATAATGCCGCAGAATATATCAATATACCCTCGTAAAGCAGAATAAACGTAAAAAAACCGCGGACAATAGTTTCACGTGTAACAGTAAACCAAATCGGCGGGAATAAAGGCGGGGACACAATACGGGGCGATAAATGAAAATGGCCGGGAATTCAGTGCCGGCGGCGACAAAAGGCCAGTCGTAAAACAACCGGATTAGAGGGTGGACACACTATCGGCTGAATTGCGGGCCACGAGATTAGCGATTGGAAAGATCAACGGCCTCTGTGCTTGAGCGGGCTAAGCCTTTTCTGTACGAACTCACTGGAACTCCGGCTTCGATAACTTTCCGTTATTTACTATAGTCTGGGTGTCTGGGATGGGCCTATAAGTGGTCTGTTGTATGTTACCCATAACATAAGCGTAATTTGAGTATCTTAGGGATATACAATGTGTGTTTGTGTCAGTTTATATTTTTAATGTTGGTATCACGTTAAATCCAAAATGCATTTGGATCGTCCGCTTTGGACCCCAGGGTTCAATTTCTACTTTTCTCTCCATTTCGTGCGATCTCGGGTATTCTTATTGTGCAAAAATTAGCTCGGATTTTACCTTACACTGTCAAGCTATCATTTTTTGGGCCTAATCTTTTTGTTGGTTCAATAAATATAATAATGATATAAGTATTTTCTTAATTGGTATTATGTATATTGAGATTATCTGCGTAGGAAAAAAATATAATCTATAATATTATAAAATTCAAAAAATGCCTTGCCTGTACATTGCAGCTATTTAAAAAGAAAGCAACTGGAATACATTATATAATGGAGAACACGATGCAATTTTTTACATTTCTGGTCTGTTTGTTAGGGTTTTACGTAAAAACTACTGAGCCGATTTCGATGCGGTTTTCGCTGATAGACAACAAATTTTTATACTTAAAATCTTTGCTACTTTTTATCCTGTGAATACCGCGGGCATTTTCTGGGAATTCAAATCAAGCGAGGACGGAGTTACGGGCATATCCTAGTTGTACATAAAACTTTCTTAAATCTATTCAGTAATGCAATTTGAAGATTGCCCTTGGATTGTTGGTTTTAATGAATATTTACAATTACAATAATATAAAAATAATTTTGTTTGTTTGTTCTCTCTAATTGGCCTTGAACGTGAATCGATTTTCATGAAATTTGCCTTGTAAATACATGAAAGGCGAATACTAGGCATGACATATTTTTTGTTTGTTACAACTCCATTCATTCTTTGAAAAGTAATTATAATACAACTTCTATATGTATTTAAAAAAAAAGAAAAACTGAGCCTGAGTTGATATATAAATAATTATGATGAAAAAATATTTTTTAACTAGAAGTGTTGCTGGTTAATTTCTTGCCAGAATAGAAAGTAGATTTAAATTTTGATTTTGTATGTATGATCTTCAAAAAATGTCCTCCAGTGGAACTTATTTTGAATAAAATCTTTTGAATTTGAATTGAATTTGACAATTGCCCAGCTAAAAGCCAACATATTTTTTACATTACAAAGCTGACAAACTGGAAGACGGTGCACGTCATAGAAATAGTTACTGTTGCCTATAGACGGTTGCATCATAAGGGCTGATGCCAACGTGTTGCTAGCCTTTATGATGGGATAGCAGCCGTGAGATAGGAGGTGGGGGAGATGTGGGCTATCAGAACTCTCATGCATCGTATGAAACACAATATACACATATCGTACCTATAAAGCTATTTGTAATATAATAAAATTGTAAAAGTGTAATCTTTTGTTTCTTACATTGTTTGTATTTGTCTGTTTTTTCGGGATTTACGTAAAAACTACTGGGCCGATTTCGCCGAGATCTTCGCTGGCTGATACTAAATTTCTGGACTTAAAATCTGCTTTACTTTATTTCCCGAGAATTTTACGGGAATTTTCTTAGGGCAGGTTTAAAGTGGCTAGGTAATTTTTTTATTCCTGTGCAAAATTTTCAGTGGTCGATAAAATCTTTAGTAAAACAATTGTAGTTGTGTATGCCTTCAGTAACATTACTTATCCCGAGTTTTACAGGAATTTCGGGCATTCATGTGTACGACTTCATATTTTTGGAGTTGAAACTTTAGGTCCTTGGGATCCATTGGCCAAGGGTTTCTTCAAAGAAATTTGTAAGAAACTATTTAATACCACATTGCCATACAGCGTGGTAATGCAGTCAGCCTTCTGGGCACGCTTCCCTCTGGCAGCGATTTGTTACATACTTTATATAATTTAGTTTATTTTTACGTATTTAGTTTAATTTATAATTTAGTTTTATTTTCCTTCATTGTAAAAATTTGTGTATTACGTACGAGTACATACAAATAGCAAAGATAAAAAATATATTTATTTTTAATAAATAATAATCACTCATAAATATTGTTACCTGACCAACGTGAACAAAATCGCAATCAAATGCTAGTATACACATATAAAAGTAAAAGAAAGCTTATTTTTTGTCATAGGCATCGGGAAAAGTAAATAGATAACGTCAATATGATAGACCCGCTAGATTCGTGGCCGCACATTAATTTCCCAAAAGTTGCAGGCAGCGCCTCTCTCCACGCTCGCCCATTGACGGAGCTATAAAACGGAGGCCCGCCATAAAACCGGCCCCTTAACACGCATGCATACATCACTAATGATTTATACCGTACATTGAGCGTTAACTATTGCCCCACATGAAAATATTGCAGACAAAAACTGCAACGTATCGCGTACTGCGCGTGTGGGAAAAAACTACGTGGGTGATATATTAAATTCGGGAACGGATTTTGCAAATTCGGTTTTTTATGTTAGCAGATTTAAGTACTCAACTAAACATACTATTTCACGTATTTTTGTTATTACCAACGCGCAGAAGAATTTATCTATCTTATACTATAATATATAAAGCTGAAGAGTTTGTTTGTTTGTTTGCTTGAACGCTCAGTGTTAGATAGCCCATTTATCGAGGAAGGCTATATGCTATATTCACGCTAAGACTAATAGGAGCAGAGCACCATTGAAGAATGTTTCAAAATCGGGGGTTTATTTAACTTACCCTTTTTTATAGTATTCCACGCAGATGAAGTCGCAGGCAGAAGCTAGTAATATAATAAATCTGTGGTGGAGTCCAATTTAAGCAATAAATTTAAAAAATATAAAAATAAGACAATTCCTCAAAAAAAAGTTGTGTGTGTTGCTGGGTGTCACACTATGATTTTCTGGCGTATTTTTCCCGCTGAACACGATCTCAAGTGAGAATTGGGGGTCAATGAGCAAATAATAATCGAGAAAAAACCAAAAACCGACAAAAATCAGAATCTCGTAGTTTTTTCTGTATGGGTTTTTCCTAATTATTATTTGCTCATTAATCCCCACTCCTCACTTGAGATTCCTGTTCAGCGGGGAAAAATACGCCAGAAAATCATCATCCAGCACACACTTGTCTTTTTCAAATTAATTGCTCTAACTCGACTTCTCTAATCTATCTTCTATCTAAACAAATCTATGTATACTATAAGTAATATCAGCCCATAAATGTCCCACTGCTGGGCTCGGGCCTCCGATTATAGGGAGAACTGAATACTCGCCACGCTTGTGCGTTTGTGGTGGCATGGCAGGTTTGACACATCGGTTATCTCGATGTGCAGGTTGCATCACGGTGTTTTCCTTCACCGTTGTTAGCACGTGGTAATTATAACAATATGCACATTACATCAGAAGACTGACTAAGAGGTGCATGCATGGTGCGTTTGGGACGCAAGCGCTTTCCATTACGCTACTTATATGTATATATGTCGTGGTAGCGTAAGGTATCTTATCTATATATACTATAATAAATCTATAAATGGTTCAATCCCGTACCATGCGTTTAAAAATGTAAAAAAATCAAGGTAATTCGTATTAGCAGATTCCGAAAACATAATTTTCAGAATTTTTCTTTGTCTGTCTGTCTGTTAGAGCATCACGTGAAAACTACTGTACGGATTTAAATGAAACTCAACATAGAGCTAGCTTATATCCCGTGGCTTAACTTGGGATACTTTTTATCCCGATAAATAACGTCGTTTTTTTTAGAATGGACGGATTAGTAAAGTTGATGGCGCTGCAATCCCGTTTATTAATTCATTAACAAATACGTTCGTTGTCATAACAACATGTCATTCATTGTATTACTTTAAATCAGGTTGGCTTCGACTCACCTTTATGTTTTGCTGGGCAGTTGTATAGACTATATATACTTATTTTCTTTATTATTAATAATAAATAATAAACAGCCCATAGTTATGGGCCCCATTATAGAGGGAACAGACAGTATACCCGCCACGCTTGTCCAAGGCGGCTTGGCAGGTTTGACACATCGGTTATCTCGATGTGCAGGTTGCATCACGATGTTTTCTTTCACCGTTGTTAACACGTGGTAATTGTGACAATATGCACATTCGATCAGAAAACTGCCTAAGTGGTGCATGCGTTCCGGCCAGGATCGAGAATCCGCGCACTTAGAGCTCGGGACGCGTGCGTTAGCCATTACGCTGCCACGACTTGTTATTGTTATATGTAAAAAATCGAATTAAGTTTTTATGTAAGTAAAGCTACTGCTTAGGGTTTGACACGCAGCGTAGCCGCGGGGCAATTTCTAGTTATGATATAGATAAAATCTTTGTCGCGTTGGTAATAACAAAAATACGTAACAGTATATGATTACGAAAATACGACATTCCACTATAAAATAGGGGTCAGTCTAAACTGGATATAATCATGAAAATATGATGTAAAACACTTTTAGTACCCCCCTAAGGATTTTAACACAACATTCCGTAGATATGTGACAACTTTTTATGGCCACACCACAGTCTTTTATGTAGGTGAAAAATATATGATAACCGTCATATTGTTAAGGTTTATGTGGAACGAGCTTTATGAGTTATTTTAAAGCGAATAATTGTTACTGTGATTATAACCGACTTCCAAAAGGAGAAGTTTCTCAATTCTATTGTATGAGTGTTTCGAGATTACTCTGTCAATTTTGTATCGATTTTCAATAAAAATTCTTTATTCGAAAGTGTATATTCGAATATGTGTGTATGGCATGTCTTACTTCTTCTTCTTATAATTGTAATTATTCTAATGTATATTTTCATATGTTACGAATCACTAAGAATAGCACCTATTACTTATTTGTCCTTTAATGTTAATAAATCTCTATAAAATATCTAATATTTATTTTGATTCCTTATATATAATTTATTTAAAACGTCAGAATATCTTCTTGTTCTTATGTTTACGTCACGTTTGTGCGAGAAGGCGTATTCGATACCCATTCGCTTATACGACGATTTTCTAGACGACCGCACCTAATGGGAATAATGCAATCGTTATGTCACTACATAGCGCTTTTAGTAATCATGCGTATAAATTACTTTACATAATTTATTTTAAACGTCGGAATATCTTGTTCTTATGTTTACGTCACGTTTGTGCGAGAAGGCTTATTCGATGCTCATTCGCTTATACGAAGATTTTCTAGACGACCGCACCTAACGGGAATAATGCGATCGTTGTGTCGCTACATAGCTTTTTTAGTAATCATGCGTATAAATTAATTTACATAATTTATTTAAAACGTCAGAATATCTTCTTGTTCTTATGTTTACGTCACGTTTGTGCGAGAAGGCTTATTCGATGTTTATTCGCTTATACGACGATTTTCTAGACGACCGCACCTAATGGGAATAATGTGATCGTTATGTCACTACATAGCGCTTTTAGTAATCATGCGTATAAATTATTTTACAAAATTTAATCTTTTTGTTCTTATGTTTACGTCACGTTTGTGCGAGAAAGCTTATTTGCTTATACGACGATTTTCTAGACGACCGCACCTAATGGGAATAACGCGATCGCTATGAGGCAAACAACCTCTTAGTAATTATTCATATAAATTACTTTGTTTTATTTTGATATTACTTAAAATAATATCAGGAATCTACTATACATAATAATTATAAAATAAAGCTACGTTGCTGAGGTGTTTGTTGCGTCGCTCCTTCTCTTTTACCAGTCACTAAAACTGCTTTAAAAGCGGCGATAGACTCATGATTTTCAGTAAGTAATATGTAAGATACCATTTTGAAATTCATACATTAATTTTTACTGCATACGAGTCATCTTATACCACCACTTCTAATATTAATTATAGCAATCATGCATTAAGTGAAACTTTGCGGTTTAATTATTCAATGAGTACAAGCTCTAATAATTACTTCTAAGAAAGCAATTAGCAATTTAGTTTTAAAATTTTATAAGTCAATGAGGTGCACGATTTAAAATTGCTCATAATTTTCCAAGAAGTCAACGGCGGCTTGCCTTGAGCAGGTCAGTCACCGGCGCGTCTGGATGCCCTACAACCTATATGTGCTAGACGGAAACCTAGACTTCGTAGAGGATATTAAAGTAGGTAAACATAGCCACGATTCCATTTGGCACAACCAGTCCTTTCTTGTTTCTATATAAATTTCAATTTAAACTTTCCTCAACATTTTATTGTTTAAAACATATTTTTAAACTTAGATAGATAGATAGATAAACTCTTTATTGCTCACCAAATATACAATTTAAAAGATGCAAAATTACAATATTGTCATAGTAAGAAACAATAGGTGGCCTTATCGCTTAACGCATTCTCTTCTAGGCAACCTAGCTTAAGGAATAATTTAACCTAACCTGGCGATATAGGTGGTGCAGATGTAGCACTTAAATAGACATACTTAAATTACTTTATAAATATATAAATAATATATAAACACGTATAAAACAGGTACAAATATAACTGGATACAACCAGTACAAACTGCACGATTCAATAACACGCGCAAAGTCCGTCACTATATCGCTTATCGAATGTACACATCTTGCTTTGATCGTGGTTCTCGCTAGACTGCCTCACCCCTCCGTTCGGGCATCCTTTTATACTAAACTATACGATACAACAATCGACCGCGTGGACTGACTTTTCCAAGAACCACACCTGGCTAACGGCCATCATAAAGGATTACAATACACAATAGACTACTTTTCTAATTACAAATTTTAAACACAAAGTAAACAAAATAAGTCCATATGCGGGCTAGCAATAAAACTGTACTTAATGGCAGGCAGGTGTCCATTCACATTTGTCGGCGTGCTTCGTGGAATTTTGGCTAAGTTGTAATTATATATATATATATATATATATATATATATATACATAAAGTGTATAGTATAAGAATTAGGCATAATTATTTAAGGAAAAGTAGTGTTTCTGAGTACGTTCATAAATGTAGGCGATGTTTTGGCCTCTCTGACAGTAAGAGGCAGCGCATTCCAAAGTTTGACAGCCTATACTGTAAAAGAGTCACTTAATCAGTCATAAATTGAAAGTCTTAAAATAGCTCATAGTAAAATTTAATTTGTTTGTTATAATTTTGGCATAAGGAAGGTAAGCACTGAGAACAAGGCTTGTGTCGGATATAATTCCGGCACAACAATAAGCTGAGTGTAAACCTCGTTTGCTGAAAAACGGCGTACATGTAAAATAATAACCCACAGCCAAGTGGTAGGGTATCCCTGGTCAAGAGTATGCCGTCATAACAACCGTGAGTTGTGTTCCGACATTAGTTGCAAAGTTCCAGTATACCTTAAGAGAGGAACAGTGCATTTGTAGCACCTTTGGTGCTTTCCAAAAGTCCGTAGGCGATGGTAACCACCTTACCATCAGGTGGGCCGTCTACCTGTCTGCTGAACTCATGCAGTAAAAAGCAATGTGTTTTTCGATTAAATCCTTTTTTATTGTTCCGTAGACAGACAGAGACTGGACAGACAGTAGACAGACAGACAAGACGGCCTCTGTGGTTGAGCGGGCTAAGCCTTTGCCGGCTTACCTCACTGCAATTCAGAGGCTCCTGGTTCGTCTCCTGGTATAGCAAAATTTCGGAAACGTATTTTCTTCGTTATTTACTATGGTCTGGGTGTCGGGGATCGTCCCCAGAGTGGTTCGTTGTATATTACCCATAATACAAGCGTAACTTGCTTAATTTGGGAATATACAGTGTGTGGGTTTTTGTCTGCCGATTTATTTATTAGTTTTCATTTCTCACTTCTATGGAACCCTGTATAGTTTGTGGATTAAACGCACTTAGCTCAATTTTTTAAATCGCACCAATAATTCCCGCCAAAAGTCTTCTCGAAGTAAGCCGTTCTTTAAGCTTTCCTAAGTGCTCCAGTAAGTCTCGCCTTTTCGAGTTTATTTATCTCTATATGCATTAATGTCTCAACAATATTTTCCCCGCATCATATTGGATTTGGTCTTAAAGGCATCAGTAGGTAGATTGGTAGACTTCGTATCAGGTCAGTCACCGCGTCTGTGCCCTGCACCTATACGCCGCAGACTGTGTGGGTGGGCATGGAACTAAGAAAATCGCATCTCCTATAAAATGGAAGGAGGCAATTTGAATTAAAATCCTATTTTAAAACGACTTTTAAAAGGAATTCAATTCCATTTTTTTATGCTTGTTATGCGATTTCTTCGCTAGTTATAAACGATAAAACTAGTTATAACATAGAGAATTTTTTTAGCAAATTCAAAACCGACTTCATACTAAAAAGCAAAAATTAATATTTTCTACATCTATAAATGGTGCGAAGTAAAACACACAAATTACTATATTTTGCAAATTTTTTTTTTTTGTTTTACTTTGACACAGAGTTGTGTCAGAGTGACTTTGACAGATTGGTCATTGCCACTGTAAAAAAGCAAGTGAACCAATGATCGACTAAAAATTGCAACTTCGTCGAATTGCCTTGAAATTTATAGCTGTCATCAACACAAACAAACATGTGTATGGAAATACATGATTCTTGAACTACAATGAATTAATAATTAAAACGTTGATTATATTTTTTTTATTGCAAGAGTTCAGCAGACAGACAGACGGTCCGCTTGATGGAAAGCGGTTATCATCGCCTATAGACACCAAAGGTGCTACAAATGTGCTGCTGCTCTCTTAAGGGAGACTGGAACCTGGTCACTAATGCCGGAACACAACTCAAGGTTGTTATGGCGACATACTTTAGACCAGGGGTGGTAGCCATCCAGTCGGGCAAATGCCCTACCACCCGGCTGTGTTGGTGAAATTGTATTCTTTCTCCGTTCCTGCACGGATAATAAAATAAACAAAACAATGCAATTACCTCCTCCAAACTTTTGTCCCAACTCCACAGAAGTGTCTCGCCGTTGATTCGTTGTGCATTTCGCAATGAATTCGTCTGCCTAAAGAGAAACGCAGATTGCAAAAACCTTTAGTGACAACTGTTTATATTTGCTGAATAGGGCTTTTAACTTCCATTAGATGCTGTCGCGACTGGTTTTGTTCCCAGAGTACTTCAAGAATATGTCCTTAGCTAGTCATAAAAATAACAAATATCAAAAATACATTTTAATGAATAAAGACATTTTAAGAGATATTAAAACCTATTTAAAGCTTGCAAAATATACACGGGTTTAGAACAAAATATAAAAAATTATACATCATCAAGTGAGTCAGGCGGATCTTGTACATGATACTAGTGTCATATAATGATGTTGGTTCTATGTGCGGGATCTGCCTGATCTACTTTAATTTTTCCTGCCTCTTTGACCTTTTTAACCATGATCATTTTCAGATTAGATGTTTCGGATTTGGAGCATATTTGACACAAACCAACAGACTGACAGACAAAATTTAAAAAAATAATTTAGTAATAGTTTTTTAGTTTTTAAGCTTTATGTTCCTTGTTCTATTATGTTCTTGCTTATAAATTAGCTTCATAGCCTTATTTTTTATATTCGTTTCCAATAGTACTCATCATATTTTCTTTGTTTGTTTCATTTTGTCTATCCGTGAGTCACTGTAACGGCCCTAGCGGAAGACCAGCGCTGGTTGAGCCAACCAGCATCACGCTGAGTTAGGACCGATTCAGAACTTCATTTCACAGTTGTTTTGTCTTAATTAGAACTATGTTTTGGTTTGTATTGTTACAACCTAGGCCCCGACAAAGACAAATTCCACGTACAAATCTCTAAAAGCACAGTTTATTACCTGTCGGCATTTCAATAATTGTAATCCTTTTATAATCGTCTTCTTTTGTTCATTTATTTATTGGTTATTGTGGAGAACAGCCTATTGTACTCGTTTATGGCCACTTGCAAGCATCATTAGCCAGGTGTGCGGATTACGATTTCTAGGAAATTACGTCGACGCTTGCCGGGCGGAATATATTTGCATTTGTGTAGTATAAAAAATCGACGGCCTGATGAGGAGAGGGGGCAGTCAAGCGAGAACCACGATCAAGGCGTGACGTGTATACAATCGGGAATCTAGTAGTGACGGACTTTACGCGTTTTAGTGAATTACGACCTTTTGCATTACGTTTAGATTTGTTGTGTTCGGTTATATTTGTACCTGTGTTATACATGTTTGTATAGTTCTAATAAACTCTATAATAATTTCAACGGCATTTTAATTCGAGTCCTACAACTCGTAACAGTATGTTGTTCTGAATAAATATTGTTTCTTTCTTTCAGATAATTAGTAAAATGTCTTTAATTTGTTTCGTGAGCAGCTAACTCGAGCCCACTTCGCTGGGCGTCATTAAAAAAATAAAACTTATTATTAATTACAATCAAATAGTCTATGTCACTCAGGAATAAGATGGCCTTCTATTGGTGAAATAATGTTCAAAATCGGTTCAGTAGTTCAAGAGATACACCGTTTAATATGAACTTATATAATTAGTAATAATCTAATACAATAAAAGAGAACTCAACTTATTAAGTCCCTCAAGACTATAAGTAGAATACTGGGCCTAGATCACCGTCGACTATGGGTAAGGTGCCCAGATGTCTGGCTACGTTTCCTCGCTGGATCGCCGTACTGATCCGTTGCCCTCTGATCATCTGAAGAGTCAATGCGTTGTTTTGATGAATTTTAGTAGAAGCTCATGGCCTTAGGATCCCACGATCCAAGCCGCTTAACAGCAAACGGATTCAAGAGATTACTTTCTACATACAAACAAAACAAAAAATTGCAGGTAAATCTTCAACACCAGCCATGACCAGAAGGCTGTTTTATACTTCACACAGTGAATAAGCATTGTTATCCAGCGTGGCAATGCAACCAGCCTTCTGGAAGCGATGTATAGTCTTTAATTAGCTTACAGTGTTACTTTTAGTATAGTTTAGTTTATAATATTATTACAACTCAGATCCCGACAAACACAAAATCCTGCATATCTGAAACAAAGCACATTTATTACCAGTCTGCATTTAAACTAATAACATTAAAATTCTTTTATGGTCATCCTCTTTTGTTTACTTATTGGCTTACGGCCTATTGTTCTATTGTGATCATTAGCCAGGTGTTACGTATTTAAAGTACAAGCTAATTCTAGGAAATTCGATCCACGCGGCCGGGCGGACATATTGCATCTGTGCTGTATAAAGCAATGGCCCTATTGAGGGAGGAGTCAGTCGAGCGAGAACCACAAGCGAAGCGAGATGTGTGTACTACAATCGGGATTCTAATAAGTGACGGACTTTGCGCGTGTTATTGAATTACGACCTTCGGCATTACGTTTGGACTTGTTGTATTTGTACCTGTGTTATACGTGTTTGTATAGTTCTAATAAACTCTATAGTAATTCGAGTCTCGCGACTCGTAAAAATATTTTGGATTTTATATTTTGACTCAATTTATAGTTGTTCCATGATAATAAATATTTTTATAACTTACACATTCTTTCCCAAACCACTCCAGGTATATAATCATTTAATACATTTTTTATTTCCCGAACAAAACTTCGTGATCGAAATCCCACAGGAACTCTAGTTATGTGTAGATAGACAATAATTTATTTTAAATATAGATAAATATATACTATGTAGGTGTTTCTAACTTGAATCTTGTTTTTTTGTTATGTGAATTTTTTGTTATTTATATAAAGAAAAAAATCCGTCATTGGAGAGCTTAATGTTAATTTTAAAAGTATCATCAATGATTTCATATATTTTCCATTGATTTAAAATAGAAAATTTTGCCAGGTAGTAATGTATTTGCCCGACTGGATGGCTACACCTGTCTAGACTATGCCGCCATAACCACCATGAGTTGTGTTCCGGCATTAGTGACCAGGTTCCAGTCTCCCTTAAGAGAGCTGCAGCGCATTTGTAGCATGTTTGGTGTTGCAAATGTCCATAGACGATGGTAACCGCTTTGCCTTCAAGTGAGCCGTCTGCCTGTCTCCTGAACTCATGCCATAAAAAATAGATTATTTTTCATCAATTTTTCTTACAAACTATAGAAGCTTCAGTATCAGGATACTTGATGTTTTTCCAGCATTAAATTATTTAACAAAAACGCTGACAGAATCTACTTTTGTAAACGTTTTAACCTTAATCAAACAGTCACCAAAATACATATTTATTGCCACGTCTTTAATTTCTGAACGTCTCTCATATATATATACTTATAATTATATATTACGGAAATTATATACAACTTTATTATGTTCTGTCTTTTAAATTATATAGAATAAAAACTCAACCTTATCATCTTGTATTAAGGTGGTTACAGTGTTTTTTGTGGAGATGAGAACTGAATTAAATTTGCGTGCCAGTTTTGGCTCGATTTCACTTCTGGCCTTGGAAATATTATAATTACCAACTTTGCTGCTTTGGTTTTATGCAAAATTCATCTGTATTTGATCAGGAATAAGGTTTAGAAGGACTGTGTAAAATAATTTGGCAGGAAGGGCTCAGCGTTAGTTTATGTTGACTGGTTTAATTTTATGTGACATTGAATTAGTATTTTCTGTAATAATTATAAGAAATACAGGGAAAAATGATGAGTGTTTTTCCATTGTTATGAAAAAGCTTGTCTATACCGGTTTTTCTACGTTTTGCTGTTTGTTTTGGTGCGGAAATATATTCATTAACCCATGGTACACTTGTTGAAACTAACAGAATAGGGGTTCTAAAGTTTTCTGTAGACCATCGAGGAAGAGCTCTCTGGTAAAGTTGAGGAGAGCAAAGTGCAAAGGAGCTACTTCTCACTGTGAAATTCTGGCGGCTGTGCAACGATTTTATGGCCTATTGTATTCTTCATTGGCCGATAGCCTGGGACTCAAGGCGCTTGTCGTCGAGATGGGGGTTCGACGTATTCGCGCACGCTCACCTCTCCTCCCTACCTCCTCTCTCCCTTACAGAACACCCCACGTAATGAGAGCATTAACATGCCGGGGGATAAAAGTAGTTCCCCAGCAGTGGATGAGCCTGCGAAGGCCAGCGGAAGAGCTAGGCCATATACCCATAGCCCTGGTATTAGGGGCAAAGGACGAAAGATGCTAGTGTCATCCTGACCTGGCAAATCCCACACACCGGCCACAATTTTCTTCCATTGGGAGGCTGATGACCCTCAATCGGGAATCCCCTTGTAGAAATAAAAGGGCCTCAAGGCACTGATGATCCACCTATACGTGGATAGTGGTCTGGTAGTGGAGCAGAACCACAAATTCCATGTTGCTCAAGGGAAATCTAATGGAAAGTGGTTACTGTCACCCATAGACCCCGTAGAAAGAACACGTTGCCAGCCTTTTGGAGGGGATAGGAGGGATGAGATAGAGGATTGAAATAGGGAGATGGGATAGGAAAGATAGGTTCGAGGAAGTAGGAAGTTTGCCAGGAACGACTATCGATGGAGCAAACGCATTCTGAAGTGAAGGCCGAAAGAAAGAGAATTTATTTGAAGAAATAGCAACGTAATTACATCCCTTACACGTTATTATATATATAGCATATTTTGAGAATTTGTACGCCACATTTTCAGCAAAAAAGGTTATATATTATTTTTCAGCAAGCAAAATCAGCATATTGCTGTGCCGGAATTATATCCGACACAACGCTGATTTTCAGTGCATACCTTCCTTTTGGCGTAAGACCAAAACGATCCAATTTTGTTAAACCAACTTTACTTATGGAATATTTAATTAGTAAACCAAATATATAAATTTAAATAACCAACAATAAAATACCCTGTTACTTTAAAATTAAAATGAATAAATAACCATATAATTACTTAAATCTATTGGCAGTTTTTAGTATTCATAATAAAACTACGTTTTAACGGTTTTAAGTGTGATAATTTATTTGATTTTTATTATTCCGACGTTTCGGCCACTTTTCAGTAGCCGTGATTACGGAAGACAAAGTCAAGTCAAGCATCAATGAGTTTTGTTAATGTTTCATTTAGCCTACCGCCAACTTGTTCATTTTAATTATTTAGTTTCCATTTTGTATATGGTTATTATTTAATCTGTGGAAGCATATATAATCTAATTTACCACCGCTTCGCAACATGTTGTGGCTTGTAGAAATTTATTCTTCGGAATAATAAAAACCAAATAAATTACCGCGCTTAAAACCGTTAAAACGTAGTTTTATCATGTATACTAGTCGCGAAAACTAAGAAAATATTAGTTTTTGGTATTGCTTTTGCGTCACAGATATAGGTACGGTTTAAAATCAAAAATGATTTACAATCAAACGTTTCAATTTAAAGGATGACTCTTTCCACCACGTCGGCCATTAGCCTGTACTTAGCAATAAAAAAATACAACAAGGTAAAAAAAAACATTTAGAGTTAATTAAAATCATGTCAAAATTGAAAATGAGTCAATTCGTGATGAGTAACTGACCACCTGTCAAATGTGCAGGACTGAAAGTATTGCGCACTAGTCAGTTATAAATCAAGACACACTGACTAATATAAGATTTTATGACTTGAATGTTCTGTATCTTTTTATCTTTATAATGAAAAGAGAAACTTGTCTAATGCAAACAATCAGACAAGAAGAAAAGACAGACCTATCTGATGGGAAATGGTTATCGTTGCGTATGACATTTGCGACATCAGGCATGCTGCCAATGCGTTGCCGGATCCGTAGATGTTTATTTTGCTGAAGAGTAGCAGATAGCCTGACGATCCACTTGATTGAAAGTGGTATTTCTAACCAGAAGCGGGTATACAAGCTTTCGTGCCTCTTATTTTGAAAATGATGGATTTTCATACAAAATTTCATCCCCATTTTCACCCTTTTAGAAGTTGAATATTAAAAATTCTAATGCCCGTAATAGTAGTTATGGTGGTAATTGGTGCCGCAACCCAACAAAGCTGTTATGACGGCATACTCTAAGGCACGGATGGTAGCCATGCAGACGAGGAAATACACCCTACCACCTGGCTGAGGGTTGTTTTGTCATCTCTTACGACCGGCCATATAAAAAGTACTCTTTCTCCATTTTGGCACGGTTAGAATTACCTACTCAATTACTCATAGATCTGAAAGGAGTGTCCCGTATAGGGAGGAGGAGCGAGATAGAATGCTCCTCCTCCTCAAAGGAAGATCTTCCAGCAGGCTGGTGTTGTTCCTCGCAGGCTTAGGCTCATCTGTTACTGTTGGAAATTTGTGTATATTCGTTTGCTGCGTTTGTTTGCGACGTCAATTATTGCACAGCGCCATCTATTGGCTTGTAAGTGTTCCACTACAGATCCGACACGTACATGGCCATTTGTTAAATTCAACAAACAAACTGCGGACCCCTAATTTGTCTGTCTGCTAACACAATAAAGCTCTAATTGGTGCACTATAATTAACCCTAATGAATCATACTGTACTTTTACCTTTGTGTTGTTTATACAATGTCCACATGAGTCTTGTTTGAACCTTTGTTCGTAAAATTTCCATCCCTCCTCTTTTTTTTCTATTTGCCTTCCTCCTCTTTATGCCATGAATAAGGGTATTCACATCTTTTTGTTTTTTTACCTTGTTTCCTACGTATGCAACGCTTTTCTTTCTTTGTCTCTATTCTTTTTGACAAAATCCTAATACTAATGCAGTTCTACCTGATTCTAGAAAGTCCTTATGACTATGTATATTTCTATCTTGTTTTTTGTTACATTTTCTATTTTTTAGTGTTTAGTTTTTACATTTATACTACTATTTTATTCTTACTTTTTATGACTATATATATATATATATATATGTTGTACTTATTTATTTATACATAATTAACATGTCCTTAAAGACCACGGGCCATAAAAATGGCGTGAACTTTTGGAGGGCTTACGTGGGGCCATGGGACGGCCAATACGTAGAGGCTCCTTGACAAATTTAATGTAAATGTGGTGTGACACTGACCGGTGCTTATCCCTATCTACATCATATAAAAATGCACCCAAGGACAGGCTCCGTTAAGTGTAGGGAATGAGAACAAAAGGTACCGGGCTATTGGGATCAACTGCTAGTGGAGTTACAGATCGGGGACTATGGGGACTATGGTGTCTGTCCATCGCAATGTTCTAGGAACATGGAAAAAATGGGCAGACGTTGACCCGCCACTCTCTGTATGGGACCATGAATAATGCCGTACAATGTTGGCTAGGGGCAACATGGGTATGAGTGACTATGGGTTGTAGAGATGTGCGTTGCAGGTTTACCGACGTACTTCCGTTGTCAGGCCATTTATCACTTGAGTTTTAGCTCTAGCCATCTCCACTCCATGCCAGCTGGAGTCAAGTCCGAGGTGTCGCTACTCACCTCAGGCTTCACCACAAAGCCCCCCTGCGGGTATTATTATTTATTTATACATATTATTATTATACACGTTACATCGCTAAGAAATAAGTTAGGGGAAAACGTTTATTATATTAATTATTAAAAGCTATAGGAACATAGACAACTATATGTAAATCACTTCCCTACTACGGTTCCCATTGACTACTCTTTTATTATATTGTTACATGCCGTCAAAGATAAGCCTATTGTAAGCGCACTTTATTGTCCTTCCCAGATTATTGAATTCCTTTGTGTTTTGAATTTGTAACATGCTATTGTTTTTCTAATTGTTTTATAACCATCATTAGCGTCGAACTAATCCCTATTGTTATTGTTTTCGACTTTGGGGCCGTTCGCAAGTGTGCAAATTACTATTTCTCAGAAACTCAGTGTGCGCGGCCAATTTCTTTCTACCGTGTAGTTAGTATAAGACGATGCCCGAACGGAAGGGCGGGCAGTCAAGCGACGACTACAAAGCGAGTAAGACGTTTTCTAGTATTCTCGATTAGCGATATAAACGATGGACTTTGCGCGTTCGAATTGTATTGAATAATGCAGTGTGAACTGGTTGCATCCAGTTTTATTTGTATTTGTTTTCTACGTGTTTGTACAGTTCTAATAAATTCTATAGTAGTTCCAACGGCATTTTTAATTCGAGTCCTGTAGCTCGTAACAGTATTATATTTGTTGCAAACTCAACGAAGCCCTCCTCCTCATTACATGTCCATACCATGACAATCGCCCAGTAAAAACGTAACCGTCCGTTCACATTTCTTGGGTGTCGGGCGATAAAAAATCGGTTGCTCTAGTGGCAGAGAACACTGTATATGAAGCTGTTTACTTTAACTCAACACCGTTTGTTTATCGACGCCAACAAGAAATGTTGGGTGTTTTGCCAGCCCTATACGTCCGTAAAAAATCGTGTCCGATCTCACTCGTCTCTGAGTATGACGCTGTTCACACTGGTCGGATGTCGGCCTGGCAAAACTCTCCCCATACCCCCTTCTTCTGTCCGTCGTTAGCTACTCTTTGTCGCAGATCGCGCACACACATATCGCGTCTGTGACGTCGTCCGCGTGGAATTTGTTTTGAAAACCCTCCGATTTTGAAACTTTCTTCATTGGTGCTCTGCTCCTATTGGTCTTAGCATGATTATATGTAGCCTATAGCCTTCCTTGATAAATGGGTTATCTAACACTGCAAAAATCTTTCAAATTAGACCAGTAGTTCCTGAGATTAGCGCGTTCAATCAAACAAACAAACAAACTCTTCAGCTTTATATAATATAAGATGTATAAGATTTCTTTATTCTTTGTTATATTAGCAACACCAGATGTGCTGTGAATGTACTGCCGGCCTTGAAGAGGAAACTGAGATCAGGCCATACTCTAGACCAGGGGTGGTAGCCATCTAGACGGGCAAATGCCCTACCACCTGGCTGGAGGTTATTTTATCGCCTCTTACGACAGGCCACTAGACCGTAAGAAATTGTATTCTTTCTCTGTTCCTACGCGAAATGGACCCTAAAAGGTAACATTAAATATAGTAGTAATAATTAATGAATCAATTATCCCAAATTGATTGGAATCAACAGCGCTGAAAGAGCTTGGGCCCAACTCCACCGGGCACCGGGCGAAACTCTTTAAACCAAACCAAGTTTCGACTGCTTGCGAATTCATTTGTCTGTCTGGAAGTTTTGGGCGGGGTGAAAGGTACGGGGACACACTGACACGTTGTTCGGCGGTTTATCACAAGTCTTCTAAATACTCACAGCTGCAAAAATAATTGGCAACGTGTTTAATTTATTACTAGCTGTGCCCGCGACTTCGTCCGCGTGGAATTGTTTTTTGCGGAACCCCATAAAAGTAGCCTAAGTAGTCTCCTAGTCCAATATATATATATATATATATATATATATATATATATATATATATATATAATATATATATATATATATATATATCATAGATGAGTTTTAACGTCCTACTCGTGCTAGTTTCTGGTATACTGTTCGTTCCTATATAAATGGGAGGCTCGAGCTGTCCAGTGGTACATTTATGAATTACAGTATTTTCTTAGGTTTTCGCGACTAGTATACATAATTAAAAGTACATTTTAGTGATTTAAGCGCATAATTTTATTCAATTTTTATTACAACATTTCGACCACTTTTCAGTACTCGTGATCATGCAAGACAAAGATGTCACGTGTCATGAGTAACGTTAAAGTAATATTCAGCGCTTCAAACCGTGAAAATGTTGTTTAAATTACATTTATGGGCAATTATCATATTGGTCTCTATGGTAACCATTGGTCTGGTAAAATTCTGAATAAAAACTATAAACTAAAACCAAATTAATTAAATATATAAATTCCATTATATATAAAAAAAATCTATCCAATGTTTAAATTTCGAATGAGGCAAAAGATATTATATATTAGTGTTATCTAAATTTTGCAAATTTGCTACTTTTAATATTTTTGGAATTTACGGCTTGGCAACTGATATACGGAGCCGAGACATGGACACTGATGGCAGGATTGACCCATAAGTTACAAGTCACTCAACGGGCTATGGAGCAGCTATGTTAAGTGTTTCTCTTATGGATATAATTAGAAATGAGGATTATTATCAGTTTGAGTGGCAGTGGACCGGTCACATTTGTGGCAGGACCGATGGCCGATGGAGCAGATGAGTGGAAACCACGTCTCAGTAAACGTAGTGTCGCCCAATGGACCGACGACCTGTGCAAGGTCGCCGGTAGGCGCTGGATGAGAAAGTCAGAGGACAGGGATGAGTGGCGCTGACTTGGGGAGGTCTACGTTCAGCAGTGGACTGCGAATGGCTGACGACGAACTAGCGATCTTATTTATATTTAATTGAGTAAGTTTGAACGTGTCTTTAGGGTTCTTAAAGAAACGTGAGTTACATTAGCCTTCAAGCCAGATCTTAGATTAAACATTATCGAATGAGGCACTCTCATTTAGAAAATAGATTTTAAATTTTGAGTAAGGTACTTAAAATTTGTTCGTAAGCCTATTTATTTGTGTTCGTCATCCGTGCGAGTCGTGTGTGAGACGGGTGTGAGTGACCTGCCCGTCTGCGCCTATTCAACACTAGCCGTTCACCCCGGCGCTGTCCAGACGACCTGTTACACACCTCACTTGCCTCTGTTTATTGATGTTATGCTTTATTGTTTACTTAATAGTCTGATACGTACTTAACAAGGGATGATGAACATCGAAGCATGAACTTGCATCCAGTGTAACAAATTCAATTGATTCCTGTACCATGATAATATGTTATTACTAGCTGTTGTCCGGGGCTGCGCTCGCGTAAATTAAATAAAAACACAATTGTAAAAGTTTAAAATCATTTGTCATCACTTTAGAGGTATCATTTCCAACAACGTAATTTTAGTGTGGCTCTACTATATATACTAGTGGTCGCCCGTGCTCGAAATTCGACTATAATAATTTGTTGTAAAAGACTATACTTCTATAATCACAGATTTCGCCAAGGCTACACTCTTAATTTGACTTGAACAATAAACAAAAGAGTATATATGCGTGGGTGTGTCAAATACAAAGTAGCGTGTGTAATTTTTTTTTACTTATTTAATGTATTCATTATGTATGGTTTAAAAAATTATAACCATTCATCGCTTCTTCTCCATATGAACGTTAAGTGTGCGAAATTTCATACTCTTCCATCCGCGCAATTCTCGTAAAAAGGGGTACAAAGTTTTTGCTCCACGTATTAATATATAGGAGATTACTTTAAATCAGGTTGGCTTCGACTCATCTGTATGTTTTTCTGGGCAGTTGTTTAGACTATATGGAGTTAGTTTATTTGTTATTATTACATGTAAAAACCGAATTAAGTTTTCGTGTAAGTAATAAAGCTACTGCTTAGGGTTTGACACGCGGCCCTACAGCGGGGCAAACTCTAGTTTTCTATAAAAACATATTGGCGATGCCAACTGTTATTGGAGCACGTGTAACGAATTACATTTTTTACTCGACAACTGTCCCTCCTTATAAATAGATAGATATAATACACTTTAGTATTTACCATAACACAAGTTACAGAAATGCACAACAAGACAATAGTTACTTGGTAAACAAAAGGCGGCCTTTTCGCCAAAAGTGATCTCTTCCAGGCACTATGACTCACCCAGAGAAAATTCTTCGCTTATGTAATTAAAACATTTAATTAAAAAAAAAAAAATGACACATGGACAGCAGTCTTACATTTCAAGATAGGGTAAACTAGCACATACATTATTCCATAAGATAATGTTTCCTGTGTAACAATTATTCACAATCGTTGTTTACTTATTATATATAATTTAAACATACTTAAAACAAAGTAATACATATATGAATAAATATCAATTAAAAATAATTTAAATTAAATCACCACCCATAAATACCATGTTATACAATAATTTGACACACGTAAAGGAACGTCTCAAGGTGTACAAAATAAACGACTGAATGAAGGTAGGGCAGGCAAATCATCTGGGCTGGCTCATAGATGGGACTGCGTTTTTAACTTTTACGTATTTTGAAAACTATCATTCCAACATCTTAGTTACTAAATACAAGCTAAACTTGTCAAGGTTATTTATATTTGTGTTTTAGGATAAGACATTTATTCCCATACTGGGAATTCGGTTGGGAGTAAACTCCTCCCATTCTCGCTGAAATTTACTCCCTCGATGTGCCTGAGCCTCGTGTAATAGGAGTTGCGGATGAGAGACTGCCTGTGCTATCCAGCATACTGCCAGGATTCTCAGGAGAGTGCGGTACCTATTTTAAGACTAGCCAGGAAAACTGATTTTTTTTGGCAAGAACCTACTTGTTACCTCTTATTGTCTTAAAAAAAAAACTAATTTCTTCACCCTATTTTGATCGCATTTTATTTCTTATAAAATAAAACGTGACAAATTAGTCTAAAGCTTAATCCTTTGCCATGTTTAAAACTTGTCCTTTATTATTTAATTTGCCTTTACAAATTAAATAATAAAGGACAAGTTTTAAACATGGCAAAGGATTAAGCTTTTCTGTAGTTTAAGGGCAAAGAGTTCCAAAAAAGACAGCCTAAGGAGTTGGAATAAAACTGAAGAGTGTGCAGGCGCCATTAACAGGAGATAATTAGTAGTGCGCAAATTGAGGGTGTGTGATGTACACAGGACGTAGAAACATTCCTTAAGGGGGTATTCTGGTTTAGAAGCCCGAATTTTAGGTGTTTTTTCGGCCGCGATAAAAAAAACAACAAATATTTCTACTATCCATATTTATTATAAGTTTTTTATTGATATTTAAAAAAAAAATATTAAAAAAAACTTCAGACCGGCAAAGTGGGGAATGATTAAAAAAATGGCACATCCTAGTGTGCAGGATATCAATCCTTCCAGTGACCTGAAATGGAAAAAAATTAACAGTCCTTAAAGAGGAAGGATGTCGCTATCGAACTACGAGACGTAAAAAACACAGAACGGTGGCGGTTTCAAAAATACGTTTTGTTTTTTTTTGTGTTTCCAAGAAACAAAAAATTTAAATATTAATAAAAAACTTATAAAAAAATGGATAGTAGGAATATTTGTTGTTTTTTTTTATCGCGTCCGAAAAAACACGTTCGTCCTTCTAAACCGAAATATCCCCCCCTTAAGGTAAGGAGGGGTATAAGATATGAAACACTTCTTCAATGGTAAACTATTACGTGTAATTGAGATAATTAATCATTTTTATTTATTTATTACATATCCAACAGGTGGCAACATTTATAGCATAGACAATAAACTCTGTTTAATATAATTATCGCCAACTACTGGATACTTTAACACTTTACAGTGTTTTTGTACAAAAGCAAGACCACTATAAAGAGTTCATGATACGCTCTGATATAAATGTAATTTATTTATTAACATAATGCCTATTGCAGTGTCCCTATATAGTATATGTTATATATAATATTTTAATAACTAAAAAACAATAATATACAAATTTTCAATTATTAACTACGTTTAAAATAAGATAAAAATATTTATATTACATATATTTATAATATTCATATATATTATGCACAAATGCATATATATATATATATATAACTTTTTTATTTAGGTATAATATTGTTACATACCGTCAAATATAAGCCGCACAGACTATTGTAAGCGCAGCTTATTGTACTCCTGGATTAAGGAACTCTTTTGTCTTTTGAATTTGTAGTTAAGAAAAACATGCTATTGTCTTTTTACTTGTTTTAGAACCATCATTAGCGTCGAACTAATCCTTATTGTTATTGTTTTCGACTTTGTGGCCGTTCGCAGTGTGCAAATTACTATTTCTTAGAAACTAAGTGTGCGCGGCCAATTTCTTTGTACTGTGTTGTTAGTATAAGACGATGCCCGAATGGAGGACCAGTCAAGCGACGATTACGAAACGAGTAAGACGTTCTCTAGTACTCCCGATTAACGATAAAGACGACGGACTTTGCGCGTTCGAATAGTATTGTATCGTGCAGTGTGAACTGGTTGCATCCAGTTTTATTTGTATTTGTTTTATACGTGTTTGTACAGTTCTAATAAATTCTATAGTAGTTCCAACGGCATTTTTAATTCGAGTCCTGTAGCTCGTAACAATATGTATACATACATATTTTTTTTTAATTCTACAGAAAATTAAATATGTACTCAGGAAGAGAAATATACGCAACCAATGTGCATATATTAAGTGCAATTACTGCTGTAGGTATATAAATAGATAATTAAATTAACACATCAAATGGAATAGCTTCTTTGAGAAAATACAAGGATGTAAAAACATACTAGAATGCCTTATTGAAACGAACTACAAGTACATTTTATTCCGTACATGAACGGAGAAAGAATGCAATTTCCTGCGGCTGGGCAGCCTGTCGTAAGAGGTGGAGGTGGTAGATTATCTGCCCGTCTGGATGGCTACCACCCTGGTCTAGAGTATGCCGCCATAACAACCTTCAGTTGTGTTCCGACTTTAGTAGCCAGGTTTCAGAGTCCCTCGATAAAGCAGCAGCGCATTTGTAACGCCTTCGGTGTTGCAAATGTCCATAGGCGATGGTTACCGCTTTCCATTAGATGGGATGTCGGACGGTCTGCTGAACTCATGCAATAAAAAAACATAATACTGTTTTATATATTTCTTAAAACAAGGTAACAAAAGTTGTGATAGCGTAGCAAAGGGCGCGGGTTCAAACCTTGACCGGAACATATACACCAGTTAGGCAGTTTTCTGATCTAATACGCATATTGTTACAATTACCACGTGCTAACAACGCTGAAGGAAAAACACCGTGATGAAACCTGCACATCGAGCTAACTGATGTTTCAAACCTGTTATGCCACCTTGGACATGTGGCGGGTATGTTGTCCGTTTCAGAGTCTGCCGAGCCCAGCAGTGAGATATTTATGGGCAGTTATTTATTGAAGGTAAAAAATTAAAATAAAGTCTAACTCGATAAGCACACAAAGTTAACGTTAAGTATTATTAGAATCCCAAATCCCAATTTGAATAAGAACGTTTGATGTATTTGAAAGATTTTTCGGTTTAGAGCAATTCGATACAACAATGATCTGGAGGGAACTTCCCGCCGCGGTTTTCTTCTTACGCTATGATATGCGTTTATAACGCCCTTCTTAATTCTTTTTGCTTTTCTTAGTGCCTCTTCCTTGGCAAGTACGATATGCTTGCACAAGAAGAAGACAACGTCTCGTCTGTTGGAGCTTTCGACCCTGGAATGAACCTCAGCTGGGAGCGAGAGGTCACGTCTGGTTGAGGCGACGAATTCCGGGCACTGCTTTGCCCAAGCCAGGTATACCTGAAAGGTATGCAACGCGGTGCTCTCGTCAATTGTCTGGCGTAGAGTCTAAGCCGAAGCAACTGTGCCCCGAGAGGAACTGCGTCAGCCATCACGTCAGGATATCGTCTCTTTAAGGGTTACGAGCCAATGTTAATGAGGCCCATTTCACCAAATTATACAAATCATACTATAAAGCCAACCAAGACATTATCCAACTTATACCAGACCACGCATACATGAGTTTGCACACGCATGAATGAGAGAATCTTTCGAGATGAGGAAATAGCATTGAACTCGTGTGACCGTTACGCTCAGTTAGAAAGTTTTCACTTCTGACATGCAGTCCTGCGACTGACAGTGTTTTTCCGAATTCGTGTGACAGAAATTTTGAAATTCTGTATTGTCATTGGGAGTGAACAAGCATACAAAATTGCAAGATTTGACTTATTAACTATCACAAAAACTAACTAACGAACAAGCAACGTATGTTAAATAAAAGCTTGTAAAGATCTAAACGTTTTGATTCAACAAACGCTAAATTAAGCAGTCACTTCCAGTTAAATATATCGCTAAGACCGTTTAATTTTACGATCGGAGTAAACATTTGCAAGTTTCCGGATTTAACGTGCAGAGCCCAAGGTTAGGCGTTGGCGCAGTTGCAATGCACATCTTTATTAACCGCTATTAAAGTTATTGTTTGTTGATGGGAGGATAATCCTACAAAATATTGTTATTGTTCTGGGGTCAACTGTGGTTACCTTTGTTTTGTATGAAGGCTAACAACAACAGTGGAGTTAATGGCAGAACGTTCAAGGATGATATTTTAATATGCTTTTTTAAATACACTCAAACACTTTACATCAGGTGGGCTTTTAGCCAGTCTGCTATATTCAAGTAAAAAATAGGTCTGTGTGTTCAGTTCACACGCAGCAGAAGTGAAACAGTGTGACAACTCCTGGACACAATTGGAACCGGTAGAAGGCACTAGAATCGGGTCTTAGATTTATGCTTTTTTCAGGGCAGGACGACCTCTGCTTGGACCTCTAGTAGTAGATACAATATGTAACAGATAACTAAGTAGTAAAAGAAAAAGTTTTTGCAAACAAAGATTTTAAAAAACCAAAAGAAAATAAGTTATTAACAGTAACAGTGCAGGCTGTCAAACCCTGGAATGCGTTGCTTTTTATTGTCAGAGAGGCCAAAACATTATCTACATTTCCGAACTCACTTAGAAAGTAGTATCTGTCCTTAAATAAATATGTGTAATATATTGAACATTCACTTATTTATCTATTGTTAATATAAAACGCTTGTTATATATAATGTTAATAAATATATTTATTTAGATAATTTCGTATATACGTATATATTGGTATTCTATAAATGTGTCTGGATCTATGTATAAGGTTGGGGAAAAAGGTTTCTTCGCATTTTATATAAAAATTCAAAAGGTTTTTTTATAAAGTTTATTTACATTTGACTAAAGTATGTAGGTGCCATTTTGTTGGATAACTTTTTGCCATCTTGTAGGTAGGGACGTGATCCCATTGCTATAAAAATGTTGGGGCTTCTGATCAAAAAACTGCGACTAGTGGTTTTGGCAGTCCTCTCGTGATGTTAACCTGACACTATCTAAGGAATTCTGCAGAGACCGAAACAGGTGAAAATTTGAAGGTGCAAGGTCAGGACTATACGGCGGATGTATTAACACCTCCCAGCCAAACTCTCGTAATTTTTGCTGAGTGGCTAAAGATGTGTGAGGTCTAGAGTTATCATGGTGAAAAACCACACCCCTTCTGTTGATTAATTCCAGCCGCTTTCTCTCAACTTTTTGCTTAAATCCCATCAGTTGTACGCAGTACAGTTCAGAATCGATGGTCCTGCCTGGCGGTAACAGCTCATAATGAATAATGCCTTTCCAATCCCACCATAAACAGCGCATCACCTTGTTGCGAGTTAAACCGGGTTTCGCTACAGTCTGTGAAGCCTGACCGGCCTTTGACCACGATTTTTTTCGCACGTTCTTGTCGTACATGATCCACTTTTCATCACCAGTTATCAGCTTCTTCAAAAATGGTTCGGTTTCATTAAGTCGTAATAAAGAATTACAAATAAGTACACGGTTCATTAGGTTTCTTTCAGTGAGCTCATGAGGCAGCCAAATATCGAGCTTTTTTGTGTACCCAGCTTTTTTCAAATGCGCCAAAACCGTTTTGTGGTCAATTCCCAGTTCTCTCAGCTACATCGTAACTACTAATATGCCGAAAATGGCATCAATTTTGTCCGTAACAGGGCGACCAGAGCGACGTGCATCTTTGATATCAAAATTTCCGGATTGAAAACTCTTAAACCAAATTGCGCTACTCTCACAGATACTAATTTTTTTCGCGGCTTGTGTTGCATTTTTACATTTTTTATAGTAAAATTTTAAAATGTATCAAATTTCTTCATTAGATTCACTCATTTTAACAGTAAAAAAAACAAATATAAATCACACATTTTTCTAATTTGAATTTGGAATTGTCTTCTTTAAAATTAAAACTTTTTAATGATACCAAAACCAGCCAGATACAAATGGTATAGCCAAAGAGATCTTATTACAAGTTCATACATACTATATGCGAAAAGACTTTTCCCCCGACCTATTATGTATTAAACTTATAAATTATTGTTAGTATGTATATTTATCAATTCAATTCAAATTCATTTATTTGCTTGAAACATGGTACATAAATTTGAGGTGACATAAGAATACAATATTCACATGTTTTGCATATGCGGCGTGCAAATTTGCTTTAGGATTATCAAAAAACACATTATCACAATTGTTGCAAAATCATTATAGATTAGAGACATAAGATTATCACAATTATTAAAATAATTAACAAAAACAATAAATATATATATTGTTACATGCCGTCAAAGATAAGCGCACAGCTGTCTGTTGTAAGCGTAGCTTATTGTCTCCCTGCGTCTGAGGAATTCTTTTGTGTTTTGAATTGTAATTAAGAAAAACATGCTATTGTTTTTCTACTTGTTTTATAACCATCATTAGCGTCGAACTAATTCTTATTGTTATTGTTTTCGACTTTGTTAGCCGTTCGCAGGTGTGCAAATTACTATTTCTCGGAAACTCGGTGCACGCGACCAATTTTTTTTGTACTGTGTATCGAGTACAAGACAATGCTCAAATGGAGGGTCGGGCAGTCAAGAGACGACTACGAGACGAGTAAGACGTTTGTAGTACTCTCGATTAGCGATATAGACGACGGACTTTACGCGTGTCGAATTGCATTGAATCGTGCAGTGTGAACTGGTTGCATCCAGTCTCATTTGTATTTGTTTTGTACGTGTTTGTACAGTTCTAATAAATTCTATAGTAGTTCCAACAGCATTTTTAATTCGAGTCCTGTAGCTGGTAACAATATCTATACATAAATGTCAGTCATATGAAATTTGTCAAAAAATTGCTCTAAAAATTCGTTTACGGAGTAAAAACATTTATCTAAGAGCCATTTGTGTAGTCTTTGTTTGAAAAGATTTGTGGGCAGATATTTAAAATCCTCGGGAAGTTTGTTATAAACCTTTAGCGACATGTAATTTGAATTTTTCTGTAGTGACAATTTACAGTTGGGTAACAACAATCTACTGTCTGTTTTCATCCTAAGTTGCAGTGACTGCAGTTCGTGATGTCTAGGGAACAATTCGGGATTTTCTTTTACGAATATTGCAACTTGTTTGATGTACATACAAAGCACATTTAACAGCTAGAGCTTTTGGCTTGCATGATTCTAGATAGTGTGCGCTACTAATTATTTAAATTGTACTGTCCTACCTTTTTTCTGGTCCACCTACATTGCCAGAATAGTGTAAAATGCAAGGAGAGATTTGGGTAAGAAAGTACCAAATATACCAAATATTAACTATTTGGGCAGGGTTTCCCTTTATTGTTCAGCCTTTGATGTGAATATTCACACAGCACACTAAGCAATGAACACAGTCTAAACGCCACTACGCCTTTTATACGAAAAATGCTACCCTACAAAACAATAACATTGGCATCATTGCTAAAAATAGCAATTACATCATAGTGTTGCCAGGATCATAAAAACAATTATAATAATTAGTTACTAATGCACTAAATTATCTAGATGATTATTTAGTGGGCTTATAAAATTAACTAGCCGGTAGAAAATGGTAATATAATTATAAATCGAATCATCTGATAAATCGACTAAAAGTATTATCTATGACGATTGTCTATGTCTTACTAATATATACTATGGTTCTCATGACTACTGTGATGGACATCTTGTAACAATAGTTTTTTAACGATAAGGCCGCCTGTTGTTTTGCCAAGAAGTATTGTAATTATGCATTTTGTTCTTGTATTTGTTTATTTTGTTGAGCTACAAAGTGTTATCTGTCTATCTAATATAAAAAAATATATCAGAAAGATAAAATACCTTAAAAAAGGAAATAATACCTTGGCCAATTAGTTCGTCTGGAGGAGGAGCGATAAAAAAAAACAAATACATTTAATTGTTCGTGGCAGTTGCCAAAGAAAAACACTGTTACTAGTAGTTATTAGTAACAGTGTTTTTCTTTAATCTTCCATCTCTAAAACGTAGGAATCTATTACCACATAGCTTTAGAACCGGTCAAATACATTCAAATTGCTCTATCCCTTTTAAATTAGTTACGAATCTATTTCCGTTTAACCCTTCCATACATTACGAGTCAGTTTTCACTTAATACAATCTCCATAGCTCTTATAGCAAAGGGATAAAGTTGAAAATAGTATCAGATTTCGTTTACAAAGTAATGTTGATAAAGTTGTCAGTCATACAAACGGTTTTGCAGAATGAAACCCTAATTTTATTCTGAAGGACAAATTGAATGGATATGCGATTGAAATTCTGTATGGGATGTATGAGAACTAGCTAACTAGTTCAAGAGCTTAGATTAAAGCTTAAATTTACGTTGACCTCAAGGGGATGGATGTGACTGAAGTTTAAAAATTGTGTTTTAAACTCGGTCAAACAAAATAAGTGGACTGAACCCCGAGCTTTCAAGGTGAAGCCGGCTAAAGAAAGCCAGTTTTGGAATAGGAAGCCGATCGCGCCACAGTGTGTAACAAGAACTTAGTACTTAATAATCTAATTATTAGGGATAAAGCTGAAATATTATCCAATAGCTTTTTTTATTATGTGAGTTCAGCGGACATTAGTAACACCAAAAGTGCTACAAATGCGTTGCTACTCTCTAAAGGGAAACTGGAACCTGGTCACTAATGCCAGAACACAACTCAAGGTTGTTATGGCGACATACTTTAGGCCAGGGGTGGTAGCCATCCAGAATGGCAAATACCCTACTACCTAGCTGTGAGTTGTTTTGTCGTCTCTTACAGCAGGCCGCAGGAAATTGTATTCTTTCTTCATTCCTGCACGGATAATAGCACGGTAGCTACTTTACTATTAACCACACAGACGTAAACCACGTGTACACATAAGTTTATGGATACAAGTTTTAAAAAAATGCTTCACTTCGTTTGACGCTTTGTTCACGTAAGCTCCATCTATAAGTAACTACCTGTTACCGGCTTCACTTGCGTAGATTAAAATAGTCGTGGTTTAAGTAGTCAAAAAGTTAAGAGGTGGCCCCTTTTTCACACCTTTAGGGGTAGAATTTCCAAAAACACCAATACACGTGTACATTTTTTTCCAACTAGAAGTAGGTACAGAAAGTTTGTTTCCGAAATTTACTATGCCGGGAATCGAACCCGGAGCCTCTGCGTTACAACGAGTTCAGCTGGCTATGACTTAGCCCGCTCAACCACAGAGGACGCCAGATAGTGTCACAAATTTTATGAAAGAGAATTTGCTATCCATCAGTGAAAAAATTACATCGGAATTCGTTTTTCTCATCCCTTTAAACTGCTCCCAAGAAAATTTGTGTCTTATTCCCAGGTTATAAAGTACCACAGATTTTAAGTCCGGGAGTTTGCTATCGATAAACGAAAACCGCATCGAACTCGGCCCAGTAGTCTTCACGTGAATCCCGAACAAACAAACAAACACAAAAATCTAAAAATCAAAAGACTAGATACACTTTTATAATTTTATAACATTATAGACTAGACACTATAGACACATGTATAGATAAAATGTTGATTGAGAGAATTTTGTTTTAGTGATATGATAATACTTAGCTTATATGGTTGGCAGTTGCTTTATTAAAAATTAAACTCGATATAATGGACTGTATGATTATTATTATTAAACTATTACATAAATTAGAAATATACATAAAGAAGTACGTATTACAAATTGTACGAGAGAGTGGTAAGTCGTCAATCAATGAGAATTATGTAACAATTAATTGAGAATAATATTTTATGCCTCCAAGGCCGCTCCTGTGTCCCGCGTACCGTCCGACGCCTAGCTGATAATTGTGCGAGCTATAGGCGTCGGCGGTATGCGGGGCGCGGAGAGTAAGTGTGCTCCGGTGGGCGGTTCAGGGGTGCTCTCTGTCCGCAACAGCTTATGTATAATATTACTTTTACAACGTACTAAAAAGTATTACAAATCGATTTTAACTCAATAATTGAAATATTTTTAGTATTTTCGAAACGTACCGCAATCAGTCACGGTTACAGTAGCTTGTTAAAAAATTTCATCACCATATTATTTATGTACATTGAAAAAATTATGACATTTACCGCAATACATAATAAACAGTGCACTTTCGGACGCATATTGGCCGTGGACCAGTCGAAGCGAGTCAATATTGTGTGAACAAATAAGTTCACAGAAGACCAATTTCATACCATCGTGGAAGCTTGCTATGCATTAATCGGTAACAAAAAATGTAAATTTCTAAAGCCTATATTTCGACTGTTACACTGAGGGTGTTATAATTCATTGAAATCCTTCTTTCGCCTTTTTGTAATAGAATATATATATATATATATGTATGCACAAAGTTGTGGTAGCGAAAAGTAAATATCAGTTAAGAGGCAAATTCAATTTAACACTTAAATTAATAATTATTCTTAGGTTTATTTAGAGTCCAATAAAGAAATATTAAAAATCACATAGAACGAAGTCTTTGTCTACAGTATAAATGTAAATACTAAAATAATCAATTGATTTTCAAGTAAGCCTTACCAACCACTGTAAGTTTTGCGAAAACTTTAGAGGCAAAGCTTGCAAGTATAAGACCAGATATACAGCGACATAAAGTGTAGCTTTATATTATAATATTTGTTTTAAACTACAATCTAATAATATTTTATAATTTCTACTGGATATAATTGACGAAACAATATTATTTAATGTTAACCGAGTCAATAAGTGACTAAATATATACTCTTACTCATCGCAAATAGAAATTAAAATTATTGAACTGGCTAATAGAACTCCCTTATGACGACACCGAGAATTTACTAAACTGCCTATATTAGTCTAATAAGTCTGTAACCGACCACTCAGTCGTTCACTTGTACACACATCACATACATACATATAGACGCACATTCACACCGCTATACATTTCCCCATACATTACAAATATTAACATAAAAATTTCCAAATGTACAAACTACAAGATATTTTTTTTTAAATTGTATAACAAACGAGTTGTCTGGAAGTGCGCACTAATAACTTCAACATAGTATTATATTACAGCAGTTGTTTGCGGTACCAAATTGTTTCTGTACACTTATGTTAATGGTTTTGAATAAATTCTTTATTTCTATGAACGATAGCCTACTTCCTCCTCCAATACAATTCTCCTATCTTAATCCCTCTATTCCACCTCTCCTATTCCATCCCCTTTATCCCATCTCTGCTATTTCATCCCCTGTTAGTACCTAAAGGCTGGCAACACGTCGGCTTAGTCCCTGGTGTTACAAACGTCTATAGGTGACGGTAACCAGTTTCTATTAGATGGGCTGTCTACCTATTTGCCAGTTTCGTAACTAAAAAAATACAATTATATTTAGTAAGACGTGACCCCTCTGTCCTCTGCATTATCACCGCACGCATCGATACTGTTGCGAAATGCGCCGTCACAGCCTAAAAACCCATATTGTGTTTATGTCAAATAAGAAGACGTGCCCCAGTGCTTGTTTGTGCATACAAAACATAACCGTGCATACACACTGGTGGTAAAAAGCTAGATAGAGAACTAAGATATACACACTAAAGCCCAGTGGCGAATTTATACATTTACCATCAATAGAATATTCAAATTTGGGAAATATATTTATTTGGGAAACTTACAATAATAATTTATATTATTAAATATAAAACAAAAAATCAATCAGTTTTCCACTAAAAAATAATTTATGTAATAACAATATTTGGCTCAAGTAATTAATTACTAGAAAAAATTACAATTTATAATTGTATTTTTTTAATTATATAAAATGTCTATTTAAATGAGGTCAATATTGAAAAAATCACAAAAATATTAACATGTCAATATCATAATAATATATTTTTTATGTTTTGACATATTAATATTTTTTGTGATTTTTTTAGAGGTCGCTCTACAATTCGATACCCTATTTTACAATAATATTATAATTATAAGGAAAACTAGCAGGCCCGGTAGTAGTTGTACCGCTCTGAAAAAAACAAAAATCTAAAACTCGATTTCACCCACCACCGCCACCGCCACCTACTGGATCCAATTGTCAATCTAAACCTTCCTTGGACTTGGGCCCACTCAAACACGAGCAAAAAATTTCATCAAAATAGTGTGTAAGTTTAAAATAGAATCTAAAGGTGTTCCGTCACCGCGAGCATTCGCCTATAATGTAACATTTGTGATTCGATTTTGACTATCACGTTACAATATTGCCTCCCTGACTGACGAGCATTCGCCTGTAATGATACATTTATGATTCGATTTCGAGCATTTAGTTGATTCCACATTGTCAGACGAAGCGGTTGTTGTGTTTACAAGTTGTATCAAAATATTACAGATTGTGTTATTACAGGTTGCGCACTGTAATGCTCGGTTCTCCTCCCTCACCGATGTAATGCTCGGATTTTTAATGTTACATTACAGGCGAATGCTTTCGGTGAGAGAGTACCTTAATAGAATCTATATATTAATACGTGAAGCAAAAACTTAGTACCCCTTTTTACGAAAATTGCGCGGACGGAGGAGTATGAAATTTGGCACACTTATAGTTTATATTTATAGAGAAGGAGTGCAGAATGCTAATATTTTTTTTAATTATGCATAAACATACATTAAATCAATAAAAAAAAACATTATACACACTATCATGTATTTACACACACACACACATATATACTATTTTGTTTATTGTTGCCTTGGCGAAATCTGTGATTATAGAAGTATAGTCTTTGACAATAAATTATTATGGTTGAATTTCGACCACGGGCGACCACTAGTACCACTTTATTGTATAAAATGTTACAAACATAAAATTACAGAGAAGATGTTGTGTTTTGTTGAAAAGACAGTCTGTCCTTTAGGATGTACAATAGCTTATCAAATATATTTTTTATTTATTTTAAATTTTCTTCAAGTATTTATTATCACGATTAAATTAAACAATTATACTTTTTATGTGGGTCTCAAAATAAGACGTTTATACTAAGAGGTGGCCACTGAAAATCAGTGCTGTGACAGAGTATCTTTCGACGCAGCAATATACTGAGTGCCAACCTCATTTGTGGAATTGTGGCATACAACTCCAATTTTTTTTTTACTAGTTTTAGTTATTTTTGTTTGTGTCGCATTTGGCAAATAAACTTTCTTTCTTTCTTTCTTCTTTCTAAATAAATTAAATTTTTAGTTTATAAGATACAAACAGAGGGGTAAATAAAATGTCCTGATATTTATTTCAAAATTTAAGCTGCAGTAAAAATCTACACAATTTATACCTATATTATTTATACGTAATACCAGTGTGTTGTCACCTTTATTACAAATTTCCAGATGTCATCCGATTGGTTCCGTCTGGAAGCTGAGCGTATATTTGTATGATAATACCTACCAACTTACTTTTACTCATATAATACCATTTACTTAGGACATGCCCGCGACTTTGTCCACGCTTGACTTAAAATTACCGCGGGATTCCCGGAACACAAAGTACCGCAGCGTTAGAAAAGAATGTAAGCTATCGTTTTAGTAAAAACTGTTTCGGAATATGCTAATTTTTACACACCCGAACAACTACAAGCGGCTCCATGAAAAATTCCCGCGGGATTCCCAGGATAAAAAGTAGCGCAAAATTTAAATCTAAGAATCAGCTGTCGACTAGCGAAAACCCAGCGAAATCGGGTTAATAATTTTTACGTGAATCCCGAACAAACAGACAAACCGACAAACAGTATTTTTTTTTAAATTGCATCGTGTTCTCCACTGTTAAAATAGTTCATTCTATTTGTTTTTTTAATGTACAGACACGGCATGTTTAGAATTTTATAATATTACAGATTAAAATGGGTGGGCGGTGAAATAAAAAAAATTTCAATCAAGTTGGTTTGTGTTACAGTGCCCTCCTATCCTGTTCTAAAGGTTTGCAACGCGTTGGCTTCGCGTCTAGCGTTGAAAACGTCCGTAGGTGACAGTAACCACTTTCCACCAGATTGGCCGTCTGCAAGTTTACCAGCATCAAGATAAAAAAACCATATTTACAGTATTTTCTAGGCAATATAATATACAGCCTTATCGCCTAAAGTGGTTCCAGAACTGAAACTTCTTTAGAATCGTTGTGAATTGATTCATAGTTCGATCGCGTTAAGAATGCAGTGAGTCATCATTGTTCGCCGGTCTAGCCCCGCCCCTTAACCAATCAAATCTTTTCAAATTACAAGGTCAAGTTCACAGTGACCGGTTGAAGGCATAGCTTCGAACGCGACGGTTGTGTCCTGTAATTGTGTTAAATGATTTATATAAAAAAATGAATACTTCACCAATTCATAAAAATGAAAGTGGTTTGGTAATTCATAGTGGACAAATAATTTACAATGTTTTTAAGTATTTTAAACAGTCTGATTTAAATGTGACTGTGGACAGCATAGTACAAAAAACGGCAAATGCATGCGGTGTATAGAACAGTTTATAGTATTCTTAGTGAAAAGAAGGAAAATAGTACATTGAAATTGCCAGTAAACAAAAAGGGCCGGGAAGTCTATGATTGATAAATTCGATGAATTAGAAAAATGTGCTATAAGGAGAAAAGTACACTCAATATATTTAAATAATGACTACCCGACATTAAATAAAATTATGACAATTTGTGAAGCTGATGAAGATATTCCAACGTTTAAACGTACCACACTTGATAGTGATTAAAATATTAATGACTTAATTTTGATTTTTAACTTTTAAGTGTATTTTTTTAAATTCATTAAACTTAATCTATAAAAATATAATTTGTTTGAATTTTAACACCACTGTGAATACGCCTTTACCCTGCAGTTGCACTGATGACTCACTGCATTCTTAACGCGAACAAACTATAGTGTCACTTCTTCGTTTCAACGATTTTTAAATCACAACGATTCTAAAGAAGTTTTACTTCATGAAAGTGATGCCCGAAATTTTCTTTCTTGAAGTCGGTTCTAAATATATTCAAAAGATATACCACTAATTCACTAACAAACATATCTTTATCGTTATAAAAGCAAAGGAATCTTACGAGGAACCAATGAATTAAACATGCCGGCAACATTTCCGTCCGAAATAAATAAAAGTATATATAAATAATACATAATGTTTTATTATCACGCCGAAGCAACTCTTGGGGTGAGCAGTGATAAATAATTCATTGGCCGTAATCAGTTGAGATCAAAGTCGGTTTTGTTTTTACGCTATATTACATAATAAATAATTCCTGCGGATTTGTTTGCTATAGTACAGGCTGGAATAGAGTAAATAAATAACAGAGGTGCCACTTTCGCTATATATAATATATTCTTTGTTCAAATTTGGCTTAGCACAATTTGAGTTAAAAATATGGGAAAAATATCGCGACAACTATATATATATATATATATATATATATATATATATATATATATATATATATATATATATATATATATATATATATATATATATATATATATATATATATATATATATATGGTACAGAAATTAAAGTTTAATTTGGCCATTTACTATACATTAATTTAAAACACTATATATTCATCAAGTTTACAATTCATGAATAGAAGAAAGAAATACGATTAGGAAAAGGAATGGAGAGAGAAATTAAAGAGTCGTAAAGAGAAATGTGATCATACATAGAAGAAGAAAGAAGAAAAGATTTATTTAGAACGACAACACAAATGAGAATACATTACACGTCGGGCGTCCTGTCGTAAGAGGCGACAAAACAACCCACAGCCAGGTGGTAGGACAGTTGCCCGACTGGATGGCTACCACCCCTGGTCTTGAGTATGCCGCCATAACAACTTTGAGTTGGGTTCCGGCATCAGTGACCAGGTTCCAGTTACGCCTTCAAGGCCGGTAGGACATTGGCAGCACTTCTGGTATTGCTATGTCCATAGGCGACGGTAACCACTTTCCATCATAGTTGGGCCGTCAACCTGCCTGCTGTGCTTCACCAGCAAAAAAAAAGTATCAATTTGCTTTATTTACGACATAGGTACGCATTTTATCAACACAACCTATGATGTCTACTTTAATAATTATGACTACTTAAAAGAAGCGGGATGAACCATTACAAACCTGTCATGTCCACGGTTCTTTGATTAGATTTACCCATAGAGTAAAATTAAATAATAACCATAAACAAAAAATAAAACTAAATAATTAAAATGAACAAGTTGGCGGCTAAATAAAAACTTTAACATCACTAATTGACGATTGACATATCTCCGATTTCCGTGATCACGACTACTGAAAAGTGGCCGAAACGTCGGAATAAAAATGAAATCAAATACCGCGCTTAAAACAGTTTTATTATATTTAGTCAGAAAAAAAATTGACAAGTCTCTTGTACGGTTACGCTTGTGTTATGGGTAATATACAACGGACCACTCTAGGGCCGACCCCAGACACCATAGTAAATAACGGAAAAAATACGTTTCCAAAATTTACTATACCAGGAATAGAACCCGGATCCTCTACGTTGCAGTGAGGTAAGCCGGCAAAGACTTAACCCGCTCAACCACAGAGGCCGTCAAATTAATTGATTTTTTTGTTTTTTATTTTATTGTCAACGGTCCAGATTTTATTATTCCTATTTCTATTATAGTCGACGCATTATGAACTGAGGCTTCGGGCCATAAATCATATTTGTCTGTCTGTCTCGCTCGCACTTACAGGTCTTATGGAGAGGTGTAGTGATGTGCGTAAGAATTGTAGGGGTGCATATCGATAACGGGATAGGTACGATCGATATGCTAAATTATGTTAAGTATTAATAGGAATAATTTTTCGCGAAAATAAAAGTTTTTAATTTGTAATATAAAATGTTTGTTTTGACATAATCATAGAGAAACTGTATAGATCGTAATATGGCCTCGAAAAGGGCCGTTTTTATTATTTCTAGGGATATTTCTTAGTTCTTCAAAATCCTCATCCGTGTCATCTTCTCCGTCTGTGTCAGCCTGTGTTCCTGTAGGTTAATTATCAGAGGTGGTGCTTGATCTCTTAAAATAGTTTTCCTTAAGTCCTTATCCTGGAGCTCCTCGGCATGCCTCACACATTTGGCCCAGTCTTCTTGAGTAACATTATCAATAGCGTTGTGGAGAAGAATTTCAACATCAGCAATGTTAAATGTATGATTTTAGAGACAAACAACAACCCTTACTCGTAACGACCAATCAGGAGTTAGAGTGCTAATGAAGGTCACGATGACGCATCGACTCCGCGTGCCGCGTGCGCAGATAGCTAACTATCGATAACGGGTAGCATTGCGTGCACATTCCTACTGTCAGTGACATTTATTGCCCAACGACTCAGTTTAAAATGCGTCGACTATAGTTATGTTGCGGACAGAGAGCACCCCCCTGACCCGCCCGCCGGAGCACACCTACTCTCCACGACCCGCATACCGCCGACGCCCATGGCTCACACAGTTAGCAGCTAGGCGTTGGACGGTACGCGGGATGTAGGAGAAAAAAATGGTTTATTCATTCATTCACAATTCACAATTTTACTATAATTCTCAACGACGACTCTCTTGCATAATTTGTACTTATTCTCTGTATATTTCGATTCATGTAAAAAGTTCAATAATAATAATTATACTAGAGTTGGGTAGGACATGATTTTAAAATGAGTTTATAAGAGTAATATGACATTTTGTACAAACCAGTACAAATGTACCACTTCAAATTAGGCGAGCAGATTTGTATGGTATGTACCGCGCCAGTACATTTCAAGCGATGAGGCTGGTGAGGCGGTGCGCGTCAATCCCTCATTTGTTCCATACAAAACTTCTAGTTCAGAAACGTTCCTTAAGAATCGTATGTGATTGGCCTCGGCCACCTCATTTTACTAGCAGTCGTACATTTCATGTTGTCCCTCTTTGTCATGTAAATATCCGTAGAGGCGTTATTGTACTGTTGTCCTCGTTCCGTCCTTCCTCTTACATTTGACGCGTGATGAAGTAGTGCAAATTTAAATTTTGAGCCGTATCAGTACAAATCTATTTTGTACGGGACAAATGTACTGCCTCACACGTATATTAGTCATCACTAAATCATACAGTCCATTACATCGAGTTTAATTTCCAAACAAGAAGCAACTGCCTCCAATAAGTTACTTATGTATGTTCGTTTATGTTTAAACTAGCTGTGCCCCCGACTTCGTCTGTGTGGTATTTTTTTAGAAACCTAATTTCACAAGTAGCCTAAGTTACTCCTTATAACATCAGCTATCTGCCAGTAAAAGTCTTGTCAAAATCGGTCCAGCCATTTCAGAGATTTAAAGGAACATCCAGGCAGATTGATAGACAAATATTTAAAAAATTGCATTTGTGGAATGTTCTGGTCCGAACTAAATTACCCCCATATATTTTTCGGTGCGGTTTCGAATCTTGGCCGAAACGTATGCACCACTTAGTACTTAGGCAGTTTTCTGTCCTAATGTGCATATTGTTACAATTACTACATGCTAACAACGGCGAAGGAAACATCGTGATGAAACCTGCACATCGAGATAACCGATGTGTCAAACCTGCCAAACCCCCTTGGAGAAGCGAGGCGGGTATACTGCCCGTTCCACTATAGCACGAGCCCAGCAGTAGGACGTTTTTGGCTGTTATAAAGTTAATAATTAGTAGTACTAAACTTGAGTATAGTTCATTTTTTTCAAAATTGAAAGACAGAAATGAATCGTCTATTTTTGGCATTAGCCGTCATAACGAGTTCAAAGTAAAAATATATATTTTTTTACTGCGTACATTCTTAAGATGACACTTTACATTGTCATAATAACGTCTTTCAAAAGGATTTAACGAAGTTTGATGAACTTGTTTCCGAGTTTATTCATCTTTTTTCCTTTGGTCATTGTCTTTGACGTTATGTGATATTGAACGTTATTAAATTTATGTTTACGTCACTTTAGTAGGTTAAGATACTATTTACTTCGCAAATAATTTATTCGAGTGCGGTCTGTGTGTCACGGAGATGAGTACCTATGTTACGATGGATTTGTGGAGTCTCGCGGAAAGACCGCGTCAGGATCTCCGGCATCCACAACAGTCTTCATGTCCGTGACATAACATATACTCTCAAACTTTATTCATCTTTTATAATAATTCTTTTACTGTACAGGCTATTCAACTCTGGAATGAACTACCTGTTACTGTTAGACAAGCTAAGTCACTAACAATATTTAAGAACATGACAAAAAAGCACTTTTATATATGTCTATTAAGTATAAAATATAATGTAAGTAAGTGCATATCCTCTAATATTTATGTATACCAACTTTGACCAATATAATCTGTTTTATTCCTGTCACGGGTTGTCTGGAAGAGATCGCTTATTAGCGATAAGACCGCCCATTGTGCACATTTAGAATATTTTCAGGCTATAAGGTTTTCTGTATCTATCTATCTATCTATCTATTTATCATAACTGACAAGCTGGGGAATAATTCTGTTATTCCAATATCTTGGGTTGCGAAGAGATTTAAAGTACGATTTAATTGCGATAATATCAAAAATTCATATTCTACTAAATCCACTATACCTTCTCGATATCGTCGCGGTGGAATAATAGTAGAAAAAAACTTGATATTACCATTGGGGGACAACATTGAAAAGTTAGGATAAATTAAAAAAATAATATTTCGTGAGATTTCGTTTATAAGTATTTATAAACTATATGCTGCCGCTTACTGTCAGAGAGGCCAAATCCTTACCAACATTTAGAAATTTACTCAGAAAACACTATTTGTCCACAAATAGCTATGTCTGATTAACACTGTATAATTATGCTTACACCTTTATTATAATAACTTATGTATTTTGAAATATATTTTTGTATATGTGTATATATATGACTATGTATATATGTGTGTATTTGTATATTTATTTCTTAAATTAGTTTGAGTATTTATGTATCTATTGCCCTTTTCCTGCACCACCTACATTGCCTGATTCAAATTTATTTCATTTAGGTTGCCTAGGGATAGATCGCTTTGAGCGATAAGGCCGCCTATTGCATTGCCTAGAAAATATTGAAAATATGGTCTGTTTTTGTAATTGTATATTTTTGGTGTGCAATAAAGTGTTATCTCTCTCTCCCTCTCTCTCCCAATACAGTGGTATGCGACGGGCACGCCATTGGAATTATCAGAATGCCGATATCAGGCAAACCTATGATTGAGACGATAGTGTCCGGCGATTTTGATGAGACAGTAATAGCAGAATTGGACTCCTGTAAGAATGCCATTTACACTGATACGGTCACGTTTTACGGAGATCAGTTAATTATGTTGAGAGCAAACGTCCAGCCATGCCACCTCCGCCAAGGCCCGGTAACGAAGGGGTAGGCCCAAGAGGATGCTGACAACCGCGCGAAGTGGAGAAGGAAAAATAGGAAAACTAACCCTAGGCGTTGGAGTGAACGCTCTGAACGCAACCAGGATTTAACGCTCGGATGATGATGATCAGCCAAGTTTGTATCAGGTTATACACTTATTGTTCTGTAGTCATTAGCAATGTAATACTAATAATGATTTATGACTTTATGGAGATTTTTTTATTTTTATTGCAGGAGTTCAGCAGACAGGCAGACGGCCCACTTGATGGAAAGTGGTTACCGTCACCTATAGACATTTGCAACACCAAAGGTGCTACAAATGCGCTGCTGCTCTCTTAAAGGAGACTGGAACCTGGTCACTGATGCCGGAACACAACACAAGGTTGTTATGGCGGCATACTCTAGACCAGGGGTGGTCGCCATCCAGTCGAGCAAATGCCCTCCCACCTGGCTGTGGGTTGTTTAGTCGCCTCTTACGACAGGCCGCCCGGCCGCAGGAAATTGTATTCTTTCTCCGTTCTTGGACGGAAAATGAAAGAAAGAAAGAAAGAATGGTACTTGGGTGGAAAATAGTAATAGTACTTCAGTATGGAAAATAGAAAATATTGTTCTAAAACAAGTCTTTCCCTTAATTTCCCGTATGACATTGCTTTACAGAAATTGATCCTTATAAGCTACATGCAAAGGCGATGGTAACCGCTTTCCATCAAGTGGGCCGTCTGCGTGTCTGCTGAACTCCTTAAATAAAAATAAAGTATAATACTCTTTCAAAAAAGTACCAGGAAAAAGTCAATAGTACACAAAATATTAGTTATTCATTGAAATTTATTTTATCACCTTCAAATAATCCAATCATCAAAATATTTTTGAAATGCTTTTTCCGGAAGTGAGTTTGGTTCTCGACACGAATTCTCCTTTATGTCTTCTACCGAATGAAAACGGGTGCCATGAAATGGTAATTTGAGTTTAGGAAAAAGAAGTCGGCTGGAACCATATATGGTGAATAAGGTGGTTGCTCGATGGTATCTGTTGAGTTTTTGGTCAAAAATTCGTTCACAATGATGGCCTTGTGCGAAGGCGTATTATACCTAGTCTTGCTATAAATAATATAACAAAAATTTTTTTTCTACTGCAAATAACATTTATAAGTTTTACAGTGTGTTAGTTTAATACATAAATATGAAACAATTTAAAATATAAAAAGCTTATTCGAAGTGGTCTCCATTGGCTGCAATACAGTCCTTTAAACTTTGAGGCCAGTTATCAATAGAAGCACGCACTATTTCCATGGGAAAATTCATCACTGCCAATCGTATGGATTCTTTAGGGAATCCAAATTATCATGGCGTTTAGAGCAAGCCGTACTCTCTAAAACTGACCATAAATCATAATCCAGCGGATTAAGATCGGGACTAGACGACGACCAGTCTTAAGCTCTGATGAAGTCCGAAACGTTCGTTTCCAACCAAGACTGCGTGGACAGAGCTTTATGACCCGGCGCCGAGTCTTGCTGGAAGGACTATTCTTGGTTATTGAACATGATGTTATTAATAGGCTTAACTACCTTCTTAAGAATAGTATCTTGATATACTTGTGCCGATGTTTTGATACCTTTTTCACAAAAATATGGCTCAGTCACTCCTTCATAGCTAACACCCCACCAAACCATCACTGAAGACGGATAATGCCCACGTTGCACTCTGTCGACTAATTGAGAAGCTTTCTTAGAACTTTGCGCATAAATATGGTCATTTTGTTTCTTAAAATGTTGCTCAATTGTAAAAAAAAAATCTCATTCGTAAACAATTTTTTTCTGTGACCCCCCTTTGCGTACCGCTTCAGTAGTTGTTTCGATTTTACCACCCTATTCTTTTTTAAATTATGAGTTAAGAAATGACCAATGCGTCTCTTATAGGCTACAAGTCCTCTTTTAAAAGATACGACATGATTCTAGGTGATATCTTCATCTCGCGAGATAAAATCTGTTGCTTTCGGACAGGATTTCTTCGAATTCATTCCCTTACTGCTTTGACCACGTTTTTCGTACGAACACTACGTGGACGGCCAGATCTTTTTCTGTCACAAACAGAGGAGGTCTCATTGTACCTATTAATAGCCCGGTACACAAACATTTGACTAATACCAAGCGTATGGAGAGTTTTAAAAATTGCATTTGGCTCCATACCTACTTTGTGTAATGCAATCACAGAGATTCGGTTCTCTTTATCGCCCCACTTCATTTTAATATCGCAAAATACATTATACAATGTATTGGCACTAAAATGAGAAAACACAATGAACAATCATATAAAAATGACAGATTCCAAATTCAAATGTAATATTTTGTTTCTTTTTAATTGTAACATTATTTATGGCCAGACTAAGTATAAGTATAGTATTGAAGGTTAGTACATTTTAATTAATCACTAAGAGAAAACAAAAAGACACCAAGTACTTTCTTAAGTTTTCGCGACTAGTATACACATAATAAAACTACGTTTAAACGGTTTTAAGCGCGGTGTTTTATTTGATTTTAGTTATTCCGACGTTTCGGCCACTTTTCAGTAGCCGTGCTCGCGGAAGACAACGATGTCAAGTATCAATGAGTATTGTTAAAGTTTTTTTAGCCTACCTCCAACTTGTTCATTTTAATTATTTAGTTTTAATTTTGTTTATGGTTATTATTTAATTTAAAGCGGCCGAAAAACTGAAAAGTGGCCGAAGCGTCCTAATAACAAATACCAAATAAAATACCGCGCTTAAAACCGTTAAACACATCGACATAGACATATTTAACATATCTTTAAATAGACTTCAAATTAAACTAAATGACATATTGCAGTTTTTTCTTTCTCAATTTTCGAAATTTAAAGTTCTATACGTACATTCGCTGTTTGAAGTACTTTTAGCAATTATTTTTATAAAGAACAATTTTTAGGCACTGTTAAATTATAAGAAAAAATTTAATGTAATATTAATATATAAAGCTGAAGAGTTTGTTTGTTTGTTTCCCTGAACTCGCTAACCTGAGATTAGCAATTAATTCAGTGCAAACCTTCCTCTTGAAAAACTATTTAATTTGTAAATCTTATCTTATACTAATACATAAAGCTGAAGAGTTTGTTTGTTTGCTTGAAAGTGCTAATCTCAGGAACTACTGGTCTGATTTCAAAAGTTCTTTCAGCGTTAGATAGCCCATTTATCGAGGAAGGCTATAGATTATATCATCACGCTAAGACCAATAGGAGCGGAGCACAATTGAAGAATGTTACTGCGCGCGCATTTATTATGTGCAAGGCCGGCGGGCAATCATGAGGGGGAAGAGATTAGCGCGTTCAAGCAAACAAACAAAGAAATAAACTCTTCAAGTTTATATATTGACGGCCTCTGTGGTTGAGCGGGCTAAGCCTTAGGCGGCTTACCTCACTGCAACGCAGAGGCTCCGGGTTCGATTCCTGATATAGTAAATTTCGGAAACGTATTTTCTTCGTTGTTTATTATAGTCTGGTCCATGGTTATGGTCAGCCCCAGAATGATCCATTGTATATTAGCCATAACACAAGCATAACCTGCTTAATTTGGGGATATAAAGTGTGTGTGTGTTTGTCTGCCAATTTATTATTATTTATTTATTTATTAGTATAGATATTTTCACCTTCTACGTAAACAAAGTCGCGGGCAGAAGATATATATATATATATATATATATATATATATCTTCAAACATATATATATATATATGTTTGATACCAAAATAAATAAATAAAAAACCTAGTTTTATAAAGTAAGACACCTTTAGAGAAAATAACAAAGCTATTGTATTCTACTAACAAAGGTTCGAGTGAGTCAAAATATATATTATTACTCATAATTAAGATGGCGTGCATGATCATTATATCGTATAATATCCTTTGACACAGTTTCCCTTTGTTTGCACTGCATTTTTCCTCGAAAGCAGCGACAAAGTGAAATGAGACGTACGGGACTAATTAGCGCTGATTGTATACAGACATGTGTTCGTATAGAAAACGCTGCTTCTGTATCTCTACTAGCTGTTACCTGCAACTTCGTCCGCGTGGAATTTAATTTAATTTATCTATACATTTTTTTCTTGTCTTTAATTTTTTTGTCTAAAGTAAAAGTAGCTAAGTTATTCCTTATAACATCAGCTATCTGGCAGTGAAAGTCCCGTCAAAACCATTTCAGACATTAGCTGGAACAACAGACAGATAGATAAAAAATTTATTACCGTCTAAACTTTCATGTGCATTTAGTAAAAAGCTATTATTTTGACATTACTAACAGAAACTTTAATTTTATTTATTTTTCTCGCCTTATCAATTTGGTCTCTTCTCACGTGACATTTACAACAATAAACATTTTTAATCAGGTAATAATATATTATGTGGGTATATAGTTGCTACATTTCAATGCAGACGCAAAAAATACAGAGCACCTTGAGATAAATTATAACATGTATTTTGGTATAAAGCAATTCACTAATTAAACTTAAAAATTAATGAAAGACCCTATTATAAATTAACCAGGGCGGGTGAAGCGATCCCTAACTTTATCCCACAATCTATGCATTTTTGTGGTACACTTTACTGAGAAACTATCACTCTTTCATATTTGGGCTTTGACATAGTATTTTCAATTTATTTCTAGATGTGTTCTATCTTAAAAATATTATTTTATACTAATTATAAAACCAATAAGATATGTGTAATATCAACTGGGCTCTCACTGCTAACACCATCTGTTCGATAACTAAAGAACTAATATCGATGGAAACATGTATACAGAATGTTGATTCGTTAAAAATACGTCGGATTTATTTGGTGAAGCACAAATAAATAATCAGTAATTAATTAATAATTACTAGGTAGAAAACTTCGCGAGCCCTCTTAAGGTACCACTTTCTGCTTGTTTGTTATTTAATGCTGAACAATGGTTTTACGCCGTGGTAACCAATTTCATATTCGAAAGTCATTACACCTTCTTGATACATATATATTTCCTTCTCTTATTGTGTACTGGTATGTATGTCTATCTCTATCCCCCCAATTATGACTTATTTCGCGAATATACCGCCTGGAGGTCGTCGGATTAGTTTGCGGTGTTAAAAAGAAACGACATGTAAGAAATAATAAGATTTTTGGCAAGCGCAGTGAATTGATGAACTTATTAAATGGCGGCTGCCCTGAAAAATACTGAATTTGGTGAGAGTGATTGATTGAGCTAATTCCGAGATTTGTACAAGAATATATACTTCTGAAGCCAAAGGCAGACATGGACATGACCTTTGGGTGAACCTATTTAATTTCTCTACTTATTTATCATTATTCAACAAACATTTACACAACAACTTAAGGTAGAAAAACTATACTATTAGCTTCAGCAGCTTCGTGTGTACGAATTACTCCGAGGGTTATTTTTTAACTTCGGATCCGCGCACACACTGCTAGTGATTAAAATTTTATTATAAGAGTATATATTTATCAGCACGCCTGTCGACCGCAATTTTCGAGGCGTTTTTGGACATAATTGAAATACGCATGTTTCTTTGACGGCTTTGATGCGAAGATATGACAATGTACTTCATACAAACTCCACGACATCAGTGAGTGGGTCGTAAAATCAAAGATTTGTTTCGGTTTGCAATTGATATTTAAGAAAACGCAATTTGTGGTATAATTATACCTATATTTCGGTTAAGGTATACCGTTGTAATGATGAGTAACGTATGATGAAATCTTGCACAGAGTTGTTATGTGGAGACTACGATTGGCCGTGATTTTGTTCAATATTCTACTATACTATCTTATAATTATTATCGAACCACTTAGGTTTTGTAATACTTCATACACAGGATGTACAATTAAATCGAGCACTGCAAATTATCTCATGGTACAAGAGAGCTTGTACGGGCTACGGCGCGACACCGGTACAAATGGTAATCATAATGAGAGAGAATGATGATAATGGAATGTGGAGTTTAATGGTATTCACTTGGTTGGTTAAAATGTTGCATATTAAATAAAACGATAACACTTATTGGTGGCAGTCGCTTCTTCCAAATTAAATTCGATGTGGACTGTATGAGTTATGTAAAATGCAAGGAGAGATTTGGGTAAGAAAGTACCAAATATACCAAATATTAACTATTTGGGCAGGGTTTCCCCTTTATTGTTCAGCCTTTGATATGAATATTCACACAGCTCAGTACGCAATGAACAGTCTAAACGCCACTACCCCTTTTATACGAAAAATGCTACCCTACAAAACAATAACATTGCATTACATCATAGTGTTGCCAGGATCATAAAAACAATTATAATAATTAGTTACTGATGCACTAAATTATATAGATGATAATTTAGTAGGCTTATAAAATTAACTAACCGGTAGAAAATAGTAATTTAATTATAAATCGAATCATCTGATAAATCGACTGAAAGTATTATCTATGACGATTGTCTATGTCATACTCTATGTCCGCAACAATGCTAATGATATACTTATGAAACTAATGATAAATGATAATTAATGATATAAATGAATGATATAAAATGATAGAATGATTAGTGTGCTCTACGCGATACGTGAGAGCGACCGAGGGTATTCTACTTGATTCGAACTCTGATATGTTCGGTTGACACGAACACATACAAGTATGGCTTTTTTTATTTAAAACCCATACATTATATAGGTGGTCAGTACAGAGATAGTAACATATAATAATTTGCATGTTTCGATAATAATTATAACAAATATTGTTATAATTTTTTTAAAGATCTGATTTAAAAGTCGTACGCAGAAGGTTTGCCGATGATCACCCCTCCCGGTTGCTACGACTAGGACCGGGGCTTGTTTAAGTAGTACTAAGAACTAGACGGGTCGTGGTTGTGGGAGGCAAACCTTCTGTGCATGACTTATATATGCCTATTACCTATACCGTTGTCTACTGCTAGATATAGGCTTCCTCAAGTCCATGCCATACATCCTGGTTTCCTTGTCCTCTGCCTTCCTCCGATTCCATCGGGCTGCAGGGCGCCCGCCCTACACTACGTTTGCTGAGACGTGGTCTCCACTCCAGGACTCGTGTGCTCTATTGGCCATTAGTCCTGAGAAAAATTTGCCTGGCCCACTGGGCTTCGGCTTGTTCATTTTGCGAGCTATGTCGATAACCTGTGTTCTATTATCGATATCCTGATTTCTGATTTTACCTTTAAGAAACACTTCCAACAGAGCTCGATCCATAGCCCGCTGAGCTATTTCAGTTTGTGAACCAACCCTACTCTGAAAGTCCACGTTTCGGTTCCATACGTCATGACGGTTTGGACACTGCTCGAAGACTTTCGTCTTCAAGCATTGTGGACCTGAAGACCTCATTCTCGAAGTTGTGCTTACCCACTTCTATAGTATAAGATTGTCATATTAGGTATAAGATCTGAGAATTCTTTTACTCGTGCAACCACCACAGGTAACTAATAACCATACTATACATGCTAAGTACTGGTAGCCTTAAAAGCGGACAAATGCTTTAACACTACTAGCGGACAAATGCTTTACTGATTATGGGTTGATTTTGTTGCCTTTTACGAGAGGCCTTCCGGCTCTAACTAAAGTATTTGTTTTTAGTTCCTTTACTCCTTGCGCAAAGCATCTACGCTTTCCATCAGATGTGTCAGTTGCTTCTGTGCCAGCTCGAGGCCACATAAAATAGTAAAATGGCATTATTTTTTCTTGTAAAATTTTGACTACTGAATAACAAATGAATGTACAGTAAGAACATGTAAAAATACTTTGTGCTTGAGGGACTCCTATCAGGTACACTATTTCCTTACGTAAGGCTACGTTCACACGGAGTCAAGTTTTGCCGAATCGGATTTTAACCGTATACGGCAGAACTAAATGCTCTGTTCACGTGGCATTCAGTTTTGCCTTTCTGTAAAAAAACCGAATGGTTTGTTACTGTGTGAATATGCAATTCGGTTTTTTGCAGGAAAACATTCAGTCTGTCACTACCATTTGGAAGTCTACCATCGCCGCAGCGCGTGTGCGCCCACTAGCTAACTTACCGTACTTGGTTTTTTGCGACTTTCAGTAAAAATTTAATCTGCGCTCGTGTGAACGTATGTATTAAAATGCTATCGCCGCTGAACCGTATTCATTATTTTGACGTATGACCGAATCAGATTGTAGTCGCAAAGTCGGATGTTAAGTTTTGCCCGTTTTAGCTATTTGCCGGATCTTAAAACCGAATCCACGTGGAAACTCATACCTATAAATTACATTGTGCCTATAAACCATACCCTGCAAAAATCAGGTCGTGATTAGCAAGGTCATTGCGAAGTGTGCTCAACGTACGATAATCTGTACCTTGTCCAACGATTTATATTACTTTTGACAGGTTGGTCATTGATCAATTCGTGATTCCCTAAAGCATTATTTTCATCCGTGCAGGAACGGAGAAAGAATACAATTTTCTGCGGCCGGGCGGTCTGTCGTAAGAGGCGACTAAACAACCCACATCAGTGGTGGTATTTGCTCGACTGGATGGCGACCACCCCTGGTCTAGAGTATGCCGCCATAACAACCTTGTGTTGTATTCGGCAGCAGTGACCAGGTTCCAGTCTCCTTTAAGAGAGCAGCAGCGCATTTATACCACCTTTGGTGTTGCAAATGTCCATAGGCGACGGTAACCACTTTCCATCAAGTGGGCCGTCTGCCTGTCTGCTGAACTCCTGCAATAAAAAAATAAAAATATCAGATCCGGTTTAAAAATTGATGTCTCCGTGTGAATGTAACGTTAGGCGATCGACTTTAGAGAGTCACTTAGCGATATTGACAAGTGTCGAAATATACAAGTAGTTGTAAGATCAACTTGACCAAACCAACTAACGAACAAACTATGCAAGTCAAATAATAGCGAAGGAAATCACCGAGAACCGCTGACATATCTAAAATTATTTTTAAATACAGCATTTCTAAATGAACGCAGCGTTAGCCACGTAAAAGAAGTTCGTTTCAATAATGTTAATTTAAGATATTGTTGCATGCCGTGAAAGATAAACGCACAGCTACCTGTCGTAAGCGCAGTTTATTGTCTTCCCGCATTTAGGAATTCTTTTATGTTTAGAATTTGTAATTAAGAAAAACATGCTATTATTTTCCTAGTTGTTTTACGACCATCATTAGCGTCGAAGTAATCCTTATTGTTATTGTTTTCGACTTGTTGGCCGTTCGCAGGAATAGATAACCAGGTGTGGAAATTACTATTTCTCGAAACTTAGTGCGCGCTGCCAATTTTTTTTGTACTGTGTTGTTATTAATAGACATTGCCCGAATAGAGGGGTGGGCAGTCAAGCGACGACTACGAGGCGAGCAAGACGTTTTGTAGTACTCTCGATTAGCGATACAGACGACGGACTTTGCGCGTGTCGAATTATATGAAATCGTGCAGTGTAAACTGGTTGCATCCAGTTTTATTTGTATTTGTTTTATTTATTCGAGTCCTGTAGCTCGTAACAATATCATTATCAATGATAATAATAAGGAAATCAAATTATTATCCGGGAATAAATATGTGTTTTATTAAATTAAAAAACATAACAACAATATATCCATAAATTAAATCACGAAGAAACCTCAGTATATCATCATGTGGTTGGCAGCGGTTTGCAAGTTTAAAGCCAAAAGCCAAAACATGCGAAAAATCAAACGCAGCTCCGCTCCCCGTGATGTATGTGTGCGGCTTATTATTTCTGGCCATTAAAATTACAAATGGCTGTATTTTTTGTGTGCACTGCTGATTTTTGGCAGGATGCCGATTGGTGTTGCTATACGCATCAAGTGAAATTTACCGAAAAGTGAATACATTACTATCATCTGGAATTATAATAAAATAGTAAAATGTATTAAAATATACACATATGTGTGTGTATACACATTTTTTATTATTATTAAGAAAATTCCGTATTAAAATAAAGTTAATTTGTGATCATTTACTATGCAGGAAATTGTACATCGACAATTTTGCGCCCTATTACGCCCTTATAAAGATCACTAGACCTCATAAGATGTCATTTTAAATATTTGTTGGGTGACTGAGACTCTGGGAATACGGAAGAAAAAGATATATAGTGTCGAATACAAATAGTTGTGAAAAGGTCAAAAAAAAAACAGAAAGATTCTATTTATTTATAATTTCAATACTCAGTAGTGAAATACTCTCATTATTATACTTTTTCTTCTTCAGCCAGTCTCTGTCCTCTGTTGGAGGTAGGCCTACTTGGGAGGTCTAGATGCGCCATTGCATCACATGTCCCGGTCTGTCGTCTTCCTCATCACTACACTTATTTCTTTGCAAATATATCAGCTTTACATTATAAAGAAAAATTGGGAGTAATAACATCACATTAGGCTTCTTTTTCACTTTTTATCTGTCAATCGTTCATGTCACTCATTAAACATTACATTGCTCACCTAGTTCTTTGTTTTTATAATTCTCCCCAAAACTGAGCAAAAATTTCATAGTACGGTCACATTTACACCGATTTGTGTCCCGACCATGGGATTTTATTTCACCAACCAGCACTCTGGTCTCATAAATCAATTTTTGCATTTAAGTAATTGAATTTATGAGCTGTTTATTGCATTGGGAAATTGTTGTTAAGCGACTATTATTGTTTTTTACGTTTATTTGAAATGGGGTTGGACATTTTATTAAGGGTTGGTTCCTTTAACCGACTTCAGAAAAAAGGAGGTTCTCAATGCGTCGTGTACATATTTTTTTGACAATTCTTTTTGCGTTGGATTCAGTAAAGCTTTAGAATGGTCCCATATAAATTTTATTGCTATTGAACTTTGAGTTCCGAAGATACATACCTATCGCCACGCCTGTTTCCCATTGAGGCAGGCAGAGACGGTGGACCTCCACCTAGTACGGTCCTGATAAATACTTTTCGCTTCATCAACTTTCACTACACGCTTCGAAGATAAAGCAGAAAATTTCATAAAATAATAATAGTAACATCGCGTAATAAAAATGTGAGCAGTTTTGAGGTATTTAATTTATAATTTTTATGTTTCTGCAGCGATTTTGATAATTCTTTTTGCATTGAAATCAATACAGCTTCAAGATAGTTTCATTTAAAATTCATTGTTACGGAATAGCATATGCGTAAGCCATTCAGACGGGCAAATGTCCTACCACCTGTGCGTTGTTTTGTCGCCTTTTAAGACATGCCGACCAACTGCAGAAATTAGCATTCTTTATTCATTCTTGCGTGGTTAGATTTTCAAAGGGAATAGACAGTTAATCTGCCGAATTTGTATCAAACCGCAAAGCGAGCAAACCGCAAAAACTGGCAGTCAAATTGGAATGCTTCTACCACAATATTGTGTTTAAATCAGTCAGAAAATTTAACGTAATTTCATTGGTATTTAATTAAATACATTATTCGTATTTTGTTACGCTATGTGGTTTATTTAACATGGAAAATATAAGGGAATCTATACCATTGTTGGCAACCCACCCAATTAATGGCGCTTAGTCGACTTATTCAAGATATTTAAAAAAATCTACTTTATGGAGACCTTCAAGGCGATTGAAAGAAGTCTCGCGTGACCAAAGGGCTGGCCTATATTTCGGACAACGGATTAGTGTTGCCATACAACGTGGGAATGCGGCCAGCATTTTGGGAACGCTACCCACCAACAGAGATCTGGAATACATTTTTTACTTGTAAATATGTTTATAATAGTATTTTTTTTTAAATCTAAATATATTCCATTTTGTAGAATGGCTACAAAATAAGAAAAGTTGGATTTTTTAAATGTTTTGTATAAATTTGAATTGAACTCAAATTGAAAAAATTTGTAATTTGAAAGAAATTACTTACACCTTAAGATTATAATTTTTATATTTTGACATGTGACTGTATTTTCGTGACTTTTTCAATATTGACCTCATAGACATTTTATGTAATTTTCTTATAATTCTTCATTGTACACAAAAAGTTACATAAAAATATAGAATAATAGTGATTTACAAGGGCGAGCTTAACCCTAAAAGAGTTTTCTTTCAGCAAACCTATGAGTCTAGCGAAAAGGGAGAAACAAAAGGCAGCGTTGTGTACACTAAAATATTATTACGAGTTGCAGGACTCGAATTAAAATGCCGTTGGAATTATTATAGAATTTATTAGAACTATACAAACACGTATAACACAGGTACAAATATAACTGAATACAACCAGTCCAAACGTAATTCACGATTCAATAACACGCGCAAAGTCCGTCACTAAATAGATTACCGAATGTACTCAAGTCTTGCTTCGCTTGTGGTTATCGCTCGACGGACCCCTCCTCAATCGGCCCATTGCTTTATATTGCATAAATGCAAATATGTCTGCCCGGCAAGCGTCGACGCAATTTCTTAGAAATCGTAACCCGCACACCTGGCTAATGACTGCCATAAAAGATTACAGTATACAATGGGCTGTTTTCTAATCACCAATTTTAAAGTAAACAAAAGAAGACAATCATAAAAGAATTACAATGAGTTCAAATGCCGACAGGTAATAAAATATGTTTTGTTTTTGTCGGAACTTAAGTTGTAACAATATTATAGATAATGAAATACAGCATTTCGTTTATTAAAAAAAAAAGATCTCCACCAGCATTGGGGCCTAGAGTCCAAACTACCGGTGACTAAGGCTCTAGAGACAGGAACCTCCTCACAATAGAATTGTTATACAGTAGAACCTCTCTAAGTCGAACGTGAAGGGAGACGCCAAAAAATTCGAGTTGTAAAGGTTGTAAAATCAAATATTGCCATGTTCGAGATACAGATGTCCAATTTATTTTTTCGAGTTATAAAAGAGAAAATAAGTACTGAAGTTGCTTATAGGGAATAACTAATTATTTCGACTTATAGAGGGTTCAGATTTCGAGCAATGGATGTTTTGGGGTTTGTGGGGAAGGGAACACAATTTTTTCGAGTTTGGTTTGGTTCTACTGTATTTTGTTTTGAGTATTATTTTGATGTTGTCGTTGAAATATACTAACAAACGTGTAGTTACGAACAGGAGCGAAATTTCTCTGGCACTACTACCAGTATGGAATAAAAGTAAACACTAGTATTTACGGTATGAAATATTAAACACAGTGTTTATAGTTGGAAAAGGTAGCAAGCCGTAATTACTCATGATGTGTATTTACCTGCACTCAAAGGCTTTTTTGCTTACAATATGAATGCATCGTACACATTTGGTTTCATTTTGTGAAACGAATTGAGTCGATTCATGGAATGAAATATAAGTTTCTGTGTACTATTTATGAATTAAAGACTAATAATAAATAAATTAAACTATACTATAAATAAAGCTATACTTACAAAATAACATAAATCTATAAATAAAAAATTGACTCCAAATCGCTGGCGGTGGGGAGCGTGCCCAAAATACTGGCCGCATTTCCGCGTTGGATGGCAACGCTAATTCGTTGCCCTGGGTGCAAGCCAGCCTTTTGGTCACGCGAGACCTCAATTAGACGCGTTGAGAGGTCTCGATAGAGGTGATGAGCTCCAGGCCCCCACGGCCCTAAGGTCTCGACCCCGAAAGCCACAAATACGTACCCACTACCAATGGATACATATTTTCGGCATTTCAGGGCCTCCTGGTGTACAGCAGCAGCCCCGGCTGTCACGTCTGTCTCTGAAAGATGGGACGCCGCCAAAGTATCGACACAAGTTGCGTTCCATACTAGGGGGCGTCCCATCTTCCATGGCACCAACGACATCCCGTCTGGTCTCTTACCATCGTCGCGGCACAGCCCATTTGGTTCAAGAACAGCTGGTGCCCCGGCGGTGACAAGAGACCGACGGATAATATCATTAAGTGTAGCATGCCGTGACATTCTGCCAGCGCTCCTTGCGCATGACAAGCCATGGTGGCCTAACTTATGAACTCTATCTCCGCACCGACAGCGATGTGGCACCACAACACCAGCCCCCAGACAAATGCAGGCAGCAATCCTGAATGTAGTGACATCCAAGGGAGTGCCTAGATTCGCCGAGGGCAGAGCTTGGAGCCACAAACCAGACTCCCATTTAGAGACAGCTAAAAGACGGGCTCGGTCAGTTTCGCCAATATAGGAATACAAAAGAATATGATAATAAATTTATGAATATTACATTATTTTCAATTACGATTTCTTTCATCTCTTTAACCCTTTAAACTTTTAAAATTGTCTCGATTTTTAATATGCTTTTGGTAGCTTCACACACGCATTTATTAGCTTTTTAGTAAATAAATTAGGTAGACCGAGCCCAGAGCTCTCAGAGTGAAGTTAATAGGAAGTCGATTTTGGAATAGGAAGGGTCTAAACAAATTTCCTTTAGAGGCTTACTTATTTCATTTTTTATATATATTGTTACAAGTTGGGCCACCAGCATACCTATTCACATACCGACAAAGAATTGCTGCGCACCTTGTGTATTACCCTCCCGTATTCGGAGTTCTTTTTATTACTGCGCATTTAAAATTTGCAATTAGACAATAGCCTATTGTTATTGTTTTCAACTTTGTTGGCCGTTCGCAGGAATAGATAACCAGGTGTACAAATTACTAGTTCTCGGAAACTCAGTGCGCGCGGGCGATGTTATTTGTACTGAATAGTTAGTATAAAACAATGCCCGAATTGAGGGGTGGGGCAGTCAAGCGACGACTACGAGACGAGTAAGACGTTTGTAGTACTCTCGATTAGCGATATAGACGACGGACTTTGCGCGTGTCGAATTACATTGAATCGTGCAGCGTGAACTGGTTGCATCCAGTTTTATTTGTATTTGTTTTATACGTGTTTGTACAGTTCTAATAATTTCTATAGTAATTGCAACGGCATTTTTAATTTGAGTCCTGTAGCTCGTAACAATATTATATCTGTAAGGGATCAATTGTGCAAAGGAGAATGAAAACAAGGTTTTTGAAGGTTTGAAAGATAGCCGTTGAGTGCTTTGAGAGAATCGAATGCAGGGCACGTATAGCACGGTCGGTAGTCGCAGGCAACTGGTTCGAGCCGATCCCGAGTGAAGTTTGTGTGCATTCACTTACTCTCTAGGCAATTAATTTGCTAATATTTATTAACAAAACACACAGATAAATATAGACATTTTATATTATATTTAATTTTACAATATCGTTATAATATATTAAAGCTTTGAAACACGAAGTTTGAAGAATTAACGAAAAACTTCATAACACTTCCAACTCTGTCTGTATGAGCAATGAGCATATTGTTTAAATTATTAAATATAATGTATTCTATCTCATTGTCTCGCAGGCTTAGTTCTATAGATTTGCGTGTCTATTTCTTTTATTGTCGCTTTATCGTTTCATCGAGTTTCAAATCACAACCATGATAAAGAAGTTTCACTTCAAAAAGCAACAATTTTGTAAAGTATAGTATTTTTTTTTATGTTTTACTTGGCACCGACTTCAAGATGTAGAAAGAAGTCGGTTAGATACTTAATTTTTTTTATTGGAACAGCAAACAGCTACGTTTTTAATATTAAATACAAAATTACAACTCAAAATATTATTACGAGCTACAGGACTCGAATTAAAAATGCCGTTAGAACTACTATAGAATATATTAGAACTGTACAAACACGTATAAAACAAATACAAATAAAACTGGATGCAACCAGTTCACACTGCACGATTCAATGCAATTCGACACGCGCAATGTCCGTCGTCTATATCACTAATCGAGAGTACTACAAACGTCTTACTCGTCTCGTAGTCGTCGCTTGACTGCCCGCCCCTCCATTCGGGCATCGTCTTATACTAACTACACAGTACAAAAAACATTGATCGCGCACACTGAGTTTCTAAGAAATATTAATTTGCACACCTGCGAACGTCCATAAAGTCGAAAACAATAATAATAAGGATTTGTTCGACGCTAATGGTTGTTATAAAACAAGTAAAAAGACAATAGCATGTTTTTCTTAATTGCAAATTCAAAACACAAAGAACTTCCTAATCCGGGAGGACAATAAGCTGCACTACAATAGGCAGCTGTGCGGCTTATCTTTGACGGCATGTAACAATATAATCGCTAGGCTTAATATTAAATATATATTTATAGAAGGAAGGAAAAGAAAGTTAGTAAAAAAGAAGAGAAAGGAGAAAATAGAAATGGAATTATGATAATCACTGAGTTAGTGTTTTGTGAAGCAGAAATTTGAATTTGGAAGGTAAGTTGACAAATATGTCTATATGTTCAAACAGTTTATTATAAATAAAAAATAAATAAATCGGCGGACAAACACACACACTGTATATCCCCAAATTAAGCAAGTTACGCTTGTGTTATGGGTAATATACAACGGACCATTCTGGGGCCGATCCCAGACACCCAGACCATAGTAAATAACGGAGAAAATACGTTTCCGAAATTTACTATACCAGGAATTGAACCCGGAGCTTCTGCGTTGCAGTGAGGTAAGCCGCCCAAGGCTTAGCCCGCTCAACCACAGAGGCCGTCAATTATGGGTGTCGACCATACGTGTGAGAGGAGAACGAGGGCCAGAGTTTGTGCGGCAGATACTTACAGCAAACAGTCTACCTATGCGTACCTCTCTCCTGTTTTTTGTTGTCGGTTTTGTATTTCTGTATTTTTTTATTTATTTCTGAAGCACAGCAGACAGGTTAACGGGCCAACTATGATGGAAAGTGGTTACCGTCGCCTATGGACATTAGCAATACCAGAGGTGCTGCCAATGTGCTGTCGGCCTTGAAGGAGAAACTGGAACCTGGCCACTGATGCCCAGTGAACACGACTCAAACTTGTTATGGCGGCATACTATGACTAGGGGTGGTAGCCATCCAGTCGGGCAAAGGACCTACCACCTGGCTGTGGAATGTTTTGTCGCCTCTTACGACAGGCCGCCCCAACGCAGAAAATTGTATTCTTTCTCCGTTCCTGCACGGAGGAACAAATTCAGGAGCCATGATCACGGAAGACAGATTGTCAAGTTCCGTGACTAGTGGTCATGGCTACTGAAAAGTGGCCGGAACGTCGAAATAAAAATAATGTAGTTTTAATTTTCTTGACTTATAATATTTTAATATTTTCTGAAGTTTTCGCGACCAGTATACATAATAAAGCTACGTTTTAACAGTTTTAAGCGCGGTAATTTATGTGATTTTATTATTCCGACGTTTCGACCACTTTTCAGTAGCAATGATCACTGAAGACAAAGATGTCAAGTGTCAATAAGTATTGTTAAAGTTTTTGTTTAGATTAGGCTCCTATAGAGTAAATAATAATCTAAATAAAATTAAAATGAACAAGTTGGCGGTACGCTAAATAAAACTTTAACAATACAAAAACACTTCACATCTTTGTCTTCAGTGATCGCGGCTACTGAAAAGTGGCCGAAACGTCGGAATAATAAAAATTAAATAATTTACCGCACTGAAAACAGTTAAAACGAAGCTTTATTATATACTATTTTAGTTTAATAATAATGTATTTTTTATAACAATTTTCGTATCAAGAAAACAACGTGTAATTACTAACAGAACCTATTAATTTGATCGTCTTTATCTGTCATTAAATAAAAAAAGGACACAGGTCATAGGAACTCATTAATTACAAAATAATTATAGTTCTGATAAATGCCTATGGGGACATTTTCATATTTTATAGGATATATTTTTTATGGCATCGATGCCTAAAGTGAAGTCAGGCTAGTGCATGTCTATTAAGTTTCTTCCATAGCAGACTTATAGTAGCTTCTGAGAGAAATGACTATAATATACTAGTGGTTGCCTAGTGGTCGAAATTCGACCATAATTAATTCAAGTTATAAGTTTAAACATTATTAAGGTTCTATTGTGAAAGACTATACTTCTATAATTACAGATTTCGAAATTTCGCGAAATTTCATACTCCTCCGTCCGCGCAATTTTCGTAAAAAGGGGCACAAAAGTTTTTGTTTCATTTTTGCTTCACGTATTAATATATAGATAAAGACATGAAGGAAAAACAGACAGAATGGAAATGACGAAAGCATATTTCCTTTTTACTGAAATGACTCAGGAATCATAAAGGCAAGAACTTTGACTTGGTAGAGTCATGCTGGAATTATTATCTTGATGAGCTCTTATAGAATGTTGGCGTGAAACGATTAGCCTTGCTCTGATTGTGATTCGTATGACAAGTGTTTTTTAATGAGTTACCTGATGGAAAGTGGTTACCATCGCCTATGGACATTTGCAAGACAAAATGCGTTACAAATGTGCTGCCGCTCTCTAAAGCGAGACTGGGATCTGGTCACTAAAGCCGGAACACAACTCAAGGTTCTTATGGCGACATACTCTTGACCAGGGGTGGTAGCCCTCCAGACGGGCAAATGCCCTACCTGGCTGTGGGTTGTATTGTCGCCTCTTGCGACAGGCCGCCCCAACGCAGGAAATTGTATTCTTTCTCCGTTCCTGCACAGATAAGGATCTTCATCTTCATTCAATCTTCTCTTATCTCATCCCTTGCAATCTATCCTTAAGGCTGGCGAGGGTTTGGCTTCGCCTCTGGTGTTGCAAATGTCTATAAGCGAAAGCAACCACTTACCATGAGGTTGGCCGATTATCTACTTGCCAGCTTCGCAATAAAACCACCTGAAGACTATTATAGATTTATTTATTTATATTAATTAATTAACAAAAACATTTGTGTCTGAATATAAATACATAGTCATAATTATCACTATGAAATTTTCAAATTTACAATAAATATTGTTACAAATTGGGCCAAATACAAGGGATGCACATCTGCCTGCCATAAAACCTGGTTCTTTTGTTTAGACAATAGCCTATTGTTATTGTACTTGTTTACGGCCATTAGCAGACATACTCCTGCAGGTGTCCAGAATTATGTTTTCTGGGAATAGCGTCGATGGTGGCGCAAGTGTGATTCCTGGAAATCATTGTTTACACGGTCCTAAGTTAGTATAAAACAATGCCCAAATGGAGGGGTGGGCGAGTCAAGCGACGACTACGATACAAGTAAGACGTGTGTAGTACTCTCGATTAGCGATATAGTGACGGACAAACGCTTGTTGATTTGCATTGAATCGTGCAGTGTGAACTGGTTGCATCCAGTTTTATTTGTACCTGTTTTTATAAGTGTTCGTACAGTTCTAACAAACCCTAAACTAAGGAAAATATTAAGTAATAGTATGTATGATGAAATGATTATGCCCAATGGCATACTCAGTCCATCCTATTTCGGCCTCAAAACAAATCCAGTATGTTTCGTTTTGAATAGAAAAGCTTTTGTAAGCCAACATATACACAAAAACACAGTGCTGCCAACTGAAAAAGTTTTTAAAGTAATTTACGTATAGCTCGCGTGACGACCATCATTTCAGTGCTAAATAATAAATTAGCGCGGGCATAAAGCGTTGTATGAATCGCCAGTTGTGGTTGTATTACACCATCAACCCTATATCAGTTTTGTATCAGACTTTGGTCCAACTTAAAATATATATTGTATTATATATTTATCACGATATTTTATTTTAATATTTTTTATCGATTTCTTATCAATCTGGAATTTTAAATGAATATTTATAAATTCTTTATCAAACTTACAGCCATCTTTATATAATAATAGATAGATAGATAACACTTTATTGTACACCATTACAGAAAATCTTATAGCCTAAAAATATTCTAAATGTGCACAATGGGCGGTCTTATCGCTAAGAAGCGATCTCTTCCAGACAACCCGTGACAGGAATAAAACAGATTATATTGGTCAAAGGTGATATATATAAATATTAGAGGATAAGCAGTTACTTACATATATTCTATTCATTTATAAACATATAAGTATGTAAAATATTATATAAGTAAAATTATACTTAATAGACATATATAAATACACCTATTATATTATAAATATTAGAGTGACTTTGGATTATGCATATACTATTTAATGTGGTTTCTTTGTTATATCTTCAACGAATATGTCGAAGATATAACAATGATCATTATCATGAAACATGGTATGTATTTGCATAATTTTGGCAATTGCGACGTGCATAATATTTTATCCCAAAACAAGTAAAATTTCAAGTAAAAAATAAATCCAAAGGATACGCAAACGAAGTTGTACGGAAAACCAAGTTTAAATGATACTGAAATTATTTATCTTATGTATTGAATGAATAATATACAAATGTGAATACTAGTTTCTTAATTTATGATAGTAAGTTTTCTCCTAATAGTAAAGGATGAGTATAAAAAAATCATACAAATATCTTCATCAGAACTGTATAATTATGGATTCAAAACAAATTTCGAGAATATTTTAGTATGAAGTTTTGGGGCTATCATGTAATCTTTCTATCTTTTGTTAAGTACATAAATTCATTAATATTGTTACGAGCTACAGGACTCGAATTAAAAATGCCGTTGGAACAACTATAGAATTTATTGGAACTGTACAAACACGTATAAAACAAATACAAATAAAACTGGATGCAACCAGTTCACACTGCACGATTCAATATAATTCGAACGCGCAAAGTCCGTCGTCTGTATCGTTAATCGGGAGTACTAGAGAACGTCTTACTCGTTTCGTAGTCGTCGCTTGACTGCCCCCGCGCCTCCATACGGGCATCGTCTTATACTAACTACACAGTACAAAGAAATTGGAGGCGCACACAGAGTTTCTAAGAAATATTAATTTGCACACCTGCGAACGTACACAAAGTCGAAAACAATAACAATAGGGATTAGTTCGACGCCAATGATGGTTATAAAACAATTAGAAAAACAATAGCATGTTACAAATTCAAAACACAAAGGAATTCAATAATCCGGGAAGGACAATAAAGTGCGCTTATCTTTGACGGCATGTAAAAATATAAACCATACATCTGATTTTGATAAAAATTAATTTCACGCTCTAATTACTTACTTACTTAATTAATTGATCTTGTAATTTAAACTTTAATATCGATTAACATTCCCACAGACATGATTTTGAAGTAATATTGATAGTATAACCATCCTTTATGAATCGTCAGTTATATGCAAACACATGAAAGGTCCGTATTTCGTGTAAAAAGTGCAAAAAACTAAGGGAAAGCAAAAGGTTTTATGAACTTTTATGTGAATTTCGCGCGACGTCCGCGGGTTAGCGCATGTTTTGGATAGGGCTGCGACGACGTACGAGCGACGTTTAATCCAAGATAGTGTTGGGAAATATGAAAATTAATTAAAATGTAATTTAATTAAAATTCAATTTAATTAAAATGTAATTTAATTTATGTTTCTATCGGGATTCACACACTGGTAATTTCCAGTTTTAGGCTTTCTCACGATGTTTTCTTTTATCCTATTGCAACAATAAGCATTTATTATTTATTTAGGTTTATGGCTTGGCAGCTAAGCCTTTAAGCCGGCTCTTAGATTATAATGTAGTTTCTTCATTTTCTTAAGCGTATGTGTAGCACAGCTGAACTGTAGGTTATCAGCTGGTGCCATTCAACGGAGTTATTGTGACAACTCAAAAGGCCACATTTGAATATACAGTTCACATTTCTCATAAAACACATAATTACTACTCAAAAACTATCAATATCCTGCAACTATTGTTCATTTTAGAGTAATTTTACACATTTTTAGAAAATAAAACTGCACAACACAACATCTACTTTTAGTTCCCGCCAAAAACTCCCAACAATAAGCATAAAAGACAGTAATGCTTAGTGATGTGCTCTGTACTACAATTCGAACCTACGTCACTTGACAAATACGCGGGTGCTTTAGCCACGGAGCCTTCTAATATACAATAATAGCTACAAAATAGGAACTTGAATTCGTTAAAATATTTTTTAAATTAATTTTGTCGATATATCTGCTCAAACTAATGATTAATTCCTCTCTAATACTCGATACACATATTTAAAAATCAAAGACAGACTCACTCGCTCACACACACACACACACACACACACACACACACACACACACACACACACACACACACACACACATACGCACACACACACACACACACACAACGCGCAAACATATATTGTAAACATATTTTTTCATGTAATAGATTTCCTTGTAATAGTTTAAATTTCTGATAGCAGTTGCTTATCATAACGTGAAGAGTGGAATTTTCTGACACAGGTATGTCATACTTACAAGAAGATTCCCACCATCAATGTATCTAAAGTTAAGGCAGAAACTTCCATAAAGAATTATTACTATTATTTATTATTAAACTAATATATCTTATACTAATATATAAAGCTGAAGAGTTTGTTTGTTTGAACGCAATAATCTCAGGAACTACTGGTCTGATTTGAAAAATTCTTTCAATAATAGATAGCCCATGTATCGAGAAAGGCTATAGGCTATCACGCTAAGACCAATAAGAGCGGAGCACCAATGAAGAATGTTTCAAAATCAACGACGTCGCGGGCACAGCTAGTAATATTTAGAAACATACCGACCAATAGAAATAATGCAAACAACACGTAACTATTATGCCACGTTTACTACTCACACAAACTCTCCACTTTATTCATAGATAGATGACATAGTCATAAAAAAAATTATTGCTGGAATACAGCAGGCAGGCTGACAGCTTATAATAGCAGCCCATAAATCTCTCCACTGCTGGGCTCGGGCCTCCCACTATAGGGGAACGGACAGTATATCCGCCACGCTTGTCCAAGGCTTGGCAGGTTTGACATATCGGTTATCTCGATGTGCAGGTTGCATCACGATGCTTTCCTTCACCGTTGTTAGCACGCGGTAATAGTAACAATATGCACATTAGGTCAGAAAACTGCCTAAGTGGTGCATGCGTTCCGGCCAGGATCGAACCCGCGCCCTTTGAGTTTCATTACGCTACTACGACTTTTTTAGGCTGACAGCTTACCTGATGGAAATTGGTTACCATCACCTATGAACTTTTGCAACTACATAGCACGCTATATTAAAGTAAAAGATAATTCAATTTATAGGTTCCTAAAGTATAAATTAAAAAGAACACTTTTTTAATGTTGTAAATGAGTATTTAGCCTTTGTTTTGTTTTCCATATAGAGTCTTATTAATTATTTTATTGCTTGAAGCGCACAAACAAGCAGACAGCCTACTTCGTGGAAACTGATTACTGTCGCCTATGTACGTTAGCAACATTGTGGGCAGTGCCAACGCGTTGCTAGCCTGTCGTCGTCATCCTAGCGTTAAGTCCCGGTTGCCTTCGACGCGCCTGCCTCGAAGCCCGAGGTCCACTTTCAACTTTTTCTTCTCCACTTCGCGTGGTCTTCGGCATCCCTAATTCTGAGACCATTTATACGCATGTCATACTTTACGACGTCAAGCCAGCATTTCTTGAGCGTACCCCTTCGACCGGGACCTGGCGGTGGCAGCATGGCTAGAGATTTGTTCCCAGCGTAACTAACTGGTTTCCGTAAACCGTGGCCGCACCAACGTAAGCAACACTCTTGGAGTTTATCCGTAACATGGCTGATGCGGATGCGAGAGTTCCTAACGCAATCCTTCCACGTGACTCCATACAGCGGAGTCACGTATTTCTCCGTGCAGGAACGGAGAAATAATAGAAATTCCTGCGGCCGGGCGGCCTGTCGTAAGAGGTGACAAAACAACCCACAGCCAACTAGGGCATTTGCCCGACTGGATGGCTACCACCCCTGGTCTAGAGTATGCCGCCATAACAACATTGAGCTGTGTTCTGGTATCAGTGGCCAGATTTCAGATTCTCCTTCAAGGCCGGCAGCACATTGGCAGCACTTCTGGTATTGCTAATGTCCATAGGCGACGATAACCACTTTCCATCACAGTTGGGCCGTAAGCCTGTCTGCTGTGCTTCAGCAATAAAAATAATTTAAAAAAACATACTCACCGCAGCATATTCATCCCTATGACACGCAGCTCACAAAGCAACAAGCAACGCGTTGCTAGTTTATAGGGCAAAAGGGCAAAATAATAGGGGTTTGCTTTACGCTGTAAGGAAATCAGGGTCGATAAGTTATCCGCCTGTACGGGCTAGCAACAGCCGTACATTGCTATGTCAGCAGTTTATGCCGACACGTGCATTTTAACATATCTTTTAAGGATGCAACAGCAGTTATTGACAGCTTTTTCTAGTTTTATATTTATTTATGTAAGTGTATTTTATAATATTTTATTTATATATATCATATTAGTATAATTTTTATATTTTATTGATGCATGCATATTACATATTGTTACATACCGTCAAAGATAAGTCGCACAGCCTATTGTAAGCGCAGCTTATTGTCCTCCCGGATTAGGGAGTCCTTTGTGTTTTGAATTTGTAACATGCTATTGTTTTTCTACTTGTTTTATAACCATCATTGGGGTCGAAATAATCCCTATTGTTATTGTTTTCGACTTTGTGGACGTTCGCAGGTGTGCAAATTAATATTCTTTGTACTGTGTAGTATAAGACGATGCCCGAATGGAGGGGCGGAGGCAGTCAAGCGACGACTACGAAGCGAGTAAGACGTTGTCTAGTACTCTCGATTAGCGATATAAACGACGGACTTTGCGCGTTCGAATTGTATTGAATCGTGCAGTGTGAACTGGTTGCATCCAGTTTTGTTTGTATTTGTTTTATAAGTGTTTGTACAGTTCTAATGAATTCTATAGTATTTCCAACGGCATTTTTAATTCAAGTCCTGTAGCTCGTAAAAATATATACATATATTGTGGATATATAAATTTATAAGATACTGATTTGGTAGTGAGAATAATGCAACATACCTCTGTATTAACCTCTGTATAACAAAGGTTGTCTGGAAGAAATCGCCAATAGCGATAAGACCGCCCATTGTATTGTAAAATTTTATTTCTATTAACTGTATCTTTTAAAACACAATAAAGCATATTCATTCATTCATTCGCATCAGTACCCGTTTAGCACCGTACTCGGTCAGTCGGCAAAATAGCCTCTAATCCTAGCACAATCATTTCATTAGCATAACTTTAGCAATAAACAATTTAGATCTAGCAACTCTACCATTAAGATCCTATGTAGGAAATCCCCTACACAGCCTGTTGTATTCTCCGACAAAAAGTTTTTATTCATTTGGTGCGGCATAATACTGGCCACCAAACACACTAAATGTTTAAATTTAGAACATAGATGTTCTTTTGTTTGTATCTGTTTTTTCCCCCCATTATTATTAAAATCGTCATTATGTCACGCTCGCCCAGTTTTCTTTTATAATTAAAATAATAACAGTCCACAAGAAATTAATATTTTTAAGAAGAGTTTAAGACGGGCATTACTTGCGTCAAGTTTAGTTTTTTCCCAAAATATCAACGCAAACCAGTTCCGTATTACTGAACTTAAAATTTTAATAGCCTCAAAAACATAATGAAAATTATTATTCCAGCAAAATTAAAAGCGGTAAGATTGCGTGTATCAATCACAACCACACGAAATATTTGCATAGATATCATTTGGTCGCGGTACAGTGGGTTTTTTGTACGAAATTTTCAACCAAACACAATCACGGACAAAAGCCATTAATTAAGTGAAAAAAACCATGAGACCAGGTTTTTTAAAGTATTTTCCGTAAGTACCAAGTACTTCCTACTAAAGCATATACGAAGGGTGAAAATCTGTTGGTTTGAAGATACGTTTTCAAAATGTGTCACAACAGTTTCAAGTTTCAAATGATCCAAAAAAGTATTATTAAGAAACTACGTACCATATGAGATAAATATGGAACGGAGAGAGTACATTAATTGCTGCGTCCTGTTATAAGAGGCGAAAAAACAACCCATAGCAAAGTGGAAGGGCATTTGCCTGTCTGGATGGCTACCACCACTGGTGTAGAGTATGACCTAACTTTCAGTGGTGTTCGGCAACAGTGGCCAGGTTCCAGTCCCCCTTTGAGGCAGATAGCACGTTTATAGCACCGCTGATGTTATACAGGTGTTGCCTGTGGACATTTGTTACACTTTTGCTGTTATAAATATATTTGCTGTGGATATTTGTTTAATACCTTTGGTGTTAATAAGACTACGTTTTAACGGTTTTAAGCGCGGTAATTTATTTGATTTTTGTTATTCCGACGTTTCAGACACTTTTCGGTGGCCGTGATCACGGCAGACAAAGATGTCAAGTGTCAACGAGTACTGTTAAAGTTTTATTTAGCCTACTACCAACTTGTTCATTTTAATTATTTAGTTTTAATTTTGTTTATGGTTATTGTTTACTCTATGGGAGCCTAATCTAATTTACCACCGCTTCGCAACATGTTATGGCTTGAAAAGAAGAAGCGGCGCAAGAAACTCTTCAGCAAACATGCCTAGCTCCAATAATTTTAAATAATATTAAAACGGGTGGGAGAAAAAATAAAAAGAAATTATCAATCAAGTTGGTTTGTGTTCCGGTGCACGCAGAAAGAGCTCACAGTGTCCTGAGGTCTGGCAGTTGGTTTTTGCTGGGTTTGGGTCTTGATAGTTTTGATGATCGGATCTCAAACAGGTGGTACTGGTGGTACCTTTGGTGTAATAAATTTGTTGCCTCTGGACATTTGTAATACTGCTGGTGTTTTATAAATGTGTTGCCTATGGACATTTATAACACCGTCGGTGTTGTAAATGTGTATAGTGTATAGGCGACGGTAACCACTTTCCATTAGGTGAATCGTATGGTAATGGATGAATAAAAAAAGAAGAGTATCTAGATACTTCAACTGGAAACAAAGTCCTTTATATTTCCTTCTGTAAGAAACAGAGACATTTGCGGGGCATCATCTGATGAAAGCAGCATGGAAAATACTCAAATATGATGAATTAATATTTATAAGCAATTGAGTTACAAGTAAATATTGTCGAGGCAATTCTACCTTTACCGCCCACTCGTCAGCTGAATTGCCATCTTAATCATCTCATTAGACGGCTCCTTTGATATTCCCGTACTGAGGAACCAATTTCATAGTACCATAAATAAATTATTTTGATTGTTCTTAATGAAACCTTTCATATTTGAAATCCATACTAATATTATAAAGCAACGAACGCGCGCAACTTTGTCTGTGTTTTGAAACTTCGCAAAATGAATACAATCGTCAATGATTGTACAATGCCCACCTACGGGTCGCGAAACCGGCGATGACGTGTGGTATTCTTCTCGCCCTGCGCCCTGCCTGAACTATTCGCTACCATTCACCATAGCATGATTCCGACCCAGAGTCAGGACTAGCTAGTTTTATGTCACAGAATAAGCGCTGAAAAATTTTCTTCGCATACATAGCAACACTGATAACAATGGTTGGTTATTATTTATAGCTTGTTTCCTCTTATTAGATAAATTTTTGGAATTTGTTTTAATTAATGCGCAATTGTCTAATTTGAGATGTGGTTTAAGTTGTCTAATACATTTAAACATCATTAAATAGTGTAATTCATTACAAAAATCCTATTTGAAATGTATGAATTCGTGCAGGAACGGTGAAAGAATACAATTTCCTGTTTTGGGGCGGCCTGTCATAAGAGGCGACCAAAGAACCCACAGCCAGTTGATAGGGCATTTGCCCGTCTGGAGGGTTACCACTCCTGGTCTAGAGTATGTCGCCATAACAACCTTGAGCTGTGTTCCGGCATTAGTGGACAAGATCCAATGTCCCTTTAGAGAGCGGCAACGCATTGGTAGCACCTTTGGTGTTACAAATATCCTTAGGCGATGGTAACCGCTTCCCATCAAGTGGGCCGTCTGTTTGTCTTTTTTTTTTAATTTTTTTATTGCTGTAGTTCAGCAGACAGGCAGACGGCCCACTTTATGGAAAGCGTAACTATCGCTTATGGACATTTGCAACACCAAAGGTGCTACAAATGCGCTGCTGCTCTCTTAAGGGAGACCGGAACCTGGTCACTAATGCCGGAATACAACTCAAGGTTGTTATGGCGACATACTTTAGACCAGGGGTGGTAGCCATCCAATCGGGGAAATGCCCTACCACCTGGCTGTGGGTTATTTTGTCGCCTTTTACGACAGGCCGCCCCAAAACAGGAAATTGTATTCTTTCTCCGTTCCTGCACGGATCAAGTCTGTCTGCTGAACTCAAGCAATAAAAAAATAATAATTATATAACAATATTAGGAATTACCATACACAATAGAAAGAAAGAGAAGAAAGTCTTGGTAGTGTAATGGCTTGCGTAAGTGTTTAAAACTCTAAGAAAGAAAGAAAGAATTTATTTGCTAGGAAAGCGACAATACAACGATGTAGAAATAATTTATACATACATTTTTATGATTAAATTCGATATGTTGTACACCGCATTTCCTACAAATGAAGTCGGCAAAGGGCGTGAGTTCGAATCCAGGCCGGAACGCATGCACCACTTGCTAACAAAAGTGAAGGAAACATCGCGATGAAACCTGCACATCGAGATAACCGATGTGTCAAACTTGCCAAGCCGCCTTGGACAAGCGTGGCGGGTATACTGTCCGTTCCTCCCTATAGTGGGAGGCCTGTTATTATTTTGTTACAACTTAGGCTTCAACAAAGGCAAATTCTACGTACAGTCTGTATAAGCACACTTTATTACCTGTCGGTATTTGAATTGATTGTAATACTTTTATGATCGTCTTCTTTTTGTTTACTTATTTATTGGCATAAGTTTCTAGTATTGTGGAGAACAGTCTATTATTCTATTGTACTCGTTTACGACCGCTTGCAGGCATCATTAGCCAGATGTTACGGATTAATTACAAGCTGATTCTAGGAAATTATGTCAACGATACGATACGGGCACATTTGCATTTGTGCAGTATAAAACGATGGCCTGATTGAGAGAGGGGGTCAGTTGAGCTACAACTACGATACGGGCGTGACGCGTGTACATTCGGGAATGTAATATGACGGACTTTGCGCGTTTTATTGAATTACAACCATTTGCATTATGTTTGGATTTGTTGTGTTCGGTTATATTTGTACCTGTGTTATACTTGTTTGTACAGTTCTAATAAGCTCTGTAATAATTCTAACGGCATTTTAATTCGAGTCCCGCTAACTCGTAACAATATTATTATAATACACAATAGAAAAGTTATGCCGTGGCCGTAAGTCGTGTAGCTTCTTTGTGAATAATTAGCCCATAGACTGCACGTTTATAGAGACACGTGCAAAATGCTTTGGAAATCGTTAATTTTACTTTCCGTGAGCACTGAAAAATCTGTCTTTAATGATATTTGCTCCAGCTATGGTACCCTAAAAAACATTTGATTGAAAATGCCATACATCTCAAAAAGTACTTAACCAAATCTGTTGGAACTAATTTGCATTGAAAATATTTTAATGGGCTTTCTAAATTAAGTTAGCTATCTCTCTCGCGCATTGGCACATTTTTGAAGAGATAAATTGACAAAATTCCTTACAACAAATTTTTATACCACATATATCTATCTATTTCTACTAATATTATAAAGAGGTAAAGTTTGTGAGTTTGTGACGTTGTAGGGGGTAATCTCCGAAACTACTGAATCGATTTAAAAAATTCTTCCATTGTTGGCAAGCTACACTATTGACATAGGCTATATTATATTTTTTTAAAATAGGGATCCTTACTAAAACTCCAATAGTGTAACCCAAGGTGTAAAAAATACCTAAAATCGCGTGCGCTGCGAAAACTATTGATGATAGAATAAAATAATGTACTATGACTTTGCAGAACACATCATTATTTACAAAAAGCGACGGCATATGTCTAACTATTGTAGTTTTATCACAATAAGTGTTCTTTTATTTAAAAAAATTATATAAAACGCCGCCGCTAGAAAAGGCTTTTTATTTGTATCTTGGTATTCATCCGTATCAAAATAAATTACTTCATATTGAAGACTGTTTCAATACCTTTATACAACTTTTTGAATTATTCAATTTGGACATTCCATTTGAAAGATATCACGAGTTTAAAAATGTAAGTATTAGAAAAAAGTTACGTGGTTGCCGCGCACCCTAATCGGCTGGAGAGGCTTATGCGATGTAGCCGTCACTGGGGTACGGGCAGTACGGGCAGTTACGACCTTCTGCATTACGTTTGGACTTGTTGTGTTTGATTATATTTGTACCTGTGTTATACATGTTTGTATAGTTCTAATAAACTGTATAGTAATTTTAACGGCATTTTAATTCTAGTCTCCGTAACAATATAAAGAAAATTTGTTAATAATTAAATACACACACACACACACACACACACACACACACACACACACACACACACACACACACACACACACACACACACACACACACACACACACACACACACACACACATATATAATGTAATTTAATCTGCATCGACAATAAATAAACGTTATATAATATTATATTAAAGTAATACAATAAAAGAGAACTTAAGTTATTTGTATTGTATTCTACCCATAGTCCCTCAAGACTATAAGTAGAATATAGAAGACTGAGCCCAGATCACCGTCTTCTATGGGTAAGGTGCCCAGAAGGCTGGCTACGTTTCCTCGCTGGATCGCCATACTGATCCGTTGCCCGAGGTAAGCACCAGCCTTCTGATCACCTGAAGAGTCAATGTGTCGTTTTGGTTTAGTATTATAAAATTATTTAATACTAAATAAACATTTTATAATAACTGAAGTGGAGTGAGAAGCCGAGGAGCAGCGTGTTCACAATACCCATTAATCTTCGATTTTTTTATGGCATGAGTTCAGCAGACAGGTAGACGGCCCACCTGATGGAAAGTGGTTACCATCGCCTATGGACATTTGCAACACCAAAGGCGTTACAAATGCGCTGGTCTCTTAAGGGAGACTGGAACCTGGCCACTGATGCTGAAACACTACTCAAGGATGTTACTGCGGCATAACCTAGACCAGGGGTGGTAGCCATCCAGGCGGCTAAATACCCTATCACCTAGCTGTGGGTTGTTTTGTCGCCTCTTACGACAGACCACCCGGCCGCAGGAAATTGTATTCTTCTCCGTTCCTGCACGGATAGGACAGAAATTGTCCCATACTTCCTTATTTATAATTTGACATAGTCCACTTATGAATAAATACAGCCGCAACACAGCCAATGTGGTAATACGCCAGCGAGAGGTACTAAACTTTAGCTAGCTCTTTTAGGCTCTTTTAACTATAATTTTTTCAGAATTACTTAAACTTTAGAATTCAAAACACCTACCCGTGAGGTGTGAAGGTTTAGGTATACGGCCGAAAATGATTGGCGCAGGCTTAAATATCCTTATGATTACAATTTCCACCTATACATGTGGTACGCGATAATTACTACAGTCTGCATGTCAAAAGACGAAGATGCGTGCGTAAATTCATCGGTTCCAATGGATGAGTGCGCGGCGGACCGTAAGGATTTTTCAGAATCTACAGCACAACTAAAGAAGCGTTCATGATGCGCAAATATACAGGGCGGAATTTTTTAATGCCACCTGGAGGGAAAGTACTCTAAATAACAGAGATAGCAAATTTTACTCCAAAGAAACAATTCTTTATTTTTAAAAAGAAATAAAACTGCATTCAAAGATTTTCGAAAATCTCTTGCTTCACCCGGGAATCGAACCGACTAAAATCTGTAAAAATTACACCCTGTAATTTTATTGCATCGATCGTTAGGATCAATCACAAGGATGAAATGTCTCTAACATACTTGGTAAATTTAATGAAAGAAAAGCCATGTCTTATGTCTTGAGAACGACTTAACCGATTTTGATGATTTATTTGTATTATTGAAGGGGGTCCCTGGACGGTTTAGATTCATAATTGCGGTTTCAATTGTGAATCAAACCGTGACATTTATAGTGGGATCATATAAAGTTTGTTCAAAAATGCAAAGCTAAATCGGCAAACAACACACACAGTGTCATATTTCTAAACTAAGCAAGTTATGCTTGTGTTACGGGTAATATAATTATATATAATAAACTATTATAGGGCTGATCTTAGTCACCCGGAGAGCTTGCTTAAGAAATTTACTATGCCTGGAATCGAACCCGAAATTTATATGTTCCAGTGATCTCGGCCGGCAAAAGCTTAGCCCGCTCAACCACAGAGGCCATCGGCTTTATGGCCGGCCCTTTAAGAAAAAGTTACATTTTTTATTTATTTATATTTTTGAGATACCTAGTATGAACAGCGCCTAAGCGTCTGAGACCAAAACAATGAAACCACTGCAATATAAATTTAAAAAAATGTGTAGATGCAAAAATTTGATTCCCTCGAAGATGTGGAGCATGACAGAGTATCAACTGGTTTCCAAGAAAATTAGGTAGACTGACTTTTTATTGCCTGAGTTTAGCAGACAGGTAGACGGCCCGCCAGAAATAAAGTGGTTACCATCGCCTATGGACATTGTATCACCAAAGATATGCCACCAATGTGCTACCGCACTCTAAAGGAAGACTGGAATCTGGCCAATAATGTCGGGAGTGTCCGGAACATAACTCAAAGTTGTTATAATCAGTGGCTAGGTTCCAGTTTCTCCTTCAAGGCCGGCAGCACATTGGCAACACCTCTGGTATTGCTAATGTCCATAGGCGACGGTAACTACTTGCCATCACAGTTGGGCCGTCAGCCTGTCTGCTTCTGACATTGCAAAATTTTCATAAAAACACAAAACAGAGTCAATCAACAAAATGAATGACCAAAATGACTGTGCAAATTGTATAGAATTATCTTTGTGCAATATAAGCCTTTGGACCTTGAGCTGTACAGACAGAATGACAGACAATAGGCGATAAGGGAGGCCTACGGTCTGCTGTGGTTGGGGAAACCGGCATTGTTAATACACCACACACGCATACAACTTATATTAGCACGAAGTTAAAAAGTTTTGGACATGGTGTTTAAATATAAAATCCCTATATATATTAGAGATTTTGATTATCGTGGCACGCCACCTTGAATGACGTCTCAAGGAGGGTGCTTGCCACCGCTAACGTATCAGCTCTTTTAGATCCGAACGGTATTGCACGTGACAATGGTAGGCGTTCTGACAGAATTACTCTAATTCCACGGCAACTTGGTAAACCTCTGGAATGGTATGCGACCTGCGTGGACACGTTAATCGGATCCGCGCCGCATCGTGAATCTGAATCACTCAAGCGGCGCAAATATTCAACCCTTGGTGAGAGTTAAATGTTTGTGCCTTTTCCTGTTGAAATGCTTGGACCATAGGGTCCTCAGGCCATGAGCCTAAACAAAAATATTTCAAAATAACTATTGACTCTTAGGGAGATCAGAAAGAAGGCTGGTGCCTACCTCAGACAACGGATCAGTATGGCAATCCAGCGAGCTAACGTAGCCAGCCTTCTAGGATCCTTATCCATTATCTTCGATGACTTAGGCTCAGTATTCTACTTATAATCTTAAGGTATTATAAATAGAATACAATATTAGTTAAGTTTCCTTCACTGTACTATAGTTATAATGTATCTGTTCTTAAAAGAACCGAGGCTTACAGATTCTTTTATGTTAACTGGCAGTAACTAAAGGGTTCATCACATACACCGTTTTGCTCATCACCTGCTCTATATTCATCCTGTGTCGTATGGAATGTGTTAATTGTTCGAACATTTACCTTGGACATAATATCCGGTGCTAATGGAACCACTGTTAGGATCATGCTTCCTCAATTTTAAGGGAAAGGAGAGTATATCCGCTACGCTTGCTGCGATGTCACGTACATGAAATAATTAATTATTACATAATTAGCAAGGTTAAAACTGAGTAGTTCACGTATGTGCCAAAATCTGAGACAAAACCTTCGGAGATATATCTACAAATATGTTCAGAATATAAATAGGTTACAAATAACCTAGCACTGAAGATTTTTGTATATATAGGTATTTAAATTGAATGTTAAATTAATTAAGCAAGTAAATACATCTACAGTACAACAAGTCGCCATCTTATTTTGTACTCCCCTCTCGGAGCCATGGACTCTCGCCAGTGGTACGTCACCCTATACCACGGGGTAACCATCATCGTCACATCACACAACATTAACTAACCCCTACACTTGTCTTAAGATGATTGGCGATTTGCACATGCTAGGTTTGTTACCCTATTTCTATACCATAAGCCATCATATTCTATAATACCATTTTGAGGATCAATACCATCGATGTCTAATTATTTTCTTTCACCGACTCCCAATTATTTAGGGTCGGCACAATATGTGTTTTCCTTCCATACTCTTTTATTCTGACATACGTCCTCTGTCCTACAAATCATCATCACAAACATCATTCTTCACACAATCCATCGATCTCTTTTTGGGTCTAACTTTACATTTGTATCCGTCAATTTTCCAGTTCAACTTTCTCTTTGTGACATGATTTTCATCCTTCCTTATTGCTTGCCGATACACCAAATGAGAGGAAGAAGACAACTTCTTCGTAACAATTTCTCAGTCACGCGTACAACTTTCAAAGATCTCCCTATGTACTCATTTTTCATCTTATCCATTCTTGTAACACACACATCGATCTCAGTGTTCTCAACTCAGCAGAATGGAAACGTTTGTGGTGGCCCAATATTTGAACCCATATAATATGACCGGTTGTATGACAAATTTATATATCTGACCTTTTAGTTTAAGTGACATTAATTTACCTGTCTCCACTATAAATTCAAATTCAATAGTTTTTATTCAAAATAAGTTCCACTGGTGAACATTTTTTGAAGGTCATAGATATAAGTTAAAATTTAAATCTACTTCCTATTCTATGTACACGGCTTCGCAGCGGCCAGAAACTTCCCAGCAACACCTCTAGCTAAAAAATCTTTTTCTTCTTATTTATTTATCTCGGGCTCATTTTTCAGATTTATCCTTCTCTATATCACAATTACTGTGCAGTAGTGAACATCGATGTCTTATTCAGGTGTACATTATGATGTGCTGTCAATTACTAATCTCCCGTTGGCACTACGCCAGACGGATTCAAAACCAACCAACACTTAAATGTTATTTGCATTCGACGGGCGACCAAATTCAACGGCGTACGTGACATGGGTTGATAAGTGTCCATTTATTGTAATATTATTTTTATTTAAATTCCATAGGTCAGATCAAGACTGGACTAGTGTTGGCTTTAATGACCTAAGGTTCTTGGAAGGGCGAAGTTCAGATTCTATATACGGTATATGATCCTGATTAAATTCTGTTTCAACCATTTTTACAGTTTTCGGAATGAAACGATTTGTTATGTATGTATTGTCACTAACAGAGTTTTTCATGTGTGGTACAACCATGCTGAGAACATCATCTTGATTACAACAGTTCTTAAAGTCAGCTCGAACGGTGTGATATCACAAACTCAGAATATCGGCATAAAAAAGTGAACATTGAGTTAACCTGTATAAGTCTAGTAAATATATCGACTATATGTAATACATATAAGTCAACTTAATTACCAACTATGTGTACTGCATTATATTTATAGGTATCATGATAATTAGAGTTAATGTTTGTGTGTTTGTCAGATAGTGTTTAAATTAAGTTTTCTACATATTTTTCAAGTCTTGTTTTGAAAATATTTATTGATGGAGATACTCTTATGTCTAAATGTAAATCACTATACAGCTATGCACCTTGAAATGTTATACTTCTTTGGTTCTTGATGCTGGTAAAATCAGCAGCTTTTGTTTATTTTTATTAGTCTGGGTGCTATATTTGGGTGTTTTATGTTTAAGTGTTATTTGGGAGTGTGTAATATATAAATAATTTCTTTATATTATAAATTTGTGTTTCAGTGCATATTTCCTTTGTGTTTTTAAGTCGTGGATAGTAAAAAAGATTTTAATCAATTTATTTTGGGTAATCTGGAGGGTTTTTATATTCGTAAAGTAGCCTTCCACTGGATATACGTAAACTTATTTACAATACATTGATAATACCACAATTAGAATATTTAATAACAGTTTGGGGGGAAAAAATGCCGCTCCAACTAGATAATCTTGTTTCTTAAGATCAGGGAGAGTTCCGAGAGGGATAGAATAGGGGTAGCGGAGAAGTCGGTCTCCCTACCTACTCCCATCTCCCTAATCCATTCCTCAATTCTATTCCCTCTATCTCATACGTTTTATCCCATCTCCCTAGCTCATTGCTTCAATCCCATCCAATCTCCCGTCCTTTCTATCACATCCCCTGTATACTTATTGCATTGTTGGCATGTTCTCTTGCCAAATTTTAAAGGTCCATTTTGCTTGTTAACTGACTTTCACAGTACACTCGGGCTGGAATAACTTTTTTGTATTTTTTATTTTCTATCTTTGTTACATCTCTTGTCATTAAGAATAAATTTACATTTATCTTTCTTCTTTAATATGTTCTATGAATTATTTTTATATCTTTATTTTTTCTTATTGTTACTATTTTTGTACCTCTTGTACACAACTTTTGTCTTATGGACAACGTCATTGGCTTTATTATTTTTATTTATATTATTACCTAATCTTATTGTAACTTTTTATTTCGATGTTATATTGTACCTGTTTGTTGTTCTTTTAAATAAATAAAATAAAATAATATTCTCATCCTAAAGATTGGCAACGCTTGGCTTCACCCCTACTGTTGCAAACGTTTATAGGCGACGGTTACTAATTCTCATTAGGGCTTTGCAATCAAAAAACCTATGGAGTCAATTAAGGGTTTTGAGAGCTCTCTATAGATTTTTTTTATTGCTGAAGCACAGCAGACAGGCTAACGGCCCAACTGTGATGGAAAGTGGTTTCCGTCGCCTATAGACATTAGCAATACAAGAAGAGGTGCTGCCAATGTGCTGCCGGCCTTGAAGGAGAAACTGGAACCTGGCCACTGATGCCGGAACATGGCCCAAAGTTGTTATGGTGGCATACTCTAGGCCAGGATTGGTAGCCATCCAGACGGGCAAATGCGCTACCACCTAGCTGTGGGTTGTTTTATCGCCTCTTACAACAGGCCGCCCCAATGCAGGAATGTGTATTCTTTCTCCGTCCCTGCACGGAGGAGGAGGAGATGCTGATGGCCCCAGATTTCACGAGCGTCTTATCAGAACGCGGGACAGGTAACTGTCTCTAAGGATTTCATGATTGTTGATTTTAAATTTAAACTAAAATCTGTAAGCCGACAAGCCTTTGGGCTGTACTCGGTCGAGTGCGAATCGGGAGAGCTGTTTTTACGAGGGGCGCACTTGTGGGCCTCGAATTATCGCGCGCTCGCTTTGATGGCGCATAAACTGGACGCAGCTGCGTCTGTCGATATATAGGGCGACAGAAGATAAATGATGCTTGATAATTATTTACAGATAATCAATTCACTTTATATTTATTTAAATCATAATACATTAAACCTAATTAATGAACGTCTATAGTAATATTTTCTTGAGTTTTCGCGACTAATATACTTAATAAAACTACATTTTAACGGTCTTCAGCGCGGTAATTTATTTGTTTCTAGTTATTCCGACGTTTCGGTCACTTTTCAGTAGCCGTGATCACGGAAGATAAAGATGTCAAGTGTCAATGAGTATTGTTAAAGTTTTCTTTAGCCTACCGCCAACTTGTTCATTTTAATTGTTTAGTTTTAATTTTGTTTATGGTTATTATTTACTCTATGGGAGCCTATTCTAATTTATAATATATTTTCTCTTCCGTGATCACTGCTACTGAAAAGTGGCCGAAACGTCGGAATAATAAAAATCAAATAAATTACCGTGCCTAAAACCGTCAAAACATAGTCTTACAATGTCTATAATGTTATTTTCTTCCTATAATCCCCTGAGACCATAAGTAGAATACTGAGCCTAGATCATAGAAGTTAAGTTGCACCCAGAAGACTGGCCTCGCTGGACCGCCATACTGACCCATTGTCCGAGGTAGAAACCAGGCCCCTGATCACATGAAGAGTAAATTTACGGATGGGAAACAGAAACATAAAAAAAATAATTTTAAATAGGCAAAATTAATTTCATTTAATTAGGCAACTTAAAACTCAACCAACAGCGGCAATTGTCGAAAATGAACATGTGAATATATAATATATAATTATTAATATTTTGATTTCCTACATCTTTCTCATTCCCGATATTTGCGCTGTAGTAATAATCTCTCCTCAACGACACCTGTACACACTTGTTCCTTCGTTGATAACTCCTTCGCGGTACAGGCTGTCCATTTATGGAACTCACTATACGTATTGTCTTTTAAACTGATGGTTACTAAATATCTTTGGTCCTCAGAAGTCAAAAACATGTTGCTGATTTTATATGTAGAAATATCGTATTTTTGATGAACAATAAAGTGTTTTCATTCATTCATTCATTCAATCAATTATGAAATCAATCATTCGATACATTTATGACATTGTATTGTATGTGTATACATGAGAGTATTAATATAGTGTTTTGATGTAGCAAAAGATTTTTCAAAAAAACAGTGACTCTGTCAACGTTTTTAAAGGAATCTTAAATAAAATAAACTTTATTATTTTTAAGATCGACCAATCGACTTCGAATGGTTTGATTCGGTGTAAATATACCTGGCTGCTCTAACATATTGTTACGTGCGAGCGGGGGTATGCACTTAGGATTGGAAGAAAACACCAGTACTCTTAACTAAACGCTTTTATAGACTTACACAGCTATACGTGAGTCTTCTGCGCTGGGTTGCCCTTACACTAACGACACACTGTCCCGACGATAAAATGTCTCAATCACAATACCGTCGCCGATATTGCGTAGACCACCTTCTGCTGCTGCGGATTTCACCTCCTAATTTACCGCGCGTAGCTCGCTTCGCGCTCCTTCACTAAACTTTTATTAAGTTCACCACTAAATTCGTCACTATCTTCTTTTAAACTTCATCCCAACTCTCTTGTATCGTACTTGTCGCTTCGCTGTCTTGAACTGAACTCAACTCTAAACTGCCCGGTAGGCGTACCTTACGTTGCTTATATACCCGGAAGAATCTTCTGGAACTCATAATTTCGATCTTCTTTTCGTTATTCTTTTATTTACTGTCTGTCCCTTTCTAAGCATCTATTTATCTCTGTCTTTTCCTTCCTGAACCTTCCATTCCAGAACTTTAGTTTATCATCTATCCCTTTCTAATATCTATCTTTCTCTGTCTTTTCCTTCCCGAACTTTCTTATCTAGAACTTTCGTTCATCGTCTATTCTTTTCTAAAATGTATCCGTCCTTGTCTTTTCCTTCCAGAATCTTCTACTTTTTTCTAAAAATCTTGAGACCGGCTTACGCTGCCAGAAAGTTCTACCCTCGGTCGCCACAATATAGTATAATGTTGAGATACATATAAATACATTGCAACGCAGGTAATGTTTTAATTAAAATGAAGGTAGTTACAAAAACGTATAGTATACGAATGATCTATTGCTTTTTAAATACAACTATCTATTATCATAAAGTACGCTGAGACATTCTCTAACTAAACCGACACTTATTACAATTATTATTATGTTCATTACTTATATTTATCAAAATTAAGTAATGTTTTGATAAGTTATTCACAAATGCTTAAAAGGCAAGTAATCCTATTTAACTTATTCGTTCATTAAGTTCTCTGAGTGTAGCTGTAAACTTACCACAAAGTTTATTATTTCAATTTGAAAACCAATTACAGCAGTTACGATAAATTTTACATGATTTTGATTGCTCTTAACTACTAAATCGATTTTCATGTTGGAAATTTCACGGATACAATTAACTCGATCCAAATTGCCAATAGTTACCGATTAATTGAGACGCGTAACCGTGGGAGGTGAGAGATGTGTTACTAATCTTGTAAAGACATCACTTATTGCTCTTTCGCGTGTTATTGGAGCACAAAACCTGACCAGGTGTCATGAACCATTTAAAGATGTGTACATTTTATTAGATACAATTATACTCATTATTTGCTACTATAAATGAGAAAATAGAATACATAGGTATAAGAGTTTTCTTCCAGCAAATTTATGCATCTAGCGAGAGGGACTAGAAACTAGAGGCAGGGTTGTGTACACTAAAGGTTTTTATATTAGTATGTATATAGGTACTTATACCTAAATGTATATATAAATAGTTTTTAAAATACATATTTGTTAATATATTTTTGCTTTCTTATTTGCTAATATATTTTTTTATTGTAATAGTACAGTAGATAGGCTGACGGTCCAACTGATGGAAAGCGGTTGCCGTCACCTATGGACGTTTACAACACCAGAGGACTCACCAACGCGCTGCCGGTCTCGAAGAAATTTTATGACACCGTTTTTATCGTAGCACTGTGGGATAACCTTGTTTGGAATTTAAAACTTTTGTCTCTTTGTTCGGCACGTTTTTGTGAATGAACCAATTGTTATAAAAATACTATTATAATTATTTTTATTTTCAATACAAGGGATACCTTAAACTCCCAACAAAAGGGATAGTTTACCCCGGATATTTTTTTAAATATGAGAGTTCTTTGGAAGTTTGTTCTCTCGTCATTGCTATGGCTATGAACTTACTGTCATAATAAATATTTATGAATATATAGGTTTTAGAGACTAAAAGATAATATAAAATACTATTTGCACCTAAATATGCAGTAGTTTATGTAGATATTTGATTATCTCTAAAATTAAAATGATAAAATATTGTGTTTAATTATGAGTTTAAAATAATAATAACTGAAGGTCAAAAATACGATTGTGTTCTGCGTGACAAAGATGAAAGTCAAGTTTGTTTAGTCACGACTTAAAAAAATCATACAAATGTTATTTTGATTACTTCGTAAGTAATTTTCTTATAAAATATCAATGTTGTAGTCATCATCTCAATTTCAGAAAAAAGTTATTTCTTCTAATTTTCGTTATGCAAATTGTAAATCGTTTAATATGGGCGTAGGTATAATAATATATCAAGGAAGTGAAACTTTCACATTTTGTACTACAGCCAGGGATAAGATCTAAATTAGAATAAATATTTTGATGATTTCATTAAAATAACATCAAAATTACATATTATGCTGTTGATTGGCATGCAAATAATCATGCGTATTGGTGACCCGATGACTTTTTCGCTCGTATGTCACGTTAAGTAGGCGAACTTTCACAGGCAAGAAAGGTTCGAGTGCTATAAGTTCATATACATATATCCAGCGCCACAGATGGCCACCCAAAGCCCGAGATGGCCATCGAACGCCAATGAGTAGCCAACTAAGCCCCAGAAGAAGTCAACGCAAAGTCCGCGAAGGCCGTCGGATGCCGCAGACTGTCCAGTGAGGGCGTTTGAGAGATCACTGTGTGTGTAGGCTACGGCTCCAAACCCCGCTACCAACGGATTGCCCGTCGAGTAGAAGTCGGGGCGAAGAGGTTTTCCTCGAGGCCCCAACCTCCTTGCCACCTCTAACGGCCAAAGAGAAAAAGACTACAACAACATACATACTTATTTGTTCTGTGCAAATGTGATTTTCCATCCAAGGGTTGTATGGAAGAAATCGCTCATAGCGATAAGATTGCCAATTGCGTTGTTATTATTACATTGCTACTATAATTTAAATTGTAATTTGTATGCAATAAAGTATATAATAAATAGATACTTGCTCACACGTTTTACATAATTTATAGAATAAAATTATAATATTCTAGAGCGTGACGCAATCTCCAAAAGTTAGTGAGCCCTGTTTCACGGGATATAAAAACAAAGACTCTTCTTCAATTTCAATCACCAGTAGTTATGGTAGCAATTATTCATATTCAATTACATCTATTTTCGAATCAAACAAAGAATATACCGTTGAATATGTACCATGAAATGGGATTTTAAAATTTCCAAAATTGTAAATGGAAAGCAGCGCAAAAATATTTGGAGCAACTATCCTTTGTGTAAAAATCCAGTTATCATTGCCCAATTAGGGAGAAAGAACGGTGTCGTTGACACTGTGACAGATGCTTAATTATCTTTATGTTGATGGCGCACATGCTTCATAGTCTTTGTAATGAAATGTGATATTTCTTTCTTCTTTAATATTGTTACAACTTAGGTTCCGACAAAAACAAAATCCACCTGCATATCTATAAAAAAAACACATTTTATTACCTGTCGGCATTTGAACTAATTGTAATTATTTTATGATCGTTTTCTTTTGTTTACTTATTTATATATTTTGTCTTCCGTGATCACTGCTACGGAAAAGTGGCCGAAACGTGGGAATAATAAAAATCAAATAAATTACCGCGCCTAAAACCGTTAAAACGTAGTCTTATAATGTCTATAATGTTATTTTCTTCCTATAATCCCTTGAGACCATAAGTAGAATACTGAGCCTAGATCATAGAAGTTAATTAGTAAATTGCACCCAGAAGACTGGCCTCGCTGGATCGCCATACTGACCCACTGTCCGAGGTAGAAACCAGGCCCCTGATCATATGAAGAGTAGATTTACGGATTGGAAAGAGAAAACTTAAAAAAATAATTTTACTATTGCGATTCCACAACGTTTGAAAAAAAAGTAATTATATGCGTGTACTATTCAATAATATGAAGTCTTTTGAAATTCATTTAATTAATGCATAACAATAATACTCTAAATCTTGTGAGTAGGCAACTTAAAACTAATCGTAATTCTTTTATGGTCGTTTTCTTTTGTTTAATTATTTATTGGCATACGTTACTAGAGAACAGCCCATAGTTTTATTGTACTCGATTATGGCCGCTTGTGTCTGAATCAGTAGCCAGGTGTTGCGGATTACGTTGACTACAATACGGGCACATTTGTATTCGTGAGGCATAAAACGACGGCCTGATGGGGAGAGGGGGCAGTCGAGCGATAACTACGAACTAAGCGTGACGTGTGTACATTCGGAAATCTAATATTGACGGACTTTGCGCGTTTTATTGAATTGCGCCTCTGCATTATGTTTGGATTTGTTGTGTTCGGTTATATTTGTGCCTGTGTTATACGTGTTTGTATAGTTCTAATAAACTCTATAATAATTCCAACGGCATTTTAATTCGAGTCCTCGCAACTCGTAACAATATAGTATAGCTTATGGGGCATTTCACATGTAACCGATCACTAAAAAAGTTGAAGTTTCCGATTTCAGTCATATTGTAGTATTTCATATCTATACAAGTACATACCCACGATATAGATACAAAATATTTTTAAGTGGAAAGTCTGGTTCATAAGATATTGGTCTGTGAAGATTTGAGAAACCCTGGGGTATGTACTACATCGAAGGTCATTATTCAGGCTTAAACGGGTATATGAAAAGAAATAAACCACTGCATTTTACAATAAGTTTAATGATATTTTAAGACTCATAATTGGATTTCAAAAATTGTTAGAAAATCACTAAAAAATAATGAATATTTTAATTTTTAATTAGTTTAAATATTGCGTTTAAACTCATGCTAATTTTTTAATGGAAAAATATTAATGGGTTATTTAAATATATAACCGAAATTACCTGAATAATTCAGGCAGGGCGACTTACATATACGTTCATTTTAATAATCCCCATTAATGTTAAGAATGCGAAAGTAACTCTGTCTGTCTGTTCTGTCCGTCTGTCCGTCTGTCTGTTCCGTTTTCACGGAAAAACTACTGGACCGATGTGGCTGAAACTCGGTATATATACATTTTGGATGCCGAGAATGAACATAGGATTTTTATCCCAAAAAATGGGATAGTTTCCGGGATATTTGTCTCTCTGTTTGTTATGCTATAACGGAAAAATTACTGGACCGATTTGGCTGAAATTCGGTATATATGTAATTTTAATACCGAGGGTGGACATGAGATCCTGTTTATCTCGGATAATGGGATAGATTTATATAAAGGTTATCCCAAAAAGTGGGATAGATTTTTTGTGATTTGCCATTTTGGTTATTTTGGTCATTTTTGTCATTTTTGTCCTTTTTGTCCTTTTTGTAATTATTGTAATTTTTGTTATTTATGTAGTTTTCATAGACGGGGGATAGATAAATAAAACTAGGATGGTTTGAAATAGAGGATGAATGTTTGGATGAGACCAACCATTTCTCAAGTTTCTAGATATAAAAATTTACAGTGTATAAAACATGTGATAGTAACTCGGTATGTCTTTCTGTTAAGCTTTCATTAAAAACTACAATTTCAAAATCAAAATTCAGTACAATGTAGCCTGTATTAACGCCTGCTCTTTAAACAAGAAGCATGCACTAGAGGTTGCCCCGCGGGCGGCCACGGGGTAAACTCTAGTCTCCTATAAATATACATTAGCTGCCACAAATTTGGGATGCCAACAATAGTTCTAAGTTTAATGTCAAATTATTTAAGTAATAATTACATTTAGAGTCACACATCACACGTCGTCTTATTTTGTACTCCCCTCTCAAGCGGCCAAGCCTAGCCGTGGGCTCTCACCAGTGGTGTTTTACCAACATACAATAGGGGTCATCAATTTATCAACCCCAACGTTACCTATTTGAATATATTGTTACGAGTTAGCGGAACTCGAATTAAAATGCCGTTGGAATTATTATAGAGTTTGTTAGAACTATACAAACACGTATAGCACAGGTACAATTATAACCGAACACAACAAATCCATACGTAATGCAGAAGGTCGTAATTCAACAAAACGCACAAAGTCCGTCACTAATAGATTCCCGAATGTACACACGTCACGCTCGTATCGTAGTCGTAGCTCAACTGACCCCCTCTCTCCATGAGGCCATCGTTTTATACTGCACAAATGCAAATATGCCTGTATCGTATCGTCGAAATAAATTCCTAGAATCAGCTTGTACTTAATCCGTAACACCTGGCTAATGATACCTGCAAGCGGCCATAAACGAGTACAATAAAACGATAGGCTGTTCTCCACAATACTAGAAACGTATGCCAATAAATAAGTAAACAAAAAGAAGACCTTCATAAAAGGATTACGATTAGTTCAAATGCCGACAAGTAATAAAATGTGTTTTTTACAGATATGCAGGTGGATTTTGTTTTTGTCGAAGCCTAAGTTGTAACAATATTTATGTATTTCCAAATTTCAAACGATTATTGAAAAAATCTGTTTATTTGATTTTGTTATTGAAAAATCGTACCTATATGTTACGCAAAAAGTAGGCCCCAAGTTTGATCGTTGAAATTTCTAAATTCTCCATTGGGACACATTCGCCATGGCTTCCTGAACAAATAAATGTAACAGTCAACAGAATTCAGTCTCTGTACCATTTAATGGCAAAACAAATAAACAAGAATTCAGATATAATTTGTAGTATACCGTCCAAGATGGTGTAAATTATAACTGCCTCTAAAATAAAGTTGTATCATTTTCTTCAACTTGGGGATAGATAACACTTTGACTAGACTTGTGACGCAAGTAAAATTAAAGATGCCTGTGCCTTCTCTGGATCTCTTCAGAAGGAACAGTATTTACATGGCTCCTCTTATTTATAACTCTTTGCCAATTAATATTATAAACGTACCCTCAAAAAAATTCAGTGTAGTCTTAAAAAAGTGGCTGATCAAGGAGTGTTTCTATACTGTAGATGAATTGGATATGGAAAATCTTAGTGATCTATTTGTTTTTTTCTTGACATTAATTGCTTATATAATACCAAAAATTGACATTCTAATATAAGAATAGATAAAAAGAATATTTGCGTAAATTATAATTTTTATTTTAATATATATTAATTTTTAATTCGCTTTGTACACCACACCAATAGTGCTAGAATGTACTGTTCACCTACAATTGTATAACACCTGTATAAATTACATTCTTGCAAATAAAGATGTTGATTGATTGATTGATTGATCATTATATACCAATACAAAAATGAACTTAAAGACTAAATTGATTTTTGTATTTTGGTATTATATGTATCATTGTGTAAGAAAACGACCAAGAATACTCGGTCGCAGTACAAAATATTGTAAGGAAAGCGTAATTCTTATATTTGCACGTTAGTTTTACAACCCTCCAACGTTCGGTATCGAAATATGCCTCGTCAAATATTCACTTCGTTGGTATAAAAAGGCACCAGAAACACCATACAACGATTTAATTCAATTATAACCCTCTCGTTGAAGACTATAGGAGTTGGTTATTCTGTATTTTTATGACGTAGTTCGCGCCTAACTTTATGTCGTGCCTTGATTATAATAACAACCCAATAAACGTCCCATTGCTGCGCTCGGGCCTCCCACTATAGGGGGAACGGGCAGTATACCCACCATGCTTGGGTCTGCATGCATGCTTGAGGTCTGGCAGTTGTTTTTTGCTGGGTTTGGGTCCTAACAGTTTTCGTGAACGCATCCCACTTCTTGGCAATCATCTTCTGTTCAAAATTTGGGTGTTTTTTGATTTTATCAATATCTTGCGCGTCAATGTAGGTATGAAATGATTCTCCTCTGCGAGGATTTGTGTTTTGTCGAATCTGACGCTGTGGTTGGGTTCATAGACCTTGTGTGTTTCATGTCAACGATGAAGAGTGACCGAAACGTCGAAATAAAAATGAAATGAAATGCCGCGCTTAAAACCGTTAAAATGTAGTTTTAATTATGTGTATTTTACCATTTCCAAGAGTTTATTTTATTTTTGACATTTGCACGTCTATCAAGTTACGTATTTCTTGACAGTGAGGCCCACATGAAACAAATGACATAATTATCGCACGTTATTATTGTGGGTGACGTAATAGTGATGTTCTGTGAGTCGTGTAATGCTCAGAATATTAAACCATCGAAACTATACATAAATAAATCCAAAGTAATCGATTTGAAAATTAAAAAAAAATGTTTAACTTTATTACATTATTTTTACTTTATTACGATAATGGCTTATTTAATATATGAAAAATATATTCATTGACATGCAAGTATATTTATTACACGATACAGTATTTTTAGTAAAAGTATATATAGATAAAGTGAAATTGATTAAAATTTATTTATAAATGAAATCGATTTCTATAACAAATCGAGTCGGTGCCGTATTAGAATATTACTAATTGAGCCGTCATCGAGGTGTCAAAAGTAAAATGCTTAGAAAGGGTATAGTCGGGAAAACTTAACAAAATACTATATTTATGTATGTTCGCCTTTTCTTATATTGTGGACCGAAACAAGTGCAACACACCGAAGCGTATGGCCTTGACTGAGATAAGGCCAATCGCCTTAGGGTAAACGCGTTTGTTACACACCACTCAGCGTTTAACATGTTTGGGTATCGAGTGACAGCTGTAAGACCGTCCTCCCTGTATTGACGATGTGTCATCTTCATGTGAAAATTGTTACATTATGCTGTGTGTACAGTCGCGGCATGAAAAGGTTCGTCACTTTAAAGTTGACTTTTACTTGCACGAGTACAAAAGACAGTGCCACCAACATTATAATAAATGTTGCTTTCTGTTACGTTTATAACATTTAGAAACGTGAAAAAAGAAAATTGCAATAGTTTTAATCATCAGAAATATAGGGGATATAATCACTACGTTTATCATAAATATTAAAATCAATAAAATGGTTTTACATCTAAATGTAAACAATCCTTTTATATAAGATAGAAAATTAAACAACAACATTGATCTAAGTAATTTTAAACTTAATTGTCAAACAGTTAAACATATTTTGTTGTGGAATTGTCTATTCTGTGACTTTGTTTGAAATGGTAACATGTGCTCGCGGAACGCGGGACGTTAAATTAATCAATTTGAAAACTGGCGAACCTTTTCATACCGCGTCTGTACATCGGACTAGTAAAAAATATTTTGGTTAAAAAATAGTAAGTTTAAGTAACAAACGGTATATTAATGTATTTTAAATAGTTATATTTATAGTTAATAGTTATATATTAATATTCTTTTTAAGTTTTCGCAACTTGTATACATAATAAAACTACGTTTTAACGGTTTTAAGCGCCGCGGTAATTTATTTGATTTTTGTTATTCCGACGTTTCGGCCACTTTTCAGTGGCCGTGATCACGGAAGACAAAGATGTCAAGTGTCAACGAGCATTGTCAAAGTTTTATTTAGCCTACCTCCAACTTGTTCATTTTAATTATTTAGTTTTAAATTTGTTTATGGTTATTATTTATGCTTCGCAACATGTTATGGCTTGAAGATAAGAAGCGGCGCAAGAACCTCTTCAGCAAATATTCCTAGCTCTAATAATTTTATATAATATCACGGCCACTGGAACGTGGCCGAAACGTCGGAATAACAAAAATCAAATAAATAACCGCGCTTAAAAGCGTTAAAACGTAGTTTTATTAGTTATAAGATTTTCAACTTGATTTTGAATGCTTATATTTTGGATCTTGTATACTATTTTCTGGGATAAAGTGTTCATGGACATTCCCCTTATTGTGAAGAATATCTAAACTCTCTAGTCCCATATAAAGAAAACTGTCTTCCAGAAAACGCATTTAAGGGTGGGTCCAGACTTGCAACTTTTAATCGAACAAGACTCCGTGACTGTGTCAATAGTGCGTGTCAGTACTGGTAATGTGGACGTTATTTGTCACGCGAATAACTTTCACTATATAATGTTACGATAGGACCTAAACCAAACTTCCCAGGAAACAGTTGAACGGGCGAAATATATACGACGTAACAAGCTACAAGTGCGAACGCTTATTTCTGTACTATTACGCATTAATGACACGTGTCACAGGCCGATCCAATCAAAGTGGATCTTTTCGAAGGATTTTCTCTACTATCAACGTATCTAGGATATGTCTACACTTGTATTTATGACACTCGTTTAAGTACGCTGATGCTACGGTCACTAGATCGTGTCGCGGCGTGCATTCGCCAGCTAGCCTTCCCTTTGTCATCGCTCATTCGCCATTGGCCTTGTGCAGGTGGGGTTCTTGTTTTTTTTTAATCATAACTACCGGCTTCTTTTGTTTGTTTTGCCGTGACATGGTTCGATGCCATATCATATATTCACATTTAGTGTAACGAGTTTGTGAATATGTTATGGAATCTTGATCGATAAATGTTACAAGTCTGGACCCACTTTAATAATTGTGCATAAATAGACATTTAGACGGATGGGTGGACGTAGGGAAAACATTTTATAGGGCTTATTATATTATTGTTGACACCCTGGCAGTTTATTCAAGATATTTAGTCATTTGAATATTTTTATTTCATGGCATCGTGGCCGTACAATATAAAATATTAAGATGTCTTAATGCCTTCAATAAATTGACAGGATGCCATTGACTAGAGATGGAGGGGTGCCAATAATAGGATAGTTTACCTAAGAACTGTAGGTTGCTCTAAGAAACCCTAAAAAAGACAAGGAGTATCAGTTAGCTGTTTGCAAGATATTAAAACGGTAGGTATTATCATCTCATTAGTGGTAGCAAATGCACGCCCTTGACTGGGCTCGGTGCGCTGACTTGTAAACAAACCCGCTAATAATATGCGTGTGCGCATTTGTAATTTTAACTGACACTGAAATGCAGCTTTCATTGGCTATTTCACGAGTATAATATACTATATATAAATTAACGTCGAAAGTAAACTGAAGTGCCGAGTTTGTAAATTAGTGGCATTGGTAAATGATGTTTATTTGTATGTTTGTTCCATGGTCTTTTGTCATAATAAACATTAATACATTGGCAGATTAACTACTCTACAAGTAGTTTGTTTTGCCCTTTATCCTTGCAGAACGGAGCAAGAATATAATTTCCTGCGGCCGGGCGGCCTGTCGTAAGAGGTGACAAAACAACCCACAGTTAGGTGGTAGGGTATTTGATCTGGGTGGCTACCACCCCTGATCTAGAGTATACCGGCACAACAACCTTGATTTGTGTTCAGGCATTAGTTGCCAGGTTCCAATCACCCTTTAAAGAGCAGCAGCGCATTTGTAGCACCTTTGGTGTTGCAAGTGTCCATAGGCGATTGTAACCGCTTTTCATCAAGTGGGCCGTCTGCCTGTCTGCTGAACTCCTGCAATAAAAAAATTGTTGCACTATTTGTGGACATCCCACTGATGGGACATAGAAGTGGTGCAGTGTGAAGCGCACCGGCTATTTGCCAATCTACCGGCTAAACCACCTGGGTGTTCTCCGTCTCGACAGAAGTACGCTACGTGGTAGAACCATGCAAGATTCATTAACACGATTTCAGCTCTTAGGATTGGCTCGGACGGTGTGATAGCGGACTCTCGTGGAGTATCGGCGAGAAACAGTCCGTGTTTCGTACAATGAGTGATAGTGAGTTTCGATGCCCTACTTGATTTTCCCCCTATCTATTCCATATCCCATTCTTGCTGTCCGATCTTCCCATCTTAACCCTCCTTTTTTTGATAACGCATGGGGAATGTTTGGACACCGTCCTCGGGCTTTTCCGAGGAAGGCCAAAATGCAGCGCAGAAGCATGCATCGAGAGTGTGGGATTCTCAGCGACCGGTTCTCCACACTCTAGCTTCAAAGAGGAGCAGTCGCGAGAAACCGATCGCTGAACTACCCACTAAACCTAAATCTGCGCCCCTGTATCCGCGCTTTTACGGGGCGTCACGGGATTTGGAACAGAGTTACTGCATCGTGACACCCCCACGCTCGGCAATACTAGGCCACCCCGGTGGCAGAGTGACCCACTTCGTCAATCAAGGGGAAGTCCGCTGCTACCCTCGCAACAGTGGCCCTCTGTGCCGGTAATTTTGGGAGGAGGAGATGTGCGTAGTGGTGCCTTCGACCGCCGGATCGCACATAGAGTTGCAGACTTCTATACGCGTCAATAACCATTCTCCAATATATGACCCATCTGCATGCTTGCCAGCTTCGCAATATTAAAGGCAAGAAGTGAGGAGTCCGGGACCAAGGTAAACCGATGACCCTGGCTAGCGTGGGCGCACCACTGTTTGTAGGCAGGCCTCTCTCGGTCGGGGATAATTGATCCCTCCCCCCATAAATGCCTCTCAGTTTCAGTGAACAGTTGCACCAGCGCACTCCCTTCTCGATTGCCTGGCTGCGGGTGATTCCTTGCAAGGAAACCACATCATACATAGTCGCAGGCAGGGCAGATTTCTACTGTGGCAGAGTTCCCAGTCTCCCCTTCTAGGCCGGCAATACTTAACCACTTTCCATCAGGTGTACTCACAAATTGGTGCTGTACTCCAACATTAAAATTAAAAAAAATCCCTCTCCTTTTTAGAATATTCTTACCACCAAAAATTACTTTGCGACCCTCAACTCTCTTATTAAAAAAATATAATGAACACTATAGGACTTATTCATATTGAGTTAGAGGAGTTTATAGTGTAGTTGCAGACGTCCGATCACCACGGCGGCCTTTCGCAAATGATCGGCAAGCGCGCAGTCCTCGTCGGCCCCCCGTGTTTCCCTCCGCGCACACCTCGCCTCATCTCACCTCAGCACGTGTAATCGCGCGAGTGTGCTTATTATTATTAAATCTGATATTTCGTTTAGCAGCTAAATGTGTGCTATATTATAAAATATCAATCGGCATTTTTACTAAATAAATATGCATTCCTAAAGTACAATTCAAACACATAACAGTATTTCATTTCTACCTGAAGACCTCCACAATAGGCTTCTTTAAGGACTTTAAAGAAGCCTTTAGAGATCGTAAGAAAACTAAACATGTAGTACATTATCATAAATTTACAGTGGTTCTAGCCGCTTTAGTATTGACTGCACTTAAAAATTGTATTCAAAGACCAAATATTGCAAACGATCATTAAATCATAACGTACAAATTAATGCGCTATTCGTACCGAATCAAACCACTTTAAATGGGGTTCTAATTTTGGTGATTATTTAAAAATTTTGGCCGTATTAGGCATAAAAATGCCTAATACTGGCAAAATATTCTTATACGCCGACAAAAATGGATACACACCTGCCTACCATAAAACACATACTTTATTACCCGCCCCGCGTTTGAGCTAATAACATTGAAACTGTTTTATGACTATCTTCTTTTGTTTACTTTTTTATCGGTTGTTGTGGAGAGCAGCCTATTGTACTCGTTTATGGCCGTTTGCAGGCATAATTACGCAGGTGTGCGGGTTACGATTTCTGGGAAATTGCGTCGACGCTTGCCAGGTAAACATATTGCATCGTGCTGGATAAAGCAATGCTCCAATGGAGAGATCGGGAGTCAAGCGATAATCGCAAGAGATGCAAGCCATGTGTACATTCGATAATCTATATAGTGACGGACTTTGCGCGTGTTATTGAATCATGCATTACGTTTGTATTGGTTGTGTTCAGTTATATTTGTACCTGTGTTATACGTATTTGTATAGTTCTAAATAAATTATATAGTAATTCTAACGGTATTTTAATTCGAGTCCTGCAGCACGTAAGAATATTTTACTATATCTGGTGGTAAGTTAAACATAAACCTTGAAAAATGCACCTGTATACAATTTCATAAAGACACTTCGTGGTATTAAATATACCTAACTATAGTTACTGTATAACTGATATACAGATTTTAATTAACTAACGTCCAAGAGATGTGGTTTCTCTTTGACAGTTTAGTTTCGAAGGCACTTCAATCTGAACCCGGGACCTTTTGAAAGAGACGACAACTTGCACTGAATCTACTGAATACTGTACTGTTTTGCGGCTTTACACTTTCATGCTATATAGTTAATAATAATACAGTAAAACAACTGATGTATTTCACTAGAATAAGTACGCGGTTATGCTTGAATTTCTTTGACATTCTAACCAAACCTCTGATTGTGTTATTAAGAGTTTAAAACAAGTGATTTTATATATAGAATTGGATAGAATATACTTTATTGCGTAACATTAACATACAGTTCAAGAAACGTCAGTAATCTATACGTACATACGTTTTGTTTCCACGTGACTAATGTAGAGAATTGTATAAAAGTACTTATAATAAATTTAAAAAAAGTCACTAGAATTTGTATCATATGCATAATTATGACTTAATATCGCTTTTATAATTCCTATATCTAAGAATATAAAAGAATTCCTTAGGTCGCACTTCGGGGTATCCTGTCTGTGTGTCACAGTTTATTATCGTTTGTATGTTGCTTGTAGGAAAACTGGCAAACGGGCCTGCTTGATGGCAAGTAGCTACCGTCGCCTATGGATACTAAAAAGTTTATGAATGACAAGAATTTGTTACATTATCGTTTGGAAGATAATATTTTATATAAGATATTATATAAAATATTATATCTAAAGTTCTATACGTAATAAAATAAATGGAATATAGTGAAAAAGCTATCACTTCTGCCAACATTAAAATAAAATGTAGTGATTACCGTTTATATACTATTGAGAGATTTTAAATTATAATCTACACAATTACCACATCATACTAGAGATAAATATGGTACATATAATTATAGTAAATTATAGAAAACTACTCTATAGAAAACAGGCGCTAATCACAAAATAAATAAAACTAGAACAAAACTATTATTCAATTAATTAAATGGCCAATTGTACCGTTAAGAAATAAGAGGGTATATTACAAAATTAACCCTTAAAAGGAAACATGACAAGAACAACCATACAACCAACTAAATGTAACAAAGTTGTCACTATTACATTACTTGCGCCGTCTGCTTCTGTTCCAGCTTTCCAATAAACAAAAAGAGTAAGCGGGCTGGGCTTAGATCTTGGGCCGAGACAGAACAAACCCATATGCGCCTGTATATTAAACGTTACACCCAGACTTGTTTTACTGTTTAATCATTTTACTTTGGCATCTAGAGCGTGAGCAACTTTATTAAATGCCAAGACCACTGTTGCTAGTTTAGATATATAGATATATAAACCTGAATAAACTAATTATAGCTAATGTATTAATGTTATATGTACCTAGACACTCCTAAGCTAGTACAGTAGAGCACGTTTATATCGATTCCGCACATGACCGTTGCGTAAGGATCCGACCGCGCGGCTTGACTGGCCTCCCGTACGATCCATACCCCAGTGACGCCTACATTGCATAAAGTGCTGCCTAGCTAGCCGAACAAGCTGAGCGGCGACCACGCAACTTTTTTATAATACTTAAATTTTTAAACTCATGATATCTTTCGAATGGAATGTCCGAATTGAATAATTTAAAAAGTTATGTAAAGGTATTAAAGCAAACTTGAATATGAAGTAATTTATTTTGGTAAGGATGAATACCAAGATACAAATAAAGTGCCTTTTCTAGCGGCGGCATTTCAATTAATTTTTTAAAATAAAAGAACACTTATTGTGATATAACTATAATAGTTAGACATATGCCGTCGCTTTTTGTAAATAATGATGTTTTCTGCAAAGTCGTAGTACATGATTTTATTCTATCATCAATAGTTTTCGCAGCGGACGCAATTATAAATATTTTTTTACACCTTGGGTTATATTATTGCAGTTTTAGTAATGATCCCGAACTTTAAAAAAATATAGAGCCTATCTCACCCGGGATAGTGTAGCTTGCCAACAATGAAAGAATTTTTCAAATCGATTCTGTAGTTTAGCAGCCCATTCAATGCAAACAATCAAATCTTTCCTCTTTATAATATTAGTATTGTTACAACTTAAGTTCCGACAAAAACCAAATCCACCTGCATATCTATAGAAACATACTTTATTACCTGTCGGCATTTGAACTGATTGTAATTTTTTTATGGTTGTCTTCTTTTGTTTACTTATTTATTGGTTATTGTGGAGAGCGCCGTTTGCAGGCATAATTGATCAGGTGTGCGGATTACGATTTCTAGGAAATTGCGTTGACGCTTGCCGAGCAGACATATTTGAATTTGTACAGTATAAAGCAATGGCCCAATTGAGGAAGGGTTAGTTGAGCGAGAACCACGAGCGAAGCAAGACTTATGTACTACAATCGGGAATCTAATAAGTGACGGACTTTGCGCGTTTTATCGAGTTACGACCTTCTGCATTACGTTTAGACTTTTTGTGTTCTGTTGTATTTGTGCCTGTATTATACGTGCTTGTGTTGTTCTAATAAGCTCTATAGTAATTCTAACGGCATTTTAATTTGAGTCTCGCGACTCGTAACAGTATAGATAATAATATTGAAGGGAATTGACAAACAGGTCATACGTGTACTAAGCGGTCGTCGTATAGCTCATACAGCGTATACAATAAAATATACATACTTAGAAAATTATTATTACATTTTGTTCAAAGCATCATTAGCCATAGGAATTAAATCTGGCACTGTTATTTTCATAGAAGAGTTGTTTTGATTAAAATCAAGGAAATTGATAATTTTAAGTACAAGATTTTTACTAAAATTGCTATAATTATCACTATAACCGGATATAATTTATAGAAATAGGTCACAATAGGTGGCATGTCACCATAATCGATATCATTATATCGGACTGTTATTAATTTTATATGAAACCAAACTAAGCTGTGTAATTACTTCTTACTAAGCGGTTGGTCATCATACTGCGGAGTCATAATAAATGGATTATATTTAAAGTGAAGAATAAATTACATAACAATACTATATATAAACAATACAATGCAAGAAAACTTAACTTATTCGTATTCTACTCATAGTCCCTCAATACTATAAGTAGAATGCTGAGTCCAGATCACCGTCTTCTATGGGCAAGGTGCCCAGAAGGCTGGCTACGTTTCCTCGCTGGATCGCCATACTGATCCGTTGGCCGAAGTAAGCACCAGCCCTCTGATCACCTGAAGACTCAATGAGTCGTTTCGATGGATGAAATTATGGTTTCTATTGTACATTAAGTGTTAGAGGTTATCGAAATATATAAACACTCACTTAATTTATTAAATCAAGTAAAGAATCCGCTTAGGCCTGGGTACGTACTACGAATTTTTCAGTGCGATTTTTTCCCGCAAAATTCGTAACCTACGGAACTTCCCATAAGAGCGCATATTAGAGAATTGATGATGCTTCACAATAAAATAAATTGTTACGAATTTGTAGGGTGTAAATTCGAAAATGGCGTTGGAATTATCACAAAGTTTATTAGAAGTACACACACGTAATTTACAGTTCTTACAAATACAACCGAATATCAACAACAAACCGTAGGGCAGAAAGTTCGTCGTTATAAGATACTCGCTCCGAAAGTACACTATGTAACTTTCGGAGTCAGAACACGACTGACTGACCCTATCCATTTGTAAATTAGATATGGCCTCCTAGCATTCCTTTGAATTCCTAATTTATAAGCTTTATGGCTTTCCTGAATTTGCATGAAATACAAAAAGAAGAAAGAAGTTGTTTGTTTGCTACAACTTCATTAATTCTTTGAAAAGCAATTCTGTAACACACTTCTGTATAAAACTTATAAAAAATATATAAATTGAATAAGAAATATAAAGAAAAATATTTTTACCCAGACGTGTTGTTGGGGAGTTTCTTGCCGCTTCTCCTCCTTAACAGCAATAACATGTTGCGAAGCGGTGTACATAGAATAGGAAGTAAAATTAAATTTTAACTCACATGTATGACCGTCAAAAGTGTTCTCCAGTGGAACTCGTTTTGAATGAAAACATTTGGATTTGAAGGTTTTATGACCTCTTACGGCGGTATAAACAAAGAAATTAGCGCGAACAATAGATCACTCAAGTTCAATAGGGTAATAAAACACCTGCAAAGGGTTTACACCAATATATTGTGTAGAGTGCTACATATTTAATAGGTGCTAGACCTTATATCTGGCAACACTGAATAAAATTGTTCTAGTGCTGTTAACGATTACCTGTTACTTGTACACTTCAGGCATTAATACCTTTACGGTGCAATATGGGGCGATAAAACATGGTGCAACTCTAGTACCGCACTTTCACACTGACGTTAAGAAAACGCTTTGAATGTAACTTTCATTTTAAATTGTATAAGGTCTAACCTTTTTATTGCATGATATGTATGATTTTTGAATGAATTTATGTATATATTAAACTTATAAATAAGTGTTAGTATATATATATTTAAATTGTCATATATTATTTTTGCTCCACCTACATCGCCAGATTAGTTAAGAATTTAAGTAATTGTTTATTTTCGTGTGCATTAAAGTGTTATCTATCTACCTTTAGTGATGTAAATGTCTATAGGCGATGGTAACCGCTTTCCATCGGGTGGGACGTCTGCCTGTCTGCTGTACTTATGCCGTAATTTTTTTTCAAATACCTATCTATATTGTTACGAGTTACAGGACTCAAATTAAATTGGCGTTTGGAATTACTGTACAATTTATTAGAACTATGCAAATACGTATAACACAGGTACAAATATAACTGGACACATCCAGTACAAACGTAGTACATGATTCAATAACACGCGCAAAGACCGTCACTATATAGCTTATCGAATATACACACATCTTGTCTCGCTTGTGACCATCGCTAGACTGCCGATCTCCCCATTGGTCCATTGCTGACCAATACAATATGGCTACCCGCCCGCGTAGATCGAATTTCTTAGAATTCGGAATCTACTCACCTGCCTAATTATGCCTGCAAACGGCCATAAACAAGTGCAATACACAATAGGCTGGTCTCTAAATACAAATTTTAAACATAAGATAAACAAAGGAAATGGCTTACAAAAGGGTAATAAAGTGCAGGTGTGCATTGGTCTTTGTCGGTTGTAACAATATTGTAGTGGCGTAAAATCTTTTTTAGGATTTTATAGGTAACTTTTTGGCATGTTCGTTTCATAACAATGGATAAGAGAGATAGCTTAGAACATTAATAAGAGACTGAATTATTTTTCTCGTGAAGATAGTTTTGATATATATTTTACATATAAAATTATAAAAGTGTCGCTATTTGCAAAATTAGCATATTTACAGTTAAATAAAACCTATTTAAATATTAAATACATATTTATTTTTGAACTCTTATGCAGATTTTGCCATCTTATCCAATAAAAGTCAAATTATGGCAAAATATTACTAGTTCAGATCCGACTCCAAGGAAACAATATTTAAAATGTATGTATATAAGTTAAATGAAAAGTTATTTTTCGTATGATTATACATTACGTTATTTTTAAGATTATATTTTTGACATGAGCAAAACTTATAAGTAAAACAAAAAAATAAATTAAAGAATCACATTACTAAGGAGAATATAGGTCCAATGAGGTTTATAATAATTTTAAGTCCATAAATATCTCACTGCTGGGCTTGGGCCTCCCATTATAGGAGGAACGAAGAGTATACCCGCCACACTTGTCCTAGGCGGCTTGGCAGGTTTGACACATCGGTTATCTCGATGTGCAGGTTGCATCACAATATTTTCCTTCACCGTTGTTAGTACCTGGTAATTGTAACAATTAACAACAATAACAAACAATGAGGTTTGGACATTTTGTATTCATAAAACACAGAAATTTATTTCTGTGTTCCATACTTCTTTCTATTTTCTAAATCATGCTTAAAAACTACGAAAAGACGCTAAATTGAATTGAATTCGTATAAATAAAAAATAATTGTCTGCACTACATGTACTTTACACATGCACTGGTGTTTCTATGACATGCACCTAACCTGTCGGCGTTTAGTAGGGATGGCGATTCTTTCCGAAAAGATGGATTTTTAAATCAATTCGAATCGTAACCTCATGAATTGATTCCGAAAAAAATCGAGGTCTAAGAATCATTTTTTTTCAAGTCTGCTTTTAAAATGTAAATATAAATCCATTTTATGAAAAACAAGAAAGATACCATAACAACTAACGACACCAACGGGGTACTTGGTATTAGCTCGTCGCGATGAGCTCCATAGAGGCATGTAAGGCTAGCTTTCGTTTGAGTTCATCTTATGATTAATCGGATGTCGATTTTCTTGGGTGAAATATCGATTGAATGAATCGATTTAGTGCTACATATCGATTTAAAAATCGATTCTTCTATTAATCTAGCGTTTAGGGCACGGAAGTGTGAAAGCGGTACAGCAGGATTAAGCAAACAGTTGTTTTACGGTAGCAGAGTTCGATTACATCGGATGAGAACAAAAATAAATTCTGTTTACTACCTTTGCTCACCCCATTGCAACAGTTTGCTCACTTTTACACTATTAAAATGTACTGCACTCTTTTATAAGGTTCAATAAAAAGACACGAGATTTATGGCTGGTTCCTATATCTCAACCACCGTTCATTCGCCTTACTGTCACTTAAAATCTATGTATACTTCTAATATACAACATTCTCGGCTGAACCGATTTGTATGAAATTTTGTGTGCATATCGGAGGGTAGATCTGAGAATCGACCAACATCTATTTTTCATACCCCTTAATGATAAGGGTGACCCACCTCTAAATATTTATTTTATTCTCTTGACAATTTTTTTTATGAACTGGATTTAAAAATACATACAACCTAAAATTTTCACCCTTCTACCACTAGCCACTATTTTTTCATAGCGATATTAATATTTTAATAATTTTCTACTGGGATGATTTAGATTCAAATTTGAACCAGGTAGATGGCGATGCAAGCGAGTACCAGAATTTAGGTGATTTTTTGTTGTTGTATGTGTTCAAGTTAATCCCGGAATGATTTAAATTAACGACTGGACCCAGTAGGTGGCGCCGCGATACTCCTAAACGGTGGGCTTGATTTTGATGAAATTTTTTGTTTGTTCAAGTGGATTTGAGAATAGTTTAGTGTAACATTTGGTCGCGGTAGATGGCGCTGGAATCGGGTTCGAGATTTTTATTTTTTAAGGCAGGACAACGTCTGCCAGGTACAGCTAATAATATTAAAAAATTCTAACTTACATCTTAATAAACAGTTCACACTGTAATTCCCACAATAACTTAGTTTATCTTTATCCACTTTCTATTTTAATTCCTTATTATTGTTACGAGTTACGGGACTCGAATTAAAATGCCGTTGGAATTACTATAGAATTTATTAGAACTATACAAACACGTATAACACAGGTACAAATATAACGACACAACCAGTCCAAACACAATGCCGAAGATCGTAATTCAATAATACGCGCAAAGTCTGTCACTAGATAGAGTACCGAATGTATACAAGTCTTGCTTCGCTCGTGGTTATCGCTCGATTGCTTTATATCGCACAAATTCAATATGTTCGCCGGACAGCGTGGACCGAATTTCCTAGAATCGTATTCCGCACACTTGGTTAATGACTGCCATAAAAGATTACAATACACAATGGGCTGTTTTCTAACCACAAATTTTAAACACAAAGTAAACAAAAGAAGTCCAAATGCCGAAAGGTAATAAAATATGTTTTTACAAGTACGCAGGTGTGAATATGTTTTTCTCGGCGTCTAGGTCGTATCAATAACATAAAAAATAATATAAGATTTTAGAAATATATTTAGGTAGGGTTCATCCGATTTTAGGAAAGACCCAAAATGGGCATCGTCCTTTACAAAATATATAATTTCTCGCTTTTTAAATTCTTTTGAAAATGGTTTGTTTTATATATATATATATATATTTTTAAATAGATTTTCAATTTTGTTTGTATAGGTAGATTTTTTATTTTTTTATTTTTATTGCAGGAGTTCAGCAGATAGGCAGATAGCCCACTTGATGGAAAGCGGTTACCATCGCCTATGGATATTTGCAACACCAAAGGTGCTACAAATGCGCTGCTGCTCTCTTAAGGGAGACTGGAATCGAACACAACTCAAGGTTGTTATGGCGGAATACTCTAGACCAGGGGTGGTAGTCATCTAGTCAGGCAAAAACCCTACACCTGGCTGGGGTTCTTGTCGCCTCTTAAGACAGACCGCTCGACCGCAGGAAATTGTATTCTTACTCCTTTCCTGCACGGATAGATAGAAGAAGAAGATAGATGTATACTAATCGGTTCTGATATTCGTCGGCACCGCAAGCCTATACGTATTACCTTACTGCTATGACCGACAAAGACCAATGCACACCTGCAGTTTATTACCTTTTCGGCATTTGGACTTCTTTTGTTTACCTTATGTTTAAAATTTGTAATTAGAAAGCAGCCTATTGTGTATTGTACTCGTTTATGGTCGTTTGCAGGTACAATTAGGCAGGTGTGCAGATTACGAATTCTAAAAAATTCGATTTACGCGGGCGAGCAGCCATATTGTATCGGTGCAGTATGTAGCAATGGCCCAATGGGGGGATCGTCAATCTAGCGATGGTCACCAGCGAGACAGGACGTCTGTACATTCGATAAGCAATATAGTGACGGACTTTGCGCGTGTTATTAAATCGTGTATTAAGTTTGTACTGGTTGTGTCCAGTTATATTTGTACCTGTGTTATACGTGTTTGTATAGTTCTAATAAATTCTATAGTAATTCCAACGGCATTTTAATTCGAGTCCCGTAACTCGTAACACTACGTTATTTGTGAACCTAAAACTTCACTGGAAATACCTTGTTTATTAACAAGGCCATTTTGAGGCCTTGAATAGAGAATGTTAATGTAACAGCTTATTGTCTCTGTCAAGTGCGCATTTCAAATGCATAGATAATAGAGCTAATAGAACAAGATAATGCTTGTAACTACGCAGCTATCTATTATTTTATCTAGCAAAGACAAATAACTATTGAAATTGATTTTTACATGTTTTCAAATGTTGATACTGAAACTACTAGAATCAAGTCAGGGACTACGGAGGCCCTTCGTAGAGAAACGACTTCAATTTCCGTTGTGCAAACAGTCCTTACAAAAAAAAATGGGGTTAAAATATTTAATAATGTACCTATAGCGTTATATCTTTTAATTATTTTAAACAATTAGAAATTGTTTTATTTTACCTACGAACAGATAAGGCAAATTACGCTAAACTAACTTAAAAATAAGATTAAATACGAAAATAAACTAAGTAAGACGATCCTATAAATAACCTAACGTAAAAAAAAACCATATATCAAAGCCCGTCCAGCCCCACCAGACCACTGTCGCTGGGCATTGTACCTAGAAGGCTGGCAGCATTACCTCGCTGGATACAAAGGCTAATCCTTTGAGCGAGGTAAGCTCCAGCGTTCCGGTCTCCTGTTGTATCGACCAGACGTTTTTTAATATTTTTAAATAATTTGTGGGTACTTGGCCCCCGTGGGCCCAAAGTCTCCACCCCAAACGGCTCAAATATGTAACTTGTTCCTAGGTTTGCATATTTGAGCCGTTTGAGATTTTCGGCAGAAGTGGCAGTGCGACCAGCCCCAACTTTGGACTCCTGGAGATGAGAAGGCGCTAGTGTGTCGACACAGGTAACGTCGCACACAAGCGGCCTTCCCAAAGTCCAGAGAATTAAAGTCATGCCGTTGGGTCTCTTGCCATCGTCGCGGACCAGCCATTCGGTTACCTATTGACATGAAGAGTGATTTTTTAAATTCTTCTTCGCATTCTTTACCGAATGCTTTAAAGAACCAGCAACGTCAAGTCGGTGGTAAGAGACTGAGCGGTTTCGTGCAAATAACCGAATTGCATATTCACACGGTGTCGTACCATTCGGTCTTTTGAGGAAAGGCAAAAGGAAAAAATCGATCCCGCATAACTTGACTCTGTGTGAACGTAGCGTTAGTCTGCGTTTGTCTTGATAATGAATCTATTTATTTCAAAATGGAATCTTACAGATCACTTATTGAAAGTCACGAGTCTACTATCACTTCCAAAATCATTTTATTTACTGTTAACTCGATAAATGACGTCGTTTCTGTGGAGCAGGTGACTAAATTCAAGTATATGGCGGTGCGGTCATATTTTTTTAACACGTCGCCACGGCAACGCGAACGAAGTTCTCAGACATTACCAGTTAATTAAATAAATGAATGAAGTAAAATATGTATCAACCAAAGTTATGGAAATTAATAACTCATTTTAGTGTAGTAATAAAACTCCGTTTTAACGGTTTTAAGAGTGGTGTTTGCTTCTTTCTTCAAGCCAAAACACGTTGCGAAACGGTGTTAAATTAGATTAGGCGCCCATAAAGTTAATTATAACCACAAAAAATATGAAAAATAAATAATTAAAATGAACAAATTGGCGATAGGCTGAATAAAATTTTAACTCATTGAGACATCTTTGTCTTTCGTGTTCACGGCTACTGAAAAGTGGCCGAAACGTCGGAATAATAAATATCAAATAAAATGCAGCGTTTAAAACTTTTAACCATTGCAACACCAAAGGTGCTACAAATGCGCTGCTTCTCTCTTAAGGGAGACTGGAACCTGGTCACTAATGGCGGAACACAAATCAAGGTTGTTATAGCGGCATACTCTAGACCAGGGGTGGTAGCCATCCAGTCAGGTTAATATCCTACCACCTGGCTGTGGGTTGTTTTGTCACCTTTTACGACAAGCCACCCGGCCCCAGGAAATTATATTCTTTCGCCGTTCCTGCATGGATATTGTGTTAAATTCTAGTAACATTATAATCATTTTGTAATATGGTACCCACAAGCTAGTGTAGTATAATCTGATCATGCAGATCAGTGGTTCTGTACATGATAATATAAAACCACCAACTGTGGAAGCCCGGCTTTTATCTGATTTACCTTTTATGTACAAGTCCTTGGTCTAAATAGTCAAGCCATATAATAAATGTACTATTTTTACTAATATATTCTTACGAGCTACGGGACTCGAACTAAAAATGCCGTTGGAACTACTATAGAATTTATTAGAACTGTACAAACACGTATAAAACAAATACAAATAAAACTGGATGCCACGCGCAAAGTCCGTCGTCTATATCGCTAATCGAGATTACTAGAAAACGTCTTGCTCATTTCGTAGTCATCGCTTGACTGCCCACCCCTCCATTCGGGCATCGTCTTATATAGCACAAAGAAATTGGAGGTATAAGAAATATTAACAGTCCACAAAGTCGAAAACAATAACAATTGGATTCGTTCGCGCTAATGATGAGAAAAACATATAAGACAATGCCCGAATGGAGGGGTGGGCACCCCTCCATTCGGGCATTATCTTATATCAACTACACAGTACAGAAAATTTTGGCCGCGCACACTGAGTTTCCGAAAAATAGTAATTTGCACACCTGCGAACGGCTAACGAAATCTAAAACAATAACAATAAGGATTAGTTTGACGCTAATGATGGTTATAAAACAAGTAGAAAAACAATAGTATGTTTTTCTTAATTACAAAATCAAAACACAAAACAATTCCTAAATCTGGGAAGTCAATAAGCTGCGCTTACGATAGACAACTGTGCGCTTATCTTTGACGGCATATAACAATATTTTGCTTTATTGCATGAGTTCAGCGGACAGGCAGACGTCTCACCTGATGGAAAGTGGCTTATTTATATTAAATAGGTTTGCGTTTGACCACGATCACGTTAAATGTCGGACGATAATGCGGTTGAACATGGAGCATGCTTACCTAGATAGTACCTATTCACAGGAGACTTGAAAATACCCGGAATGTACTTTTCGGGAAACACGGGCTTTGGTAGTGCATTCCACAACTCTGCCGTACATATTAGGAATGTGGAGGAGAAACGTTTAGTTCTCACTGGTAGCGTTTCCACTGTGAATCGATGGCGTAGACTAGAGCGCCTTGTGGTCCGAAGATGGAATGGTGTAGGGAGAATCAGGTCGAACAGTTCAACTGCACTCTCCAAAATGAATCCTATAAAAACCGATAGACTAGCAACCCGGCGTCGATGTTCTAGACTTTGAAGCCTTGTATTGACAAACTGGTCGCTAGCAATCAACTTCTTGGCTCTTCTCTCAATTGACTTTAGCGCTTCAAGCTGGTATTTAAGCTACCATTGCCTATGGATATTTGTAACACCAAAGGTACTACCAATATGCTGCCGCTCTCTAAAGGGAGTCTGGAGCCTGGCCACTAATTCCGGAACACAACTCAAGGTTGTTATGGCGATATACTCGATATACTCTAGGTGGTTGCCATCCAAACGGGCAAATACCCTACCACCTGGCTTTGGGTTGTTTTGTCGCCTCTTACGACAAGCCACCCGAGTAGCCGCAGCAAATTGTATACTTTCTCTAAATACAGCAGCCAGGCTCAAGGGTCTGACTAAAAACGGCTGCTGTCGCCTAAAGATATTTGCAACATAAGGGTTGTCACCAACGTGTTGCCGACTGCAAAGAAATTAATGACACCCTTTTTAAAAAATAACATATCGTAGCGGAGCTCATTCAAATCCCCATGGTGCCCAAGAGAAATGTTCTTCAGAAACGCTGCGTACAAGAGCGAAGCGTCTCTAAGAAGTGAGAATAAACGCTAACGAAGGAATGGAGTCATTCATCAGCGTTCATCCTAGGTTTGTTCTGGGTTGAATTTCATTTAAATCCGTTCAGTAGTTTTTCCTCTCATTTGCCCGTCTGTATGGCTACCACCTCTGGTCTAGAGTATGTCGCTATAACAACTTTGAGTTGTGTTCCGGCCATCAGGGACCAGGTTCCAGTTTCTCCTTCAAGGCCAGCAGCGCATTGACAGCACCTCTGGTATTTCTAACGTCTATAGGCGATGGTAAGCTCTTTCCATCCCAGCCTGTCCGCTGTGCTTAAGCAATAAAAAAAGTTTTCATGTGATTCTCTAACAAATATTGTAGTTGCAATTTCTAAATCTTCTGGTCCTAATTAGTTTCCCTGAGTTACTCCTCATTTTTAAATTCATTGTACAAACACGATTATTCCAACTAATTTATCTATAACTAGCTGTGCCCGCGACTTCGTTCGTGTGGAATTTTTTGCGCGGTACTCTAAGTTTAAACGTGGCCTAAGTTAGTCCTTATAACATCAGCTGTCTGCCAGTGAAAGTCTTATCAAAATCGGTCTAGCCGTTTCAGATATTAGCCAAATCAAACAGACAGACAGACAAAAAATTTAAAAATTGATTTATTGTTATATGTACCATAGGTATATACTTTCATAATATGCATTTAGTATAAAGCTGTTATTTTGACATTACAGACACTTCAATTTTATTTATATGTATAGAGAGATATATTTAACTATCTATAATAACAGCCCATAAAGGCCTTCCATTTATAGAGGAACGGACAGTATGCCCGCCAAGCTTGTTCAAGGCGGATTGGCGGGTTTGACACATCGGTTATCTCGGTGTGCAGTTTTCATCACGATGTTTTTCTTCGCCGTTAGCACGTGGTAATTGTAACATTATGCACATTAGTTGAGAAAACTGCCCAAGCGGTGCATGCTTCCCGGCCAGGATTCGACCCCGCGCCCCTTGAGTTTCCGACGCGTTCGCTAGCCACTCAGCTACCACGGCTTCTCTATCTACCTATACTAATATTATAAATTCAAAAGTTTGGATGGATGTTTGTTACTCAATCACGCTAGAACGGCTGAATGGATCTAGATAAAATTCAGCACAGAGATAGACTATAGTCCGTAATAGGACATAGGCTACATTTTATCCCGGAAAAATGTAAACTTCCTGTGAGATAACATTAACGCGAGCGAAGCCGCGGCCACAGCTAGTATGAGATATATGTTTTTTGTGTATTTATATTTATATAGCATAATAGCAGACGTGTTAAAACGAGATCAGGTAAAAAGCATATCAAATAAACGTGCATGTATGAAGAGGTCAATGAAAGTAGATGAAGCGAAAGTTGTTTGTCAGGATCGTCGCTAGTGGAGATACATATTCCCCCTGCCTACCCCCATTGGAAACAGGCGTGATATGTATTTACGTTGTATTTCTATTTGTTCTGTGTGTTTTTAGAAATAAATATTTTCTTTCTTTCTTTCTTCTTTTGAATGTAAGAAAAGCTGCATCAGACAATAAAGCGGAAGATGCGAAACACATCCTTGCCTTAATTTTCCATGAATGCGGCGCGCAGACGGGCTCGCGATAACCGCCTTTATTGCCTACGTCATAACAGTCTACGTAATGCAATTTGACGCGAAACGTCAGTTTACGCGGCGAAATATATTTTATTAAAATTTTCCATCTCCCGGCTTGTGTTTGAACGTGGTAAAAGATTATATAGCAGAGACTGGACTGTTGTTAGTGTTAGTTTTAATTTCGTAATGGTTTTATAGTGAACATTTACAAATTAATTGCGATAGCAATATAATATACTAGCTTCTGCCCGCGACTTCGTCCGCGTGGAATAGTTAAAAAAAGTAATTTAAAAAAACCCTTCGATTTTGAAATATTCTTCATTGGTGCTCTGCGGCTATTGGTCTTAGCGTGATGATATGTAGCCTATAGCCTTCCTCAATAAATGGGCTATCTAACACTGAAAGAATTTTTTAAATAAGACCAGTAGTTCCTGAGATTAGCGCGTTCAAGCAAACAAACAAACTCTTCAGCTTTATATATTAGTATAAGATTTATACACATAAGTTTTTCCATCTGTTCTGTTTAATGTTTTTTCTGTATGCAATAGTTTTGAATTGCTATGTTAGTAATTTAATCTTGCTATTTTTTTGTTGAAATTTCTTTTGTGCATCAATAAGTGAAAAAATATTTTATCATTGTCATCTTAGTATTGGAATAAACAGAATATAGGCGTAAAACGGCCGGCGTTCAGTTAATCGTGTTTCCTACAATGAGTGAAGGCTCTGACAACCCAATTCCTTCTACCCATATCGCATTCTCTCATTCCATCCTGAAGGTTGGCAGCATGTTGACCTCACCCCTAGTGTTGCAAATTTCTGTAAGCGACGGTAACCACTTACCATTAGGTGGACTGTCTACCGGCTTGCTAGCTTCGCAATAAAATACACAAAAACTTTTTGAACCATTTTTCGTGACACTCAAAAGTGTTTATACTGGTTCTTTATGTTTGCTTGTAGACAAACTGGCAAACAGTCTACTGTTAACTATTTTGTGAACACTTACGTTATGTTTAGAAATATCTACACATTTTAAAAACATTAATAAATTTTGGTAAGGGTGTTGTTCTTTTTGAATATATCAAGAGTTTCTCGGAACACACACAGTGAACAGTTTCGTATTTAACATTTTAATATGGAACGTTAAAAATAAGCACATGGTTGTATAATATTAATATTTACCTTCTAAATTTTTATAACTAGTTACAATTAATCGGTTTAAAATCACGGAAATGTCACAAACATACTTCTCTGTCAAAAAAGAAGAATAATACACAAAATGTTAGTCCTTCAAAGTATGCTACTTCAGAAACGATCCACTTACGTCAACGAATAATCGAATCATCAAAACATTTTTTAAACGCTTTTTCCGGAATTGAGTTTATAGTTCTATAAAAACAAAAATTGAATTTGGAACCATAAACAAATCATCCATTCCCGATACTTTTTTGACAGGATGTACGACGCATGTACATTTCACCTAGATTTTATAAAATCGGAAACAATATATTTCTAGCTCGTGGAAATACTTTGTTGCAAGTAAATATCTAAGTTGCGTAAGTTGTAAAGAGATCAATGCGTCAATTACGTTTACGCTCCGTCAACTTACAAACAAGTAGGCATAAAATGTTATATAACTCTCTGATTAGTTTTTCTACTCTATGACTTAAACACGTAGCCCGTCGGCGGAAGTTAATGAGTGCGCTTTGTCATCCCGCCTTGCGGCAGACAACCCAAGACTTTGACACTATGTATATCATTTGTTAGCTTTAAAGCCAGGTTTTCTTAATAAGACTATAATTATGAGAAATATATTTTTAGACAACAGGAAAAACTCCTCAAGTTAACTCGACCACAATAGTATAATTGACAAATAAACACATAGTGCACCTTAGTCAAGCATGGCGATTATACTGGTAATAATACATTTTAATTAAATAATTTAAAAATAATTTTGTTTATTTATTTCACTTAATAGAAATTATAACTGAAAATATAATACAAAAAAATATGTTTTTTTAATGAACATTTTATTATTTAAAACGTATTGTTTTACTAAATATTACTATAAATTATAAACTAGAACAATAAAAAAACTTAAGTTATATATTGTTGCGAATCGGTCCTTTGTAGGTGTTTTATTACCCTTTCGAATTTGAGTGATCTATTGTTCGCGCTAATCCCTTTGTATTACGCCGCAGTCAGACGTCATAAATCCTTCTTTCTTTTGTTTGTGTTATTGTTGCAAATTCTTAGAAGACATAAAGTTGTAAAATTCGGTGATTTTAAGAAATCGAGGGCATATTGCTGGAGTGCCATGTCTAGTCTGCAAATATAGTTATAGGGTTGGTCCGTCGGGATTAAGTCAGTTGTGTTTCAACTGCGATTGAGGAGTTACCCAATGTAATTTTGGAGCGAGTATTTCATAACGATGGACTTTGCGTGATTTATGTGATAACGGTTTTCTACTCTACGGTTTGGACTAGTTGTATTTTGGTTGAACTTGTAAGAACTGTGAATTACATATGTGTACTTCTAATAAACTTTGTGATAATTCCAACGGCATTTTAATTCATATCCCGCAAATTCGTAACAATATTATTCTACCTATAATCCCTTAAGACTTTCAGTAGTATGAGCCTAGGTCATCGAAGTTAGCGCATTATTTAATATATATATATATATATATATTTACTTTTTAGTTGCACAAATACTTCAACTACTTAAGAGATAGTATATTAAGCACCTGTAGAAATCGTACAACTAGCACGCGTATGCAAATTTGCCATCGCGCTCTTCGGTGTATATGCACTTCAACAAGGGTTGGTCTCGATTTCCTTGCGATCTATAAATCATATCTTGACTTGGTGACTATGGGAACATCTCCAGAATTAAAATAACAGTTTGAAAATCGGTCCAAAATTGACGGAGAAATGCGTAACATACCCATAAAAAAGCGCCTGTAATACTGGCACGCATATACAAACAAGCCTTTGTTGGAAAAATGTAGGCTCGCGGCGTTTATTTAATAAGGATTAGTCTCTATTTCTCTGGGATCCCCTAATCAGATCCTGTCTTTGTGACTATGCCTTGGGAGTATATAGTTACGAATAAATAAAATAATGTTAAAATCGATCCACAATTGACGGAGAAATTGCGTAACATACCCATAAAAAAGCGCCTGTAATACTGGCACGCATATACAAACAAGCCTTTGTTGGAAAAATGTAGGCTCGCGGCGTTTATTTAATAAGGATTAGTCTCTATTTCTCTGGGATCCCCTAATCAGATCCTGTCTTTGTGACTATGGAATCGCCTTGGGAGTATATAGTTACGAATAAATAAAATAATGTTAAAATCGATCCACAATTGACGGAGAAATTGCGTAACATAGATACAAAAAAACTAAGCGCATATAGAAAATCTAATAGCTACGCGTATACAAGCTTTTCTCCAAGAATTTAGGAGCACAGCGTTTTTTAATAAGTAATAGTTACTCTCGATTTGCCTGGAATTCACTCACCAGATACTGTCTTGGTGACAATGGCACCATCTTGGGAGTATAGACTTACGAGTAACGAAAAAAAAATGAAAATCGGCTTAGAATTGACGGAGATGTCATGTTACGAAGAAGTCTGTTAACAATTTTCGTAGGTTTCTCTAATTCCTTGGAATCCACTCACCAGATTCTGACATGGTGACAATGTGACCAATAATAATAACTTTTCGATTGAAAGAAAATTTTTGACATTTAGTTCAAAATTAAAAAACAAGAAAAAAAACATAGATGAATTGAGAACCTTCTCCTTTTGAAGTCGGTTAAAAAGATAAACACACACACAATGCAATAACAATTCTTATTAAATCTAAATATGTAGTTACTAGTGAATACTTGTGATGTGCTCAAGTGATTAACTATCTGTCCACATCCACATTTTGCTATCACTAGGTGAGTTACAACAACGGCACTACCGCGCTGCTATTATGTGATTTTCTGTATGTGCGAACGGTGTACTCCCCTACTGGAGGCGGCGTGGTGATCGCGCAGTTGCACATAGTTTAAACATTTGGCGGTGCGGCGGCAATGTGGTGGCAATGTCTCGTACACGCGCGCTTAAGATTTACACGCTCTGGCTTTAAATATGACCATCTTAGCGTAACCAAGACCCATTTTAGATAAGAAACCCATACATAATTATGTCGAGGAAATTGTCTTGTTCACACTAATCGATTCTCAGCCCTTTGTCGTCGTGTAAACAACCTTATCGATAACTAAAACGGGTGTAATGAGCCGTTCAAGGGTATTAAGGTGCCTTTTGTGTCATATATTTGTAACTAGACTTAAGCTGCCTCGCTTATAATTCAGCTCTTTATATCGAAGGATATATTAAATTTTTCGAAATAAATTATCGTCGAGTAATTATAGTATTTTTTAAATTCATTTAACATAGTAGAAAATCTGCAATATTCGGGATAGAATCATGAAGGAAGAATACTAAGGAATAACACAGAAAAGTAACTTGTATAGTTTCCGGTACGTATCTTGAGCTGTGAGTGGATTTTTTTATAGCTTAAGTTCAGCAGACATACAGATGGTCCACGAAATGGAAAGCGGACACCATCGCCTATGGACATTTGCAACACCAAAGGTCCTATAAATGCGCTGCTGCTTTCTAAAGGGAGACTGGAACCTGGCCACTAATGCCGGAACTAATGTGGTTATGGCGGCATACTCTGGACCAGGGGTGGTAGCCATCCAGACGGGCAGATACCGGGTCCTACCACCTGGCTGTGGGTAGTTTTGTCGCTACTTACGACAGGCCGCCCGGCAGCATGAAATTGTATTCTTTTTTCATTGTGACGCGATTTATTGTTACATCAATAATATTGTTACGAGTTCGGGACTCGAATTAAAATGCCGGAATGTTGGAATTATTATAGAGCTTATTAGAACTATACAAACACGTATAACACAGGTACAAATATAACCGAACACAACAAATCCAAACATAATGCAGAAGTTCGTAATTCAATAAAACGCGCAAAGTCCGTCACTATTAGATTCCCGAATGTACACACGTCACACCCGTAACGTATTCGTAGCCCAACTGCCTCCTCTCTCCATCAGGTCGTCGTTTTATACTTCACCAATGTAAATTTACCCGTATCGTATCGTCGACATAGTTTCCTAGAATCAGATTGTACTTAATCCGTAACATCTGGCTAATCAGACCGTATGCCAATAAATAAAGTGAACAAAAGAAGACGATCATAAAAGGATTACAATTAACTCAAATGCCGACAGGTAATAAAATGTGCTTTTACAGACTGTACGTGGAATTTGCCTCTGTGAAGCCTAAGTTTTAGCAATATCATTGTGTAGTAAAGGGACAATACCTCATATTTTGAAAAAACAGACGACTAAAAAGTTCCACTCTACAGCGGTTCGTATGATAAAAGTGGAAGCATAGCGTTTCGTCCGCTTTGCAGCACCAGAATTTGAATTATTTCGAGGGACGTCGTCGACGTGTAGGGCATATATCTTAATACCTTTCCAAATATAGCTTCATCCCTTTCGCACTCTTATAACCGTCGGTTGAAAGGAAATAATAAGAATATAAATGTTTCTTTATATTCATTTATATCCAAGGATCATGTTCCCATCGTATTTTATTCTGGTGATCTTACCAACGGATTCAACCGACAAACAGTTCATCTCCATCTTCCGACCCGATCAGACCTGTTTCTTGTACTCAATCTCTGTTCCAATTTCTGTTCATTTGCAATTGCGTGTTTAATTTTAATGCTTAGTTTTATCCAAAAGTGTAAATTTTAAATTTATTGACATAAATAGAATAAACTAGACTATCATTTATTGCATAAACTGTCACTTACATATAATTTAAAGAAGATCTTGTGTTCTTTGTAGGAACGACAGTTTGTCCTTTCGAACGTGCAATACAGACAGTTTACAATGTTGCCTAGCCATTGTATAATATTATTATTATTATGTTATTAGTTTTTCTCTTAATCCTCACAAAAAAAATAAAAAAAATATCATTATGTCATAAATTATGGTATAATTATTTATCTGCAATTAATTAATTAATTTAATATTGTTATTTACAATTGATGACAATTAAATGCAATTGAATTGAAGTCGTGGTAGCGCAATGGCTAGCGCACGCGGCCCAAAGTCAAAGAGCGCGGGTTCGATCCTGGCCGGAACGCATGCACCACTTAGGCAGTTTTCTGACCTAATGTGCATATTGTTACAATTACCTTGTGCTAATAACGGTGAAGGAAAACATCGTGATGCAACCTGCACATCGAGATAACCGATGTGTCAAACCTGCTAAGCCGCTTTGGACAAGCGTGGCGGGTGTACTGTCCGTTCCCCTATAGTGGGAGGCTCGAAACCAGCAGTGGGACATTTATGGGCTGCTATTATTATATTTTTATTATTTATTATATTTACAATTAAAATATTCTGTAAGGGAGTAGAAGCATCTGTTAATTAACCATTCTAAGAGCTTTCTTTTAAATAATGGTATGCTTTTAATTTCCTTAACATGTGAGGGCAGCTTATTATATGTCAGGATTGATAGGATAAATAGTCTTTATTCGGAAAAGTTTTTTTTAAAACGCTCTCCGGACCTTCCGATTCCGAAGCGTGCGTCTGTGGTTCTTAGCCTATGCCTACGTTAGTTAGTTATTTCCAACATATGTCGGTCCGGAACGTTATGCTAACATGCAATTCTACTGTCTAATATAAACATATCCACCGAATTATAGACAAATGAAGAGGATAATTCACCAATCGTCGCGAGTTGCTTCATTTAACCATTATCCCAGACAGGGGGGTATGGATAAAATATTCTAACTTCGATAGAGAGTACCAGAATTTTATCAATAAAGGTATCCTTGTCGCAATAAGATAGGACTGTCCGCTGTCTGCCAAAGCGTTGTTTATATTACACACTTTTAAATTGGATTCTTTCGTCTTTCTGTCATTTAATAGCCGAGGTTAGATTACTTATGGCTTTAGATAGAAATTGCATGGAAGATTTGTGAAGGATGTATGATGGTGTACCAGACAGCTCCAATTTTATTATGACAATATCATTATCATTCTCTATAGCAACAAGCTGAAGGCAACCCTACTGCGAGTAGGATTCTGCAGTACGTGTACACCTGTATAAAAGGGCGCCTACAGTCACAAAAGACAAGCTTAGGCGTATTGTTGAGAAAGTTTCTTCCTTCGCTTCTTCTTTACCAGCTATAAAACGTTGCGAAGAGGTAGTAAAAATAGACTAAGATAGTCGGAGTGAGTAACTTATTCCCCACTTTTTACCTTTAGCTAATTTGGTTAGCTCATTCAGCCTTTTATGGCTTAATCCGATAGTCATCCCCACCTCCCCGCAGCGATCAAGCTGAGGTCAAACCTCACAGGAGGTGCCTTCCTAGCGCAACAAGCCCGGTATCGCTGAAACAGCCATCTGCGGCGATTCAGCTGGATCTGGCACAATAAAAAAACAGGAGAAAAGAGACGCATACATTGTGGGTGCGATCAGATGTTCCAGTCCATTCATATCACTCTGGTTGTCCCACAGATGATAATGGAATTAATGCATACCGAAAATTAGAACACTATTGTTTGATAGATGTAGGAACGAAGAGATAAATTACTGTTCCTGATGTTACATCGTAAGCGAAACTTCGTTCGCGTCTCCATGACGATGACATATCTTTAATGGATTTGGCACCATCTTTTTTGATATATTCGTTTATCCCATAGAGTTAACGTCATATACCGGGATAAAAAGTATCCGGGATAAAAAGTATCCTAAATATTGAACCGGGATATAGGCTATCTCTGTGTCGAGTTTCATTTAAACTACAAGACGCATCTAGTAATTTTCACGTGATTCTTAAACAGACAGACACAAAAATTCTAAAAATTGTATTTACGAAATCTACGGGTCCGGATTAGCCCTCGATTTTTTTCACATTAACATTTATTGGACAAACTCACCCCTTTACAGTTTTTTTTATATTATAGACTAGCTGTGGCCGTGACTTCATGCAAGAGGAATTTTTCGCGGAACCCTAAAAAAATGTAGCTCCTTAGAAAATCAGCTCAGCCAATGAAAATCCCGTCAAAATCGATCCAGCCGCTTTCAGAGAAACCATTGTTCTTTGTTATTGGTGGAGCACAGCAGACAGTTTGACAACAGCAAAGGTATTATTACCCATGTGATGTCGAGCTGGAAGGGAGGACTAGAACCTGGCCGCTGATGGCCGGAACACAAATCAAAGTAGTTATGATAATATACTCTATACCAGGGGTGGTAGCCATAGAGGCAAATGCTCTGCCACCTGGCTATGAGTTGTTGCTGGAAGAGATCGCTGTCAGCGATAAACCGCCATTTGTACCTAATTTTAAGCGATTTTTGTATATTGTTTAATACATTACTATCAGTTATTGCATTAATATCTATTGTATATGTAATAATAATAACCAAATTCTATATTGTTACGAGTTTGCGGGACTCGAATTAAAATGCCGTTAGAATTATTAGAGTTTATTAGAACTATACAAACACGCATAAACACAAGTACAAACATAACCGAACACAACAAATCCAAAAATAATGCAGAGGGCCGTAATTCAATAAAACGCGCAAAGTCCGCAACTACTAGATTCCCGATTGTACACACGTCTCGCTTTGATCGTGGTTCTCGCTCGACTGCCTCCTCCCTCCATCAGGTCATAGTTTTATACTGCACAAATGAAAATATATCCACTCGGCAAGCGTCGACGTAATTTCCTAGAAATCTTAATCCGCACACCTGGCTAATTATGCCTACAAGCGGCCATAAATGAGTACAATAGGCTGTTCTCCACAATAAGTAATAAATAAGTGAACAAAAGAAGACGATCATAAAAGGATTACAATTAGTTCAAATGCTGACAGGTAATAAAATGTGTTTTTACAGATATGCAGGTGGATTTTGTTTTTATCGGAACTTAAGTTGTAACAATAATGTCCGCAGTGACGATACCTTTTGAGCTCAACGAAAGATTACCGCTGGTCGACAAAATAGCATTATTCCCCCTTTCAGGAGAAGTTTTTTAAGTCTATTTTTGTTAATACTTAATTTTGTGTTAGTTAAATTGTCCTTAATAAAATTATTTTCTTTCTTTTGTTCAATTTTATAGTATAATAACGTATATTCTATTTTACTCTATTATAATATTGTTTTTAATTTAAGGTATATGTATTTCATCCTCTCTGGTATTTGTTTTAGTCACTGCAGTCCAGATATTTGAATTTTGGCTACCCCTCTAAATATAACATCTTCAAATTGAAGATTCTGGCGTGGCATATCACAAATGAAGAGAGAGAATATACGAAAAAAAAAAACGCCCTGAGGTGCTGTGCAGCCCTGCATAGGTACTGGTGTCCAGGCTTCTAAACAGAAAAACCAAAATCAAGATCTATAAAAGCGTGATACGGCCCATCCTGATGCATGGGTGCGAAACTTGGACGCTTTCCCTCAAGGAGGAGAACCAGCTTTTAATAGCGGAAATGAAGGTTCTCCGTAGGATTTTTGGTCCAACAAAGAGAGGGGATGGTTGTTGGAGGGTCCGAACAAACCTCGAAATTGAGAATCTCGTGGTCGAGCCTAACATAATAGGAGAAATAACAAAGCTCACCACATCCGCTGGCTCGGCCACGTAGAACGGATGGGAGAAGATCGCAGCGTGAGGAAAGCACATTTGGGACGGTCGGTAGATCTGCGTCCGGACGGCCCTCTCAAATATCGCTTGAAAAATAGAGAGAGAGTGGCTGACCTGTCGAAGCTACAAGCCAATAATTGGCAAGTAACTGCGCAGGATAGAAAAATGGCATGCTCTCGTTTCGGGGGCCAAGACCCACTTTGAATCACTGAGCCAACGGAGTATGTAAGTCTTACTTTAACAGAACGTACAGACTGGCGTTCTAGAAGTAATACCACAAATAATAATCCTACGCATTTTGTACGATGAAAATTGAATGCCCGATCCCAGTAGTGGTGTTTTGTGTCGTGTGCTAATCATAAAATGTCTTCCTCTGTCTCTTTCTTCTTCTAATTTCGACAACAATTAATTTTAATGCAATAGCGACTGAGAAGATTCTTTATTACCATATCGATACTTAATTAAGGCTAGGTAAGCAGTGTTTACGGGAAATGTTAAAATTGCCGGTGTAATGGCACCTGGTTGTTTAATTAAAACGCTTGTTGGGCTGAAGTGAATCACTTCAACTTCAATATAAACCGATTAATTTATTTACACAGCAAAAGATTTTGTAATGGAAATATTAGACAGTGAAGACAAAACAAAAATAAGAATTTTAAAAGTTACTAATAGATAAACAGAAAGATGTTCAACAATTTTCAGGTAAGTGTACATAGGTTATTTATTTATTTTAGTAAGGCTTGTAGCCGTCTAAATACATTTTATTATTATAAATGCGAAAGTAACTCCGTCTGTCTATCTGTTAAAGCTTTCACGGAAAAACCTACTGAAGACTGGCTCGGTTTTGCTGTAATTTTGTATATATCTAGTTTTAATACCGAAAATGGACACAGATACTTTTCATCCCACGAGACGGGATAGTTTGCGATATAAAATGAATGAATGAATGAATGAATATGCTTCATTGTACTTTAAAAGATACAGTTAACAGAAATAGTAGTTTACAATACAATAGGCGGTCTCATCGCTTTTAGCGATTTCTTCCAGACAACCTTTGGATGGAGAAAAAATTTGATAAGAACAGAGGTATGTTGCAATATTGTCACTGTCGAATCAATATCTTATAAATATATACATAATGATATAATATACATACATTTATAAAAATTATACTAATACGACATATGTAAATAAAATATTATAAAATACACTTCATAAATAAATATAAAACTAGAAATGTTGCTGCATCCTTATATAGAGCTGTAATAATCCTTCACAAGTCTACTAAAAATAGACAGTGATTTGGCTAGCTTGATATTAACAGGCAGCGCGTTCCATAGCAGAACTGCTTGGACTGTGAAGGATTTGCCATAAAAGCTAGTTGTATGCAGAGGAGTTTTAAGTAACAAATTTTCGAGGACCTGAGAGACTAAGTTATCGGAATAAAGGTAATGAAATTATTCTTTGAGGTATGCAGGGGTTTGAGGGTTAAATAATGTATTGTTACGAGCTACAGGACTTGAATTGAAAATGCCGTTGGAACTACTGTAGAATTTATTAGAACTGTACAAACACGTATAAAACAAATACAAATAAAACTGGATGCAACCAGTTCACACTGCACTATTCCATACAATTCGAACGCGCGAAGTCCGTTGTTTATATCGCTAATCGAGAGTACTAGAAAACGTCTTACTCGCTCCGTAGTCGTCGCTTGACTGCCACTCGCCTCTCCATTCGGGCATAGTCTTATACTAACTACACAGTACAAAGGAATTGGAGGCGCACACCGAGTTTCTAAGAAATATTAATTTGCACTCCTGCGAACGTCCACAAAGTCGAATACAATAACAATAGTTTGACATATACAATAATACAGATTAGTTCGACGCTAATGATGGTTATAAAACAAGTAAAAAGACAATAGCACGTTTTTCTTAACTACAAATTCAAAAGAAAAGAGTTCCTTAATCCGGGAGGACAATAAGCTGCGCTTACAATAGACTGTGCGGCTTATCTTTGACGGCATTTAACAGTATTATACAGAAGAGACAGTATATGAGTATTCCGGCGAAGACGTATTGGAAGCCACTTGAGTTGATGAATGAGATGAAGTGAATCTTTTGGGGGCAAATAATATAAAAATTTAATACAATGTAACCTGTATTAATGCTTGCTCTTTAAGCAAGAGGCATGACTCTTGCTAACTACATAAAAGGTAAGTAGCTAAAAGGTCATGTTAGCGTAATGGCTAGCGCACGCGTCCCAGGCTCAAAGGCGCGGGAAAGTGTATATTTTTCTCCCTGCAGGAACGGAGAAAGAATACCAATTCCTACGGCCGGGCGGCTTGTCGTAAGAGGTGACAAAACAATCCACAGCCAGGTAGGGTACTTGCCCGACTGGATGGCTACCACCCCTGGTCTAGAGGTTGTGTTCCGGCATCAGTGGCCAGGTTCCAGTTTCTCTTTCAATGCCGGCAGCATATTGGCAGCACCTCTGGTATTGCTAATGTCCATAGGCGACGGTAATCGCTTTCCATCACAGTTCGGCCGTCTGCTGTCCTCCACTTATAAACAATAAAAATATTGTTACAAATACCACATCCTAAAAACGGTGAAGGAAGAGATCGTGATAAAACCTACATCGAGATAACCGATGTGTCAAACCTGCCAAGCCGCCTTGGACAAGCGTGGCGGGTATACTGTCCATTCCCCAACAGTGGAACATTTATGGGCCGTTATTATATAGGTAATTATTATACTTGAAAATAGAAATCTATAAATGAAAATATTTTTTTTTTTAAATATAATTAAAGCATCACGTGAAAACTAGTGAACAGATTTAAATGAAATTCGACAACAAAGTAGCTTACATTAGCAGTCAACACTTAGGATATTTTTCATCCTGATAAATGTCATCGTTTCCATGGGATAGACGAATTTAGAAATTCAAATTCAAAAGTTTTAATTCAAAATAAGTTCCACTGGAGCACACTTTGAAGGTCATACGTATAATTTAATTTTACTTTGGGGGAATTGGGTCCCTCGCACATAAAGGCCGGCGAGGAGGGACGCGAACCGACCTGTGCGCCCTCTATCACCTCGTGGTGAGACCCGAGGTAGTTGGAGAAGCTCAGCTCTCCAGCTTGGCTATCGTCGGTCCGGGCTAGAGATGAATGCGTGAGCGAGCCCTCAGCCCAGATATAGGACGCAACGAGGATCAGCCAGGGGTTTCAGTGGGTATCCCCAACCGCGGTGTGGCCATAACATTCTTTCGGGAGTGCTAGTGCCACCCCGACGAGGCGAATCCCACACTCCACCGCGCTTCCCCCGCGGCGGTTTGTCCTCAAACCGATTTACCTGGAAAAAAATCCCCAGCAACACGTCAAGCTAAAAATTGTTTTTCTTCTTTATTTATCTAGCCGTCTCTTTTTTTTTTAAATAAATTTTTAACAGAAGTATGTCACACAATTACTTTTCGAAGAATTAATGGAGTTGTAGCAAACAGTGCATACTCTCATAATAAAAGTAAAGAAAAATCTTATACTAATATATAAAGCTAAAGAGTTTGTTTGTTTGATTGTACGCGCTAATCTCAGGAACTACTGGTCCGATTTGACAAATTCTTTCAGTCTTAGATAGCCCATTTATCGAGGAAGGCTATAGGCTATATATCATCACGCTAACACCAATAGGAGCGGAGCACCAATGAAGAATGTTTCAAAATCGGGGGGTTTTATTATTATAGTTATAACGACAACGTCGTCATAAAAACACGAATCCAGTTTCGCTGGCATGTTAGTATACAATATATTTTTAATTTAATTGCACATTTCCCAAATACCAAGTGGCCGAATACCAACAGTATGTATTACAAATGGGAACAATACTCGGGCCACTGGAGCCCGGGTGGCGTTGCGTACAGTTGGATGATCCGCGCGCCGAGCGGCGCGATCAAAGGGCGGCGTTCACAAAGCGTGTATCGGAATCCACTAATTAGTGTCGGGAGTGCTCTTGACAGTCTCGCGTGTCTATTACACACAGTTTATAGCCCAAACTGAGCTATCTGTTATTGTGTTTGTACTTAATATATTCATGTATCTATGATAGGATTGATGGACTCGTCTACGCTTAGCGAAGATGAGAATATTGAGACGGAATTGTGGTGTTACAAGAATAGTTACGGTTAGAAATGACTACAGGGATATTTAATAGTTGCACCTGTGACTGAAAAATTGAGAAGAAGAAGACTAAGATGCTATGAATATGTAACACCATGAAAGTCGCGTGACAATAAGAATGTTAAACTGTAATATTGATGAGTACAAATAAACAATACATCCATCTTTTTTTTGGTATACCTTTACCAAAAAAACAGATAGATGGATTATGTGAAGACTGACTTGATGATTTGTGGTGTGACAGAGGACTTATGTCAGAATAGAGGAGAATGGAAGGAAAAAGAAACATTGTGCCGAACCCAAATGATTGGGAGAAGGTTAAAGAAAATAGAGAGTAAGTATTGCTAGATGCTTTGGGAATTGATTTATTGTACGTACGTGATATCTAGAGAGTTTCATTCCGGCTGTCCTTACTAGAATTCTGAGTTTATATGTATAAGCGTCATTGAAACTTCGCATAATAAATCAATAAACACATATCATAAATCTCTTAAATCTTTTCATAGCCACACATTCAGATATATTGCCAAGATGACATAAACCCTGGCCAGGTGACTTCTAACCTTCCCTTAGTCACGCCGTTCCTTACAACTTCAACAACTCACTATTTCAAAGTTTTATATCATAGATACTATATATAAAATAGATGATCCTCTCTGGAATAAAATATCATTTACCCTGTCCGATAGATGACGCTACAATCGGTATTATATTCCTCTACATACCACTAGATAGTGCTACAATCGATAATTCTATAAATCCCACTAGATGATAGTAATAAGTTATAATTTGTTCTAAATTGGACTAAAGGGAAAGACAATAAAATCAGTTTAAAAAACTTACTAATTTATGCCAAAAGTAAAAAGTAGTTCAGATAAAACTTCATGTATAAGTGTGCGAGATTCACCATAGATGACCATAACTTGTGCTTTCATTTATGCTCTTAAGATCTCGTCAGCGCGATTTATTTATTCCACGATATTGCGCAGCGCCATCTTAAGTGAAGTTAAGTGGACTAAATGGAAACTAACCATAGTTTTGATGATCCTGGACCACTTGATGGCGCTAGTTTCCGTACATTTTTTCATTTTTCGATTATGTAGTGGAGATCCACTGGGAGGCTTTATATCGTCTCAATTCTACACATTGAAACACATTTATTAAATCACCCAAGGACATTACCGTAAATAAACATTAAAGATAACTCAATTACTCAGCTTACCGAAGAACGCAGTGCCTGGCGAATAGTAGAACAACTGTCTCTGCCTGACTTCACGTACCGCTTAAATACTATAAATTTCTTGAAAGTACCGTCAATTAAATGCTTGCAATCCAAAGTGTCCAGCAACTTGTTAATACGTTTTTTTTTATACAGGGTAAATCCGTTTGAGGACCGTGAGCCGCGCGACGTGGACACTGTGTTTCCACTTATAGTGTGAGATGCTATTGCTATTGCCACGCCGCGGTTAGGGATACCCACTAATCCCCTGTCCGATCCCGAGCGTCCTTCGTCCGTGCTGTTGGCTCGCTCGCGCATTCACCACCAGCCCGGACGGACGACGGCTGGCCCCTTTGCGGGCGCCTCATCATTTGTTAGCCGGAGATCTGGGTCTCTCCGGCTCCTCTACTTCACCGCGAGGTGAGAGGGGGCGCGCGTCCCCCCTCTCCGGCCTTTATGTACCCCGCACGGCCGTAGCCTACGGTGGCTGGAAGTCGTCGTGGACGACCCTCCGACGCCGCCTCCGGCTCTGGAGGGAGGGGAACGTGGTGGACTGCTCCCTCTCCCGCTCCGCTGCCTCCTTTGCGGATATGACGGTCTCGCAGATGGAGGCGGCTGCGTCCCACGCGTCGGAGCTCCTGACCATAGCCTTCACCACGGCCGGGAGGGACAAGTCCGCCCCGATGGCCGCGACGAGATTGCGGCACTGCTCGTCCCAGGCTGGACACACCTGGAGGGTGTGCAGTGCCGTGTCTTCGTCGCGGCCGACGCAGTGGTAGCACCCTGACGTCTGTTCACGCCTTATTTGTCACAGGTACCTCCCGAAGCATCCGTGCCCCGAGAGGACCTGCGTCAGGCGGAACGTCAGGGTGCCGTGACGCCTTTGCAGCCATTCTGGCATTATCGGCCTCACCTCTTGAATAACGGCGAGGCTAGCGCTGAGGTTTTGTAGGCGGTCCGCCCACTCTGCCACCTGGACCTGGCGCAACTCTTTTCTGCGCCCCTCGATCTCTCGGGGCGCAGGTCGGCCAACAATGGCCTCCTTCTCCTTACGCCACGCGTACAAGGAGGCCAGTGTTCTGGCCTCCAGGTCCCACATCAAAGCGCCGGCTAGTAGGGGAGGCCGTTTCGAAGGATATCGTGCGATACCCTCGGACGGCCCTGACGGCCAGCATACGCTGTGTTTGTCGCCGTGTTGCGACGTTACGAGCCGCCAGGGCGCCCGCCCACACCGAAACTTGTTAATACCTGTTACAAATACCTGCTACTTATATATATGATCTTCAAAAAGTGTTCTCCAGTGGCACTTATTTTGAATAAAAAACTTTGGATTTGAATTTGAAATGCCACTAACTACAACTAACCTTGTTTGTTTGTTAATTAGTTTGTTTCGTAGTTAGTTAGTTCGTTATTTAGCTACTTTGTTTTTTATTTGGTTAGTTAGTTTAGATCAAATCTTGCAACCTGAATTCCAGTTCCTTCAGACTTACCGACTTTGCAATTTGCCTTGTGTAAAATATACTATCGTGTATAATAAGCTGCTCTCCCACTCTGCTAGTCCATAACTCAAATTATAACTTTTTTAGAACTATGTAACATGTTAAAAATAACTAAATCGTTCAAAGCTCCGCTAATTATGTTTTTAATTGCCATTTAAAAGATAACACTAATTTACATCAAATAATTTGTATTTTAAATGTCTAATTTACAACACGTCGATGTTTTCTTAAACGCCGCTCTATTTATTGCCCCATTAAAAGACAATTAATTTACTAATTTAAACCATTCTCTTGGAATTCCACCACATATGGTCCTTTGGTGTACAAACCGCCTCGACTTCGCATATACTTCTTTTCAACCGATTTTAAAAAGGGGGAAGTTGTATGTTTTTTACACGATTTCTCCGTCAATTGTGGACCGTTTTTGAAAATGTTTTTATTCGAAAGAATATACTCTTGAGGTCATTGTCACCAAGTCAGGATCTGAAATGGAGAGGACCACTCGAATATTATTGGCATGTACCTACCTACAACGTGTTACATATATATTTTTGTAAAGCTATTCGAGTATTTGCGTAACTGAGACGTAGAAAATATTTTTGAAGTGAAACTTCTTTAGAATCGTTGTGATTTGGAAATAGATGAAACGAATAAAAAGATATAAACACACAAAATTCAACCTTATTTAATTCAAAATAAAACACATTTCTCTTTACCCGTTAGTATTAATTTTCAATTTAATAAAACTTAAAGATTTCATATGAATGTACTGCCTGCTCTTTAAACAAGAAGCACGCACTAGAGGTTGGTTGGCAAAGTCTGGTAATAATATCAAGGTATCTATAAATGCTGCACTGTGTATATGAATAGAGCTTTATTATATTAAATATAGACATAATCCCCGGGGACGAAAGGACAGCCAACGTTTAACCTCATACGCTGCTTGTACTAACGAGCGTTTTATCATAGACTAATTAAATCAGACTAGACATACCCTCACCGCCATTTGGACGGCAATATTTGGATCTAAGTATACTTTATACTTGTACTGTATACTTGTACTTAATACTTTCAGTTTTAATTAGATTAGACCCTACTGAATCAGAAACTGAAAGTCTTAAAACAAAATAATACTTCAAAATATTTTTTGCATCAAAAAATATACTTAGGTTCAATTGTCGGTTATGATATCGGCAGTAAAGACTCGACATGTCTTTGAAGAGAGTGCTATGGTATTGCACGTGATGTAAGGCTCTTGAGTAAATATAACTTCGATCTTAAAACTGGCTTTTATTTTCACTCTAGTAAGTATCTTTCAGTAGCACAAAAAGTCTCTCTCTCTCTTAACTAAATTCAAAATCTGTGTCTTTTTTACATTTTTGAATTCCAACCAATGAGAGCGAATTTTATATACAACTCTCATTGATTAGTCGTATCCTTACGTCCTGGCTAATACAGCTATATAGGCATTGATTAACAATAACAAAAGTAGATCATTAAGTATTTGACAAATTAAATTTAAATAAATGAATAAGGAATTTGTAGTGGATAGCTATACATAATTTATTTTATGATTAGAAATTATGATTATGTATGAATAATAAACATAGCATAGATCAAAAGATGTTGTTGCTATGTTTTTCTTAAACTAGCACTTGTCAAACGTCAAAAGCCAAATGCCAAAATTGAATGCTAAAAGATTGACCTGAACTTGATCTACTTTTGTTTGTGAAAGAATTACATTTAAATACTAGTTTAATTGAGAAAGTTTCTAACAGAAATGTATAAGCGAATAATCGAGTTGGAAACCCGAGCGCGTGGTAATCAGGTTCATGGCATATTAAGCAAAGTAAACAATACAAAAATATCTTCAACTATGAACGTGGTCAGTGTATCCACTACATCTTGGGCATTCTTCATTCTATACCATATTCGAATTTGTATAATATAGATTTTTAAAGACAGTGAAGGAAAGTATTGTCATTATTTTCTCTATCCCATCCAATAGACGATTCTATTCCATCTCTATTCCAATTTAAAAGTAGGTAACGCATTGGCTTCGCCCCTGGTGTTTCAAATGTATATAGGCTATGACAACAGCTTTCCATTTCATGAGCCGTCTGCCTGTTTACCACCTTTGCAATAAAAACTTTGAAAGTATAGTAAATAATAATAATAGCATAGTAAAGTAAATAATTTTGAAAGGTGATAAATCTAATTTTGTGCTGGTCCTACATACCTAAATTAAAGCAAAAACCTAGTTAAAAATATCGCAATACAGTAATCAAAATGTCGAAATAGATAGACACAAGAATATTCAATATAATTTTTTTAAGAAAAAAAACGACTTCACACTAAAAACCTAAAAATAAATATTTGACCAACTTTTTTCTACAACATCTTGAAGTCGATGCCAAGTAAAACATAAAACAACAACAACAAATTACAAAAAACAATACAAAATATAGTAATTATTATGTTAAATAATTATTTTTTGGTTTTTAGTGGGAAGTAGGTTTTATTTTTGTTAAAAAAATCTTTTTAATTGAGTAAATACTTCAATAGCTTTAGATATTGTTACATGCCGTCAAAGATAATCGCACAGCTGTCCTTCGTAAGCGCAGCTTATTGTCTTCCCGGATTTAGAAATTCTTTTGTGTTTTGAATTTGTAATTAACGGCCTCTGTGGTTGAGCGGGCTAAGTCTTTGCCGGCTTACCTCACTGCAACGTAGAGGCTCCGGGTTCGATTCCTGGTATAATAAATTTCTGAAACGTATTTTCTCCGTTATTTACTATGGTCTGGGTGTCTGGGATCGGCCCCAGAGTGTTCCGTTGTATATTACCCATAACACAAGCGTAACTTGCTTAATTTGGGGATATACAGTGTGTGTGTTTGTCTGCCGATTATTATTATTATTAATTAAGAAAAACATGCTATTGTTTTTCTATTTGTTTTATAACCATCATTAGCGTCGAATCCTTATTGTTATTGTTTTCAACTTTGTGGCCGTTCACAGGTGTGCAAATTACTATTTCTCGGAAACTCAGTGTGCGCGGCCATTTTTTTGTACTGTGTAGTGAGTATAAGATAATGCTCGAATGGAAGGGTGGGCAGTCAAGCGACGACTATGAAACGAGTAAGACGTTTTGTAGTACTCTCAATTAGCGATATAGACGACGGACTTTGCACGTCTTGAATTGCATTGAATCGTGCAGTGTGAACTGGTTGCATCCAGTTTTATTTGTATTTGTTTTATACGTGTTTGTACAGTTCCAATCAATTCTATAGTAGTTTCAACGGCATTTTTAATTCGATTCCTGTAGCTCGTAACAATATAATATATTAAGTACCTGTATAAATTGTACAACTGGCACGCGTATAGAAATTTACCATCTCACTCTTCGGTGTATATGCTCTTCAACAAGGGTTGTTCTCAATTTGCTTGCGATCCACAAATCCGATCCTGACTACTAAGTCAGCAAATTGTATTTTTAACTCCCAAGATGTTCCCATGGTCTGGTGTGACTATGGTAACTCCGGAGTTAAAAAACACAAATTGAAAATTGGTCCACAATTGATGGAGAACAAAAAAATTAAGCACCCGTAGAGAGTGCAATACTAGTACGTGTATACAAACTATTTTTTTGATATATAATCAACAATATACCTGTAATTATGTAAAGTAAATTTTATAATTATCCGTGCAGTAACCCTGTCGTAAGCCTATCGTAAGACGCGACAAAACAACCCACAGGCAGGTGGTAGGGTATTTGCCCGTCCGCATCGCTGCCATCCCTGGTCTAGAGTATGCCGCCATAACAACCTTAAGTTGTATTCCGGCATTAGTTGCCAGGTTCCACTCTTATTTTAGAAAGCAGCAGCGCATTTGTAGCATCTTTGGTGTTACAAGTGTCCATAGGCGATGGTAACCTGTTTGCATGTATATTAAGTTAATATGTAATTATGTGAAAACCTAAAAAATCCTGACAACGCTTATACACGTGAAGACCACAAAAATATATTAAATATTTTAAAGAATAGGTATTAAAGTAGCACACTACGCTACATTGTAATCAACGTAACTTAATCTATGTTTAGCTTTGATAATCTGGCTAGGATTTAAGAGTAAACGGATTCTACAAAAGGGAATTCATTAGTCCGTAATCTAAATCTCAATCGTGATTATTAAATTTTAATGTTTAATTAGAGCTGAGCTCTGATTAACCGGTTATCAACAAGAGGATAACTCGGGGGAGTAGGCAAAAGTGCATTGCATCATCTTGTTGTAGGTGTTAAATTGAATTTGTTTTCACCTGATAACTATACTAGTGTTTTTAGAAGGAAGTTCTTTATCGCACGCAGCTAGACGGAAAAGTATTAACTAAAATTGAAATTACTGACCGCCGCGGTATGGTGTATGCCTCTTTATGCTATCTGTGGATTCTGCGCGATGTTACTGTACTTTGATGTTGGTTGTATACTTCGATGATCTCCGATGGTCTTCATTGATCTTCAATAGTTTTCGGTACTATTTTCGTATACCACGGGGTAGACGAAATCTCGTCCTTATCAACCCCAAAAAGACACAAATCTGTGCATTCACCGCTTAAAAAGCCCCTTTTTGTTTGCGCCACAGTTCCAGGGCACTCCCCTGAAGATCTCCGACTCTATCGGGATCCTAGGTGTCGACATTTCGAGCGAAGTGTAATTTAGGGGTCATTTGGAGAGCAAAGCGAAAATCGCTCCCAAAACCTTAGGGTGCTCAACAGAGCGAAGCGATACTTCATACCGGGACAAAAACTTTTATTATATAAGGCTCAAGTCCGTCCTCATGTGGAGTACTGCTCCCATCTTTGGGTTGGGGCACCTCAGCTGCTCGCACTTGACTCCTTGCAGTGCCAAGCGGCCAAGCCAAGCTTTAAGTCTCAGAAGAGACGTTGGCGCTCTAAGCGCGTTCTACCGTCTGTACAATGGGGGGTGTTCTGAGGAGCTGTTTAGTTTGGTACCTACGTCGCCATTTTACCACCGCACTGCTTGCCGGCGATTGGTAGTTCATCCACACTTCCTTTACGCCTGGAAGTTATCCACTGTACGTGGCGCTCGCTCCTTTATGCCAGACGTGAGCAAGCTGTGGAATGAGCTCCCTCCCGCGATTTTCCCAGAGTGCTACAATATGGGGCTCTTCAAAAAGGGCGTAAACAGATATTTAAAGTCTCAACGAGGTAGGCAATGCATCGGCTCCCTCAGTGTTGCAGATGTCGATGGGCGACCGTAGCCACTTGCCGTCAAGTGGACGCGTCTGCCAGTTTGCCTATAAGCAAACATAAAAAAAACAATTTATTTTAATTATTCTTTATTGTTGCATATTCTGTGGTAGAAATTTTTAGTGCGTACTTATAGAGCCGTACAAAGCAGTTTCTTTTTAAATGTATGGTTGAATGTGAACAGTAGTCATAGGATGTCAATTGTTAAGTGAAATGTGTTTTTTTGAGCTGTCACGAGAACTTTTAAAACTTCAATCTTCTTAGTATTTTCCTTCGCTACTATTACACATGCAAGTTAAAACTACGTTCTAACGGTTTTAAGAGTGCCACGTTTTATTTATCGTTCAGTAAAAGCGGCCAAGCCTCTTTGGACGTACTGTCCATTCACTTATAAATAGCCCAGCAGTGAGGTGTTTATGGGCTTTTATTATTACATTTAAAACTAGGATTAGCCCGCGAACTCGTCCACGCTTGACATGAAATTCCCGCGGGATTCCCGGGGCACAAAGAACCGCAGCATTAAAAAAATTTGTAAGTTACCGTTTTAGTGAATACTGTGTCAAAATGAGCTAATTTTTATGCACTCGAACAACTACAAACCGGAAAATTCCCCCGGGATTCCAGGGATAAGAATAACGCAAATTTTAAGTCTAAGAATTTGCTATCGATCCACGAAAACCGCGTCGGAATCGAGTCAGTAGTTTTTACGTGAATCCCGAACAAATAGACGAGAAATCTAAAAAATGCATCGTATTCTCCGTCGTTTATATAGTGTATTCCGGTTGTTTTTGAAGTGATAGCTTCTTATGGGAGGGTAAACCGCTTCGTTGCGTAAGCGCGTTACGGCGCCAGTCTGTCTGGCTTCCCTTTCTGTCACGCATACGGCAGCGGTAGGCAGGCTCCCACCTCTCTTACTCTAACCCACGCGCTATATACATAAAATTTAAATAATAACCTAAGCTTTTCTCAAGTTAAACAATTTCAATATTAAATAGTTCAACTTAGATTAGTTTAAGTTATCACTTCTGTCGGGCGTCCCGAGATGGACACGTTTTTTTACATAGATTCAATGTATTGTTACGACCTAGTGCTGAGAAAAATAAAATCCACCTGCATATCTATAGAAACATACTTTATTACCTGACGGTATTTGAACTAACTGTGATTCTTTTATCATTGTCTTCTTTTATTTAATTATTTATTGGTTATTGTGGAGAGCCCATTGGTTATTATCGCCGTTTGCAGGCATAATAAGGCAGGTGTGCGGTGCGTGTTTCCAAGAAATTGCGTCGAAGCTTGCCAGGCAGACATATTGCATCTGTGCCGTATAAAGCAATGCCCCAATGGAGAGATGGTCAGTCGAGCGATAACCAGCCGCGAGACAAGACTTGTATACATTCGATAATTTATTTAGTGACGGACTTTGCGCGTGTTATTGAATCGTGCATTACTTTTGAACTGATTGTGTTCAGTTATATTTGTATCTGTGTTATACATGTTTCTATAGTTCGAATTACAACGGCATTTTAATTCGAGTCCTGCAACTCGTAACAGTATAGACACAACATTTTTAAAATTTTATAATATTATAGAAGAACAAAAAGCTTGTAAAAATATATTAGTAGCTTTAGTTAAATAACAAGCGTTTTTTACTTCAAATCTCCATTAATCGACAAGAATTAAAATTAATTTTGTAGTCTTTTCAATTGGAAGCCATAAAAAAGGCGACTTTAACAATAAATCGCTCCGAATTTCGCATTGAATGAAACGTTTAAAATGATCGTTAAATTTCGTATTCTTGAACGACTCCATTATCTAATTCGTACGTTTCTTTACGGGAATAACCATTAATCCCGGAGCTCATGCTAGCTTTGTGAGGTGGGGTGCGACTGATAGCGGTGTTTTATGGTTGACTGATTAATTTCACAGCTCAACATTTTTTTTGTCCTAGAAATCTCTGCAACTTTCTATATTTTTGCGAATATATTTTTATTTCTTATTTTATTATTTCAGAAGTTCAGCAGACAGGCAGACGGCCCACTTGATGGAAAGCGGTTACCATCGCCTATGGACATTTGCAACACCAAAGGTGCTACAAATGCGCTGCTACTCTCTTAAGGGAGACTGGAACCTGGTCACTAATGCTGAACACAACTCAAGGTTGTTATGGCGACATACTCTAGACCAGGGGTGGTAGCCATCCAGTCGGGCAAATGCCCTAGTACCTGGCATGACATGTTCATGTTATTACTGCATTGTCTTTGGTTTTTAAGATTTTTAGAGTGAATACGAGTATAAAGTTACACTTTTCCTATAGTTGGCTTCGATTTCCTAGTTATCTTTGAATTTTTAATGTGGGATAGGGACAGCGTTGCTACCGGGACCTTAAAGTGATTGTGAAATGGTCTCGGGCTAGATGGGACCGTTACATATTGGCAGATTACTGTAGGTCTTTACAAAAACAATTTTCTCCAAAAACGTTATATAAGAAGTCTTTTTGAAATTTAAGATAATTCACATCGGATCTTTTTACGTCTATGTACATTAGTTATACACTAAAATAAAACAATTAATAATAAGTATATTTTCAATAAACCTAATACATTAAAATCGCAAAAAAGTGAAAATAAAGGTGCGGAGATATGCGCTTCTAAAGTCAATTTATTTTACCACTTCTTTAAAGAGAGCCTAAAGGGGTCGAACGACTGGACGCCATCCAGTTTGTCTCCCCAAATATCGCTGGAGTGACGTAGTGAAGGCTGATCTGCTTAATTTTCAGGCTTTTAATTAGCAGGAAACAGCGCTGGATAGCAATAAGTAGGATATTCTCGTTTCAGAGGCTATGACTCTTTTTAGTTCGCTGAATCGCAGCCGTTGGTTACTCTTTTGTATGTTATATTTATTCTGTGTACTTATACGTTTTAATTTATATTTATGGTTCTTTCAACGGGTTTCATGAAATTTGTTACTTCGGAGGTGGGTACTGAAAATCAGTCCCGTGTTGGACCACGTTTTGGCGCAGCTAAATATTGAATGCCAACCTCATTTCTGAAATTGTGTAACATAATTTGTACATAAGTTTTCTAATTGGTTTGTCTTGTATGTGTCCCATTTGGAAATAAATAATTTCTTTCTTCCTTGTTTAAACTATAGAGTAGAATAATTATTATAATGCAAAATTGCTAAGTGATGCAACGTATTAATTTTTAATTATTATATGTAAAAGTTATAACTTTAATCAACAGATGCTAATGTTGTGCAAATAGCCAAAAGATTTTGGCACAAATTCATAAGAAAAGATTTTTCTGTAGGATATTGTTTTTTAATTACAAATTATATGTTAGAATGAAAATTACATAACATACATAAAAAAATATATTTTAGCTGAGGATTAGTGATGAATTTCAGACAAATTTGGCTCAAACGTCTTTATAACCCGATCTGAATAAAAAGTTTGAAAAATAAATTTTCCCTACTTCATAAGTTCTGAAATATTTTTAAAATGAAATAATATAGAAAGTTCCCATCTACGCGTTCGTTTCACACAATGTTCACGATAGCACAACGCACAAATTATAAATTGCATTAGTATAATTTACCGCTACAACAGCGACCCTACACGTGTAGTGGCTATAAAATAAATCAAACGAGTTTATGGCCCAACTATTCTTCCATTAAAATATGTTGAAACGCTTAGCCAAAACCGACGGCGGAAGCGAAAAAGCGACGGCCATGGCAAAAACTGGACTTACGGTCTCATGGTTTTAGCAGAATTGAATATTCTTTATTATCATGTTATATCAATGTAATAGAGCTGTCTGTACTAGTGATGTAACGAATATCAAATTTTTGACATTTGCGAATGCGAATATGAATGTTAACCTTCTTAATAAAGCGCATATTCATTTGACAAACTACAGATTGACAGATGAATTTTAGAACACTACATAATTTTCTTCCGTATCCCATAGCCATTAGATGCTGTATGTGGAATAATGCATTATCATTCCATATACAATTTCTTCGTTTAGTTTTTTTCTTAAGTTTTCACAACTAGTATACATAATAAAACTACGTTGTAACGGTTTTAAGCGCGATGATTTATTTCATTTTTATTATTCCGACATTTTGGCCACTTTTCAGTAGCCATAATCACGGAAGACAAATATGCTAAGTGTCAATAAATATTGTTAAAGTTTTATTTAGCCTACCGCCAACTTGTCTTTGATTATTTAATTTTAATTTTTGTTTATGGTTATTATTTAGTCTATGGGAGCCTAATTTAATTTACCACCGCTTCGCAACACGTTGTGGCTTGAAGAGGAGAAGAGGCAAGAAACTGTTTAGCAACTTCCTCTTCGTTTGTCAAATACAACTATGATACGCACAATTTGCGCACTGATTTGACATTCATACTTAACCTGTTTTTAACTGGACATTTATCAATGTAATCTAATTATAATAATAAAACAGAATTATATTTTAATATATAAGAATAATTTTGGACGCCAATATGGCTAGCACACGTGAAACAATCAACATAAAATTGCATTGTAACATATGTTGTAAAAGTGTCTAAATCCAAATAAATGTGATTTGATTTGATTTGAATATATTCGATAAAAATTTGCAACGTTTCATGCCAATACGAATGTCAAAAATCATGCGAAGTTTCGTCAATACGAATATTCGTTACATCACTAGTCCATATATATTTTTTTAATTTGCATTATAATTTAATTTACTGATAGACAATACAATGCAAGAAACCTTAACTTATTCGTATTATATTCTACTCATAGTCCCTCAATACTATAAGTAGAATACTGAGCCCAGACTGACCGTCTTCTATGGGTAAGGTGCCCAGAAGGCTGGCTACGTTTCCTCGCTGGATCGCCATACTGATCCGTTGGCCGAGGTAAGCACCAGCCCTCTGATCACCTGAAGAGTCGTTTCGATAAATTTTGGTAGAGGCTCATGGCCTCAGGACCCCACGGTCCAAGCGTCTCGACAGCAAACGGCACAAATATATAACTCTCACTGAGGGTTGCATACTTGCGCCGCTTGAGTGATTCGGCTGTTTCCTCCGCTGTACCGGCTGATCTAGACGTGTTTGGTAAATGGGATGCGGCCAACGTGTCTACACAAGTCGCATCCCACACCAAAGGCTTGCCACGTTGCCAGGGAATTAGAGTCATTTCGTCGGGACGCCTACCATCGTCACGTGCAATACCGTTCGGCTCTAATAAAGCCGGCACGTTAGCAGTGGCAAGCGCGCTCCGTAAGACATCATTCAAGGCAGCGTGGCGTGACCATCTGCCGGCACTGCGGCGGCAAGAAAGACCATGGTATCCCAGGCCGATTATCTCTGTTCCACAGACGCACGTGTGTGGTGCACATATGCGTGAACCCAAGCGCAGATTTATAGCCAAAGAAAAGGAAGTATTATCCATTAATGTACCTATGTTTGGGGAGGGAATAGCTTGGAGCCAGAAACCAGACTCTTTGCGGGAAACGGCAAGGATGCGAGCACGTCCTGTAGAGTTAGTTGAATTTAAAAGTTTTGTATTTAATCCTCTACAAATAGGTTCATCCCAGCATCGTTGCGAATTCGAGATCTTGGGAATGTCTTCACCAGCGCAGACCATTTTCCAGGCGATTAGAGCTTCATTTAAGAATGATGTATTGGCATTATTCCAGTGTTGCATATTTTTTTTTAAATAATAGGTAGTGCTATATGCGGATGAAAGAAAAGCCGGTAGAGCAACGCTAGAGATTTTGCGGATGCCTAAACCTTCATACCCAATGGATAGGGCAGCTTGAAAGTTCAGAATTAAAAAAATTTGTAAGTACATCTTTAATGCGGACATATAGTGATTTTATAAGATTAGAAAATTTCCAAACCGGGGCGCATCGTAAGACATGTGTTAATTTTGGTACAAACAGACAATGTCTTATAATGTGATATGCAATTTGAGAGTGAATAACGAAAAGTTTAGAGCATGATACATCAAATTTGGCTGATTGCTCAGAGAGATAATTTGGAATGGCCTCATCTAGAATAGGGGCTCCAAGCAGGCGAAGAGAATCCTTCTCCAGAACCTCAATACCAGGTGCGACGACATTGATTATATTGCTAATATTGTCGCTTTCGATTTTAGATAGATTATCGGACAAGAAAGTTTCGCATTCTGAGAAATTTAACTCTAATCCTATTGAATTAAATTTTGAAATCAGACTAAGTAAGTTTTGGAGTACAGTTTCTGCATCACCGCCTAAAGTTCCATCGTCTAGGTACCACACATTGAATTTCGACTTGAGGGATTCGATGACCGGATGTCACCCTGTTATGTCATAAGATTTGTGGATTTTGAACAGCTTTCACAAAGATAATTTGATAATTCTGGAATATTAGATATTACTTCGTCTAACATGACGGACCTGTCGACAGAGTTAAAGGCATTCTTTACATCTAATTTTGAAATAACTTCTCCGCATTTATTGTTTATGAATGATCTCAAAGAATGTACGGCTGGTTCACAGCCTCCTTTAGAACCGAAACCTAATTGTAAGGGTTGGAATTTGTCTATATAATTATATATGTCACCGTCAATTTGTTAATACCTTTAGATTATAATCTATCTCGCGAGATTGTCAAATTGTGAAATTGTATATGATGGAACGTACTTCCCGCGTTGATTGGTTGGTCTTACTGTAGGTCGTTCTGACTTAGTGGAGATTTTTGATGGGAACTTGAAGAGTCACGGTGTGTATTTATTTTAAAAAACGACGGGTGAACATAAATTCTCAAACAAGTTATGCTTGTCTTATTACTAATATACAACGGGGCCACTCCCAGGCACCCAGACCATAGTCAGTAACGAATTTTTCTGAAGTTTCACGTTTCTTCACATAAATTGATCTTCACAAGCACCATGGGCTAGTGTAACAATACGGTATGATTGTATTCTGTTTTTTCAAAATCAAGCCAATAGATTCGTGACCAGCGTATCTGATTTTACAAAAAAAACTAATAATAATTTTTGAGTATTTTTCACTACATCTCAAAATTTCACAGAGGCCAACGCGAAAAATTGTATATCTCTGAAATTAATCAAGTATTATTTATTATTTTTTTATTGCAAGAGTTCAGCAGACAGGCAAATGGCCCACTTGATGGAAAGCGGTTACCATCGCCTATGGACATTTGCAACACCAAAGGTGCTACAAATGCGCTGCTGCTCTCTTAAGGGACACTGGAACCTGGTCACTAATGCCGGAACACAACTCAAGGTTGTTATGGCGGCATACTCTAGACAAGGGGTGGTAGCCATCCAGTCGGGCAAATGCCCTACCACCTGGTGATAGGTGGTAGGGCATTTGATGCACGATGTAGTGGTGATATAAAAAACATACTTCATAAAAACTTATTGTTTTTATTTCAATTTACTAGTTATTATTACTCAAGATCAATTATTGATTTATTATTAGACCAAATTAGAAATTATATTATCTTATAACATTAAAACATGATTACTATTGCACGTAATGACACCGAGGTTATCGACTTGAATGATTGATTGAAAACTAAACATCATTAAAAACATTATATAATTAGTTTAAGTTCAAACTTTGAACTTACAGATGGTTATTTAATCTAATTACTAAAGAGTGACATTGAAATAGAACAGGGTATGTTAGAAATTATTATATTTCCTCGTGGTATTTATTATTACTTCAATTAAAATTTTATAGATCGCAATCCTTTATAATGCTTCTTTATAGACGACATTCAACGTAGACTGGTTCGGAACATAATAATAATAAATCTTTATTGCCAAAAAATCTGATACAATAACTTATGGAACTCCCTGACTCCCGAGCTAGGCATGAGCCTGTTTCCGGAATCAGTGCCCTCTCACAGTAGTATATCACACAAACACACACACTGTATATCAGCAAATTAAGCAAGTTACGCTTGTGTTATGGGTAATATACAACGGACCACTCTGGGGCCGATCCCAGACACCCAGACCATTGTAAATAATGGAGAAAATACGTTTCCGAAATTTACTATACCAGGAATCGAACCCGGAGCCTCTGCGTTGCAGTGAGGTAAGCCGGCAAAGGCTTAGCCCGCTCAACCACAGAGGCCGTCATGTGTGTGTGTACTGTACGGTTTCTATTAAAATAAATACATTAAGTCAGTGCTTCGGTGGTCGCATAGTCAAGGGTAAGTTGCCAATTTTTAAATTTAATTTTAACTTACCGACTAGTGAGTGCATGTAAATTGATTTGTTTCTTTATCTTATAATTTAGTGTCACAGACATATTGCATTGGTTACGTCTTGCCAGGCCAGTACGGTACATTGCTAGTATTGTCACGTTTTGATGTAATTTTATGTTGCTTTAGGGCTATATTGTATAATAACTGCCTAACGGTTAACACGTAACTTATACAACAATTTTGTGGGGAAGCGATGGGGATTAAAAGTTAGTTTTTAATAATGTTCTTTGAGCCCTTTCTAATTGGACCATATATGATTTAAAAGCGCTGCCCCAAACAACAATGATGAACATGGACAAATAGGTTGGTTGGCTGACTTACACGGGAGAAAGCAACATAGAGCTGGCCGTGTGAGAAACAGCTGACGCTGAGAACCACGCGTTGTTTATGGTTATTGCGTTACAAACACACACTAACCGGGAACTGTACGAATAACCAAACGACAACCCTTATACAACAACTTTTTTTTCACCATCGCGATGTAGAATACTATCATGATGCAATACACTATGGTAGACACTGTTTTTGTAAGGTTTTACTATTTTGTGGAATCTCGTCTTTTTAATGTATAAATTGATTTATTGTATGATGTAATTAGGTGCATAATAAGTTGTATAATAAGCTGTTTAAGTAATTAAAGTTTTTTTAACTATCCCACGGGGACTGTTTAATTTTTCTGGATCAAAAGTATCCTATACCTTTACCAGGGATATAAGCTACCACCACACAAAATTTCATTTAAACCTGTCGAGTCGTATCGGAGATTAGCCCGTACAAACAGACAGAGAAACAGAGAAACAAAAAAATTAAAAAATCTAAATTAGTTCTATTTCACTTCTTAAATTGACCTGACCTGACTTGGTTTTTAGCATTTTTTTCATTGTACAGAAATTCGACCTCTACAGTTTTAGTATATGTATGTATAGATAGGTATCTTTTTTAAATATAAAAACAAGTCACTACAATTTCAAAATCTAGCAACTGACAATATTTTTGAAATAAACGTAAATAAACATCGGCAGACAAACACACACATTGTATATTCCGTTATTTATGGTCTGGGTGCTTAGGTTCGGGCCCCAGATTGATCCGTTGTATATTACCCATAACACAAGCGTAACTTAAAGTGTGTCCAAGCTAAGCAAGTAACGCTAGTGATATATACAACGGATCACTTTGGGATCAACGGATTCACCCGATCCCAATCGTCCAGATCATACATAAAATTCGTTTTTACAAAATTTCCCTTGCCAGAAATCGAACCCGGAGCCTTTGTATAGTCAGATTGGCCGGCAAAGGCTTAACTTGCGCTTAACAGCAACGGCAGCTTTCAATTTTTTTTATCTCAACTCGTTACATTTCTTTGTCCCAGAAGTTCCCATCTCCTTTTACGATTTTTAATAGTCAAAACTTTACATACAAAAAGAAATACCTACTACATAAAATAAAGCACTACATAATTTGAGCAATGAGACTAAAGCATATTGGAAGTTAATAATAATTAATTAATTTAAATTGTAATTAGAAATAAATTGGCGATAAGGCCTTACGTACTTGATAGTCTTGATGGTTGTATACAACATATAACAAGTTTCATAGCCTATGTAAATAATATATTATTAATTACTGTATCACGCACTAAAAAAAAAATAACTCGGTCTCGGTAGACCACTACAGCCTGTATAGTGAAAGGCCTTATTTATGATTACAGTCTATTTCAAATAGGACGGTATGGCAGACGCATACATAAAACGTAACTTGTAGCGTCATCGTAATCTTTCCTACGAAATAAATGTTATTTATATATATACAACCACATATACATATACATATATATAGACCACAAAAGTCTCCACTCAGCTGAGATGAGAATGGTGGTGTTACAAGAAAGAATAAGGTGAGAAATGAGTACATAAAGATATCTTTGAAAGTTGCACCCGTGAATGAAAAATTGAGAGGAAGAAGATTAAGGTGGTATAGGCATATAATGAGTAGGGATGAAAGTCACGTAACAAAAAGAATGTTAAACTACAAGATGGATGGATTTTGCGAAGGATGATATGATGATTTGTGGTGTGACAGAAGATGTATGTCAGAAATGGAGTGTGGAAGGAAAAGACATATTGTGCCGACTCCAAATAAATGAGATATGGTGAAAGAAAGAGAGAGAGAGAGATATATATATATATATATATATATATATATATATATATATATATATATATATATATATATATATATATATATATATATATATATATATATATATATATATATATATATATATATACTATAAGTCAGGGGCAACGCTGCTTCAACAGCTGAAGATCTCAAAAGGCGCAAATATGTAATTGGAACTTTAGGTCCGTGAGGTCCATCGGTAAAGGGTTTCTTCAAAGAAAATTGTAAGAAACTCTTTGATACCACCCGTGATCAGAAGGCTGGTTCTTATTTCGTGCAACGAATCAACATTGCCATACAGCGTGGAAATGCAGCCTTCTTTCTAAGCACGCTTCCTTCTGGCAGCGATTTGTTACATGCTTTATATTAATTTATTTATAATTTAGTTTAATTTTCTTTCATTGTAACACGTATATAAGTTTGTTCTCTATACTAATATATAATAGTAATATTGTACTGAGAATCACGATGTTTGTTTCTCTATTTGAGTAATTTGTCTCATACCGTTCTATTTGAAATAGACTTTATTTTATTTGGGCTTCAATCACTGTTGATTAATGGTTATATAATTTTAAGTGTATTCCATATGACGACAATGGCTGCGTTGGGGAAGACCGATTTTTAAATTGTGAACATTGACATAGCGTTGGTGTTGATACTATTAATTTCAATTTAATAATTTTACATACAATTCGCACACTCAATAATCGACTGACTTAACTCAAAAAAGTTGATTTTTGGGAAATCGTAAAAAATATTTTGACAACCCGGACTTTCTTACAAAATATCTTACTATTCAATGAAAATAGCATATTACTAAGAAAAATAATGTGAAGTATGAAGTTTATAAAATAAGTAATAATTATGTTCTTGAGTATATATAATAATAAAATATTTTGATATACTAAATAGCCTTAATTATCAATCGGTCGCAGTTTTATGAATATTGTAAATAAAACTTTCCAGAGATTTTCACACTATACAAACTAATTTATTAAAACATAAATCAAAAACTCAATAAGTTCACTGTAACAGTCCTGGACGTATGATGATCTATGTCACTATCTTGTAATATTCCTTGCCAAAACACATGCAAATGAAAGAGACCGATATACCTATAACTTTGCTTAAAAACAAGATATCGAAGAAAGCCTGGCATTGGCAGATAGATGGCGTTAAAATGAACTCCTTTCTATACGTAACTCATTTTGGACCGGAACCCTAATCGGTCAGTCTATTATAGAACGTGCGAATTATTCAATAAATATTAAATAAACAATTGACATACAAACATTCAAATTGAGTATCCCCAAAGTCTTTACCTGGATAAAATGTGCAACAATAAACAAGACCACGTACGTGACGAATCGTCAAGTAATAAAAAGAAATAATTTTCAAAGAGATTTAATTTGCGATAGCTCTTGCTGCATGATATCGTCCATGTTATCTGTCAGTTAGGAGCGTATACGATAAACAAAGTACGGCGCAGTTAATATAGATAAGAGTTTGACTTAACCTATTTATTATTAAATTGTTATTATTTTTTATTAATTATTATGCTATAAATGCATGTTAATGATTTAATTTTCCTATATATAATATAACCTTTCGTAAATTTATAATACATAGTCGTGGTAGCGTAATGGCTAGTGCACCAAAAGGCGCGGGTTCGAATTCTGACCGAAACGCACGCACCACTTAGGCAGTTTTTTGACCTAATGTACATATTGTTACAACTATCACGTGCTAACAACGGTGAAGGAAAACATCGTGATGAAATCTGCACATCGAGATAACCGATGTGTCAAACATGCCAAGCCGCTTTGGACAAGCGTGGCGGATATACTGTCCGTTCCCCTATAGCGTGAGGCCCGAGCCCAGCAGTAGGACGTTCATGAGCTGTTATTATATTATTACGTTTATGAGCTAGTATTACCAGGTGGTAGGGCATTTGCCCGACTGGATGGCTACCACCCCTGGTCTAGAGTATGTCACCATAACAACCTTGAGTTGTGTTCCAGCATTAGTGACCAGGTTCCAGTCTCCCTTAAGAGAGCAGCAGCGCATTTGTAGCACCTTTGGTGTTGCAAATGTCCATAGGCGATGGTAACCGCTTTCCATTAAGTGGGCCGTCTGCCTGTCTGCTGAACTCCTGCAATAAAAAAAATACTATTGCCACGCCACGGTTGGGGATACCCACTAAGGTCCTTAGCCGAACCTCGAACGTCCATTGTTCGGATCTTGACGGTCAATAGACGGACTTTTTTTTAATCAACTCTACGGACTTTAGTTCCTTTTTTACAAATTTAATTGAGAAAAGTCTTGAAGTTATACACGCTTAATTTTTTATTTTTGTTGTTGTATGTGACATTTGTTACAAGATGTCCACCACAGTAGTCATGAGAACCATACTGTATATTAATATGACATAGACAATCGTTATAGATTTAGTCTATTTATCAGATGATTCGATTTATAATTAAATTACCATTTTCTACTGGTTAGTTAATTTTATAAGCCCACTAAATTATCATCTAGATAATTTAGTGCACTAAAATTAATCATCTAGATAATTTGATATTTTTGCATCAGGGTAATTTTCGTATAAAAATTATCATATAATCGTTCGTTTTACCCGGTCGATCCTGTGCAAAACATCATGATCGTTGTCAGGGACAATTGATATTTTTAGCAATGATGCAATGTTATTGTTTTGTACGTGCAAGGGGCCCCGCAGCATCTTTCGTACCAAAAGGCGTATCGTGACCACCTGCGCTCTGTAGACCCGGTGTTCACCCCCGCTCAACGATGCCCACCGTGTGGCACCAAAATCACGCGCCTCGTTTTCTCGCGGTTCCGCGTCGGGACAACCGCGATCAAGCTCCGCGAGTTCGACGACATCGCGTTCGCGATCGCCCATACACCGCGTAATCGATTCTCGTCGAGAAATCGAATTATCTCCTGACGGTCCGCAATACCTCAGGATGCCCCTCTTCCACCGGCCGATGAAATCACCCCCATGGATGTCGCGCCTCCCGCGAACATCCCTTAAACATGCGAGGACGATGACGGTTTCATAACCGTCAATCGTACCAAAAACGGAAGACCCGAGGAGGTCCCCAACCCCGCTCCCACTGCGGGCAAAAAACCAACAGCGGCACCTTCCAGCCGCCCTGGGCCACCTTCACAGCGCCCGCCGCCACCCCTGATCATCCGCGAGAAAGCCCATTGGCTTCAACTCGCTAAGGAGCTGCCAGGTAAGGCAATCTCTATAAAGAAGCCCGTGATACCCAACACGGCATCAAAGTTATGGTCACGTCTTCAAGTGACCACCGCTCCCTAACATCCTTGTTATGTGACCGTAAAATCGGTTACTATACTTATGCCCTGCCGGAAGAAAAACGCCTTCGGGCTGTAATCCGCGGACTCCCACAGGAAATCGAGTGTTCCTACATTCTCGAGGACCTTAAGTCCCAAGATGTACCGGTGCACGAAGTGCACCGTATGCACAGAGGTGACGCAACAAAGTCTCCTCTAAACCTAGTATTGGTTGTCCTCGACCTCTCCCCAGAGGGAAAAAGATCTTCGAACTTGAGAAGGTCTGTGGCCTCTCTGGCCTTCGTGTGGAACGCCCACACGAAAAACATACACTACGGCAGTGTCATCGTTGCCAACTTTATGGGCACTCTGCCCTACATTGTCAATCCCGTCCCAGGTGCGTCAAGTGCCTGGGCGACCACTGGACCTCGGAGTGCACACGCACCCGGGACTCCCCGGAGCCACCGAGCTGCATTCTCTGCGGCCAAGCGGGTCACCCCGCTAACTACAGAGGCTGTCCTGCCGCCCCCGACCCAAACGTAAGTTCGGAAAAGGCAACGCCCAAAAGGCACTAGAAAAGTGCCGAACAAACCCGCATTCGTGGCGGCCCCCTCCAGTGGTAAATCACTGGACGGGTCTTCCCACGACGGAAGCGTTCCTCCACTAAGGACGCGCGCCCCAATTTTGGCCGGCCTACCCCAAGCAACCCCTGCCCCCGCCCCCATTTTAAAAGCACCTTCTGGGCCGTCACCCCACCACTCTTTAGCGGAGGACTTAGCCTTGGCGACTAAATTCGCCAAGAACTTGCCTTTCGACCTAGCAGAGGTCCAACTCTTGGCTCGAAAACTAAGACAAGTTGCAGAGTCTGATCAACCCTCCCTCCGGGATCAACTCGTGATCGAAATGGATCACGCGTACCTCCTCCAGGTACTTAGGTCGTTATAACTAAACAACCTAGATAAATTATTGTTAGCGGTAACAAATGGCGCATGTAGGTAGAAATAAACCACGCTCATTGACTCTGGCGACTTATAACGCCAACGGCCTTCGAAACCAGCGCGACTTGGTCCATGACTTCCTGGTTACCAATCAAGTAGATATACTACTAGTGCAGGAGACCTTCCTGAAACCGAGTGAAAGAGATCCAAAGATCTCTAACTATCGAGTCACTAGACATGACAGGATAGGCCGTGGTGGCGGCACCCTGATCTATTTCAGAAGATCTCTACACTGCATGCCTCTAGTCACCCCACCACTAGTAGGTATGGAGGTATCCGCCTGCAGACTAGCAATGACTGGCCACCAACCTCTAGTCATAGTCTCAGCATACCTCGCGTGCCAGAAAACCCTTATTAAGAAAGACCTAGAAGCCCTATTCAACTTAGGCCCAGCTGTTATAATAGCCGGAGATCTGAATTGTAAACACGAACAGTGGAATTGCAATACCACTAACCCCAATGGCAGAGCCCTAATAAATATATCAGACAATCTTTTGTTTGATATAATAACTCCCATGACCCCACACGATACCCCCAACCGCGACTGGGGACCCCAAACACTCTCGACCTAGCATTACTGAGGGGGTAACTCTTCAGTTCCATTCGATCGAAACGATGGACGATATAGACTCGGACCATCGCCCGGTTATCCTCAAATTAGGACAACAGACGGACCAGACATCTGAAACTAGGACCTCTGTGGACTGGTTGAGACTTGGTGACCTACTCAAGGCAACCGAATCACAAGACCTGGACCGCATCCCGGACCACATCGAATCCCACCAAGACACGGAGACGGCGATCGAGGCCCTCACCAGCCACCTTCAATCCGCAATGCGGAACTCGTCCAGACAGGTGCCAGTGGAGAATGACCGCCACTTATGCCTGCCGGACGAAGTGAGGGTACTGCTGAGGGAAAAGAGAGCCGCCTCCAGAGCTCACGACAGATATCCCACCGAAGACAACAGAGTCCGACTCCGCCAACTAGAGCGCGAGGTCAAACTACGTATCCGGGAAGTCAGGGAACAACGTTGGGACAGAACGTTGAGAGATATCGAACCAACTCACCAGGCGTACTGGAAGCTGGCTAGAGCTCTCAAATCAGATACCCTCACTGTCATACCCGCGCTAGAAAGAGCCGACAACACCGAGGCGTTCGATGATGAGGAGAAAGCCGAATGCCTTGCTCAGAGTCTAGAGCTTCAATGCTCCCCCACTACACAAAACGTCGACCAGTCACACCTGACGGAGGTGGACTCCGAGGTTGAACGTAGATCCTCCTTACCAGCGGAAACCACACTCGACCCAGTCACGGTGGAAGAAGTGCAAGATCTGATCAAGTCCCTCAAACCACGAAAGGCCCCAGGGATCGATGGCATTAACAATCGCGTGTTAAAACTCCTCCCGGCCACTTGATTATAATCTTAGTGAGCATCTTCAATGCCGCCATAACAAACTGCTCTTTTCCCGCGATCTGGAAGGAAGCAGACGTCATCGGTATTCACAAGCCTGGAAAACCGGCTAATAAACCGTCCAGCTACCGCCCAATCAGCCTACTGAGCACACTCAGCAAGCTTTACGAGAGGGTCATCCTCTCTAGACTAAGAGATTTTGCCATCAGCAAACATCTACTACCCGATGAGCAGTTTGGATTCCGTGCCAGACACTCATGCGTCCAACAGGTGCACCGCATCACGGAGCACATACTATCCCACTTTGCCCATCGCCCTCGTCGCCCTATAGGAACAGCCGCACTGTTCCTGACGTAGCTAAGGCCTTCGACAAGGTCTGGCATAACGGTTTGATTTACAAGCTGTACCAGTTCGGTGTACCAGACAGACTCGTGCTCATCTTGCGAGACTTCCTCCTAGGCCGTAGCTTCCGTTTTCGAGTGGAGGGAACACGCTCGTCCCTCACCCACTCACAGCCGGTGTACCACAGGGCTCGGCTCTATCTCCACTACTCTTCACGCTGTACACCAGCGACATCCCAAAAACTCCAGATGTAGAGTTGGCCCTCTTCGCGGATGACACCGCACTCTATACATCAGATCACAACCGACAAATGGCTTGCGTCCGGCTACAGGTAGCTGTAACAGAGCTAGGCGAATGGTTTCGCAAATGGAGGATAGAGGTAAACCCGGAGAAAAGCGCAGCAATGTTCTTTTTCCCGGGCACGCTTCGCTCTCCCAAACGCGCTTGCCTTCGCTTAAAAGCCATCTCGCTCTACGAACAAGAGATCCCTGGGCAAAGTACACCAAATACCTGGGTGTCACCCTAGATCAGAACTTGCGCTTCAACGAGCATATCACTATAGTCCGGAATAGAGCGCGATTTGTGATGGGTCGTCTAGCACCCATGATAGATAAACGAAGCAAAATGTCCCTCAGACACAAGCTTACTCTATATAAAACATGCATCCGCCCGATCATGACATACGCGAGTGTGGTATTCGGCCATGCCAAGCCTGCCCTTTTAAAGAAACTGCAAATCGTTCAGAATAAATTCATGCGCAGAGCCGTCGGTGCTCCCCTCTATATGCGTAACGTCGACATCCACCGCGATCTGGAGCTTCCCTCCATCAAAAACTACATTACGTCGCTCTCGCGTAAGTATTTCGATCTAGCGCCGCACCATCGAAATCCCTCGTCGTGTCCGCGTCCGATTATAAGCCTCGACGAAAGGCTCTCGTGCGACGACCGCGTAACATCCTCATGGACAAGGTCGACGATATCACAAAACGGCTGGCTCGGATCAGCCCGCCCGCGGTTCGGACGGCAGGCTGGCAGGCACCGACAGACAGACACAGACGGCGACGTCGACGCCGCCAATCACGATCTCTCCACGTCCCTGCGAGGGACGCCAGGAGACACAGCCCCCCATAGGATAGACTAGGCGTGTTGCTGGGAAGTTTCTTTCGCCGTTTCTTCTCTCCCAGCCATAACACGTTGCGAAACGGCAGTAAGATAGTATAGGCCACCGCGAACCGCCGATCCCGGTCCGCCGGGATCCTTCCTCTCGGGCTTTATATTACCCGTCGCCCGCTCTCAATTAGTGCATTGTGTCGCCCTATGGTGGGCATCATTAAATTCATCCCCTCTCATGGCAACAGTCCAGCCGAGGTGAAACTCCCTAGGAGCCCCTCGAGCAAGTTGCTCCCTGGCTCGAGCGCCTTCGCTTCGCAAAGGCACTCGCCCCGAAAACCCCGGTAAAGTTGTGAGGTCTTCGGACCAACAACATAAAGTCAAGTCCAATAAAAAAAAAAAAAAAACGGTGTTCATTGCTTACTGTGCTGTGTGAATATTCACATCAAAGGCTGAACAATAAAGGGGAAACCCCGCCCAAATAGTTAATATTTGGTATATTCGGTACTTTATTACCCAAATCTCTCCTTGCATTTTACACATTTTTAAAGCATATGTTTGTGTTGTAATATACCTTAAAAATAACAATACTGACTTGAACCCTTTATACGGGCTGGACTTTTCTTTTTTAAATACAAACTCAATTGCAACTTACTGCACTTGCAAATTGGCTAAATTCGTCTATTCTACAGACATGTCATTTATCGGGATAAAAACTTTCCTAAACGTTAACCCGAAATCTGTATTAATTAATACGTGATTAATTAATACCTGTATTAATACGTGAAGCCAAAAATTTTGTACCCTTTTTACAAAAATTGCTCGGACGGAGGAGTATGAAATTTCGCACACTTATAGTTTATACAGAGAAGAAGCGACAAGTGCTAATATTTAAAAAAAATTATGCAAAAAAATACATTAAATCAATAAAAAAACATTGTACAACCGTGTATTTGACACACACACGCATATATACTCTTTTGTTTATTGTTCAAGTCAAATTAACAGTAACCTTGGCGAAACCTGTGATTATAGAAGTATATACGGGCGATCACTAGTTTTATTAAATTCACTGTACAATCTCTTAAATATATTCCATTATTATACATAACTTAGATTAGCGAGCGCTAAAAGAGATAAATTCACACAGCAACAGATTAAAGTCACACCAACGTCGAAACAATATACAAAATGCGATTAAATTCCTCCAGGGTGATAAAATACCAAAATTATTGCATTTTATTACTTTTATCAGATATCCCTTAATATGTTTAAGTGGATATACCACACGTCCGGGTAATAAACGGTGGAATTTTAAGTATGTAATCACAGTATCTGTTAATTGTTATTTGTATGACAGACCGCTTGGCACCTCTTCGATTATACAAGAATGTGTATTGTATGTGATACTAATCACGTAACTTTGGACTATAAGTCTATTCATTTCTGCCAGCAGATTTGTTTTTTTTAAATTTTGTTGCGTAGTTCAGCAGATAGGTAGACGGTCCACCTAATGGAAAGCAGTTACTATCGCCCATGGACATTTATTGTAACACCAAAGGTGTTACCAATGTGCTGCTGCTCTCTAAAGGGAGTCTATAACCTGGTCTCTAATGCCGGAACACAACTCAAGGTTGTTATGGTGTCATACTCTTGAATACCCTACCACCTGGCTATGGTTTGTTTTATCATCTCTTACGACAGGCTGCCCGGCTGCAGGAAATTATACTCTTTCTCCGTTCCTGCACGGATAATGTGCTTGCATTAATATCGATTTTTTATTGCTTAAATCTAGCATCATCTATGGACGTTTACAATAGTGGCAATGCCAAAGTATTGCCAGCCTTTAGGATGAGATAGAAGGGAGGCAATGGAGGATACAGTCTGTACAATGGGAAGTGTTCCGAGGAACTGTTCGATTTGGTGCCAACGCCACATTTTCACCACCGCACCGCTCACCATCGGCGGAATATTCACCCTCATTTCCTTGAGCTACCACTCTCAACTATGCAACTGTTCTCTACAACGTTTATTCCGCGCACAATAACGACTTGGGAACTTCCCGGCGCGGATTTTCCTCTACGTTACTACATGGGTTCATTTAAGAAGTACGTTATAAAATTTCTTCAAGACCGGCAACGCATTGACAAGGCCAATGGTGTTGAGATATGAGATAGTGAATAGCTCAATGAATGGACGTGATAAGTCTCGTTCTCCTAAGACAAGACTACTCCTGTTTTAGTGACGAGTGCGTATTGCTGGGGTTGGGTTGAGCCACACCAAACTTCCGTCGCATATCAGTATCGAGAGCAGGGGCGTCGAGCCATACACAGACGAATACAGACTCCGACGCCGGGTGGCCTGGATGACCTCTGGCGCCTTGAGCAAACCCAAGGGAGGGTCCGTCCGCATTTAAAGCCGTCGGATAAGGTTGCGGAGTAGTTCTACGTTTTCGATTCTGTCGCTGCGGGGTGCATTGCGCCCTGTGCCGGCACTGAACGGGACAGTCTCGGTCTGCGCCTCGCAGGGCCAATGCGGAGTAGACGATTGCTAATTCTACACAGGTGAAACGAAGGAATACGGAGATTTTAGTGGGTTTTCCGATAGTTGTAACCTATATCCACCAGGATAGGACCATACTGAGAGGTCTCCATACCACCTTACCATGATCCCCAGACTATGAGAAGTCGTAAAAAAATAGGTAAATGAACCACAAAAAGTATCCTTCACAGTACAGTACAAGCTTAAGGGTAACGATTTCATTTTGTGAGAATGTGGCATCATAATCAAAATAATGATTCCAATATAGCTCTACCACGTCAATGCTACTATAGCAATGAAAAAGGTAAGACATACATATATTTCTCACATCATTGTTAATACCATAATAGTGTACAAGTAAGCCATATTATGACCATATGGTTTCCAATATACCTAGCTAAGGTCATGTTTTCCATATTAAGTAAATTCCGAGAGGAAATATTCATTATATCGTCTTCAAATGGTAAGACGGGTGCAACTTCCGGATGATTCGTTTACACGTGTTACGATTATGACTTTGAAATATGAAAGGTATTTGATAGTTGAGTTTTTTAAGCATCTATGTCTACCAATATAGATTTGCTCGTGTAGATTAAATATAATCATAGTTTAATTAGTCAAAAAAAGTTAAAAGGGGGCTACCCCTTTTCGTCATCTTAGGGGTCAAATTTCCAAAAACTAATACACGAGTATTTTATCATACATTTAATTACCAGAAGTAGATATATGAAATTTCGTGCTTCTTTCTTTGAAAACTACGGATATTCATACAAAATTTCATCCTATTTTTCATCCCATTACAGGATCAATTTTTGAAAATAGAAAAAAAAAACGCATGCAATATTTTACGATCTTAGCCCCAGTAGTTTGGGCTATGCGTTGATAATATCAGTCAGTGAGGTTAAGTACTTATGTATATGTCTATATACATATGTATAAATAATAATTCTTCTGTACGTATGTATATCACTGAACTCCTCTTACATCGCAGGACTGATTTTGATAAAAAAATTGTGTGTTTGAGTGGGTGCCTGAATAGTTTAGATTCACAATTAGACCCCGTGGGTGGCTTTGGAATCGGATTCCAGGATTTTGATGAATTTTTTCGGTATGTTTGTGTGGGTGCCTGAATGGTTTAGATTTATAATTGGACCCGGTAGGTGACGCTGGAATCGGATTACATGATTTTGAAAAAAAAATTATGTTTGAGTGGGTGCCTGAATGGTTTATATTTTACAATTGGACCCAGTCGGTGGCCCTACAATCGGGTTCTAACGTTTTTTATTTTTTCAGTGCAAGACGTCTTTTGGGACAGTGAGTACAGATATATTTCAAGCATTTTCTCATACAAGGGGTCCTCTAAAAATAAAGCACTTATGAATTTTCCCATTGACTTTGGATATTACGACCTTTCTTTGTTTCTTCCCAAGTATTATCTAACGACAATAATATTATATTTAACAGTTTCGACACTTCGAATTCTCCGTCTATTTAAGGGAATGCGTCCACGGGTAAGTGTCTGAAATAGTTCCATTCAATGTAATATATTTATTATATTAAATACATATTTAGAACAGTTTATTGACTCTTAAAATAAGAATTGGGATAGTCCTTTTTGTCAATTCCTTTTTTGAATAGTAATTTTAAGAAATATTGTCAATCTCAATATCTTTGGCAAAATATATAAAAAGAAAGAAAACATTTATTTACCAAATGACATAAAAACAAAATAGAAAATAGACGAATCAAAATATTAGCAATACGGCACTCAGTATATTGCTGTGTCAGAAGATACTCCGCCATAGCACTGGTTTTCTGTACCCACCTCGGAGTCTAAACATATTACTTAGAGACCCTTAGAAAAATTATTATTTAATTTAGCCATAGCCATACCAAGTACTGGAAAGAAATTTAAACATAAAAATAAATTAATTAATAAAATAAATATTGAGTAAACTATACCATTATTCGCATCAAATGATAGGCTCTCGATCAATTTATTAATAAAACTAGCTTCTGCCCGCAACTTCGTCCACGTGGAATAGTAAAAAAAAAAGTAAATTAAAAAACCCCCCGATTTTGAAACATTCTTCATTGGTGCTCCGCTCCTATTGGTCTTAGCGTGATGATATATAGCCTATAGCCTTCGTCGATAAATGGGCTGTCTAACACATAAAGAATTTTTCAAATCAGATTAGTAGTTCCTGAGTTTAGCGCGTTCAAGCAAACAAACAAACTCTTCAGCTTTATATATTAGTACAAGATGTTAAGAAAATGTTAATCTTCATTTTTAAAATTTCGTAGCAATAATATTATATATTAAAATTATTATAATTAAAATATTGTACGGCTGCAAAATATACACTATTAAAATTTCTTAATTAATAAATTAATGGACTGGCAATACTTTTGCCAATAATGGTATATAATGATATAATTATGATGGTATAGTTTGTCCGAGAAGTGTTAAACACAATTCTTCCAGGCACAGGATATTTTCAATTAGTTTCGCTAAATAATTTATGCCAACAATAAAATATATAATATTTTTAAATATAGATACTTAGACTTAATGTACGTATTTTAAAAAATGCAATGGTAGGCAACCACAAATAACAAAACCAAAAAATAGCTCGTGTATACACGCCATAAGTTATTTAGTGGTATCGTAAAAGCCAATGGTGTCCCCTAACAACGTTCGATGGTTAATGTGGACATGAAAAACGAATTTCCGAACGTTTAATATCGTGTCAATGGAATGGTTGCAACCGCAGTTTTCTGGTTAAACTCAAATTTGGTTTTATACTGTACATAGATAAATAAATGACTATGATTATATTAGTTATATTTTAATTTATCACACCACCAAAAATATATAAATACATTAATTACAGTATTTTCAGGCACAACAATAGACGGCCTTATCGCTTAGAGCAATCTCTTCCAGGCAAACTAACTTATATATAATATCTATATATGAATACGTGAAGCAAAAACTTTGTACCCCTTTTTACGAAAATTGCGCGGACGGAGGAGTATGAAATTTCGTACACTTATAGTTTATATAGAGAAGAAGCGACGAATGCTAATATTTTTCTTTAAATTATGCATAAAAAATACATTAAATCAATCAAAAAAACATTACACAGACTACTATGTAGTTGACACACACTCACGCATATATACTCTTTTGTTTATTGTTCGAGTCAAATTAATAGTGTGGCCTTGGCGAAATCTGTGATTATAGAAGTATAGTCTTTGACAACAAATTATTATGGTCGAATTTCGACCACGGGCGACCATTAGTTTCTTTAAAATCTCCTTAGACACCTGGTCGCCTGAAAGAGACCGCTATAAGCGATAAGGTCGCCCATGGTTCTAATGAAAATGAATCCATATTAATTATCTAGGTATATCGTGAACAACAAAGAATTTTCATTAATTCCTAAATAATAAACTTTTTAGATTTCTCTTTATGTTTGCTTGTAGGCAAGCTGGCAAACGGTCTACCTGGTAGTAAGTGGTTACCGTTACCCATGGACATCTGCAACACTAAGCGAGCCGATGTGTTGCCTACCTCGTTGAGACTTTAAGTATCTGTTTACGCCCGTTTTGAAGAGCCCCACATTGTAGCGCTCTGAGAAAACCGCTGGAGGTAGTTCATTCCATAACTTGCATACATATCGCATGAAAGCGAATTCTCAATCGCCGATGAGTGGTGCGATGATAAAATGGCGACGTAGAAAATCAAATACAACGTCCCTTATAAGGCTGAGAGGTTCTAAACCGTCTGTAATTTCGGGATCGCCGACAATGCGGACCGCTCGGCGCTGCAAGGATTCAAGTGGGGGCTGATGCCGAGTGTAATACTAAGTGTGCACCACACATTAATAACTGCTCATAACTGTCCCACTGCTGGGCTCGGGTTTCCCAATTTATTAGAGGAATGGTCAGTATACCCGTTACGTCCAAGGCGACTTGATGGGTTTGACACATAACTTATGTCGTTGTACAAGTTCCATCAAGATGTTTTTTTACCATTAGCAAGTTGTAATTTGATAATATATACATAAGGTGAGAAAACTGCCTGATTGGTGTATGCCTTTCCGTCCAGGCACTCTGTTAATCACTAAGCTACCACGCCTTTTTTACCATTTAAATTACATTTAATAACAGCTAAAAACTAGAAAGAAGAATGGGCGGTCTGCGATATCTTTTAAACAAGCCAATTAATAGACACTCCACATTATTGCGACAAGAGAGCGGGAAACGAGAATGTGTAAACGTGTCCCATCTTCTTTTCTAACGAGGTTTTTGTAAGAATGTAGAACACCAATTACATATCAAATGTACAATCGCACTGGATAAGCACTTGTGTAGACGGCCACCAATACGCCGCCACCTCGTTGGTAGTCTGTGAACTTTTGTGTATATAGGAACGTTATTCACCCTTCCATAATAGCGCACCACTGTTGACACCCACATGACAGTGAAAGTAGGGCAGCAGCGGCTCGATGACAGCGCGGTGGCAGCACGGTGGCATCGTGGCGTTATCGTACATACAGTATATAAACTCGTACATACATATGCGCTTAAGGTGGTGTAAAAAGTAGATAAAAAACTTATTGTACTTGAATTGATGTAAAAAATTGTTGGCGACCCTAAAATAAATAAGCAGCAAAATAAAATTTAATTAAAAACTAAGTATAAACAAAACAAGCCCTACTTTTATTAATTAATTGGTTTATTAAAAATAAATAAATTACAAAACCAATTGTCCCTACAAAGTTGCAACTTTCCTTTTTAAAAATAATTGGATTTCAAAGATATTACGTTACAAGAGGCTTTTCCGTCGTAAACTTGCGAGGAAAGTCCTTTATTTGTTCCGAGGACTAATTTCCGGTTACCATGACGACCTCTCTTAAGGTCTTAATGAGCAATTAATTAAATTTCTCTCATTAAGGTGAAATCTAAAAATGTACAGTGAAACCAAAGTGAGAAGAAGATTGACTATTTCCATTTCTGATTACTAAACTTAAAATAATAATAAATATCTAAAATGAAAATGAATGAATTTATTTCAAAATGGAATCTTACAGATTACTTATTGAAAGTCATAAGTTTACCACCACTTCCAAAACAATTTTAGCTACTGTTAAAGGAGATGAAGCAGCGCAAAAATCTCCTCAACGACACCTTTACCTCATTATTATTATTATACTGTATTTATTTGTTTACAAAAATATTGCATTGTTTTAAAAATATATAAAGAAATTTTGTTATAAAAAATAGATCACATTATTCTTTTATAAAATATATCAAAAATAAAACATATATTCAATAAAAAAATATAAAATCTTGCAGTTCACCACCAGCGAGGCCTGGGGTCCAAATTATCGGTGGTTAGGGCTCCAGAGACAGGAACCTCCTCACAATTCGTGCCGAGTCCAAGAGGCTGCCTTCTGTATCTGGCCCTTCATCCAGCTTCCTAGCGAAAGCCTCTGTAGATGACGGTCGAGGCTTTTCGCTATAAGACCGTTGACGGTGACTACTATTGGCACAATGCTCGTTGACTCCAGACGCCACATAGCGGTAACCCCGTGAGCAAAATCTAACTATTTACTTAGTTTTTCTTTTTTCACGAGGTTATCGTCATGCGGGATACTGATGTCAACGATTATTGCTCGTCGTGCAGATCAATCTATTATCAGGATATCAGGCTTTTATTATTATTAGTATTATTATTATTCGTCTTTTTTAAATGTAGTTTATGCTAATATAAGATTTAATAAAGTAATTTAAATGAATGACTACTGTAACAGCATGGTGGCGATTGCATTATACCCATTCGGTGCGGTCATCTAAAGAATCTTTCGTCGTACAATAAGCCTTCTCGCACAAACGTTGCTTTACTAATTTTTAAATTTGTTTACTGAAAGCTGTTGAAAGTTTTCTGAGATTTTGTTGCAGAGCATTATACTTTGCGCCACGATACCAATGTAAACTTTATGGAGCCTACATTTGGGAGCTTTTAATTTATTTTGTTCCTAGCATTTTTACAATGTACACCTAATCTGCGAAAATCAGAGATATTTTTCTTAACATATAGTACTTTTTCAAGTATATACTTTGAAGCCACCGTTTAAAAAGACAAACTTAAACTTTGAAGACTGTAATAATACAAATATTACATATATAAATGTGAGTTTGTTTGTTCCGCTTTCATCCCTTAACGAAACAACAGCTCATCACGAAATTTTGCATACGCGTTGTCTGGGGTATACAAAAAGATATAGGATACCTTTCATTCAGAAAAAAAAACTACTAGGGATAAACGAATATAGCAGAAAAGATGGCGCTTTAATCACTTTTTTTAAAAATACATCATCATAGTAACGGGAATAACTATAAGATGTGTTGGTTTTATGGTCAATTCTACCTACGCTCGATGGCATTACGAGTATTTATTAACAGGTGTTTTGATTTAAAAATTAAATTTGACACTTCAAAGAATTATAAAATACCCTCTTTAACAATTTTATGTTTAAATTTGATCACTTTGGTTACTCCATCGAAATTGAAAGAGAAGTATTTTCTTTCTTCCTGGAATTATACTAAAAATATCGGCTCAAGGTAAAAACAGATAAGGTAATAACGGCTTAAGGTAAAAGAATATATAAAACCGCTTTAATGTAGTTTACTGAAACTCGAAGCGTGGTGCCACTGTATCGAATCATGATCAATAGAGGCTCCCAAACTTTTATTAAAATTAATTTAATATTTGTGTTACAAACATTTTCGGACTATAATTAAATTTCAACTTAATAATGAATGATTTAATTATAAATGACGTGATATAATCGATTCATAGATTTAATAAACGAAAATTTATTTATATGGGAAAAATTGAAATGTTTATACGTGAAGCAAAAAGTTTGTACCCCTTTTTACGAAAATTGCGCGGACGGAGAAGTATGAAATTTCGCACACTTATATTTTATATAGATAAGGAGTGCAGAATGTAATTTTTTTTTAATTATGCATAAAAAACACATTAAATCAATAAAAAAAACATTACACACACCACCATGTATTTGACACACACACGCATATACACTCTTTTGTTTATTGTTAAAGTCAAATTAACAGTGTAGCCTTGGCGAAATCTGTGATTATAGAAGTATATAGTCTTTGACAACAGAACCTTCGTAATGTTCAAACTTATAATTTAAATTAATTATGGTCGAATTTCGACCACTGGGCGACCACTATTATATATAAATTCTTCTGTTTGTGTGTATGTCATTGAACTCCTCCTAAACCGATTTAGATGAAATTTTTTGTGTCTCTTCAAGTGGATTCGAGAATGGTTTAAATTTACAATTGGACCTGGTTAGGTGGCGCAGGAATCGGGTTCCAGGACTTTGACGATTTTTTTTGTTTATTTCAGTGGTTCAAGTCTACACTTGGACCCAGTAGGTGGCGCTGCATTCGGGACCTAGAATTTTATCCTTCAAAGCAGGACAACGTCTGCCGGGCACGCTAGTACTATGTATAATTTATAGTTGTATGATGCCGTCAGTGAGATCTCGTAAAATCATGAGGACATTAGTAATTTTCTTTTTTATTCTTGAAGCACAGCAGATAGGCTGACGGCCCAACTGTGATGGAAAGTGGTTACCATCGCCTATGAACATTAGTAATACCAGAGGTGCTGCCTATGTGCTGCCGGCGTTGAAGGAGAAACTGGAACCTGGCCGCTGATGCCGGAACACAACTCAAGGTTGCTATGGCGGCATATTCTAGACCGTTCTTCATTATTTAAGTCAGACATCAGATATTAGCTTTCAAACACGTAAAAATAGTGACTCCCATTTTTTGTTGTAAACTATGAATAGAGAGATTTTGAAAAAAAGGTGAGTTTGTAGAGCTTACAAAATACTTTTAATGAAAATTGATTTTTAGAAAAAAATCTAGCAAAAAGACCTCATCTTCAAGAGTACAAGATAATATCATAATGACAGCCCATAAATGTCCCACTGCTCGGCTCGGGCCTCCCATTATATGGATACGGATAGTATACCCGCCACGCTTGTCCAAGGCTTGGCAGGTTTGACATATCGGTTATCTCGATGTGCAGGTTTCATCACGATGTTTTCCTTCACCGTTGTTAGCATGTGGTAATTGTAACAATATGCACATTAGGTCAGAAAACTGCCTAAGTGGTGCATGCGTTCCGGCCAGGATCGAACCCGCGCCTTTTGAGTTTGGGACGCGTGCGCTAGCCATTAGGTTATTATTATTATTATGTCCATACCGCTACTGTAGGTTGTTATATTCAAATTCAAATTCAAAGTTTTTTATTCAAAATAAGTTCCACTGGAGAACACTTTTTGAAGAAAAATATATATAAGTTATAATTTAATTTTTCTTCCTATTCTATGTACTCCGCTTCGCAACGTGTTATTGCTGTTAAGGAGAAGGAGCGGCAAGAAACTCCCCAGCAACACATCTAGCTAAATATTGTTTTTCTTTAAGTTTCTTATTCTATTTATATCTCAAGTTGTCTTTTTTTAATAAGTTTTAGACAGAAGTATGTTACAGAATTATTTTTTGAAGAACTAATGGAGTTGTAGCAAACAGTGCATACTCAAAAAGACCAAGACACAATAAAAGGAAAGAAAAATATTATTAAAGTTATAATAATGACATGACGTACTAAAATGTTATGCTGCAATATATCTCCATAAATCCCTTACAAGCTTGGCAAGATAACGTTATACAAAATATAAGATGTTAGAGCGAGCTGCTATGTAAATGAATTTTTGTCATTTAAGTATTCTTCAATAGTGTAGTATTCCTATAATTATTATTATAGTTCTGTAGTCAAATTATGACAACAGTACGCATTTTTTGCTTTTAAAGAACCCTTCATAATTAGTGCTGCACCAGACAATACTATTAAATGTAATTGAATAAAATCCAGACCGCTCAACTCGCGATGGCTGCTTCGACCACTTCAAGCAAAATGTTATTTTTAATCCCACCATCGTAGAAACTAATGTCTTTGTTGCACGTCCAATAACGAACTTGGTCGGAACTTAGGTGACTTTGTAGGTGTTAGATAATGCGTGCACTTTTGAATATTAGTGCAGGCCCAATTTTCTTATCGATAAATAATAACTATCGATAAAGTAAAAATCCTAACTTAATATCTTAATATAAATGTGAATGTGAGTTTTTTTATTGCAAGAGTTTAGCAGACAGGAAGACTGCCCATCTGATGGAAAGCGGTTATAATAGCCTATGAACATTGGTACTACTAATGTGTTGCCGCTCTCTAAAGGGAGTTTCGAACCTGGCCACTAATGCTGGAACACAACTCGTTGTTATAGCGGCATACTTTAGACCAGGGATGATAGCCATCCAGACGGGTAAATACTGTAGATAAATTAGGATCGGCAGTGGTCTGTTATCAATATTAAATAAGCACAATCAAGGATAATAATATTCTATAATGTATTAGCAATAATACACGATTGAGAACAACCATGAGACATTAGAGGACAGAAGAATATATCAAACATACGGTGTTAAAAAAATTAAAATATAACATGACTTCTGAAGTGCCAGTGCCAAGTTACACGACCTCATTTTAACAAATACCCTATCACCTGGCTTTGGGTTGTATTTTCGCCTCTTACGACAGGTCGCCGGGCCGCAGGAAATTGTATTCTTTCTCCCTTCCAGCACGGATGGTTTGTGTGTTTGTGACGCTTTCACGCCTTAACTATGCAGCAGATCGTCATGAAATTTAACATACACGTTATTAGGGATGTAGAAAAGGACACAGGGTACCACTAATTCAGAAAAAATACTGTTCCCAAGGGATAGATGAATATAGCCGTAAAATATGTAGCTTTGCTCGCATTTTACTAGCCCCACCGTTGCAATTCACTAACGTATGTCCTGTGTAATAATTATACAATTATATCCTTTTTTTTAGGCACAAATAACAGGTGATAATTCAGTCATATATGTTTAGGAATTTTCTATAAAATGTTTAGCTCATTATTGAGTAATAGAATATCAGTATTAGATTATAGTTTTCTGTAATGACATACAATTACCTCCTTATTCATAACACTTTTATTATTTAACATAACATAACCACACCAAAAAACCTTGAAACGCCGCAAATATGCATCCATCGGTGATGGGTGCGTATTTGTCGCTTTCGGGGTTAAGACTTTAGGGCCATGGGGACGTCAGGCTTATCAACTTTATCGAGACCTTTCAAGGCGCTTGAAAAACGTCTCGTGTGACCAAAGGGCTGGCCTATATTTATAGCAACGGATCAGTATTGCCTTACAACGTGGAAATGCGGCCAGCATTTTGGAAACGCTTCCCACCGACAGCGATTTGGAATGGATTTTTTACCTGTTTTACAATAGTATTTGATTTTTAAGTTTTTTTATAGTGGAGTATAATTTTAAGATAGTAAATTTATATGAGGTTTATAGGCGCCTTAAAAAGAGATAATAAAAGTATTATTCATAATCGAATTCCGAATGCGATTATGAATAACACTTTTTAATTTTATTAACGAACCGATAAACCTCGTATAACTATATAATATATTTTTAACGATTCTATGGACTCGAGTTCCGTACCCTTTTTTATAACTTAATTCTGAAGAAAGTTTTGAGTATTTATATACGCTTCTTGGTAATTTTTGTTTTTGTGTGTGACATTTGTTCAATCATATGTGTGTTGTGGTGTACCTTATGAATAACTTATTATATTAATTTATTCTAATTTTAATACTAAACTTATACTAATGTAGAGTGTATTTGTTACATGGTGGTATTGTGAGGAAGTGCATGTGCAGTGTATGCCTTATGTCTATACCTATATATATTATTTTAACTAGTGCCATGTGTGTTGTTTTTTCATTTCTGTGTCTGGGTTATTAATTTTTAGGCTCTTTGTGTGTATTGGTTTGTTTGTAAAGTGTGCGTGTAATGCAATACGGTGGTAGTGGTCGTTGGTGTGAGTATGTGTATAAGTTTTGTTGTTAGTTGTGTGTTTTTGACTTTGTGTGGTGTTATAATTTATTGTTTAATTGTTGTGACAAAGTGTTGACTGGGAATTGTTGTTGAAAAATTATATGAAATATTATGAATAAAGAGGTGCAATATTATTTGTCTAGATTTAATAAATAGTTATAGTATATTAAATGAGTTTTAAGAGCGAATTCTGCGTTTGTTTACAATATTTCAACTATGTAATGAAATGTGACTTTTCGAGCTATTAAAGGAACTTATTATTTAAAACTTGAGTATTTATGAACATGAACTTAACTTTGTATGTATAAAAAAATCGGGAAAAGCCCTAATAAATAAAGAAGAAGAAGTCACGGTCCATTTATGTTATATTTAAAACACTTTTAACGTTTCAATGATTTTGATATATCGATATTACAATACCACAGCCCTAGTCGTTAAGACTGCGCCGTCTACTGGATACCGTCTTTGCTCTCTTAAGACAATTTCCAAGAGTATGCGCCATTGCATCCAGTTAAAGCATCGTTTGGGGAGTCTATTCTGGTATCCACGCTTAAAATATCTGAATCGCAGCTATGTTTTAACGGGCATGGATCGGACAAATCTGCGCTGCGCATAAATAATGGTTGAAACGTCAGTTCTTTTTTTATTACATGAGTTCAGCAGACAGGTAAACGGCCTGGTGGAAAGCGGTTATGAACGCCTATGAACGTTTGTAACATCAGAGATACTGCCGCCGTCTAAAGGCAGACTGGAACCCGGCCACTAATCCCGGAACACAACTCGAAGTTTGTAGCGATATACTCTAGACTCTAGACCAAGGATGGTAGCTATCCAAACGGGCAAATACACTACCACCTGGATGTGGTTTGTTTTGTCGCCTCTTACAACAGGCCGCCCGGCTGCTGTATTGTTTTGTGTATATAATTAATTTTTTTTCAAACAAATTTAACAAAGGCCAAATTGAATATTATTTTTTCCACAAGCTGCCGGCTGTCATCAAAATTGCCGCGCCAAAACCAAGAGAATTATGTCGCCTCTTTTATTCTAATACAAATTCTATGTAGTTAGAGGGAGAAAGCATCAGTTCAACGTTAATTTCAATTATCTGCGTTTGACCATTTGTGGGACTTCCCAATGAGCTGTGTGTGACAAGTTCAGCAACAAATTTGTGGTGATTCCGTCTTACAAGTTTTTCTCCTCCGTATCTATAATAACATGCTGTAACTGACGATGCGCGCGTTGGTTCGCGTAGTAGGCGCTTGGGTCTTGGCCTGGTTTATTGCCAGGCTGAGGTTCAGGCGACCAGGACGCGGGAAATCGCGACCAGGATTCAAACTTGGTCGAGAGAGTTGGAAACTCCTGTGGCGGGCATTGGGAACGTGGAGGCGGTGCACCCGCACCTATTGCGATGGCTGTCGCGGAAACGCGGGACCCTTACCTTCAGAATGACGCAGATACTTATCAGGCATGGGTGCTTCGATACTTATGTATCTGAATCATATCGCGGGCTGCCTGCCTTCACCTCAGTGTCGCCAATGTGGTGCATTAGATACTGCGTTTCATACGCTGGTCGAGTGCGCAGCGTGGGCACCGCAGAGACATGAACTCGAGAACCTCGTAGATCCGATCAATTCGCTGGGCAGTTTGGTGCAAGCCATCCTGCATAGCGACGATCATTGGGTGGGTGCAGCCAAATTCTGCGAGGCAGTAATGTCTCAGAGGGAGAGAGGTGCCCATGCGTCTCGCGGGTACAAACGTCAGTCAGGGTCCCAGAGGCGCAGATATGCGCAAGATCTCCTCCCTTAATACCGCTGCAGGGGCCCTCTAGCATCTAGGGAGCAGAGGAGTCTTCACCCCTGTTGACGAAGTGAGTTTGCCTTCCTCACCTTTCCACTGATGCGCTAGGATCAGTGTGGGCGGGCGTAACTACGTTCTAAGTCTCACGCTCTTCCTGCCATAAGCGCGACGCACATGGGAGGAGGGTGGTTTTAGTGGAGTATTGAGTAGTCGAGTCTCCACACAAGCCAGCGATTTGACTCTGGTGCCTATTCGTGGTGTCACCTCTCGTCGCTTTGGTCTAATCCCTAGTAAAGGACCCGGTAGTGTGCGAAATGCATTTCCCTCGCCTCAAAAAAAAAGTAGGCGTTTGGGTTCGTGCGAACGCGCGCGTTCTAGTCAGCGTGGGTCACTTGCAGACTTACGTATACCGTAGAATGCGCGCGAATTCACCCGATATTTTTTATCTCTTATGTGCATTACGTGGTGAAGATAGGGGTGAACTTGCTGTCAACTTTTAAATTGACGCTTTAATGCGCTTCGACACTACGCTAGCTTGAACGGACTCTTAAATTTAAATTATTTTAACTGTCTTAAATAAAATGATTTTATTACTTCTTGATCCAAACATTTCTTTATTTGTTAAAAGCACGACATGGAAATTAAACAAATAAATAGGTAAAATTATCCCTTCAACTAGAATACGCCCGCAGTTATCTGTCAGGGCTATATATAACGCAGTTTTATCTCAACTGAGACTAATACAATATTATCGCGCTTTCTAACATCGCCACCCCGTTGCTATTGATTTTAAATCGAACTTACATTCTGGAGTTCCACGATTTTTGGACTTGCTCTCATGCGACGTAAATACTGAAACCAAACGACTAGTTACAGTGAAAGCTTGAAAGAGAACGATAGAAGTTTAAAGAAATATCTTAAAACTTTAAATAAACTATCGCTCTTTTCGTTATTCGTTGTAACAATAGTTACTACTTAGCCAAAATTCCACGAAGCACGCCGACAAATGCGAATGGACACCTGCCTGCCATAAAGCACAGTTTTATTAACTGCCCGCATTTGAACTTCTTTTGTTTATTATGTATTGTAATCCTTCATGGTGGTCATTAGCCAGGTGTAGTCCTTGGAAGATCCAGTCCACGCGGTCGATTGTTGTATCGTATAGTTAGTATAAAGCAATGCCCGAACGGAGGGGTGAGGCAGTCAAGCGACGATTACGATACGGGTAAGACGCGTGTACATTCGATAAACTATATAGTGGCGGACTTTGCACGTGTTATTTAATTGTGCATTACATTTGGACTTATTGCGTCCGGTTATATTTGTACCTTTGTTATACGTGTTTGTATAGTTCTAATAAATTCTATAGTAATTCCAACGGCATTTTAATCCGAGTCCCGCACTCGTAACAAAACGCTTAAATATCTTGTTTTATTTATTGTTTATAACATTTTTTTTGGATGAAATTTTAATTGTGTTGTATGCTTAGATGATTAATATAAAGCATTTTCTACTGTGATATCTAACTTTAGATGTGGGTTAAGTTGACTAAGAGATTTAAACATCATTAAATAGGGTAAGTCGTTGGAAAAGTTCTGATTATATTTAATGTATTTTTATTATTATGTAATGTACGAAAATGATTGTTGCGTCAAGTTTCGTCCACCAATTTATTGATGTATAATTTAGCCCAATTAAAGACTATGGTTAATAAATGAAAGTGATGCTACGTAAATACAAATATATGATATCGCTGTTAGAGTTGCCGATAAGTTGGGCATTTATCTAAATCATCAAAAATATGTAATGTCATATTACGTCATACGTGTAAATGTGATATTTAATATTGATTAGAATACTGGTGTGCAAATCACGTAAAAGATAAGGTTTCTATATATATATAGTCTAAGTTAAATTAGGAACAATTAAGAAATTAATATACTGCAAGAGTACAACAACTCGTCGTCTTATTTTGTACTCTCCTCGTGGTGATTGAGCCATAGGCTCTCACCAATGGTGCGTCTCTCTATCCAACGGGATAATCATCAGCGACGCACCACACACCAATATAAAAATAACCTCCACCATGATCTTCTAAGGAAAAACAGTGTATACATAAGTATGTATTTTATAGTACCAGGGTGTATAGAAAACAGTATAAACAGCGTATATATATTTAGCATAACAGTGTATATATTGTTGCAACTCAGATCCCGACAAACACAAAACCCACCTGCATATCTGAAACAAAGCACATTTATTACCCCTCGGCATTTGAACTAATAATATTTAAATTCTTTTAGGGTCGTCCTCTTTTGTTTACTTATTGGCATACGGTCTATTGTTGTATTGTGATCATTAACCAGGTGTTACGGATTTAAAGTATAAGCTGATTCTAGGAAATTCGGTCCACGCGGCCGGACGGACATAATGTATCTGTGCAGTATAAAGCAATGTCCCGATTGAGGGAGGGGTTAGTCTAGCGAGAACCACGAGCGAAGCGGGACGTGTATACTACAAACGGGAATCTAATATGTGACGGACTTTGCGCGTGTTATTGAATTACGACCTTCCGCATTACGTTTGGACTTGTTGTGTTCGGTTATATTTGTACTTGTGTTATACGTGTTTGTATAGTTCTAATAGACTCTATAGTAATGCTAACTGCATTTTAATTCGACTCTCGCGACTCGTAAAAATACAATCTCTTTCGTACTTATCGGATAGCTATCGGATAGTTACGTGTACTATTAAATAAAACGCGTTTTCCAAAATAACCTACAATAGACACGTAACATTAAATCCGGATGGAGGATATAAAATTGTGAGCAGGGCCTGGTGGAGTGCAGATTCTGATATACATAGTATGAATGGCAAGAGGGCATTTCCATACAAATGAGTTTGGCTGGAAATTATTTCAGCGGACGGAGCCGTGCAATGGTTTCGTTTAAAAAACCAATGTCAAGAGTGCGTTGTACTTTCACTTCTGGGTTCTTGGTATGGTGATTGAATGGTATACCGTCTTTATCCGGGGGTGCAAGCCGATCCTCACCTACACACAATTACCACGCGTAATCAGCTTTTGAAAATTATTTAACATCACCTCACCTCGATAACTGAAAACATAATTGAAAGAAAGAAAGTAATACAATATTTATTTCTAATTGCGACACATACAATACATATTAGAAATTATATTACATACAAAAATGGCGCAATTTAAAGAATGAGGTTGGCAGTCAGTGTTTTATAATTAACTAGCTGTCCAGGCAACCCGGTTGCAGTGCCACCCACCGGGTCCAATTGTGAATCTAAAGCATTCTCGAATTCACCTGAACACACAAAAAAAATCATCGAAATTGGTCCACCCGTTTAGGAGGAGTTCAATCACATACACACGCACAGAAGAATTTTGTCTATAAAGATAGATTTTTGGGCCAGAAACCGCCGCGAGCGTCCTCAGAACACCCTACCAAAGTTTCACCACAATCTGATCAATGGTTTAGGAGCGCATCGAGGACAAACATACAAACTTTGATTTTTGTTTATAAGATTAGTGTTTTATATCATAATTAATTGCTTATATAAATTTACTGTCTATATTGTGCTACTATACTCTGATTTTTAATTACCTGGACTAAAATGACAGCTGCGGTTGACTATTTTTTTTATCATATGTGAAATAAGTGAGTTTCTCTAAGCTTGCAACATAAAATGTCGATCGCAGGTGTCATTTAGTCGCGTAATTAAAAATCAAAGTATTTATTAAATGTTTGTTATTAGTGAAGGTGGATGCACCAATATTTACACCCAGGTCGGCACCCCATATCGTTAAGACGGTTGTTAACGTGAGAAAAAGAATGTTAAACAAATGATTGACGAGTACATATTATATCTTCTTTCTTCTTTAGCCAGTCTCTGTTCACTGTTGGACGTAGGCCTCCCCAAGTACGTGCCACATATCCCGGTCTCCCGTATTCGTCATCCAGCCCCTGCCGGCGATCTTGCGCAGGTCGTCAGACCACCGGGCTGGCGGGCGTCCTACGCTACGTTTGCCGAGACGTGGTCTCCACTGCAGGACTCGTTTGCTCCATCGGCCGTCGGTCCTGCGACAGACGTGACCGGCCCACTGCCACTTCAACCTGCTAATTTTGCGAGCTATATCGGTTACCTTTGTTTTCTTACGGATATTATATAAAGGTACACTAAAAAAGATTTAGATGGATTGTGTGAAAGATAACATAATGATTTGTGGTGTGACAGAGGATGTATGCCACAATACAGGAGTACCGAAGAAAAAGACGTATTTACTCGTAATTAAGAGCCAACTTTTGATATCATGTCTTTTGTTTAAATAGCTCCAGGGAACCCTAAGCCTTATTATGCTCCTTTTTCAGGCCATTTGCGAGGCTGGTCACTTCACTACACTGTGTTTGTTTTGGGCACCGCTGTTAAGTACAGCCGCTAGTTTTTTATTGTTTTAAATCCAATTGGAATCGTATAAAAACGCATTTGTATTTAAATTTTGAAATTGAAACATACGAATTCTGCTCAGTTACAAAAAAAAAAAAAAAAAACTAAAAACAAGTTAATCGGTGAGCGGAGTGTGAACTTAACTGAGATGTTTTTATCATCTTACAAAACGTCCCAATAGATTTTGTACGAATACTCCTTTTACCTTTACAAACTTATGACGTCATAAATTTCTACAAGTAAAAGGTCAAACAAGTCCAAGTCCAACAAAAAAGTCAAACAATGCAATAATTATTGTTTAAAGAGTAATTAAAATTATCACTATTATAGTGGAACACTTACAAGCCAATAGATGGCGCTGTGCAATAATTGAGGTTGCAAACGATTCTCGACAGGTACAAATAATATATACAAATTTCCAGCAATGTTACATGCCCAGGCCTGCGAGGAACATCAATAGCCTCGTTGGAAGAGCTTCCTTTGAGACGGACGAACATTTCATCTCGCTCCTCCACCTAGTCGGGAGATCCCAAGCTATCATGATATTTTAAAAGTAAGATGAATGAATGCGTTGCCTCTTACTGTCAGAGAGGCCAAAACATTACCTACATTTCGGAACTCCCTTAGAAAGTACTATTTGTTTTTAAATAAATATGTGTAATATATTAAACATTTACTTATTTATCTATTGTAATATATGTTAATATAAAATGCTTGTCACATATAATGTTAACAAGTAAATTTATTTAGATTTTTTTTGTATATACGTAAATATATTAGTATTATATTGATGTATGTATTCAATTTATAAATTAGTGAAGTATGTATATTTAAATTGTACAGTCCTATCTTTTTCTGCTCCACTTACATCGCCAGATTAGTTAAGAATTTATTTTAAGCTAGGTTGCTTGGAAGAGATCGCTTTTAGCGATAAGGCCGCCTGTTGTTTTGCCAAGAAGTTTTGTAATTATGCATTTTATTTCTGTATTAGTTTATTTTGGTGAGCAATAAAGTGTCATCTATCTATCTATCTAATGAATGAATTAAAACTTTTTATTGTTCACTGTTGGCGCGGGTGGGAATACGGGGATAAGAGAGAAGGAAGGGACTTGCAGGATAGGTCGCCGCTCCAGACACGCTATGAACGATGCGGGTTTCTCAGCGGCAGACATGTCTTCCTCGTGATCCTTCCTTGACGTCTTGCGGTTCCTTAGACCGCAACGTAGACTATGCACGCGTTCCATTAGTAGCTTACAACGCCCGAAATGCTCCGTCAGCCGTTCCACATGGCGACCACGGTCGTTACGGTCGTGGCGAAAACTTCACTAACGACGTCATCATTTTCGATCACACAGCGCTCACAACGACCCATGTCAATAGGTGGATCGAAGTAGGCGTTGACCACAGAGCATCAATTCTCTCTATCGATTGACATTTGTGTATTTCGTCGTTTACGACATCAACGCTCCAAAATCCGTTCCACTAGAGCTTATGATTGAAACGTCCGCAAGCAAGTGGAACGGGAAAAATCACGCTCGTGAACGTGGGCGTTGTGAGTCTCTTCTGGAACGTAGCCATATTGACAGATGCGGCGAAAATAAAACAAAAAACAAGGAGAGGGTAACCAAATAGGTCGGTGTTAACATTCACCATAAACATAAATCTAGAATCTTTGACGGTCTCGGCCGATCTCGCTGGAACGCAGAGGCTTCGGGTTCAATTCCTGGCCTGGTAAATTTCGTATACGAACTTTCCGTTATTTACTATGGTCTGAGAGTCTGGGATCGGCCCCAGAGTGGCCCGTTATATATTATCCATAACACAAGCGTAACTGGCTTAGCTTGGGGATATACAAAGTGTGAGTTTGTCTGCCGATTATTTATTTAAAAAATCTAGACATTTAATATAAGACGATGAGATGTCATTTTACCTACTGTTATTTTATACGAAAATAATATTTAAAAAATAATAATATAAATAACAAAAAAGTTATTAATGATATTTTGTTTCAGGCTTCTTCTTTTTTCTTTTTTTTCTTGGCTTATGAGCTATTTAACAAACGTCTTTGGCAGATACTTCCAGAGCATTTCGCTATGCAGTTTTATTTTCAAAAAACGTGTAATATTTCCTATTATTATAATTAACGAAGGATATATTGTATTAGTTATTTGTGTCAAGAATAGTGTGTTCATGTTGAAAATAACGACTGTTTTGTGAGTTGTGATCTTTCGAGATGTCACAAAATCTCAATTTTTGCAGTCAGTAAAATATAGAAGTCATATAGAAGTTAAGCCTAAGTTATAAGTTAAATAAATAATACATAAAATAAGACTTGCCTTAAATATGGTGTCCAATAACAATGAAATTTTAAGAAATCCTGGAGCTGTCCTGAATCCAATGCAAAAATAATGATTAAAATCGTTTCAGAAACCGTCAAATTTTCACATTTTATGTCCGATTTTTTTTGCTATATCTTCGGAACCCAATAACAATAAAATGTATATGGGACCGTTTTATAACTTTACCGAATCTGATAAAAAAATAATTGTCAAAATCGATCCAGAAACAAATACAGAAGTTTCTTTTCAATTAAAAAGCAAGCTAAATCCAAACTGAAATTTCAAAAAATAATATGAATATATTGGACAGAAAACCTCGTCTCGAAAGCTTGTATTGTCGAACAAACCGTGTTCATATCATTAAAAAATATGAGGGTAGTTATGCACCGTGTCCATTGTAATGTGTACAATATACATCGCTGCACAACTGCAGCGTTTATTTTATCGCTGCTTTCAGCTGTCGCAATGTATGTTTCAAGCAAATTTGATTTACGAGTCATTCGCATAGCTATTGCATTTTCAATTACAGCAGGTAATGTATTGTGTTGGTGGTTTTTTTTTTAACATTTGTAAGAGATATCAATGTAGAGGCATTTGTTATCAAGCGACAAATATCGGAAATGGAGTAACCGGAAATTGGAAATTAAAACGGATGGCGGCAGTTGGTTTTATGAAGGAAGTGAAATTAAAATGGTGCCAAAGCATTATCGGATGGTGTCACTGCGGCGAGCTACGAGGAACTTTAAATACGCGGTGTTCGGGCAGTCTACACGAGCAGTCTACACGGGCAGTCTACAATGGGCAGTCTGCAGCACTCAATCTGAAGCAGTCTTAGTCAAAGAGCTAATATGTTGAAGTGGATAATTACTGCTTGATAATCGCAGTATTCTTGGAGGGCAGTTGCTGCTCGACACCTGTTAGGCGTGAATGGAACTGTTGGAGTTATCCTGATATTTCTGTGTATTAGTGTGCTATATTTAATGTTGTATTGTAATAAACTTTGATTAAAGTTTCAGCTCAGAATGTTGTGAGCGTACATATTTATTTATACTACTACGGAATGAAGTAATTAGTTGACGGTTTGACATTTTTTCAGAGAAATTGATAGTAAGAAGCTACACTATAATTTCGTACAATAATACAGGTATATATATATATATTTACTGTTACGAGCTACAGGACTTGAATTAAAAATGCCATTGGAACTACTATAGAATTTATCAGAACTGTACAGATACGTATAAAACAAATACAAATAAAACTGGATGCAACCAGTTCACAGTGCACGATTCAATACAATTCGAACGCGCAAAGTCCATCGTTTATATCGCTAATCGACAGTACTAGAAAAAGTCTTACTCGCTTCGTAGTCGTCGCTTGACTGCCCGCCCCTCCATTCGGGCATCGTCTTATACTAACTACACAGTACAAAGAAGTTGGCTGCGCACACTAAGTTTCTAAGAAATACTAATTTGCACACCTGCGAACGGCTAACAAAATCGAAAACAATAACAATAGGGATTAGTTCGACGCTAATAATGGTTATAAAACAAGTAAAAAGACAATAGCATGTTTTTCTTAACTACAAATTCAAAAGACAAAGGACTCCCTAATCCGAGAAAGGACAATAAGCTGCGCTTACAATAGGCTGTGCGGCTTATCTTTGACGGCATGTAACATTACTTTCAAAATCAGATTCCATTCTTATTGACGTGATGGATTTTTCAAAAATCTAATGATACCATTTTACTTTTCGTCACTATTGGCGAAAAGTAAAATGTTATCATTAGATTCAGCTCGAGGCTCCTTAGAGTGTTTTTTGCTATTTCGTATAGGTAGTTTAGAATATGGCCCTGAAGGCCCAAATGAAAAATTTACCTGTATATAAAAAAAATAATCAAGTTTTTATGTATGTACAATAGAGCTACTTCCAAGCATATAGACGTAGGGAAAACTCTAGTTAGTGTATATGTTATAGTCAAAGGTCGATACTCGATATGCAGCCTCTTCCCGGAATGACTGGTTTATCCTAAGCTTGACCAAGGCCTTTCGACAAAACCTGAAATAAATTCCAATTTCGGCCTTTGACTAAAGTAATTTTAGTCAAACCTAGAAGTATCTAACTTTGTAGTCAAATGTCAAAAGTAAAATAATCCGTTTCGGGCTTTGCCTAGTCGATCCTAGAAGTGACTGAGGCAGAGTCGGTCAAACGTCGATTCGTACTGCACTTGTTACATGTTTAATGGATGTATAAATTAGTCTCTCCTAGGTTAGACGAAAATTTGTTAGTCAAAGGCAGAAAAGCGTCGTTTATTTGGGCCTTAACTAAGACTTTATGTCAGGCCTGAGGTTTGACTAGTCAAACTTGATTTGACTATAACATATATATACATGAGTTATCTGTCATTCATGTCATAATTATCATGAGTAAGTAGGGGGGCAATAGAAACAACTTTATTTTGGTGACGTTAAAAAGTGAAATGAATACTTATTTTAAAACGAATAAGCTGCTCCATTAGCAAATATATAGTTATTTTTAACCATCCGGAGCACATCCAACTTCGTAACTTAACTCTTAAGTGAACTCGAAGGCACTTTGTTTTACTTAAACCGGGGTTAACTTGAACTTCCAGCTATCTGCTATTAGCATAAACTTTGTGAAATTCCTTACAAAGTATTAAAGTTTCTTTATGAAATTGATAACGTAGTACTGAAAAGATTTTAATGCGTTTATTTTTAAAAGTTACTTCCTGGTTGAACTTATATTTCTATTGCTTCCTTTTTTCATGTACTTTTTATTCCTGGGGTAGAAATAAAATTTTGCAATTTTTAAGGTTTTACCTACTTAGCACAGACTTCAAGATGTAGAAAATAATTATTTGTGCTAATAATAAGTGTCTGTAGAAATTGTACTACTGGCATGCGTATACAGTTTGCCTTTCGAAGAGCGTAGACGCTTGATGCTCTTCAATAAGTATTGCTCTCGATTTCCCTGGATCAGATCTTGACTTGGTGGTGGTGGTAGAAGACAGTGAGGTGGTCTCAGGAGTATATTCTTTCGAATAAAGAAAATAAACTGAAAATCGGTTCACAATTGACAGAGAAATCGGGCAACAAATATGAAAAACGTTAAACGAGCTTACCGTTGCCTATAGATATTTGCAACATCAATACTGATACAATAATACCTTAATTTCATGTCCCAGTATTTTCAGTCACGGATCCAACTTTCAGAAACTCACTTTCTCATCTTCTATCCAACAGATCGTCACAAAATTTTGCATACTCATTGCCAGGGGTATATAATATAACATAGAGTACCTTTCATCCAAAATAAATCTATATATATAAATGAATTGACGTTTGTTAGTCTCACAAAAACTCGAGAACTGCTGAACCGATGTTCCTAATTTTGGTTTTGAAATATTTGTATAAGTCCAAGGAAGGTTTAAAAGGTATAAAAATAAATCATAGAAATGTATGTACGCGCATAACTTGAGAACGAGTTTACCAATTTTGATGCAATTTTTTGTGTGTGTGTATGGGTCTCGGGATTATTTTTTACAATTGGAATCGGTAGGTGGCGCCGGGATCGGATTCTAGGATCTTCTTAATCACCTGGACCGACTTTGATGTAGTTTTTTGTGTGTGTTAGATTGGCTCCCCGGACGGTTTAGATTCACAATTGGAACCGGTAGATGGAGCTAGGATCGGGTCCTAGATCTTTACTTTTTTAGGGCAGGACAACGTTTACCAGGACCTCTAGTAAATAATAAATATAAATAATCGGCAGACAAATACACATATTGTAATACCCCCTTATTAAACAAATTATACATGTGTTATGAGTATATTTTTTTTTATTGCAGGAGTTCAGCAGACAGGCAGACGGCCCACTTAACGGAAAGCGGTTATCATCGCCTATGGACATTTGCAACACCAAAGGTGCTACAAATGCGCTGCTGCTCTCTTAGAGGAGACTGGAACCTGGTCACTAATGCCGGAATACAACTCAAGGCTGTTATAGCGGCACACTCTAGACTAGGGATGGTAGCCATCCAGTCGGGCAAATACCCTACCACCTGGCTGTGGGTACCTTTGTCGCCTTTTACGACAGGCCGTCCGGCAGCATTAAATTGTATTTTTTCTCCGTTCCTGCACGGGTAATATACAACGGACTACTCTGGGGTCTATCCCAGACACCCAGACCATAGTGTAAGAACTACTCACTAAATAATGCTTTAAATATAAATAAATGTTAATTAAACACTTATTAAATAAATTACTGTTGTTACAAATGTAATTGATAATAATAATATTGTGATTTTTACAAATAGTGTAAATAATTTAACCAACCAATAAAACCAATAATTTAACAATTTAACCAATGAAATACCGATGTGTGCGGTACTTCCGGTAAAACAAGTTTCTGTGTCACTTCCGTTTATAGAAACTACATTATGAGAACTGTTTAATAAAATACCGATGTGAGCGCCATTTCTGGTTAACTACCTCCATTACATGTTTTTTTTCTCGTTCTTAAAGTATAAAACCTGGCGGGAGTGGCGCACACAAGTCAGTGTAATTCTGTGACAGTCAAGTGTGAGGATGATAAGTTCTCTGCAAGCGTTCTGTATAAATCGGAAGAATAATAAATTAAAGTGATTTATGGACTGAAATGCTGCTTCTCATTTATGGACCTATGGACCTTTTAATAGTAAACAACGAAGAAAATTAGTTTCCAAGATTTATCATACCAGAAAACGAACCGGAATCTCTGCGTTGCAGTGAGCTAGAAACAAAGTGCGTTTACCGAGGGATAGACCAGTATACCTGAAAACATGGTGCTACTATCGTGTTTTGTATAGCGCCACCGTTGGAATTCATTAACAAATACATCGTCATAGAATTGATTGTAATGACTGTTCGCGCTGTTTAGTTCAAAACCTGTCCTGTCCAATTATTTCCATAACTACCTACTTTTCCTAACCGCGTTGTCCAAATCTTTCTCAACCGCCATCTTCCGACTATCTATCGACGACTTGACGGCGTCTGTGGTTAAGCGGGCTAAGCCGTTGCCGGCCTACCTCGCTGCAACGCAGGGGTTCGATTCCTGGTATAGTAAATTTCGGAAACGTATTTTCTCCGTTCTTTACTATGGTCTGGGTGTCTGGGATCGGCCCCAGTGGTACGTTGTATATTACCCATAACACAAGCGTTACTTGCTTAATTTGGGGATATACAATATGTGTGTTTGTCTGCCGATTATTATTATTATTATTATTATCTCACATATTTATTTAAGTTCAGATTTTTTTAAATTTTTCTTTAAATATATACTATATAACAAAAAAGATATAAATTAAAAAAAAATGTAAAAAAATCGATATCCGCCGGAAGCAGGGCCTAGGGTCCAGGCTACCGGTGGTTATGGCTCCAGCGACAGGAACCTCCTCACGATACGGGCCGTGTCCAGCAGGGCTGCCTTCTGCATCCGACCCTTCACCCAGACACCAAGCGAGAGCTTTTCAAGGTATCGGTCAAGGCTCTTCGCTATTAGTCCATTCACTGACACCACTATCGGTACTATAATTGTAGAGTCCAAGTTCCAAATGGCAGAAACCTCGTGAGCGAGATCAATATACTTTATTTGTTTTTCTTTCTCGGCTTTCACGAGGTTACCATCATGGGGAATCGCGACATCTACAATTATAGCACGTCTTGCAGTCCGATCAACTATCACAATATCAGGCTTATTGGCGACAATAGTCCTGTCTGTGATAATTGATCGATCCCAGTAGAGCAGATATTGACCATTGTCAAGAACTGGTTCGGGCTTGTATTGGTAATAAGGTACCTCCGACGAGATAAGTCCGTATTTAAGAGCAAGTTGCTGGTGGATGATCCTGGCTACTAGGTTGTGCCTGTGCAAGTACTCGCTGTTAGCAAGACGAGAACAACCGGAAGTGACATGTCTGAGAGACTCACCAGGGCGGTGAGTGAGGGCACGCCCGACATATGTCAGGCGTGCCGTCCTTCAGAATGTACTTCCGATAGTTTTTCGTCTTGATAATCTCGTCCATAATTGCACAGATAAACCCTTCGGTTTCCCCAAATAGGTCACCGAAACGTAGCAAGTTCACCGACGCTGGTAGGTCCACACCAGGCCCTGTTAAAGCCTGATAGAACCTGCCATGCAGCTCCTTGCTCTTCCATACGTCCATACGATCAGACGCACTCATTACCAATGGTCTCTGCCAGTTCTGTTTTGCTAAGGATAGCGGGGTGAACCCTTTATCTACTGACACTATATCGTGATGCATACCCGCTGTCTCGCTGACTTTGAGAAAATATTCTCTGAGATTGTACACCTCACGGTTGTGGAAGTCTTTGGTATTTAAAAACCCCCTACCTCCACACTTCCGTGGGATGTACAGTCTCATCACAGACGAACGTGGGTGGTGCATCCGATGCGTTGTCAGTAAACAACGAACCCGTCTATCCAGGGCGTCTAATTCAGTTTAAGTCCATCTTAGTATGCTAAAGGAGTATGCTAATGCAGGCATGACCCAAGCGTTGAAGGCTCGAACCTTATTTCCACCTGAGAGAAGGCTTGTTAAGACCTTTCTCAGACGGGAAAAGAAACTATCCTTCATCGCCTGCTTCACATCAGCATCAGGAATACCCAACGACTCTGACATACCGAGATATTTGTAGGTCTCACCTTCAGAGAGGATCTTGAGAGATATATTCTCAGAGAGTTGTAAATTTTCTGAATTTACAAGTCTCCCGCGTTGTACATGCATGACGACACACTTATCTACACCGAATTCCATACTAATGGAGTTGCTAAAGCTTTCAGTAATCTTTAGCAACTGCAAAAGATCTGGCTTTTTCGATGCAAATAGTTTCACGTCATCCATGTACATAAGGTGTGATATAATCTCACCCCCTCTCCGAAGTTGAAAGCCTAATTTTGACTCCCTAAGTAGAGTACTTAGTGGATTCAAAGCTAGACAGAACACACAGTGGACTCAAACTGTCACCCTGGAAAATGCCCCGCTTGATCCTTATTGGGTCGTGCAGAACAGAAAGATTCCCTCTGTCCCCTGGATGCCTAAGCACCGTGGTCCACTGCTCCATACATGAACTGAGGAAAGCACGAAGAGTTGCATTTACTTTAGCTCCAGGACCTTCTCCAGCCATGTATGGGGCACCGAATCATAGGCTTTTTTGTAGTCAATCCAAGCTACAGATAGATTCTTTCTGTTTCGCCGTACCTGATGACTAATGGTCATATCGATGAGGAGGAGCTCCTTAGTACCACGAGACCCATTCTTACATCCGTTTTGAGTATTGGCCAAAATGTTATTATTTGTCAAATGTTCCATTAATTTAGATCTCAAAACAGATGTAAGTAACTTGTATATAGTTGGTAAACAAGTGATGGGTCTATAGTTTTTTGCTTCCGTGGTACTACCCGACTTATGGAGCAGATGAGTGACTCCAGTAGTCATAAAGGAAGGAAGCGAACCCATGTTTATAGCCTCCTGGAATTGGACGGCCAAGCAGGCATGCGAACTCCTGAACCATTTAATCCAGAAGTTGTGCAATCCGTCTGGTCCTGGACTTTTCCAGTTTTGAGCCATACGAATTACACGACCAATGTCAACTGGTTCAAGAGCCAACGGTTCCATTTCTGGAATCGTTTCACAAGCCTGCTCGATCATCCTAGTCCAGTCGCCTTCTCTGTGGGTAACAGGCACCGACCAGATATTACTCCAGAACGCTGTCATAGAGTCCATATCTGGCCAGTGACCATCACCCACAGAGACACATGGACGCTCCCATCCACTATACACTCGTTTTTGATCTCTTTGGAAGAAGCAATTCAAGTTATAACGATCTGCACGTTTTTTATAACGACGTAATCTATTGGCCCACGCACTAAGTTTTTGTTTATAAAAGTCAATACGTTCTGTAGCTCGAGCTAAATAGTCACTGGGATTAATGTCAGTCTCAGTGAAAGCCTGATTTACAAAACGCATGACTTTTGGCCTGGTGTTTCCGGCCCTAAAACAAAGTAATTTGGCTATGAGGGTCCTGGTCTTACCAATACGACATTCGATTCTCTTCTGCCAGGCAGGCTGTCCATCACTACGCCGTGGTCTCTGTTCCAAATTTGGAAGTTTGGTACCAGAGACACGACATACAGCAACAGCGCCACAGTATAGAATCGAATGTGTTTCAGCAAGATCTTTACTAGCTCTAGCTTTATTATTATTATTATTTATGTATTCATTTATTCTCAAAAATTTTACATTTTTTTAAAAAATATATAGACATTTTTTTATAAAAAAATACATAGAATCATTCTTTTATAAAAATACATCAAAAATAAATACATATTCAATAAAAAAATATAAAATCTTGTAGCTCACCGCCAGCGGGGCCTGGGGTCCAAACTACCGGTGGTTAGGGCTCCAGAGACAGGAACCTCCTCACAATTCGTGCCGTGTCCAAGAGTGTTGCCTTCTGTATCTGGCCCTTCACCCAGCCTCCTAGCGAAAGTCTCTCTAGATGACGGTCGAGGCTTTTCGCTATAAGACCATTGACGGTGACAACTATCGGCACAACGCTCGTTGACTCCAGACGCCACATAGCGGTAACCTCGTGAGCAAGATCTAAGTATTTACTTAGTTTTTCTTTTTCTTTCTTCACGAGGTTATCGTCATGCGGGATACTGACGTCAACGAGTATTGCTCGTCGTGCAGATCGATCTATTATCACGATATCAGGCTTATTGGCTACAATAGTCCTGTCCGTGATAACTGATCGATCCCAGTAGAGCGTGGCACGACTGTTTTCAAGAACTGGCTCCGGCGAGTACTGGTAATAAGGCACCTCCGTTTCCACAAGACCGTATCGAAGGGCAAGTTGCTGGTGGATAATCCTGGCTACGAGGTTATGTCTGTGCAAGTACTCGCCGTTAGAAAGATGTGAACAGCCGGAAACAATATGCCTGAGGGATTCACCTGGGCGATGACATGCCCGACAGATGTCTAAGGTGCCATCCTTCAGGATATATTTCCGGTAGTTATTTGTCTTAATAACTTCGTCCATAATTGCAAAGACAAAACCTTCGGTTTCTCCAAAGAGGTTACCGAACCGTAGCCAGTTTACCGACGCTGACAGGTCTACGTCGGGCCCTGTTAAGGCCCGATAAAACCTGCCATGCAGCTCCTTGCTCTTCCATACATTGATGCGGTCGGAGGAGCTCAGTACTGCCAGGTTGCACCAATTCTCTTTAGCCAACGAGAGCGTGGTAAGACCTTTATCTACTGCCACAACATCTTTATGCAAGCCCACGTTCATCTTAAGGAAATATGCCCTGAGATTGTTCACCTCACGATTGTGCAGATCCTTGGCATTTAGAAAGCCTCGACCCCACATCTTCGCGAGATGTACAATCTCATTACTGATGAACGTGGGTGATGCATACGATGTTTTGTCAGTAGGCAACGGACTCTTCGATCTAGGGCGTCCAGCTCCGTTTGAGTCCACCTAAGTATGCCAAAGGAGTATGCCAACACGGGCATAACCCAGCTGTTGAAGGCTCTGACTTTATTTCCACCTGAGAGAAGGCTGGTTAAAACCTTCCTCAGGCGGCAAAAAAATCGGTCCTTCACCGTCTGTTTAACGTCCGCGACGGCTATACCTAAGGACTCTGACATACCCAGGTACTTGTACGTCTCGGTCTCGGAGAGGATTTGAGAGACATGTTCTCTGAAAGTTGCAAATTCGGTGAATTCACAACTTTCCCTCGCCGCACATGCATGACCGCACACTTTTCTATCCCGAATTCCATATTAATTGACTTACTGAAGCGTTCTGTTGTCTTCAGTAATTCAATCAAGTCTGGCTCGTTGGATGCGAAAAGTTTGAGGTCATCCATATACAACAAGTGTGACATGATCGCACCCCTCTACGAAACCGATAGCCTAGCTTTGAAGACTCTAGCAAATTGCTAAGAGGGTTCAATGCTAGACAAAACCACAAGGGACTCAAGCTGTCACCCTGGAATATTCCACGCTCTATATTTATCGCGTCCTCCGGCAAAGGAACCTCTCCCCTGGAAGCCTAAGGTATGTGACCCATTGCCCCATACATGCCTGAAGAAAGGTTCTTAGAGTTGCATCGACTTTATACAACTCTAAGACTCTCTTCAACCATGTATGCGGCACTGAGTCATACGCCTTTTTGTAGTCGATCCAGGCGACGGAGAGATTTCTTCTGTTCCGTCGGGCTTGTTGGCTAACAGTTGTGTCAATGAGAAGCAATTCCTTCGTACCGCGTGACCCAGCCTTACATCCATTTTGGGTGATTGCCAAAATGTTATTATTATAAAAATAATTTGATATTTTTTTTCCCAAAATGGACGTAAGGAGCTTGTAGATGGTGGGTAAGCATGTGATTGGTCTATAATTTTTGGGTTCAGTGGTACAGCCAGATTTGAAGAGTAAATGGGTGACGCCTGTCGTCATAAAGGTTGGAAGCGAACCACGATCAACAGCTTCTTGGAATTGATTAGCCAAGCAACCATGCGAGCTTTTGAACCACTTGATCCAAAAGTTATGCAATCCGTCCGGTCCTGGACTTTTCCAGTTATGTGCCGAACGAATTGCATTACCAACATCAAGTGGTTCAATGGTAATAGGTTCCATATCTGGCACCTGTTCGCATGATTGCTTGACCACCTCAATCCAGTCACCTTCCGTATAATTGACAGGCACTGACCAGATACTGCGCCAGAAAGAAGCCATGGCATCAGTATTTAGCATTTGCTTGTCAGCGACACTATCGCTAGATTTCTCCCAACCTCTATAAACCCTTTTCTCTTCACTTTGGAAGGTCCGATTCAAGAAATATCTATCCGCTCGCTCTTTGTATCGGCGGATTCTATTTGCCCATGCATAGACTTTTTGCTTCCAGAAGTCTATACGTTTCGTGGCTCTGGCCATATATTCAGTGGGACTGACGTTTGTACCAGTGAATGCCTGAGCCACGAAGCGCATAACTCGGGGCCGGCAATTGCCAGCCCGGAAGCAGATTAATTTGGCTATGAGAACTCTCGCCCTGCCGATACGCCGCTCAATCCGTATTTGCCAGGCAGGTTTGCAGCTTGTAGGTCGGGTAGCCTGTGTATTTGGAAACTTTACACCAGCCACTCGACATACAGCTACGGCCCCGCAATATAGGATCGAGTGCGTATCGGCAAGGTCCGTGCTAGACCTAAAATAAGGCGCTAGCAAACAATCCAGAGCTCCCATAAGCAACAAATTATTTCTATGCAGGGGCAATTTCGGAACGCGTGGCCTATTTAAGACAGGCTGATCTCGGAATTCTTGAATCGAATGTTCCAAAGTCCTTCTCAACTGCTCATTAATCTGGATACTTACATTACCTACCGCTAGGCCATCTGACACGTCGTCCATGGTAAAGTTCACCGGCCTCTGCGAGTCCGCAGGTGTTGCCGATGACGTAGGCTGCGGCGTGTCAGTACTTTCGCGGTTGATCCGTACAGCATTGCGTAGACGATCAAGTGTCGACTCGTCCAGCAGGTGTAATCGCTGGATAGCGCGCACTTGATCCGATAGTCGTTGCGCCGTCACGGCGGATGCTGGTTGAAGGGTCTGAAACAAAGACAGCAAACGGCCACGATACGAAGTGAGGTTAGTTCCTCGCTCTGTCGCCTCATAGTACGCGCGCATGACGCACTCATTCAACTCTTGAGTCCATCTCATGCGGCGCACTGCACCACCGGTAGCGAGGGCCGCGCGCGGATACGTCCCGCAGGCCCCAAGCGTGCCGACGGTGGCCGCCCACGGCCCCGCACAGGTCTTAGCGGCGGGGCGGGCGGCGCTGGCTCCTCCTCGTCTTCGCTCGATATCCCAGTGGTCGTTGCCGTCACGATGTCTTCATACGACGCTGATGACCGAGACGTAGAACCCGGCGAGGCGGGCGCAGCTGATAGTGGGTGTGCGCATCTTTGTCGTGCTGCAATTTCGTTTGTCTCCTTATTGTTTAGTGTTATCCACAATTTTGTACTTTTCTAAATAATTTGTATAGAATTTTTCATTTTCGTCCGGATGATTGACAGTACACATGTCATAAAGTAATAAATTTCTTTCTGTTGGATATTAATAGAAGGAGATTTCTTGTAAATAATCTTCAAATACTGGTAAACTGTTTTTGTGAATTTGGAAGACTATTTTATGACTAAGAATCACTGTTTTATTTAAATTTATTACAAAAAATACGGGACAGACGATTAGGTGACAGCAGCAATTTTTTTTTTTTTTTATTTTTTTTTTTTATTATTATTATTATTACTACTGCTTGTCTTACGACGTACGACCCGCATATCTACAAGGGCAATTATACCGCGCCGTGTGTGTAAATAATTATATCGAAGGCCGTAAGAAGGTCACAAGCCAGAAGATTTGAAGACTCAGGACTTGGTGATCAGCACGCATAGTCAGTGCACCCCAGGGCATACAGGTTAGTATCCCTTCTATTCCCAGCAATACCACCGTCATTTTGGAAGCGCGTTCAGATTCCTAATACTGGGCTGTCGCGTTGACAATGATAATCTCGTAATTTTAATAAATTTCTCTCATGGTTACTTCCACCTTCGCTAGATAGCGTTACTGGTATTTTGAATTGAAAATTACATTTGACATTTCTGATAATTATAACATGCCCTTTGTGATAGCATATCCCTATGTAACGCGAGCTAAGCTGTAGGCAAAAGCTAATATTATTACATAAGGTTTGAAGTTTCCAAATATATATCCATGGCGAAGTTAAACTCAAAGTATTCTTAATCAAATACAAATCGCGCGATTCAACACAGCTTTATTGCACTTTAAATCATACTTAATGTTGTTTAAAACCTTTTAATGTGCTCCTGGAATACGTTCCTGTTGAGAATACATTAAAATCAAGTTACTTTAAATGTATTGGTTTTTGCAGTAATTTTAACTTTTTTTTAAAAGTCACGATAGTATTCGTGTCAATATTATTAGAACATGAATAAAGCTACATTGTGACTTCGTATGAAGGAAGAAAGAAAGACAAAATAAATAAATTATTTTCTAGGAAAGCAACAGTACAAGGACCTAAAAATTATTCTTACATTTCTATGGTTAAATTTAAGATGTACGCCGTATTTCCACCAAATGTGGTCGGCAACTCAGCATATAGCTGTACTGGAATTTGCTCTAGCACAGCACTGATTTTCAGTGCCATACCGGCCTCATTGATTTATATTTGACCCATCGTGGATAACTAATTTAAATAATAACGTAATCAAATAATGCTTAACGATATACTTACATACTAATATATAAACTAGGTTTCTTTAACAAAAACAAAAACGACTTTCACCTAAAAAGCAAAAAAATCTATAACACCTTGAAGTTTGTTTTGTTTTTGTTCACAAAAATATATTTTCTACTTTTCAGTCGCAAAACTACTAGAATAACTTTAGAAATATTATATTAAGCGCCTGTAGAAATTATATTACTGGCACGCGTATACAAGTTTGCATTTCGGTGAATGTAGGCGCTCTTCAACGAGGGTTGCTCTCGATTTTCCTAGGATCCACTCATCAGATCTTGACTGACAATGGGACATATATCTTAGGAATATTTTCTTTCGAATAAAATATTTGAAAATCAGTCCATAATTGACAGAGAAGTCGCTTAATAAACTTTTAAAAAATTCATACAGTCCAATTGAGAACCTCGTTCTTTTAGAAGTCGATTAATAAGAATTATATAACAATTTATTGATTTATATGCCAAATCAACCTGGTATTCTTCTAGCGCTCAGTGATCGAGATGTGGGTTTTACTGGTAATATCCCGATACCAAAAGTAAAACAGGGGAGTGGCAGAGGGCTGATGTCTACAGGGGTATCAGGGGACCTTCACCTCTCCTCTACGTAGTGGTTACAGCCCTACTCCCCTGGGTTTGTACCAATTTCGCACACTAGGACGTCGCAGTGCAGTAAATCTGTTCTAGATCCCGGGGCGTTTCAACTGAGTATTTTCTCTCTTCAGGACGCAGGTATATTTAGTGGGTAGTTCGTCGGCTTCTTCCTTCATTGGAAGAGGGACAGATACCATACGAGAGTCCCACACACACACGCGTAGGCGGCACTAGGCGTTGCAATTGGCCACCTCCTGTAAAAAAATAAAAATTAAAGAGAGGACTCTTCTCCTGACAGAAGATTTCAAGACTTACTGGTAAAGTCACTCCTTGTGGTGAGACTTAAGCGTCCAAATTGGGCCTACTCCTTAGCCATAACCACTACGGGTATCGTCCGAAACTGTGGTCACGGATATAGATATTGGATATCAAATATATTAAAACGTCGTCCTAGCAACGAGAAGCTTTAGAATATATAGTGACAGTAGATCGGCGTTGCAGACGCTGTGTAACTGGAGCTCTGTAAGCCCAATAGCGGCTGAGACTCGGCAAAATGTGCTGCAGTGTGTGAAGCAAGGGAAGACACTGAATCTCTTTTGGGTGAGGGCGCACGTAGACCTCAGGGAGAACAAGCGGGCGGACGAGTTGGCTAGATAGATTTCCAGTTTCATTCGCCAAACTGTAGATCCGTATCGGAACCTTTGGCGAATGGAACCGGAGGTACTGTCAGGAGTCACCCACGTCCATCACCAAGCTATTTTTCTCTGATATCACGCGTGAAATCAAACAGATGAGATCCATACGTATCACGAGCGTCAAGACACAACTTTTAACCGGACATGGGGGTTTTTCCGAGTACCTGAACCAGTTCGGATTGGTTGTCCGCACGAGACAGAAAGTGTACCGCACCTCCTCTTTAGTTGCCCGGGATCTTAATAATCTTGAGTGCAAAATGAGGCTAGAGATCAAATATGCGAATATGGACGAACTAATGAGCAAGATATATTGAGACGATTTTATGGCGTTTTGTGTTAAAATATTGTAAACATAAGAAATAAGTTGATATATAACTTACGTATTGTTTGTATATTATACATACATAATATCACGCCTGTTTCCCATGGGGGTAGGCAGAGACTATGAATCTCTACTTGCGACGATCCTGACAAACAACTTTCGCTTCACCTACTTTCATTAACCTCTTCATACATGCGCGTTTATTTGAGATGCTTTTTACCTGACCTCTATTTAACACTTCTGATGTTTGATCATGGTGTGTTCGTCTCGGTGTATATTATATTATAAAGAATATATACGAGTATACCAAGCGTAGCAAATGGTGTAGTAATGAATAAATAAAATATTAGCAGTAGTGTAAGGAAATAAAAAAGCAAAATCACCCAAGAAGCTACGAAAAAAGTACCACTATTTAGAAAATAAGAGTAAGTAGGAAATATGTAAATAAGGAAAATGTAAACAATAAATAGCTTAAGAAGTAGTATTGTATAAAGATAATAAGTAGAAATGTCTAGGTGCAAAATTCTATAATAAAAACAATGTTTTAGTTTAAGTTTATGGCAATTAAAAAGATTAAAAGAAAAGAAAAATAAAGAACAAAAAGAAAGTGTGCATCAGGAGATGGAGAATACAAAAAGACATAGCAACGCGAGTGAAGTTGACACTACTCGTTTATTGAATGGAACCAACATGTAACAAAGTCGTTAAAATACAAATAAGTATCCCGATTAATCAGAAACTAACAACAAAAGTACAATTGTCACTATTTTTCAATTAACCAAACCTTTTATCGCTATACAATGAATAAATTGGACCGAAAACTCATTAATTTTCGACATTTTCAAAATAGCCCACAGACTATACATCCTGTGTGTAATTAAAAACTAATTTGAAATGCATTCGAACACGTTACGACGTAACAAAAGCGCATTAATCCTTGATAACTTAAAGCACTTGATGCACTTTAGGTTTTAAAGATGCTTTGGGCGATATGAAAAACTTTTACTTGAGGGCCTCATTAGTGCGTTGCGTTGTCGCAGCGTCAACGCTACGTCGTTTTTGTATATTTTTAGTGACATGCACATATTATGCGTTGCGTCATAGCACCCGACATTTCAACGGATCGACGGATTAGAGGCAAAGCGGGGGATGGTGACGCGCTGCGTTGTTGGATCTCCGCGCCGATGCGACAAGGCAATCATGGGATATATCCAGATTTTTTTATGGTTTGTTTCAACGGTAGCATAATATAAGCAACAATAGAACACGTCTGTTCCGATAGATAGTCGACAGTCGACTGAAATCCACATTAAGACGCTGCGTTGCGACGGCGCAACGCAACGCACTATAAAGGCCTTAGCCTTTCCCTAATAAACTTTACAAATTACAAAACAAACATGGCTCAGCTGGTCAACTATGTAAGCTCAAAAGCTAGCATCTGACATTGTTTTTTTTGAAATCAATATTTGTCCATTTAGAAAATAATATACTTTATTGTACAAAAATGCTACATAACGTGCATGGAGTACTGTTCTAATCCTTGTCAAGTCAAGTGAGAAAAGAGCCAAGACGCTAGTCGGTATTGGCCGTCTTTTTAATGCTCGACTTCAGAGTCTGGAGCAAAGACGCAAGGTTGCGAGGCTATCTGTCTTCTATCGGATACATTTCGGGGAGTATTCCTTAAAACTGCAAGAGCTGGTTCCTCCGTTCCCATTTTATCAACGGATAACCAGATGCATCGGTTTGCGCCACCGTTACACGGTGGAAACACCAGTCAGGGCAAAGCGATACGCTTCGTCTTTTCTGGTGAGCACTATCAAAGAGTGGAAGAATTTTCCGGAGTCTGTTTGTCGTAACTAATAGAATCTTGAAATATTTAAGTTACGAGTGAATAGGTATCTTCTAGGTACGCGTGCTCCATCCTAGACGGCGTCGTCACTCAACATCAGGTGTGACAGTGATCAAACGCGAACTTATACATTCGTAAGAAAATAATATCAAGAACACTGATATTCAAGTATAATCGGCTGTCTTATTACATATGTCTTTCGCCAGTAATATTTCTTCCAGCAATTTTTGTATATTATACACCATAAGAAGGACAACTATAATCGGTAGGTGCTAAACCATCACTCGTACAATAATTTTGTTTGTAAATTAGTACATAGTAATATGTAAGGTAACTTAATAAATACAAACAATAGTACAAAGCTACTTCGATATACTATTGTATAGGTATATACACACACTACACACACACATATATACATATATATATACTCAATTTAAACAAGTTACGGAACTGACCACTTTGGGGTTGATCCCATACACCCAGACTAATGTAAATAACGGAAAATTCGTTTACGAAATTTGCCATGCCGGCAATCTAATCCGGAGCCTCTGCGTTGTAGTGAATTTGGCCGGCAAAGGCTTAGCCCACCACAGAGGCCATTAAATTAAAAATTAACGGTCTTATGCCCGGTTTCTGAGGTACTATTAACTGTAGTTTATCTGTTCGTTAATGCTATCGGTTCAATAACTTATAAAATTGCGTTTTTGAATACATCATCGTACGATAGTTAAACTATGTTCAACTTAACTACCTGGATGAGACGCCGTCTCTTCCTTATGCGAACACGTCATGTTTGGGAAGGAGGGGGGGGAAGTGTGAGCGGACGTCTTTGCTCCGCTCCCGCTAAAGGAGCACGCGCCGACGCCGGAGAGCGGGATTCGACCTTCGGCCACCGTAAACTAGCCCCTTGGGGTATAGGGGTTCTTACTCACCCGCACGTGCCGTCGAGATGACAGCGCGAGTGTTCCGCGCGCACTCACCTCTCCTCCCATGGGGCGCGTTACAAACCGCCCCACGCCCGGACTAGACCAAGACGATTCCGGGGGACAAAAGAAGTCCCTGGAAAGGAAGAGGCCTGTGTGTGAGGCCCACGCCTGTCAGGGCACGCGGCTCTGGGAATCCCATTTACCCGTAGCCCTGGCATAAGGCGCAGGACAGAACACCCAGGGGTTTTAGTGGGTATCCCTAACTGGGGAGTGGCAATAGCATGGCACCAGTTCTGATTGGGTGCTAGTGCCACCCCCGATCTGACGAATCCCACACACGGGTCGCAAATTATCCCCCCAGGCTTCTGTGCCTGTCGCGGCTTAGTCCTCAAACGGATTTCCCCTGGCTAAAAAAAGATTTAATTTAACTGACCAATATTAGGCGTTTATCTATTCAATATCTTTTGTTTGACGTTTTGTTGTTGATGTGTTTGTTTGATGTAAATAAATATTACATATTCCTTCTTAAATAGATCCATCTAGTGGCGAGTTTTGGTACTAGTTGTAGATTAACAGTTAACCTAAATTTATCTGTTACATAACTTTATGGAATCAATTGTTATTGAACTCATAACTTTAATCCTCAGAAACCGATCATTATTTATAGAGAGTTAGAGTAAGTTTAAACACTTTGAAATTAATTGTACAAAAATATTACACGGAACCAATTTTTCATAAATTTAATCCGCCAGACATTTGATGCAATCCCGAGACAAAGCCTCGCGACAGAACAAAACAACAGGTATTAATAAGGTCGTTGGCACATTATGCAGATGCTATACTACGGATCTGTTATACGATTGCAATTTTGATGCGTAAGCTTTGGTAATAAAAAATATGTAAACGTAATACATGTGTATATTTACAGTTTTAGAATAACCTTGTTTTTATTGCTGGGGTACTGTGGATAGATTGACGAACTGATGGTAAGTAGTTACTGTTGTTAGTGGACATTTATACCAAAGGTGTTACCAATGCCCTTCCGGCCTCAAAGGAATTTATTGACTCCTTTTTTTAAGAAACCCATACGTATCGCTGTGGAAAAATAGCTGAGAGCTTATTTCAAAACCTCATGCTGCCCAAGAGAAACGTTCTTGAGAATTGTTCGTACATAATCGAAATGGCTGAAGAATTAATCCGTGCAGGAACGAAGAAGGAATTTCCTGCGGCCGTGCGGCCTGTCGTAAGAGGCGACAAAGCAACCCATAGCCGGGTAGGGTATTTACCCGTCTGGATGGGTAAACCCCGGTTCAGAGTATGTCGTCATAAAGAACCTTGAATTGTGTTTCGGTATTAGTGGTCAGGTTCCAGTCTCCCTTTAGAGATCGGCAGCACATTGGCAGCACCTTTGTTGTTACGAATGTCCATAGGCGATTGTAACCGCTTTCCATCAGGTGGTCCGTCTGCCTGTTTGCCAGCTTCGTATAAGCTATTTCCATTGCAATTTACTTATTCAAAATCATTTTCTAAAAGGGCGTAGGCGGGTTTTTAAGGGAAATCGGCCCCCTCGGCACTAAAAATAAATAAAAAAGGTTTGAGTCGTATTTTTCAAAAATCGACTACATATACGAGAATTACAACAAAAATATCTTTTCATGTCTTTTACTCTCAAGTATTGGTGAGAAATCAGAATCTACATAAGATAAAAAGTTGAAAATTTGCGAGCATTATTTTTATTTCGTAATAAAACTATCCCCATAATTAAACGTGACGGGGGCAGATTTCTCTTAGAAACCCGGCTATACCCTTTAATATTACATTCTTGAAAACACAAGACTTATACTTATGTGCCTTTCATATAGATATCTAGCCTTGGTGGTTCCTAAGATAATCATGTGACATACAGACCTATAGATACAGGAGATAATATGGATTTCTCTTTACTTCTAGATATCGGAACTCTAATGAACCTCAGTTGCTCTCTTAATAGCTGTCTCTTTTCTCTCACAATATGTCTTTTCCTTCCATACTCTTCTATTCTAGTATACGTCCTCTGTCACACCACGAATGATCATAATTATCATCCGTCGCAAAATCTGTATATCACGGACGTGTTCTCAATTTGGCTGTATGTTTTTATTGTGTATTTGTTTCGCGATTTCTCCGTCAATTGTAGACCGATTTTCAAATTTTTTTTTTAATCGTTAAAGTGTACTCCTGAGGTGTTCCTATTGTCACCAAGTCGGGCTCTGTTGATTGGATTCTAGGATGTGGACTATAGGCACGTACAACGTATTTTTTTTTTAATTATAATGTTTGTGTAACTAAGAAGTAGAAGTAAAACTTTCTTTAACAAAAACCAAAACTGACTTCAAAATGTTCTGGAAACTATTAAGTTTTTGCTTTTTAGACTCTTGAAGTCGTTTTTTTAAACCAACTTTTAAAAGGAGGAGTTTTTCAAGTCGCTTGTACGTTGTTTTTTTCTAGTTTACTAGCTTCTGTCTGCGACTTCTTCCGCGTGAAATAGTAAAAAAAAGTAAGTTAAAAAAACCATCCATTTTGAAACATTCTTCATTGGTGCTCTGATCCTATTGGTCTTAGCGTCATGATATATAGCCTATAGGCTTCCTCGATAAATGGGCTATCTAACACTGCAAGAATTTTTCAAATCAGACCAGTAGTTCCTGAGTTAGCGTGTTCAAGCAAACAAACAAACAAACTCTTTATATATTAGTATAGATTGCTTTGAAGACAGATTTTTTTTAAATTTTTTTTAGATCTACCTGAGTGGTTATGCTTATAAATTAATAAAACAGGACATCGCTGACAAGTTATACGATTATCAGGACATTAAGTTTGAAGTTAATTTAGCATATTTTTTTTTTTAATTATGCATTTTTATTTAAGACAATACAAAATGTGATGTATCTCCAGTAAATTTTCACGGTCTGATAAAACATTCAATTACTTTGGCTTTTTAAAAAAAAAATAACTTCAATACCATGTCTTAACAAATTATAATTTTGACTCGAGCTTGTAAGTACGAAATGAGTCAAGATCCATAATTGCTTTTGTTACAATCGAGTAAATGAGGTTTTCATACAATTTTCTTTGTTCAGATGTTTTACTTAAATTTTTGCATAAATCAAATGATAAAAATCATGATATATTTGCAGCAATTAAGTGCACATGGTCTTTGGCGAAATTAGTCGGATTAAGTTTAAATTAATTAGGTTTTTCATGACAGGGTTCATAAACGGCTTAATTGATTGACATCTGTCAGGGCAGCGGAATTATAATTGGGTATTTCACACATATTGCAATGAATTCTAAAATATGAATTGATGACTTTCATCCCTCCTCATTACATGCCCATATCACTTTAGTCTTCTCAATTTTTCAGTCGCGGGTGAATAAAAGCTCTAAAGTTAACAAATTTAGTCGGTTCTTTTTCCAAATTTATTTACTTTGGAATTTTGGATAAATAGTAATGAGAACTATATTGTATTTTTGTGACTGAAGAAAGAAACAAAGAAAGAAAGAAAGAAAATAAAGTTTATTTAGAATGGAAATTATACATGAGCAGTTTAACAAAATTCAAAAGTTAACTAACTCTAAAGAGGCCCTAACTCAGCAAATGCTCTTTGATAACAACCAACGCTGGACTTCCGTTAGTGCCAGGCAGTAACGTCACCTTCACAGAATAAAAAATAATTAATAAACATTTAATAATATTGTTACAACTCAGATCCCGACAAAAACAAAATCCACCCGCATATCTGAAACAAAGCACATTTTATTACCTGTCGGCATTTGAATTAATTGTAATTCTTTCATGATCGTCTCCTTTTGTTTATTCATTTATTGGCATACGTTTCTGGCCCATTGTTTTATTGTATACTTATTTATGGCCCCTGCGACCGACTCATTAGGCAGGTGTTTTGGATTTGGTCAACTACGATACGGGCACACTGCATTTGTGCAGTATAAAAAGATGGCCTCATTGAAGGAGGGGGCAGTCGAGCGAGAACCACGATCAAAGCGAGACGTGTGTACTGCAATCGGGAATCTAATAGTGACGGACTTTGCGCGTTTTATTAAATTACGACATTTTTCATTACGTTTGTACTTGTTGTGTTCGGTTATATTTGCACCTGTGTTATACGTGTTTGTATACTTCTAATAAACTCTATAATAATTCCAACGGCATTTTAATTCGAGTCTCGCAACTCGTAACAATATGCTATTTTTATAGTAATATCTACATTATTTGACATACAGCACAGAATATTTAAACTAAGTGACATATTTTTGGAGTTTATTTTTCGGCATGTAATTTCTACGAGGAGTGGTATAATACAAACGCAAGTCAGAATCGTTGCTTTTTGGATTTTACATATTTTATTATTTTAACTCACCCCTGTATATTAGAGCAATAATTTAAAAAAATATTCAATTCGGTCAGGCCGTTTATGTTAATTAAAATAATTTAAGGGTTAGTATCTCTGTCACATTAAAGTCTTTAACCTCTCCTATATTAGCTTGCTTGCCAAAATGAGTTTTACTAAAACCTTTTATATTTCTGTCAGGCGCTCTGATATTAGTTATACGATTTGTAAGTGTGTTTTGTGTTTATATATGTATTTTCTGCTGGCCAAATAGTTATCCGTTCGTCTGTATGTTTTTTTTATTGCCTGAAGTAGGCAGACGGCCCACCTGATGGAAAGCGGTTACCATCGCCTATGGACGTTGGCAACACCAGGGGTGTCGCCAACGCGTTGCCGACCTCTGAGAAATGTTATAATACCCTTATTAAAAACCGCATATCATAGCGCAAGGGAAAACCGCGGAGGGAAGTTCCCTCCAGATCACTGTTGTACGCGGAATAAATTCTAGGAATAGGTTCTAGAAAACCGTAGCGTAGTTGCGCGATTCTTGCAACTGGTCCTTATTCGGCCGCATTTGGCCGCTGCCGCCGCGCCTGTGCACGTGTTTTTTTAATTTTTAAGGAGTAAACTGCAGTCGTGCGTGGGAGTTAACACACGCAGCTTTTCTATAGACTTCTAAGGTTTTTTTAATATAAATAAGAATGTATTCGTTAGTTCAATTAGTTTAGACGTGATAGTGCCAAGCTGGGATCAATATCTTGATTACAACACGCTGGACCAGCTCGATCAGTGTGATACCACGCTCTCACAGAATACCGGCGTGAAATGTTTAGCCTTGAGATTACCGTATTTTGTACAGTGAATATTGTATCCCTACTAAATATTTAATACTCGGTTCACATAACGCGCTGCGGTGCGTTCGGCTTCCTATCCCAAAATTGTGTAAAATGCAAGGAGAGATTTGGGTAAGAAAGTATCAAATATACCAAATATTAACTATTTGGACAGGGATTCCCCTTTATTGTTCAGCCTTTGATGTGAATATTCACACAGCAAGCAATGAACACCGTCTACACGCTACTACGCCTTTTATATGAAAATGCTACCCTACAAAACAATAACATAGCATCATTGCTAAAAACAGCAATTACATCATAGTGTTGCCAGGATCATAAAAACAATTATAATAATTAGTTAATGATGCACTAAATTATCTAGACGATAATTTAGTGGGCTTACAAAATTAACTAACCGGTAGAAAATGGTAATTTAGTTATAATTCGAATCATCTGATAAATAGACTAAAAATATTATCTATGACAATTGTCTATGGCATATTAATATACACTATGGTTCTCATGACTACTGTGATGGACATCTTGTAACAATTGGCTTCCTTTGGCCGGCTTCACTCTGAGAGCGCGAGACTCTGTCTACCTATTTTGTTCGACTGAGGTGCTGATTTATTCACTAAGAAGTAATATAATTGGTCTGCAGTAAAACTGCATAATTAACTTGTCTTTGGAGCGAGCTGCGCATGCGCATGTTGTTAATATGCGCGTTCAATCGCGATAAGATCTATATGGCTTCATAACAATAGGGAAACTAAGGTCCTAACTGTATTGAGCAATCAGAAAAGCACTTATAATGCCGGTTTCATTAATCCAGGCACCATCTAAGGTCTGCACTCTTAAGGATGTTATTTTATTTTTGCTTGTAGGTAAACAGGCCAGCGGGTCCACTTCATGTGGGAAATTGGAACCTAAAAGTATTTCTTACCAGGCCATAACTTTTAAATAGATTACGGAGTATCCGGTTTCGTCTCCATGAATTGGACCACTCGTTTATTGGGGAATAGCTTGTGGACCCTCTTTCTGTGGGTGTACAGAGGGGCTTTCTGCTTGAAGGTCTGATGGCAGACCTCGTAAGACAGGGGGCGCTCGTACGAGTGTATCGCCTGGTGGTGGGTCAGGGCTTTCTTGTCAGTGAAATCATTCTCGCATAACTGGCACACCTGGTTCCTCGGCTTCTCTTTCCTCTCTCCGTGGACACGCATCATGTGTCTCTCCACGTTCTAGGGCGACGCTATCGGCTTTTCACACAAGGGACACTTGTAAGCCGTTCTTCCTAAATGTTGATAGTTGAAATGGTCTTGCATTATATATATATATATATGTGTGTCGCAGACTGCTGCGTGTATTAAATGTTGAAGATATAATTGTACAAATTTCCTAAAGTAATATCTGATGTGGGAGGTCGGTAGGATCGGTATGATCGTGACAGGTAATATGAAGGTATATTTGATAACTTAAAATTATGTATTTGCCGTGCTGAGAACACACTGTGAATTTAAATTGAGGGTACTTATATTTTTCTTAAAATACCTGCACTTGATTTTATTAAGTAGTGTTTTAGCTTAATAACAAATGGGTTGTATTTATATGGTAAGGTTTATATTGCTGAGCACTTTATAAATGTTTTTAGGATTTTTAATAACCTTTGTAATAAGTTTCAGATTAGAAGATCGCTAAAAGGTGAACACTGTGTTGTTGCTTTGACTTTATAAAAGGAGGTGAAATCGCCTAATACAAAACATTCTACGTTGGTCGGTTGTACAGAGCGAAAGCTCTGTTGGACAAAGAGCGCATAATATATTGTGGTCGATAATTACTGTCCGATAATAGCAGTATTCTTTGAGGGCAAATTGGTGCTCGACACCCGACAGGCGTGGATGGACCTCTTGGAGTTGTTCTAATATGTCTGTGTATTATTTTGCTGTATTTAATATTATAATTGTAATAATTCTCGTGTAATAAACTTTGATTATAATATTTCAGATAATTATTGTGTTATTCCCGGCGTTATCCCTGGTGGATAACGCCGGGAATAACACAATAATGACGTGAATAACGTGAGCCTACATATATATACTTGACCTCACTGACTGACATCAACGCATAGGCCAAACTGCTTAGGCTAGGACCGTGAAAGTCAGCATGCGTTTTTTTATTTCAACCCTTAAGGGGGTAAAAAGGGGGATGAAAGTTTATATGAAAATCCGTCAATTTCAAAGTAACAAGCACAATTTGTATATACTGCTTCTGTATAGAAATAAATGTACTTACACGTGTATCAGCGATGTTTGGGAGTTAAAAAGGTAAAGAAAGTTTGCTCAAACTATGACTATTTTTATTCTGTACGAGCCAAGCCACGAGCAACAACTAATCTATAATATAATAAGTCTGTAGAGGAGCCGAGGTTGTGCATAAATAAAAAAAAAATAAAAAAAATACCTGGGGGCTAGTATGTAGATCAAAAAATGGCTAAATGGTGCATGTTTACTGGCCAGCAAGCAAACTTACAAACTCGTTTCTTACTTTATTCATCCTTGTAACACAAAAAAACTTTGTTTAAAAACTAAAAAGTGTAATAACTTAATAAAGATTATACCTAACTTAATAATATTATAAGTTATTCTTAAGGTACACTACAACATAAAAATCACTAAATTAATGTCACAGACAATAACTAGTTTAGAATAATTGAGAAGCAATAAATCTTTTAATGTGTCGGCCGTGAGGCGGCAAGCCTCAAAGAATTCGATCGAGCAAGCTGAGTGGCGGCGATTATCAAAGAGTGAGGCGGCAAACATCAATGGATTTGATGTTTGCCGCCTCACTGTCACTCCCGTGAGTATAATTACCTAATGTAATATTTTTTAATTGGGTTTTCTCAAAATGTCTCGCGGGCCGGATCCTATCTTACAGCGGGCTGGTTGTTGCCCATATATGCGTGTAGATAGTAAAATCTTAAAGTATTACAGTATTGTAATTGGTAGTGTAGGCAGGTAGTAGGTTGCGGGTAGACCGCGACGTATACACCATGATCAAATAGCAGAAGTGTTAAAGAGAAAACAGGTAAAAAGCATCTCTAATGTGCATGTATAAAGAGGTTAATAAAAGTAGATGAAGCTAGTTATTTGTCAAATTCGTCACAAGTGGAGATCCATAGTCTCTGTCTACCCCCACGAGGAACAGGCTTAATGATACATATATATGTAGTAAAACCTCTATTATCCTAAGACCTTCGAGATATAAATAGTTGAATATTTTTCGCGAGGCAATCAAAACCCTAGCATAGCATTCAAGCAATCAAGACCCTTCACAATACTATCGGCTAGAAGGATCTACGTGAAATTTACAATTAGGTAGCAATTAAACGAGTTAAATGCATTTTATTATCTTGCAATATATTCACGTGATGTTATCTTTAAATATAATCTTGAATGATATATTGCATGAAAAGCTAGGATTACTGACTCAAGTATTAATATTTCGTTCCAATTACCGGAGTTTGAACTCTGTCCGAAAACCAAATATCTAAATTGGTGTAAATATCTGGCGTGGATTAAAAACCACGTGCTAACGGTGTTGTGCTCCTGTTCGTGTGTATGTCACTGAACCCCTAAACGGTTGGACCGATTTTGACGAATTTATTTGTGTGTGTTCTAGTGGATTCGAGAATGGTTTAGATTCACAATTAAACCCGGTAGGTCGCACTGGAATTAGGTTACAGACATTTTTCTGTGTGTTTGAGTGGGTCCCGGGATGGTTTAGAGTCACCTTTAGACCCGGTATGTAGATTTTTATTTTTTAAGGGCAGGACAATGTCCGCCGGGACAGCTAGTATATGTAAATAATTTTAGAAAGTAGGTGAGAATTATATTAAAATATTTCTTTTTCGCAATAATATTGTTACAACCTGAACGCCGACAAAAAACAAATTCACACCTGCATACCCGTAGACATTTTATTACCTTTTAGGCATTCGGACTTCTTTTGTTTACTTTGTGTTTAAAATTTGTGATTAGAAAAACAGCCCATTGTGTATTGTAATCTTTTATGGTAGTCATTAGCCAGGTGTAATTCTAGGAAATTCAATAGATGCGGCCGAGCAGACATATTGTAATAGTACAGTATAAAGCAATGCCCCAATTGAGAGATGAGGCAGTCGAGCGATAACCACAAGCGAAACAAAACTTGTGTACATTCGGTAATCTATTTAGTGACGAACTTTGCGCGTGTATTTGAATTACGATCTCCTGCATTACGTTTGGAATTATTGCGTTATGTTATATTTGTACCTGTGTTATACGTGTTTGTATGGTTCTAATAAACTCTATAATAATTCCAACGGCATTTTAATTCGAGTCCTGCAACTCGTAACAATATAAAAAAAGACAGTTTAATTTACATTAAAACAAACGGTATAGCTCTAAAATTAAGCAAAGTGGCATTAAGACTGCCCAGAACTTAGTAGCTACTTACTCAGGTTATATATCTACACAATTGTGAAGTTAAATAGAATGATACTCCCACCTAAACCCATGTTTCTTGCTTGTTGCTTGGACTTACTGAAATGACCAACTAAATTCAGTTCAACTTTGTCGCAACTAAAAAAATTACTAATAAAAAAAGTTACTACAGTGTAACCGAGTTCCCTAATGATAAGTTTTAAATATAGGTGATAAGATAAAATGTGAAGTGTTTAAATATATTTATACTATTGTTACGAGTGCGAGACTCGAATTAAAATGCCGTTGGAATTATTATAGAGTTTATTAGAACTATACAAACACGTATAACACAGGTACAAGTATAACCGAACACAACAAATCTAAACATAATGCAGAAGGTCGTAATTCAATAAAACGAGCAAAGTCCGTCACTGTTAGATTCCCGATTGTAGTACACACGTCTCGCTTTGATCGTGGTTCTCGCTCGACTGCCCTCCTCCCTCCATCAGACCATCTTTTTATCCTGCACAAGTGCAATGTGCCCGTCCACGTGGACCTAATTTTCTAGAATCAGCTTGTACTTTTAAAATCTGTAACACGTGGCTAATGATTACGATACAACAACAAAAGGCTCTAGAAACGAATGACAATAAATAAGTAAACAAAAGAAGATGATCATAAAAGAATTACAATAGTTTCAATATTATTAGTTATTAGTGCAAATGCTGTCAGGTAATAAATGTACTTCTACAAATCTGTACGTGGAATTTGTCTTTATCGGCGCTTAGGTTGTAACAATATTATATATCATATCACTATATTGCTATCATTAAAATATATGTAAATATAAATTATGTATTGTTTAGTATATTGTTAAATTTAAGGTTATAATACATAATTATAATATTTAAATATTAGTAACAATAATCAACACAAAATAAATATTGAAATAGGTATGTACCTATCTTAATATGTATAAATTACGTGTCACGTTGTTTGTCCGCGTTGGACTCCTAAACTACTTAACCGATTTTAATCAAATTTGCACACCGTGTGCAGTTTGATCCAACTTGAAAGATAGGATAGGTTTCATCTTAATTATTTTTTTTTATTTTACTAAGCCAAACGCGTGGCCGGGTCAGCTAGTATAATATAAGTTTCAAAAAATTGTACACAGAACCGGCGAAAACATGTGATCATTATAAAATAATAACACCTATTTGTATAACTACCATGTTTTTATGCAATAAATTATTTGATTTGATTTGATTTGATTTGAAAAATAACTAACTTAATTGTGTGTTGTCAAACAACACCATCCCAAGTATACAATTAAATAACATTATTATTCAGTTACAAATTTGAGATAGTGTTGTTTCACGAGCTCATTAAACGAATGCACAGCGTTGGCTTCTTTTATGTTTTGAGGTAGTGAGTTTCGAAGTTACAGCTTGCGCAGTAAATTATTTGTCATAAAACTGTGTAGTATCTGTTGGTAGTCTTAGTAGGTAATTCAAAGATTCACTAACACCCGAACACAACTAAAAGTTGTTATGGCGGTATACTTTAAACAAGGGGTAGCAGCCATCCACCTAGCTGTGGCTTGTTTTGTCGCCTCTTCCGACAGGCCGCCCGGCCGCAGGAAATTGTATTCCTTCTCCGTTCCTGCACTGATAAAATATTAACTATTATTTTCATCATCATTAAAAGTAATTTATAAACAAATTTAGAAAAAAACACATGTATTTTATCATATAAATATACAAAATTTTATCTGACACACAACAATTTACAGGGAATAAAATGGCTGCAGGCGTGCGGCGGCGTCGCGGCAACAGTGCGGCTCAACGGCATTTGTGCGACGTTAATTTGACAAGTGAAGGGCGCATTCGAGCCACGTCGCCAAGAAATGGATATGTGCGGGACGTACGAGCTTCTATCGCTCTGTATACCTACAGCTTCAAGCAATCATATCAAAGGGTAAATGATTTATGGCTGGTTCATATATCTTGGTACCCTTGCGCAGAAGGTTTGCCGTTAGAGTTGTTGCAATAAATTTATTTTTTTATTGTATATACTTTACATAAGTATATACAATAATAGTGTTATATGCCGTCAAAGATAAGCGCACAGCTGCTTGTTGTAAGCGCAGTCCATTGTCTTCCGGATTAGGAATTCTTTTGTCTTTTGAATTTGTAATTAAGAAAAACATGCTATTGTCTTTTTACTTGTTTTATAACCGTCATTAGCGTAGAACTAATCCTTATTGTTATTGTTTTCGACTTTGGGGCCGTTCGCAAGTGTGCAAATTACTATTTCTCAGAAACTCAGTGTGCGCGGCCAATTTCTTTGTACTGTGTAGTAAGTATAAGACGATGCCCGAATGGAGGGGCGGGCAGTCAAGCGACGACTACGAAGCGAGTAAGACGTTTTCTAGTACTCTCGATTAGCGATATAAACGACGGACGTTGCGCGTTCGAACTGTATTGAATCGTGCAATGTGAACTGGTTGCATCCAGTTTTATTTGTATTTGTTTTATACGTGTTTGTACAGTTCTAATAAATTATATAGTAGTTTCAACGGCATTTTTAATTCGAGTCATGTAGCTCGTAACAATAGTAAGTAATACAATACAATGATAGTAAGTAGTCATCGGTAAACCTTCTGCGCGCGACTTATACTATTCATTCACTTGCGTTACAATCTGTTGAATTTTGACATTACTTATATGGAGCTTATCTCAAGGAACAGTCGGTAAATCTAGGAACCGGCCATCAATAGGTACACCTTCAAGTTGGACTTAACAGCCAGAGAAATCCTTGCTTATTTTTTTTAATAGCCTGCCCTGATGAGAATCCACGGTTGTAGAGAGTACGTTGACTGTATATAAATAGACATTGACAGAGAGTAACGTGCTATTTGTTTATTATGATAATATTGATTTAATAATGACATAATACAATCTAAGGAGAAAATATAGAATAAAGAAAAAACAAAAGAAGTACAACAAATATCAAAAATAATCAATTACTTTTAAATCAAAATCAACTTATTTATTTTATCCGTGCAAGAACGGAGAAAGAATACAATTTTCTGCGGCAGGAAGGCCTGTCGTAATTGGCGACAATGTAATCTACAGCCAGGTGGTACTGGTGGACCACTCCTGGTTCAGAGTATGTCGCTATAACAACCTTGAGTTGTGTTCCGTCATTAGTGGTCAGGTTCCAGTCCCTCTTTAGAGAGCAGCAGCGCATTTGTAACGCCTTTGATGTTACAAATGCGAAAACTAAAAGAAAAATTCCAAAGTCGATATTAAAATTTCCATAATCACAAACTGACGTCATTGCAAAACACAAATGTCATGTTCAGTGATAAGGTTTCACCTGATTTTGACATCGAATATTGTTGATAAGTTCATATAATTGTAGATATGCCATTTATCGATTGTAGCCGGCGTCTTGCTGTCTACCGTCACGTATGCAAGCTAAGGCTCAGGTCACATTGGCCCACGCGAATTACACGACAGAAACGCGGCTATCCTGTTGTTGATTTTACAATATTTAGGCCCGTACTAGGCAGCGAATGCACTACGAATATTTCGATGCGATTTTCTACGCACAATTTGTTAGGAATTCTGAACTTTTACAGAAGCGCTAGTTGCTTTCATTACCCACTTTTACCCATAGCTTTGCTGGCGTTAATATTTTTCTACGGAAATTGTACATTTTTCATAAACAAAATGTTGCCTACGTGCTATTTCTGTGCCAAACTTCATCCAAATCTGTTCAGCCGTTCTGGCTTGATTAAGTAACAACCATCCATCCAAAATTTCGCATTTATAATATTAGTATAGATAACGAAAAACATGAGTTAGTCTAAAGTGAAACATAAAATACTCTGCATTGTATAGTTTTTTGTGTTGTATTGTATTATTTAATTCCTTTTTATAATCTAATTTTCCAATATTATATCAAATATATTATTATAATTGTATGAGCCAAATGCGTAACATGAATTATTTTTTTAGTAGAAACTTAGATGATATGTGTATTACTTATGTATTTTATATTGTAAAAATGATAATTATTGTATGTTTCCCAAATAAGTTAAATAAATAAACGTAAAACGTTAAATGAAGGTATTCTTTTCTTACTTATCTATATATTAATACGTGAAGCAAAAACTTTGTACCTCTTTTTATGAAGATTGGACGGACGGAGGTGTATGAAATTTCGCACACTTATAGTTTATATAGAGAAGGAGTGCAGAATACAAATATTTTTTTTAATTATGCATAAAAAATACACTAAATCAACGAAAAAAACATTACACACACTACCGTGTATTTGACACACACACGCATATATACTCTTTTATTTATTAAATATACATTGTTAAAGTCAAATTAACAGTGTAGCCTTGGCGAGATCTATGATATTATAGAAGTATATATAGTCTTTGACAACAGAATCTTAATGATGTTCTAACTTATAATTTAAATTAATTATGGTCGAATTTCGACCACTAGGCGACCACCAGTTTATATAGTTGTGGAATCGAATAAGTAATTGCGCGTCTCAAATTTGCAACAAGCTGCAAAATTTAGATCCGGTGCGCAATCAATTCCGTGGGGCACGCTTTCATGGAGATCTCATGTTAAAAATAAACTAGTAAAATCAGACTGAAATCTTCGCAGTGCACCCACGGCCTTACCTGTGATACACAGAATAGATCAATTTCTGTGCTATAAGGCATCTGGAATTGGACCGCTAATCGAAAGCCAATGAGGTCTCAGCCTAATACTTACTGTTCATAGTCCGTTTTATTGTAATATTCATCGTTATGTTTTTAGATGTTTTGCAAATGAACATACTCGTATTCCAAAACGTTTCACGTGAATTTTTACTCCTAGTACATTGGAGTCGTTCCAAGTGGACTTGGGCAGCAGTTTCGGTCTGAGCTCCCAGTTAAGATTTTCACATAGCATTACTATATGAAGTTCTTAAAAAATGTATCATATAATTCCCTCGAGGCAAGCAGAGCAGTTGGCAACACCTCTAATAATGAAAATTGTGGCTCTGAGGTTGAGTGGACTAAGCCTTTCCTGGCATGGTTTTTTTTATTGCATGAGTTCAACAGACAGACAGACGGCCCACCTGATGGAAAGTTACCGTCGCCTATGGACATTTGCAACATCAAAGGTGCTACAAATGCGCTGTTGCTTTCTAAAGGGAGACTGGAGACTGGCCACTAATATCGGAACACAATTCAAGGTTGTTATGGCGGAATACTGTAGTCTAGAGGTGGTAGCCATCCAGATAAATACCCTACCATCTAGCCGTGTGTTGTTTTGCCTCCTTTTACGACAGGCCGCCCGGCTGCAGGAAATTGTATTCTTTCTCCGTTCCTGCACAGATAAATTTGGTAAAAAAAAATCATAGACGGACTTTCTGTTATTATATACAATTTTTTTATTATTAACATAACAACTCTACGAACTCTATTTTCTACGTAGCCTTTTTTATAACTTAAATTAGAAAAAGTTTTTAAAATTTGTACACGCTTATTTGTTATTGTGTGTGACATTTATTGGGTGTATGTTTGTGTTGTGGTGTACCCTACGAATAACTTATTATATTAATTTATTCTAATCTTAATACTAAACTTATACTAATGTAGAGTGTATCCGTTACATGCCGGTGTTGTGAGGAAGAGCATGTGTAGTGTGTGCGTTATGTCTATACCTATATACATATATTAACCTAACTAGTGCCATGTGTATTGTTTTTCGGTTCTTTGCAATGTGGAGGTAGTGCGCGTTGGTGTGAGTATGTGTGTAAGTTTTGCTGTTGGTTGTGTGTTTGTGACTTTGTGTGGTTTTATAATTTATTTGTTGTGACAATGTGTTAATTGGGAATTGTTGTTGAAAAATTTAGTATTTACTATAGTCTGGGTGTCTGGGATCGGCCCCAGAGTGGTCCGTTGTATATTACCCATAACACAAGCATAACCATTTGCTTAATTTGGGAATATACAATATGTGTGTTTGTCTGCTGATTATTTATAATATTTTTCGCAAAACCTGTAACATCAGAAACATCATACAAACGCGCGCATGACAAAAGTACCGCATCGGATTTAAATTCTGTAGCTACGGATATGTTAGGTTAAGCCTAGTGACACACCTGCGGAGCATACCAAACGGAAACTTTGGCAACGGAAGGATCGGCGCCAATGTGCCATAGGTAACTTGAAAAACATTGTGAGCGTATTTAGACGAATTTTCCGCGCGGCACGTTCCGTAGGTGTGTCGTTACACTTAGGAGTTATACTAAGTATATTGATACAAGTTAGCGGGACTCGAATTAAAATGCCGTTAGAATGATTATAGAGTTTATTAGAACTATACAAACACGTAGAACACAGGTACAAATATAACCGAACACAACAAATCCAAACATAATGCAGAAGGTCATAATTCAATAAAACGCGCAAAGTCCGTCACTATTAGATTCCCGAATGTATACACGTCACGCCTTGATCGTGGTTCTCGCTCAACTGACCGGGGGGTCAGAGAGAGAGCCCTCTCTCAATCAGGCCATCGTTTTATACTGCACAAATGAAAATATGCCCGTATCGTATCGTCGACATAATTTTCTAGAATCAGCTTGTACTTAATCCGTAACACCTGACTAATGATGCCTGCACGCGGCCGTCAACGAATACAGTAGAATAATAGGCTGTTCTCCACAGTACTAGAAATGTATGCCAATAAATAAGTAAACAAAAAAAGGCGATCATAAAAGGATTACAATTAGTTCAAATGCCGACAGGTAATAAAATGTGCTTTTACAGACTGTACGTGCAATTTGACTTTTTCGAAGCCTCAGTTGTAACAATATAATTCACTAGCGGTTCAAACAGACGTTGTCCTGCCCTGAAAAAATAAAAATCTAGAACCCAATTCCAGCGCCACCTACCGGGTCTAATTGTGAATCTAAACCATCCCTGGACCCACTCGAACACTATTTTTTACACCTTGGGTTACATTATTGAAATTTTAGTAGAGATCCCTAATTTTTTATAGTAATAAATATCGCCTTATATTAATCTGGGATAATGTAACATTCCAAAGGTGAAAGAATTTTTGAAGTCGGTCCAGTAGTTCTTGAGTTTATTCGTTACAAACATACAAAAATATAAAAATACAAATCTTTCCTCTTTATAATATTAGTATAGTGTTATGAATTTGTAGGACATAAATTCGAAAATACCGTTGGAATCGTGACAAAGTTTATTAGATGTATACAGACGTATTTCATAGTTCTTACTAGTATAGCGGAATACAACAAAACCAAACCGTAGGGCAGGAAATCGTTATCACATAAATCGCGCAAAGTTCGTCGTTATAAGATACTCGCTCTGAAAGTGCACTAGGTAACGCCTCGTTCGCAGTCAGAACACGACTGACCGACCCTCGTCCATTTTTAAATTACACATGGCCTCCTAGCAACATGCCGCCCACTGCTTCTTGAAATCGTTAAATGGTCAGCTTAGTGGCTTCCAAGAATTTGAATGAAATACTAACAGAAGAAAGAAGGTTTTATGGCGTCTTACGGAGTCGTAAACAAAGAGATTAGCGCGAACAATAGAACACTTAAATTCAAAGGCGTAATAAACATAAACCATTTGCGTTACATTTTTATCCGTATTTGACTTTGATTTACAGACTTTAGATTGGGTGTATACAGGGTGTGTTCTTCCATTAGTTTAAAAAAAAACTTTGCCATGCAAAGTACATAATCCTTCGGGCCTTCGGGCGTTCCAACCCTCCACACGTACTGGCAATGAAAGGTGCAATTAAAGGAATAAATATTAATTATCCACTGAAACCGTTAGCACGCGAGTGTTGGCACGCGACCTCGGCGATACAAAAACACATGTGTTTAACCTAATGAGGTAGTTTCAAAGCGTTCACTTATTAATTCCTGTTGGTTTCAGAATAGCTCCTACTGGCTGTTACCTGCTACTTTGTCCCGAAATCATCTTTTTTTACTATATTCGTGCAAGAATTGAAAAAGAATTAGAGAACTGAAAAGAATTCATATTATTTGAGAAATACAGTTTTTTTTATAATGAAATGTTAATTATACAATCGAGGATAATTTAAATGATAAATTCTGATTTTTATTAAATTATTCTTTTTTACTTAATGCTTGGTTTGACATTTAATATTATTATGACATGTAATTTAGAATAAAACTACGTTTTAACGGTTTTAAGCACGGAAATTTATTTGATTTTTGTTATACCGACGTTTCGGCCACTTTTCAGTGGCCGTGATCACGGAAGACAAAGATGTCAAGTGTCAACGAGTATTGTTAAAGTGCTATTTAGCCTACAGCCAACTTGTTATGTCTAGCAACATGTTATGGCCTGAAGAAGCGGCACAGGAAACTCTTCAGGAAACATGCCTAGCTCTAATAATTATATATAATATTATATATATATATATATATATATACGGCCTCTGTGGTTGAGCGGGCTAAGCCGTTGCGGGCCTGCTTCAGGTGGTAGAGCATTTGTCTATTCTTCTTAGAACTTGGGAGGTCTGAGCCCAGCAGTGGGACATGGTATGTGGATGTTATTATTGCCCAATAAAGTTTCCATAGACATAATAACAAAAAAATATAACAAAGAACAAAACCGACGTAAAAAATAATTAAGAAGCAACAAATGAATATTTTGTACATCTTCAAGTCGGTCCGAAGTAAAATATAAAATTACAAAATTTTGCAAATTTCTTGTTGATATTTTATGTTTTACTTGGCACCGACCTCAAAGTATCATAAAAATATAACTTTTCGCTTTTTAATTAATTTTGAAGACAGTTTTGTATTTTTTTTAAATTCTATTTTTTAACTACGTAATTATTTGAATAACTTTAGTAAAAAAATATATGAAACACGTTGTACGTGCCTATAGTATTCGAAGAATTACTTTCGATCCCCCGGAGGCACCAAGTCACCATGGTGACAATGGGAACACCTCCGGGTTATACTCTTTCGAATAACAAAAAGTGAAAATCGGTCTACAATTGACGGAGAAATCGCGCACAAAAAAACAAAAAAATCTATACACTCGAATTAAGATTCTCCTTCTTTTGGAAGTCGTTTAAAAATAACATAAGCAAGTATCAAATCATACCTACATTAATATTTTCACCTTTTTAAGCGAGTTAAAAAATGTTTACAGAAATCACATTGCAACCGGTCATTGCATTCTAGTTAACAAGACCACTGACCTTTTTAAAAATAAAAAAACATATGACAATACATTTTGACAAGTAATTAATCTTCAAGACCAGAAAATGTCAGTTACTGAAATATTGTTTTGTATTTTACATTTGTATATATAATATGACTAGCTTTTGGCCGCGGCTTCGTTCACATTGAAAAAGGATTTTTTTAATTGCATGAGTTCAACAGACAGACAGACGGCCCACCTCATGGAAAGCGGTTACCCATCGTCTATGGATATTTGTAACACCATAGGTGCTTCCAATGTGCTGCAGCTCTCTGAAGGGAGGGAGACTGGGGCCCGGCTACTAATGAGGGCACACAGCTCAAGGTTATTATGGCGGCATACTCTAGATCACGGGTGGGCCATCCAGATGGGAAAATATCTGGCTGTGGGTTTTTTGTCGCTTCTTACAATAGGCCGCCCTACCACAGGAAATTTTATTCTTTCTCCCTTATAACAATTTGCACATTTGGTCAGGAAACTGCCAAGCGAGAGACAGAGAGAGAGATAACACTTTATTGCACACCAAAATATACAATTACAAAAACAGACCATATTTACAATATTTACTAGGCAATACAATAGGCGGCCTTATCGATCAAAGCGATCTTTTCAAGGCAACCTAAATCAAAGAAGTTTGTATCAGGCGGTGTAGGTGGTGCAGGAAAAAGGCAATAGATACATAAATACTCAAACTAATTTAAGCATTAAATATACATATACAGTCATATATATACACTCATATATATACACATATAGAATAATATATTTCAAAATACATAAGTTACTATAATAAATGTATGTATATATTGTGTTAATCAGACAGCTATTTGTAGACAACAGTGTTTTCTGAGTAAACTTCTAAATGTTGGTAAGGATTTGGCCTCTCTGACAGTAAGAAGTAGCATAATTCAAAGTTTGACAGCTTGCCCTGTGAAAGAATTATAATAATAGGATGAAGTGTGTGCAGGTGTCATAAGTTTTCGATACGTATCAGATCGCCAATTGTGGGAAGTGGATAGGTGAAAGAATTGAAAATGTTCCTTGAGGTACTGGGGACTATTAGGAGTAAATATAATGTTATAAAGGAGAGTGAGAATGTGAGTATTCCGACGAAAATGAATAGGAAGCCTCTTGAGTCTTTTACGATATTCGGAAACATGGTCATAAGTGGTACATATTTTCTGGCCAAGGTTCGAACTCACGTCCTTGGAGCTTGGGACGCATGTGCTAATTACTAAGCTAACACGGCTTTTATCCATTTAATATCTATAATATTGTTACGAGCTACATGACTCGAATTAAAAATGCCGTTGGAATTACTATAGAATTTATTAGAACTGTACAAACACGTATAAAACAAATACAAATAAAACTGGATGCAACCAGTTCACACTGCACGATTCCATGCAATTTGTCACGCGTAAAGTCCGTCGTCTATATCGTTAATCGAAAGTACTACAAACATCTTACTCGTCTCATAGTCGTCGCTTGACTGCCCACCCCTCCATACGGGCATTGTCTTATATCAACTACACAGTACAGAAAAATTGGCCGTGCGCACTGAGTTTCCGAGAAATAGTAATTTGCACACCTGCGAACGGCCACAAAGTCGAAAACAATAACAATAAGGATTATTTCGACGCTAATGATGGTTATAAAACAAGTAGAAAAACAATAGCATGTTTTTCTTAATTACAAATTCAAAACACAAAAGAATTTCTAAATCGTTGGAAGACAATGAACTGGGCTTACGACTGGCAGCTGTGGGCTTGCTTATCTTTGACGGCATGTAACAATATGATAAATCTGTTCGAGGTGTTGAGTTTCTACAATGAATTTAAAAAATCAGGACGCTAATTCGGACCAGCAGATTCCGAAGATGCAACTTTTAGACTTTTCTGTTAACGTGAACGCCACGTAAAAATTACTAAACGGATTTAATTGAAACTCAACACAGAGTTAGCTTATATTTCGGGTCAACATTTAAAATACTTTTTATATCGACAACGTATATCGTTTCCATCGAAGAGAAGAGAATATATAACCATCGGATGCCACAGAATGGCCGACCAAGCTGCTGATGCAGTCTACGCGAAGCCCACCGAAAGTTCATCGAGAGTTGTTGTGTAGGCACCGGTTGGGAAGCCTCCAGCAGCTCCAAAATCACGTCACCGGAGGGTCTCTGCCCTCTGAGTTGAAGTCGGGGCAAAGAGTATTTAGCTCGATACCCCAACCAACTCCACCCAGAGGAGCTAAAGACCTGACGATAACTGACGAATCTAGCCAAGAGGATGGCACTGTGGTCGCGTTAATTTGGTGCTGTCATTGCCATTCGCTACCAACACTATGTTATGGCCACACAAATTAAGTTTTTCCGGCAATGGTAATAATAATTATCAATTTTTAAATATTGTTACAACTTAGGTTCCGACAAAAACAAATTGCACTTCAATCTGTAAAAAACACATTTTATTACCTGACGGCATTTGAACGAATTGTAATCCTTTTATGATCGTCTTCTTTTGTTTACTTATTGTGGAGCACAGCCTATTGTCATTAGCCAGGTGTTACGGATTACGAGTACAAGCTGAATCTACCAAATTCACTCCATGTTGCCGGGCGGGCACAGTGCATTGGTGAAGTATAAAACGACGGCTTGATTAAGAGAGGAGGCAGTCAAGCTACGACTATGATACAGGCATGACGTGTGTACATTCGGGAATCTAATAGTGACGGACTTTGCGCGTTTTATTGAATTACGACCTTCTGCATTACGTTTGGATTTGTTGTGTTCGGTTATATTTGTACCTGTGTTATACGTGTTTGTATAGTTCTAATAAACTCTATAATAATTCCAAAGGCATTTTAATTCGAGTCTCGCTAAACTCGTAACAATATTAATGTATTTGAAAGTTTATGTGAAAAGGCTCAATATTTCGAAGTCTATTTGACATAATTAAAAATTACACCAGATTAAGAAAAAATACTATGCACCTGTTTCACTGGACACAGTTTAAAAAATTACGAACAAGTCAAGCCTTTGCTTCCATTTTATCGCAAGCATAAACGCCATTTTTAACTAAGTAAGTATATATTTTGTTTCGAAAGGTATTTTAAACTATTATTTTGGTTTAAGACTCTCAGTGTTATTCGAACCGAATCGGAAACTGGAAGTCTTGAAAATATTACTTTTAAAATACCTTTTGCAACACTATATATACTTAGGTCCAAATGTTGCTTAAGATAAAATGGCGGAATTTTCTCACTATTTGACAGTTGAAAAAAATAAATGAAATGAATAAATTTAAACTGTGGTAACAATCGCTAACAGTTCATTGAACTACGACAAGCCTTAAGAATTTTTAAAGTTGTCGATAAAATCTATAAAAAGATTGTCCCTTCGTCCTTTTAGTGGCGTTGAACTCACAGATGGATGAGATAAGATTATTTATCTGTGTTGCAATATGTTGGAATCGCTTCTAAATCAATGTTACGATCTGTATATAATCCTGTTTTATTGCCAATCGATCAGGCAGAAATTTTATTTTATTTCTTTTTGCTGGAATACAGCAGATAGGTTTACAGGCCATCTGATGAAAAGTTCTTCTTTTTCTCCCTCTCTTCATTCTTTTTCTTTATTGCGAATATGTGGTAAACAGGCACACGGCCCACATACTATATTTCTCTGGATGGCTACGACCCTTGGTCTAGAGTATGCCGCCATAATAATCTTGAGTTGTATTCCGGCTTTAGTAGCCAGAATCTAGCCTGGCTTTAGAGTGCGGCAGCACATTGATAGCACCTTTGGTGTTACAAATGTCCATAGGCGACGGTAACCGCTTTCCATCAAGTGGGCAGTCTGCCTGCATAACTCATGCAATAAAAAAAATACTGGAAAGGAGTTATCGTCGCATATAGACGTTTGTAACACCAGGTGCGAAACTAACGCGTTTCCAGCCTGTAAGAAGGAATTGGATAGGAGGGGCGGCATTAGGTGTATTGGAACACTTACAAGCCGATAGATGGCGCTGTGCAATAATTGAAGACGCAAAACATTCACGACACGTACAACCAATATATACAAATTTCTAACAGTAATTGATTGACATCAACTGACCCTAGATTCGGTCATATCCCGCAGCGGTCGCACTGCTCTGAGATGAACGCCCACCAAGTCCGGTATTGCTGAAACAGCCATCTGAGGATACTCGACAGGATCCTGCAAAACAAAAAAAAACGATTCGGTCTTTTGGTCCATATACCCTCAAAATTCTATGCACCAAACTAACCCCAGATTCGATTCAGCGCATCGAAATGCAGTCGAACCTCGATAAGTCAAAAACCTCCCAAACTCGAAAACAATTTTGTGTTCCCTTCCTTTCGTCCCCAAAACCAACCAACCAACCGGTCGTAATAATAAGTGAGTCCTTATAACCAAATTCAGTACTAATTTTCCTTCTATAACTTGATACAACAACTCTACAACTTGAACTTGAAAAATAAATTGGACCTCTGTATCTCGAAAACAGCAATATTTGAAAAACGTTTTTTACCTCTATAATTAGTAGCAGGATTCTTATTTCTTTTACCTCTCTAACTTAAAATCGGTTAGAATAGATCTTAACCTCTACAAGTCGAATGTTTCCATACAAAATTCTCAAGTCGAAATCTTCCATAAGTCGAAAACTCTATAACTCGATTTTTTTGCGTCTCCCTTCTAGTTCGAGTTACAGAGGTTTTACTGTATATGAGAATTATAAATAGATGAGTCCGGTCAAGGTCCTATTTGTATCTATTTATGACGTCATCATTTTGTACACTCGTACAAATCTATGACGCTGCGACATAAAGTTTTTTTAAAGTATCTCATATGAGTTGACTGATCTCTTGCTTGTTCAAATTCATTTATTTATATAAACTTATTTCTAGGCCTTATATAATTATATCTTAAACTTACGGTAATAACACATTTTAATTATACAGTAGAAGAATTCCACAGTTGTGGAAGTTAAGATTTATTCAAATCGAGTTGTAAATGTTGTAAAATCAAATATTGCTATATTCGAGCTACAGAGATCCAATTGATTTTTTCGAGTTATAGAGGGAAAATAAGTACTGAATTTGCTTATAGGGAGTTCAGATTTCGAGCAATGGACGTTTTGATGTTTGAGAGGAAGAGAACACATTTTTTTTGGCGGCGATTGCTGGACTACCTAGTATGTATACTCTAGGTCTGAATCGCGGCAACCAAGTCATATTACATACCGAAGAAATGGAGGACAACGAATTTTCCATAACACAGCAGAGTAGTAAAACGGGTTTGTTTCAATTCACATAAACAATTAAAAGATGTCAAACAAGTGCAATTTTCCGCACAATTTTCTTTAAACTTGTCATGAGATTATAAACACAAGGAAAACCGGAAAAACATGTCGTCTTCCGACTTACAAGGAAACAATTGAAAACGTGGCGTTTTCCAAACCTGTATAGACGCGGAAAATCCTGATAAGTATGTTATTATAACTCCGTAAGTGATAGGGATCAAAGACTATTTGTATTAAGCGATATTTTGTGAGATTTATCATGACGAATTTTTTCCATACCGAGATCAATCAATCTTAAAGAAATGAAATAAACCTGTAGATATTTTTCTTTTTTTTATATTAATCAAAACTATGTATGAAAAATTATTATGTAATAAGTAATCAATAACATAGTAGTGTTACAACTGACAAAGACCAATGCACACCTACAGTTTATTACCTTTTCAGCATTTGGACTTCTTTTGTTTATCTTATGTTTAAAAATTTTAATTAGAAAACAGCTTATTGTGTATTGTACTCGTTTATGGCCGTTTGCAGGCATAATTAATCAGGTGTGCAGATTACGAATTCTAAGAAATTCAATCTACGCGGGCAGGGAGCCATATTGTATCAGTGCAGTATATAGCAATGGCCCAATAGGGAGATCGGCAGTCTAACGATGGTCACAAGAGAGACAAGACGTGTGCACATTCGATAAGCTACATAGTGACGGACTTTGCGCGTGTTATTGAATCGTAAATTACGTTTGCACTGGTTGTGTTCAATTATATTTGTACCTGTGTTATACGTGTTTGTATAGTTCTAATAAATTTTATAGTAATTCTAACGGCATTTTAATTCGAGTCTTGCAACTTGTAACAGTATGTTATATATTAATTTATTTTTCTGCAAACAATAATTACACATTAACCCTACCGCTGGCCCTGACAGGCTGGCTTATAACCCGAGTTAACACTTAATATACATTTTATCCCGATAAACGAAGTCGTTTCCTTACAATTGACGGATTAGCAAAATAAATGGCGCTGCAATCGCGTTATTGTCAATTCACTAAGGCTACGTTCCAGAAGGGACTCACTAATTTGAAAATCGCGCCTTTTTCAATGTCAAGAGATAGAGAGAATTAATGCTCTGTGGTCAACGCCCACTCCGACCCACCTCTTGATATGGGTCGTTATGAGCGCTGTGTGATCGAAAATAATGACGTTTTGCTTGGCATTTGTGTGGACTAAATGATGACTTAGATTCTTTGCTATTGTGGTGAATTAATAAAAAAATACTTATAAGTGATCCAATACCCCTTCCACGAAAATTGTGGATCCACTTTTTTTGTTGTTGGAAAGAACTTTTTCGTTGTATGTAAAAAAATGACAAACACCTGTATTTACTTATTTTTTTGGAACTGTGATGGCAGAAATAAAGACTTATATTATTATTTTTTACTTGTAATTTTAGTATTTGTGCCTTCTGTCTCGTTATAACATATTTTTACTTATAAATGTTTTTCATAAATTAAGTGATTTACAAAAATCTATTATGAAAAATAAAATAATGTAACCCGAAAAGTAGTACATAGTTGGTGTGTTTTTTGGGTCATTTCAAGGTTTATATTTTTCTCCTGACACATTTTCCAAATGTCGCTTAAAACAAATATCCTTTTACCCTTTGGTGTGTTATTTTAGGGTTACGTAACTAACTAATAAAAACCAAAGATCTAAAGTTCTTCACACCTTTCGGACCCCTTACTATTATATGACATTATTATGGTTACTACACTTTTTTTAGATAAATAGATAGATATAACACTTTATTGCTCACCAAAATAACAGAAGGAATACATTAATCACAGTATTGTTAGGCAAAACAATAGGCAGCCTTATCCATTAGAGCAATCTCTTCGAGGTAACCTAACTTATAGGATATTCTATACTGTTACGACCTAGACGTCGACAAAAACAAATTCACACCTGCATGCACCTATAAAAACACATTTTATTACCTTTCGACGTTTAGACTTCTTTTGTTTACTTTGTGTTTAAAACTTGTGATTAGAAAACAGCCCATTCTGTATCTTTTATGGCAGTCATTAGCCAGGTGTCTCGGATTTAAAGTACAAACTGATTCTAGGAAATTCGGTCCACGCGGCCGGGCAGACATATTGTATCTGTACAGTATAAATCAATGCCCCGATTGAGGGATGTGGCAGTCGAGCGCTAACCACGAGCGAAGCAAGACTTGTGTACATTCGGTAATCTATTTAGTGACGGAATTTGCGCGTGTTATTGAATTATGACCTTCTGCATTACGTTTGGACTTGTTGTGTTCGGTTATATTTGTACCTGTGTTATAAGTGTTCGTATAGTTCTAATAAACTCTATAATAATTCCAACAGCATTTTAATTCGAGTCCCGCAATTCGTAACAATACTAATCTGACGACGTAGGTAGTGCATAAATTCAGATGTAGGTATATAGATTTTTAAAATATTTATAAGATTTTTAAGTTTTTTTTTATTGTATGAGTTCAGCAGACAGGTACAGGGCCCACCTTATGAAAAGCCTTAACCGTCACCTATAGACACTTGTAACACCAAAGTTGTTATTCAGTGTGCTGCCGCACTCTAAAGGGAGCCTAGAACCTGGTCACTAATGCCGGAACACAACTCAAAGTTGTTATGGCGGCATACTCTAGACCAGCAATGGTAGCCGTAGAAGGTAGGTATTTACCGTTTGACATTCCTTCACAGAAATTCATCCTTAGAAGCTACACTATGATTTAGTATAATAATAAAGATAGTGTTCCTTCGCAGATATTTATCCTTAAAAGCTAAACTATGATTTAGTATAATAATAAAGAAAGTGTTCCTTCGCAAAAATTTATCCTTAGAAGCTAAACTATGATTTAGTATTTTAATAAAGAAAGTGTTCCTTCGCAGAAATTTATCTTTAAAAGCTAAAGTGTGTTTTAGTATAATAATAAAGAAAGTGTTCCTTCACAGAAATTCATCCTTAGAAGCTACACTATGATTTAGTATAATAATAAAGAAAGTGTTCCTTCGCAGAAATTTATCCTTAGAAGCTAAACTATGATTTAGTATAATAATAAAGAAAGTGTTCCTTCGCAGAAATTTATCCTTAGAAGCTAAACTATGATTTAGTATAATAATAAAGAAAGTGTTCCTTCACAGAAATTTATCCTTAGAAGCTAAACTATGATTTAGTATAATAAGAAAGAAAGTGTTCCTTCGCAGAAATTTATCCTTAGAAGCTAAACTATGATTTAGTATAATAAGAAAGAAAGTGTTCCTTCGCAGAAATTTATCCTTAGAAGCTACACTATGATTTAGTATAATAATAAAGAAAGTGTTCCTTCGCAGAAATTTATCCTTAGAAGCTAAACTATGATTTAGTATAATAAGAAAGGAAGTGTTCCTTCGCAGAAATTTATCCTTAGAAGCTAACCTATGATTTAGTATAATAATAAAGAAAGTGTTCCTTTGCAGAAATTTATCCTTAGAAGCTAAACTATGATTTAGTATAATAAGAAAGAAAGTGTTCCTTCGCAGAAATTTATCTTTTAAAGCTAAAGTATGTTTTAGTATAATAATAAAGAAAGTGTTCCTTCGCAGAAATTTATCCTTAGAAGCTAAACTATGATTTAGTATAATAAGAAAGAAAGTATTCCTTCGCAGAAATTTATCTTTTAAAGCTAAAGTATGTTTTAGTATAATAATAAAGAAAGTGTTCCTTCGCAGAAATTTATCCTTAGAAGCTAAACTATGATTTAGTATAATAAGAAAGAAAGTGTTCCTTCACAGAAATTCATCTTTTAAAGCTAAAGTATGATTTAGTATAATAATAAAGAAAGTGTTCCTTCACAGAAATTCATCGTTAGAAGCTACACTATGATTTAGTATAATAATAAAGAAAGTGTTCCTTCGCAGAAATTTATCCTTAGAAGCTAAACTATGATTTAGTATAATAATAGAGAAAGTATTGCTTCATAGAAATTCATCCACAGAAGGTACACTATGATTTGGAATAATAATACAGAGAGTGTTTATTTTTTCAAAATCAGACGACGCGATTTATGACAAGGGTAATTGATTTTTCAAAAATCTAATGATACCACTTCAGTTTACGGCAAAATCGGCCTCGCGACTCATTTGAGTGTTTTTCGCTATTTCATATAGTTTAGTATTCGGCCTTGAACGCCCACTGGAAAAATACATCTGTATACTTCAGCTTATTCTTTTACGACTCGTATATATCAATAAAAATATTATTTTCATAATAATAACGTTAACAATTGCAACTGAAAAACTAGTCGATTACACAATTGATACTTAGTAATTATAAAATGCAATTACAATCATTACGGAAAGGATTCTTGAGTATTTTATAACAATAGGAAGGTCCCAGTGAAAAAAATTGCTTGCCTTAGAAACAACACACCTTTTTTGGTCATCGGTGGTCAGTTATATTGTACCTAATTAATGTATCTATATCTAGAATACATTACATCTGTAGATGGTTTGAGTTTGTACAATGCATTTAAAATTGTGAACAAAATCAGGGCTGTTAGAGCATCACGTGAAAATTATTGAAGCGATTTAAATGAATGAAATTTATTCAAATTAATATTTACAAATTAAAAATTACCGTATAACTAATGAATTATTATATTATATAAAAAAATACATGTCAATAACTGAGTTAGATATATCCATATATTATATGTTAACCTAAAAATTTTACATCATATTTACATATTTATAGGCTTTTAATTGTTAATGATCTTACATATTGACAGATAATTAACATATTAAAATATAAACATATTTAAATTTGAGTTTTTTACGTTATATAAACATTTAATAATGAATGAAAATGAAAAAAATATGTTTTTCCAATTGTGACACACAGAATACAAATAGTTTAGAAAATATATTACATATACAATTGAATGCCGCAATTTTCAGAAAAGAGGTTAGCGCTCAGTTTATTGCTGTGCTGAAATGTGGTCCGACACAGCACTGGTTTTCAGTGCCCGAAATACAACACGACACAGAGCTATCTTATATATATATGTATATATATATATATATATATATATATATATTTTTAGATAAAACGATTCTACGGAGTCTTGTTCCGTACCTTTTTAGATTCAAATTTGAATTATATTTATTTTATACACTATACCTATTGGTATAATTATATGTATGTCTCTTTTTTATTGCATGAGTTCAGCAGACAGGCAGATGATGCACCTGATGGAAAGCGGTTACCATCTCATATGGACATTTCCAACACGAAAGGTACTACAAATGTGCTTTTGCTCTCTTAAGGTGAATCCGGCCACTAATGTCGGCTCAAGTTAAACTAACACAACTTAAGGTTGTTATGGCGACATACTCTAGACCAGGGGTGGTAGCCTTCACCTGGCTGTTCCTAAACGGCTCTTTACCACAACAGGATAAACTTTATTTAGAATAATGTAACAGGAGCACAATCTATAAGCTAAGTCACAAAGCCATTTATTACCGCTAGTATTTCTAAACCAGGGAATACGAGGACGCTCGCATTGCAATATACTATGCCATATGCCTTTTTCTCTTGACGGCAGTATCAAAATACACTTTACATTCCTTATTTAGTCAGCGTTCGGATGTCTTTCCACGTAACAGATGCGATGAATTTAGCCTGAACTATAAACTCTATTACTGCATTATTGCGCAAAAGTGTCTATTGCATGGGGCCCTTTGTATACAACAAGCTTCCGAAGTCTCTTAGAGAACTGTCATGTATACTATGTAGTGGAACACTTACAAGCCAATAGATGGCGCTGTACAATAATTGAGGTCGCAAACGTTTCCCGAAACGTACAAAGAATGTATTCAAATTTCCAACAGTAATAGATGGGTCTAGGCTTGCGAGGAACAACACTAGCCTCGCTGGAAGATCTTCCTTTGATACGGAGGAGCATTCCATCTCGCTCCACCACCCTAGTCGGGACATCCCCACAAATATTTAAAAAAAAATCGCTACTGACCACTAAATGTTAATATATTATTTTAATGATTAAGAAATATAATTTGTATGTTTAATTGTATTGATTGATTGTATGAAATGTTTGTTTATAAGTCAATATTGTAATCATAATTTTCTACATCCAATCATGGGCAGAATGTATTGATGATATAAAAACCCTAAAATCTCTGTACATGCATTACACAATAAATATATTATATTCTATACCTTATAAAAGTATTCGTTTTACGCCGATATGCCGTGAGAGCGTGGTATCATACCGATCAAGGCGGCCTTTAGAACTGTAATCAAAATAATATTTCCAACGTAGCTCTACCACGTCACTTTTAAATAGCATAATCCTAAAAACATACAAAACATGTAATCGAAGTTCGAATCCATGACATCGAAATTAACGCCCGAACTACTAACGATTAACATAATAATTATGCTATAATTTAGAAGAAAAAAATCTTAGCTATAAACCCAGGACCCAGGGTCTCACGTCTAAATATATGTAACTTGATGACATTACTTGTGCAGCACAAACATGGAGTCGTGACCTTCATGGCTTCCTTATGTGCAGTATTGTAATTGGACAACTCTTCCGCGTGATGACGTCACCAGTGCGACGTTGCGTGCCATTGAGGAACAGTTTACCGCGATCCTGGCAAACAGGTAGACAGTTGATGGAAACAGTTTAACTACGTCACACGTTAAAGAAGGGGGGAGGAGCTCGACGAAGTGTGACACTGTGTGACAAGGGGTGGGAGGCGGTCCTAAATTTCGTGACGTCACATTTGAAATACATGAAATTTGGACTATTAATGAAAACATTTATAATATTTCCAACTCTATTTGTATGAATATAGGGTTTGAATTATTAAACAATAATTAAAATAGAAGTAAATTTTTATTGCATGAGTTCAGCAGACAGGCAGACGGTCCACTGGTGGAAAGTGGTTACCATCGCCTATAGATACTCGAAACACCAAAGGTTCTACAAATGCGCTGCTGCTCTCTAAAGGGAGACTGGAACCTGGTCACTAATGCCGGAACACAACTCAAGGTTGTTATGGCGGCATACTCTTGATCAGGGATGGTAGCCGTTCGGTCGGGCAAATGCCCTACCACCTGGCTGTGAGTTGTAAACTATATTTCCACTGCGATAATGTCAGAAACTCGTATTCTACTAAATTCATAATATCTTCTCGATGTCGAGTATTTAGCCTACCGACAATTTGTTCAATTTAATTATTTAGTATATGGGAGCCTAAGCTAATTTACCACTGCTTCGCAACATGTGGCTTTAGGAATTAAATAAATTACCGCGCTTAAAACCGTTAGAACATAGTTTTGTTATGAGTTTATCAGAATTATATGTGATTTTAACGCCTGATTTAATTAGAAAAGTAGTTGCGTGTTTAACGGTTAACGAAATGAAAATCAGAGTGATAACCTCGGGTAGAAGGCCTATTTAGGCATTCGAACTATTAGCGCCCTTGCTATGCTCGTGTATAAAACAAACTCGTGTAACAATCTACATTCTCTAGATGTAAATATTTTCAAAATCCAGTCTCATTCATTTGATCTTCAACGACTGATCACGCGCAACCTAGAAAAATCTATTTAAAATCGATTCACAAAACATTATCAAAATATTTACTTTACTACTGCGATCTACACATAATATAAATTTTTGTATACATATATACTAGTACAACAGCCGTGGGCGCACGCGCTAAGTGCCCTGACCTGACTCAATGCTATCCATACATGTGTGAGTGAGGTGAACGTGTCCGCACACAGCTGCCGATGTGTGTGTACACGTGGCGGTGTAAACGCGAGCTTGTTTATATCAACACATCGAAATGTCGAAGGCGGATTTAAGTGGTTTGAGACTAGTCGTTATTTATGCTAAGAGCAGTTGGTTAAAAGTTTATTTTATTATATACTTAATGGTGTATCCCGATTCCACTAAATCTCGAATGTATTGGTGAATTGAGCTTTTGTGCAAAATTTTAAAACTTTATATTTAAACTACTGGAAGCTGTATATTTTTAACTAATAGAAAAGTTTTATTTATTATATGCGCATAGCCGAAGAGTGGGATAATTTACCGGAGTCTGTTTTTCCTGATAAATACAATCTTGAAGTCTTCAACTCACGAGTGAAATCTTCTAGGTAAGCGTGCTCCATCCTAGACTGCATCTTCGCTCAACATCAGGTAAGAGAGACAGTGGTCAAACGCAAACCTATACATCCACAAAAAAAGTCTATACTTAGTGATGTTTTACAGTAAGTATGCTTGCACATAAATTGCTGTATATAATTTTTTTTTTATAAATTTTGTTTCTCTTGCAATCAAAATTATACAAAACCAAAACTTGAACGTGGCTCTCATTCTGTGATCAAACAGACTTGTACTATATTTAAAAATAGTTTACTTGACTCACATCTCAAATGGACATCTATCTTTTAGTCTTTATTTGATACAAAAAGAATTCAGATTAAACAAAAAATTCAACTAATGATATTAAAGACGTCCAGAATTTTGAAATACATTTGAAAAATAATAAAAGTATCTGGTTTATCACGAGTACAGGGATTGGTTTCGCTTGAATTACTTTATAATTTTAAAAAGTGACATTGTTAAATTTATTTTGTATTTAGTTCCTAAATACAAATTATTATTGTACTAAAATAACTACAATGAACAGAGAATCTGAAATTGCGGGTATTTTGGTTACACATAATTGGAAATGGTTATTGATGGTTATTGTTTCATTGTGCCGCTATTCCACCTGACTTATAGTGTTTGTAGCCAATGTGATTTTCTTGTAGTGTTAAAAATAATGCCATGAATGATTAGCCACATTAGTCTATGTAAATATATGTATAAGTTGTCTGACAATGCTTAACGTCATTAACAATGTCGCATCTCAAATAACGATTTTAATTCTTGGCTACATCTGCATGAGACATTAACTAATACTACTATTATCCCAGATATAGAAAGGACATAAACTAATTTTAACGATCTAATAATATATTGATACCAATTTCTAAATTCACATAGCCTAATGGTATGTTGAATGCACAAGAGTGTCTTGGCTTACGAGTTCAAATCTTACATAGATACATTTATGTTTTATCCGTGCAGGAATGGAGAAAGAATACAATTTCCTACGGCCGGGTGGCTTTTCTTAAGGGGTGACAAAACAACCCACAGCCAGATCGTACGGTGTCCGCCCATCTGGATGATTAACACCCCTGGTCTAGTATCAGCTACCATGATAACTTTGAATTGTGTTCTGGCATTAGGGGCCAGGTTCCAGTACCCCTTTAGAGAGCGGTAGCATATTGGTAACACCTTTCCTGTTACAAAAATGGACCGCCTGCATATCTCCTGAACTCATGCAAAAAAAAAACAACGAAAAACCACAACTATCAAATTTACAAGAGCATCTATAAAAATAAAACAAAAAGCAAGTATCAAACGTTTACTCTGCAGTACAAACACACACACGTCCGATTACATTCTACATGTGTGCGTGCGTGTTTACAGATGATAAAATATTCGCGTGTATTCAACTCTTGCGCACTATATTCGTTGAGTCTTTGCCCGCTTGTTCCCTTGGTACATCCATTTAGCCTGATCTGTGTTAGGGTCATACGTTGCGCAGTACATTTGTTTATTATTATTTTTATACAAATAACAAATAAGATGATCTTATGTTGATTACAATTATAGCTATTGGTTTCGTGGATCTGCCTGTGACATGTTTTATGTTTTACTAGCTGTTACCCGCGACTTCGTCCGCGTGGTAATTTTTCCACAGAATCCTAATTTTAAAAGTAGCCTAGGTTACTCCTTATATCTTCCAGTGAAATTCCCGCCAAAATCGGTTTAACTGTTTCAGAGATTAACCGAAACAAACAGACAATTAGACATTTTAATTTTTTTTTATATATAAGTACTGTATGTATACTCTCATATGCATTTAGTAAAAAACTGTTATTTTGACATTACAAACAGACACTTCAATTTTATTTATTTATATAGAATAGATATATTGCGAAACTGGCAAACAGACAGAGTGCACATATTGTTATGGCCGTTTTCTGTATCTTACTGACCGTTCATTTGCCTTACTATCGGTTAAGATTTGACATAAGCTCCATATAAGTAATGTCAACATTGCTGATGGTAGGGCAAGTGTATGAATAGTAGGATATAGGAATCAGCCGTTGATGGAAAGTGGTTATTGTCGCATATAGAAGTTTGCAACGCCAGGGCCGTAGCTAACGCTTTCTCAACCTTTAGGATGATCATACAAGGAATGACGTAGAAGGGATAGGGCCGAGGGTTGGAATAGAAAGAAAGAAAATGTTTATTTAGAACAAGATACAAAAAGAAACAACGAAAGAAACAAAATAGAAAGATGGTATGGTTTCCAGTGAACACATTACTTACTATTAACTAAACAGATGCAAACCATGTATATATGGTATTACACAAGCTAAACAAATTAAAAAAAAATGCTTTACTTCATTTGACGCTTTTGTTTACATATGCTCCGTCTATACTTTTATTTAGTCTCAGGGCTTATGATTCAAAAATATATTTTGTACGTACATTTCCCCTCTCTAAAACACGTATATTTACCAAAACACATGGAATATGTAGTGATTGTTTCATAATGAAATACACAGTGATGAACAATCATACAATCCAAACAGACCGATTTTTCTATTCATAGAAAGATACAAACATGTATAATAATATCACGGAAAATCACGGGCTATTTGCCGTATAATATCTTCCTAAGAAAACCATATATTATGCGAATATGTTCAAAATACAGTCGATTTGTTTACTTTCTAAACTTTATGAGTCGTACATCTCTCAATTGCAAATTAATTTACTATAATGGACAATATTTATTATAATGACAATACAATGCAAGAAAACTTAACTTATTCGTATTATATTCTACTCATAGTCCCTCAATACTATAAGTAGAATACTGAGCCCAGATCACCGTCTTCTATGGGTAAGGTGCCCAGAAAGCTGGCTACGTTTCCTCGCTGGATCGTCATACTGATCCGTTGGCCGAGCTAAGCACCAGCCCTCTGATCACCTGAAGAGTCAATGAGTCGTTTCGGTAAATTTTGGTAGAGGCTCATGGCCTCAGGACCTCACGGTCCAAGCGTCTCGACAGCAAACGGCACAACGGCTGATCTAGACAATTTAATATAATTAATATCGTATCGTATACTCTAGTGCACGCGTACCAAACTCAAAGGGTGCGGGTTTGAATCCTGACCGGAACGCATGTACCACTAAGGCAATTTTTTGACTTTAGGTCAAAAAATTGCCTTAGTGGTACATGCGTTCCGGTGCATATTATTACAATCACTACGTGCTAACAACGGTGAAGGAAAACATCGTGATGAAACCTGCACATCGAGATAGCCGATGTGTCAAATCTACCTAGCCGCCTTGGACAAGCATGGCGGGTATACTGTTCGTTCCGCTATAGTGGGAGGTCCGAGTCCGAGTCCGAGTTTGGTCCGCATTAGGACGATTATGGGCTCTTATATATTGTTACGAGTTGCAGGACTCGAATTGAAATTTCATTGGAATTATTATAGAATTTATTAGAACTATACAAACACGTATAACACTGGTACAAGATATAATAACACGTGTAAAGTCCGTCTCGTGTCACTAAATAGATTACCAAATGTAGTACACACGTCTTGCTTCGCTTGTGCTTATCGCTCGACTGCCTCACCCCTCCCTTTGGGCATTGCTTTACACTGTACAAATACAGTATGTCTGCTCGACCGCGTGGACTAAATTTCTAAGAATTCGTAATCCGCACACCTACCTAATTATGCCTGCAAACGGCTATAAACGAGTACAATAGGATGCTCTCCACAATGACCAATAAATAAGTAAACAACAGAAGTCAAAAGGTAATAAAGTGTGTTTTTATGGTATGCAGGTGTGAATTCGCTTTGTCGGCACTAGGTTGTAACATTATTATTAAAAGTAAGTTTTGTAGAAGATGCTTTTGTAAAAATATTCTAACAAAAAAGAAACCCGAGTTCAAGAGTAGCTAAAAGCAAAAATTAAATATTCAATACAATCTATTGAATTTGGTGCGTAGATAAACATAAAAATTACTATATTTTGAAAATTTATTGTTGTTTTTTATGTTTCACTTGGCACCTACTTCAAGACGTAGAAGAAAATTTTCTACGTTTTAGTTACCCTTGAAGACGGTTTTTGCTAGAAAAAAAATTTTTACACTGAATTTACTTACATGTTATCCAATTACAATGAAATTTATATGAAACAATTTTGAAGCTTTTCTGAATCTAATGTAAAGATAATAATCAAAATGGTTTCAGAAACACAAAAAGTTATGACTGAATATATCGCATCCTTAGAACTATAGAGACCTAATTAGAAATAGCAACTTCTTCAATTTTATGCCTTATTTTTATGTACTAGATATTAAAATCCAATTACTCAACATTTTGATTTAGCTCTGTATAATGTTAAGCGTGCGATATATAAAAAATATATTTACACGACGAATTGATAACCTCCACAGTTTTCTCAAGACGGTTAAGCAGTCATACATAATATGAGTATGAGAGCAACATGAGTGTGAGTGGCTAAGGGGTAGAGAATACAATCCCGAGATCCCGAATCCCGGGACCCCGGGATCACGACCGTTTTCTGACCCCGAAATTCCCGGGACTGTACTTGAGTAATCTCGGGATTTTCGGGTTTGCCACAAACAGGTCTAGTTTGCACTCCGTTGTCCGTTGCGAGTTGACAATGACCTTGCCTAGATTATATTAATAGCATTTATTACATATCAACGTACTACATAGGTACAGCTCTAATAATATGTTTGTAGTAGAACTTAGAAGGGATTTCCCCGCTCGGGATACTTCAATACAATACTCTTAATAAAATTCCCCAACGGGCCAACCCCATCACCCGGTCACCTCATATCACAAAATTCCTCCAACCAGTGTAGAACCTGAACGAGCGTTTTCAGCTTCTGCTTATGTTGGCAATAAACTACGAAGCAGGCTTGGGAGTCAAACCTTGGATGCATTGATATTTCTACGACTGTATTTTCGAAATTCTAAATAAGTCTTTTTGTCTCGTTATTTCTTACTTACAAAGTATAGTGTCTTTGTTTTGTCTTTTTTATTTTCTTACCATATTGTGATTTGTGTTGTGGACTCGTGGAATAAAATTATAAAACATTTTTCTAGAAATTACTCGTTTTTTTACATTTGAGCCCAATTAGAAACCACATAATCTAATCCCGGGTTAGCCCCGGGATCCCGGGATTACGCATCAAGAATCCCGTAATCCCGGGATCAAAAAAATGCTCGGGATTGTATTATCTACTAAGAGGGGGGCTGCAGGTTCACCGAAGCTACTTCTGACGTTATGCCATTATCAGTTCCACCTCTGGAGCTTGAGTCTTAGCTCTAGCGATCTCACTCCGTGCCGGCTGGCGAAGGCAAGCACGGAGGCGGGGACCTTGCCTTGCCCCCGGGATCAGGTCCGAGGTGTCGCTACTTACCTAAGGCTTCGCCACAAAGCCCCCCTACGGGTTATTATTATCAATTAAATTAAAATTTTAGAACCGATTTATCAATCTCCAGGTAAAAGTTATTCATAGTACAACACGGAAAAATTCAAAAAGTCAGCTACAACAAGCAATCGTATGGTTTCACTTTGGAATTCACTCAGGTTATAGTTTCTTAGACTGATAGCTTTTATCTGAAGGTTGAAAAATCGACCCTAGGTCTGTTTGTAACTCCACCGAAGCCGCCTAAAGCTGTATTTATTAAAACTAAATAGTATAACAAGTATGTATTTATTTTATTTATTTATGGCAAACCTACAGCTAAATACATTTGATTATAGGTATCTTCTATCTACTATAATTAATAAAAGAAAGCCAATGATAGGTTTTCAAGAATAAGCTATTGGTTAAAAGTAACATGCAGACATAAAAAAGGCACCGAGATGCTTAGTCACTGTTGAAACTTTTAAGGCTAAGACAACGCATGGCTCCTGAAATACTGACTGCATATGAGTCGATGTCATCGTATTTACTTACATTATTTAAATAATTACTTGCTCGCACTAGAAATGAGTTTTGTCTGTAATTAGTAAAACTTAAAGGTACATTTATGGGTTGATTAAATTGTATACTTCGCTGGAATATTAAAGTGGACCTTATTTAGAAGATCTGGACAATCAATATTGGAGGAGATAATTTTTAGAAGAAGTAAAAAGTCGGCAATATCTTGGCGGTCTTTAAATGGCAAGAGGTGAAACTTATTGCAAAGATCAAAATATGAATCACTAGAGTACTGAATCTTTTTCCTATAGAATAATTAAATTACAATAAATATATAAGTACAATTCATATAATAATTAAACATAAATCAATAGCTATTTTCCAATTATTCTAGTGTTTATGTAAATTCAAATTAAATTAGTTATCTATAATATAAGTGCCTCGCAACCGCAGCTGCGTATTGAGTCACATTGACAAAGAACAATACATTATTACGCAGAAGGGAGAATGTATCGTTTTATGCGTAACTATTTTAAACTAACACGTTCGGTGCGTTGCTATTCTTAAAGAACTTTCAAGATCTATTAGAACTCGCAATTTATGTTAATGCAGTATGTATGAGCCCTAATCAGTCCCATAAATAATATGCCTGTTTATTTTAATTGCATGTTTGTAGTCGCTGCAATATTTCTTATTGTAATTGAAATTGTAAAATTTTAAATTGTTGTTGTTATTATTAAAAGTAGTGGTCGCCTAGTGGTCGAAATTCGACAATAATTAATTTAAATTATAAGCAGAACATTATTAAGATTCTGTTGTCAAAGATTATACTTCTATAATCAAAGATTTCGCCAAGGCTACACTGCTAATTTGACTTTAACAATAAACAAAAGAGTATATATGCGTGTGTGTGTAATGCTTTTTATTGATTTAGTGTATTTTATATGCGTGTTTTAAAAAAATATTAGCTTTCTGCACTCCTTCTCTTAAACTATAAGTGTGCGAAATTTCATACTCCTCCGTCAGCGCAATTTTCGTAAAAAGGGGTACAAAGTTTTTACTTCACGTATTAATATAATGATATTGTTACGAGTTTGCAGGACTCGAATTAAAATGCCGTTAGTATTATTATAGAGTTTATTAGAACTATACAAACAGGTATAACACAGGTACAAATATAACCGAACATAACAAATCAAACCGTAATGCAGAAGGTCGTAATTCAATAAAACGCGCAGTATCCGTCAATATTAGATTCCCGATAAAGTACACACGTCACGCCTAGGTCGTAGTTGTCGCTCAACTGCTCTCTCTCTCAACCAGGCCATCGTTTTATACTTCACAAATGCAAATGTGTCCGCCTGGCAACGTCGACATAATTTCCTAGCTTGTACTTATAATCCGCAACACGTGGCTAATGGTGCTCTTGAGCGGCCATAAACGACTATAATAAGACAATAGGCTGTTCTCCCCAATAACTAGAAACGTATGCCAACAAAAATGAGCGAACAAAATAAGACGATCATAAAAGGATAACAATTAGTTCAAATGCCGAGAGGTAATAAAATGTGCTTTTACACATCTGTACGTGGAATTTGTCTTTGCCAACACCTAAGTTGCAACAATATGATATGTAAATAAATTAATTAAATTTGAATTTGATATATTGAACGTATTCTATTGTAAGTAAGTATCTATAAATTAAGATTAATTTGAATATACGTTATAAAGCCCCAAAGAGCTGTAGGAAAGTGGGCCACTGGAACTCTTATTCACCCTACGAACAATGATTAGTGCAAGGTTAACCGTTTCACGGTGATACTCTGTGAAAGCGTGGTATCACACTGATCGAGCCGGTCCAGCTAACTAAAATCAAAATATTGATCCCAGAACGACTCTACCACGTAGCGTCGTGTAGCTAAATAGCAGTTTCGACTTTAAAATTTTCACCATATTTGATGGAATGTCGTTGGAAATAAGAAGAACTAGTGAAAAGAGCTATTTGGAAGCAAGATTTATCTGCAATTGGAGAATGTAATAGCATCATGGCATTTACATTATCGGAAGGTGCTAAAATGTTTTGCAAGTTACATTGTTATTAATAAATAACAATGTATTAATTAATTTAAACTCAATAGAGTTTAAATTAATTAAAGATAAATATTATTTAAGGGTTGTAGACTTTACGGGGCGACGTGCTCACTAAGCGGCAAATTCCTATCTAAATAAAGAAAAAAATGTGTCTGTCAACTCCGACACACGACAGAAATTTACTCAATAATAAAACTACGTTTTAAGCGCGGTAATTTATTTATTTTTTATTATTCCTACATTTCGTCCACTTTTCAGTAGCCTTGATCACGGAAGACAAAGACGTCTAGTGTCAACGGGTATTATTATTTTATTTAGCCTATCGCCAACTTGTTCATTTTAATTATTTTGTTTGTGATTATTATATACACTATGGGAGCCCAATCTAATTTACCACCGCTTCGCAACATGTTATGGCTTGAAGAGAAGAAGCGGTGCAAGAAACTCATCAGCAAACAGTGAACTCCTCCTCAACGGCGGGACCGATTTTGATGATATTTGTTTTGTGTGTTTGAATGGGTCCCTGGGTGGTTTAGATTCACAATTGGAACCGATAGGTGGCGCTGAGATCGGGTTTCTAGAATCCTCCTAATGTAACAGTGTTTTGAGGTGTGGCAGTTGGTTTTTGCTGGGTTTGGGTGTTAATGGTTTTGATGATCGGATCCCAAACAGTTGGTACTGGCCAACTATCTTCTTTATTGAAATTTGGGTGATTTTTGCATTAGCCTCAAGCATCATTCTAGATATGAAAAGATTCTCTAAAACCGTTTAAACGTAGTTTCATTATGTATACTAATCGTGAAAACTTAAAAAAAATATTATGAAATTTACTCATTAAGTACAATTGCCTATGAATATGCACTGATCTATATTATTTCAGATCTTATTTAATTGCATCAGTTTCGAGATTGTATAATAAAAAACGCTAGTGATTAAATAACGCTTGTATTGTTTCACTTATCTTAACATTTGCATACCGAAGGCCTTATACGAAAACCGATTTTAAAGGAACAAACTCCAAAAAATGAATTCAGATGCCACTACCTTTCTGTATACACATATATTTTATTCTTTGATATAAAATTATGTTTGATCGTACCGCATCGGGATATATCCTTGTAACGCAGGTCGCACTGCCAATCGCAGAATTACTGATAACCGTAAAAACACTGTACCCTTCGTTTCAGTAAACAATATAAGGTACTTGAGTATTCCCTTTTAAATAAAATGAGCTCAGTGCAATATGAGATCATTCTTTTGAAATTAAAAAAAAAATACAGTTAGCCTCACTGGAGCCTTTTAGTCGTGTGTATAACGCTATAGAAGACGAATACTGTACTGGATACACTTACCACGTTCGTAGTTGTATATATTTTTGTATTCTTTACTTTGCTTAATATACTGTTACGACCTAGATGCCGACAAAAACAAATTCACACTTGCATACTTGTAAAAACACATTTTATTACCTTTTGGCATTTGGACTTCTTTTGTTTACTTTGTGTTTGACAAAGTTTGTGATTTGTGTGAAAGTTGTGATTACAAAACAGCCCATTGTGTATTGTAATCTTTTATGGCAGTCATTAGCCAAGTCTGTCGGATTTAAAGTACAAACTGATTCTAGGAAATTCGGTCCACGCGGCCGGGCAGATATATTACATTTTTGCAGTATAAAGCAATGTCCCGATTGAGGGCCGCGGGAGTCGAGCAATAACCACGAGCGAAACAAGACTTTGTGTACATTCGGTAATCTATTTAGTGACGGACTTTGCGCGTGTTATTGAATTACGCCCTTCTGCACTACGTTTGGACTTGTTGTTTTCGATTATATTTGTACCTGTGTTATACGTGTTTATATAGTTCTATTAAACTCTATAATAATTCCAACGGCATTTTAATTCGAGTCCTGCAACTAGTAACAATACCATGATCCTGGTTAACACGCGTCCGGGTTCCCAACTCAATTATTAGCTTATACATGTCTACTAAAAACTTTCGCAATAAAACTAGTAATTTATGTAATTTTCTGATAAACAAAGACAGACCAAGTTCAAGGTCAATATTATGGCATTTGGCTTTTGACTTTTGACAAGTGCTACTTTAAGAAAAACATAGCAACCACATCTTTTGATCTATGGTGTGTTTATTATTCATAAATAATCATCATTTATAATTATAAAATAAATTAAATATAAGTACCCACTTTAAATTCCTTATTTATTTATTTAAAATTAATTTGTCAAATACTGAATGTTCTACTTTCGTTATCGTTAATCAATGCCTATATAGCTGTGTTAGCCAGGACGTAAGGATACGACTAACCAATGAGAGCTGTGTACAAAACTCGCTCCCATTGGGTGGAATTCAAAATGTTTTACATGACAAGACATGGGTTTTTGAATTCTGTTACGAAAGACTCTGTACGACTAAACGACATTTACTAGAGATAAAATAAAAGCCAGTTTTAAGATTGAAGTCATATTTACTCAAGAGCCTTACACTCAGCTGAGATGAAAATGTTGAGATGGATGTGTAGTGTCACAAGAATGGATAAGGTGAGAAATGAGTACATAAGGGGATCTTTGAAAGTTGCACCCGTGAATGAAAAATTGAGATGAAGAACATTAAGTTGGTATGGGCATATAATGAGGAGGGATGAAAGTCACGTGACAAAAAGAAGGGTACAAATGTAAAGGTAGACCAAAAAAAAGATGGATGGATTGTGTGAAGGATGATATGTGGTATGACAGAAGATGTATGACAGAGCAGAGGAGTGTGGAAGGAAAAGACATATAGTGCCGACCCCAAATAATTGGGATATGGTGAAAGAAAAGAGAGAGCCTTACATCAAGTCCAGTATCTCAATCTCTTGAATACTAAGAAACCATAATAGTCATTAAAACCAGAAGTCGTAATACACTCCTGAGATATAGATGGCACCACCATACCGTTGTTAGTTTTTATAGAAAATCTCAAAACTTACAATGAACGTCAAATTAAAAATTATACAACACTATTTTTTTAGCTGGAGGACGGTAACCGCCTTCCATCAGAGGCGGTTAACGTCGCCTGTGGACGTTTGCAACACCAGAGATGTCAGCAACGCGTTGCCGGCTTCGGAGAAATATGACACCCTTTTTAAAAAAACTATATTGCAGCGCTATGGGCAACCACCGGTGCAATGGCAACTGCACCTTTATCTTTATATATATAATTCTTCTGTACGTGTGTTGACAGTGAACTCCTCCTAAACGGCTGGACCGATTTTGATGATATTTGCTTTGTGTGTTTGAATGGGTCCCCGGGTGGTTTGGATTCACAATTGGAACCGATAGGTGGCGCTGAGATCGGGTTCTAGAATCCTCCTAATCACCTGGAGCGATTTTTGCGATTTTGTTTTTGTGTGTTTAAGTGGCTTACCGGATGGTTTAGATTGTTGGCATTTAGAACCGGTAGGTGGCGCTGAGATCGGGTTCTAGAATCCTCCTAATCACCTGGAGCGATTTTGGTGATTTTGTTTTTGTGTCATGAAACAAAGTCTTTTAGGAATTCAGAAAATATGGCGGTACGAAGTTCGCCGGGTCAGCTAGTAAATAAATAAAAATATATGGGTCTGCATTTCACACGCAGTAGAAATGACACTTCGGAGAATGTACTCACTGTATCGTCTTCTAGTTCATCGTCATTATTTCGCTTCTCTGGAATAATATATAATTTGTTATGCGTCATTATTTCCCACAATTACGCACTATTATCACATTTGCATGCAACCCATTATTAATAACGTAATAATAATAATAGCCGGTAATGTAAACAATGTGACCTGTAGTTTATCGAACTTGTACTACGTGACAATTATAAAGATATTTTTGTATACACATAGATTACGCTGTAATAATCTTTTCTTCAATACATTGTTTATGATAGATTGTTCTATAAGGATGTGGACACTACACTATAATCTACCTATACAAATAAATAAAATTAAGCGTCTGTTTGTTATCTATCTATATCTATATATCTATACATATAATAAAATTGTAGAGGTCAAATTTCTGTACAATGAAAAAAACATGCTAAAAATCGAGTCAGGGGGAAGTGAAATAGAACTAATTTAGATTTTTTCAAATTTTTAGAGTCTCTGTTTGTACCAGCTAATCTCCGAAACGAATAGACAGATTTAAATGAAATTTTGTATAGTGGTAGCTTATATCCCTGGTTAACATATAGGATACTTTTGATCCCGAAAAATTAAAGAGTTCTCGTGGGATAGTTAAAAAATCTTTAATTACTTAAACAGCTTGTTATACAACTTATGCACCTAATTAAGTATTGGTATTGCCGGTATCATCATCACACAGCTATATATCATCACGCTAAGACCAATAGGAGCGGAGCACCAATGAAGAATGTTTTAAAATCGGGAGGGTTTTTTTAACTTATTTTTTTTTTAACTATTCCACGCGGGCGAAGTCGCGGGCAGAAGCTAGTGTAAAAATAAAAATGTTAAAAAAACAGGGGGATAATTCGGACCCGAAGATTCCGAAAATGCAAGTTTTAGAATTTTTGTCTGTCTATTTGTCTATCTGGATGTTCCGGTTAATCTCTGAAACGACTAGACCGATTTTGACGTTACTTTCACTGGCAGATGATGTTATAAGGAGCAGGTTAGGCTACTTTTTATAGGGTTCAGCGAAAAAAATTTGTAAGAGAGCAGCAGCGCATTTGTAGCACCTTTGGTGTTGCAAATGTCCATAGGCGATGGTAACCGCTTTACATCGAGTGGGCCGTCTGCCTGTCTGTTGAACTCATGAAAGATTTTTTTTTTTAATCTTGCCGTTGCGAAGCTATTCAAAGTACGATTCCATTCCGATAGTGTCAAACAATTCGTATTCTACTAATTCCACGATGTTGGACGCCGCTTCTGGGTTCGAATTGTCTTTATACCGATAGTCGCTCTAGAAACTTCCAAACGCGCGTCTGTTCTCAATGTTTAGATTTTTTTTCTGACAGCCTAGGATCTGTGTAACAGACCACAGCTATAGGCCACTGTCTGTGTACGCAGTACCCACACCGATATCAAGTATTCGATACCGCATTTACCAAGTATACCAATGCCGCACCGCTGCTGCACCGTCAAATCAAAAAGCGGCCTTGTGTAAAAACAAAATATGTTTTCCAACGAAATTGTAAACATCATTGGAAATAAACTACAATCGAAAGCTTACTTTATTATCTCTTGAATAGTTGCGGTTAGACTGAGTCATTGACTCTTTGCGGTTAAATTGTACTGTTTGTCTGTCGAATAATTATGGTATTTTATAATTACAAATCTATAAACTCCATTTTGACCGACTAATTCATGTTTAGTTCAAATTCAAAAGTTTTTATTCAAAATAAGTTCCACTGGAGGGCGCTTTTTGAAGGTCATACATATAAGTTAAAATTTAATTTTACTTCCTATTCTATGTATACCGCTTCGCAACGTGTTATTGCTGTTAAGGAGAAGAAGCGGCAAGAAACTCCCCAGCAACACGTCTAGCTAAAAATTGTTTATTTTTTGTGCTGTGATAATATGCTGGAGAAAAAACTGTAGAAGTAAATCTGATTCTTCATATTAGGTTGGGGAAAAAGTTTATTCGCATTTTATATAAAAATTCAAAAGGTTTTTCTATAAAGTTTATTTACATTTGACTAAAGTATGTAGGTGCCATTTTGTTGGATAACTTTTTGCCATCTTGTAGGTAGGGACGTGATCCCATTGCTATAAAAATTTTGGGGCTTCTGATCAAAAAACTGCAACAAGTGGTTTTGGCAGTCCTCTCGTAATATTAACTTGACACTGCCTAAGGAATTCTGCAGAGACCGAAACAGGTGAAAATCTGAAGGTGCAAGGTCAGGACTATACGGCGGATGCATTAACACCTCCCAGCCAAACTCTCGTAATTTTTGCTGACTGGCTAAAGATGTGTGAGGTCTAGCGTTATCATGGTGAAAAACCACACCCCTTCTGTTGATTAATTCCGGCCGCTTTCTCTCAACTTTTTGTTTTAATCTCATTAGTTGTTCGCAGTACAGTTCAGAATCGATGGTCCTGCCTGGCGGTAACAGCTCATAATGAATAATGCCCTTCCAATCCCACCATACACACAGCATCACCTTGTTGCGAGTTAACCCGGGCTTCGCCACAGTCTGCGAAGCCTTTGACCGGCCTTTGACCACGATCTTTTTCGCACGTTCTTGTCGTACGTGATCTACTTTTCATCACCAGTTATCAGCTTCTTTAAAAATGGTTCGGTTTCATTACGTCGTAATAAGGAATCATAAATGAGTATACGGTTCACTAGGTTTCTTTCAGTGAGCTCATGAGGCACCCAAATATCGAGCTTTATTGTGTACCCAGATTTTTTCAAATGCGTCAAAACCGTTTTGTGGTTAATTCCCAGTTCTCTAGCTACATCGTAACTACTAATATGCCGATCTTGCTCCACTTTTTTAAAAACGGCATCATTTTTGTCCGTAACAGGGCGACCAAAGCGACGTGCATCTTTGATGTCAAAACTTCCGGATTGAAAACGCTTAAAACAAATTTGCGCTACTTTCACACATACTGCATTAGGTCCATAAACACCACAAATTTTTTTCGCGGCCTGTGTTGCATTTTTACCTTTTTTGTAGTAAAATTTTAAAATGTATCGAAGATCTTCATTAGATTTACTCATTTTAACAAGGAGAAAAACAAATGAAAATCACACATTTCCTGAATTTGAATTTGGAATTGTCTTCTTTAAAATTAGAACTTTTTAATGATACCAAAACCAGCCAGATACAAATGCTATAGCCAAAGAGATCTTATTACAAGTTCATACATACTATATGCGAAAAGACTTTTTCCCCAACCTATTATATTCATTCTTCATGTTCTGAAGTCGTGGTAGCGTAATGGCTAGCGCACGCGTCCCGTTTAGGACGCGCGCGTTTGTTTGAAAATATTATGATAAAATCATGACTGTCTAAGTAAGAGATATGGAAACTTATTTATAAATTAAATATGTGTTGGTAACGTATTAGGACATTACAAATTGATCCGTCATCAAGCTGTCAAAGGTGCAATAAATGCTTGGAAAGGGTAAAATCATAATGTATCCACTTTTATTCGTACTAATTCGATTATTTAATAGAGAGGTTTTGTAACGCACTGCGGGGCGATGTATGGTATTTTTAACTAATTTAAAAAAATGGAGGAGCTTTCAATTTGTTCAAACCTTCCTTCGAACCTCCTTTCAATAGTTTTAGTATTAATTTGTATTTGATTTAATAAATTCAATACTTTAAATTTGTTCATATTTGTTTTGATTTTTGTATTGGTATACAATAAAAAGTTATTGATTACGATTGATTGATCGATATATTTTTTTAGGGATGGGCCGAATGTGGTTTGAACCGAATACGAATTTCGGCCGAACATTCGGTTAAAACAAAAGATTCGGCCGAACTTCGGATTGATTTCGCCGCGTTTTCTCAAGAGCAACACCTCGTGACCTGTTGACGTCGAGACTTGGTAACGCCGTAAATTTTAAGTATGAATAGGTGGATAAAAAATTAGATTTTTAGACATTTGATTGAAAAAATCACCATTTCATAATTTTAAATTCATAATGTTTAATTCGTAAAAAGTGATTTCAATCAAAATTAAAGTTGTAATTGCTGATGTCCCTTAGACGTGTCTTTTTAAATTCAAGTTACGCATTATAACTGAGCAGTTGCACTACTTACTGATGTTTCTTAGAAGAATAATAAGTTTATTTTATTTTTGTTTTAATTTGATGTCTATTTAATTAGGCAAAGACTTAATCAAGAACTAATTTTATTTATTTTTTATCACATTGCACGTAAAATTTTACATGTTCCTAACTAAAATAAATGACCATGAGTATATAGATGCCAATTTTTATACAACGGTTATGATAGATATGATTTCTATTAACTTCAGTGAAAATGATGGATGTACAAACTTTTTGTATATGTTAAATTTGAATTTAATATCGGAATGCGTGGTGGCACAAAGTTGTTTCTGCCACCATTGACTTTTCACTTGAAAATATATCTTGTAACAACGAAAACCTTTCGTATTCATTAATCACGTCTTCTTAGCCCCCAACAGAAAATAGTGCAAGTAAATATTTTCCTTTTTTCTTGCACCGCATGTTCGGCGTTTAAACCGAATTTCGTCTGAATGCCGAAGTTCGGCTCAAGCTGCCGAAATTCGGTCAAACCGAATGTAAAACCAATTTCGGCTCATCCCTAATTTTTATGTGTATGTTCAGTATTAACTTTCTTGGATTTGAACCGATTTTGATGATTGTTATGGCATTGGATTCAGTATAGATCTAAGATAGTTTTATATCAGTTTAATTGTTATATGATATCATATATGTAACTAAAACGTATAATATAAAAAATTCTAGCAAAAAAAATTTACTTTATATTTTAGTTACTCTTGAAGCTTGATTTCATTTCTATGATTTTTTTAAAATTTATCTGAGATTTAAGTATAACAAACAATACCTGAAACAAATTAACAATGTACGAAATAGCTGAAATTGCACCGATACTACAACAAAACTTAGTGCAAGTGTGTGTTCGTGCAATTATACTCGCAATTAGACACCGAGTGTCGCAACTGTCTCCAGACACCGCTGCTGTGAAATAACTCGACATTTCAAGTGTCACGTGGATTGCATAGGGTATTCATATTTGTGGTAAGTTAGGGGAATTACAGTATAGGTACTTATTCTGCACTCCATTAATTCTTCGAACAGTAATTGTATAACATACTTTGGTACTTATAAAAATAAGACCCTGAGGTACATAAATATGAAGAAATATTTTTTACAAACGAATAGACGAATGAAATCGAGGGAATCGAATCCAATAACGAGTTTGAAAAAACTAAAAATTGTGGCACGTGTGTCATAAACAGCAGAATTGGTAATGAAACAAAGATAAATATCAATTGGAAAGTTGCAACAATCTTTGACGTTGCTAATATGAAAATGCCTCGCATTTGCACCTGGCGTCACATGTGTGTGGTGACAATTAGAACTACATCTTTCAAGGAGGTTCGATTACTTAGTTTATTTATTCTCGTAATGTGAAACTCGTTGGTGGAATTCTTATTATTTTTTTCACCTCAGTGCCTATTTTACCGCACCTTCCGTTGTATTGTGCGTAATTTTCAATTTTCGATCAATGTATACGTATTCATAACGTATAGGCTTCGTAAATGCATTATTAGAGCAAATATATTGTAATAGTAAATTGTAACACAAGAGGTGATATTGGCCTATTTAGGCATGAGATGGTTGGACGACCATAGCTAGGGCGCCAATAGTTCGAGTGCCTAAATATGCCTTTCACCCGAGGTTAACACTCTGGTTTTCATTTCGAATATGAGGAAACTAAATAAAAACTGTTTGGTTAAACAAACAACTACTTTTCTAATAAAATTAGCCGTAAAATCCATATCTAAATCTGTTGAAATAATTTAATACGTCACATATGAAACGTCAAGTAAATTTATTTTTTTGTGGCATTCCACCAGCCAGTCTTTTTTGTCACTGATGATAGTAAATACTCGTATTTAGGTCAAATTTATGTAAATTAAATAATAATTTTGTGAAAAGTAATTTATAACTATAAAATGATGTTACAAAATTGTTGATATTTTTTAAATTACAATTTATAGCGCGTTTTAACAGTGGCTGTAAAAAAAGTTGGGACATGAGTTGCATGTATTATCTATGTTTCACATAGATTTTAAATTTTTTGAGGAGTTTTTGGCGGGAACTGAAAAGAGATGTCGTGCTGTTCAGTTTTATTTTCTAGAAATGTGTAAAATTATTCTAAAATGAACAATAGTTGTAGGATATTTATAGTTTTTGAGTAGTAATTATGTGTTTTGTGAGAAATGTGAACTGTATAGTCAAATGTGGCATTTTGAGTTGTCACAAGAACTCCGTTGAATGGCACCAGCTGATAACCTACAGTTCAGCTGTGCTACACATAGGTTTAAGAAAATGAAGAAACTAGATTAAAATCTAAGATCTGGCTTAAAGGCCTAGCTGCCAAGCCATAAACCTAAATAAATAAATAATAATTAAAATTTTTGTCAGCAAGGAGAATCGTTTCCCAGAAACGAAAAGTGCTGTTTTCATTCCTGTGATAAGGCAACTCCAAGCGTAATTTCAGAATATGAGAAATAAAAATATTTTTTAGGTAGCCATGTTCTGGCAGCTATATTGCATATGTTTATAACGTGTAAATAGTTGCATTTTATTACTATATCTAGTATAATTATTTATATAGTATAGTTATATATTTATTATTAAAATGTAAGTAATCGTACAATAATTATGTACACCACCATCGCCACTCTTAATCAGGAATATTCCTGCCACGGGTTGTCTGGAAGAGATCGCTTTTTAGCGACAAGACCTCCTTTTGTACACAATTAGAATAATACAGTGTACAATAAAGTATTGTCCATCCATCCATCTATCCATTCATCTGGGAACTTGTGTGCTAGCTTCATATGAATTGTTTTCCTGAGAATAAAATATTAGTACAACACACACACACATATGATTTAGCAATCAATTACATTATTGAATGATGTTTAAATTTTGTAATTGCGAAGCTGCCAAACTGTCAGACGACCCAGATCATGGAAAGTGGTTACCGTCGCCTACAGACGTTTGCAACGCAACGATAGAGAAGATAGCATAATAATAATAATAACACAGCACCGCCCTGGTGAGTCTCTCAGACATGTAACTTCCGGTTGTCCTCGTCTTGCTAACAGCGAGTACTTGCACAGGCACAACCTAGTAGCCAGGATCATCCACCAGCAACTTGCTCTTAAATACGGACTTATCTCGTCGGAGGAACCTTATTACCAATACAAGCCCGAGCCAGTTCTTGACAATGGTCAATATCTGCTCTACTGGGACCGATCAATAATTATCACAGACAGGACTATTATCGCCAATAAGCCTGATATTGTGATAGTTGATCGGCCAGTGAGACGTGCTCTAATTGTAGATGTCATGATTCCCCACGATGGTAACCTCGTGAAAGCCGAGAAAGAAAAGCAAATAAAATATATTCATCTCACTCACTAGGTTACTGCCATGTGGAACTTGGATTCTACAATTATAGTACCAATAGTGGTGTCAGTGAATGGACTAATAGCGAAGAGCTTTGACCGACACCTTGAAAGGCTCTCGCTTGGTATCTGGATGAAGGGTCGGATGCAAAAGGCAGCCCTGCTAGATACGGCCCCTATCGTGAGGAGGTTCTTGTCGCTGGAGCCTTAACCACCGGTAGCCTGGACCCTAGGCCCTGCTGCCGGCGGACATCGATATTTTACATTTTTTTTTAATTTATATTTTTTTAATAGTTTTTTTTTTAAAGAAAAATGTAAAAGAATTTGAGGCTAAATAAATTTGTGAAATAATAATAACAATAAGCGCCCACTTCTCCCTTCTTCACACCCCTTATCCACTCACACCCATGTTGCCTCTGTCTTCTATGGCATTTTTTGAGGCCCATGCAGGGAGTGGCGAGTCACCATGTGCCCATTTCTGCAGGGTCCCCGAACATTGCGACGGGCAGAAGCCATAGTCCCCATATTCCCAACCCCTAGTACGACTAGCAGTTCACCCCAATAGCCCGGTACTTTTTATTCTCATTTTCCACAATAGTCCTACACTGGCCGGGGCTTGTCCTTGGGTACATTATATATGGTGTAGACAGGGATAATCGCCGGTCAGTGTCACGCCACATTTACATTAAAGTTATCAAGGGGCTTCTACGTGTTGACCTTCCCATGGCCCCACGCAAGCCCTCCAAAAGTCTTCAAAGACAATATAATAACAATAATACATCCCCTTTATTCTAATAGAGGAGATGGGATAGGAGAAAAGTCAAATGGTTATCGGATGTGTCACTCATCATAGGAAACACGACTAGCTCAACGCTAAGTTTTTCACGTCGATATTCTGTGAGAGCGTTGTTGGTTATTGATCGAGGTGACCCGAAGCGCTATAATCAAGATAATAATTCCAGCATGTGTCTACCACGTCTGCGTTATCTTAGCCAACTTAACTAACATTTAAAGTTAGATATTAAAGTAGAAATATTTAAAATTAACTGTCTAAATACACAATTTAACTTAGATTCTATTCAAAATTTATCTCGTAAAAACTTAAATAATATCAGCCCATAAATGTCCCACTGCTGGGCTCGGGCCTCCCATTATAGAGGGAACGGACAGTATACCCGCCACGCTTGTCCAAGGCGGCTTGGCAGGTTTGACATATCGGTTATCTCGATGTGCAGGTTGCATCACGATGTTTTCCTTCACCGTTGTTAGCATGTGGTAATTGTAACAATATGCACATTCGATCAGAAAACTAAGCGGTACATGCGTTCCGGCCAGGATCGAACCCGCGCCCTTTGAGTTTGGGACGCGTGCGCTAGCCATTACGCTACCACGACACGACATCTTCACGTAAAAAACTTTTTTAAGCAAATTGAATTAAAAAAGTATAATTCATAAAATATAAATGTAAATACCTATATACATGTTTAGATGTCGAAAGAACCAATTGCATTTTCAAATAAATATGTATACTAATCATGAAAACAAGGAATATAACATATGGGTTTCCCATATAGTTTGACATGCAAGAAAGATAACGTACATTCTTGAAATTCCCAGAAACTGACAATGCTTGTGTGAAAGATGACTAACTAATATTGAAAGTTATTTACATAGCTTAAATATATTGTAAGCAGTAGTTGCATGGCATTGTCTAAAAAAGCTATCTTGTGAGGTGTGACATGGGAAAACCTAGTTTAAACCAATTTGCTTTTACAGTAGTTCTAAGATCTACTATTATAGTAAATATTATTATACCTCTAATATGTGCCTCTTGTTTAACGAGGTTACAACACAGGTTACATTGCAATAAATTTTTATGTTAGTGCTATTTGCCCCGGAAGATTCACTTCATTTTATAATGAAAACTATCCCATCTCCCGGATGAAAAGTATCTATGCCCATTTTCGGTATTAAAACTACATATCTATGGTCATTTTGCTGATTTTGTTGTACCAAAATCAGCAAAATGACCAAATCGACCAAATTAACCAAAATGACGAAAATGGCAAATCACAAGAAAACCTATCCTAGTTCTGGGATAACGTGTACAAAAATCTATCCCAAAACTTATCCCATTATCCGGGATGAAATGTATCCCGTGTCCACCTCGGTATTAAAATTACATATATACCTAATTCCAGCCAAATCGGTCCAGAAGTTTTTCCGTAAAAGCATAACAAACAGAGAGACAAATACATTTGTATCCCGGTAACTATCCCGTTTTCTGGATAAATCCCATGTTCATCCTCGGCATCGAAAATATATAAACGGAACAAACAGACAGATAGAAAGACAGAGTTACTTTCGCATTTATAATATTAATAGGGCTTTATGACTTTATCAGGATTTGCTAATTTAAATAAAAACACTATAATGGCGGAGCTCCAATTTATTAGATGAAAAGAAAAGTTTTTACAGCACACAAGCAGTGTTAAATATAACGTTTACATACATACAACTACGGTACATACAGACAGAGAACGGTTTAATATTTGAGTATTCCTTAGTACATGATAGTACAAATTTATTTTCGAAATGGTAAAAAACATGTTAATCTATAATATTATAAAATTCTAAACATACCGTGTCTGCATATTGAAGCTATTAAAAAAATAACTCGAATAGACTATATAAAAGATGTCTGTTCGTTAAGGATTTACGTAAAAACTACTGGGCTGATTTCGATGCGATTTTCGTTGATCGACAGCAAATTTTATGTAATAATATGTGTGATTTTTTTATCCCGGGAATCCTGCGGGAATTTACCAGGGAGCGGTTCGAAGTTTTTCGGATGTATAAAAATTATTTCATTCCGCAACAGTTTCCAGTAAAGCTTACATTATTTTGTCAAATAACATAATAATAGGCAAACAAACACACATATTGTATATCCCCAAATTAAGCAAGTTACGCTTATGTTATGGGTAATATACCACGTACCACTCTGGGGCCGATCCCAGACACCCAGACCATAGTAAATAGCGGAGAAAATACGTTTCCGAAATTTACTATACCAGGAATCGAACCCGGAGCCTCTGCGTTGCAGCGAGGTAGGCCGGCAATGGCTTAGCCCGCTCAACCACAGAGGCCGTCGCAATGCTGTGATACTTTGTGTTCCGGGATTCCCGCGAAATATCAAGTCAAGCGTGGACGAAGTACGGGCATATCCTAGTCATATATATAAATCCAGATATTATGAGTGCCAATGTGAGTTTGTTTGTTATGCTTTCATGCTTTGATTGCTCGACTAATCATCATGAAATTTTACAAATACGTTGTCAGGGGTATAGAAAAGAATATAGAATATACCATATCATCCAGAAAAACGTACTATCCCGAGGGATAGAAAAAACTATAGTTTATTGACAAAACCTATAATTAACGCAAGTGAAACCAAAGTCAGAAGCTAGTGACATTAATTATATTAAAGTAAGTATGATTGCTGTTTTGTATGTTGTTCAAGGCCTAAATTTTAACTGACTTTAAAGCAGTCTGAAATAGATTTCAAGTGCGGTCGGCGGTCTTGTGAGTTATGGCGTTTTTTTTCAAACAATCTTCATTAGGAGTACAAGAAGGAAAGAAAAAAAAAAAGTAAATCCTATCAACTTTTTTGAAATTAAAAGCCTGATACGATATTACTCTTAGATTGATACTAACCTTAATAAAGTTACGCTTTAACAGTTTTAAGCGCTATTTTTAATTTGATTTTATTCCGAAGTTCCAGCCATCAAAACTATTAGGACCCAAACCCAGAAAAACCAACTGCCAGGCCTCAAGACACTGTGAACTCTTTTTGCGTCACCGGAACACAAGTCAACGCAATTGAAAATTTATTTTTATTTTAACTCCCACCCATTTTAATAGTATTGTTACGAGCTACAGGACTCGAATTAAAAATGCCGTTGGAACTACTATAGAATTTATTAGAACTGTACAAACACGTATAAAAACAAATACAAATAAAACTGGATGCAACCAGTTCACACTGCACGATTCAATACAATTCGACCACGCAAAGTCCATCGTTTATATCGCTAATCGAGAGTACTAGAAAACGTCTTACTCGCTTCGTAGTCGTCGCTTGACTGCCCGCCCCTCCATTCGGGCATCGTCTTATACTAACTACACAGTTTAAAGAAATTGGCCGCGCACACTAAATTTCTAAAAAATACTAATTTGGACACCTGCGAACGGCTAACAACGTCGAAAACAATAACAATAAGGATTAGTTCGACGCTAATGATGGTTATAAAACTAGTAAAAAGACAATAGCATGTTTTTCTTAATTGCAAATTCAAAACACAAAGAATGCCTTAATCCGGGAGGACAATGGACTGCGCAGCTGTGCGCTTATCTTTGACGGCATGTAACAGTATATAAAATTATTAGGATAAGGCATGTTGTTGAAGATTTTTCTGCGCCGCTTCTTCTCTTCAAGCCACAACATGTTGCGAAGTGGTGGTAAATTAGATTAGGCTCATATAGAGTAAGTAAACAATAAACATAAACAAAAAATAAAACTAAATAATTAAAATGAACAAGTTGGCGGTAGGCTAAATACCACGCTTAAAACCGTTAAAACTTAGATTTATCATGTGTACTATTCTCAAAAATTTAAGAAAATATTAAAATACTATCCCCTTATTTATAATAGTTATACGAGGGTTATAAGTTCGTTAAAAAAGATTAAAACATGTGTAATTTATAAACCTATTATTTTTATTCCCTTTTTGTTTTTAATATAGGTTAGTTTGTAATTTGACTCATTTTTAAAGGGCCTATAAATCTCGTATAACTATTAGGTAGTAAGTACCTAGTAGAGGAAGACATACACCTTTAGAATATGATTTGTTAAGGATCGTAATCCTGCGTCAAACCCTCCAATGTGAGAAATGTCTAGACGCTGTAAAATTTTCTCTTAACAATGAATGCCAAGGTGATTACTTACTGTATTATTTGTACTGTGTTATTTGTATGACCTTCATGTCATAGCCTTGTGCAGAATACAGTTGAAAATGGGATTTTCCATAAAAATGTAAAAAGGAGGTAAATTTTAAATGACATACTTACGTAACAGAACTGCGTTTTAACGGTTTTAAGCGCGGTAATTTATTTGTTTTTTTTATTATTCCAACGTTTCGGCCACTTTTCAGTATTACCGTCACAGGGGGCCGCTGCTACGGGGGTAACAGCGGACTTAAGATTGATGAAGTGGGTCACTCTGCCACCGGGGTGGCCCAGTATTGCCGAGCGTGGGGGCGTCACGGTGTAGTAACTCTGTTCTAAATCCCGTGACGCCCTGTAAAAGCGCGGATACAGGGTCGCAGGTTGACGTTTAGTGGGTAGTTTGGCGATCGGTTTCTCGCGACTGTTTTTGATTGAAGCTAGCATGGAGAACCGGTCGCTGAGAATCCCATACACCCTCGATGCATGCTTCTGCGCTGCATTTGGCCCTTCCCCCGAAGAGCCCGAGGACTGTGTCCAAAGACATTCCCCATGCGTTATCAAAAAAAAAAAAGACCAGAGGTGGTCGTCATCCAGACAGGCAAATGCTCTATCATCTAGCTACGGGCTTTTTCTTTCTTGTCGCTTTTAGCGACAGCTATTAGTAATTAGTATTCTTTCTCTGTTCCTAATAAAGATTTTTTTTCTTATTAGTTTTCTTTCTTTTCTTTTTTCTTTCTTTCTCTTACTTATTATTATAAAATTAGCAAGTCAAACTGGCGGTAGGCCGGTCACGTCTGCCGATGGACTGACGAGCAGCACAAGGTCGCCGGCAGGCGCTGGATGAGGAAATCAGAGGACAGGGATGAGTGGCGCCGTCTTGGGGAGGCCTACGTCCAGCAGTAGACTGCGAATGGCTGACGATGAATAAAGAATTTCATCCTAAAAGGGAGAGAGATAACACTTTATTGCACACCAAAATATACAATTACAAAAACAAACCATATTTACAGTATTTTCTAAGCAGTACACTAGGCAGCCTTATCGCTCAAAGCGATCTCTACCAGCAAATCGAAATTCAAGAAATTTGTTAGATAATATATTGTTACGAGTTACGGGACTAGAATTAAAATGGCGTTGGAATTATTATAGAGTTTATTAGAACTATACAAACACGTATAACACAGGTACAAATATAACCGAACACAACAAATCCAAACGTAATGCAGAAGGTTGTAAATCAATAAAACGCGCGAAGTCCGTCACTATTAGAATCCCGATTGTAGTACACATGTCTCGCTTTGATCGTGGTTCTCGCTCGACTGCCCCCTCTCCCCATCAGGCCATCGTTTTATTCTACACAAATGCAAATGCGCCCGTCCGGCAACGTGGACCGAATTTCCTAGAATCAGCTTGTACCTAATCCGTAACACGTGGCTAATGATACCTGTATGCGGCCATAAACGAGTACAATAGACTGTTCTCCACAATAACTAGAAACGTATGCCAATAAATAAGTAAATAAAAGAAGACTATCATAAAAGAATTACAATTAGTTCAAATGCCGACACGTAATAAAATATGTTTTTACAAATCTGTACGTCGAGTTTGTCTTTGTCGGCGCCCAGGTTGTAACAATATAAAAAAATAAAAGCTAATAATCTAGAGTTGTGTTCCGGCATTAGTGGCCAGGTTCCACTCTCGCTTTAGAGAGCAGCAGCAAATGTTCGTAGGCGACGGCGACCGCTGGTGGCCTCTGTTTGTCTGTTGAACTCATGCAATAAAAAACAATATTCTGGCGATGTAGGTGGTGCAAGAAACCGGCAATAGATACATAAATACTCAAACTAATTTAAGAATTAAATATGTTAATACGTACATAAAATATATACATAGTCATATGACTATGTATATATATATATATATACACATGTACAGGTAAACTAGCTTTGAGACGTTTTTTCGTTTGTAGTAGTGTACTGTCAGCACATAAATAAATAAACTAATACTTTTTATATATCTTTATAAGCAGGTACTTAATATGAAAGTAATAATATTAAACGATATTAAAATAATATATATTTATATTAAACATAATTTTAATTAATAAATTTCGAGGAAATTTAAATTTCAAGTTTAGAAGTCCTGTAAATATATAAATACGCAAACGCAAAACGTCTCGAAGCTAATTTTCTTGTACAATAATATATTTCAAAATACATAAGTTATTATAATAGGGAGACAAACACACCCACTGTATATCCCCAAGTTATGCAAGTTAAGCTTGTGCTATGGGTAATTAATATAAAGAGGGCCGCTCTGTGGCGGATTCCAGACACGCAGACCATAGTAAACAACTTAAAGTTTTTTACATAATATAATTTGTCAAGTATCAAACCCGGAGCCTCTGCGTTGTTGTGAGGTCGGCCGGCAAAGGCTTAGCCCGCTCAATCGCAGAGGTCGTGATTAAATAACAATAAACAACAAATTGAAATGGTTATGCTGGAAGTAAAGAGCTATTCACATCTCACATATAATATTAGAATTATTATCTTACTGATTTATTTGATATATTCAAGACGGAAGTTGTAACAAGCTAACTCGACCAACTTATAAACCAGTTCAAAGCCACCGAATTCATCATTTTAAAGTTATAAACATTCGCTACTTCAAGTTAAAAATGCACTAAACATAACAACTCGTGTGTAATAACTCACTGTATTACATTAAAATCTCTTTATTAGTAATGAAAAATGAAAAAAGACCGTGTTTTGAGATCTTCAAACGATGCCGTCGAGTGCGAAAATGTTTTTTGGGAAATACCTCATGTTTATTATGTCATATTTTATTCTGCTTGCCATTTATGGACTTTATCTGATGCGGTCTGGTCACGCCTGCGATGGTCTTGAAGCCTTGATGTTTAGTTCCTTAAAATAATACACATAGATAGATAGATAGAAAACGCTGTATTGTTCACCAAATACACATTAAATAAATAATTTACCTTAGTCACATTAAACTGTAAAGGCAGGAACAATGGGCGGCCTTATCGCTTCAGAGCGATCTCTTCCAGACAACCTGATCTATGGAATTTAAAAACGGAGTTGCAAGTGTATGACGGTGGTGTACAAATTAAATACATATATAAAATATAATGAATATACTTAAAATAAATAAAAAACAGACAATAAACTATAACACATATTAATGTCTACAATTTTATTTATTTGTATATATTTTTTTGTAGAATTGTATATACTAGTGGTGGCCCGTGCTAGAAATTCGACCACAATAATTAATGTCAAAGATTACCTACTTCTATAATCACAGATTTCGCCAAGGCAACAATAAACAAAAGAGTATATATGCGTGTGTGTGTCAAATACATGGTAGTGTGTATAATGTTTCTTTTATTGATTTAATGTATTTTTGATGCATAATTTAAAGAAAAATATTAGCATTCGTCGCTTCTTCTCTATATAAACTACAAGTGTGCGAAATTTCGTACTCCTTCGTCCGCGCAATTTTCGTAAAAAGGGGTACAAAGTTTTTTCTTCAGGTACTAATATATAGAAGGTTTATTATCTATCCCATTCTAAAAGCTGGCAACGTATTGGCTTCACCGGTTGTTGTAAGCGTCTATATGTGACGGTAATCACTTTTCATCAGCTGGGCCATCTGCCTTTTTACCAGGTTCTCAAGAATAAAATAAATAGACAATTCATTTGTCTTTCAATTTTAATACAAATAAGGCTAGGGCTGGTATACATAGATACTTAACCGATGATTAAAATAAAATAATCGCTAAAACTATATGGCTAAACAGCGATGCACACCAGCCTTTTTTTGATGACGCAGGCGGGATGTTTTTTCTTGGGACACTATCCTCGGGCCTAAGGGGAAGAGTCACCGAGAGACGTGAGGGAGTTTTGATCAGGCGTATTCCCCTATGGCCTCCAAGGGCAGGACAGGGGGGTAGTTGGCCGTCAAACTACCCACTAAACCTAAACTGCGCCCCTAGCTCACACACTTTTACGGGGCGCCACATGAACTAGACCAATAGGTACTGCATCTGTGACGCCCTAACACCTATCGAGGAACCCAAGGTGTCCTGAAAGGGGGCACAAATAATACACTATATATTAAAACAGATGAGCCTCTCTGGAATAAAATATCAACATATATAAATTTGATATTTCTATAAATTCCACTAAATGGTAGAATAAAGGGAAAGACAATAAAATTAGTTTAAAAAACTTATATACAACACTATAATTTATGCCAAAAGTAAAAAATGGTTCACACAAAACTTAATTTAAAAGTGTACGAGATTTAAAAAATATGACTATTATATATGAATAAATGGAAACTAATTATAATTTTTGATGTTCCTGGACCACTTGATGGCGCTAGTTTACGTACATTTTTTATTTTGCGATTATGTAGGGAAGATCCACTAGGATGGAGGACACACTCTTCAACAGCAGGGGATGTGGACTCGTCCAAGGGGCCCCTTGATGCACACCAGCCTAAGTTAACTTTCAAAAATAAACGAATTTATTTTTTTAAAGAAGATTTCATAATAATCAAAAAATACCTTTTTAATGCTTTTATCGTTTTTATTTAATTTTCTTATATATATATATACATTGGTTATTTGTAAAAAAACAATATTTTATACTTCAAACACTTTGTCCTAATCATAATCTAAGAAAAATTAAATATAAAATAAGCAATTAAAAAGTCACACATGAAACGTTTTTTAACAATTAATTTATTTTTAAAGTTGATGAAGATGTCTCATTTCTATCGCAATTGAAAGACGGAAATGAACCGTCTATTTTCGGCATAACGTTCTTGGCACATTCACTCAAATTCTGGAAATTTGACAGATGTCATTGTCAACATTTTGACAATATACACGTAATAATTGTCATCATTTGAAACGCAGACCAGTAAAAGCATTTCAGCGAAGTTTCCCAACAAAGGAATATTACAACGTCCTGTTTTCAGTTAAATGGTGTAATAATTTAAACATTTTAATATGATTTTGATATTTACTTGTGTCGAAATATGAAGTATTTTGAAGTCTGGAATATTTCGGGTGTAAGTAAGCTCTGTTACTAAAAGTGGCTGATCACCTTTTCACATGGGCAACATACATTTTGCAAGGCTCTCTGGTTAAAGCAAAAATATTAATTTGAAAGAAATAGTTACATGACGAATTAAGAAACTCCTCCTGTATTCGAAGTCGGTTGAAAACAATTGAACAATATTTTTTATACGTTATGAACAATCAAAAAGGTACAGAAATACTGTACATAAATTATACACATTTACATAGACTATACATAACTTGGTATGAGCAAGGATTATTGTTTTACGACGAATAAAATTATTCAAAAAAAATTTACTCGTCCTGTCTTCGAGGTACATGACCGTAAGCGATGGCTTCCGTCGCTTACGCGTTACACCGCTTCTGGTTCCCAATAGCGTAAAGCATGGCCTGTCAGGTTTAACCAAATTAAAATATGAGTAAACAGATTTTGTAAATGGAATAGCAAAGGTAGCTTCTACGTTACGAATCGGTGTCATAAATTAAATTCAAATTCAAATTCAAAGTTTTTTATTCAAAATAAGTTCCACTGGCGAACATTTTTTGAAGGTCATATATATAAGTTAAAATTTAATTTTTCTTCCTATTCTATGTGTACCGCTTCGCAACGTGTTATTGCTGTTAAGGAGAAGAAGCGGCAAGAAACTCCCCAGCAACACGTCTAGTTAAATATTGTTTTTCTTTAAGTTTCTTATTCTATTTATATCTCAAGTTGACTTTTTTTAATGAGTTTTATATAGAAGTATGTTACAGAATTACTTTATGAAGAATTAATGGAGTTGTAGCAAACAGTGCATACTCAATGAGACAAAGACACAATAAAAGGAAAGAAAAATATTATTAAAGTTATGATAATGACATGACGTACTAAAATGTTATGCTGCAATATATCTCCATAAATCCCTTACAAGCTTGGCAAGATAAGAAATAGACTTATTTTTTTACACCCAAATATACATACCTATATAAAATAAAATACAATACAATGATATTATAAACATTAAAATAACATTTATGATATGAATTTCAGTAACTTAATTAAAAAACTAAAATTAAATTATTCTATAAATATAACTATACATACAAAATAACAATCTATAAGTAAAAAATAGGTCGCTGTTGGCGGGGAGCGTGCCCAAAATGCTGGCCGCATTTCCACGATGGATGGCAATACAATACAATTGTTTGTTCTTCGGATATCTAGTCATTATAGGGCAAATTCTTATTTTAATCGTGTGTCAATTAACTATAATCTTTTAGCTGTTACACATGATATACATTTATTTATTACTAATCCACAAAATGTTAAGACTGTCCTGGTAAAGCACTGGTCTGAATATTAACAGGTTGGATTTACTAGGTCAATTGTAAAATAACCTATTCTTTCTTTTTTTTAATTTTCTCTTTTTGATTTAGATAGATAGGTAACACTTTATTGTACACCATCACAGAAAACCTTATAGCCTAAAAATGTTCTAAATATGCACAATGGGCGGTCTTATCGCTAAGAAGCGATCTCTTCCAGACAACCCGTGACAGGAATAAAACAGATTATATTGGTCAAAGGTGATATACATAAATATTAGAGGATAAGCATTTACTTATTCATTTATAAACATATAAGTATGTAAAATATTATATAAGTAATAATAATACTTAATAGACATATATAAATACACCTATTGATATTACATATATAAATATATACATATACATATATATACGTAAAAATATCAAACATCACTCACTATGTTGCAGGTAGTGCTTTTTTGTCATGTTCTTAAATATTGTTAGTGATTTAGCTTGTCTGACAGTAACATGCAGCTCATTCCAGAGTCGAATAGCCTGTACAGTAAAAGAATTATTGTAAAAAGATGAACAATGTTTGGGAGTATTAAGTCTAAGATTTGTAGAAGCTCGTAAATTGTGAGAAGAAGAGATGAATTCAAAGCGTTCTTTGAGATAATACGGGGTTGTGGGGATAAACATTACACTGTGAAGGAGTGAAAGAATATGAGTATTCCGGCGAAAACGAATTCCACTTGAGTTTTTTACGAAACTCAAGTGGTTTTCGATTTAATTCATAGAATGTAAAGTATACTAGCAAGCATTATAGATATCTATATGTGAAAACAGTTAAATGGTTATAGATTTTTAGTAGTATATACTTAGCTATAGACTGTTTGTTTTCCGAATAAAATAAATAAAAATGAATCGTAGAAATGTATATACGCGCATAGCTTGAGAACAACTTTACCGATTTTTTAATTTTCAGCATTATTGTGCAGAACAGTTTAACTTTATAGTATCATCCTAATTTGGATGTACAGTCGTGGAAAGAAAGTGTTCGTCACCTTAAAGTCGACTTTTGCTTGCTCGTGCAAGCAAAAGTCGACTTTACTACTCGTACTCGTGTATAAGAAACAATACTACGAACATTTTAATAAATGTTACGTTTATAAAATATAGAAACTTAAAAAAAGGAACATTGCAATGTTGAAAATGATAGACGCTGAGATTAACATTAAAAAAAAAAAAACTACGCTTAAGATAAATATTAAAATCAATAAAAAGGTTTTATATGACTAAACAATCCCCTTGACAAGATAGAAAATCAAACAACTTTGATCAAAGTAATTCTACAACTTACTTGTCAAATACTTAAACATAATTATCTGTGGACCAATCTGTTCTGTGACTGAGTTTGAAGATAACAAACATGTACTCACGGAACGTTAAATGAATCAATTTGAAAATTGGCGAACATTTTTAGACCACAACTGTACAAGGTAGCAGGACGTTTAATGTATATTATAAGCAGCGATGAATTCGCAACCAACGTCGTATTCCATTTACAAAGATATATATATATATATATCATACAAAAGACATGAATATTTTTCTTTTACAACCGTTTATCACGAATTGTATGACATATACGACAAACATGCCACCTCACGGCGCTTCGCACGTAAAACTTAATGCGGGATATTCGCAAAAATTTAAAATATCTTTTCATTTTATGTACATTTATTATGACAAGGCGTTGATTAGACAGGCACGTGTTGTTTTTGAGTTTTAAAGATAACTCAAAATTTTTAATGATTTAAATGATCATCTGATGGTTGACAGTTTTCATTTTTATTGTATGAGTTCAGCAGATAGCCAGACGGCCCACCTGATGGAAAGTGGTTAAGATCGCATATAGACATTTGTAACACCAAAGGTGCTACCAATGTGCTGCCGCTTTCTAAAGGGATACTGGTCACTAATGCCGGAATAAAATTCTAGGTTGTTTTGGCGGCATATTTTAGCCCAAAAGTGGTAGTCATCCAGACGGGAAAATACCCTACCACCTAGCTGTGGGTTGTTGTGTCGCTTTTATGACATACGGCTCGGTACAAACTCTTTGTAGATACGTCAGAGATATTTTTCTCAGAACATAGTTAACCTATATATGTATATGGATTTCATTAATGAAAAATAATTAAACTACTTTAAAAAATGTTGCAAACTTTTAAAAAGCATGTCTAAAATGATAAAATAAACACGCGCTTTAACTGTTTTGTAAGTTTGTTATATTCATTTATATATTCAGCAATGTATCACCATTTAAATATTTAATAAGTTTTTTTTTATATTTAATTATTTAAGTCCCCCAAAGTATTTGCATATAAGAATTCATCATGAAATGAACCTAGATTTTATATCCCGAAGTTAGTATACAATACAAAACGACAAATCTACCAAAAATTTACATGAAACAACGGTTGTTAAAAATTCCATTAGATGTCTAAATGAAATAATTAAAAATATTTTTTAATATTTCTTAGACCCTAAAATATTAATTAATATGTAATAACGGTGGAAAAGTTTAATGGTCGAAGGCAAATACTAATATAATTTAAAATCTATACATATATGAGTCGCATATTAAACTCTTAATTCCTTATTATACCTATACCTACTACAAATAATCAGTGAATTTTGCATAACTTTAAAACAATGCGTGTTTGTGCTATGCTAATTTACGACACGAACAGAAAACACACCAAGCATTGTTTTTGCGACTTATCTTTGTGTTACATATTACTCACACTTCACCCATATTCTAAATAATCCATAAATTACTGCACTTAAATTTAATAACAAAACAAAACATGATTCCTTTACATATAACAAAAACAATGAAATATTGCGCAACTTGTAACGACCCAGTGTAAATTCCGTCGTGCTTTTACGTTACTTTTATTAGAAAAAGGTATGTTCTCATTTGGTCTTTTGAATGTATTTCTCGCAACATTTCTTTTAATTAAGTATTTGCACATATGCGATTGTAAAAAACGTTTTATGTAGTCGAGACATGGATGGATCATTGGGTTAAAAGCAATGAAATATTGCGCAATTCTACGACCCAGTATAAATTCCGTCGTGCTTTTACGTTACTTTTGTTAGAAAAGGGTATGTTCTCATTTGGTCTTTTGAATGTATTTCTCGCAACATTTCTTTTAATTAAGTATTTGCACATATGCGATTGTAAAAAACGTTTTATGTAGTCGAAACATGGATGGATCATTGGGTTAAAAGCAATGAAATATTGCGCAATTCTACGACCCAGTATAAATTCCGTCGTGCTTTTACGTTACTTTTGTTAGAAAAGGGTATGTTCTCATTTGGTCTTTTGAATGTATTTCTCGCAACATTTCTTTTAATTAAGTATTTGCACATATGTGATTGTAAAAAACGTTTTATGTAGTCGAAACATAGATGGATCATTGGGTTAAAAGCAATGAAATATTGCGCAATTCTACGACCCAGTATAAATTCCGTCGTGCTTTTACGTTACTTTTGTTAGAAAAAGGTATGTTCTCATTTAGTCTTTTGAATGTATTTCTCGTAACATTTCTTTTAATTAAGTATTTGCACATATGCGATTGTAAAAAACGTTTTATGTAGTCGAAACATGGATGGATCATTGGGTTAAAAGCAATGAAATATTGCGCAATTCTACGACCCAGTATAAATTCCGTCGTGCTTTTACGTTACTTTTGTTAGAAAAGGGTATGTTCTCATTTGGTCTTTTGAATGTATTTCTCGTAACATTTCTTTTAATTAAGTATTTGCACATATGTGATTGTAAAAAACGTTTTATGTAGTCGAAACATAGATGGATCATTGGGTTAAAAGCAATGAAATATTGCGCAATTCTACGACCCAGTATAAATTCCATCGCATTTTTACGTTACTTTTGTTAGCACCAAGTATACTGTCTTTTGATCTATTGATTTTTCTGCGCTTAATATTTCTTTTAATTGCTTAAACATTTATATATGTGTAAGTAAATGTCATTTTATGCAATTGAAATACATATGGTTCAAAAATTATTAAATATTACGCAAGTTTAACGACCCAGTGTACAGGTTGGCAAAAGAAAGCTGAAAATAATAGGGGCGCAACATTTTCAAAAATTTGTCTAAGCTCTAGCAACTCCAATGCCTAGGTCAAGAATAATTTCGATACCTACTAGTAATTTTTAGTACGACATCAAACATCGTGCAAGCATCAAGTTGCGTTAATTACGACGTACGCATTTTGTCAACATAGCCCATGATATTTACTTTAATAATAATTACTATTATTTTGTAAGCAAGAGTTTTAACACCTTGTGATAATTAACAGAACAATTATTTTACTAATTAACTAACCTAACCATTACAAACCTATAATTTTGGCTGGTTTTTGGTAAACATCGTCGAATTATAACGAAAAGATTTCTGCACCCTTTGAGTACGGGACGAGTGCGCTAGCCTTTACGCTACCACGAGCTTAAAGATCACTGCCCACGTGAAACTCGTTATTGTTACATGCGTATTTAGTTACATTTAACGGATTTTAGACTTGGATTAACGTTAAAATAAAAATAACATACACAAATTCGATTTGTTTATGATTCACTGACCTTGACTACAAATAAAATAGAATACTGCCAGAAGGCCAAAAATTAATTCAAGTTCTAGACATTACGGTCAGGTTATAAACTCCGTCGTGTTTTTAGGTTAATTTTTTTACACACAGGTGGTGCTTCTCTTTTGATCTAACGATTGTTCTTCTGGTAGATAATATTTCTTTTAATTAATTATTTTCATCATGGAAAGATATACTAAAGAATCACAGTCTCCTACTAAAAACATAATTTGTAACGCACTCTATAATCACAATTAGCGCCACCAAATGGTTCTTGTGTTTATAGAAAATCTCAACTGAGCACCGAAAATCAGTCCTGTGTTGGACTACGTTTCAGCACAGCAATACTGAGTGCAAACCTCTACTTTCAAATTACAGCATGCCATTTTTCAAATTTTTTTTGTCAAGTTGTTTTGTGTGTGTCGCATTTAGAAATAAATATTTTCTTTCTTTCTTTCAATTTAAAGTTTCAATCAACGTCTTATCTTTTGAAACATTTTTTTAAATCTTAAATCAGTCATGAATTGAAAGTTTTAATTAGCACCTTTTCAATTGAGTAAATTTTATGAGTTTCGTGAATAATTTTATGTGAGTGCTCAAGAAATTTTGTTCAGTCGACATATAAATGAGTCAACGGTTAAAATGCGGCTCGCTCTAAAAACGTGGTTTGGGTTCGAATCCTGCCAGCATTTAAAAGCCTCATAGACAGTTTTCCTACTTTATATGCATATTATTACATTTGCTAAACAGTAAACACTGATGGAAAAATAAATCAATGTTCGGAAATTTGTATATCGAGACTATCAATGCGAGAAACCCGCTAAACGGCCTGGGACAAGTATGTGTGATGTACACAGCTACAGCTAACCTCTTTAGCCATTATTATATATAGAAAACTGAATAATTTTAAATTTAAAAGCGTGGAACGGCTCCAAAACAAACGCAAAGATTATTGTACCGGCCCTCAGGCGGAATTGTAATTGTCTTTGAAGAGAATATAAAGTTATATTTTGAAGCAATTTCTCATTTATTGCAAGATCCCGGTTAGATCTAACCCTGGTTGGCCGCTACAGTACCAACAATTCCCTTAAAATATAGAAGCCCGAATCCAAGTCTAAAATGTTACCAAATTGTTTGTATTATATACGGTCATTTTGCTTTGACAGGCAAACAAGCTTAGGCCGTGGTCTGTCATAAATGCTGATAGCGGCGTATAACATCAATCGATATTGAATGCCACTTCTGGCATCGGATTGACATTATATCGGTGATCACTCTGGAAAGGGTTAATTATGTGGGGAAGAAATGTCTAGCCATACCGTCTCTGCCAGGTCCGGTCCATGCGGAAGCCCCAAAAAATGCTGGCTCGACGCTGGGATGATTTGCGTACCAATAGTCTTAAAACGGGATGCTGAAGAGCGCGCGAAGTGGAGAAGAAAAAGTAGGAAATCCGACCCTGGACGTCGGAGCGAATGTTCCGAACGCCACCGGGATTTAATGCTCGGATGACGATGAAGACTCTAGAAACGGCTAAACGCGAGTTAGTTTTTGCCGTGCACTCTATATGATTGGGCACTTTGGTTGAAAGAATAATTGAGGTAAAAAAACGGCATTTTTACGCTGGAATGCTCAAAAATGACTGAAAATGTGCAACACCGACAGACACTAACGAAAAAAACAAGGGGCATTTACGTAGAGAGAGTTTCTTGCCTACAAGATACGATTGTTGAAAGCAAGAAAAAAATATTATCATGTAAACTAAACACGATATCGTACATAGGGCCATAATCGCCTGGTCATTGAATATTGTCGTCTCCGTGTAAACAAAGTACCGTGCTCATCACCGAACTAGAAAGGCAAGTCTCGCATTAAAATCTATTCAAACTGATTTGTACAATACTCGCATGAACTGAAAAAATGTCATACGAATTCTAGTTTAGACAAGTCGAGAAAGCTTAGGCAAATATCTCAGTGCGATTTATGTCATAGTGTAAACTAAACTCTTGGTGATAATTACCTTACGATTATCGTATGACATACTCGTAGGCGAGTTTTTGTTTTTTGGTTGAATGTAAACATGTCAATGCGATTATTGTTTTATGAATATCGCCTATGAAAATAGTATACGATTTTCACCCTAAAATGTGCGATAAACTCTCTCCATCTTCATCCTTAATTGTTATTCATCAGTTGAAAACAGCATGACGCCGTACGTAGCCTACGTTTGTAATAGGCAACGTTCTTTTAAGTTCTATCACGGACCAATGTGGAAGAAACCCTTGCAGAAAAGTACCTTTGATATTGTTTACGCCAAACTCGTAATGTTGTATGTACAGCTTTGGTTCTTTGCACTCTTATGATTATTTATTGCAAAGATTTTAGTGATGTGCCTTATATATTTTTGACGGTGTTATCCGGTTTTTAGAGAAACTAAATAAGATGTTCAAGAGAGGAGATGTTTTAAATTCAGCAACTAATTCAAGATGTTGATATAATAATTGTTGCACTTATGCAACCTTGCATTTATTAAATAAATAAATAATTATTACTATTTAATAATGGTTAACAATCTGATATCACATACTCATAATCTCAGGTTAAGGAACTTAATTTCTCATAAAATAAGTTTTACAATTCACTTAATCTGTGAGAATATTTATAATTTATGGAAAATAAATTGTAAATTATAACACGATAGAAAGCACAAATACTAAAACTGAAGGTAGTTTTAATTTATTTTTTGTATAGTGGCGAAATTAAAAAGTTCGCCAGTTTCTAAATTGATTCATTTAACATTCCACGAGCACATGTTACCTTTTCAAACTAAGTCACAGCACCGACTGTTCCACAGAAAATTATGTTTAGCTGTTTGATAATAACGTTTGAAATTACTTAGATCAAAATTGTTTGATTTTTTATCTTGTCTAAGGAGATTGTTTCGACATGTAAAACCTTTTTCTTGGTTCTAATATTTACGTTAAACCTAGGGATTATATCCTCTTTGTTTCTTATTGTTAATCTCATTGTCTGTCATTGCCAGTATTGCAATTTTCTTTTTTCACGTTTCTATCTATACATACAATAATAATATTAAAATTAAGTGTCTGTTTGTAACGTCAGAATAACAGAATCTTACTAAATGCATATGAAAGTATATAGGGTATCTATATTAAAAATCAATATTAATTTTTGTCTGTCTGCGTGCCTGTCTAGATATTCCGGCTAATCTCTGAAATGGCTGGACCGATTTTGACGGAATTTTCACTGGCAGATAGCTGATGCTAAGTAACTTAGACTACATTTTTTTAGAGTTCCACGAAAAAAACTCCACGTGGACGAAGTCGCGCGCAAAGCAAGTATTTTATAAATGTAAAATTTATTAAAAATGATGGCTGCACTGTTTCGTGTACTCGTACAAGCAAAATTCGATTTTATGGTGACGAACATTTTCATTCGGCGACTGTACAATGTAAAAATGTAAATATTTCAAATTATGATTGCAGAATTTTTAATACAAAAAGTTGCATTGTTATTTAGTTTTACTACTAGACGCCGCTAAAAACAACACCATATTCTTTCTGTCATCCCAAATCAGAACGTGTGACAATAGGTTAACCAGCGCTACTTGATTTAAAAACTAAGAAGTTTACTAAACTTATTACTTAACATTAAAATTTACAATCACGTTTAGAAGTAAAATGATTTTCCCACTTTGTTAACATCATACTGTTACAAGCACTGTATCCAATAATAAATACATTAACACTATTCTGGATAGCATTCCTACGTTTCCCATCACTATCAACTTCACAAATGATCGTATACCCGTTCAGATTTATCACTGTTTATGAGGTTCACTTTAGCAGCAGTATCGACACCACGTGCAAGTTTATATTATCCCTCTACGTACTATGGATAGATATAAGAATTATGTTTTAGATATTCAGGTCAGTCGAGGGCATCACTAAATATAGTTCTCATCTCGATAAAGCGCAAGCAAAATAAATAATAAAAAATGCAAATTATTTAGAATTATATATTTATTAATAATTTATAAACTTTATCGGGCGTGTTTTTAATCGGGACTACAGGTTAACATTGAATGACAGTCTTTTTTTTTTTCAGGAAGGTGAAATGCATTTCGCACATACCGGATCCTTTGCTAGGGATTAGACCGTTGTTGATCATGGAGGCTTTCCAATGAGGCGATCCAAACAATAATCAACCGGCTTGTGTGGAGACTCGACTAATCAATACCCCACTAAAACCACCCTCCTCCCATGTGCCCCGCGCTTATGGCAGGAAAGGCGTGAGATACAGAACGTAGTTACGCCCACACCGATCCTAGCGCACAAGTGCTTGAGAATGCCCCGGGAGAGGCAAACTCACTTCGTCAACAGGGGTGAAGACTCCTCTGCTCCCTAGATGCTAGAGGGCCCCTGCAGCGGTATTTTAGGGAGGGAGGTCATGCGCATACCTGCGCCTCCGGGCTCCCGACTGACGTCGGCGCCCGCGAGACGCATGCGCACTTCCATCTCTCTCCCTATCTCGTTCCGCGGCCTCCTTTTGAGACAGTACAGTCTCGCAGAACTCAGGTATGGGCAACCTTTGACATGTTGAGGGCTAAACTTTAGCGTGCAAATACGTTCGCGGGCCGCGTTTAAAAGTACTTAGTGCATTTTAAAGTAGTGATAATATTTTTTGCGATAGATATTAGACTTGACAATGTTATTATAGTACAATTTATTAAAATAACAAAATGAAATAAAAAAAATGGTACATTATAATTAAATCGTTAAATTTGCAATTGTTACAAACTACGAAAGTTAAATACACCGAAATCAATGAGACACTTGAGCTTGAATTTGGGAAACTAATCCATCGATATTTGGATTAATTCCACTGATACAAAGACGCAAAGAATTTTCCAAATTATTGTCAGTCAGTCTTGTACGATGTGTTGATTGAGGCGCCGATTGTGAGGCGGCAAACATCAAAGGATTTGATGTTTGCCGCCTCACGGTCACTCCCGTGAGTATAAGTACCTAATGTAATATTTTTTAATTGGGTTTTTTCAAAATGTCTCGCGGGCCGGATCATATCTTACAGCGGGCCGGTTGTCGCCCATATATGCTCTGAATAGTTAAACACTGCGCGCGCTCCCTCTATCTCGAAAATGGTTCAAAATATAAAGAAAATGTTCAAACTAAAGTAGTAAGGAACTTAATCTTCTACAATATTTATATGAAATACAAATAGCATAAAATATCTGTAGTCGCGGACACCCTACGATGGGTAGGTTATGAGACAAGTTTTAGGGTACCAAAATAAAGGTTTATACAAGTTTATAGCTGACTACCTCTCATTCCGAGATTCTTGCCCTCATTTGACTAAGGACTATATAAATAACGAATAGGGATTAATTTATAAACATTAGATAAAAGTCAAGTCTCTTTCACTGTACTAGTTTATAGTTATAATGATTTATAAACTAAATCATGACATAATCAAATGTCGAATCGATTCGTAGTATATGACGATTCTTTAAAATTGAATAGTTCACATTCATAAAACGTACTTTACGTAGAGACCAAACGAAAGACGAATCGCAAAAGCTCAATCCGTTCTAAACTAATCATTTTCACGGGATTACAAAGTGATTTCTAATAAGAATTCATAATTTTGGATGGATATTTGTTTACCTATTTGATTTACACGATCCGTAAATAATCACGATTCCTCAATGTGTGAATGACCCCTAAGTGCAATATAAAGTCTAATACAACCCAATATCAAAATAAGTACATAAAGATTTTTTGCATCATATTTCGTGTTTAGTAGATATTTTACTCTATACTAATACTAGCTGTAACCCGGCAGACGTTATCTTGCCCTTAAATAATAAAAATCTAGAAACAACCGATTGCAGCGCTATCTACCGGGGGGACCAATTGTTAATCTAAACCATTCTGGAATCTACTTGGAAACATGCAAAAAATGTCATCAAAATCGGTCCCACCGTTAAAGAGGTATTCAGCGGCGCCACCTATCGGCTTCAATCGTGAATCTAAACTGGGATCTTATCTTTCAGACTCCTTTTCAATATTCAAAATATATTTTACACTACACTAGACACACCAGACTGTAATTATTATTGTTTCTGGCACATTTTGTGGTTATCATGTCAGTCTTAGTAGTTACTGAGATAAACAGCTGTGACACACAGACACCGAAGTGATTACTATAAGGGTTAGTTTTTACCTTCAGCTATAGGTAAAAACATATAAGCTATAGGTAGGGTATATATATATATATATACACCCTTAACTTGCGCTCTTCTCATAATCTTGCTTTAAAAACACCTACACATGTTTCTACTTTCTACATCAAATCCTTCGCTGTGCAGGCTGTCCGGCTATTGAATTAATTGGCTGAAAACGTAAGACAGCCAAAGTCAGTCCCCATTTTTAAAAAACTGGTACTAGAATGTTATCTCACTTTATAATAAATATTTAATACCTAATTACATGTACGTTTATTTATTAGGTATTCGTATAATAATATTATCTATATTAGTATATATTATATTAATATATTATGTATTAATACTATTATTAATATTGTATAGCTGTTGCTGTTGCTATACACATATTAATGATGTATATAATATAATAGCAGCCCATAAATGTCCCACTGCTGGGCTCGGGCCTCCCACTATAGGGGAACGGACAGCAAACCCGCCACGCTTGCCCAAGGCGGCTTGGCAGGTTTGACACATCGGTTATCTCGATGTGCAGGTTGCATCACGATGTTTTCCTTCACCGTTGTTAGCACGTGGTAATTATAACAATATGCATATTAGGTCAGAAAGCTGTCTAAATGATGCATGCGTTCCGGCCAGGATCGAACCCGCGACCTTTGACTGTGGGACGCGTGCGATAGCCATTACGCTACCACAACTTTTTTATATTATATATTAGTATATATATATAATATTAATATGTGTTATTGTTTATTCAATATTTTATTTTTATTCATTTTAGGTATATGTATTGTGTGATATTTAATTTGCATATCGCCGTCATACACTTGCGAATCTCCTGTTCGTAAAATCCATAGCCCGGGTTGTCTGGAAGAGATCGCTCTAAAGCGACAAGGCCGCCCATTGCTCTTACTTTCACTGTTTAATGTGACTACTGTAAATTGTTTATTTAATGTATATGTGGTGAACAATACACTGTTTTCTATTCTATTCTATTCTATAGGATACCCTTAGAAAGGGATAAATTTATATAGAAGAAGACAAGTGCATTTCGTGAGAAAGATAGTAAACAAAGGTGACTAATACTACTGACTACCATTACTTATTATTAGCACTTACTATGTACAAACACGCAATAAGCGTAACCAGTGTGACCAGTATATAACAATATAAAATTTCCAAATAAATCGAATAAATCTAATTTTTTTAGACAAATGCCGTAATCCTATAAAATACTTTAAGGTTATTTTTTAATCTGAATTACAGTAGGCCGGCTCCCAGCAGAGATGTCAACATGTTGTTGGCCTCGAATGAAATTTATGACACTCTTTTTGAAAACCCCCATATCGTAGCGCTATGGGAAATTATGTTAGCATATAATTAATTATATTTTTCATTAATTTTTATAAAAGAACAACTTTTAAATGTGTCGTGTTATCTTAGTGGTTAACAAACTCGCGTCTCAAATGACGTGTAGTTGAATAATTGAGGAAAAACATGCACCAATTAAGCAGTTTACTAATCTAATGTGTAAAGGAAAACATCGTGATGAATCCTGCACATCGAGATAACCTATATGTCAAACCCATGAAGCTGCTTCATGGCCGGTTCGTATATCACACTGACCATTCATTTGTAGCACTATCAGTTAAAAACATAATGGTTAACAAACTCGCGTCTCAAATGACGTGTAGTTTAATCATTGAGGAAAAGCATGCACCGATTTAGCAGTTTACTAACCTAATGTGTGAAGGAAAACATCGTGATGAAAGCTGTACACCGAGATAACCTATGTGTCAAACCAATCAAGCTGCTTCATGGCCGGTTCATATATCATACTGACCATTCATTTGTAGTACTATCAGTTAAAAACATAAGGCTCCATACAAGTAATGACAATATTCAACTAATGGTAAAGCAAGTCCATATAATAGTTTAATAAGATATAGAAACCACTCATTAGAGAAACGTGGCAATTATACTCGTTCCCTAAAAATCGGAAGTTATGAGCCCAGCACTGGTACATTTGTAGGCTTTTAAAGCTCATTTATTTATAATTCTTAGTTTCCCTGTTTAAATCTATTTTGTATGTATTATATTACCTATCTATATATATTGTTTAAAATCCTAGTTTTATGATTTGCAATGATGCAATGTATGCTGTGACAATACCTTAAGGGCTCAGGGGAGGATCAGCGATGGTCTTAACAGTCCAACATTATGCTGAGACTGTTGCCCCTTTTAGGACAAGATTATTTTACTTCTACTACTTTAATGTAATTTGTCCTAAATAAAACGATTTATTAACACTTTCAAATTTCGGAAAATTATATAAACTGGTCACACTGAACACGAGTAACTAACCAGTTCAGCGAACCTCACACCTATTGGTTCGCCAGTTGCGCAGATTAGCTCGAATTATCTAATAATAAGCAACGATGCGACGACTGCGCATATGTGCGTTTCATCAGAAGCGCAACTGCGTATTTGATGCAGATACTTCTGGTTCTTATTGTAGTCAATTTGACAAGGTTTAACTGGTCTTAATAGAATATAGACATTTAAGTTTGTACCAGAACGTGCTAGGTTTGCTCGTGTAAACCGCAAGGTTGTACCATACCTTAACGGATTTAAACTCGTATATATAATATAATATATATAATAACCTAATATTTCATCCGCGAAGGAACGGAGAAAGAATACAATTTTCTGCGGCCGGGCGGCCTGTCGTAAGAGGCGACAAAACAACCCACAGCCAGGTGGCAGGGCATTTTCCCGTTTGCTCAGTGGCTACCACCCCTGGTCCAGAGTATGTCGGCATAACAACCTTGAGTTGTGTTCCGGCATTAGTGGCCAGTCTCCAGTCTCCCTTTAGAGAGCAGCAGCGCATTTGTAGCACCTTTGGTGTTGCAAATGTCCATAGGCGATGGTAACCACATTCCATTAGGTGAACCTGTCTGACTGTCTCTTGATTCATGCAATAAAAAAAAATACTCATATGAATCACACATGTTCAGGGACAAGTGTACTATTTTCCTTTCCGTTTGGATGTGGTAGACCTATACTGGAGTGATTATCATGATTATAGTTCGTTGGGCCGTGTCGAGTGATGTGATCCACACTCTCATAGAATATCGGCGTGAAACGGTTAGCCTTCAGCGAATCGTGTTACGTACAATGAGTGAAAGTTCTGACAGCAATCTTTTCTTTACCCCCTTTTTTTAGCGAGACGTAATCAGATTGAGTACCATCAGCCGCGCGGAGGGGGAAAATGGCGGCGATTTGCCAGGCGGGGTGGTACTAGCACCTCACACGTGATATGCTAGCGTCTCATCATGGTTAAGGATATCCACTAAAACCCCTCGGTGTTCCTTCGTTCGCCTTATTGCCAGGGCCACAAGTATTCGGCCAAGCCATTTTGCTGGGGAGCTGAGCAACACAAGCGATCAGATACAGAATTGGCTAGCGATGGCCGCCTTCTGCGAGGACGCTGTGTCGCAGAAGGAGGCCGCCAAAAGAATAAGGGAGGAGGGTGGTAGGTGGACTCCTGTCGGTCGATCCTCCCGGCGAGCCACAACCAGTGCGGTGGAGTGTTCTGATCCCAGAGACACCCCTCTTTGTCGGTTTGCATCGAGGCGTCAACGCAATTATATCTATGCCTACAGTCCCGTGACGCATCATTATGGTGTGGAGGGACGCTGGAAGGTTTAGTGGGTAGTCTGACGGCCGATGTTTGCAACTCCTTCTATTATTAGGAGCTAAAAAAAGGCTCTGACAGGCGACGGCCCATAAGGCCTCATCCACTGCCGGGGACTACTCTTTATTCCCGGCATCTTCATTCTCTCATTGCGCGAGGCGGACTATAACGCGCCCCATAGGAGAAGAGGTGAGCGCGCGAGGAACACGGCGCCTCCGCAAATTCTATCCCATACATCTTATCTCATTACCGCGTAGCTTGCGAGTAAGCCGATCCTGTGCTACTCAGGTGCCGGATGGCTCTAAAGACGCGTCTTCACCTGCGTGACCGTAGCATATTACTATAACCAAAAATCATAGTGTATACGTGGCACGCTCGCAGGGAGCCGATAAAGCGAAGATCAATTTCGGCGTACAAAGTAGAGCACATTACTGTGCTCTGCTTGACGGCCTGTCTCGTTGAGAAGGGCTTAGCCTTTGCCTGCCAACCTCACTACAATGCAGAGGCCCCAGGTTCTATTCCTGGCATGGTAAATTCCGTATAAGAACTTTTCGTTATTTACTGTAGTTTGGGTGTCGGGGATAATATTGTTACAACTTAGTCAAAATTCCACGAAGCACGCCGGCAAAAGTGACTGCACACCTGCCGGCCATAAAGCACAGTTTTATTACCTACCTGCATGTGGATTTCTTTTGATTACGATAAGCTATTTATTTGTAATTAGAAAAGCTGCCTATTGTGTATTGTAATCCTTTATGATGGTCGTTAGCCAGGTGCGGTTCTTGGAAAACTTCAGTCCACGCGGTCGATTGTTCTATTGTACAGTTTAGTATAAAACAATGACCAAACGGGGGGGAGTGAGTCAGTCTAGCGGGAACCATGATCAAGATCGTCATGAGCAAGACGTGTACATTCGATAAGCGAGACAGTGGCGGACTTTGCGCGTGCTATTTAATTGTGCATTACAATTGGACTTATTGCGACCGGTTATATTTGTACTTGTGTTATACGTGTTTGTATAGTTCTAATAAATTCTATAGTAATTCCAACGGCATTTTAATTCGAGTCCCGTAACTCGTAACAATATGATAAGATATAAGTATAATAACAGCCCATAAACGTCCCACTATTGGGGGACGGATAACATATCCGCCACACTTGTCCATGGCGGCTTGGCAGCTTGGACACATTGGTTATCTCGATGTGCAGGTTTCATCATCATGTTTTTCTTCAGCGTTATCAGCACTTCGTAATTGTAACAATATGCACATTAGGTTGAAATACTGCCCAAGAGGTGTATGCATTCCGGCTAGGATTCGAACTCGCACCCTTTAAGTATAGAACGCGTGCGCTAACCATTACGCTACCACGACTTCTAGTCGCTAAGTAAGATATTGGAACCGGGATTAATGGGCTAATTTTTAAAGTTATAGCTAGACGTGTTGTTGAGGAGTTCCGTGCCACTTCTCCTTGAACAGTGATAACACGCTGCAAAGCGGTGTACAGTCGTGGTATGAAATTGTTCGCCAGTTTTTAAATTGATTCATTTAACGTGCCGCGAGCAGTTATCTTTTCAAACTAAGTCACAGAACAGACTGTTCTACAAACAATTTTATTTAACTATTTGACAATAAAGTTTAAAATTACTTAGATCAATCAAGTTCAATTTGTCCATTCACGTGTAAATTTATATATATATATATATATATATATATATATATATATATATATATATATATATATATATATATATATATATATATATATATATGTTGTCATTTTTGTTTCTGAACCGATTTTGAGAATGCGTTAAATTCAGTAGGTAGGTAGTTTCATATAAATTTCATTGTTATTAGAACATACCATACAGTACATACACAATGTAAGTTAAAAGTGAAAGACAATTTAAAATTGATAAATAAAAAACGAACATTTGTTTTAAAATATTGTTTTACTTCCCATCGATTTCAAGATATTGTAGAGATTATTTATTTTTAGCTCTTTAGTTACTCTTGTTCATTAGTTTTATTTTCTTCTGTGAAGATGGCGTTACTGCTTGGCACTAACAGAAGGCCATTGGTTGTTAAATAACTTTAAATAAACATTATTTTCTTTCTTAAAGTCGGTTTCTTTTATGCTAGAAATTTTTCATAATATTTGTTTTCTACTGTGTGAAATAAACAAACCATAGTGGCTTCTGCAATTTATCTTTGCATAGAGAGTTGGAGTGTCTTAGGAGGCAATTAATATGAAATACTAGTAGGAAATGCCCGCAACGTCGTCCACGTCTGATTTGAAATTTCCGCGGGATTCCCAGGACACAAAGTATCGCAGCATTTAAAAACAGAAAGTAAGCTATCGTTTCAGTGGAAACTGTGTCGGAATAAGCTAATTTCTATGCTTCCGAACAACTTCAAACCGCTCCCGAGAAAATTCCCGCAGGATTCCCGGGATAAAAATATAACACATTTTGTCGATCAGTAAAAAATCACAATGGATTTCGATTTTTTTAATCTGGCCATTTTAAATCATTCCCAGAAAAATTTCCGCGGGATTCTTAGGATAAAAAATAACGTAGAATTTAAGTCTAACAATTAGCTGTCGACCCGCAAAAACCGCATCGAAATCGGCCCAGTAGTTTTTATGTGAATCCCGAACAAACAAACAAAAGACACACAGACCAGAAATCTAAAAAAAATTCATCGTCTTCTCCATCGTTTATATAATCTATTCAAGTTGGTTTTTTTAAATAGCTTCAATGTACAGACACGGCACGTTCAGAATTTTATAATATTATAGATATATAAATATAATTAAAATTAATTCATACGTAGACATTATGCAGCTCAGCAATTCTATTTGATCTTCGTGAAGCAAACATTGTTTTAATTAAGTTTGCATATCGCCTAGTTAATCGTTGAACAGTGTATTTACTTAGCTACGCATACATGGCACTCCACTTACAAGCATCACGCTTGTGTATGGTGTATGTGTATTTAAGCCCGATATTGCAATCGTCAGATAAAAGTTATCAGTCGAATATAACATACTGTTACGACCTACAGGACCCGAATTAAAATGCCGTTGGAACTGTACAAGCACGTATAAAACAGGTACAAATATAACTGGATGCAACCAGTTCACACGGCACGATTAAATAACACGCGCAAAGTCCGTCACTATATCGCTTATCGAATGTACGTCTTGCTCATATCGTAATCCTCGCTTGACTGCCTCACCCCTCCGTTCGGGCATACTTTTATAATGCACCGATGCCATATGTCTACCTGTCAAGCGTCGGCGCAATTCCCAGAAAACATAATCTGCACACCGGCTTAATTATTCCTGCGAACGGCCATAAACTAGTACAACACACAATAGACTGTTTTAGTAATTAAACAAAAGAATTCCAAATGCAGAAAGGTAATAACCCGGGCTTATGGTAGGCAAATGTCCATTTACTTTGTCGGTGTGCTTCGTGGAATTTTGGCAAAGTTGTAACACTACATACTGGTACTTGTATGGTCGCCGGCAGCGGATTCGAGTCGATGACGACTATTCGTCATGGCGTGATCTCTTTGCTGGCGTTCCTCAGGGCGGCGTTTTTTCTCTCTTACTATTCACGTTTTTATAAATTCAATCTCTAATCAGCTTACTTCTTCCTACCATCTCTATGCAGAAGATTTACAAATCTATACACAATCACCTGTTGCGACATTACAAGATGCCGTCTTAACAATAAACTCCGACTTCAATCACATAACGCAATGGAGGACTACAAGTAAATCCCGAGAAAACTCAGCTAATTATCATAGGTAGTTCACGGATGCTGTGTAGAATTGACTGGACCTGATTACCAAATTTCATATTTAATGGTACACATATCCCGGTTAGTGAAAAAGTAAAAAATCTAGGAGTCATATTTGATAGGGAGCTATCTTGGCGACCCCACTTAACCGAATTGAGTCGACGTCACTTCCTCTCATCGAAATCCCTCGAGAGGTTGAAAAACTTCCTGCCCATAGCCATCAAAGTTAAGCTTGCAGAGTCCTTACTACTCCCCATTCTTGATTATGCTGACGCCAGCTATATTCATTTGACTCAAGAGCAACTTAATAAACTTGAGCGTCTCCAAAATATACGGAATACTCATATTCTTTCACTCCTTTACAGTGTAATGTTTATCCCCACAACCCCGTATTATCTCAAAGAACGCTTTGAATTCATCTCTTTTTCTCACAATTTACGAGCTTCTACAAATCTTAGACTTAATACTCCCAAACATTGTTCATCTTTTTACAATAATTCTTTTACTGTACAGGCTATTCGACTCTGGAATGAGCTACATGTTACTGTCAGACAAGCTAAATCACTAACAATATTTAAGAACATGACAAAAAAGCACTACCTGAAACATAGTGATATGTATATAGATATGGATATATGTATATATATATATATATATATGTATGTATGTGATATCAATAGGTGTATTTATATATGTCTATTAAGTATTATTATTACTTATATAATATTTTACATACTTATATGTTTATAAATGAATAAGTAAATGCTTATCCTCTAATATTTATGTATATCATCTTTGACCAATATAATCTGTTTTATTCCTGTCACGGGTTGTCTGGAAAAGATCGCTTCTTAGCGATAAGACCGCCCATTGTGCACATTTAGAATATTTTTAGGCTATAAGGTTTTCTGTAATGGTGTATAATAAAGTGTTATCTATCTATCTACATACATATTGTCACTCCTGTTTCGCATTGGGGTAGGGGTAGGCAGAGACGATGGATTTCCTTCCACCTGCTACGATCTTGACAAACACTTTTCGCTTCATCCATTTTTCATTAATCTCTTCATACATACAAGTGCTTAAAAACTTTTAGTAAGCACGCTTGAACATTTGAATAAATTATAACCTGACTAAATTAAAAAGTGAAACCGTTTAACGGTTTTATTCATGCAAATGACATTTTTAATTTATCGATGTTATACAGATTCTATTATTATATTAATATATTTTATCTGTTGATTGAAAAACCGGCCCTTAATGTTATTTTAATTTATCTATTACAATAATAGTATACACAACAAATTACAATCTTGACTTAACAGAGCTTCAAATTAAAACAATGTAAGCCCGGATTGTAACCTAAAACTATGAATACTCATAAATACTCAAACAAAACTTACATAAAATATATCAGCGATATGTCATTATACTATGTAATTATATAAGTTGTAGTAATAATAATAATAATAATAACGACAACAACTACACTCCACTAAACCGAAATGATCAAACAGATACACTAAACACCAACAGTAATAACCCACAAGAATAAAAAATTGAAGAATGGAAGAAGAAAGTGCTTCATAGTCGGCATCCTCACGACCTAGAATAAACACACTTGCATCTAATAAATGGCTTAAAGTAGGTAGTTTATTTCCAGAAACTGAGGGATTTATGATAGCAATATAAGACCAGATTATTAACACAAAAAATTACAGAAAATACATAATTAAAGACCCTACAATAACAAACGATAAGTGTCGCAAATATCATAACGCACAACCAGAAACCATTCAACACATAACAGGAGCATGCACTATACCCTTACACAAACAGACTATACACACAGACACTATCAGGTAGCAAATATCATTCATCAAAAACTTGCAGTCAAATATGCACTCATACAAGACACAAACACTCCATATTACAAATATACTCCACAAACCATTCTAGAAAACACTACACACAAGCTCTACTACGACCGCGCCATTCTCACCGATAAGACAATTCACTACAATAGACCAGATATCACTTTACAGGACAAAATTAACAAAATTACTTACCTTATTGACATTGCTATTCCTAACACACATAACATACAAAAAACAAGAACTGAAAAAATAAGCAAGGACGCAGAACTCAAAGATGAAGTGAGCAGAATTTGGCGACAGGAAAAAGTATATATAGTACCCATAGTTCTCTCCACAACGGGCGTTATTCCCAACCATCTTCTCCATAGCCTAAAACTATTAGACCTCAAAGAAACCCTCTACATAACACTCCAAAAAGCCGCAATCTTGAATACATGTAGAAAAGTCAGAAAATTCTTGCAGATAGACGAAAACGAAATTACCCCTCATAATAACATACCGTCAACATAAATTTTCCTCACTACACGCTGCATTCACTTGGTTTAGGCCCGTGGATGTGGTTCAAACTAGCCAAAGTGCTAAGAAAAGATTACCTTTCCGAACAATAATAATATCTACTTTTTAATAAAAAAATGTCTTTACATATTTTAAAAAAAAATGTAAAATTTGAGTACAAATAAATACAAGTTAATAATAATAATAATCGGCAGACAAACAGACACATTGTATATCCCCAAGCTCAGCAAGTTACGCTTGTGTTATAGGTAATATACAACGGACTACTCTGGGGCCGATCCCAGACACCCAGACCATAGTAAATAACGGAGAAAATACGATTCCGAAATTTACTGTACCAGGAATCGAACCCGGAGCCTCTGCGTTGCAGTGAGGTAGGCCGGCAAAGGCTTAGCCCGCTCAACCACAGAGGCCGTAGTATATATAAGTCGTGGTAGCGTAATGGCTAGCGCACGCGTCCCAAAGTCAAAGGGCGCGGGTTCGATCCTGGCCGGAACGCATGCACCACTTAGGCAGTTTTCTGACCTAATGTACATATTGTTACAATTACCACGTGCTAATAATGATGAAGGAAAACATCGCGATGCAACCTGTACATCGAGATGACCGATGTGTCAAACTTGCCGCCCTGGATAAGCGTGGCGGGTATACTGTCCGTTCCCCTACAGTGGGAGGCCTGAGCCCAGCAGTGGGACATTTATGGGCTTACAATATATATATATATATATATATATATATATATAATGCCATTATAGTATTAGTAAAGTTATCAGTCGAATAAATTATAACCTGAGTAATTTCAAAAGTGAAACCGTTCAACTTTTATTCATGACATTTTTAATTTATCCATGTGTTATTTTTGGAAGCTTGGCTCAAAAATGACAAAAATAGTGTTGTCTTTTTGATAAATTGTTATAAATATTTTTTATTGTGAGAGGAAACCATAGAAATCTATACATATAATAAAACTGTAGAGGTCGAATTTCTGTACAATGAAAAAAAATGCTAAAAACCGAGTCCGGGGGATGTAAGAAGTGAAATAGAACTAATTTAGTTTTTTTTTAATTTTTATATTTTCTGTTTGACTGTTTGTACCGGCTAATCTCCAAAACGACTGGACCGATTTAAATGAAATTTTGTATGGTGGTAGCTTATATCCCTGGTCATATAGGGTACTTTTGATACCGAAAAATTAAAGAGTTCCCATGGGATAGTTAAAAATCCGCACCACGTAGACGAAATCGCGGGCATCAGCTCGTCTATAATATTACAAAATTGTAAAAGTGTAGCCTTTTATTTTTTTGATGTTTTGTGTTTGTCTGTTAGTTCGGGGTGCACATATAAACTACTGGACCGATTTCGATGCAGTTTTCTATAATAGATATAAAATTTCCGGACTTAAAATTTGCGGTATTTTATATCCTCGTCGTCGTCGTCAGCCATTCGCAGTCCACTGCTGGACGTAGGCCTCCCCAAGACGGTGCCACTCATCCCTGTCCTTTGATTTCCTCATCTAGCACCTGCCGGTGACCTTGTACAGGTCGTCGGTCCATCGGGCTGGAGGGTGTCCGAAACTACGTTTACTGAGACGCGGTCTCCACTCCAGGACTCGTCTGCTCCATCGGCCACCGGTCCTGGGGCAGACGTGACCAGCCCACTGCCACTTCAACTTGCTAATTTTATATCCTGGAAATCCCGCGGTTATTGTCTTGGGAGCGGTATAAACTGGCCAGGTCGAAAGAAATTTTGATTCTGATTTTCACTGATCTATAGCAAATTTTTTGTCATAAAATCTCTGCTACTTTTGATATTAAATATTGGTAAAATATTTTAATTTTTGTTAGATGTCCAACGCGTAGGAAGTTGTGGGCAAATGATATTTGATATAAATGTTTACAGCAAGTGAGAGCAACATTGTGGCTTCAGTAAGTACATTAGCAGGTTGTACGGAATGGACTTCATTCAGCACAGAGCAGTCCACCAGCCTTGCCAGTCCAGTCCACAACCCCCCCGTCCACCCTTTCATCAATAACGGGTTTTTGTTAAATTTACTGGAGTACAAAACACAGGCTGATGGCCCACCTAATGGGAAGCGGTTACTATCGCCTAGAGACATTCGCAACATGTGCTATAAACAATGCTACCTACCTGCTGCCGGTCTCGAAGCAATTAAACCACACCTTTTTTTAAAAAAAACTCTACTTTTTATATTGCAGGAGTTCAGCAGACAGGCAGACGGCCCACTTCATGGAAAGCGGTTACCATCGCTTATAGACATTTGCAACACCAAAGGTCCTACAAATGCGTTGTTACTCTCTCTTAAGGGAGACAGGAACCTGGTCACTAATGCTGGAAAACAACTTAAGGGTGTTATGGCTGCATACTCTAGACCAGGGGAGGTAGCCATCCAGGCGGGCAAATACCTTACCACCTGGCTGTGGGTTGTTTTGTCGCCTCTTACGACAGGCCGCCCGGCCGCAGGAAATTGTATTCTTTCTCCATTCGTGCACGGATAGATGGTAGTGCTCAAGGAAAACATCTGCTGGGAGCTCATTTCAAAACTCTACGGCGCACAAGAGTAACGTTTTTAAGAAGAGTTGCGTAGACGAGGTTAATGTCTTAAGAAGGTATAAACACCCAGCCGATGGCGAGCGGTGTGATGGTAGAAAGAAGACGAAGGCACCATTCTGAACAGTTCCTCGAAACACTCCTTATTATACAGACAGGGTCGTTGACCTTATGGCTTAGTCTAACCTAACCAAAACAGCTAAAAAATTCAGCTACGATGTATTTCTTTTAAGCAGATATCTTGTTTCATAGCTTGGATATACGGAGAACAATAAATAATATAGTATAATATACTTCTTTCCTTTTATTGTGTCTTGGTCTCATTGAGTATGCACTGTTTGCTACAACTCCATTAATTCTTCATAAAGTAATTCTGTAACATACTTCTGTACAAAACTTTTTAAAAAAAGGCAACTTGAGATATAAATAGAATAAGAAACTTAAAGAAAAACAATATTTAGCTAGACGTGTTGCTGGGGAGTTTCTTGCCGCTTCTTCTCCTTAACAGCAATAACACGTTGCGAAGCGGTGTACATAGAATAGGAAGAAAAATTAAATTTTAACTTATATATATATGACCTTCAAAAAGTGTTCTCCAGTGGAACTTATTTTGAATAAGTCTCGTGTGAATAGGTACCTTCTAGGTAAGCGTGCTCGATCTTCGACCATATCTCCGCTCAGATCGAGCGAGATAATGGTCAAACGCGAACCTATACGTGATAAAAAAAAACATATAAAATAATTTTCAATTTAAACTACCTCTAGTTAAATGATTGTGTATCTTTCAATCAAAGCAGTGAAAATACCTTTTTACATTTTCTCGGAAAACAAGCATGTACTTAGCAGAGTAGGTCGCGTGGTCCATTGTCAACGCAAAAAATCGAAAAAAAAATCAGCAATCATTTGTCCATCAAGTACAATGGTGACCGTTAGCGGTTATAATGCAGGATGCTAAATAATTACATATTTACATCCGAATACGACTGTACCGGTATTGAAAATGGCACGGCACGGTTTTACTGTTTTGTTCTTTTTCAAGAGCGTTGCACTGCGGTGTTGCCGCTGCGGGAAGTTTTCTGGGAATTATGTAAATAAAAGTAATTTCAATGGTACAGTTGGTGTCGGTCAACTGCGAGGTACTCATCATGATCAAATCGAAGACATTTTGAAAACAGGTCACGTGTGAAGCAGTTTACATAAGCGTGTATGTTTGAAGAGATTAATGAAAGTTGATGAGGCGAAAAGTGTTTGTCAGAATTGTAGCAGATGGATCCATCGTCTCTGCCTACCCCAGTGAGAAACACGCGTGACAATATGTTTGTATGCAATATAATTTCACTCCAATTATTCCATTAAGAAAAAAGAGGAGAGAAAGAATGATATTCATTTAAGAGATACAAAAAGAGATAAAGGTAATAATAGACTTAACAATTGATTGTGTGGTGTCCTAAAAAATCTCTTGCTTAGTATAATGCTAGTTTGCTCGGAACTAAGTTATACCACGGCTTAGTTTCGAGAAGCAGATTATAGAATAAACCGATCAGGGTGATGTTACGACGTTGCGAAGACCACAAAGCCCGAGATGGCCACCGAACGCCATCGAATGGCTTACTAAGCCGCAGACGAAGCCAACGCAAAGCCCGCGAAGGCCATTGGATGCCGCAGGCTGCCCATTGGGAGTCGTGGAGAGAACACCGTAAAAATAGGCTCTAATGGCTCCAAACCCTTCAACGACGGGTAGTTGCCCGTTGAGTAGAAGCCGGGGCAAAGAGGTTTTCCTCGAGGCTCCAACCTCCTCGCCGCCTCAAATGGCCAAGAGGAAGAAGCCCACCGAACGAAACATTAACTAAACACTGCTATTAGTAATATAATCGCCATTTTATCACCGCACTGATCGCCGGCGACTGGGAGTTCATCCACACTTCCTTAACACCTGGAAGTTATCAACCGTACGTGGAGCTCGTTCCTTTATGCCATACGTAAGTAAGCTATGGAATGAGCTCCCTCCTGCGTTTTTTCCAGAGCGCTGCAATATGGGGCTCTTCAAAAAGGGCGTCAACAGATATTTAAATTCTCAACGACGTAGGCAAACGCATCGGCTCCCTTATTGTTGCAGATGTCCATGGGCGACGGTAGCCACTTGCCATCAAGTGGATCCGTTTGCCAGTTTGTCAATATTATAATTCTAAATAACTGTAAAACCTGCAAGTTTGTTTTACAACTATAATTATTGTTAGGTATATAGGTAATTCAATTAAAGACTTTTGCACAATCTGTAATCGAAAATAGTCTACTTACCTGGTTATATTAATTATTGTCATAATATTTATACAATTGTATTGGTTGGCAGTATACATAACAGGTAAGAGTAATTACATCTACTACTCAATATGTCTTAATTTGTAGGTTAAGTGAGGATCACTGAGGATGGAAAATTTTGAGTGATGTGGCACAATGTGAATGAATACAGCTTTGTTATATGTATATATATTTATAAATATAAATAGTTATTAGGTTAAAATAAATTGTAAATATTTAGTGTTACCTTATATAACTGTTTTTTTCTTTCTTAGGATAGGTAGTTTCATTATACTCATTATTTCATTTTTATTATTACATTTTTCTGCTTTTTGTGATCTATATTAATCTTTGGTACTTTGCGGTTATTTTTTGTTTCTTATTTTTATCTTTAGTATGGGAGTCACATGCCAAATATGATTTAGGAGATGGCACCGAAAACCAGCGCTGTGTCGGACTACGCTTCGGTACAGCAAAATGCTGAGTGCTACCCTCATTTTCAAATTGCGGCATACAATTTCTGTATCAACTTTATCTATACTTTGTTATGTTTATTATTATTTCGTGTTGTGTGTTGCTATTGGAAATAAATATTTTTCTTTCTTTCTTACTTTATAATTACAAATAAATAAACTGGATAAGAAACACCGGACAGAAGTGACCATCAAGACATAAAAATAATTAACTCATAGTTACATAAAATACTACTGGCCATTACTCGAGCTTTTTTATTTCAAGACTAGCTGATGCCCGCGACTTCATCCGCGTGGTGTGGTTTTTTAACTATCCCACGGGAACTCTTTAATTTTTCGGGATTAAAAGTATCCTATATGCTGACCAGGGATATAAGCTACCACCATACAAAATTTCATTTAAATCGGTCCAGTCGTTTCGGGGATTAGCCGGTACAAACAGAGAAATATAAAATTTAAAAAAATCTAAATTAGTTTTATTTCACTTCTTACATCCCATTGACTCGGTTTTTAGCCTTTTTTTCATTGTAGAGAAATTCGACCTCTACAGTTTTATTATATGTATAGAAGACAATAGACCGTAAACGGTCTTATCTAGCTTTTGCCTTGAATATCTATTGAAATAAGTAGCCATGTACTAGCGTATTCGCTCATGGGGTACCTCCGATACGTGTACGTTGCTAGGTGCTAGGACTATGTATGACCCCGCTGCCGCCACACTTTCGCTAGGACAGTGGTATAGCAGGGCACTCCAAGTTCAGATATACATAGAAATTCACAGTGGCAACGCGGCGGAGTCGCGGCGGCGCAATGATGGCGTGATGGTGGCGTATCGGTGGTGCGGTCTATCCAGTCGCTTAGGATTTTAAAATATACCTAGATCAAGTGGGAATATTTCTGATTTATTTTAATTTTCAGCAGTTACAATTGCTGCAGTGGAACACTTACAAGCCAATAGATGGCACTGTACAATAATTGAGGTCGCAAACGATTCCTGAAACAAAGAATAAATACAAATTTCGAACAATTAGTGGAAGGGCCTAGGCCTGCTAGGAACAACACTAGCCTCGCTGGAAAATCTTCCTTTGAGATGCAGGAGTATTCCATCTCGCTCCTCCATCCATACGGGGCACTCTCTTCAGGTCTTAGTAGTTCTTAATGTAGGTGTATAGTTATAATGTAAAAAAATTATCCGTGCAGGAACGGAGAAAGAATACAATTTCCTGCGGCCGGGCGGCCTGACGTAAGAGGCGACAAAACCACCCACAGCCAGGTGGTAGGGCATTTGCCCGACTGGATGGCTACCACCCTTGGTCTAAAGTATGTCGCCATAACAACCTTGAGTTGTGTTTCGGCATCAGTGACCAGGTTCCAGTTTCCCTTGAGAGCAGCAGCGTATTTGTAGCACCTTTGGTGTTGCAAGTGTCCATAGGCGATGGTAACCGCTTTTCATCAAGTGGGCCGTCCGCCTATCCGCTGGACTCCTGCAAACGTCCATAGACTACGATGACCACTTTCCATGTGCTAAGCCATATGTTTGTCAGCTTCGTATTAAAAAAATATTGATTGGATTTCAGGAAAAAATCTCATTCATATGGCAACATTCAAATTGATATGTGGGTTTTGTAATGGTCAAGAAAATTCTGTCGGGTACACAACGGTCCATGGCTCGAAGTAGGTCAAATGCCAACGCAGTGCGCAGCGAAAAGTCAGTTTGTCTTCACAAAAATTGTAGATGGGTTTTTGACTGATTAACTTCATGAATAAATATTATTTACGGATGAAAGATTTCTGTCTGTTTGTGTTTAGCTTAACAGCAGCTTAGTGGCTAATAAAAGTAATAAATTCGCATCATAAGAATGTGAACAGCCATAATAGCTTGGCCTTGTGAATGTATAGTTTTAAATTAATTGTAAATATCAAAATAATAAGTCATACAGTCCAAATTGAGTTTTATTTGGAAGAAGCAACTGCCACCAATAACTATCTTGCCAAAATCGCCGTCCACTATCGTCTCAATCGTAGATTTGCCTGATTTCGGTATTCTGTCGGTATTGTAACCGCGCTCAACTCTACCAGTTGCTTTCTCAAGTCTACGATATTTTATTTTTATTTTATAAAATTCCTTATAACATATAATATTGTTACAAGTTGGGCCATCTGCATACCTTTTGTCACATACCGACAAAGAAATGCTGCGCATCTCGTTTATTGCCCCTCCCGCATTCGGAGTTCTTTTTATTACTTCGTATTTAAATTTGCAATTAGACAGTAGCCTATTGTTATTGTTTTCGACTTTGTTGGCCATTCGCAGGAATAGTTAACTAGGAGTGCAAATTACTATTTCTCGGTAACTCAGTGCGCACGGCCGAATTTTTGTACTGTATAATTAGTATAAGACAATGCCCGAATGGAGGGGTAGGGCAGTCAACCGACGACTACGAGACAAGTAAGACGTTTTGTAGTACTCTCGATTAGCGATATAGACGACGGACTTTGCGCGTGTCAAATTGTATTGAATCCTGCAGTGTGAACTGATTGCATTCAGTTTTATTTGTATTTGTTTTATACGCTTTTGTACAGTTCTAATAAACTCTATAGTAATTCCAACGGCATTTATTTTAATTCGAGTCCTGTAGATCGTAATAATATTTTCAACCTATAATAACAGTTTCTCGTAACATTATTAATTTAATTTCAAATTTCAAATCGCAATTCAGAATCGATGGTAAGTTCTAGATTACAAGCCAAACTTGCAGTAATAATACGTTCATCTTTTATTTTGATCATAGGACTTGCTGCCTTTATTGAGCTGACTTGTTGGCGACTAACAAGTATCATGAAGTTCGACTTTATAGGATTTAAGGCCAAACAGTTTTGTTCTGACCATGGTACTGCTTCATCTCCTTAACAGCAATAACACGTTGCGGAGCGGTGTACATAGAATAGGATTTATCATTAGGCAAATAAAGAGGAGCATAAAAACACGGGTAAAATAACACAATGCTGACATGAAACACAAGGTTTACAAAGTCTGCGATCATTGAACATACGCTGGACAAACCCAACCACTACATCAGATTCGATAAACCACAAATCCTTACGAAAGAGAATCGTTTCATACCTAGAATGATGCGTGAGGTTATTGAAATCAAAAAACACCCAAATTTCAATAGAGAAGATGGTTGGCAAGTGCCGCCTGTTTGGGATCCGATCATCAAAACTATCAAGACCCAAACCAGCAAAAATCAAGTGCCAGAGACCTCAAGACACTGTGAGCTCTTTCTGTGTGCATCGGAACAAAACCAACTTGATTGATAATTTCTTTTTATTTTACTTCCCACCCATTTTAATATTGTATAAAATCATATTTGCTGAAGAGTTTCTTGTGCCGCTTTTTCTCTTTAAGCCATAACATGTTGCGAAGCGGTGGTAAATTAGATTAGGCTTATTTATAACCATAAAGAAACGGTAAAACTAAATTACTGAAATAAACAAGTTGGCGGTAGGCTAAATAAAACTTTGCAACACTCATTGACACTTGACATCGTTGTCGTCCGTGATCACGACTACTGAAAAGTGGCCGAAACGTCGGAATAATAAGAATCAAATAAATTACCGCGCTTAAAATCGTTAAAACGTAGTTTTGTTATTATTTATTGTACAATAGGAAGTAAAATTACATTTTGACTTAAAAACTTTTGAATTTGAATATGATTCTTTCGAGATCACTATTGATGCTTTCGACCGCTTTATTTACGCTGGTAGGCCTGAACGATAGATACAGCCAAATGTTATCCGCATGTATATGCTATATACTAGTTATATAATTGCTGTGCCTCTTAAGCTACTATCAGCCACACTACCATGTAACACCGAATTCAGATGAGACAGACAGACAGATGAATTCAGACCTTGGTTCACTACTGCAGAGTAATTTTGATATAGAGAGGGATGTAAGGAGAAGAATAAATGTAGCATGGCTAAAGTGGAGACAGGTAACCGGTGTGACGTGCGACAAACTAATGCCACTGAAACTAAAAGGTCAAATATATAAATCTGTCATACGACCAGTCATGCTATATGGGTCGGAATGTTGGGCCACTAAAGCAATAAACCACAAACGTCTCCACTCAGCTGAGATGAGAATGTTGAGATGGATGTGTGGTGTCATGGTGTACATAAGGGGATCTTTGAAAGTTGCACCCGTGAATGAAAAATTGAGAGCAAGGAGATTAAGTTGGAATGGGTATGGTATATAATGAGGAGGGGTGAAAGTCACAAGAATTTTTTTTTTTTAATTGGAGGAAATCAGCAAACACGCAGACGGCCCACTTGATGGAAAGCAATTACCGTCGCCTATGAACATTTGCACCACCAAAGGTTCTACAAATGCGCTGCTGTTCTCTTAAGGGAGACTGGAACCTGGTCACTAATTCCGGAACACAACTCAAGGTTGTTATGGCGATAGACTTTAGACCAGAGGTGGTAGCCATCCAGTCGGGCAAATGCCCTACCACCTGGCTGTGGCTTGTTTTGTCGCCTCTTACGACAGGCCGCCCGGCCGCAGAAAATTGTATTCTTTCTCTATTCCTGCACGGAGAATGTTAAACACAAGATGGTTGGGTACAAATGTAAAGATAGACAAAAAGACAGATGGATGGATTGTATGAATGATATGATGATTTGTGTGTGTGACAAAAGATGTATGTCAGAATAGAAGAGTGAGGAAGGAAAAGACATATTGTGCCAACCCCAATTAATTGGGATATGTTGAAAAAAAAGAGAGATACGATTTATATAATTATATAAGGAAAATTGGAATACTTCATTTCATAAAAACAATTTTCCTTATATTTATTTCCTACAAAAACTGAATATGAGGAAAATTAAAACATAATATTCAGAAATAACCCTATTAACGCAGTTCTGAAAAAATTGGATACTAATTACAAACAATACAGAGCTCGACCTCTCATTACCCGTTATCAGTGACTCATAGTACATGGAATTTTAGTTACTGTTATCAAGGAAAACGTTGGTTTTTATTTATCACGTAGAATATAATTATGAGGTATAATTTGATCGGTTAACTGATCTCACTCATCACTTATCTTTACTACATGATTTTCAAAAAATACTCTATAGAGGAACTTAGTGTAAATGCTAGTATTTAAGCGTCTGCTCTTTTAAATGTACAGCCTGTAAAAATTGTCAGCACGTTCAAATCCCTTGGGCATATTCTTTCTTCTGATAGAAAGGATAACTACGACATAGAAAGACAAAGAAGATGTCTTTCAGTGTGTGGCAACATGTTGGCCTGAAATTTTTTCAAAGCTAGTAATGACACCAAAATATATCTGATCAGGACGTTTTGGCAGACGTTATACACCTCTCAGCTCTGGACGGAATGGTATACGTGTTCAATAGAATAACATATTTCGACACCTAATGGGTTTTAAAAGATACTGTATTGCCTGGTTTATGTTTCTTGAGGCTAGATTGAACACGTTTTCTGCTATCTGGAGAAGTTGCATTGCAAATTTCTCGACCAGGGTTGAAAGATGTAGAAACAGTATGGAGGCGCAGGTATGCGCATGATCTCCCCCCCTGAAATACCACTGCAGGGGCCTTCTAGCATCTAAGGAGCAGAGGAGTCTTCACCCCTGTTAACGAAGTGAGTTTGCCTCTCCCGAGGCACTCTCAAGCACTTCTGCGCTAGGATCGGCGTGGGCGTAACTACGTTCTAAGTCTCATGCCTTTCCTACTCATAAGCGCGGGGCACATGGGAGGAGGGTGGTTTTAGTGGGGTATTAGCCCACAGGCATCCATGGGTTCGAGTCTCCACACAAGCCGGTCGGTTACTGTTCGGATTGTCCTCAGTGGAATGCCCCCACGATCGACAACGGTCTAATCCCTAGCAAAGGACCCGGTATGTGCGAAATGCATTTCCCCCGCCTGAAAAAAAAAGTAAAATAAAAATGTAGAAACAGTATAATTGCGGCCATCGCTAGCGCCTGCTAGCGATTTACACCAAACAAAAATTTATTGGGACTGCTTGCAGATTGCTGCGTAGAATAATTAATTTGATGTAAAATATATTTTAAGGAAATGCTTCAATAAAGGACTGACCGACTGACTGACTGATGGATATTTATTTTATTTTTAAAAAATCTGTCAAAAACCATTACCTTAGTTTATAATTAAATATATATTTTTCTATTCTTCTTAAATTAGCTGTTTACTGTCCACATTGTACTGTTCTTCCTTTTTTTTTCTTCTTTTTAATTTAATTATACCTAGACATAAGTTGTTAAAAGTATCCTCTCATTCAGGTTGCCTGCAAGAGATCGCTTTAAGCGATAAGGCCGCCTTTTGTTTTGCCGTTAAATTATTGTAATCATTTATTCTGTAATTGTTTATTTGGTGAATAATAAAGTGTGTTCTATTCTATTATATTTATTAATTTTATTTTTTTAAGCTTTAATTTAATAATAACATTATGTAGGACGTAGGCCTCCCCAAGTACGCGCCACATATCCCCGTCTCCCGTCTTACGCAGATCGTCAGTCCACCGGGCTGGCGGGCGTCCTACACTACGTTTGCCGAGACGTGGTCTCCACTCCAGGACTCGTTTGCTCCATCGGCCGTCGTACTTGGGGAGGCCTACGTCCAGCAGTGGACTGAGATTGGCTGAAGAAGAAGAAGAAGAAGATTATGTAAAATTTGTTGTAATTATGGATCTTTGTGTCTGAAATAAATAAATAATTATAATTATTAAATGAGACATTTATCCAATGTTTTCCACTCATGGAAGTGGTTACCGGGTGAATCTCCCATATTACACGAGCATCATTGGTCGCAATAAAGTTTAAAAAAATGATCTTATATCTTAAGAATTTTACCGTTTTAATTGCCTTGTTGGTAACAATAATAATAATAATAACTTGTCTTGCTAACAGCGAGTACTTCTACAGGCACAACCTAGTAGCCAGGAGCATCCACCAGCAACTTGTTCTTAAATACGAACTTGTCTCGTCGGAGGTACCTTATTGCCAATACAAGCCCGAGCCAGTTCTTGACAATGGTCAATATCTGCTCTATACTGGGACCGATCAATTATCACAGACAGGACTATTGTCGCCAATAAGCCTGATATTGTGATAGTTGATCGGCCTGTGAGACGTGCTATAATTGTAGATGTCGTGATTTCCCACGATGGTAACCTCGTGAAAGCCGAGAAAGATTAACAAATAAAGTATATTGGTCTTGCTCACGAGGTTACGGCCATGTGGAACCTGGACTCTACAATCATAGTAGCGACAGTGGTGTCAGTGTATGGACTAATAGCGAAAAGCCTTGACCGCCACCTCTCTCTCTCTCTCTCTTTCTTTGTCTTTCTGTTTGTTATGTTTTACGGAAAACTATTGGACCGGTTTAGCTGAAATTCGGTATATATGTAATTTTAATACCGAGAGTGAACAAGGGATGCTTTTCATAAGAAAGTAGGACAGTTTTATTTATGATTTGTTTATTTGGTCATATCGGTTTTGATGTATTTTTTGTTTTTTTCGAAAATAGACATAAATACTTTTCATGCCGGAAAATAGGATAGTTTGCGATATAAAATGAAGTAAATCGTCCGGGGCAAACTGCACTAATATAAAATTTTTGTACTGTTGCAAGCCGATACTAATCCTTTGCAGTTGCCCCTTTCAATTTGATTGATCTATCTTTCGCGATAATCTCTTTGTTCACGTTGCCTTAATACGTCATAAAACCTTCTTTCTTCTGTTGGTATTTCATGCGAATTCCTGGAAGCCATTGAGGTAACTATTTAACGATTTCAAAAATCTTTGGGCAGCATATTACTAGGAAGCCATGTCTAATTTACAAATGGATGAAGGTCGGTCGGTCGGAGAATGCGCCTGTCGTGTTCTGACTGCGAACGCGGCGTTACCTAGTGCACTTTCGAAGCAAGTATCTTATAACAACGAACTTTGCGCGATTTATGTGATAACGATTTCCTGCCCTAAGTTTTGATTTGGTTATATTCGGTGGGAATTACGTGTGTATACATGTAATAATCTTTGTGATAATTTTAACGGCATTTTCGAATTTATATCCTATATATCCTCTACAAATTCGTAATAATACAATATAACCTGTCTTAACGGCTGCTCTTCAAACAAGAGATACGTAGTACCTAAATATAATACCGCCGTCCATCGTCCAGCAGTTCCAGCACTAGCTCTCAACCTACGCTACCATTCGATTGTCTCGTATCCTTTTGAAGTGAAACTTCTATTCTTAAGATTATTCTGTCACGAAAAAGCGTTACGGCCGCGTGGAGGAGCGGCATAAATTTAGACTAGACGTGGTGAGAGGCGGCATAATTTTAGAGTAGACTATGGATGCGTTTTTTGGTTCCGGAGCGAATTCAGTTTTCTTCTTTGATAAAATAAAATATATTTAAAAATAAAATACGTTCATTAAAATGTACCTAACCTAACCAAATCATAATTTGCAGTAAACCTGCGAAAAATCGAAACATGTGCTGGGACACATGGTAGAAGGGAAACTTCAACGGACAAATGGAAAAACAAATGGCAAAACGGATCGCAACAAAATTTTTGTTGCCATTCGTTTTTCCACTTGTCCGTTCAAGTTTTACCATCACCGTCTATTATTTAAAATTTTAAATCTTTCCTTTCATCTATCAATTATCTTTCTCGCTCACATATAGTACATGTCGTTCGGGAACACTCAACTACGCTATGCAAATCCACTCGTACGTTCGAAAATATTCACAACCCCACATTAATGCATCCAAAATTGAATAACCTAACACGAGTTTTAAGAAAACGTGTTGCGGACAGGATGCCGCTCAGGAGATTCGACCTGACCAGAGCAGGGGCGAAGGCAACGCGTTGTCAGTATTTAGGAAGGGATGGGATGGTGGGATCGAACAGGAAGAATAGAATATGGAATACATAGGGAAAGTGGACCATCTGAAAATTTTAGCCTATGCAAGCAATATTTAGTGCAGATACATAGGCCGATAATATTAGGTAAGTATCGTCACATAGTGACGTCACAGTGCATCGACCACCCCGGGGCCGAAGCGACGGTGTGCCCGCGCAGCGTCACAGAGTAATACTATTCAGTATATCAGAGTGCGTCTCACGAAATAAATCTTGACTACAAATAACAAACAACAAAACCGACTTCATAACTATTTTTTTTATTGCAGGAGTTCAGCAGACAGGCAGACGGCCCACTTAATGGAAAGCGGTTACCATCGCCTATGGACATTTGCAACACCAAAGGTGCTATAAATGAGCTGCTGCTCTCGTAAGGGAGACTGGCACCTGGTCACTAATGCCGGAAGACAACTCAGGGTTGTTATGGCGACATACTTTAGACCAGGGGTGGTAGCTGTCCAGTCGGAAAATGCCCTGCCACCTGGCCGTGGGTTGTTTTGTCGCCTCCTATGACAAGCCGCGTCGCCGCAGGAAATTGTATTCTTTCTCCGTTCCTGCACGGATGAAATTATTCTCGCGAATGGTATCTGTGAATTGGTATTATAGGAAATAAAAGTTCTTCTTGAATTCTACTTGTGTATTGATTTCATAGGCTTTCATATGTTTTAGATGTACTTAATGGTGAGTGACATGTGGGATTTTTAATAATATTATGTTATGATGTAATGAGATTTTAATGAATGAAGTGTGTAATTTTCTTAATGGCAGATAATCTATACATTATATTTGGCAATGTCATCTGTGACGTGTTGAATGTGTTGACGGCCTCTGTGGTTGAGCGGGCTAAGCCTTTGCCGGCTTACCTCACTGCAACGCAGAAGCTCCGGGTTCGATTCCTGGTATAGTAAATTTCAGAAACGTATTTTCTCCGTTATTTACTATGGTCTGGGTGTCTGGGATCGGCCCCAGAATGGTCCGTTGTATATTACCCATAACACAAGCGTAACTTGCTTAATTTGGGGATATACAGTGTGTGTGTTTGTCTGCCGATTTATTATTATTATTATTATCTGTATATAACACGCGCTTTACGAAGTTGACCCACTACATGTTCTGTGGCAACGTGCCCCAGCGCGAGGTCGTTTCACTTATGGCCGTTTACGCCTCGAAACTTTAATAAGGTACGTTTTTTTGCATCGTGTTTTGTCTGAATTATTTCCTGTGCACCGATATCAAGCATTTGACTGGGTTTGAGTTATAGCTGATTACCAATTTGATAATATAAGTATTTAGGAATATTTTGGCATAATATTATGTGGGCATTAAATGTCTAAACATGCCGCCTCCGCACATCCTAGTTGAAGGCAAGGCCTGAGAAATGCTACCTTAGCGTATAAAGAATGTCACGCGTACCAATGGTTTTAATACAATGGATGCCGAAGACCGAGCGAAGTGAAGAAGGAAAGTAGATAGGATATCTTGAGGAAAGTTCCCTGAAACTGTGGCTGTAACAAAAATGGGGCATAAGCACCGGTGGATGGCCCATTTGATGGAAGGTGGTTACCGTTGCCTATGGACGTTTTCAACACCAGGGGCGTTGCCAGCCTCTAAGAAATTTTATAACGCTCTTCTTAAACGTGCTCTTGTCGTAGCGCAGAGGGAAACCTTCGGCGGGAAGTTCCCTTCAGATGATTGTTGCACGCGGAACAAAATTTCTAGAGAATCGTTACCTAGTTGAGCGTGGGTGCTCCAGAAAAACGGAGTGACCATCCCGTCGATGGCGAGCGGTACTTGCTTAACTCTAAATAGGTAGACTTGTGTCTTTTTAGGGTTGTAAAAAAAGAGATTTCGTCCACACCATTTCGAGACCTACTCCAGCGAGGTCTTGATTTCAGATACAAGTCTGACTCTGCTCTCTTCGATTTCTGCAAACAGGATACGTGGCCGGTATCTACATAACAGTGCAGAACAGTGTGGGCGACAAAGCTGAGCCTTGGGGTACGCCAATGTTTGATTTTCGTATTCAAGCATATAATATCAATTAAGATTAAAATATTCTATTATAACAATTTGATGAATTGTTATACATACGAATATATGGGTGTATTTTAGAAGCATGCATCTGTTAATCTCGCAAGTAAATCTTCGTCACACAAATATTCGTGTAAATGCACTCAAAATACAATATATCAACAAAGCCAAGGTTCCAATATGGCCGCAGCGGAATCACTGTCGCTGTAAGATCAAAAGGAAGTGCATGCACGTTTAAATTTGGAACGCAATGTAAACTCGCGCGCATCCCAAGGTTGGTGCGTCTGCGCAACGTATTCACGCGGTTAGGGTTGTCAAAAGCAAAGAGAAAGAAATAAAAGAATTGCCGAGTGAGAACTGTTTAACTTTTACTTTTACAAAAAATACTAATGTCTTGATCGCTCCTCGCCGGCATCGACAGCGATTTGGAATAATTTTTAGTTATTTATTTTGTTTTGTATTGTTTAATTTATAACAGACTAGAGCTATCCCCGCGGCTACGCCACATGAAAAACCCTAGTTAGTAGCTCTATATTACCGTACATACAAATTTAATTAGGTGTTTTATGTACATAAACCATCAATACTTAAGTTTCTTATTCAATTCACTACAATTACAAAGAAACTAACTCAATATCGTGTAGACAATTGCACAGAAAAACATAAAGAAAAGTCACAGTCAACCTTATTTGAAGTACCTAAGACGTCATTAATGACATGTGGGTAACCTGGCAACGTATTTGTTGCGGACAGAATCACCACCCAGACCTCTCCCCCGGAAATCCCGTGCCCGCACGCCTCGCTTACCCCGAATATGTAGCTCACTCTGTTAGCTGCTAAGTGTCTGCATTTTTGTAGTACCTTAGTAATCACGGAGCGAGCCGCCGGCAAGTTCTAGTTCAGTCGAATATATACACACAAAGGAAAAGCATATACACAAGGAAGACTAAGAAGATCAGGAAGAACAGGAAGCATTCGGAAGACTCTACAGCCATTGCACTCTAAGCGTGATTACGTGGATCTTGTGGTCCGCCAATGTATTGTGATTAGTGCCACTAGTATTGATCGGTGTAATAGATTCAATTAGTGCTATCTTTGTTAAGTGTAACATCCGGGGCTAGTGCTAAGTTGTGTTGGTTAACCTCGAATGTGCCGTTTCATACAGTAGTGCTGATCGCACCTCTTGCTGTTGTAGCACCTATATAAATAAATACAGTCCACTGCTAAGGGGTGTTTTATTCAGGGCGACCCCTGCGCCGCCACACCCTACGTATCGAACAGTATTTGTTATTAAATTACTGCTATCGTTGTCTACATCGCAATTGCAGCGCCATTTATTTTGCTAATCCGTCTATTCCAAGTAAACGACGTCTTTTATAAGGATAAAACGTATCTTAAGTGTTGATTCGGGCTATAAGCCACCCTTATGTTGAATTTTATTCATATACGTTTATTAGTTTCAAAAAAAGATGTGATCGCAGCGCCATCTTTTTCGCTATTGTCGTCTATCCCACAGGAACGAGGTCATTTATTAGGATAAAATATAAAAGGTTACGCCCCGTTATATAAGATAACACTGTTTCGAATTTCATTTAAATCCTTTCAGTAGTTTTTACGTGATACCCTAAGAGATGGATAGACCGAGAGACGAAAATTCTAAAAATTGCGTCTTTGGAATCTTCTAGTCCGAATCGCCCGTGGATTTTTTCACATTTTTAAACGCAATGTACAATCTCGAATTACAGAATTATTATTATTATATAGTATAGATATAGTTTTATTATTAGTTTCAATTTTAATCCTAATTGATTGAAAATAAAACTGATAATGCACACAGACACAGAACTACGACAAATTAATTTAAATTGATTGTTTTTGTGTTTACGTCCATCGTTTGGACGTAAAAACAAATTATTTTTATATTTTGAATTTTTTAAAAAGATGTTTACATAAAGCCACACACACACATAGGTTAATTTAAGTATTAGTGATTGCAACCAAATTCAACATGCTTGTATTGATAGTTAATAGAAAAATAATCAATGTCGCAACTTTGTAAAGTTCATACGAGTGTAATAATTATAATTACTCTTGATTACTTATCTATTTATTTATATAGTGTAGAAATCATCAATGCCAATAAACTAAGCCATAATTATGTTCTTTAATATGTAGCAGCGAGAGGTAGAGGTTAAATGTTATATAGCACAATGTGTGATCGGGACGGATGATGTTCCAGTGAAATAGAGTCACTATTAGTTTCTTTCGCCGTTTCTTCTCTCCCAGCCATAACACGTTGCGCAGTAAGATAGTATAGGCCACCGCGAACCGCCGATCCCGGTCCCGCGTTGTCGCCCGCTCTCTATCCAGCCAGTAGTCATCGTTGTCCACTGCGATGAGTAGACGTATGCAGCGCGCATCAATATATATCCATAGTTCGTTGTCCACTGCGATGAGTAGACGTATGCAGCGCGCATCAATATATAATACTGCTTTTTTATTATATGTATTTAAATTAATTAATTAAATTCGTAAACTTAAGACATCACAAAAACATACATGTAAAAGTTTAAACAGGCATTTAAAATATTTCTGTGACGATATTTTAAAATTAAGATGATTAGATGTTATTTTAAAGACTGTTCTTTTATGTGTAAATAATATAAGAATTTATTATAGCATATGTACGCAACCCTATTTTTGCAACGTCAACATTGCTTACCCGTATTAAACCTATATGTTATATTAAGGATTTAATTCTGATGTGTAATTTTTAAATCAATTAAATAAATATAAAAAATATGACAACCCTGATATCATCGTTTTTAACATTGTCAAATTGTATGCAATTTACCGGAGAGTGAGAGAAATTTTACGACTATGTTATTATGTTTGCATATTCCCCTGAAATTTATATCATTTTCAGATTTAGGTACCTATTATTTCGGTAATATATTTAATCCCCGTTGAATCCCAAGCATTGAATAATTGCTACATTCAAAGTAATTCTGAAATAGTCTCCCTTGTCTTTCAACTTCTCCCAATTAATTATTTGGGGTCGGCACAATATGTCTTTTCCTTCTGCACTCCTCTATTCTGACATACGTAGTCTGTTACGCCACAAATCATCATATCATCCTTCACACAATCCATCCATCTCCTCTTTGGTCTACCTTCACTTTTGTCACTTCTACTTCTACTTCACCCATCATGATTGCAGTTTAACATGCAGATTGTCATGTGACGTTCATCCTTCCTCTTTACATGCTCATACCACCTCCTTTTCTCTTCTTATGCTTCCTGGCTTTCTTTTACTTTGAATTCTGAAACAGTCCATAGGTACATAGTATTATAAACGCTATTTGTATGAATGTTTGTTACTCAGTCATGCCATAACTAACATAATCATCCAATGGATCTGGATGAAATTTGGCACAGAGATGGATCATTATCTGGAATAGCACATAGCTTAGTTTGTATCCCGGAAAATCGTATGGTTGCCGTGGGATATCACTAACGCGAGCGAAACTGCGGACAAAACTAGTGTTCATATATAAGAGTAAGCGGTAAAAGATCATGTCATCATCACACTTTTAAAATATCATTATAGAAATAGTCTTAATTATTGTTTTAAGTTAAACAATAAAATTAATACGCTACTTGACTCGTCGAAGAAATGACGTCGTAACTTGCCACACTCGTGCATCTAGGCTTCAAGATTTTATAAGATGACAAAACGTATTTCAGATGATTTGACTGTCAACTACCCTATTTACGCAAAATTTTGAAAATTGTGTGAATATTATTTTTATTTTTTCGCAATACCATAGTCAAACTAAATTTCATCTCTCTAAAACTAGTACTTTATGAAAAAATCATTTTAGCGTACTAAGACAGACAAACATGACGATTTTTTTTTACTATTGTAACAAAGTTCCTTATCGCCACTTTACTCGGCCGATGGGGCTAGACGGAAAACAGTATTAACGAAAGAAAAAATGCTGATTACTGTATATACAATTTCGAACTTTAATTCAATGAAATAAGATCTAATATAATATTCATTAGTGTTATATACACTGTTTGGAAAATAGAAGGTCTTGTAATTGGCCTTATTACTGTTACGAGTTGCAGGACTCGAATTAAAATGCCATTGGAATTGCTATAGAATTCATTAGAAATATACAAACACGTATAACTCAGGTACAATAACTGAACACAATCAGTCCAAACGTAATGCGCGATTCAATAACACGCGCAAAGTCCGTCACTATATAGCTTATCGAATGTACACACGTCTTGTCCCGCTTGTAACCATCGCTAGACTGCCGATCTCCCTATTGGGCCATTGCTATATATTGCACCGATATAATATGCCTGCCCGCCCACGTAGATTGAATTTGTTAGAATTCGTAATCTGTTCACCTGCCTAATTATGCCTGCAAACGGCCATAAATGAGTACAATACATAATAAGTTGTTTTCTAATTATAAATTTTAAACATAAGGTAAACAAAAGAAGTCCAAATGCCAAGAAGGTAATAAACTGCAGGTGTGCATTGGTCTTTGTCGGTCGTAACATTACTATACTATTTCTTCCATGGTCTTCGGTTGCCTCCAATGGCCTCCGTTGGCTTTCAATGGCCTTCAGTGGCCTCCGATGGCCTTCGATAATCTTCGAAATTATATTTCAACAAGGTGTCCCAAAGACACCTCATTAGTTTTTTATGCTTTTGATATTATATTACAGAATCTCGGCATATGTCAAGAAATTAAATTCGATATCACCTTAAGCCTCGTAGCAACGCCAACGTCTGAGGATTTTTTGATACTGATTTTCGGGCAATTTTATTATTAATAAAAAAAGTCATTTAAAAAAACAAACTATTTATTCTCTTCTCTTTTATAAGCATGTAAATGTATTTTTTTATCCTGTTCTGATCAAAATTGAGGCAGTAAAATGATTTCATGTCAATAATTTGGAGGTGATTTGGTGATGTTTTCTTTTCTTAAAATAACTACAGAAAAACCACGAAAAAACCAGGCGACGTCTCGTATCGTGAAAATTTATAAAAAATATGATAAGTTTTTAATCAGTATATACTAACGAAAAATTGTTTCGTTTTCACACCACTTTCGACCTTTCGCGGCAACAGAAGCCTTAATCAAATAAATCACTTAGTAAGTTTACCTACAACTGTCATGAGAATTCTACATAAAGATAAAAACAATACAGGTAAGTACATTATTCTATTGCAAAATAAATAAATATAAACAATGGAGGAAAAAAGTCAACATTGACAATGACCGCTTCAATGTCATGCGGGTTGCTAACTGACTCAAGACGAACATTCGTCATTTTCATGGCGAACACATCTGCTGAGGCAGTGGCGAAACCACGGCTACATATGGAGATTACACGTGCCTAAAAGCACAATTACAAATTATATTCAATACAGTTTAGTTATAAAAATTAAGTATTTCCAACATTAGAGAACATTAGTATTTGTGTATTTTAATGGCTTATTAAAAGGCCTAGAGATTTATTAATGGCATGAAAATTAAAACTATCAATATTTTGAAAACTATGTATGCCTTTTACAGTGTCTACTTTATATTTAGCGCCATATTCATTTTAATTCCAAAATTAATATAAAATAATCCAAATTCAGACACCTTTGTGAAGATATTTTAGGAAAATTCAAAAAAATGCAAAGACGCACACTTAATTATTGTATTACTAATGTATTAGGTTATTCATTTATAAAATTTTATTAAATTCATAAAATATTCATTGCGAGATCGCAGTAGTAAAGATTTATTTACTCGACCTACCCTTATGATATATGCGCGATAATAATGATAATTAGGTTAGGCTACTGTACTATTTGTAACAAGTCAGATCATTGATTGGAAAATAAATAAATATTGGTCGATTTATTGTAATTGAGAGTTTATGGTTACTTTTATGTATTATCTTTGTGGGAACAAAAAATATCTAATTTCCAACACTGACAACGGTGAATGCAATTGACGGCCTCTATGATTCAGCGGGCTAAGCCTTTGCTGGCTTACGCCATTGCAAAACAAAGGCTCCAAATTCGATTCCTGGCATTGTAATTTTCGAAAATGATTTTTTTCCGTTATTTACCTTGGGCTGGGAGTCTGCGATCGGCCCCAGCGTAATTCAATGCATGTTACCCATAACACAAGCGATAATTGCTTAATTTTGGAATATACAGTATGTGTCTTTGTCTGCCGATTATTAAGTAAAAAGACAAATCGAGGAAGCAATACCAAATAACACACTCTAAATAAATAGGGTTTGTTATCGAATACACTTTATTATGCTTTGAATGACCAACTTATGTCTTCGGTTATTATATATCTTATCAAAATATAATAATTATTATATTTTAAGGGTGACCACCATATTGCGGGTGTCAATTTTTACAAAAAATAAAAGGAAAAATAATCAGGTGTGCTAATTCAGACAACCGGATTCGAAATTCGAAATTTTCAGATTTTTTTCTGTCTGTTAGAGTAAGGCGGATTAAATAAAACTCTACCCAGAGCTAGCTTATATACCGGTCAATATTTATGATACTGTTTATTCCGACAAATGATACCTTTTCCGTGGGGTAAAGATAAGGTAAGGTAACTCTTTATTGTACACCATTATATAAACCTTATAGACTAAAAATATTGTAAGTGTGTACTATGGGCAGTCTTATCGCTAAAAATGATTATGGACAACCTGAGATGGAAATAAAACAGATTGAATATGTTGAAGGTGGTATACATATTATACAACGTACAATTATTTTACTCATATGTTATTTCATATATATTAAATATATATCACATAATATACGACTAAGTTTTATTTAAATAAGTTCTTAATACGTACAAAAATACACCTATTAATATTACTATTCATAATTTATATCAACCACATATAGCCTTTACAGTGAGAGAATTGTTGAAAAAACAGGAATAACTACTATATATATATATATATATATATATATATATATATATATATATATATATATATATATATATATATATATATATATATATATATATATATATATAGATATAGATATAGATATATAACTAGAACGGTGGCATTACCTTAGTGTTTTTTATGTTTTGTTTTTGTGCCACCGTTTGTTTAAGCTGGAGTTCACACCCTTTTAAAAAACCCTAAATTGTAGCGCTGTGGGAAAACCACGGCTGGGAGCTCATTCCAAATCCCCATGGTGCTAAAGGGAAGAGTTCTAGAGAACTGTTGCGTACAAGAGCGAAGCGGCTCAGGAAGTGGGAATGAACGCTCAGCCGATGGCGTGCGGTGCGGTGGTAAAAAGAAGACGAAGACATCATTCTGAACAGTTCCTCGGAACACTCCCCATTGTGCAGTCGGTAGAATACGCAGAGACACGCGAAGCCTTTGCAACGTCATGGCAACACGAACGAAGTTTCACTTGGACATGCTAGTGTTACACATATTCAAATTGTAACGATTAACTACATTAAAAAATGGTCGCCCAAGTCAATCAACGTCGCAATAAAAAAAATCCGGAAGCATAGCAAGGAATGCGCAAGCGCATGTCGCAATTATGCAAAACCTAAACACGACAGAAAGCATTTCTATGTTTCGTCCTTGTCTGTTAGTTGGACGGGTGCCCATTTAGAATTTCCGGGTACTAATCCTAACGTGTGTAAGGAATTCTAGAAATAAGGAAGAGTAAAAATAAATGACCTTAAAAAAGAAGGAAACAGTTATTCCGTTGCGTGAAAATTGGCTTATTCCGACACAGTTTCCACTAAAACGATAGCTTACAGTCCTTTTTTAAATGCTGCGATACTTTGTGTCCCGGGAATCCCGCGGGAATTTCAAGTCAAGCGTGGACGAAGTCGCGAGCATATCCTAGTATTACATAATTATATTTAACTTCTATACTGTTTCCAAGCGTTTGGACGTTTGTACGTCTATAAATCTATACATACATATAATAAAATTGTAGAGGTCAAATTTCTGTGCAATGAAAATGCTAAAAACCGAGTCAGGGGGGTGTAAGTAGTGAAATAGAACTAATTTAGTTTTTTTTTTAATTTTATGTTTCTCTGTTTGTCTGTCTGTTTGTACCGGCTAATCTCCGAAACGACTGGACCGATTTAAATGAAATTTTGCACGGTGGTAGCTTATATCTCTGGTCAACATTTGGATACTTTTGATCCCGAAAAATTAAAGAGTTCACGTGGGATAGTTAAAAAACCGGACCACGCGGACGAAGTCGCGGGCATCAGCTAGTGTTACATATTTCTTGACAATAAAGACCACACGAAACAAATGACATAATTGTCGTACTTTATTGTTGTGGGTGACGTAATAGTGATGTTCTGTGAATCAGGTAGCGGACAGACTATTAAACCATCGACACTGTACGTAAATAAATAACAAGTAATCGATTTGAAAAAAATAATCTACTTTATTAAAAAATATACAAAAATGGTTTATTTAATATATCTAAAATATATTCATGATATTGTCCACAACACACACAAAAAATTTCATCAAAATTAGTAAGGTCGTTTTCAAGTTATGCGCGTACTAACCGTGCGCAGAAGGTTTGCCGACAGCCTCATGATGTCACGCGTCGATGGTCAGTAGGGTTGACAAAAAAGGTTACATAAATTGTTGTTGCAATAAATTTATTATTTTAATTTCTTATTGTATACACTTTACATAAGTATATACAATAATAGTAAGTAATTCGTTTTATATATATATATATATATATATATATATATATATATATATATTATATAAATAATCGACAGACAAACATACACATTGTATATCCCCAAGCTAAGCATGTTACGCTTATGTTATGGGCAATATACGATGGACCACTCTGTGGTCGATCCCAGACACCCAGACCATATTCAATAACGGAAAGTTCGTTTACGAAATTTACCATTCCAGAAATCGAATCCGGAACGTAGAGGTCCAGTGAGATCGACTGGCAAAGGTTTAGCCTACCCAACCACAGAGGCCGTCTACATCTCCTAGCATACGTAACCTTTTTTATTGCATGAGTTCAGCAGACAGGTAGATGGCTCACCTGATGGAAAGCGGTTACATTTGCAATATTAAAGTTGCTACAAATGTTCTGCTGCTCTCTTAAGGGAGACTGGAACCTAGCCACTAATGCAGGAACACAACTCAAGGTTGCTATGACGGCATACTCTAGACCAGGGGTGTTAGCCATCCAGACGGGCAAATACCCTACCACCTGGCTGTGGGTTGTTTTGCCGCTGTTCACGTCAAAATAGATTAAATATTGCTAACTTCGTCTTCTAATACAGAAGTAAAGTATCGATGTATTGTTACTTTGTTTCACAAGATTCAACTAGATGGCGCTGTTCAAAAACGAGTAAATCTTACATGGCGTAGACGAGTTCTTAATAAATGAAACATAATATTAAGTTTTGTAAACAATTAAATTGAACCACAGGGCTCGGCACTATCTCCACTACTCTTCACGCTGTACACCAGCGACATCCCAAAAACTCCAGATGTAGAGTTGGCCCTCTTCGCGGATGACACCGCACTCTATACATCAGATCACAACCGACAAATGGCTTGCGTCCGGCTACAGGTAGCTGTAACAGAGCTAGGCGAATGGTTTCGCAAATGGAGGATAGAGGTAAACCCGGAGAAAAGCGCAGCAATGTTCTTTTCCCCGGGCACGCTTCGCTCTCCCAAACGCGCTTGCCTTCGCTTAAAAGCCATCTCGCTCTACGAACAAGAGATCCCCTGGGCAAAGTACACCAAATACCTGGGTGTCACTCTAGATCAGAACTTGCGCTTCAACGAGCATATCACTATAGTCCGGAATAGAGCGCGATTTGTGATGGGTCGTCTAGCACCCATGATAGATAAACGAAGCAAAATGTCCCTCAGATACAAGCTTACTCTATATAAAACATGCATCCGCCCGATCATGACATACGCGAGTGTGGTATTCGGCCATGCCAAGCCTGCCCTTCTAAAGAAACTGCAAATCGTTCAGAATAAATTCATGCGCAGAGCCGTCGGTGCTCCCCTCTATATGCGTAACGTCGACATCCACCGCGATCTGGAGCTTCCCTCCATCAAAAACTACATTACGTCGCTCTCGCGTAAGTATTTCGATCTAGCGCCGCACCATCGAAATCCCCTCGTCGTGTCCGCGTCCGATTATAAGCCTCGACGAAAGGCTCTCGTGCGACGACCGCGTAACATCCTCATGGACAAGGTCGACGATATCACAAAACGGCTGGCTCGGATCAGCCCGCCCGCGGTTAGGACGGCAGGCTGGCAGGCACCGACAGACAGACACAGACGGCGGCGTCGACGCCGCCAATCACGATCTCTCCACGTCCCCGCGAGGGACGCCAGGAGACACAGCCCCCCATAGGATAGACTAGGCGTGTTGCTGGGAAGTTTCTTTCGCCGTTTCTTCTCTCCCAGCCATAACACGTTGCGAAACGGCAGTAAGATAGTATAGGCCACCGCGAACCGCCGATCCCGGTCCGCCGGGATCCTTCCTCTCGGGCTTTATATTACCCGTCGCCCGCTCTCAATTAGTGCATTGTGTCGCCTTATGGTGGGCATCATTAGATTCATCCCCTCTCATGGCAACAGTCCAGCCGAGGTGAAACTCCTAGGAGCCCCTCGAGCAAGTTGCCTCCCGGGCTCGAGCGCCTTCGCTTCGCAAAGGCACTCGCCCCGAAAACCCCGGTAAAGTTGTGAGGTCTTCGGACCAACAACATAAAGTCAAGTCCAATAAAAAAAAAAATATTAAATTGAGTAGCACAAACAGCCGCCTCTTACGCCAGACCGCTCGCAGGAAATTGTATTCTTTTTTCTTTCTTTCTTTCTTTTTTCCTGCACGGATAAAACTACAATAGTCAGTAGGCTAATGACCGCTTTTCATAACTGACTGACAATTTGCCTTTCTACTCGTTAAAATTTAATTTATACTAGTGGTTGCCCATTGGTCGAAATTCGACCATAATTAATTTAAATTATTAGTTTGAACATGATTAAGGTTCTGTTGTCAAAGACTATATACTTGTATAATCACAGATTTCGCCAAGGCTACACTGTTCATTTGACTTTAACAATAAACAAAAGAGTATATATGCGTCCGTGTGTCGAATACATGGTAGTATGTGTAATGTTTTTTATTGATTTAATGTATTTTTTATGCATGATTAAAAAGAAATATTAGCATTCCGCACTCCTTCTCTATATAAAGTATAAGTGTGCGAAATCTCATACTCCTCCATCCGCGCAATTTACGTAAAAAGGGGTACAAAGTTTTTGCTTCACGTATTAATATAACGATAAGCTTCATAATAGTAATGTCAAATTTCTGCCGATGATAATTCAAGTGAATGAATAACAACATACTCGTATAGGAACTGGCCATAAGTGCATATTGGAATACGTAGAAGTGAAGTATGTCTTTCAAATCTTTCCGAATTAACTCCTTTAATTTCCACATTTTTAAACATATAGTACAAAACCGAAGCCTCATTAGATTTATTATATTACTAGGTTATGCCCGCGACTTCGTTCACGCTTGACTTGAAGTTCCCGCGGGATTCCCGGTATAAAAAGTATCACACGTTTTATTAAATAAAATATGCTATCGAACAGTGACAATGTAGCATTGGAATTCGAAGATTTTTCCAATTCGGCCATTTTAAATCGTTCCAAGAAAAATTCCCGCGGGATTCCCCGGATAAAAAATATTTAAGCAGGATGTAAAATTATAAGGCCAATAATTAGCTGTCCATCAGCGAAAACCGCATCGAAATTGGCCAAATAGTTTTTACATGAATTCCGAATAAACAGACTAGAAATCAAAAAAATTGCATCGTGTACTTCATCGTTTATTATAATGTAATCCAGTTGATTTTTTTAAATGTACAGACGCGGTATTTTTAGTATTTTATAATATTATGTTTTATTTATTAGTGTATAAGTTATTTATGTCATGTTTATTATCATATTTAAACAGCAATTATGAAAATAAATGTACAGCCTGTTTTTGAATAAATCTATATTGTTACGAGCTACAGGACTCGAATTAAAAATGGCGTTGGAACTACTATATAATTTATTAGAACTGTACAAACACGTATAAAACAAATACGAATAAAACTGGATGCAACCAGTTCACATTGCACGATTCAGTTCAATTCGACACACGCAAAGTTCGTCGTCTATATCGCTAATCGAGAGTACTACAAACGTCTTACTCGTCTCGTAGTCGTCGCTTGACTGCCAACCCCTCCATTCAGGCATTGTCTTATACTAATTACACAGTACAAAAAAATTTTCCGCGCGTACTGAGTTTCCGAGAAATAGTAATTTGCAAAACTGCGAACGGAAAACAATAACAATAAGGATTAGTTCGACGCAAATGATGGTCATAAAACAAGCAGAAAAACAATAGTATGTTTTTCTTAATTACAATTCAAAACACAAAAGAATTCCTAAATCCGGGAAGACAATAAACATCGCTTACGACAGGCAGCTGTGCGTTTATCTTTGACGGCATGTAACAATATATATAAAACAAAGTAGTATTAATTACACCATTTATAACTCAAGAACGGCTGGACCAATTTTTATGATTTTTGTGTTTTTGGAGTTGTCTTCGTCCGCAATAAGATAATAAATATTAAAGTATGGTATTCATCAATAAAAAAAAAACATTAAAAAACATCAGTCTAGCCATTCATTTGTTATGATCTTTCCTGGCCGATTTCGGCAATGGTGACTGCATTTAAACTCATTTTCATTTGTCTGATTTAAGTGAATTATTTTTAAGTGTGATCAAGTGGATCCCCGGATGGTTTAGATTTACGATTGGATCCGGTAGGTGTCGCTGGTGAACACCTCTTTAACAGTGGGACCGATTTTGATGACATTTTTGTGTTTTTTCAAGTAGATTCGAGAATTGTCTAGATTAACAATTGGTCCCGGTTGATGGCGCTGCAATCGGTTTCTAGATTTTTATTTTTTAAAGGCAAGACAACGTCTGCCGGTGTACAGCTAGTAAAATAATACATAGCAGTTAATTATAAACAAAAACACTTTTCTATAGTAAACAAAACTAGGCGTGCTATTTTATTCAGGCAAGGGAGTATGCACACTTGCCGCGATTCTCAGCGTAATTACCGCTGATGTACCGTGTCATTACCTTATTACTTTTGATGCAGTTAAAACTCTACTCTGCATTGAAGGTAATAAAGGTCTTATTGGGTGAACAGATAAATTTGTAGACAATATCAAAGGTAGACTAAGACTTATAAAATATGAGTGCTTGTTGCGATGCAACGCCGCAAGTGTATAAATTATTGGATTGTGCGATACTGTTTTAGACTAATAGATAGAGAATGATTTTATTACGCTTTATGTAACTACGTTCCACTGCTAGGCTCCTGCTTTCATATTTCTACTTAATAATTCTGGACATACAGAGGACGTCCATTAATTACGTGAGGCGTTTTTGGCGATTTTCAGACTCCGCCTTGCCCTGGTGAGATATTGTGAGATTTGGCTGAACCCACTCCTCGTCTCCTAATCTCACAAAGCAGGCAGGAATGGAAAAATATTATTAATTCCTGTGTAGTGGAACAATTATAAGCCAATAGATGGGGCTGTACAATAATCGAGGTCACAAACGATTCCCGAAACTTATAAAGAATATATACAAATTTCTAACAGTAATAGATGGGTCTAGGCCTGCGAAGAACAACAATAGCCTCGCTGGAAGATCCTTTGAGACGACGAGCATTCCATCTCGCTCCTCTACTCTATACGGGGCACTATATTCACCCGCGGCCGGGCGGCCTGTCGTAAGAGGCGACAAAACAATCCATAGCCAGGTGGTATAACAGCCATAACAACTTTGAGTTGTGTCCCGGCATCAGTGACCAGGTTCCAGTTTATTCTTCAAAGCCGGCAGCACATTTGCAGGACCTCTGGTATTGCTAATGTCCATAGGCGACGGTAACCACTTTCCATCACAGTTGGGACGACAGCCTGTCTGTTAAGCTTCAGTAATAAAATAGCAGCATACAGTTCCACGGGCGCAAGTTCAGTTCTTGCCAATCACACGCACACGACACTCATGTCATAGAACTCAAATAAATAGTCATTTTAACTAAATCAATTCAGTTTCATTTGATGTTAGGGATTCACCCTACTACTACCAAAATTCTTAAAAGAATTTGTTTTCAAATCCCTCCAATTTAGAAACATTCTGCATTGGTGCTCCGCTCCTATTGGTCTTAGCGTGATGATATATAACCTATAGCCTTGCTCGATAAATGGGCTATCTAAAACTGATTTTTTTTTAAATCAGACCAATAGTTTCTGAGATTTACGCGTTCAATCAAACAAACTCTTCACCTTTATATATATTAGTATAAGATATAATATGACAGTTTCCTTGAAATACGTGGAATTTTCTAGTAACTTTACTTTTAATAGAAGTTCTATAATAGCAGTGATAATAATCAAATCACCGCTTACAAAGTTGCTGCCAAGGAGCCCTTTTTAGTAAATTTAGGATGGCCCATTTCTGGGAGGAAAATTGTATTAAAATACCTTTATAACAAACCTTGTGCTAATTCTAGGTGTATCTAGATGCTTCAATGATAAATATAGGTCCTGCTGTAAACTAAAGTAGGTAATTTCCTTTTCGTGCCAGACATAGTACACGCGTGACGGGTTTATTCCACTCTGCTCCATTGTGTATGAGACCAAATATTATAACATTGCGATATTGTGGACTTTCACTGAATTTTACATTATAAAATAATTTAACTTGCTATCCGTACAGGCACGGAGGAAGAATATTAATTCTTGTGGCCGGGTGGTCTGTCGTAATAGGCGACAATATAATCCAAAGCCACGTAGTAGGGCACTTTGCCTACTTTGGTACGGCTACGTTTATATATGCTAGCTATGCGGAGATCGTCTATGTCTAGCTATGTCGCCTGCGCTAGGTTTCCGTAGAAGGGGTAGACTCAAGAATAGTTCACTTAACAGAAAAGAAGGACAAAAATAAAAAAGCATTTATTTAGAACTACAACACAAATGAGAATACATTACACTAGTATAAATAAATAAATGTACAATGTAACACGCAGTGAAAAAAAAAATGAGGCGTCGTAATGAATGTGTATTAAGTAGAGTATTAATATGTTGCACAGGTCATTATTATTAACTCTAATCTACAAAACTTATACGTATAGAAACAGAAAGAGAAAACTAATTCCAGCAGCCGGGCGGCCTGTCGTAAGAAATGACAAAACAACTCACAACCAGGTGGTAAGATACTTGCCTGTCTAGATGGCCACCACCCCTGGATTAGAGTAGACCACCATAACAGCGTCGAGTTGTATTTCGCCACTAATGGCTGCTGTGGCTAGGTGCCAGTATCACAATGGAATGTTCTTTTATAAAGTTCACCCTGTCGGGAATTAAATACTGGTTTAGTTGCATTGTGTTCAATTAGACAATGCAAAGTTTAGAAGCACAGGATATCAAAAGTCGTAACTTAATGCGTAATTAAATTGTAAATTCAAACAAGCAATTGGATATTTGACAAATATTATAGTAATTTTGTATTTTTTGTAAGCAATTTAAATAAAACAGTGATTCTTAGTCATAATCCGCGCGCGGCCCTCGCTACCGGTGGTGCAGTGCGCCGCATGAGATGGACTCAAGAGTTGAATGAGTGCGTCATGCGCGCGTACTATGAGGCGACAGAGCGAGGAACTAACCTCACTTCGTATCGTGGCCGTTTGCTGTCTTTGTTTCAGACCCTTCAACCAGCATCCGCCGTGACGGCGCAACGACTATCGGATCAAGTGCGCGCTATCCAGCGATTACACCTGCTGGACGAGTCGACACTTGATCGTCTACGCAATGCTGTACGGATCAACCGCGAAAGTACTGACACGCCGCAGCCTACGTCATCGGCAACACCTGCGGACTCGCAGAGGCCGGTGAACTTTACCATGGACGACGTGTCAGATGGCCTAGCGGTAGGTAATGTAAGTATCCAGATTAATGAGCAGTTGAGAAGGACTTTGGAACATTCGATTCAAGAATTCCGAGATCAGCCTGTCTTAAATAGGCCACGCGTTCCGAAATTGCCCCTGCATAGAAATAATTTGTTGCTTATGGGAGCTCTGGATTGTTTGCTAGCGCCTTATTTTAGGTCTAGCACGGACCTTGCCGATACGCACTCGATCCTATATTGCGGGGCCGTAGCTGTATGTCGAGTGGCTGGTGTAAAGTTTCCAAATACACAGGCTACCCGACCTACAAGCTGCAAACCTGCCTGGCAAATACGGATTGAGCGGCATATCGGCAGGGCGAGAGTTCTCATAGCCAAATTAATCTGCTTCCGGGCGGGCAATTGCCGGCCCCGAGTTATGCGCTTCGTGGCTCACGCATTCACTGGTACAAACGTCAGTCCCACTGAATATATGGCCAGAGCCACGGAACGTATAGACTTCTGGAAGCAAAAAGTCTATGCATGGGTAAATAGAATCCGCCGATACAAAGAGCGAGCGGATAGATATTTCTTGAATCGGACCTTCCAAAGTGAAGAAAAAAGGGGTTATAGAGGTTGGGAGAAATCTAGCGATAGTGTCGCTGACAAGCAAATGCTAAATACTGATGCCATGGCTTCTTTCTGGCGCAGTATCTGGTCAGTGCCTGTCAATTATACGGAAGGTGACTGGATTGAGGTGGTCAAGCAATCATGCGAACAGGTGCCAGATATGGAACCTATTACCATTGAACCACTTGATGTTGGTAATGCAATTCGTTCGGCACATAACTGGAAAAGTCCAGGACCGGACGGATTGCATAACTTTTGGATCAAGTGGTTCAAAAGCTCGCATGGTTGCTTGGCTAATCAATTCCAAGAAGCTGTTGATCGTGGTTCGCTTCCAACCTTTATGACGACAGGCGTCACCCATTTACTCTTCAAATCTGGCTGTACCACTGAACCCAAAAATTATAGACCAATCACATGCTTACCCACCATCTACAAGCTCCTTACGTCCATTTTGGGAAAAAAAATATCAAATTATTTTTATAATAATAACATTTTGGCAATCACCCAAAATGGATGTAAGGCTGGGTCACGCGGTACGAAGGAATTGCTTCTCATTGACACAACTGTTAGCCAACAAGCCCGACGGAACAGAAGAAATCTCTCCGTCGCCTGGATCGACTACAAAAAGGCGTATGACTCAGTGCCGCATACATGGTTGATGAGAGTCTTAGAGTTGTATAAAGTCGATGCAACTCTAAGAACCTTTCTTCAGGCATGTATGGGGCAATGGGTCACATACCTTAGGCTTCCAGGGGGGGGAGAGGTTCCTTTGCCGGAGGACGCGATAAATATAGAGCGTGGAATATTCCAGGGTGACAGCTTGAGTCCCTTGTGGTTTTGTCTAGCATTGAACCCTCTTAGCAATTTGCTAGAGTCTTCAAAGCTAGGCTATCGGTTTCGTAGAGGGGGTGCGATCATGTCACACTTGTTGTATATGGATGACCTCAAACTTTTCGCATCCAACGAGCCAGACTTGATTGAATTACTGAAGACAACAGAACGCTTCAGTAAGTCAATTAATATGGAATTCGGGATAGAAAAGTGTGCGGTCATGCATGTGGCGAGGGAAAGTTGTGAATTCACCGAATTTGCAACTTTCAGAGAACATGTCTCTCAAATCCCTCTCCGAGACCGAGACGTACAAGTACCTGGGTATGTCAGAGTCCTTAGGTATAGCCGTCGCGGACGTTAAACAGACGGTGAAGGACCGATTTTTTTGCCGCCTGAGGAAGGTTTTAACCAGCCTTCTCTCAGGTGGAAATAAAGTCAGAGCCTTCAACAGCTGGGTTATGCCCGTGTTGGCATACTCCTTTGGCATACTTAGGTGGACTCAAACGGAGCTGGACGCCCTAGATCGAAGAGTCCGTTGCCTACTGACAAAACATCGTATGCATCACCCACGTTCATCAGTAATGAGATTGTACATCTCGCGAAGATGTGGGGTCGAGGCTTTCTAAATGCCAAGGATCTGCACAATCGTGAGGTGAACAATCTCAGGGCATATTTCCTTAAGATGAACGTGGGCTTGCATAAAGATGTTGTGGCAGTAGATAAAGGTCTTACCACGCTCTCGTTGGCTAAAGAGAATTGGTGCAACCTGGCAGTACTGAGCTCCTCCGACCGCATCAATGTATGGAAGAGCAAGGAGCTGCATGGCAGGTTTTATCGGGCCTTAACAGGGCCCGACGTAGACCTGTCAGCGTCGGTAAACTGGCTACGGTTCGGTAACCTCTTTGGAGAAACCGAAGGTTTTGTCTTTGCAATTATGGACGAAGTTATTAAGACAAATAACTACCGGAAATATATCCTGAAGGATGGCACCTTAGACATCTGTCGGGCATGTCATCGCCCAGGTGAATCCCTCAGGCATATTGTTTCCGGCTGTTCACATCTTTCTAACGGCGAGTACTTGCACAGACATAACCTCGTAGCCAGGATTATCCACCAGCAACTTGCCCTTCGATACGGTCTTGTGGAAACGGAGGTGCCTTATTACCAGTACTCGCCGGAGCCAGTTCTTGAAAACAGTCGTGCCACGCTCTACTGGGATCGATCAGTTATCACGGACAGGACTATTGTAGCCAATAAGCCTGATATCGTGATAATAGATCGATCTGCACGACGAGCAATACTCGTTGACATCAGTATCCCGCATGACGATAACCTCGTGAAGAAAGAAAAGAAAAACTAAGTAAATACTTAGATCTTGCTCACGAGGTTACCGCTATGTGGCGTCTGGAGTCAACGAGCGTTGTGCCGATAGTTGTCACCGTCAATGGTCTTATAGCGAAAAGCCTCGACCGTCATCTAGAGAGACTTTCGCTAGGAGGCTGGGTGAAGGGCCAGATACAGAAGGCAGCACTCTTGGACGTATTTTTATAAAAGAATGATTCTATGTATTTTTATAAAAAATGTCTATATATTTTTAAAAAAATGTAAAATTTTTGAGAATAAATGAATACATAAATAATAATAAATGTTTATTTGTTCCAAAAGTACATACAAGAATTTTTGGGGTTGAGACCTTCTATTAAGTATTAATATATACTTGTGTCAGAAGGACCCCGCTCTCAATTAATTTAAACATTAAAAGATAACTTTTATTACAATAAACCTTATACAAATATATTTTTATGTATTGTATACCTATATTTGTGTGTATGAATGTATGTAAGAATGTGTGTGCGTGCGTGTGTGTGTGTAGATGTATGAGAGTAAGTGTTTGTGTTTATAACTAAGAATACTATCTAATATACACTAAAAATTCTTCACATTCTTTGTATGTTTTCAATAATAACCAATTTGTAACAATTTTCTTACAGTCATAATATTTCATATTACTAAATTGTAATACTTTGTTAATTTGATTAAATATATGTATGGAGTGCATTTTATATTGGTGATTAGCAAATGAAGTATTAACCGTAATGGTTTTTATAGATTATCCTTTCCTTCTTCCTTTATCAACGCTTTCATACAATGAAAAGTTTTTATGAGTTTTTAAGATAACATTCACTACATATAGTTTTCTTACTGTTACACATTGCAATAGAGTGCGTGTCTGACAGAACGATCAGTTGATAGTATGTTCTCCAATCATAAGCTTTTGGTCTTACGTACATATAAATATACGTTCACCACAACTAAGCCCAATTGCATTCATGGATTCTCCGAACCAGTCCACGATATATAATTACAATGAATTTTAATACAATTTATATATAAAAGATATATAAGACATCAAGTGGGCACTGGACTGTAAACAAAACGCAGGCGGAATCAAAAGTACCTAGACAAGCAGACTCACAGCCACCCTGGAGTTATTAGTTACACTAAGATGAGTATATTTCAAACTATGGTAGACTTATAATACTTTCTATTGATAAATTAAATATATTAAAAGTTACAGAATAACATCTGTTCTGGATATAGTAAAACAAATTAAACAATGTGTAATTAAGTAATACAAACATAAGATATGTGTGTGGCTGTGTTATTTTTTGTCTCATACTTTGATTCCAAATAGTTAATAGTTAAGCAAAGAAAGATGACAGTATATAAAAAAAACACATGTGTATAAACACCTTTCTTGCTTGACTTTCAAATTTTTCATCAAAGAAATAAATTATTTTATTATTACTGTTTAAAAATAAATTTTATTACTATTATAACCTAGTACACTCGTGCAAAATCGAGGCGGTTGTTACTTTTATAGGATGATAAAAAGTATATTTATTAATTAGGTGTCAAATATTTAATTTAAATCTAAAATTGCAACATTGGTACAGTGTGGAATAAGCCCTTCGTTGAGAATGTATGTAGACATTTTAATTTGCCTCTTGGGCGTTTGTGTAAATCTTAGAGCAGCATTCAAGGTTTGTGTGAAATGGTGAAATGGAGAAACGGTGCATGTTGTAGTTAAAGTTGAATGCATTGCACTCGACATTTCTTGAGCTACCTATTTTTGCAGTACTCCCTTGTAGTTGTTGTTATACGGTTTCCCAACGAGTGCATTGCTTCCATAATAATATGTCCAATTATTTGGGGAAACTCTGTTGACGCGGAAAGAGTGTTTAAAGCTCAAAAAATTGCTTAAAAATGATACACGGGGCACATTTCTTGGATTCCTATCGCCCACTATTTAAAAATATAAATCATTGACACTGCCATATATATACATTTAAAACAGATAGCAATTTTTGTTAAATAAAACCCAGAATTATTTAAAAGAAATCAACACCATCGTGAGAGGATACTGCGTGGTCAAGAGAGTGGTAGTACTTCTATGCAACCTATCTCTACAAACTTCGATCAGTAACTATTGTTGATCGACGTCTACAAAGAAATCTACATTGTATGTCCACGTTAATATATAATAAATTTCCTGAGACATTAAAAGATTTATAAATAAAATTATTTAAACCCAAAATTACACAATTGGCTAATTAAGAATTGTTATTATACAAAGAATGATTTTTAATGACAATAATAAAATTAAGCACAAGTGACATAAAAAACTAATTCAGTAAATAAAATAACATGTAAAATAATGTTACGTGTTACGGGACTCGAATTAAAATGCCGTTGGAATTATTATAGAGTTTATTAGAACTATACAAACACGTATAACACAGGTATAAATATAACCGAACACAACAAATCCAAACGTAATGCAGAAGGTCGTAATTCAATAAAACGCGCAAAGTACGTCACTATTAGATTCACGATTGTAGTACACGCGTTTCGCTTCGATTGTGGTTCTCGCTCGACTGACTTCCTCTCTCCATTAGGCCATCGATTTATCCTGCACAAGTGCATGTGCCCGCCCGTCCACGTGGATCGAATTTCCTAGAATCAGCTTGTAATTTTAAAATCCGTAACACCTGGCTAATGATTACAATACAACAATACGCTCTAGAAACGAATGCCAATAAATAAGTGAACAAAAGAAGACGATCATAAAAGAATTACAATATTTTCAATGTTATTAGTTCAAATGCCGACGGGTAATAAATGTGCTTCTACAAATCTGTACGGGGAATTTGTCTTTATCGGCGCTTAGGTTATAACAATAATATTAATTTTACTATTTTTGAATTTGTACGCCTAATAGGTAAATACATATGAAACTGTATATGTCCTAACATGTAGAATGTGTAACTTGTAATATTGTTAAGCAAATAAATAAATAGATTGAATAATATTATTTTTATTATTATATTATTATTATCTATCATGGTATATGATACATATTCTGCCATACTACAAATCATCATGTCATTCGTCATGCAATCCATTCATCTCTAGTTTAGTCTATTTTAAATCTTATATCCATCAATCTTCTACTTTAACATTCTTTTTGTCATATCATGGATGGCTACCATCCCTGGCCTAGAGTATGCTGCCTTAAAACCTTGAGGTGTGTTCCGGTATTAGTGGCCTTCCAACTCCTTCGAGGCCATCAGCGCGTTGCTGATATCTCTGGTGTTACAAATGTCCATAGGCGACGGTAACCGCTTTGCATCAGGTGGGCCGCCTGCCTGCCTGCTGTACACCAGCAATTCAAAAAAATGCTCACATCACTTTAATTTCTTACCTTTTAATTTTTCAGTTGTTTACAATAGAAAAATAGAAAAATTATTCAAATATCAGTTAAGTTTCCAATATAAAATCTATTATACATATACGGATAAATAAAATTGAAATGTCTGTTTGTAGTTTCAAAATAAAAGAGATTCCGAAAATGCAGTTTTTAGAATTTTTGTCTGTCTGGATGTACCGGCTTATCTCGAATAGGGCGGGGCCAATTTTGACAGGACTTTTACTGGCAGATAGCTGATATTATAAGGAGAAACATAGACTACTTTTTTAATCCACACGGATTAAGTCGCGCACAGCTAGTAATTCATAAAATGTATAAAAATTTAACTCATACAACTAAGCTTAATTACGATGGCTTTGCACTTCGCCTGCGTCATGTCCAATAAATAAGAATGTATTGTGATGTTGCAATTGTCGCGCGGCATATGCCCTCGGTGAGTTTCTGGGCCGTAATGTCAATGTCGCTCGATCGCGGCCACTGGTCGTGTGTACACAGATTTATTAGTCATGCAGAGATTATCGATAATTTCAAAAATTTACAAATTATAATCGTAAAAAGTATAACGATCCCTCTTTCTTTATTAACCCTGTAATGCTGCCATCTTCCCTAACATACGTAGTCAGAGACTTAATTTGTAGAATAAATGAAAACTAAATGATTTAGATATTTTTCTGAACTATTCGCAGTGCTCTTTTGCCGACATGCTTTTCCGCTCGTGCCATGTTTATTTACTTCATTCTTACCACTATTACATTTAATAAAAAATTACACTAGTCGGCAAAAAAAATACTCCTTCTAACTCTTGTGATGTTTTTTTTATAATTTTGACACTTCTGAATATAAATATAGTATTAAAAGTTTTGTACCGCTGCCATTTTTTTGTAATTGATGTTTTAAATTAGGCATTTTTTTTGCTTTACATACAAAACGTATAATTATGCATTGTGACAATAGCTGATTTGATTCATCCGAAAACATTTAAAATCATCAAAAGTATATGTCAAATTATTGGTAAAGCCATTTAAATTTGTAGTTTTCTCCATTTTTATATATTCTATTGTAATTTCGTCGCAAAATAAGTTACAAAAATCTGCAAGTGACAATTCTGACCTTTTTCCGTTGTATCGTTTCTTTATATGTATGTTTAAAGAAACGACGTATGTATATATACATATATATATATCGTGTTAGAATCTTTTATCACATTCATGAGATATTGCTTAAAGATTTTCGGAAAAGAAATCTACTGGCATGATGATATTTTGGAGCTTGATAAGAAGAAAAAAAACGTGTGCGTCTCGGGACGCCCGACAGAAGTGAAACTTAAACTAATCTAAGTTGAACTATTTAATATTGAAATTGTTTAACTTGAGAAAAGCTTAAGTTATTACTTAAATTTTATGTATATAGCGCGTGGGTTAGAGCGAGAGAGGGGGAGCGTGCCTACCGCTGCCGTGTGCGTGAGAGAAAGGGTAGCCAGACAGACTGGCGCCGTAACGCGTTACGTAACGAAGCGGTTTACCCTCCCATAGGAAGTTATCACTTCAAAAGTTGTGCACAAAAAATATTGCATTAGGAGCAAAAAAATACGTGATAGCAAAAAACTAAAAGCAGATCTAAATTCACCATGTCAAATTCTATGTATTTATCAGATTTTTATTTAAAGGAGGATTTGGTTGCCGACCAGTATTATAGAAGATAATAAGAATATAATAGTTGTAAGAAATGACTATCGTTTGACGCTTTAAGCTATTAGGACTATTATATTTACTTTTATACAAGCATAGAAAAACTTTTGAATGTAATATCTATCATACTTGTAAAAACTCAATTGTTCTATTATTTTGTTTAAATAGTGTTACACGCCGACAAAGGTGGATGCACACCTGGCTGCCATAAAACAGCCTATATATAGTCTATTGTACTCGTTTATGGCCGTTTACAGGCATAATTACGCAGGTTTGCAGATTACGATTTCTAAGAAATTATATCTACGCGGGCGGGCAACCATGTTGTATCGGTGCAGTATATAGCGATGCTTAATGGAGAGATCGGCAGTCTAGCGATGGTTATCAGCGTGACAAGACGTGTGTACATTCGATAAGCTATATACTGACGGACTTTGCGCGTGTTATTGAATCGTGTATTACGTTTGTACTGGTTGTGTCCAGTTATATTTGTACCTGTGTTATACGTGTTTGTATAGTTCTAATAAATTCTATAGTAATTCCAACGGCATTTTAATTCGAGTCCCGCACTCGTAACAATAGTAATTGAAATAAATCAAAATCAATTTATTGACTCAAAAATGTTACAGAAATAATGCTTACCGCACTAGGACTAGCCGGTATCGACATGTACACATTGACACCAAGTAGGTACGTAATTAGAATTACTATTGTCATAATTTTTAAAGCTAAAATAAAATAGTTCATTTCATTTCTCATGTTCCGAAAGTACACTGGAGTTGCCCGATCACAAAGATGAAAACGGTACTCTTCGTCCCTGGGGAACGATTTTCCCTGCTATCAAAAAATTTAAAAACTATACAAACCGTAGATAATACATGCGACTCATGTCCCAATTTCGATACAGCCACTAATAAATCGCGATGTAAATTGTAATAATTTTGTAACATTATTTTATAGTTATAAATTACTTTTCACTAAATTATTATTTAATTTACATAAATTTGAGCTCTACATTTTCTACCATCAGTGACGAAAAAATTCTGGCTAGTAGAATTCCATAGAAAAGAAATTTACTTGACGTTTCACATGTGACGTATTAAATGAGTTCATCAGATTAAGATATGGATTTAAAGCCTGATTTCATTTGAGAAGTAGTTGTTTGTTTAATTAATCAGTTTTTATTTACTTTCCTCATATTCGAAATGAAAAGCAGAGTGTTAACCTCGGGTGAAGGTCTTATTTAGGCACTCGAACTATTAGCGCCCTAACTATGCTCGTGCGTCAAATCATCTCATGCCTAAATATCACTTTCTTATCCTCCTTGTTCATAGGAATAATTTGTTTAAAGATTTATCGTAAAATACATACAACAACTGTATAACATGCAATTTTACATAACATTCAAAACATCGATAACCTGATTCATCAACGTTGCCCAACTCTAGAATAATTTGACAAAAGTCCTACAAAGTCATAATTTATTTTTCAAAAAATTTTACAACGTATAATTTGGTTTTGGTTTTATGTAAATCGGGCCAATGTTTAATAAATAACGGAAAGAGATAAAAAAAGGTTTTATCACCGTAATTGTATGTAAAATGATGATCTGGCCCGAATATATTTTGATGTTTTGTTTTGATTATCTTTTATCCTTTTTTGTCGGTCATGAGATAATTCGCATAAAAATATCGCCAATTTCGCTCGTAATCATGCTATCGTTATTACAATTTAAAAATAGTTGTGTACTCGTTTTTTTTTGGATTTTAAACATACTCTTTTGATAAGTGATTTTTTTTTGTTCTGCTACACGTTTATTTTTGGTATAATATGAAACTGTAGTGGATGCACTTACCACGTTTAGTTTTAGATAGATTTATGTTATATTTGTTTAAAATATACCACGATCCTGGTTACACACGCTCGGGTTTCCAACTCAATTATTTGCTTATACATTTCTTAGATTTCATTTAATTTCTATTAGAAACTTTCGCAATAAATAAAACTCGTATTTTAATCTAATTCTCATAAACAGAAGTAGGTTTAGCAGGTCCAGTTCAAGGTCAATCTTTTGGCATTTGGCGTTTGACGTTTGACAGGTGCTACTTTATGAAAAACATAGCAACAACATTCTTTTGATCTACGCTATGTTTACTATTCATGTTTAGTCATAATTTCTAATCATAAAATAAATTATATAGAATTATCAATTTTCTTATTTATTTAATTAAATTGAATTTATCAATTACATAATGATCTACTTTGGTTATTGTTAATCAATGCCTATATGCCTATGTTAGCCAGGACGTAAGGATACGACTAACCAATGAGAGATGTGTACAAAACTCGCTCTCATTGGTGGGAATTCAAAAATGTAAAAAAGACACGGGTTTTGAATTCAGTTAAGAGGAGTCAATTTTGTACGACAAAATGATACTTACTAAAGTGTAAATAAAAAGTCAGTTTAAGATCGATGTTATATTTATTCAAGAGCCTTACATTACAACTATAACATCATAGCACACTCTTCAAAACTTATTATATTTAAGACTAGCGGTCCGTCCCGGTTTCGCCCGGGTGGACATTTATTTTTTAATCATTTTGGGATAAATGTATAAATATAGCCTATGTTACTTAGAGATAATTTAGCATTCTAATGGTGAAAGAATTCTTGAAATCGCTCCAGTAGTTTTTGAGTTTATTCCTTACAAATATACAAAAATAAAAATCCTTCCTCTTTGTATTATTAATAATAGCTATTCAGTAATGTTACTGTTACTAGAAGGTGATGTAATCTTCAATAAAAAGTTTTTAATGTTACGACCGACAAAGAGAAATCCACACCTGCATACCTGTTTTGCACATTTTATTACCTTTCGGCATTTGGACTTCTTTTGTTTACTTTGTGTTTAAAACTGGTGATTAGAAAACAACCCATTGTGTATTGTAATCTTTTATGGCAGTCATTACCCAGGTGTGCGGGTTACGATCTGTAAGAAATTGCGTCGACGCTTACCGGCAGACATATTTGCATTTGTGCAATATAAAGCAATGGCCCGATTGAGAAGGGTCAGTCGAGCGATAACCACAAGCAGAGCGAGACTTGTGTACATTCGGTAATCTATTTAGTAGCGGACTTTGCGCGTGTTATTGAATCGTGCTTTACGTTTGAACTGGTTTTGTTCAGTTATATTTGTACCAATGTTAATAAACTCTATAATAATTCCAACGGCATTTTAATTGGAGTCCTGCTAGTCGTAACATTAAAATGGTTGATAATACATGAATGGAATACAGGAATGGTCACAATATGTATTTTTGACATTTTTCGTCTTTCTTCCTTTCAATTTCCATATCAGAGTAACCTATTTAAACATAACTTGAATCATTCAACGTCATTGAATGTCTTCGTATTCTTCAAATTTTGCGTATTTCATCTAAATAGACTCATTTGGTTGAACGAAGTAACTTTATTTATTTATTTATTAACTTGCAAACATCGCTATCATTACAGTCTTCACCAATACGATAGCGCGGTACACATAATACGAGTGCATTATATATACATACTAGCTGTACGCGGCAATGTTGTCCTGCTTTTAAAAAATTAAAATCTAAGACGCACGCGAGAGTAGAAAACTATTAAAATACTAATATCGCTATTAAAAAATAGGGGTTGGTGATAGAAGGGTGAAAATTTAGGGTTATATGTATTTTTTAATGCAACATTATAAAAAAAATTGTCCAAAAAATTAAAAATAGATTTAGGGTTGGACAACCCTTATTACTTAGGGGTACAAAGAATAGATAGTAGCCGATTCTCAGACCTACTGAATATGCATATAAAATTTCATAAAAATCGGTCAAGACGTTTCGGAGGAGTATGGTAAGTAACACTGTGACACGAGAATTTTATATATTAGATTCAGTCGTCATAACATATAATATAATATGCAGTTCTTGTGTATTCAGCCACAGTACAAATAAAAATGACAATTTGTTGACATATATATCTTCATAACTTGATATAGCTGACTGGAACGTAGTAGTTATGGTGGCCAGTTAAAACTTTAACTAGGATAATAGCCGGTGAGACAGGGCTAGCAACTTTTTGACAAGTTTCTGCACTCTTTAAAATGTCGCATTTATCTGAATTTTTTATATTGTCTGCTTTAGAATAAATCCTACATTAAAATTATGTGAGAATTTTATTACTAGTAAGCATTTTAATAAATATATTATATATTGGATCCAGCAAAAAAAACTCGCTAAATTGACATCTCTGGAGTAGATGGATCATGAGGATAAAACATGCCGGTGTAGTTTTATCCCTGTTCATATTATAAATGCGAAAGTAACTCGTGCCTGGCTGTTGCTCTTTCACAGTAAAACTACTCGACCGATTTGGCTGAAACACTCCTATTAGGCGTTTAGACAAGTTATTTATATATGTATTATTAAATAGCATCCTTCAGTAATTCCATTTATTTAAGTTCAAAATAATACAGGTAATAAATCTTAACCAAAAATGGATATTTAACTAGAAAAAGAACAGAAGTAATAGCAAATAAAACATATAAAAATTAATATCTAATTTATCACAACAACAAATGTATTATTTGTTACGAGTCAAGCCAGTTTGTGTAATTATTATTGTTACGAGTCGCAAGACTCGAATTAAAATGCCGTTAGAATTACTATAGAGTTTATTAGAACTACACAAACACGTATAACAAAGGTACAAATATAACCGAACACAACAAGTCCAAACGTAATTCCATAAAACGCGCAAAGTCCGTCACTATTAGATTCCCGATTATAGTACACACGTCTCGCTTCGCTCGTGGTTCTCTCTCAACTGACCCCTCAATCGGGCCATTCCTTTATATTGAACAAATTTAATATGTCCACCCGGCAGTGTGGACCGAATTTCCTAGAATCGTAATCCGCACACCTGGCTAATTATGCCTGCAAGCGGCCATAAACGAGTACAATAAGCTGTTCTCCATAATAACCAATAAATAAGTGAACAAAAGACGATAATTATAAAAGGATTACAATTAGTTCAAATGTCGACGGGTAATAAAATGTATTTTTATAGATATGCAGATGGATTTTGTTTTCGTCGGAACTTAAGTTGTAACATTATTAATTAACCAACAGTTTTGAAAAGATGAGGAAAACTGAAAACCAGGAATATGTAGCCAAAACTAATGAAAAACTACGTTTAAGATGTTTTTGGAAATTATTCAACTGAATTCAAGAAAGTTTTGTTTTAAATTCTTCACATATTTCGATATTAAGATGAGTAAGTACAGAACAATGCACTTTCGTGAGCTAATTATGACGAATCATATCAGTCGTCAAATTAAGGAAATTCCCTCATGAGTACCATTGTCATTAGGGACTGCGTTCACTGGAGCGATGTACGACATTTATATGATTAGGGTATTGCCCGCATTTTTGCTTCAGCGTCAAATTTATTATATGGACAGTCTATAATAAAAAATCAACATTAAATTACATTGTGTTCATTTAAACGCCGAAAAGGTAAACTAAACGAAAATCTACATATGTTTTTAACATATTGTTACGCGTATGCGGGACTCGAATTAAAATGCCGTTAGAATTTATTAGAACTATACAAACACGTATAACACACGTACAAATATAACCGAACACAACAAATCCAAACATAATGCAGAAGGTCGTAATTCAATAAAAAGCGCAAAGTTCGTCACTATTAGATTCCCGAATTTACACACGTCACGCCTTGATCGTGGTTATCGCTCAACTGACCCCCTCTCTCAATCAGGCCATCGTCAATTGACGTCGACATAATTTCCTAGAATTAGCTTGTACTTATAATCCGCAACATCTGGCTAATGACGTAGCCTGCAAGCGGACTTAGACAAATACAATAGAACAATAGGCTGTTCTCCACAATAACTAGAAACGTATGCCAGTAAACAAAAGAAGACGATCATAAAAGGGTTACAATTAGTTCGAATGCCGACAGGTAATAACATGTGCTTTTACAGATCTGTGCGTGGAATTTGTTTTTATCGGAGCCTAGTTGTAACAATATATTACAAAGATCGCATGCATTCCATAATATATCGCTGATATTTTACATTAGAAACATACACTGATTTTGCTAATGTAGTTCTTGACAGTATGTATAGAATAAGAACAAATACTAAGAAATCTTGTCCATTCTAAATTTTGACACGTATTTTTTTACAAATGACGCATTTTAAAATACCTCAGAAATAATATTACTATCTAATCTAAAGAGACTAAGTAATTTAAATGTAACCTAAATGGACTAAAAGTAGCCGTGCCAACAAAGTGTCTATTAGCGTTTCTTTTATCGTCTCTATTAAGGCGAAGACACTTTATTCATGTGTTCGTTATTAATAGCTAGCACATTGCTAGTTTTGTTTATAGCACTAGTAATAGTATATTTTTTATTGTACTCCAGGGCATACACAAAGAAAAGAAGAAAAAGAGACAAGAAGTGACCTTATCGCTAAAAATCAACCTCTTCCAGACAACGCTGAGCTTAGATTAATATTTTTCTTAATATTGATGGTGATTAAATAAATCGGCAGACAATACACACATTGTATATCCCCAAATTAAGCAAGTTACGCTTCTGTTATGGATAATACAGAATGGACCACTCTGGGGCCGTTCCCAGACACCCAGGCCATAGTAAATAACAGAAAGCTCGTTTCCGAAATTACCATGCCCGGAATCCAACCCGGAGCCTCTGGGTTGCAGCGACTTTGGCCGGCTAAAGCTCGGCCCGATTAACCACAGAGGCCGTCGATTGATGCCCCACCGTCCATATTAAGTAAGTGTTACAAGATGTCCACCGCAGTAGTCATGAGAACCATAGTGTATATTAATATGACATAGACAATCGTCATAGATAATACTTTTAGTCGATTTATCAGATGATTCGATTTATAATTAAATTACCATTTTCTACCGGTTAATTAATTTTATAAGCCCACTAAATTATCGTCTAGATAATTTAGTGCATCAGTAACTAATTATTATAATTGTTTTTATGATCCTGGTAACACTATGATGTAATTGCTATTTTTAGCAATGATGCAATGTTATTGTTTTGTAGGGTAGCATTTTTGTATAAAAGGCGTAGTGGCGTGTAGACGGTGTTCATTGCTTACTGTGCTGTGTGAATATTCACATCAAAGGCTGAACAATAAAGGGAAAACCCTGTCTAAATAGTTAATATTTGGTACTTTCTTACTCAAATCTCTCCTTGCATTTTACATAAGTTTATAATATTATATAGAGATAACTTTCACTGGCAGATAGCTGATGTTATAAGAAAATAGCTCGGGCTACTTTTTAGATTTTTTTTAGATATCCGCGAAAAAAATCCACGGGGACGCAATCTCGGGCACAGCTAGTGATAAATACACATAGTAGGTACATAACAATTTGATTTAGTCACCTCTTTCAATAAAAACATCCAAGGATTTTAAAAAACAAGTTCTTAGCGATCATTTGATGCAATGAATATATTTATCAACATTACAGAAAAAATTGCGACTTTTCGTCGCAATCGTGTATACAAATCTTCAAACATTATTCTGTTGTAAACATAACTTTTCTTATACAGAGAAATAATCCCAATTATTATATGCATTACGGCGATGTATTTATAATACGGGCTCAACAACACGGGAAGATAAAAGCTTGTTCTTTTTTTAGTAGTTATGGAAATTTATGAGGTCTTTGCATTTATTATTTGGGATATTGTCTTGTTTTTCTCAAATATTATTTGTATAAGCATTTAACTTCAAACAAAATTATTTATCAACGAGAATTGGTTTTATATTAGTACTGATGAAAGTCGTGGTTGCGTAATGGCGTGGTTCGATCCTGGCCGGAACGCATGCATCACTTGGGCTGTTTTCTGACCTAATATGCTGATTGTTGCAAATTACCACGTCCTAATTAGCGGTGAGGGAAAACATCGTGATGCAACCTGCACATCGAGATAACTGATGTGTCAAACCTGCCAAGCCGCCTTGGAGAAACGTGGCGGGTATACTGTCCGTTCCCCCTCGGAGGCCCGACCCCAGCAGTGGGACGTTCATGGACTGTTATTATTAGTACTGATACTGAAATAGCATGTAACTTCTGATAACACCATAACAATTTGGCCAAGTGCGTGTCAGATATATACATGGAAACTTCCTCTATTAATACAATACGGATATAAAGCCTTATGCAAATCACAGCCTCTATGGTTAAGCGAGTTCAGCCTTTCACGGATCACTTCACTGCAACGCAGAGGTTCTGGGTTCGATTCCTGGTGCAGTAAATTTCGGAAACAAAATTTTCTCCGTTATTTACTATTGTCTGGGTGTCTGGGATCGGCCCCAGAGTAGTCCGTTGTATATTACCCATAACACAAACGGAACTTGATTAATTTGAGGATATACAATATATCCGTTTGTCTGCAAATAAAAAAAAATGAATAAGATTTTTTGTATGATATTGTTACGAGCTACAGGACTCGAATTAAAAAATGCCGTTGGAACTATTATAGAGTTTATTAGAACTGTACAAACACGTATAAAACAAATACAAATAAAACTGGATGTAACCAGTTCACACTGTACGATTCAATGCAATTCGACACGCGCAAAGTCCGTCGTCTATATCGGTAATCGAGAGTACTACAAACGTCTTACTCGTATCGTTGTCGTCGCTTGACTGCCCCACCCCTCCATTCGGGAATTGTTTTATACTAAAAAAAATCCTGCGGCCTGGTGACCTGTCGTAAGAGGCGACAAAACAACTTACAGCCAGGTGGTATGGCATTTGCCCGTCTGGATGGCTACTACCCCTGGTCTATAGCATGCCGCTATAACAACCTTGAGTTGCGTTCCAGCATTAGTGGCCAGGTTTCAGTCCCATCTACGAGTCCGGAAGCACATTGGTAGCACTTTTAGTGTTGCAAATGTTCATAGGCGACGGTAACCGCTTTCCATCACAGTCGGGCCATCAGTCTGTCTGTTGTACTCCAGCAATAAAAAAATGACATTTTTAAATCTTGCAATTTTAAAATAATGTTCCATGAAATTTAAATGGTACCACCGTGATGGAATGCATTATCTTACGAGTAGCCTCCGCTCTTAGGGACGCCTCGACCTGTCTGATACCACGCTTTCACATGAAACTGAAAATCTGTCCGTGCAGGACCCGAAAAATAATACAATTTCCTGCGGCCGGGCGGCCTGTCGTAAGAGGCGACAAAAAACCCACAGCCGGGTGGTAGGGAATTTGCCCGTCTAAATGGCTAACACCCCTGGTCTAGAGCACGCCGCCAAAACAACCTTGAGGTGTGTTCCGGTATAAGTCCCCCTTAAAGAGGGGCAGCACATTAGTAAATCCTTTGGTGTTATAAATGTCCATAGGCGATGGTAATCGCTTTCCATCAGATGGGCCGTCTTCCTGTCTGCTGAACTCGAGCAATAAAAAGAATGATCTCATCTTGTCTCATGCGATGAGTGAGAGTTCCGACAGCCCACTATACTCCCATCCTCTTGTCTGATCCTTTTATTTCATCCCCCTATCCCTTCTTTTATCTCATCCTAATTTATTTATTTATTATTCAACAAACATTACATAGCTTTACAAAAGGCGATGTGTTTTAAAAAACAGCACATAAGCCAATAGTGGATCTTATTTTGTAGGCCAAACTACAAAGAGAATTAAATAATTTAATTTAAAATACTCTTACATGCCGACAAAAGTGAATGCACACCTGCCTGCCATAAAGCGCAGTTTAGTACCTTCCGGCATTCGGATTTTTTTTTTTTTACTTAGAAAAACAGTCTATTGTGTATTGTACTAGTTTTTGGCCGTTCGCTGGAATAATTAAGCAGGTGTGCAGATTACGAATTTCAAGAAATACGATCCACGCGGGCGGGCAGCCATACTGTATCGGTGCAGGATATAGCAATGGTTCAATGGGGAGATCGGCAGTCAAGCGACGATTACGATACGAGCAAGACGTGTGTACATTCGATGAGTGCAGTTTGTACTCGTTGCATGCAGTTATATTTGTACCTGTGTTATACGTGTTGTATAGTTCTAATAAATGCTATAGTAATTCCAACGGCATTTTAATTCGAGTCCCGTAACTCACAACAATACATCGAAATTATGCCATCAAAACTAAGTCCAATAAGTTTTGTTTATTCGACTTAGTTTTGATGGCACAATTTCAATGTATGATTGTGGTCATTAAAAAAAAACAACGTTCAAAGACATACGAGATCAGAGTGAAGTGTGATGTACTGTGTATGTTTGATCTTAAAATTTTACTCCATGAAGTTAGACACTCGCACTACCTACTTCCCTATTTTCCTGCTAAGGTAAATAATAAAATAAACGTGGTATTTATTATAGCCTGAACTATTAAATTTTTCAACTCAAAGAAAGTGCAGCAATAAAAAAAGAACATATACAAACACGTTCCCCCACCGATGATTTTCCGCAGATCGCTGCCAAAATATTTTCGTTTCGTGGAAAATTTACATTACTCGAAGCGATTTTTGACTTTTATAGGGCAGGGTTATAAAATTTGGATTTTAATAAAGCAAATGGATGTGGCGATGACAGAATACACCGGATGAATTGGCACCGCTCGCTGAAACGATTCAGTTTTTCAGAAAAACAAGGCTATTTTCCTGTGAACATCGTTTACTGGTTTGGTGATGTGATGATTGACTAATTCCATACTTAATATCCCACGCCTAAAGAAGGATTTCGTAACAGTAATCAAGGTTCATTAAAAGACTCATAGATCATTGAAGTCGGCCATTATCCGACAAGCTGTCCACGGGTTGACGCCGCATCGTCAATCAGTGAACCTCGCGTGCTTAACGAGTAAGCGTCTTGTGATTCGCGAATCACCGAGTAGTTTGACAGCGATTGCTGCTGGGTCTATTTGTATTACTCTAAGCAACTGTTGAGGGTGGTCGTCCCTGCCTGATGATGGCAGAGCCGGTAATGGGCCTCGAGCTGTTGCTGTTTGCCCCGGATTGAGATTCGCGGGGGGCCACTACCCCCCGGTGACGGGGTACGGGAGCCACCTGACACAGAGGGTAGGTCGGCGGCTCGCGTCGGCCAATCAGTGGCTTTCGGTGGCCATCACGGGCTTCGCGTTGGCTACATCTGCGCCATGGTTGGCCAGTCTGCGGCATCCGATGGCCATCTCGGGCTTTAGGTGGCTATCTGTGGCGTCTGGTGGCTTATCAGCGGCATGGAGGAGATTTTCGAGACCTCTCAAACATCGCCCTGATCCCGGCGTATGAGGTCACGGGGGGTCGGACTCTAAGCAGCGGGTTGTCACCGAGCGGGTCACACAGCGAGCGAGGCGATCCGATTCCTATGACCATTAAACATGTTTGTCTCAGAAATTGATTCCTATTTTTTTAAATTCATAGTTAACGAGCTCTGTCTCTAAGTGACCATACTGCCCTGGTAAGTACAATTACTTGATCTAAAACAAAACAAAGTAATCACTGATTTCTTACATACTAGTTTATATAGAATTAGTGAATTAGAATTTATATAGATTTAGTGCTATAGATACATAATATGCTTCCACTGGAAGTGAGGCAAGCCTAATCAGTATCCTCCTTTAATAGACATAACACAGATAATGTATGCAGCCCAAGTTGATGCGCGGGAAATTCAAAATAAATGAAGTTTAAGAGAGCTTATTTACACACACACACACACACACACACACATATATATATATATATATGTATATATGAAGCTCTCTTAAACTTATTTATATTTATATATGGGCTGCATACATATCTGTGTTGACAGCAGACCTGCACTATGCGCGTTCGTTTCGTGATTGGAAAAATTCTCTTTGGATTGATAGAAAATATGTGAACGTTTTTATGAAGATATTCTTCAAATTATTGAAATACTATTGAAGCAATAGCTTTTAATGTTGTTTCTCTTTAGAGGTTAGTAATTGGTATATATATATATATATATATATATATATATATATATATACATATTAACATATAATATGTAACATTTTTAAAAATATTGTGCAGCAAAACCCTGCCCTAGCTTTTGTGCCATATTTCTGTCTCCATCCCAAGGTTGTCTGAAAGAGATAGCTGTCAGCGATAAGACAACCATTTGTATCTAATTCCAAGCTGTTTTTGTGTATTGTTTCATTAATGTTATTTTACAATAAAGTATATTCTATACTACATAATCAGGCCAGCTGTGTCTTGATATAAAATATCATATTCTACAGAGTACAAAATATTATATTAGCGTAATCCGAGTATGGATCCACCAGAACACTATTTTTTTAAAGTAATAGCCCTAAATTGACATCACAACTTTGTCTAAGCGTGGACTGGATACATCTGGACCTATGCCATCAATATATGATACAAATCATCGATAATGTTGCAAGCTTCACAATTTGGGGCTTTAATTCTGCGACCTAAGTGTAAGAATTTGTTGGACGCAATGTGGCCAGGTCCGAGTCTTAAAGCTGTTATTAGTTCCTTCCTAGTCAAAGTTGTGTTGACAATCCAAGTATAATTTAACAGCTTTGATTGAATCGTGCCCGGTAATATATATTTTGTCCTTTATTAGTATACACAACAAATTACAAGCTTAACAATACAGAGTTTTAAATTAAAATACTGTGAACCTAGATTGTAACTTAAAACTGTTTAGTTAGTTATTAAGGTTTATGAATCAGAGTTTTATAAATTATAATAATAATAATCGGTAGAAAAACACACAGACCATAGTAAATAACGGAGAAAATACGTTTCCCAAATTTACTATACCAGCAATCAAACCCGGGGCCTCGGTGTTGCGTGAGGTAGGCCAGTAAAGGCCCGAGTGAGGCCCGCTCAACCACAGCGGCCGTCCAAAATGTATGTTGCCATAAAATATCGTACAAGCTGAGATAAAATGTAATAACATATTATAATTATTAGAATAATAGTCTACTAGTAGCCTCATAATGTGATAAAAACATGCACACATAAAGCAAGTAACATGTATTAATTAACTTGGTGATTGCATTTATCGTAATTTTCGTAAAATCACAAGAATAATAAAAAAGTAAAATTTAAAATAAAATAAATAAATTGGCAGACAAATTTTATATACATTGTATATCCCCAAGCTAAGCAAGTTACGCTTGTGGTATGAGTAATATACAACGGACCACTGGGGCCGATCCCAGACACCCAGACCATAGTAAATAACAGAAAGTTCGTTTACGACATTTACCATGCCAGGAATTGAACCCGGAGCCTGTACTTAGCAAAAATGTAATTGTTGGTAAGTATTAGTATTCATAGAACATTATCGGATTCTGAGTACGGCTGTAAGTGTTATAAGTTGTTAACGTGGCCGGCCATCGCTCCTGCACAAAACATTGTCCACTAAAACAGTCTTAATATGCATGTAAAATGCATAATTATTCACTAAAATCAATATTTAATTAACCACAAACGACGGTAATGAACTTTCATATGAGTTCAATAAACAAAGATTAATATTCAGAGGGCATAGTCGTCGTGTAGTGAAAAGACACTCGCGCCGTTGGGTCCCAGTAAATATTTGCCAAAGAAACAATATTATTTTTGTTAGGCACGCGGCTCGGCAGTCCGAGCAATTTGTAGTCGATACGGGTCCATCTGTGTCAAAGATTACATTAAGCCAATTTAAACAGAGGCACCAGTGCATACCAAGGTATAACTTTTATACCTACTATAAAACAACAAACAACTACCACAGAAATATTTTAAAATAAGTTTAGAAGATAACTTAAAATTCGCTTAATTATAAAGTTAGTTCATTTCAGCGTACTATCGTGAAAAAGTTATGTAACCCTATGCCAAAATTTAGCTCTTAATTTCAATAGCAAAATATTCCAAGTAAAGAGGCGCTTGGCATACTAACTGCTCCTGTTTTGCTAACTGCTCTGGTATAATTTATATGGTTTTTATATTTAATTAATATGTTTACGAGTGTGTTTTGTATTTATAAGTGTATATTCTACTTGCAACAAAGTAGATCAAAATTGTTTATGTGTTAGAAACATGGAGATAAAGAGTTTCATACAAGTTCTATGTTTCACCTTATAACGACATACAAATTCTTTGTTCCTTTTATATACTTAATTGATCAAATTATTTCAAAGTAAATAGCTATTTGTCAGTCTGTATGTTTTTTTCTTTTCTTGTAATGGCCCTTATTTGGCCACATTCGGCCGCTGTCGCCGCGAACATGCACATGTTTTTTAATGTAGGAGTAAACTCCAGTCGTGCGTCGGAGCTAACACACACAAGTTTTTTATTTTATATTCATAAACTTATATCTAGAAGGTTGACGTATTATCTTGATGGTTGATGTATTATATATATATATACATATTGATGAGTTTCCTAATTAAATGTTTAAACTGGAACTACGGTTTTTTTGCGGCGGCTACGGCCGCGGTAATGAAATTTCTAATAATTTCTACTGTTTATAGGAAAAAGTACCTAAGTAAAATTATAAATTGGTTGAAATGTACCGTTCGGTAGTAGCAACTTAATCTATGGTCTGTGTGTCATCAAGTCGGCTCACGTAGCCCGGCGCACCGCACTAAGCCCGCTTGGAGCGATGCATAAAAACTAACAGCTTCGAAGTTTGAAATTCAAATTCGTAATATATCGATGCTTAGTTCAATACGTCTGGTTGCACTCAACTGTAAACGGCATATGCTAATTTTCAAAGGCTTTAAAAGGTTTTTCGGATCTTAAATGTTGTGATGTAACGGTGTCTAGAATAATGTAATTGAGCCTGTAACATACCTTATTACTCCATCTGGGATAATGTTATACTTAATGACCATTTCACGCAGATGTAGTGATGGGTTTAATTCATTACTTGTGATGCAATATTGGCTACGTTCCATTAGACACTCACAACGAGCACGTTCACGACCGCGATTTTTCCCGTTCCACTTGCTTGCTGGCGTCACAATCGTAAAGTCAAGTGGAACGGTTCTTCGACCCTTCTTGACATGGGTCGTTGTGAGCGCTGCGTGAGCGAAAATCATGACGTCATTAGTGACGTATTCACCACGATCATGACGACTAGGCAACGGAGCATTTTGGGCGTTGTGAGATACTAAAGGAACGCGCCCAATGTTATTAATTGTTAATGACATCAAAGTTTGACAGGTAACGTATGCATATACATTAAGGGCCTTTTCACATGCATACAGTTACGGCCCGGTCACCGTACCGTGTGAAGTAGAAATGTATGAGCTACATAGACAGCTATCACAAGGCACGGCGACCGTGCCGTAACCGTGTGTCGCCCGTGCTTACCCACTATAAACACGGTTTCGACGCGGCAACCGTCTTTGCAGTAATGTATTGACATCTGTAGACTTGTTCACATGACACGAGCGCAAAACGACTCGGCAAGTGCAAGGTCATTCGACCGCTAACATTGCTCACGACGTCGATACAATACGAGTAAGTTTATTTGCTTTTTTCGTTCCATTAATAACAAATGACATCTTCAGTCCAGTACCTCGATAATACCGCGACCAACCCGTCTCGCCGCCGCCAGGCGACCGTGCGTAAGCTGTATGTATGTGAAAAGGCCCTATTGTAGCTATCCGTTACCGTTAACAGCGTTAAAAATAACGCTATAAATATGGCGCATTTGACCACACTCGATAATTATAACATTATCCCCGATGAGCTCGAGTATTTTAGATATACATAACAACTGAAATTAATAGATACATATAAAGACAGTTTTTACAAAATTATACGCAACATTAATAATAACAACCCATAAACTTCCCACCGCTGGGCTCAGGCTTTCCATTTATAGGGGTAACGGACAGTATATCCCCCGCGCTTGTCCAATGCGGATTAGCGGGTTTGGCTCATCGGTTATCTCGAAGTGCACTTTCTACACGATATTTTCTATCAACGCTAGCATCAATTGTAACAATATGCACATTAGGTCAGAAAAGTGCCAAAGTAGTGAATGCTTTTCGGCCACGATTTGAACCCGTGCCCTTTTGAGTTTTTTGAGTTTGGGACTCGTATGTGCTAAACACTAAGCTACCACGGTTGACATTGATAAAAAAAAACTGTAAGCGCGCAACTCGAATTTTTCGGTGATTTTTTTTCCCCACTAATTTGTTTACATAATTATATATAATATTATAATAAAGACATTATAAAACTTTTGTATTTGAATATAGATTTCCAGAATCTACGTATGTAACAAGTGACAAGTATTCATGAATTATTAAGCTTTGAAATCTTCAAACAATTTTTTTTTACTCTTTATTTATTTGGGACTTTTGCCACGTAGGGATGTCAGTCCCATCATCTCCTAAACATACAATAACTTATATATTAAATTTTGATTAATGAGCTGGCTAACAAACTAGCCTTCTTTGAGGCTGGCTCTACCAGGATTTCTATAAAGATACCTACATCAAAACGATTCAGCCCAACTCCCCCATCAGTTGTTCTCTGCCATCATTATTTTTGCTGCATTCCATTAACAGATGTTGGACATCCTCACGAGTTCCTCACAATAGGCAGTTGGGAGAATCAACTTTGCCCATGAGGTGGCCAAAACTTGTTGTCGGGATTTCCCGACAAGAAGAAGAAGGGACCTGTTCGGATTCTATTTAGTAGCTTTAATCTTCAAACAATTGTGTGAATCTTCAAACACATAGATACCAGGAGAAAACTAGACCAATGTATCTGAAGCCTCAACCATTGACTGGTGCTAACCGAAGTCCTTACTTCTTGCGGGTGCTTGAAAAGACACATTTCACTGAACAGTTGAGATTTTCAACACAACCATTCAATTCCTAATGAAAAACTCAATATCTTAGAGTAAATAAACCTACACAACCTTCGCCAATTGACTACACTTTCCCCACATGACTAGCGGTTTTTCGTACAACGAAAAATTTAATTACCCTTAATAAAGATAATTTTTTAAACGTACAATATACCATTAAGATAAATGCGACCAATATAAATAATACATTTTATACTGTATAATACACGTAGCATATAAACTCGATTAGGCCGGAAGGTCGGGCGTAATTACAAGAAAATTATACTCAAGTAAGTATGTACTGTCGTGCAAAAAAATCTTTCTGAGCACCTTTCACTTCTAAAATTTATATAAAAAAAATTATGCTGTTATTTTTGTGGACGTTTTATCCACACGGATACGTCAAACCCATAACCATAGAACCTCAATCTAACTTACTCTACAGACATTAATTATAAAAAAAGAAAAACAAAGGCAGTCACTGATGAAGGACTTCAATTAAACCACCCAGCCGTTGAGATATTTCTGATGTGGGCTCAATTATATATTTCTGTAAATTAAAATTAATAATAATATAAATCCAATTCACAGACATACACACTTATTGTATATTCCCGAGCTCAGCAAGTTACGCTTGTGTAATGGGTAATATAGAACGGACCGCTCTAGGGCCGATCACAGACACCCAGACCATAGTATGTAAATAACGGAAAGTTTATTTACGAAATTTACTATGCCAGGAATTGAAGCCGGAGCCTTTGCTTTTTAGTGAAGTCCGCTGGCAAAGGCTTAGCCTGCTCAAGTACAGAGGCCATCAAAATTAAAAATTAAAAGAGCGCTCTGATCATAATTTTATAAAACATTACATTTGTTTATGTACATAAATTTTAATTAACATCTAATTATTTTCATCAGTGCAGGTACGAAAAAACAAAACAATTCATACCCAGGAAGGCATTTATGATTTACCTGTCTGAATAGCTACTACCTCTGGTGTAAAATATGCTGCCATAACAACCTTGAGTTGTTTTAGCATCAGTAGCCAGATTCCAGTCTTCCCTGAGGCCAGTAGATAGTGTGGCAGGTAGGATGGCAGTGTTGTATATTAATTAATTTATAGTGTACTAAGGATGAAGGTAGCTTTGTATTTTATCATAAAAATCAGTCAACTATTTTACAATAGAAGCTTTGGTATTGCAAATGCCTACAGGCAATGATAACCACTTTCTACCAGATGGGCCGTTAGCTGTCTGCTGAGCTTTAGCAATGAAATATAAATTTATTTATTTATTTAATTTGTTTGGGAAACATACAATAATTAATATTCTTAAAAATAAAACACAAAATTAATACATATATCAATCAAGTTTCCACTAAAAAATAATTTATATAAAAAAATAAAAATTGTCCCAAATAAATAACTACAAAAAAATATATAATTATACAAAAATTACATAAAATGTCCATTTAATTTACATTAGGTTAGGTTAGGTCAATATTGAACAAAATCGATTTTTTTTTGTCATTATTCAAAAAAATTGTAAGTAATTGGATCATTCTAAATTACATTTTCTAACCACCACTTGGGCTGTTTTCTGACCTAATGTGCATATTGTTACAATTACCACGTGCTAATAACGATGAAGGAAAACATCGTGATACAACCTGCACATCGAGATAACCGATGTGTCAAACCTGCCAAGCTGCCCTGGACAAGCGTGGCGCGTATACTGTCCGTCCTGTACTGTAGTGGGACGCCCAAGCAGTAACGAATAATTATGTTAATAAATATACAAATGTTACAATTGCGAAAATTAAAACAATAAGAAATATTGCAATCAGATACCACTTACGTACAGCACTGTACATTCAACAAATCGCCTATTCCCTTGGCTTGGCATATTTAAATTAACCATAATGATAGTCATCAAGCGGTGCCACATCTCGTCCGCTTGATTTGTGAATTGTCTCAAATGGCAGTAGTTGATGATATTGTACCTACGGCCTCGGGGGCATTCCGTGAAAAATGTTATTGTACATATTGTTTCGTAAACTTGAGGCCATAGAAATTTTTATTTTAATAATCTATTTACTGATATCATTTAAATATAAATTTTGTGTTATTTCTATTTTTTTTTAATATTTTAATTGCATGAGTTCAGCGGACAGGCAGACTGCCCACTTGATGGAAAGCGGTTACCATCGCCTATGAACATTTGCAACGCCAAAGGTACTACTACAAATGCGCTGCTACTCTCTTAAGGGAGACTGGAACCTGATCACTAATGCCGAAACACAACACAAGGTTGTTATGGCGACATACTCAAGGTCAGGGGTGGTAGCCATCCAGTCGGGCAAATGCCCTACCACCTAGCTTTGGTTCTATTTTTTATTCTTTATGATACACAAAAAATTACATACAAAATTATAGAATAGTGATAATGTACAAAGGCGAGTTGAACCCCAAAAGAGTTTACTTCTAGCAATCCCATGAGTCTAGCTAGAATATGAAAAACAAAAGGCCGGATTGTGTACACTAAAATATTTTATGATTTAACTAATTTATTGTATATTATTAACATATAAAAAATCTAACTACAGAATTAGAATATATATTATAGAAAAATATACACAAACACACATACATATATATATATATATATATATGTATAATAACATACATACATAAATAAACATATTAGGATAATTAAAGATAGATATAGTGGTCTTTAAACCTTTTTTATGAATTATTTTTAGTGGAAATTTGGTTGATTTTTGATTAGTATTTATTTATTAATTATTGTATGTTTGTCGAATAAATTAAATAAATAGAACAAGAGCTTAAAAATTGTAATATAAGAATAGTACGTAGTCTGGAAATATATCGATTTAACATGAAAACGATTTGATTTGTCACGTGGAAAATAATATAATTATTATGCCGCAGTAAACGAAAAACATATTGCATTGAAATGTAGGATAGAGGTACGAAAAGATACGGTTCATGTATGTCTTTCAATTTTGACAGGAATGCATTGTCACGTTGATAAATAAATGAACTTGATTCTCTGAAATGTTTCATATGTGACCGTTTTAACTGCATATTTTTTTTAATTTAATTGGATTTGTACATTACGGAGTATTTTCAAGGATAAATTTGTGTTTAAAGTATAAACTATTGTTGTGTATAAATCTATAATATTATAAAATTCTAAACATGCCGTGTCTGTACACTGAAGCCTTTAAAGAAAAACAACTGGAATAGACTATATAAACGATGGAGAACACGATGCTTTTAGATTTGTTATTTTTTAACAATCTGGACCCAATCTGTCTGTCTGCTGAACTCTGCAATAAAATGAAAGCGTATCCGATTCCTTTATATTATATTTTTTTGTAAAGTATAAATGCTGTTCACCCAATTTCGTAATATTTCTCTTCACCTTACTTTAAAATGCCATACATTTATTTATCTACATCATTGAAATCCATCCCGGATGACACAAATCTATTGTTTTTGTGGAACATAACACACGCTGCGCATGCGCATATAACTTGCATCGAATTGCGTCGATAGATGCGATCGTGCGCGCAATCCTCTCGCGCGGGGTCCACGACCCGAGCACTCGGTCAAGGTTCGCAACTGTTTCAAACAACACACTAATAGATGGCGTTGAATGTTACCGACGACGTATGCAAGACTGTAAGCCCACCGACACACCTGCGGAACATTCCGCGCAGATCTGAACTCGGCGTAAATTTCGCTGACGTGTCAGATGTAGCTAAAAAAACGTTGCGAGCGTATTTCGCCCCACTTTCCGCGCGGTACGCTAATCTTTAGGTATAGAAGAAAAAACATCTCGATTCAAAATATATAGAACAAATTGAAAAGAGATTTGGACTAAGGACTGTTTTGAGTTTAAAAATATATTTTAAATTATAAGACGTCAATTGAAAATTTCAATGTAGAACCAACAGTAATCGACAAATTACGAGCTAATTGAAAAGTTGTATTTAGGGGAAGAGCTGATACAATCCACTATTTTTCCTTTAATCCTTCGCAAAATTGATGCCATCACGAATTCTACGAAAATCCACTTTAAAAAGAAAACGCCGTCATCATCCATCAGTGTGCACGGAAACGTCTGGCATAGTGATGTGACTACGACAGTAGTTTGACTCGATTTTCGTAACTTACAAAATTTGACAGTGACAGATCTATCACAATTTATCTGTACAGGAACGGAGAAACAATAATAATTCCTGCAAAATGTATACACATTGGAAGAAATGTACATAAGAAAAAGACAAGACTATAATACATTTTTTTTTTATTATTTTGAACGCATTTTCACCCCGGATACTGTTCGGGCATCTGAAATACATATATATAAATAAGGCTTATCTTATACTACTTAAAATTACTTAGATTCCAGTTTAAAATTAAAATTGTGTAAGTTGTATATAAAATAAATAAATGTTATATCTATAATATACATATTATATAAATACATAAAATATATCACCACGTCTACGAGTCTGTATTCCACCACATTTATATCGTGCTTGATGACGTTACATGGTGAATGAGAGTTAAATCGACGTAATGATAAACATTACGTAGATTTATTTCTCCCCACGGCGTCCTCCACCACCCTAATACAAAAAGCTTCCAGGTCTTGCCTGGAAGCACCAAATTTCGGGCACTCAACAAGTAGATGTTGGACTATCTCCGGTATGTCTCTATCACAGACACACGCTAAATTATCCATACATTTAAAGCGGTGAAGATACACCGCGAAGCCGCCATGCCCCGTCATCGCCTAGGTAAGTACCGGACTGACCTTAATTTTTCTTATTAGACCATAGGCCGTCACCGCATCCGGCAGAAAAAGTTTTGTCACTGCTCCGGTGGGACTCTCTGCGTACCGCTTAGCCCATTTACGGACGCTTTCCCGTCGGATCTCTGCTTTTATGTACGACAGAGGACATCGGTCGTACGCCGCTGGTACCTGGGTTAGTTGTGCTGCTGACTTGGCCAATTCGTCAGCTCGCTCATTTCCTGAGACACCAACATGAGCCCTGACCCAGTACAGCCGAGTTATACACCCTTTCCTCGTTAACTCTGCGATATTCTTGCGAGTAGCGGTAGCAAGAGGGGGGGGATGTGTCAGGATTAGAGACCACGTCCAAGGATGACCTCGAGTCACTGAGCACGGCTGCCTCTTCGTAATCCTGTTTTAATAAATGCTCGGTGGCTTGGAAGAGAGCATATAGTTCTGCCTGAAAGACCGTGCAAAATGACTCGAGTATCACCCTCATGGCCTCAACCTTAACCCCATCATTCCAGCAGCTGTAGCCGGCCCCTACCTGATCACCGGTTTTACTGCCATCTGTATACATCTGCAGCTTTGGTAGCCAGTGTGTTTCAGTAGTTTCGGGCTGCATGTCGTTAAGGCAGACATATGATATGTCTACCTCTTTGGCTGGATGAGGGGCCTGCAAAAAGCTCACACGGCCCTCGAGTTGTCTGTTTTCTTGGCGCCAGGTACAAGTCGTCCCCGTTTTGCCTCATATAGCTGAGCCGCTTCGGCGATTCGAAGATCAAGCGGAAGTAGCCCAGCCAATATGAGAGCCGCATTTAGCGAGACTATCCGGTAAGCTCTTATCATCTTTATTGCAAATCCTCTCTGTACTGTATTCAGCTGCTGCTGCACACATAACTTTTTTGTTGCTGGCGCCCACACGTTACACGTATACATTACAATTGGTTCTATGACCGAAATATATATCGCCCGAATAACCTCCGGAGTCAAACCCCACGTGGTCTTCGCTGCACAGGCCAACATTTTATAGATATTTAGGGCCTTGCGACAGACCTGCATTACATGACTGTTGAATGTTAACTTCTTGTCTATCACAAGACCCAAAAACTTCACCTCACCAACCAGGTTTATACGTACGCCGTTCATGTGTATGAATGGGATATCGATCTTTCTTTTCCTAGTTACCATCATAGCTTTTGTTTTATGAGGTGCGAAGTTCAGTTTATGTTTGACTGCCCATTCATACACGTGAGCCAGAATAGGATTCGCTGTTGCCTAGATAGTATCAGCTGAGTGCCCGGAGAATACCAGAACGATATCGTCGGCAAATGCTTGGACGTACGCTCCCATTGCGCTCAGTTCGTCTAGTAGCGAATTTAAAAGAAGGTTCCAAAATATCGGTCCACCGATGGAGCCTTGTACACAACCCTTCTCGGTTGCCCTCCGACGGGTTTGCCCCATATAGCGGCATAATCAGCAGTAAGCTTTCGCAAGTTAAATGTGCACTTCATATCGATAAGTCTACATTTAAGAGCTGGCCACCAAGCATTGTCAAAAGCCCCCTCAATATCTAGTGAGACCAAACCTGCAATTTGCTTCTGCTCTAGGATTTTTCTAATGTGGTGCACAAGATTGTACAGTGCATTTTCTGTACTCCGTTGCGGGACGAAGCCATACTGGTTAGGGTTTATTTTGGGCAATAGGTGCCATTTGATGCGTCTGACTAGCATTTTCTCAAAGATATTGCCCAAGATTGACAGCAACCCTATTGGACGGTATGACTTCGGCTGACTATAGTCTTCCCGTCCCGGTTTCCTTAACATCACTACCACAGCCTCTTTCCAAGGTGATGGGAAGCATGATAGATCGAGACATTTATTAGATATACCCAGAAAGATTTCAGGTGCCGCGAATATTGCCCAACGACATATATCAGCAGTAAACCCGTCTCCACCTGGGGCTTTTTTCGGTTTGAAGGTATTCAGCGACCTTCGTAGTTCTGCCACCGTAAATGGTGGGTCATCTTGGTCATCTGGAAACCTGTAGGCTGCAGTTTTGTTTTCCGTCTTATGTCAGCATGAAAAGAATTGTCTATGCTCACATCGTCTACTGGATAAAATTTAGCTGCCAACAGGTCAGTGGAGTCCTCAGGCCCTAGAACAGCTCCGTCTCTAACAAGAAGTTCATCCTCATCCCGACCTATTGCTATATTATAATACAATTAAAAAATCTACCTACTTATATATTATAAAAAACTGTAAATGGTTCGAGTTTATACAAAGCGTTTAAAAATGTCTGTCGTAGAATCTCGTGGCCGAGTCTAACATAATAAGAGAAATAAAAGCTCACCGCCTCCGCTGGCTCAGTCACGTAGAACGGATTGGAGAGGATCGCAGCCTGAGGAAAGCACATTTGGCATGGCAGGTAGGTCGGCGTCCGGTCGGCAGTCCCAATTATCGCTGGAAGGACAGAGGCTGACCTGTCGGAGCTACGAGCCAATCAATAATCGGCAAGAAACTGCGCAGGACAGAGAAAAGTGGTAAGCTCTCGTTCCGGAGTCCAAGACCCACATTGGGTCGCTGAGCCAACGGAGTAGTAGTAGTTTAAAAATGTGAAAAAATCAGGGGAGCTAATTCGGACCAGCAGATTCCGAAAATACAACTTTTAGAGTTTTTGTCTGTCTGTCTTTCTATCTGTTAGTGTTAGAGCATCACGTAAAAACTACTGAACGGATTTAAATGAAACTCGACATAGAGCTGGCTTATATCTCGAGGCGTAACTTAGAATACTTTTATCCCGATAAATGATGTTGTTTCCGCGGCACAGACGAAAACATCGAAAAAGATGGCGCTGCGATCGCATCCTTTTTGAACTACTGAACGTTATGAATGTAACTTGACACAAAGCTGGCTTATATCTCGAATTAACACTTATGATACTTTTTATCGCGATAAATGATATCATTTCCATAGAATAAACGGATTAGCTAAATAGATGGCGCTGCAATCGCGATGTAGTCAACCATCTCTGTAATTCAATAATAAATACGTTGTCAGGTTGCCCACATGTCATTCATTATGTATAAATTATTTCAAATCTTCAAATCAGGTGTAGAGAATATTAAGAGTAATGTATCGACTGAGAAATATTTCACCTTTGTCGTAGTTATTTGATTATTTAATACCGAGTTCTTGCAACGCACTGCGATGCGGTCGGCATCCTTAAACCGGCTTCACTTTGAGAGTCTGTCTTTCTATTTATTGCCTAAGATTCTATAGAACAAATTACATTAAATGAAGCAGAGGGAGGCAGGAAGAACCCCGTCGTATAGACCTCCTGTTCTCATACATTACACTGTGGCATGGTATGGCAGTCAGCTTGCAAAATACTGCATATACGTTCCAACGTACAGCGTTTTGCTTACGCTGTGGCCTACTTTAATATTCTTACAAGTTGACCCAAATACAAGGGATGTACATCTGCCTGCCATAAAACCCGGTTTATTGCCCTTCCTCTATTCGGAGCTTTTTTGTTTAGAAAATAGCCTATTGTTATTGTACTTGTTTATGGCCGTTCGCAGAATCCTGCAGGTGTGCAGAATTATGTTTTCTGGGAATAGCGTCGATGGTGGCGCAGGTGTAATTCGTGGAAATCATTGTTTACACGATTCTAAGCTGAGTATAAAGGGGTGTCCAAACGGAGTGATGGGCAGTCAAGCGAGGACTACGATACGAGTAAGATGTTTGTAATACTCTCGATTAGCGATATAGACGACGGACTTTGCGCGTGTCAAATTGCATTGAATCGTGCAGTGTGAACTGGTTGCATCCAGTTTTATTTGTATATGTTTTATACGTGTTTGTACAGTTCTAATAAACTCTATAGTAATTCCAACGGCATTTATTTTAATTCGAGTCCCGTAGCTCGTAACAATATTATAATATTACTATAAATAACGCTCACAAATACTTTGTAATCGAGTTGTTATCGAGTCCCTGCGATTTGCTATACGACTTCAACTACCACTAAGTTAAACCCAGGGATCAGCATCCAAGCTCAACTAGTACGAGAATAAATCCTTGTAAGCAACAAGGTGTATTTTGTTCACTCTACTATAAGAAAGCTCCAGAACTCCATCAACTACTGCTAGCGTCCACCACTACAAGAGCAAGTGTGCAAACTGTACACTGCAAGTTAAAAGCAGAAGATAGTGTGTAAGTATTATTTTTCTTACTACGATTATCCTGTAGTACTGCCACAGCCAGCTCAGAACATTAAAATGACTCGTCTGACTTGAATGCATGGAACACCACTATTCCGTTCGTCCGGAAGTGCGTTATTAGTTGAGAATCTTGTGTTTTGGTACATTGCCAAGTTCACGGCTAATAGTGTTGTGAAAAAATATAGTACCTAAAGATGTTTTGATACTTCTCTAGAATGTTTATACTTCATGTTGAATCTGAATGGAAGTTTGTAAAAGAGTTCATGATCTGTTTTTTGAACAATTTTTTTAGAGTTATAAAACTTTTTTATTTTTTATTGCCAGAGTTCAGCAGACGGCTCACTTGATGGAAAGCGGTTACAATCGCCTATGGATATTTGTAACACCAATGTGCTGCCACACTCTAAAGGTAGACTAGAACCTGGCCACTAATGCTGGAACACAATTCGAGGTTAATATGGCGGCATACTCTAGACCAGGAGTGGTAGCTATCCAGACGGGCAAATACTTTACCACCTGGCTGTGGGTTGTTTTGTCGCCTCTTACGATACGACGATATCCTACCGTTCCTGCATGGATAGAACTTTTAATGTGCGTGTGATGGCCGGGAGTAAAGTAGTGCGTATTGGTGTCATATGTATGTGAGCAATGTGAAGAATTTTCGACCTCCAAGGTCGCTTCTTTTATCCCCCGTTCCGTCCAACGCCTAGCTGCTAACTATGCGAGCTATGGACGTCGGCGGTATGCGGGGCGTGGAGAGAAGCTGTGCTCCGACAGGCGGGTTAGGGCGGTGTTCTCTGTCCGCAGCAGAAGCTATTAATTTTGTTTATATACACATCACAGCTTAACATAAAGTGAAATCTAATCATACATACTCGTATAGGGTATGATTATTCATTACTTAAAAAATGAAAGGAGGTTACTGATGAACAAATACAAATATAATAAATTAGATATAAGCATAATTCAAAGTGTGAAGTGAGAGCCTTTTCAATATTATTGCTCACTAGTAACCTAGATAGTTTTAGTTTAGCGACGACTAATGGGACTGACATGTTTACGTGGTTAAAAATGTCGAAAAAATAAGGAGAAAAAGATTATGATGTTACAACTTAAGTTCCGACGAAAATAAAATCCACTTGCATATCTATAAAAACACATTTTGTTACCCGGTCGGCATTTGAACTAATTGTAATCCTCTTATGATTGTCTTTTTTTGTTCACTTATTTATTGGTTATTGTGGAGAACAGCCTATTGTACTCGTTTATGGCCGCTTGCAGGCATAATTATCCAGGTGTGAGGATTACGATTCTAGGAAATTCGGTCCACGCTGCCGGGCAGACATATTGCATTTGTACACTATAAAGCAATGGCCCGATGGAGGGAGGAGTGAGTCGAGCGAGAACCACGAGTGAAGCAAGACGTGTGTAATAAAATTTACATTTTCATTACGCACAATTTACATTTTCATTACGTACTTATTATGTATATTCTAAGTTATAGTTTAATAATAATCATACAGTCCAATTTTATATCGAGTTTCATTTCCAACAAAGGAGAAGCAACTGCCACCAATAGGTGTATTAATTCCCAAGTCTTGAAAATTGTGTCGCCCCCTCTAATTTTTAAATTATAAGGTGCAAAATTCCCACCGTAGCCCTGGCATAAGTCCAAGGAAAAAAGCAGATGCGAATTTTAGCGAATTTCTGACTTGAGTGGGCATAGCAGTTCTCCAGGTTTGCTATTACCACTCCAACATGGTAAATCCCATACGCCCCTACCGCGTTTCCTCCCGCGGTGGTAAGTCCTCCTACAGATTTCTTTTCGTCAAAAAAAGGCCATCAAAATCTACTCGTTGGCCTCTTTTCAGTCTGTCTATACGCATCTTAAGAGCATGCATACAATCAAACGATTTATAATAATCGATTGAAAAATACAGACATTTTATATACTCAAGTTAAGTAAGTTGTGTTATGGTTATACAACGAACTCTGGGGCCGATCCCAGACTCCCAGACCATAGTAATAGCTGAAAGTTCTTTTATGCAACTTACCATGTCAGCAATCGAACGCCGAGCCTCTATATTCTAATGAGTTAGGCCGGCAAAGTCAGGTCATATATGTATAGCTTACGACAAGTCAACATGGCAATAAGGGTATGAGGCGTGGAGGGGAGACGCCCTGCACACCCGCACAAGGACCCGTCTTAGTTTTAGTGCTGCACGAGTTCACATTGATCACCTTATCGATATCGATCTCGCTTACATTATTATAGCTAAATTAGCGACGTGTTTGCGTTAGTAGTGTAATGTCAGCACATAAATAAATAAACGAATATTTTTTATATTTTTTTATAGGCAGGTACTTAATATGAAACTAATAATAATAAACAATATTAAAATAATAAAAACTAATATTAAACATAATTTTTAATATTAAATTTCAAGTTTAGAAATCCTGTAAATATACAAATACTTCTACAAATGCAAAAACATCTCGAAGCTAATTTACCCGTATTTGTTAGTACTATTGAAAATGATATCGGTTGCCTCTTTGTCACTTGTTAAAAATAAGAAAAGCAATAATTCATTATGAAGCACAAGAACTAGCGACAAAAGCATTAAAGGATTGTAACATTAAACTGAAAAGATAATTATTTAAAATATCCTGTCCATCAGACACTGATTAAGGCTGTGTTTAGAAATATTACTTGAAATAAAAAGGTTACGCGTTGATTCGTCGCGTTGACAAAAATTGCCATTTACAGAAGATAGGACAAGTTCTTTAATTTTTCCGATGACATCGCCAGCACAACACAGTCTAGATTTGAAGAAATAATTACTTAGTTTGCATAGCACCTTTTCTAAAGGAGTAGCACCACGAGCGCATAATATAGTTCTACCGTAATCAATTGACAAGTGACTACTGGCGCGATATTTCTAACTAGCTGTGCCCGCGACGTCGTCCGCGTGGAATTTTTTTCAAAACCCCCCGATTTTGAAACATTCTTCATTGGTGCTCCGCTCCTATTAGTGTTGGCGTGATGATACACAGCCTTATAACCTTCCTCGATTAATGGGCTATCTAACACTGAAAGAATTTTTCAAATCAAACCAGCAGTTCCTGAGATTAGCCTGTTCAATCTAACAAACAAATTCTTCAGCTTTATTATATTCGTATAAGATTAACATTTTTTTTTTTGAGATTATGAAAGGGTTATTAGGAACTGTAAAGGTGTGAAGGAACGATACATATAAAACACTCGTCAATCATGTAAATCGTTCCTACGTGTTTAATATACGACCAACACAGTGCTAATAATCTTACCCTCATTTTATTGCGCACCCAAAATATTAGCGATATCGACTGTTTCGCATGTCACGTCACATCACTAGAGAGTTGCCATCTCGACCTATCGTGAACTATACATAGAAGACTATGATCGAACGCATAATGTATCAACAATCCATATTTATTATAACACATGCAGCTCGTAAAGGCGGCGTGTTTATTTTATTAAGCGTTCGTTTATATTACAGATGCATACGATTCCAAAATCACCTTGCACCGAGTTCGTGCACCGCAACGAGAAACATTATTTACATTTTATTAATAACGGACGAGTTTTGATTTTGATATCTTGCAGTCCGGTAAACGACGACTGAAAATTGCGGAAAGCAATTTCACAATTTACTGCTACAAATTGAGTACATATACAGATTTTCCGATCATAATTATTCTACTAGCTGATACGTGATGTAAAGCAATTTCGTAAAATCCGTTCTTAGCTGAACTCTACTTGGCGAAAGGAAGGTCCATGCCAGATTTCAAGTCTATAGCTATTACAGTTCCTGAGATATCGTGATGAGTCACTATATACGTGGATTTCAATTATATAGAGAAAATTCGTACGCGTTGCCGTGACGACGTGTTTGTTAGAAAAAAATTATAATAACCTAATTCAATTTTTTAATTGAAAATATAATCCACTGGAGAACATTTATTGAAGATCATATAAAATAGGTAAATGTAATAAGTTAAAATTTAAGTCTACTAGGTCCTGTACTATGTATAGTGCTTTACAACGTGTCATCGCTGTTGAAGGAGAAGCGGCAAGACGTTTAGCCAAAACCTTTTTTCCGTATTTATCTTTCTCAGACTTTTTTAAAAAGAAATACAGAAGTACATTATACAACTACTTGCCGAAGAATGAATGGAGTTGTAACAAACAGTGCACTCAATAAGACTAAACATAACAAGAGTAAACAGTATTTAAAAATAATAATAACACGTCAATTACTTCAGCAATGTTTGGATTCACAAAACAAGGTATTTGACCATACCGACCTCGAAGAAACGAAACAAAGAGACCTATAAGAAACGGTCGGTTGAAACGATATACGTTGGAAATAACTTTTATTACCGGTAATCCGGTTGGATTCCGTTTCGAGTAATCAATCGGTAATTGTGAAATTAGGTTCTGCATCGTAAACATTTTGTTGTTTACGGTGTTTTGGGTTTCGCGCGATTTTTGTATTCAGCGGGATTCTGAGTCCAGTCTCAACCTGATAAGGGTAGGTACCAACACTAAGTAAACAGTTTTTTCATTTCATTTAACACCCCCCCAATCCGTTTTCGCTGATCGATACCAAACTACAATCGGCCCAGCCCTAGCAAACCGCTGTCGCTGGGCAGTGACATACATCAATCCTTTTCTTTTTTATTGCATTAGTTCAGCAGACAGGCAGACGTCCCACCTGATCGAAAGTAGTTACCATCGCCTATGGACACTTGCAACACCAAAGATACTGGAACCTGGTCACTAATTCCGGAACACAACTCAATGTTGTTATGGTGGCACACTCTAGACCGGGGGTGGTAGCCGTCCAAACGAGCAAGTACCCTACCACCTGGTAAGCTCCAGTCTTCTGAAAATGGAAAACTGCAATTGTGTAATAATACGTAAATGTTTTATCCTTTTGAAGGTTGAGGTATTTCTTACACACTACCACCAAAATTAAGCTATCAGAGTCCTTATTACTTCCTATCCTTGATTATGCTGACGCCAGCTATCTAAATTTAACCCAAGAACAACTAGACTTGAGCGCCTCCAAAATTTTTATATAATCATATTTGGCCTACGCAAGTATGACCATGTCTCTGAATTCCGAAAAACTCAAGTGGTTGCCAATTCGATTTCGCCGGAATACTCACATACTTTCTTTTCTCTATAGTATTGTATTTGTCCCAAGTACTCCTAATTACCTTAAACAACGTTTTGAATTTCTTTCGTGCTCTCATAATTTACGCCCTTCTACTAAACTTCAATTGAACACTGCTGCGCATAATTAAAAAAAAAAAATTGCTACCGCTAAATGTTATTATAATATAAACATGTTTATGGACGATAAAGCAATATGAACTGACATAAATATATTTGACACGCTATAATGGTAGACATTTTGTTATTTAGATTAATTATAGATTTTTTCTTTTTCAAGATTTAATTCTACCATTTTAAAAATTAAAATAAAATAACAAAGACATCAAAACTAAAATACACTATGCAGGAGATCACTGCCAGCGGGGAGCGTGCCCACAAGGCTGGCTGCATTGCCGCGCTGTATGGCAATACTTATTTGTTGTGCGAAACATGAGCCAGCCTTCTGATCACGGGTAGTATCAAAGAGTTTCTTACATATGTCTTTAAAGAAACTCTTTGCCGATGGACCCCACGGGCCTGTTTCAACCCCAAACGGCACAAATATGTAACCTTTTCCTAATTATTATTATTAATTTTTAATTTTAACTATACTGATTAATTGATTGTAATTTTTTTTATACTTCAATATTGTATGTAACTTTAATTTTGCACGCCCAGTTATGTATGGGCCGAATGCATTGATACTGTAAAAACCGTAACAACTTTGTACATGCATTACGCAATAAATATGTTCTATTCTATTCTATAAGTAACTTTCTACAACAACTCTTTTACCGTCAAGGCTAAAACAGCTTATGAACGCGCTTCCTGCTGCTATTATGCAAGCAAAATCGCTACTGATATTTAAAACTGTTATCAAAAAATACTTACTACCGGCTCTTTAGATATGATATTTAAATTCATCTATAAACATTTATATACTTTGTAGATATGTATTTGTATGGTATGTCGTACTATATGTTACGTATACCACCATCGTCATTATCATCTCAATTGACTCCTGGCGTTGTCTGGAAGAAATCGCTGTGCAGCAATAAGACCGCCCTTTGTACATAACTAGATAAAATTCTAGTCTTTAAGTTCATTTTTGTATTGGTGTATAATAAAGTGTTATCTATCTATCTAACTGTTTTAATAAAGTTTGTCTGTCAGTCTGTCTATCTCCGAAATGGTTGAACTAATTCGCAGTTTTCAGAAAGTATCAACTTGAAAGTTATAAGTTATTCTAATAACATTTCAATAACAGTTCTAAACCGAACCACTTTATGATTTCCTAAATGTTTCGCTACACGAAAACATTATCGAGCAGATTTTACGTACATACAGACGTCTTTTATAGCTCACCATAGATTATCTTCAACATTAAATATCCATATATTTATTATAACGATAAATCAGTCTGAGGTGCATCAAGGCAGTGCATCGTACTTATAACCTGTATCCTCCAAACCAATATAAACCTTATCTCATAAAAAATAAAGTAAAATTTTAAATAACATCTCATAAGTAAATAAGTTGTTTTTATATTCAAAGAACTTCCTTTATCTTTGTCAATCGAATCTCATATTTACGTACATTCATATAATACTCATTTTTATAATAGCAGTATCTCTGTAATATAATTCTGAATGTGGAATATGTTTATTCAAATATAATCTTTACGGTAGAGTACTTTAGTTGATTTTGATTCGTATTACAGAGTGCAGTTATGACGTTATGGTTTTATGTAAGTGGAAATTGATCTACACAGGGGTGTCCCTGTAAATATTTGTGCATAGAACGCGGTAAGCGCGAACCAGTTAAAGATTAAACGAGGTAAGCGAGTTTTTAAATATTTGTTATATAAGTTTGTTTCTCATTATTCTGAGGTAATATTGTATACGTATATCTCTGAGGAACAAAATAATTAGACCCAGCCCCGAGTTCTCAGAAACCAGCTAAACGAAGCTAATTTTGGTATAGGAAGCCGATCGCGGCGCAATACGTTACGAGAACTTAGTATTAAAGTTACTAATAGTTTCCTATGTATACATCACTATTACCAATAAAAAATCTATTTGCAAAGCAAAAATTACTAGCTTCTTAAAAACTCTCGACTATCAGCCCACTGAAGACCTCTCGTATATTCCTAATCCCCTCCATGATTCCCTGACACTTCTTGTACAACATATGGATCTTAACATTCTCTGACTCATCCACTCTCGCTCAATCATACATATTTATTCTTATATCACACCTAAGCACTTGAACGGCTCTCTCTAACACAATTACTTATAATAATTATACTAGTACCTATATATATATATATATATATGTGTATATATATATCTTATTTAGCCAAATATCAAGGCCAATGGGTTGATCCTGGTGACCTGTACTACAGGTTTCTTTTTAAAGTAATTCAGGCACCAGCCTCTTAGGTAGTGTTGTTACTAGTTTTAAGTTTCACTGTGTACTTAAAGAGGAAATAAAGAATTATGTTGTTATGTTACCCAGTCGCAATCCACGTGTATATAATCTATAGAATAGATAATACTTTATTGCTCACCAAATATAGAATTTCAAAAATGCACAATTACAATATTGTCATGGTAGAAACAATAGGCAGCCTTATCTCTTAAAGCAATCCCTTCCAGGAAACCTAACTTAAGGAATAGTTTAAACTAATCTGGCGATGTAGGTGGTGCAGATTATTGGATAGATCTTAAATAAATAAAAAAATAGGCATTTTATAAATTAAATACATACAATCTATCTATCTATAATATTATAAAATTCTAAACATGCCGTGTCTGTATATTGAAGCTATTAAAAAACATATAATATAATAAATCTGAAATAAAATAAAAGCATTACGTGAAAACTACTGACCGGATTTAAATGAAACTCGATATAGAGCTAGCTTATATCCCGGGGCGTAACTTAGGTTACTTTTTATCCCGATGGATGACCTGATTTCCGTGGGATAGACGAAGATAGCAAAAAATATGGCGCTGTGATCGCATCTTTTTTGGAAACTACTGAACGTATGTAACCGGAACTTGACATAGTACTGGCTTATAATCCGAGTTAACACTTAGATAGATAGACAATACTTTATTGCTCACCAAAATAAACAAATAGAGAAACAAAATGCATAATTACAAAACTTTTTGGCAAAACAACAGGCGGCCTTATCGCTAAAAGCGATCTCTTCCAGGTAACCTAGCTTAAAAGAAATTGTTAACTAATCTGGCGATGTAGGTGGACCAGAAAAAAAGATAGGACTACAATTTAAATATTCATACTTACAGTAATTTATAAATGGAATACATACATCAATATAATACTAATATATTTACGTATATACAAAAAACAAATCGAAATAAATTTACTTGTTAACATTATATGTAACAAGCATTTTATATTAACATATATTACAATAGATAAATGAGTAAATGTTTACTATATTACACACATTTATTTAAAGACAAATAGAACTTTCTAAGGGAGTTCTGAAATGTAGGTAATGTTTTGGCCTCTCTGACAGTAAGAGGCAACGCATTCCATAGTTAGACAGCCTGCACTGTAAAAGAGTTATCATAAAAGGTTGAAGTGTGTGCAAGTGTCAGGAGTCTACGATAAGTATCTGAGCGCAATTTGTGAGAAGTGGAGAGGCGAAGGAAATCAAAACGTTCCTTAAGGTAAGGACCACTATTAGGATTAAATAGTATTGTTACAAGTTGGGCCACCTGCATACCTATTGTCACATATCGACAAAGGAATGCTGCGCATATTGTCTATTGCCCCTCCCGCATTCGGAGTTCTTTTTATTACTTCGTATTTGCAATTAGACAATAGCCTATTGTTATTGTTTTCGATTTTATTGGCCGTTCGCAGGAATAGATAACCAGGTGTGCAATTACTATTTCTCAGAAACTCAGTGCGCGCGGCCGATTTTTCTTTGTACGGTATAGTTAGTATAAAACAATGCCCGAATGGAGGGGTGGGGCAGTCAAGCGACGACTACGAAACGAGTAAGACGCTTTGTAGTACTCTCGATTAGCAATATAGACGACGGACTTTGCGCGTATCAAATTGTATTGAATCGTGCAGTGTGAACTGGTTGCATCCAGTTTTATTTGTATTTGTTTTATACGTGTTTGTACAGTTCTAATAAATTCTGTAATAGTTCCAACGGCATTTTTAATTCGAGTCCTGTAGCTCGTAACAGTATATTATAAAAGAGTCTTGGAATGTGAGTATTACGGCGAAAACGACTAGGAACCCACTTGAGCTTTATACGAAATTCAGAAATATGGTCATATTTTCTTTACTTAGATACATTTTATCCCGACAAATGATGTCGTTTCCATAAAATAGATAGATGGCGCTGCAATCGCGACGTAGACAACCATCACTGTGATTCAGTAACAAATACGTTGTCATGTTGGCCACATGTCAGTCGTTAGTCATTAGTAATACCAAATACGTAATGACTCATTACGTATTAGGTACTTCAAATCACGTTGGCTACGACTTTTCTATGTTTTGCTGTGCAGTTGTCTTAGTTTCTTTGTAATTGTAGTGAATTGAAGAAAAAACTATAAAGTTTTAGATCTAAACAATCACAGAATATAACCCTCCTTTTATTTACTTTACTTTTATTTTTTATCCTGGGAATTTAGTTGTGCGGGTGCATAAAAACTAGCGTATTCCGAGACAGTTTACACTAAACCGATATCTTACATTCTTTTTTAAATGCTGCAATACTTTATTTCCCGGGAATCCCGCGGAAATGTTAAGTCAAACGTGGATGAAGTCGCGGGCATATCCTAATATTACATATAAGTTTACGCACACAAGTTTTAAAAAGTGATTTAAATGAAGTGTCATTTTTGTTCATGTGGATTCCATTTATACTAAGAGATAGATATGTCTAATTATATTTTGTATATAATTATAGTTTTTTTTAGGATTCAAATATGTTTTATTCCGCAACTTGTTTGGGTCTTAAATTAAGGTATTGTTACGAGTTGTGAGACTCGAATTAAAATGCCGTTAGAATTACTATAGAGTTTATTAGAACTATACAAACACGTATAACACAGGTAGAAATATAATCGAAGACAACAAGTCCAAATGTAATGCAGAAAGTCGTAACTCAATAAAACGCGCAAAGTCCGTCACTTATTAAATTCCTGATTGTAGTACACACGTCTCGCGTAGCCCGTGGTTCTTGCTCGACTGTCTCCCCCCTCCATCAGGTCATAGCCTTATACCGCACAAATGCAATGTCCCCGTATCTAAGTCGGCGTAATCCGCCACACCTGGCTAATGATTCGGCCGCAAACTGCCATAAAATAGTACAATAAGACAATGGACTGTTTTCTAATTACAAATTTTAAACACAAAGTAATCAAAAGAAGAGGACATAAAAGAGTTACAATTGGTTTAATTGCCGGCAGGTAATGAAATGTGTTTTGTTTCAGATATGTAGGTGGGTTATGTTTTTGTCGGGACCCGAGTTGTAACAGTATTATCCTAAAATAACATTGATATTTTTATGGAGTTTTAATTTTGGTTAATTTACCAAAACTAAATCTAATTATCTACAACTAAATATAATTAATAGATATACACTCTAGCCTTTAACTTATATTAAGGTTATTAGTTGTAATTATTAAAGTAAATGTACATTATACAACAGTATCGGAGACAGCGCCATGCTAAGTTCTATAGTTCTACTAGTGCAAAACTAGATGGCGCTCTCTCCTAATTAAACACAATATGGTTTGTAATACATTTTATCATAAGCTTGTTTATATGTTTTTAAAATTAAATTTAGTTCAGTTTAGAACTAGTAAATACATGTTTATAAATTAAGTAAAAACACTTCACAAAAATCATTGCTATACCACATAAAACATGCACATACTAACCTGTCATAAATTTATTTAATTAACAATTAATAATGAACTTAATAACACTTAACATTGAAAACGTAAGTTTTTATAATCTGACGTTAAATAAATCGACCTTTTCGATAGGTTCCTGAATCCTTCTGACATTCAAAACTGAATCGATTGTCTGGTAAATGGCAAGATACAATACCGCAAAACCCAGTTTAGGGTGAAGAGCTATATTTACTAAATAGCTGTGCTCGCAATTGCCTAAGTTCATCCGTGTAGGAACGTAGAATATAATTTCCTGCGGCGGGGCGGCTTGCCGTAAGAGGCGACATAACAACCTACAGCCAGGTGGTAGGGCATCTACCCGACTGTATAGCTACCATCCCTGATCTAGATTATGCCGCCATAACAGACTTAAGTCGTGTCCCGGCATTAGTGGCCAGGTTCCAGTCTCCCTTTAGCGGGCAGCAGCGCATTTGGAGCACTTTTGGTGATGCAAATGTCTATAGGCGATGGTGACCGTTTCCCATCAGGTGGGCCGTGTGCCTGTTTGCTGAACTCATGCAATAAAAAAGTTATTCGTATAACATCAGCTATTTGCCAGTAAAAAGTCCCATCAAATTCTGTCCAGCCGTTTTAAAGATTAGCCGGAACATTCAGACAGACAGATAGACAAAAAGTCTAAAAATTGCATTTTTGGAAACTCCAGGTCTGAATTATCCCCCCCTGACGTTTTCATATTTTTATTTTGACATTACAAACAGACAATTCAATTTTATTATATCTGTAAAATTAATCTAAATACCGCATATATACATGTTACATATTCTTAGACTATTATATATGTCACCGTTTACTAACATATTACTTACTAGCTGATGCCCGCGACTTTTTTCGGGATCAAAAGTATCCTATATGTTGACCAGGGATATAAGCTACCACCATACAATATTTCATTCAAATCGGTCCAGTCGTTTCGGAGATTAGCCGGTACAAACAGACAGACAAACAGAGAAACAAAAAAATTGAAAAAAATCTAAATTACTTCTATTTCACTTCAGACATCCCCCTGACTCGGTATATAGATTTTTTTTGAAATATACAGAAATTCGACCTCCACAATTTTATTGTATGTATAGATGTACCCGAGAGGAAGTTACAGGAGAACGTATGGGAGTGACAACTGGTCCCCCACTCTTTCTACAAAACCTACATTAACGCAAGAAAAGTCTCGGGTAAAGGCTAGTTATACATATAGCAATCAATATTCACACACATCTCATGTGTCACATGAGTTCATGACTTCAAATGATTCACGATTCTAATTCAGTATACCATCATTTCAAACACAACAATTGAATATAATACGGACGTATTAACACACAACCCAACGCCGTTGTGGGCCGTAAATCAAAAAAGGTATAAAATCTAGCTCACATATTCTCAACCTTTTTTTAGGTTTTGACCTCACAATGAGAGAGAAAGCTAAACATCTGCGTGGTCTTAATAATATTTAGTCACAAATAGACAACATATTTAATTAGATTACTTTCGTAATAATTAGTAGCAGTAATTTAAAGTATAACATTTAAATTTTATCAAGTTTAATCTATAGATCCAATAATCATATCTGTAGAAAATATTATTATGATTATTTAGATAAATCATATATTAGCAATAAGCTCAGCATATATTATGTAAGTAATGTAAGTACGTTGCTTTTTCTACAAATAACATCTATTTCAAGATGGATGGATTGTGTGAAGGATGATATGATGATATGTGATGTGATAGAAGATGTATGTCAGAGTAGAGGAGTGTGGAAGGAAAAGACATATTGTGCCGACCCCAAATAATTGGAATATTGTGAAAGAAAAGAGAGATTTTGAAATTTAAATACAGTAAAATACATGAAAATAAAAGTGTTTATCAGGATCGTAGAAGTGGATATCCATCGTCTCTGCCTATCCTATTGAAAACAGGCATGAAAATATGTATGCATGACTTTTAATAATACTGCCGGTAAATCCTAAGTATGTACCTCTTCAATATATTTTTTTAAATTGTAATTCAAACATTTCACATATATTTTTATAACACCTACGGCCGCACTCAAAGTCAGATAATTTGATAAAATCTCTTGATTAGGAACGCTTGATTAGAAAGAGAGAAGTTTTCAGTTTTGTTACTTTATCTGAGGCTATATTTCATACTAGCTATAAGCGAAGTAGAGAAAATTACTATTGATCACCTTTTGGTGATTCAAAAACATTAATTAATATTTTTGAATCTAAGATATAATTCTGTAAGAGCAAACGGCTAACAAAATGTTATGAGGTTATGACATTAAATGACTCATCATTGTGATGTAAGAAAAGAAATAAAATAGTTAAGTACCTACACCAGTCTTTTACTATTTTATTAATACTTATCATATTAGATAGATAACACTTTATTGTACACCATTACAGAAAACCTTATAGCCTAAAAATATTTTAAATGTGTACAATGGGCGGTCTTATCGCTAAGAAGCGATCTCTTCCAGACAACCCGTACAAATATACATAATATACATATTGCAATACTCGTACCCATATTACAAATTAATTTGTTTCCAAATGTATTTTTAGGCCGCATAAAGCTTTCAATATCTCCGGGGGGTAGTACAGCCCCGGTTAGGAACCAATAAGCTAGTATTATGCTGTTACCATATGTATTGATTGTAAAAATCTATTGTATACACCCATTTGATCCTTAATGGTCGAGTCGTAAACCCAGTTACGTGGTTCCGTTGTGAAATTATGCTATTGGGCGTGAAAATAGAGCATGTGAAGAGTGGAAGCGGGAAGTATATGCAAAAAGAATTACTAATTGGTCGAAGTAACCTGGTTAAGACAAGGCTAAACGTTTGCTGGTTAAGATCATAGGCTCCGAAAAGGATGCTCCAGATGCAACCGGTATTTAACACTAAAATTGTTCTTGACGCAGGAACGTAATAATTCTAAAATAAATTTGATGTCGTGTAATTCGTACATTTTCTCTTTACAGATAGAGCGTTATGCAGGTAACATATTTTAATAAATAATTATGTATTAATCATGAACATTATACGTGACATTTTATCTGTCACTGTCAACATGGCATTGACGTTTAAATATGTTGACAAGTCCATATAGCGTAGATGCCGTTGCAATCGATGGCAACTCTCAATTTAGCCTATTGACCGAATTGGAGATAAAACCGGAGAAGATAAATTGCATCTAAATATTTTAATCATTATATTAATACGTGAAGCAAACACTTTGTATCCATTTTTACGAAAATTGCGCGGACGGAGGAGTATTAAATTTCGCACACTTATAGTTTATATAGAGAAGGAGTGCAGAATGCTATTTTTTTTATTAAATTATGCATAAAAAATATATTACGCACACTACAATGTATTTGACACACACACGTATATATACTCTTTTGTTTACTGCTCAAGTCAAATTAACAGTGTAGCCTTTGCGAAATCTGTGATTATAAAAGTATAGTCTTTGACAACAGAACCTTAATAATGTTCAAACTTATAATTTAAATTAATTATTATGGTCGAATTTCGACCACTGGGCGACCGCTAGTTCTTATAATTTTGTAGTTTTTTTTCAAAAATTTTATATGTAATTAAAGTTAGATTTGAACTCATTTTTAAGTCTTATGATTGAAAGGTTCATTAATATTATTATACTTTAGTTTTTTCTATTTTTGATATTGACTTAAAATAAGATACACATACGTACATTCTATTGTTTTAAATACACATTAAAATTTATATCTTTATAAATAAAACTCTTCTGTGCGTGTATATGTGACTGGAACTTCTCCTAAACGGCTAGAAAGATTTCGATGAAATTTTTTGTGTGTGTTCAGGTGAATTCGAGAATGGCTCAGATTCACAATTGGACCCGGTAGATGGCGCTGCAATCGGGTTCTAAATTTTATTTCTATAGGCTCCTGCCTATCTGGAAACTGTCCTCAGTTTCCGGGGCAACTAGTATAATAATAAAATGATTCCCGTGAATAGTTTCTAACTTGTACTGAACTTTAGACGAATTTTATTGACTAGCAAGGATAATTTAATAGTTTCGAACTGAGAAATGATTTGAAAATGCTTCGGCTTAAAACAATGGACACAATAACAATAAGCTTAGCAAATCGTAAATATTAGTATTACTCCGTCATAGCGCCTACGAGGTAAGTTTTTTCTTGAAAATAATGGAAACATGTTTTTGTATAACTGCCTATTTTAATAGATAGATAGATAAACACTTCATTGCTCCCCAAATATACAATTACAAAAAATGTACGATTAAAATATTGTCATGGTAAGGACAATAGCTGGCCTTATAGAGCAATGTCTTCCAGGCAACCTTACTTAAAGAATATTTTAACCTAATCTAGCTATGTAGGTGGAGTAGAGAGATAATTAAATAAGACATTTTGATTTACTAAATTACTTGAATATTTGTAAGGTTACAGAATCAATCTGATATTGTATATATGTTGATAAAATATGTTCTATTACTTCTTGTAAAGAGGAGGAATGAAAGTCATTTGACAAAAAGAATGTGAAATTGGAGGATTGATGGCTACAAATGTAAAGGTAGACCAAAAGAGATGAATGGATCATACGAAAGATGATATTATTATTTGTTGTGTGAGAGAGGGCGTATGCCAGAATATAGGAGAATGGAAGAAGGTCAATAAAATTATTTCGACGCCAAATGATTGGGAGAAGGTGAAAGAAAACAGAGAGAAACTAAAGTATATGAGGTACGGTAAGGTTCCGTCGTTAAAAATGCAATTCATACTGCTTCCAAAAATTTCTGATCCAGACGGGATTAAGGACATATAAAAGCTCAAAAACTTGAAATAACTAGAAATGAGATTGCGAAAACTAACGCGATTAACACAAATCATGCCTTAAGGCACGTTTCAATTGCACAATCCATTTCTCCAAAAGAGGCCAACTTAAGGTACCGGATCCCAACTTTACAGCTTAATTCAAGAACACGCAATAAAACGGATTTTTTATTGCTAGAATACAGCAGACAGGCTGATAGTCTAGTTGATGAAAAATCGTTATTGTTGGCTATTGCAAAACCAAAGGTGCTACCAATGTGCTGCCGTCCTCGATGCGGGGATGGTAACCTGGTCACTGATGTCAGAACACAACTCAAGGTCGTTATGGTGGCGTAACAATTTATCTACATATTATATATTATTGGTGGCAGTTGCTTCTTCCAAATAAAACTCGATTGTATGACTTATTAGATCGGTAATTACAATATTCATAATTAATTTAAACATAGATGAGTATAGAGAATAATGGTAGTAATCGTAGAGAGAGTAGTCGAAGAATAGTTGTAAGTAACAAGTGAAGTCGAGTCGATTTGGGTTTCGGCCTTAAAGGCCACTTCCCATGCAGCATTTTCTATCCGACGCCTAGCTGCTTCTGCGCGAGCTATAGGCGTCGGCGATGTGCGGGACGCGGAGAAGGTGTGTCATTACTTTTATTATATAACTTACATACTAATTAAATCTTTATTGTACAAGGACATTTCATCTATGAATTATGAGGACTGTATGATCGAAGCAAATCCAATTGTAGCCCGCCACATAGCATCTAAAGACCTAACGCGGAAACCAGAGTTTCCTTTGGGACACCGCTTTTATTAACTGTTCTTTGTATTTTTAGTATTATTGTATATACCATGTATTGGTCACATGCCAATAAAATTTCATTTTACACTCTAAACCAGTAGTACTCTAAGGCGTTGCTGTTGATTATTTTGTTGCGTCTTATGACAAGATGCCGCAACAAGTAATATTCTTTCTTCGTTCCAACACAAATAGAATTTAAGATCACACTGCACACAAGCACCAATTTCTTCCAAGTATATTAAATTTGACTAACAAGTGGCTAACCAAGCAATAAAACATTTACAAAAAGGTGTCAATCCTTTTCCAGAATTTTGGCACCTGCCCAAACATTGTCAGACATCGATACTCCTGCATACGAGAGACCATTCTTGGCAGCTCGACTGCGACTGTGACCTTGGTACAGACCACCGTGGTGTTACCTTGACCTGGCTAGTGAACGAGCAAGGTCATTATTGCCTGGCGACTAGAACGTGCGGCTGTGAAATTAGCGAGTTGACAGCGAGAGGTTTTACATAAATCAACACCTAGTGTATATACATCGTAACTTAGTGTTCAGTTGCTCTGAGAAGTAATTACCAGTTTAAAGACTACCCTTTTATAAAATAAATCACGGTCCAATGTCAAAATAGCCAGACTGATAACCAACCACATGTAAAGTGGTTACCGTCGCCTATGGACATTTACAAGACCAAAATTGCTAACAATATTTTGGGGCTGGAAACGCAAGACTGGAATCTGGCCACAGATCTGAACAGAATTCAGGGTTATTACTGCGGTATATTCTAGACCAGGGGTGGTACTCATCCAGACGGGACAATGCCCTGCCATCTGCCTGTGTCTTGGTTGTCTCGCTGACCGTCCTGCCGCAGTAATTAGTACACTTCTTCGTTTTTACAAGCTTTTATTTAACATGCAATGGATGTACCTATGTATGTATGTATGTAAGTTCGGGTGGAATCTTGCAAGTTAAATTTGACCAACTTCTCGGTTTCCGATTGAGCTGAAATTTTGCATGCATATGTATATCGCGTGACAATGCAATAATATGTTACCATAGAGCTGATCTGATGATGGAGTCGGAAGGTGGCCAATAGGAACTCCTGTACTAAACAAGATAGACTCGTCGTGTTTGGGCTCGTTTCACTTGTCTTGGCTAGCACTCTAAGCTCTTCGCTGCCGGTCAAGCATACGTAGCCTTAAGTGGAGTGAAATAATTAGAAGGTCTCCTTATTGAAGAGCTAGACTGTTCGAAATTAACCGGCAAACGACCTTGCAATAATGATGCGTTGATTGAGATGAACAGTCTGAGGAACGTGTCCAGCGATAACTTAAAATAAAAAATAAATTAAAAGTAAAAAAACCTTTTTAAAAAATAAGCTCTTATTTAAATGTTCTAAAAAGAAATAAACTTTAACTTGAAAACTTTTACTATCAACTTAGAACGTCATTACCAGACATGAATTATTTAAATAACTTGATGTGATTGATTTTAACTATAACAATTTTCGAACTAGGTTAATACGAGTACTTGAATCTCGACAAGCTTTTATAACATATAAATTAATATCGTTGGGAAGTACATAGAAAAATTTTATTCGTGCCACAAAAACTTCTATGTCTGATAATGACGTTTTAAGTTGATAGTAAAAGTTTTCAGGTTAAAGCTATATTTTTACTTTTTAGTGCATTTAAATAAACGCATGTTTTTTTACATTTAATTGTAGAGATAAAATCAACAAACAAAGGCAGTGTTTCACATCACAAATATTTCGGTGCAAATTAGGGTTCAGCACCGGGAAATCTCGGTCTCAAAAATATCAATTTTCATGGCCTAACAGCAATAAAATTCTCAGAAAAAATATCAAGAGTTTCAGTGGGTGCTTCTACCGCATCCAAAAACGTTGACAAATTAGTTTCGTTGGAATCCTCAGCGCTTTGATCTCCTGGTGGCTCGCTCCACGTTTTTTGCTTGAAATCAATTACCTCGCCGTAGATAATTGTTACTTTAAATACCTTGAAAAAAATATACGGATTTTTACTTTGTTAACCAATACGGCTTGATCGTTTGGGACGCTTTGTCCACGGGCGGCTATCTATAGCAAAATCAATTTAGTAATGGTCTGGTGGAGAGAGGTGCAGGATGTGCTCCAAAAAGTCCGGCTTCATCTGCGATAGTGTTACAGATATAGGCCGTTTCGTTAATGCGTTATTTGAGATGCGCATTGTTAACGACGTTAAATATTGATACATAACGTATATTATAGTCAAACATCGAAGCTCTGGCGCCCCTAGATTTGACTAGTCAAACCTCAGGTCTGACGTAAAGTCTTAGTCAAAGTCTAAATAAATGACGTTTTTCTGCCTTTGACTAACCTAGGAGAGACTATTTTATACAGTCAAACGCTGAAACTCAGTTTCATGAAATCGGAGTTTGACCAGTCAGACCTCAATTAGGTATTGGAATGTGTTAGTGTGTAAGATTAGGTAATAAAGCGACATTTTTTAATTTTAATGTTTATTGTTTTAATATTATAATAATCAATTGACAAATCTGCAAAAGTAATTAAATTTTTTATTCTTATTTTAAATTAAAATTATTATCATCGATCCATGCACACAATATTTATGTACATCTTGATTTGCACGCTCAATGCTTCCCTGACTTTGAGGGTGACGCGGTTTGCCATACATTATGGACAATTCGGGCCACATAACTTTCAACTGTTCTACAACACGGTTGGCGAATTCTCGTCCATTGTCAGATTGAAGCACAGAAGGCTCACCCAAAGTTCATGAAATATCAAGAAGAATGTGAGCTACTTCCTGTGCTGTTTTTGTATGTATGGGATGTAGAATCCTACATCTTATCAAATGATCTTGATAGTTTAAAATGTATTTCAAATCTCTTTAACCAATAACGGTTTAACGACTAACCCCTTTTTGGGCTGACTTTTTCTAGTGACACGTTTGACATAAATCTAAATAACAGTTTATTAAATAGTATAGTATTATATATATAGTATATATATATATATATATATATATATATATATATATATATATATATATATAGTATTAGTAGTATATTTTTATTCTCAGCTGAGCACTGTGATTTTAAAATGAAATAATCAAAACGAACAGGTTGGTGGTAGACCGAATAAAACTTTAACAATACTCATTGAGACTTGCCATCTTTGTCTTCCGTGATCCCGGCTACTGAAAAGTGGCCGAAACGTCCGAATAATAAAAATCAAATAAATAACCACTTTCCATCAGATGAACCGTCTGCTTATGTGCCAGTTTGACAAGAAAGAAAATCACAGGGCTCAGCTATGAATAAAAATATACACAGAATCCAATTGCGTTAAAAATGTATAGACAAGAAGTATCAAATCATCTAACTTACTAACAAAAGCTATTAAAATATTAGCAACTCCACCTTTACATCATAGTTTTAAATAATTCAGTTACTCATACTCGTAAAAAATTCGTGTGGCAAATTCAATAGTTAGTTATTATTTTGGCACACAAATCGCCGATAGTTTGGCACGGTTTTAGCAAAAAATTGTGTTAGAATTTTACTTAAAAAATTACGTATACTCGTGTGTTGAATTTTTAATATGTATTCTAGACCTACCTATGTATCTTTTATCGTTCAATCAATTCAATTCAATTTAATATTTATTATATTGTTACGAGTTACGAGACTCGAATTAAAATGCCGTTTGGAATTACTATAGAATTTATTAGAACTATACAAATACGTATAACACAGGTACAAATATAACTAGACGCAACCAGTGCAAACTGCACGATTCAATAACAGGCGCTAAGTCCGTCACTATATAGCTTATCGAATGTACACGTCTTTCTCGTATCGTAATCGTCGCTTGACTGCTGGTCTCTCCGTTCGGGCATTCCTTTATACTCAGCTTAAAATATGCCACCACCGGGTAAACAATGATTTCCAAGAATCACACCTGGTCACTGCTTACTACAAAGGATTACAATACACAATAGGCAGCTTTTTTAATTACAAATATTAAACACAAAGTAAACAAAAGAAGTCAAAATGCGGGCAGGTAATAAGCCGTGCTTTATGGCTGGCAGGTGTGCATTGACATTTCTCGGCGTGCTTCGAGGAATTTTGGCTAAGTTGTAACAATATACTAGGTGATGCCCGCGACTTCGTCCGCGTGGTGTGGTTTTTTAACTATCCTAGGGGAACTCTTTAATTTTTCGGGATCAAAAGTATCCTATATGTTGACTAGGGATATAAGCTACAACCATACAAAATTTCATTTAAATCGGTCCAGTCCTTTCAGAGATTAGCCGGTACAAACAGACAGACAAACAGATAAACAGACAAACAAACAATTTGAAAAATCTAAATTAGTTCTATTTCAGTTTTTACATCCCCCCGAGTCAGTTTTTGGCATTTCATTTTCATTATACAGAAATGCGACCTCTGCAGCTTTATTATATGTATGTTTATATGTATAGATATTTCTAAGAATATGGACTGAAAATTGACTGCTTAATAACCAAAAGGCCGTCATCAAATCGCATCAAAATGGCCATAACATTAAACGGATGTACAACGAAGTGTTTAATTTGGTTGCGCAAACGCAGGGTTGGCCAGTTTGTACTACCAGGGACACATAAGTTACGTTGCCTGTGTAGTATTTTTAATAAAATATATTTTATAGTCTTTAGTTGCTTTTATTTTAAACTACAATCAAGGCATCTTAATTTAGCAATGTTAATATTAATATATACTTGGCGAGGCTCCCCGTACGACCAAAGGGGTGTGCTTTATATCTGTCACGGTTGACGCACCTGTCAACTGCTCTGCCAATGACGTTGACAGGTGCGTTCCGTTTCTATTACAGCTTGGAAGAGATTACTTTGAGCAATAAAACCGCGTATTGTTTTTAACATGACAATAATGTGATCGCGTACATTTGTAATTGTTTATTTGTTGAGCAATAAAGTGTTATATACTTATATATCTATCTAAATATAACTAACTTTACAACGACATTTGACGCCACAATTCTTGTTTTTATAAAAATCTCAATTAAACTTTCTGTTCACGTTTTATTATTTGAAACATATTTTTTAAATTTAAATCACTGATTAGTGTTATGTTATTTCTATGATTTTCAGCGCCCATCTTTCTTCTTCAGTAATTATATAAACCCGAAAATATCAATTTAAAACCAATTAACCAGGACTTGGAAACGTTATCAATTACCTAAAAATAAAATATACCGGTATATTTTTTACCGTTACTTGGTAACTTTTATGATTTTCACGTTATAATGCAACGTTAAAAATCGTATGTATAAGGTTATACGTGTTGGTAATTTTTACGTTATTTCAAGCGACGTTGCCATTTTTAAGAATTGACTTTATTATGACTGCATGTTACCGAAACAATCGACAAACACAACTCTAAATATTACGCGCGCTCTTAGTACAGTACTGTTTGATAATCTTTGCCAGTGAAAGAGAACGACGATGATCACAAAACATAACGGTAAAATTAACGATAAAAATAGTATTAACGTTATATTTTTATCGGTAAAATGGTTAGAAATAACGATAAGTTTTATAATGATATTTATTTTTTACCGTTCTCTGAAATTAGTATAAATAACAATACCATATTTTTACCGGTATTTCAAGCCCTGATATTAACTTAAATAATTTACGTTTAAACGAATAATAATAACAACCCATAAACGTCCCACTGCTGGACTCATCCTCCCATTTTTATTGGGGAACGGACAGTACACCCGCCAAGATTGTTAAGGCGGATTCGCGGGTTTAACACATCGGTTATCTCTATGAGCAGATTTCATCACGATGTTTTTTTTCACCGTTAGCTCATATTAATAATAATAATATTGTTACAAGCGGGGCCACCTGCATGCCTATTGTTACATACCGACAATGAAATGCTGCGCATATTGTTTATTGCCCCTCCCGAACTCGGAGTTCTTTTTATTACTTCGTATTTAAATTTGCAATTAGACAATAGCCTATTGTTATTGTTTTCGACTTTGTTTGGCCGTTTGCAGGAATAGATAACCAGGTGTGCAAATTACTATTTCTCGGAAACTCAGTGCGCGCGGCCGATTTTTTTGTACTGTATAGTTAGTATAAAACAATGCCCGAATGGAGGGGTGGGGCAGTGAAGCGACGACAACGAAACGAGTAAGACGTTTTGTAGTACTCTCGATTAGCGATATAGACGACGAACTTTGCGTGTGTCGACTTGCATTGAATTGTGTGAACTGGTTGCATCCAGTTTTATTTGTATTTGTTTTATACGTTTTTGTACAGTTCTAATAAATTCTATAGTAATTCCAACGGCATTTTTAATTCGAGTCCTGTAGCTCGTAACAATATGTACATTAGGTCAGAAAACTGTTTAAGTGATGCATGCTTTCCGGTCAGGCTTCGAACTTGCGCCCTTTGAGTTTGGGACGCGTGCGCTAACCACTAACCTACCATTAAATTTTAAATTAAACATTTGAAATTCGATCATAACCCAAATAGTTGCGGTAATTCACAAATAGTTAAGTCGTTCCTAGAATCTAAGCTATTCATTTGCGAATTTGTCGAGCTGAAAGATTTTATTTTTAAATGATGACATAGCTCCATTTAATGAGACTTCTGCGCAGTTAGGTGGATAAGCATACATAATTATATTCTATTACTGTACAATATATCAGAATATCATATTCTTTATCGCACACATTATTATAAAATAAAATTATACATACAATCGTAACGATAAGTACAATAGGCAGTCTTGTCGCCGGAGGCGATTTCTCCCGAACAACCATTGAGTAGAGGGAAACTCGCTAAGGAAGGGCGTAGTTATCCAATATATCTATTACTAGCGGTCCGCCCCAGTTTCGCACGGGTATCTAAAAATAACTTTTTTGTTGAGTTTAATTACCTACTAAGCGAATTCAAAATATTTCCCCTCCCGTACGGCCCGTACCCCAGTGACGCCTACATCGCATAAGCCTAGCTAGCCGAGCAGGGTGAGCGGCGACCACGCAACTTTTTTCTAACACTTACATTTTTAATCTCGTGATATCTTTCGAATGGAATGTCCGAATTGAATAATTCAAAAAGTTATATAAAGGTAGTGAAGCAGTCTTGAATATGAAGTAATTTATTTTGATAAGGATGAACAGCAAGATACAAATAAAGAGCCTTTTCTAGCGGCGGCATATCAATTAATTTTTTAAAACAAAAGAACATTTATTGTTGCATAACTATAATAGTTAGACATATGCTGTCGGGACACTTTTTGTAAATAATAATGTGTTCTGCAAAGTCGTAGTGCATTATTTTAATCTATCATCAATAGTTTTCGCAGCGCACGCGATTGTAAGTAATATTTTTACATCCTGGATTAAAATTATTGGAGTTTTTGAAAATATAATATAGCCTATATCACCCGGGGATAATGCAGCTTGCCAACAATGAAAGAATTTTTCAAATCGGTTTTGTAGTTTCGGAGTCTATTCAATGCAAAAAAACAATTAAATCTTTCCTCTTTATAATATTAGTATAGATATACTATAATAATATTTACAACCGAGTTAATAAGGTACTAAATATATACTCTCTTCCTCATTGCGAATGTTAATTAAAATTATTCAACTGGCTAATAGAACTCCTTATGATGACACCGAGAATTTACTAAGCTGACTACACTAGTATAAGTCAGTAACCATACACTCACGCGTTCACTTGTACACACATCACATATATACACACCACATACATTACAAATATTAACACGAAGTAATTTCCAAATGTATAAACTTTAAGATAATTTTCTCTTTTATAATGTATAACAAACTAGTTGTCTGGAAGTGGGCGATAACAACTGCAACACAGTATTTATTATATACTACAGCAGTTGTCGCGAGACAAAATTGTTTTCTGTACACTTATGTTAGTGGTTTTAAATAAATTCTTTTTTTTTTAATAAATACATAAATATAAAGGAAAGCTGTGTTAATTCAAAATCTAGCAACTGACTTTGTTTTTAAAATGAATGCTTATGTTATTTATTGTCTTGTTAGACATTTGTTGATGATTTATGAAAACACGTAAAGACTATATAACAATACCATATCACTCCCAATAAGCTTAATAAGCACTATAGTGATGGCATATTGTTGAAGTTCATGATTTGTTTGTGCTGTGGGGAAAAATTTCTGGTAATGCACTTCCTACATTCTAAAATTGCACTGTTGATATCGTCCCGGTCGAGGTAATATTAGATAACTTACTGGTTCAAAAGGCTGGCCTGTACTTGGGGAAACGCAAGGCGTTGCCGTCCAGCACGGGAATGCGGCCATCATTTTGGGCAGTAAAAATGCCGTTGGAACTACTATAGAATTTATTAGAACTGTACAAATACGTATAAAACAAATACAAGTAAAACCGGATACAACCAGTTCACACTGCACGATTCAGTGCAATTCGACACGCGCAAAGTCCGTCGTCTATATCGCTAATCGAGAGTACTACAAAACGTCTTACTCGTTTCGTAGTCGTCGCTTCACTGCCCCACCCCTCCACGCGGGAATTGTTTTATACTAACTATACAGTACAAAAAAATCGGCCGCGCGCACTGATTTTCCGAGAAATAGTAATTTGCACACCTGCGAACGGCCACAAAGTCTAAAAAAATAACAATAAGGATTAGTTCGATGCTAATGATGGTTATAAAACAAGTCGAAAAACAATAGCATGTTTTTCTTAATTACAATTCAAAACACAAAAGAATTCCTAAATCCGGGAAGACAATAAACTGCTCTTACGACGGACGGCTGTGCGTTTATCTTTGACGGCATGTAACAATATTATGTATTAATAATGTAAATTTTCACTATCATTAAATTTTTTAAAGACATGTAAGAAACTCTTTGACGCCACCCGTGATCAGAAGGCTGGCTCATAATTTACACAACAAATAAGTATTGCCATACAGCGCGGCAATGCAGCCAGCCTTCTGGGCACGCTCCCCGTTGGCAGTAGTTTGCTACATAATGTATTTTACTTTCAATGTCTCTTATTTTTGTTTTATTATGTATTTGTAATAATTTATTTAATTTTATTAAATTACTCTCGTTTTCCCACTCACCAGATCCTGACTTGGTGACCATGGACCCACCTCAGGCGCTTACGAATAAAGAATAAAATTTGAAAAACGCTCCACAATTGACGAAGATGTCGTGTAGCAATCGGTTAACAATTTGGTAGTTTTCTCGCTATTTCCCTGGAATCCACTCATCATATCCTGACATGGTGACAATTTGACCAATTCGGGAGTATATTTCTTTCGATTAAAAGAGAAATTTCGAAAATCGGTCTAAATGACGGAGAAATCAAGTAACGAACATACAAATGAATTTTCAACCTCCTCCTTTTTGTAGTCGGTTAAAAAATTGTACATAATTTCACCTGTAGGAGTTCTATTCATACAGCTTTCTTACATGTATTTATAATGATATATGTATTAGGTTTAAATAGACGGCCTCTGTGGTTGAGCGGGCTAAGCCGTTGCCGGCCTACCTTACTGCAACTCAGAGGCTCCGAGTTCGATTCCTGATATAGTAAATTTCGGAAACGTATTTTCTCCGTTATTTACTATGGTCTGGGTGTCTGGGATCGGCCCCAGTGTTCCGTTGTATATTACCCATAACACAAGCGTAACTTGCTTAATTTGGGGATATTACAATATGTGTGTGTCTGCGGATTATTATTATAAAGTGTAAATATTTAATGTGTGAATATAATAACTAGTGGTCGAAATTCGACCAGAATTAATTTCATTCATAAGTTTGAACATTATTAAGGTTCTGTTGTCAAAGACTATACTTCTATAATCACAGATTTCGCCAAGGCTACACTGCTAATTTGACTTGAACAATAAACAAAAGAGTATATATGCGTGCTTCTTATCCGTGCAGGAACGGAGAAAGAACACAATTTCCTGCGGCCAGGCGGCCTGTCGTAAGAGGCGACTAAATAACCCACAGCCAGGTGGTAGGGTATTTGCTCGACTGGATGGCGACAACCCCTGGTCTAGAGTATGCCGCCATAACAACCTTGTGTTGTGTTGCGGAAGCAGTGACCAGGTTCCAGTCTCCTTTAAGAGAGCAGCAGCGCATTTGTAGCACCTTCGGTGTTGCAATAAACCATAGGCGACAGTAAACACTTTCCATCAAGTGGGCCGTCTGCCTGTCTGCTGAACCCCTGCAAAAAAAAAAAAAAAGTGTGTGTAATGTTTTTTTTATTGATTTAATTTACTTTTAATGTATAATTTATAAAAAAATATTTGTATTCTGCACTCCTCTTTATAAACTATAAGTGTGCGAAATTTCATACTCCTCCGTCCGTGCAATTTACGTAGAAAGAGGTACAAAGTTTTTGCTTTACATATTTATATAATGATGATATCTTCTCAGTATTTCATTTTTGTTATTATTAACATTGTTCTGTTTCTTGTAATTTATATTTTTGTTCTTTGTAATTAGAAAAAAAAATGTGTGATGCCTTATAAGATTTCGGAGCTACCGGTAGACTGCCACGCCCTTAACGTATTAAAATCATCAACCGACATTATAAAGATCAAGTCAAAAGCACGTGAGATAAACGGGCATATGTGGTGAAGTGAAGAAAGTAGATGAAGTGCAAGGTGTGTTCCAAGACACATCTACCTCTGGGATGATAAGTATGTAATGAACAGGCATGATAAGTATGTAAAACTAAAGTCCATCCGTGCAGGAACGGAGAAAGAATACAATTTCCTGCAGTCGAGCGGCCTGTCTTTATAAGCGAGAAAATAACCCACAGCCAGGTGTTAGGGTATTTGCCCATCTGGATGGCTACCACCCCTGGTCTAAAGTATGCCGCAATAACAACCTTGAGTTGTGTTTCGGGTTTAGTAGCCAGGTACCAGTCTCCCCTAAGAGAGCAGCAGCGCATTTGTAGCACCTTTGGTGTTGCAATTGCTCATAGGCGGTGGTAGCCGTTTTCCACCAGGCCGCTTGCCTGTCTGTTGAACTCATGCAATAAAAAAATAGTATAGTTCATAAGTTAGTTTAACAACCCTGCGTATGCGCAAACGTGCGCAACGCACATGCGCGAACGGCGTGCATTCGTCACGTCGGTGCATCTTCATAATGAGATCGTAAACGGTGAGCGAGAAACGCCATCTTGGCTTACAAAGAGTTAGATTATCTAGAAATGGTATTCGAGTTCGCAAATAATAAATTGTAACTTATCAGTGAAATACCTGCGGAACTAAAGAGGTTGTAATAAAACTACGTTTTAACGGTTTTAAGCGCGGTAATTTGTTTGACTTTTACTATCCCGACGTTTCGTTCTTTCGTGATCACGGCTATTGAAAAGTGGTCGACCGTCGGATTAATTAAAAAAAACAATTACCGTGCTTAAAACCGTTAAAACGTGGTTTTATTATGTATACTAGTTGCGAAAACTTAATAAAATAATAAAGAGGTTGTTTTTGGATATTTATATGATGAATATGACAAGTATCAACATAAAGTGGAACTTTCTGCTATGTCTTATATTATCTACCAGTATATCTACATAGATACATGTTAATTTCACTAAGCGAATATCTAAAGGCGAGCGCTTTAAGCCCTCTTGTCAGTGGAACACCTGTAGGTTCTAATTAATAAGCCAAAAACCGTTTTTTTTTTTGGGATCCAGTTAACATTAACAGTAAGCCGTAATAAGCAGCCTTAACTAAGCAACACATCGTCTTGAAATATTCCATGGCATAAGGGGTATTGCAAAAGACTTTTTGTCCAGAAAAAATTACTGTTCCCAAGGGATAGACGAATATAGATGAAAATATGGCAATTTAATTACGTTTTTTTGTCGCTACGTTTGCAATTCACGACAAAAGTACGTCATAGCAACAACATTGACAACGCGGTTTTAATGTATTATATTACGAGTATTTTAAAATAAAAACGAAGTTTGACAATTCTAAGGACCGTGTGTGGGGTCCCTATCGCTGGTTCTCCACTCTGCCTACAAAACTTATATTAATGCGAGCAAAGCCGCGGACAGAAGCCAGTTAATAATAAACTAAGAAACAAGTACGCTCAGAACCACAAACCAAGTCCACCAGCAACTATATAAAGCGCATCTAGTGATGTAACTCTGCAAGTTTTTCAGGCGGTCGTGTGTTTATTTAGGCGCACAGTTCGTCGGCCGGGCATCGCTCTGGGTTAACCTTCACCCGCGTGGCCACAAGGTCTCCGGCTGGCCGAGGCAACGTTTCCAAGAAAACCGTCAGCCTCACCCGTCAACAGAAAGTGCGAATTTAGACGGCATCATTTTAATGAGGGACTCTGTGTAAATATGGTTTCCATTAGCCGTTATCTGTAATTGAGGCAATATAACATAGACTTGACTTGTTTTTGTTTTTATACATTTGAAACATAAATTATTCACATATGTCATGCCGATAAGTTGACAAATTGTTGTTGAGATAATTTGAAAAAATATATTAAATGTTCCTTATATGCCTCTCATACCACACAACATGTGTCGTGGTAGTGTAATGGCTAGCGCACGCGTCCCAAACTCAAAGGGCACGGGTTCGATCCTGGCCGGAACGCATGGACCAATTAGGCAGTTTTATGACCTATTGTGCATATTGTTACAATTACCACTCGTTAACAACGGTGAAGGAAAATATCGTGAAGAAATCTGCACGTCAAAATAAACGGTGTGTCAAACCTTAAAATTACGTATACGTTAGTATATATATATGTATATACATATATACATATATACATATACATATACATATACATATACATATACATATACATATGTGTGTGTGTATATAACTCCTGCTCCTAACCTGCAGAAATCAAGATTCTGTGCCTTATAGAAAATAATAGATCACAGAACTCCTTTTTAGAAAATAGAGATCAAAAGCTAATTAAAATTTAGTTAACCACCACGTGCACCTGGTGAAAATTAGAACTACATCTTTCGTCTCATTTTCTCTACACTATTAAAGTGAGACAAACGTATTGGTCAAAAGTGCTTCCAAGGAGGATCGAGTATTCAGCTTATTAAATCTTGTAATGTGAAACTCCTTGGTGGCATTCTTATTTTTTGTGCGTTGAAATAGGTGACCTATTTACCGCACGGTGTGCGGTAAAATAAGTACTTAGGTAAACGTATCTATTTTATCGCGTGTTCCATTGTGTGGTACGTAATTTTTAACTTTCGCACAATGTATACAAGCTTCGTAAATGCATTTTTTGAGCAAATGTGTAGCACTCTATTGTAATAATTATGCAACTATACCTACTACTATTGCTAATGCTTATAAATAGTAGTACGCTGCCAGTGTGGAACTATGGTGGATCCGTATGGACACAACGGACTGTCGTGTTTACATAGTGTTGGCCGAAGATCTCGCCATGCCAGCCTCAATGACATCATCCGCCGAGCTCTTGTCAGCGTCGGCGTACCAGCCACCCTAGAGCCAAATGGCTTGATTCACGACGATGGCAAGAGGCCGGATGGAATGTCACTTATTCCCTGGAGGATGGGATGGCCGCTTGTGTGGGATGCGACATGCGTTGACACTCTGGCGGCATCACATCTTCCAGTGACTAAGTCAGGGGCTGGCAACGCTGCTTCATCAGCTGAAGATCTCAAACGGCGCAAATATGAAACGATAGGAAGGGGTTACATATTTGTGCCGTTTGGAGTTGAAACTTTAGGTCCGTGGTTTCTTCAAAGAAGTTTGTAAGAAACTCTTTGATACCACCCGTGATCAGAAGACTGGTTCATATTCCGCGCAACGAATCAGCATTGCAATACAGCGTGGCAATGCAGCCAGCCTTCTGGGCACGCTTCCCCCTGGCAGCGACTTGTTAATACTGTCTATTAATTTATTTATAATTTAGTTTATTTTTAAGTATTTAGTTTAATATTTTCTTTCTTTCTTCTTTTCTTTTCTTATTAGTTATTAATACATAGTATATTATATACCGAGAATGCTTATATGTATAGTATCATACAAGGGGCTTTCTTTGAACTCCTAGTCACAAAAATTACCCCATTTCCTTCCAAGTGATGAAATTTACTAATGACACATCAGTTCAAATCGGACACGACTTAAAAATGACAAGAGGAAAACCCAATATTACGTCGTTACAATTGTTGGCACTCAATTTCTTTGAAACAGTCAAACATGCGTTAATTTGTGGTATTACGTGTAATCAAAGTATTAATTTAGGGTTCATCAATAAGAAGGATTATTCAGCATCGGCCGTCAAGCTAAACTTCGTTCGTGTTGCCTTAATGCCACATTCTTAGTGAATTGCAACGGCACCACCAAATATTGCAGAGCCATGATGAAATAATTACTCGGTTATAGCTCTTAAAGCCCTCTCGATCGATGTGATACCACGCGAATACAGAATATTGGCGTGAAACGGATCACCTTGACTCGATCGTGTTTTGTACGATGATTGACTTCTAATTGCCCACTTCTTCCTCCTTCTATCCCATTAAATCCTATTAAATCCGTGCAGGAACGGAGAAAGAATACTAATTAATACGGCCAGGTGGCCTGTCGTAAGAGGCGACAAAACAACCCATAGCCAGGTGGTAAGGCATTTGCCCGTCTGGTCTAGACCATTCCACTAACAACGTTAAATTGTGTTCCGCGTTAGTGGCCAGGTTCCAGTCTCCCTTTAGAGAGAGGAACCACAAGCGGCTGCAAATGTTCATAGGCGATGGTAACCACTCCCCATCACAGTTGGGCCTTCGGCCTGTCTACTGTACTCCAGCAATAAAAAAACTCCTTATTCCGCCCTAAACGTCCTCCTCCTGAAGGTGTGGTAGCTTGGTGTTCAGTGTAAAAAGTAGTGTAGATTTTAAGTCTAAGAATTAGCTATCGATCAGCGACAATTGCATCAAACCGACCCAGTAGTTTTTACGTAAATCCCGAACAAACAGACAAGATGACAATCAGACAAGAAATCTAAAAAAAATATGCAACATGTTGTCCATCGTTTATATAGTCTATTCCAGTTGTGTTTTTTTTACTAGCTTCAATGTACAGACACGGAATAAAATAAAAATAAAAAGCCTTATTATTTGGTCCATAGGGAACATTTTTAATTTGTCAATTTATTATTATTTTACTATTCTATTTTTGGACTCCCCGTCCGGGTAAAGGCCTCGTCCAGTTGTGCTCATCGATCTCTGTCCGCGGCCACTGCGAACCACCTTGGGCCCGCAACGGTCCGGATGTCGTCGTCCCAACCAACGCTTGGGCGTCCGTCCGTGTATCGTACGATGTATCCAGCCCATTTCCACTTGAGCTTTCTTAAATGACATATAGCAAGCATCTTTAAATTTAGTTTTCTTTCTTATATCTAATTTTTTTAGTTTTATATCAATGCGCTTCATTCCATTGCTCTTTGATAAACAGAGAGTTTCTGTTTGAGAACAGATTTACAGACACAGCATGTTTATAATTGTATAATATATATATATATATGTATCGGGTTTACAGCGTGCGAACGACACGACACTGAGTATAACACGATAATACACAGAAATTAATAAGAATATTAGGACAACTCCAAGAGTTGCATCCACGCTAGTCAGGAGTCTAGCAGCAATCAAGAATACTGCGATTATCAAGCAGTAATTATCGACCACAAGACGACTTGGTTGTAGACTGGTCGGTTGAAGACTGTCCCCTCTCTGCCCGAACACCGCGTATTTAAGCTCCTCGTAGCGCGCCGTAGTGACAATATCCGGTAATGCTTTGACGCCACTTCAGTTTCGCTTTCTTCATAAAACCAACTTCGGGTTACTTCATTTCCGATATTCGTCGCTCGATAATAAATGCCTCTAAGTTCACATCCGGTTATATGACTACTTCCATCATATGGTTACTTTATAATAACAAATACTATTCCTACACACACACACATACACACACATCCATATATATATATATATATATATATATATATATATATATATATATATATATGTATATATTTTCTATAATGATTTCAATATGGAAATTGTCGTGAGGACTTTAAAAATTAAACCACAAAAGAATAACAACCAATAACATAACAATAAAACGATAATATTATGTCTGGTCCAGAGCATAAGTTTATATTAGCAACGAAGATACGATCTCAAATTCAACACCCTTAACTTAATAGTCCAGTGGTCAGTCTGTATATACGCTTGACCTTCCTTGACCGGGAGCACGCCCTGGGTTTGCATCAGTGATCTCAGATGAAGGCCCAGCGCCGGCATCATAATCATCGGTATGCACCACCTGTGGAGGGCGTTTAATATTTTTAACAGGCACTTTAGTTATCCTTTCTCCTATCTGCACTGGCGCTACATTCTTTCTACCTCACCCAATGATTTTAGCTTTCATTATAACGGGGTTTTATCTTTTGCCTTTCTTTTGTTAACTACTTTAGCAAAAATAGTTTCCTTTTGGGAATTTCTATTTCATTTCTGCCGCCTTTTTCTTTGCCTAATTTTTCCTTTTCTTTCGTTATTTTCTCAGTTAAATAATTATATAAGAACTTAGTGCGCTTGGCATGGTCTTTAACTAATTTCTGTACATATTGCCTTTCAAAGTCTATACCATAGGGGTTAATTGAATCAGTGTGTCCAAAGGCTACTTCAAATGGGGTTAGAGCTGTTGATGAATAAATAGAATGATTATATGCCATTATAGAGTATGTCATAACTGATGCTGCATCTGTACACTTTTCTTTATATTTAGCACAATCTATAAATTTCAACAATAGTAGAATGGAAACGTTCGATAAGACCCATGGAGTTAGGATTGTTAGTGTACTAATGTGAAGATCTACTTTGTATAAGGATAAGAGCTCCTTCAATAACTCATTATTGAATTCCGTTCCTGGATCTGAACTTATCTTTTAGAATACCATAAAGAAAAAAATATTTCATAAGAAAAGCTCAACTACTTCATGAGTCGATCTGTTAGAAATAGCGAAAGCTTGACCTAGATTTACTGGAACCCGTCTATAACGGTTAAAAAATATTGTCCTTCAATTTGAAAAAAAGATCTATAAATAATTCTTGGAATGGAGCATCTTGTGTATAACATTAGTTGTAAACAGGATTAATTCGGTTTGCGGTCATATTTCATCTTTTGACAGTGACTTCGCGAGCGTTGATAACTGCTGATATGGTTTCTATCATATTATGCCAAAAATAAGATCTACGTATACTGGACATTGTTTTCTTTGATACCTCTATGACATGAAATCCCTTTATGGTGTTTTAAAACTATTGCCTTTTGTTCGCCCTCGTCTTCTATATATATCACCTGTTCTGTGCATTCGAATATTTGTACCATGTCCCTTTTGAATAAATTTATAATAATATGATTAAATTGTTTCCGATGTTCACAGGTCTTCGAAATATATAAAATATTTAATTTTAGGTCTTACATACTCTTTAATAAATTTTGTTACCAATTCAGGGTTGTTGATAGGCATAAACACTTCCAACACTTTCTGTTTTTAGAGGATATATCTCGTACTTGTACGTCATTTTTGTGCCAGTGTATATTAAGTTTGATTGGGCTTTGTATCAGCCAGCCTCTCGTAATATCGGGATTCCTGTAGACTCTATATTTATGGCGGAGTGTACGGTGTCGGACTGGCTGGTTTCTGAGGGTTCTCTGATTGGGTATTCAGAGACCTTTTCAGAGTCAGAAATTGATATCGTGGCGCTGGTGTCTGATATTGTTATGGTTGAAGAGTCATCGTGGTCGGGTTTTGATTCAGTCGCTAGTCGTTTTATGTTTCGACTACTTCTTTAGATATTTCCTGAAGTTTCTGTTCCTTATCTACATTAACCTTCATAGAATCTGCTTCTTTCAGAATCGGAGAGAGCGTTTACTTTTATTCTGGATAGGGCGTCAGCGTTTGTATTTTGTTTCCCCTTTTTATATATAATATCATAGTCGTAATCTAGCATTCGCAGTCGCTTGTGGGTAAGCCTGCTACTACCAGAATCTTTAGCATGGGAATTCGAGCCAGGTTAAAGGCATGTGGTCTGTGTAAATGACGAATTTTCGACCATAAAGATATGGGCGAAAATGTTTCATTGCCCAAACCATAGCTAAACATTCACGTTCAATGGTACTATAACGAGATTCCGTATCACTTAGTGTGCGGCTGGCATATACTACAGGTTTATCATCGCCGATTGGGCCCTGGGATAACACTGCTCCGATAGCGACTTCCGATGCATCAGTGGTGAGAACGAATGGCCTATCGAAGTCAGAATATTGTAATAATGGGGCATTAGTTAGGAGTTCTTTACATCTATTGAACGCATCTATATAATTTTGGTCAGCAGTTATTTTATTACGCTTTTTAAGACAAGCAGTTAAGGGTTTGGTAATTTGTGCAAAATCTTTTTATAAATTTTCTATAATATCCAACAAGTCCAAAGGAAGCTCTTAATTTCTGTTGTAGTGGTTGCGGTGGAATTCTAAAACAGCTTTATTTTGTCATCATTTGGTTTCAGTCCATCACTCGTTATTGTATGGCCTAAATATAAAACTTCTTTCTCTCAAAAATTCTGATTTGTCTTAGGCATCAAGGGAATTTCAATAACTTCATTATGATGGCTGGATGCATGTGTACTGACAACTTGAAATGGTTCTTTTATTATATATTGAAAATAAAATTCATAAGCCTTACGAGGGCTAATAAAAGACCTCGTACTTCCTGTATCTATCATAAATTTTGCATCTATTTCTGGAATATAAATGTAAGATAGTTTGAGATTAGGATCACAGTTTAATTCTAAGATTTCTCGTCTTCGAGGGAGGCTAGTATATGAAAATTTTCATCCTTGGTAACAGGGATGTCATTGTTATCTGAATTGTGAACATGGTCTTCGTAAGCTTCCGTCCATTGAACGTCATAATAGGGGTATGGGTTGATATCATTATAATTATATACGTAGTTCTGGTCATAGTTATAGTCATAATTAAAGTCGTCAGAAAGTTGTGTATTTTCGTTGCCGAGTGTCAGTTCGTTTAACTTGAAACCTTGATTTTGTGGCCTTAAAGGTGCTGTCCTCATTGAGACGTCGGTAGAATTATTAGGTTTTTGTATGTTACTATTGCCAAATTGTTGTGGAGTCATAGTGGGAGTCTGAGGGTATTTGTACCCTATTTGCGGTGGTTTGTACCCAAATTGTGGGTTAAAATATAATTGAGGACGGTACCCAAATTGTGGTGGGCGATACCCGAATTGAGGGGACTGGTTACCAATATTAAATGGAGGGTTACGATATGTCAACTGTGGTCTGTAACCGAATGTCTGTTGCTGCATTGGCAGGATGGGCTTGAAGTTTTGGAAATTTGGTGGAATGCCAAAGTTAAACTTCTGTGGAAGTAAGGGTCGGAACCCAACTTGTTGGTTAAATGGTTGGAGATTATTGTTGAATTTAAAGCTGGGACCCTGTGAGGCCGCTGGTTTATTGTTACTATGATTACGGTTTCGCCGAGCATATTGCTCCTGGAAGTTGACTTCTTCCATTACGATGCTAAGGGCGTATTCTAAAGTCGAAGGTTCTTTAAGCCTAACTATGCGCACCATATCTTCAGGCAGATTATACATAAAGACGTTTAAGGCCGTATTGTTGTAGATAGCTATTTTAGCCTTTTTTATATCGGTATCATATCTTAGGTTTACTTTTGAAATTAACAATGACCGTATGTTTTGCACTCTATTACAAAAATCTAAATAACTTTCCCCTGATTTAATTTTACAAGATTCCAATTCTATTTTTATGCATTCTTCGCTACGCGGATCGCCAAAGTGTTGTTCTAATAATTCTTTCAGATTATGCCAAGTGACAATATCATCGCGTTCTGAAAGCAGCGCTGCTGCATTGTCTATAAGCCGACTCGTAATGGCGTGCAATACATAAACATCCTGTTCTTCGTGGCCTCTATAACGACTTATAATATATTCGCATTTTCTTAAGAAAAGGTTTAATTGGCGCGTGTCCCCTCCAAATTGGGGAATAAGACGTAGCATCTCATTTGGTATGGGTGTTATAGTTGGACCGGGTAATGGAGTATCACGTGGCTCCATTTTAATAAACTTATGAACTGTATAGAGGCGACGAAAAATAAATTATAACTAAATATAATTAATTTATTTTAGAAAATAAGTTTAATTATTTGCAACTAATAATTAATTAATAAAATTACTACAATTTTAGATTTTAGTGCTTGGCCAAAGTTTAACCTATACACCTATATAGATTTTAACCAGAAACGTTATAATGAGATATGTCTGATCTCAAGAATAACAAAATATTTTAACCCTCAAAAGATAGGAAGTAGAAATGGTAAGGAAGGCAAAAAGGTTTTACTCACCAACCGCCCGCGACTCCCATCCTTGGTGGCCCGTTCAAGAAGGACTTATTTATTTGGTTCGTGGATCGCTCGAAGCTTTTCACACCGCACTCACGTACTTGGGCGGATTCCGACGCCCTAACTATGTACGAAAAACTAGATTGGTAGTATATACAAAGTTATAAAAACGTTATATAAGATTTGTAATTATATTATAATCCAAACATTAGTACGTGACTTGCGAAGCGTTGGAATAAAATTCAGATATGATTTCGCACTAAAACTACGCTTTGAGATAAAAACCCGATCGTTGTATGATGGGTCAAACGGTCAGATATGAATCATTTTGTACGGCAGCCAGGGTTGCCACTACTGCGCTTGTGGAGCGCGATCTAGCGCTTTTTACGCTAGCCTAGGTACTGTAACGGTCAACGGTTTCAGAGCTGACCGGGGTCTTCAATAAGAGACTGGTCCAGAGCATAAGTTTATATTAGCAACGAAGAGACATTTTTACATAGATGCGTTCTGCTCGCGACCCGATACAATTCTGTCTTCTCTTGTCTTGGGAGCTGTTCTACGATTTTATTTAAATGAATTATGTTTCTTAATATATCATAACGATTAAGGAGGTTAGCCGTTACAGTACAGTCGTGATATGAAAAGAAAATGTATGTGTGTCATACGCAGCAGAAGTGATACTTCAGATAATATACACACAGATAATTATTCTTCTCTAGCTTTTATTAATATAAATATAATTCCTATAGGCTACATTAGTCAACAAATTATTTTATATATTTTATATAAATTACACTTTAAATCTCTAGCATAAAGTTTAAAATTCAATGCACTATTACGCACAATGTCCTTTGATTTACGTATAAAAGAATATCTGCCTTAAGTATATACAGATAGAGCTAGAATTCATTTGAAATCTTTTAAGTTTTATCTAAATTGAAAATTAATACCAACTAGGTTGAATTTTATGTGTTTATCTCTTTTAGTGTCACTTTTTCGTTTCATTGATTATCAAATCACAACGATTCTAAAGAAGTTTAACTCAAAAGTAAGTTAGTTTTCAAATTAATTCATTTAACGTTCCGCAAGCACATGTTACCTTTTCAAACTAAGTCACAGAATAATTCCACAGAAAACTACGTTCAATTGTTTGACAATAAAGTTTAAAATGACTTAGAACAAAGTTGTTTGATAATAAAACTACGTTTTAACGGTTTTAAGCGCAGTAATTTATTTAATTTTTATTATTCCGACGTAAAATGAATTCCAAATAAATTACCGCGCTTAAAACCGTTAAAACATAGTTTCATTATGTAAGTCGCGAAAACTAAAGAAAATATTAAAGTTGTTTGATTTTCTATCTTGACTATGAATATTGTTTAGAGATGTAAAACTTTTTCATTGATTTTATTAATTATGATAAGTATTCTTGTTGTTCATCTCAGCGTCTGTCATTGTCAACATTGTAATTTTCTTTTTTCACGATTTTATATCTATACATACAAATAAATAAAATCAAGTATCTGTTTGTAACGTCAGACTAACAGCTTACTAAATTATAAAAGTACAATACTTAGTACTTATGAAAATTATAAAAGTACAGTAGATGCGCGAGTTGATTTCCATCCTGAGGAATGCGGTACTGCTGTGAGCTGTGACCTAATTAATTATTGTAACGTCGATAATAAGTACCGATTTAGTCAACAGCTGTCAATTTGGTTTATTGTAAGTTAAGGTAATTTTGCAAACTATGAAATAAAATAAATGTGATAAGTAATTACTTATTTATTTGTAATAGAGAAAAATATTTTTTAAATTCCAATTCAATCACTGTCAGATGAAAAGACAACCGACAGATCAGAGTCGGAATCAGTATCTTCACCGTCGATGACTTCAAGCGGAGTAGTCATGGTTTATTCACAATGAAATAACACAATAGCGTTAGCGCAAATTATCGGTATCGATAAGCGCGCGTCACAACCGTCAAGGATAACACTCGACGTCAGACAAATGTGGCGAGGTGGACGTCGCCTCTGGCCCCGATGGACACGAACTCACGCGCCTATAATATATATAGTATCTATATCAAAAAATCTATTTTACATTTTTTGGTCTGTCTGGATGTTTCGGATAATCTCCGGAACTTTCACTGGCAGATAGGCTACCTTTAACTTAGGATTCCAAAATAAAATCCACGCAGACGAAGTCGCCGGCACAGCTAGTAATTTATAAACGTAACATTTATTAAAATATTGCCAGTACTATTTCTTGTACTCGTGCAAGCAAATGCAGCAAACTTTTTCATTCCACAAGTGTACAAAATTGTACCTCCAGTTCAATGGAGAAATGTTTACTTTAAAACCTTTTAAAATTTACCCATAGTTTAGAGCTTTATTTAATTTAAGCGTATGGCAGAATCTAGCGCTTCCATGTACAACAAAGATAGCACTCTACCCTCCTATAAATTTGACAACCCTGAAGTTTGGATACGTGACCGCTCTCTTGTGGTCTCGTATTCTAATTAAAGTGATTAATACGCTGTCTGTACGCCAGTCTGTCTGTATTTTGATTATTTTGTTATGTTAATGTACTAAACTAAAAAGGCACTTAGGTACTATTTTTAATACGAGCATATGACCTAATATTATGACCGCCTCGTTCTACTGTTTTTTTCTAGTAGGGGAACCCAAGATGCTAAATGTGGAGTTACTCGAGCATTGCGGGGAGGGAGGGGACCTTTTGGATGGTGAAGAGTAGATGCTAAAAAGAAAGAAGGTTATATAATGTATGCCCTTTCAATTGTAGGGGGAGCGTGAACAGGTTTAAAAAAAAAAGAGTGGTACAGAAATACTCAAGCGCGTCAGATATTCAAAAGGGATGTTAAGTAAACCCTAAAGGAACTCCTATTCAAAAGACTGACGATTTAGACGCGACCAAAAGTCATGTCAAATACAAAAAAACATAACATTGAAATACTTGAGCGCGTCAGATTAATATACAGACGGTTCAGCTTGATGTCCTTGTCGTGCTGACCCATAATCTGACAATTATGTGGAGGAATTTCCTTAACCTGACGGTTTGAAAAACCTTAAGTATAAAAAATACCCCACCATATATGAAGGGTTAATATATGATGGGGGTACATAATAGGGTGCAAGGTTTCTCGAGTAAATCCCAAAATCCCCGCTTGGCCTCCCCTACTATTATAGAAATATCGGTTTGCATTTCACCTTTGTCTCACCTGATGTTCAGTGATAACGCAATCTATGATGGAGCACGCTTACCTAGAAGTTACCTATTCACTCGCGACTTCTGATTGATTCAGAAGACTTCAAGATTGTAATTGTCAGGAAAAAGAGACTCCGGCAAATTATTCCACTCTTCGGCAGTGCGCACCAGAAAAGATGAAGAGAAACCCTTGGTTTTGGCTGCTGGTGTTTCCACCATGTAACGGTGGCGCAAACCGGTGCGTCTGGTTGTCCGATGGTAAAATGGGGATGGAGAAGGAGGATGTTTCCAAGCATTGAATTGCTTAATTCTGTTGAATCGAAACTTATGCTGGAAAGATAGTGTAAATTTCATAAACGAACTTTAGGTTTTTTGCTATGGTCTGGGTGTCTGAGAGCGATGCCAGACTGCTTCTTAGTATATTATGCTTAACACCAAGCGTAACTTGCTTAGCTTTGCGATATGCAACACGTGTGTTTGTCTGTCGATTATTGAAATGATAATAATAAAATGTTAAATACATGTGTTTTGTTGCAATATATTGTGAAGTGATTTATGTGACTCAATTGATAATAATCGACAAGATACCGTGCGGTCTTGATATTTAACAGCAATCTAGAAGTGTTATCCGCAGGAGCGGAGAAACAATACAATTGCCTGCGGGTGCAGGGTGGCCTGTCGTAAGAGGCGCCAAAACAACCGCCAGCCAGGTGATAGCTCATTTACCCGTTTGGATGGCTAACACACCTGGTCTGGAGTATGGCGTCATAACAACCTTGTGCTGTGTTCCGACATTACTGGACAGGTTCCAGTCTCCCTTTAGAGAGCGGCGGCACATTGGTAGCACCTACATGTATTAAAAAATGTCCATGGGAGACGGTAACCGCTTTCCGTCAGGTGGGCTCTGCCTGTCTACTGATCTCATGCAATAAAAAAATTGTGTTTGTGTGTGTGCAGTTCACACGTAGTAGAAGTGAAACTTCAGAGAATATAGTCACAGATAATTATCTTCTAACTTTTATTAATATAAATATAATTCCTTTAGCCTACATTCGTCAACATATTATAATTAAAAAAAAATCAATCTAAATTAAACTTTAAATCACTAGCATAAAGTTCAAAATTCAATGCACTGTTACGCATAATTTTTTTTGATGTACGTATAAAAGAATTTCTGCCTTAAGAATACAGAGACAGAGCTAAAATTCATTTGAAATCTTTTATATATTATTCAAATTGAAAATGAGTACTAACGGTTAAAGAGAAATGTGTTTTATTTTTAATTAAATAAGGTTGAATTTTATGAGTTTATCTCTTTTTCGTTTCATCGATTTTCAAATCACAACGATTCTAAAGAAGTTTCACTTCGAAAAAGTGTTTTCATTTCAAATGTGGATTTGTAAATTACGTACATTCTTGAACAAAATAAAACAAAATTTTCCAACGACATCTTACGACAGTCAAATTCGTGTGGCAGTAAAGCGTAGCTTATGCTTGAGCTACACAAGCAAGAACTGCGTGTCACGGAGATGAATATGCTGTGATGGATGTGCGAAGTCAGGCGGTAAGAGCTCGTCAGGACCTTCCGGATCCGCGGCGCTCTTCATGTCTGTGACACAGCAAAGTGCAAGGGAGTTACCTACGGTTACGTTTCACGGAGATCGACTAGCTATGTGTTTTAAATATCTAACCATGCCACTTTTTGTATATATATATATATATATATATATATATATATATATATAACAGATCACTACTAATTGTCTAAAAGTTATTTCTATTAAATCCAAAATATAAACGGTACTTGTTTCCCTCTCGTCTTTATGATGATGATCGCATCCACCCTTTTTTGTTTCTTCATCCTTCAAAATCAACTGACATTTCGTAAGTAAAGATAATGTCAAAGTTGAGTGACATTTTATGTGTCAAGTGAAATGATATTCTAGGCGTGATAATTAACAGGTTAGATAAACCTATATTGGATATTACTTTACGGAATGTTTATAATTATATAGTAGTAACGGTTTGTATTTTTGTAAGGAATAAACTCAAAAACTCCCGGACCGATTTCAAAAATTCTGTCACCGTTCCTAATGCTACATTATCCCTGATTAATATAGACTATATAAAATTAGGAATCCCTACTAAAATTTTAATAATGTTACCCATCAATCTAAACAGATTATTTGGCGCAGGAATCGGGTTCTAGATTTTTTCTAAGGCAGGACAACGAGACCGCTAGTTAAGTATATAAAGACTAAAATGCCTGTCACACATCAGTATCTAGAACCAAAACTAAATGTACCTAAATTTAAAATGCTTATAATATGAAAACAATATAAAAACCTAATTTTAAGTTAAATGAATATGTATGGTTTAAGAAAAAGCCAAATACAAACAAATGGAAATAAGGTAAAAACTACAGATAAATAAAATTAAAATGTCTGTGTGTAATGTTAAAATAACAGCTTTTTACTACATGCATAATATGAAAGAATATACGGTACTTATATCAAAAAACTAATTAACTCTGTTGGCTCAGCGACCCAAAGTGAGTCTTTGCCTCCGAAACGAGAGCACGCCACTTTACTCTGTCCTGCGCAGTGTATTGCCAATTGTCGGCTTGTAGTTCGGTCAGGTCAGCTTCCACTCTATCCTTCCAGCGAGGATATATCAAAAAAACAATTTTTAATTTTATGTGTCTATCCAGAGGTTCCGGCTACTCTCCGAAGCAGCTGGATCGATTTTGACGAGACATTCAGTGGCAGATAGCTGATGTTATAAAGAGATTGATAACACTTTATTGCTTACTAAAATAAACAAATACAAAACAAAAATGCATAATTAGAATACTTCTTGGCAAAACAACAGGCGGCCTTATCGCTAAAAGCGATCTCTTCCAGGCAACGTAGTAATAGCAGACCATAAATGTCCCACTGCTGGGCTCAGGCCTCCCACTGTAGGGGAACGGTATACCCGCCACGCTTGTCCAAGGCGGCTTGGCAGGTTTGACACATCGGTTATCTCGATGTGCAGGTTGCATCACGATGTGTTCCTTCACAGTTATTAGCACGTGGTAATTGTAACAATATGCACATTAGGTCAGAAAACTGCCTAAGTGGTGCATGCGGTCCGGACAGGATCGAACCCGCGCCCTTTGAGTTTGGGACGCGTACGCTAGCCTAATGGCTAGCGTAATCGCTACCACGACTATCCAGGCAACCTAGCTTAAAAGAAATTCTTAACTAATCTGGCGTGTAGGTGGACCAGAAAAAAGATAGGACTGTACAATTTAAATATACATGCTTACACTCATTTATAAATTTAATATATACATATCCAGACACATTTATAGAATACCAATATATACGTATATACGAAATCATTATATTAATACGTGAAGCAAAAAGGTATATTTTAAATTTTCGTAAAAAGGGGTACCCCTTTTTACGAAAATTGCGCGGATGGAGGATTGTGAAATTTCGCACACTTATAGTTTATATATAGAAGGAGAGAGAATTCTTACAATACATTACACACACTACCATGTATTTGACACATACACGCATATATACTCTTTTGTTTATTGGTGCCTTGGCGAAATCTGTGATTATAGAAGTATATATAGTCTTTGACAACAGAACCTTAGTAATGTTCAAACTTATAATTTAAATGAATTATGGTTGAATTTCAACCACTAGGCGACCACTAGTATGTATAAATATATTTATTAAAATTATATATGACAAGCATTTTATATTAACATGTATTATAATAGGGGTTCCGCGAAAAACAATCCTCGCAGACGAAGTCTCGGGTACAGCTTGTACAATATTAATAAAAACTCAAGTTATAATGAAAATAACAAGTTCGATTTACTGGAACATTGTTAGTTTAAACCTACATTATTATTATATCTATATTCAATATAATTCATAAAAAAAATAAAAATAACATAAAACATAAATCGGCAGACAAACACACACACTGTATATCCCCAAATTAAGCAAGTTACGCTTGTGTTATGGGTAATATACGACGGACCACTCTGGGGCCGATCCCAGACACCCAGACCACATAGTAAATGACGGAGAAAATGCGTTTCCGAAATTTACTATACCAGGAATCGAACCCGGAGCCTCTGCATTGCAGTGAGGTAAGCCGGCAAAGGCTTAGCCCGCTCAACCACAGAGGCCGTCAATTATTAATGAGTATCATCAATTTTAGTAATAATTTTCGTAGAATCGTTTTTCAATGAGTCCTCAAATTACAATTTAATAGAGTCAATACACACATCTTTAAGATCAAGATCGTTACATTAATGACGGCACGGTATTATGGTACCGTGTCAAGGGCGTACCAACAACAAACTAAGTAACGGTTGCTAATGACCAGTTTAACAGCCATTACTGCAGCACGTTACACCGTCCACTATGATTACTGGCTCGAAATTATGGGCCGCATCACATCTCTGTTTACGGGGATTTATTGTTAAAATCTACCTAGAGAGAGTTTTCTATAAAAATACATATCGTGAGCGCCGGGTAATTATTTTCGCTGGCACGCACTCAAAGGCACAAATAATATTATAAATATTAAATACGCAAAGCAAAAACACAGCAAAAACTTTGTACCCCTTTTTACGAAAATTACGCGGATGGAGGAGTATGAAATTTCGCACACTTATAGTTTATATAGAGGAGTGCAGAATGCTAATTTTTTTAATAATGCACAAAAAATACATTAAATAAAATAAAATATATATATATATACTACCATGTATTTGACACACACACGCTCTTTTGTTTACTGTTGCTTTGGTGAAATCTGTGATTATAGAAGTATATATATATCTTTGCCCCAGGGTTCTATTCTAGGTCCCTTCTTATTTTTGATATATATTAATGATTGCCATATTTTATTAATGATATGTGTGAGGTAGTGTTGTTTGCTGATGACACATCACTTATATTTAAAGTTGACAAAAATAAACAGAACTTTGACGACGTAAACAACGCCTTATCCCAAATATCTAAGTGGTTTACTGTAAACAACTTATTACTTAATCCGAGCAAAACTAAATGTGTTAAGTTTGTTATGCCCAATGTAAAAGAATACGATATTAATATCTCTCTTAACGACACTAGACTTAATCTAGTAGATTCAACTGTATTCTTAGGGATTAACCTAGATCAGAAGCTCCACTGGGGCGCTCATATATCTAGTCTCTCAGGAAAACTTAGTTCTGCTGCATATGCGGTCAGAAGAGTTAGGCAGTTCACTGACGAAGAGACTGCTAGACTAGTTTATTTTAGTTATTTTCATAGTGTCATGTCCTATGGTATTTTACTTTGGGGCAACGCTGTTGACTTAGAGACCATATTTGTTTTACAAAAAAGAACCGTAAGATCAATTTACAGCCTCGGCCCTCGGGAGTCTCTTAGAGAATGCTTTAAGGAAATCGATATTATGACGGTCGCCTGCCAATATATCTTTAATAATATAATTTATATTCGTAATAATTTGAGTGCCTACAAGCAGTATAAAGACGTTCACAATTTCAACACCAGGCATTGTAATAGACTGATATTGCCATCTTTTAGATTACAAAAAGTACTGTCCTCTTTCTTGGGGGTTAGTATACGCTTCTTCAATAAGATTCCGAGTGAAATGTTAGATCTGCCTTTCACTAAATTCAAAACCAAATTAAAAAGTATCTTGCTAAAAAAGGGATACTACACTATTGAAGAATACTTAAATGACAAAAATTCATTTACATAGCAGCTCGCTCTAACATCTTATACTATATTTTGTATAATGTTATCTTGCCAAGCTTGTAAAGGATTTATGGAGATATATTGCAGCATAACATTTTAATACGTCATATCATTATTATAACTTTCATAATATTTTTCTTTCCTTTTATTGTGTCTTTGTCTCATTGAGTATGCACTGTTTGCTACAACTCCATTAATTCTTCATAAAGTAATTCTGTAACATACTTCTGTATAAAACTTATTAAAAAAAGACAACTTGAGATATAAATAGAATAAGAAACTTAAAGAAAAACAATATTTAACTAGACGTGTTGCTGGGGAGTTTCTTGCCGCTTCTTCTCCTTAACAGCAATAACACGTTGCGAAGCGGTATACATAGAATAGGAAGAAAAATTAAATTTTAACCTATATGTATGACCTTCAAAAAGTGTTCTCCATTGGAACTTATTTTGAATAAAAAAACTTTGAATTTGAAATTAATTATTATGGTCGAATTTCGACCACGGGCGACCACTAGTTATATATAAATAGAGTATATCTAAAAAGTTGGGAATTGGAACTATCGACACTTTTAGGTCCTACTTAAAAGTGCATCTACTCGTATTCTAAGAGTATATATCAATTTTATGGATAAAAATCTCTTATTGAAATGTATTGTGGCACCCACAGTCGGATAATGGTAATTATTAGACTGTAAAAAAATGACCCGTTTCTACATCTTAACGACCGCTCATTTGTCTTACTATCGGTCTAAGTTTAACCCAAGCTCCATACAAGTAACGTTAAAATTCCACCGATAGTCAGACAGGTGATGGTATAATAAGATATAGAAAACGGTCATTAGGGGAATAGATAATACTATAGTACCAGAACGAGATTCTTCCATTTATAGATAGATAAATTTTACTGAGATCAAAATCGTTACATTATTGACGGCATGGAATCATAGTGCCATGTCAAGGGTATAAAGCTAACAAACAAACAAACTAACTAACAAACGGTGACTAATGACCGGTTTAACAGCCATTACTGCAGCACGTTACATCATCTGCTAACTATGAATGCTGGCTCGAAATTATAGGCTCCACTACATCATTGTTTACGGGATTTATTGTTAAAATCCTAACTGAATTCACCATCTCACCAACTGTTGACTAGTGGTAATTATTTTTGGCTTAGTGGGCTTAGTTACCAGCTTGCCTCACTGCAACGCACAAGTCTCAGGTTCGATTCTGAAATTTAAAGTGAATTTACTTAGGTATTTTACTTTGGGTTCACTGTGTAGTTATATATTCTAACAATGTACAACATTGGCCGAAAATGAAAAAGCAATTGTAGAATAATGATTGCTTGTAAACAATTTTTTATAATGGACAACGTGAATTGGCAATTATCATACAACAAGGCTGTATGTACTTAGTTCCCTTGCCTGCCGTTCTAGCAGACTAAACAACAAACAAACATACGCTATTACTCATTCAATATTTACGACCTCCAAATCAGGCATGTTCGGGTCCGAGAGTTCAAAAACTAAGCACGATCATAATTTCAAAAGAACATTTAAAAAAAACATATTCCTAAATTGGCGAGATCTTCGACGAAGGACCGCCAGGACCTAACGGTAATCAAGAATTTATCAAACAAAAAGAAACCTTAAGTCGCTACAGTAAGATTGATTCTTAGTAATAACAATAAATATATTATCAATTTCAGAGTATTTAATTAATTCTCAGTCATCCGGTAACGGGTATCTGTGAGTCAGATCATATTAAATAAAGTATTTATTTTTCTAAAATATCGTTATTTCATTGCAAATTAAGATAATATTATAAACAAATTCATCTATAACAATTTTATCCGTGCAGGGACGGAGAAAGAATACAATATCTTTGGTTCTCGCAGATCTAAAACATGCTGCTGATTCTACATATATGGTAGTATGATAATAGTGTTACAACTAAGTTCCGACGAAAAACAAAATCCACCTGCATATCTATAAAAATATATTTTATTACCTGTCGGTGTTTGAATTAATTGTAATTCTTTTTTGATTGTCTTCTTTTGTTTACTTATTTATTGGTTATTGTGACGAACAGCCTATTGTACTCGTTTATGGCCGTTTGCAGGCATAATTAGCTAGGTGTGCGGATTACGATTTCTAGGAAATTAAGTCGACACTACGGGCGGGCACACTTGTATTTGTGAAGTATAAAACGACGGAGGATGGAGAGAGGAGGCAATCGAGCGAGAACCACGAGCGAAGAGAAACGTCTGTACTACAATCGGGAATCTAATAAGTGACGGATTTTGCGCGTTTTATTGAGCTACGACCTTCTGCATTACGTTTGGACTTGTTGTGTTCGGTTATATTTGTACCTATGTTATATATGTGTTTGTATAGTTCTAATAAACTCTATAGTCATTGTAACGGCATTTTAATTCGAGTCTCGCGACTCGTAACAATATCATACTACCATCTATATAGAATCGGCAACAAATATATTTGTATAGTATGTAAAGTATATTATGATTTATTTTTTACTTATTCTTTGAATATTTCATATTATTTATAAGTCTTCACCGCCACTGTTGTCTTAATATTTTCCTAGGTTAAGTTAACCTAGTTGGTTACCTGGAAGAGGTCCCTTTAAGCGATAAGGCCGGTCTTTGTTCAACATTGACTGTACCTAGTTTTAAGAACGTAGTTTTAATTTCATTCCTTCATTCCCTGGTGCTGGGCGGCTTGTCGTAAGACATATAAACCCTAAATCCAACCAGACAGATAAATAAAGTATTTATCTGTCTGGTTGGATCTCTTAGTCTAGAGTATGCTGCCATAACAACCTTGAGTTTTGTTCCGGCATTTGCCAGGTACCAGTCTCCCTTTAGAGAACGGCAGCACATTGGTAGCACTTTTGGTGTTACAAATGTCCATAGGAAATGGTAATCCCGTGAGCCGTATGTTTGCCAAGACGCGTTCTCCACTCCAAGACTCGTCTGCTCCATAGGCCATCGGTCCTGCGATAAATGTAGACGGCCCACTGCTACTTCAGCTTGCTAATTTTGCGAGTAATGTCGATTACGATAGTTCTTTTACGGATGTCCTCATTTCTGATATTATCCATAAGAGACGCCCGCCCTCAAGATAGCTCACTCCATAGATTTTCGTCTTCAAGCATTGCAGATTGCAGTCTGCTCTACTTCATCAAAAATGGATAGTAACGTAAAAACTTATCCGTGCAGGAATAGAGAAAGAATACAATTTTGTGCGGCCGGGCGGCCTGTGGTTAGAGGCGACAAATTCTACTATTAATATCTCGTCAAAATTGCCGAACACTATCATCTCGATCGTAGTTTTGCCTGATTGATAATAAGCTAATTGTAATGTAATTTTTTTTACTATTGATCGTATATATATTTACGAATTTTCGTCACTATCGCAAATGGCATCGTTTTTACTTTACTTCTCAAAAGCTCAGATATTGAAGTAGCAGAATTGGGCCCCTGGTGGGTATTTACCCGTCTGGACGGCTACCACCCTTGTTCTAGATTATGTTGTTATAAAAACCTCTTTGGTATTATAAAAGTTCATAGGCGATGGTAACCGCTTTCTATCAGTTGGGCCGTCTGCCTGTCTGCTGTACTTTAGCAAAAAATAAGAAGTAACATAGAATAGCAGCGATAGTGACCACGTGATAAACGACTGGAATGACACGCTAAGAACCTGAACCGCGAATGGAAAGGTCAAAGAACAGCGCATCGGTCGATAACCTTCTTCATAATGGAAAATGTACATAAATATACTTAAATGAGACCATTGTTTCATGTTCAATCGTATTAAAAATTGTCTGCAATAATTATAATGCAAATGTTGATTTTTGCACGTCTAAGACAATACGGAAAAAGTTTTTTTATCAATTAAAATACAGTTATGCGTTGTATAGTTGACTATTAATAGTCGATAACACATTGAAACTGTATATATCGAGCCTTTATTTCATTCCATTTCATTCATTTTATCGTAAGCAACTTAGGATCTAAGTAAGTATCTTACTTGCTATTGGCCAAGATACTATTTATGTTGTGGACAAAATCACACCCTTGACCTCTCCCCGGGAACTCCCGTACCCCCCGCCCCGCTTACCGCGAATGTGTAGCTTGCTCGATTAGCAGCTAAGCGTCTGCTTAAAAGGGATCTTAGCCAGTGCGGTGCGAGCATCCGGCATGTCCCCCGGGCTGGAGCGTGAAGCGAAGGTGCTCGCCCCGAAAACCCCGGTAAAGTTGTAAGGTCTTCGGATCAACATAAAATCAAGTCCAATAAAAAGAAACCGGCATGTCAATTGGTCAAGTATACACACAAGAGAAGAAAAGGAAAACCAGAAATACCAGGAAGCATTCGAAAGGCTCTACAGTCATTTGGACTCTCAGCGTGACTTTCGTGGATCTTGTGAATACCAGTGTACTTGATTAGTGCAACTAGTATTAATCGGTGAATTCGATACAATTAGTGCTATCAGTGTTCAGAGGGACATCCGGGTTCTAGTGTTTACTTGTGTTGATCGATTTGAACGAGCCGTTTAGTAGTTTAGTAATATTTAAAAGTTACTAGACATTTTAGACTTCGAATAACATATAATTCGTAAAAAACTCAAGTGGTTGCCAATTCGTTTTCGTCGGGATACTCACATTATTTCATTGCTTTATAGTATTTTATTCATCCCTACTACTCCACAGTACCTTAAAGAACGCTTCGAATTTATTTCTTGCTCTCACAATTTACGCCCTTCCAGTCAACATAGACTTATTACTTCTATTCATAATACAACGTTTTTCAATAACTCTTTCACGGTCAAGGCTTTCCAACTTTGGAATACATTGCCTGTTGCTGTCAGACAAGCAAAATCTTTAATAACATTTAAGAAAATAGTCAGGAAAATGCTATCTGCAATATAATGATATGTAATTTTATATAATTAATATTATATTGCATATAACTATATATTTATTATTAAAATGTAAGTAATCATACAATAATTATGTATACCACCATCGCCACTCCTAACCAGCAATATTCCTGCCACGGGTTGTCTGGAAGAGATCGCTTTTTAGTGATCAAACCGCCCTTTGTAAACAATTAGAATAAAACTAGTTCTTAAGTTTTCTGTAATGGTGTACAATAAAGTGTTATCTATCTATCTATCTATAATTGACGGTATTTACAAGGGTGTTTTTTTTAATAACTCTATGGACTCGACTTCTGTACCCTTGTACAACTTAATTTTTAAGAAAGTTTTTAAAATTTATACACGCTTATTAGTTTTTCTTGTTATTGTGTGTGACATTTTTATTTGTGCTGTGGTGTACCTTACGGTTAACGAAGTCATAACTAATGTCAGTAAGGTATCGTCAACCATGGACGCGTTCCGTTTGTAGCTCACAACGCCTAAAATGCTCCGTCACAGCGCGCACAACGACCCATGTCAAGAGGTGGGTCGAAGTGTGCATTGACCACAGACCATTAATTCTCTCAATCTCTTGACATTGAAAAAGGCGCGATTTTCAAATCGACCAATGACATTTGTGTATTTCGTTCCACTAGAGTTTATGATTGTAACGTCCGCAAGCAAGTGGAACGGGAAAAATCGCGGTCGTGAACGTGCTCTTGTGGAACATAGCCCATATGAACGCCGCGACGCTAGATGGAAACGAGGGGGTCAGTCTGGTAAGCTTTTGCTTCTGTTACAATATAATAGTATGTATTTATTCATATATTTTGCGACGTCTCGACGTCCATTACACGTTGGATATATTATTTTTAATATCGCTTTCTCGGCTTCACCACGATCGCGTAAAATGCCAGCCCTATACATGAATACAATTTGTAAGATAAAATAATGATTAGAGTTGCGAAACATTGCGTCACGAGTTGCCAGAGAAGCATGATTAAACTTGCAAAAGCAAAATACAGTCAAGTAAAGGTTAGGCGGCGGTTAGTAGAGCGAGATTCAATTTAGATTTATCGACATCGATATGAGAATGTGTCGATAAAATTGTCGATAGGTTATAAATGTTATAATGCATATAATACATGATATATAGCTATTTCACACAAATATGACCTGTCTTGGTAGCCAGCAAAAGACTGGGTTGTAAATGATTTTATATGAGAAACCGTCTATTGCGAAGCAAATTTATTGCTAACTAAGAGTCGCGACTGAAGTTTTGTGTGGAGTATACTTATGCTGCAAAAATACATGAACACATTGACTTTTTAAGTGAAGATTACACAAGAAAAGTGCTAAGTAATATATTCTAGGTGTCTATAATAGAGGGCACTTAATTTTGCTAAATCGATTAAGAATTTTACTCCGACTTCACCAGCGTAAATTTAAATAAAAATGAAGTACCTACCACAAAGAAATTCGTATACCTATAAACAAACATTTTTTTATATTTTATATGGCAGGAGTTCAGCAGACAGGTAGACAGCCCACTTTATGAAAAGCGGGTACCATGGCCTATGGACATTTGCAACACCAAAGGTACTACAAATGCGCTGCTGCTCTCTTAAGGGAGACTGGAACCTGGTCACTAATGACGGAACACAACTCAAGGTTGTTACGGCGACATACTTTAGACCAGGGGTGGTAGCCATCCATCGGGCAAATGCCCTACCATCTGGCATATGAAACATATGAAAACTCAAGTAATAACCATAATATTTTTATTATTTATTACTCATTAACAATTGACTCACATGGAGACTTTCTGCTATTATGACTACTAGAAAGTTAAAACGTATAAAAAATATACTATTAAAATCTCAGACGAAATTAAATTATAGACGGAACCTACGTGACCAAAGCATCAAATGAAGTGTTACATTTATTTAGTTGCATAGTTGTTCTTGTCATGTTTCTTTTTAAGGTTCATAAATTTCTAATGATACAGTCGACCACTTCCTTAATTGAATAATAATGTTATATTTTTTTATTCTGTGATTAGCGCCTGTTTTGTATAGAGTAGTTCTCTATGATGAAACAATATTTATGTCTAATATGATGCGGTAGCTGTGTAGATTATAATTCAAAATCTTTTAGTTGTATATACACGGGATTCACTACATATTATTTTCACGTTGGCAGACGCGACCGATTTTTTACTATGTTTGATTTACTTTTTATTACATGTAAAACTTTAAATATAATATTTTATACAATACCTTATATAAAATATTATCTAAAATTTCTAAACTATAATGTAATTAATTCTTGTCATTTATAACCTATTATAACCTATTTAATTAAAATAATTTATCAATGACTTCAGTCCGCTATCGGTTGTGTCAAATTGTTAAGTTTCTTACACTGTAAAATGGTTGGACAGATGGCGAGGTGTTCTAAAAATGTTAGTCCAGTGTGTAGAGCCAGTGAATGAAATGTATTTAAGCCGTAAGTTTCTCTGATTATAAGTATACTGACCACTTGCTTTTCTTTTATTACCATAAACCCTTTTGAGTTGTTGCAAGTATTACAGAAGTGCAGCATTTTTATAAAACTGCTAAAGGATAGCTGGCTTCACTTTGAGAGTCCGACACTGTCTACAAATGGTTTAAAGTTAAAATGTATAAAATTATCGATAGATGTCCCTACACTAAGATCGCTCGGCACCGATCACTGTCAATTGGCTCGTGACCAAAATATAGGTACGTTCTACGTATTATCCGTATAATTTTGTATAAACAATCTAGAACTGACTCATTTTTAACCGTACCAAGGTTTCCAAGTTATAATAACCGTTGCGGTATTTATCCTACAGCCATATTCTATTGTAATCAGACTTGAATAAAAACTTAAGGATGGATTTCGTGAAATTGTACTTAGTGACGGCTTCAGGCTAGCATTTTTTATTTCAGTACAGCAGATAGGAAGACGGCTTACCTGAAGGAAAGTGGTTTTAGCTATGGCTATTTTTTTAAATCTCCTCCTTCCTGGCAAACACTATCTGTCAGGGTATTTTTTTTATCTTTTTATTTTAATTGCTTTCTCTTTCTCTTTACTTACATTCTTATATCTATTACATTAGTTATTTACGTATCTGGTTACATATTTTTTTATGAATAGTTATGTATCTTAAAATTTATATATATATATTTATACCGTATATTCTTTCTGTAGCTCACTTTCATTTGTTACTTACTACTTTTCTTATACTAAATTTCGTTATGGCTATTTAGCAATGCTAGCAATGTGCTGCTGGCTTCAAAAATGGGACTGAAATCAGGCCCCTGATATGAACACATCTCAAGGTCGTTGTGGTGGCATACTCTAGATGAGTTGTTTGAAATGAGTCACAAATTGAAAATCCCAAATTGATAGCCAATACTTTAATTTACACCATTACAGAAAACTTAAGAACTAGTATTATTCTAATTGTGTACAAGAGGCGGTCTTATCGCTAAAAAAGATCGAAGATCTCTTCCAGACAACCGGTAGCAAGAATATTGCTGATTAGGAGTGGCGAAAGTGGTATACATTATTACTCTATAGAATACACTTCGGGGAGTGTGCCACGGCAATTACATGAATTGGTTCCTCCCTCACCATTTTACCACTGGACAAGCAGATGTACGCGCTCACGCCACCGATATATGGTGGAGATACCAACAAAGCAGACGAAGCGCTATGCTTCCACTTTTATCATACGCACCGTTGAAGAATGGAACTCTTTACCGTCGTCTGTTTTTCCTCAAGAATACAATCTAGGCGTCTTCAAGTCTCGCGTGAACAAGTATCTTCTAGGTAAGCGTGCTCGACCTTATGCTGCATTTCCACCTGACAACAGGCGCAATGGCAATCAAACGCGAACCTATTCATAATAAAAAAAAAACATACTTATTGTACGATTACTTGCATTTTAATAATAAACATACTATATATACAAATATACACATAATATATATATATATATATATATATATATATATATATATTATGTGTATATTTGTATATATAGTATATTTAATATATATACAGGGATATACAGTGAGTGTGTGTTTGTCTGCCGATTTATTTAATATATTTTATTCATTAATAGACATATGTAAATACACCTATTAATATTACATACATAAATATATACATATACGTAAAAATTGCATTTGAGTGGGTTCCGGGAAAGTTTAGATTCACAATTAGAGCTGGTAGGTGGCGCTGGAGTCGGGGTCTAGATTTTTATTTTTCCAGGGCAGGACAACGCCTCCCGGAACCGCTCGCTAAGTTAATTATAAAATAATTAATTAAAAACAAATGAATACTATGTTTCCTCTAAAGAAAAAGGTTACAACCCTACCTGAGCAACAAAAGTCGCGGGCACAGCTAATAAAAAGTAATAATTAAAAAAAATAAGTCACAGGCACCATTATCGTCACTTCCCGTCGAACGAGTTTCAACAAGTCTTGATACATGCAACATTTACCTATATAGTGCAATATATTGTTTGAAATATCAACGCATGCTCTGGACAGGTCACGACTTGTCGAGGCCGAGCTTCCTAATGGCACTAACCAGTAACCACCTGATTTACGTCTCGATTATAAGCAGAAACTGATTAAGTAAAACATCGTATTATGAAAATCTCTTGGCATTATAACAATAGTTTTTAGCGAAGAGCCTTGACCGCCATCTCGAAGAGCTCTCGCTTGGTTTGTGATTGAAGGGACAGACAGACAGATGGCAGCTCTGCTGGACACGGTCCGTATTGTGAGGAGGTTCCTGCCTATGGACTCCTAACCACAGATAGCTTGGACCGTAGGTCTCGGTTTCAATATAAGAGGTGCAAAAGACCGCGCGTACTGGAGTCGAAAAAGTAGCAAAGCGGACTTCGAGCTTCGAGCTTTCGAGCAGACGCACCGAACGCAACCGAAATTAAGTTTAAGATAATAAACTTCTGGGGCTACGCCGTGAAGATTGGGTTTTTTCTGTAATGTAGGAGCGCACTAAGAAAGGATTTTCAACCCGTAAGGGAGAGAAAAAGGGGGCGAAATTTTGTATGGAATTTTGTCATTTTCAAAGTAAGAAGCATAATTTTATACATCTTTTTCTAGTTAGAAATAGATGTACACTTGTATCGGCGTTTTTTGGAAATTCCAACCCTAAGGGGGTGAAATGGGGGATGATTTTTTTTATGAAAATCCGTTATTTTCAAAGTATTAGAGCCTTTATTGTCTCACTGCAGGGCAAAGGCCTACCTTTTATTCTTTTTTGATTACTTACGATTTTTTAAACTAGGTGAATGAAGCCGCAGGCAATAGCCAATTATTACATACTAGGATATACCCGCGACTTCGTCCACGCTTGACGTGAAATTCCCGCGTGATTCCCGGGATAAAAAATCACACATTTCATTACATTTAATTCACTATCGATCAGTGAAAAAATCGCATTGGAATTCAATTTTGTTTATCAATCAATCATATCAAATCATTCCCAGAAAAATTCACACAAAATTCCCGGGATAAAAAGATTTTAAGTCAAAAAATTTGCTATCGATCAGCGTAAACTGCATCGAAATCGGTGCTGTAGTTTTTTCATAAATCCCGAACAAACAGACAAGAAATCTAAAAAAATGAACTGCATCGTGTTCTTCGTCGTTTATATCTATTCCAGTTGTTTTTGTTAACAGATTCAATGTACAGACACGGCACGTATAGAAATGTCTAATATTTACATAGATTGTACAAAGATAACGTAAACATAAGAGTTTCAATTTTGCCAAAATTACTACGGAACTTTAAAAATATTCTAAGAATTCGCCCAGGAGCAGTAGCGGCACGCAATATAGCTGGAACATCATAAAGTTAATACTTGGTACTCTAAAACTTGCCCCAGACGAGTAAGCCCCTTTAAAGTTTCACCCCACCTAACTTAGAAATCAAATCTCTATATAAGCTAATTGAACTTGGGCCAAGTGAAAGGGCTTTGAGCGTCATAAGGCACTTTTAATTAACTTTTCAAAGGTGCTGGACATTTTGATTTTCAATAAATTTTAAAGAATTAATCATCTACTTAAAGTCATATCAATACTTAAATGGTATATCTATACTATTGTTACAACTTAGGCTTCGACAAAGACAAATTCCACGTACACATTACACTACACCATTAGCCAGGTGTTACGGATTATAAATACAAGTGGATTCTATACACGAATACACCACGATACAAATGTGGCGTGGATTAGTAGTTCTCACCCAAAATCACTACAATTGTCGTTCTGAAAATTGCAATTTATACTTTTACTTTCAATAAACAAGAAACTCGTAAGCATTATACACATAATATCACTCTCTGACAACTTACTTGTAACGCGAGTCAGTCTTGTGCACGACCTATATAGTATATAGAGTGGGAAAATAAAGTAGATTAAACATTTCATATCTTTACAGTAAAATAACACATTCAATATTTTATAGGTTATGAAGTAAAATGTCATTTGTTGCCTCATGTCAGTGACGTGGCACACAGAATTTGGTAATACTCGGCAAGCACTCTAGCGAATTGTATTCGAATAAATGATTCGATACAAGTTTGTTACACGATTATTTATTTTAATATTAATTTAGAAGTAACGTATTAATTGTTGGTTTTATTAAAAAGTATTTATTTGTTTTTATTAATTAAATATATAAGTAGAATTAGCTTTATTAATTAATATTATTATTCATTATTTAATTAACAAATTTGGGTCGTTTTAGTCTTACGCTTAAAGGAAGGTTTGCACTGAAAATCAGCGTTGTGTCGGATATAATTTCGGCACAGCAATATGCTGAATGCAAACCTTGTTTGCTGAAAATATATTGTACAAATTCTCAAAGTGTGTATAATAATGTATAACGAATGTAATTTCGTCGCTATTTCTTCGAATAAAGTTTTTCTTTTCTTATTCTAGGAAATTGGGTCGACGTTGCCGGGCGGGCACATTTTGCATTTGTGCAGTATAAAACGAAGGCCTGATTGAGAGAGGGGGTCAGTTGAGCTACAATTACGATACGGGCCTGACGTGTGCACATTCGGGAATCTAATAGTGACGGACTTTGGGCATTTTATTGAATTACAACCTTCTGCATTACGTTTGGATTTGTTGTGTTCGGTTATATTTGGACCTGTGTTATACGTGTTTTTATAGTTCTAATAAACTCTATAATCATTCTAAATGCATTCTAATTTGAGTCCCGCTAACTCGTAACAATACGTACAAAAGGCACTTACTTTCTAACATAGCTTTCTTACTATTGCTTAAATAAACTTCTATCTTACTTTATTTCTATTATACAATTCTTAACATGCCGTGTCTGTACATTAAAGCTATTAAAAAAAACAATTGGAATAGACTATATAAACGATGGAGAACACGATGCATTCTTTTTAAATTTCTTGTCTGTTTGTCTGTTTGCGGATTTCGCTGATCGACCGCAAATTCTTACACTTAAATCTGCACCACTTTTTATCCTGAGAATCCCGCGGGAGTTTTTCTGGGAATGATATAAAATGGCCAGTTAAAAAAAACGAATTCCATTGCGATTTTTTCATTTATGTAATAAAATATGTGATATTTTTTATTCCGGGAATTTTCCCAGGAGCGGATTTAAGTTGTTCTGGTGCATAAAAATTTGCTTATTCCGACACAGTTTATTAGAACAATACGGGCACGCCATTGGAGTTAACAGAATACCGAAATCAGGCGAACCTACGTTTGATACGCTAGTATCCGGCATTTTTTTCGAAATAGTAATATTTTTTTATTTATTTTTTACATCTGAAGTACAGCAGACAGGCTGACGGCTACCTGGTGGAAAGCGATTACCGTCGCCTATGGACGTTTGCAACATCAGAGATGTCACCAACGCGCTGCCGGCCTCGAAGAAATTTTATGACACCCTTTTTGAAAAACTCCATATCGTAGCGCTGTGGGAAAACCTCGGCTGGTAGCTCATTCCAAATCCCCACGGTACGCAAGAGAAACGACGATTAATAGCAGAATTGGGCACCTAACCACCAAGTGAGCATCGCTAAGCGAGTATCGCTAGGCGAATTTTATCTTTGACAGTGTGTGACCTTTTTTCGTGGAACACTAATTTTAAAAGTAGCCTATTTTTTCCTTATAACACCAGCTATCTGCCGTGGAAATCCCATCAATATCGGTCCAGCCGTTTCAGAGATTAACCGGAACAAACGGACAGACAATTTTTTTTTAAATAGATTTTTGATATAATTAAAGTATATACTTTAACACGCATGTAGTAAAAAGCTGTCATTTTGAAATTACAAATTAACACTTTAGTTTTATTTACTTGTATAGATAGTTGTTATCGCTGCGACAAAATAGTGTACTAGTTCTCGCCGGCAGTGTGAAATGCCAGCGATCAACTATTAATACATGCGTCTCTTTTATTGACACGAAATCTGTATCTTTTGTTCGTTTCTTGAGAAAGAAAACAGTTGATAGTAGAACCGCTTGCTCGCCGGAGGTGATACAAGTGCCGTACTCTGAAACATCTCATAAGATTTCAATAAAAATTTTAGACACAGAAATAGGAATTCTAATTTAAATTTTTGTGTTTTAGTTAGATAAGATGCAGGGCTTTGAATTAGAAGATCGGATATAAATTCCCAATGGAGCAAAAAAGCCAGTGTATACCATAAGCAACAACTCTTCCTAAAGCTTTTTTGTTTTTCAAAAAGATACAGGTAGATAAGTTCTACAGACTCCGATAATGCGATTCCGATGTAGCATTTAATTACAACGGCAGGTTCCAATAATGTCAATTTGTTTGTTATTTGGCTGTTTTATGTGACGTTTATTATATACGGGTAAATTTTTCAAGTGGGCTTTCAGAGCTAAATCCTAAACTGTACGAAATATCTAAAAACACTCAAAGAAGTCTCGAGGCCTAGTTTGATGAAAGGACAACGGGCATTATTAAATTTTCGAAAAATCAATTACCGTTGTCAGGAATTGAACTGGCTGATTTAAAAAAAATACTTTCCTTATTATTATACTAAAGAGACTATTGGGATCCTTGGTGTCGACATTGCAAACGATATACAGTTCAGGGGCCACCTTGAAGGCAAGGCAAAACTGGCCTCCAAGAAGCTGGGAGTGCTAAACCGGTCCAACCAATATTTCACTCCGCGGCAACGCCATGTGCTTTACAAAGCCCAGGTAAGGCCGCATATGGAGTACTGCTCACACTTGTGAGCCGGGGCACCCGCAGACCAGCTAAATCCCCTGGACAGTCCTCAACGTCGTCAACACGGCTTAGATACGCTTGCCCTCGAGGAGACCTCGCGTTTCTCTGTGTATTTTACCGATTGTACAATGGGGAGTGGTCCGAGGAACTGTTCCGATTGGTGCCTTCGTCTTTCTTTTACCACCGCACCGCACGGCATCGGCTGGGCGTTCGTTCACCCCCACTTCCTACAACCGCTTCGCTCTTGTACGCAACGGTCCTCTAGAACGTTTCCCTTGCGCACCGTGGGAATTTGGAATTGGTTGCATTTGGTAGTGGCGTTGGTGACATCTCAGGCAAACTTTTATAGGCGACAGTAACCGCCTTCCATCAGGCGGGCCGTCTGCCTGTCTGTTGAACTCCAGCTATAAAAAATCATAGTGTAGCTTATAAGGATTAATTTATGTGAAGTAATATCAAAGAACAGACTAAGGGAAAGGCTTGATTTTTTTAATGAATAAGTTTCTATTTTTAAGGTTGTTATGATGCCATACCCTCGACCAGAATTGGTACCCATTCAGGTAAACACCCCACCAGCCGCAGGAAAATAGTATTCATTTTCATTCTCTTCTCTCCTAATTTTAAATTGTGACATAAAACTATTGATAATCTTTTATATTAAAAATTTGACATGTACCTAAGATTGTATAGATTGAAATTGTTATTCTATGTATATTAAATTTATTTGACTTTAATTGCACGCATAACTTAAAATCTAAATGTTTTAGTATTTATATTTTAGGGATGACCCTAATGGGTGGAGGAGCGAGAGGGAACTAGCGATGAGCAGTACACGTGTGAGTCAGTACATTTATCCCGAACAAAATACATTGGTACTGATACAGCTCAAAATTTGAAATGTACCACTTCAAAATTTTGTCGCGCTACTACCCAAAAGTAAGAGGAACGACGCAACAAGGCTTATGCTACAACAGTACAATAACGCCTCAAAATGACAAAGAGGGGCAACATGACAATGTCATAGTACGACTGTTAGTAAAATGAGGTGACCGAGGCCGAGCACATCCGATTCTTAACGAACATTTCAGAACTAGTTTTGAACGGGACAAATAAGGGAGTGACGCTCACCGCCTCACCGCCTCATCGGCCTCATTGCTTTAAATGGTACTGCCGCGGTACAAACCGTACAAATATCCTCGACTCATTTCTCATTTGAAGTGGAACATTGTACTGGTTCAGTACAAAATGTCATGTTACTCTTACAAACTTATTTAAAAATCATGTACAGTCTAACACTAGATGGAATGCTCCAGCTCCTCCGTCTCAAAGGAAGATCTTCCAGCAAGGTTATTATTGTACCTCGCAAGCCTACACCCCACCTATCATTGATAGAAATATGTATATATTCTTTGTACGTTTCGGGAATCGTTTGCGACCTCAATTATTGCACAGCGCCATCTATTGGCATATACTTGTTCCACTACAATATAATTTAAAATTTAACGACCATAGGTCGGATACGGTGATACTAGTCACACTATGTTACCAACTATTGTTGACATACCACTACCTGTATCTCTGAAAATAAAATATCCTTTCATTCATTTATTCGTTCCTGCAAGCAAAATTTTTCTTTTCTCTATAGATATACGTACCGAAGAAAAAAATAAGTAAACTTAACTCAAACGCACCTTGAACCGCCCCCCATCAATATTCGAAAAACCCCACTCCACACATTTAATATTCCACTTATGCCTTAAATTGTCTCGTTTCCAAGATATATGTATTGCAAACCTACCTATTGTACCCTGAGGACTTACAACTGTCTGTCTACGAGCCCTATTACTTACTAAATCTTTTTCAAGGAAAACTAAACTTTAATGCACTGAACACAAGTTCCAGATGCGTTTGTCGATTTGGTGATATTTGAAACTCTATTTTTATCGACACATGAATTTCTACTTTATTAACTAGGTGATAAGGTGAAGTTTTCTATGATGGTATAAAAGACTTGAGCTTTTTCGGAATGAGGTTAATATCGACAGTAGGATAGAGAGAGTTACGGCCATTAATCGTTGAAGGATAATATCGGCCCTGTAAATATGTGGATTTCTAAACGATCGGCCAGAGCTTTGCTTGGATTTGCGAATTAAACGATGACCTTAAAGGTGTTAAATAAACTCTTTCTTTTTTCTTTTCGTGGGTGCTCGGGGGCTCAAGCACCCATGAGAGTTAAATAGTGGGTGCGGAACACCCATGACCATCATGACCATCATAATAACTAAAGTAAAAGTCCTCTGCATCCCAGTGGATCTCCCCCATATAATCGGAAATTAAAAAAATGTACGGAAACTAACGCCATCAAGTGGTCCAGGAACATTAAAAGTTATAATTAGTTTCCATTTAGTCCACTTAACTTCACTTAAGATGGCGCTGTGCAACGTCGTGGAATAAATAAATCGCGCTGATGAGATCTTAAGAGCATAAATGAAACCACAAGCTGTGGTTATATTTGGTGAACCTCGCACACTTTTACATAAAATTTTGTCAACTATTTTTTACTTTTGTCATAAGTTATAGCGTTACATATAAGTTTTTTAAACTAATTTTATGTTGTCTTTCCCGTTATTCCAATTTAGAACAAGTTATAATTTATTAGTATTTATACAATTATAGCGCCATCTAGTGCTGTATAATATACAGGAATATAATACCGACCGTAGCGCCATCTATCGGACAGGGTAAATTATATTTTGATATTTTATTCCAGAGATGCTTATCTATTTTATATATATAGTGTATTTATTATCTATGGTCCTCAGCGCGAGCGACGCGTCCTAGTGTCACTATCAACACGCCCCCCTACCTACCCGCGCCTCTCAAACTCTCAACTCTGTTGTAGTTCGTCAAAATATGTTCGCTTTGGTTAAAAAAGATTGTCGATAATTAGTTTTTAAAATATTCCTCCAGTAAAAAGGTTTATTATGTTTTATAGCTAAAGTAAAGGGTAGTAATAACTGTATTTACTGTTCTTGCTAATAAAAATTATGCTACACACTGATAGCATAATGGCTAAATTTTTAAATTTTTGTTATACTTAATTAATATACTAATTACACACTCACACTTACGTATTTAAATAAAGTACTACTTGTAAGTAAGTAAGTAATACTTGCAACAACTCAGAGGGGTTTATGGTAATAAAAGAACAGCAACTGGTCACAATACATATAATCAGACAACCTTACGGCTTACATACATGTTATGCACTGACTCTTCACACTCAAAAAGCATTTTTAGATCACCTCGCCATCCCTCCAACAATTTTACAGTATAAGAAACTGGCACAACTGATAGCGGATTGAATTCATTGATAAACTATTTTAATTAAAGGGTTATGCATGACAAGAATTTAATACATTATTGTTTGGAAATTTTAGATAATATTTTATATAAGATTATACTTAAAGTTTTACATGTAATAAAATAAACCGATCACAGTATAAATCTATCGCGTCTGCCAACATGAAAATAAAATGTAGTGAATACCGTCTATATACAATTGAGAGATTTTGAATTATAATCTGTACACAATTACCACATAATGTAGATAAATATTATTAGATAAAATTATGTTAAATTATAGAGAACTACTTACTCTATACAAAACCGGCGCTAATCACCGAATAAATAAAAATATAATATTGTTATTATTCAATTAAGGAAATGGCCGATTGTATCGTTTAGAAATAAGAGGGTACATAACAAAATTAATTATTCACTTTAAAGAAACATGACAAGAACAACTGTGTTACTAAATAACTGTAACAGTACCTACTGAAGTGTGCCTAAATAGGTGCACCGAAAGTAAAGAAATACTACTTCAAAATATATTTATAGGTATTTAGGCATAAGCATCTTAAGATCAGGAGCACCCACGAGGTTTTCTAAAAGCAGCCGCTCCTGGTAGTTATAATAGGCACAACAACAATGTGTGTGGTAGAATCGATGCTGGTAGACCGCAACCCACTTACCACGATCAAATCGCAGATGCTTTAAAGAACGGAAGAATATGTATGTAAGGGGAATCTTTACGAAAATGTCCATACGTGTTCTACCTATATTAGGCGACTCTGGGCAATGAAAAAATAACCTACAAAACTAACAAGTTCTTTGGCAAAAAATCCAAAACTTGGTGAGAACTCGGTCCTAAATTCAATAGACATGCCACTTTTTTAAGTGCATAAAAAATAGTTCTAATCCAAAACGGACTTTCTAGGAAACAACTGTAGCGGTTAAGAGAAAACCTAAATCAAACCCCATTGCTAAATCAAAAACATCCTTAAGCAATCATTTTTAAAAACGAAAATCGAATAAAACGGGCATGTAGGAAGCATTCAATATGTCATCTGATTTATTCGAAACCACTATTTGAAGATTTTTCATGGAATCTCTAAAGCTCAGCCATCAAACGTTTCTTCGAAAAGCTAAACATCAGTTTATTTGGAATTTGTGCTATTATTATTGACATGTTTTTGAAATTATTGCGGAATATAATATTAAAAAAAAATATATCCTTCGACAATATCGATTTGTAGAATACTCAATAGCAGCATTGATGTTATGTATATTTAGCGTCTTGCCGTTGCCTTGTTTGTATGTTTTCGAGATATGTATGTTTGTAAAAAGAAACGCTGATTTATTTAAAAAAATCCAAAGATATATATTCACGCTCTACAAGAAATAGGGATAGATTAGTATTTGATTTTGTCCCAAGAACAACCCTATTTATGAAAAATTGTTACGCGATGTGCATAAGAATATCTAATAAAATACCTCCATCGATTAACTGCCGTTGAAAAAATGTAAAAAAAGCTAAAAATATGATTAATGATTTTCTTAAATATGACAAAGAGATTATTTTTGGCTTTTGACATTTAATTTATTTTGTATTCTTGAAATTTATTTATTACTTTTTTTATTTCTGTTTTTTAATATAACGAATCAATTAATTTTATAATATTAGAATTGTTGTGATTTTTTGTTTTTAGATTAACGTGTACTTAAATATTTGTATGACCATGTGTAGGTCAAATACAGTGACGACATCTGACTTTGTTACCATCCTAGTTATAACTATTACCTGTATTTCTACAAATAAAGATTCATTCATTAATTCATTAAGTTGACTCCAAAAAATATTTTTTATAAAGAGATTCGTTTAGCCCAAAAATATATTAATTTGACATAAACTGACGGACAGACAAATTTCAATATCTTAGTGTTATTTTCATTATTACTGTTTAATTTTATAGCAGAAGAATTCATATTATATTATAATTTATAAATTAAATACTTTTTAAATTAAATTCGCAAAATATTCGGGTCGTTTAAGTATTACGCCAAATGGAAGGTTTGCATTGAAAATCAGCGTTGTGTCGGATATAATTCCGGCACAGCAATAAGCTGAGTGCAAACCTTGTTTGCTGAAAATGCGACGTACAAATTCTCAAAATATGTTTTCATTTTTAAGATACATGTCAGCAATATAAGTACGTCACTATTTCTTCAAATATTTATTTATTTTTTACCAAACACTTAATGTACATCTCGTCTGGAATATCACACCGTTGCCCCTATTTTATGCGGTTGTCACATTTTAGAATGCTGACGCTTAGCAATCGCCGAATGATGTTCGATGTTTGTTTTTCGCATAAACTCCTCAACAATAGCATAATGTGTATAAATCTTATCCAAGACATAAATAAAGTTTGCCTCGTCTGATTCCACGACATGCTATTAGGAAAATCTTCTATATTCCCCCGGTTAAAACCAACCTAGGCCTCTGCAGCCTTATCACGAGAATATGTAATACATACAACCGTCTAAACTCAAAATTGGATGATCTCGACATTTTTCACAAAACTTATAATTGGTTTAAAAATAAGGTGTTGACATCAGCTGTGACTAGGGTTGCCAGACAGTAACTTATCAAATCCGGGACAATTCTAGAAAAACAATGTCGGGTCGTGGCCATAGTAGAAAATATCATATACTTTTTAATTTTTTTTTATTTTCAAAGGATTCATATTTGTATTTGAAAAGAAAAATTCCATTTATTTTCAAATACATACTTTTATTAGATAGGTATGTACTCTGTACTTAGTAGGTAATTAACGCCAGTTATAATTCTAAGATGAAGCACTGTGGTAGTAAATAAACACGTTAAACTATCACAGAATTGAGCACTTAGTTTAAATTAGCAAATTTAAACTTTGGTAGACAATGAATACTAAATTACAAATTAAATAGTAATAAACTGAAGAAAAAAAACAATAATAATAAGATACTACCATAAAAAATGTTAAAACAATAAATTTCAAACTTAAAAACAATCAGTAAGTGTTTAGAAACAGAAATAGTTTTGGTACATTTTGTTAAAAAATGTAAGTTTTCAGAATCCGGGACAATCTGGCAAGCCTAGCTGTGACTATAAAATAATTGATGGGCCGTTCATGTTTCGACTTGTACTTAGTTATATATTTATTTTTAATTTAATTCTTTCCGTATTTTCTTCACTTTATCGTAATAATTTTGACAAAATTATTTATTCATTTACTTTTAACTATATTTGTACTTGACATATGTATAATATTTACATTAATTAATTGAATTACTAGAAATTTACTTTTGAATTGTAATGCTATGCACTCCTTTAATGGGTACACACATCAGAACTTTTATAATAAACGATTTGTAATATAACATAATAGTGTGTGTTCTGTTGGTGTGCCTGAAATAAATAAATAAATATTTCTTTCTTTCTTGTCTTTCTTTAAATGAAGAAATTTAATTTAATTTAATTGATAAAATGTAAAAAACCTGTTAGTGGTCCTTTATTAAATAACTAGCGGTCCGCCCCGGCTTCGCACGGGTATCTAAAAGAACTTTGTTGTTGAGTTTAATGAGCTACTAAGTGAATTCTAAAATATTTCCCCTCCCGTAAGGGGCCGTACCCCAGTGACGCCTATATCGCTTAAGGTGCTGCCTAGCTAGCCGAGCAGGCTGAGCGGCGACCACACAACTTTTCTCTAATACTTACATTTTTAAACTCGTGATATCTTTCGAATGGAATATCCAAATTGAATAATTCAAAAAGTTATATAAAGGTATTGAAGCAGTCTTGAATACGAAGTAATTTATTTTGATAAAGATGAATACCAAGATACAAATAATGAGCCTTTTCTAGAGGCGACATTTCAATTACATTTTTAAAATAAAAGAACACTTATTGTGGCATAACTATAATAGTTAGACATATGTTGTCCAGCACTTTTTATAGATTATGATGTGTTCTATAAAGTAGTAATACATTATTTTATTCTATCATCAATACTTTTCGCAGCGCACGTGATTTTAGGTAATTTTTTTGCACCTTGGGTTACATTATTGGAGTTTAAGTAAGGATCCCTAATTTTGTTTAAAATATAATATAGCCAATATCACCAGGGGCTAGTGTAGCTTGCCAACAGTGAAATAATTTTTCAAATGCAAACAAACAATCAAATCTTTCCTCTTTATAATATTAGTATAGATTATAATATTTTTGGGCCATAGCTTCCAAAAATTCTGCCTTAGTTTGGAACTTATTCTCGATTAATTAAATTAAAGCAAATATTACGTTTATCCTATTTTTTATGTTCCTTTTGTATGTATCAGATATTTTTTCTTACAGATTCCTATTGATATGTATCAGACCAAAATGCAAAGCATACTATGTCAAACTGCTTAATAAAATTTCCAACAAAATTATAACAAGAAGAACAAAAAAAATCAATGATGTAGTAATAAGTACTCTCTCTCATGTTTTAACGATTTTAAGCGCGACATTTGTTTTTTGATTTAAACATTTCGAACACTTTTCAGTAGCCGTGATCGTGGCAGATAAAGATGTCATGTCAACGAGTAATGTTAAAGTTATTATTTCGTCTACCCTCAACTTGATCCTTTTAATTATTTAAATTTCATTTTTGTTTACGTTTTTTGTTGTTGTTAATATAGGTAAGAAGTCCTAAATCGAAGTGGGTAGAAGAAGTTCGCAGAATGAATGCGGAAAAATGGGCAAGGAAACTGTCAGAATTGATACTTAGAGTCGATAAGAGGAAATAAAATTAACCATGCAGGTAAAGAGAAAGAGAAAAAAAGAAATTCCGTAAGAAGCGACAAATTCAAATTCAAAAGTGTTTATTCAAAATAAGTTCCACTGGAGAACACTTTTTGAAGGTCATATAGTTGAAATTTAAACACCTATACATACACACATAGCCAGGTGGTACGGTGATTGCCTGCCTGGATGGCTACCACCCCTCTAGAGTATGCCGCCATAACCTTGAGTTGTGTTCCGGCATTAGTGGCCAGGTTCCAGTCTCCCTTTAGAGAGCAGCAGCACATTGGTAGCTTTGGTGTTACAAATGTCCATAGGCGATGGTAGCCGCTTTCCATCTCAGGTGGGGCGTCTGCCTATCTGCTGAACTCATGCCATAAAAAAAGATTCAAGGAAAGATGCGACCCACATTGGACAAGACTGCCAAGAAACAGAGATGGATGGACGGCATTAGGGAGGGGCTTACGCCGATGAGGCGACTTCTGTGGATTAAAAATGATTTAATTATAAATTCTTAGAACAGTGAAAAAAATATATTTTATTATTGGAACATACTTTTTGAATTTATATAGCAACTTGTGATTTATCTTGTTATATATAAAAATCAATTGCTGTTCGTTAGTCTCGCTAAAACTCGAGAACGGCTGGACTGATTTGGCTAATTTTGGTTCTGAATTATTTGTGGAAGTCCAGGAAGAGCCTGAGTTATCTATATTAATTGTGGCTTGAATTTTGTAATGATGATAAAATAAAGGCTTTCTTGCTTTAGTTTATTATTATTATTAACTAGGATAAGCCCGCGACTTCGTTCACGCTTGACTTGAAATTCCCGGGACACAAAGTAAGAGAATTTAAAAAATAATGTGAGCTATCATATTAGTGGAAACTGTGTCGGAATAAGCTAATTGATATGCACCCCAACAGCTTCAAACCGCTCCCGAGAAAATTCTTGCGGGATTCCCAGAGAAAAAATATAACAAATTTTATTACATAAAATTTTCTATCGATCAGTGAAAAAACCTCATTGGAATTCGTCTTTTTCTCAAACTGGCTATTTTAAATCATTCCCAGAAAAATTCCCGAGAGATTCCTGGAATGAAAAGTAGTGTAGGATTTAAAAATTAGCTGTCGATCAGTAAAAACCGGATCGAAATCGGCCCAGTAGTTTTTATGTGAATCCCGAACAAACAGACAAGAAATCTAAAAAAAATTGCATCATCTCCTCCATCGTTTATATAGTCTATTTCAAGTGTTTTTTTTAAATAGCTTCAATATACAAACACGCCATGTTTAGAATTTTATAATATTATAGATAGATAGGTAGATGGAACGATTCCCTCAAAGGATTTAAGAGTCTTAAGCTTTTAGTTCTCTATACTGTTTTTCTTGTTAACTAAGGATTAGGCGGGATTTGTTGAATACATTATTTGCTCTGATCTCCGTGTAAAGCAAACAAATTCTGTCATGTTGTTGATTTCTGATCAGAGCTTGTCAGAGTTTGCTCATACTTCGATTCCGTATCTTTTGGCAACTGTCAAAATAAATGTACTATCGGACCAATTGAATTATGACCCACTATGCTAACAATTCCTTAAAAATAGTATGGTTTAAGGTTTTTCGTGTGTGTTGCACTTAGGACGTTTTAAGCATCAATAAGAATGCGTCACTAGGCTCAGAGAACTATGCAATTTTAAACTTTGTTATCATTGTACTAGATATGTTTTAGATAGAACAGTAATGATTAGAAATAATTTGAATCTCGAACTGAAATCATTATAGAAAAAGTATTATAATTTTTAAAATAAAATGTCAGTCTGAAAGTATATCAGAAGTCAAGTAAAGTCAATGAGAAAAAAAGTGGAACGCAAATCTAAGAATTAAATACTTTTTGAAATTGTATAATGGCTAGTCTCGCAGAAGAAAGAGCTCGGATTGCAGTGCTCAGTGAGGAAGGCTATGGCATTCGAGAAATATCACGAGTGTTAAATATAAGTCGGAACACAGTGAGAACATGGATCAGACGGCACGCTGAAGAGGGCATTCTTGATGATAGACAAAAACATAATCATGGCGTTCGTCGAATACCAAACCAACAAAGCACAGATATGCAACACCATTATGAAGAACATCCTTTTTCTCGTATCCAATATTTCGCGGCACATTACGACGTTTGTTTACAAACCATAAGAAATCATTTACACCGTATTGGACTGCATTAACGACGTTATGCTAAGAAAGTACACTTAACGAATGCACACAAAATTGCAAGATTAAATTTTGCACGCAATTATTTAGACTTTGACTGGAGTAATACCATACTTTCAGATGAAAAATCATTTAGATCTTTTCAACATGGTCGCTTAACTTTGTTGCGTTATAACAATACGCGATACACAGAGGATCACGTAGTGCCTCATCAATTATCTGGTCGAATTTCAGCTAACATGTGGGCCTGGGTGGGTACCAGAGGTATAGGGGAACTTGTCCAAATTTCTCCTCGTCAAAACGCATTAAACTATGTCGATTTGTTGGAAGAGTCAATAATACCGACAGTGCGAATAGCGTACCCACTTGAAGAAGTCCCTGTATTCTCCTACGTTCACGACAATTGTTGACTACATACCGCCAGAATCGTCTCGAATTGGTTTACCCAGCATGAAGATGAAATTACTTTCATTCCATGGCCGTCTAGGTCACCAGACCTCAACCAACTAGAAAATTTATGGGATTTGGTGGTTCAAATGTGGGATAACAGAAACGAGAGGACAAAGGAAGCAATTGAGCAGCACTGTAATGAAATTTGGAATTACATGAGGGGAACACACACACCTGGCTAATGACTGCCATAAAAGATTACAATACACAATGGGCTGTTTTCTAAGCACCAATTTTAAACACAAAGTAAACAAAAGGAGTCTAAATGCCGAAAAGGTAATAAAATGTGTTTCTATAGGTCTGCAGGTGTGAATTTGTCTTTGTCGGCACCTAGATCGTAACACTATGTTCAGGCGAATTATAACCTAATTGTATTTCACAACTGTAGGAAAATGACCTTATGGTGGTTCATATTTCAATTGGTCTGATAGTACATTTTATTTATTGCAGCATTTCAGCAGACAGGCAGACGGCCCGCTGATGGAAAGCGATTACTATCGCCTATGGACATTTGCATCACCAAAGGTGCTATAAATGCGCTGCTGCTCTCTTAAGAGCGACTGGAACCTGGTCACTAATGCCGGAACACAACTCAATGTTGTTATGGCGACATACTTTAGACCAGGGGTGGTAGCCATCTAGTCGGGCAAATGCCCTACCACTTGGCTGTGGGTTGTTTTGTCGCCTCTTACGACAGGCCGCCCGGCCGCGGGAAATTCTCCGTATTCTTTCGTCTTCTCCTCCGTATTCTCAGTATTCTTTCCCGTTACTACACGGATAAGAATAATGTACCTGTTTTGTTACATCGCTTTAGGAACACCTTATAAGTTCTTCCTCCCCATCCTCGCCATCAAGAAAAGAATAAACTTTTAAATGAAGAATGCGCAATACAAGACGATTAGGCAGACTGTCACTGTGATAATATACGTAATGTAAGCTGTTATGATTTCATTGAATGAGCATAACCATAATCCTAGTGAGTGTGTGAGCTCGGGGGACGAGTGCACTGTGGCGGCGGACTGGTGGCGAGGTAAGTCCTTCCTTGCTTCTTCCACTTCCCTTTGTCTTCTCCCGGCCATCGCATCGCGCCCGCAACATCTGTCTTTCAGTTAGCGTAGAAATGAGACATATAAATTTAAGAAAATTAAACGATTTTAATTGTTAGAAAGGTTTCATAAATGGCTAAATTTCCGTTTTCATTTTATATTTTGTTAATAAAAACGAAATTTTGTTATACTCCTATTTACTACTTGTTATATAAAACAATAGTTTGTACTTTAAACACAAATTTGTCCTTGAAAATACTCCATAATACTTCATTTCTATCAAAATTACAATTGAAAGATGAATCGTCTATTTTCGCCATTAGATTAATAGGTACTTCTTTAATGCTGCTTATTTCTTTTTGTTGCTACATTCCAAGCTTCACATCTTAATACAATGTCCATCAAATGTAGTAACACCTTGATATTTTTAAATCCTCCTTTAAATTTAAACGTGAAATTCGGTCAATTATTTGCACCAATATTTCTGGCATAAATGCATAATAATTTTGATACCTAATCCACCGTAGAACTAACATTAATAGTAAATCATACTAATAATACTAACCCCTAAATATCTTTTCAATGTATGGTACATTATGTGCTCACATATATTAGAGTTACGGCTTAAACCTAATAATTATGAAATATGTAACTTTTAGCGGTTTCTTGTTTTGTGTGCCAAATAAATAAATAAATAAACACCTAATAATAAGAATCGCCATAAAAACACACGTAATTTTTTTGTTAAGGCTGGGGGAAATACATTTCGTACACTACTTGGGATTAGACCAAAGCAACGAGAGTTATGCACTGAAGATGGCGCATACAACAGAGTCGATTGCCGGCTTGTGTGGAGACTCAGCAAGGTATATAACCCATAGGCCACTACTCCACTAAAACCACTCTGCCTCCTATGTGCCCGCGCTCATGGTAAGAAAAGCGTGAGACTTAGAACCTAGTTACACCCACGGTAATCCCTCGCATCAGTGCTTGAAAGTGCTCCGGGAAAGGCAAACTCACTTCATCAACAGAGGTTGGTGCCCCCGCATCCCAGGTGCTGGAGGACCCCAAGGAAGTTACCCTTCTGTTATGGACAAGATACAACGGCAAACTCTGGAGACGATCCCAGATACCCGGACCATATTAAGTTATATTATAATAAATAATAAGACACAGTAACAACAGTTTTGGTATAAAGTAATATCTACCCTCAATTTACGGTAATCGAAAAGGGCCTATATCAGCTTAACTGGCCAATTATATGGGGCAATTAATAATGGCCCAGTCAATCAGAGTTCCGTAGTTTACGAATGCAGCTCCATAACACCGATAGCATCGAGGGGAAAGGGTCCGTACAATTACAGAACAATCTACTGACAAATCAACAGTAAGCCGTACAAATAGATTTTATATCTTTGGTGATTGGCCCAAGTTATGAAATTTAAGAGTCAACGTAAAATAAAAAAATTAAATATGAAATGGGAGTAATTCAACAATTTTAAACAGATAGTGTAATTCTATAAGTTAAGTTGCCTGGAAGAGATCGCTCTAAGCGGCTCTTATTTAATCTTGGAGTATAGTAGACAGACTGACAGCTCACTTGCTTGCGCTTTTGGACATTTCCATCATCAAAGATGCTACTAAAGTGCTGCCGGTTTCACAGGGGGATTGAAACCTGGCTACTAATGCCGTAACTCAAGTCAAGATTGTTATGGCAGCATATTCTATGTACAAATTCCTTACTATCTGGTCGTGGTCATTGCAACCATTTGGTGAAAAAATCGTATTCTTATAATCTTCTATATATTAATACGTGAAGCAAGGACTTTGTACCCCTTCTTACGCAAATTGCACGGACGGAGGAATACGAAATTTCGCACACTTGTAGTTTATATAGAGAAGAAGCGACGAAAGCTAATATTTTTTTAAACTATGCATAAAAAATACATTAAATTAATAAAAAAAATACACAAACTACCATGTATTTAACACACACGCATATATACTCTTTTGTTTATTGTTGCCTTGGTGAAATCTGTGATTATAGAAGTATAGTCTTGACATTAATTATTATGGACGAATTTCGAGCACAGGCGACCGGTTCTACGATGGTCCGGGTATCTGGGATCGTTTCCAGAGTTTGCCGTTGTATCTTGTCCATAACAGAAGGGTAACTTAAAAATACGCATTGAAATAATTCATCAAAGATACGGATTACAATCCTGCTCGCCGCTTATAACATACACGTCGTTAAGAGGCAATAAATATTTATTGCGGCCGTCAGGCAAGGGATTAAGAGCCAGCCTCGCAAATATTATTTTGGGACAAGGCACAGGCGTGTGGTCACTTTGATCCACGCCGTGGACTTGTCGGTTTTGCGAACACTTAATACTTGCCTGCTTTGGTAAATGATTTACGTCAGAGATTGTGCTTAAGCACTGTATAGTTAACTATACAGTTCTCTCCGGGGTTTTCTGCTCTTATCGAATTGAGAGGGTAGGGCTTCAGGTTTTGCCTCTTTTCTCTGGCTGCAACTCTAGTAACTGAGTTTGGCGTCGCTGAAGCCTCTCCCGCAAGGCTTGTGACCGGTTTAAAATTAACCAGTTTTAATCGATTAAAACCGGTTTTAGTCAACTATTTCTTTCGGAGTTTAAAAGCTTATATTACTTTATATAGCTTGAACCAAACGGCTTGTGCCGCGACGATGGCAGGAGACCGGATGGAATGACGCTGATTCCCTAGAAGATGGGCCGCCCTCTAGTGTGGAATGCTACTTGCGTTAATACTCTTGCGGCGTCCCATCTTTCAAGTACGTGCGCTACCGCCAGTTCTGCTGCAAACGAACAGGAGGCTCTCAAGCGCCACAAATATACCGCCATTGGAAATTGTTACATATTTGTAGCATTTGGGGTGGAAACTCTGGGTCCGTGGGGTCCTGACGCTCTAAAGGTATACCGTGACGTCGCCAAACGTTCAACAGACGTCACACGCGACCGGAAGGCTAGCTGGCGTCTATGTTGCTCAAAGATTAAGCATCGCTATACAACGTGGCAACGCCGCCAGCCTTTGGGGAACGTTCCCGGTAAGTGACAGTGGTTTGGGACCAATAAATTATTTTTAGGTATTTTTCCCTTTTTAATTAATTTCAGTTTGTAGTTTATTTGTAAGTTTCTATTTATTGTAGTTTTATGTATGTAAAATAAAATTAATACAAATTGAAATCAAAAAAGAGTGTTAAACTTAAATTAACCGGTTTATTCCGCGAGAACAGGAAACATCATTCTATTTCTCTCACCTAGTGTTTTAGTCAAACACAAATATTTGTGTTTGACTAGGGCCATTGGTGGCATACAAGGATACAGGGAAATAGACAAAAAAGAAGTGAACACACGCTGGATAAACAGCCACTACATCAGATTCGATAAACCATAAATCCTGGCAAACGATAATCGTTTCATACCTAGAAGGCTATTGAAATCAAAAAACACCCAAATTTCATTAGAGAAGATGGTTGGCAAGTACCACCTGCTTGGAATCCCATCATCAAAACTATCAAGACCCAAACCCAGCAAAACTGCCAGACCTCAAGACACTGTGAGCTCTTTCTGCATGCACCGGAACACAAACCAACTTGATTGACAATTTCTTTATATTTTACTTCCGATCCATTTTAATATTATATAAAATTATTAGAGCTAGGCATGTTTGCTGAAGAGTTTCTTGCGCCACTTCTTGGTACACTTGGTAGATTAGATTAGGCTCACATAGAGTAAATAATACAACCATAAACAAAATTGAAACTAAATAATTAAAATGAACAAGTTGGCGGTAGGCTACACTTGACATCTTTGTCTTCCGTGATCACGGCTAATGTAAAGTGGCCGAAACGTCGTATTAATAACAATCAAATAAATGACCGCGCTTAAAACCGTTAAAACGTAGTTTTATCATGAACATACTACAATTAAAAAGAATGAAAAAATATACCATAACAACATTAACTAAATACTAAGACTAAATACATATTACCAAATAATATATATATATTAGGTTGGGGAAAAAGTTTCTTCGCATTTTATATAAAAATTCAAAAGGTTTTTTTATAAAGTTTATTTACATTTGACTAAAGTATGTAGATGCCATTTTGTTGGATAAGTTATTGCCATCTTGTAGGTAGGGACGTGATCCGATTGCTATAAAAATTTTGGGGCTTCTGATCAAAAAACTGAGACAAGTAGTTTTGGCAGTCCTCTCGTGATGTTAACTTGACACTATCTAAGGAATTCTGCAGAGACCGAAACAGATGAAAATCTGAAGGTGCAAGGTCAGGACTATACGGCGGATGTATTAACACCACCCAGCCAAACTCTCGTAATTTTTGCTGAGTGACTAAAGATGTGTGAGGTCTAGCGTTATCATGGTGAAAAACCACACCCCTTCTGTTGATTAATTCCGGCCGCTTTCTCTCAACTTTTTGCTTTAATCTCATGAGTTGTTTGCAGTACAGTTCAGAATCGACGGTCCTGCCTGGCGGTAACAGCTCATAATGAATAATGCTCTTCCAATCCCACCATACACACAGCATCACCTTGTTGCGAGTTAACCCGGGTTTCGCCACAGTCTGTGAAGCCTGACCGGCCTTTGACCACGATCTTTTTCGCACGTTCTTGTCGTACGTGATCCACTTTTCATCATCAGTTATCAGTTTCTTCAAAAATGGTTCGGTTTTATTACGTCGTAATAAAGAATCACAAAAGAGTACACGGTTCATTAGGTTTCTTTCAGTGAGCTCATGAGGCGCCCAAACATCGAGCTTTTTTGTGTACCCAGCTTTTTTCAAATGCGCCAAAACCATTTTGTGGTCAACTCAGTTTTAAAGAAAAACAAATGATAATCACACATTTTCCTAATTTGAATTGTCTTCTTTAAAATGAAATTTTTTTAATTATACCAAAGCCAGCCAGATACAAATGGTATAGCCAAAGAGATCTTATTACAAGTTCATACATACTATATGCAAATGGTATAGCCAAAGATCTTATTTTTACATACTATATGCGAAAAGACTTTTTCCCCAACCTATTATATATATATATATATATATATATACAGACATATATATATATATATGTATCTCTCTCTTATTAAAATGTTTGTATATATTTTTATTATTATAAGATCTAACTAATAATCTGCACCGTCTGCATCGTCACATTAGGTTAAATTATTCCTTAAGTTAGGTTGCCTGGAAGAGATAGCTTTAAGCTATTAGGCCGCCTATTGTTTTTACCATGACAATATTGTAATTGTGCATTTTTGAAATTGTATATTTGGTGAGCAATAACGTGTTATCTATCTTTCTACATGTTACTTAGTAGTTACCTATTCTCAATAAAATTTAACAAGGGCGATAGAAAAGAACTTAAATACACGAACATTTAACATATGACATAACTAACACAGTCAGAATAGGTCAGGCACACCCTCCATATGCGCACCATCATATAGCACTGGTATCATGAATAAGATAGGCCTGGCGCACTTGCTGGTCATATAAGAACTTGTTCAGGTTGAGTCTAAATCCATGAATACTTTTGACCACGTGCTGACTGCGAAGAAAAACATCATAATGAAAGCTGCACATTGCGTTAATCCTCTAATCCGCTTTGGACAAGCTTGGATATACCGTCCATTCCTCTATGAATGGGGAGGCCTGAGGCCAGTAGTGGGGTGGTGGGGATTCGGGTCCGATTATCATAGAAGATTGCAATCAAAACCAAATATTTCGCTGAATAATATGTTTTTATTTTATTGCATGAGCTTAGCAGAAAGGCAGACGGCCCATCTGATGGATAGTGGTTACCATCGCCTATGAACATTTGTAATACCAAAAGTGCTACCAATGTGATGCCGCTGTATAAACGGAGACTGAAACCTGGCCATTAATGCCGAAACACAACTCAATAACACATGGTTGTTATGGTGACATACACTAGACCAGGGGTGGTAGCCATCCAGACGGGCTAATATCCTACCACGTGGTAAAATGTACTAAAAATACAAACCGTATTTTGTTGTGTAACTGTAAAACTAAAAAAATGTATGAATTTTAATACTCAAGTGAATAAGAATTCATTTATCTAGAACAATAATTAATTATAGACATAGCATTTGTGTAAATACAATGCAGAAGACACATGACTTTTATAATTATATAACTGGTTTTCACCAGAACACTGTTATAGAGTAAACACTATAATCTATTGTATAGATAAATATAGCTGGTATATACGTGGTAGAGCCATGCTAAAGTCAGTTATCTTGATTACAGCTGTTAAGGTCGGCTCGATAAGTGTGATCGGCCTAAAACGCTAAGCTAAGCATGCTTCAAATTCAAATTCATCTATTTGTATGAAACACGGAGACAAGATGTTCATAGAGATTTAGCTTTGTACATCTTTCACCTAATGAAGGCATAGGTATTTCTTTTTTTCATGCTTAAATGACTAAATATATATATATTGTAATAATAAATAAATAATAATAATAAATCGGCAAATAAGCACGTACACTGTATATCCCCAAATTAAGCAAGTTACGCTTGTATTATGGGTAATATACAACGGACCATTTTGGGGCCGATCCCAGACACCCAGATCATATTAAATAACGGAGAAAGTACGTTTCCGAAATTTACTATACCAGGAATCGAACCCAGTTACAGTGAGGTAAGCCGGCAAAGGCTTAGCCCGCTCAACCATAGAGGCCGTCCAAATACATAAATACTCAACTGATATATATATATATCAGTTGAGTATTTATGTATCTATTGCTTTTTTCCTGCACCACCTACATCGCCTGATTCATTTTTTTTTTTAGATTGCCTAGAAGATATTGTAAATATGGTCTGTTTTTGTAATTGTATGTTTTGGTGTGTAGTGTTACCTCTCTCTCTCCTTATGCTATGAAATTATTTAGTATGTCATAAACTGGTTATTCGATGTCTCAATATAATTATTCTAAAATATTCAAGCGTTATTTACAGCCCGCAAGTTAATAACCGGACGAAATAATGTAAATAAAAAAAAATTCATTATACAAGTTATATTAGTCAAGTAAACAGTAAATTTAAAACAATAATAAGAATAATATACCCGCAGAGGGGCTTTGTGGCGAATCCTTAGGTAAGTAGCGACACCTTGGATCTGACTCCGGGGGCCAAAGCAAGGCCTCCGCCTCCGTGCTTGCCTTAGCCAGCCGGCACGGAATGGAGATCGCTAGATCTAAGACACAAACTCCAGGGGTGGAAGTGATAAATGGCATAACGTCGGAAGTAGCTTCGATGAACCTGCAGCCCACCTCTCTACATCCCTTAGCCACTCACACCCATGTTGGCCCTGTCTTCTACGGCATTTTTTGCGAGTCACCGTCTGCCCATTTTTCCATGTTCCCCGAACATTGCGACGAGCAGACGCCATAGTCCCCATATTCCCAGACCCCTAGTACCACTAGTAGTTCACCCCGACCCCAGTACTTTTTGTTCTCATTTCCCACAATAGCCCTACACCGGCCGGGGCTTGTCCTTGGGTGCATTATTATATGGTGTAGACAGGGAATAATCGCCGGTCAGTGTCACGCCACATTTACATTAAATTTGTCTCTACGTGTTGGCCTTCCCATGGCCCCACGCAAGCCCTCCAAAAGTCCGGGTCACTTTTATGGCCCGTGGTTTTCAAAGACATACATTATAAGAATAAATACCTACGTACGATGAGTGAGAGTTCCGATAGCCCAATCCCGCCTTTCCTATCCTATCCCCTATTTCAATCACCTATACCTATGTATACATTTATAAGATATTGATTCGGTAGTGAGAATAATGCATCATCTCTTTTTATACAATTTCTTGTCCATACAAAGGTTGCCTGGAAGAAATCGCTAATAGCAATAAATGTCTGTTAACCGTATCTTTTAAAACATATTAAATCATATTAATTCATTAATTCATCCCTTTCCCATTTTTTCTGTCTGATCCGTGTATACCTTTTAATTTAATTTGTGCACTAAATGGAATTGTATTATTGTTCGCATGTAAGTATATGTAATTTATATTAGTCATTTATTTTTAATTTAATTATACCTAGATATAAGTTGTTAAAAGTATCTTCTCAGTCAGGTTGCCTGGAAGAGATCACTTTTAGCGATAAGGCAACCTTTTGTTTTGGCGTTAAATTATTGTAATTATTCTTTCTGTAATTGTATATTTGGTGAACAATAAAGTGTATTCTATTCTATTCTATTATTATAATCTGTTTAATTATGTATATGTATAAATATATTAGTTTATTATTGTTATACCACCAAATATTATTTCATTTTTCTTGTAATGTCTCCTTGGACACCGGGTTGCCTGGAAGAGATCGCTATAAGCGATAAGGCCGCCCATTGTTTTAATGCAAATGTATTTATATTAAATGCTAGCCTTAAGTTATGGTGAACAATAAAGAGTTTTCATTCATTTTTTTCTAAGTTTTCTATCACATTGGTCGTCTGCCTGTTTTAAAAAAATGAAAAGTAATTTGTGTGTCTGTGCAGTTCATATGCAGTAGAAGTGAAACAAAAGGTGACAAGGGGTGGGAGAGATTGGAAATCTCGTGACGTCACATTTCATATATAGATAAATAACACTTTAATGTACACCATTACAGAAAACTTACGAACTAGTATTATTCTACTTGTTTATAAAGAGCGGGATTATAGCTAAAAAGCGATCTCTTCCAGACAACCTGTGGCCAGAATAATGCTGATTAGGAGTGGCGACGGTGGTATACATAATTATTGTTCGATTACTTACATTTTAATAATAAATATATAACTATACTATACATACAAATATACACGTAAGTTATATATATACAAGATACAGTAATAAAATGCCACAATTTAAACATAATAAACACATGGCTATAGTTATGTAATATAATACTAATTATATAAAATTACATATCATTATAGTTATGCAGCTGCATATTGCAGATAGTATTTCCTGACCATGTTCTTAAATGTCAATAGAGATTTTGCTTGTCTGACAGCAACAGGCAATGTATTTCAAAGTTGAACAGAATTATCGAAAAACGTATTATGAATGGGAGTAATAAGTCTATGTTGACTGGAAGGGCGTAAATTGTGAGAGCAAGAAATAAATTCAAAGCGTTCTTTAAGGTACTGTGGAGTAGTAGGGATGAATAAAATACTATTAAGCAATGAAGGAATGTGACTATTCCAGCGAAAACGAATTGGCAACCACTTGAATTATTTACGAAATTCAGAAACGTGATCATTCTTGCGTAATCCAAATATGAACCTTATAGAAAAGTTTTGGAGGCGCTCAAGTTTATTAAGTTGTTCTTGAGTTAAATCTGGATAGCTGGCGTAGGCATAATCTAGTATATTACGAGTATATCGTTGTAATTTATTTAAGCTTTATAACACGAAATTTGAAGTATTAACCAGAAATCTCAAAACATTCCCAACTCTATCTGTATGTATGCATAGTGTTTAAATTATTAAATATAATGTATTCTACCTCATTCTCTCGTAAGCTTAGTGCTATAGATTTATGTGTTCATCTCTTTTTAGTGTCGCTTTTTCGGTTCATCGAGTTTCAAATCGCAACGGTTCTAAAGAAGTTTTACTTCAAAAAATACTCCCAAACACGGGCGTACTTGCCGGTGAACACGAGTCCACGGATAAACACTGCTGTTATCAGTCGCGGTGCTGCGTCGCCATGTCTGTGGCAATGCACCTATGGCCAGCTGGGCGAGATATCGCGCTTCGATAACGCTATCAGAGCGCACAACGGTTGTATTTGATGTGCAATAAGGCTTGTGGAGGGTACACGAGGAAAAACACGTGGGGAAACTACTTTGATTGTGTATTTTATTTTTATTAATTTTTTATTGCGATGCATGCATACAAGCAGTCAAACCACTTAATTGAAGCTGGTTACTTTCGCCTGTAGATGTTTGCAAAACCATGAACGAAGCCACCGCTTGCCAGCCTTTAGGGTCGTTCGGCCCTTCAGCTGAAACCGTGGCCGAATATTCGGTATCCGATATTATTCGTTTCGTGATATCTCTACTAAAAAATTACAATAAAATATATTTAAGTATTATAATAGAACAAAAATACAAAAAGGCGTAAAAGCAACAAAAATAGAAGTAAGCATAAGAAATTAGAGGTAAGAAATGAGATAGAAAATATAAACTTATAGGATAGAAATAAAGTAAGATAGAAGCTTATTTAAGGAATAGGAAGAAAGCTATGTTAGAAAGTAAGTGCCTTTTGTACGTATTGTTTGTTACGAGTTACGGGACTCAGACTTAAAATGCCGTTGGAATTGTTATAGAGTTTATTAGAACTATACAAACACGTATAACACAGGTACAAATATAATTGAACACAACAAGTCCAAACGTCATGCAGAAGGTCGTAGTTCAATAAAACGCGCAAAGCCCGTCACTATTAGATTCCCGGTTGTAGTACACACGTCTCGCTTCGATCGTGGTTCTCGCTCGACTGCGCCCCTCCCTCAATCATCGTTTTATCCTGCAAAATTGCAATGTGCCCACCCGGCCACGTGAACCAAATTTCCTATCAGCTTGTACGTTATAATCCGTAACACCTGGCTAATGATTACAATACAACAATAGGCTGTTATCTAGAAACATATGCCAACAAATAAGTAAACAAAAGAAAACCACCATAACATAATTACAATAATTCCAATGTTATTAGTTCAAATGCCGACAGGTAATATATGTGCTTCTACAAACCTGTACGTGGAATTTGTCTTTGTCGGCGCTTAGGTTGTAACAGCATAAAATATGTAATAATATTAAGCAACTTGGAAAAAATATTGTAAAAATTTAAAACACCAACAACAATGTGATAGCACTAAGAAAGTGTGTAAACCCTTTTTTTAAAGAAACGATTATAAAAGAAAAAAGACAAAAAAATAAAATAAACAAGAAAAAAAATATACAAGCCCTAAAAAAGTTAAAAGCCCGAGTAATCTCGTTCGTTTGGAGAGAGGAAATTATAAAAAATAAAAATTTCGTTTAAAAAAAACGACTTCAAAAACTAATAAGTATAGAATAACTTATTTCTAAAGCTATTTTTAATTATGATATATTATTTTTAATATATATTATCTAAAACATATTAAAGTCGGTGCTTAGTAATTTTCAAAATATAGTAATTTTTATGTTTTACTTCGCATCGACTTCAAGATGTTTTAGATAATATATATTAAAAATATGATATTATAATTAAAAATAGGTGTAGAAATAAGTTATTTTATACTTTTTAGTTTTTGAAGTCAGTTTTTTTAAACGAAGGTTTCTTTATTTGTTAATTTTTAGGGAACCAAATGGCAACTGTACCGCATTGAACTAAAAAAGAATCACGTAAATCGGATCATAAATCTCAGAGTAATAGGAGTACATACATAAAAAAAAATACCAACCAAGTTGAGAACCTCCTCCTTTTGAAAGTCGGTTTAAAAGAATAATTTCTTGATGAATAATTGATAATTTATATTATTTTTCCTTTCACCTATTTTAATATTATATAAAATTATTAGAGCTAGGCATGTTTGCTGAAGAGTTTCTTGCGCCGCGTCTTCTCTTCAAGCCACAACATATTGCGAAGCGGTGGTAAATTAGATTAGACTCCTATAGAGTAAATAATAACCATAAACAAAATTAAAACTAAATAATTAAAATGAACAAGTTGGCGGTAGGCTAAATAAAACTTTAACAATACTCGTTGACACTTGACATCTTTGTCTTCCGTGATCAACGACGAAACGTCGGAATAGTAAAAATCAAATAAATCACCGCGCTTAAAACCGTTAAAACGTTGTTTTATTAAAAAAGAAGAATAAAATATGTATCTCTATAAATTGTGGTGGCTTAATTTAATCGTCTACGGTTGATTCCCACTTAACTATCCTATGCTCGTATCACATAACAACCTTCAATCCAGATAGCGCATTATATGTTCAAAGACGTCATTTACCGAGGAAAGATGTCTTGACAAAATTAGCATACAAACAGAGTGCCTTAAAACAGCCTATCCGCACCGCGGTACGGGTAATTTCGCTTTATGCCGCCATTGCGCGTAATCTCAAAGCGAATTTTACGCTCAGTTTACGCGAATCCGTCTTGGCTGCGACGCGTAATATGTAACGTTGCGTAACTCATATTTTACGCATCCCTTTCTCGGGTTATTTTTGTAAGTGCAGAGTGCTTGTCAACTGTTCTTAATGAAGGTTTTGTTATTTTCGTCATTCTGCTGAAAAGTGGCCCAAACAACGAAATAAAAAATCAAATAAATGCCGCGCTCAAAACCGTTAAAGCGGAGTTTCAATTAGTGTTTGCCAGTAGCGAAAACTTAAAAAATACTATTTTGGTTATTTTATGAATGTACAGTGGCGGAATGAAAATGTTCGTCACCTTATAATCGACCTTTGCTTCCACGAGTATAATAATAATACTGCAAACATTTTAATGAATGTTACGTTTATGAAATACAGAAGCGTGAAAAAGGCAAATGTCAATGTTGACAAAGACAGACGCTAAGATTAACAATAAGAAACAAATAGGATATAATCACTGCGCTGAACATAAATATTAAAACCAATAAAAGGTTTTGCACGTAAACAATCTTCTTAGACAAGATAGAAAGAGAAAATGAAACAACTTTGATTCAAGTAATTTTAAACTTTATTGGCAAATTGCAATTTTATATGGAACAGTCTGAGTTTGAAAATATTATATGATACCACGAATGTAGATAGACATTATCACGCCTGTTTCTCCTAAGGGTAAGAAAAGTCGATATGTTGCACTGTGAATTTTTGGTTCGTCTCGTCATAATTACGACATCAACCTTTCTTCTTGTCGTGCACTGTTTGTTAGGACTACATTAATTCTTCTAAAAGTAATTGTATAACATACGAGTAAATTTTGGACTTATATAAAGCACACATAGTTGCACACACACATATGCAGCGGGGGGGTTTCTTGTTGCTTCTTCTCCAGCGATAACACACTTTTTATTAGATTTTGCCACGTGGTAGTGTATTTGCCCGTTTGGATGGCTACTACCCCCGGTATAGTGTATGCCGCCATAACAACCTTGAGCTGTGTTCGAGTATTAGTAGCCAGGTTTCAGTTTCCTCTTAAAGAGCGGCAGCACATTGGCACCTATAAATATTTGTAGCACCGAAGGTGCTACAAATATTTATAGGTGATAGTAACCCCTTTCCAACAGATGGGCCGCTTTCCTGTGTGCTGAAATCTTGCAATAAAAAAATAAAAATGAACACTGCGAAGCGGTGCATAGAACAAGAAGTAGACATAATTTTTATCATAGCCTTCAAAATATATTTTTTAATAAAACTTAGTTTGGATTTGAATCTTTTGCTTCACCTATATTTTCATCAATCTCTTCATACGTGCAGTTGCGCACGTTATTTCAAGTTTTATTGAAGAGATAATTTTGTAATAACAATACGAGAATAGGCTATAATTAAGGTATAAAACTTTAAAATTCATATCAAAGAACAAATCTTTGTATGGATGTCATCAAATAACATGTTTAGTTATAAGTACCTATATAATTTTTTTTGTATAATATTTATAAAACATAAATTATTGTCACAACTTAGGCTTCGACAAAGACAAATTCTACGTACAGTCTGTAAAAGCACATTTTATTACCTGTCGGCATTTGAACTAATTGTAATCCTTCTATAATCGTCTTCTTTTTGTTTACTTACTTATTGGAATACGTTTCTAGTATTGTGGAGAACAGCCTATTGTTTTATTGTACTCATTTACGACCGCTTGCAAGCATCCTTAGCCAGGTAACACCTGGCATTAAGTACAAGCTGATTCTAGAAAATTATGTCGACGATACGATAAGGGCACGTTTGCATTTGTGCAATATAAAACGATGGCCTGATTGAGAGAGGGAGTCAGTTGAGCTACAACTACGATACGGGCGTGACGTGACGTGTGTACATTTGGGAATCTAATAGTAACGGACTTTGCGAGTTTTATTGAATTACAACCTTCTGTATGATGTTTGGATTTGTTGTGTTCGGTTATATTTGTACCTGTGTTATACGTGTTTGTATAGTTCGAATAAACTCTATAATAATTCTAACGGCATTTTAATTCCAGTTTCGCCAACTCGTAATATTATTATAAATTTAAAACAGTAGTTAATTATTTAATCGTTTATTCTTATGCCTCTACTACACCTGGGACAATGTTAGTGCTAGTAACTGTATCACGCAAATCTAGTCAAGGATTTAATGCGTTATTTGAAATAACATAAGATAACTCATGTATATACCTGTACAGGCTAAGTACATTATGGCTTTTACATTAAAAAAAACCACTACTTAGTGTTCGTGTGAACACGCTCGGTCGCTCTCATGTGTCACGTACCGTGCAGTATCATTTTGTTAAACATTATCATTTCATATGATTCATCAATCATTTATCATTATCGTAGTTTTTCATAAGTCTAGGATTTGTCAGTAGCATTTATTTGTATTGTGAAGCTGATAAATAGGCAGACGGCGCAAATCATGGAAAGAGGTTTTTTTACTATAACTAAATACATATATACCGAATTTCAGCCAAATCTGTCCAATAGCTTTTCCGTAAAAGCATAACAAACAGAAAGACAAATATATTTATATATTTTTATCTCGGAAACTATCCCTTTTTTCGGGATAAAAGTATCCTATGTTCATCCTCGGTATCGAAAATATATATATACTGAGTTTCAGCGAAATCAGTCCATTAGTTTTTCCGTGAAAATGGAACAGACAGACGGAGAGACGGACAGACGGACAGATGGACAGACAGACAGACAGAGTTACTTTCACGTTTATAATATTAATAGAGAACAGGGATTTTTATTAACTGTTATAAGTTAGCGTAAAGGAAACATTTTTCTAAGAAGACGAAATATTTTAGCAAATTCGAAACATTGAATATTTTCTAAGTAACTTTCTTAGAAAACATTTCACGATAAAAACCTACAATTTTCAAGAATAACTGTTATTAACGATTTTCTCGGTAAGTGTATTTATTTTGGAAATATTTTCGATTTTTTTTAGGTACAATGTGGTTCATGCTACTTTCGATATAACCAGTCTATTGGTGTCTGTAAGTACTTTTTGGAAATATATTATGCTAATATATATTTTGGAAATATATGTAGCTCTTGTAAATAATGTTGGATTTAATTTTACACATTAAGCCGTGGCTAGAATGTACACTTGGAGTATGAAAAGGTTCGTCACCTTAAAGTTGACTTTTGCTTGCACGTAGTATCTAATTTAGTGCAGAGGAGACATATCCATGATAAGCCATTAGAAATGTCTTTTTTGTACTGGTTTTATGCAATCTATAGAGTACATAAAGAAACCTATTAATTTTATTACAGACTTTATCCACATAAAAATTTCCAGCTAATTAACTTTGTGATAATTCCATTGTAGATTTAAATTTCACAATATTAACATAAACAGTTCTCTTTTACGGCCCTTCCCAAAATTGAACAGTTATTATATAAATGTTCTCATTATATTCGGCAAAAGGACAGAAAGTCCTGCCAAAGAATTTTATTTATTTAAACATTAAAAATGACAATGTTTCTAAAGAAAATTATTCGAATTGTTAGCTAAAAGCTAACGGGGAAAAATGCTCGAGGGCAGGGGTTAGAACGAATGTTCAAACGCGATACGATCACATACTGCACTCCAGTTACGCGGTCGTCGCACGAGAGCCTTTCGTCGAGGCTTATAATCGGACGCGGACACGACGAGGGGATTTCGATGGTGCGGCGCTAGATCGAAATACTTACGCGAGAGCGACGTAATGTAGTTTTTGATGGAGGGAAGCTCCAGATCGCGGTGGATGTCGATGTTACGTATATAGAGGGGAGCACCGACGGCTCTGCGCATGAATTTATTCTGAACGATTTGCAGTTTCTTTAAAAGGGCAGGCTTGGCATGGCCGAATACCACACTCGCGTATGTCATGATCGGGCGGATGCATGTTTTATATAGAGTAAGCTTGTGTCTGAGGGACATTTTGCTTCGTTTATCTATCATGGGTGCTAGACGACCCATCACAAATCGCGCTCTATTCCGGACTATAGTGATATGCTCGTTGAAGCGCAAGTTCTGATCTAGGTGACACCCAGGTATTTGGTGTACTTTGCCCAGGGGATCTCTTGTTCGTAGAGCGAGATGGCTTTTAAGCGAAGGCAAGCGCGTTTGGGAGAGCGAAGCGTGCCCGGGGAAAAGAACATTGCTGCGCTTTTCTCCGGGTTTACCTCTATCCTCCATTTGCGAAACCATTCGCCTAGCTCTGTTACAGCTGCCTGTAGCCGGACGCAAGCCATTTGTCGGTTGTGATCTGATGTATAGAGTGCGGTGTCATCCGCGAAGAGGGCCAACTCTACATCTGGAGTTTTTGGGATGTCGCTGGTGTACAGCGTGAAGAGTAGTGGAGACAGGGCCGAGCCCTGTGGTACACCGGCCGTGAGTGGGTGAGGGCACGAGCGTGTTCCCTCTACTCGAAAACGGAAGCTACGGCCTAGGAGGAAGTCTCGCAAGATGAGCACGAGTCTGTCTGGTACACCGAACTGGTACAGCTTGTAAATCAAACCGTTATGCCAGACCTTGTCGAAGACCTTAGCTACGTCAAGGAACAGTGCGGCTGTTCCTATAGGGCGACGAGGGCGATGGGCAAAGTGGGATAGTATGTGCTCCGTGATGCGGTGCACTTGTTGGACGCATGAGTGTCTGGCACGGAATCCAAACTGCTCATCGGGTAGTAGATGTTTGCTGATGGCAAAATCTCTTAGTCTAGAGAGGATGACCCTCTCGTAAAGCTTGCTGAGTGTGCTCAGTAGGCTGATTGGGCGGTAGCTGGACGGTTTATTAGCCGGTTTTCCAGGCTTGTGAATACCGATGACGTCTGCTTCCTTCCAGATCGCGGGGAAAGAACAGTTTGTTATGGCGGCATTGAAGATGCTCACTAAGATTACAATCAAGTGGCCGGGGAGGAGTTTTAACACGCGATTGTTAATGCCATCGATCCCTGGGGCCTTTCGTGGTTTGAGGGACTTGATCAGATCTTGCACTTCTTCCACCGTGACTGGGTCGAGTGTGGTTTCCGCTAGTAAGGAGGATCTACGTTCAACCTCGGAGTCCACCTCCGTCAGGTGTGACTGGTCGACGTTTTGTGTAGTGGGGGAGCATTGAAGCTCTAGACTCTGAGCAAGGCATTCGGCTTTCTCCTCATCATCGAACGCCTCGGTGTTGTCGGCTCTTTCTAGCGCGGGTATGACAGTGAGGGTATCTGATTTGAGAGCTCTAGCCAGCTTCCAGTACGCCTGGTGAGTTGGTTCGATATCTCTCAACGTTCTGTCCCAACGTTGTTCCCTGACTTCCCGGATACGTAGTTTGACCTCGCGCTCTAGTTGGCGGAGTCGGACTCTGTTGTCTTCGGTGGGATATCTGTCGTGAGCTCTGGAGGCGGCTCTCTTTTCCCTCAGCAGTACCCTCACTTCGTCCGGCAGGTATAAGTGGCGGTCATTCTCCACTGGCACCTGTCTGGACGAGTTCCGCACTGCGGATTGAAGGTGGCTGGTGAGGGCCTCGATCGCCGTCTCCGTGTCTTGGTGGGATTCGATGTGGTCCGGGATGCGGTCCAGGTCTTGTGATTCGGTTGCCTTGAGGAGGTCCCAAGTCTCAACCAGTCCACAGAGGTCCTAGTTTCAGATGTCTGGTCCGTCTGTTGTCCTAATTTGAGGATAACCGGGCGATGGTCCGAGTCTATATCGTCCATCGTTTCGATCGAATGGAACTGAAGAGTTACCCCCTCAGTAATGCTAGGTCGAGAGTGTTTGGGGTCCCCAGTCGCGGTTGGGGGTATCGTGTGGGGGTCATGGAGTTATTATATCAAACAAAAGATTGTCTGATATATTTATTAGGCTCTGCCATTGGGGTTAGTGGTATTGCAATTCCACTGTTCGTGTTTACAATTCAGATCTCCGGCTATTATAACAGCTGGGCCTAAGTTGAATAGGGCTTCTAGGTCTTTCTTAATAAGGGTTTTCTGGCACGCGAGGTATGCTGAGACTATGACTACAGGTTGGTGGCCAGTCATTGCTAGTCTGCAGGCGGATACCTCCATACCTACTAGTGGTGGGGTGACTAGAGGCATGCAGTGTAGAGATCTTCTGAAATAGATCAGGGTGCCGCCACCACGGCCTATCCTGTCATGTCTAGTGACCCGATAGTTAGTGATCTTTGGATCTCTTTGACTCGGTTTCAGGAAGGTCTCCTGCACTAGTAGTATATCTACTTGATTGGTAACCAGGAAGTCATGGACCAAGTCGCGCTGGTTTCGAAGGCCGTTGGCGTTATAAGTCGCCAGAGTCAATGAGCGTGGTTTATTTCTACCTACATGCGCCATTTGTTACCGGTAACAATAATTTAACTAGATTGTTTAGTTATAACGACCTAAGTACCTGGAGGAGGTACGCATGATCCATTTCGATCACGAGTTGCTCCCGGAGGGAGGATTGATCAGACTCTGCAACTTGTCTTAGTTTTCGAGCCAAGAGTTGGACCTCTGCTAGGTCGAAAGGCAAGTTCTTGGCGAATTTAGTCGCCAAGGCTAAGTCCTCCGCTAAAGAGTGGTGGGGTGACGGCCCAGAAGGTGCTTTTAAAATGGGGGCGGGGGCAGGGGTTGCTTGGGGTAGGCCGGCCAAAATTGGGGCGCGCGTCCTTAGTGGAGGAAACGCTTCCGTCGTGGGAAGACCCGTCCAGTGATTTACCACTGGAGGGGGGGCCGCCACGAATGCGGGTTTGTTCGGCACTTTTCTAGTGCCTTTTTGGGCGTTGCCCTTTCCGAACTTACGTTTGGGTCGGGGGGCGGCAGGACAGCCTCTGTAGTTAGCAGGGTGACCCGCTTGGCCGCAGAGAATGCAGCTCGGTGGCTCCGGGGAGTCCCGGGTGCGTGTGCACTCCGAGGTCCCGTGGTCACCCAGGCACTTGACGCACCTGGGACGGGATTGACAATGTAGGGCAGAGTGCCCATAAAGTTGGCAACGATGACACTGCCGCACTGTATGTTTTTCGTGTGGGCGTTCCACACGAAGGCCAGAGAGGCCACAGACCTTCTCAAGTTCGAAGATCTTTTTCCCCTCTGGGGAGAGGTCGAGGACAACCAATACTAGGTTTAGAGGAGACTTTGTTGCATCGCCTCTGTGCATACGGTGCACTTCGTGCACCGGTACAGCTTGGGACTTAAGGTCCTCGAGAATGTAGGAACACTCGATTTCCTGTGGGAGTCCGCGGATTACAGCCCGAAGGCGTTTTTCTTCCGGCAGGGCATAAGTATAGTAACCGATTTTACGGTCACATAACAAGGATGTTAGGGAGCGGTGGTCACTTGAAGACGTGACCATAACTTTGATGCCCTGTTGGGTATCACGGGCTTCTTTATAGAGATTGCCTTACCTGGCAGCTCCTTAGCGAGTTGAAGCCAATGGGCTTTCTCGCGGATGATCAGGGGTGGCGGCGGGCGCTGTGAAGGTGGCCCAGGGCGGCTGGAAGGTGCCGCTGTTGGTTTTGTGCCCGCAGTGGGAGCGGGGTTGGGGGGGACCTCCCTCTGGGTCTTCCGTTTTTTGGTACGATTGACGGTTATGAAACCGTCATCGTCCTCGCGGTTTAAGGGGATGTTCGCGGGAAGCGCGATATTGTCCTGACGCGGAACCGCCAGTGTTCTACAATAGCTTCAATACTGTCGCGAATTTGTGGTATTTGAAATGAAATGTCGAATGGATGTAGACAAACTTTATTAGAAGTACACATACTTAATTCACAGTTCTTGCAAAGACAACCAAATACAACAAGTCCAAACTGTAGAACAGAAGATCGTAATGACATAAAACGCGCAATGTCCATCGATGTGGGATTCTCGTTCCAAAAATATACTTGTAACGCGTCGATTACACTCAGTTGAACAGTTGAAACTCAGCTAACTTTATCTCAACGGGTCGACATTGTACATTGCAGAATAGAGATGGCCTCTCAATATACATTACTACTCTCTATATATTAAGAATATATACATACTCTCAATATGTTTAGTATTAAAATTAGAATAAATGAATATAATAAGATATTCGTAAGGTACACCACAACACAAATATCATTGAATAAATGTCATACACAATAACAAAAACAACCAATAAGCGTGTATAAATACTAAAAACTTTCTTTAAAATTAAGTTGTAAAAAAGGGTACGGAACTCGAGTCCGTAGAGTTGTTAAAAAATAAATATTAATAATTGGAATTTTAACAATAAAATGGTTTATGATGTCTTCGTCTTGATGACCGGCCATAGATACAAAGGAATTAGCTATTGACAATAAATTTATTTTTCAATACTTAGAGAATGAAAATGCCAACAAATGACAGTGAATAATTAAGGCAAAGTATTACAAATAATTTAAATAGCAAAGGTAATAAAACATCTGGTTTGTTATAAATGATAGGGATTTCGTCTTCTCAGAACACCTCAGTTGCAGCACTACAATTCATGTACTGTTCTGTTCTGTTTAATTTTTATCAACCGATTACTATAAAATCATTAAGGAAAATAAATAGTCAATAATATAGTTCTCATTCATTATAAACAGTTATATAAAACGACGCCAAGGTATATTACAGAGATGAAAATGTAAATAAAATACTATTTTAGTATACATGAAAGTGGTAAATCTTTCGGTTAATATTTATTCATGGTACACTAGATAAATATGTCTTGTGTAATTTTAATAAATACACCAAAACTGTTGTGTTGTTACTATGAAAATAAAAATTATATGTACATATATATACATATAACATAGGCTCCCTTAATGTTACAGATGTCCATGAGCAACGGTAACCACATAACAGCATCAAGTGGACCCGTTTACCAGTTTCCTACAAGCAAACATAAAAAAATCGTTGTTCACATGTAACAAGTTCAAATGTTTCCGACAGTAGTTACTGTACCAACACAACGACTTGAAATTTAGTAAATATTAACCTAGCGTGATCGTATCGCGTTTTATTTGTGCGTTCTACCCCCACTGTGTTATTTTAGGCATTTTCAATTAAGTACCAGACAGGATGATTTTTTGCAACAGCCCGACAGTGCCATACGACAACTATGTATTTCAACTGCGCGGGCAAAGCTGCAGTTTCCTAGATTTTGTACGCGTGTCACAATTTATGACGTCATAACTTTAACGAGCAAATAACGTATTTGTTACTATTTAATGAGTTACAAAAATTATTTTTATTGTACCATATTTCAATAGCCGCTTTTATAAGAACATTTGCTTGCGGCTATGCTCGCGTTTGGGCACACACACCCTCTTTACCCCAACTTTACTTTTATCCAAAATACCCATAACACCATCTAGCGAAGATGGATCTAACCATAAGAGCAACACATTATAATTGCGTTGTCATAGTTATTTCCTTAACATTGTACTTATTAGTGGATTGCAACGGTGGCGCCAATTCTTCTAACCCTCGGAAGCAGTACTTCCTTTTGATAAAAAAATTGTGTATGTATGTGTATGCAGTTCACACGCAGTAGAGGTGAAGGAAAGTGTTACAAGGGGCGGGAGGGGTTCTAAATTGCATGACGTCACATTTCATATATTACATCGTTATAATATATTCAAGCTTTAAAACACGAAATTTGAAGTACTAACGAAAAACTTCAAAACATTTCCATCTGTATCTGTATCAACATAGTGTTATAGTTATTAAATATATATTCTATCTCATTCTCTCGCAGGCTTAATTCTATAGATTTATGTATTTATCTCGTTTTAGTGTCGCTTTTTCATTTCGTCAAGTTTCAAATCAGAACGATTCTAAAGAAGTTTCGCTTCAAAAATAATGCTTCAAAAATAAGAATATATCTTTTCTATACCCCTGACAACGCGTTTTCAAAATTTAATGAAGATCCTTTGCGTAATTAAGGATCTACCTAAATGGAGTTTGCTGTCTCCCTCACGCATTACCACACTTTTAAAGGTATCATATTCATATATCAATTCATAGAACTTACATACGACAAATACGTATCATAGAAATTTTATTAAAAAAATTAAGAATGTTACGCAATAAAATCATTTTGAATCAGACAGAGATACATACATTTTTTCACAAGGATTATTTTTATATATAGAAATGTATATGAAATCATAACGACTTTTTTGGGGAACTTTCGTACTTTGAAATGGAATCTTCTTTAGAATCGTTCGTTTTGATTTGAAACTCGTTGAAACGAAAATGAAGCGACACTGAAGAGAGATTGTTCCGTCCTTGCCTAGTAAAAAGTGGGTAAAACATCGCTCCATCAATTTTGCTGTCTACCCTCTTTTCTGTGTGAGGCGACGGCTAACACAGCAGGGTATAGGCAGCCATTTTAGTTAATTTCCGAGTCAACGTTTGACAAAGAACACACTGCGCCGTGCCATCATCTTTTCCTATCAACTATTCTGAACTTCAACTAATTGCGATTACTGGCCGTGCCAAGAACTTTTACGATACTTGGACTTTGTTAAACGTGTTAGATCTAAGGTGGAATCTAGTGCCGTGTGCTGTTTCTGTGAACCTGAACCGAGCCAGGAGAGGGCGGGTGGGTCTCAAGGCATATTTACTCGAATTGCTAAGACTTACAACACTAAATTTAGTGATATTGACTTGTTTCGTTACTCTAAGCCCGTATTCAAGAGGTTAATCTTCAAAACAATTATTGGAATAGACACCACCACATTATATGAAGATAACAATATATCAAGTAATATGTTTAGTTAATATCAATATGTTTTATTATATTTCAATGTTAATGTATAATATATATACATATATATATATATATATATATATATATATATATATATATATATATATATATATATATATATGTTACATACCGTCAAAGATAAGCGCACAGCTGCGCAGTCCATTGTCCTCCCGGGTTAAGGCATTCTTTGTGTTTTGAATTTGCAATTAAGAAAAACATGCTATTGTCTTTTTACTTGTTTTATAACCATCACTAGCGTCGAACTAATATCCCTATTGTTATTGTTTTCGACTTTGTTAGCCGTTCGCAGGTGTGCAAATTACTATTTCTCGGAAACTCAGTGCGCGCGGTCAATCTTTTTTGTACTGTGTAGTTAGTATACGACAATGCCCGAATGGAGGGGCGGGGAGTCAAGCGACGACTACGAAACGAGTAAGACGTTTGTAGTACTCTCGATTAGCGATATAGACGACGGACTTTACGCGTATTCAATTGCATAGAATCGTGCAGTGTGAACTGGTTGCATCCAGTTTTATTTGTATTTGTTTTATACGTGTTTGTACAGTTCTAATAAACTCTATAGTAATTCCAACGGCATTTATTTTAATTCGAGTCCTGTGTAGCTCGTAACAATATATATTTATTTACATTTATCTATCTATGTATTTTATTTAGATTTATTTTAATTATTTATTATTGTGTGTAAGTATATACTTATTTTCACTTATGTATATATTTATTGCATTTTTAAACTTTAGTTCGCTCGTTAGCTTAAAAATGAACCCAGAAAAACCTGTTATTAGCCTTACATTATAACTAATTTTTGTTGTTGTTTGTATTTTGATATGCGCTGTTGGTTTATTTTCAATAAATAATCAAAAAAAAAAAAAGTTGGTGGAGCTTCTACATTTCTAGTGCAAGGATCTAGGTCATATCTCTGTCATACAGTCCATATAAATCGAACCACATTAACCGTAGACTATAAGCGTCCAACAGAGATATTTAATAATTGAAACACTAAGTTCATTACAATAGAGTTGGAAATATTTTGAACTTTTGAAGTTCATAAATCAAATTGGAACTAGAGCATTTGTTTCCTATTTTAGTTATCATAAGCCTCTCGTGTCATTTGTTCAAAGTGAAAACATAGAATCTGCATAATATTATAATATATCTAAAAATATGTAATATATGAAATGTGATATTAAGCATTAAAATATGAAATAATTTATAAGTCTGGTATAAATATTATAAAAATAATAAACCTTATAATTATCCCAATACTCCTGATAGTTTATATTTATTTCATTCTCTCGTCGACTACTTTTCTGAAGTTTCACTACTGCCGTGTGTGAATTGCACATACACATTTTTTTTTTGATAAATTTTGTTTAATACGCATTTGTCGTATGTAAATTCTATTAATTGGTGTCTTCAAAATTGCGTCAGCGAAACAGCGAACTCCATTTAGATAGGCTCTTAAAACCAGAAAGCGTAACAAACAAACATTCACCCTTACAAAATTAAGGATTGTTGTAGAAATTATTGTTCTGTTGCATCTCCTCAAATTCAAAAGTTTTTTTCAAAATAAGTTCCACTGGGGAACACTTTTGGTCAAGTTAAAATTAAATTTTACTTCCTAGCTTAGGTACACCACTTCGCAACGCGTTACTGAAGAAGCGCCAAAAAACTTCCCAGCAACAAGTCTAGCTAACCAACTCAGAAACCTTCTTTGGCTCATGCACAACAACTTTGCTAAAGATCATCACATGATCAAATGTATAGTTTACGATTCTATAAAGGACATACAAACAAACATTCATTTTTATATATCACTAGCTGTCCCGGCAGACGTCGTCCTGCACGGAAAAGCTTCAATCGATATACCGACAGCAGCGCCACCTACCGGGTCCAATTTTGAACCAACTCAGAAAACTTCTTTGGCTCATGCACAACAACTTTGCCAAAGATCATGATGATGATCAAATGTATAGTTTACGATTCTATAAAGGACATACCTATAGACAAACATTCATTTTTATATATCAAGATAATTTTTGTACAGTAATATGTTACACAATTACTTTTCGAAGAATTAACGAGACTCAGCAAAGACAAAACATAAAAGACGAAATCATAACAGTATAAGATTAGAACGTCCAGTCCAGTAACGATTTTAAGCTTGTTTTAAATTTTAATAAAGCCCTGGCAGAGTTGCATGTCTACTTCGAACTTCCACCGGAGGGACCAAAGGCTTAACTCCGCTGCATATTTACTGCTCCAACATTGATAGGTTTCCGAGGTTCATAAATCGATTTATTGGTGAAGGATTTTCATAAAGAGTTACACTGTTGTTTTTATGTCTCTTCTAAACGAGCTATGGCTTTTTTTATATATTGCGACGAACAATTACACCACTAAGAAATTAAATAAAAATATAAACTATTGGCAAATATTACTTAAGACGCAACCAGCGATTTTGCTCACAACTATAATAAAAAAGGAATAAATCCGTCTGTCTGTTAGTCAGTTATTACGCAGAGAATTACGAATAGATCTTATAAGATTTGGTGGTCAGTCGTCAATAGATGTGAAATTCACTACACTACTTGACTAATATCTGTTAGTGATGAGCAACAGGTACATTAATTGACAACTCTGCAATTTTCTTTGTGTACAAAGGGGTTAGAAAAAATATGTCAGCTTCTGTATCGTATTCATTGTAACGCTAAATTATCCTGTTAATTTGGGTCACGTTCACTCGCGTTAGTTCTAGATATCTGGGTAACAAACAAGTCACGCGTACGGTTCTTCTGAATCACGTGAAACCTTTGCGGAACCCAAATACTTATTTGGTTCGATAATGTAATACATTCTTTTTTTATATTTTATTGCAGAGTTCAGCAGGCAAAGCAGACGGCCCACCTGATGGAAAGCGGTTACCATCGCCTATAGACATTTGTAACACTAAAGGTGCTACAAATGCGCTGCTGCTCTCTTGGGGGAGACTGGAACCTGGCCACTGATGCTGGAACACAACTCAAGGTTGTAGATAAATAAAGTGATTTTTTTAAGTGGGCTTTACACGAAATAACGAAAAATACTCAAAAGAGTCTCAAGGCCGATTTTGATGTAAACTAAAGTGGTATCATTAGGTTTTTGGTAAATCAATTACCCTAGTCGGGAATCGAATAGGCTGATTTTGAAAAAAAAAATAACAAACTATTTATCCGTGCAGGAATGGAGAAAGAATACAATTTCCTGTGGCCGGGCGGCCTGTCGTGAGAGGCGTCAAAACAACCCATAGCCAGGTAGGGCATTTGCCCGTCTGGATGAGTACCACCCCTGGTCTAGAGTTTGCCGCCATAACAACCTTGGGTTGTCTTCGGGCATTAGTGGCCAGGTCTCCCTTTAGAGAGCGGCAGCGCATTTGTAGAGACTTTGGTGTTGCGAGTGGCCATAGGCGATAGTAACCGCTCTCCACCAGTGGGCCATCTATCTACCTGTCTGCTGAACTCAGGCAATAAAAAATAATAAAAGCCTGTATACCAGTACATAGAGTACTTTATAAGGATCGATTTCTGTAAAGGAATATCAAACGGCAAACGAAGAAGGGTTCTTTTTGAGCAAAATGATATATTTTCCATACATTAATTTATTAAGCTTATTGATGTGATATCATATTATTTTGATACAGCCTTTACATGTTTACAAAGCAATAAACACACAAACATTGATTTAAAAACATTATCTACTCATCCAATCTATTCATTCCTTTAACAGACTTGTGAAAGAGCACTAATTTTATAACGTGTTTGTTTGTTTTGTATGTCTATGTACGGTACGTATATATTTTCGTTCAGGACTCGAATTAAAAATACCGTTGGAACTACTATAGAATTTATTAGAACTGTACAAACACGTATAAAACAAATACAAATAAAACTGGATGCAACCAGTTCACACTGCACGATTCAATACAATTCGACACGCGCAAAGTCCGTCGTCTATATCGCTAACCGGGAGTACTCCAAAACGTCTTACTCGTTTCGTAGTCGTCGCTTGACTCCCCACCCCTCCATTCGGGCATTGTCGTATACTAACTATACAGTACAAAAAAATCGGCCGTGCGCACTGAGTTTCCGAGAAATAGTAATTTGCACACCTGGTTATCTATTCCTGCGAACGGCCAACAAAGCCGAAAACAATAACAATAGGCTATTGTCTAATTGCAGATTTAAATACGAAGTAATAAAAAGAACTCCGAATGCGGGAGGGGCAATAAACGAGATGCGCAGCATTTCTTTGTCAGTATATGACAATAGGTATGCAGGTGGCCCAACTTGTAACAGTATTACAATTATTTTATTATTATATATTAATATCTATTTCAACTAGGAGAAATTTGTAATCCTTACAGATTTAAGGAGCGCTCTTCAACACTTGGCTCGATGCTTCTTGTCCATACAAGGAATACCGATAGCCAACAGAATTTTGCAACTTACGCTCGAGTTGACAGCTGAGTCCAAAACCATTATTTTACAATAGATTCCATCACATAGCCAAATAAGTGGTAATGAAATAGCAGATGCCTTAGCTAAACAAGCTACCACAGATGGTACCTCTTTTACGGTTACGCCAGTTCATTCAATTTATTTATGTGACTTAAAGAATCAGTGTATTAAGATTTGGAGTGAATATTTTGACAGAAGATCAGTAGAAAAAGTCATTTGGTTTAAGACAATCCAGCCACAACTTCCAGGCCAGATATGGATAAATGAGTGTTCCATGACTCGAAAAGATGTTGTTGAACATTGTTCAGATTACATTCCGGACACATTCCTTCAAACAAGTTTGGATATCTCATTAAAAAAGTTAACTCTCCCAACTGTGTAACATGCAATCTGACTGAAGATGTCCAACATGTTCTGATGGAATGTGTTCGGAACAAAGACTTACGAAAACAGTTACTTCGAGAGCGACATTTATCTGCTGTAGGAGAATGCAATAGCATTCTGGCATATTCGTTATCAAGAGATGCCAAGATGTTTTGTAAATTATATGATTTTATTTTTAGTTCATATTAATTAGAGATTAGATTAGAAATGTATTTAGGATTTGTGTTCTTTACGGAGTGACATGGCCGTTAAGCGGCAAAGCCCTTTCTAAATAAAGATAAAGAAAACTGCACGCCGACGCTATGCAATTAGATCTTGTCCATCCAAAGGTTGCCTGGAAGAGATTGCTTGTAGCAATAAGGCCGCCCATTATGCTACCTTTTAGTAAGTAAGTTTATTGTGTATTTTTCTATATAATATAGGTGTACAATAAAGAGTATTGTATTATATATTATCAGTTGCTAGCTTATGAAAATGAACTGCTGAGGTATCTTTCAAATAAGCAAAGGGACCCCTAAAAACACTTAGAAATGCTTTGAAACCTCACCAACGAAATATCACTAAAATTTTCCTCAAACCCCGAAATAAACAACGTTAGAGCAATTTACAGCAAAATCGCATTTCCATTGCTGCCAAATATGATTTCCCGTTTTAAAAAGTCCATTCAGCACCGACGGCCCAAGAATCGAACCCACTCTACTCAATTGGAAAGCTGTCAGCCGCCATGAAGGCTTGTACGCTTTTGTCGATTGTTCCGAGTTTTTCTTAACGTTGGAAAACTCTTGAAGGGGATTTTCCATTTTCTTGTGTAAAACAAAATTTTGCCGCGTCTCCTTTTGGATTTCGCACCTTAGCATTGCGAGTGACGAGATTTCGATAGGGTGTCCACATTTTAGTTAAGACTTTACTTCTATTTTTATTAAAAGAAAGAAGAAAGGAAGAAAGAAAATATATCTAAAAATGCGACACTAAACAACAAGTAATAATAATAACAAATACAATTAAATTATGTGCAGCAATTTGCGAAATGAGCTTGGCATTCAGTATTTTGCTATGCCGAAACATAGTCCGACAAAGCATTGATTTTTAATGCTCACTTCGTAAATCACAAATGTCATACGACCCACTGTAAAAACAAGCAAAATTAAAACTATAGTAAACGTATAAGTAAAAGGAATAAAAAACAGAAAAAAAATGATAAAACAATTAGTAAAAAAAATAAAGACAAGAACTAAAAATTAAGCAATAAGCAACCTATTGCGAAGCTGGCAAACACGCATAAGGCCCAGCTCATGAAAAGTAGTTACCGTCGTCTATACACATTTGCAAGCAATTTATCCAACAACAAGCATATCAGACAAGCAGATGGAGAAAATGCAGCTTTTTGATTTATTATTTGTCTGTTAGGTCATCACGTGAAAACTACCGAATGGATTTAAACTCGACATAAAGCTAGCTCATATCCCAGGTTAACGCTTAGGATACTTTTTATCCCGATAGGCGATGTCATTTCTATCGAATAGAGGAATATAGCGAAAAAGATGGCGCTGCGTTCATGTTTCTTTTTGTGATATCTTCAAAGTTTCCCCTAACACATACGTAGTCGTCATGGAAACGCGATCAATGTTTCGTTGAAAGATCCTAGTGGTCAATATATATACACCTGGCTACAGGTACAGCATTAATAATAATCTGTATTCATTTCAGATATTACACTCATTTGTTAGTGGCAAACATTACATCTATGTTAGTAGGACAGATAAAACAGAAAAGCAGAAAGAATGATCCCATTGTTCTCTCGATACTTGATAAATTCCCTCACCTAGCATCGCAGGAACTCCAGCGTCTAAGGGTGTTCGCTGAAAGAATGGACTATCCTGAATCCATTCTTTCAGCAAACATCCTCAGAATGCTACTGGTACTAGCTCGGATGCTGAACAGAAAAGACGCGGCTTTCTTATGCCTGATGGCGTAAAAGTCATCAGTACGTGCCTCCACGAATATGGTGGATGCACTGCAGCACCCTACGCTCTCCTAAATATTATAAAACTAGCTGTGTCCGCGACGTCGTCCGGGTGGAATTTGTTTTCAAAACCCCCCGATTTCGAAACATTCTTTATTGGTGCTCCGCTCCTATTGGTCTTAGCGTGATGATATATAGCCTATAGCCTTTCTCGATAAATGGGCTATCTAACACTGAAAGAATTTTTCAAATCAGACTAGTAGTTCCTAAGATTAGCGCGTTCAATCAAACAAACAAACTCTTCAGCTTAATTAGCTGTATATAATATATTAGTATAAGATATCTCGTATTTTCTCCAAAGCATGGTCACAATACAATCGCTGGCGAATAGTTTCACGTATGTCAGAAGGATTTGAAGGGGATTTATTATTTTTATTATTGTTTCGTTGTACGAAGTCGCGCCTTATTCTCGCCCTTGGACCTTGATTAACATGGATAGGAGACGATTAGCTCAATCTGCAATTAGTATTTGTTTTGAAAATCTTTCACACTTGAACTGCCGTATTCGGAGTCCGTTAAGATTAAACTTTAAAACTGGATAGTAATATAAGCTTGCTGGTAGTTCAGAGAGAAAACATCAAAAAATCTGTTTATGCTACTTTAAATGACCTGAAAGAAGAAAGATAGACAATGTTTATTCCCAATTGCGACATACAAAATAAAACAGATAAAAAAATATATTACATACAGAAATTGAGTGCCGCAAGTTTAGAAAGAAGGTTGGCGCTCAGTATTTTGCTGTGCCATAACATGGTCCGACACAGCTCTGGTTTTCAGTGCCAACCTCCAAAATCAAATAAGAATATTCCACAAGATCCCAAGTATGTACATAAGCTTAAGCTATTACAATTTACATGAATAAAATATAACATATAAAATTATACAATATTATGCCTATACCCCAACAAAACAATGAAATAATAAGTAAAAAATAAAATAAAAAATACCTATTCTAAAAAATCACACTAGTTAATATTAACATATTGTTACCAGTTGCAGGACTCGAATTAAAATGCCGTTGGAATTATTATAGAATTTATTAGAACTATACAAACACCTATAACACAGGTACAAATATAACTGAATACAAGCAGTCCAAACGTAATGCACGATTCAATAACACGCGCAAAGTATGTCACTAAATAAGTTATTGAATGTACACATGTCTTGCTTCGTTTGTGGTTATCGCTTGACTGACGATCTCTTCATGAGGGCATTGCTTTTTTTTGCTGCACAAATGCAATATGTCTACCTGACCGCACGGACCGAATTTCTTAGAATCACACCTGGCTAATGACTACCATAAAAGATTACAATACACAATGGGCTGTTTTCTAATCACAAATTTTAAACACAAAATAAACAAAAGTCCGAATGCCGAAAAGGTAATAAATGTGTTTCTACAGGGCTGCAGGTGTAAATTTGTCTTTGTCGGCACTAGTTCGTAACAATATTTACGTATTTAATATTAGCCCTGGTATAAGAGATAGGTACCAAGCCATAAATACAATGAAAAAAGAAAAGAAAAACATAATCTATGCTAACATGTGATTGCCACATCACTACTATAACATAGCCTATTATTGAATCATAGATAATACACCATTCAACTTAACCTATTATAAAAGCATATTAATTGAAAAAAAAATAGCCTAATAAAAAACCTTGTACATCGTACTCTCCTATTATATTAATGTACTCTGTGCACCGTAGTATCTTAATATCTACTACATTCTTCACATAAACGATCCATTTCTTTTTTGGTCTACCTTTACATATCTACCCATCCATCTTGTAGTTTAAGATTATTTTTGTCACGTGACTTGTGACGTGAACATGCTACTTTAAATGATGTCACGTCTAAATATATATCTAGGCAATCAATAATATATATATATATATATATAGGCATCGTTTTGGTATAAACTTTACTACTCAATATACAGACTTGTTTGTATTGCCAACTTATTTGTTACAGCTGTTTTTAAAACTAAGTTTTAACGGTTTTAGACGCGGTATTTTATTTAATTTTTATTTCCAACTTTTCGGCCACTTTTTAGTAGCCGTGATCATGGAAGACTAGTCGTTTAAAGTCGCGAAAACTTAAGAAAATACTATACTTATTTTTCTATATTTATTGTGGAAACTTTGCTACAATAGTACGTCAAAACCGTTATCTCTTAATATGTAATAAATTATTTTCTGGATAAAATAGTGATTCTGCTAACAATGTAACCTCTTTTCAGGCTAGCTGTAGCAAGGTTCTCGGAAGTACACCTACAGAGTGAATACGAAATTATTCACTGGATGGTTGCGCCGAGGAACACCTTATAAATACCTCCTCCCCATCCTCGCCATCAAGAACATGAAAAACCAGCAAGAACAACCTCGGCCCTCGGGAGTCTCTTAGAGAATGCTTTAAGGAAATCGATATTATGACGGTCGCCTGCCAATATATCTTTAATAATATAATTTATATTCGTAATAATTTGAGTGCCTACAAGCAGTATAAGGATGTTCACAATTTCAACACCAGTCATCGTAATAGACTGATGTTGCCATCTTTTAGATTACAAAAAGTATTGTTCTCTTTCTTGGGGTTGGCACGCGCTTCTTCAATAAGATTCTGAATGAAATGTTTGATCTGCCTTTCACTAAATTAAAAACCAAATTAAAAAGTATCTTGCGTAAAAAGGGATATTATACTATTGAAGAATATTTAAATTACAAAAAATCATTTACATAGCAGCTCGCTCTAACATCTTATACTATATTTTGTATAATATTGTCTTGTCAAGCTTGTAAGGAATTTATGGAGGTATATTGTAGAGTAACATTTTAGTACGTCATCTCATTATTATAACTTTAATAATATTTTTCTTTCCTTTTATTGTGTCTGGGTCTTATTGAGTATGCTCTGTTTACTACAACTCCATTACTTCTTCAAAAAGTAATTCTGTAACATACTTCTGTATAGAACTTATTAAAAAAAGAGAACTTGAGATATAAATTGAATAATAAACTTAAAGAAAAACAATATTAAGCTAGACGTGTTGCTGGGGAGTTTCTTGCCGCTTCTTCTCCTTAACAGCAATAACACGTTGCGAAGCGGTGTACATGGAATAGGAAGAAAAATTAAAATTTGACTTATATATGTGACCTTCAAAAAGTGTTCTCCAGTGGAACTAATTTTGAATAAAAACTTTGAATTTGAATTTGAAAGAAAAGAATAAACTTTCAAATGAAGAATGCACAATACAAGGCATTGAACTCAGTCTCAGTGCTGTCACCGCAATAGACAGGAAATGATTATTGAAACACAATATTGAAGTAAAGCATTATAATAACTTAATTTAAAGAACTCTCCTACCAAATCCTAGTGAGTGTGTCCCCCGGGGGACGATTGCAGTGTGGCGGTGGACTGGTGATAAGGTAAGTTACTCTTTCTTTGCTTCTTCTTCCACGTCTCTTTGCTATCTCCCGGCCATCGCATCGCGCCCGCACTGACTAAAAATGTAAATTTACAGACAGTACTCACATTAGTTTCCATGCTCAAGTCTAGGTCAATGTTGGACCGAGAGTTTGACAGAAACTTTTTGTCGACAATGCGGCTTAATTTTGATCCCAAAGAGCTAGAGAGTGTTATTAAACCTTTTTTCTTTGCACCTACAAGCTAGAGTTCCCTTTGTTGGTTTTTATAAATAATAGGCTGTGGTTTATTTAATGTTGTATATTTTTTCTGGTTTCGGAGCCCTTTTGATATTTAAGCGAGGATTTTTTATGTAACGCTGATATAAGTACTCATAAAATACACAAATATTCTAGCCTATAACCAAAAGTAACATTTTTATTACATTGTTCATGTTCAAGTTAACAACTTTAATCTATTCAAAATATCTACTACAAATTTACATGCGGCTTTACCCGCGTAAACTTTAGGTACTTATCACATCGAAATTAACTTTCTGGGATACAAAACATCCTATGTTTATTCCGTCTTCATTAAAACAGAAATACTTGGAGCAGCAGTGGGTCTCAACGATAGTTTATGCAATATAGATAGATAGATAATTCTTTATTGTCAAAAAAGACCAAAACATAAACAAACAGAAGTAGAAAAAGATAAAAGACAGTACAACGGGCGGCCTTATCGCTAAGAAACTATATCTTCCAGGCAACCCTGACGATGGTGCAGTTAATAAATAATGATGAATGATAAATAAACACTATATATCCGATAAAAAAAATTATTATTTATTAGCTTAAAAATGCATTTTAAAAAGTGAAATAAAATGTAACGCTGTTATTAGACGGTCAACCAAATTGATTTAATTTGGTCTTAATACAGAACTAATTGTGCTTATGGTATTCAATGAAATAGAATGATTCGAGTTTATGTTTATACTGATCACTTTGGTTGATCAAATTAAAAGACAAGTGAATCGTCTAATATTGGCTCAACATAGCATGGTATTACTAGCGTCATGAAAACATTTATAGTCAAGGTGGCGAAGTCCGTCAATGGGTAAACTCCATATACCTCTCATTATTTCCGTGTCTGAATAGTTACGAGGATAAGGAATTAATCAGAGAAGAGAAGACACCATTGAATTCTATCTTCGAATTGTAGTTGGCGTTTTTCATTTTAAAAAAGTTACAAAACAAGATGTACAAGATGGGTAAAGACGATGGACTTCCACATGCTACGATCGATACCTTTCACCGCTTAATCTCTTCATACAAATACACATATTTATGGGATGGGCCATCCGTCTACCAGATAAAACCCCTGGCCTTACAAATAAGAGGCATTAGCGCTAAAAAATACAATGAAAAAGTATGGGAATAGAAAAAGAAAGTTTATGGTGGTGGACCAGGCAGCCCCCATTTAATCATGATAATTCTCCATAGCAACAAATCGAAGGCGGCCCTGCTGCAAGTACGGTCCTGTGGAGCGATAACTCGCCTACACGGGCCACCTGCGTCGTCAATAGTAAGCTAAACAATATATAAGGGCGCCTGTGGCATGCAGGAAGAGACGCAGCAAGATCGCCATCGAGACCACACGTTACTCTCTATTCGCGAAATCCAACGGTGGCACTCTTCCCGTTGAGGTTCTTAAAATCAAAGCCATCCTCTATTTTAAACTGTAACCCTTGGGTAACGTTAGAATCAGTGAATATCAATATATTGTAAATATCAGGAATAAATACTGTATTCAATTAATCCACGTATATGATTGAACTTGGTACTGTTGAATAAGAAGATGCTTGTTACAACCACGATACAACTAAGTATATAATCACTATGACAGATATACGTGTGGGTGTGATCAGAGCTTCCACACTTACGTAATAACTCTGGTCACTCCTACAAGTTTATTTGCCCCATGCGACACAATATAGCTAAAAGTAGTAAAAAAAGAAAAAACATTTTTGGAATTGTATGCCGCAATTCGACAAATGAGGTTGGCACTCAGTATATTGCTGTGTCGAAAGATACTCTGTCACAGCACTGATTTTCAATGGCCACCCCTTAGTATGTACGTATTATTTTGAGACCTGAATAAAACCTTGGCCAGGGGGAAGGGCGTTTGCCCGACTGGATGACTACCACCCCTGGTGTAGAGCATGCCGCCATAACAACTTTGAGTTATGTTCCGGCATCAGCGGCCAGGTTCCAGATTCTCCTTCAAGGCCGGCAGCGCATTGGCAGCACTACTGGTATTGCTAATATCCATAGGCGACGGTAACCACTTTCCATCGCAGTTGGGCCGTCAGCCTGTCTGCTGAGCTTGAGCAATAAAATATAAATAAAAAGCATAATTATTATTTAGTCGTGACAATAAGTACTCGAACAAAATTAAAAATACGATAAATAAATAAAAGCATTATACATATCAATAAGAAGTAAAAATAAATAATAGAGTGATCTAGTACGAACAGTTTTATAATATATAATCGCTTTACCGCTTCTATTGAGAAAGTTGGAACGTTTCGGAATACGTGACAAACAGTTCGAACTCCTCAGGAGCTACCTTAGTGACAGATCTCAAACTGTAAAAATAGGCAATTACACCAGTCAAGAAATACCCGTCACTTACGGAGTTCCCCAAGGAAGTATTCTTGGTCCAACACTCTTTTTGGCCTACATTAATGATGTGTGTGAAACTAAAATACGACACGGCAAACTTATATCCTTTGCCGATGACACAGTTTTACTGCTTAAAAGAGAGTGTTGGGATGATGTCTTTAAATATGCACAAAAGGGGTTTAATGAAATTTATGTATCATTATCAAATAGTTTATTAACTATAAACCCGAGCAAAACTAAATTTGTCACTTTTACACTGCTGACAAAAAACATAAACAATGAAACAGATCTTAAGCTAGTAGGTCATGTAAAAAACTGCTCCTGCACATCAAATGCTTGTATAATCTTAGAAAATTGCCACAGTGTAAAATATTTGGGCATTATAATAAATTATCAACTTACATATAAGTCTTATTTTCACTTATTGGTCGCTAGAGTGAGAAAGTTAATTGTTATTTTTCGAAAAATACGTCACGCAGCCACTATTAAAAATTTGCTTACAATCTATTATGCGCTTTGCTACACCATTATTTCATAGTGCATAACGACGTGGGGAGGTGCTTATAAAACTCACCTTCTACCCCTTGAAAAAGCGCAAAGAGCTGTTTTAAAGGTTGGACTGGGACGGCCTTTTCGATACCCTACTAGTTTATTATATCAAGAGTGGCAAGTGCTATCTGTTCGGCAAATATTCATATTACAAATATGTCGACATCAACATCGTGTCTTACCATATGACTCGATATTACAAAGCACTAAACGTTTAAAAGGCAAAATACTTGTAAACGAAACATTTAAAACAAAATTTGCTCAAAAACACGCTTGTTTTCTTAGTTCTTTTATATACAACAAAATAAGTTCCAAGGTAACTAACGATTTATACAAATTAAAACACTATGAACTCAAAGACCAAGTCAAATCTGAAACCTTATACAATCTATTAAATAATTATCTTCACAGTTCAAGTGATGGGATATCAATAACAATCATACGCGCACACAGACAGAAACACACACACATATACCCATATGCATCCACACCACAGGCGCACGCTCATATAATTCATATATGTATAACTAAAACTACTCGCATATTTTATATACATTAGTGTCAGTTACTATATATTTTTAAGTTGGAGGTGAGGGGCCAGGTGTGTTATAATGACAGGATTTTTGTCCTAGTTTGGGCTCCCAGCTTTTCCACCTATAATTAAGATTTTTTTCCGCTTTATTGTTATGTTTTGTGGAAAGGATAGAAATAAATAATCAAGATGGCGAAGTCCGTCAATGGGGGAACTCCATAGACACCTCTCGTTGTTTCCGTGTTTGAAAAGAAACGACTGCAACAAATCGGTCAGTAAATCTAAGAAATCGTTTAATTCTATGTTTAAATTGTAATTGACGTTAAATCCGTTTAAAACAGGTAAATAATCAGAGATATATGAACTTACCACACTAATGGACTTCGCCACCTTGACCATACATATGATAATTTTATGCATATAATTAATTATAGTTATGTGATACATCTATACTAATGTTATAAAGATAAAAGATTTGTATGTTTGTAACGAATAAACTCAAAAACTATGGGACCGATTTCAAAAATTATTTCACCATCCGAATGCTACGTTATTCCTGATTAATACAGGCTTTATAAAAATTAGGGATCCCTACTAAAACTTCAACAATGTAACCCATCAATTTAAACAAAATACTTGGCACTGGAATCCGGTTCTACGAGTTGGGTGAAATTTTATGTGTTTGAGTGGGTCCGGAATGGTTTAAATTCACGATTAGACCAGTAGGTGGCACTGGGATCAGGTTTTAGATTTTTATTTTTTCAGGACAGGACAACCGCTGCCGAGACCGCTAGTAGTATATAATATCAGACTAACAGCTATATAAAACACGAGACAATGACAATTATAATACTGTAAATTTAGGAATGACAATGTAGAATATTGGTGTAACTGGGGTCTTTTGGATTCTTCAAAACATATTAGGTAATAAAGCAAGCGGCGAGACGACAAAGCATTGCGACACATTTAGACACAGAGAGAACATATAGCTACAATGTTACCAGTATACTACTAAATATAAACTTGTCATTTCTGAAACTAAATAACTTACACATAATACTTAGCGTAACGATATGTCATTTCCATACATTTTCTATTCTATTAGTTAAGCGCTAATACCACTTGTTTACAGAGCCTGGACAGCCTTCGACTTCGAGCCGTGCGCATTGGTGACGATTCCATTCTCACAGACGGTTTGGATTCGCTTGGCCTTCGAAGAGACTTCGCGTCTCTCTGCGTACTCTACCTGTACAATGGGAAGTGTTCCGAGGAACTGTCCACAATGGCGCCTTCTTCTTCTTTTTAACACCGTACCGCTCGTTATCGGCTGTTCATCCTCACGTCCTTGAGCCGCTTCGTTCATGTTCGCAGCGTTTCTCAGAAACCTTTCTAACCGCTACGATACGGTACTTTTTAAAAAGGGTGTCATAAAATTTATTTGAGACCGGCAGCGCGTTGCTGACATTTCTGGTGTTGCAAACGTCCGTAGACCACGGTAACCGCTTTCCATCAGGTGGGTCGTCTGCTTGTCTGCTGTGACCGAGCTGTATAACATACACGTTTGACGTGCTCTTTTTGTTGTTGGTTGTATCGGAATTAATGTCGTAATTATATATTTTCATTTCTAATATTCCGAAAGTACGTTTGCCTGATCAGAGGGATGAAAACAGTATTTTCCGTCCCTGGGAAACGATTATGCATGCTGTCAAATTTTTTTAAAAAACTATGCGAATCATAGATTATAAAAGCGACTCATATTCCCAACTTTTTTAGAACTACTGTTAAATCGCGGCATAAACAGTAATAAAAAAAGAAACAATTTTATAACATCATTTTGTACTTATAAACTACTTTTCACTAAATTATTATTTAATTTACATAAGTTTGGGTTAAATATTTACTATCATCAGTGACAAAAAAATACTGGCTGAAGATAGAATGTTACAGAAAAAATTTACTCGACGTTTCATAGGTGACATATTAAATTACAATTAATCCCACAACTATCCGTGCAGGAACGGAGAAATAATACAATTACCTGCGGCCGGTTGGGTGGCCTGTCGTAAGAGACGACAAAACAACCCACAACCAGGTGGTGGGGTATTTGCCCGACTGCATGGCTACCACCCCTGGTCTAGAGTATTGTTACGACTTAGTCAAAATTCCACGAAGCACTACAACAAATGCGAATGAACATTTGCACTTCTTTTGTTTTCTTTGTATTTAATATTTGTAATTAGAAAAGCCGCCTATTGTGTATTGTAATCTGTTCCGGTAGGCAGTGGCCAGGTGTGATTCCGGGAAATCGAGTGCACGCGATGAGGTAGACATATTGCACTGTGCAGTATAAAACAATGCCGGAACAGAGGGGTGGGGCAGTCAAGCGAGGATTACAATACGAGCAAGACTTACATTCGATAAGCGATATAGTGACGGACTTTAAGCGTGTTATTGAATTGTGCAGTTTGTACTAGTAGTGTCTAGTTATATTTATACCTGTTTCATACGTGTTTGTATAGTTCTAATAAATTCTATAGTAATTCCAACTGCATTGTAATTGGAGTCTCGCGCTCGTAACAGTATGCCGCCATAACAATCTTGAGTTGTGTTCCGGCATTAGTGACCAAGTTCCAGTATCCCTTAAGAGAGCAGCAGAGCATTTGTATCACCTTTGGTTTTGCAAATGTCCATAGCCGATGGTAACCGCTTTCCATCAAGTGGGCCGTCTGCCTATCTGCTGAACTCCTGCAATAAAAGAATAAATATGAGTTCATCAAATTCAGATATGGATTAACGTCTGATATGATTAGAGAAGTAGTGGTTTGTTTAACTAGTCAGTTTATTATTTACTTTCCTCATATTCGAAATGAAAAGCTGAGTGTTCGCCTCGGGTGAATTGCCTATTTAGGCACTCGACCAAACTATTGCATGCCTAAATAGGTCACTTTCATCTCTCGTATAACAATCTACTACTTAACTATTCGATAGAAATATCGCAACAATATATTATTACTAGCTGCGCCCGCGGTTTCACCCGCGTGGTGAAGGAAAATCGTTATATTTTGGATAATTCACAATCTTTATAAATTGTAGCCTATGTGTTATTCTGATGTTGAAGTTATATTACTGTAAAGTTTCATCAAAATCCATTTAGTACTTTTTGCGTGAAAGAGTAACAAACATACATCAATACAGACAATCTTAGAAACTTTCGCGTTTGTAATATTTATAGAGATATAGAGATTATTACTCGGGAAATGTATAGTTTGCCATGACTTCGTTCTAGGCTCAAGCGGAACATCAGCGTTGGGCCAACACACCAACAATAATGCTGAGCTTGATCCAATTTTTTGTACACAACAATATCTTTATAGACTGTGATTGTTGTTCCTTAATTTATTTTTATTTTGTTACTTTAAACATGCTTATTGTACGTACTTATTTATATTCGTCATAGTGAGGAGGGATGAAAGTCACATGACAAAAAGAATGTTAAACTACAAGATAGATGGATTGTGTGAAAGAAGATGTATGTCAGACTAGAGGAGTGTGGAAGGAAAACACATATTGTGCCGACCCCAACTAATTGGGTTATGGTGAAAGAAAAGAGAGAGAGAAATAAACCTGTTTTCTTCCTTTATTTTTATTATAACTAAGCATATCTAAACAAAAGCTGGATTGAACCGTTGTTTCTCGATGTAGCCGTAGGTATTATTCAGGCTAGACGCGTTCCGTTTCGATCCTGTGCGATAATATTTTAACTTTATCTCGGATACTGTAACGAGAATTCCTGTGTGCACTAGACACAGTGTAGATAAATTCGAATATTTTTCAGTTGTTAAATATAATATAACTAGTTGACCCGGCGAACTTCGTACCGCCATATTTTCTGAATTCCTAAAAGACTTTGTTTCATGACAAAAACAAAATCATCAAAATCGCTCCAGGTGATTCTAGAACCCGATCTCAGCGCCACCTACCAGTTCCAATTGTGAATCTAAACTATCCGGGACCCATTCAAACACACAAAACAAATATCATCAAAATCAGTAAAGTCGTTCTCAAGTTATGCGCGTACATACATTTCTACGATATAATCAACCGGCTTGTGTATAGACTCGACTAATCAATACCCCACTAAAACCACCCTCCTCCCATGTGCCCCGCGCTTATGGTAGGAAAGGCATGAGATACAGAACGTAGTTACACCCACACCGATCCTAGCGCACAAGTGCTTGAGAATGCCCTGGGAGAGGCAAACTCACTTCGTCAACAGGGTTGAAGACTCCTCTGCTCTCTAGATGCTAGAGGGCCCCTGCAGCGGTATTTCAGGGGGGGAAATCATGCGCATACCTGCATCTCCGGGCTCCCGACTGACGTCAGCGCCCGCGAGACGCATGCGCACTTCCATCTCTCTCTCTATCTCGTTCTGCGGCCTCCTTTTGAGACACTATCGTCTCGCAGAAATTGGCCGCACCCACCCACCAATCGTCGCTGTGCAGCATGGCTTGCACCAGATCGCCCAGCGATTCGATCGGTCCTACTAGTATCTCGAGTTCAAACCTCTGAGGTGCCCATGCTGCGCACTCGACTAGCGTGTGTAAAGCCGTGTCTAGCGCGCCACATTAGCGGCATTGGGGTGAAGGCAAGCAGCCCGCAATCTGACACAGATACTTATCGAAGCAGCCGTGCCCGGTAATTATCTGTGTCATTCTGAAGGTCAGGGTCCCGCGTTTCCGCGAGAGCCATCGCAACAGCTGCGGTCGAACCGCTTCCACCGTGTCAATGCCAGCAACAGGGTTTTCCAACTCTACTGACCAAGATTGGATCATGGCCGCGGTTTTCCGCGTCCTGATCACCTGGAGTTTGGCCTGGCCGTAGACCAGGCCACGGGCGAGGGCATCCTGTCGGAGCGCCGAACTTAGGCTATCACATCCGCCTGGAGAGGCCAGGGCGGATCGCCTGCCAAGAGTGTCGACGCCGTGCACGATACTGTACGGTATCCTCGGATGGTCCTCACCACCAGGACCCGTTGTGCGCGGCACAATAAAGTCCTATTGTGTCGGTGAAGTGCAGTGGACCATACGGCTGCACCGTACAGGGCCATACTCCTAAGGATGCCCATGTAGAGTTTTTTAGTCGTCCCTCCCGGTCCCCCCACGTTGGGAAGAAGCCGAGAGAGGGCGCCTGCGGATCTCACGAGCTTGGGAACTACCTGCTCAAAGTGCGCTTTGAACAGCCATTTCCCATCGAGAATTAGCCCCAGATATTTCATCTGGGGGCCTACACGAATGTCCACCCCTTGGACTGTAACGGACAAGTCCGCGGAGGGATTACAAAACTGCCTATGGAACATGATGGCCTCCGTTTTCGCGAGGGAGACCTTCAAGCCCAGCCTACCTATTCTTCGGACCACGATCGCCAACCCAGCGTTGGCGAGGTCCACCGCGGTCCGAGGGTGTCATCCGCAAAGCAGATTAGCCCTATTCCGGGCAGGACCGGAACCCGAAGGATCCAGTCATAACCGACGTTCCAAAGAACCGGCCCGAGGACCGATCCTTGTGGGACGCCGCACGCGACGCGTCGCCGACCTGTCGCGCGATTCTCGGACTCGCCGCCCTCCCAAAGGATGTACCTGTCCTGGAGGTACGCGTCCAACAGCCTCGTGAGGTACGGGGGAACTCCGTGTGCACGGAGCCCCTCCCGTGATCAGAGGGCCTAGTTTCTACCTCGGACAACCTAGCAGGATGGCGATCCAGCGAAGTAACGTAGCCAGTCCCCTGTGCCGAGTATGCCTGGAGGCAGAAGAAACGGCCACCCAAGTCCTGCTTGAATGCAGAGAGGCGGCCCAATACAGGGCGAAGTATCTGGACGCCACTGGTAGTATCCGAGAAGTCTTCAGCGACGTCAAAAAACTGGTAGACTTCCTGAGGAGCTAGGCTGGATGGAGTAAACCCACATCCATCCTCGCACGCAAAGTAGGCGCTATGTCGTCGAGTTGCCGAAATTGCCCGCTCGTAGCAGAAGAAGAAGAAGAAGAACGTAGCCAGCCTTGTGGGAATCCTATTCATTGACTCATGATCTAGGGTCAAAGAATTATAGGTAGAATACAATAGAAGTTGAGTTTTCTTCATTGTACCAGTTTATAATATATGTATATTTTAATTTAAATTAAATAATATTATCTTACTAGAATATGCCCGCGACTTCGTCCACGCTTGACTTCAATTCTCGGGGGACTCCCAGGACACAAAGTACTACAGCATTCAAAAAAAGAACGTAAGCTATTGTTTTAGTGAAAACTGTGTCGGAATAAACAAATTTTTATGCACCCGTACAACTACAAACTGCTACCGGGAAAATTCCCGCGGGATTCCCATGACAAAAGTATCACAGATTTTATTATATAATGTTTGCTATCGATCACTGAAAAAAATCGCATTGGAATTCGATTTATTTCAATCTGGCCATTTTATATTATTCCCAGAAAATTTCCCTGGGAATTTTATTCCAAGAATAAAAAGTAGCGCAGATTTTAACACCAAGAATTTGCTGTCGATCAGCAAAAATTGTATCGAAAACGACCAGTAATTTTTACGAGAATCCCGAACAAACAGACAAGAAATCTAAACTAGTAGCTTATTTAGTCTATTGCAGTAGTTTTTTTTAAATAGCTTCAATTTACAGACACAACATGCTTAGAATTTTATAATATTATAGGTACGGAGTCATGTCATTTGCTATCCAAGATATTTTAATTACAATTGTATTCAATGTTCGTCTATTTTTTAATGGATTGAATTATCTATCTATATTCATTATTTAAATCTAGACTAATATTGTAAAGAGGTAAAGTTTGTGAATTTGTGAGTTAAGAGGTTACGTTTTATTGAAGAGTTATTTTGTAAAGAAAAAAGCTAACAAAGGTTGCTATGCTACAATAAAAAAATATTTAAATATAAAAGAACAAATATTACAAACCAGCATTTACAACATACCTCCCATAATCAGTAATGTGTAAAAGATTAAAAAAGAAACATTGTTGATTACAAACAGACGCTGGAGCCAACAAAACCACAATTTTTTTAAAGACAATCCTAAGTTTCTAACGCATTTAAGATGCTTAACTTTTCCTAATGGCTTAGTTAACGTATTTAGAACTACAATGTAAAACCACTTAAACTTTAAAAATTAGAAAATGTAGTCCTAAATTGGTCCTAGCTCAGTAAAATTGCCGGTTCAGATAACCAGCGCTGATCTTCCGCTAGGGCCATTGGTGGTATACACGGACACAGGCAAATAAGACAAACATATGAAGTGAACATACAACAATACCTCACCTCCCGTAGAATTTATAATACACCCTTACCTAAAATACATACATCCTTTGCCAAATGCCTTCCTCCATACGTCCATATATCCATTTATAATAAAGTATGCCAAAACGCCCCCCGCCAAAGAAATGTCAGCATCAAAGTTTAAACACCAAATTAGTAAATGGTTAAAAACAATAACACACCGAACACACACATACACACACACACACAAACATAAACACGCACGCACGCACTCATAGGTTAATTAATGAATAATTCCATTATATTTAATTTATTTTAATAAAATTGTGTTAGGTGCCGCGATACAGACCTAGAGTCTAGTGCAGCAACCGCCACCAAAAAAATTGTAGCCTTAATTTTAATTCAAAATGTGTTATTATCATAAGTTTTAGATATAATTATATAAGGCCTAGGAATAAGTTTATATAAATAACTGAAATTGAAAAAAAAAAATTAAAAAAAAGGGCGTAATAACATGAACTAAATATTAAAAGACTAAATACATATTACTAATATCTCAAAGTAGTGAACCGATGGGGAATATTCTTCCACCAGCACAAAGCTTTTTTTTTTTTTTTTTTTTTTTTTTTTTTTTTTTTAAGGCGGAAATGCATTTCGCACATACCGGGTCCTTTGCTAGGATTAGACCGTTGTTGATCATGGAGGCTTTCCACTGAGGCAATCCAAACAATAATCAACCGGCTTGTGTGGAGACTCGACTAATCAATACCCCACTAAAACCACCCTCCTCCCATGTGCCCCGCGCTTATGGCAGGAAAGGCGTGAGATACAGAACGTAGTTACGCCCACACCGATCCTAGCGCACAAGTGCTTGAGAATGCCCTGGAGAGGCAAACTCACTTCGTCAACAGGGGTGAAGACTCCTCTGCTCCCTAGATGCTAGAGGGCCCCTGCAGCGGTATTTCAGGGAGGGAGGTCATGCGCATACCTGCGCCTCCGGGCTCCCAACTGACGTCGGCGCCCGCGAGACGCATGCGCACTACCATCTCTCTCCCTATCTCGTTCCGCGGCCTCCTTATGAGACACTACCGCCTCGCAGAAATTGGCCGCACCCACCCACCAATCGTCGCTGTGCAGCATGGCTTGCACCAGATCGCCCAGCGATTCGATCGGTCCTACAAGTGTCTCGAGTTCAAACCTCTGAGGTGCCCATGCTGCGCACTCGACTAGCGTGTGTAACGCCGTGTCTAGCGCGCCACATTGGCGGCATTGGGGTGAAGGCAAGCAGCCCGCAATCTGACACAGATACTTATCGAAGCAGCCGTGCCCGGTAAGTATCTGTGTCATTCTGAAGGTCAGGGTCCCGCGTTTCCGCGAGAGCCATCGCAACAGCTGCGGTCGAACCGCCTCCATCGTGTCAATGCCAGCAACAGGGTTTTCCAACTCTACTGACCAAGCTTGGATCATGGCCGCGGTTTCCCGCGTCCTGATCACCTGGAGTTCGGCCTGGCCATAGACCAGGCCACGGGCGAGGGCATCCTGTCGGAGCGCCGAACTTTGGCTATCACGTCCGCCTGGAGAGGCCAGGGCGGATCGCCTGCCAAAGTGTCGACGCCGTCCACGACACTGTACGGTATCCTCGGATGGTCCTCACCGCCAGGACCCATTGTGCGCGGCACAACAAAGTCCTATTGTGGCGGTGAAGTGCAGTGGACCATACGGGTGCACCGTACAGGGCCATACTCCTAAGGATGCCCATGTAGAGTTTCCTAGTCGTCCCCCCCGGTCCCCCCACGTTGGGAAGAAGCCGAGAGAGGGCGCCTGCGGACCTCACGAGCTTGGGAACTAGCTGCTCAAAGTGCGCTTTGAACAGCCATTTCCCATCAAGAATTAGCCCCAGATATTTCATCTGGGGCCTACACGAATGTCCACCCCTTGGACTGTAACGGACAAGTCCGCGGGGGGATTACGAAACCGCCTATGGAACATGATGGCCTCCGTTTTCGCGGGGGAGACCTTCAAGCCCAGCCTACCTATTCTTCGGACCACGATCGCCAGCCCGGCGTTGGCGAGGTCCACGGATTCCGCGAATGACGCAGCGCGTGCCGTGAGTAGGGTGTCATCCGCAAAGCAGATTAGCCCTATTCCGGGCAGGACCGGAACCCGAAGGATCCAGTCATAACCGACGTTCCAAAGAACCGGCCCGAGGACCGATCCCTGTGGGACGCCGCACGCGACGCGTCGCCGACCTATCGCGCGATTCTCGGACTCGCCGCCCTCCCAAAGGATGTACCTGTCCTGGAGGTACGCGTCCAACAGCCTCGTGAGGTACGGGGGAACTCCGTGTGCACGGAGCCCCTCCCTGATCGTCTCGTGAGGGAGGCTGTTAAAGGCGTTCGCTATGTCTAGCGAAACTGCCAGGACAGTATCCTTTGCTTGGACTGCGTCGTCCGTTACAGATCGCAGTGTCTCGAAGGCGTCCAACGTGGAGCGCCTCTGCCGAAACCCGAACTGCGTCTGTGCTAGCCCCGACTCCACAGTATCGAGATGCTTAACGAGGCGTTCCGCTAAAATCTTCTCGAAGACCTTGGCGACCTCGTTAAGCAACACTATGGGCCTGTAGGCGGACGGATCGTTGGGAGGACGGCCTCCCTTGGGAATCAGGCATAATCGGCCCTCCTTCCATTGCGACGGGAACTGGCCCGCGCGAATACAGGCATCGAACAGTTCCCGCAGCTGGCCGCGTAACCAGCACAAAGCTACAGTATTCTAGAGTGACATAGACCATATTTTTAAATTCTATAGTGACGCCCAGCGAACTGGGTACGGGTTAGCTAGTCGAAAATAAATGTCAAAGTTTAAGTGAAAATTGGTATTTATTAACGTAGAATGCTAAAGCATAAGTGTCTGGAAGTATGTTTCAAATAAATGTTGACAAAAATTAACAAATATTAGGGATTACAACGATTTCACATTAAATTTTCAATATCTTGAAGTGGTTAGAAGAGTAAACAATAAAGATCAAGTTCCAGTGTAGTCTAAGTGTTAAGCAAAAATAGATACAAATTACAACATAGAACCTATCGTTGATAATCATAAGACCGCCAATTTTATTGCATTTTTTATTTCTGTTAATTAAATCTTCTAACAAACAAAGCATATTCATTCAACATATAACTCCAAAAATGTTCACAACTCGTAACCCAAAGATTTTCATCCAAGAAAATTTTCATGTCACAACAATTAAACAATAAATGATAACACCACACAAAGTCATAAACACACAACTAACAACAAAACTCATACACATAAACTAACACCAACGCGCACTACCACCGCATTGCATTACACGCACACTTCGCAAACAAACCAACACACAAAGAGCCGAAAAATTAATAACCTAGGCACAGAAAGGAAAAGCAACACAAATGGCACTAGTTAAGATATATAGGTATAGACATAAGGCACACACTGCACATGCACTTCCTCACAACACCAGCATGTAACAGATACACTCTACATTAGTATAAGTTTAGTATTTAAATTAGAAAAAAATAATATCAGTTATTCTTAAGGTACACTACAACATGAAAATCACTAAATTAATGTCACACACAATAACAAAATAAACAATAATCGTGTATAAACCTAAAAACTTTCATAGAAATTAAGTTGTAAAAAAGGGTACGGAACTCGAGTTCGTAGATTTGTTAAAAAGAAATCCAAAGATTTACAAGAAAAAAATGTACGCCAGTCAAATGCAAAACATATAATTTTGTAATTTTCATTGATTCAAACTAAATTAACGTGACTGATAGGAGTTTTTGGCGGGAACTGAAAGCAGAAGCTGTGCTGTGCAGTTTTATTTTCTAAAAATGTGTAAAATTACTCTAAAATGAACAATAGTTGTAAGGTAGTGACAGTTTTTGAGTGTAATTATGTGTTTTTGTGAGAAATGTGAACTGTATAGCCAAATGTGGCCTTTCGAGTTTTCACAAGAACTACGTTGGATGGCGGCGATTGTAGCCTACAATACAACTGCGCCTGGCTTATAGGCCTAGTTGTCAGGCCATAAACATAAAATAGAACATTAAAAAAATGTTGTTTAAAACTGTACATTTCTAAGCTGTGGCGCGGTAGACAGCGATGCAAGTGGAAAGCTCTGGTATGTTTATTTGGGGGGTTGGAGCGATACCTGCAAAAAATGAATTCTTTTTCCTTTTTTAACATATAAATATATGTATATATATCTTATAAATATGTTTGTATGTATTTAATTTATAAAATATGTAGTTTAAGTACACTACTTTAAGATCTACCTACCTACCTATTATATACCTAATAATCTGCGCCACCTACATCGCTAGATTAGGTTAAACTATTCCTTAAGTTAGGTTGCCTGGAAAAGATTGCTTTAAGCGATAAGGTTGCCTATTGTTTCTATCATGACAATATTTTTAATTAATTTAATTGTGCATTTGGGAATTTTATAGTTGGTGAGCAATAAAATGTTATATATCTCTAAATATAAACAAAATCGTTACCATACAATGCCAATAAAAGTAGTTGAAAGAATAACGCAAGTAACCTTTTTGGCTATTATTGTTAATAATAATTATTTTTTGTATTTAACACGGCTACATTTCACTGTGCCTTATTCTGATATTAATGTAGAAAAAACAATCCATCGACTGCTTTTAGACTTTTGCAGCCACAAACATACAAAAATCGAATTTTATATATTACTAGCTGCCCCGGCAAAAGTTGTTCTGTTATAAAAAAAACACCCTAGGAGGGTGAAAAATACTTTACAGCCAATTCTCATACCTACCAAATATACAAAAAAAAAACATTAAAATCGGTTAAGCCGTATCGGAGAAGTGCGACCACAAACACGGTGACACGAGATTTTTATATATTAGTTCCAATTGTGAATCTAAACCATCCGGGAAGCCATTCAAACACACAAAACAAATATCTTCAAAATCGCTCCAGCCGTTTAGGAGGAGGTCACTGTCAACACACGTACAGAAGAAATTATATATATATATATATATATATATATATATATATATATATATATATATATATAGATATAAAAACTGTAATTTATTGTTACTATCTAATTCTAACTTTGTGTCATTACATTTATGTGTGCCAAGTCTGAACTGTATGCAAAAAAGACAAAAAGGCCTGAAGAAAATAACCAATATATCCTAGTGCAGATTTTAGACGAATCAATCAAATCGAATCAATTTGGTTGAAAGATACAAAACTGAAGCACGAAATTGAATGTTACTGAATGATTCAAGATTATGTTTATATTGAACAACCACATTGAAAAACAGATATAAGTAGTTTTGGTTTAAGATAGCAATACCGAAATAAATACCTCTCATTTAAAACCATTTTCCAGTGAAGATGTGAAGCAAGCAACCATTTTACAAGAGGCGAAAAAGAAAAGTGCATCGCCTCTAGCCTATTTAACATAATAATAGAATTTGGTGCACAACAATTTATTGCTAAGAGGCGGCGGCGGAGACTGCTGAATTTATTCAACTAGTTAGCTTCTCTGTGTTGTGCTGTAAAGGCTTATGGTACATACAACAACAGGCTATAAAACAACAAAAACTAACCAAATAGTGACTTTTCAAAAGATTTTTTTTATTGGAGTGAAATTTCTTCAGAGAACGTATTGTAGGTATTCTAATTGTTTATTATTGGACCTTAGACTTCGAAGACACATCACTGAACTATTTAAACACTAAAAATTATAACAATGGAGGCTATTTAACTAGTGACTACAAAAAAATACTTTTATTAGAGAGAACTTTTCTTTGTGAAACATAATTATGTTGAAGGTATTCTATTTTATTATTATTGGACCTTAGACTTTGAAGACACATCACTGAACTATTTAAACACTAAAAATTATAACAACGGAGACTGTTCAACTAGTGACTATAAAAAATATTTTTATTAGAGAGAACTTTTCTTTGTGAAACATAATTATGTTGAAGGTATTCTATTTTATTATTATTGAACCTTAGACTTCGAAGACAAATCACTGAACTATTTAAACAGTAAAAATTATAACAACGGGAACTATTTAACTAGTTACTATTAAAAAATATTTTTATTAGAGAGAACTTTTCTTTGTGAAACATAATTATGTTGAGGGTATTCTATTTTATTATTATTGGACCTTAGACTTCGAAGATACATCACTGAACTATTTAAACACTAAAAATTATAACGACGAGAACTATTTAACTAGTCACTATTAAAAAACATTTTTAATGGAGAGATCTTTTTTTATCAATACATATTGTTACAACTCATCCAAAATTCCACGAAGCTCGCCGGCAAAAGTGAATGCACACCTGCCGGCCATAAAGCACGGTTTATGAACTTCCCGCAGATGCACTTCTTTTGTTTACTTTGTGTTTAATATTTGTAATTAGAAAAGCCGCCTATTGTGCATTATACTCCTTTATAGTAGTCAGTGGCCAGGTGTGATTCTAGAAAATCATTGTTTACGCGGTTGAAACATATTGTATAAAACAAGTTTAGTATAAAACAATGCCAAAACGGAGGGGTGATGCAGTCAAGCGACGATTACGATACGGGCAAGACGTGTGTACATTCAATGAGCTATATAGTGACGGACTTTGCGCGTGTTATTTAAATGTGAATTACATTTGGACTTATTGCGACCAGTTATACGTGTTTGTATAGTTCTAATAAATTCTATAGTAATTCTAACGGCATTTTAATTCGAGTCTCGTAACTCGTAACAACATTATATTAAAGGTATTCTATATCATTATTATTGAACCTTGGACTTCGAAGATACATCACTGAACTATTTAAACACTAAAAATTATAACAACGGAAACTATTCAACTAGTGACTATTAAATAATATTTTTATTAGAGATAACTTTTTTTATCAATACATATTATATTAAAGGTATTCTATTTCATTATTATTGGACCTTGGACTTCAAAGATACACAATTGAACTATTTAACAGAAAGAGCTCAAGAAAAATCGAAATAGTATTAATTTATAGTTAAATAATGGTAATAGTGAAAAGATCAACAGACTAGTTTGTTGAGCATTTTAAAAAGTATACTAGTCTGAGGAATTACAAAACAAAAGGATTCATAAACAGATGTGCATGAAAATGCAATCCTATCATTGATTAAAGTTTTGACCATACATAGACAGCGTAAATAAAAAGGACATAAAAATAACAATTATAACAATGGAAACTATTCAATCATGTATTGTTAAAGAGTATTTTTACTGAAGTGAAATTTCTCTAGTCAATATTTTGTAGATATCCTATTTAATTAGTACTGGACCTTAGATTTCGAGATACACAAGTGAACTATTTAAAAACTAAAAATTATAACAATGGAAACTATTCAATTAGGGACTCTTAAAAATAACTATTCGACTGAATATGTTTAGGTAATGTATTTCAGGTACCCTATTGCTTTGGAGTAGTATTGGAGCTTTGATTTCGAAGACCAGTGAAGTTAAAGACATACTAAAATGAAAATTATAGATAGGACTTACGACTTGACAATGAACCACAAAACTTGTAAAGCCCTTATTCAATATAACATAACTCTTTTCTTACTTGCTTTTTCCAACATCATGTTTGAAAACCAATATTAGAAATATTTAGATAAAACAAAGCGACTCCACAAGTCTAGGACAGAATACTTTGAGACATGCCCAAAAACAAATAAATTGTGTAGAGCATTATAACCAAATACTGACTAGCCTCTACAACATAGTCTGTGAGAAAGTGGATCAGAAATCCAAAAAGACGACACAATACTATAAAAACATTCCAAATAAATTATCAAAACACAATATTTGAAAACAATAGAAACATTTTTACAAGCCTTTTTAGAATATCTGAGAAATATAAGATTGTAAAATTATATTTTAATTCAAAAATGCTTTCCTATACCAAATGATAATATTAGTCAATGACAAAAATGGAATTGACAATTCGATTATTCAATTTCTTTTTTTTCTTCTGCCAGCATGAAAAGCTTTTAAATGTAAACTTGTCGCCACGAAAAAAGATTAGCAGATGCGGCGCTGCAATCGCCGCAGCTTCATAGTTATGGCGGTATATTTTCGTTTCGATCGTAGCCATCAAGTAGTTACTAGTATTACAAGTAGTTAGTTTGAGTTGTATTCCGCCACCAGTGGCCAGGTTCCAATTTCCCGTTCAAGGCCGACAGCACCTCTGGTATTGCTAATGCCCATAGGCGATGGTAATCACTTTACATCACTGTTGAGCCATCAGCCTGCCCGCTGTGCTTCAGCAATAAAAAAAAGACTTGAGCTAATCGGATTTCGTACTATGAGTGAGAAGGAATGAATGATAGGCCAGAACGCTTTGGCAATGCTGGCGTTGCCTAATAATAATTGATTATTAATTCGCAGGGGCTTTGTGGTGAAGCCTTAGGTGGTGAGACCTCGGACCTGACTTCGGGGGCCAAGGCAAGGCCGCCACTATATTTGCCTTAATCAGCCGGCACGGATTGGAGATCGCTAGAGCTAAGACTCAAGCTCAGAGGTGGAAGTGATAAATGGCATAATGTCGGAAGTAGCTTTGGTGAACCTGCAGCCCATCTCTCTACATCCCTTATCCAGTCACATCCATGTTGCTCCTGTCTTCTATGGCATTTTTTAAGTCCCATGCAGGTAATGGCGAGTCACCGTCTGCCCATTTTATCCATGTTCCCAGAACATTATGACGGGCACACGCCATAGTCCACATAGACCCGGACTCCTAGTTCCATTAGCAGTTCACCCCAATAACCTGGTACATTTTGTTCTTATTTCCCCACAATAGTCCTACACTGGCCGGAGCTTGTCCTTGGGTGCATTATTATATGGTGTAGACAGGGATAATTACAGGTCATTGTCACGCCACATTCAGATTAAATTTGTCAAGGGATCTATACGTGTTGGCCTTTCCATGGCCTCCCACGCAAGCCCTCTAAAACTCCGGGTCATTCAAAGACATACAAATAACCATAACCCGAGCTAATAATTCTTACTTAGTCATGTTTAAAGAAAAAAATCAAGCAGAGAATAAACTAGAAAAAACCAATTTACTTCGAGGTTTTATACCCGCTTCGAGGGAATGAGGTTCTAAATTATTACAAGCCAAGTAAGGCCAGGCAGTCCATCATAAGAAACTTAAGTAGTAAACTTTAAAATTCAAATGAAGTACTTTGAACTTGTTTTCATAATTTTTCTGAAGGGAACAACAAGTTATACTGTATTAGAGCACTTTGGTAGGTCTTGGAAGGCGGTAAAACGGTTGATGGTTCCGGTGGGAGGACCTTTAAGGATATTCGCGAGGACTTAGTCTTATGCCCCTACTCCATCTGGGATAATGGTAGTGTTAATGATATTTTATTATTAGATTAGCCACATTCTTGGACTATCAATGTCGCGTTAAAAATAATCCATTAAACGTATTGTTACATATGCGTGAAACGGCCACTAGCACTAGCATTATCCCAGATGTAACAGAAAGAAAGAAAAAATAAAAACTTTATTCGAAGAAATAGCGACGTAATTACATTCGTTATACATTATTATGAATTTGTACGCCGCATTTTCAACGAACAAGGTTTGCACTCAGCATATTGCTGTGCCGGAATTATGTCCGACACAACGCTGATTTTCAGTGCAAACTTTCCTTTTGGCTTAAAACCAAAACGACCCAATTTTGTATATTAAATAATAATAATAATTATTGTTAATAATAAATCATTAAATAATAATAATAATTAACCGACACATTACTTTTATTTACAACAATAACACGTGACGCTAATTACATAGAATACGAAGTAAAATTAAATTTTAACTTATATCTATGACCTTGAAAAGTGTTCTTCAGTTGAACTTATTTTGAATAAAATTTATATGAAAAAAATAGTTTTTTTTTATTACACGAGTTCAGCAGACAGGCAGACGGCCCACCTGATAGAAAGCAGTTACCATCGCCTATGGACATTATGGAGACTGAAACACAACAACTCAATGTTGTTCTGGCGACAACACTCTCGACCAGGGGTGGTAGCGATCCAGATTGGCAAATACCCTACCACCTAGCTGTGGTTTGTTTTGTCGCCTCTTACGACAGGCCGCCTGGCCGCAGGTAAAAGTATTCTTTCTCCATTCCAGCATGGATAAAAATAGCTTTGGTCGTTATTACGTTTATGACGGATTTAGACAATTTATACATTTGGCACGCTTAATCAAACAAAGAAATATCTCAAAAATCATAGCTTTGGAGATTATATTGTTACGAGCTACAGGACTCGAATTAAAAATGCCGTTGGAACTACTAGTTTATTGGAACTGTACAAATACAAATAAAACTGGATGCAACCAGTTCACACTGCACGATTCAATGCAATTCGACACGCGCAAAGTACGTCGTCTATATCACTATCGAGAATACTACAAAACGTCTTACTCGTTTCGTAGTCGTCGCTTGACTGCCCACATCTTCATTCGGGCATTGTCTTGTACTCACTACACAGTACAAAAAATTGTCTGTGCGCACTGAGTTTCCGAGAAATAGTAATTTGCACACCTGCGAATGGCCACAAAGTTGAAAACAATAACAATAAGGATTAGTTCGACGCTAATGATGGTTATAAAACAAGTAGAAAAACAATAGCATGTTTTTCTTAATTACAATTCAAAACACAAAAGAATTCCTAAATCCCGGAAGACAATAAACTGCGCTAACGACAGACAGCTGTGCGTTTATCTTTGACGGCATGTAGCAATATTATAAAAGTATAAAAACTTATCATAAAGAATGAGTACGCTCCAACTGTCACGCGGTTTAGCCGTTGGTTGGGGAAATATTGTTTCTCTTTCTTCTACTAACTCGTGCAACTAAGGCAACGTTCCATTAGAGACTCACAACGACCACGTTAACGACCGCGATTTTTCCCGTACCACTTGCTTGCCGGCGTTATAATCGTAAACCCAAATGGAACGGTTATTCGACCCACCTCTTGGCATGGGTCGTTGTCAGCGTTGTGTGATCGAAAATGATGACGTCATTAGTGACGTTTTCGCCACGACCACAACGACCGCGGTCGCCTTGTGGAACGGCTAACTGAGCATTTTGGGCGTTGTGAAATACTAATGGAACGCGCTGTAGGTTGGTACAAACAAAACTATATTGATATTCACAGTTGTCCCAAAAATGAAGCAAACATATTCTTTTAAAGAGAGAAGTAAACGACAATAAATCATTTTAAAAATCACATGTCAGGTTTATTTTTCATATTGTTTTATTCGTTAAGGTATTTTATTCGAACTTATTTTTTGACGAAAAAGAATTCTTGGGTCGCTGGTGTATTTCAACTTTAGTTTCAATTGTCTTAATTAATTAATTTTACCAGGTGGTACAGTATTTGCCCGACTGGATGGCTACCACCCCTGGTCTAGAGTATGCTGCCATAACAACCTTGAGTTGTGTTCCAGCATTAGTGACCAGGTTCCAGTGGGCCTTGAGAGCAGCAGCGCATTTGTAGCACCTTGGGTGTTGCCAATGTCCATAGGTGATGGTAACCGCTTTCCATGAAGTGGGCCGTCTGTCTGTCTGCTGAACTCCTGCAACAAAAAAAACTGACTAGTAGAGTTGGTGCCTGTAGACCGAGACGTACTCACCATGATCAAATTGAAGATATTTTGAAGAAAGGTCAGATAAAAAAGCAATTTAAATAAGCGCGTATGTATGAAAAGATTTATGAAAGGCAATAAAGGATATAAAAGTGTTTGTCAGAATCGTAGCACATGGAGATACATCGTCTCTACCTACCCCAGTGGGAAACAGGCATAACAATATTTATGAATGTAATTATCTTCAGAATTCTGCTTTAAATCGAAATAATAATCCGAAGACAAACACACACATTGTATATCTCCATACAAGTTGCGACTGTGTTATGGGTATAAAATAGATAAAATAATGGGGCCCGCCCCTCATACATCTATACCAGATTAAATTATCGAAAGTTCGTTTATAATTATTATGAAATCACAAGTCAAAAGCTTAATACACAAACTGTGCGAAACCATGTTTAAATACCTACCAAGAATAAAAAGGTAAGTGTCATGCTATACTTCGACTTTGAGAGTTACGTCAAACTTAATTTAAAATTCAAAGTTTATTTTTCACATTCGCTATAAAGAGGATTCAAGGTAATCCGTGTGCGAAGTTTGGTGGTATTTTAAAATGAAATATAAAAAATAGTAGGTGGCACGACATTGGGAGATATCAGCTTCTCCCATTTAAAATGGTCGTCGTAAACTGAAGACTGCGAAATTGTTTTGACACCGCTCCTAATATTATATTAGGTCGCATCCAAATTGACATATAGTCTTATTTTTATGTAACTTACAATGTTCGTTACTTATAGTTCGGCCGTTCTGTAAAGCCACATTTGGCATCTATCAAACTGATTTTAGTAGTTAGGTGAACTATCGATGATGATTCGATTAAAAATTGGGATCGTCATAGGATATCAAACATTACTGAATCAATTAAAATAAAACAAATTAAATTTGGAAAATACTGAAATTTAGAAAAATTTAATTACGTTTTCAATTATTCGATTGTAAATCAATCTCCAGGTCACGTCACTAATATTTAAGAAAAAAAAAGAGTTGACGACATAACGTTGTCATGTGTTACGTTTATACAGGAGTAAGCCAATTATTGTGCGATATATTATTTGAAATATAACTACTTTGATACTGTCAGTATCATTATATTAATACGTGAAGCAAAAACTTTGTACCTTTTTCTACGTAAATTGCACGAACGGAGGAGTATGAAATTTTGCACACTTATAGTTTATACAGAGAAGGAGTGCAGAATGCTAATATTTTGTTTAAAATTATGCATATAAAATGTATTATGCCAATAAAAAAAACATTACACACACTACCATGTATTTGACACACACACGCATATATACTCTTTTGTTTACTGTTAAAGTCAAATTAACAGTGTAGCCTTGGCGAAATCTGTGATTATAGAAATATAGTCTTTGACAACAGAACCTCCATAATGTTCAAACTTATAATTTAAATTAATTATGGTCGAATTTTGACCACTAGGCGACCACTAGTTTATATAAAACTTCAAATGGGGCTTCTTAGAACGTCTCAACTATACTTGTTTAGGTCAAATCTTGTACGCTGAATTGGAACGAAACACATTTTAAAATTATTATTTTAAATTGTGCCTGACTATAATAGAACCACCTAAAAATATTCAACATATTTACAAATAGAAATTTTAAGTTACTGTCAGTGAAGAGCGTTGACAAATTTCTACGCTGTATGGCAACGCTAATGTGTTCCCAAAATAGGTAAGTCACATAATAGTATAGTAGTGGTATCGTGTTTAGTGTAAAAGTAAAAGTCAGCCTTTATAGTCTGTAATTACTTAACCTTATCTAATTACTGTGTTTATTTTGTTATTTTAAACGTGTTTGTCTTTGCAATTCATATGTGTTCTAATTATCTGGATTCATTTGCGATATAATATGTTATAATAATTGACTACTATATGTCGTGGTATACTATATGTGTGTTATAACAATTGACTGTGGCGAAATGCGTCTATTTTATAACGTTGATAATTATGCGGTTCGAAAATTGCTACATTGGTGTATATGCATATGTTATCTGTGAATATCGTTAACGATTAATAATGATATCGCATTACAAATAACGCATCAACATTATAACTATAACATTATCCCAGATGAAGCAGTAAGTTAAAAATAAATGTATTTTCTTACTTACTATATATTTATGTGGGACAGAAAAAACGCCTAGTTTATAAACAGCCTTACCTCCCTTTAGGTCGCTCATTTTACTCGTCTTTTTTACGAGCCATACCCGAAACGTCAAGTTAATCAAGCGCGCTGCCCGACAGTTACGGCACGAAACGCTTTTAATTAAACACGGTTATGCGTTTCTTTTCGTCTCCCTAAACAGTTTTATTGTAACTCAAGTACTGAGCAGTGGAAACGTTCCGTTTATAAAGATCCTTATTTTATTGCTGGAATTGTGTATTACTGCCCTAATCCTATCCGTGCAGGAACGGAGAAAAAATACAATTTCCTGCGGCAAGGTGGCCTGTCGTAAGACGCGACAAAATAATCCACAGCCAGGTGGTAGGGTATTTGCCCGTCTGGATGGCTACCAACTCTGATTGAGAGTATGCCGCCATAACAATCTTGAGTTGTGTTCCGGCATTAGTGGTCAGGTTCCAGTCTCCCTTTAGAGAACGGCAGTCCATAGGCGACGGTAACCGCTTTCCATCAGGTGGGCCGTCTGACTGTGTGCTGAACTTATGCAATAAAAAAAACTCACCAGTATGAGTTGAATCCAGCAGATTTTCTATAGACATCCTATAGGATTCAACTTACAGTGGTGAGTTGTTGATTCACCTCACACAAATCACCTATGAATCAAGAAAGGTCTATCGCAGTTGTCATTTTAGTCCAGGTAATTAAAAACCGGAGTATAAAGAAAGGAAAGGGTAAAGGTGCTTGAGAACGCGTAATAAGCATTTCTGCTTAATCTCCCATTGAGTCAACGTTGAAGAACTTTCAATAACTTCTTGATATTTTTTCATACAAAAAACCACTTTAATTTGTAAAAAGAACAATTCAACAAGTAAAATAATTTTAACAATACAAAACTTTTTATTTCTGCTTACTTCTTATTAATCGTGTAAATATAACGCAAACATTTATTTTCTAAGAAGTCAACTTTGTTCTTTTTTAACTTTTGGAAAGTTCCAAAATATGTGTACACGAAAAACAACCTATATACTAACTAAAAAGTTCCTACATTAAGAAATATTTTTGTAGTTCAGATGAAAGGCGAATTACAGTTATATTGATGTATTTTCTTTTTTCAAGCTTATCGGCAAATAGGTATGCAAATTCTGATCAGGAGCATAATGAATCCTCGTGAATACGTAGGCGTAGGTTAGTCGGGCGAGGAGAAGAAAAGCAAGGTATCCACACAATCTCTAATATTTAACCAAATGACGAAATATAATTACAAGTGCAATAGTGATTTAATTATCCAATGTCTCCTTAAAAACTAATAGTAATACAATCTATTCTCTATTGGCCGGTTCATATGTCTTACCGACCGTTCATTTGCGTTACCATCGATTAAAATTTGGCATAAGCTCTATTTATTATTTAATGCTGAACAATGGTTTTGAGTCATGGTAACCCTATCTATTGTTCATACTTCAGTACATATTCTTGATGCATGCATATTTCTTTCTCGTTTGTATACTGGTATGTATGTATATCTATCTCTGTCCCCCTCAATTATGACACTTCACGAGGATGCCGCTATTGTGTCGTCGGATTCCGCTTGCGGTGTTAAATGAACAGACATGTAAAAAATAATGGATTTCGGCAAGTGCAGGGAGTTAGTGAACTTATTTTAAATGGCGGCCGCCCTAAAAAATACTGAATTTGGTGAAAGTGATTGCTTAAGCTGGTTTCAAGATATGTGCAAGATATACTTCAAAATCCAAAGGCGGGCTAGTGTTTAGACATAAGTTTGGGTAAGCCTATGTAATTTGTATTTATTCATTGTTATGTGACAAACATTTACAACTGAAGGCAACAAAATTATACTATTAGTGTTAGCGGTTAGGTGTGTATGGAATATCCGCGCACAAGCTCCATACAAGTAATATCAAAATTCAACCGATGGGCAAGGCAAGGGAATGAATAATAAGATATAGGAATCAGCCATTTGACATTATTATAATAAAATGAACACTGGAAGCGTTTCACTTGTCGCACACGACGCTCAAAATACTCCCTTCAGCTGTTCCAATTAGCGACCACGATGTTATGGTTGCCATGGTATCGTTACTACTGGCGTCTTAGTTTTCACTCACACAGCAGACGGGACTCAATTGCAAATTATAAACCGAAAGAAAATTAATGGGTTCCGCTTATTATTAAACTTATAAGCCGCGCGCAGAAGGTTAGCCGTTGACTACTTAATATTATTGTATTATATTACTTACTATTATTATATATACTGTTACAATTTGGGCCACCTGCATAACTGTAAACAAAGCACATTTATTACCTGTCGGCATTTGAACCAATTGTAATACCTTTATGATCTCGTCTTCTTTTGTTTACTTATTTATTGGCATATGGCCCATTGTCCTATTGCACTCGCTTATTAGCATCATTAGCCAGGTGTTACGAGCTAATTCTAGGAAACTGTGGTAGCGTTGCTGGGCGAACTTACATTTGCATTTACATTTGTGGAGCATAAAAGGACGGCCTGATGGATAGAGGGGGTCAGTCAAGCGATAACCAGCCGCGAGGCAAGATTTGTGTACATTCGATAATCTATTTAGTGACGGACTTTGCGCGTGTTATTGAATCGTGCATTACGTTTGGACTGATTGTGTTCAGTTATATTTGTGCCTCTGTTATACGTGTTTGTATAGTTCTAATAAATTCTATAGTAATTCTGACGGCATTTTAATATACAATATACAAAAAAAAAACAACTATTTATGTAAACTTTTTTGTCAACCCTACTGACCATCGACGCATGACATCATGAGGCTATCGGCAAATAGTCTGTTAAACCGAAGTAGAGTTTACTTTGTTTATAGTTTATTTTTATTTAGTTTTCTATTCTCAATCATGTTTCGATCTTTTTAGTACATTACTTTTAAATTGTCTTTTCTGCAGTCGGGTTTTTAATTTTGAAGTGAAACTTCTTTACAATCGTTGTGATTTGAAACTCGATGAAATGAAAAATCAACACTAAGAAGAGATAAACAAATAAAATTCTCTTTACCCGTTAGTATCCATTTTCAATTTAAATCAAACATAAAAGATTTCAAATGAATTTTATTCTATCTGTATATAGATTAAGGCAGATATTCTTTTATACGCAGATCAAAGGGAATTGTGCGTAACAGTGCATTGAATTATGAAACATTTTGCTTGTGATTTAAAGTGTAATTTAGATTGAATTATCACGAATAAGGGTCAAAATACCTAAGAATAAAGACTTTTATTTTAATTACATATATGTTTATTATTTATTTGTCTTTTTTATTCTTTTAATAATTTTAGCAAAAGGTCCTTAGACACTAATACATTTTCCAAAAAAGAAAAAACCATGCCAAAGTCAAAGTCATATTGACTGTTTTCTTTGACTATCGCGATGTTGTGCACTCGGAATTCTTACCGGAAGGTCGAATGGTAAATAAAGTATATTATTTGAGCGTTATGCGCCGTTTAAGAGAGCAAATTTGACGAGAAAGGGCAGATTTGTGGAAAGAAAATTCTTGGATTTTGCACCACAATAATACGCCTTCGCTCATGGCCATCGTTGTGAACGAATTTTTGACCAAAAACTCAACAAATACCATCAAGCACCCTTATTTACCAGATATGGCTTTTCATTCAGTAAAAGACATAAAGGAGAATTCACGACTAGAACTAAACTCAATTCCAGAAAAAGCGTTTATAAAATATTTTGATAATTGGATTATTCGTTGGCGTAAGTGTGTCGTTTCTAAAGGAGCATACTTTGAAGTTGATAAAATAAATTTGAATGAATAACTGACTTTTTATGTATTATTGACCTTTTCTCGGTCCTTTTTTTGATAAATTTGCATAAACGCGGAACCTGAAGCATTTTTTTGTATTCAAAGACTTTACATATGGTTTGCTATGGTATAATAACGGCACTAAAATCATCGGTAATCCAGCCATAATTTAGACAAAAAATTAATAAACATTAAAATTAAATATGAATTACGTGCATTATATCGATAGAAATAATTTTCAATTTTAGCGTGACGACTTACCTACTAACTATAATAAAAACACAATTACTTTAATTTTGGGATTAGTCTGCAAATGTAACATATATAACATGATCAAAATAATTAATGATTATAAAATCAAATATTACGACATTGCTAAAAAAACCTCGACATTTTGTAATTTATAAGTAAAACCTCAGATTAATAAAATTCAGAGACAAAGTTTTTACCTCAATTTGTTAAATGTCGGGCAAAGGAACTAGACCCATACAGCATGAATATCAATATTATTCAATCAATCTGAAGATCATTGAATGACATGAAAGTATCAAATTTTAGATTTTTCAGATTATTGTAACTAAGATAATTAATATATTTTTGTAGTTTATATATATAATTACCAACTACATGCAAAACCAATGTTAGCAGAACAAAGTATAGATGTGTGGGGTGGTCGAAGGTGTAACCAGTGACAAGGACAGTGGGTTAGGTTAGGTTATTTTTAGACCAAAGCCCACGAGCCGAACGAGCGAAACGAGCGTGCCGCAGCAGCGGCCTGCGAGTGGTAGAATTGGCTGGTTTCCATTTATTCGTTGATAATTTAAACAAAAGTTGAAGTCGGTTCTGCCACTGGTTTTCTGGCTTTGGTCTAAAGATAACCTAACTTAACCCACTGTCCTTGTTACCTTCGCACAACCCTCACAGATATATATTGTTTGTCTAACATTGTTATTGAGTGTTGTCGGTAATTATAGATACAAACTATAAAAATATAATAATTACCTTAATCACAATAATGTGAAAAATCTAAAATTCCGTATTTTCATGTTATCCAAAGATGTTCAGTTTGATTGAATAATATTGATATTTTGCTGAATGGATCTAGTTCCTTTGCCTGACATTTAGCAAAGTGAGGTAAAAACTTTGTCTCTGAATATTATTAATCTGAGGTTTTACTTACAAATTGTCGAGGTTTTTTAGCAATGTCGTAATAGTTGATTTTATAATGATTAATTATTTTGGTCATGTCATATATGTTACATTCGCAGACTAATCCCGAAATTAAATAAGTGAGTGTGTTTTTATCACAACTAGGTGAGTCGTGACGCTAAATTTGAACTTTGTTTTTATTTATATGATGCAGGTTTTTAACGTAATTAATTGTATTGTTTATTAATTTTTTACCTAAATGACGAGTTTCCGATAATTTTAGTGTCCTTATTATACCATAGCAAACCATATTTATAGTCTTTCAATACAAAAAACGCATAACTTTCAGGTTCCGTGTTTATGCAAATTTACCCTTTTCTTGACAGAGTAGTATATATATAAATTGTACAGTTCTATATTTTTTTTGCTCCAACTACATCGCTAAATTGTTTAAGAATTTCTTTTAAACTAGGTTGCCTGGAAGAGATCGATTTTAGCGATAAGGCCGCCTGTTGTTTTGCCAAGAAGTATTGTAATTATGCATTTTATTTCTGTATTTGTTTATTTTGATGAGCAATAAAGTGTCATCTATCTATATATATTACATTTTCTACTACTATTAAACTGAATGTTCGAAGGTAAAAGGCCGTACCTATTCTTTAAAGTCACCAAGCACTTGAATGATACGCCAATACTAGTACATAAATAATAGAGGACTTGTTGAATATTTCTTTTTTAGAGGCGTCAGTGTGATGGAATTGAGGCGGATGTTACGCGAAAGGTCGTCGGATAGGCCCATGGAGTGACTGACACTGCTTATTTATTCATCCTCATGTTGCATGGAAGGGTTGGTTCACTCACGGTATTACTATTTGTTCTCGAATGGAAAAATGGATAAAGAACTATATTTTAAGATTTTCACCGAAAGAGCAAGTCGAAATCTAGGACTTAATTATGGATTATTTAGTATTTATTATTCAGTAATGCCTATAAAGATTTACTGAGTAGCAGATAACAATTCTGCCATCATTATGTACGGCGATAGCAGCAGAGCGCTGTGTTGCTGAACCTTTTTTGTAGCGTAACCATATCAGAGATTTCTTGTAAATTGAGAAGAGACCTCCGAAATATTATTCCGCAACTCCTATATTATTTCTATTTTTTGCTATTCCCGTGTTTCACGGACGAGTTGTTGTCAAATAAATCACGATGTATACACAAAAGCTTTAGCTGAATGCTCATTTGCTTCAAGTTTATAAGTTTACTCCATTACACATAAATCGTGTAGAGCTATTTATAAGAAAAAGAATTATAACTTATTATGTAATGTTTTTTGGTGAATTACGATGACAGAGCAAAAACATACCCCAAAATTCCATTTACATTTTTTACAATAAAGTCGTATTGTAATAAGTAATTTAGTTTAATTGTAAATACCTAACTTTTATATCTGTTTTTATTATATAGAATAGAATATTCATTATTGCAAACAAGAAAATAATACACATGAGTTTACAATAATATAACTAGTGCAATCGACGGTCTTATCGCTAACAGCGATTTCTTCCAGACGACCTTCTGGAGATAATTTCATTGTTCTAATAATGAATCGGTATTCAGTGCGCATAGTTTAAAATATATACAATCATATGTACATATATTAATAGTAAATAAAAATACACATACATATTTATATACAAATATATGTAGATAGAGTTACATACAGACACATACATGAATCACTGTTTACAAATTAGATCTTTGAGGATAGATAGAGATCTTTGAGGAGTTTCATAAAGGATGTAAGTGACTTTGTACTTTTGATGCTGATTGGTTGCATTACCACAACCTTACAGCCTGTATAGTAAAAGATTTCTGACAAAAATGCGTAGAATGTATTGGCGTCATTAGTACCAGATTTGCTGATGACCTCAAGAGCCTTGTACTACTTTCTTGAAAGAACTCAAAGCGTTCCTTCAAATAGGAGGGCGTTTTTTGGCTAAAAAGTACATTATACAAAGGGATAAGATATGAGCATTCCGGCGAAGATGGATAGGAAGCCATTCGAGCTTACTACGAAATTTAGAAATGTGATCATATTTGCGCAAACCAAATATGAAACGAATGCAGAAGTTTTGGAGTCTTACTTCTTGTATTTGGGGGCCTCAAGATAAAGATTGGTCAAAACATATACCTAGATTCTTGACCTTCTTACTAAGATTTATAATAACACCGTCAAATATAATTCGTGAACCGAGATAGGTCAATCTTAGTAATCATCCGTGAACTCCCGGATTAACAGTTTAAGTCCAAACTCCTTACTCCAACTAGCAATGTGTAACAGGTCTCTATTAATTTTAATTAGAGCATCATGAAAATTACTAATTGGAGCACACTGGTGTAAATTTTCAAATCATCTGCACACAGATGGTAGGGACAAAGAAGATGATTTGAAATAGTATTAATAAATATGGCGAAAAGCAATGGGGACAGTACGCCACCCTGTGGTACACCGGCTAACGTGTTGCATCAAGAGGAGAATTCATCCTCAACTCTAACACGCTGTCGGCGTCCAAACAGGTAACTACTAAACCATTCATTTACCGTTGGAGATATGTTTATAGAGCAGAGTATAGCAATCAAGATGTCAAAGTTCAAAGTGTTAAAAGCGTTGCTAAAATCTAGCAACGTGAGGAGGGTAACCTCGCCTTTCATATATACACATATGAATATTTAACGTAGCACTATATTTTTGTTTTAATTTTTTAAATTTTTACTGAATTCTATTAAACTGTTTCGGAGTATATTCGATAAAAATATTTAGACAAAGCCACAGATAAAAATTCTAAAAACTGTAATTTAATATTCGGGTGGCGAACAACGCTTGGATAAAAATTAATAGAATGTAGTGGTTAAGCTATGCACTAATTTAAACACTGTATGTTAAAATTATGTAAAAAAATATACATTTAATTTCGCAGACCAAATTAAATTATAATAAAAGATAGAAATCTCACCCGACCTGGCCAGTTGGTCTGTATCTTGAGTAACACATAGGCGTTGCCATCTAAAGTGGTAACGTGACCAGCATTTTGGGAAAGTTACCAACTAGTGATTTGGGGCCTATTTATTACTTGTAATTTTTTTTAAGTTAATTAAAAATAGAACAATAAAAAAACAACTACGTAATTTAAAGTAATCATAATTGCTTTAAGGTCAGTTCTGTACGATTTTCAATGATGATTTCAATAGTAGGGGTATATCTTGTTTGTGGGTCCTCGGGACCCTTTATTACAAATAGTGTTGCCATCGGGGAGCAATGCTTATTAGTGTTTCATTGAACGAGAGGCTGAAATGTAGAATACGTGAATGGCACCTAACAATAAATTATTACGCGTGTCTTTTTTATTGCATAAGATGCAAAATAGACAGACGGCCCAGCTCATAGAAAGCAGTTACCGTCGCCTATAGACGTTTGCAACACCAATAGCGAAGCCAACGTGTTGTCAGCCTTTAGGATGGGGTAAGGGAATGAGATAGAGTGATCAGATAGGAGGGATGGGATAGGGAAGATTGAATCTTGGGAAGCGGTCCATCCTTGGAAGGCAGTCCAAACTTTCTGTGACGTGGTGATTTCGCAGAAGGAGGCGGCGGAAAGGGAACAGGAGGATGCAGCCTCTTCAGCCCCGATCTGCCGCCGTAAACCAGAGAGTCGAATCACCAATCCCTCCCACCCTGACAATGGCCATGAACGATAAGGTGGGGATATTTATCGTTCAGATACTGGTCTAGAGATGGCGTTACGCTGAGTTCGCACGCACAACTTATAGATAATTGTGGTGGATCAACATTCCACTCTATGTTTTTATTTTATGTTTGCTTGTAGGCAAAGTGGCACACGGACCACCTGGTGGTACCTGGCTACCATCGCCCATGGACAACTGTAACACTAAGGGAGCCGATGCGTTGCCTACGTCGTTGAGGCTTTAAGTATCTGTTCACGCCCTTTTTGAAGAGCCCCATATTGTAGCGCTCTGAGAAAAACCGCGGAAGGGACACATATAGTATGAAGAAGCGTCCGCTAGGTACCGTGGAGGACTTCCAAGTGTCTAGGAAGTGTAGATGAACTCCCGATCAAACTCAATCACTCAAGCTCATCAGAGCACTCCCCGTTGTACAGACGGTAGAACACGCTTAGAGTGCCAACGTCTTATCTATAGCTGAGAAACTCTAAACCTACTATAATTTCGGGATTGTCGACAATCCGGACCACTCGGCGCTGCAAGGAGTTAAGTGGTAGCAGCTGATACTGAGGTACCAATCTAAAGATGGGAGCAGTACTCCACATAGGGACGGAGGAGAGGCTCTATGAGCCGTCACCGTCAGGACCATCGGATGTGTCTTTGGTTCCTGAGGTCCTGACATATGGCTTCCAGGTGGAATAAAGAGGTGGTTTAGTTGGTTGGTCCGAGCATTCCATCAGGTGGCCAACACTACTCAACTATTTTCCTCGAGCGGTAGGGTGTTGATGATGGATTATACCTCGTAAAAAAAAGAGAAGACTCGATAGGGGAGGACTCATCGTACAAAATACGACTGCTTCAAGACTAAACGCTTCACACCGATATCCTGTGAGAGCGTGGTATCACACCAATCAAGACGGCCCTGAGAGCTTTAATCAAGTGGATTCATGGCTCTATCACGTCAAAACTTTTACCCTATGCACCCTTAAAACCTTCGGTATTCAACGTCCTGAAGTGCGTACCCCATATAGGGTAGAGGAGCGAGATAGAATGCTTCTTCGTCTCAAAGGAAGATCTCCCAGGGACGCTATTGTTGTTCCTCGCAGGCCTAGGCCCGTCTATTACTGTTTGAAATTTTGTATGTTTCGGGAATCGTTTTTGCGACCTCAATTATTGTACAACTCTATCTATTGGCTTGTAAGTGTTCCACTACGGTACATTTGTATATATGCCCTGGAGCTCGCGCCGAAGGATCCTGTAAACTGTTCCCCACACCATGTCGGTCAGTGTCGGACGAACCCCTGAATCAGCGTTGTCGTTGGCTATTGGTTCATTGCTAAGTGAGTGCAGGTTCTAATTGGGTAAAAAGGGAAGGTAAGATAAGTTAACTTTTTATTGTACACCAAAACATAGATAAACAGAATTAGAAAATACAAGAGACAGTACAACAGATGGCCTTATCGCTAAGAAGCGATTTCTGCCAGGAAACCCTTGGCAGATGTTGATAGATTTTTAATACTGACAATGGTGCAGCTTAATGAATGAAATTAAATAATGATTAATTAAGTATACACAATACATGTTATTCCAAAAATTATATAAATATACTGTTACGGGTTACAGGACTCGAATTAAAAATGCCGTTGGAACTACTGTAGAATTTATTAGAACTGTACAAACACGTATAAAATAAATACAAATAAAACTGGATGCAACCAGTTCACACTGCACGATTCAATGCAATCCGACACGCGTAAAGTCCGTCGTCTATATCGCTAATCGAGAGTACTCGAAAACGTCCTACTCGTTTCATAGTTGCCGCTTGACTGCCCGCCCCTCCATTCGGGCATTGTCTTAAACTCACTATACAGTACAAAAAAAAATTGATCGCGCGCACTGAGTTTCCGAGAAATAGTAATTTGCACACCTGTGAACGAAAACATTAACAATAAGAATTAGTTCGACGCTAATGATGGTTATAACACAAGTAGAAGAACAATAGCATGTTTTTCTTAATTACAATTCAAAACACAAAAGAATTCCTCAGACGCAGGGAGACAATAAGCTGCGTTTATCTTTGACGGCATGTAACAATATAAACATATGTATATTAGAGAGTGCCAAAAAATGACGATTTTTTTTTTGCTCTCACCCCAATATATCTGAAAAAATGCTCAAACAACGCTCCTGTTAAAAGTGGAGCTCAAAATTCCAATTTGCAAAATATCGACCTTTTTAGCACACCCTAATGTATATACACACACGTATATATACCTATGACAATAAGAACATACACGTATGTATAAGAGTATTAAGAATTATTCTACAAGGAAGGTAATGAGCACATAACCTCCAAAACGCGGAAGTTGCATAATCGTCGTCTCCACATACGTCCTTGTCTACCTCGAAGTACAGGGTCCGCTTTCCTATTATTTCTTTTCCACTTCGTTTCGTCTTCGACATCCATACTTATGACACCAATTGTACTCATGTCATCCCTAACGAGGTCAAGCCAGCACGGCCCTATACCTTCAATCGGGACCAGGCAGAAGCGGCATGGTTAGACATTTGTTCCCCACGTAACTTGTAGATGAAATTTTTACGGGTATGAAGACTGCCGTGTATGCAAAAATTCATAACACAGTCCTTACGCATGACTCCATACATCTACCGTAGTACATTATTCTCCATGATACGCAGCTACTGCTTGTGTTTGGCCAAATACAGGCCACGCTTCACTGCCATACAAAATGATAGATACCAGTCCTTTTAGCTTAATTGAGATTTTGGAGTCATAAATGACACCACTTACCGCACACCACTTGTTCGAAGCTGTTAAGTTAATTGACGTCATAGTTGGTGTCCCTGACGCGTGAAGTAGTTTCCACAGACAGTACACTTACAAATCACTTATAAAATCACACTAACATACCCAAAAAATGCAAATTCATACAAAAATAGTCAAGAGCAACGGCCGGTTATCGGCGACCTTTTTTTGTCCGATATAATCCACGGCACGGTTTCATTACTTTTGCACTTACGTCACTAAATAATTGAAATCTTTTTCTGAATGATTCTTGCGTCGAATATAAACTGGAGAAATGAGAATAATTTGGAGATCTTAAAATTCTTATTCTGCAGTTCTGTTGAGACATAAACATCTCATTGCTGGGCTCGATACCATTTTAAATGGAACGGACAATATCTTATATCTTATACAAGTCAGTTATGTCAAGTTGGGTCCTTGGGGGCTAAGTGCTCACAGACTTTTGAAAAACATTTAAAAGAACGGCTGGTCGCGGCGACAGGCGACCGGACGGCAGAAGCTTACCTTACTCAAGATAATAATATTGATAATAATTGATAAGATAAATAGTTATCAGTCGAATAAATTATAACCTGAGCGAATTCAAAGGTGGTATTCATTCAACTGTTTAATTCGTGCAACTGATATTTTTAGTTTTTCTTCTTATCTTATAATTTATTCTATGAATAACTTAGTAAAGTTTTTGACACTATCGCAATGGAATAGTACTTTGAATATTTTCGCAACACCAAGATGGTGAAATAGTAGAATTCGGCCCCAGGTTCCAGATTCCCCTCCGACGCCAGTAGCACTTAGAAGCACTTTAGTGTTGAGTGTGCATAAGCGACGGTAACCGCTTTCCATCAGCTGGGCTGTCAGCCTGTCTGTATATTTCAACAATAAAAAAATTTAAATAAGAAGAAGTGTTGCCCGAAGATCTCGTCATGCCAGCCTCAATGACATCACGATGGCAAGAGGCCAGATGGAATGTCACTTATTCCCTGGAGGATGGGAAGGCCGCTTGTGTGGGACGTGACATGCGTTGACACTCTGGCGGCATCACATCTTCCAGTGACTAAGTCATTGGCTGGCAACGCTGCTTCAACAGCTGAAGATCTCAAACGGCGCAAATATGGAACCCTAGGAAGGGGTTACATATTTGGAGTTGAAACTTTAGGTCCATGGGGTCCATCGGCAAAGTTTATACCATATATAAGGATACCACCCGTGATCCGAGGCTGGTTCGTATTTTGCGCAACGAATCAGCATTGTCATACAGCGAGGCAATGCAACCAGCCTTCCGGGCACGCATCCCTCTGGCAGCGATTTGTTATATACTTTATTTATAATTTACTTTATTTTTAAGTATTTACTTAGGTTTTTCTTCGTATTATCTATACAGATAAATAAAAAAGAAGAAGTTGTAGTAGCATAATGGCTAGGGCACGCGTCCCAAACTCAAAAGGCGTGTGTTCAATCCTGACCGTAACGCATGCACCATTTAGGCAGTTTTGTGGCCTAATGTACATATTGTCAATTACCACGTGCTAACAACGGTGAAGGAAAACATCGTGATAAAACCTGCACATCGAGATAACCGATGTGTCAAACCCGCTAGCCGCTATAGTGGGAGGCCCGAGATCAGCAGTCTAACATTTATGGCCTGTTATTATTATAAAAGTTTTATTATACATAAGAAAGTTAGGTTTTGAAATATGCATCAACCCATCGACCGTTAAAATATATTGCTATAAGCCCCGACCGTTTTTCATTATCTATGAAATGAGATTATTTTAAAGGACGCGTCGCTTACAGCTGGGTTGACCGATAACAGTGTCTGAAAATAATAAACAGATATCAATTTCATGAAACACTCGAAAAGGTTTGGATGATTTAACAATAGACTATTTTGCTATTTATTAAGAATAGTAACTATTTTAGCAAAACCCCCATGAAATTTAGAGGTGCAATTCCAACTCTTATGCTGCAAATTTTCTGTTTTGCAAACTATACTTATGTTGCCAAACCAAAATTGCCGCACTGTGAAATATTTGTCTATGTATATTACACAAAAATTGCGATTATTCAAAAACTACCAAACAGATTTACTTGATTTAAAATTTAATGGATTTTGTTATAATTTATAATTAATTACCTATAATGCAGACAAATCCAACAAGACTATATGTATCTATATTTCAAATTATTTCAAGAAATACACATAAGGAAAAAACTCATGGGCGTCCACTTAAAGCGACAATTTTTTTTTTCAAAGGTCCATTTTTTTTTAATGGAAGTATAGGTATGCGTTTGACCACTGTCTCACCTGATGTTGAGTGATGACGCAGTCTAGGATGGAGCACGCTTACCTAGAAGATACCTATTCACTCGTGACTTGAAGACTTCAAAATTGTATTTGTCAGGAAAAACAGCCTGCGGCAAACGCTTGGTTCTGACTGGTGGTGTTTCCACCATGTAACGGTGGCGCGAAGGGCATAAGGTATTTGAAATAATATCTTATGCCCTTTATGGTGTATATCAAAAGTAGCTAACAATCTGTATATTTATACAGACAAATAAAATTAAAGTGTCTGTTTGTAATGTCAAAATAAAAATGTGAAAAAAATCAGGGGGATAATTCGGACCACGAGAATTCGAAAACGCAATTTTTAGAATTATTGTCTGTCGGTCTAGATCAGTGGTTCCCAAACTTATTTTGTATACTGCCCACTTTGAGAATGAATTATTTTTTAGCGCCCCCATTTTTCACCTACTTAAAAATCACTATAACGTCAAATTTAATTAATTGATTATTGCGAGCTATATTAGCGGAGATTAAACATTCATTCTAAACGAGACTAACTATAGCCCGCAAGAGTTAACTTGAGACCTAAGCGCCGTAGGTAGTACACAACGGCGCTGAGGTCTCAAGTTAACTCTTACGGGCTACACCTGCCAATGATAATGATTATTGAAACGGGTTTCTGGGTCTCTTACCGCCCCCCTGTAGGCCTGCAGCGCCTACAAGGGGGCGTTATCGCCCACTTTGGGGAAGGATGGTCTAGATGTTCCGGCTGATCTCCGAAATGGTTGGACCGATTTTGACGGGACTTTCACTGGCAGATAGCTGTTGTTATAAGGAGTAACTAAGGCTATATTTTTTAAGGTACCTCGAATAAAAATTAAAATCATTTGTTCCAGCTAATCTCTGAAACGGCTGAATTGATTATGACGGAACTTTCATTAACATATAGCTGATGTTATAAGAAGTAACTTGGACTATCTTTTTAGGGTTCCGCGAAACACAATTAAAACCATTTGTTCCAGCTAACCTCTGAAACGTCTGGACCGATTTTGACAGGACCTTCACCAACAGATAGCTGATGTTACAAAAAGTAACCAAGTTACTTTTTTTAGGGTTCCGCGAAAAAAACCACGCGGATGAAGTTGCGGTTACAGCTGGTTTAATATAAAAATTATAAATAAGTTTTTACAAACCTAGTAAATCTTCTTCTTGTTCTTGACGTGGTAGAGCTATGCTGGAATCACTAACTCCATTACAGCTCTCTGAGTCGGCTCGACCTGTGTGATGTCATGCAAACACAGAATACCCTTAAGATAATCATTTCTCGTTTGGACACATTTCTCCTCCTCTATCGCATTGTTCCTATCCCATCCGCATACTCAACTCTTCTTGTCTGATGCTCTATCCCATCTTCTTTATCTCGTTCCCTTTTTGCTTTTGACGCAGAGAGTATGTCTTTTCTTGCGACACCATCCTGGGGTCTGGGGGAGGGAGGCTTTAAACTAGCTGTTGCGGACCCAAAGCACCCCCTTGACCCGCCCGCCGGAGCACACCTTCTCTCCGCACCTCGCATACCGCCAACGTCCATAGCTCGCACAGTTAGCAGCTAGGCATCGGGCGGAAAAAGCAATCTCTTCAAGGCTACGCTAGGCAGGGTTTAAAGGATTTTTAATAATGACGGTGGTGCAGATTATAAATAATGATAAATGATAAGTATGCACAATACATATAAGTACAAAAAGAATATAAATATATAACAGGTTGGGAAAAAGTCTTTTCGCATATAGTATGTATGAACTTGTAATAAGATCTCTTTGGCTATACTATTTGTATCTGGCTGGTTTTGGTATCATTAAAAAGTTTTAATTTTAAAGAAGACAATTCCAAATTCAAATTGGGAGAATGTGTGATTTTCATTTGTTTTTCTTATTGTTAAAATGAGTGAATCTAATGAAGAAATTCGATACATTTTAAAATTTTACTACAAAAAAGGTAAAAATACAAGACAATCGCGAAAAAAAATTGTGATGTTTATGGACCTAATGCAGTAACTGTGAGAGTAGCGCAAATTTGGTTTAAGCGTTTTCAATCCGGAAATTTTGATATCAAAGATGCACGTCGTTCTGGTCGCCCTGTTACGGACAAAATTGATGCCATTTTTGAAAAAGTGGAGCAAGATCGGCATATTAGTAGTTACGATGTAGCTGGAGAACTTGGAATTTACCACAAAACGGTTTTGGCGCATTTGAAAAAATCTGGGTATACAAAAAAGCTCGATATTTGGGTGCCTCATGAGCTCACTGAAAGAAACCTAATGAACCGTGTACTCATTTGTGATTCTTTATTACGATGTAAAGAAACCGAACCATTTTTGAAGAAGCTGATAACTGGTGATTAAAAGTGGTTCACGTACGACAAGAACGTGCGAAAAAGATCGTGGTCAAAGGCCGGTCAGGCTTTACAGACTGTGGCGAAAGCCGGGTTAACTCGCAACAAGGTGATGCTGTGTATATGGTGGGATTGGAAGGGCATTATTCATTATGAGCTGTTACCGCCAGGCAGGACCATCGATTCTGAACTATACTGCGAACAAATGATAAGATTAAAGCAAAAAGTTGAGAGAAAGCGGCCGGAATTTAATCAACAGAAGGGGTGTGGTTTTTCACCATGATAACGCTAGACCTTGCATCTTCAGATTTTCATCTGTTTCCGTCTCTGCAGAATTCTTTAGGCAGTGTCAGGTTAACATCACAAGAGGATGCAATAGAGAAATAATAAAAAAAAACACACAATAGCGAAGTAGTGCTTCTGAACCTGATTTTTAAAACACTGTAAGGATTTGGCTTTCCTTATAGCAATAGGTAGCTCATTTCAAAGACGCCTGGACGATAAAAGAGTTATTGTAAAAGGAAGACGTATATACAGGTGTGTTTATTCTGTATTTAGTTGAAGTGGGTATATATTTCACTAGCTTTATCCGGCAGACGTTGTATGTACAGCCGTTAAAAAATAAAAATCTAGAACCCGATTGCAGCGCCATATACCGGGTACAAATGTGATTCTAAGCCATCCCGGGACACGTTCAAACACATATAATAAATAAATCAAAATCAGTAAAGACATTCTCAAGTTATGGCGCTTACATTACATTGTTGTGTTGTGTTCCGGCATTAGTGACCAGGTTCCAGTCTCCTTTAAGAGAGCAGCAGCGCATTTGTAGCACCTTTGGTGATGCAAATGTCCATAGGCGACGTTAACGACTTTCCATCAAGTGGGCCGTCTGCCTGTCTGCTGAACTCCTGCAATAAAAAAAAAATAGATTTCTACGATTCATTTTTATTTATATTGTTACAACTTAGGTTCCGACAAAAAAACAAATTCCACCTGCATATTTATAAAAATACATTTTCTTACCTACCTGTCGACATTTGAAGTAATTGTAATTCTTTTATGATCCTCTTCTTTTGTTTACTTATTTATTGGCATACGTTTCTAGAAAACAGTTTTATTGTACTCGTTTATGGCCGCTTGCGGCTGAATAATTATCCAGTTGTTGCTGATTACGTCGACTACGATACGGGTACATTTGTATTTGTGAGGTACAAAACGACGGTCTGATGGGGAGAGGGAGCAGTCAAGCGAAAACCATGATCAAGGCGTGACGTGTTTACAGTCGGTAATCTAGTAGTGACGGACTTTGCTCGTTTTATTGAATTACGACCTTCTGCATTACGTTTTGATTTCTTGTGTTCTTTTATATTTGTACCTGTATTATACGTGTTTATATAGGTCTAATAAATTCTATAATAATTCCAACGGCATTTTAATTCAAGTCTCGCAACTCGTAACAATATATAGATTGAATATACAGAAGTCCAGACCATTCTTCTCACCCCTGGTCTTGAATGGCATACAAACTACAATAATACGTTATTTATTTTGAGGTTTGCCTGTATCCAAACTTTAGCAATAAACGTAACAAATTTCATAAAAAAACACAACACAGACTATCGAGCATTGATATGTGTTATCGGTGATACTGAGGTCATGGTGATAAGGGGTCGATGAACTCATGATTTTTTTTATCGTGTCACCTTGATTACTAGCTGTTTGTTATCTAATAGACTAATGTTTTTAAAGTCTTACGCCACTTAACCTGCCTAAAGTGGAGACAGGTTAAGTGGAATAAAATTTTAAACTTGAAGCCCCAACTTCATCTACTTAACTGTTTCACAAAGTCCAAATAAAGTTCCCAATAAACTACTTGCAACTTATTAATCGAAAAAACACAAATAGCACTATATGGCAAATAGAGTACCTTGTAAAAGTGTAAACTATGGACGCGTTCCTTTAGTAGCTCACAACACCCAAAATGCTCCGACAGCCGTTCCAGGTGGCGACCACGGTCGTTATGGTCGTGGCGAAAACGTCACTAATGACGTCATCATTTTCGATCACACAGCGCTCATAACGACCCATGTCAAGAGATGGGTCGAAGTGGGCGTTGACTACAGGGCATTAATTCTCTCTACCGATTGACATTGAAAAAGGCGCGATTTTAGAATCAACCAATGACATTTGTGTATTTCGTCGTTAATGACATCAACGCTCCATAATCCGTTCCACTGGATTTTAAGATTGTAACGTCCGCAAGCAAGTGGAAAGGGAAAAATTGCGATCGTGAATGTGGTCATTGTGAGCCTCTTGTGGAACGTAGCGTTTATGTCAGATCAAGTGGCCAATAGCAAGTCTATCTGCCACATAAATTAGTTGTCAGCCATAACATATTGTGATTCGAATCGTTTTTTTGTAAAGAAATATTTGAGAAATGGACATATTTGATACCATGAAAGACGAATTCAATGATTTTATAAATCGTTTAATTGGACGGTGAAGGAATCCTGGGTTTCGACAACGCATTAATTATATGCAAGCCTTGGATAATCGGATTTTGGAATAAGATTTTAACTTACTAAAGATGCGTTGAATCATGTATATTTAATAATTATAATTGAATATTACACGTAATGAAACATCAGCTTGGACCAAATGGCGTGAGGTGACAGGTGTCATTTGTGATCCCAAAATGCCAGTTAAATTAAAAGGAGAGGTCTATAAATCCATCATTAGACCTGTCCTTTTGTATGGCAGTGAAGCGTGGCCGGTACTTGAGTGACACAAGCAAGAACTGCGTGTCACGAAGATGAATATGCTGCGATGGATGTGTGGAGTGACGCGGAAAGACTGTGTCAGGAACTCCCGAATCCGCGGCAGTCTTCATGTCCGTGATATAGTAGACATACTGCAAGAGTGTCGCTTACGCTGGTACAGCCACGTTCTACGGAGACCGGCTTATTATGTGGGGAACAAATGTTTAACCATGCCGCCTCCACCAGGTCCCGGTCGAAGGAGAAGGCCCAAGAAATGTTGGCTTCACGTTGTGAAGGATGACATGCATGCCAATGGTCTCAAAACGGGGGATGCTGAAGACCGTAGAAAGAGTAGGAAAGCGGACCCTGGGCGTCAGAGTGAACGCTCCGAACGCAACGGGGATTTACCGCTCGGATGATGATGATGATAATACGTGAAACAGTCTGAAATAATAACACGGTACGCCGATAAAGCACACATTTGTTTGTTTCAACTTTTACGTTTGTGCATTTGATAGATTGACGTTTAGTTCACAGTGATACGAAAACTAAATTATACGCTGTTTTGATCAATTACAAATTAAGGGATGGCATATATCAAGCTGTATTTTTTAATTGAATGAGTTCAGCGGACAGGCAGACGGCCCATCTGATGGAAAGCGGTTACCATCGCCTATGAACATTTGCAAAACCAAAGGCGTTACAAATACGCTGTTTACTCTCTTAAGGAAGACTGGAACCCAACCACTAATGCCGGAATACAACTCAAGGTTACTCTATACCAGGGGTGGTAGCCATCCAGACGGGCAAATGCCCTACCACCTGGCTGTGAGTTGTTTTGTCGCCTCTTACGACAAACCGCCCGGTCGCAGAAAATTGTATATATTCTTTCTCCGTTCCTACACGAATTAAAACTGCATTCTACTAATTACGATCTTATTCATATTGAGGTTGGAGTAAGTTTGTAGCTTCTTTAAGAATCTTAAAGAAGTCTAAAAACTTACTCTAACTCATCTTATACTAATATATAAAGCTGAAGAGTTTGTTTGTTTGATTGAACGCACTTATCTCGGGAACTGTTGATCTGATTTGAAAAATTCTTTCAGTGTTAGCCCAATTATCAAGGAAGGCTATGGGCTATATATTATCACGCTAAGACCAATAGGAGCGGAGCACCAATGAAGAATGTTTTGAAATCGGGGGGTTTTGAAAACAAATTCCACGCGGATGACGTCGTAGGCATAGCAAGTTATAAATAAGACCATTATTGTTTGTTCACTTTGTACGGAATTGTAAAATGTAAGCATGAATCATTAGAATGTATCATATTGCTCAATTTTGGTGCAATATCTCCATTTAATAATTAAAACGGTAATCCGTAACAATAAAAATTTTATTCGATAAACTCTACCTATATTGCTATCAACAATATCAGACAGAGGTTCATTACCTTCATTGTTTTATTGTACTCGTTTATGGCCGCTTGCGGTTGAGTCATTAGCCAGGTGTTTCGGAGTACGTTGACTACGATACGGGCAAACCTGTGTTCGTGAGGTAAAAAAACGACGGCCTGATAGGGAGAGGGGGCAATCAAGCGAGAACCACGACCAAGGCGTGACGTGTGTACAATCGAGAATCTAGTAGTGACGGACTTTGCGCGTTTTATTGATTTACGACCTTCTGCATTACGTTTGGATTTGTTGTGTTCGGTTATATGTGTACCTGTGTAATACGTGTTTGTATAGTTCTAATAAACTCTATAATAATTCCAACGCCATTTTAATTCGAGTCTCACAACCCGTAACAATATCAAGCAAGTCTTAATGTCACTTGGTTTTGATGTTAAGAAATCCCGGGGAATATAAAAAGTCTCTAATTATAGTGTTTTAATATAAATTGGACCCAAATCAGCTAATTTTTATGTATACTACCCACTTCAAAACACTCCCGGGAAACTCGCGCGGGATTCCCGGAATTTAAAGTATCGCATCACTCGAAAAAGGACTTAGCTGTCGTTGTAGTGAAATCAGAAATTACCAGGATAAAAAGTAGCGCAAACTTTAAGTCTAAAAATTTACTGTCCATCAGTAAAAACTGGATCGAAATCGGCCTAGTAGTTTCTACGTGAGTCCCGAACAAACAGACAAGACATCTAAAAGAATGGCTATGTGTTCTCCGTCGTTTATATTGTGTATTTCATTTGTTTTTTAATAGCTTCAATGTACAGACGCGGCAGTTTTGTAATTTTATAATATTATAGATGGATAGAAGGGAAGGTAATATAAAAAAGAAATTGTCAATCAAGTTGGTTTGTGTACTTTTTTTATTGTAGGAGTTCAGCAGACAAACAGACGGCCCACTTGATGGAAAGCGGTTACCATCGCCTATGGACATTTATAACACCAAAGGTGCTACAAATGCGTTGCTGCTCTCTTAAGGGAGACTGGAACCTGGTCACTAAGCCGGAACACAACTCAAGGTTTTTATGGCGACATGCTTTAGACCAGGGGTGGTAGCCATCCAGTTGGGCGAATGCCCTACCACCTGGCTGTGGGTTGTTTTGTCGCCTCTTATGACAGGCCGCCCGGCCGCAGGAAATCGTATTCTTTCTCCGGTCCTGCACGGATAGAATGTTCCTGTGCAGAAAGAGCTCACAATGTCTTGATTTGTCTCAGGCTTGCATTCGCCTGCTCGCTCTTAAAACCAACTTACCACACTAGTAACATAAATAACAATTTTTGTGACTGAGGTATTGATTATACATCTCAATTAAATTGCATGAATCAGAGGCCTGACCTACAAAAGGTATTGGCATCGAGTTTCACGCTCCATGAAATCGTTAATTATGCAGGAAGAAGCTGTACAACATGCACGCGTGTTACAGTTATGAAGGCTGCAACGTAGTAAGTAGCTCGAGTAGGAAATCATTAAAATTTTTAAATAAATTCAGTAAAACTTCTTGGCCTGCAAGTATTTTTTTGCCTTAGCCTGATTTAGATATTTTTTTGTTTTGTACGCCATGTCCTCCCTCACAGTTCAGAACAGAGACTTCTCTTTTTCATGTTGCGTCGTTGAGCGTTGTGTCGGATATAATTCCGGCACAGCAATATGGTGAGTGCAAAGCTTGTTTGCTGAAAATGCGGCGTACAAGTTCTCAAATTATGCTCTGTGTATAATATTTTATAAAGAATGTAATTATGTCGCTATTTCTTCAAATAAAGTTTTTCTTTCTTTCTGTGTATTAATTTTCTTTTTTATACAAATTTTATATACTATTATATATTTTCTTATTCTCTATTACAATTTTTGTTTCTATTGCTTTTTATCTATTGTTTTGTATTTTATTACAGTTCTTACGTAGTTATCTATTTATTTTAAGGTGCACGCTGTCAAACTTTGGAATATGCAGCCTCTTACTGAATATTTAGAAATTTGCTCAGAAAACACTATTTGTCCACAAATAGCTATGTCTGATTAACAGAATATAATCACGCTAATACATTTATTATAATAACTTATGTATTATTGTACATATAAGACTATGTATATATGTATTTGTATATTCATTTCTTAAACTTGTTTGAATATTTATGTACCCATTGCCTTTTTCCTGCACCACCTATATCGCCTGATTCAATTTTTTTTTTCATTTAGGTTGCCTGGAAGAGATCGCTTTGAGCGATAAGGCCACCTGTTTTATTGCCTAGAAAAATATTGTAAATATGGTCTGTTTTTGTAATTGTATATTTTGGTGTGCAATAAAGTGTTATCTCTCTCTCTCTCTATTTTTTGCTATTTATAATATCTATCGTCTTATGTCTTATTATTTACATCATTGTTCTTACTACGTTAAAAATCTTACAACCACTTAAGGGTTATTCATATGTTTTATTGTCTGTCATTCCTTAACGCTATGTAAATATATATAATTATATATGACTAGTATTACTTGTTGACTCGTTTCTATTATTGACTATTTTCGCGTTTCTGAGCAAACCTTAAGAAATCATCGCACAGTTTCTTACCGAGTAAGTCAGCGATGTTCTTCCTTTCAGGGTACATGCGACGTTGTACCGGTTCACGGCAAATACGGGGCAGTCGAAGATTGTATGTAAGGGGGTCTCAGGTACTCCAGGTTCACAGTTACACGATGAGTCTTCCTTCAACTTGAACCGGTTCAAGTAGTCAGAAAACCCTACGTGGCCTGTGAATATCTGGGTCGTCAAGTTCGACGTGGTGCTGCTTCTGACTGTTTTATAGGCACATACTGCATCCGGAAAATAAAACTTAGTGACAGACGCTGTTGGCTCCTCCCTAAAGCGCCGGTTCCACTTATCAAGAGTCTCCATCCGGATCGTCCTCTTGACAAATGAGACCGGACACCGGGCATAATGTGGTTTTATCTCTAGTTTGAGAGCAGCAGCTTACGTCAGAGCGTCCGCTCTATTGTTTTCTCTTACCTCAGCATGCGCCTTTACCCAGAACAGAGATACCCCCTTGCCTATTGCCATACTCTGTATAATGTCCCGCCAAGCCGTGATGGTAAGATGGTGAGTACTACTCCAATGCCCCACGGTTTGAAGTGCTTGCTTAATTTGGGGATATACAATATGTGTTTGTCTGCCGATTATTTATTTATTCTTTTTCGGGGAATGATTTAAAATGGCCAGATTAAAAAAAAACGAATACCAATGTGATTTTTTCACTGAACGATAGCAAGCTTAATGTAATCAAATGTGTTACATTTTTTATCTCGGGAATCCCGCGGGATTTTTCTCGAAAGCAGTTTGTAGTTGTTCGGGTGCACACAAAACAAACACAAAAATTAGCATATTCCGAGAGTTTTCACTAAAACGTTAGATACGGTATTCTATGTCACGGAAATCCCGCGGGAATTACAAGCGAAGCGTGGACGAAGTCATGGGAATATTCTAGTATTAAATTTAATGCAAAATATTACATTTAATATATTACAAATTTTCAATATATTATAACACATATTATTTAGATTCCATGATTTCACTTTGTACAAATGACACGAGAGGCTTATGATAACTAAAATAGGAAACAAATGCTCTAGTTTCAATTTGATTTATGAACTTCGAAACTTCAAAATATTTCCAACTCTATCTTTATGAGCATAGTATTTAAATGATTAAATATGTCTTTTTAGTGTCGATATTTCTCGTTTCATCGAGTTTCAAATCACAATGCTTCTAAAGGAGTTTCACTTCAAAATTCTAATAATCCTTAAAACCAACAGTTTACATTTTGCAGCCTTGTACTTTATCTAAAGTGAGTCAGAACGATTATATCCATCGGAATATGTTTAATTCCACACGCCCTTCGCATATCGTGTCTATTTCAATGTTAAACCAACACCTAAATGTATAATTATTATCAAATCGGCCGACGTAATACGGTCATTGTTGAATTACACGCTGTGATGTAGTGACCTTCAGGAAAATATTTACTGTGCTTAAAAACGTACGGGAAAATAGCAAAAGTTACTGCTTGGAAGTTTATCTATACTATAATAAATCTAGAAGTGGCTAGAGTTTGCAGAATGCGTTTAACAATGTGAAAAAAATTAAGGGCTAATTCGGACTAGCAGATTCCGAAAATACAATTTTTAGAATTTATGTCTATCTGTCTGTCTGTTAGAACATCACATTAAAACTACTGAATGGATTTAAATGAAACTCGATATGCTAGCTTATTATGTCCCGGGGCGTAACTTAGGATATATTTTATCCCGATAAATGACGTGGTTTTCGTGGGATAGACGAAAATAGCGAAAAAGATGACGCTGCGATCGTATCTTTTTTGGAAACTACTGAACGTATATGAATGAAACTGTATATAGTGCTGGCTTATAACCCGAGTTAAAATTAATATTAAAAATACAAAAGCATTTTTAAATTATAAATCTTTTTGTTATTAGTAAGTATACAATTTTTTTTCTGTACAATTTTCTAATAAAAAAAAATTAGAAATATATCTATACTATAATAAATCTGTACATGGTTCGAGTTTGTACATTGATTGTGTTTAAAAATGTGAAAAAAAAATCACGGAGGATAATTCGCACCAGGCGATTCCGAAAATGCAGTTTAAAAAAAATGTCTGTCTGTCTGTTAGAGCATCAAATGTAAACTACTGAACGAATTTAAATGAAACTTGAAATGAAGCTAGCTTATATTCCGGAGTGTAGTTTAGGATACTTTTTATCCCGGTAAAAGACCTCGTTTCTGTGGGACAGATGAAAATAGAGAAAAAGATGGCGCTGAAATCGCTTCTTTTTTGTAAACTACTGAACGTATATGAATGAAACTCGACATAGCGCTGGCTTATAACCCGAGTTAATACTTAGGATACATTTGATTCCTATAAACGACATCGTTCCCTTAGAATGGACGTATTAGCAAAATAGATGGTGGTGCAATCGCGTTATTCAATTCACTAACTACGTTGTAAAAAACAACATGTCATTCATTGTATTCCTTGAAATCAAGTTGGCTTCGACTCACCTATATGTTTAGCTGGGCAATTGTCTAGACTACACAACAGCTCTGACTAAACTAGATTATATAGACTCATTTCTTTGTTATTATTATATCTGAAAAACCGAATTAAGTTTTTTTTTATTACTGAAGCACAGCAGACAGGGTGACGGCCTAAATGTGATTGATGGAAAGTGGTTACCGTCGCCTGTGGACATCAGCAATACCAGAGGTCCTGCCAATGTGCTGCCGGCCTAGAACGAGAAACTGGAACCTGGCCTCTGATACCGGAACACAACTCAAACTTGTTACGGCCACATACTCTAGACCAGAGGTGGTAGACATCCAGTCGGGCAAATGCCCTACCACCTGGCTGTGGGTTGTTTAGTCGCCTCTTACAACAGGCCGCCCGGTCGCAGGAATTAGTAATCTTTTTCTGTTCCTGCACGGAGAGCAAGTTTTTATGTAAGTAAAACAAAGCTATTGTCTAGGGTTTGACTCGCAGCGCAGTCGCGGGACAAACTGTAGTGCTTAATAAAGAGTTCCATAAAAATATAGAGAGATAATGAATTGATGTAATGCTGATTATATACGAATGATTTTTTTTAAATCAATTTTATTGAAAAGCATAGACTACAAAAAGAAGCACAGAAAGGACATGATGGGTGCTGGTTGATGGTTGACATCGAATAGTTCTAGTTTGTTTTAAAATGGATCATTTTGGTTCATCCAGATTGAAAGACAGAAATGAACCGTCTAATATCGGCTTTATGAAATGAAATTCATTAATTCAATTAATTATATTATTTAATTTGACTTATTAGAACTTTCTATTTATGAATGATATTAGTTTGAAAAGTGTTTTAAATAAGAAAAGGTTTATTGAAAGAGATTTTCTATATTAACCAGAACGGTCTGGTGGATCTAAATGTGACTGCTGAGTGTGTCACGAATTATATTATTTTAATGGACAGTCATCAGTGCTATTCTTCCTCCATGGTAGAGTGTAGAATAAATACCATATTTTATTTCATGTGCCGTTATGGAGTGCTTCGAAAACCACGAGATAGTGGCGTGCCCCTCGGAAAAATAGTACTATAGTCGACGCATTATGAACTGAGGCTTCAGGTTATAAATCATATTTATCTGTCTGTCTCGCTCGCACTTACAGGTCTTATGGAGAGGTGTAGTAATGTGCGTAAAAATTGTAGAGGTGCATATCGATAACTGGATAAATACGATCGATATGCTAAATTATGTAAGTATTAATACGAATAATTTTTTGCGAAAATAAAAGTTTTTAATTTGTAAGATAAAATGTTTGTTTCGACTTAATCATAGAGAAACTGTATAGATCGTATTGTGGCCCTGAAAAGGGCCGTTTTTATCTCTTCTAGGGATATTTCTTACTTCTTCAAAAATCCTCATCCGTATCTTCCCCATCTGTGTCATCTTCCTGGAGGTTAATTATCAGAGGTCGTGCACATAGCTAAGTATCGATAACGGGTTGCATTGCGTGCACATTCCTACTGTCAGTGACATTTATTGCCCGACGACTCAGTTTAAAATGCGTCGACTATAGTTCAAAATTAGTGGACTGTATTAGGACGAAAGTGAACTATATTGGAGCGGATACCTGACTTTGATCCTTACGCTAAAGAAATACAGCCTCCACTAACCTTCAGATCCGTCCTCTTTTTGTACGCGGGCTGTAGCTCGCAAGACATAAACGGAACTGTTTTTAAACTTTGATGTAGGGTGCTATGTAGACGGTCCGGTAGCGACGTGTGCCCTTGGGAAATTAATATTTGTTCGAAATTAGTGGACTGTATAAGGACGGATATCTGACCTTGATCTTTATGTTAGAAAAATCAAAGCTCTACTAACCATGAGATCGTTTCAGGTTGCAGCTCGCAGAATGTAAACTCAACTTATTTGAACATTAAATACTTGTGCTGTCTACTTCCCTCGATACTTTCCTGCTTACTGTCCTGGAAGTGAAAATATTGAAACGAGAGGTAAGATGTGCGCGTACTGTACCAACAAATCACGGAAAGGACGTTGAACGTTTCAATCGTTTAGTATCAAACTGTCATAACTCACGGTGGGGTCAGAGATCTCTCCTTGTACAATGTGATATGAAGTCATTCTTTGACACGTGTAGTAACCTTGGCAAATGTAAACTGATCATAATATGATTATTACTGAAGTAACAATGAGGTATGTTCGTTCATCTTTCATCTTTCTTTATTGCGAAGCTGGCATAATGGCAGATGGCCCAACTAATGAAAAGTGGTTACCGTTGCCAATAGACGAAGAGAGAAGCCATGGCTAGGAAAGATGGAGTATTCTATGTGTGAAGAGGTCCGTTTCCTGAGCGCAGCATAAGAATCTGTGCATAGAGCCGTCATGGTCGAGTGCCTATGGTTGTGGTACCTATGGTGATAGACACTGAAACCGTGCGTAAAGAGGCGTTGATTAGCTTCAGCGGATAGTCTCGTAAATCGGTTCATCGCAACTGGGGATCTAGAAATCCCACACACCCCTCCAGTGACCTCCCATCGGGCTGGAGATAGTGCACAAATGCACTCTCCCAGCATTTTCAAAAAAAAGAAGAAATGGGATAAAAGGGAGGCAATAAGAGACATGGGATCAAGAACATAGGTTAGAGGAACCAGGAAGAGGAATGAAATAAAGGAGGCAGGGGAGGTAGGGAGGATAGGGGAGGTAGGAGAGATAGGGGAGATAGGGGAAAGGTATAGGGGGATAAAATAGGGAAAATGATAGAGGAGGAGAGGAAAGTCGGCCATCAGATCTCTTACACACCGTACGAAACACGATTTGCTCTAGTTTAACATTATAACTTAAATTATGACGCAGGAGAAATACTCAAGCAATTTGCTTTTTCTTGTTATATGTTATTTGTATAAGGAAATATATTTCTAAATTAAAAGGACTACGAATACATGTATGTCTCTCAAGACCACAGGCCATAAAAGTGGCCTGGACTTTTGGAGGGCTTGCCTAGGGCCATGGGAAGGTCAACACGTAGCCTTGACAAATTTAATGTAAATGTGGCGTGAAACTAACCGGCGATTTTCCCTGTCTACAACATAAAAAATGCACCCAAGAACAAGCCTCGATCAGTGTGGGATTATTGTACACATGAGAAGAAAATTTACCGCGCTATTGGGATGAACTGCTAGTGGAACAAAGGATCTGGGCGGGACTATGGCGTCTGCCCTTCGCAATGTTCGGGAAACATGGAAGAAATGGGCAGACGGCGATTCGCTACTCCCTGCATGGGCCCAAAAAATGTAAGCTGATTTGCATTGATCCAGGCACTGACTTCAAACAAAGCCAGTACAGGCACCGAAAACTGACTTCTGCCGTTTATATAAAGCTCCAAAACCCATTTACACGATTCCAGTATGAAGCCATTCTTATCCGTGCAGGACGGAGAAAGAATACAATTTCCTGCGGCCGGGCGGCCTGTTGTAAGACGCGACAAAACAACCCACAGCCAGGTGGTAGGTTATTTGCCCTGGTCTAGAGTATATTCATAAAAACCTTGACTTGTGTTCCGGCATTAGCGGCTAGGTTGCAGTATCCCTTTAGGGAGCGGCAGCACATTGATAGGACCTTTGTTATTATGAATGTTCATAGGTGATGGTAACTGCTTTCCATCAGGTGGGTCATCTGCCTGTCTTCTGAACCCATCCAAAAAAAAGCCAGCACTGGCTTCCTTTGAATTTGAAGTCAGTAGCTGGATCGATGGAAATCAGCTATCATAGTCAATGTCATTATGTCATCGACATACCTTTTAAGTCATATGAATAGAAAACATCCTTCAGACACCAATTTCACCGATTTCGGTAAACAGCGTCGTCCTTATGCCAAGTTCGTCGACACTTCCTACCAATGCAAGGTCGCGATGATAAGTGATATGACACGTGTTGTTTGTATGTCTGTTTATCTCTTTGCGTAATCGAATGTTCGCAATGCATTTGCGGTGACAGCGTGGCGTGATTGGCTGAAGAGGCAATCATGATTGATGTACAATGACATGAAAAGTGCTCATTTTAATTTATTTCAAGTCGGTCTTTACAATTGGTTCTTAAAGAAATGTTTATACTCGGGGCATGATTATTTTAATTAAAACAAGACATAGGCTGTATGACATTTATATTGAATTTAATTATTTGACTTTATTATCTATTGACACACTCTAATTTCATTTAATATTCTGTGGTTAACGTAACTAATGTTATAATTATATGTTTTATAAGACAATGTAATATTTGCACACCTATGGGTAATGACTTGTGGACTCATATATCTATAATTTAAGACCTGTATAAATTTTATGTACCATATTGTTACGAGTTACGGGACTCGAAATAAAATGTCGTTTGGAATTACTATAGAATTTATTAGAACTATACAAACACGTATAACAAAGGTAGAAATATAACGACGCAACCAGTACATACTGCACGATTCAATAACAGGCGCTAAGTCCGTCACTATATAGCTCATCGAATGTACACGTCTTGCTCATATCGTAATCGTAGCTTGACTGGCTCACCCCTCCCCTCAGGCATCCCTTTTATTCTGTACAAATACAATATGCCTCGACGCAAAACAATAACAACAAGAATTAGTTCGACACACCTCCCTAATGACGGCCATAAAACAAGTACAATAACAATAGAATGTTTTTCTTAATTACTAATTCTAAGCACAAAGTAAACAAAAGAAGTGCAAAAGCGGGAAAAGTAATAAGCCGGTTTTATGGCACGCAGATGTGAATTTACTTTTTGTCGACATGTAACAATATCATATGCAAATAAATTTTCATTTCATTTCAACTGCATAGTTATTAAAATTAAAATAAATTAAATAAGCATAAAAATAAATAAATAAAAAGCCAGCCTTCTGGGGGCTCAATTCTGCTATTACTATCTCGTCAAAATCGCCGGACACTATCTTCTCAATCGTAGGCCTGCGTGATTTCGGTACTCTGTTAGTCCCAACGACGTACCCTTGGTATGCCAAATTTTTGGTAGCTTTTCAACATTTATTTCGGATAACGCCAGTTCTGCTAGTGGTAATATCAATTTTTATCTAGTATTATCCTGCTGTGACGATATTGAGAAGATATTGTGCAATAACAGTAGTAGATAGAATACGAAGTTTTGACACTGTCGCAGCAGAATCGTACTTTGATTATCTTCGCTACGTCAAGATACTGAAATAGTAGAATCGGGCCTATAGAGTAAATTTCGTAGTATATGTAGCATTAGACGCCTTCCGACTTGATGGATTGATCACCATCGGAAGGTTGCTGGTAAGAGCAAAAAACGAACTGTATTAACTGTTAAAAAAGCGATAGAATTTTTTCTTTCTTTGCAGGAGGTCAAAGTGCCTGAAGAAGTCGTTTTCACGGAGTTATTTGACGAACTTGACAAGTATCAACATAAAGTGGAACGGTATGCTATATCTTACAATTACCAGTATACCTAGACACGTGTCAATATCACTAATCGATTCTCTCAAAAGTCCGCTTCGGAAAGTGGCAAGTGTTTACATTGAAGCAGAACAGATCTGAGCTGAGCAGATCAGAGTTGCATTGAGCCGTTTTCCGATCGGTCAAATTCGATCTCTTGGAGAGATCATACGTTATGTTGTCGGCAAAGAATAAAGCAGCGGTTTTACATCTTTCTCTACTAGAAGATGAAGATTCGGAAGCAGATGAAGTGAACTAGATTGGAGATAATATTAAATACCTACCCGCCGCGCAGTACTGTTTCGTTGCCCTCTCCTTTGTGCCTTCCAGTCGGCACCACAGCCTGCTCGACTCCGTTCTCTCCGGCTCCGGGCCGCGTGCTCAAATATTCAATTTGAAAGTCCGCTCAGTTCCGCTCGTCTCCTCTAACAATGTTTCCACTAATAAGGAGTGGAGATTTCGAGCAATGTGATTAGATAATCCACAGTCTGGTCCTCTCCACTCCGCCCAGCTCCGCGTCAGTGGAAACGCAGCCCTAGGCCCTCAGTTGTGACCATTCTATCATACAGTACCTTGCTTAGAAAGGGATAATACACTACTGAAGAATATCTAAATGACAAAACTGCATTTACATAGCTGCTCGCCCCAGCCTTTTATGCTATCTTCTGTATAACGTTTATATTTTGCATAACATGTGAGGAATCTATAGAGTTTGTTACAACTCCATTCATTCTTTCAAAAGTAATTGTAAAACAACTCCTGTACGTATTTTAAAAAAACAGAGGCTGAGATAATATATAAATAATTATGAAATTTTTATTTTAGCTAGACGTGTTGCTGGAGAGTTTCTTGCCGCTTCTTCTCCTTTGGACAGCGATAACACATTGCGAAGCGGTGTACATAGAATAGAAAGTTGACCTTCAAAAAGTGTTCTCCAGTGGAATTTATTCTGAACAAAAACTTTTAAATTTGAATACAAACAAATTACACTTTAGATAACGGCGTTTAATATTCCTACATCTTAGCTAAATTGTAAAATGATAGATTGAGACGTAAAACAAGCGCTGTATATACAGTACAAAAAAAGGTAAACTACATATTTACAAATACTTCTCGTTTGATGATTACCTTCCGATACACGTCGATGGTTAGTAATACTTTTTATTCGGTTAGATCTAGTCCCAAAAACAGTGGTACCGAGATATATGGCGCAAGCTAATGAAGGTGAACTGCAATTGCCTGACGGCGATATACCACGATTTACAAGAGAACTAAGATAGAAGATTCTAGAGCACAACATATAAAAAATGGTTTTATCTTATCACAGCGACTGTATGTCTGCCGCTGCGATTAACCAAACTTCGCAGCTGACTGATAGGGCAATGATGTGGCTTATGTCAATATTTATATAGACAATGTTTATGTTTTATTATCGTTATGTATAAACAGCTTGTATATGTAAGACGTGCTGTGTTGCTTTACTGATAGCAAAGATACAGTATTGGAATTTGACGTTTATGTATGGTTACGCGAATTGGTAATTGTTTACTTATATTCCCCTTTGATGTAAAACCACAATGATGGAAAATATAGCTGCATAGAACACACGGAAATACAGGCGGTTATATAAAGGAAGAATTGCACAGTACCTTTATGTAGTGAAGTGATAATTTCTCCTTGTTTCTTAGTAGTTAGCACGACACGCACAAATGTTCAAATTTCACGAATTCAGCTAATTTGATGATGATAAGTGTTTATTATTAAAGCGGGAATTCCAAGTGTGGTTGCCAGGCAACACTTTCATACATTACGTAGTATACTCTTCTCTCTCTGACTATAGTACTGTGTATATATGTCTATCTCCCTCCCCCAACACCGAGTACGCGCGAAATGCAGCGGCGTCGGCGCGGCTACAACACTTCTCTACGAACCCTGGGACACTAAACTTCGCAACAAACTTATATATATTTATACAAAACAATGTCAAAGGCCAGCCCAGTGAACTATTCGACTTGTTTTTATGTGATTGTGTGAAGTGCTAGCGGACGTAAATGTTCTACGTGCTATGTAAGTAGAGAATACAATCTCGAGCATGTTTTTCGATCCCGGGATTACGGGATTCTTGATGCGTAACCCGGGATCCCGAGGCTAACCCGGGATTAGACTATGTGGTTTCTAATTGGGCTCAAATGTAAAAAAAAGAGTAATTTCTAGAAAAATGTTTTATAATTTTATTCCACGAGTCCACAACACAAATCACAACATGGTAAGAAAATAAAAAAGACAAAAAAAGACACTATACTTTGTAAGTAAGAAATAACGAGACAAAAAGACTTATTTAGAATTTCGAAAATACAGTCGTAGAAATATCAATGCATCCAAGGTTTGACTCCCAAGCCTGCTTCGTAGTTTATTGCCAACTTAAGCAGCAGCTGAAAACGCTCGTTCAGGTTCTACACTGGTTGGAGGAATTTTGTGATATGAGGTGACCGGGTGATGGGGTTGGCCCGTTGGAGAATTTTATTAAGAGTATTGTATTGAAGTATCCCGAGTTGGGAAATCCCTTCTAAGTTCTACTACAAACATATTATTAGAGCTTTACCTATGTAGTACGTTGATATGTAATAAATGCTATTAATATAATCTAGGCAAGGTCATTGTCAACTCGCAACGGACAACGGAGTGCAAACTAGACCTGTTTGTGGCAAACCCGAAAATCCCGAGATTAGTCAAGTACAGTCCCGGGAATTTCGGGGTCAGAAAACGGTCGGGATCCCGGGATTGTATTCTCTATAAGTAAGTTATAAGTATTCATATTTATTACTTTTTGAATACACAACAACGGACGCGCAAAGTTGAAGTATTTGCTAACCAGCGGTTATTTTCGGATGCCCGGAAACATTCCTTAAGTATTCTTTGGCAATCCGGGCAAACACATATACATACATCATACAAGTATATAGACGATTGTTAACAATATTAAAATGATGCGTACGCATTGCAATAAGTTGGCAAAAGGTGAATTTTATAAGATAACCACTATTGTGATGCTGTTGACGTCGCATGCCGTCTCCTTTCTTCCGCTTGCTAAAGTATGTACAGGAGAGGAAAAAAAGATAGGAGGTGGTTTTACATGATTTAAACGTTATTGCAATTCATTATATTCCTTTAAGAATTTTCAATATGATTAAATACGCGCGAACAATATATTTAATTCTTTCTTCTTTACGTGTACCGTCAGTCTATTTCGATGTGTAGTTTTCATCGCAGTGTATTCGGCCAAGATTCCAATCCGGGTTATGGAGGTGAAACGTGGGAATTTCAGCCACCAAGACATCATAAACAATTTTCATGGAAATTGAGAAATTACGAAATATATATTATGGTACGAGAATCAAAAAGATGAGAAATTTTTATTCTGAAAAAGAAGAAAAAGACGAAGCGATAAAAATGATAAAACTATTAAAATTTGAATTAATTAATTTATTCGAAACCATTAAAATAGTGTACAGAAACGATTTGGTAGCAATTTAAAATAAGAAAATTATTTTAAGTGTATACATTTGAAAATTTTCATGTTAATATTTGTAATGTATGTGGAAATGTATAGATGTGTGAATGAGTATGTATATGTATGTATGTCTGTGTAAAACCAAGTCACATAGAAAGTTCTAGTAGTTATTTTTATATATTTATTGAACACAAACACCGATAGTATGTTTTCTTCGAAGATCGTTAACAAGCATGGAATGAAATTAATCTGGCCAGATCGTGTAGGGGTGGATTTTATGCGACGGGAACCAGCTCATGAATATACAACGGGGCCCGTGCACCTACAGATTGCATCTCAAGTTATAGTGGATGTATCTTTATGTATAATTCTGCATCGAATTTACTTAAAGATTCCTTAACAAGCTGTGTAAATGGATATTATATTTACAATAAATTCAAAAATTACAAATTCAATTTTTTTTATTCAAAATAAGTTCATCTGGAGAACACTTTTTGTAGGTCATAAATATAAGTCAAACATTTGATTCTATGTACGCCGTTTGGAAACGTATTGTCGCTGTTTAAAGAGAAGAAGCGGCAAGAAACTCACCAGCAACACGTCTAGCTAAAAAGATTTTTTCTCATAATTATTTATATACTAGCTGTATCCGACAGAACCAATTGTTAATCAAATCAGTCTTGAATCCAATTAAACAAACACAAAAAATAAACACCAAAATCGGTCTCACCGTTTAGGAGGAGTTTAGCGGCGCTGCCTACGGGTCCAATCGTGAATCTAAACCACCCCGGGACCAATTTGAACACGTACAAAAAATTTCATCAAAATCGCTCCAATCGTTTAGGAGGTGTTCAGTGACATTCGATTGTGTCCAACCAAATCGGGCGGTGTGTACGTTAGCTGGCCAATTTCTTGACTTCTTGACGCAGTCATCGGCACAGTGGCGTGCAGAATGGTTGAATGCAATGCGTTTTCGTGTATTTTGTCGTGTTATAATTGTGGTTTCAAGATGGACGACGAGGATAACAGTAACGATGATGTATCCATTCGTGCCGAACGGCATATAATGGAGGAGATTTTAAATCATGAACAACCATTGTTTTGCCCATAGTCTTCTGTTTTTTTTCTTCATTTAAGATAGAGACAACATCAACCCAAATTTTTGCTTCTTGTTAGGAGGCATCGTGCTTGATACAAGTCCACAGTGGCAACAAAATAAAATGAATAATGGCGATCTTTTGTACGTGTGGACAATCAGATTGTAGCCAATTCAATTGGCAATGAAATCGTATCGTGTGGAAGGGGTTTAAAAGATTTATTCTTTTTCTTGATGTCGGTGTAGGGAGGGAGAATTTACAAGCAGGTGTTAGTATTTGCATCGGTGGCGCCAACAAAAAACGTGACCGCAGCGCCACATTTTTCGCCGTATTCGCCGACTATAATTTACAGGAGCTGCATACGTCCAGTCATCGCAGCGGACAACGGAGAACTGGCTAGCGCAACGCGGGGCTCAGGAGCGCCCATATTAATAGTTGCTCTATCTCGCTCGCACATCATACATCTCGTTCACACATCATTACAGTTTCCAATTAAAATGAGTTCACTTCATCTTCTCATCAGTACACGACATTGAATAACTACTCTCTGCCATCTGAAGTATTATTTACCTATTCCCTTCTCCCTGCTACAAATTATTGTATTTATCTATACTATAATATGGGTAACAAATCTGTTGAGTAGGCAAATTTGTACAATGGTTTTTAAAGTAGATTCGGAAAATACATTTTTAGAATTTTTGTCTGTCTCTCTGTTAGAGCATCACGTGAAAACTAACTAATTTATCTAAATGACTGTCATATCTTTACGTTGAATTTAATGTCAATGTATCCAAACGTTTAATTCGCTCTCTACCAAAGACAATTAATGATTATCTATGCTTTCTCTTCTCACTGCCGGCCGTCATGACAGCTACGCGAATGAAGTTTCAATGGTATACGCGTAGGGTTGCCAGGCAGAAAAATGAAAAAGGAGTGCTGATGAGTGATATTTTTCATAAAATGGAGGACTTATGAAAAAAAAGGAGGACATACTTAATTAAATGAAATTACGAATATTTTTTTATGTTTTATTTATTTAAATACTTATCTGAATTACCTATTTTAGACAAAAGATTATCAATTCTTAGTATATAGTTATAAGAAACGCGGTCATGTATTGAGTTGAGTTTGGGTCAAAGTTCAAGAGATCTAAGCGCATAATTTGAATTTGAAAAGGGAGGACATTCATGGATAAGGGAGGACGGGAGGACAATTTGGCGAAAAGGAGGACATGTCCTCCATTTGGATAGTATATGGCAAGCCCTATATACGATAGTTTAGAATATATGTCACAGTATAATTAGATTTAATATCATGTCACACTACTTACCGTAAACTCCATTAATGAATTGTTATCCAAAAACATCAATTCAAACACTCATATACGCCATAAAGCGATGCCACTAACCTTTCCCCCTAAGAACCCCCGCGGCCTATATTTTAAATTTATTACTTTAATTTAGTGAGCCGTTGCTCAAAGTGGGGGCCATAATTCATATTTTGATGACGTCATCAAGATTCACGCTATACGCATTTACTTGGCCAAGGGTACTTGAAACTATTTCAAAGGCTTCAAATTGCGTGTTCAAGGCTGAACTCAGATTTGCGTACATCGCGTGAATGATATATTTGCTACTGTGCTGATTTTGTTTCATTATGTTAAAACCTGGTATCTCACCGACACAACCATCCGTGTTGTGAAATTTTTAGCTACCCTCATTTTCCGTGCCCACTGTTGGGCAATGTTAAATTGCCGAATTTTGCTAACGGTTACGTTTCCTGTGAAATGTAATGAAGAATTCAACTTAATAGGTTTTTTTAATTTGTATTTTTATAAAGAACTAGGATATGCACGCGACCTCGTCCGCGCTTGACTTGAAATTCGCGTAGGATTCTCGGGACACAAAGTACCACAGCATTTAAAAAATGCACCCGAACAACCACAGACACATTTTATTACATAAAATTTGCTATCGATCAGTGCAAAAATCACATTGGAATTCGATTTTTTTAATCTGGCCATTTTAAATAATTCGCAGAAAAATTCTCGCGGGATTCCCACAATGTAAAGTAGCGCAGATTATAAAGTCTAAGAATTTGCTGTCGATTAATGAAAACCGTATGGAAATCAATCGGCCCAGTAGTTTTTAACATGAATCCCGAACAAACAGACAAACCGACAAACACAAGAAATCTAAAAAAATGCATCGTGATCTCCATGGTTTATATAGTATATTCCAGTTTTTTTTTAAATAGCTTCAATGTACAGACACGGCATGTTTAGAATTTTACTTAGTCTGGCTATAAATACTGTTACAATTAAAAAGAAACAAAATATTACATTTGAATTTGGAATCTGTCATTTTTATATGATTGTTCATTGTGTTTTCTCATTTTGGCGCCAATACATTGTACAACATTTTGCGATATTAAAATGGAGTGGGGCGATAAAGAGAACCGAATCTCTGTGATTGCATTACACAAAGTAGGTATGGAGCCAAATGCAATTTTTAAAACTCTCCATACGCTTGGTATTAGTCAAATGTTTGTGTACCGGGCTATGAATAGGTACAATGAGACCTCCTCTGTTTGTGACCGAAAAAGATCTGGCCGTCCATGTAGTGTTCGTACGAAAAAGGTGGTCAAAGCAGTAAGGGAAAGAATTCGAAGAAATCCTGTCCGAAAGCAAAAGATTTTATCTCAGGAGATGAAGATATCACCTAGAACCATGTCACGTATTTTAAAAGATGACTTAGGACTTGCAGCCTATAAGAGACGCATTGGTCATTTCTTAATTCATAATTTAAAAAGAATAGGGTGGTAAAATCGAAACAACTACTGAAGCGGTACGCTAAGGGGAGAGTCACAGAAAAATTTTGTTTACGGATGAGAATTTTTTTACAAATGAGCAACATTTTAACAAACAAAATGACAGTATTTATGATCAAAGCTCTAAGGAAGCTTCTCAATTAGTTGACAGAGTGCAACGTGGTTCAGTGATGGTTTGGTGGGGTGTTAGCTATGAAGGAGTGACTGAGCCATATTTTTGTGAAAAAGGTATCAGAACATCGGCAAGTGTTCAACAAGTGTATCAAGTTACTATTCTTGAGAAGGTAGTAAAGCGCCTTAACAACACCATTTTCAATAACCAAGAATGGTCCTTCCAGCAAGACTCGGCGCCGGGTCATAAAGCTCGGTCCACGCTGTCTTGGTTGGAAACGAACGTTTAGGACTTCATCAGAGCTGAAGACTGGCCGTCGTCTAGTCCCGATATTAATCCGCTGGATTATGATTTATGGTCAGTTTTAGAGAGTACGGCTTGCTCTAAACGCCATGATAATTTGGAGTCCCTAAAACAATCCATACGCTTGACAGTGAAGAATTTTGCCATGGAAAGAGTGCGTGCTTCTATTGATAACTGGCCTCAACGTTTAAAGGACTGTATTGCAGACAATGGAGACCACTTCGAATAAGCTTTTTATATTTTAAATTGTTTTATGTTTGTGTATTAAACTAACACACTGTAAAACTTATAAATGTTATTTGCGATAGAATTTTTTTTTCCATATTACAATATTTATGGCAAGACTAGGTAATAATTAAAGAATTTATTCAAAACCATTAACATAAGGTCACACAAATAATTTGGTATCGCAAACAACTGCTGTACTATAATACTGAGTTGCAGTTGTTAGCACCCACTTCTAGAAAACTCGTTTGTTAAACATTATAAAAACGAAATTATCTTAAAGATGATACATTTGGAAATTACTTCGTGTTAATATTTGTAATGTATGTGGAAATGTATAGATGTGTGAATGAGTATGTATATGTACGTATGTCTGTGTAAAACCAAGTCACATAGAAAGTTCTAGTAGTTAATTTAATATATTTATTGAACACAAACACCGATAGTATGTTTTCTTCAAGGATCGTTAACAAACATGGAATGAAATTAATCTGGCCAGATCGTGTAGGGGTGGATTTTATGCGACGGGAACCAGTGCTCATGAATATACAACGGGGCCCGTTCACCTACAGATTGCATCTCAAGTTATAGTGGATGTATCTTTATGTATAATTCTGCATCGAATTTACCTAAAGATTCCTTAACAAGCTGTGTAAATGGATATTATATTTACAATAAATTCAATTTTTTCGATTCAAAATAAATTTTTATTCAAATCAAAATAAGTTCCACTGGAGAACACTTTTTATGTATGTGGTGTGTATGTATACAAGTGAACGAATGAGTGTGCGGTTACAGACTTATTAGACTATTGTAGTCAGTTTAGTAAATTCTCGGTGTCGTCATAAGGGATTAGCCTTTATATATATATATATATATATATATATATATATATATATATATATATATATATATATATATATATATATATATTATTATATTATTTATTTATTTATTTATTTTAGTAAGGCTTACAGACAAATAACGATATATATTAACAACATAAATAAAAGTATTGCTAATTACAAGCCTTAGCATATAGACTTGCTCAGGTTAATTGATGAAGATGTGTATGTGTGTGTGTGTGTGTGTGTGTGTATGTGTCAGTGTATTGTTGATGATGGTGATTGAAAAATTATAAAAATTGAAATTGAAAATTGAAAAATACTTGTTAAGGATTACTACCTCAAAGTATATGTTGTTATTATTGTATGTATCTGTATATTATTTAGTGAATTATATATAATATGTATTGCTTTTATTAGACGTAATCTTATGTATAAAAATGAATCGTAGAATTGTATGTACGCGCGTAACTTGAGAACGACTTTACCGATTTTGATGATATTTGTTTTGTGTGTTTGAATGGGTTTCCCTGGTGGTTTAGATTCACAATTGGAACCAGTAGATGCCGCTGAGATCGGGTTATAGAATCCTCCTAATCACCTGGAGCGATTTTGGTGATTTTGTTTTTGTGTCATGAAACAAAGTCTTTTAGGAATTCAGAAAATATGGCAGTACGAAGTTCGCCGGGTCAGCTAGTATATATATATATATATATATGTATATATATATATATATATATATATATATATATATATATATATATATATATATACATATATATTTATACAATAATATTAATATATAATATGTAACATTTTTTTTAAATTTAGTGCAGCAAACCCTGTCCTATATTTTGTGCCATATTTCTCTCTCCATCCCAAGGTTGTCTGGAAGAGATGGCTGTCAGCGATAAGACCGCCATTTGTATCTAATTCTAAACTGTTTTTGTGTATTGTTTCATTAATTTTATTGTACAAAGAAGTATATTTTCCATTTTATTCTATTCTAAATATATCTATTAGCTACCTGAATAATTTTAATATTTAATATTATAAATATATATATTTTTTATTAATTACCTTATTTTCAAAAATTCAAAATTCCAGGAGTATGAGCGAGAAGGAGCCAGGTGCAGAGGAAGCAAATGGTCCCCCTGTATTTTTATTTCTCATCAGTCACCCCCGATATTTTTGGGGCCTAGGTAGTCAAACTTATGCCTAAACTTTTATTTATTTTACATTAATATAAATAATAATAATAATAATAATATTTCATAAACGTCCCACTCCTGGTTCGGGCCTCCCACTATTGGGGAACGGACAGTATACCCGCCACATTTGTCCAAGGCGGCTTGGCAGGTTTGATACATCGGTTATCTCGATGTGCACGTTTTATCCCGATGTTTTCCTTCACCGCTAGCACGTGGTAATTGTAACAATATGCACAATAGTGGTCAGAAAACTACCTAAGTGGTGCATGCGTTCCGGACAGGATTCGAACTTGGGTCTTTGAGTTTGGGACGCGTGCGCTAGCCATTACGCTACCACAACTTCTATTAGTATAGGTATATTCCAATTAGTTGTTACTATTAGTCCCTTGAATTATATGTATAGTCAAGCTGGGGAAGTCCGTCAATGGGGTAAGTTTTTAAAATGGAATTTAACGCCAAATTTGAAGACCAAATTCAATAGAGTTAGCTTCATTGACTGATTTGTTGTCGTCGTAACTATTCAAACACTGTAATAATGAGAGTTGTATGGAATTCCCCCACTGAAAGTCTATGTCACCTTGACTATATATGGGTATACTTTCCTATTTCATTTAATTACGCTTGTCCATAGCTGTACATAGCTATGTATGCATGTGATCTTGTTATATATGTTCTGACAATAATTTTAATCTATCCGCAGTGGGGAATTGTGGCCAAGCCTTAGGTGAGTGAGCTAAGACTCAAGCTCCAGGGGAGGAAGTAATAAATGGCATAACGTCGGAAGTAACTTCGGTGAACCTGCAACTCACCTCTCGTTACCCCTTAGCCATTTAGACCCATATTGCCGCTGTTTTCTATGGCATTTTTTGGGGCCTATGCAGAAACTGGCGAGTCACCGTCTGCCTATTTTTCCGTGTTCCCCGAACATTTCGACGGGCAGACGCCATAATCCCCATATTCCCAGACCCCTAGTACCATTAGCAGTTCACCCCAATAGCCCGGTACTTTTTGTTCTCATTTCTCACAATAGTCCTACACTGGCCGGGGCTTGTCCTTGGGTGCATTATTTTATGGTGTAGACAGGAATAAGCACCGGTCAGTGTCACGCCACATTTACATTAAATTTGTCAAGGGCCCTCTACGTGTTGGCCTTCCCATAGCCCTCCAAAATTCCGGGCCATTTTCATAGCCCTTCAAAGACATACATTATATTAATCTAAATGTATATATCTTTTAAAGTAAACCTATATTTAATATATGCATACATATATTAAATATATAGCGCACCATTTGTTCTTTTAAGTTTTGCACGCCAAAAATGTCAAAGCATTGTCTACATAATAATTTGTTAACTGTAAGATCTTATTATAATAATAATCGGCAGACAAACACACACACTGTATATCCCCAAATTAAGCAAGTTACGCTTGTATTATGTGTAATATACAATGGACCACTCTGGGGCTGATCCCAGGCACCCAGACCATAGTAAATAACGGAGAAAATACGTTTCCGAAATTTACTATACCAGGAATCGAACCCGGAGCCTCTGCGTTGCAGCGAGGTAGGCCGGCAACGGTTTAGCCCGCTCAACCACAGAGGCCGTCAATTATGAAATGGTTGCAAATAATCTATATCTCTTCTTATCCTGTATAATGCCTATTCTAAGTAAAATGTGTAAGAGTCAAGTGTATGTATATAGTGTTTTTTTAATTTTTACGCGGCTAGTACACATAACAAAACTGCGTTGTAACGGTTCTAAGCGCGGTATTTTATTTTATTTTTATTCCGACGTTCCGGCCACTTTTTAGTAGGCGTGATCACGGAAGACAAACTTGTTGCTGAAGAGTTTCATACGCCGCTTCTTCTCTTCAAGCCACAACATGTTGCGAAACGGTGCTAAATTAGATTAGGCTCTTATAGAGTAAGTTATAACAAGAAACAAAAAATAGAATTAAATGATTAAAATGAACAAGTTGGCGGTAGATTAAATAAAAACATTAACATTACTCATTGACGCTTGACATCTTTGTCTTCCATGATCACGGCTACTGGAAAGTGGCCGAAACGTCGGAATATTAAAAATCAAATAAATTACCACGCTTAAACCCTTAAAGCGTAGTTTGAATAAATAGGTGTATAATAATAACTTCTGACAAAATCTATTATTCAATATAAGTGTTTTGCCTTTTTAGACGATGCGTCCAGAGGATGCCTCAGTCTACTCCAGTCCGTGAATCAGGTGAGGGCTCCAAGGGCCTTAGAAAACTTGAAGGTCCAACGTTACGTTGTTTCGCTTTGCGGCGTATACTTGTCCTCATATTACCTTCTGTCTTTTGTTTATTTATAGAAGAAACTATGCCCTTTTTGGCACCCACAATGATTATATACATGTCCCTTTCTTTAAGATATTAAGAAATCTTGTTAATTTTTATTTTGTATTCATACAATAATATTATGATTATTAGGGAAGCCGCAAATATTCGGCTTCTCTCAGTGTTCGGCCGAATACCGAAAGAAGCCGAATAGTCGTGGCATTTCTAAATATTATCATTGTATATATTTACAAAATAAACAAATATTATGATATTTTCTGAATAAATAAATACCAGTGAGTGCCGACAATGGTATAGTTTGCCCTATATAATTAAGAAATTATATTCGTTATGATAAAGGAGAAGGAGACTTTTGGGCCAAAGAAATGTAAGGAATTGAGACAAGTCTTTAAAAAAATTGTGTTTGTGTGCAGTTCACACGCAGTAGAAGTGAAACAAAGTGTGACAAGGATTCGAAATTTCGTGACGTCACATTTCATATATTATATTGTCATAATATATTTAAGCTTTAAAACACGAAATTTGAAGTATTAACGTAAAACTCTATAAAAATCTGTATGAGTATAATGTTTAAATTATTATATGTAATGTATTCTATCTCATTCTCTCGCGGTCTTAGTCCTATAGATTTATGTGTTTATCATCAAATCACAACGACTCTAAAGTTTCACTTCAAAAAGCTTTTGGAAAACATCAACCCCAAATTGTATCTGAAAGACGAGAAATGTTAAAGAATCACACATAAAATAATTTATCAATTGCAGACATTTCTTTCTCAAAAGAATTTACAATTCATTTATAGAGAAACAAAAAGTTACATTCAATACACATTTACTCCTATTAACGCATCTGTCCATTTATTATTGTGATATTTAATTGATGTTTTGTTTTCGAATAAATTTAGTTTATTATTTATAACATGTGAGGGTAGTCTTGAGACAAAAGTCGGGTTATTAAAACGCGTAAAGCGATTTTAAAGTATAGTTAGGTGTTTTTGTCAGTCAGTCTGTCTTTTACTAAGTAGCTTTACAATAACAAATAGTGCAGTGCAAGCAAATGGACAGATTTATTTTAGGTTGGATAAATAACTTCAAAATTAAAATAACATTAATTTATTCAAGCAAAGAGTAGTCCTTTAGAATGTGGTCTTTCAAAAGTTTTTTGAACAGTAAGAACGAGTTTACTTCTTTATTATTTTTTGGTAGATTATTATATGATTAATTCATTCTAAAATAACTAAACCCATTACAACCATAAAAAATATCAACAAAAACAAATATTTTAATCACTCTCATCTTTTTACAATCTGGGCCCAACAATGTATGAATGCGTATCCGTAAACTTTAAAGTATATTTCTAATTTGTGAATAATAGGAAGGTATAATAAAAACCTGGTATATTTTTTAAAAACTGGATGATTTATTTTTACCATAATATAATAATATATATTCATTATTGAAACAAATTACGTTACAAAATGTACACTTTTTTGCCTTAAATCCGTAACTACATTGTTAATTCATACTTAACAATTTAAGAAACTACGTACATTACATGTATTTATAATTAGTAACCTTAATATATACCATAATAATTTATACAACGGACGAGGGGAAATCTATGGGTTCGAAACAACCCTCGATGACAACTTATCAATAGAAAATTAAAAAATAAACGTCTAAAACTAATTCGACCAAAAGTTTCATTTTTATTCAAATAAACCCAGGAGGGTTCATTTTTATGAAGAAAATTTTGTTCGCTTCAAACCTAATATCTTATACATATATACAACATCGAAACGAATTGCGTTGCAAATAAAATGTTTCGTTACTATCTGCTTAGCCAAATCAGTTTATTGAGTGAATACTCTGAACGCATCATTGTTCGCAACCACGTTTTGTTTAATCCCTATAAGTTCTTAATTTCTTCGATTCAAATGCCTTATTGATAACAATCTATTTCCTTTCACCATCTCTCAATTATTTGGAGATGGCACAATATGCTTTTTCCTTTCACACTCCTCTATTCTGGCACATGTCCTCTGTTAAACGACAAATCATCATATCATCCGTCATACAATGAATTCATCTTTTTGTCACATAACTTTCATCCCACCCTTTCATTCCTTGTTTATGACAATAACAAGCTTCAATTAGTCATAACATGAGCCTCTACAAAGAGTTATCAAAAGGGCTCATCGAATCTTCGGATAATTAATCAGAGGGCTTACCTCGAACAAGGGATAAGTATGGTAATCCAGCGAGGTAACATAGCCAGCCTTCTTGGCGCTCTACCTATTGACTTCGATGACCTAGGCTTATTTTTCTACTTAGATTCTTAATGGATGATTGGTAGAAAATAAAAAAGATTACTTCTTTTGATTCTATGAGTCAAAAATAAACGAGCGTTAGTTTTAAAAAACGGCTAGACGGCTTCTGTGGTTGAGCAAGCTAAGCTTTCGCCATCTTTGCGCCTCACTGCAATGCAGATGCTCCGGGTTGGTACGGGAAATTTTGGAAACGAATTTTCTCCGTTATTTACTATGGTCTGGGTGTCTGGGATCGGCCCCAGAGTAGTCCGTTGTGTATTACCCATAGCAAAAGCGTAACTTGCTCAATTTGGGAATATACAATATCTGTGTTTGTCTGCCGATTATTTGTATGTCCGGGAAGACCACGAAATATGGGAAAGCTAACACGTAGATGCGCCTTGACAAATTTGATGTAAATGTGACGTGACACTGACTGGTGATTATCCCTGTCTACACCAAATAGTAATGCACCCAAGGACAAGCCCCAGTCAGTGTGCGACTATTGTGCGTTATGAGAACAAAAGTTACCACGGGCTATTTGATTGAACTGTTAGTGGAACTAAGGATTTGAGTCTGTGGGGACTGTAGCGTCTACCCGTCGCAATTTTCGGGGAACATGGATAAAATAGTCTTCCGATTATTATTACATAGTTGCGGATAATGATTATTATTATTATTATTACGTAGTTGCGGACAATGATGCGTTCAGGATACTCACCCATAAATAGTCGCTACTTAAAGAAAGAGATCGTACGGTAACGGTATCTAAAAAAAGCTTCATATTTTTTTTGGTATAAATTGAATAAAAAAAGAACACTAATAAAATCAGGTATCTAAAAACCATTGCATAGGTTCAAAGCTCAGAAAGAACTGAGTCACTGTATTGACACGTGTATCAAAACTGATGATTTTTCCAAATACCCATTTCGAATAGACTAGAATGTGCGGAAGTGGGTAGAAGATCCTAAATTTGAGGCGTTTGGACTTCACCAAGGGTCTATATACAATTGCAATGGATCGAGATGAGACTGTAATGAATGTCAGTCCAATATCTTAGTGTATTCTTAAAGCCATGGTATCTAGCTTCGAATGTATTAAGTTTGGCATTATCCTTGTATTACTTACATTTCATTAAAGCACACACAATAATTTGTTAAGTATACATGCGGCGCTACTAATTATATCATAACCTTATAATTACTTGATAGAATTTAATGGACCATTTTTTTTTTCAAAAGTTTTTGTTCAAATACAAAATTTGTTCAATTAACACAACTGGAATACAATATAGAATCAGTACCATTTATGGATTAAAGAAGATAATTTGTATGGACGAAGTAATTGTTACTTGAAGAAATATAAAAGAACATTTTCATAATCCAGAAATGATACATGAATTCACAAATAATTATCGTAGAACAATTCTTCCTCATTAATGAGCGGAAACAATAATAATAAAAGTAATTCATTAACTAACACATCGACTACATTATTTACTTAATGATTATCATTAATAACTATTATTGTTATCCCTATGTTAGTTCCTTGACTCGGATTGTGCGAAGTTTTCGTTTGTTTTTCTTTATTATAACCATTATTACTACCATTAATCCAATATCTTATGACACAGCTACGCCAACAACGAATTGAATAATTATTTTTATATTATAATATGCATTTCCTACTGTTGATTGTGACATACAATATAATGGGTTACATATTACGGTTTATTTATAGACACCAATTATTATATCATTTATACGTTAGTTAGAATAATATGTAATTCTGGGAAAGAGAAATGAATTTCGTTGTTACAGATGATGAAATTAAAAGAATCCTTATAGATAGGGGACTTATTAATAAATCAACAATACATACATATGATACAGTTTTAAAATCACTTTCATGTTTTTATTATATTTTTTTTTAAATAAACAATATAACGAGAATATACAACTTGTCAGTTCTGTGAATCTATCACCTAATTTAATCGTATATGAAGATTTTGAAACCGCTGTTCGAGAGAAATCTACAATGATCAAGCGGATAAGAAAGCATACTCGCATGCGACCCCAATTTACGAAGTATACAACAATATATTTTTTCGTATATTTATACAATAACCTACAACAAATATCTACGTCCGCTATGATATATCTTTATTGAGACGCTCTTAAATAACATCTAATATTTCTCACAGTATCGCTTTATTTTGACTTTCTTTATAAACATACTTTAAAATACTAATTTTACATATATAGAGTTCCCTCATTGGGCTTAAAAGAGGACTACAAGGAAGAAAGCCTCGCGAACAGATAGAAGTTTACATTGAAGGAATGTACTTTTTGAAATTTTGTCTCTTCTTTTAATCTAAACGAATAACCCTGATAATTCCAATTAGAAGAATAACAAGAAGCGCTAATTATTACATCATTTTAAATTCGATGTTGCATTACGAATACTTCGGGGTCGGATTTCGCTCCCCACTAATAAAATTTAATAACAACCCGACATTAACTTGTGCCAGAAATATCTAAGAATTTTCAAGTACTCTTAAATGATCAAAAGACATGCTTGGGACATAGTGAAAGTAAAAAGCTCAAAATCGTACTGTAATATGTTTTCAGAACAAGCGTAATGGATGCTTATAATATGGTAGTTATTAACCGTGAAGATTCAAATAAAATTCTAACTGATGGGCTAGAGTTGCAAGATGAATTCAGATGTATCTAACACATTAACGCTCATAATGGATTAATTTACAATTCGTTGGCATATTCAAATTTTATAGCACTGAAATTTTAATGCTTGTAAGACTGGATTTTATTTAAGCTAAATATACTACTATATTTTGGTTTTGTAATTCGAGGGAGTCCAAGTAGAAAGAAGTACTGAAAGTCTATGTAGGAGCTTTGTAAATTCTTAGAGATCTCTTTTGTAGTCAACCTTTCTTATTTCATTAACATCAAGAATATTTAATACACGAATAGCTAATGTTAAAGAATTATAAGCACACTTTAAAGGACTATTTATTAAAAGTTTAAAATTCGGATAATAAACCGCTCTTGCACCTTTAGTCCCAAGTATTTTGTTTATCTCTTTAAACATTATATATTGTGACGTCTATAATATGATTTTTTTATGTATTTTGATCAAGTAGAACTAACTTTTATTAGTAGAAAGATAATTTTACGCTAATTTGAGCTATGAGGTCACTATAAATAGATTTTTATTATTATTTGTATTGCTTTTTATCGTTGACTTGAATTTTGGTTACTGCCGATTTTAGCCAATCAATTGTTTACACTTCTTTGAATTAAGATGAATCATAACTCATTGTGTAAAATAAAACAGTAAATCAAGATCTCGTAGTTCAAGCTCCAGCTGTAGATATAATCAATCGATTTGAGATGATTTTTGACCAGAGTCCAAAGCCTGTTATTATAATAGTGTTAGAATAATAATTCACTGATGTTGCACCATAGTGGTTACTTTTGCATACAAAAGCCACCATTATAATACCATTAAGACGTCAGTGAACGAAAGTTCTGACACTATTTTAGTTCAGCAAACTTGGGGCTTAGTTGAAAATAATCATGAATTACATGGAATCTAACATAATGACTTTATCAAGATATCTTCATGATCTTTTTACCTTCGGTAATGTTGATACGAGACTGATCAGCCAAATTAATTCAATTTAATTGAAAGGTATAGAACTCAAATGACACGACGGTATCTAATGACATTGAATTGTTCAAGTTTATAAGGATTAATTGATTCATCCAAATTGAAAGATAGAAATGAATCATCTAATGTTGGCTTAACGTTACAGGCGATTACTTAATTTGTTAGCTTAAAAGTTGTAGTTGTTTGTGATAAAATACTACACAGTATTGATAGGCAAACATTGGCAGTAAACCATGACATAAAAAGCGTAAACATCGAAGAGTAAGCGAAAAAGCAACATGCAAATACGAGAAACTTTTTGTAGACTTTTTTATATTTTATTCTGTTACAAAACACGCTAGCTGAAATAATTAGTTTTTATTGTCCAAGTTTCGAAAATATGGCGTCACGACGCAGCAAGCAGGACGTACGGAACGTAATGAAATTACTTTCATGTTTTTCATGTGGGCTTTTGCTGTTTTCGGCTGTACTGTGTGTAATTAAAAGAGAAATTATAACGTATACGTTTTGTTCTTTCAAAAGATCCTTTTATTTCTATAAAATGGTTACAGAGATAACTACCATGTATTTAAATCATACTCAGCGACATTTGTTTTTAAACACAGTCTTCTTTAACCAGTTATCAATTTTAAAAAATGATGTTTCAAAAATTATTTTAATTCTGTATCAAAACGACATTTTTGAATTTGTAGTATACAACCTATTTTCCGTAGGGGTAGTCAGAGACTAAGGCTATTTTGCTGGTCTTTTGATAGAGAATACGTGGCTAAAATGATTCTATCTTAAATTTATGGAGCCCGTGTTTAAAATCAAACGAGGCATTGGTTAAACAATGTATCTAAAAAAAACTAACTTAGTAGCACCATAAAGTTATGAATACTAGACATATAAAGATAAGAAATGTGACACGAGAAGAAATTGTATACTTACTCATTTTTAAAACTTCGCCGTGTTTTTTTCATCAAAATCTGTTATTGCGTTTTTACAACTTAGAATCATTAATAATATATTTTTAAAATGCAGTATCTTCAGTGAAAAAACTCTAAAATAATAATATAACCTGATCCAATGTTCTTACAAATGATAAGAAACAAAATTATGATTACCATTAAAGAAAATGAATTAGCAAAACGCGACAGGTACTTTACAACAAATGATGAGAATTAGCTCCTGAGCATTATGTATAATGTTACATATTTTTTTTTAGCAAGTACATCAGGAATTAAAATATAATATTTTTTTTATACAATAAGCTCATATATAAATTTTGAGATTATTTTTTAGTATTAATGCTGAGTGTATGGACACAATCAAAGTGACTCCACTAGATTCCGTATGCAAAATTTGAAAAAAAAAATGCAAAACTGGCATCAGAAAGAAACCTTAATATTAAATGACATTTTTACCAACAGCATCTAAAACCACTACGCGCTTAAAATATGTTGAGCATTACTAAAACATTATAAAAGAGTTCAAAGTTCATTTAGGCACAATTTTTATTATTAATTTCCCATATATAGTAATAACTACAACATGTTGTGGAGATAATAAAAAACATTACACAATATTTAATTATGATATCAATAAAATCCTTAGACATAGAGAAGAGACAATGAAAAAATTATAGTTCGAAATTTAAAAAAGTGTTGAGAGTCAATGGTAATGACAGTGACGGTACTGACAGTGACAGCTTTGGATATAGTCAGAGAGCGTGGTACATTTTTTATTGTCTCCTCAACAAGAAAATGCACAAGACTTGCAAATCCAATAACATATAATGCCTTTTTACAATAGATATTTGTATAATTGATTTCCATAGACACTCACTAATCCACAAATGAACTTTTTACATATACATTTTATAAGAATATAATATAAGTAAAGCATTTTTTCTTATATATTAGAGCACAACGGATCCCTTATTACGAAGGACACAGTATCTACAAATATTTTGTTTCTTTTTTCAAACAGATATATGGCTAATTTTTTTTAAATATTATTAAAGTTAATCACGGAGATGCCCTCCCTAACTGACATGAATTTCAAAAAATTGACAGATTTCTTGCAATTTTTTTCCCATAAGTTTAGCTGCATGCGTCACTGTGGAAACTTCTAGCTGATTAGTTATCTAATTTGTTTTATTATTACTGGATTTAATATTTGCTATCTAAACGTCAAAAAGTATTTTCTGGAAAAATACTTTCGATCTAACAATTCTCTCGATACTTTGTGTAGTTGTCCACAGTAACGCAAATATCAAAAATATATGTCTGATTCGCGTTTCACGATATAAAGATGTGTATGCTGTGTTATAATTTCTTTTTTTTTTTAACCAAACAATTCAAGAGAAGCTAGCGTCGCTAAAACTAATCTATGCATTATCAGTCTCCACTATAATCTTATAATTTAGAAAGTACACAAATTAAATCACAGAGTTCGAAACTGCAAAATATTTGATTTTGAAAAACCTAACCGTATGAACAATCCGATAATATTTAAATATATATGTATACATATTATATTTTGTATTTTCTCACCGCGAAACAATTACTGATATGTATTTTCTATAGTATCGTTGACGAGTGTGAAGTTAAAGAAAACAGCAGTAGAAGGTATAGGAGTGTCCCTTTCGATCCAAAGTGCCATCTTAACGATTACAAAAACCATATCTTTATCCATTGAACATTTACTTTTAACTTACAAACCTTAACATTACAATAAGACCAACTCTTAACTGTACATAGAATACAAACCAATAGACCCTGTACCATGAGGTAGAGAAAGAACGTGTCGCACGTTTGAAAGGCCTTGTAAAATAACGGTATAGTCAAACTTAACGACAGACACGCGCGACTCGAAGTGACGACATGGTAAGGGCCTGCAAAATCTCGAAAGCCCGCACTTCAAAATACATCCCACATATATATCAATCAACTTCCAAACTAATAAAATAACGGCGTATTATCACCTAAGTGTGCATCAAAGTATAGTGAACTTACGTACAGTATTAGAACGTAAGACAATGACTATAATCTAGCCTTATTACTCTACTATTTCTCGATACATATTTTGTTCTAAGACAGTTGTAAAAGTAAATGGCGACTCGCGCCGGTACAATAGTTAGTAAAATGAAAAAGAAGGTGTTTCTGTGACGAAGAATAAAGTTAACTATTAACGCACTAGTAGCAGACTGGACAGTACTAGTAGATCGGACGCGACAACGCGGTGCTTGCGACGCGAACCGGACTGGCCGTGGCGTCAACCACGCGACGGAGAGCAGACGGATTTATTACTGAGATGCGTTTCAGACGTGCCGTTTGGAAACCCCCATTAAATGTGACGTAAACAAAAGCAAAAATACGAAAGCAACACGACAAAACGAGTACCAACTCACAGCCTTTAAAATCCACTTCGGAGAAGTTTCACCTTCACGTATCAAGTAAACGAACGCAAAGAAACACAAAAAGAGAATTAACGCAAAAAGAATTCGACCGCGACGGTCGGTTGTTGAACCACCCTCGTTTCTTATCAAATAACTTTGTACATTGAATCCAAATGTCGACACGTCGTTTTGGATAGAGGCACTCTCTAGGCGGGGCGGCGTTCGGTCGCCGCGTCGTCGGCCTTTAGTCGGGCGGCGCATCGGCCGACCGCATGAGATCAGTGGAACAGGCCGGCAGCGGCCGTGGCGACCCTGGCACTTCTCTAAGATGACGTCAGGTACGAAGAGAACGTGTGGTCCACCCAGTCGCCAGCGACGCCGATCTCGCTGAGCATATCCGACACGTCCGGCGTGCAGGAGAACTCGAAGTGCGACCCCGACGAGGAGGACGCCGTCTCGAACGAGTCTATTTCCGTGAGGGCTTCTAGATCCACTTCGCAGTCCGCGGGGAATTGTAATAGGTCTGTGATCGAGTACAGGTCTGTTAGGTCGGTTTGTTCGCGGCGGCTGTGGTCTTCATAGTAGCACGCAGATTCTGGAGAGTCTGGTGCGCCGGCTGGTGACGCAGGTATGGGTGGCGGGGCAGGGGTTTCGGCCGGCACACTTGGAATACTTGGGGCTGGTCGCCGTCGTCTAGAGACTCCTCTGTTGTTGTTCGAATCTGCTCTTTGTTTGCGCTTAGGCTTTGTCACCGAGCCAGTTCTCGTGCCGCTCCTGTCTGATTTGGTTGTTTTCTTGCGTGGCCTGTATTTGTAGTCCGGATACTCCCTCATGTGCAGCTGTCTGAGCCTCTCAGCTTCATCGATGAAGGGTTGTCTTTCCTCATCGTTCAAGGTCTTCCAGACGCGGCCCAGGTTTTTGGATATCTCCGCATTGTGCATGTCGGGAGTTTGTTCGCAAATTTTCCTGCGTTCTATCTGAGACCATACCATGAACGCGTTCATTGGCCTCTTGATGTGGTTTGGGTTGTTCTTCTTCGTCTGTGAACAATAGAAATACAATTCATTAATTTTCATATTATATATTCAAGAGAAATATTTTATTTAAAAACTAAGAGATAACCAAAAGCAAATGCTTTGTACGCTTAAATCTTATTGGACTGAGCTATGTATCTGAAATTGTGGTAGCTTGCTTGGTGTTTGATGAATTCTTGAGTGACAAACTCGTGTTTCAAAAGAGGTATGGGTTTGAATCCAAGGAAGTTTTTTGACTCAATTTGCATATTGTTACAATCACAGCGTACTGACAATGAAAGAAAACATTGTGATAAAACCTGCATATCCATGTAATTGATGGGTGAAACCTACCAAGCAGGGTGGTAATTAGGACCAAATGTGGCGGGTTTACCGTCGGTTCCCTTAAAAATGAGATTCGCATATCCCATCCATTTTATCCTTTTCCTCTTGTCTGATGCTTCTTTCTGATTTGCCTATCTCCTTATATTTATCCTACCCTAAAGGTTGGCAATGCGTTGGCTTCATCCTTAATGTTGCAAACAATTATAGGCAACGGTAACCACTTTCCAACAGTTAGATCATCTGCCTAGGCCCCAGGTCTGTAACTTTAACAAAAAAAACAATGCCAGTGCGAGACAAGATCTATTCGACTGACAGATGGTCAAATACCCGTAATCTCTAAAATTTATATTAATTTAAAATTGAGCTGATTTACAAAAACAAATAGAATCTCACATTCAAGGGTAAATTAAATTGTCTTTATGGTATTAGTAATTTAATAATAATAATATACCCGCAGGGGGGCTTTGTGGCGAAGCCTTAGGTGAGTAGTGACACCTCGGACCCGACTCTGGGGGCCAAGGCAAAGTGATAATTATCATAAAGTCCACCTCTCTACATCCCTTAGCCACTCACGCCCATATTGACCCCTGTCTTCTATGGAATTTTTTAGGGCCCATGCAAGGAGTGACGAGTCACAGTCTGCCTATTTTTCCATGTTCCCCGAACATTGCGACGGGCAGACGCCATAGTCCCCATATTCCCAAACCCCTAGTACCAGTAGCAGTTCACCCTAACAGCCCGGTACTTTCTGATCTCATTTCCCACAATAGTCCTACACTGGCCTGGGCTTGTCCTTGGGTGCATTATTATATTGTGTACACAGGGATAATCGCCTGTCAGTATTATTATATGATAAAATTTATTTATTATAGTGTATGTCTTTGATGACCACGGGCCATAAAAATGGCCCGGACATTTGGAGGGCTTGCGTGGGGCCATGGGAAGGCCAACACGTAGATGCCCTTTGACAAAAATGTAAAGGTGGCGTGACACTTATTATTATTACTGTATTAGTAATTGTATTGTTTGTAAACAAATTTATATTTGTCATAGTACATGAAAAGCATGCATTGGTGCCTAAAGGTACTTAAACTATTATGCAACCAATGACAATGAATAACGCAATTTATTAAATACACGTGTCCTTATGATAACAACTTGTGGAGTGCAACGTGAATACGGTCGGTATGAGTGTTTAATCTTTATTTAAATTTCCGCGACATATTGTTTCAATAAACCAGATGGAAAATAGTGTTGTACCGATACGTAGGTATGTTTTTTTACTGCGTGTAACAGAGATGAACATACGTACAACATACAACAATTGGTAGGTTCTTGGAGTTACTTGTAACTCCTATTATAATAGGAAAGAGACACCATAGACCGTGCGAAGTGGAGAAGAAAAAATACAAATGTAGACCACGGACTGCGAAGTGGTAACAAGGTAGTACTATGAATAACATAAAATGAGAAAGTTTATGAGGTTGGATAGATATTCGTTACTCTTTCACGCAGAAATTACTGAACAGATTTTGATGAAATTTCACAGTGGATATCATAATAATACCTAGACTATTTATAAGTATTATATTCTTAAGTCATATAGAAAAATAAATACTATTTATTACGTTTGAGGCAGCCCATAGCGAGGAGAATAATACGTTTCATCGCCGGGTATGCGACCCGAAGGCGTGACGTGAGTGCAGACGTCGTTGACGTTTATTGACACACATAACGTCACGGACAGCTTTTAGTATATATATATATATATATATATATATATATGCATGTAATGTCTGGTTTTCATTTCTTCACGGCCTTAGGAATAATTTGAATATCGTAAAAATCGGTTTTTGCATACATTTTTCATACATGCGCGTGGAGTCGCGGTAAAAGCTAGTATATTTAGAAACAAAAAAAGTATTCCGCATAACTATAAATACCCGCACTTCTATGTTAAATAAATTATGAATACACGGAAAACAATTCTTATATCATAAATATTTTTTCTATTATAATTGTATTATTATTTATTCAAAATGATAATTTATATAATTGTGAACGCAATTATTATTTTAGACACGACTCTAACCGTGAGCAATGGACCAAATGTGTTTAGTATGCGTAGCGTAATGCATTAACTCTATGTCCTCACTATAAATGATATTGTTATCGTTATATTATTATTATAAACAATACGAAACATAATATCGTACGCCATTGTGGAAAATTTTATATTATAATCCCGTTATGTTGTGGTACTCGGGCGAGAGTTGGGTCGTGACTGTACAATTAGGCGATGCTTCGTTAAAATGTTCTTTTTTTGAATAATACACAATTGTTTATTATTGTGAGAAATACAATTTTATTTATTATTATTTATGTCTAAGAGTACGGGCTATAAATATGGCTCGGAATTTTGGAGGGCTTGAGTAGGGCCATGGGAAAGCCAATACGTAGAGGCCCCTTGACAAATTTTATCTAAATATGGCCTAACACTGACCGACGATTATCCCTGTCTACCGTCTGTCTACAACAACAAGCCCTGGTCAGTGTAAAACTTTTACAAATGAGAACAACAGGTACTGGGCTATTGGGATGAACTGTTAGTGGAATTGGGAATCGGGGACTATGGGTACTATGGCATCTTCCCATCCCAATGTTCCGGGAACATGGATAAAATGAGCAGACGGTGACTCGCTTATTCGACTCGCTTATTTATTATTTATCTATGGCTGTTAAGCCACGTTTACACTATGCCCATTTCCATGACAGCGAGCTATGATAGGTTTCTTTTATGGATAGAGTCAGAAATGAGGATATCCGTAAAAGAACCAAGGTAACCGACATGGCTCCCAAAATTAGCAAGTTGAAGTGGCAGTGGGCCGATCACATCTTTCGCAGGACCAATGGTCGATGGAGCAAACGTGTCCTAGAGTGGAGACCGCGTCTCGGCAAACGTAGCCTAAGACGCCTTCCAGCCCGGTGGATTGCCGACCTGCCCAAAATCGCCGATAAGGGTTGGGTGAGGAAGACCGGAACATGTGGCGTAAACTTGGAGAGTCCTAAGTCCAGCAGTGGACAGAGACTGGCTGAAGAAGAAGTATGAAAGTGGTGAGGTAAGTGGGAAGCGCGAGTATCGCTGAGAACCCTAACATAAAATGTATTCTATTATAGTGACAACACTGTTGCTAATGGTTTTTTTATATTGGATGATTTCAGCAGACAAGCAGATGGCCCACCCGATGGAAAGCGGTTACCATCACCTATGGATATTCGGAACACTAAAGGTACTAATAACGTGCTGCTGGACTCTAAATAGAAACTGGAACCTGGCCACTAATGCCGGAACACAAGTTAAGGTTGTTATGCATACTCTAGATCGGGGTGGTAGCCATCCAGACGGGCAAATACCCTACCACCTGGCTGTGGATTGTTTAGTCGCCTCTAACGACACGCCGCCCGGCCGCAGTAAGTTGTATTCTTTCTCCCTTCCTACACGGATAAAAAATGGTCGTTTCCTTCTCTTCCTGCAAAAGCAGTGTGCTAAGAATTAGTTCTCTTGTATTAATATCTCTAGTCTCGAAAATTATATATTTTATTCACATAGTGATTGTTTAAACGACTATTCCTCTTACAGAAATAATTTGGTGATAGCAATCGTCCTGCTTCGAAAAAAATTTAATCTAGAAATCGATTACAACGCCACCTGCCGGCTCTAATTCTGAATTTAATCCAACCAGGGACCTGCTCTAATACACATAAACATTTTATGAATATCGGTACAGCGGTTTAATAATATTAATAATCGGCAGACAAACACATATGCAGTATAAGTAATATACACCGGACTACTCTGGGGCCTATTTCAGACACCCAGACCATAGTAAATAACTTAGAAAATTCGTTTCCGAAATTTACTACACCAAGAACCGAAGCCTCTGCGTTGCAATGAGATAAGCCAGCAAAGGCTTAGTCCGCTCAACCACAGAGGCCGTCAAGGTTTAAGATTTCAGTGACATACACACGTACAGAACACTTATATGTAAAGAAATATAAGCCTGTAAGTCAAGAAGAAAAACTCGCGAGTCGTAAAACAATTTTTAACGACGTCAATGTTTTCGGTATGAAAAAATACAAAATAAGCGAATTTACTCTTTATTATTCAAATCGAAACTTCACCCCAATTCCCAATGGAGGGGATTTGTCTATTTTTTTGCCTGACTTATTTATATTCGGGAGCAAAAAAGGGTAACTCAGAAAGCAAGTAAATCAGGTTGGGCCGCCCACTAGCCGGCTCAAGGTGAACCAAATGAAGGTGCTTTGGAGATTCGTGCTCCGTTGCTGTTTGACTAGTTTTAGGGTACCGCATCAAATAAAAGTTACAGGTTTCGCTGTAAAAATTGTTACAAAGATAAATAAAAAGTATAATAATAATAAATCGGCAGACAAACACACACACTGTATATCCCCAAATTAAGCAAGCTACGCTTGTATTATGGGTAATATACAAGGGACCACTGACACCCAGACTATAGTCAATAACGAAGAAAATACGTTTTCGAAATTTACTATAAAAGGAAGGTTGGTTTCCAAATCAAATCAAATCAAATCAAATTTATTTGTTCGAAACATGGTTAAGCTGTCGGCATATATGTTACAGTGAACACACGTTTTGCTCACATAGGGGCATACAAATATTTATAATAAATTTTATTAGATTATTTAATGTTAAATGAAACATATATTAAAAATTTACTGATAAATGTCAAAAAGTAATAATAATAATAAGATTCATAAATCAAGCAAGGTATTTATTTACAATTGAGGAATTCGTCCACCGAGTAAAACGTTATATTTAACAGCCATTCTTTTAATTGAATTTATATTTCCAGTGGATGGATACATTACTATCAACCACACAAACGCAAACCAGATAGATACAACTGAAATTTACGCGCACAAGTTTTTAGAAACGGCTTCACTTTTTGACGCTTTTGTACACGCAGGCTCCGTCTATAATTTTATGTGTTCCTCTGAGATTAGATATTTGTATTTCCTACGGAGCCCGTTGTTGTTTTTGAAATACAAACGACCATATTTTTTGTATGTTTGTTACCAATGTTATTATTAGGTTATGTTTTTTGCGTCCATTTCTGTTTTGGGCAACAATCTACACTGCACTCGATTAATCACTCGCCAACTCTGTTCGTGATACCTTTTTTATTCGTCGTTGATATTTGTTTGTTGCCATGTTGTATTGCTAACTAATATTGCTAGAAATAATAACTACATTCGAGAGAACTAGGAATAATAAATACAATAGATAATTACATAAATTAGATAAGGCTCTCTTAGAGTAAATAATAACCATAACCAACAATTAAAATAAAGTAATGTAAATAAATAAGTTGGCGGAAGTCTAAATAAAAACTTTACCATTACTCATTGGCACGTGACATCTTTGTCTTCCGTGATCACGGCTACTAAAAAGTGGCAGGAACATCGGAATAAAAATCAAACTAAATACTGCGCTTAAAACTGTTAAAACACAGTTTTATTATGTGTACTAGTAGCGACAACTTACGGAAAAACTACATACGAGAGTATCATTTATCTTAATTACATGTATAGCGGCAACTTCTAGTATTTATTTTTTCGCTATTGCACTACATACCCTTGTAGCCTAAAATAGACTACACCTTTCAGCCAAACATCCATGTAGTCACTGTCATTGTCGAAAAAAATGAGTGTGAAATATATATACAGACATATCGATTACACAAGAGTACCGTTTTTTCCACTATAGCTATGAATCCCTTAAAACATATTATATATTCTAATTGAATATTCATGAACACTTGACTCTAGTCAGATATTCAAATCGTGCTAAACCATTTAAAAAAAATAAAAAGCATTCAACAATATCACCTTCAATACAAGGCATTTAACAGGTTTGTGGCGGGAACATAAGTGACATTATGCTCTGCAGTATTATTTTCTGAAAATGTGTAAATAGTACCTACTTTAAAATTAACAATAGTCCTAGGACAGTGACTGTTTTTGAGTTCCATGTAGGAGCGGAGAAAGAATACAATTTCAAACAACCCTCAGTCAGATGGTAGGGCATTTGCCCGTCTGGATGGCTACCACCCCTGGTCTAGACTATGCTGCCATATCAACTTTGAGTTGTGTTTCGGCATGAGTGGCCATGTTTCAGTCTTCCTTTAGAAAGCGGCAGCACATTGTTACCAACTTTGGTGTTACAAATGCTGAACTCATGCAAGAAAAAATAAAATAAAAATAGTAATGATATTAAGAAATGTGAACTATGTAGTCAAGTGTGGCATTTCAAGTCACAAAAACTCTGTGATTGGCGTCAGTTGAAACCCTACAGTACGTCTGAGAAATATAGAAGACTAAATATATCAGACGAGGCTGTATAGACCATGTTCCTTTGCTTGCCATCTTGACGAATGATAGATACTATTGCTATTAGAATACAAGTCATTCAAGCAAATCTAATGACGTAAATACCCCAACGCAACTAAGGAAAAGCGTTCACACCCGTATACAACGCGCGTCCTCTGACTCCGCTTCCTACATACTTTGATAATCACTTCCTATGACCTTTATCATCCTTGTTAGTTATCGTAACACAAGTAGTCGATACGGAAGCGTTGGAGGCACTTGAAATTCTTGAGCGTTTTAACCCGAGTGCCCACTTGCCCACTGTCCTTGCAACCATGTACATTGTGCACTCTCCTTAAAATGTTTTTCACGTTTACAAGAATTTATTTTACTTTGACAGCTCGATGACGGATCAGTTAGTAAAGTCTTAATGCGTTACCGAGTCGATTAATTATAAAAATCGACTTCATTTATAAATAAGTTTTAATCAATTTAACTTATCTATATATCTTTGCTAAAATTAAATATATCGCGTAATAATATACCCACAATTACAATTATCATATTTTACATATATTAAATAAGCCATTTATGTGTTAGAACGGCAATGCGCTATTTTTAAACATTTATTATTTGGCAATACCGACTGTATTTAATTTGGAAAAATAAAAGGGCACTTCTAATAATTGCGGTATTATTTTTCTCCAAAGTACTGTACTGTCGGTTACTTTTGATTTATCTACGTATAGTGTTAATGGTTTAATATTCTGCGTTACTTGTATCACAGAGCATCACTATTACATCAACCACAACAATAAAATACGACAATTATGTCGCGCCCTTTGTGTAATAAAATCGAAACTCATGAACTATCAATGTCATTTTATCATGACAGTGACAGTTGATATCACACCTCGCCACCGATTGGTAACAGAGGTAGAGAGAGCTGTACCAATTTTGTTTTCAGCGTATTTTTAGATTTAATTATATCTATTTATATTGACCACGAATAAATGAAAAATCTCTATCTGCACAATGATTATGTTAGGTCTGTTACAGATGCTAAAAGCGACGCGGCGACGTCAAGCATCAACTGACGTTGTATGTCGCTCAAGAAATGTTTAAACGCGCGTCAGGTTTTCCTGTGCACTCTATATGATTGACCAGATTTGTTTTACTGATTAGTTGACGTCAAAATTGCGACGTCTTTATAATGAAATTATCAAGAATGACAGCGGACGCCATGTGCGCCGCGATAGGGATATTAGACACTCTATAGTGCGTTTTTATGGTAAGTGTTGCAGATATATCACAACTAGATGGCGTTATTGTAAAATACATCGTGCTATATTTTCAATTTCGTATGTATACCATAAGTGTAATATTGAACTCATCAGTAGTCAAAAATATACCAGTACACTAGGTTATCTAGTACAATAAGCATTCCATACGCAGCATATGGCATTTATAACGTAGGATAATATAAAAATAAAACCTAGAAACCATTTGTATAAGTATACCTCACCTTTCGGATAACATTTACAGCGCTTTGCAATTTCGATCCAACTTCTTATCCTTCCATTCTTATCATTAGATGCATTACGTACTCCTTCAACATTCATACCATAAAACTAAATTAGATAAACCATGTGTCATTCATTATACTTGTATATCAATGACAAAAGAAGTCACCTTTTGTTAATCTTCATTTTTACGACATCCATTAAATAGGTAGGTATATTAACGAATTTGTTTTTTAAGTATAAAACTATGCATATCCAATGAGTTTGCTTGCTTTGATTTGGATGTTGCTAGCAAGCACACAATTGGACCTACAAGTTTTCAAATTGGTTCTATAAATTACATATTTTAAAGTCAAACTGCTCCAAGGGTACAAAGCGAGTTTGAACCAATATTAATTTCATTTCTCCCTCTCAGTTTGGATGAATCGACCAAAATCATCCATATAAAAATAAACTCAAATCATTCAATATTCATGGAATACTTTCGAATCCTTTTAGTTTTCTGACTTTCAACAAAATATCAGCATTATCACAACAAAGTACTTTGTGTGAAATTAAGAACATAGGTATATTTTTGATAAGTGTTTAACTATAGCCAGGCCATTATTTGATAATAGAATCGCGCGCAGAAGGTTTTCCGATGACTACTTACTATTATTGTATATACTTACGTAAAGTATGTACAGTAATAAATAAAAAATAACAAAATATTGCAACAACTATTTATGTAACCTTTTTTATCTACGCGTAACATCAGGAGGCTATCGGCAAAGCTTCTGTGCACGGGTAGTAGGTTGATATGGTAGACAAGCGCGAAAGTATAGAATTAAGAAATTAAAATTTAAAAGCTCACATTAACTACGATTGCAAGCATAAAATTCTACAAAGGATTAAAGCTTTCAATTACAACGAATTATTTAATTGATCCATTGCTTACAATATATAATTCTATGTTCTAATTGATCGTTTCAGTAGTTATCGGGCATAATCAAATAATTTACTTTTAATCGTAGGAGAATATGGTATTGCTAACTTAAATATCGCTAAATTAGCAGTACTTTATTGTTTTATTGCCTTTGATAACTGTTCGTTCTTATAAATTGGAGTCCAAGTCCAGCAGTATGACGCTTATAGGCTGTTATTACAATTATTATATGTTATATATACATAATACAATTATTACGCCATAAAATCAAGACGTTGAATCTTGAGAAGATCTGCATCTCGAGATAACCGATGTGAGAAATATACCAATCCACCTTGGACAAGTGTATACTGTTCGTTCCTCTGAAATCAGAAGATTTGTGTTCAGTTCCCATTATATCATCCTTCATGACGATCTTAGCAGTAAACCGGTCATTTACTTTGGCATATACCGCGTATATAAGCCGCGTATATAAAATTAGCCGATGACAACTAACCATTATTAATGTAAAGTATATACAATAATAAATTAAAATAATAAATTTATTGCAACAACTATTTATGTAAATATGGGACACTGTTCATTATGGCAAATGAAATAGTTTCTGTGTGAAGTGATTCCGAAATTTTAGCGTTTTGAATAAGTACTCTAGTTATGTGTTTAGTGTGTATTCAGCGAGGTAATGCTGCCAGCCTTCTAGGTAAAATGCCCTACGACAGCGGCTTGGTTGGGATGGACTGATTTTAGTTAACAGTATAAATGTGTAAATATATTTGTAATTATTTCAATTAATAAAATGAGCATTAAATCGAAGGAAGAGTTTTAGATAGATAACAATTTATTGCTCACCAAAATAAACAAAAACAACAGGCGGCCTTATCGCTAAAAGCGACCTCTTCCGGGCAAGCTAGCTTAAAAGAAATTCTTAACTAATCTGACGATGTAGGTGGAACAGAAAAAAGACAGGACTTGTACAATTTAAATATACATACTGACACTAATTTACAAATTTAATATATACATAAATCCAGAAACATTTATAAAATAATAATATATACGTATACACAAAATTTATTTTTATGCTTTTGCTGTAATAACAGCCTTTACAAAAAAAAAAGTTGTTAGTAAGGTTGTAAAAGGAATCATCAATGAATTACAATAATTGGTTTACAAGCAGTAAGTGGCTTGTCTGGAGTTGCATTATTAATTGTAAATAATTGTTCAAAATTGTCTGTTATTTTAAAAAGCCTGTCATCTACCTGTGCATATTGAACTACATGCTATTTTACATTATTTAGTCGCCAATCAAGTACTAATATATTAATACTGTTGCTCCTACGTTTTTTCATCCATCACACTATTACCACTAAATTTTACGTATATAAACGGAATCGTTAAAAACGGATGCAATATTTACCGATTTGTATATATGTCCATAGATATGCCAATATTTTTATTGCATGAGTTCAGCAGAAAGGCAGGTGCTACCAATGTACTGCCGCTCTGTAAACGGAGACTGGAACCTGGCCACTAATGCCGAAATAGAAGGATTTTACGGCATACTCTAGACCAGGGCTGGTAGCCATCCAGTCGATCAAATATCTTACGACAGGCCGCAGTAAATTGTATTCTTTCTCTGTTCCTGCACGGATGAATTTATAAAAATTTAATATTAACTCTAAAAATAAACTGCGTAGTAAGACTTCTACCATAAATAGAATGAAAGCAAATTTTTTATTATAAAATTAATGTTTAATTAGCATAAGTAAATATCAAATTCGAAAGCATCACGAAAGCGGTTCACCAAATTGTCATCCTCCCACGCTGCCAATAATTATTGCATATAAAAATAATTTGCACCAAAATCTGTTTTATGCCACCATTAACATTTTAATGACACCTCGATACGAAAAGATTAAAGCAAAACAAGCAGAAAAAAACGGGTTTTAACGAGTCATACGGATTGATGAAGAAGGTGCTGTCGTATTCTTTATTTTTGAAACTTTTAATTTGGGTGTAGGTGAATGACTGGGTATATTAATATTGTAATTAATTTTGAGTGGAGATATTTTTTGAAATCTACATGACTTATAGCTTCCGAAATGAGATAAAATACCCGTATATCAAAATAATGATATTCTTTTACCTGTATTAGTTGATAACAATTCATTTGAATTTAAAAATAAATTAGAAATCGTGATATATATCGATGTAAGCGAACTTCCCTTAATAGTGAACTTTATAAACTACAAATCAATAATGATCAAAAGATTCATCAATAAATAGATAAACACAACTATGACGCTTTATATATTAAAAAGTACTTCGTTATTAATATGTTTGCAAAAGAAAATATGGCTATTAACAGATATATTGATAAGGAATCAGAATCAGTTCAGAAAGTTATTAACTATAACTTTTCTATTTACTCAGCTTGGACAATCATTAATTATGTAATATACCTATAGAAATAGATATAAATGACCATATATGTTTCCATTCCTAGAGATACTTCTTTAAATCAAAAACAAGATATTGGATCCCTAGTGATAAATAATTTAATGAGTTCTTGATATATGCGATTAATCTTACAATCTCTAATGCTATAAGTAAAACCGATCTGTTAAGGCCTGCTGATGATAATGCGAATATCAACGTCATTAGAGGCCAGTTATGTAGATTCGCCTTCCGCTTAAGGAACGATGTTTATATTAAGTAGACTGTGTACATTTGCATGCGGCTCGTATTGCCAACGTGCCGGCTGTTACAAGGGCGCCCACTTGATTTCCTGAACGTGTTGTTGCTTGGCGAATTCGCGAACTGGCAGCTACTGATTTGTTTACCGACGCACTATCGATTATCATTGCGAAACGCCATAGTTTATAAATAAAAACTATTATTTTAAAGCATTTTGTTCCTGAATTATTAATTATAGGCAGAGATGTAAAACAAAAATACAAATATAAAATATGTGGTGCTATTACTAATTTTCAAAACTTTTAAAGTGAAACCTAGACACGGTAGTGAATTCTTTCGATGGGAATGAAAAAGCGCGACGCCGTGAATTTAATCGTTTAAACACTATGCTCACAAAGATACAGTTGGAAATATTTTGAAGTTTTTAAGTTCATAAATCAAATTGAAACTAGAGTATTTGTTTCCTATTTTAGTTATCATAAGCCTCGCGTGTCATTTGTTAATTCAAGTTGAAATTGAACACTGACAGAACTCAGCCTACAGCCAGATCAGGCACTACCATCGACGCAGTATTCTCACCTAATTTAGATAATTTGCATTCGATATTATTTGTATCATACCTATAGGTGAAATTAGCTGTCATAAACCTATTACTTCTGTTTTAGATTCTGTATTAATGGAACGTGGAACTTGAATAATTAATAAATAGAAGAAAAATTTAATGTAATGAGTAGCCATTTTCATTAATTTATTTAATTAAACATATCCTGATCTCTAACCTACATAGTTTCACTTCTGACTCTTTTTTATTTATTACAAATACATTTCAAATTATTACATTCACATATGAACACACAAATGATTGACATACGAAAAGACAGATTATAAGCCTCTTGCTGTTTAATAATCGAGGGATAAAAGACATAACTTTATTTCATACTCTACATTTTGTAAGCAGTAGTTGAAACATTAATAACAAAGGCGAATCGAACTACGGATGCGGAATAAAGATGAAATTATAATAAACATGACATTGATCTTGAACTAGCATTTAATAAAAACCTAGGAAATGAAGTTATAACTAACTAAAATGACTATTTATAGTCGCATCCATAAGCTTCTAAGGTTAAACACGACGGAAGCTCGTAAAATGCTACTAAAGGCAAAAACGAGTACGTAAATGATGAGACCAGTGCAGGTTTAAAATTACACATCCTAGTAAGATAACTGAAAAGACAGGAATTTATAGCAATATAAACTGAAGAAACGTAGTGTATATAGCTTGTAATTATGTTATACATCGACATAATTAAAAAATCTAATTTACCCTCATAATTAATATATTTACTTTTGAGATGTTTAAAATCATTTATTCAATATCACACTTATTACAAGCAACGTACACTACTTTTCTTTAGTTACTTATATTGCTGTCTGAATTTTCAGATACAACCAGATCAATATGCTTTTGGTATATAAAATGTTTATTTTTCAAAGTAAAATTTGAATTTGCAATCGTTGAAGTAATTTATGGGTCAGCGGGTGCTATCAGTAACGCGAGATAAAAAAGATAATTTTTCATGAATAAATAGTTATAAGCGTTGACCCGTTGATTGCACGAGACCCTATAGTAAATTAAAAAAAATAAGACGATCAAATGTATGTGTAAATTGCTCTTTTTATGGGTATAATGGAGAGTGTCTACAGTGATCGATGGATGTCTGCATTACCAGGGCAGCACCAACGAGTTGGTTGCAAGGAAACTTTACGAAACCCAATTTAAACAATCCCATGTCGTAATGCAGGGGGTAAACCTGCGCAGGAAGTTCCGTTCTAACTGTTATTGTACGTGAAACATTTCAGAGAACCGTTGCGTAGTCAAACGTGGCAGCTCAAAGGTGTCAAGATGGACGTCCCGTCGAGATGGCGAGCGCTGTGGTTGTCGAACTTTGGCATGAAATCAAACCACTTCTCTGAACTCTTTTCTCTTTATGATATAAATTCGTAATATTTGTTTCTATTTAGTATCCTGCCCAACCTTTATAAATATATCTATCAATGTATAACCGATCTGTATCGACCCCATTGACCTCATAAGGCTGACTCAGACGTCATGAGACAAGTCATTGCCTGTTGCGTCCGCAAGCTACATTGATAGCACAATAAAAAATGATACGTGGAACTAACATAATGATAGTCCTGATGCAGGAAACATAATTGCACGAATCTAGTCTATTTAGTTTAAAATAATTTAGTCTAATTCCTGGTAAAGATTATGTTTTTTGCAATTTTGTGATATCACGCGAAGTGAGACCTTGTATGCTTAGTATTAGTGCAGGCAGTTTCGGTCTGCCTCAAGGTTGCACAATATTTCCGTGTTTGTATTTAGCATTTGCTAGAGCTGTTTTGGCAAAAATGCTGACTGTGACTTTAATTAATTTATATTGAATTCTAATTATTTATTGTATTATGTATAACGTGAGGGACAAAAAATAGACGGGTAACACTTAAATACTCACCAAAGTAGACCACAAGGATACAAATTAATTTAAGGAATATTACTTAGTATATATTAATTTAAGATAATATGACGTCTATATGAGTATGAAAATGTAATATTGCTAGCATTCAAATTGACTCTTGATAAGTAACTTTAGGTATTGTATCGTAATCTCATGCAATTTTAGGTCATATATTCTACACACTTAACAAAAAATTTGAGGCTTTTCAAATCGGGCTGCTTATCCTGGCAATAATAAATCATATAATAAGTTGGGAATACTTCTACATTGTACTTTCTTTAGCCAATCTGCGATCGCTTCCTTAATACATCTTGGGAAGAAAAAGCCATTATAGTCCATTAGGTATTTAATCGGTGACATTAATAGTTTCTTCAATGTCAAACATTGACATAAACTTAATGATCGGAAGTATTTAAAACGCTTCAAAAACCGGTTCTGGTGGATCGAGTGTTTCCTAAAAGGAAGTTTTAGTTAATCATCTTCATATATCTGTAGTTTAGCCTTCGGTTTGCGAAATTCCGGAGTCACTCACGTGTTGGCCCAATACGGAAACTCGTTAACCCATGACAAGGCGTCAAGAAGGTTCTTGGTGATATTGAATAATCGGAAATAAATTTGTTAAATTACATGTAATTTTGTCAAAATCTAATTTAGAGTCTGAAAACAGTTTCCAAAATATACACACATTCAATAATATTGTCTGATTAAGTGGTACATTATTGCTTAGCAAGATTCAAACTCACGTCATCACGTCATGACGAAGTGTTTGATAAGTAGTGAATTGCAACGGAGGCATAAAAAAAACGCGAGCGTAGCGCCACCTTTTGGCTATATATTCGCCTATCCCACGGAAATGACGTCATTTATCGGGATAACAGTATCTTAAGTGTTGAGTTTCATTAAAATTCATTCAGTAATTTTCATTTGATGCTCGAACCGACAAAAATTCTAGAAGTTGTATCTTTGGAATCTGCACCAAATAAGCCTCACTGATTTTTTCTCTTTTAAATTCATTGTACAAAATCAATTCCTCTATATATTTTTTATATTAATAGCGGCCTCGGCAGACGATGTCCTGCTCTGAAAAAATGAAAATCTAGAAACCCGATTCCAGCGCCGTCTACCAGATTTAATTGTGTGAATCTAAACCATCCCGGGACTCAATAGAACACTCACAAAAAAATAATCAAAATCGGTCCAACCATTTAGGTGTTCAGTGACATACATACGAACAGGAAAAAAAAATATAAATATAGATGATGAATAGACACTCCAAGTTTATTTATTGTTATAATTTTATAAGCAATTTAAAACACAAATCTTTCGATAATATACAGAAGAAACTTGGATTAAGTAAAACCAAGTGCTCTTTCTTTAAGTAAGATATTAACTCCAAAATTCTTCAAGTCGAAGTTGTTGAGATAGTAATTCGCAAGATGTCGACTCGATTCCGAGGAAAGGCGGATCAAATTGCTTCAGTAATAAGGAGACGTTTTAATAAAAAAAGGAGGTGCCTCTCGCTTTAGCTGTATCAGGTTTCAGATATAAAGTTGCAAATTGAAAAGATATTGTTAATACATATTGATTGACTTTAGACAAATAAAATGTAGAAAGAAAGAAATATATTGGGTCTTTCTTTCTTTGTAAAACATAGATGAGATGACTGTAAATTGTTTATTTCATGTGTGAACAATAAAGAATTTTGAGTCTAGAAAACAAGCCGTAGACCCACGTACTGGAGAGTGGTTACCATCGCCTATAAATGTTTTTAAACACCAGAAGCGAAGCCAACGTGTTGCCATCCTTTAGGAAGTGGTAGAGGATGGGGAGGAGGGATGAGATAAAGGGGATCTTGATTCAACTATTTATCTATGAGTAAATACCAAATACATGTATAGGTTTAGAGTAGTAATACCTAGAGAGACAGTTCCCTACAAAATTACATTCAGAGTTGAAACACAAAACCAATGGATGTGTGCGTGAGCGCCATATCTATTTTCGCTGACACGTACACAAAGGCACAAATAATGTTGCAATTAAATAGTTTTTTTTTTTTTTTTTTAATGTACTTTAGGTTCGCGTTTGACCACGATCTTGCTCTATGTGGAGCTAAGATGTGGTCTAGGATGGAGCACAATTACCTAGAAGGTACCTATTCACACAGGACTTGAAGACACCCATGTTATAAGTATCAGGAAAGACAAACCCTGGCAATGAGTTCCACTCCTTTGCGGTGCGTATGATGAAGCTAGATGCAAAGCGCTTCGTTCCTATAGGTGGAATATCCACCATATATCGGTGCCGCATGCCGGTGCGTCTGGTTGTCGGATGATGGAAGGGAGATGCACGAGCTCAGCTGCACACTTTCCAAAGCGTATCCGATAGAAAACCGATAAGCTGGCAACCCTGCGTCGCTGTTCGAGACTGAGTTTTGTCATCGAAAAGCTGGTCGGTGTTAGTCATTGAAATACTTCATTTATTAAAAAAAAATATTGACTGATTTGGTTTAAATAAATGTTTTAAATGACCAGTAATGCCATGTAGAATGTAAGGTTTAGGAGTTTAATTTTTATTTCTGTTACATTAACAAAGCTATATATTCTATGTATTTATGCCATAAACAATATGATTAGTTTGTAATATAATTTGTTTATACAAACAATACATGTAATATGTTTATTCTGTGCAAATGTGATTTTCCATCCAAAGGTACTTTTGTTAGAGAGAGAGAAAGATGACATTTTATTGCACACCAAAATATACAATTACAAAAACAGACAGAATACAATAGGCGGCCTTATCGCTCAAAGCGGTCTCTTCCAGGCAACCTATATCAAACAAATTTTAATCAAGCGATGAAGATGGTGCAGAAAAAGGGCAATAGATACATAAATACTGAAACTGAATTAAGAAATAAATAATTATACAAATACATAACATAGTCATATATATATATATATATATACAATAATATATTTCAAAATACATAATTTATTATAATAAATGTATTGTCATGATTATATTGTGTTAATCAGACAAAGCTATTTGTGGACAAATAGAGTTTTCTGAGTCAATTTCTAAATGTTGGTAAGGATTTGGCCTCTCTGACACTAAGAGGCAGCATATTCCAAAGTTTATCAGCCTGTACTGTAAAAGACTTATCATAATAGGATGAAGTGTGTGCAGGTGTCATAAGTTTTCTATAGGTATCAGAGCGCAAATTGTGGGCAGTGGATAGGCGAAGGAATTTTGTTACATTGTTATTCTATTTATGTACAATAAGGTATACTAGTGGTCGAAATAATAACATAATTAATTTAAATTATAAGTGTAAACATTAGTAAGGTTCTGTTGTCAAAGACTATATTTCTATAATCAGAGATTTCACCAAGTCTACACTGTTAATTTGACTTTAACAATAAACAAAAGAGTATATATGTGTGTGTGTTTCAAATACATGGTAGTGAGTATAATGTTTTTTATTGATTTAATGTATTTTGATGCATAATTTAAATAAAAAAATCTGCACTCCTCTATATAAACTATAATAAGTGTGCGAAATTTCATACTCCTCCGTCCGCGCAATTTTCGTAAAAAGGGTACAAAGTTTTTGCTTCACGTATTAATAAGGTATATAATATAATAAATAAAACTTTATTCCATAGATATCAAACAACTCTGTAAACTCAGAAACAAGTTGAAAATTTCTAATTAAATCGTTCCGCTACACGAATAGCGCCCTAAAAAGTTTCATTTTGGAATATTGTAACTCATTGTGCTGAGACAAAAGGTGTCCTCGTCTTAGGCCCTGGTGGCCCACAAAGGCCTTAATCGGGGCCTTTTGTTCCATCCAACCCTTGGAACTGTCTCAACATCTTCATTATTACAAATTCAGACCGTCGAATCGACAACGGATGGAAATTTTCTTTATTCGAGCTGACTTGTTTGATGACAGGATATACCAAAGTAGTTGCTTGTGGAATCTATTATATACGTGAAGCAAAAATGAAGCAAAAACTTTGTACCCCTTTTTACAAAAATTGCGCGGACGGAGGAGTATGAAATTTCGCACACTCATAGTTTATATAAAGAAGGAGTGCAGAATGCAATTTTTTTTATTATGCATAAAAATACATTAAATCAATAAAAAAAACATTACACACACTACCATGTATTTGACACACACACGCATATATACTCTTTTGTTTATTGTTAAAGTCAAATTAACAGTGTAGGCTTGGCGAAATTTGTGATTATAGAAGTATAGTCTTTGACAACAGAACTTTAATAATGTTCAAACTTATAATTTAAATTAATTCTGGTCGAATTTCGACCACTAGGCGACCACTAGTTAACTTTCAATAGTTAAATTAATAGAACTGATAGCTTAAAGTATAGCGACAAAACAACCCACAGCCAGGTGGATGGCTAACACCCCTGGTCTAGAAAATGCCACCATAAAACCTTGAGTTTTCCGGCATTAGCGGCCCGGTTCCAGACTCGCTTCAGAAACCGGCAGCACCTTTGGTGTTACAAATACCGAATATCTCGATGCGCAGGTTTCATCACGATATTATGATAATAGAATTGGGGCCCGGCATTGAATTTTTTAAATTTATACCAAAAGTCACAGCATCGTCATTATTAGATTCATTCAAATTCAAATTCGAAGGTTATATTCAAAATAAGTTCCACTGGAGAACACTCTTTGAAGGTCATATATATAAGTTAAAATTTAATTTTTCTTCCTATTCTATGTACACAGCTTCGCAACGTGTTATTGCTGTTAAGAAGAAGCGGCAAGAAACTCCCCAGCAACACGTCTAGCTAAATATTGTTTTTCTTTAAGTTTCTTATTCAATTTATATTTCAAGTTCTCTTTTTTCAAAAAGTTTTATACAGAAGTATGTTACGGTTTTAATGCTTTGTCCCCAAATAGATTTTTTTTTGGGCACATTTCTGGAGATCCTGCATTACAATGCTTTTCATCATCGTCAGCACGTGGTAATTGTATATTTAAATAGCTACTCAAACAACACTACTAATGAACATTAGCTTTATCTATGAGCTTGTGTGTTATCGCTGTATTTGTAATATAGAGTGATATACCAAAGTGTGTTTGATGTTCCCAAATTAATGAACAAACATAAGGGCAGTAGTAATGACTTTTATTTAGCGTAATGATAGCGTGTACAATTTGCTTACTATTTAGATAAGCTAGCAATACTATATATAGACAATACAATGCAAGAAAACTTAACTTATTCGTATTATATTCTACTCATAGTCCCTCAATACTATAAGTAGAATACTGAGCTCAGATCACCGTCTTCTATGGGTAAGGTGCCCAGAAGGCTGGCTACGTTTCCTCACTGGATCGCCATACTGATCCGTTGGCCGAGGTAAGCACCAGCCCTCTGATCACCTGAAGAGTCAATGAGTCGTTTAGATTATATGTATACATTATACTAAGTTTTATAATTACAGTCGTTTTCGACAACAATGGTTATGACATAGAAAAACAGACGGATATGACAGTTCCACTTAGGGTTCTCAACCGTGCTATAATATATAGTATCCTATCATATATTAGCCAATTGTATTATATTTTATAGAAATTGTTACAATATGTACTATATTTTGATCGATAATTCAGTTGCAAGCTTTTTGTTCAGATTCTTATAATTACTTTAAAAATAACAGAACTTTGCTGGCTAAAGCAAATAGTAATAATAAACAAACATTAAAAATTCAATAATGAAATAAATCTTCTAATATATAAAATTATTATATTCTCGTGTCACAGGGTCAGTTACCATACTCCTCCGAAACGGCTTGACCGATTTTTATGAAATTTTATATGCATATTCAGTAGGTCTGAGAATCGGCTACTATCTATTTTTAATACCCCTAAGTGATAAGGGTTGTCCACCCCTAACATTTTCTTTAATTTTTTTTATATTGTTGAATTAAAAAATACATACAACACTAAATTTTCACCCTTCTATCACCAACCCCTATTTTTTAATAGCGATATAAGTACTGTGATAATTTTCTTCTCTGTTTGTTAAAGTTGATTCGAGTTTAGATTAACATTTGGTCCCGGTAGATGACGCTGTAATCGGGTTCTAAATTTTTATTTTTTAAAGGCAGGCAACGTCTGCCGGGTACAGCTAGTAACATATAAAATAATAAAAAATAAATGTACACTTTTTTTTCCCTATTTTTCCCAAAGGTAAAAACAAAACTACTATGTATATATTCTTCATAAAAATATGGCAACCCTAGTTCCACCATAGTTTTATTTAAGCCAAATTTGCAACAGAACTCTAACAAACACTCTTCAATTGACTTTATTCCTTTTCTTCATGAACAAACAAGATATCTTGTGTTGAATCTTTCTATCTCACAAGTATACAGTTGTACAGTTACATTTTCAGGAGTTCAGCAGACAGGCAAGCAAGCGGTCCACCTGATGGAAAGCGGTAATCATCGCCCATGATCATTTGCAACATCAAAGTTGCTACAAATGCGTTGCTGCCCTCTTAAGGGAGACTGGATCCTGGCCACTAATGCCGGAACACAACTCAAGGTTGGCGTTATGTAAGGGGTGGTAGTCATCCGACAGGCAAATACCCTACCACCTCGCTGTGGGTCAGTTCTATTAATTTAATTAAAGTTAATTTCACAAGCAACAACTTTGGTATAACCTGTCATTAAACAAGGTATTTTGAACAAGCGTTAGCGAAATCGGAATCGTTTGTTCACAAATAATAAATCAAATGTTATTATTATTCAAAGCGAACCGAAGCCAGTCCAAAACAAAATCCATACATTCATGTACAAGCACATGTCGTATATAGGTTAAAAGTTTATTAAAATTCACGCCGCGAGCGCTTATGAATAGGCGATAATAGTGAAAAGGGGTCAGGATATGAAGAGAATCTTTGCATACGCCTATGTGTGTTTGTGTGTATACAACCGCACAAAGTCGTGACTTGTTTCGACACGTACGCGGTGCTTGAGAACTTTTTTGCTATGTTGTATAGAATAGCTACATGGAACTATATGGTCTTAAGTCTTAGACCTATGACTTAGAACCGTGCAAATTCAAAAGTTATTATTCAAACCAATTTCTACATGAGAACACTTTTAAACGTCTAACATAAGTTAAATATAATTCATATACAGTTAACAATTGCAAAAATTAAGAAACGACAGACTTAAATGGGGTCAAATAAGATAAACACCAGAATATTAACTTAGTTAAAATATTTTAAAATGCAGTAGAAACTTAAAAATAATTAACAAGCTAAGCTACATTAAAAACTATTGATATGAAGCAAGTCTTAATTTAAAAATTAAGACTGCTTCCTATTCTGTGTACAACGCTTCGCTAAGTGCTATCGCTGTTTTAGAAGAAGCGGTAAAAAGCCCCCAGCGACACGTGTAGCTAAATTTCTTTTATTTTGAAATAAAAGAAAAAAGAAAAGAACCTGAGATAGACAAATATGAATTTGTCTATCTTAGGCTCTTTTATATACTAATATTATAAAGAGGCAAAGTTTGTGAGTTTGTTTGTAGGAAGATCTCTTGAACTACTGGACCGATTTGAAACATTCTTTCACCAATAGTAAATTACATTATTCCTGAGTGATATCAGCTATATTTGATTGTGCTTAATAATATTTTTTATTTTTTTAATGACGACCAGTGAAGTAGGCACGGCTCAGCTAGTTTTATGTAAGTACAAGTAAAATTTAAATTGTAGAAGGACGCAATTGCCGCGAACAGATCAGAACGTCAGTTATTTTTAATCGATGGACTGATTCAAAACACTAGAGGTACTGTGTACTACCGGTTACGAAAGAATTTTATGTTGTGACAAAACCTCGGAGCACATTCCACACTCCTAAAGCATGCAAGAGAAACGTTCTTGACAAGCTTTGCATACAGGAGTGTAGCGGCTTAAGAATGTAGAGGTGAAGACACAGACGATTGCGAGTAATGCGATAGATGATAGATGATAGATGAAAAGTGATGGAAAAATTCTGAACAGTGGAATATTAAACTCAAAACTGTACTTTCAAATATATGTACGTCTTGATAAGTAAATTCAATAAGCATAATAGTTTCATGACTAAAAAGATATAGTGGTTGAAAATAAAGGGGATAGAACGCAACGCCTCGCCAAGCCACCGACAATCCTTGACTTATAAGTAATTTATATTCCACCAGCTTATACCACATTATGCAGGTGACAATACTTTATAATATATTAAAGTTTTAAAATGTCGTAATATAAAAATATTTATTTACGTAAAAAAAATCTGTTGTCATTTCTTAAATAAATATAATACTTATAAAGAGCTTTAATAAATAAGGCAAGAAATTCGATCCTTAAAAGAATCTACAAAAGTCAAGTTGTTAAAACGGTTGTAATATTTGCAAAACTTGTGTAAACCATAGATTCTATTATCACGGAGGCAGGAATTACATATATTCTAATATTATAAAGAGAAAAGATTTGTATTTTTGTATCTTTGTAACGAATAAACTCAAAAACTACAGATTACAAAATTCTTTCACTATTAGAATGCTACATTGTTATAGATTAATATAGGCTATATTTTTACTCGAAAAAATTAAGAATCCCTACTAAAACTTCAATAAAGTAACTCAAGGTGTAAAAAAATTAGTGTATGAGTGGGTCCGGGGATGGCTTAGATTAACAATCAGACCCGGTAGTTGGCATTGGAATCGGGTTCTAGATTTTTATTTTTTCAGGGCAAGGCAATGTCTGCCGAAACCGCTAGTATTCTATACAATAATAACATTTTTTACTATAAATTATACGCCAATAATATAATACTACCCATATTATAAAAATAATCCAGTTTAAAATTAAAAAAACACGCTCTGGTCCTTAGCTGGGTCGGATTAAATAAAGCATAGAAATTGGTGACAAGAGAAACAAGGTGGCAGCCGTGGTTCAAAAATCGAGAGGAAGAAGATTAATATGGGCATGTAATGAGGAGGGATAAAAGTCACATGACAAAAAAATGTTGACCTACAAGATGGATCGGTGCAAATGTAAAGGTAGACCAAAAAAGAGATGGATGGATTGTGTGAAGGATGATATGATGATTTTATGGTGTGATAAAAAATGTATGTCAAAATAGAGGATTGTGGAAGGAAAAGACATTAGTCCAAAGGAAGTCCAAATAATTAGGACAAGGTAAAAGAAAAGAGAAAGAATTGATGCTGATATACGGCAAAGGGAAAAGGTAGCGTCGCTTACAATACGATGCTGATACATACTGAAAGTACAGCCTTTTTAACATATAGCGTCAACAACGCTCTCGAAGGAGACATTTAAATTTAAATCCGATACGGGGTATACTCTTTCCCGACGGGGAAATACGAATCGCTGGGCTCGCAAATTCCCTTTTTGTCTATTGGGTTACTATTAGAATGTTTGTACTAGAATTGATTCTATTAGAGGTTGCTCTTATTGTGTTTGTGTTTGACTTTTGTAGACTTATACCTTTTCTAAGCATTTTACTTTTGACAGTTTGATGAGAAATCAATTAGTAATATCCTAATGCGTTACCGACTCGATTTGTTATAAAAATCGACTTTATTACAAATAAGTTTTAATCAATTTAATTTATCCATATATTTTGGCTAAAAATACTATATCGTGTAATAAATATATCCACATTAAGCACTTATATAATTGAGATATTGTTTTGCTTTAAAGTGCAACATTTATTATTTTCAAATCGATGACTAGATTTATTCACGTATAGTGTTGCGCTACATGACTTACAGAACATCACTATCACGTCACCCACAACAATAAAGTGCGACAATTATGTCATTTGTTTCATGTGGGTTTTACAGTGAAGAAATTAGTAACTTGATAAACGTGCAAACGTCAAAAGTAAAATAAACGCTTGGAAACAGGTAAGTAAGGACTAGCACTAGTAAGGGCTACTACTTTACTATAGCTTGCCACGCGACTTCCCTCGCGTAAATTTTGATGCTGTATCTTGCGAAATTTATTCTATGTATTGTAATATCTTATGGTAGTATCTTATGTGTAATAAGGGGGAACGTTGTGGATTGAAAGAAGATGTAATAACAAGAGTTGAAAAAGGAATGTTAAGGTGTTTTGGGCATGTAGAGAGGATGGATAAAATTAGAATCACAAAACAGGTGTATGACAGTATTGTGAATGGTAGAGTTGCTGCCGGTCGACCGAGACGAACACGCCATGATCAAATATCAGAAGTGTTAAAGAGCGGTCAGGTAAAAAGCATCTCAAATAAACGTGCATGTATGAAGAGGTTATTGAAAGTAGATGAAGCGAAAGTTGTTTGTTAGGATCGTCACAAGTGGAGATCCATAGTCTCTGCCCACCCCCCACGAGAAACAGGCGTGATGTTATGTTATGTATGTTATCTTAGGATCTTTTTGCTAGTGTTTTGTATTTATTTGGTTTACCAACAATTACTTGCACTGATACTAAGGTTACATAAAAAAGAAACATAAAATGCAGTAATTACTTATAGGTAAACACTACATGCATTTTGATATTTTGTAGGTTTTTTTATTATTGCATAAGTTCAGGCAGATGGCGCACCGGATGAGAACCGTTCACCATCGTCTATGGACAATTATAACATCAAAGGTTGCTACCAATATCCTGTCGCTCTCTAAAGGGGGACTAGAACCTGCCACTAATGCTGGAAGACAACTCAAGGTTGTTAAGGCGGCATGCTCTACCACCTGGCTCTGGGTTGTTTTGTCGCCTCTTACGAAAGCCGTCTGGCTGCAGGAAATTGTATTATTTCTCCGTTCCTGCACGGATATACATACTGCAGGTTAGCGGCGTGGTTTAAACACAAGAACAAAGTTACGCTGGTACAATTAGTATTTATATCATACTCTAAACAATCACAGATTCGTTGGTAAAATCGTGAAGCGAGACATGTAGGTCAAGAGTAACGCAAGTAATTTGTAACAGCACGTACTAAGGAGTATTTTTTTATGTTTTAATAAATCTGAGGATTTTTCAAGTCGTTTTGTTAAATTATTATGCTACATGTATTCTAGTTGCGGTTCAAAATGATTTATTGCTTAGGAGCGTAACTTGATTTAGTATTTTTATATAATACTAATTTTTGATATTCGCCAGATTGCAGGGTATTTGCCAGTCTAGATGACTACCACCCCTGGTCTAGAGTCTCTCTTTTCTTTCATCATATCCCAATTATTTGGGGTCGGCACAATATGTCTTTTCCTTCCACACTCCTCTACTCTAACATACATCTTCTGTCACACCACATATCATCATATCATCCTTCACACAATCCATCCATCTTTTTTTGGTCTACCTTTATATTTGTACCCATCTATTTTGAAGTTTAACATTCTTTTTGTCACGTGACTTTCATCCCTCCTCATTATATGCCCCTACCAACTTAATCTTCTTCCTCTCAATTTTTCAGTCACGGGTGCAACTTTCAAAGATCCCCTTATGTACTCATTTCTCACCTTATCCATTCTTGTGACACCACACATCCATCTCAACATTCTCATCTCAGCTGATTGGAGACGTTTGTGGTTTATCGCTTTAGCGGCCCAACATTCCGACCCATATAGCATACCCCTGATCTAGAGTATGCCTTCATAATAACCTTGATTTGTGTTCCGGCATCAGTGGCCAGGTTCCAGTCCCTTTAGAGAGCAGCAGCACATTAGTAGCACCTTTGACAGTACAAATATCCATTGGCGATGATAACCACTTTCCATCAGGTGGGCCGGGTTTCAATTAAATAACTATACTACAACTAATTTTACAACGACCGGAGCAGTCTTCTGAACGCTATTGTTTACAACCACGTTTTAATAAAACTCATGCTAGACCATCTGATTTTGTAGATAATATTACTGATTAATGCTCATTATTATTAACAAGGCAGTTGCAAAGAAAATATACTAAAATAAAGAAGTTAATAATAGTTAAAAAAGCCAACCGATTGACTCAATGTATAATATATACATATGTATGTATATATATATATATATATTTTGTTTTTATACTTATATGTGCGATGTTTATTTATTTTTTAACTGCACCACCATCAGTATTATAATCTATTAATCCCTGTCTGGAAGAGATCGCTTCTTAGCGATAAGGCCGCCAGTTGTACCATATTTTATCTTTTTCTACTTCTGTTTGTTTATGCTTTGGTGTACAATAAAGAATTATCTATCTATCTATCTTCAATCATCTGAAACTTATTTTTCTCTTACTAGCTTTTTTTATAGAAAGAATGACATTGCATGTTTAACCGACTTCAAAAGAGGAGGAGGTTCTTTTGTGCACATGACAACGTGCAAGCTAAGTATTATACCTAACCTAACTTAAGTAGTTTTTTTTTGTTGTTGTTGCAAATGATATTTCAAACTATTGATTTCTTTTGAGACTATCGTTTTTGATTCATTAAAAGTAAAACAGGTTCAAATTCGTGGAACTTGAAGTCGTGGTAGCGTAATGGGTAGCGCACGTGTCCCAAAATCAAAGGGCGCGGGTTCGAATACTAACCGGAACGCATGCACCTCTTAGGCAGTTTTTGACCTAATATGCATATATTGTTACAATTATCACGTGCTAACAACGGTAAAGGAAAATATCGTGATGAAACCTGTACATCGAGATAACCGATGTGTCAAACCTGCCAAGCTGCCTTGGACAAGCGTAGCGGGTCCGTTCCCCAATAGCGGGAGGTCCGAGCTCACCAGTGGGGCGTTTATAGGCTGTTATTATTATTAGGTACAAGTTTCGCTTACGGTAGTGGTGTAAACATAGAAATGGAAATATTTTTTGATATTAAATTTCTACTACTTAAGAAAACTCACGAACATACAACCATGTAAAAACCTGCTACAGTAGAACCTCTTTAAGTCGAAAACCTCCCAAACTCGAAAAAAAATTGTGTTCCCTTCCCTTCAACCCCAAAACCTCAGTTGCTCGAAATCAGAACAATATAAGTCGAAATAAATACTCCATATAAGAAAATTTAGTACTTATTTTCCCTTTATAACTCGAAAATTTAAATTGAACCTCTGTATATCGAACGTAGTAGTATTTGTAGTTACAATTACAATTGCAACTCGATTTTTGAATAAATCTTAACCTCTACAAGTCGAATGTTTCCTTACAAAATTCCCCTGTCGAAAACTCGAATTTTTCGGAGTCTCCCTTCAAGTTCGACTTAAAGAGGTTCTACTGTATAACACTACGCGAGTTTAGACTCCCTTTAAATCATTTCAATAGACACGAACTGCATGCATGACTGACTATAACACTGTAACATTAAAAAAACATTACAAAAGGGTTTGATAAATAAAAAATACTTCGTATACAATGAGCCAAATGAATCAAAGTCATGACTAAGGTCAAGAAAGCACATTTGTTATATTGATAATATATATAGATTGACGTAATAGATTATAAACACAATAACAAGACAAATAGTAACACATTAGACTACTTCAAAATAATATTGAACCAAAGACTCTCTATTCATATTAATTGCATCTAGTTATGCTGAAATGAACCAACCCACAAATCCTATTAATCCTAATATTATTATAAATGCTGATGTGAGTTGGTTTGTTACGCTTTCACGCCTTAACTACTTATCATTTATTTATTTATTGAAAAACCAACAGCGCATATTACAATAATACCAACAAACAAAAAGTACTTAAATCTCTATTTTCTTTCACGATATCCCAAATATTTGGGGTCGGCAATATGTCTTTTCCTTCCGCACTCCTCTACTCTGACATACATCTTCTGTCACACCACAAATCATCATATCATCCTTCACAGAATCCATCCATCTTTTTTGGTCTACCTTTATATTTGTACCCATACATCTTGTAGTTTAACATTCTTTTTGTCACGTGACTTTCATCCCTCCTCATTATATGCCCATACCAACTTAATCTTCTTCCTCTCAATTTTTCAGTCACGGGTGCAAGTTTCTAAGATCTCCTTATGTACTCATTTCTCACCTCATCCATTCTTGTAACACCACACATCTATCTATCACTTTAGTGGCCCAACATTCCGACCCATATAGAATGACTGGTCGTATGACAGATTTATATATTTGACCTTTTAATTTCAGTGGCATTAGTTTGTCGCACGTTACACCGGTTACCTGTCTCCACTTTAGTCATGATACATTTATTCTTCTCCTTACATCGTTCTCTATATCACAATTACTCTGCAGTAGTGAACCAAGGTATCTGAATTCGGGGTTACATGGCAGTGTGGCTGATTCTAGTTTAAGAGGCACAGCACTAGAGGTCACAAAAAGTACTTAAATGTAGGGCTAGTAACAGGTTTTTCTATCAAGTTACATTGCGAATTAAAGAGCGAACAAAATTTTTGTAAAAATGCAATAAATATATATATACAAAAGTTAATAAGTGAAATAAATACATACTTACACGCATACATACATAATAACAAATACACACAGAGATATCTAAATAAAATACATTGATAGATACATGTAAAAATATACATAATATACAATAACATTTAAATATAAAAAATGTAATATTAATCAAACATATTACTTACATACATTCTTATTTTTTATATGATACGGAATTTGTTCCAATAATTAAATTGAAGATTAAACTTTTGAATACAGGCTTAGAGTAACGAAACAAGTCAATGTAATCAAATTTGGTGTTGTAAGTCTTATCAATTCGAGTAAATATGCTATTGCTGGCATAATTCGTTAAAATCATATCGTCATGAAATTTTGCATATACGTTTTCAGAGGTATAAAAGAGAATATAGGATGCCTTTCATCCAGAAAAAAATACTGTTTATTTTTATTTTTATTGCAGGAGTTCAGCAGACAGGCAGACGGCCCACTTGATGGAAAGCGGTTACCATCGCCTATGGACATTTGCAACACCAAAGGTGCTACAAATGCACTGCTGCTCTCTTAAGGGAGACTGGAACCTGGTCACTAATGCCGGAACACAACTCAAGGTTACTATGGCGACATACTTCAGACCAGGGGTGGTAGCCATCCAGTCGGGCAAATGCCCTACCACCTGGCTGTGGATTGTTTTGTCGCCTCTTACGACAGCCCGCCCCAACGCAGGAAATTGTATTCTTTCTCCGTTCCTGCACGGATAAAACTGTTCCTTAGAGATAGATGAATATAACGCGTTTTATTGACACCAGCGTTGCAATTCACCAATAAATACATCGTCATGGCAACGAGAATGATAATGAAATTTTAATGTGTTGTTCTCTTAGTTAGTTCCACCTTCGCTAAATAGCGTTGTTTTTTTTTTGATGCTGGGGAATGCATTAGCGCACTACATCTCCCGACGGCCGGTCCCTCACTCTGTCTACAAAACTCACCTTAACATAATCGTAGTCGCGGGCAAAATCTAGTAATGTTATAAACGAGAAAGTTTGATGAACGTATTTTGTTACTCTTTTAAATAAAAACTACTGAACGGATTTTGATGAAACTTTCTCGTGTACTCTGTATGATTGGACAGATTTGTTAGATAGATTAATTGACGTCAAAACCGCAGCAGAATAACGGCGGCCGCGGCGTACGACGTGTAGACGTCGCGTCAGGCGTTTGAGGAGACAATTATACGAATAACGACCCATAAACGTCCCCTACTGGGCACGGGCCTCCCGTTTATATGGGAACGGATAGTATACCCGCCACGCTTGTCCAAGGCGAATTGACGGGTTTCACACATCGATTTCTTTTCAATCAGGATTCGAACCTGCGCTCTTTGAGATTGAGACGCGAACGTACTAAGCACTAAGTTACGGCTTAGTATATGTGTACAACTATAGTGCGTTTTCAAATTAAGCATTCGCCGATCGCGTTTGTAACAAACCACCGCCCGAGGTACATCGTTCCAACTTAAACTTAATTAAAGAAAATCAGAATGGCCCTCGCAACCCAGATAGCTTAAGTATCTAAGTTTCACCCTGTTAAGTGGTTATAATAATCGATAATTGTCATGCTTGCAGCTAGATTTCTGTTTTGATCTCATTTCTAAGTTGACCCAGTATCGGAAACCAGATTATTAATTTAATATTACTTAAATGCCGCTAAGTTATCTTTAATACTAAATACCCAACAAATTATCACAAGACGGTTAATTTAATTTACTGTTTTTCAAATTTGAATGTCTTAACTAAAGTGAAAAAAGCCAAGGTAGCTTAGTGACTAACGCACGCGTCCGAAACCCAAAGGGCGCGGGTTCGAATCCTGTACAGAACGCCTAGATATTGAAATAGCAGAGTTGCGCCCCTAAATGTTGGGTTATACTTCGCAGAGCGAGTTAGCATTTCCCATCCAGCGTGGCAACGCAGCCAGCCTTTCGGGCATGCTAGACTCTTGCAGCGTTGTGGTACATAGTCTTAATTAACTTATAGTATTATTTTAGTAAAGTTATATTATAACATACTAGCGGTTACCCGCGACTTCGTCTGCGTAGAATTTAATTTATTTACCTTAATTTTTTTTCAAAATTAAAAATAGCATAAGTTAGTTCTTATAACATCAGCCGTCTACCAGCGAGAGTCCCGTTGAAATCGGTCCAGTCGTTTCAGAGATTAGCCGTAACAAACAGACAGACAGAGACAACATTTTTAAACATTTAATATATAAGCACCGGTATATACTTTAATGTGCATTTATTAAGAAGCTGTTATTTTGGCATTACAAACTAACAGTTTAATTTTATTTATTTGTATAGATTTCAATTATAATCAAATAAATGTCTGTAGCGTAAGAATAATTACAAAAAATATAAAATAAAAAACCAGCAAGTTTTTTTTAAATGGCAAGGCAAGTATGCCTCCTTTGGAATTTTATAAAATAAAAAAAAACATTTCTCATCACAGGAAATGCAAAGGCTATATAAGTAATACAAGTAGGTATTGACATTTTAAATCTCTCACATTACATTAACATTCTACAAGTTGATGTATCATATGATTAAACGTAACATTAATCTATATTGCACAAACAACATCAAAACGAAACCTCAGTATGAAAAACCGCCGACCTTTCCAAAATCAAGCATAAATATTAAATTGCAAAAAATAAAACCAGCAAACATGGCGGATGCAAAATATCATTACACGGTAAAATTTATGATTTTAAGAAGATAAATTGGTTGGCTGTAGTGAGTCGTGATTTCCTGAATATAATGTATTCTAGCGGCGAATACACGATGTCGAAGGCTGGCATAGAATATGTATGACGTAGAGAGGGTCGGTCTTGAATTAGATCAAAATAATTTTGAAATGCGGCAGTGCCAGTGCATATTTGAACGGTATAAAAAACGTATAATTTATATCAAACTAATTTAGTTTCAAGATTTTATAAGTTAATTAAGTATATAAGTTTAAATTTACTTGTCGGAAATGACAAATTATTATTATTCAAATAAAAAATCATAATAGTTACTCCTCTTTCGGATTGTTATTTTAATCAATATTATAATTTATTTGACATTAGAAGCAATTGAGAAACTTCCATTGTTTTAGAAAACGGTACTATCTCCTAGATTTTAAATAAAAGTGGTAAGTTATAGCGTCATATTTTGATAAGTCAAATAGCTACCTAACTAATTTGTTGAAAGATTATTTAATTGTTTTATATTTGCTTGTAGACAAACTGGCAAACGGGTCCTACTTGATAGCAAGTGGTTACAGTTATTGAGATTGTAAATATTTAATACAATATATAGTTTAAATGTTTAATTATATTAAAACAAATATATTACATATTCCAAAATCAAGATAATAGCAAGATATTTTATGACCTGCCCTTTTATGTTTAATTTTTTTATTGTATTATATTAATATAGGTTCGCGTTTGACCATGATTTCGCCTGATGCTAAGCGAAGATATGGTCTAAGATAGAGCACGCTAAGAAGGTACTAATTAACACAGGACTTGAAGACACCCAGCGTCTGCTATAAAATATGTCAAATACCTTGAATGTACGAAAAACTCAATATATGCAGAAATAATAATAATTCTCTTACAGGATTTTCTTGTGTCAAATTTGACAGTATTTAAAAACAAACCTCTATAACGTAACTTCACTTTTCTAACTTTTGTGATAATCACCTGTAACAAAGAAAAACAAATGTATTAAATACACATTAAAAACAAAATTCTAGTAGTTCATAGCGAGTAAGTAACATTCTACAATCATCTATATTGTAACAACTATGTTTTTACAACTTGATAGAGGTGTTGAGGTTATCTAATGTGTTTTGTTCAGAAAATTTAAGTCATTATTAGACGGTTCATTTCGGCCTTTCAATTTTGGCTGAATCAACCAAAGTGATCCAATGATAAGCAATATGTATTTTATGCTGCTGGTTTATTATTAGACTTTTCTGTATAATGAAAAAAGTCTCCATTTTGTTGATTTTTACATTATTGCGTCGTAGAAATAAAAAATTAATTTAAAAAGTTGCTATTGTATTAGTGATTTTGTGTGACCATAAATTATTCACAGAAAATAACTAAAACTCTGAAAACACTGTGGTGGTACACAGAAGTAATGGCTGGAATTCAATCGTAGACACCATATATGAAAATAAGCTTGAATCATTCATTGCATACCGTCGTGTTCTTTCAGTTTTATGCCTTTCAACTAAATTATTTCAATGTCATTGATCCGTGTAATATCGGCATTAGATTATATATTCCTCTCAGAAACTAACTTTTGTTAGGCACAATACACACAAAAAAAATCCGCCCATCTGCGAGATTAAGTTATGTCACGTCGTAACAAGTCTATGTGATGTGGATGAAAATGCAGTTTTTTATGCGTGGACGCACGATGCTTATTGAAATGGGTTTGTGCAGATCAAAAAACATTCATGACGTTATTTTTCAAGTAATTTTTAACTAACAAACTGAACTTAAATGTACATACAATCCGGCCTCTCCATTTTAGGGGAATGGATAGTGTTCCCACGTTTAAACAAGTTGGATTAGCGGGTTTCACACATCGGTTATCGCAAATATTTTTTTTCTTATTACAGTAAAAAAAAAATTTTTTTTTAAATTACAGCCCAAAACGTCCCACTGCTGGGTTCAGGCCTCTCATTTATATGCAAACAGACAGTATACCCACCACGCTTGCCCAAGGCAGATTGGCGGGTTTCACGGGATGTTTTCCTCCACCTGGTAATTATAACAATATGCACACTTGGTCAAAAACTGCTTAAGAGATACATGTTATGCCGTGGTAGCTTAGTGGTTAATGCACTTGCGTTTCAAACTCAAATAACAAGGATTCGAATCTCGGCTGATTTCATAGTGTTTATATGAAATTAAATTTTAAAGATAGACAAGTGAATTGGCATTCTCAATACCGAAGAATCTTTAAGTCGGCTGTTTCTCTTAGAAGACTTAAAAATTTCCTCCCTACTGCTACCAAAGTAATGCTTGCTCAATCTCTGTTACTACCCATACTTGATTATGCTGATGCCAGTTATATCGACTTAACACAAGAACAACTGAACAAGCTCGATCGACTTCAAAATGTCTGTCTGTATACGGTTCATATTTGGGTTGCGCAAATATGACCATGTTTCCGAATATCGCAAGAAGCTTACATGGTTACCTATTCGCCTTCGCCGGAATGTTCACCTACTCTCTCTTTTGTACAATATCCTTCTTGATCCTGGTACCCCTCCGTATTTAAAGGAACGTTTTGATTTCCTACATCTTTCTCATTCCCGTTATTTGCGTTCTAGTAATAATCTCTCCTCAATGACACCTGTACACACTTCTTCCTTCGTTGACAACTCTTTCACGGTACAGGCTGCCCGTTTATGAATCTCAGTGGCACTCAACATCAGACAAGCTAAATCCATATTGTCTTTTAAACTGATGGTTACTAAATATCTTTGGCCCAAGTCAAAAACATGCTGCTGATTTTATATATAGTATGATATATTGTATTTTTGGATATAAAGTATATTATTCATCATTTTTCATTTATTCTTGGAATGTTTCATATTGTTTATTGTCTTCACCGCCACTGTTGTCTTAATATTTTCCTTAGTTTAGGGGGTTGCCTGGAAGAGATCGCTTTAAACGATAAGGCCGCCCTTTGTTCAACATTTACTGTACCTAGTTTTAATTTTTGGTGAACAATAAAGTGTTTTCATTCATTCATTCGTTCAATACTAGTATTTGCATAATCGATATTGTTCGTAAATTTGAATTTAATAATAAATGAAAAATAGTGTTTGTCAGGATTGTTACAAGCGGAGATTCATGGTTTGCCTACCTCTATGAGATTTTTTTATTTATTATCTAACATGCTTACATTCATATACATTAGAACTACATTTGACTGTGGCACAGAAACCTCGTGGGTTTATTCGTGCCGCAGAGAGTCTTGTACACAATATTGTTGTGTCAAAAATAGGAGCAGAGGCGAGTAATTGTTATCATCATTCTAGTGTTTAGATCTGAATTGATAATAAAAGCGGAGTCATCATCATTCTACTATATGATTCTCTTTTAGTCCCAGGTCTGCACATGTGAGCCTGATGGTCCGCTTTGGAAATCAATATAGAATCTTTTCAGATTATATTTGATCGATTTGTGGTTATTTTTGTACTTTGATTGCATGTCCTGTAGGAGATCATTTACAATGATTGGTATCATATATTTCTCACGCCTTGTCCCATACACATTATTGTATTTAGGAATAATATTGTTACGAGTTACGGGACTCGAATTAAAATGCCGTTGGAATTATTATAGAGTTTATTAGAACTATACAAACACGTATATAACACAGGTATAATAAATATAACCGAACACAACAAATCCAAACATAATGCAGAGGGTCGTGATTTAATAACGACTATTCGACGGCCTCTGTGGTTGAGCGGGTTTACCTCACTGCAATGCCGAGGCTCCGGGTTCGATTCCTGGTATAGTCAATTTCGGGAACGTATTTTCTTCGTTATTTACTATGGTCTGGGTGTCTGGGATCGGCCCCAGAGTGGACCGTTGTATATTATCCATAACACAAGCGTAACTTGCTTAATTTGGGGATACACAGTGTGTGTGTTGGTCTGGCGTTAATTTCATTCATTCATTAATAAAACGCGCAAAGTCCGTCAATATAAGTACACACGTCACGCTTAGATCGTTGTTATCGCTCGACTGCCCCTTCTGATGGGGATCAGGTCGTCGTTTTATACTTCACGAACACAAATGTGCCCGTATAGTAGCCGACGTAATCCGATACACCTGGATAATGATTCGGCCGCAAGCGGCCATAAACGAGTACAATAAAACAATGGGCTGTTCTCTAGAAACGTATGCCAATAAATAAGTAAACAAAAGAAGATGGTCATAAAAGAATTACAATTAGTTCAAATGCCGACATGTAATAAAATGTGTTTTTACAGATATGCAGGTGGATTTTGTTTTTGTCGGAACTTAGTTGTAACAATATATTTTCATGCGTCAGATCTCGGTCTCATGTTGTTAGGTCTTTTTAACTAATAGTTCTGGTTTGTTTGTTACATTCATTCATTACATTACATTTGAACAATTCTTTATAATTATCTTTATTTATCTTTAAATAAGCATGATAATACACATACTAGATGTACGTAAGCAAAAATACCAAAACAAAGGCTTTAATATCAAAGAACTTTGATAAATACGAAGCTTTAAAACCGATTAAAAAATATACGAGTACTGAAACTTGGATTAGATTATATTCGAGTGTATTTTGTAAAGTAAACACATTTTGCTCCTTTGAAAAACTTTTCACAAAACTATCAAATTCAATTTGTTCGATACAATATTACAGATATATAATATTATGTGAAATGCTTTGCCGTCCGTCTGTACATTTTATGAGTGCGATGCACCGCGTTTCGATTGTAAGGTTTGTTTATCGAGGTATTAAGAGTTTCCATGTATTTACGAGCGTAGTGTAAGTAATTTAATTTACTATCTGTGGTAGAGGAATTGTGATATGACGGTGTATGTGGTCGAATGAGCTAAGAAGCTTTGAAGGCCGTCCTAACTGTAGAGGCTTGGGGTTTAATTCCCGGCATGACAAATTTTGTAAAGAAACTTTCCATTATTTACTATAGTCTGGATGTCTGTGGTCGTTGCCTAGCATATGCTTGTTAACTTATGTTAAAAGTAAAATATAGTAACAATGATTGATTAAAATATCACCTCTATAATTGTAATGAATGAATGAATGTGAGAATACCAGTTGCATATTTCTAAAACGTCACAGCAATGATGATTGAATCTGTCAATTAAGCAATTATGTTATATATGTAATAACACAAGTGGAATAATACTGTAATACATGTGTTTTTCTTGTAAAAGTATTAAAACAATTTGCTTAGAAAACATTGTTTCAATATGCTGAACTGCACCTATTTGGTACCATCGCGAGACTTTTTTTGGTATATATCTCCATCGTTTAATTGATCGCAATGTGTCTCGCTATGTGAAGACTAAATAAATGTTTTTTCTTTCTCTCTTTCTTGATCGTCCTTTTCAGCTTTGGAATGTACAATGTGTGTTCATCTAGCAAGCAAGCTATGCATCTGTAATAATTGATGGTACTAACATAAGACCAGAGCTGTTAGTTTTTACTTATCTACTGACCTAGAGTCAATTTAGAACTTCATCTCTACGGTTTTTTTATTATATAATAATAACAGCCCGTAAATGTCCCACTGCTGGGCTCGGGCCTCCCATTATAGGGGAACAGACAGCATACCCACCACGCTTGTCCAAGGCGACTTGGCAGTTTTGTTTTGTGTGTTTGTTTGTTGATGTTTTCCTTTAATCGTTGTTAGTACGTGGTAATTGTAACAATATGCACATTACGTCAGAAAACTTCCTAAGCAGTGCGGGTGTTCCGGTCAAGATCGAACCCGCGCCCTTTGAGTGTGGGAAGTGCACTAGCCATTACGCTACCACGACTTTTTTATTATGTATTTTTATATTTTTTCCTAATTTATTTTTTATTAATATTCTCTATAATTCATAATACGTACACGAGATTTATAAGATCGCTAACAAAACAAGGAACTTAATGAGGATGGATATTTGTCAACAGTTTTACGAAAAAGCTACTAAACTGATTTTGATGATACTACAACTACACAGCGTACTCAACAGAATAACACATAGGTTGTTGTTTATAAACACATTGTTTGACTTGGCGAAAATATGATGACAAGTGTCAGTCTCGTGCGAAAGAAGTAGAGGAAACATATAATATTATCTACAACAAGCTGTTACCCGCGATTTCGTCTGTGTGGAATTTAATTTAATTTACCTTCCAGTGCGGCGACAGAGCCGGCGTGCGCGTGGTCCTTTAAAAATAGAAGTAGCCTAAGTTACTGTTTATAACATCAGCTATCTGCCAGTGAAAGTCTCGTCAAAATCGGTCCAGCCGTTTCAGAGATTAGCCGGAACAAACAGACAGACAGACAAAAATATTTAGAATGATTTTTTTAATATGGGTACCGTATATACTTCTTTTTAATGCAGGAGTTCAGCAGACAGGCAGACAGCCCACTTGATGGAAAATGGGTACCATCGCCTATGGACATTTGCAACACCAAAGGTTGCTGCTACAAATGCGCTGCTTCTCTCTTAAGGGAGACTGGAACCTGGTCACTAATGCCGGAACACAACTCAAGGTTACTATGGCGACATACTTTAGACCAGGGGTGGTAGCCATCCAGTCGGGCAAATGCCCTACCACCTGGCTGTGGGTTGTTTTGTCGCCTCGGATCAAAATCATTATTAGTAAAACGCTCTTATTTTAACATTCCATACACTACAATTTTATTTATATCTATTTATTATATATGACGGCCTCTGTGGTTGAGCGGGCTAAGTCTTAGCCGGCCGAACTCTCTGGAACCCAGAGGATCCGGGTGCGATTCCTGGCATGGTAAATTTCGGAAACGAACTTTCTTGTTATTTACTATGGCCTGGATGTCTGGGATCGGCCCTAGAGTGGTGCATTGTATATTACCCATAACACAAACGTAACTTGCTTTGCTTGGGGATATACAATGTGTGTGTTTGTCTGACGCTATAAAGATTTTTTTGGCAGCTATAGAGACTGCCCATAGAAGTGAAAACTTAGAACTTTTAGTATTAAAATTTGAAAAAGACTATTTCAACAATGCACAGTATATTCACATTGAATTTTTCACCAAATCTATTCAATTTCAGTTATAAGATATGCATAATACGTCAACTGTATACGGCATGTCGGTGACGCGAACGCACGAGATTTCACCTATCCAAAGAGGGTCTAACGCGCACAGCACACGGCCGCTGCACATGCGCCAATCATGAGCATGTCGGTGACGCGAGCCATAAGAATTTCCGCTACCAAAAAATTCCCAACGCGGCTAAAAAGTTTTCACTTCAAAAAAATTGTATAGATAAAACGAAGTTGTACGTTGTACATCAAACCACAATGTGCGCGGCACGCTATTTCGAATTTTACGCGAACCAAACCGTTTGGAAATCTAGTAAAGGAATGTCATACCTAAACCACTTTTCAAAAGTTTCAACAGTAAACTTCCATTTAATTTATACAAAGTGAACACGAGCCAAAAATGTCGATTGCACCGAAATTGGGAAAACATCGTATACTATGTTATTTTACCTGAATTCCAGTCTAGAATTTCGACAAACAAAAATGCAAAGCTGGGCAATAACTATCACTATATATCTTGCAGATTTGAAACTTATTTGCCGAAACGAGAACTTTTATTTTCATATCGAATAAAATTGATTCCTAACTAATATTAGAAACGCGTATATGTGTTCGTTTATGACACTTTCACGCCTAACTACGTGGCATATCGTCACGAAATCTATAATATTATAAAATTCTAAACATGTGATGTCTGTACATTGAAGCTATTTAAAAAAAAACAAATGGAATAGACATATAAACGACGGAGAACACGATGCATTAATTTAGATTTCTTGATTGTTTATCGGTTTGTCTGTTTGTTCGGGATTCATGTAAGAACTACTGGACCGATTTCGGTGCGATATTCGCCGATTGACAGAAAAAATTTTGACTTAAAATCTGCGCTACCGTCTACAAAAGAGGCGGTTACGCTTTCATACATTATTGGACCTAGATTGTAAAAAAATGTGATTTATTTTTACTACATTTTATGTAATTGTAGTGGCGTTAAATTATTTTGAATGAATGAATAGTGTGGTATAAGTGTTTTCATATTATTAATTATTGCAATTCATGCATATAAATCGATTATGATAGTTGATAATTTATTTAATTTGTGGCCTTTCTGTTTTAGATTTATCATCTTCTAGACAGAATTTAGGGCTGGTGTTTTCCATTTTGTAATAGAAAACTATAACGCTTTTTTAAGCCATATCTCAACTCATTACATTTCTTTGGACCTAAAATCCCCGTCTCCTTATACATTAACGCGAGGGAAGCAGTGGGAAAAAGCTAGTTTCAAAATAAATGCTGAATGTTAAGTGAAAATTGCTGTTTATACATTGCCTAATCACAAATGACTGCTTATAGAGTTTTTGTCTGTGTGTCGGTCTGAAAGCTTGTCTTTAAAAGGGTCAAAAACGGCTAAAGGAATTGTAATGTTTAGGAAGGTTTAAATTCAAATGTTTTTATTCAAAATATGTTCCTTTGGAGAATACTTTTTGAAGGTCATACATATAAGTTACAATTGTGCCTCTACCAAAATTTATCAAAACGACTCATCAGGTGATCAGAGGGCTGGTGCTTACCTCGGACAACGGATCAGTATGGTGATCCAGCGAGGAAACGTAGCCAGTCTTCTGGATACCTTACCCATAGAAGACGGTGATCTAGGCTCAGCATTCTACTTACAGTCTTGACGGACTATGGGTAGAATACAATACAAATAAGTTCTCTTTTATTGTATTAGATTATTATCATATAAATTTAAGAGAGTTTAAATTTACTTCCTATTCTATGTACACCGCTTCGCAACGTGTTTTTACTGTTAAGGGTAAGAAGCGGCAAGAAACTCCCCAGCAACACGTCTAGCAAAAAGTATTTTCTTCTTATTTATGATATGTATTAAATATGTTACTTTTCGAAGAAGAATTACATTTAGATGACATGAATACAAATCTCAAGTCGAACGTGAAAGAAATACTGTGTATATAGCATGTCAATAAATATCGCAAGTAAACTGTGAAAATTAATAAAACGAAACTTAGTGAAGTTTCACTTAGACCCAAAGGCCAAGGTATTCCAATATACTTTATGCGCAAAATGAAGAAGCTCCCCGGTTTCTGTATCAAAGTGAAACTTTTAACCATGACGGGAAAGCGAACGGTTTTAGACCCGACAAGTTTTGCTGAAACTTCGATTACCGCACCTACCGAATGAGTTAAGTGATGAAATAAAATAAAATGTATGGAATAAAATAAAACGAAGAGAATAAAATAAAATGAAGGGAATAAAATAAAATGAATAATATTTTGTTAAGTTTCTAAACTTTAACAACACTCATTGACATTTGACATGTTATGTCTTTCGTAATCACGGCTACTGAAAAGAGTCCCAAACGTCGGAATAATTAAAAACAAAACCGGTTTCACACTAAAAACCAAAAGAATAATATTGAACCGATTTCTTTCTACAACATCTTGAAGTCGGTGCCAAGTAAAACATAAAAGAACAACAAATTTACGAAATATAGCAATCTTTATGTTTTACATAACACCATCTTCAAGATGTTGTAGAAAAAAGTCGGTTAAATATTTATTTTTGGGTTTCCGTTAAAAATAAATTTTTTACTTTTAGTTGCGCAAATACTTCAATACTTTTAGAAATAATATATTAAGCACCTGTAGAAATTGTACAGCTGGCACTCGTATACAAATTTGCCATCTCACTCTTCGGTGTATATGCTCTCCAACAAGCGTTGGTCTCGATTTCTCTGGGATCCACTCATCCGATCCTGAATTGTTGACCCATGGAAATAGTTTTACAGTTTATTGTAAACCTACATCGCCAGATTAGGTTAAACTATTCCTAAGTTAGGTTGCCTGGAAGGGATTGCTTGAAGCGATAAGGCCGTCTATTGTTTCTACCAGGACAATATTGTAATTGTGTATTTTTGAAATTATATATTTGATGAGCAATAAAGTCTTCTATCTATCTATCTATCTAGTGTTATCTACTTAATTTTGAAAGTCCTGTAAGTGGTAAAAAATAATTTATAATAATAAACACGCTTAAGAATTTTTTTGTGTATGATTATGTACTTATATCAGAAAGTTTATTATCTTTTTATTCTGCTATTTCATGGTGTTATATGTGTACTATACTACATTTTGTGTTTGAATATATTTCAGTACTTATTAATTTGTTTATTTAGTACACTATTATAATTGTTATTATTCAAACCAAATAATTTATTGCATAAAAATATGGTTATACAAATAGGTCTTGTTATTTTATACTGATCACATGTTTTTTGCCGAATGGGCGTACAATTTTTTGAAACTTATATTATATAGGTACATATCTATTTATATATTTATTTGGTTTAAATTATTATTGCTAATGTTTCAATCTTATAATTATGTATAACCTTAAATTTAACAAAATATTAAGGGCCGCTTGCATAAAGTTGCTTAAATTTATTTAAGAAACACAAAACGCATTTAACACCCTTAAATACAGTTAGCGTCTTGCACAACGCAAAATTTTCCGCTAAATATGTTTAAAGAACTGTCAATACGTTTTGTGTAAAACGTATTTAGGCAGTTTAATATGATTAACTAATTTTTATTTAAAGGCGATCGTTATTGAACCATCCTAAATGATGCACAATTTAAATTTAGATATGTTTCTAATGATAGTAATATGGTACAAATATTATAAATATATTTAAACATTTAACATTCTATCTTATCACCTATCTTTAAAACTTAACATTAGGGAAGCTACACTGTAGTAGCTTGTTCTTATTAGTAGTTTTTTTTCTATTGTAATTTGAATAATTTAGTTTTTAAAGTTTTCAGCTCTTTTGGGATTTTATTATATACTCTTATACAGTAAAGTTGTTTTTGCAGGGTGCATACAAACCTTTTATTTATTACGTATACTCCTAACCGTAAAGTCGGATGTATTTGGAAACAAATGTAGATTTTTGTGTACAAACATTGTGACTTCGATATATAGCGATGGAACATTAGTATTTTCATATTAGTAATTCCATTTTTTTTTAAGTCAGTTCGGCTATATTCTAATTCACTCGGACCTTTTCCCACCTCTTTAAAGGCAACCATAACGAAGATAAATCAACTTTTGTATAGGCTCTATTTAATTTTTTGTGCTTTGCCATTGTGTATAAACACGCCATGGCATTAGCCATTATACCAATTAGTCACGGCCCTTCTCTTTCAAACTGTCATTTAACCAACCTAAAAGACGAAAAGTGCAGTTATGCAGTTAACAACGAATAAAATAACAATAATTTGACACCATTTTCTTGGATTATAATCACGCGGATAATTATCTGGTTAAAATTTTAAAACCGTGTCATATGATTTCTTAAGCATTTTGGGTAAAAACAGAATCTTTCTGTAGTTTTTTCGGATTGCCAAAAATATAACTCGAACAATGCTTGGTTTATTTGCCAGTATAACTATGAAATAGATTTAAGTTTGTAGTGAACAATATTGTTGCGAGCCGATATCTAATCCTTGGCAGGTGCTTTATTACCCCTTTGAATTTGTGTGATGTATTGTTCGCGCTAATCTCTTTCTTCTATTGCGCCGCAGTAAGACGCCATAACCCTTATTGTTTTTGTTTGTGTTTCATGCATAATCATTAAAGCCATAAAGCTAATAAATTGAGAATTCAAAGGAATGCTTGGTATGTTGCTAGGAGGCCATGTCTAATTTACAACGGGATAGGATCGGACAGCCGAGCAAGGAGTCAGTCATTTTTCGACTGCGATGGAAACGTTACCCAGACTTACGCGATATATGATTACAATTTTCTGTTTTACGTATTTTGAATTTACATCCCACAAATTCGTAACAATACTTAACGAACACTCGACATCATTTTTCATGCTTTACATATTGAAAGGGCGGCCAAAAGTTGCATAGAAAATATTATTTTTGGCGATAAAAGCTATCGTTTCGCCTTATTGTAAATTATATTTGAATATAAAATCAATAGATTTATGTATATAGTGAATATTAATTATCAATCATTCATAGCAACTTTGCTCAGTGTTAACTAACACTCGACTTTACAGTTCATATTTTCCATGTTAAAATGATGACCAGAGATTGCTCGGAAGAGATCGCTGAGTGTTAAAATCAATCTGTTCATATTTTTTTACTTTATATTGAGTCGGAAAATCTTTAGAATTCTATTTCTGCTCAGCAATAAAAAAAATTATTAATTCATACCGATTCATATTACTTGTGTTCAGAGTTAATGAAGACTCAACTTTATATTTAATACATTCCCTATTAAAAGACTCACCAGACACTGCCTGGAAGAGACTGCTAATAGTGATAAAATACATTATATATTATTTAACTTCATTCTGGTACTAGATTTTATAGTTTTATTGTAATTTGTATATATAGTTTTATTTAATTTATAATATACTTTTAACTGTAATTTAATTTCTAGGAAGAAAATAACTCGATCTAACCTATTTATCTCAATCTGGATATTATATCTCTATATATATATATATATATATATATATATATATATATATATATATATATATATATATATATATATATATATATATATATATATATAAATTATGACTTAAAATTAATTTACTTAACTTTTTTCATATTTCGGAAATTTTAAAAATATCGGATGTTTTCAATACGCTTGAAAAATAAATCATTTTATATTCAAGTACAAAATCTATAGATTTCTGGTAAACAATAGTTTTAATTCATTCGCACCAACCTCATGGCAGTTTTGTTCACTGTTAACGTACACTCGACTTTATAATTCATACTTTCCGTTGAAAGGCGTGAGATTGTATCACTATATAACTTTTCCGCAGTACACTGTACAAGCTGTGTATTACTCAAGTTAGAACTTAGTTCTACAGAACAAAGTAAGAACAGCAAAGTCTCAAAGCTTTATGAGCTAAGAAACTACACAACAATACTTTGCTTTATGATAATAAAGCCATTTATAACCACTATAAAACGAGGAGTTGTTTCAGTAGTAAGCTTGGGACTGTTTTTGAGTTATGTTGGCTACCTTTTTGATTTAATGTCATTTGGTTATTCAACCTATTTGCATCCACTTAATTTTTTTTAATTAGAAAATGCTGATCATTCTATTGTGTATGAGATTATATTGCAGTGGATATGAGTCATGGAGAAGAATCATGGCACTTTTTATATTGGTCGTTTACGTAAGTACGACCACATTTTAAGTGAGGATCAATATAATGTAAGCCCCTTAAGATCATTGCTGGGCTATCCATTTTAAAAATACGGACGCTATAACCGTCAAACTTACATAAGGTGCAGTAATATCGGGTTTTTAGATGTGAAGACTTCCACGCGATAACTTTCTTTACCTTCATTAATTAGATGTGGTAAGGTTACAATATACACATTAGTTTCGAATATTTGCCTTTGCAGTATATTATGCTCTCAGCTGGGGTTTTCTCACAGTGGTAAGTTCTTTTTTGCATGACTTCAACAGACAGGCAGACGGCCCACCTGATGCAAAGCGGTTACCCTCACTTATGGACATTTGTCACACCAAAAGTACTACCAATGTGCTGTCGCTCTCTAAAGACATTATCTGTGCAGGAACGGAGCAATAATACAATTTCCTGCGGCCGGGCGGCCTGTCATAGGAGGTGACAAAACAACCCCCAGCCAGGTGGCACGATAATTGCCCGTCTGGATGGCTACCATCCCTGGTCTAGAGTATACCGCCATAACGACGTTGAGTTGTATTGCGGCATCAGTGGCCAGTGTTCCAGTCTCCCATTAGAGAGCTGCAGCACATTGGTAGTACCTCAGTGTTACGAATTTCAGCAGGCCGATATGGAGATTATTATATTGATCTAGATAAGATATGTAGTTATTCAAAAAGGGTGTCACAAAATTTCTTTGAAGCCAGCAGCGCGTTGGTAACATGGTGTCGCAAACGTCCATAGGCAACGGTAACCGCTTTCCATTAAATGGCCCGTCAGCCCGGCTGCTGTACTCCAGCTTTAATAAAAACACTCCCCGTCTTGGAATCTAATCTACGTCATGAGGATGGGACGCGAGTGTCTTTACCAATAAGCTACCATGACACTTGCTATAAAAATATAGAAAAATTCAATTCATATTTCTGTTATACTTTAGTGGTTTTGTACTACTCTTTAGTTATGTGATTAACCATCGGTTAACTCGGTTGACAAGTATTCAAAACTTCCTCTACTGTTTCATTAAACAGTAAGCGATACGCTTATGCTTTTATTTCTTGAATAAACCAACAAAAAGCTGTCCACCGTTTTACAGAGTTGATCCTTAAATTTGTTTGACTTGACTCACTTTGTTCCTAAGTTTCCGGCAGCTTCTTTCTCCGGAGTCTTGTCTCGACACTTATAAATTTCAAGTTTGTTAGCTTTTCAATTTTCTTCGTAAATGTTTAATATATTTAATAGGATTCTATTCATATTTTCATAATAATTTTAAAGTAACTCTTTTACATTTTCAGGTGTAAACTGCGTAACGGATTTTAATGAAATTTCGCAATGAGATACATTGTATCCTGGAGAAGGATAAATCTTATTTCTTGATTCAAATTTTGTAGAGTTATTATATTGGAGTTGATAATTTGTAGACTTCATACACAAAACAAATAAACTTAAATACAAACGATATTGAGCGTACTATCTAATAATAATGTATTTAGAGGAAAGACAATAATTTCAAATGCTAAACAAACAAAGGAAAGGGAGAAAATTTGTTACAGACATAAACGAACATTTATCAAAAGGTATTATAGCGTTAATTTGAAGACGGAGATTGGTACTTAGTACTTTCCTGCTAGCAGTTTTTTAAATCAAGTACTATTTTATGTATTCAGCATCATAATACCTTATTATTGTGATTGAATAGTGACTTACAGTGAGTTCTGTTATGTAAATCCCAATAATTTTACATTCTCTTTACATCTCAGCCTGTAACACATTTGGAAGTAGCTCTTCGAAATGCAGCAGCACAAAATAATATTTGAAGCATTGCATGGTACCATTTTGTGTGCGGAGTGGCTGGGGCCACTATAATTTAATATAACTGAGTGGAGAAGCGCAGTTGGACGCCGGCACTGGTGGGATTGCGAGTGAATAATTCGACTACAGAACCGACTACTGTAGCCATCATTGTTGAATTACCATTTGTATTTCGACTGTCGTACAATCTATATAATGTTATAAAATTGAAAAAGACTATATGTCTTTTGTTTCTTACATTCTTTTGTGTTTATCTGTTTTTTCGGGATTGACGTAATTACTAGGCCGATTGCGATGTCGTTTTCGTTGATCAATAGTAAATTCCCGGAATCAAAATTTGCGGCACTTTATATCCCGAGAATCCTACTGGAATTGTCTTGGGAGAGGTTTAAAGTGGTCAGGTCGACAAAAGTATTGATTCCGATACGAAATTTACACTGATCGATAAAATCTTTAGTAAAACAATTGTAGTTGTGTATGCCTTTAGTAACATTACTTATCCTAATAACTGTAATCATTGTTACCTGTCCAACGTGGACCAAGTCGCGGGCATTTAAATTCCACGTAGTAGAGCCATGCTGGAATCATTAAGTATCCTGATTACAGGTCGCTGGGTCGGCTCGATCTGTGTGATAATACTATGCTCTCTCAGAAATCTTAGCGTGAAAGGATTAGCCTTGAGGTAATAGTGGTTTGTGCGATGAGTGCGAGTTCCTATAGCCTACTTCCTTCTCCCTCTATCGTATCTTCCTATTCAAATCCTATATCACTTTTGTCGCATTCATCGTGTCTGACCTCTCTATGTCATTCCCCAATTCTATCCTCTTTATTCCATTCTAAAGGCTGGCAATGCGTAGGTTTCACCCCTATGTTGTAAACATCTATAAGTGACGGTAACCAATTTCCATGAGCTAGGCCGTCTGCCTGTTTGCCAGCTTGACTATAAAAAAAGCTCAGTACGAGTTACTTGTTTGTGCAATTTGCTGTTGAGTTTGGAACGTGGGGTCCTGATATCACAAACCTCTACTAGCAAAAGTTCACAAAACCCGTATTCAACTTCAGAAAATGGATCAGTATGACAATCCAGCAAAGCAACGTAGTCAATTTTCTGGGCATCTTAGTAATAGAAAACGGTGCCCAAAGCTTTGTATTCTTATATTTAATTCAGATTCAGTTTATTTGCGAGACTGTCTTTAGTTGATTGAGTTAAACCTTTGCCGTCTTTATTCACTGCAGCGCAGAGACTCCGGGTTTGATTCCTGGCATGGTAAATTTTCTAAACGAATTTTCCTCTATTGTCTATGGTCTGGTTGTCTGAGATCGGCTCTAGTGTTCCGTAATATATGACCCATAAAACAAACCTAACTTGCTTAGCTTGAAAATATACAATGTGTGTTTGACCGCCCATTATTATTATCATTTCATTTTCTAATTCGTGTCATTTATTCGTAACAGTGTTAAGCATCTGGGTCAAATTCTAAACAAATATTAAAAATTTGCATATTTGTCTCACTCAACTTTTGGAAGAAATTCTTCAAGTTACTTAGTTGCTCGATTAGCTACTTCTTAAGCCGAATAGTGAAAGAGTTTAAACTTCTGAAAGGTTTGATGTTTTCGGTACAATGTTAGAAGGGTTAATACTTATATTAGAATGCTCAAGTCAGTGGAGCAGATTAATAGAATGTGAGAATAGATAGAAGAAATTAGTTTTGCATTACCAAATATAATAATACTTACGTTAATAAGATTATTGGTGCAGAAACGTAAAACAATATCAGAAATAAAGACAAGAGCACAACGAAATATAATAAAAAAACTGGATTCGATGTCGTAAGAAATGTTTAAATAATAAAAGATTGAAATGTCTTGGAGCATCCTGCCTCGGGGCACTCCACGGACACCCTACACAACGGCAATTTATTTGCAACTAACCAAGTGATAGAATGATACATCACTTTGAATTTAATTCGCTCGCATTTCGCGTCTGCCATTTTGTTTTCTAACTTCGATTACACGAAATGACTTTATTGCTTTAGTAATGTAATTTTGTAATTGAATTGAAAACTGCGAGACGAGATGGAGAATTTATTCAAACTTTTTCTTTCGATTTTTGGATTATTTGACCTATAAATGTGTTCAAGAGGTAAAAACGACCGCCATCTAAGTCTGTAGGATTTTGGAGGTTTTATTAATAACTGTTTTTGGCAGACGATCGTCAATCCTAGTACCCTTAAACACGTAAATTCAAATTTTGTAAAGGCATTTCGCGTGATATACTCTAGTCTGAGTATTACTGGTATCGATTCAAGAGTCACTCGTTATATATTAACTACAATACATATCTAAATTGATAAGGAGATTGCATATAAGGGGTTTATAATCTTCATTCAACATCATAAGTTAATTTTTTGAGAAAAAATATATCTCCAATCCATTCTATCTGTGTCCCAGATTTCTCTTTATTTCCAAGATATCCAGATCTATCTCTATCATGCTGTAACAAGCAATGTTACTTTCGTATTTGTATTGTATTGTTGTTATTTAAAAGGTATTGAATCCCGACTTTCAATTTAGAAAAGTATCAAAAGATCAAACACAGCTTTCCAATAACGTGATATAAAAATATGAACTAGTATGTAATAATAGTAAAGTAAGCAGTCACAACAAAGAAGCTTCGATAATAGATATAGAATATCTGAAAGCTAAAACAACCAGGATTCCTTTGAGAGAACTTTCTATAATGTTCGGTGGCAATATGATAAATTCCAAGAAGCGGACAGATATTTTGATTCTTTTGCATATTTCAGTACAGCTCGGCGGAAGTTCCTTGTTTCAATTTAAAATTTATTGAAGCAGACAGAATACATCTTGTAGAAATTGTAGACATTTTTGCATTGATAAATAATATTGATGCTGTTTTATCAATGCAATACTTATTAATATTTATAGCAGAAGCACTTAATATGTTAGATTTATTATTGCATTATGCATTATCAGAAAAGAAATCATGATTAGGAAAAATTTAGAAATGTAAATAACCTTTAAACTATTCACTGTCGATGCATATAAATAAAAGTGAACTTCCTTTGGGTATCTGAAGTCTGTTTATTTTTTATAGTTCTATAAACAAACTGATAATCATGATTTTTTATTACAATTATTTAAATCATCGTCATAATCATCTTCGTTATTTAAGGTACGTATAAAATAAAATAAATTAACTAACAAACTCCTAAATTGTATATTTACAAGTTAGCCTGTTAGGCTTGTGTTATGAGTATGCAATATACACCACTAGGGCCGATACTGGGCCCGAGGGCTTACTCTCAAAGATCTTTCGTCATTCTTTTCGTTTTTGAAATTTTTTTGCTCATATTTTATATTTAAATACATTTTCATTGTGCCTAGCTGAATCAAAAAGCTCTTGGAATCGATATTAAAAAATGCAAAAATTTAAACAAAATATATTTTATTTTTCTACATAATCTTCCCCCTCCAATGCAATGCATTTAGAATAAAGCGTTTCTATCTTCCTTATTCCTTGCTAAAAAATTGTTTTTCTTAAGTCTCTTTGAAGAGTCTCAAAAACTCTTCTACGGCAGCCATAATCGAGTCAATATCGTGAAATTTAGTTCCACAAATTTCCTCTTTTAATTTTAGGAATAAGTGAAAATCACTTGGGGCTTAGTCCGGAGAATATGGTGGGGGTCAAGAAGATTAAAACCAGCACAACGGATTGCGTTGAGCGCAACTTCCGATCGATGAGCGGGAAGCGTTATCGTGAAGAAACAACACGCCCAACGACAGTTTTCCACGACGTGTTTCTTTAATAATTTCACGCACTTTCGGAATTAAATTTGCATAATAGGGTCCAATAATCGTCTGGCCTTTTGGCATGTAATCAATAAAAATGATTCCTTCACTATCCCAAAACACTGAGGCCATTACTTGCCAGCGATAGAAGCAAATCTAAATTTCTTAAAGGATGGAGAGGATGGTCGTTTCCAAGACACGCTTTGTCTCTTAGTTTCAGGATCGAAATGGTGGACACACGTTTCATCCACGGTGACAAGGCGACGGCAAAAAAGATCCGAATCACGCTGGAATATTTCGGGATTACGCTTAGAAATTTCCAAATGTCGCTTTTTGTTTTCGTCGGTTAACAGTTGTGGCACCCATCTTGCCGACACTTTTTTGAACCCCAGTGAATCAATTAAAATGGATTGAACACTACCAAAAGATATCTTTAGGATCTCAGCTATGTTTTATGGTTATTCTTCTGTCTTCCAAAACCAGATTCTCAACCTTTTTGACATTTTCTTCCGTAACGGAGGTTAAAGGTCGCCCAGAACGCGGGTCAACTTTATAGCTTGATCTACCTCGTTTAAGTTCTTCCTCCCCGCACGTAACCGTAGGTAGGCATCATCACCTAATGTCTGGTGAATATCCGAAATAAATTCTTTCGTAGACATTTTTTTCAAGCTGAGATATTTTGTCACCGCACGTAACTCACTTTTATCCATAATTTTGCATTTTTAGCAACTCGTTGCACAAAATAATTTATTACGTGCGAACTAACTGACAAAAGCAAGTGATAGTTGGCATAAATATTGTGCAATTGGCACTCTTTAATTTGAATATCGAACTTCTCCCAAAAAAGGTTTTATATAATATGCACTTCTAAGAACTTCTTGATTCACCCTCGTATGTTCTATTTATATCTGTGTTATATGGACTATATTAGTGTAGTTTAAAAAATCTTTGCTCCTTCTTTCTTCTATTTAAAATTTCATTGACTTTTTCGGGCTGATCAGACGAAAACAAACAACAAAAGGCGTTTGAGAGAAAGGCCTCATAATAGATTACGGTACGTTGCTTTACAAAATTTACCCGTTCGGGTATTGAACACAGCACTTGCACGTTATACTGAACTAGTTGAACTAGACACTAGACGGAATATACTGTAAGGCATTAAGTAATAGTTTCCATGGAATACAGATTAAAGTCTTTGAAAGCCGAACTGGATGAGGAAGACGGGAGACCGGGATATGTGGCGCTAACTTGAGGAGGCCTACGTCCAGCCATAGACAGGGACTGGCTAATGAAGTAGACGAAAAAGTAGCCGAACAGCAAGTGATATTTACCTGACCAGTAAAATAAACATATATAAAACAAAAAAAAAAATCACCTAGCAAATACAGTATGTCATCAATTTGGAAAATAATAAATATTGTAATGTAAATTCAAAGCGAAATCCAAAAAGAAAATTATGCAAAACAACACAAAACAACCTGAAGACTTCAACACTTTCAAATAGTCTGTAATATTCAAAAGTCGTTTAATTATAATTCATGAATGCCGAAGTAGAAACTCGGGAACAATGGCCAACGGTACGTAAACATGCTTATCTACTTGATGGTACCCATAAACAAGATAGCTTTTACTGCATTGTATCAAAAGTTTTCGCCTTTATAGATGTTGGGTATTTTTGCCATGCACTTCACAAAGACGGTGTTACTGATGGTCGCACTTCCAAATTTGCATACATATTTAACTTCAATAATACACCTGAGTTACAACATTTCAACTTTACAGACCAATATTTTTAATATAGTAGGTATACAATTTTACTAGTTCTCAAGTGAGAATACATTGATGGATAGATAACATTATCTATTGCAAATCAAAGAAACAAATTAAAAAAAATTATTTACATAACTTTCTAGGTGATATAATAGGAAGTCTTATCCCATAAAGCGATCTCTTTCAGACAACTTAAATTAAAGCATATTCGTGCTAATCAGGCGATGTAGGTGGTGCAGAAAAGAAAAGAAAAACTTTTCTTAAGTATGTACATTAGTTCATTTAGAAATTTAATACACATAAAAGAAAGACTTTATTTGTAGGTTTACATATATTTGCCATTATCTCTAAACATTATAATAATGACGATAAAGCTATTATTGTAAATTACATTGTACATATTGATATATAATAAATATTAGGCCCAATTAGCTGTCAACTCTTTATATTCTTCAGCTTATAATTGGCACTTCCATCTATCTCTTGCTTATATCATCTGAATAACTCTAACTCATTGTTTAAAATACCACTTTGTGATTTATCGTCCTCCGATTCTTTTACTCTATCTTGTATACTGTACCGTGGTTGTTCTTACACATTCTTCTACTATCTCTGATCGTGTCTGGACTAACAGCATTTTAGTTGCTTTATGTTTATCTATACATATTTGAATTTTTTACTGTATAATTTTACTTTACCCTTTAAGTCCCAATAATTTTCTTTATCTAACATCAATTATATCAAGTAACGTTAAAGTACTGTCTCTGAAACACGAAATAGAACCGTAAAGTTATTTTAATTAAAACAACTTTGGCTATATAAAATGTCCATGATATCATCCAAACACTCCAACGGGTTATAATCATAACTTACAATACTTAACTCGAGTCTAATTCAAGTATTAATTAAGTTAATTGTAACTTAGTAAAATAACCCAATTTCAAGGCAAGCTGACGCCGCAAAGTTCGAGGTTATAGAAGGTTTCAATGGAAATTTATTAGTGGGACAACTATTTGTCAAATTTGTCCCCCAGAAAGGGTCTCGGGGCAATGGAATTTGGTGAAAACCGTCGAGCGAGTCCAATTTGTTTGTTCGTTACGTGCGTTTCGGGGATTTAAGGCTTCTCATTGTCATGAACAGGACAATAGGGGGTTGAGAACCACGATTTCTATTTAACATGTTGCGTAATGTATTGTTCCATTTTACAATCTGTTAATTTGTAAGTCTCAATATAGTTAATATAAGTTCTTGCTTATCTTATATATATAACAAAAAAGCTTGAAATTCGTCTTTTACCTTGTTTGTACATTCTGGAAATTTGTATTTTTGTAAAAAAACACTCTTATTTATTTAAATCAAAATATGAGGTGGAAGGTAGTAGTGGAACCAGACATAAAGAGAAACTGTGTTTCCTATTAATTAAATTATCAATGTTTAAGAAAAACGCATATTGTATGGCAATAACAATATTTAATAAATTACCCACTAACATTAGCGGGCTACCATTTAAACGGTTCAAACCCTATAAGACAACTTTTTTACTTAATAGATTATACTATAGCGTAGACGAATATATTACTGACAATAAATTAAAATAAGATAATAACATTGACATTTTCAAATTTAATACTTTAACTTTTTACAATTCTTATTATTTTTTTTTAACAATGTATATTTAATGAAATTCATTTGGAAACATTAGCTTCAAGACATTTAGTGAGTGTAAGCATTTGCACGTCATGTAAATGACCAAACATACTGGAAACTTTATATTATGTAATATTACCTATTCATGTACCTATGTTTTTGCAAATAATTCATGAAGGCGAGTAAGCTTTTCTTGTGGTAAATAAATGACCAAACATACTGGAAACTTTATATTATGTAATATTACCTATTCATGTACCTATGTTTTTGCAAATAATTCATGAAGGCGAGTAAGCTTTTCTTGTGGTAAACACGTATATGTATCTGTGTGTGTGTGAGACCAAAAGCGGATACCATTATACCACAGACGGCATGCAATGCAATTGCAATGTACCTTTATGAATTGCAAGAACTTAGTAGTAGACAATTTCGATTGTGCAATTTAAATGGGTGTGCTTCAAGAAGGTTTTTACCAGATCGATGTTAAAATTCCTTGCCATAACATTATAATATCGTGAAATACATTACATCTATATACATATAATAAAACTGTAGAGGTCGAATTTCTGTACAATGAAAAAAATGCTAAAAACCGAGTCAAGGGGATGTAAGAAGTGAAATAGAACTAATTTAGATTTTTTTTAATTTTATGTTTCTCTGTTTGTCTGCTTCTCTTTCTGTTTGTACTGGCTAATCTCCGAAACGACTGGACCAATTGAAATGAAATTTTGTATGGTGGTAGCTTATATCCCTGGTCAACATATAGGATACTTTAGGTCCCGAAAAATTAAAGAGTTCCCGTGGGATAGTTAAAAAACCGCATCACGCGGACGAAGTCGCGGGCATCAGTTAAACTCGAGAACGGCTTGACTGATTTGGCTAATTTTGGTTCTAAATTATTTGTGCAAGCGCAGGGAAGGTTTAAAAGGTGAATAAATATGAAAAAAATATATTCTGAGGCGGTACGAAGTTTGCTGGGTCAGCTAGTTAAATTATAAGTTAAGACAATGAAGTATTCTCTACCTATAATCCCTTAAGAATATAAGTAGAATACTGAGCCTAGGTCATCTAAGTCAATCGGTAAGGTTCCCATCTCCCCAATCGAGGTTAGTCTGAGCTACGAACACGCCCTCTGATCACCCGAACAGTCATTAAGTCATTTTCATAGATCTTTGTAAAAGGCTCCTGGACTGGGCCAAATTCTTTTAATTAAAGATATTAAAATTTCAACAGTAAAAACAATTCTGTATCCACGGTGAATGCGCGAAATAGATAAATTTGTCTAAAAACGGATTCTGAGTTTTTAACGCAGTAAAAATAACAAGTGATATTGACATTATAGAAGCGTTCACAATACACCACAATCGAATGCAAATACAGAAAACAAGAACTTATAAAAAACTATAACCAGTACAAGCTTCGCCGAAGCTAGTCCATAAAATACCCGCAATATAGAGAACAAGCCTTACAATAGTATATTAAACGTATCGAATGCTACTACACTTGTACCGCTAACCGCGAAAACGGGATACTTGCCAGAAGCCAGGATGTGCCTATTGCAAAAATAAAGGAGTACCAACCTTTGTGAACTTATGCGGTTTCGGAAACAGCATTCAATTCTCGTGTTTAACTTCTACAGCGGTGTTAACTTTTAAATTTACATGCTTTAATGCGTATTGTTTATGTTCAAATACTTTTTTGCCGAATTCTTTGGCGTTGAAATAGTCACGATTGTATTTAGTCACAGTGCTTACTTCGATGTCTGGAATGTTTTAATTACTTCAACCACTGGTCTACGTAATAGGATGTAGTATTGTCGACGCTATTATTTAAGAAGATTTACTTGTTGTTTTATTTTTAATGGAGCAATGAAAACATATTGACATCACTCAATTTAGCTTCTTTCTGTTCATTATTGTAATTATGGAGCTTACCTTTCGTCGGCCTATCTACCTGTACTAATAAAATTGCAGTTTCTTTCTGTGATTTAAACATAAACGTCAAAATTTAAGTGAATGCTATTTATACGATAACTAATTCTAAATTAATGTCAGTTTGTCGGAAAGTGTCTCAAATAGTTTCCAAAAGATTTCAATGAACAGAAATTTTATGGGGTTGGAGTTGAGCTTGCAGGATTCAAAGGAAATTAGTATAAAAACCAAGTCTCTTTTGAACAGAGTGGCAGATACAAAGTGTTTGCAATAAATCAGGTAGATGTTGAACAGCATTCGAACATATCGACTATCAAAGGGGAATCAATGTTTTTTTTTTATGAAGTATTTATTCATATACACAGTTACTTAACATTTTTATGTTCAAAGCTAGCGATGGAGATACCCATAGCAAGCAATAATTATTTACTGGGAGATAAGTTTAAAACAATCGATCACTTTTTATGGCAATTTTTAATCATACAGATTTCAAATACCATAACAATCATAACATCGTTCTTATTAATTAAGAATCAAATACAAGAGTATATGTACATAATAGATAAATGTATTTCTATGAAAATTCAACTAGCATTTGAGCACAACAGCACGTGTTGTGATAAAACTTAAATAGGTCATCGTACAGCCGGTGTCACTTTACGCAAACCATTTATCAGTTATGCATTGCGAATATTATTAATTATTAATAATGTTACGAGCTACAGGACTCGAATTAAAAATGCCGTTGGAACTACTATAGGATTTATTAGAACTGTACAAACACGTATAAAACAAATACAAATAAAACTGGATGCAACCAGTTCACACTGCACGATTCAATGCAATTCGATACGCGCAAAGTCCGTCGTCTGTGTCGCTAATCGAGAGTACTACAAACGTCTTACGCGTCTCGTAGTCGTCGCTTGACTGCCCACCCCTCCATTCGGGCATTATCTTATACTAACTAAACAGTACAAAAAAATTGGTCGCGCGCACTGAGTTTCCGAGAAATAGTAACTTGCACACCTGCGAACGGAAAACAATAACAATAAGGAATAGTTCAACTCTAATGATGGTCATAAAACAAGTAGAAAAACAATAGCATGTTTTTGTTAATTACAATTCAAAACACAAAAGAATTCCTAAATCCGGGAAGACAATAAACTGCGCTTACGACAGGCATCTGTGCGTTTATCTTTGCCGGCATGTAACAATAATAATGTTCTATAAACTTGATATTAAGTTAATTATTTCAGGAGAATATTCAATATTTATTTATTTCTTTCTTTCTGTTTCAATGTGATAACAGTCGTTTAATTAAAGTAACAACGTAAACACCTTATTCTTAGCCTATTGTTGACACTTCAATCCACTTTCTGTGAAAAATCCCAAACAGGATACGTAAAATTAAATATGTATTCTCTTCGCAAATCTGGTTAAATATCCAAAGAGACCTTGGTAAAGGTGTCTGTAGGAATACATGGGCTCTTGTGTTGTATACCGCAGGTCAAGTCAGGTATATTAAAGTTTATACCCATCAAAATGCTGAGGTTAGAGATCTAACACCGTAACAATTTTAATATTTACATAACTGACTATAGTTTAATCCTTAGATTTTCACCAGAAATATAAAGCACATGCACATTTAGAACATTTTTAGGCTGGAAGGTTTTCTGTAATGGTGTACAATAAAGTGTTATCTATCTATCTATCTATAAACCGTTTGCCTAGGACGGGACCTAGGCAAACGCATTATATTTTGATGAAATAAAATTTTATAATTTTTAACATTTTCTAAATTAATCTAAGTAGGTACTTTGTTAGTCATTTTTTATCAATGTTTTTGTATGTTGCTTAATTTAAAGTAATACCATTAAATGATTCATGTGTGACAATAATCTTAAAGGTGAAAGATTAAACTGTAGTCGATTGATAAGCTTGTAAATGAACCACGTATAATTCATACTTGTTTATCACATCTGGACACATATTTTTATATAATATATGTACCTATACTGTACATAAATGTGTGTGTATATATGTATGTGTGTATATGTGTAATGTATATATACACATACATAATATGCTAGAAATGTTATGTTGTAATGATTATCCTTATTATGTATATACATTTATGTATTTTAAAAATATGCAAGTAACGTACATACAAACCGAGGCCAATGGTAAAAGTCTCTATCAAATGCATCTTAGCACCCACAACACAGAATTTTATTTTCTAGTGTGGGCGTCATAGTTAACTGAACCAATTATGTTATGTAATGTTAATAATTATGTCAATAATACTACTAATAATGTAAATGTAAATTAAAAAAAAAAATTGGATTGAATTGAATTAAAAGGCAAGGCAAGTAGCATATCCAGTATTGTAAATGTCCGTAGGCGACAGTAACCAGTTTCCATCATAGTTGTACTTCTAACAATCAAGAAAAATAAATGCAGCTCTAACTATCAAAAAATCAAATGTCCTACTCTAGTATTTACCTTATCTTTCGTTTACAGCTCTAGAAAATGAATCATCTCTCTTTACTTTCACCGTATTACCCGTGCAGGAACGGAGAAAGAATACAATTTCCTGCGGCTGGGCGGCCTGGCGTAAGAGGCGACAAAACAACCCACAGCCAGGAGGTAGGGAATTTGCCCGACTGGATGGCTACCACCTCTGGTCTAAAGTATGTCACCATAACAACTTTGAGTTGTGTTCCGGCATTAGTGACCAGGTTCCAGTTTCCCTTAAGAGAGCAGCAGCGCATTTGTAGCACCTTTGGTGTTGCAAATGTCCATAGGCAATGGTAACCGCTTTCCATCAAGTGGGCCGTCTGTTGAACTCATGCAATAATAAAAAACTTTTATGCTTTTTCTAAAACAAACTTGAATTTTCAATTAAATCTCTAAATCATATACTAAACTATCTAAAAGCTGGGATCGGAATATTAAGACCTAAACTCATTAAACACCAACTTGCAACTGCACTTCTGTCAAACAATTCTGACCAGTATTTCAATCAAATAATTATATACGTTATAAAATTTATTTTATGTTAATAGGACATCTATCATTTGACCGAATGCGTCGTCGATAAGGGGATTATGCTATCTATGTCTGTGTTTTCTAGAGCACTGATATAGATACTATAATAGAATTAATACGCTTAGAACTCGAGTAGGTGCCGGTAAAGTGAAGAAGCACTGTTAAGGACCTAAAAGTCCGCTTGTCGACTCTGGGTCCCGTCAGTCCGTAAGACAAAGTCTTAGTGTGAGGAGCTCCAATAGTTCCAATTCCCTACTTTTTAGAAAGATTCTATTTACTTGCAACATTATTTGTGACTGCGTGTGAATAAAAATAATTACATGACGCTCACGCACACATCGATATAATTTGCGCTCCAACTCTAAACGTAATTCTATAGGAAATTATGTCTCTAGTTATTATTATTTTAAGGATACAATATTTTTAAGGTTTTTTTGTCGTTACGGGCTGCTGAAAGACACAAATCAAAAACCTTTATGAAATCATCATCATGTTTGTTCATCTGTATGCCACAGTCATTTTTCTCAGAAAGTACTAGGTGTATATTATTATGGATGAAATGTACATCATGTATTAGCGATTGATTTTTATGTATTTACTAATAGCCTAATTTCTGTTTATTATATATTCTTTTACTTTAGCACTTATAGAAAATTGATATTATTTCTAAGAAGCTCACATCAAATCTCGAAAACTCATGACGGTGGTTCTTAAGTTACTTTTCTTTGATTATGTACGTAATAGGACTGTCTGGAATGTCTCAAAGGACTTTTGTTGAAGAGAATATTTAGACAGATATTAGGTACGAATACAATATAAAGTAATTATAGAGTTCATGGAAGTAATTTCAATTTAAGAGTCCACCATAGGTACATTCAGTGGTCGTTCTAACGATAAAAGTACCGCAAACAAAAAGGCTATTGGCGTATCTTTGCAGATCAAGCGTTATATTCTCAACCTTTCGCATAATATATAAATTTCAATTGCTGTTCGTCGATCTGACTAAAACTCAAAAACGTCTAGACCGATTTTGATGAAATTTCACGCTTGTCTTTAAGTAGGTTCCGGAATGGTTTAAATTGGAAAATTGTTTAGGTAGTGCTGCTGAAATCGGTTTCCATTTTTTTTTGTGTTTGAGTATGATATAGATTCAGAATTAGATTAGATGCCGGTGCAATCGGGTTTTAGGTTTTTATTTATTCAGGGCAGAACAACGTCTGCCGAAGCCACTAGTAAGAATATATTGTTTTAATTTTACACGATACTAAGATAACACGGTATTATTATATTAGGTTCAATGTTATAGTAATTACAATGTATATGAATAATTAATTAAAAAAGTAATACGTATTAGAGAGAAGGGCATAGATAATCACCCTATAAAGCTACCTACAATTCAATGACCATGGTCGTGTTACCCATACAATACCGGTAACTTGAAGCACCCATGCTCGCAGGTATCATGTTGCACCCCCAACGCTTTTTATGCAAGTTTTTACGTTGCCAAATTGAAATGTACATCTGTTACCCGGGGAATGTTCAAACTTTTATATCCTTTGTTATTACATCCATTTGGAATGCGTTGCATGTTTTATTTTGTTGGGTTATACGGGCATTTTAATTGGTTTCGATTTGTGTGATATGCTAACAAGCAAACCTGTTGGGGTTCTGTAATATTTGGCGGAGGACTCTTGGGGCTGACGTGGTAGACCCGTGCCGGCGTCATTGTCTTGGTACAGCTCTTAAGCCTAGTTCAGACAACGCCAGTAATTTCGTCGAGTACCGAGCAATTTAGTAGCTAAACGTGTCTGAACAGCAAAAATTTAGTCGAGTAGATTAGCGAAATATTTAGTCGAGTCGATCCATTTCGTTCTTTTTCGGAGAGTAGCGCCTCCCACCACGCATCACTGCTTACTCGTTTATTTGTTTTAAACAAGTACGAACCCGTCGTTTTAGTCGAGTTCATTAGCTACCGCAAAATGTCGTTTCGCTGGTGCGAAGAAACCACTTTAAAATTTGTTTCTGCGTATTTACAACATGAATGCTGGTGGAATATTTACTTCTAAAATAGCGATTGTCAGTAGCTTTATTAGCTTATTAACCTTATGGCGTTAAACGTTCATCTTGCAAAACACCACTCACTTGTGTACTGTACTCGACCGTAATGCGAACGATTTTTGGGCAGTAGTGAGTATTTTTTACTAAACTACTCGATACTCGACTAAATTACTTGTACGAACTAGGCTTTAGGGCCGCATCGATTGGTGTGATACCATGCTCTCTTAGAATATCGGCGTGAAACTGTTAACTAACTAACTAACTAACTAACTAGCTCCGTTGGCTTAGTGACCCAAAGTGAGTATTGGCCTCCGAAACGGGCGTACGCCACTTTCCCAAATCCTGCGCAGTATCTTGCCAGTTGTGGGCTTGTAGTGCGGTCGGATCAGCTTTGACTCTATCCTTCCAGCGATACTTGGGACAACCAACCGGTCAGCGACCGACTGGTAGCCCAAAGTATGCTTTAAGTATACTTCACTCCCCAATTCTCGTCCATCCGCTCTACATGACCGAGCCAGCGGAAACGGTGAAATTTTATCTCCCCAATTATGTTGGGCTCGGCCATGAGGTCTTCTATTTCGGAGTTGGTTCGGACCCTCCAGCTGCCATCTTCTCTTATCGACGAGCCCGCGATTGGTGGTCTAACGATACCAACTCTACCATTCGCAATACTGTCGTACACTTGTTTTGTGATTCGATTTTCATCCATCCTCTCCACATTCCCAAACCACCTTAATATTCCTTTTTCAACTCTTGTTATTACATCTTCTTTTAGCCACAACCTTCCCTTATTGCACTATTATCATATCATTTATATTTGACTCACATATACTTCTCAAAGCTCTCATTTCAACTGCATTTCTCCTATTTATTATATTTATTTCATAGCCTAAAAAAAATTTTATATATTATAAAATTAATTATCTCTGCCCAGACAAGGTGCATTTACAATTCACGTCCGACATATCAAGTCTAATGCAGAAATTTCGTTGCAGACATTTTGCAAAGTATGCATTTAGCTGAGTAACGCTGCATTTCCTAAAGTAATCCACGCCAGACGGCTGTCCAATGTACTTTTATTACAAACATCACACGACGCACTTGCGCCGCATACTTTTTGCACGTGAGCAATTTTGTTAGATATATCAAAATGTCAGGTAACGATTGAAATATTAATATACATATTAATTTGGACAAGAATCTTTTTCGCGGCTGTATTTTAACAATAATCCTTTCTTAACAACAATAAAGAGCGTCAGACGGGTAATTTTTATGTTTCTTTGTTAATTTTGAATAATGAATGATATATGGGTTAAGTTATAATTATATTATAACATAATTGTGTATGTATAAAACGAAATGAGGGTATAGGAGAATCGATTAATTAGCGTGTCGCTAAGAAATATTTCAGACTCTGCAAATATCATATCATTCTTAAGTTCTTTTTATATGACTTATAATTTAAATTACTATAAATAGTATTTTGTCGCGAGTTATTATTTACGCACAAAAAGCGTGTCGTGTAACGAGCTCGTAATTGTGATACTAAGTGAAGCAACACTTTATTAGGACTTGATGGAATTTCTTCCCTCACATCTTAATGCCGTATTTCGAAGGAATTGCTAAATATCAATATTTATTTTATATAAAACATATTTCTGTAACAACTAACATTAGAAACACAAGAATCGAAGTGGTGTAAGTATTTAATTTTTGTGACATAATTACAATCATTGATAATTCTTGTCCAAATGGCACCTTCTGAACTACTGGGTCTTCTAGACCCTCCACCGAAAACGTCACTTTCAAGTAAAATATTGACGGATTCTCTCTTCCAAAATTAGGTCTTCTAGTTCTAAAAAAAGCTATTCAGTCGTTAACAGCGTTATTTTTAACACTATAAATAAAACGCATTTGGCCACAGTCAATAACTATAATTAAGCCCGAGGTACAAACAAAAAAAAATTAAACAATACAAAAATAAACAACAAACAAAACAACTACAGTGAAGAATATTGTATGTTTATCTTAATGTGATATATTCAGATGTTTTTGAAGATTATTTATAGATTGGCAACACCGGTGCGAACACAACACCGCACTTTGTTTCACAGATAAGTTGGGAGTATGGAGAGTAAAGAGAGATAAGGACTACCATATTTGAGTTTAAAAAGTGTCCGTCAATATGCGGATAATAAAGGTGGCGCTACGATGGCTAGGATAAATTTTAAAGGACATAGAAAAATAAACAAGCAACGTCTGTCACTATATAGATTATCGGAAGCAGACACGTCTTGCCACGCTTGTGGTTATCGCTCGACTGCCGATGTCTCCATTGGGGCATTGCTTTATACAGCACGATGCAAAATTTCTACCTGGCAAGCGTCGACGCAATTTCCCAGAAGTCGTAATCCGCATACCTGCGTAATTATGCCTGCGAACGACCATAAACGAGTACAATAGGCTACTCTCTACAACAACCAATAAATAAGTAAACAAAAGGAGACAGTCATAAATGTTATTAGCTCAAATACCGACGGGTAATAAATGTACTTTGTTTACAGATATGCAGGTGGCCCAAATTGTAACATTATTAAAAATTCACAATAATTAAACGACTACACGTTTTTACAGCATTATATAGGTATTTACTAAATTATTTTAGACTACGTAAATAGTTGAGGTTTCCTATACTAGCATTTTATTAATTTTATGTCATTTCAACAATTTTTAATCCATATCGTAGTTTTTCGTACGCCAGTGCTATTGTGGTAGATATTTGAACCTCTATATTCAGCATACTGCTGGATACTTTTACAACTTCCCCTCGATATAACATGGTATTCCTTGCCTCTACCCTCCATAGTTGGGAGCACTATACTGCACTCTGTTCTCTATGACATTATATAATGCACACTAGCACTCGAAGTTGTGTCAGAGTGACACTGACAACTGTCAAATGTACATTGCCATTCTAAAAAATAGTAAATTCGATTATCGATTCGAAAATCTGTTCTATTCTATGCCAGTACCAACAAGAATAGAAAACAATAGTTTTTTATTATTCCTGGATACAGCAAACAGGCTGACGGCCCAACTGTGATGGAAAGCGGTCACCATCGTCTATGAACATTTGCAACGCTGAAGGTGTTACCAATGTGCTGCCAGACTCGTAGATGGGACTGGAATCTGGTAACCAATACCGGAACACAACTCAAGGTTGTTATGACAGCACACAGACCAGGCAAATACCCTGCGACCCGGTTGTTGGTTGTTTTGTTGTCTCTTACGATAGGCCCACCGGCCCCAAGAAATTGTATTCTTTCTCCGTTCCTGTACAGATCAAAATTACAAAATCGTACACTTATTATCGAAGCGCTTCATTTTTTTATTAAACTGTATTTTAGGTTTATAACTTCTGAATAAGATCGACATTGATCGTTTTACCCCAAGTAAGTTCAGTCGTCTAGAAAGTCTTTCAGTAACAAATATAATAAATTACATTTAAAATCTAAACATATTTAAAAGTAATTAGACTAATTTATTTAAAACCGTAAACAAAGATTGCTTTATCAAAATCGATTAAGCAATTTTCATGTCTTATTACACATAGTGTGTACGATAACCGTAACCTTTATGGAGGGACGTATGTTTGTCAAATGTGTTTCGTGTCTTTTAATAAAAAGTCATAAAGATTTTACGACCAGCTCATACGCGTAAAATGTAAACAAATTATTTGATAACGGCAAGGTCGCAGGTGAATGAACCCGACTTAACCTACCTCAAACAAGGACAATTCTACTGTATTTAAGGATAAAAATAATTTTGTGGGATTTTTGACCGACTTTAAAAGGGTTCTCAAATAGACTGCATTTTTTTTGTATGTTTGTTACGCTATACCTCCGTCAATTGTGAACCGATTTTTTTTTATTCAATAAACTACTCCTGAACTGGTCCCATTGTTTCTAAGTCAGGATTAAATATTATAGGCACGTATAACGTGTTTCATGCATTTTTATTTTCTAAAGCTGTTCAATTATTTGCGTGAAAAAAGTAGAAAATAAAAAAATCCAAAATCAAAACAGACTTGAAATATACACTATAAAAAATGTAACAAAAAATCGTGTGTGTGTGTGCAGTTCACACGTAGTAGAAGTGAAACAAAGTGTGACAAGGGGTGGGAGGGATCCTAAATTTCGTGACGTCTCATCTCATATATTATATCGTTATAATATATTTAAGCTTTAAAAAACGAAATTTGAAGTATTAACAAAAAAAACTTCAAAACATTTCCAACTCTATTTGTATGACCATAGTGTTTTAATGATTAAATATAATGTATTCTATTTCATTTTCTCGCAGGCTTAGTCCTATAGATTTATGTGTTTATCTATTTCTAGTGTCGCTTTATTCGTTTCATCGAGTTTCACTTAAAAAAAACTGACTTCAAAAGTAACTAAAAAAAGCATATTTTCTACATCTTGAATTTTTTTATATTGTCTTTTTCATAACGACCTTTAATTGAAAAAGGAGTTTAATCTGTTTAAAAAAATCTACCTGATTTGTTTTTGGAGAGCCCGAGTACGTAATACTTGCGCTGCCCACTTCAGTCGCTACTTTCCTGCTTACTGTCGTGGAAATGGGAATAAGGTCAACGAAGCATAACACAAATGTGTAGTTATCCATAGAGTTATGAAACAAAACTGTCAGCCCGTTCAGACATGGCAACAATAATCTGGCAATATTTCAAAAGAGCACTTATGTTATTGATGCCGTAAGCCAAAAGTTATGATTTTAAGCAAATTTATAAGACAACAATCGCTCTGCGTTTCAGATTCAGATATTTATTGTACAAATAATAAATTCAATTTAGCAGCGATATGGAAAATTGTTTTCAATAAAATAAACACATTATTTAATCATGTCTAAATATCTTAATGAAGTTAGGAACATTTAATCATGGATATTAAAGTAGTTTTTTTTTTTATTGCGAGTCTGGAATTAATCTAGTTATTAATCATCTAAAGACACAATATGTCTAAAATTTTTATTTATAAATTTACAAGGGTAATACATATTACTTGCAATGGTGAGTTTTGAGTAACTTATAAGTAAGTTTTGAGAGAAATTTTTGATTTATATTTGTCATTAATATCTAATTACTATACTAACGAACAATGATTAAGTGTTAGTTAATAAATTAAAAAATAAATATATATTTATTTGTCCAATTCGTTAGTCACAGGTATTGTATATTTCCAAACTAAACAAGTTATGATTTTGTCATGATATAAAATACAAGTGTGAATTAAAGTTCCAATCCCAGTAACATCCAGACTAGATTTAAAATTAGTTTGGAAAATTTACCTTGCTAAATATCAAACTCAGCACTTCTGAGTCCTTTATACTGGCTACATATTTTTACCCTTAAAAATGTATACCATTTATAGTAACATTATAACTAATTAACTGATTTTGCTAAAATATGTGTTCTATGTATTGTCTCATACATCTCGCTTGACAATAATAGTTCTTTTAATTGATATAAAACATAAAAGCATGTACTACAGTAATATTAAACTATTTTTTACTTTCTTCATTAATACGTAAGGTAGGGTATCTGCTCGTCTGGATGGCTACTACCCCTGGTCTAGAGTATGCCGCAATAACAACCTTGAATTGTGTTCCGGCATTAGTGGCCAGGTTCCAGGTTTCCTCAAGAGAGCAGCAGCGCATTTGTAACGCCTTTGGTGTTGCAAATGTCCATAGGCGATGGTAACCGCGTACCATTAGGTGGGCCATGTGCCTGTCTGCTGAACTCATGTAATAAAAAAATAATTAAATAAGTTCAAAATTTCCTTTGAGTGAGTCAGGTTGCCTGGAAGAGATTGCTTTCAGTGATAAGGCCGCCTTTTGTTTACCAAGTATGTAACTATTGTCTTGTGCTGTGTAACTCGTATTATGGTGAACAATAAAGTGTATTTTTTTAAAACTGTATTTCAATTATATCTCAAAGAAAAACATATGACAGTTTACGAGTTTTAAGAACAGCAAGAACACATTTATAATGACGACAATTTCGGAATAAAAATACAAACATAAGCCATGAAAGTTGGCGGAGACACTTCGCGAGGTTTCTAGAGGAAAAGCAAAAAAAGAAAAGATCAAATTACTGTTCTAAAATATCACGAACTTCTCCCTTATGGATTTGAAAATGTGTTTTGGCAACGGCGCGAAGTTTGCAAACTCTTCAACGTTGAAAATTTTATGAAGTTTTATTTTCTTGTGTTTATTTACTGTCTATGAGACGAATAAGACTCAGCAGCAATCTAGTTATAATATAATAAATCTGTTTGTAGATTGCGTTCAAAAATGTGAAAATTCGGGGGGCAGTTTGGACCAGCAGAATCCGAATATACGTTTAGAATTTTTTCTGTCTGTCTGTGTGTTAGATCACGTAAAAACTACTGAACGGATTACAATAAAACTCTACACAGAGCTACTTTCATTAATATTTTAAGTTAGCATGTGCCAGCTAAACTTCGTTCGCGTTTCCATGACGACGATGTGTTTATAATATACAAAAATCAGCAGACAAACATACACATCACACACGCAGGTTGTCTGGAAGAGATCGCTTCTTAGCAATAAGACCGCCCATAGTGCACATTTAGAATATTTTTAGGCTATAAGTTTTCTGTTTTCTGTAATGGTGTACAATAAAGTGTTATCTCTCTCTCTCTCACGCAATGTATGTCCCCAAATTAAGCAAGTGACGCATGTGTTATAGGTAATATACAACGATCTACTCTGGGGCCGATACCAGACACCCAGACCATAGTAAATGAAAGAAAATTCGTTTCCGAAATTTACCATGATGTCATTATAACAGATATAAGCTAACACTATATCGGGTTTAATTTTAATACACTCAATCGCTTTTAAAGGATTATCAAATGACAGACAAAAATTCTAAAAATTGTCTCTTCAGAATGTGTCGGTCCATATTAGACTCACTGTTTATTTTTCTCATTTTTAAATTCGTTGTACAAATTCGAACCTTTTACACATTTATTATATTACAGGTTGAAGATTTTTTTGAACTGACTGAAAGGTGTGTGACTTGGTTTTGAAATCCTGGCCAGGCGACATGCAGCACAAAGACAGTTTTCTGACCCAAGGTGCATATTTTTACAATCACCACGTTCGTGATACAGTTATAAATAAAATTCTTTGTGGAATTAGATTAATAAAGTCTTGAGCGCAGTTAGACTCAATACTTCGGATGTCTAGACTGAAGTATTTAAATTGCGCCGTAAAATCTGGTCGTGAATGAGTCTAGATATTTTACAGGAATAACCGGATTTAATCAGTTTTACAGTTTTATTGACATATTTATTTTTACGCCTTTCTGCATAATGCCAAGTTCTTAGGTTTTTTATATCGCCTGAAGCAGGCAAACATGTAGACGGCCCATTCCAGCTTTTAAGAAATTTTGTGACTACCCTCTTAAACCTCATTTTCAGTCTTGGCTAACATAATGGCCATATGTTTCCACCATACCCGTCCGTCCGTCCATCCGCTTCTTTGTATGTCATATGATGTAAGCTCCGGCTATGACTGTATGTTTATGTAATAATCTCAGTTATTTTCTGTATAAATATTTTCTATCCCTTTATAAGGCGAAACATGTACCATGAACATCTTTTATCTCCATGTTTCTGACAAATAAATCTATTTCATTTCATTTTTTTCTGGTACTACAAAATCTACATTATCTATTCCTGGGTGAAACGCTTCGAATTTCCCGTCTTTCTTCTCATAGCCGAAAGCGGTAAGTAAGTAAAGTGTCTACTATCGCTTATAGGTGTTCGCAACTCCAAGAGCGCTGTCAACGCCTTGCAAGCCTTAAGGGTAGATAGATGAAATAGGAGGGAAGGGATAGGTGCGGATTCTGAATCAAAACTATACAAAAACATTCCTATATGAAAATGTAATTTATGTCAAAAAAAACTTTTTGGCATAAAGGAAGTCCACTGCAAGAGTAACTAAGAAGATAACAATAAACATTGCCTATATTGAATTTGGTACCAATAAAAAAAAAAATACTGTATAAGTTACTACAACAACGTAATATTGAAAAATACTAATTATTCGGTATCTTTTTTAAAGTTCTTTCTGCTGTCTTAGGAACCCAAGGTCTAATAGAAAGGAAATTTACGTGTATATTTTTGGACCATTTTGAAGCAATATTGAAAACAACGCAAAAAGAATGATCAAAATCGGTAGAAAAACGAAAATCTCACAGCTAAACATGTATCTAAATCTTTAATTACTATATCGCATTTTATTCATACTGTTACGAGCTACAGGACTCGAATTAAAAATGCCGTTGGGAATACTATAGAATTTATTAGAACTGTACAAACACGTATAAAACAAATACAAATAAAACTGGATGCGACCAGTTCACACTGCACGATTCAATGCAATTCGACACGCCTAAAGTCCGTCGTCTATATCGCTAATCGAGAGTACTACAAACGTCTTACTCGTCTCGTAGTCGTCGCTTGACTGCCCGCCCCTCCATTCGGGCATCGTCTTATACTAACTACACAGTACAAAGAAATTGGCCGCGCACACTGAGTTTCTAAGAAATAGTAATTTGCACACCTGCGAACGGCCAGAAAGTCGAAAACAATAACAATAAGGATTAGTTCGACGCTAATGATGGTTATAAAACAAGTAGAAAAACAATAGCATATTTTTCTTAATTGCAAATTCAAAACACAAAAGAATTCCTTAATCCGGGAGGAAGACAATAGACTGCGCTTACAACTCATTTTCTTTTTCTCCTTTCTTTAATTTCTAATAATAGATAAGTTAAGAATTTCCTTTGAGTGCATCAGGTTGCCGGGAAGAGATCGCTTTTAGCGATAAGGCCGCCTTTTGTTTACCTAGTATGGAACTACTGTCTTGTTGTGCACTTTTGTAATTGGTGAACAATAAAGTGTTATATCTATTTACTAGCTGACCCAGCAAAATTCGTACCGCCTCAGAGTCAATAAATAAAAAAGCTGAATGATAATTGCAGAATGTTTAAACTTTAGTAAAAAAAACTTCTGGAAGCTAGTCCCTGGACTTCCACAAATAATTCAAAATCAAAATTAGCCAAATCAGTCCAGCCGTTCTCGAGTTTTAGCAAGACTAACGAACAGCAATTGATTTTTATATATATAGATGCACATAAAAATAAAATTCAACCGAGACAACGCGACCTTTACGCCCAAATTCCCTCCAAAGTCTGTAAAATATTATAGTTGCGATCAGAAATTGTTCATTGTCAATGTCAAATGTCAAATATCAAAAACAAATGAAAAAAAAAACAAAAGTATTGTTTTAAATTTAATTTAATTTCTGAACGACGGGACGAACATCAAAATGTTTGACAGGTAAGAATAGTTTGTAAGGGAAAATAAAATTGTTGTTTTTACTATATTCTAAGCATTTTTTTCATATTTACTCACCTTTCAAACCTTCCCTGGACTTCCACAAATAATTCAAAAACAAAATTAGCCAAATCAGTCCAGCCGTTCTCGAGTTTTGCGAGACTAACGAACAACAATTGATTTTTATAGTGGATATCAAAATATACACGACGAATTGAAAACCTCCTTCTTTTAAAGTCGGTCAAATATTCAAGTCAAGTCATCGACTATTAAAAATTAATTTTAACAAAAACGATTTTTTTACAATAAGAGAGCATAAAAATGGACAATCAGGCTTTCAGTTGGGTATAAGCGAATCATTTCCAACTCGACCCAGTTGCACTAACCTAACCAGATAACCCGCTGGTCGCGTTATCTTGATAGGAACAAGTCAATCACTTTCCACTATCGCAATCATTCCGTGTCGGTAGATTGTTTGTAATATATTATTTTATTGAATAGGTATTAGGAGAAAGTCAGGGGCGTGTAGCTACCACCGTATCAGCTGTATCAAGGACACGGGGCCCCTGTGGCCTGTGGGCCCCGAAAATGTGTAAACAAAAATTCCTAAAATGTTATCCACAATCTTTTATAGATTAACCACCAAGCTGTGCCCGCGAGCTCGTCCGCGTGGAGTTTGTTTTCAAAACCCCCCGATTTCGAAACATTCTTCATTGGTGCTCCGCTCCTATTGGTCTTAGCGTGGTGATATATAGCCTTCTTCGATAAATGGGCTATCTAACACTGCAAGAATTTTTCAAATCAGACTAGTAGTTCCTGAGATTAGCGCGTTCAAGCAAACAAACAAACACTTCAGCTTTATATATTAGTATAAGATAACAATTTTGAGAACAATTGCTCGGCCAACAGGAATGGCTATCAGACTTGTCACTATTATCGATAGAAGTAGAAAATCTGAAATCGTCATCAGCTCTATGGATGATTTGATAAATAAGTTTGCCGAAAAATTCGAGAAAAGTTTATCTTTGATTTGAATGGTTTCTCTAAGTTAGCTCCTAAGAGCATTAAGTATAAGCAATAACTTATAATCAATATATAATTATTTAAATTCAATTCGAGTATTTTTTGTTACTTTTATTTAAAAAATTACCTATCCTCTGCCAAACCAAGCGTAATGGCTAGCGCGCGGGTCCCAGACTGAAAAGGGCGCGGGTTCGATCCTGGCCGGAACGCATGCGCCACTTAGGCAGTTTTCTGACCTAATGTGTATATTGTCACAATTACCACGTGCTAACAACGGCGAAGTAAAACATGGTGATGCAACCTGCACATCAAGATAACCGATGTGTCAAACCTGCCAAGCCGCCTTGGACAAACGTGTTATACTGTCCGTTACCCTATAACGGGAGGTCCGAGCCCAGCAGTGGGACATTATGGGCTATTATTATTATATATCAGACTCTAGCTTAATTATTAAGTATATGTATGTATATATGTAGTATTAGGCTGCGTTCGACCTGGGCTTACAGTTCTGCCGATATCTGAATTTCATTTTCACCAATCCAGCCCATAATCCGGCCAGATTAAGCTGTCCATGGGTGTTATACCGTATTTCCCTTCCTCCACACAATACAGATTATATAAAGCCGTCAGTGCAGTATCCCCGATTACCTTTTCAATCCTATTGTATTATTCAAAAGCTGAATATATAAAAACCACTATTGATTTAAAATGCATTTGAAAGGATTTATGCTCGTATTGTTTTTTTTATTTTAACTTGTAATATTTCCATATAACTAATGAGGTTTAGTTGTGGTTAGATTTTTTTCATTCATTCCTCTCTGGTCACTTCAAGAGTTGTTTACGCGAATTCATAACTCTTTATAGATACTGGTGTCCTCAGGAGCCCAAGTTCTAAGCGTCTCAAGAATATATTTTTTTTGCTTTTCGAGACGGGTTTCTTACAGTCGTGCAAGAACACGGACAGAATACAATTTCCTGCGTTGGGGCGGCCTTTCCTTAGAGGAGACAAAACAACCCACAGCCAAGTGGTAGAGTATATGCCCTGGATAACATAACAAACTTGAGTTATGTTCCGGAATCAATGGCCAACTTTTAGTCTCCGTTTAGACTACTTTAGACCGCGGCAGCACTTTGGTATAATACCTTTAGTGTTACAAATTTACATAGGTGATGTTAACAGCTTTCTATCAAGTGGGCCGTCTGCCACGGAAGGAACAAAAAATACGAAATTGTATAAATTTTGTCCTTTAACTTGTAAATTTACTAACTGTTGCCCGTGACATTGTTCACGTGGAATTTAATTTAATTTGACTTCCGGTGTGGCAACGGCGGCTTTCATGCGAGTCTCTCGATTTATTTTAAATAAAATAGCCTAAGTTATTCCTTATAATATCAGCTATCTGTCAGTGAAAGACCCGTCAAAACCGGTCCAGCCGTTTCAGAGATTAGCCGGAACAAACAGACAGACAAATAAACATTAAAAAATATGTTTTTTTTATTTGTACCGTATATACTTTCATATGCATTTAGTAAAAAGCTGTTATTTTGACATTACAAACAGCCTTCAATTTTATTTATTTATATTGTTACGAGTGCGGGGCTGGAATTAAAATGCCGTTGGAATTATTATAGAGTTTATTAGAACTATACAAACACGTATAACACAGGTACAAATATAACCGAACACAACAAATCCAAACGTAATGCAGAAGGGCATAATTCAATAAAAGGGCAAAGTCCATCACTACTAGATTCCCGATTGTACACACGTCACGTCTTGATCGTGGTTCTCGCTGGACTGCCCTCTCTCTCCATCAGGCCATCGTTGTATACTGCACAAAAGCAAATATGCCCGGCAACGTGGATCGAATTTCCTAGAATCAGTTTGTACTTCATAATCCGTGACACCTGGCTAATGGCCTGCAAGTGACGTTAAAGAGAACAATAGGCTGTTCTCCACAATAACTAGAAACGTATGACAGTAAATAAGTGAACAAAAGAAGACCATCATAAAGGAATTACAATTATTTCAAATGCCGACAGGTAATAAAATATGTTTTTACAGATATGCAGGTGGCATTTGTCTTTGTCGAAGCCTAAGTTGTAACAGTATGTATAAATAGTTTTCGATTAAGTAGATCTATCCAAATGATGATGAGGAGTTGTTCACAAGTCGACTGCTGAAGTAATGCAAATATACACCAAGCTTTCCCGGAGTTACGCTTCGTTAAGCAAGCACCAACGATACAGATTCACAACACGAAAACATCGTCCGATCAGTAATTGTCAATTATGTGTCTATTTAATTCACAATAATTGACTGAAATCAGGTTCGATGACCTCGTTATCTTTGTCACGCTTAAAATGTATTGATGCGAATGTATTTTGCAGCTGCTAGGATTAAACACAAGCGGCTGGCGACCAACCGCGCTATTGGACTTACCTTAATAATACTTGAAAATTATAAGTTAGGGTTTACCGAGTACCCGGTCTGTTAAACTCCAGTTTATTTTGAAAGCAAGCTATCGCACAATTTACATTGAATTAATTTGTTATTTAGACGTTTTTCCTCTCGGCAAATTCCTATCTGTCTCGCGAAAAAAACTACCCCGTTTTCCGTAAAAGCGTAATAGTTTAGTAATAGCGTTACTATTATTCCATAGCCATTATATCAAAATCGGAACTCTTGTAAAATCGTCAGTTTCGTTCGTCTATGTACAGGAAATTATTTTGATTTTTTTGTGCTGAAATTTAGAATAACGTGTATTTTATACGCTTTAAAAAATAAATCGTATAAAATGGAGGCTATCATACACATGACCGAGGTTAAAAAATACATGAAGAATTTAAAACTTTCTGTCTTTTAAAGTCATAGTTAAAATATTAACTGAAATACAATTGTCTACACACTTTTTTTTGGATTTTATGGCTTGTTTTCTAGACCTTTAAGCCAAGTCTGTTTTGGATATTCGGCACTTCATAGGTTTTTCAAATGTAGTTTCTTCATTTTCTTAACCCTATGTGTAGCACAGCTGAACTGTAGGTTATCAGCTGGTGCCATTAAACGGAGTTCTTGTGACAACTCAAAAGGCCACATTTAACTATACAGTTCACATTTCTCAGAAAACACATAATTAATACTCAACAACTATCAATATCCTACAACTATTGTTCATTTTAGAGTAATTTTACACATTTTAAAAAAATAAAACTACACAGCACAGCATGTCCTTTCAGTTCCCGCTAAAAACTCCCCCTCTACACACATTTTGTAGGGTGTCGTTAGGGAGGTGTTCAAAATTCATACATTCATACATCTTAGTAATATTTTTATCTAAATTTATTTTTAGCTTATGATTTTGTAATGTGTGCAAGTTTTATTAGTTTTTATTTGTTAATGTTTTAATAAATATTTAAATAATAAAGGTAAGTATGAAAGCGGCGAAACAATCCGCTACCGCTTATGACTTGCAAACACGATCGTGACGGCCGAACAGTCGCCTTTGCAGATAATAGTCGGCGATTTGTCTAATGGTCCAACGCAGTATTACAGATTTGCCACCAAATTTTTTAAAATCATTCTTTTATTTTATTTTTTTCACCACCTCCACTTTCCATAGATTATAAAAAAAACACGTGCGTTTTTCGTGTTTGTTCTATTACGAGTTTTTGAATGTCATTGACTTATCTATATTTAAGTATTGTGAATCTGTTTTAGATCTTAATAATAAGAATTGTTCAACACTAATGATTAACAGTACTTTAAATGCTGGGAATTTATCTGCGTTAGTTAAAGATTTAGGCATAATGCATTAAACCCATCGGCATATCTGAAATGGCCTATATCTGGACCACTACCGTAGATGAAGCCGCACCTGAATGGAATAAAATAGAATAGATAACACTTTATTGCGCACAAAATATACAATTACAAAACTGCACGATTACTATATTGTCATTGTAGAAACAATAGGCGGCCTTATCGCTTAAAGCAATCTCTTTCAGGCAACCTAACTTGAGGAATAATTGAACCTAATCTGGCGATACCTACATGCAGATTGTTAGGTAGAACTACAACAGACATACTTAAAATACATGTTTTATAAATTAAATACATACAAATATATATATATATATATATATATATATATATATGCATGTTTGTATTGTAAGTCGCGGTAGCGTAATGGCTAGCGCACGCGTCCCAATCTCAAAGGACGCGGGTTCGATCCTGATCGGAACGCATGCACCACTTAGGCATTTTTCTGACCTAATGTGCATATTTTTACAATTACCACGTGCTAATAACGGTGAAGGAAAACATCGTGATGCAACCTGCACATCGAGATACCCGATGTGTCAAACCTGCCAAGCCGCCTTGGACAAGCGTGGCGGGTATACTGTCCATTCCCCTATAGTGGGAGGCCCGAGCCCAGCAGTGGGACATTTATAAGGGCTGTTATATATAGATATATTTATATATAGATATATATATATATAGATATATAGATATATATATATATATATATATATATATATATATATATATATATATACTAGCTTCTGCCCGCGACTTCGTCCGCGTGGAAAGTTTTTTTAACTATCCCACGTGAACTCTTTAATTTTTCGGGATCAAAAGTATCCTATATGTTGACCAGGGATATAAGCTTCTACCATACAAAATTTCGTTTAAATCGGTCCAGTCGTTTCGGAGATTAGCCGGTACAAACAGACAGACAAACAGAGAAACAAAAACTTTGAAAAAAATCTAATTTAGTCCTATTTCACTTCTTACATCCCCCTGACTCGGTTTTTAGCATTTTTTTCACTGTACAGAAATTCGACCTCTACAGTTTTATTATATGTATATAGATATATAGACCAATGAGCATCAGAAGTGCAAAGTTACATACCTTTTAATAAACTCCTCAAAGATCGCTATTTAAATTTGTAAACAGTAATTTATGTATGCGTATGTAATTCTATATACATAAATATGCATGTGTATTTTTATTTACTATTGATGATATATGTATATATATGATTGTATATATTTTAAACTATGCGCACTGAATACCGACCCACTATTAGAAATATGAAATTATCTCCAGAAGGTTGTCTGGAAGAAATCGCTGTTAGCGATAAGACCGTCGATTGCACTAGTTAAATCACTGTTAACTCATGTGTATTATTTTCTCGTGTGCAATAAAGAATATTCTATTCTATTCTATATGTATTAATTAGTCTATAATATAAGAATTAGGTATAATTATTTAAGAAAAAGTATTGTTTTCTGATTGCGTTCTTAAATGTAGGCAATGTTTTGGCCTCTCTGACAGTAAGACGCGCATTTCAAAATGTGCCAGCCTGCCCTGTAAAAGAGTTATCATAAAAGATTGAAAGTGTGTGTGTGCAGGTGTCGTGAGTTAACGATACGTATCGTAAGAAAAGCGCAGCAATCAAATGCGATAGCGATGAGAATATAGTACAATTCGTATTATATTATTGTTCTATAATATATAGTTACAATTGCCTAAAATATAGTACGACACTATATATCGGTCGGGAACCTTAGGATCGGTAGACTATGACGTACTCATTTTCAAATCGCTGATTTGAAAAGGGTCAAGGCAAAAACATCTAAAATAAATATGGTTGTATGAGATTTTTGAAAGTAGACGAAGCGGAAGGTATGTGCTGAAATCATAGTGAGTGGAGATTTATAATTTCTACCTACCTTTCTAGGAAACACGCGTGATAATATAAATATATGATATCAAAATACTGAAAAAATCGGGCATCGTTCAATGAGTTCTTGAAATACTGTTTGTAATAATTTTTCATTAAATAATATCAGTTTCGTAAGGTTTAATTTCTCAAGTTCTTTATAAATTTATATTTAAACCAAGGCGCTTGGTTGGTTTCATACATCTATGATTTCAATGATTCCTTAACAAGACTAAAGCACCTGAGTGTCTACTAATGATAAGGGTAGTAGAATGCTAGCTGGGGTACCTGCACCACTAGGCAAGTTTATGATCTAATGTGCATATTGTTACAATTACCACGTGCTGATAAAAATGCAAAGAAAGCTAATATAGTTAGATTGCATTTGTGTGAAACGCGCCAATCCGCCATGAACAATCGTGATGGGTCTTTCAGCCATAATCTAAACTCTAACTCAGCAGTGGGATGTGTATAGGTAAATGTTAATTTATGAATTAAAACTTTACAACAAATTTAATTATATGACTTAAATGTTGCAAATTAATCAAACGGATAACATCAATTTTATTAATTAGTAACCTGAAAAACTAATCAATTGACTTTTTTGGGAAAATCAATTAAATCGGTTTAAGCATTTTCAACTGTAAAATATTTTTTTTCTTCTAACACCGCGCGGCAGGTCAGAGGGTAACAACCTCAGTTAGCGGCGGTCGTTCAATGACTTTACTTTTTTTCGCATATTCCAACTTGAATTTTGATTTAAGAAGTTTTTATCAAGTAAAATATTTTGCATTTTTTGATGCTCTGTTTTCTGAAGCACCTAAACTTTATTAAGATTTATTTCAAAGTACTTAAAGACATTATTTTTGCAACTTATTTTAATAACTTTAGTTTGAGGATTGTTTAAAAGTTGTTGAAACGTTTTAAAAATTTACAGTCTCGAATCATGTTGCAAGTTTATTGAGTTCTTCCATACAATATCAAAATAATCAATATATCTAGAATGTTTTCTTAACAGTCTAAATATACTATCTTCTTAAGAAGAACTGGTATGTCAAGGGTCATTACTAAAGGAACAAATATGACTACTAAATTCTAAATTTAATTATCTAAATTTATGGTTATTGGTTGTGTCATCTCAAAACTACCAACGTGTAGGTTGTTATGTATTAATGCTGATATTAAGTATAAAGTTATAGGCATGTATGAATTGTTGCCAAAGGAAATAAAACTATAATATCGATAGACATACAAATTTTCGGCATAATTCTCGCGAAATAAAATGACACATCGTAAACACTAAGCCGATGCGAATTTCAATCGATTTACGCAAGAGGCGCGTGTGACGAAAATGATTTACCGAATCGAGCGCGAAAACCGTCCCACATTTTATACAATACGGTACGGTAATGAGGACGTTCACCCTATTTCAGATGTTGACAACATACGTTTGGAATATGAAATTTTTCGAATACTTTTCTCTATTTTTCGACAAGAAAGTCGAGTTAATGGATTTAGGAAGCAATCTCTTTTTGATAAATTAACTTTAATTTTCATCAAATAAAATACATGTTATTAATATTAGATCTTTCATATTTCTTATGACCTTTCTTATGTAGGTTAGCGTTTGACCAACATTGCACCTGATGTCACGATGCCAGGTGGAAATGCAGTCTAAGATGGTGCATGATTATCTAGAAGAGTTCACGCGAGACTTGAAGACACCTAAATTGTATGTTTCAAGAAATACATACGAGAGTAAAGAGTTCCACTCTTTAACGGTACGTACGGTAAAAGTGGAAGCATAGCACTTCGTCCGCTTATTTGGTATCTCCACAACATTTCGGTGGCGTGAGCTCGTACGTCTTTTTGTCGTGTGGTAAAAGGGGGGTGCAATATAAAGTGCAGTATAGAATTTGTATTCAAGTTTTAAAGACACACAAATGACTGTTACGAAGTATATTCAGACCGGAAACTAGCTTCAAGCCATGCAAATTACCTACGATAAGCAAGGCAACAATTTAAATGAAGATCGAACCCATAAATACGTTCACAAAGGGCGACTACTGTAGACATTTATTATACCAAATGTGTAGCCAATACATAAAAAAACTTTACGAGAATTATTATGAGAAACTCATACTCTGATTTATGTCTTATATGCGAATATCACAGAACTAATATACCACCAATTATTCGCATTTCACCAAATTTAGTATAGCCTACAATATTAAATAATAAAAAGTTAAATAAATTTATGATTTAGGAATCAATGTAACTGTATTTTATTACAATATTTAATAAATCGTAAGTAATACAAATATTTATTGTTAAGTTGAGATAATAGGAGTACTTGTTCTATTGTAGGTAATAGTTATTTACGATAAACTCACTAAATCTGGTAAACTCACTCGCCACTCGTCTATTATGTAATTTAATCACTTAAGTTTGAATTTCAGTCACTCTCACATCACCGATGAAAGTGAGTGAGTGAGTGAGTTTTAATACAAATGAAAACAAAATTGTGGGGCACGTGGATATAGTAAGTATAGCTGTAGGCAATATCACTGGTTGCGCGAGTAGGATCATGTACATATATAATTTATATTTGTGTTTATTTTCTATAGCAGCGTAATTATTCTTTGCTCTAAATAAATAACAAAAATAAACCAAAAAACATCTGCATTCGAAATAGGTAAATAAATGTTGCCATACCAAGACAGCTCTGCATTACTACACGTGTATCCTTAGCACTCCTTACCTGCAACAAAAAAAGTTAACTGTGAAAAATCATTTACACCACAACGTCAAAGCAGTGGGAATTTTAGTACACAATCCTATTGTTAAAAGTTGAACGACCGGCCAAATTCTTAATGCAAAAAATCACTTATGCATATATAAAAATGTTTTATTCATGAATTTCCAGGACGTCTGTACGTTATTCAGGTGAAAACGTATATTCAATATCCGATCTAGATATTTAAATGAATATCTTCGATTCCTCTGTATTTTAAGTAGTCTATGCTAAGTTCGCGTTCAAATGGGGAAACTTTTTTATCGCTTCTTTTGCAAGAATAGAAATTATTTGTTTTCCATCGACGTATTTATATCATATACTTTTATTGGTTCGTATTGATTTATTTCATTAAAGCCTGGTTTACATTTGAATTGGTTAAGTTATGTAACAAAATAAGAAATGTATTCAGTACCACTATAATTATTTTCAAAAGCCTTGGTAGCTTAGTTGTTAGCGCACTCGCGTCCCGAACTCAAAGAGCGCGTGTTCGTATCCTGGCCGGAAAGCATGTACCAGTTAGACTGTTTTCTGATATGAATATTGTCACCACGTCCTCCTAACACTAAAGGAAACATCGTAATGAAACCTACACACCGAGATAACTGATGTGTCAAACCCGCCAATCCGCCTAGGACAATCGTGGCGGGTGTACCCTCCATTTCGCTACAATGAGAGGCCTGAACCCAGCAATGACACGTTAAAGATTTAAGTGTTTGAATGATTTGTAAAACTTTTTAAAATACATGTAATGTGAGAAATAACTGTATATATTTTTATAGTTTAACAAATGAGTAGTCAACCCAGTTTTAAGAAATTAATTGCCTCATACAGTTTAAGATATACAAGTAACACTTAATCTTAGAGATTTTTAGAGTTCCGTTGTTTAATAACAAAAACGGCTCCTTTAGTGCTTTGTTTTTTTATAGTTCACTCCACTTTCTGTCCACTTTTCTTTTTTTGTGGGCCGTGTGATCTATTATTATTTACTAAGATTCGATAACATCTAAACGAATAGACTAGATTATTGAGTAATCGATTTGCACATCTTCAAATCCAATATCAAAGACCCAAGACCTCCCAAGCGGTGCGATGGTAAATAAAACCAGATCAAACCCATAAACATAATTTAGTAAACTTTAGCAATAAAAAATTACGACTTTGTTAGGAAACATTTTTACAAGTACCCGCAATATGAATAAAGAAAGATCTTTTTTTAAAATCACCATCAAAGTTCTAACACTTGAAAAACTTTCAGGAATACCCACAAATAATTTTTTAGGAGTCATTAAAATTACTCTTACAAGATTATATGATTATGGAAAAACATTAAATTGTAAAGCTACGGTCGTAAAGTCGCCGTAAAGCGGCATCAGATAAACGCTGTAATACAACATATGGCGGTTTTATAGTTTCCTATAAAATTGTATGTTTTGTTTCGCTAGATATGCAAGTAGCAGACAGATCAAAACTCAAATTCCCGATATAAAAAAAAAATTAAGTATTTCGCGTGCAAGGCCTAGAATACTCACCGACTGAGGTATGCAAGTGGTAAGACCAGAGACACGAGATATTTATATCTCTGGTTTTTTGGTTTGGTGGGATAAATCTGCAGTTAAGACAAAAAGTTTTCTAAATATAGTATAAGCTTAGACTTATAAATTTCAAAAATAGTTTTAATCTTTACTATAAGCAACTTGCAAGAGTTTTTACAACGAATTAAAAAATGAGTAAAAACATGTCGAAATGTTAAGTTTTAGAATTTTCGTCTATCTTTCTTTTATGTTTGCTTGCAGGCAGGCAAACTGGCAAACGGGTCCACTTGATAGCAAGTGGCTATCGTCCCCCATGGACATCTGCAACACTAAGGGCGACCGACTCCCTACCTCGTTGAGTTCATTCCATAGCTTATTCACATACAGCATAAAGGAGCTAGTGCCTCGTACAGTGGATAACTTCCAGTGTCAAGGAAGCGTGGATGAACTCCGAGTCGCCGGTGAGCAGTGCGGTGGTAAAATAGCGACATAGGTATCAAATCAAATAGCTCATCAGAGTACTCCCCATTGTACAGACGGTAGAACACGCTTAGAGCGTCAGCGTCTCTTCTAAGACTTAAAGGTTCTAAACCATCTGTAGGGTCGGGATCGTCAAAAATACGGATCGCTCCCAATGCCCCAACCCAGAGATGGGAGCAGTAGTCCACATGGGGACGCACTTGGACTATCTGTTTCAGAATCACTTGAGAACTACTCAATGGATTCAAATGAAACTCGCCACAAAACTAGTTTATACCCCGAGTCAACACAAAGAATACTCGTCGTTTCCATGAGATTGTCGAATGTAGCCAAAATGATCGCGCTGCGGTCACTTTTTCTTTGGCGCCGCCGTTGCAATCCACTAAAGATACTTCGTCATCTAGTCACCGCGAACGAACTTTTGTTATCACCGGTAGTAACGAAATAAATTAAATCAATTGTAACATTTACTCTATTTGGAGAAATATTTTTTTATCTTTTGCCGATATTAGACAATTAAACTCTGTCTGTCAACCAAATTGATTCAAATTTGTAGATCTGTCTAATAACAGCATAATACTGTAACTAACTCGTGAACAATAAAAATTGAATGCTATGTACCACGTGTATTACAATATATAATTAAAACATTCTTATATTTGTGCCGTACATATTCTAACAAAGAACAAAAACTCTTTAACAAAAACTTTATATTACACTTAAAACATCAACAAAAAGCCTTATATACCAATTCCAGAACATTCGAACAAGAACAAACAAAGTCTTTAATATTTAATGTTAAGGAAGTTAAAACATCCCTATAATATCCGCAAAGGACGCCGCCATAATATCATATAATAATAAACATTTTGGAAAGAAAAAAGCAGCTACATACGAAAAGCGACGTAAATGCGCGTGAGGGAACGGCGATGGTAAAAAGCTACGGTTAATTCGTTAGCGTTGTCATTATACATAAATATGAGAGCCAGCTTCAAAAGAGGCTAATTAATTCATTTATTATTTTAAAAATAATTTATTCTACATTTAGGGATACTGGTTCTGGTGCAACATGGGGGGGGGGGGCATTTTAATAATAAATAAAAAATTAAATGTGTTTACTTGATAAATGAAACGAGTCAATATTTTTTATAAAACATCGGTTTTATTTTTAGCCTTACCCTAGTGGATTTCAACTTAAAGAGGTTTTACTGCATTATGTGACATTACCATGCATAGACATCGAGATAATGGTCGAGTACAGGCTACATGTTTGAGTTCCTACTATCCGCTTCAGCTTGACGCTCATCGCAATCAAAACAGCCGCCGCCTTTCAGTATATTCGGCTAAAATATACTCTTATACCGTAAAAATATTCGCAAACAGGCAATATAAGGGGGATGTGATAAAAACAGATTGCCTCACAGCTTCTTGCCAACAAAACAGAATCCGCCATTTTTATATTTATTTAGGTATTCTATTAGAAAGTATGCTTTTTAATTTTTGCCTTTATTGACTATTTACTTCTTAAATGTGCGATTTGTGGAAATAATATTCACAATTTAGACGTTTAGCCTTCTTTCACATTCAGTGTATTGTTTTTTTTATTACATATTTTTTATGTAACGGATTCTTTATTTAAACATTGCATTATATGTTTAGCCTTTCTCTATTTGTAAGGAAATAATTCAGTTTAATAATAAATAAATAAAAAAAACTACTCGTTTCCAATAGCCTACTTACCACTCCCACTTCCTATCCCATCTTCCCTATCCCATCCCTATATTCCATTACATGGACTGTCTGCACGTTCATCTTCACAACAAAATATAAATTAAAATACTATTTTCACAAAATTATACGTTATATTAAACAATTATAAAATTACATATACAATCGAATACAATGCAAGAAAACTTAACTTATTTGTATTGTATTCTATCCATAGTCCCTCAAGACTATAAGTAGTACACTGAGCCTAGATCACCATCTTCTATGGGTAAGGTGCCCAGAAGGCTGGCTACGTTTCCTCGCTGGATCGCCATACTGATCCGTTGGCCGAAATAAGCACCAGCCCTCTGATCACCTGAAGAGTCAATGAGTCAAAATTTTTAGGTCTATAATATAAATCTACAATTGACTCGTAACTAGAATTTGTTCAAATTTTAACTGTACAAAATGCTCAAATAGTTTAGACTTAAATTATCGTTAATTATTAAATTGAAAGAAATATACCAAAGTTGATAAATTAAATATTTGGATTCCTACCTACGGAAAATCACCAAATTATTTCGCATGGTGACAAACGAAGCGAAAAAATCAGATTTAGCATCCATTATTTTTCATGTCATTATTTTTCTTTATAATCAAAACAAGTCGTCTAATGCTTATGATGTAACCTAGAGAACAGACAAATTGTTTGCACACTTTGTATGTGGTTAATACAAAACTATTTTCTAGTATCGATTTTAAATACGAAAAATAATTGGAGTACTATTTTAAAACCATAGCCATATTATGTGAAATCACAGGAACGCAGTCACTAACGGCGGTAGTAGTTACAAGGACGGACAGCTGGCGCGCATAACTATTATCTATCTTTCTTTCTTCCTGTCACCTATTAATTCTATTTATTTATGAGGTTGCTTTACATTCTATGTACTCTACTACGCACGTTGTACCAATAACCACAGAATATGAACAAATGTCGGACTTCTTCCAAAAATTGATTTCGTGTAATCAGAATTCAATCTGTAGACCCAATAATCACTTTAGACCCTTTACATTTACATGGGTTGACTTGTGAGACTGGAAAGTTATGGAAAAAAAGTGCATGCAATTTTTGAAGTGAAATTGGCAAATAAAAAAAATTCTAAAGAGTATTATTAATTACGAAATTTTCCTTTATTTATAACAGTTATACGAGGTTTATAAGGTTATCAAAAAGTGTTATTCACAATCGCTTTCTAATCGCGGTTATAAAAAAAAAAATTAAGCTTTTTTTAATGTCTCTATAAACCTAATATAACTTATATATTGTTAGAACCTGAACGCCGACAAAAGACAAATTCACACTTGCATACCTGTAGACATTTTATTACCTTTTTTGGCATTTGGACTTCTTTTGTTTACTTTGTGTATAAAATTTGTGATTAGAAAAACAGTCCATTGTGTATTGTAATCTTTTATGGTAGTCATTAGCCAGGTGTGATTCTACGAAATTCAGTCCACGCGGCCGAGCAGACATACTGTATTTGTACAGTATAAAACAATGCCCCGATTGAAAGATGATGCACTCGAGTGATAATCACAAGCGAAGCAAGACGTGTATACATTCGGTAATCTGTTTAGTGACGGACTTTGCGCGTGTTATTGAATCGTGCATTACGTTTGGGCTGGTTGTGTTCAGTTATATTTGTACCTGTGTTACACGTGTTTGCATAGTTCTAATAAACTCTATAATAATTCCAACGGCATTATAATTCGAGTCCTGCAACTCGTAACGATATTATAAATAGGGAATTAGTAGTCTACTAAATTTACAAAATGACTATTAAAATTATTACAATTAGTTAATTTAGTTTACTGAGTGATTTTTATGTTAAAAATAATAAGTTCAAGTATGCCGTATGCGTTGTCATTAACATGTTTTTTTAACGGCACTATTATATGTCCACCTACGATACTACGTTTATGGTCGAACATTATGCCATATGAGGAGTGTTCAACAAACTTAAATGGTGAGAGGTGTTTTTGACTCCTAGATTATATCTTAATAGGGCCTTGGATTGTTGGTTGACTTGGAAATACACCTGTAAGTGTACTACGGCTCCTTTTACGTCCTTTTCTAGAGCAGAAACTAGCCCATTACAGTGTTACATATAACATCTTACTTGATTGTAGGTGAGAAAAAGGCCCACCCTCCTATTATTATAATGTACAATAGTTATATTTTTCTGTTCGCGTGATTGTCACTGAACTCCTCTGAACAGGCTGGACCGATTTTCACGAAACGTTTTTCTTTCAGTGTAGGACAACCAGAACAACGTCTGTTGGGCCCGCGAATAGGTTATATAGTTCTACCAAAAATCTACAGGGTCGTCACTAATCTTCAAGAAAAACGAGTGTGACATGCAGACAGCCTGGCAAACAAATATGATGTTTTCACAACACTTCAATTGTTACCAAAACAACAAGGGAACCTTAAAAACACATTCATTACGTTGTCTACATAACAACGAAAATAAACTAGTTAATAATTAAGATTAAACATTCGGCGGTATTAAAATTAATTATTCATTTTTTTATTATCCTCTTTCATTATATTCTAGATCAGTAACTTCCTTCATTTTAATCTAAATCTAAAAAACTAACCAAGGTGATACAACAAGGAAACCTGCCAGTAATAGGCCGGCTGGCCTTGGCACTTACGGAACCGTATGGTGAAAGTAAAACCATGGGTATTATTGGTTCGATTTAAATGTGCAGCGATTTCCTGGCGATATTTTTTTTTATTCGATTCATATGTGGTTACCATTAGCTATAGATGTTTAGAACACCAGGAACGACGCCAATGCGTTGCGAGCCTTTAGAATAGAGGGGTATAGGGACGACAAATTTCATCCATGCAGAAATGAAAAAATAAAACAATTTCTTGCAGCCGGGCGGGCTGTGGTATGAGGCGACAAAACAACCCACAGCCAGGTAGGGTATTTGCCCGTCTGGATGGCAACCACCGCTTAGTTTAGAGTATGCCGCCATAACAACCTTGAGTTGTGTTCCGGTATTAGTGGCCATGTTCCAGTCCCCCTTAGAGACCGGTAGCACATTGGTTACACCTTTGGTGTTACAAATGTCCAGGCAATGGTAACTGCTTTCTTTTAGGTGGGCCGTCTGCCTGTCTGCTGAACTCATGCAATAAAATAAAGAAAAAAATGAAGAGGAAGAAGAAGTAGGCCATTGGAAATCTCAATCATCATACGAAACACGACTACTTCACGACTAACAGTTTCACAACGATATATTTTCTATTTTTACTCTTTACCAAGGGCAAAGCCGCGTTGCCATCCGTCAGAATAGAATAGAGAGAGAGGGATAAAAGATATGGTATCGAGGGGTCAGATAGGAGGAGTGAGAGTTGCCAGACAGGAGGTATGGGATAGAGGAGATAGATGAGACGGAGAATAGGGAGTGATAAGTGACGATCAAGATTAATCGTTTCACGCCGATATCCTGTGAGATACATCATCGGTGTCAGTGTAGGACCTTGTAACTACATTTTTGGTGAACTTTTTCGGCAAAATTGTCTATTACTATTATGTAACCATGTAGTTAGAAAGTCCTGCACTATTATATTTGCCCATAATTGCCTCCTTGACTCTTACTCTTGAGTTTTTTTTTATTGCTGGAAGACAGCAAAGATCCTGACGTCCTAGCTGATAGAAAATAGTTACCATCGCCTTTAGACATTTGCATCACTAGAGATGCTACAAATGCCCTGCTGGACTCGAATGGGAACCGGAACCTGTCTGCCATTACCTTAACGCAACTCAAATGTCTTATGGCGGTATACTCTAGACTAGGGTTGGCAGCTATCCAGATGAGGAAGTAGTTTTGCCACTCCTTACGACAGGACGCCCAGTTGCAAAAATTAGTATTCTTTCTCCATTCCTAAACGGATAAAAGTCTTTATATTTTAGAGGTGCAACAGGAGCACCCATCAAGCGTGACCAAGGCGGATTGACTGGTTCGGTTATAACTGTCCAAATTCTTTGGACGTCATAAAACTTCTTTGTCTTATAATTTCCTGTTCTGTTCTTTGAATTTAGTTAATAATAACATTCTTCAGCCAATCGATGTCCCCTGCTAGAAACTAGACTTTCCTGAATTTACGCTATGTGTAGCGCAAGTTTAGGGAAAACTATAGATACAATACCAGACAGAAGTGAAGCCAACTTGTTACCAGTCTTTAAGACTTGATGAAGAGAATGAAATAGCGAAATGGGATAAGAGGGATGTAATAAAGGAGATGGGATAGAGGGATCATAAAAGAGGAATGGGATATATGGAATGAGGAAGGTAGCAGGTAATTAATTGATCATCAAAACTCTCCGATCCTTTTATCTGTGTTTTGGCGTAAAATAAAACGTGTTCTACATATCTATTTATTTCTAACCGCTGAAATTATGATATCATAAACAGAACTATGGTTAATTTAAAATGTTATTCCATTTTTTAACGCACAGCCTTGTAAATTACGAAAGCGTAATTCGCTCGCGTGTTCAGTATTACGTGATCATACTAGCTTGGACTCATTACCAGGGCTAAAAGTATCGGTGGTGACCTCTCGTATAAGGTTCCTTATAGACGGCTGATTAGAACGGATTTACGGCTGATAGCGAAGTTTGATTACTAGGGGTAAAGAACCCGGAAAAACTACTAAAGTTCGCCCTTGGCTTTATACACAGAAAACAGTTGCTAGCTGTGGATAGCACTAGTTAAGACGAGCAAAACATTATTTGCTTTATGTAATAATTGTACAGCCTACTTAACTATAATAACAACATCGTTGTGACTAAGCCTGGTGTTAATTACACTGGCCCACGAAAAATAGTTTGGGGATCAAAATTTTGATGGTGTTTGGACACAAATCAATTCGAATTTAGCGCATCGAAATACCAAGAATAGATGGGTCTGGTCAAAAATACAGACTACTTTTCATTTTTTGTGAACCGGTGTTACTTGGGCAGTTGCTCCCATTGTCTAGAAAGAAAGAAAAAGATTTATTGACTAAAAACGAGGCATTACATAAATAGAAGAAAAAATACATAATAGATTCACAATAAATCGTACACAAAAAATAAACTTGTATGACAAACTACAGGACATACATAAGTAGGGATTATACGTCAAATTTTTAGTCAACGAGGTTGACAGCTGAGTATTATGTTATATCCGAATTTAAAAGAAAAACCCCGACACCGCGCTGACTGTATCATAAGATAAGAGTAGTTCATTTTTACATATAAAGATTAAAAGGTACTGCAGATCCTGTAGATATTAAACAAAAACTAGTTACTAATCCAAAAATATTACCAAACTCTTTTGGACATAATATTTTTTCATAATTCCCTTTAATTTAAAATAATTGGTCACGTGTGACATCTAGAAGTCATTTAGCTGTTTAGTCGTTTCTCGATAAAACTTGCGCACCTCAGGCTCCCCCTCTCAAAGTTTCGACCCCAAAATCCGTATATAAAATAATATAAATAAAATTACAAAAAGCTATTTCTATTTCAATATAGTCAAACAATGTTGTTATTAAAAAGATAACTTTAGAGCCACAACTAAAAAAGTCCCTTAAGTACAATAATATGCCGCTGACTCATGCGACCGTATAAACGCAATATTAAAGATGTATTTAGGTATTAAGTCTACAATTGAACTGCTTAACATCGATTTCTATGTATTTAGTATATGTAGTTCAATGTAATTACAGTACACAGTAATCTTGATTATACATTGAGGCAAACTTCGGTTAGGTATCGACATAGCCGAATTTATTGATTTTGGTCTCCGGGGTCGCATTTACTAAGCCTTTGTCGGATGCGGAATAAAATGCAGAGGTCCCAGGTCAATACCTGGCAAAGTAAATTTCATAAGCAATCTTACCGTTATTTACTATGGTCTGGGTGTCTGGGATCGGCCCCAGAGTGGTCCATTGTATTTCACTCATAACACAAGCGCAATGTGCTTAGCTTGGTAATATATCATACTGTTACGACCTACACGCCAACAAAAGTAGATTCACACCTGCATACCATAAAAGCATACTTTATTTCCTTTCCGTATTTGGATTTCTTTTGTTTACTTTGTGTTTAAAATTTGTAATTAGAAAACAGCCCATTGTGTATTGTAATCTTTTATGGCAGTCATTAGCCAGGTATGTTCAACTGATTCTAAGAAATTCGGTCTACGCGGTCGGGCAGCCATAATGTATCGGTGCAGTATAAAGCCCTGGCCCAACGGAGAGACCGGGAGTCAAGCAATAACGACGAGCGGAGCAAGACTTTTGTACCTTCGGTAATCTATTTAGTGACGGATTTGGCGCGTGCTATTGAATCGCGCATTACGTTTGGACTGATTATGTTCAGTTATATTTGTACCTGTGTTATACGTGTTTGTATAGTTCTAATAAATTCTATAATAATTCCAACGGCATTTTAATTCGAGTCCTGCGAGTCGTAACAATACTATGTGTTTGACTGGCGATTATTAATAAAAACAGGAACATGGTTTCAGCTGGCATTGATTAAGGACGAACATTCGCCATTCAAAAATATTGATGAACTGAATAGAAAACATTTAGGTAAAATATAAATCGAAAAATATTATATAACCAGAAGCTTAGTGGATAGTGAATCAGCTTCTCCTGAATCTGCGTCAATCAATCAAATCTGATGTGCGTATTGTTTTAATTACTACATGTTGACGTAGTAAAAGAAATCACCTCGAGGAACTATCTCGATGGATAAGAATTATCTCGATTTGGTGAATAATTGAATAATTAATTAGAAGATATACCATTTATAATTAAAATCAATTTCAAAAGTTTTGCATGGTGTTCGAAGGTAATTCGGCGGCACTATCGTCGTTGTCGATTTTAGCTAGTTTTTATAACTATTAAATTACCAAAACTGACTAAATAAGGTAATGGATTGAACTTTCTCATACAATATAGTTTTCTTTTAAGGTATGATTAAATTTCTTCGAAGCTGGCAGCATGTTTTATACCACTTCAGACGTTGATAATTCCTAAAAGTAGTACCACTTTCAAACAGTTGGACCGTTAGCCTCTCTGCTATATTCTAGCAATAAATTGGACCTTGGTGTTTCAGCCACCAGTTGTGTTCCTTGGTGACCTTGGACCTTTTCATTAGAATGCTCTACTCAACATAAAATTCGCAAGAATGCTCGTGACAATTCACTAGCAAAAGTTCAATATATTGTTACGAGTTGCAGGACTCGAATTAAAATGCCTTTGGAATTATTATAGAGTTTATTAGAACTATACAAACACGTATAACACTGGTACAAATATAACCGAACACAACAAATACATACGTAATGCAGAAGGTCGTAATTCAATAAAACGCGCAAAGTCCGTCACTATTAGAATCCGGTTGTACACACGTCACGCCTTGATCGTGGTTCTCGCTCAACTCACCCCTCTCTCCATCAGGTCGTCGTTTTATACTTCAAAAATGCAAAATATGCCCGTCCGACAAGATCGACACAGTTTCCTAGAATTAGCTTGTAATCGTAATCCGTAACACCTGGCTAATGATGCTTATGAGAGAGTACAATACAATAAAACAATAGACTGTTCTCCATAATAACTTAGAAACGTATGCCAATAAATAAGTGAACAAAATTAGACGATCATAAAAGGATTATAATTAGTTCAAATGCCGACAGGTAATAAAATGTGCTTTTACAGATTTGTACGTGGAATTTGTCTTTGTCGGGACCTAGGTTGTGTTAAAGTTATTGAGTAGCATAGTTGTTCTTGTCGAGTTTCTTTTTAAAGTTAATAATTGATTTTGTTATGTACCCTCTGATTTCTGAACGATCCCTCTTATTTCTGAACGATACAATCAGCCATTTCCTTAATTGAATCATAATGTTATATTTTTATTAATTAGGTAATTGGCTCCTGTTTTGTATAGAGTAGTTGTCTATAATTTACAATAATTTTGTTACAATATTTATCCTTTGTATAATGTGGTAATTGTGTACAGATTATGGTTCAAACCTCTCAATTGTATACAGGCGGTGTTCACTATATTTTGTTTTCATGTTGGCGGACGTGATAGATTTATACTGTGTTCGACTTATTTTATTGCATATAAAACTTTAAGTATAATATTTTATACAATATCTTATATAAAATATTATCCGAAATATCCAAACAACAATAATGTATTAAATTCTTGTCATGCATAATCCTTTAATTAAAATAGTTTATGAATGACTTAAATCCGCTATCGGTTGTGCCAATTGCTAAGTTTCATGTACTGTAAAATTGTTGGAGGGATGGCGAGTTGTTCTAAAAATGCTTGTCGAGTTTGAATAGTCAGTGTATGTAATATGTTAAAACCGTAAGGTTCTCTAATTATAAAGTATTGTGACCAGATGCTGTTCTTTTACTACCATGAACCCTTCTGAGTTGTTGCAAGTATAATAACTGTTGAATCATCAAACAATTGAAATAATAATGCAAATCAGCAAGCAATAAGATCTTCTTACGAAAATTCTCGTAGCAAATAGCTAATGTGATTACACTGATTACTGTAATATGAACAATTGAACATGTTAATATAACAACAGTATAACGTTGGCACTTGTTAGTTCTAATTTAACAAAACACAGTTTATCCAGTGGTCTTCGTTAACTATATCACGCACTTGAAGCGAAATGAGGTCATGGATTTTTTAGGCATCGAGAAGCGATTTCATTAGCGTTAGCAAATAATATGACTGATATAGATCTACCATGTAACCAAAGTAAATTTGAATACTGCAGGAATCATTTAAATATTATTTGTTATAAGAAAATAACATAACAAATTTAAAATATTTTCAGATAGATAGATAGATAGATAACACTTTATTGTACACCATTACAGAAAACTTACGAACTAGTATTATTCTAATTGTGTACAAAGGGCGGTCTTATCGCTAAAAAGCGATCTCTTCCAGACAACCCGTGGCAGGAATATTGCTGGTTAGGAATACATAATTATTGTACGATTACTTACATTTTAATAATAAATATATAGTTATATGCAATATAATACTAATTATATAAAATTACATATCATTATATTGCAGATAGCATTTTCCTGACCATGTTCTTAAATGTTATTAAAGATTTTGCTTGTCTGACAGCAACAGGCAATGTATTCCAAAGTTGGATAGCCTTCACCGTGAAAGAGTTATTGAAAAACGTTGTATTATGAATAGGAGTAATAAGTCTATGTTGACTGGAAGGGCGTAAATTGTGAGAGCAAGAAATAAATTCAAAGCGTTCTTTAAGGTACTGTGGAGTAGTAGGGATGAATAAAATACTATAAAGCAATGAAAGAATGTGAGTATCCCGGCGAAAACGAATTGGCAACCACTTGAGTTTTTTTCGAAATTCAGAAACGTGGTCATACTTGCGTAACCCAAATATGAACCTTATAGAAAAGTTTTGGAGGCGCTCAAGTTTATTAAGTTGTTCTTGAGTTAAATCTAGATAGCTGGCGTCGGCATAATCAAGTATGGGTAAAAGTAGCGACTCTACAAGCTTAATTTTGGTGGCGATGGGCAGAAAGTTTTTCAGCCTCCAAAGTGATTTGGAGGAGAGAAACAACCGCCGACTCAACTACGTTATATGAGGTCTCTAGGACAGTTCACTATCAAATATAACTCCAAGGTTTTTGACCTTAGCACTGATAGGGATAAGCTTCCCATCAATCATTAATCAATACCACCAATTCATCAATTTTTTATTATTCTTCTAAATATAACATTAAAAGACGTATATTACTTTAGGAAAAAATATTGTAAGATTCTACAAGTTTCTTGAAATTTCGAAGTGAAACAATGAAAAACGGTTGTAATAATTTCCTAGAAATTATCATCAATTTTAACGATGAAATTAAAGTGATATTATCTTCGTATTTCTTAAAAATCCATAATGAGGTTGTACTCCCGTTATCTTTTATGTTTCATAAAATTAAAAAATAGTTTTAAATATTTAGGTAATATTTGATCAGAAATACATGAATTTCTCAAGATATATGATCTATTTCAAATTCGTAAACCAATAAGACTTAACAACTTAACGTAAGACAACAAGCCACGACTCTAGCCAATACCATGTCATAAAAACGTACTTATTTTTTATCGCTGCGTTTTTATCGCTACCGCTTCGACCAACATACCACCACCCTAACCGCCTAACCTTAACCGCATCGTATATTTTAACTTATTTCGTAAGCCGTCCATTGAACAGATAAGTATCTTTAAAAGAATTACTTTGCGTGTAACCACTTCCATGTTCTATTTTACGAACGGTTAGCAGCTAAAGGAATGAGCTCAAAAAATTCGACTAATCAGGAATGTTTTGAAATTAGATAACGTACACACAGGGTTGTTTGATTATTCGAGCAATTTTAATGTAAGTCTTGATAATTTTTTTCACATTTATAGTTCATTGTTATTTCCAAATACATAACTACACGGGATAGAAGTTTTATCAATTTTTAAGATTAAATAGTAATGGCCTAGTCCTGGTAAAATAAAAACATCGTAATAGTAGATTAAGGTCGTAACAAAAAATTTGGTAGTTGTTGGTCAACCAAAAGGACTAAAAATTAGGAATGTGCGTAGTCATGTGGGATAATGTTAGTGAGGTGTTAAAGAGTCATGACGTTGTTCATTAACAATTTTTATCAAAATTAATAAATAAATAATTGGAGAAAAATTACTTTATAAAAACGGAAAAAATGTTGTCGTTTTCCCTCTAAGTTATGAAGGGAAAATTTTGAAATAATTCAAGATGGTGGTAAAAGTAATTTTTTTTTATCAAGTAGTTTTTGTGATATGGGATCGTCTTTCGTTTTTTTGTTTGGTATCCTAATTACAAAAACAGTGGCCATTTCTACGGAACCCTTCATTGTATACAGATTAACACGCACTTGTCTTATTTTTGAAAAATGTAACAAAGGGAAATCCCGTTGGAAATTCCATTAACAACAAACGTGTGAACTTTAATTTATTTGGAACAATAGGCGCGTGTCATGTTATTAAGTTGTCAGTGCAGTCATCAAGTTAGTACAACTTAGAATTGACTTAACACATTATGACGAAGTTTTTGGTAATGATTTTTTTTATAATTATTATGTAGGCTTAATTTGATGTACTGATATATTTAATTGTTTTATTATGGTTAACAAAAAATTATAACGTTATTAAGTTGTTCTACCTGTTTTGACATCCTTGTTTACTGTATTAATGCTGGTTTTTTTCATTAGTTTGTTCTGGTCTGGATATTTGTGGAACTTTCCACAGTCTCTTATTCTTAATAGGCAGAAGCGTTTCATGATAGCTCAATAGTAAAGCAACCAGTATCTTATTTTTTTTATTGCAGAGTTCAGCAGACAGGCAGACGGCCCACCTGATGGAAAGCGGTTACCATTGCCTAAAGAAATTTGTAACACCAAAAGTGCTACAAATGCTCTGCTGCTCTCTTGAGGGAGAGACTGGAACCTGGCCACTAATACCGGAACACAACTCAAGGTTGTTATGACGGCATACTCCAGACCAGGGGTGGTCGCCATCCAGTCGAGCAAATGCCCTACCACCTGGCTATGGGTTGTTTTGTCGCCTCTTACGACAGGCCGCCCCAACGCAGGAAATTGTGCTCTTTCTCCGTTTCATCACGGATGTAAAATTCCAAGTATATGAGTTAAAAACTTTACACGGTAGTTTTTTGGGGAAATTGAAGAATGATATTTTACTATGTAGTTTTATTTTCAAGTAACGTGTTTTTTTAAATGTCAACTCTTTAGTGAAATGTCCAGTGGTGCAATATGCAACTTTGTCGTTTGGTGTTAATCAAAGAAATACGTATAACACTGGCTGAGGAGTTATGGTTGAAAATCATTCTAAAACTTGAATATTTAAGTTTACTTGACAAATTGTATAGTCGTATTTTAAAAAGAAGTAAAAATCTAATATAGATTATGCAGCAATTAAGTAACACTCACTAAGGTCCGGTTTCTATATATCTTATCGACCGTTCATTTGCCTTTTTATGGATGTATAGGTTTGTGTTTGACCAGTGTCTCACGTGATGTTGAGTGATGACGTAGTCTAGAATGGAGCACGCTTATCTAGAAGATACCTATTCATTCGTGACTTGAGACTTCAATATTGTATTTGTCAGGAAAAACAGACTCCGGCAAATTATTCCACTCTTCGGCAGTGAGCACCAGAAAAGATGAAGCGAACGCTTGGTTCGGACTGGTAGTGTTTCGACCATGTAACGTTGGCGCAAACCCGTGAGTCTGGTTGCCCGATGGTAAAATGGGGATGGAGGAATCAGTTCGTGCAATTCTAAGGAACACTCCCCAAAATGTATCAGACAGAAGACAGTCAGCCCAGCGACCTTGCGTCTATGCTCTAGACTCTGAAGTCGAGCATAACAAAAGACGATCAATGCCGACCAGCTTCCTGGCTGGCTTACCTTATCGGTTATGATTTTTACATAAACTCCATACATACAATGTCCAAATTCAACCGATGGTTGAATGTCCACTGTCAATGTGGAGTTATGGTAGACCGATTTGGACACCATGGGTTGTCATGTTTAAAAAGCGCGGGAAGAAGATCTCGTCATGCCAGCCTCAACGACATCATCCGCCGAGCTCTTGTCAGCGTCGGCGTACCGGCCATTCTAGAACCGAATAGCCTGGTACGTGACGATGGCAAGAGACCGGACGGAATGTCACTCGTCCCTTGGAAGATGGGGCGGCCGCTAGTGTGGGATGCGACCTATGTTGACACACTGGCCCTGTCACATCTTCCAATGACCGAGTCAGGGGCTGGCAACGCCGCCACTTCAGCTGAAGACGTCAAACGGCGCAAATATGGGGCCTTAGGAAAAGGTTACATATTTGTGCCGTTTGGGGTTGAAACAGGCCCGTGGGGTCCATCGGCAAAGAGTTTCTTTAAAGACATATGTAAGAAACTCTTTGATACTACCCGTGATCAGAAGGCTGGCTCATGTTTGGCACAACAAATAAATATGCCATACAGCGCGGCAATACAGCCAGCCTTCTGGGCACGCTCCCCGTTGGTAGTGATCTCCTGCATAGTGTATTTTAGTTTTGATGTCTTTCGTTATTTAATTTTAGTTTTAATATATTATGTACAAATATTTAAGTTGTAAAACAATCTTTAAGTATAGAACTTTAACCGATGGTAGGGCAAGTGAACGGATAGTAAGATAACCGAAACCGGCCATAAGTCAGTAGTCACTTAACATAAATCTCGTATCCACTTAAAATCACAATACTACCAACATTTCACGAGTAAATTATTATTGTTGTAATTATAAGGAGACAATTTTACAAAATTATAAACTCATCAAGAGTGCTTAAAAGTAATAGTTGTTATCAACAGAACAAAACTCATAAAACAAACATGACGAAATTTAACATTTACATTTCTTAAGCCAATTCAAGCTACTCAATTACCAACAAAACAAACTATTTACTGAACGTAGTAATTCACTGAACTCTATTGAAATTGTTAATAAATTGTTTCCAATTGTTTTTCTATAGCCATTATAATATAAACCTTAGTAACAAGCTGTTAAGGTTATATATCGTTTGCTTTCAATTTTTCTTATTTATTACTATGAATAAGTTAGGAAATTCGTTATTCAAATTTGAAATCTAATGTTTGAAGAGCAGAATCGATTTTCTACAATTTTCTATATATTCCTTACAATTAAGTTTGTGATAATTCTGAGCAGTTTTATACTCTATCAATAAATGATAGAGTTGATATTTGAATGTAGGTATGCTCAAATGTTAACCAGATTCACAGAGCGTAGGTGTGAGCTTAAAGAGGCCTTTGAACGACAGATTTCGCAATAAAATTGTGCAACACAAATAATGGTTTTGTATTGCTTAATAATTATACAGTTGTATTTCATATTTTGAGCCTAACAAAAATTGTCTACTGTCTGATTTCACCAGTTATATACAAATTAGAAAATCATTTAAAGATTAATATACATATTATAACTACTATAAACGAAAACATAATGAATAAGGTGAGGAACGATTGCATAAGGAAGTCTTTGAAAATTGCAGCCGTGAATGACAAAGTCAGGAAAGAAGCCTAATGTGGTATGAGCATAAGGAGGAATACAATTTATGTGATAAAAGGTATATATTAAACTGGAATGGTGAATATAAGATTTTAGTTAAACTATGAAAGAGATAGATGAATAGTGTAACATGATATAAATAAGCGCAAACATTGTTGGTAAGGTGAAAACGAATATACTTATATAAGGGGGTCTTTGAAAGTTGGACCTATGAATGAAAAATTGATAGGAAGAAGACCAAGATGGCACGAGCATGTATGTAATGAAGAATGAAAGTCGGGTGATAGGAAGAACATTAAACTGGAACATTGGTGAATACCTACCTGGACTACAGACAGATCAAAACATTTTGAAGGATAACATGTTCCTTGTGGTGTGATATAGAATGTATGGAAAAATAAAAGACTATTAAACGAAACGACATATTATGCCGATCTCAAATGATTTGGAGAAGATGAAAGAACAGAGAGAAAAAAAATACTGTGAGAATACATATACGTCAAATCTGTTATGAATTTTCAGGGTCCGAGGGAGATGCTGGATGAGGAAGAACTGAATATATAACAAAATCTCAAGAACGCCTACGTCTAACAGCGGATTACAATTGATTGATGACGGCCAATGACGTTATTAATATTAATCTAAGTGAATCAAGTATGCATAGATAGATCCTAATAAAACTCTTATTTGTAATTCATTTCTTCCTAATAGGTCTATGCCCTTTTAATGGTCACTAAAAGGATATAAGGAAAAAATACAACAAGAAAGCTCAAGTAAAGTGAAAATAAAACTCCCGAAACTGCAGTTGAATCAAATACAAGAAAATGTTAATAGTGGAGAAGTAGAGAAAACAACAGTTTGGTAACACTTAGAACGCCGCGTCTTCTCGCCACTAGAGCTGGGTCTTGACGTACAAAAACGTGGCTGGCAATTGATTTAAAATTATAATAGCAAATTGCGATTGAAAGGAAATAAAACTTGGGAAGCTGCATTTATTTGTCACTTTGGATTGGAATGCTGATTGAAGAAAAATATTCTAATCGCTACTCTGCGATATTGCTCGTTATTTAATAGAAATATTAAGCGCAAAGAGTTTTATTAATTGTTTGTTTTAAATTTACAAGGTCAGTTTTCTACAAACTCGACACTTTGGTAAATTTATATTTATCCTATCAAATTTGTATCAAAATTTAAAAGAACTATCCTACTTATAATTTTCAAAGCACCTATAACTTATATTATTATGGAAATAGAACTTGATAATGATTTAATTTAGGCCTTGTACAAAATTTTACATTTTTGTAAAACAAAAATATTATTAAATATGTATTATAGTGTAGATACATACAAAGTAATATAAATATATTTATGACAACACCAACAATACTCTTTATTGTACACCAACATAAAAACAGTAACACATTTTCATATCCTAAAATTAAAAGGTAGTAGTACAATGGGTGGCCTTATTGCTTAAAGCAATCACTTCCAGGCAACCTTTGGATGGACAAGGATCTTATTCACAATAATTTGTTGGCGTACAGCTTAAGATTATACTAATTATAATATATATAATATGTTTAGTCATTTATAATGAAAAAAAACCAGTACAAAATGGTAGCCACGTTTCTACATTGTAACGCTATGTTGCCCCCGAGTATAGTATAAAAGTATAAAAGAGTCAGTCTTTTAGTCGCGTGAGACCTCTACTAGATGCATTGAGAGAACTCGATGGAAGTAATAAGTCTCGGGTCCCTATGGTCCCAAGATCACAACCACGAAAAACACCAATTTCTACATATTTGTACTTACAATAACTGATAATAATTAAATTACACTATAAACCGAAAAATAGGCCTTTTTAATGCAATTATTTAATATATTTACCATAATGAAATAATATTTTTTTCTGTATAATATAATAATAACAACCCATAAATCTCCCACTGCTGAGCTCGGGCCTCCCGTTATAGGGGGAATGGACAGTCTACCCGACACACTTGTCCAAGGCGGCTTGGCAGGTTTGACACACCGGTTATCTCGATGTACAGGTTGCATCACGATGTTTCCTTCACCGTTGTTAGCACTTGGTAATTGTAACAATATGCAAATTAGGTCATAAAACTGCCTAAGTGGTGCATGCGTTCCGGCCAGGATCGATCCCGTGCCCTTTGAGATTGTCACGCGTGCGCTAGCCATTACGCTACCACATTTTTTTTCTTACTGCTCAGTAAAAAAATAATACAGAGTTATTTTTATTATCACGTACGTATTTTTACAATATCAGCAAAGGCATCGGGGAACCGATTTTCTACGATATCGGTACGGTGCCAGGAAAAACAGTCGCTTTGCTGGAACAACTGTTTCCCCCTCACAGTAGCCTCGTGGCATTTGGCAAGATCCAGACATTTTTATGGCGACACTTAACCGCAATCAGCTGGATCATTAGGCCTGTAAAGGGCCCTCTAAACGATCAAACATGTTTACCAAGTTTTACGCTTTGTTTGCACGGATTGATCAAACAAAAGCGCATATGTTCAAACATCGAACACCTCGCTTATCAAACAGCGAAATCAATTTTGAATGAGTTCGATGAGTCGGCGTGTACTGATTTACCATGACTATAAATAGCTTGAACATATAAATATATTATGTTAATAATAAAACGTACAGGGAAAACAGACATTGTACAAAGTCTTTTTTGCTTGTACATTTTATTATTAATATATGAAACTATCTCATCATATATTATCATCTGTATGTATTATGTTCTAGCAAAATATGTTTACATTACTTTTTAATCTTTCATTTTTTTATTGTCAAAACTAATTAGTTATTATTAAAAATGCAAATAAATAAATAAATTGAAATATTGATAGGTTATCTGATAGGTGCATAATGCCATTGTTATTAATAAAACCCAGACATGGAATATTGTGTTCACGAGAAAACTAAGAAAAAAATAAATTACTGAAGGTGATTTTTTAAAAATTTAATATGGGTAATATTGGTTGTATGGATCTAAATAGCGTACAGACAGTTTAGAACAAAAAACAAAATTCTTTATTATCTAAACATTCTTGTTCAAACTTTCTTGAGAAAAAGTAACCAATCAAGTAATATTTTTCGACTATTACTGGTATGGCGATGTAACCAATATTGACGAACGTATTATAAACATTTCATAGGCTTCGATAAAATTTGTCAAACTAATTTGAACGTTTAATATTCCCGTGAGGTTCTGCCAAATATCTTCGCTCCTTAGTTGTTTTCACACTCTTTCGCGGAGGATGTAGTATAATACCTTTTTTGGATCGCAGTCGGGTGCCTTTAGCCAAGTTTGAAGGCTCTTTATTAAAAGGTTTAATTAAGACATCATTAACTTCTAACTTTAAAAAAATTGGCTCTTCGTCGAATACTCCACCCTATAATTTTGTGTTGAACTTTTTATAAGCAGGTAACACTATATAGTTGACAAACTTTTCTAGACTTTTATGTTAATACTAGCTGTGCCCGCGACGTCGTCCGCGTGGAATTTGTTTTCAAAACCCCCCGATTTTGATACATTCTTCATTGGTGCTCCGCTCCTATTGGTCTTAGCGTGATGATATATATCCTATAGCCTTCCTCGATAAATGGGCTATCTAACACTGAAAGAATTTTTCAAATCAGACTAGTAGTTCCTGAGATTAGCGCGTTCAAACAAACAAACTCTTCAGCTTTATATATTAGTATAAGTTTAGCGGTTTCGGCAGACGTTGCTCTGCCCTGAAAAAATAAAAATCTAGAACCCGATTCCAGGGCCACCTACTGGGTCTAATTGTGAATCTAAACAATCCCCGGACCATCATCCAAACACTATTTTTTTTACACCTTGGGTATCCGTGCAGGAACGGAGAAATAATACAAATTGCTACGGCCAGGTGGCCTGTCGTAAGAGGCGACAAAACAACCCACAGCCAGGTGGTAGGGCATTTGCCGCGACTGGATGGCTACCACCCCACCGTGGCCTGGAGTAAGCCGCCATAACAACCTTGAGTTGTGTTCCGGCATTAGTGGCCTATTCCAGTCTCCCTTTAGAGCAGCAGCGCATTTGTAGCAACTTTTGTTGTTGGAAATGTTCATAGGCGATGGTAACTACTTTCCGTCAGGTGGGCTGTCTACCTGTTTGCTGAACTCATGTAATAAAAAGAATGTAACTAAGATATTGAAGTCTGTCTTTCCGTCAGTCTTATATCACATCTTTTTTTAAGCTATGGACACACAATCGAATTTTCGCCGCGTACAGATCATCGCCGATTCTTCAGTCGCCGAACTTTCCGCGCGGTACGTCACGGAAGTGTATCGCAATACTAAGAAAACCTTAAAAACGTTTCATGAATAAAATCTTTAATTCTCCAAGTTAGAATAAATCACAGCGTCAAAACAATAAAGCATTGAAAACCGCAACGGAACCCTTTACGAAATTTTTATTCCCGCAGAAATTATGAAGTATAATGAACCGCCGCGAGTCTGGAAGTAAGTTAACATCGGGATCATGACTAAAGCGTAGCATTCGCGAAGATATGTTTAAACATCGTGTAGTAAACTGCTTCGTTTAAATATAGAAGTGACGTCTAACCACTCTTCTGATAATTTTACTCACAGATAGCGATAGCCTAGGTGCAATATTCAATTAATCTGCATAGTCTTAAGTGATTATAGGTAGAATATAATATCACTTATAATGAATTAATTATTATATGTTAGATTTACTTTCTTTGTAATAAATTTTTAAATCATAAGGGTAACTTCAGTCACGTTATTTTCATATTAACATTAATTTTGTTTAGTACTTTTAAACGTACCTATTTAATATTTTTATAATTTTTATTATCAAATCAAGATAAATATATATATACAGTGGACAACATAAATAATGCCAACTGATTAAAAATATATTTTGACGTTATAAAGCTACTTCTACTAAAGATATTTTCTATTCAAATTTATACTGATTAACAACGTGTTATGTATTTACTATTGTTTTTAAATAAAAAAAAACCTTTATAGAAACCCTCACTTTAAAGATTTATTCAACATGCTATTCATTTCTTTCCTTCTCTTTTTTATTGTAAACTTTATAGTTTATATTGTTGTTATTATTATTAATTGAAATATATCAAATTTGATATATAAACAAACTGGCTACATCTTCGTAGAACTATAACGAATACTGTACATGGATCGAGTATCAAAAATATTTATAACTGAACATAGCGCCTCTACTTCAATAATGTGTTAACTTGGAAATTTAAATTTTAAAGGGAGTCTTTAGCCATTAAAAAATAATTTTAAATAAACTAATAACTTGGTATTTTTTTAAATACATTGTGACAGATAAAAAGTTATTCTTTTCGATACAATTATTTTTGAAAGTTAAAAATTTCAACTTTACAGATTATTGAAGCAACGAGGCGATTATATTGTACTAATGCGCCCCGCGGTCTTACCCGCGTGGTGATGGAAAGTCGTTATATTTTGGAGAATTCACACTATCTATCTTTATAAATTATAGCCTATGTGTAAGCTATATTATTGTAAAGTTTCATGAAAATATATTCAGTAGTTTTTGCGTGAAAGAGTAACAAACATACATACATCCATACATTCTTAGAAACTTTCGCGTTTATAATATTAGTAGGATGATTATTTTTGTATTCGTCTTAAGTCAATCGTGACTCCTTTAAGTATTCAGATTCCGAGGGCTGTCTGTGTCGAGCCAGTTAAAATTTCACTTGGCTAAGCAAAATTTTCTGTCCGCTGCAAAAATCCACCCCCATTTCATGGGCGAGGGTAGGAATTCTTGCATAAAAATTACATCGCGCGGTCCATACAAATTACCATTTCGCTTCTTCTCTGATTAAATGTTGTAGAAAAAATATTGGCCTCCAAACTGTAGAGAAAAATTCTCAGTTACGGACTCATTAAAATTGATGCTCTGCCGTTTTTGGTCGAGTAGCTCGAGTAGCTCGAGTAGCTCGAGTGGCTCGAGTAGGATTTAGTTTTGTATTTGACTTTATCAGTCGCTGTACTTATTTATTGTAAGTTCTTTGAAATTCTGAATATCTTTCTTCTAAATATTTTTGTGGTTTAAACAATGATTAGTTATTGTTCAAAGTTCTATGCTGGAGCCTTAGGTTAATGCAAATCAAGAGACTTATCCGACTTGATGTTTTTCAAAACTTTTTGAAAAATCCTAAAACTTCAAATTTCAATTTGAACACAACAACATAAGTTGATTAATTTCATTTGGGAAGTCTAGTTACATGTAAAGGAAAGAATTAACAATAAAATATTTTTTTAGCTATTTAAGGAGACGTAATTTATAAAACCGTAGAAGCTTAGTGGTTAGCGCACTCGCGTCCCAAGCTCAAAGGTGTTGTACGAATTCTGGATAGAAAGTATGCAAGACTTAGGCAGCTTTCTGACATAATGTGCATATTATTACAATTGCCACGTACTGACGGTGAAGGAAATTTTAAATTAAACAAAAATTATTCGAGTGGTTGGTCAAAAAATCCTATTATAGTGTCCAAGAATTAAATTAAGTGAGAGATAAAAATTAAGAAGATATTGTGTTGTTTTAAATATAAAAAAATATGTACAAGTCACAAAATTAAATACTAAATTTCACAGAGATAGGTTAAGTAAGATTAATAGTGCGATGCTATTAAAGGCCAGCTAAGTAATAAGTTCTAAGTTATATTGTATAAGACCTATGTAACACTTAGTCCGCAATAGAAATGATTTGAATTGAAAATATCGTGATGAAACCTACACATCGAGATATCTATATATACATTGAGGTAACCGATATGTGAAACCCGCTAATCCACCTTAAACAAGCATGGCGGGTATACTGTCCGTGGAGCCCTGAGGTAGCCGTGAGACGCATATGTTGATAAAAATACTAAAGACGTTTAAGTCAATGTAATTTATAAGCATCGTGAAACTTGGATATGGATGGAATCTGCAACGAGGATATCCGTAAGAGAATCAAGGTAACCGACATAACCCGCAAAATTATCAAGTTAAAGTAAGCAGGTTATTTTAGCCGTGCAGGAACGGGGAAAGTATACAATTGCCATCGTCAGAGGCGGCAAAACAACCTATAGCCAAGTGGTAGGGTATTTGCCTGTTTGGATGGCTACCACCCCTAGTCTAGGGTATGCCGCCATAACAGCGTTAAGTTGTGTTCCGGCAGTAGTGACCAGGTTCCAATCTCCCTTAAGAGAGCAGCAGCGCATTTGTAACGCCTTTGGTGTTGCAAATATCCATAGGCGATGGTAACCGCTCTCCATCAGGTGGACGGTCTGCCTGTCTGCTGAACTCACGCAGTATAAAAATAGCCTATAGAGCATATATGGGCAACAACCGGCCCGCGGGCCGTTTCGGGCCCGCGAGACGTTTTAGAAAAACCCAATTAAAAAAATATTACATTAGGTACTTATACTCACGGGAGTGACAGTGAGGCGGCAAACATCAAATCCTTTGATGTTTGCCGCTTCACTCTTTGATAATCGCCGCCACTCGGCTTGCTGGATCGAATTCTTTGAGGTTTGCCGCCTCACGGGCGACACATCAAAAGATTTATTGCTTCTCAATTATTCTAAACTAGTTTATTTAAAAATATTATCACTACTTTAAAATGCACTAAGTACTTTTAAACGCGGCCCGCGAATGTATTTGCACGCTAAAGTTTGGCCCTCAACATGTCAAAGGTTGCCCATACTGCTATAGAGCATAGTCATGGAGTGGAGACTGCGTCTCCTGGCGGAAATGGCTGGATAAGAAAGGCGCGAGACCGGGATATGTGGCGCAGATATGGGAAGGCCTATGTCCAGCAGTGGACATTAATTGACTGAACAAGATGAAACTCGTTATCGCCTTAATCTACATCGGCATATATATATTAATACGTGAAGCAAAAACTTTGTACCCCTTTTTACGAAAATTACGCGAGCGGAGAAGTATGAAATTTCGTACACTTATAGTTTATATAGAGAAGAAGCGACGATTGCTAACATTTTTTTTTAATTATACAAAAAAAAGCATTAAATCAATAAAAAAAACATTACACACACTACCATATATTTGACACACACGCATAAATACCCTTTTGTTTATTGTTCAAGTCAAATTAACAGTGCGGCCTTGGCGAAGTCTGTGATTATAGAAATATAGTCTTTGACTTTCATTATTATGGTCGAATTTCGACCACGGCGACCACTAGTTATTTTAAATCTCTATTTTATTTTACACAAGCAAACTCTGGCAACTCTTTTTTGGCATTTTTCCGACTGGATGGCTACCAGCCCTGGTCTAGAGTATGTCGCCATAACAACCTTGAGTTGTGTTCCGGCATTAGTGACCAGGTACCAGTCTCCCTTAAGAGAGCAGCAGCGCATTTGTAGCATCCTTGCCGGTGCAAATGTCCATAGGCGATGGTAACCGCTTTCCATCAAGTGGGCCGTCTGCCTGTCTGCTAACTCCAGCAATATAAAAAATTTAAAAAAACTCCCGCACAACGTCTAGTAAATAACACTCCGATTACTGCCCTCCTATTTTCGTTCAAAAGCATTTAAATCATTACAGACTCGTTACCCCTCGAAATTACGCGACGGGTGTGATTTCATTTTCGATTCACTATGTTTAATTTACCACCAGCCGTGCTTTGAAATTTGAAATTATTAATTTGATTTCAAATATAAAATTCCCTTTTATTTCCACTTGTTTTATATATATATGGAATTTATTATTTAATATTATACAGAGTAGGAAATTTCTTTAATTCATAATAACTGCCCATAAAATCCCACTGCTGGGCCTGGGCTTTCTAATTATAGCGGAACGGACAGTTGTGGGGAGCACTTTGACTGTATAATATATTATAGTAGACAGAAAGTAAAACATGAGTTTTCTTATTACATTAACTAGTTGTGCCCGCGTGGAATTTGTTTTCAAAACCCCCCGATTTTGATACATTCTTCATTGGTGCTCCGCTCCTATTGGTTTTAGCGTGATGATATATAGCCTATAGCCTTCCTCGATATATGGGCTATCTAACACTGAAAGAATTTTTCAAATCAGACCAGTAGTTCCTGAGATTCGCGCGTTCAAGCAAACAAACAAACAAACAAACTCTTCAGCTTTATATATTAGTATAGATAAGATATTTAATAAATCAATAAACGCTTGTATTATGGGTAATATACAGTTGATCACTCTCGGGCCGATTCCAGATTCAGACACCCAGACCATAGTAAGCAACGGAAAGTTTGTTTACGAAACTACCATGGCAGAACCGAAGCTGGAGCCTCTGTGCTACAGTAAGGTAAGCCGGCTTAGTCCACTCAACCACAGAAGCCAGTCAGATTTACTTAATAATGACACGTTACAATGCAAGGAGAAATATAGGACTAAGAAAAAACAAAACAAACGTCAATTCAAATAAACTAAATTATCTAAAGAAGTTGATTCCAACTCCCGTATACCTGTTTTTAAGGAGTAAAGAAAGAAAGAATAAATAATAAAAAAGAATAATAACAAAAAGCAACAAGCTTGGACAATCAAGTTCGTTCAGAGAGAAAAAAAAAAAAAAAAAAACCCATATATATATACGCACAACGCTTATACAAGGCGGGTGGGCTTGACACGTCGATTGTTTCGGATGTGCAAATTACATCACGATGTTTTCCTTTACCGTCAGCACATAATAATTGTAACAATATGCACATTAAGCTAGACAATTGCATAAGTGGTGCATGCTTTCCGGCCAGGATTCAAACCCGCGCCCTTTGAGTTTTGCAAGTGCCCTAAGCACTAAGCTACCGCGACTTTTTCTTTTTACCTAGCTTATTTTAATTCTATCCGTGCAGGAACGGAGAAAGAATACAATTTCCTGCGGCAGGGCGGTCTGTCGTAAGAGGCGACAAAACAACCCACAGCCAGGTGGTAGGGCATTTGCCCGACTGGATGGCTACCACCCCTGGTCTGATGTATGCCGCCATAACAACCTTTAGTTGTGTTTCGGCGTTAGTGACCAGGTTCCAGTCTCCCTTAAGAAAGCAGCAGCGCATTTGTAGCACCTTTGCTGTTGCAAATGTCCATAGACGATGGTAACCGCTTTCCATCAAGTGGGCCGTCTGCCTGTCTGCTGAACTCATGCAATAAAAAAATTATATTAATTATATTGAATTCTACATATAATCCCTTATGACTATAGGACACAGAAATTTTCATACTATACATAATTAAGTACGTATTGTTACGAGTTACAGGACTCGAATTTAAAATGCCTTTGGAATTACTATAGAATTTATTAGAACTATACAAACACGTATAACACAGGTACAAATACAATTGAACAAAATCAGTCCAAACGTAATGCGCGATTCAATAACACGCGCAAAGTCAGTCACTATACAGATTATCGAATGTACACACGTCTTGTTTCGCTAGTGGGTATTGCTTTATAGATATAATGCACGATGCAATATGTCTACCTGGCAAGCGTCGACACAATTTCTCAGAAATTGCAATCCGCACACCTGCCTAATTATGGCTGCGAACGGCCATAAACGAGTACAATAGGCTGCTCTCCACAACAACCAATAAATAAGTAAACAAAAGAAGACGGTCATAGAAGCGCTTCAATGTTATTAGCTCAAACACCGACAGCGGGTAATAAATGTGCTTTGTTTACAAATATTCAGGTGGCCCACTTGTAACAGTATATTATATTTCGATATTTTGTATTGTTCATCTATCTATAATATTATAAAATTCTAAACATGCCGTATCTGTCCATTGAGACTTAATAAAAAAAAACTGGAATAGACTGTATAAATGATGGAGAACACGATGCAATTTTTTTAATTTCTTGTAGGTTTGTTCGGGATTCACGTAAAACTACTGGGCCGATTTAAATGTAGTTTTCGGTGATCGACAGCTTATTAGACTTAACCTCTGCGTTACTTTTACCCTGGGAATCATTCGGGAATATTTCTGAGAATGATTTAAAATGGCTAGATTTAAAAATTTTATGTAATAATATGTGTAATATATTTTTTGGTTTGAAGTTCCCACTAAAACAATAGCTCACATTCTTTTTTTAAATGCTGCGATACTTTGTGTCTAGGGAATCCCGCGGGAAATTCAAGTCAAATGTGGATGAAGTCACGGGAGTATCCTAGTAAATAATAAATATTTGTAAGCCTAGATGGACAAAGACAAGAGCATAGAGACTTATAAAAACGCTATAACTAGTGACTTAGATCACCTAATAATTTGGTTATACAAACTCACTAGGGACATTATACATTTGATGTTCAAAGAAATTTATTTAAAAACTTTTAGACAAAACGACTTCAACTTGATACTTAAAATCAAATATTCAATTCTCTTGCGTTTCAGTTCGAAAACAACTTACCGTCCCACTTGATGTACGACTCAGATAGTCTAGTACTAAATATATAAAAGAAAATACTAAACTTTTATTTAGAAAAAGGTATTTGATATCAAACGTATACGTGGTATGCATTTTTTTTTCTTTTTCACTGCCTAAAATCAGACGACCTGATGGAAAGTGGTTACCGTCGCCTATAGACGTTTGCAACACCAGGATGTCGCCAACGCGTTGCCGACCTCTAAGAAATTTTATAATGCCCTTCTTAAAAAACCCCACATCATAACTCTAAACCGCCTGTTCGTCGTACGCGGATGTTCGTCGATGATACGAAGTCTCTCCGCGTACTCTAAACCGCCTGTTAGTATGGGATCGTCGATGATACGAACGGCGCGACGCTGGATGGAGTCGAGGGGGTCAGTCTGGTAAGCGGCCCAGAGATGTGAGCAGTGCTCCATATGCGGTCTGACTTGCGCTTTGTAGAGCTTGTACCGGTTTAGGACACCAAGCTTTTTAGAGGCATGTTTGTTGTAATTGTAACCATATGCACATTAGGTCAGGAAACTGTCTAAGTGGTACATGCGTTCCGGGCAGAATTGGAATCCGCGCCTGGAACGCGTACAATAATCATTACCCCACCACGACTTAACAAAATTCATGGATGTGTATGAGATACGACATAATTATGTCAAAACATGAAAATGGAAACTTAAACTATCTAAAGAGTTGTGACAAAAAAACAAAGATGACTTCATAACATTATTTAACTGGCTTAATTAACAATTTCTGTAGTATCTCAAGTTTTTTACCTTCTGGAAACATTCCACAGAACTAATTTTTACACATGACCAGATTAGCATCTACACGAATTAGTTCTGGCTATCTGATGTGTAAGATATATGATTTCTTTCATGTATTAGTGGAATGTGTCCAAACTAACAGCCTTAGTAGTAAAAAATTTTTTTGATATAGGCTGGTACAACAGCATTTTGGCAGAGCCCTTATTAAACTCTGCCAAAAAAAATTATAAATGTCTTGCACGCGACACCTAATTTAAATATATGTTGATTGTTAGGCCTGTGTGATCGGCGCCTTATTAAGCAAGTTGGTCCTGTCGTATGGTACTTACTACAAACATTGGTGGCTTCTTATGTCTCATCACAAAATTCGCTGGAATGTTCAATTTGATTTCAGCCAATATACCTGGGTTAAACAATTTACTTCTTAACAGTGTAAATAAATAAGACCAGTGCAAAATTTCAAAAATTATTTTGTATGCGCTTCAACATGACTTGTGTTGCTTTCTAAGTAACTTCTTACTAAAGCGTTAAATAAGGTTTTAATTACATAAATTTGTGGCTAAGCCTTTAGGATGAAAAATAAAAACCTTTAACGCCAATAGGCTTTGATCTTGTAACTCGTTCCAATGGCGAATTTATTAAAAGTTGATGGCAGACTACGGGGTCCGTTACGCCACTTCACGAAGTAATATAATACTTTTGCGTCGAATAAATGTTTCAATATTCGTGGAGTTCATTAATCATAGTAATTGACAGGGTGGGGGGCGGCCCTTGTCCATCCCTCCACCCCCCTTCCGTGATTATGTTTTGTTTTTACACCGTGATCATTTTCAAACGGCAATTTTGACTTCGGAAGTTTATTGTTGATTTTTTGACGAAATTATTGTTTTATGTTTATTCGAAGACGAAGCTTAATTAAATCTCTTTCTATTTTTTAACCGACTTCAAAAAGGAGTTTCCTGATTCGACTCCGTCAATTTATTTTTTATTAGAATGAGTATACTTTTGAGGTAGTCTCATTGTCACCAAGTCGAAGTCTGATGCGATGATGTGTATAACAGCAAGGAGAGATTTGGGTAAGAAAGTACCAAATATTAACTATTTAGACAGTCTTTCCTCTTTTGTATTGTTCAGCCTTTGATGTGACTATTCACACTACACAGTAAGCAATGAACACTATTTACATGCTACTTACTAGGCCTTTTTATACGAAAATGCTACCAACTACAAAACAATAACATTGCATCATTGCTAAAAATAGCAATTACATCCTAGTGTTGCCAGGATCACAATAATAATTATAACAATTACTTACTGATGCACTAAATTATCTAGACGATAATTTAGTGGGCTTATAAAATTAAGCAACTGGTAGAAAATGGTAATATAATTATAATTCGAATAATCTGATAAATCGACTAAAATATATTATCTATGGTACCGATAAACACTTACTATAAATCGAGTTATCTAATGAATCGACTAAACATATTATTATCTATAAAGATTGTGATATTAATGTACTCTATGGTTCTTATGACTACTGTGGTGGATGTCTTGCAACATGCGTTTTTTTTTTTTATTCAAGTAATTTGCGCAACTAGAAAGTAGAAAATAAAAAAAACAACAAACAAACAAAACTGACTTCGTAAGTAATTAAAAAGCCAAAAATTCCTATTTTTACATCTTGAAGTCGAGGTGCGAAGTAAACCGTGAAAATTACTATATTTTGCAAATTTTGTTGTTGAATTTTATGTTTTACTTTTCATCGACTTCAAGATGTTGTAGAAAATAATTGTTATTATTTATTTATTGTTTAACTACAATTATTCCTACTTCTTCGCCTGCCTAATCTTCGGCTCGGTAGCCTATGTTTGATCATATCGAAAGTACAAGACCGTGAAGAGGGAGCAATGAAATATATAAACAAATATTCGCAATTATATTTTAATATATTGATATAATCGCAGCAAGTAGTTTTGTACGAAATAAGTTAAAAAAGAAAAAATAAGAAAAAGTTTCATATTTTAATTTCTTATTATTTTTTATTGCATGAGTTCAGCAGACAGACAGGCAGACGCCCACCTAATGGTACCTAAGCGGTTACCATCGCCTATGGACATTTGCAACACCAAAGGCGTTAGAAATGCGCTGCTGCTCTCTTGAGGGAGTATGGAACCTGGCCACTAATGCCAGAACACAACTACTCTAGACCAGGGGTGGTAGCCATCCAGACGGGCAGATAGTTACCATGGTTGTGGGTTATTTTGTAGAAACATAATTTGGATTAAAATAAAACTTTACGCATAATAATTACGGATTTCTTAAAATTTTAATAAAGATTTCTGTTATTCAGAATTGGATAAAAATCACACTCAACAAAACACGTTAGAGGATGAAGGGAATACATTGAAAATGATAAGAAAAGTTTTGTTCTTCAAAGTTCTTTCATCACATGCCAATGTCAAAATCAAGCTCAGATTTGTTATATGGTTTAATAATGCTTTTGAATGGACATTACATCGTGATTAAATGCTACATACTCCTCCATCGACTAATATCTTCAATTATTTCTTGTAATTTCAAGTATTTCCGGACCAACAGTCACAAATGATAATTCAATTTACAGCCAGTTAACGAGCATTTCAATATTTCTCAGAACGACTATATTCGTAAACTGTACCAGGTGAATCAGGCTGGCTTCCTAGCTTATTGAATTAGCTGACAAGGCTGGATTATACCAGATTATCGACAACTGTGAGTCGATGACATCTAGGCAAAGGTAGTGTAGGACTAGACAGAGCAACGACTTATAAGGGAGCTAGTCTAACAATAACAGTGCATAACGTCCCAGTACTGGGCTCATAACAACCTTGTGTTGTATCCAATTTCTCTTTAGATATCAGCAGTGCATTTGTAGCGCCTTTGGTGTTGCGAATGTCCATAGGCGATGTTAACTGTTTTCCACCAGTGGGCCGTCTGCCTGTCTGCTGAACTCGTGCGATAAAAAATAATAAAAAAAGTGAAAAGATTGCGATGAGTTTTCAAAAATCACATATTTATAAAATAATTGTTTAACACACAACACAAGTCTTTTGCTTGCTGAGATTGTAGAGATTGTAGTTTCTGTTTATTGTTCGTAGGTTTGTACTCTGGGCACACTCCATCAGCACGTGTAAAATATCATCTGGTACACCATAGGTTGAAAAATTTGGTGACACAGTCCCATTAAATGCTTTAACCGATTTCAGGGAATATGCCCAGAACGCATCCTTAACAAGGCTGTAATATATCTTGAGTTAAAAGCTCCAATGGCCCACACTATCCTATTTTCAAAACGTCCCTATCCGATCTTCCTATATCCCATCCCCTCTAGCCTATTCCTCCTTTCTGACCCCTCTAAGTCACCCCAGTATGCCCCCTTCTTTAGTGTGAACTAAAGACTTTGATAGTGTCTATAGGCGACGGTAACCAGTTTCCATGAGCTGGACCATCTTATCTACTTGTTCGCCAGCTTCGCTATGGAAAAAAATATACACGCTACGCTTGTCCAAGATGATTGACACGTTTGACAAGTTATCTCGATATGCAGGTCTCATTACGACTTCATGAAAGGAGATTGTTCACTTTGTTAGGACTTTTGGGCTTCATATAAATGTGCACGAGCCTCTGTGATTTTTTCACCATTTTGTAGAAAATTTAAATTATTATCCTATACATTGAAAATATTTACATCTGTGGACCAGGTTTGAGAGAAATCTTAATTTTTCGAGGATAGTATTTCATACTAATATGACAAATTTTCAAAATCTAGTTGACACTGTTCGTTGTCAACACACACTATATGGTTTGCTGCCTTCCGGTTTTATAGATTTAATCTATTTTGTTTATAACGGATTTGCTTTCTAAGGCCACAGTGACGGCATTGTAATCGTCAGTATGTCAACCATAGATAATATACTATACTTGTATATCAACCGTGTATGTTTTATTTCTTTAGGTATATAAATAAGTTCAACAGTCAACAATATTTGATGTTATTGAATATTGAACTAAAGAAAAGAGTAAAGATGTCAATCAATAAACACTTAAAAATCAAGATACGAACCATTGATGTTGATAGCGGACAACAAAAGTATGTTTATGTTATAGTAATTTCTGTGCTGGGTTATAAAACTATCTATAATTTTACTGTAATAACATAAACAATGACATGAGATTTTAGAAAAATATTTGGTTAAAATTCATCCGATTTCAGGGTGGACCCAAAATGGGTTTGTCCTTTACGTAATTGAATAAGAGCTAATAGAATTTTCAATTTATGTTCCAGGTTTGGGATGATTTAAAAATTTTTGATGTGGGATGAAGACGGAATAACCGTAATCATCCCCACCATACTTCTAATCATGAGAAACATTAGGTTTCAGAAACCCTTTGTACATTATCTTCGATCGAACCTTCATTACGAATTTACAACCCTTCTTTGTTTACAGCGGGCTCCATTGTGTAAAATTTTCCCATCGGCTTTTAGCTGCATTTGGCAAATTGTAACAAAACGTGAAGTCTGTGACCACAGTATATTATCAGATATAGCGTAGCAACGTCGAAACATGAGCGAGACGTTCCCGATCGGCTTGATGATTAGTCATTCGTGAGTTATATAAAATAATCGACAATGCTAGAAATAGATGATTCCAAATAGTACACACAATTTATATGAAATATGGGATTATAAAATTCTAAACATGCCATGTTTGTAGATCGGAGATATTAAAAAAATACTGGAATAGACTAAATAAACGATGGAGAACACGTTGCAATTTTTTTAGATTTTTTGTCTGCGTGTCGTTTTGTCTGTTTGTTCGGGATTCACGTAAAAAGTACTGGGCCGATTTTGATACGATTTTTGCTGATCGACAGCTAATTCTTAAATTCTGCGCTACTTTTTTATTATGGGAATCCCACGGGCATTTTTCTGGGAATTATCTAAAATGGCCAGATTAAAAAGAAATCGAATTTCAATGTGATTTTTTAACTGATCGATACCAAATTTAATGTAATCAAATGTGTGATATTTCTTATCCCGGGAATTTCCCCGCCTAACTTCGGTTTAGTATGAGTAACATATAGAAGGTCGATGTCTGCTTTACTGTCAACAATAGAAATGTGGGCTTACTATAATTCTTTATACTTTGGCCGAGACGTTCAAAGTTGAACGACTTTGCAAAATAGCGTACCCTATTAATTTAATCTTCTGAAGTTGAATTGAATTTGAAGCTTCCAGGCGTTTGGACTTTTGAGTCGTAATATACTTGGATAATTGTTTAGTTATTAATTGATACACAAATTGGAATGTTTTAATTGAAACGGAGCTGTTTGCTAGATTTTTTTTAAATTTTATGTGACATAAATGGATTAACGGTTTATTCATAGGCTAGAACAGAGGTTGCTAAAGGAGGTTTTATACCACATTTCTTGGTCTTTGTTGCTATCAAAATGTTTTTAAAAGCGTATCGCCAACGACAACACAATGGCAAGTAATCAACAGAAATTCTCCCTCTATTAAACTTAGCCCGCTATCCAGTAACTTAACCTACCTGCGCGTGGTTTTAGAATTTTTGCCTGTATTGTCTTTGAGTAAGTAAATTATTATTTGTCTGCCAGTCTGTCTGAAAGTTATAATCGGCAGACAGACATTGTATGTCACGACGGTCTACTCTGGGGCCGATCAAAGACATCCAGACTAAAGTAAGTAACGGAAAGTTCGTTTACGACACTGACGAATATCGCTGAAAATTTAGCGAGGGGCGTTTTGTATGGTGCCGCTGTTGCAATTCACTAACAAACGTGGTCATGGCAACAAGAACGAAGTTTCTGGTACAGCTGGTACCCATAAAGTTCAAGTCTAGCAAGAATAAATTTGACAGGCACAATTATAAACAATTAATTGACCAAAACAAAAATATAGACCTTTCTATACCGTTCATTTGTGTGGTTGCGCTTTTAAAATGGTAAAAAAACTTGTTTTTGTTTTTTCATTATAATGGCTTCCGTTATTTTGCTTTGACATTATATAGCTGATAATTTAAAATGTTATGAGCGTATAAACCACTTTTAATTTGTATTAATATGATAAGTATAAAATACTTAAATGCCTACCGATAGCATCTTGAACGCAAGGTAAAGAGAAAGGTTATATAAACATTAGTTATCATGTACATTATTATATTAATAACTTGTAAAATTGTTATAGACATTATAGAGACACTCAGACGAAATAAAAGTATAGAGTATAGACGGAGCCTGCGTGAACAACAGCGTGAAATGACGTGAATCATTTTTTATAAACTTGTGTGCGTAAACTTATGTAGTATAAACGTGGCATGCGTATGTGTGGTTAATATTAATGTATTCACTGATAATTGACATCTCAATTGCTCAATTAGATATGTCAAAACTAATCCTATGTCAGAAAAGCAATCCACACCATTGACAAAAGACTCTGTTAATTAAGAAAGCCACACAAGACAAGAAAGTCATACAAGACATCTTCGAACTAAAAGTAAATCATTAGTCAATACACCGATTACATGAGTATTGCAAAATTTTCCGCACTTATTCAATTATATAACACCGAGTTCGAGTAACGCACTGCGGCACGATCAGCATCCTTTAGCTGGCTTCACTTTGCGAGTCCGAGACTCCGTCTTTCTATTAATGGTCTAAGTAGAACAATAATAGAATATAATACATACACATTATACGTGCAGAAACGGAGAAAAAATACAACTCCTTGCGGCTGGGCTGCCTGTCGTAATAGGCGACAAAACAACCCACAGCCAGGTGATGGCTACCACCCCTGGTTTAGAGTATACCGCCATAACAGCATAACAGCCTTGAGTTGTGTTCCGGCATTTAGTGGCCAGTTTTCAGTCTCCCTTTAGAGAGCAGCAGGACGTTGGTAGCACCTTTGGTGTTGCAAATGCCCAAGGCGATGGTAACCGCTTTTCATCAGGTGGGCCGTCTGCCTGCCTGCTGAACTCGTGCAATAAAAGAAAGAAATAAATATGGTAACAAAATTAATTGTTATTCGAGTGCGGTTATTTTCTTTTCTAAATTAGGATTGCAAAACAGGTTCCAGGCAACGTTGTTACAGCCTTTAACCATACACAAAATTAGAGCGTTCAATCAAGTCAATTATTATTAATTAGGATCATTGTGATTGTAACAGACTTTAACAAGATCTAATTTGGTATTAAAAATACTATTTCCTGCGGCTAGTATTAAGTGCTTTTAATTCGTCGTGTAGTAAGTAGACACTTCCTTATTAATCATTTTGTTTATCCTGACGCCACAAGTTACCGAAGCTAATATGAATACTCAAGCTTCTTGCGGGCGCGATGCGATGGCCGGGAGAAGGCAAAGGGACGTGGAAGAAGAAGCAAGGAAGCTCTTACCTCGCCACCAGTCCACCGCCACACTGCACTCGTCCCCCGGGGGTTCACACACTCACTAGGATTATGGTGATTTAATATGCAATAAATTGAGTTCCAACCATTTTATTGATATGTATTTTTATATATATCGCGGTGACAGCAGTGACATTAGCTGCATGCGTCTTGTTTTACGCATTCTTCATTTAAAAGTTTCTTCTATTCTTGATGGCGAGGATGGGGAGGAAGAATTTAGAAGGAGGTGTTCCTCGGCGCAACCACTTGTTTTAAATTCAAAAGATTTTATTCAAAATATATTCCATTGGAGAACACTTTTCGAAGGTCATATGTACACATACGTTAAAAATACAATATACATCCTATGCTATCTATGTACACCGCTTCGCAACGTCTTATCGCGCTACCAGAAGAAGTTGCAAGGAGCTCTCCAGCAACACGTCTAATTAAAATTATTTTAGTTCGTATTTGTTTATCTCGCGCTTTTTTTGAGTATGCATATAAATGTAAAATATTATAAAATTCTAAATATGCCGTCTGTACATTAAAGATATTAAAAAAACCATTTTTTTATATTTCTTGTCTGTAAAAAACGTAAATATTACTGGGCCGATTTTGATGCGGTTTTCACTAGTCGACAGCTATTTCTTAGATTAAAATCTGCACTACTTTTTATACCGGGAATCCAGCAGGAATTTTCCCGGGAGCGGTTTGAAGTGGTTCTGATGCATAAAAATTAGCTTATTCCGAGACAGTTTTCACAGAAACAAAAGGTTCATTCTTTTTTACATGCTGCGGTGCTTTGTGTCCCGGGAATCCCGCGGGAATTTCAAGTCAAGCGTGATTGAAATGGCGGGCATATCCTAGTATGTTATACAATTAATTTCGTTTCAAGTATGACTCCATAGACTCGTACACAGTAGTTTTTTATATCCATATCTGGCCAATGTCAAGTGTCCATGTTTATATTGAACTTTTAGAATTAGCTTTCAAGACTACACTCTTATAGAAACTAAATTTCAATTTGAAACTTAACCTATCACAATAATAAATGGATGAATGCAGAAATAGACTTAAGTATGTATCATATGTAACTAGTTATTTATCTGTAAATGAATTATAAATTCTTATGAAAAACGACCTAAATTTATTACCATCATATTCGGTGTATTTGTTCTTCTACTAATAGTGCTTAAAAACTAAATTTTTCTCGCAAGATAGATATTAAAAGGATATGGGGGATTCCTAAATTTATATTTTATGTAACAGTGATTCACTTTAGGCACTAAACACTCTACCCAATTAGGAAATAAATCACAAGTCTAACACAGACAAAATAAACAAGTAAAAAAATGGCTCTATGATCGTGTCTTCAAACCATTTGTATTTAAATACATGACCATGCATTTTAATTCTGAAACGCCAGCTATAAATAATAAATAAAATAAGGGTTTTAAAATAAAAAAAACTTAGGCCACACGCGATAGCCATATTAATTCAGCACCTAGTGATTTAAGGATTACCATGCATTTATACGCTACAAATAAATTTAATTGGTGAATTAGTAAAATTAAAAAAATTGAGGGTAAAATCAGGGCTTAATTGATTTTTATATTATAGAGTGACTTAAGGTCTTTTGCAGACATGGTATTCAGACCATAAAGTAATATACACAAGCACATACATTACCAATGTCATGTTTGTAACTGACATTTCAACTGCTCAATTTGAGATGTCAAAACGAATCCAATGTAAGAACAAAAAAAACAACTCTATGGGGAAAAGACAATCTGTTAATTAGGAAATCCACAGAAAAGCAAATCATTATTCAATACACCGATTACATGAGTATTGCAAAATTATTACCGCAAGCCTTCAGATTAAGCTTTGGAAATTTCACTAACTCGATAATTTTTGAAGATACGTAACATCCAAACCATGGCTATCATTAGATATATTTTGATTTTTTTCTCGATTTTTTGATATCCTAGAGACACTATTATTTATTTTCAACAAAAAAATTCACCCCGAACAAGAAATTTTAGGAGCAAACTTCCTCTTTATTCGACCCTGTTTACAAGGTTATAGAAGACGTAAGTAAGCAAGTTAACAAAATCAAATAAACAGTTTTAATTTATCGAAGAATATGAATGATAATAAAAAACGAAACTACGTAAAGTTAGTAAACCTTACATAATTAGATGATGCTACAGGTGATTCCACTACCGCTTTCTAACGTTTTATTAGTATTAAAAAAATTAAAAAAAATATTGTATTGATTTTTAATATTTTATGGAGTTGATGAAAAATATTATAAATAATAAAATCACAGAAATCAAAAGAAGAATGACAGTGTTGATGTCTATAATTATGTAATATTTTGGATCTGTTTTGAGTAGGCATTTTTCATACTTGTAGTATTTTCCATTACTTTAATGAAACAATCATTCCTTTGTAAATTGAGCATTACTTTCACTCTCATTCCAATTTCGAAGATTAAACCAACAGTATTCTTAATACTTTAGCAACTAGAATCCCCAGCTCAAACGATCCGACGCGCAAAAGTGTAATCCACCCCTAATCTACAATTCTTCGATATAAAAGCTTAAAATATACTTGAAAACTTTTAATTACTTAGTTCCCTCAGTGTTGGAACACTAGAATAATATAACGAGAGGATTTCTAAGGCTGACTTTCGAGTAATTGTATAATAGATAAAAATTTAAATGTCTAGATTATGAATTTAACAGTTGCTAATGATAGGAAGCCACGCGAGTTTAAATTTTATGTACAAACTTATAACAATATGTCAGTTGGTTTATTATCTTTATATAAAATCAGAACGCTTTAATAAAGTAGGTTGAAGTATGACTTACTACGAGTTACTACGTTGCGAAGGGTATAGTACAAAGAATCAATTAACTATCAGAAATTTTATTATCGTTATTCAATTTACATTCTTGGCTTTGTAATTGAAAACATCAGTGGATGAAAGAGTGATGTAACATGTGTTAAGATTCTTGTTTTACATCTAATGGTGGTGCAATGTGTGTTTATTACATCGTTATGAAATATACTAAATGTAATAGAAATAAGAAATAAAACATGAAAGTATAAAAAACAGAAAATAGACTATTATAAGTAATAAATAAACATAAAGAATGTATTAGTAGTAAGGAAAAATGTAATAGTTTTTAAGATTGTTGTAAAGAAAGAAAGTAAAGAAGAAGATAAAGAAAATAAAATAAAAGATATCCCCACTTTATTAGCCCAAAGAAAGAAAAGAAAAGAAAATAATAATCTACATTCTACCATATAATGGAGGAGCAGGCGAAAAATAATGTGTATTACCAACTATATTAGACATTAAATGAACGCTATTTAAGCTTGTATTTATAAAAATAGCACACTTTAATAGCAAAGTGATAGTAAAAAACAACTTTGTTGACAATTTTTTTTTATGTTAACCTTTTGTAACATATCCCCTTCATGGACATAATAATTTGAATGGGATATTTGTTGGTTCGTCACGGCCTTAGATGTGACCCGTTTCTTTGAGATTGCGTATTTAAAGAACTTAAATTACATCTGTAAATTATTTAATAGCACTCAATTTAAAATCAAAGGAAATAGAAGCACTTAAATACAATGTCGTAAAATACAAATTAACCGTCAGTCTGCAATGAACGAACTTACGTAATTCACTATTACAGTTGAGTGTTAGGCAATACGCTGTAAAAGCTTTTGTAAAATATTGCGAGCAAAGCCGTGATACATTGTTATGTCTTGCATATTAAAGTATATGTACACTTCTCTGAGATTAAAAAGCTAATGTATTAATTATTATTTTGGAATCTCCACCAAAAAGTTTTTAATGTGGCTAAGTTTGTTACTGGCCACAATATACAAATTTTGAATATGGAACATTGATGTTCTTTTGTTTTTTTTTTGCCTCAATAAAAACTTTTTGGAGTACATTCTTACAATATTTTCGTATTATAGTTTGACGTTTGACGACGATCTCGCCTTACATAGAAGGTCTGTTCACACGGATTTGAATAAAACCAAGTTGTAAGTATCGAGAAAGGCAGACTCCGGCAATAAGTTACACTTTTGCCATAATCTATACCTATAATATAATAAATTTGTACAGGGTTCAAGTCTATACAATGAATTTAAAAATAAGAAAAATTGAGGAGGACTAATTCAGACCAGGAAATTCTTGTCCATCTGTTCACGCCATCACGTGAAAACTACTGAATGGATTTAAATTAAACTTTATACATAGCTACTTTATATCCCTGGTCATCATTTAGGATACTTTTATCCCGACAAAGACGTCATTTCCATGGGAGAGACGAATATAATCAAAAAGGTGGCATCTTGTAACAAGGTGTCGAATCTCTCAAAGAATCCATTCAGAACCTGCCTTGTGGCTTTAAGATAACTCAAGGCTTTCGGAAGATTAAGAAGTTTCCGACTTTTTAAGTTTCCTAATTTGGGACACGCTGGGATGAAATTGAAATTGTTTTTGCTGGAAAATTGACTGCCATGATTTAGGAAATAAGTATCTCGATTTTGAAAGCTCTGATAATATTTACTACACTTTGTAGGTGGTAAGGTTGTGTAAGGTTCAGTGGTTACAGCTTCGTGTCTTGTTCTAATTATGTGGATTTGAATTCTGAGAATAGTCTCAGATAACGATCAAGTAGTCCGTTTTTGATAAATATTTCACATAGTTAAAATATTGATACTTGATAGGAAATATGTCCCACTATCTTTTCTTTCAGCTTCTCTCTATTATTTGCGGTCGGAACAATATGTATTTTCCTTCCATACTTCTCTATTCTGACACACGTCCTCTGTTCACACTAGAAATCATCATGTTATCCTTCACACAATGCATCCATCTCTTTTTTGGTCTGTCTTTACATTTGTCCCAGTTAATCTTCCAGTTTAACATGTTTCTTGTAACGTGACTTTCACCCCTCCGCTTTACATTCACATACTACCACAATCTTCTTCCTCTCAATATGTCCCATTGTAAGAAGTTATATGTATTCCTCCATCGTAACTTGTCAACTATGATAAAAAATGCTAAAAAATTAAGTTAGGAAGCCAAAACTTGAAAAACCAAATCCTTAATGAAAATTGCTCAATTAGATAATTCTGCAGACTACTAATCCAACGTAATAGACGAATCAGTGAAACTGATGATGAAAATTTAGTTTCTTTCACATTACTGCATTATGAACAAATTCGCAGATCACATGCAAATGGAAGTTATCTAAATCACGTAATACCAATAGCAATTTGGCTTCAATCAAAATCATATCGCGTCATACACAAAACCCTCAAGGCATTATATTGCCATCAAGACATGCAGTATAGAGCTGTTACATTGAGTACCTATTTCATATTGATCGCTGGCCGCCTGACCAGTAAAGTATGGCGTAATATCTAAACGATTAGCGTGATATACGAAAGTGGCACCAATGATTAAAAAAATTAAAAAGAAAAAGACTAAGTTTGTATTGGCATGAAATGAGGAGGCAAAAACACGTGATAAAAAGAATGTTATACTAGAAGATTCTTGAGTACAAATGTAAAGGTAGACCAAAAAAGAGATGGATGGATTGTGTGAAGGATGACATGATGATTTGTGGTGTGACAGAGGACATATGCCTGGATAGAGGAGTATGGAAGGAAAAGACACATTATGCCAAATGATTAGGAGAAGGTGAAAGAAACTAGAGAAAGATTTATAATAGAAAAATCTCTGAATCTTCAAGCAAACAAACACTAAGTTCAATTTATATCAACTTTCCACTCCAGTCACAGCTAAATAGTAAGGCTTTGACTGAAATAAAATTGTACATTAAATTTCGATCTACCGCCAAAAAGTTAAAAAAATAATCAAACTGTTGTTTTAAAATCAAAGCCTTAAAATTGAGATAGATCATATTTTCTAACATAGCGTTGTTTTGCAGATATCTCGTGTAATTAAAATGACTACTTTGGTCTTGTTATCTCATCAATAACCAATTTAAGACTGATACTCAAGCATGACAGTCTAAAGACGACCTTACCGCCATTTCTCGATATAATATCCACTTTATTAAAAAAAACTATGTGTAACAAATTACATAAAAATTAATCTAGTACCAAGATCGTAAATACGAAACAAACTAGTTACTTGTATATTTTCTTTAAGTATTACAGATTCCTAAAACAAATACAAGTATGTTATTTCTTAACATTTTATAAAACCGCCACGTTTCATCACTTGTGCCGTATTGACTTAAAGATAAGAAAAGCAAGGCTGGACTTCAAACACAACTATTTGTTCTGACAATATTTTCTGCCAACACTTTATGTCGACACCAGATCAAATAAAACCGCTTCAGATTACACACTTGAGATTGTCTTGATTGCATTTTAAAAGGACAAGTGGAGTTTATATTACTATGTAGATTCGTAAAGAATGATAATATTATTTCATTTGAAGATTAAATCGTTGTAACAAAGTACCCTAATGGAACTTAATGTGTATATTGTGCTTGACTCCTTGCAGCGCCGAGCGGTCCGGATTGTCGAGGATCCCGAACTTACAGACCGTTTAGAACCTTCAAGTCTCAGAAGAGACGTTGGCGCTCTAAGCGCGATCTACCGTCTGTACAATGAGGAGTGTTCTGAGGAGCAATTTCGTTTGGTACCTACTTCGCTATTTTACCACCGCACTGCTCGCCGGCGACTGGGAGTTCATCTACACTTCCTTGACACCTGGAAGTTATCCACTAGACGTGGCGCTCGCTCCTTTATGCCATACGTGAGCAAACTATACTATATTCCCAGAGCGCTACAATATGTGGCTCTTCAAAAAGGGCATAAATAGATATTTAAAATCTCAACGAAGTAGGCAACGCGTCGGCTCCCTTAGTGTTGCGGATGTCCATGTGTCCATACTTGCCATCAAGTGGACCCGTTTGCAGTTTGCCTACAAGCAAACATAAAAAAATAATTGCTAGAATTAGAAATACTACATTCTGAAGGAGAAAAAAACGTGTTAAAGAAGCCAGGACATCAACATTACTGATGTTTGAAACCAGTCTATCCATCAAGGACAGGCTTGGTACTGTACTGTTCGTTTCTTTTATCATCAGCTACCTCACCTGATGTTAAGTAAAGATGCGATCTTGGATGGAGCATGCTTACCTAGTAGATACCTATTCACTCGAGACCAGAAGACCAACGGTTTGTATGAATCTGGGAATACACACTCCGGTAAATTGTTTCACTCGACAGCAGTGTGCAAAAGAAATGTGAAATCAAAATGTTTAGTTCTAACCAATGGTATATCTATCATATACTGAAGGCGAAGACCAGTGCGTCTAGTTGTTGATGATAGAAAGGGTATACAGTGTTTTCTACCTAACCTGACGCTTACGTTGGTCAGGGACTTTTTTCATTTAGGGTAATTTGTATTTTATGTTTTTATATGACATATATTTCTAAATTGAATTATAAATTTATGTATACTTGTATATTTTTCTAGTACTCTATTTAACAGATGTATATAATAGTATAGATACAGCCCATAAACGTCCCACTGCTGGGCTCAGGCCTCTCATTATAGGGGAACGGACAGTATACCCGCCACGCTTGTCCAAGGGCGGCTTGGTGGGTTTGACACATCGGTTATCTCGATGTACACGTGTCATCATGATGTTTTCCTTCACCGCTGTTAGCACGTGGTAATTGCACAAATATATACATTAGATAACTGCCTAAGATTTCGCGACGCGTCTTCTTATACTTTATGTTACAAAATACTCTTAGTACCTACATTTTTATTCCAGCATATGACTTCCGACACCTATAAATGTTTTAATACAATTTAATCTCTTTCTTGGTTCATGAAAAAGCGAACTATGGATCTAAACGACTACTATCTGATTCTATATATAAGCTGCGCGCAGAAGGTTTGCCGATGACTACTTACTATTATTGTATATACTTATGTAATCTATATACAATAATAAATTAAAATAATACATTTATTGCAACAACTATTTATGTAACCTTTTTTGCCAACCCTACTGATCATCGACGCGTGATATCATGAGTCTATCGGCAAACCTGCGCACGGGTAGTATAAATAGAAAATAAGTATAATACAAAATACTTATTTTCTAATACAATAAATACTACTTTTATTTATAATATTTATATAATTTTTATCTATTTTATATATAATATATATTTAAAAATTCACTTAGGAATCATTATGCAAGTCTTACGCAATAATGCATGTGCTAGTTTACAATAGACTGTAATCTGCTGTCCATAGATGTCATTTTTAGTTTTTCTTTTTCTGTGTTGCATAATAATTATATATAATTTAAGAATTTCATTTGAGTCAAGTTGCCTGGAAGAGATCGCTTTTAGCGATAAGGCCGCCTTTGGTTTTACCAAGTAATTAATTATTGTCTTGTGCATTTTTTGTAATTTTTATTTTGGTGAACAATAAAGTGTTGTCTATGTCTTTCTGTCTATGTCTACTTTTAAATATATTGTTACGAGCTACAGGACTCGAATTGAAAATGCCGTTGGAACTACTATAGAATTTATTAGAACTACACAAACACGTATAAAACAAATACAAATAAAACTGGATGCAATCAATTCGCAATATAATTCGACACGCGCAAAGTCCGTAGTCTATATCTCTAATCGAGAGTACTACCAAACGTCTGACTCGTTTCGTAGTCATCGCTTGACTGCCCACCCCTCCATTTGGGCATTGTCTTATATCAACTACACAGTACAAAAAAATTGGCCGCGCGCACTGAGTTTCCGAGAAATAGTAATTTGCACACCTGCGAACGGCTAACAAAGTCGAAAACAATAACAATAAGGATTACTGCGACGCTAGTGGTGGTTATAAAACAAGTACAAGACTTCCTGAATCCGGGAAGAACAATAAACTGCGTTTACGACAGACAGCTGTGCGCTTATCTTTGACGGCATGTAACAATATACTTAAATTAGTTAAATCATTTTCAGTCTTATATTATAAAGTTAAGTTAAGCATAAAGTTAAATAAGAGTTTTAAACAAAATATAAAAATGCTGCTATTCCTATAATGTTAAGTAATAACTTTTCTTGAGCAGAAACCCCATCGCGGTTTGCTCAGCATTACAAATGCAACGTGTTTCCTAATACAATGGAATTTTATATTATCTTGTCGTTTATCTTGGCTCCTGGCGGTTTGTTTAAGAAGTAATTCTGTTAAGATGCCAAGGAATTAAGTAGAATTTTACCTCTTGATGTATTTATTTCCTTACAGCTCTCACAGCTGGTCACATTTGTGAGACACCTCCCTCCCTAGTATATTCGGATAGCACATGTTTTTCAATTCACATCAAGAAATTGTTAAATTAAAACAGCAGTTCCGTAATTACTTTTATTTGCATTTCATTTATTTTTTTATTAATTTTAATACCATGTGCATATAGGTAGAGTTGGAAATATTTGAAATTTTTCGTCAATAGTTCAAATTTAATGTTTAAAAGTTTAAATATATTAGATTTTGAAATGTGACGTCACGAAATTTAGGACCCTCTCCCCTCTTTAACATGTGACGTCATTTATGAATGGCCCCTAATAAGAACTCAAATATAGAACGCGACTACCGCCTTTTTAAAATAAAAACAGTACTAATGAAATTGAACTGAAACTTTACAAGCGTAAACGTGTAAAAACTATTGACACAAATGTCAATGGAAAAATTGTATGTATTGGCAAAAACACACCTGTCGCCTAAATTTTTCCTGTACTGTATCGAAACATATGGTGTTTTGCAGTTGAAACTTCACAAAATGCGGTCGAAGTTAGCACAGGTGGGTATCGAATAAAGCCATGACTAATGAATGAAGAATTCCACTGGAAAGTGTTCTAGGAAATTCTAGATGATAATAATGTTGGATAAGTGGGATATTAAGCTAATCTCAAATGTGAGTATATCCAGTTTCTTATCTTACGACGGGTAATAACCATTATAAATTGTTCTCTTAGATATTTTCATATTCACAGTCCAAAAATTAGAATTTAAAATAAAATTCTCTCCGCCCTATTATGAAGTAAACATGTATAATATAATATTTTCTTAAGGTTTCGCGACTTGTATACACGTTTTAGCGGTTTTGGGCGCGGTAATATACTTGATTTTTGTTATTCCGACGTTTCGGCCACTTTTCAGTGGCCGTGAGGCACCCTGCTTGGGTAGCTAGGCTTATGCGATGTAGGCCACTGGGGTACGGGCCGTACGGGAGGGGAAATATTTTGAATTCGCTTAGTAGATAATTAAAATCAACAAAAAAGTTCTTTTTAGATACACGTGCGAAGCCGGGGCGGACCGCTAGTAAATTAAATAAGGTAGATTAGGTAGATCAACGAAATACCGAAATCAGGCAAACCTACGATTGAGGCGATAGTGTCCGGTGATTTTGACGAGATATTAATAGCAGATTTGGGCCCCAGAGCTGATAACTCTTCAGACGGGGCTTCCCAAAGATGCTATAGAAACCCAGAAAATAATAAAACAAGACTCATCATCGTTTTAGAATATGACACAAAAGGGACATAATCTAATTTTCTAATAAAATATATTCTTAAAAAGTGTCTTACAAATTCACAAAGGAAATTAGTCGTCCCCGTGTTGTCTTGGGTATTTAAACCGCATCAATCAACATGAAGGCAGATGGTTACAATGGGGTGGCAAGGAAAAAATGTTATTGATGGGGACAATCAAGCTTCAATCCTGGATTGATCTATTAGTTTCGAGGGGATTTCTTCCTTATTTGTGTTGCTAGTTGTACTCGTCAATTTCTTTACGTAAAATTAGATTTTTAGATTTCTATTCACATCTTCTGGACCCTTGAAGATGTAATGAATGCAAAAAAATAAGATATAATTCCTTTTTTTAATCACTAAAATTTTCATTCAAATCCATTGATCTGTTTCAAACTATATTTAAGAGATTTTTTTTAAAATAAACGAATATTCCAAAAAAAGGTCATCTATGATTAAGGCATCTTATAAATTAGTTATGATAGATTTTATTTTAAAATCTTAGACCAACACTTTTATTTTATTTATTTGTATATATTAAATATATCTTATAATCGGCTAACTGCCTGAAGTTTTATTCAAATATATACAAAAAACTATAAACTAAAATTGGTCTAGCCCGACCAAACCCGTACGATTACTAGGCAAGTAAATGTGATATCCAGAGACAAGAAACTTACGCAATTGGTAAGATCAAAAAAGTGTAAAATCAAGATGTGTTCAAAATTTTATTCCGACGTTTCGGCCACTTCGGTAGCCGTGATCACGGAGGACAAAGACGTCAAGTGTCAATGAGTAATGTTAGAGTGTTTATTTAGCCTACCGCCAACTTGTTCATTTTAATTATTTAATGATATTTATTTATTTATTTTATTTTATTTTATGGTTATGGTTATTATATTTACTCTATGGGAACCTAATCTCAATTTGCGCACTCATACGTATCGTAAACTCACTACACCTGCACACACTTCATCCTTTTATGATAACTCTTTTGCAGTGCACGCTGTCAAACTTTGGAATGCCCTGCCTCTTACTGTCAGAGAGGCCCAAAACATCGCCTACATTTAAGAACGCACTCAGAAACACTACTTTTTGTTAAATAATTATGCCTAATTCTTATACTATAGACTAATTAATATATATATATATATCTTATAAATATAATTGTATGTGTTTAATTTATAAAGTAATTTAAGTATGTTTGTTTATGATATACCTAATAATCTGCGCCACCTACATCGCCAGATTAGGTTAAACTATTCCTTAAGTTAGGTTGCCTGGAAGAGATTGCTTGAAGCGATAAGGCCGCCTATTGTTTCTGCCATGAAAATATTGTAATCGTGCATTTTTGAAATTGTTTGGTGATCAATAAAGTGTTATCTATCTAATCTAATTTACTATTACTAGTTTACAATAAGTACCACTACTAGTTGTAAAACTTAAGAATTTATCATATTCAGAGTGTAAGTTAATTGACCAAAAGTTTGGTGTTCATTAAATATTTTATCTCTAAAGTATGCTCTTACAAGTTACATTATCGATACAAAACTCTCGCTAATAGTTCTAGTAAAAAATCTAGAATATAGCTCGGTTCTTTCAAACAAGCCTAGAGATTAAAGTACATTATCCTTGCGTAACGACAAAGTGGACTATTAAACCTGAAAAATCTAAAGATATTCTACTACAGACAGTACAAGCTAAAAATACATGCGTAAGCGTGAAATGATTTAAACTTAAGTGGTTCCGTAAGTTATAAACACGATAGTCCTCTAATGTTGACACTCATGCAGAGGAGCAAGTCGCTATTTGTTATAAATTATTAACGCAGTGTTAATCCCTATTAACAATATCTAGATCTTTAAGTTGTCTGCATATTTAAATAAACTAGTGGTCGCCCGTGGTCAATTAATGTCAAAGGAAAATGTCTTCTATAATCACAGATTTCGCCAAGGCTACCCTGTTAATTTGACTTCAACAATAGACAAAAGAGTATATATGCGTGTGTGTGTGTCAAATACATGGTAGTGTGTCTAATGCTTTTTTTAATTGATTTAATGTATTTTTGATGCATAATTTAAAAAAATATTAGCATTTGTCGCTTCTTCTCTATATAAACTATAAGTGTGCGAAATTTCATACTCCTCCGCTCGCGTAATTTTCGTAAAAAGGGGTACAAAGTTTTTGCTTCACGTATTAATATATAGATAATAATAATATAAATTTCTGATTTTTATATGACATATTACATTATACAATTAGTCCACCCTTAAGGAAACTAATTAGTGTATGTGAGGAGGACAGAAGATAGCCACAACCATCTTTAATTAACTTTTTATAAGTCACATTTTATTTATTTTTTCTCAGTCATCATCATAATTTACGATCAATCAACTGGCGCCTAAGCTAAAACTAGTTTGCCCCATATCGGGTTTGACCGGAAACATAATATTTTTATATGTAAATATTTTTTGGTTATTCTTAATAAATATATTCAAAAAATTCTCAGGCTAAAAAATTTGTATCTCATAAAAGTTGTATGCAATAATTCACTCGAACTATGGGAACATACATTCACACTTAAATTATTCTATATATGCATAATTTAAAACTGAATGTTTGGATGCTGTATGTTAAAAGATTTGACAACAAACCGTTTGACGTTAAATTTGACATGTATACCTATACATTAACAGCAGCGAAAAAGACTACATAGATAGCAACGGCGTCATTGCAGGACTTTGTAACTACATTCGTCAAAATTGTTACATTTTTCTATAGGTACCTAAAACATACAATAAAACAACATAAACACACACCCTATATAAACAAACACCGAACATAAAAACAACACAATCAGTCCAACAAACAACAACACACACACACAGTAAGACTAACACGAAACAGCACACGCATGTTATACACAACACCACATAAAACAACACATAATGCACAAATATATAAATAACCGGAAATAAACAAAAATTGTAATAGCACTAAAGCATAGTTAAGTCAGCATAGCAGGTATATGTAGAAAAATACAACAACACTAATAATAATATATAGAGCATACATATACCATAAGGGCGGTTACACATAGATAACATATTTACATTACACACACATGTCATCCTTACAACACCAAACAGTAATAGAAGCACTCCACAATAGAATAAGTAAAGTAAAATAAACATAATTATGAATATTGTTAGTATAGTTTAAATTTAAGGAACACCACAATACACTCAAATTAACAACAAATGTCACACTTTACAGTTCAACAAGACAAAAGCGTGTAACAAGCAATATTCCAATTAAATGCAAAACTAAAAAAGGTACGGAACTACAGTCCGTAGATTTATAAAATCTATAGATACCTAATCTACCTAATATTTTTATCAGTGCAGGAACGGTGAAAGAATACAATATCCTGCGGCCAGGCGGCCTGTCCTAAGAGGCGACAAAACAACCCACAGCCACCCCCTGGTCTAGAGTATGCCGCAATAACAACCTTGAGTTGTGCCGGCATTAGTAGCCAGGTACCAACATCCTTTTAAAGAGCAGCAGCGCTTTCTATCAGACTGTCTGGCTGTCTGCTCAACTTATGCGATAAAAAAAACACCAAAAAATGTAGTTACAAGGTCCTGCACTGGCCCTAATGATAGATAAATCTTTATTATACACCTAAGCATACACAGTAGAATAAGATAAATGGTTACAAAGAGCGGCCTTATTGCTAAAAAGCGACCTGATCCAGACAAACCTTGGCTTGGATTCATAGACATTTAATGCTGACAGAAAGAACGTAGGTTGCTTTTTAACAAATAGTATTTATTTTGTTACGTTTTAATTCAAATACCTATAGAACAAAACCACACATGATGTCATAAAGCAGTAGCTTACATTATCAATTTCTGAGTACTGCAAATTTACTTAGAAAATTGTCTGTGGTAGACGCATTTGTAGGTATTTTTAATAAAACTGAATTGTTTACTTTTCACGTGTTTTATATTTTCTCGCTAGAGTATACACTGTCTAATTTTTTGGATGATTAGTATTCTGGAAAAAGTTTTAAAAAAAGTGTCATTAAATTTCTTCAGGGCCGGCAGCGCTTTGGTAACGCCACACCTGATCACGTCGAGGTCATCACTTTGGGGGTTACTGAAGATGTGTTTGTGACACACAGAGAAAGTAAACAACGGACACTACTGTTTAATACTAGCGTTTATTCGCGACTAGTATAAGGCTTGCGGTCGCAGCCGCACGTAGACGCTAAGTGCAGTGATGCTGAGCTGACAAACAGTGTACCTAGACACCTCTGGGCCCCAAATCTGAAATTACTATCTCGTCAAAATCGCCGGACTCTATCGTTTAAATTGTAGGTACCTACCTATAACTGATTCTGGTATTCTGTTAATGAGAAGATGATATTGAGAAGATGTTGTGGATTTAGTAGAATACGAATTTTTGTCATTATCGCAATGGAATCGTAATTTGAATCCCTTTGCAACGCCAAGAGATTGAAATAGCAGAATTGGGCTTATGGTCTTTCAAACGTCAACAGGCGACGCAATCAGTTTATTGCTAAAACTGACAATAAGAAACATAGTAACACAGAAGAGCTTAATATTGTACATTATTACAGGTTCTCAGCAGTATGCAGAAAATGGATACTTAAGTACTTTGGCCACATAGCCCGTAAGAACCCAGATAATATGGAGAGGCTTGTGGTCACGGGGAAAGTTGGACGCAAGAGACCTCGTGGTAGATTAACCTCGTTGCTGACCAACTGGACATATCGATAAGTTCGGCCCTCCACCGTCCTCAGAACCGATCTCGTTGGAGGAGAGCACTTATTCACTACCATTAAAATCACGATGCTCAGCAAAGAGGGAGCGACTTAGCAGAAGACGAAGAACACAGAATTATTCTAAAAAGTAGGTAGATTAATGGATGATTTTATTTACATTAAAAATGTATTACTCATTTAACGCGAGGAACCCTAAAAATCCGGAGCGGGGCAATCTCGATAAAATTGTATAAGAGGATTATAAGATTTATTATATAAGCCTGTTCAAAGGAAAATTTGGGTTTGCTGCCTCTTTTATTTTTGTATGTTTAGTCCTTTTACTCCGTTTACAGGAGACATGTTCGCGCATAACTTATTTTTCCCTTCCATCTCTGGGTGCAACGTGTTATTGAATGGTTTTAATTTATTACGTTCATACATTATTATACTATACATTTGGGCCGATCTCAGACACCTAGATAGCGGAGAAAATTCGTTTCCGAAATTTACTATACAAAGAATCGAATCCGAAGCCTCTGAGTTGCAGTGAAGTAGGCCGGCAAAAGCTTAGCCCGCTCAATCATAGAAGCCGCCAACCTATCCCGCGGGAACAGTACTTTTTTCTAGACCTTATGTCCCATTTTATATTCCTGACAATTGCTGCGTATTTAAGTCATGAAAACGTCAGAAACAAACTCACATTCCTATTTATACGTAATACTAGCTGTCCACGTGGATTTTTTTCGCGAAACAATAAAAAAAAGTAGCCAAATTACTCATTACAATATCAGCTATTTGCCAGTGAAAGTCCCGTCAAAATCGGCCCAGCCGTTTCAGAGATTAGCCGGAACATACAGACAAAAATCTAAAAATTGCATTTTCGCAATCTCCTGGCCCGAATTATCCCCCCTGATTTTTCATAATTTTATTTTGACATTACAAACAGACACTTCAATTTTATTTATCTGTATAGATTAGTTACGATGATAAAATTGTCAATAGCACACAAAATTTACGTATAAACAGACTAGCAGACATCACTGTCTACCAACTCTAAGCAAAAACCATAGCATTTACACGTGTGCCAACAAAGTATGAAGACTTATCGCCAGTATATACGTCCAATATATCTACTAATAATAACTGTTTACGTCCGTCTAAATGTAAGTCTAATGCGTAGTTCGAACTGAAAAACATCTTATGTTGCGATCGCAATATACAAATAATAAATTTCATTATATTTTTGTCGTATAATTTATAGTTTAGCTCAAATCGGAAAAAAACTAAAGCATGCACTACCAGAGCTATATAATAGTGAGTAATAGTCACCTTTGATTGACTCGAAACACATGTTCCTAGTTTTAGAGTCAAAATCATAATACAGTTTCATAAATTTTATAGCAGCATTTAATTTTACTTTAATATTTATAATATAGAATGTATGTGTTTAAATACATATATGTGTGTATATTTATGTAAGTATGTATATTAATATGAATTTTCAATAAATCACTTTGTGTCATTTTTCTCTCTCCATCCCAAGGTTGGCTGGAAGAGATCGCTGCTAGTTATAAGGCCGCCATTGGTACTTAGACCCAAGCTGTTTCTGTGTATCGTTTCATAAATTTTAATGTACATTAAAGTATATTCTATTCTATAAATTATGATAGAGATGGAATAGGAAGCGGTGTTATGAGGAATAGGATAGAGGGGCTGAGGCAAGAGGAATAGAATTACTAGACGAGGCCGTCTCGATCGACGCCTCTCAGGGCCAACGCGGAGCAGGCGATTGCCATTTCCTACGGTCCTGGCTATAGGCGAATGGAAGAAACACGGGGAGTTTTAGCGGATATTCCAGCAGTGGTAACCTACCTCCATCAGAGTAGGACCAGATCGGCGACTCTCCACATACGGTTATAAGTGTATGTCTTCTCGTCAAGAAGGAGGAATCCACATGCCCTCACCGTGATCCACATACGGTTATAAGTTTATAAGTGTATCTCTTCTCGTCAAGAAGGAGGGATAGAATAGTAAGAGTGACGGAATAGTAAAAGTGACGGAATAGTAAAAGTGACGGAATAGTAAGAGTGACGGAATAGTAAGAGAGATGAGTTAGTAAGCAAGACGGATCATATGGCCTCTACACTTCAATAATGTGTTTATCTTGAAAATTGAAATATTTATTATACGAGTGTTTTTTTAATTAAAAAAACATAATTGTGTCCAAACGATTATCATGGTATCTTTTAAAATACATTGCAAAATGAGAGAAGAAAGTTATTTCTCCTCGATACAATTTTCTTTTTTTTTATTGCTGGAGTACAGCAGACAGTATGACGGCCCAACTGTGATGGAAAGTGGTTACCGTCGCCTAAAAACATTTGCAACACTAGGTATTACCAATGTGCTGCCGTACTCGTAGATGGAATTGGAACCTGGCCACTAATGCCGGAACAAAATTCAGGGTTGTTATGGCGGCATACTCTAGGCCTGGGGTGGTAGTCGTCCTAATACCCTACCACCTGGCCGGGGGAACTAGTGTTCTTTCTCCGTTCCTGCACGGATTTCTGAAGGTTTCTGTTTCTGAGGGTCTATTCAACGATATAATCCCCTCATGCTGCACTGGATAACACATACTACATGCTAACATCTCATTTCATGGTGATAGCCACTTCATCACCAGGTGTCATTACCTCGTTTGCCAACCCATACAAATTAATAACTGAATACACTGACTAAATGACTAAAACGCAACCACACGTGGTCTTTATTAATAAACTGTGCGCAGGAGTGCGGCGCGTGTAGTGATGTAACAGCAATAACTATGCAATTCAGTATGTTTACTGTTTTGAATTTACAGCGAAAATTTTCCTTAGCTATGTTTCGTGTTTCAGTCTGAAATTTACATTTTGGTCTAGAAATTTATTGCGTAGAAAGTTGCTTAATGCGTTTTCGTTACATTTCCTACAAATCTATAACTATAATAAAGCTACGTTTTAACAGTTTTAAGCGCGGAATTTTATTTGATTTTTATTTCGAGGTGACAGAAAGAAAGAAAAAATTATTTGAAGAAATTGCGACATACTTATATTGCTGACGTCCCGGCATTTCCCCCATGATCACGGCTACTGAATAGTGGCCGAAACGTCTAAATAAAAAAAATGAAATGCAGCGTTTAAAACCGTTATAATGTAGTTTTTATTAGTATGTATACACGTCGTCAAAACTTAGAAAATGCTATATAATAAATCTGTTTCGGGGTGTCGAGTTTTTTTAATTTAAAAAAGCAAAAGCAAAAAAATAGGGGGGCTATTTCATACCATCAGTTATATGAAAAATTCAAATAGAAAATTTTTGTCTGTATAACTGAAAACTTCATGTGGAAACTACTGAACGAATTTAAGGTTCATATCAACGCCAACGTCCTTGAGGATTTTTCGGGTGATAGCGGAGAGCTATAGACGCGTTCGTTTTTCATGTGCATTATTATTTTATTGTGAATAAAAAAATAGTATTTGAATGAATAATAAAATCAAGTTATTTGTCTCTTTTTTACAAAGATGTAGATATATTTTATCCTGTTTTGATAAAAATTGAAGGCGAAATATGGTTTCAAGTCAATAATTTGGAGGAGATTTGCTGAATTATTTTTTTAACTTGAAAAAACTATAGAAAAATTACGAGAAAAACTAAGTTACGTCGCATATCGTGAAGATTTACCATAATTTTTTTATTAAATTATTGTTCAGTAAATATCAATTAAAAGTTATTTTGTTTACACCCCACAGTCGACCTTTTGCGGCTACAGGAGCCTTAAATAATACTTGATACAAAGCTAGTTTATATCTCGAGTCTGATACTTTTTATTCCAACAAATGACGTCGTTTCCTTGGTATAGACTAAAGATGATCTCAATGTTGCCTTATGAAATTAATGTGTTTTTTTCTTTTATCTTTTCTTTTTCAAACCTGGCAAGAATGCTGGTTTCATAATTAGTGAACCAGTTACCGACCAAACAAATAAAACGACTTTGAAATTATAAATAAATCGGCAGACAAACACACACACTGTATATCCCCAAATTAAGCAAGTTACGCTTGTGTTATGGGTAATATACAACAGACCGCTCTGGGGCCGATCCCAGACACCCAGACTATAGAAAATAACGGAGAAAATTCGTTTCCGAAATTTACTATACCAGGAATCGAACCCGGAGCCTCTGCGTTGCAGTGAGGTAAGCCGGCAAAGGCTTAGCCCGCTCAACCACAGAAGCCGTCGAAATTGAAGACAGTTTTCAAAAATATTAAAATCAATCAATCTTAATCAATCTTACCAACAATTGTATGATGAGGAGAATATAAGAAGTCAAGTTACCTGGAAATAAAACATATATGGTCAATATTTGTACAAATAAATCAAATTAATTTAGAATCAAAAATTAATATTAAATAAACTGTTATTTTCATGTTCACATAACTTAAATCTAAAAATTATTTCGTTAAAAGCACTACTATTGACTTCCGGCGCTTGAATGATATTTCGTATAAAGTATTAGAGAATTGACTCATTATAAGTTTGGCAGCGGAAGTGACAATCAATGGAGAATTTAAGTGTTTTTTTTTGAATATAATTATTTTGTATTACATGTTTGTTCAATTCTTCATAATTATATTTATATCGTATTGCCATAACGAACATTATTTATGAACTAGAATATGCCCGCGAGTTTGTCCACTTTAGGCAATTTAGGAACCATAAAGAAGCGTTCAAACTTACTCTAACTGTCCATGAATAAGCCCTTAAAAAAATAACCTAGCAACAAATTGAGTCATACTGAACCAAAAAGTCCAGTGATCCACCTAATGCTCCCTTTCCATACATTCCATACTAATGTAAAACAGAATGTTTCAATGCTAATTTATTGGTAATTGTTAAGTATTTAAAGCAGTAGGTTACTGCGACTTAAAGAGGTCACTTAATTAAGATTTTTATTAATTTATTTAAATATATTTAATGATGATTGCTATTAAGCGTGCGAGGAATTTCTCTATTGGTTTAACAATAAAGGTAAAAACAATTAATTGCATAGAGGTTAAGGTTAGGGCATTTAACATCCGATATGTTACCATTTTAGAAATAAATAAATGACAAACTATTTATTCTTTATCATAAACTTAAGCATAGACAATTAATATAGACACAAGCACATTTTAAAATAAAAAAACATTACAAAAAACTGAAATTATATTTAAATAAATTATCTAAAATTAAATATAAAAAGCGTAGAATATTCAGAGAAAATGTGTGTATTAGGATACAATCCAACAGGAGAGTAGTAGCCTAGTAGCAGGAATAGTATTCACCACAATGGCAGGCAAAGGAACTTAGTCCATACAGCCTTATCTGGTGGATTAACTCTTCAGTATAGCTCAGCTAAATTGAAGATATTTGACTGACGCCCATCAATAGAGTTTTTGTGACAACACATAAACATTACTCAAAAAAAACAATATTTTTCAACTATTGTTCATTTTTAAGTAATATTACAAATTTTTCAGGAATTAAACTGCACGGCACTACATCATCCTTCAGTTCCCGCCAGAAACGCCCACAAGATATGAGTTATTTGTTTTATATTTTCTTTTAAATCGAGATAATAGTCAATTACTTATCAGTCTGACATTGGAATGCGAATTATAATCTGCTTGAAAATTATTTTATAAATTGAATATTTAGAAATATTGGACAATGACTTGATAGGTGCACAACTTTTGCAAAGTTATATTTAAAAAGAAGAAAAAGTTAACCAATTTAGTAGTTAAATGTTTGAATATTGAAATTATGTAATATCGAACGTTGTGTGTGTACCAGGGTCCCACAATTCCAAAGAGGTGACGGTCGACCAACCGAACACGTCCCACTTGTCCTATCGCCGCTCACTGTAATTGCTCTGGGAGTAGACACGCTCTTACACACACACCAATTTCCACGCTGATAGAACGTTCGAGGCATTTCCCAATATATCCATTTCATAATGGCTTCTATTTCGCTGGGTTGATATTATTGGCTGGTCAAACATATTTCATTGCGACGCCATTGGTTATTAAAAACAAAACTCTTTTGTCTGTGATACAATTTTAAACTCGGCATTTGAGGGGTTTTATTTATTGTTTCTAGTAAGCGTTGTTTTTTGTATAGTTATATTTAAAATAAATATGTATCATTAATATTATTTAAAACTTTACAGCCCAAGAACCAGACAAAATGTAGGACTCTTAAAGTCACGAGTGAATAAATATTGTATAGGTATGCGCGCTTTATCCTAGACGCGTCATCAGTCAACATCAGGTGAGAACAAACGTCATACGGGAGTTTTTGGCGGGAATTCGATTTGCATGTTTTCAAATCGGTCAGTTAATAACTTACTTTTCAGCTGAGCTATATACATAGGCTTAAGAAAATGAAGAAACTATATTATAATCTAACATTTGGCTTAAAGGCCTAGCTGTCAAGCCATAAACCTAAATAAATCAAATAAATCTCATAGGTGAACCTACACAAACGTGAAAAAAGTATATCGAGTGAATAAAACTTTTGCTGAAGATTATTCTAAAACTTGAATATTTAACACTGGCTAGATACACAAATAGTGCAACGCCTTATTTAAAAAGAACAAGTTTTAATGGCGGCCATGTGACGAATGGTATTTGCCGTCATTCGTGTAAGTTGCGTTACTTTATTATATTATACAAACAAGAAACATAATATTCTTCGAATGTTAATAATAAAACATCTAAGTTAATTCCAATTTGGCTTATATAATTAGATACAGATGAATAATTAAACTTTCCGATAGGGTACGATTTTGTTCGTTAACCGTACTTAAAACGGGATCAAAAGACCCTTTCTTTAATTTCCTCGAACTTTCTACAGAAAGCTGTGTTCGGAAATCAGCATTACGGAGTCAATACGTCGAGCGTAAGAACAGTCAATGAGTTCGGTTGCTCCTTTTTGAACTAGATGCCAGTTTATACTAACTTCGGTTTGCGCGCGACTTGAATCACTAATGCTGAACTGTTTTACCGACAAGCTCTGTTTTACCTACACAAATTGAATTAACACAAATCTATATAATACTAGTGCCTTTGCTACACCTCGGATAATGTCAGTTTTAGTGACTGTGTCACACAGACGTAACCAAGGGATTAATGCTTTTTTCTTAAGTGCAACTACTAACTCTTGTTCCGTTTAATCCCATATCTTGACATATGAAAGGGATTAAGTTTAGTGTGCAACGAAAAAAAGCTCTTGTTCCGTACCTTTTTTTAATTCGCATACAATTTTATAAAGTTTCAACTATACATGATTTCTTTTGTTTTATAAGCTTTTATTTATTTAGTTTTAAATATTTTAAAATATACATAAGACCTAAGCTATATTAGTATTAACTTAATGCTATAACATGTTTATATATACTTATACAATGTTGTGAAGTATTCTTGTTACGTGTGTGTGTGTTTTATTTATCTTAATATCTTAATTTAATATAGGCTTTGTATTGTAATATATTTTTTGATATATTATTCTAATGCTATTTATAATTTATTCGTAATTAGGGTTTAATGTTAATGACGTTAAGCATTGGCCGATTACTCATATACATTAGCATACCTTATCGTTAACGGCGTTATTATTAACGGTATAACCAAGATGTATTTGAACACATACACTATCGTTAACGCAAGTGGGGCAGGGGCCTAGGAATAACATTGTCTTGTAAATAACATAACTCTGTATAGATCCCAAATCCTATATAAGAAGGTGATGAGATGTTTTTAGATGTTTAGTATTCAAATAATTAAGGTAAAAAAGCAAGAGAATGATTCTGGAACCTCTCTCAGAGAACATTTCCTATAAGAAAACAATCTTGAAGGGAGTGAAATAGGCGATGAAAATTTGTATAGACAACCGATAATGCTTTCCTTAGCATTTTCATAAGATATTCTTTTGGTTGTCTACTAAGGGACATACAAATCTGATGGTGAGTGACACTGCAACATCAAGTAAGCCAATGCATTGCCTACCGATTTTCCAAAGAGAATATAATTATGCAATTTTTCCTCGCCATCGTATAATACTTTTAAAAGTTCAAGCCTTATAATAACGGTTATTTGTATCTTAATTTATACTATGTTGAATTATCGCTAATGCTGATAATACCCTAAGTTTACTTCTGACCTAGGGCTTAAAAACGCTATTAATTACCTTTAACAATATAGGTAATTACCGAAGAAGATACTGCCATACCAGTATATATTTTTTACCGTTACTTGGTAAGTTTTATGATTGTAACGTTATAATGTAACGTTAAAAATCGCATGTATACCGTTATACGTTTCGGTAATTTTTACGTTATTTCAAGCGACGTTGCCATTTTTAAGAATTGACTTTGTTACGACTGCACGTTACCGAAACAATCGACAAACACAACTCTAAATATTACGCGCGCTCTTAGCACAGTGCTGTTTGTCAATTTTTGCTAGTGAAAAAGAGCGACGATGGTAAGAAAACATAGTCATAACGGTAAAATTACCTACAAAAATAGTTATAATGATATATTTTTACCGTAAATATGGCTAGAAATAACGGTAAGTTTTATAACGATATTCATTGTTTGCCGTTATCTGAAATTAGCAATAATAACAATAACACATTTTTACCAGTATTTCATCCCTGTTCTGATCTTCAATTTGGATGAAGCAATAAAAGTGAACCATGTAAACATAAGATTTAGCCATTTAATGTTATTAAATATCGTCGTATCTTTAGTTCTCCGCTATTTAATCAAATTCATTTAATTTGGTTGAACTGTGTAATATCAACTTATGAAAGAACGAGAAAATATTCATTCGCTTACATAATAACATAACACAAAAGCAAACAACTAATAAAAATACACATGTTTCACTTCACAGATAAAATGAACGCGCATTTTCCTTTCTCACTACAATTTCCCCCGACAATAACACAAAAAATATATGATTTATATTAAACAATTCACTTAGCGGCGTCTATGATTTCTTTATTACTCGGCCCTTTTGTCCCTTCTCGCTCCCTTTTACGTAATTCCTATCCCTTTGTGTATCCCAGTATCATCCCTCTTGATAAAAATATATTGAATTTTGAAACATGCGGACCTCTTTATTCCTCATTCCGAAATGCCATTTCTGTTTACGTGATAAATGTGATTGAAATCTGTTCCTTCTTTTTGATGTTTTGTCTTATTATGTATTTATTGAGTTGTTATTGTTTTACTGTTCTGGTTTTTTGGGTTCTGTAATTATTTTGGTTAAATTGAACCCATATAAATCGTCATCTTGGTACGTTCGTTTGTTCATCTGTGTTACATGTATTTTTTACAAGTGTCTAAATGGATGCTAAACTATATGTCACTAGACAGCTATGTAGTGAAAAAAAATTATCACATGGCGTATGGAGAATTTTAGGTAGATCTTCAAAACTCATACAGATCTGTCTTAAGTCTACAAATAATAAGATATATGCTTCGTTTGAATTGTATAGTGGAAAATCCTGAAAATTTACGACAAGTAAAACAGGAATTGTTCTTTATCTTTATGGAACCTTTATGTTTTTTCTTTCTGTGTATGTACAGAACAAATCAACGTTTGCTTGGAAGTAAGTGGCTATCAAATTAATTGGCTAATGTTGAGAATAAGTTGGGTATGATAAAGCTTTAAAAAGGATTAAGTAGTTGGATGGGAGTTAAATAGAAATTTAAAGACGCAAAGATATATAATTCAAATGTTGATATAATGTTAACTTGAAATTAAATGTTTCATGATAATCTTTAGGCAGTCTGGTTCAGTCGATCAAAAGTTGTTATGATTGTATGCTACTCATAAGTCAGCATATCAGTCTGTCTGTCACTACCAACATAGGAACGAACTTTCATTATTAAATTTATAACATTCATTTAAAGTCTTATATGTACAGAATTCTTAAAGGAATAAATAGTGTACATTCGAAAGCTGGCAACACTGCCACTAATATGAAAAGCATTTTTCATCACGTTGCCTACACTCATGGCACTTTCTTTGGCCATATAGGCTCGCAAATTACAGTTCGCATCAAAAAAAGGTAATTCAAAGTCAGTACACATTTAATGGTTTTATAATTACGAAAGTTGGAGTCGTGACGAGCGTACTGTACTATGCATTTATGGTTATTATTGTAATGTGAATAACCGTGAACCTAAAAACTAGAATCGAATGGGCGACACAATTTTATAATGATGTGATATCTATTTTAGAAATTTTCTCTTCAATCTAGCACGGACCAATAGAAAGTGCAGACGATGTCCCTCATAGGAAACCGGTTTCGCTTGCCATGGAAATTAATAACACCGGATCACCAACGTCCTGATATATTCATGAAATAAGGGTCCTTGATATAGATATCTCTGCAATAAACAGCGATACTTGTGTGCTAAAGGGAGCAACGGTTGAACTTTGTGAACAAGGAAATGCTAACCAATGATTACAGGGAATATTCAAGATCGAAGATATTGATATAGAAGGAGTAGAAGGGTGTACCCTGTGAATAGCTAAAATCAATAACGACTTTGCAAAAAGAACTATCAACAGTGAGGAACCTGAATGTGTCCTCTCGACAAGTCTCGGCAAGACACCGAGTCATGTTCAACGAAAACGTTATGCTAATAACTTGATATCTTGAATTAATATAGAATTATGTATAACTAGACTGGAAAATCTACTAAAACAGACAAAGCTTCGAGGGGGACGTCAATAGAATATAGGTCCAGCAAATTGGAGCTAACGAATGCTAGAGCAGAGACCCGTGTTTAAATATACTGTAGAATGTTCCCATTCCCGATGAACCGATGTCCTGCAGAAGGTCTCCGGAAGAGGCTAAGTAAAGAAAGCGGAAGATCGGGAGAAAACTGATGTCCGGCAGTCGACTGCGATTGGCTGAGGAAGACGTAGTAGTAAAAATGAGAATTGTACGACTATCGTTGCTGTGAGCAATACATTTAACAAAATCGTTAACGTCATTTACCTCCAACCATGCAACTAGAAGCTCTTTGAGGTTGATGCTTCCCTGATACCATACAACTATAAAAAGCAGCTTAAAAATATTCTCCGCTTAATATATTCCTTCCACGTAGCGAGTTAAAAATATGCATAACGAAATTAAACCCTTACAAGATTAACTGCTGTCACCGGGTAGAGTTAGCGTCTATGTTCTGAAGCGTCTAATGCAGTTAGACGTCGGTCCCTATGCGAGCGATAAAATCAATATTTGATTTTTTTACGTTTACATTATGATTAAGAGAAATACTTTTGAAGGTTTAGACGTTGCGTGGAAAAACGGCGAAGGCGCAATCATTGCAATTTCATAATTATCGTTTATCTTATAACAATACTACCAAGACATGGGTATGCCCAATTCCACAGCTGGAAAGTTTCTATTAGTCAACGCTTTAAGTAGGTATAAGCATGACGATAAAACTAATTAAAGAAATCTTTCGTTAGCTACTTTTTTTAGTAATATACGTAATACTTAATAAGAGGTTAAACATTCTAAAATGCTAATGTTAGAATCTAGAATAGATGGTATTGGAAAATATACTTATCATTTTACAAGTATATTAGTAAAACTTGACCAAATTACATTATTAATTGTTAAAACTTTTCTTACAAAAATATATAGGGGAAAACCACAATATTTCAGTTATGATTCAACAGGGGATTGCGATAAAATGCTGATTCATATTCCACAAACGTGAACACGTTCCATTTTAACGATGATTTTACTAGTTTTATTGGAGAAAAATGCTCAGTTGAATTATTGCATAAAATAATGAAATTACTATCTAGGTACTATTCTGCTATCATAACAAGTATTTCGTACACATGACTGTGTTTGTCACGCCTAATCACCTCCGATAGGTGTTCTTAAGTATATTCGATAAAATTGAAAATGTGTAAACATATTTTTTTTAAATTTCTTGTTACTACGGCATTCAAAAACAACGCTCGTGTAAAAGCCATCACATCGATGAGCTTGAAATAATAATCCGTCCAAATTGGAAATTATATTTCCAATGCGATAGGTGTCATATAGTCGCATTATGTTTTAAGTTAACCTTGGGTATTTGACTAAGATATTCTAGTAAGTCATCCAAACTTGATTAGAGAATCAAGTATAGAAACAGAAAATTGTGATATTTGGGTGATATCGCGTGGATCTAAAAATTCAATTATTAATTTTGATGAAATTTGGTTTGTCATAATACCTAAAACAGACCTGGATACTTTTTATCCCACAAAAGGGGATACATTTTTCGTAGGACGGATCGGAATTTTCCAGGGGCGAGTTTCGGCTAAATGAAAATGTAATGCAATGTAAGCTTAGTAAATGTATGATCTCTCAAAAGAAACTAAGATTAAAATTAGTTAATTTAAACGGGTATTATGAGTAAAAATAGATAACTTTATAATTTATACGGATTATCACGCTATAAAAATAGAGTTACTTTATTATAATTTCAAAAATAATAGCATTATTATGTTAAATTATAATTACATTTTCTGCTTGTTTGTAATTGTTTACGTTTTTGTTACAGTATGTGGGTATTTTTTAGAAATAATTCAGTATTTTTAATTTTCTTATCGGTGGAGGAAAAATATAAACACTGACAAAATATACTACCTTCTACTTTATATGTGCATACATTTCAGTAGCTAAATAAAAAAAAACAACAATTTTAGTTACTTTATCTAATTTTTTATCTAAAGTGTGTTAAATATAATATTGTAACTGTGAGTGAAAAATAAATTATAATATGTACGTACCGCTTAACGGTCATCAACACCAAACGATCCTTTATTGCGGAAGGATGTTGTTAAGACAAACTATAATTTACAAATTATAATTATTTTGCCTTAGAAATTTTCCTAACTTTCTATTTTTGTTTACTATCAAAAAGCTATCGAAGTAGTAAACAATTTTATACTTGTAATTAAAACTGTAGATTGGCCTATATTCTTCAGAAGTATAAAGATAACACTTTCTTGATCTACTGGCGGGCCCGGCAAATGTTGTACTGCCTTAAAATATAAATATTCTACAACCCGATGACATCTCTCGGATCAAACTGTGAATCCAAACCATCCAGGGACCCATCAAACACACTCAATTTTATTTCAAAATTCGGGAACCCGATTGCAGCGTCATCCACCGGGTGCAATTGTCAATCTATTTAAAAAAAAAATAATATTACACAACCGCACGGGAAGAATGACAGTAGCTGTCATTATGTCGTCTGTTAGACAAAAGACTATAAGTCCAGAATACAAAGATGCGATTCCCATTCAAATTTCTTTATGGGTTTTCTCTATTTTTTTTCTTTTAAATACCACCCCTGCATTAGAACGAACAAAACAAAAAGATCAAGCCGTTTTCTAGTTTTTATATACATATCTATATACAGATTACTATTTCCTTAAGATCTAAGTGTAGGTTTAGTTTATTATAAGCTGCCACGTTATGCTTTGTATTAATGGAAAAACACTTTGAAATTTTTAATCCATTTATTTGTGTAATATGTAGTGAATGTGTATGAGAGTGTGTATGTGTATATGTGTATTCATTTTACTCTTGGTGTTTTATATGGAAACTTTAAAACAATGTCCTCTTTAAAGTTTTAAATTAACAGCGAAAGATTATAATTGTTACAATTACAGCCATTATAGTATAATAACAACAATACACTAAAGAAGCAATATTAAAAAGAATACACAAGATCAAGGATTCAAGAAAAACCATTGTAAGATACCGTATTGAAACAAGACTCAAACAAATCGTAGAACAAAAGATTTTATTAAAATAAAACTGTATGATGTTCGAAAAGGATTTGTCAGAACAAGTGCAGACTTGCCACAGGCGAATGGAAGTCGGGGAATACTTGAAACTTCCTGCCTCAGGGCATTACTCTAGATCCCGTGATATTTCTCTCTCATACAATACTGTACAATAACGTGTTATTTTATTATTTAGATTTTTTAATTTGGCTTCGCTTGCGTAAAAACCACTGGTCCTAGATAAAAAATATCCATTTGGTATTTATATTAGAACTAGGCCTTTTTGAAAAAGCACAGGTATGTATGCTAATTTTAACTAGTTAGTCAAATAAATAATATGTAAAATAACAGCACATAAATTTACCACTACTGGGCTCGGGTTTTTACATTTTATTGTTTAGACGGTATGTATACTCACCACATATATCCAAGATGGATTGGCAGGTTTCGCACATCATAGTATTATTCTTTCGCCATGAGGTAATTGTAATAAGGACACTAGTTCAGAAAAAATGCATAAGCAGTGCTTGTTTGCGGTTAGTATTTCAATTCACGTCATTGCAGTGAAACACTGGGACGTTAGACAGTAAACCAACTAATACATATATAATACGTATAAAAAGGTATAGAACCAAGATATAAAGATAATTGCCTGGAAGAGATCGCTATGGGCGATTAGGCCGCCCATTGTTCTGACGGATGTATTCATATTAAATTGTCTAGGTTTAAGTTATTGTGAACAATAAAGAGTTGTTGTATTGTGAACAATTGTGAAAAGGTTAATAATTTCTTAAGTTTCACAACTAGTACACATAATTAAATCTACGTTTAACGGTTATAAGCGCGCATTTTAATTAAATTTTTATTTCGACGTTTGGGACCCTTTTCAGTAGCAATGACCACGGAAGATAAAAATGTCATGTCCATGAGTGATGTTAAAGTTTTTATTTAGCCTACCTACACTAAATAACTAAAAATAAATTAGTTGAACATGGCTAAATAATAACTAACATTATTCATTGACACTAGACATCATTCCGGTGGATCTACCTTGTATAATAAAAAAATCAAAAAAATGTACGGACACTAGCGCCATCAAGTGGTCCATGCACATAAAAAATTATAACTAGTTTCCATTTAGTGCACTTAACTTCACTTAAGATGGTGCTGTGCAATATCGTTGAATAAATACATGGCGCTGACGAGATCTTACGAGTATAAATCAAACCACAAGTTATGGTCAGATTAGGTGAATTTAGCACTTTTGCATGAACGTACAAGTGCTTTTGGCATAAATTATAGTGTTATATATAAGATTTTTTAACTTATTTTATTCTTTCTTTCCCTTTATTCCAATTTAAAACAAATTATAACTTATTAGTACCATCTAGTGGAATTTATAGATTTAGCGCCATCTATCGGACAGGGTAAATGATATTTGATATTTTATTCCAGGGAGGCTCATCTATTATATATAGTGTATTATCTATGCTAAACATCTTTGTCTTCCGTTATCACAGTGACTGAAAAGTGGTCAAAACGTCGAAATAAAAATCAAACAAAACGCCGCGCTTATAACAGTTATAACGTAATTACAAAGATAAAGAGTATCTTCTCTTTAATCCCAAACAATAAGGAACACCTATAAATAAATAATAATGTACACCAGCAACTCGCTACTACATTTACAAAATTAAACTTCACTACATTTAATTCAATAAGAAATCTGAAATCCAAGCACATTTCTCATCTCCATTTATCGTTCATCTTAAAGAGGGTAGATTATAAAAAAGTTTCATTGAAAACGGTCGCGCCGACGCCATATTTCTTTCACGTCATAAATCGTGAATATCAAATCCAATTTGCATTTCTTTTGCATTGAATATCCTCTGGGTTTTACGCTAAGGTTGTAAATCAGACATGTCTATTATGCCATTTTACATAAACAATGTTGTTTAAAATTACTGAGCTATGTTGGATCCTTAAAATAGGAGACGATAGTGTAAACAATTGATTAACTTCTTATCCTCTTACAAAAAGTCGCAATCTTCTAGATTTCATACGATCGTACAGTTATGACGTCATAATTATTTACGGTCTTATTCATAGAGAGTTAGAGTAAGTTTGAATGCTTCTTTACGAACCATAAACAAGCATTTAAACTTACTTTAACTCTCTATGAATAAGACCGAAAGAGTTAAAAGGTTTATTACTTAGTATTTTCTTACGTTTCGCGACTAGTACTCATAATAAAAGTACATTTTTAACGATTTTAAGCGCGTTATTTTATTTTATTTTTTTGCCGACGTTTCGGCCAATTTTCAGTAGCTGTGAGCACGGAAGACAAAGATGTCAAGTGTCAATTTATTATTTGCTGTTTTTAACAGTAATTAAAATTATTTAGTCAATCAATAACTAAAATTATTCCTTTCCAAAACTGTATTGTCACGATTTTGTAAGATGTAAATTCGAAAAAGCTCTGTTGTCTGAAAATGTTCTGTTCGCGGACCGATACATTAATGTCTTCTTTTGTTTTGGGAGGCATTCCGCGAATTGAATTATAAATATATATTTCTTAATATATTATATAACGACTAAGGAGTTTAGTCTTTACACTATCTCCCTATTAGATTCCGTTATTCCAATGTCTCTATCCCATTCTTCCCATCTGATCTGTCTACCCGTTCTCCTTTCTTCCACCTTCCTATCGTATCTCCCTATCCAATCCAGTCTACCCCATTTTCTCTAATAGCATAATTCTTTATTTCCTCTTTAAATACATTGTGACACTGAAGAGAGCATCTTGTGTAGGGTGGAGGAGCGAAATGGAATGCCCCTCCGTCTCAAAAGGAAGATCTTCCAGTGAGGCTGTTGTTGTTTCTCGCAGACCTAGGCCCGTCTATTATTGATGGAAATTTGTATATATTCTTTGTACGTTTCGGGAACCGTTTGCGACCTCAATTATTGTACTGCCCCATGGGCTTGTAAGTGTTCCACAACAAAACTTAAAACTAGTAACAACATGAAGTAAGAGGTTGGTGCCTGATTTAGGTTACAAAGAAACGTGTAGTAGGTCACCAGGATCAATCCGTTGGCCTTGATATTTGGCTAATTCAGAGAAAAAATATACTAGGACAATTATTATGAGTAATTATGTTAGTGTGAGCCCTTCAAGTGTTTATGTGTGGTGTGTTGTCTTGTATCTGTAAGTCCGAATAAGTGATGCAAGAATATGTATGTGTGATTGAGTGTGAGTACATCAGTCAGGGAATGATAAGATGCATGTATTGTGTTAACAGTATCAGGGAATCATGGAGGGGATTAGGAAATGACGTTGGTAGTGGAAAACAATATTGCCATTTAGCAATATACAAGAGGTCTTCGGTGGACCGATAGTCAACAGTTTTTAAGGAGCTAGTAATTTTTGCTTTGCAAGTTATTTTGTTTGGGGATATATGTTTCACAGTTTATACTAATATTATAAAGAGGAAAGATTTTAAAAATTGTTTTCCCTTTATTATCCGTGAGTAACACAGGCCGTGTTTAATTTGAGTAATCGGGTTCTAATTTTTTTTCAAGGCAAGACGTCTGCCTGGACCGCTATTAATAATAAAAAGAAACGATGAAGAATGTATTTGATTCATAACTACAATATTCAATAGGTAAATATTTTATGTTTCTCGTACATTCTAAAGTAAATCATTCACTACCAAAACCAAAGAGGTTATTACCTAAACTCAGGTTTTCAACGTAAATTCAGACAACCGTAAGATGACGTACGCTAACATTGTTGAAATTCGCTCCGTCAGAAGCAAATATTGGTTCAAGTTAACCGGGGTCTTATAAGTCTGGAAACTAACCTAGCTTTAAAGCTACGTATAGCTTTAATATCAATAATCGTCATTAAAACAAAGTTTATTATTTTACTACGTTTTTGTAATCTTATAATTGGCAGATACAAAAGTATCATTTGATCATTTAAAACCCCTAAAGAGCGTTTTCATGCAAAATCGTGTAAATTCGTTTATTTCTTAATTGGTTTTAATGGCGAGTACTAGTACGTATTTACTCTTTTTTAATGCAGGAGTGCAGTAGATATACAGACGGTCCACTTGATGGAAAGCGGTTACCATCGCCTATGGACATTTGCAACACCAAAGGTGCTACAAATGCGCTGTTGCTCTCTTAAGGGAGACTGGAACCTGGTCATTAATACCGGAACACAAATCAAGGTTGTTATGGCGGCATACTCTACACCAGGGGTGGTAGCCATCCACCCGGGCAAATGCCCTACCACCTGGCTGTGGGTTGTTTTGTCGCCTCTTACGACAGGCCGCCCCAACGCAGGAAATTTTATTCTTTCTCCGTTCCTGCACGAATACTTTTTTACTTTCTGGATTAAGTTATAACATAACTGCAATACTGAAACACCTAATTCTTTATTTCTTAGCAACAGTCTAAGTATGGGTTTTCCAATGTCTGACTTGGGGTATGGATGTATAATTGTACACATTCATCACATCACACACACAAACCACGACCCCCACAAGATTATTTTTGGAAACAAAAGCTCATTGCAACAAGAATTCAAGGTATGTCATACAAAACTCAAAGAGACTCGGATTTTAGAAATAAATCATTAACCGTTCTTTTAAAACAGTCAAGTAAGTTGATTAATTGAATTAATATACTATATATATTAATTAATTAATATTACTTAATTAATATTAATTAATTAATTAATATTAATTAATTAATTAATATTAATTAATTAATTACCATTAATTAATGATACAAAATTAGGAAAAACTTCTTAAAAAATCCTCTCAATACTTGCAACTAATTTTCGACATAGTCAATCGATGATAAAGTTTCCTTTCAAGTGAAGTGAAACCAGTACAAGGAAGCAAGTATAAAAATACTATCATACAACCTTGAACTTCATAAGAAGGCGAGCGACTTGGTTTTAGTGATGTCAAGACATCGATATTCTAAAATATAGATACTGCTAGCGTAAACAATATCGATGCAGGTTTATTCCAATAACAATGTTGTCACTTACCATAATTACTTTATATTTATATAAATATTTTTAATAAACAACAGATATAATTATTACCTTATATTGCAATTACTTATTCTATGCTAAAATTCGTATATAAGGAACATTTCATTCTTCTTTTTGCTTGTGCTTTCCCGAAATAATCGAAGTCAATGTGATTAAAAGTTTTATTAAATGTAATTTAATTTAACAAATGACTACATAGAATAAAAGTTGGCCATAAAGTTATACAATACTATTACATGTTGTAATGTTTTTAATAGTCTTCATTTTATTAATTAATCTATTAAAATGTCAGAGACATAAATAACAGTTTAATGACTAAAGCGACCGGTTTGTATAATGTTGTCGAACAGACGAATATAGTTTATTATGGATAGTAATTAGTAATAGACCTTTACACGATAGACGGTTTTTCAAAGAAAATCAGATGTTTATTAGCAGTTTTTACAGGTAATTCAGAGCGTCGAGCGCCTGTAAAGTATAATGCGCCATATATAGTAAATCTATAAGATTGAGGAGTATAAATGTCAGTGTAGATAAAAAAGAGATCTATGGATTGTGTGTAGGGTGGCACGGTGATTTGTGGTGTGACATAGGACGTATGCCAGTATAGAGGCATATGGAAGAAAAACCATATTATACCGAACCCAAATTATTCGAAGAAGGTGAAAGAAAAGGAATAGATTTATAGTAATACTTTCAATTGGTCTTCCCTGAAATGCCATATAGAAATGTAAAATATTAAACTATCGAAATTAAGCTATCGATAAAAACAACTCAGACACATCCCTATTGGATAGTTGGTGTGTTTTTGCTTAAAGCAGTCTTAAATAAAGCAGGTTATAAACCTGTTTCTTGTTGCTAATCAAAAAGCGTTTTTTTTTATCAAGATTTGTTTTTATCCAGTGAACTAGAGGGGGAAAGTTCAATTTAGAATGGTTTCGCATGGATTTTTTTATGCCTAGGTTTCTAAATGTATCAAATATTACATGATGATAATGCTTAAAATAGAAATATATCAGAAAAATTGTATGGCATCGAAATCATGGGAGAAAAAAAATATTCAGCTAAAAAAATCAGAAAAATGGAAATGGATGAAATGTATAAAGAATTATATAGAGACGCCGAAATAAAAATATTGAGGCAAATGTATGAGATATTATGAGAATGGATAAAAACAAAAACAAGTACATACAGTGATGTTTGAAAGTTGTATCTGTGAATGAAACATTGAAAGGAAGAAGATTAAGATGATTTGAAAAACTGGAAGATTAATAGCTATAAGAATGAAGTTAACCAAAAAAATGAGATAGATGGATTGTATGAAAAATGACATGAAGATTTGTGATGTGACAAAGAACGAACACCAGAATAGAGAAGTACGGAAAGAGAAGACATACTTGTGCCGATTCCAAATGACATTGGGAAAATATTAATCGATAGAGAAATAGATTATCAGAAAACTATTCAATCAAGTAAATTTAGACTATAAATCTTACCCGAAACTCTCTCTTTTCTTTCACCTTCTCCCAATCATTTGGGGTCGGCACAATATCCAACTCCTCTATTCTGACATCGTCCTTCAGTCACACCACAAATCATCATATCATCCTTTACACAATCCATCTATCTCTTTCTTGGTCTACCTTTACATTTATATCTATTAATTTAGCAGTTTTACATTCTTTTTGTCACGTGCCTTTCATCCCTCTTCATTACATGCCCATACCACCTCAGCTTTCTTCCTCTCAATTTTCCAGTCACGGGTGCAACTTTCAAAGATCCCCTTATGCACTCATTTCTCACCTTATCCATTTTTGTAACACCACAATTCTCATCTCAGCTGAGTGGAGCCGTTTGTGGTCTATCATTTTAGTGGCCCAACATTCGGACCCGTATAACATGACCGATCGTATGATAGATTTGTATATCTGACCTTAGTTTCAGTGGTATTAGTTTCTAGCATGTCACACCGTTTACTTGTCTCCACTTTAGGCCATGCTACATTTATCCTTCTCTATTTCACACCTATTAATATAAAAATAAATAAAATGCAAAACCAAACTTACTTCTACACTTATATTTCAATAAGGTGGCATTTTATAGGAATTTTAACGGGCAGGCAGTATAATGACCGTAAAAACTATTTTACGGTTTGCTTAGTCATTCAATGCACTTCTGATGTATAAAACTGAAATTAAATTGGATGATATCATGCAGTTTTCTTATATACTTATATTATATAAATAAATAAAATAAAAAGCCTTTTAATTCTTATTTTTTACATTATGTATTCTTAAATTCTTAATGTTAATTGGTTAGTAATTTTAAATTAATTGTTAGTATTAATGTTGTTAGTTTGTTAGTTAGCTTATTTATGTAAGAATCCCGGATTGGGTAAAGGCCTCTTCCAAAGACGCCCATCTGTCTCTGTCCTGGGCTATTAGATACCAGTTGGGGCCGACTAGTTTTTTTATGTCCTCTTCCCAACGCATCAATGGTCACCCTCTGCCTCCCTTGCCTTGTGGTTCTGTCCACAGAGTTGTTTTTACGGTCCATGTCTGGTCTGTAAGCCTTATTATATGACCTGCCCATTTCCATTTTAATTTCTATGCATAGCTCAAGGCATTAGTTGCTTATGTTATCGCCCTTATTGTTGTGTATACTTATTATTATACTGTACTAATTACAGATAATAATTAAAGTTGTTGTTGCTTAATCACTAAAGATCGTTCCATCCCGGGTTCAATTCCTGGCTCTATATCTCAGTGCGTCGACAGGGAAAACAGTTAACCCGCTCAAAAACAGACGTCGTCAGACAGGTATACTATCTTAACCTTTCAAATGCATCCGTTAATATCAATAACGATTATTTACCGGATGCTTTAAACATAAATTGAGTGTGAACAGGTTATGGAATAAATTTGTTATTTAAAATATTTCAATTATAAAAGCCAATATGAATTATTTTAGCAATTAATTTAATAGTTCTCCGTTTTTTATTTTGTATATTAAAGACTTAAAGTTCATACATATTGTTACGAGTTACGGGACTCGAATTAAAATGCCATTTGGAATTACTATAGAATTTATTGGAACTTTACAAACACGTATAACACACGTACAAATATATCTGGACACAATCAGTATAAACGTAATACACGATTCAATAACAAGCGCAAAGTCCGTCACTATATAGCTTATCGAATGTACACACGTCTTGTCTCGCTTATGACCATCGCTAGACTGCCGATCTCCCCATTGGGCTCAATGCTATTGCTATATACTGCACCGATACAATATGGCTGTATTCGTGTAGATAGAATTTCTTAGAATGCGTAATCTGCACACCTGCCTAATTATGCCTGCAAACGGCCATAAACGAGTACAATACACAATAGGCTGTTTCTTAATTACAAATTTTAAACATAAGGTAAACAAAAGAATTCCAAATACCAAAAAGGTAATAAGCTGCAGGTGTGCATTGGTCTTTGTCGGTCGTAACAATATGTACGTGTAAATGTGAATCGTAACGCGATATTAGACGGGTCACTTCTGACTTTCGATTTGGACTAATCAACCAAAGTGATCCGTATAGTTGAATGATTAAATATCATTGTACACCGTCGTGTCTTTTCCGTTGTGTGCATTTCAACCCAACTGATTCAATTTGGTTGGTCCGTCTAATGTCGGCATTATTATGTTTGCATGTTTTAAATATTTATTATGAAGTGATACGAAAAAACGACACTAAAAAGAGATAGACACCTAAATTTATTGGACGAAGGCTGGGAGAGAATGAGATAGAATACATTATATTTAATTATTTAAACACTATGATGATACAGATAAAGTTGAAAATATTGTAGTTTTTCGTTTATACTTCAAATTTCGTGTTTTAAAGCTTAAATATATAACGATACAATATATGAAATGTGACGTCACGAAATTTGGATTCCTTTTACCCCTTGTCACACTTTGTTTCACTTCTATTGCGTGTGACCTGCACACACATGTTTTTTGTTTTCATTTAATTTGATTTAAATTTTGTTTTAAAAATCTGTAATATTAATAAAAATTAATATATTTTTAATAATAACAATAGTCAGGCTAATATAAACTTTGTATAATTATTATACCCAAGCTAAGTAACGCTTGTGTAATATGATACAAACACCCAGACCATAAGTAAATAACGGAAAAATAGTTTAAAAAATTTACCATACCAGAAACCGAATCTGGGAACTATCAAACGGGTGGGCTAGGCATGCAAATGCTTAGCCCCCTAAACCAAAGGGATTATCAATCATTTTATGGTTGTAGTGAAAAGCTCAACTATTTATAGCCTTTTGGAGTTGTCAAAAGAGTTTCCTCCTATGACTTCAGTTAGAGCTCTACAATTTGGCTAAGTCTTATGTCTGGTCTGACTTTCATCTGGTGTGTATTTGCATATTATTTTAAAAATTAAATATTGATGAATTTCACCTAGCTAAATACATAGCTCGAGTAAAGCCATACTTAAAAAAGAGGATTTAATTGTATAACATGCACACTAGAGATCAGAGATAAAAAAATATCGCTAAAGATAATAACGAATAAAGAACCAAAGAATATGCGTGTCGCACGCTCAATAATAGTCTGACTTAACTCAAAAAAAAGTTGATTTTTCGGAAATCGTAAAAAACGTTTTGACAATCCGGACTTTCTTATAAAATGTCTTACTATTCAATGAAAATACCATATTAATAAGAAAATTAATGTAGAATATGAAGTTTATAAAATGAGTCATCATATACAAATATTATTTTAGATTTTTTTGGTATTATTTTTGGTTAATAAATTATGTTCTTGAGATAGGTCTATTTAATATAAAAAGAAATGTTACATTGAGTAAAACCTGCTGACACATTTTGAATTATGTCCATGTTTTATTTAATACTGAATACTTCACATTTTTAAGGCCATAAAGCATAAAATAATAAAATATTTTGATTTACTAAATAGCATTATTTATTAATCGGCCAATATAAAACAAAAACTCAATAAGTTCACTGTAACAGTCCTGGACGTATAATGATTTATGTCACTATCTCGTAATATTCCTTGCCAATACACATGCGAATGAAAGAGACCGATATATCTATAACTTCGCTTAAAAACAAGATATCGAAGAAAACCTGACATTGGCAGATAGAAGGCGTTAAAATGAACTCCTTTCTATGCTTAACTCATTTTGGGTCGAAACCCTAATCGGTCAGTCTATTATTGAGCGTGCGGTGTGAATCTGCTGGAAAAACCTGGAGTCGTTTAAAATTCGAACACGTATTTTACCTTCTAAAATTATGACTAAGTCAGTAATTTTATTAGTCTATGACACGTTACTCATTTAAAAAAAAAACTCGCGTCCCTGCCCTAAAACCGTATTAAACCGATCTTGATACTTGATATATTCACCTTTAGACGCAATTACAACCGATTGTACTCGCTTATTTCAATTGCAAGATTGCTCAAAACGACCGTGAACTTTTCCGACTATCACAATAACAATAGCACCGAAATGACGAGCAAAGACGTGGTATTGAATAATACTATTATTAATCTATTATATTTTAAAATAATTTTTGGTTACTCAACATGCAATTTGGCCATAGTGCAAACTTTATAGAGTATAAAATTATATTTATGATTCAGAGAAATGATGTGAATTTACATTTATAGGTCATTCTTTAATATACTAAATTTCCCGGGATTACTTGAAGTAGACTATGGTTCTTGAACTTCGGTTCAAGAGCTGGGTGTAGTAAAAACTAGTGATTAAAATGACGTTTAAATTTTAAAGGATATTCCATCTAAATGTAAAAAGTATTCACTGATTCATGAGGCATCTAAACACCAAAATACATTTTAGTTTCTCTATCTAGCTTAGTTAGTTTATGTCTTTAGTTTCTGGATTACGTCATTTCATAGTAGAAACATGACCAATACATATGAAATGTTTTATTCCTCCACGTTCTCTATGCGTAAGGCAAAACTGTGAAATAATTATTTTCGTATTTCCCAAAAACTGCAATCCAGTTATATTCAAGACACTAAATACTGGTAGGCTTTAATTTACTCATACTATTGCTTTTTTTCATGATTAACATTATTTCCCGAGATAACACGAAAAGGATGTAAGCTGTGATATCTAAATTCTTGGTGAGGTAGGCCATGATTGGCTTTTTTGTCGTTACAGATGTCAATGAGCACTACGATCAGGTGGACCAGATACAGTAGAGTCTCTCTAAACCAGCACTATTAAAAACTAGTGCCGGATTATTGATTATGTGAAAAAATTAATAATATGTAAATAAAATAAAGCATATTGCAGCTTACTTGACATTTTAGCTACATTATTTTCAACTTGAAAACAACGGGTAAATAAATAAGGTAAATAAAAGATGCTGTTGTAATAGTTATTGAGGTTATACTGGTGCCGGTGGTGAGCTAAGCGCGGAACGAGAATAGGGAGTGGTAAGGGAGGCGTGAGCGAAAGGTGCCGGATTACTGGAAGTACTGGACTACTGAAGTGTCAGATTTTTTAAATTTGTTATTGCAGGAGCTCAGTAGACAGGCAGATGGCCCATTGATGGGAAGCGGTTACCATCGACTATGGACATTTGCAACACCATAGGTGCTACAAATGCGCTGCTGCTCTCTTAAGTGAGACTGGAACCTGGTCACTATTGCCGGAACACAACTCAAGATTGTTATGGCGACATACTTTAGACTAGGGGTGGTAGCCATCCAGTCGGGCAAATGCCCTACCACCTGGCTGAGGTTGTTTTGTCGCCTGTTACGAGAGGCCGCCTGGCCACAGGAAATTGTATTCTTTCCCGTTACTGCACGGGTAGTGAGACTCTACTGTATTTGTATACCTATAAGACATAAAATAAAAAATATCACAGGTTACACTATAGCTAAGGTAGCGCGTAAATAACATAAACTTCCTACAACAATAATAACTCAATATCTAAAATCACAGACCAAAACCTGCGCGTCTTCTCATTAATAGAGAAATACTCGCGAAAAATAGTTTTTTTCCCGCTTGACCGAACTTAACTGTATAAGAAATACCTGCACAGAAGTTAATCTGTAACCAGATTACCGTAGTTAAACCGAACAAGTTTCACTTCCTCCAGCAAGTTTTGAGTCGGAACCACTATCCGGCCAAGTTGGCGAGACGTGATTTTTCGAGGTAACATTGGTATATACGTGGCTGAGTAAACCAATTTTTGTTAATCCAAACTAAGATCGAATTGCATGTTTCGGAGAAACACTGTTTGTATACTGACTTTTGTCAAGGCGACTTCTGAAGTATCCAAGTCATATTAAGATTCGATGGACAATATAAAATCTAACTATCAATATTGAATAATTGAATAAGAAACTTAAATAAAAACAATATTTAGCTAGACGTGTTGCTGGGGAGTTTCTTGCCGCTTCTTCTCCTTAACAGCAATAACACGTTGCGAAGCGGTGTACATAGACTGGGAAGTAAAATTAAATTTTGACTTGTATTTGTGACCTTCAAAAAGTGTTCTCCAGTGGAACTTATTTTGAATAAAAACTTTTAATTTGAATTTGAATTTGAACAAGCATTTGAAAATACGTTAAAGACATTATAAAATACGATTATTTCTTAATCTGTTGAGTTAACGATGTCTAAATTAGTAGTTCAAATTATCATGTAAGTGATAATAACAAAGACAATTAGTTCTAATGACTGTAATTCAAGTATATAATTATATTACTAGTAAAAGGATGAGTTCATTTCTAAAGAAATATGCATTATAGTGTGTTCTTATGTTATTGGGACTTTTCGACATAATTTATAGATGTTCAACTTTATTGCTTCTGGAAAGTCGTCTCTGGTTATTGATATCAGATATTTGGTGTTGTAATGACAACACCAAAGGTGCTACCAACAATCATATCAACAAATATAGTCAATAAATAACGTTATCTATGGACAAAAACTGTAATAACAAAAACATGATTTAAATAATGAAATGTAGCTGGCAAAATTACTAAATTTCCTAATTATAATAATAATAACAGCTCGTAGACGTCCCACTGTTGGGCAAGGGCCTTCCATTTCTAAAGGAACTGACAGTATACCTGCTAAACTTATTCTAATCCGGTTTTTCAGGTTCGACTCATCGGCTATCTCGGCGTGCAGATTTCACAATATTTTTCTTCGCTGTTTGCATCTGGTCATTATAACAATATATACGTTAAGTCAGTAAGACTGCTTAAGTGGTGCATGTTTTCTTATCAGTATTCGATCCCGCGTCTTTTAAGAAGCGTGTTAACCACTGAGCTACTGCGGCTTTTCTTTTTGATTATTGTGAATTTCCTTCACATACTTATTCAAAATAATGTTTATCTGACTTTTCCGCTAAATTAATATCTGTTTATCTAATACCATTAGCAATTAAAGGCAATTAGAATTAATTTACATAAACCCGTTCTAAAATTATTGGTTTACTTGTTTTTCTAACAGTCCAGCTGGTAGCAATAGTTTAATTTGTGTAGAATTAAACGATTTCACTGAATTAAGTGTATTTTTATATTATTTCATAGGTCCAGTAGAATCTAAGAAATCTGTACATTTGGCGGAATTAGTAATGTAACAAAGTCTACAAATAAATATGAAACAATTAATACTAAAACTATTGTTAAAATGCCCTGCTATTATCTTACCTATAAGTTATTTAACTCGTAAAAATTATAACGTTAAAACTCTGCCCTCATACAAAATCATAGGGATAGTCTTCTAAGATGACAAATAGTGGATCAGTAGGTTTCCTAACAATTCCTATCGTTTAAATAAGGAAATTAAGAAAATTTTATTTCTTATAAAGTAGTATTGAATTCCAATACGGAGTACAAAATGAAGCAAGTAACGTGACAAAGTAGAGCTAGATAGACAGAAAATAAAATGCTCAGTTAAAAAAGAATCTAGGATTTTCTCAAACAGTTGATGTTGATTAAGGGCCGGTCCCTATATCTTACGGAGAGTTAATTTGCCTTACCATCGATTAAAGTCAAAATCCAACCGATGGTAGGACAAATTAATGAATAATAAGACATATGAATCAGCCACAAGTAGATGCTGTGCCTTTCAATGATGTAAACACTTGTAAACATAGTAATAATACTAATATAGATAATGTTAACAAGATAGATAATAACGCGACATCTAGGCATATAGCTGAACCTAGGCGTATAGTAAGTAATGTGGATTGGTTGGTAACGCAAGCCATCGCAGGCGTACCGTCCGTGAGCAGAACCGGTCTCGTTTGAACGAAGTAAAGCAAACGCAAAAGGTCACTGCCGATAACGCTCGCCTCGGCACGTTTCGAAATTTCAAAATCCGCTATACATACAATTTCTAGATTGTGTACTTGTGTGGTTTTGGGTCTGACTCACCAAGTACACCCATCGATAGGCTGTCAACGTCAATATAGTTTGTAATTGTCTTAACTTTTATTGCTTGACAACAGCAGAACATCAGACCACCCAGGCCCTGACTTTGTAACTCTAATTGGCAATCGAATTGGAATCGTAACTTTTGAGGGTTTTGGTAGTCTGTAAGTGTAAACCATCTCGGCTCAATTATGAACCAATGTTGATTTGTCGGAGAGTGATTTAATGAGAATTTTAGAGACTATGGATATTTGACAAATGGATCTTGACTCGAACTGGCATGTTTCTTTCTTGTTAACATCACAGACTTGTGGCCTGAAAAGTGGTTATTGTCACCTTTGAACATTTGCAACACCAAGAGTGACTGGAAGATGGCCATAGAAATCGGAACAAATGTCTAGGTTGTTATGGATGCATGTTCTAGTCCAGAGGTGGTTGCCATCCAGACGGGCAAATGCCCTACAACCTGGCTACGGGTTGTTTTGCCACTTCTTACGACGGGATGACCCGACCCGTATCAGAAATATATATTGTTACAACTTAAGTCCCGACAGAAACAAAATCCACCTGCTATCTATAAAAACATATTTTATTACCTGTCGGCATTTGAACTACTTGTAATTCTTGTATGATTGTCTTCTTTTCTTTACTTACTTATTAGTTATTGTGGAGAACAGCCTATTGTTATGTTTATGACCATTTGCAGGCATAATTAGCCAGGTGTGCGGATTACGATTTCTAGGAAATTAAGTCGACGATACAAGCGGGCACACTTGTATTTGTGAAGTATAAAACGACGGCAGGATGGAGAGAGGAAGCAGTCGAGCGATAACCACGAACGGACTGTGGGCGTTTTATTGAATTACGACCTTCTGCATTACGTTTGGACTTGTTGTGTTCGGTTATATTTGTAGCTGTGTTATACGTGTTTGTATAGGTCTTATAAACTCTATAGTAATTCTAACGGCATTTTAATTCGGGTCTTGCGACTCGTAAGAATATTCTTTCTTCGTACTTACATGGATAGTTTTTGACGTACTCATTACTATAAATAACAACTTCGCTACCTAAGAAGCGTATCGGAGTCCTGTACCTGTTATCAATACAAAAATCAAAAATAGGGGTTTGCATCACTTCAACAATCTTATCAATGCAATTAATGCTGTCAGCCATGATAAGTATGCGTTATAAATAATAGTATATATATGTCGAATTTGATAAGATACCGACCGTTGTACCGTCATCGGTGGTAAGTAGCTAAGTCTTGTTTATATTTATTTGGTTTTTCAATCACATACACTCTCGCTATACACACAGAGAGGACACATAAAACACTTGTTTTATTCTTTTCTTTATAATATACATTTCCTTTTTTTGATTTGTTAAATTTTTCTTATTGTTTCTTAATATTTCTTTTTTTAATTTAGATAACTTTCTTTCTCTTTATTTTTTTGTATGAAACTATTTAAGCATCTAGCTGATTGATGATTGACTGATATGTTACAGAGTGGTCAAATTTAACAAAAAGTTGCTAAGGCCGAATATACAAGATATTACTTAGCTTCGGTTTTAGTCGCTTAATATATTCACTTTGTACTAAATCTAAAATATTTGTTATGTTACCTAGCTGTTTTTTACTGAAAATAAAATTTATTATTATAAAAAAAAAAGCTTAGAAACTATATAAAACATGCATAATATAGGTTTTTTAGGCACGGGTACTTTTCATTCTTATCATTTGTTTTGTTTTTATTCACATATTATTGTTACATGCCGTTAAAGATAAGCGCACAGCTGCCTATTGTAAACGCAGTTTGTTGTCTTCCCGGATTAGGAATTCTTTTGTGTTTTTAATTTGTAATTAAGAAAAACATGCTATTGTTCTTCTACTTGTTTTATAACCATCATTAGCGTCGAACTAATCCTTATTGTTATTGTTTTCGACTTTGTAGCCGTTCGCAAGTGTGCAAATTACTATTTCTCGGAAACTCAGTGTGTGCGGCCAATTTTTTTGTACTGTGTATAAGACAAGTGAGTATAAGACAATGCCCGAATGGAGGAGTGGGCAGTCAAGCGACGACTACGAGACGACTAAGACGTTTGTAGTACTCTCGATTAGCGATATAGACGACGGACTTTACGCGTGTCGAATTGCATTGAATCGTGCAGTGTGAACTGGTTGCATCCAGTTTTATTTGTATTTGTTTTATACGTGTTTGTACAGTTCTAATAAATACTACAGTATTTCCAACGGCATTTTTAATTCGAATCCTGTAGCTCGTAACAATATAATGCAGGTTTCCAAGTTCAATCAGTTCTTGATTTTATAGAAAATCTCAATGAAAAACGCCTAACGCCTAATTAAGTTAATATCTAGTCCATTATGAAGTAAATCGCTGTCAGAAAGCGTGCCCAGGAACCTATGTATGTATTGCCACGCTATATGACAATGCTTATTGGTTGGGCAAAATATGAATTAACCTTCTGATCATGAGTGGCATTAAAGAGTTCCTTGCAAATTTTTTTGAAGATGGACCCTACGGATCTCATGTTTCAGCTCCAAACGGCACAAATATGTAGCGCAGAAGAACTCTCGAAAAGCTTCACTGGTACGTACCTGACCAATATCACCACGTAACGCTAGAAGCGATCATTAAAAAATATTTTCAACTTCCTCACACACATAACACACTCTCATCTGGTTTTGCAACAACAATGTGACTCGAAAAATGTGGAGAGAAATCTTAGAATAACAACATCAAATGAAAGAGGATAAATGCAATGTTCCCTCGTACCAAAAAAAGTTCGCGAAAGTTCCACAACGATTTACCCAACAAAAGTATTAGGCAGTGAATTAGGGGGTGTAATGTTCTGTTGCGTTATAGCAACCATTGGTTTCCAATCAAACTTCTACAATGTACTTGTGCAAATAAAAAGTTTAATAGAGATGGAATCGTTTACTTTTGGGATTTATCGATAGTGCTGTAATTATTGTCGATAGTGGAGTAGATAAAATCCTTAATTATTTGCATTTTCTTGAATTTTCTCGACTAATACTTGTAATTAGTTGCGGCCACTTTTCAATTTTCTTTGTCCTTTGTGTACACGGCTACTGAAAAGTGGCCGAAACATCGAATTAAAAATCAAATAAATAAAATCGCGCTCAAAATCAAAATCATTAAAACGTACTTTTAATTATCCTTAATACAACTATATTCTTAGTTTGTTTAATTTCCATTTTGGTCATGCGAAAGCGTCATTATATCCGTCTTTGTACTCTCAAGACTATATAATAATATACATAAATTGATTTGAATTTTATAATATCAGTATAATTATGTTTGAATAAATTCAAACTCACAAAATATTTTGGCTGTTAATATATAGTATGTTAATTCAAATTCAAATTCAAAGTTTTTTATTCACAATAAGTTACACTGGAGAACACTTTTTGAAGGTCATATATATAAGTTAAAATTTATTTTTTCTTCCTATTCTATGTATACCGCTTCGCAACGTGTTATTGTTGTTAAGGAGAAGCGGCAAGAAACTCCCCAGCAACACGTCTAGCTAAATATTGTTTTTCTTTAAGTTTCTTATTCTATATATATCTCAAGTTGTCTTTTGTTAATAATTTTTATACAGAAGTATGTAACAGAATTACTTTTTGAAGAATTAATGGAGTTGTAGCAAACAGTGCATACTCAATAAGACCAAGACACAATAAAAGGAAAGAAAAATATTATGAAAGTTATAATAATGACATGACGTACTAAAATGTTACGCTGCAATATATCTCCATAAACCCCTTACAAGCTTGGCAAGATAACATTATACAAAATATAGTATAAGATGTTAGAGCGAGCTGCTATATAAATGAATTTTTATAATGTAAGTATTCTTCAATAATGTAGTATTAATAAGCGATGTATAAGGATTAGTATACTGTCTTTCTACATTAGAAGATACTCTGTACGCTAAGTGGTATAGTAGTTATAGAAAATATAAGAGTTTAAGAGACTTAGTACAGATAGTTCGTAAGTCTTTAAAAGACAATAAGTATGTCTATCCTAGATTATAATGTTACATAGCACAGACGAACCTAAAATACTGTTACGAGCTACAGGACTCGAATAAGAAATGCCGTTAGAACTATTATAGAAAATATTAGAACTGTACAAACACGTATAAAACAAATGCAAATAAAACTGGATGCAACCAGTTCACACTGCACGATTCAATTCAATTCGACACGCGCAAAGTCCGTCATCTATATCGCTAATCGAGAATACTACGTCTTACTCGTACCATAGTCATCGCTTGACTGCCCACCCCTCCATTCGGGCATTGTCTTATATCAACTACACAGTATAAAAAAAAATGGCTGCACGCACTGAGTTTCCGAGAAATAGTAACTTGCACACCTGCGAAAAGCTAACGAAGTCGAAAACAATAACAATAAGGATTAGTTCGACGCTAATGATGGTTATAAAACAAGTAGAAAAACAATAGCAAATTTTTCTTAATTACAAATTCAAAACACAAAAGAATTTCTAAATCCGTTAAGACAATAAGCTGCGCTTATGACAGACAGCTGTGCGCTTATCTTTGACGGCATGTAACAATACGTTAAAAAAGGGCAATAATTACGTAAAGATTACCGGTCTTATCGATAGGATCAACCTACATCCCTAAACCTAATCATGGCTAAGCCGAAAAGTGAGTGGTGCTCAAACAACTTTTTGTGAATCCAATCAGCATATAAAATGGTTAAACGAGTCTCGGATAGGCCAAAGGGATTCCTTACTGACTGTTACTTTGCCAAGGTTTATACGTAACAACGACTGGTAATTCTGTTTGCAAGTAACGTGTATAAGGCGACCGATATAGAAGAAATGGGGAAGAAGAATTGCATTTGTATAATAATGTACGGATTTACTAGCCAGATCTAGAATCTAGATCTAGCCCTCCTGCCATAATAACTTTTTTTATTTAAGTCAATAGGTGACGAGATATCAGCTCCCAAAGTTGTAAACTCGTAACTTTTGAATTAGATATGATGAGTAATTTTTGAAAAGTTTTTAAATTTTTAGTTCTGTAACGAAATGACAAAAACAGTGAAAGTTAATCGCATGTACGGAATACGCAAGGACTCTGTCTTGTAGGTAGATGCCGAACTGCTTTACCCTCAGAAATGAAAAATTTAATTACAACGTTCGATTTTCAAATTTAGCCAATACTCCATAAATAGAAACGCTACAAAATGGCTTGTTTTTCAAATACGGAATGTTTAAACGTATTCTGAAGTTTGAAACGTTCCTTTTGACATTCCAAATTCGAAAATACAAAACCGTCCAACCAGTAACGGATCTTACCGAGTTCGAAAAAGAGAAATTCGAATTTGGATCGATGTCCTTTTTAAAGGTCGTAAATTTTATACGATCCTCCGACGTGTGAAATGAGACAGCTCTTTGACGACCCCGGCTTTAAGGGCGCTTCAATGTGGATAATTTAAATGCAATCCAGATCACTGAGGGATTCAACATATATATAAAAGTAAACATCTTGCAAGCTGTCGATGTGTCCTTAACAACCGTATTACGTTTATTGCTTTCACTAAAATGTTGTGGTTCGAAAGATCGCTGCCGTTTTCAAACACTATCTATCACGCTACAGAGAGTCTAAGCAACGAATTATCTATGAAGCAAAATTTAATAATAACATGGCTAAACGAGTTCGGTTAGAGCGACCGCTATTTTGGTTTTTATTTTTTATGTACCATGTCAAGGCGTCGTCGTCCGACTACGTATGTACTCATTTATGTTTATTCAAACGGACATGATAATAATAATAATCGGCAGACAAACACACATATTGTATATCCCCAAATAAAGCAAGTTACGCTTGTGTTATGGGTAATATACAACGGACTACTCTGGGGCCGATCCCAGACACCCAGACCATAGTAAATAACGGATGATGATTGTGTGAGGATTCCATTTTAGTCAAACTGGAACTCTAAAAATCGATATTACTCTAGCCGGGCGCGACCTGTCGTAATAATTTTTTTATTGCTGATGCACAGCAGACAGGCTGACGGCCCACTTGATGGAAAGCGGTTATCATCGTCTATGGACATTTGCAAAACCCAAAGGCAAATACAAATGCGCTGCAGCTCTCTTAAGGGAGACTGGACTCTGGTCACTAATGCCGGAACACAACTCTAGGTTGTTATTGCGGCATACTTTAGACCAGGGGTGGTAGCCATCCAGTCGGGCATATGCCCTACCACCTGACTGTGGGTTGTGTTGTCGCCTCTTACGACAGGCCGCCCCAACGCAGGAAATTGCAATTCTTTCTCCGTTCCTGCACGGATGAAGACGTCGCCATCCGACTACGTATGTACACATGGATATGACGATTGTGCGAGGATTCCATTTTAGCCAAACTGGAATTCTAAAAATGGATATTACTCAAACCGGACGACCTGTCATAATAAGGTGTCTGTGTAGGAATAGAGATAGATATAATTCCTGCAACAAACAAACAGCCAGTTTAGATGACCACCAGCCTTGGGGCCCGATATTGCTATTTCAATATCTTCTTATCGTTATATAATATCTTGTCGTTGCGAAGATATTCAAAGTACGATTGCATTGTCGATATGCAAAATTCGTATTCTACTAAATCTACAATATCTTATCGCTATCCTTAATAGGAGAAAATTGGTATTACCATCAGCAGAATTGGAATTAGCCGAATTGAATATTATAAAGCTACCAATATTTTAGACATTTATTTATTAAATTTTCGCTTATAAATAATTTTAAAGTAAGAGTGGCGTGCCCGTGGCATGCCATTGGAATTAACAGAATACCGATATCTCTAAACTTTTACACTTTTTTCTGGGAATAATTTAAAATGGCGAGTTTAAAAAAAACCAGTTCCGATGTGATATTTTTTCACTGATCGATAGCAAATTTTATGCAATTTTTTTTTGTTTGGTTCGCAATCTGGCCAACTCAGCTTACTTTTAAACAAAACTATAACACAGATAATATGGTTGCTGACTGGCCTTCTTGATGCGAACACAGCATGCATTATATGAAGACATTGAGTACATGGCAATTTTAAAAGAAGGAATAAATAAATAATGAAGTTAAATAAATCATTAACAAGGAGTGTTAATTATTTATTTAACACATATTTATTTATGCAATGTGTGATATTGTTTATTCCGTGCCCGCGGGAATATTCCCGGGAGCGGTTTGTAGTTGTTCGGGTGCATAAAAGTAAGCTTACTCCGACACAGTTTTCACTAGAACGATAGCTGCGGTACTTTGTGTCCGGGAATCCCGCGGTAATTTCACGTCAAGCGTGGACGAAGTCGCTGGTATATCCTAGTCTAAAATTATAATATCACACACGAACCTAACACAAATGAACCTCAATTGTAGGAGTTTTTGGCGCGAACTGAAGGGAGATGCTGTGCTGTGCAGTTTAATTTTCTAAAAATGTGTAAAATTACTCTAAAATGAACAATATAATAATTGTTGTTTTTGTGAGAAATGTGAACTGTATAGTCAAATGTGGCCGTTCGAGTTGTCACAAGTACTCCTGGCGTCAGTTGATAACCTAGAGTTCAGCTGAGCTATACATAGGCTTAAGAAAATGAAGAAACTATATTGTAATCTAAGATCTGGCTTAAAGGCCTAGCTGCCAAGCCATAAATCTGAATAAATAACCTCAATTGTAAGCACCTAAAATTATTCCGACAAAAAATGGTACCTAAGGGCGGGTTCACAAGAGTATATCTACTGACGCAAACGTCTGTTCACCACTTTTTGTGCGTGTTTTTGCGTTCGGACGTGTAACCGAATTTAAGAGGCATAGCAACTGCCTCAAGGTTATTCCACTACTGTATTCATTGCAAACGTACATTCTAATATGGCTCACTTATTTATATCATTAAGGCATTTGAAGATTAAGTTTCAGAAGCAATTCACGTTCGTCGAATATATTAGCTTTATTCACGACCATTTTGAGTTCAATCCCGCGGGAACTTTGTAGTTCACAGAAACATTATCCTGTACTGATTTCAAGTCGTCAGAGAGTAGTTTGAGTACAGCAGCTGGGGCCAAGTGGCGTGAGGTGGCAGGTGTCATTTGTAACTCCAAAATACCGGTTAAATTAAAAGAACAGGTCTATAAATCCATCATTAGACCTGTACTTTTGTATGGCAGTGAAGCGTGTCCTGTACTTGAGCGACACAAGCAAGAACTGCGTGTCACGGAGATGAATATGCTGCGATGGATGTGTGGAGTGACGCGGAAAGACCGGGTCAGGAACTGCCGCATCCACGGCAGTCTTCATGTCCGGTCACGTTTTACGGAGACCAGCTAATGCCGCCGGGATATGCCGCCTCCGCCAGGTCCTGGTCGAAGTGGAAGGCCTAAGAAATGTTGGCTTGGCGTTGTGAAGGATAACATGCGTACCAATGGTCTCAAAACAGGGGATGCTTAAGACCGCGCGAAATGGAGTAAAACCGGGATTTATCGCTCTAATAATGATGAATTTTAAGTTTTTAGAGAATAAGTATATCAACAAAATTCGAATCTAAAGGCCGATTTACACTGATCAAGCTTTTGACTTGGATAACGAGTTGACTTCAAAATATTCAATCGAGAAATTTGAAGTCGACTTCAAATCAATTTACACGATCCCAGTATTTAGTCAGCACTGCCTTCGAATCTGAAGTCAGTAGTTGGATCAATGTAGAACAGCTTTAAGGCTGCGAAGAGCAGTGGTGTAAATTAGCTCCCAGAAACTAGAGCACATCACAATATAGTAGAATTCATTGCCGGAGTCTGTCTTTCCCGATACCTGCAACCTGGGGCCTATGATCAAGCCCATGATCGTTTGATCTCGGTATTCAGTTAATTCCAATCGCGTGCCAGTGGCACACCATTCTATCTTTATAAATATTTATAAGTGAAAACTCGCGAAATATGTGTTTAAAATGTTGGTAGTTTGTCAATATGCATTTCGGCTAAAGCCATTTCAGCTAATGGTAATACCAATTTTTTCTACGATTATTCCACCGCGATGATATAGAGAACATATTTTGGATTTAGTAGAATACGAATTTTTGACACTATCGCAATGGAATTGTATTTGAAATATCTTTGCAACGCCAAGTATTGGAAGAGTAGAATCGGACCCTAGGGTGTCCTTAAGCGTGCTGCATCTTAGACCATATCTCCGCTCACCTTCCGACGAGATCATAGATAAATGTGAACCGACACTGCTATAAAAAAATTAAAAATAAAACAACTGGGGCACCAGAGCCAAGGACTCGGGTCTTTATGTTCACTTTTCATAGACTAAATTAATAATAAGCCTAAACAATATTAAATCATTAACAATAACACAAATTGCGGGTAGATGAAAATAAGTGCAAACAACGGACGCATTGTTTACGAAATTTTCCTGCCCGGATATGAATCCGGAACCTCTGCTAATATTAACGGATGTGAATTACTAATTTAAACATTAAAATATATATATATATTTTAAGATACTTAACTAAGATTATATGTTAGGCGTTTAATTAACAATATAATAATAATTTATCTATACAATTCATTTAATTAATTAAAATAAATTTATAAAACGAGAAATGTAACTGTGATTACTTAAAGTTAATTGACCATTATCTGTCTCTAAGCGCGTCAGTTTAACCAAGCCGTGATATATTCATTTGCTATCACATCAATGTTTTTACCGACTTCTTAGCGTAAATCGAGGAACACAATCGCGGCTGCTTAAAATTAATTGACCATTATCTTATTCTGAGCGCGTTCTTTTTAACCAAACCACACTGTATTTGTTGTCATAAAAAGTTTTTACCGATTTCTCCTTCAGCGTTTCGTTGAATGTTTATTGATTTCCGAACGTTTTCACGTTTTTAACTTTCAGTCAGTCTTGTAGTTTCAGTGGACTTGCCTCAATCCTGGTTATAACTCAATGTGCCATGCCCGTCCTCTATAGAGAATGGTAAAGTGAAATTAAATGAAATATTGGAAGCGGTCAAAGAACCTTGCTTATTCTCCTTAAACAATACTAACATGTCGCTAAGTGATGCACATAGAATATATATCAATCTTAATTTTTAACTTATATGTATGACCTTAAAAAAATGTTCTGTTACATTTATTTAGTTGCATAGTTCTTGTCCTGTTTTCTCTTTAATGTTAATAATTAATTTTGTTATCTACCCTCTTATTTCTGAACGATACAATCGGCCATTTCCTTAATTGAATAATAATGTTATATTTTTATTTATTCTGTGATTAGCGCCTGTTTTGTATAGAGTAGTTCTCCATAATTTTATGTAACAATATTTATCTCTAATATGATGTAGTAATTGTGTAGATTATAATTCAAAATCTCTCAATTGTATATAGACGGTATTAACTACATTTTATTTGCATGTTGGCAGACGCGATAGATTTTTACTGTGTTCAATTTATTTTGTTACATGTAAAGCTTTAAATATAATATTTTCTATTATATCTTATATAAAATATTATCTAAAATTTAAATTAAATTATTGTAGAATAATGTATTAAATTCTTGTCATTCATAACCCTTTTAATTAAAACAGTTTACTTCAATCCGCTATCGGTTGTGCCAATTTGCTAAGTTTCTTATACTGTAAAACTGTTGGAGGGATGGCGACGTGTTCTGAGAATGTTTGCGTACAGTCACTGTATGAAACATATGTAAGCCGTAAGGTTATCTGATTATAAGTATAATACTTCTGAGTTGTTGCAAGTATTACAATGCTTTAGTAAAACTTAGTTTAGAAAAAAATAATATTGAATTTTTAATGGGAATTCATCGCATCTATCAGGAACCCACATCCGTGCAGGAACAGAGAAAGAATACGATTTCTGGTGCCGGGCGGCCAGCCGTAAGAGGTGACAAAACAACCCACAGCCAGATAGACGACTCCTGGCCTAGAGTATGAGTTGTGTTCCGGCGTGAGTCGCCAAGTTCCAGGCTCCCTTTAGAGAGCGACAACACATTGGTAGCGCCTTTGGTGTTACAAATGTCCATAGGCGCTGTTAACCGCTTGCCATCGTCTGCCTGTTTCCTAAACTTATGCAATAAAAAAAACCTCCATTGTACGTGAGCTGCAGCGATACACGTATCAGATTCTTCTAGCCTAATATGCATTTTGTTTCAGTAACCATATAGTGACCATGAAAGATATGTATTTATATTAGCGTTGTGGGTGTCAAGCCACCAACCTGCCTTGGAAACCATCGTTGATATATGTACATGCATTCCTTATATACGAGTCATCGCGAAACTAACATTAGAAGGTTATAGTGGTCTGATATAAGTAAGTAAACATATGTTTTCAGTCTATAAATAAGATCACCGCAGGGGTATAGGACAAACCGAAACACACTTCATAACCAGGAAACTTAATTATGCTCAATACCTAAAAGTACTATGAGGAAATAATAGTTATTAAGTATACTTGTAACGTTGATGCAATAATTAATCTTTACAATAGATTTTGCAATTGCGTTAATTGTATCGTGAGGACGTATCAAATTTAATGAATTTTAAAATTCCCTCTTTAACAAACCAGCAAGTCTAATCGAGGTCATCGTACAGATTACAACATGACTGGATGAAAGGGAGAACTTGGAATTGGTAAATATTGAACTACAATTGTGGCGCTTACGATAACATTCTGTCGCTTAAGCTAACATTCTGTCGCTTAAGCTAACATTCTGTCGCTTAAAGTAGGACGTCTATTCTATTTTTGAACAAAAAGGATAATTATATCATGTAGCTGGAATACAATACGCGAATAATTCCTCTACAAAGTTCGAAAACTAATTGTAGATGCTTTAACTATTTTTATATATGTAAATAATAAGCTCAACAATTGATGAAAACTTTGACAAGTAAGTTTACTACATATTTCTGCGTTATAAACCTCTTTTAACTGAATGTGGTGGAGGTTCTCTTTAGGTAAATATTGGAATATAAAAAAACTTGTTATAGCTAATTATATGTGTTGATTTGATTTTTTAAGTGTTGGTGAACTCCCGGTAGAAGTCGAATGTGTCATATTTTGAATTCAATTTTTTGTAGTAGGTACTTATATATTTATACTGTCGTCGCGAACACAAACAAATTTAGTTTCAGATGGCCTAAAGCGGTCACTTTTAGAAACCCTCTTGGTGACATTACACGTGTCTAAATATACTGAATTTATTTTGATATTTGTCATATGGCCGGTTATGTTTTACTATTCATTCACTTGCCTTACCATTCCATTACTGCAGTAGTAAGGCAAATAAAATGTAAGTAAGATATAGGCACCGGCCTATAGTCGCAATATGAATCTATTATATCTGTTACTTGCGTTAATATTATAGCTAATGTTCCATACACGAGCAGAATCACGTCAATAACTTGTGAATCAACATTGACCGAATGTAAACGACCAATGTCGTCATTTCCTAGTACCGGTGACACACACAGACCGGGTTATATGTGCACACACCGTCCGAGATCACTCACACATGGGCGGACTAAAAATACGTCGCGAGATGACATTGAAAATGTTAATGCACTCACAGAAACATATTTTATGCTACGGTTATTATCGCCTTATTTATGCAATGTGAAATATGCAGGGATTTTGCTGTTTTCCTCCCTAAGGACATTCATTCAGTCTTGAAAGACGGAAAGAAAGAATTTGTTTTCTAGGAAGAAATATAAGGACATAAAAATAAGGACGGATACGCTTTCATAAATTCTTCGGCCCAGATTGTAAAAAGATGATAGTGATTTTAAGATTTGTTTTCATTATGTTGATATTTCTTATATCAACATGGGTTTAGTTATTTTTTATGAATTAATCGTCTCACATTGAAACGAACCATTGAACCGTTGAAACAATGTAAAAAAAGAAGCTAAAAATATGGTTTCTGGAAAGATAGTTAATGATTTCCTTAAATATAACAAAGAGATGTTATTTTAATACTATTTTACATTTTATTGTTGACTTTTGACATTTAATTTATTTCGTTTTCTTGACATTGTGTTATTTCTGTTTTTAATATAACGAATTAATTAGTTTAAGTTTATAATATTAGAATTGTTGTGGTTTTGTTTTTACATTGACGTGCACTCAAATATTCAAATTCTAAAGTTTTTATTCAAAATAAGTTCCACTGGAGAACACTTTTTGAAGGTCATACATATAGTTTAAAATTTAATTTTACTTCCTAATCTATGTATACCAACCCCCAAGAAAGAGGACAGCACTTTTTGTAATCTAAAAGATGGCAATATCAGTCTATTACAATGCCTGGTGTTGAAATTGTGAACATCCTCCTTATACTGCTTGTAGGCACTCAAATTATTACGAATATAAATTATATTATTAAAAATATATTGACAGGGGACCGTCATAATACCGATTTCCTTAAAGCGTTCCCTAAGTCCTATTTATATGACCATGTGTAGGTCACAGTGAGAACATTTGACTTTGTCACCATCCTATGTTTGTTACCATTATCATATAACACTCTATTTATAAATGTTGATATTTTTGCAAGTTCTCTTGTGAAATTTAAAAGGTCTATTTTACTTGTATTAACCGACTTTGATAGTACACTCGAGCTAGAATAACTTTTTTAAATTTTCTAACTTTGTTACATCTCTTGTCATTAAGAATAATCTTACATTTATCTTCTTACTGTAATATGTTCTATGAATTATTTTTATATCCTTATTATTACTTATTGTTAATATTTTTGTACCTCTTGTATTTTTATTAATATTCTTGTAAATGTTTTCATGTGGAAAACGTCGTTGGCTTCAATATTATTACCTGATCTTATTGTAACTTTTTATTTTGTATGTTATATTGTATCTGTTTGTTGTTCCTTTAAATAAATAAAATAAAGATTATTTCATTCATATTATTAATTGTTAAATATTCTTCACATAAATCGATAACATATTTCTAACCACATTTTTAACATTTCTTGTCTTTCAAAGCGAATTTAAGGCTGATTTTTTCCATTTTTAATAGAAAAATATAACGCTGTGTTGAAGCCATATCCATGATGGCCCGAAAGTGCCCGTCGCTTTTGAGTTGTACGCCGCATTTCCGACAAGTCCTCATTTAATCTTAATCAAACTCAATAAAACATATTCAAACTGTTCTGTTGCAGTACATTTTTTGAACATCGTATGTGCTAGCTTAGTAGTTAGGGCACTCGTCGTTTTCTGACCTAATGTGCATATTGTTACAGTTACCACAGACTAACAGCGAGCATGAATCCACGACATGATAACCGATGTGTCAAACCCGCCAATCTTCTCTGGACAAGCGTGGTGGGTACACTGTACGTTCTCTATAAAGTCAAGGCCCGAGTCTAGCAGTGGGACGATTATGGACTGTTATTATGTGTAGACTGTTATTATATATTATGTGTAGGGTAATCTACTTCCCACTCCATGAATACATCTTCGTAATAATCGCCGCTTTAAGGAGAAACGGCTAGAAACTCCCCAGCAACTTGCTTATGATTTTTTTTATTTCATCTTTATTCCTTTTTTTATAAATCCATACTAATAATATATATACGAAAGTAACTCTGTAGGTTTTCACGGAAAAATCATTATATCTTGATTGCTGAAATACTGTCTCATCGCCAATATTGAAATAAAGAAAAGAAAATAGCAGAGTTTGGTATACTTTTAACGACAAAGACAAATTACGTACAGATTTGTAGAAGCACATTTATTACTCGTCGGCATTTGAACTAATAACATTGAAACTATTTGAATTCTTTTATGATCGTGTTATTTTGTTTACTTTTTTATTGGCATTCGTTTCTAGAGCCTATTGTTGTATTGTAATCTAAAAGTACAAAAAGTACAAGCTGATTCTAGGAAATTCGGTCCATGTGGACGGGTGGGCCACATTGTCCTTGGGTAGGATAAAACGATGGCCAGATGGAGGGAGGAAGTCAATCGAGCGAGAACCACGATCGAAGCGAGACGTGTGGACTACAATCGGGAATCTAATAGTGACGGACTTTGCGCGTTTTATTGAATTACGACCTTCTGCATTACGTTTGGACTTGTTGTGTTCGGTTATATTTATACCTGTGTTATACGTGTTTGTATAGTTCTAATAAACTCTATAGTAATTCCAACGGCATTTTAATTCGAATCCCGCACTCGTAACAATATATATATATATATATATATATATATATATATAACAATACATTACACTACATTATACACTTCAAAATCTATAATATTATAAAATTCTAAATATGCCATGTCTGTACACTGATGCTATTTAAAAAACAACTGAAATACACTATATAAACGACTAGCTTCTACCCGTGACTTCGTCCGCTTGGAATAGTTAAAAAAAACCTATATAGCCTATAGGCCTTCCTCGATAAATGGGCTATTTAACACTGAAAGAATTTTTCAAATCAGACCAGTAGTTGCTAAGTTTAGCGCGTTCAAGCAAACAAACTCTTCAGCTTTATATATTAGTATAAAATGGAGAACATGCCGTAATTTTTTTTTAGATTTCTTGTCTGTTTGTTCGTGTTTCACGTAAAAATTATTGGGAGCGGTTTCGATGCGGTTTTCACTGATTGACAGTAAATTCTTAGACTTAAAATCAGTGCTACTTTTTATCCCGGGAATCCCGCGGGAATTCTTCTGGGAATTATTTAAAATGGCCAGATTAAAGAATCGAATTTCTTCACTGATCGATAGCAAATTTTATGTAAAAAAATTAGCTTATGACACAGTTTTTACTATCACGATGGCTTACGGTATATTTTAAATGCTGCGGTAGTTTGTGTCCTGGGAATTTCGAGTCAAGCGTGGACGAAGTCGCGGGCATATCCTAGTACGTTGATAAAAAATTCATGAAAAGTAGTTCATACCAAAGACCGTGTTCATATTTATTTTTCTATATTAGTGTGCATATTACAGGTTTCTTGCTGGTATAAACTTGGAATTCTAACCAATATTTCAATAATAAGTTTCGCATGGCTATTAAATCTACATACAGTAATGGTCCAAAAATTTTGAAGCGAACGACCGGTCTCTAGACTCGCCCACGTAGTGTTTTGTGCGAAGTTTTACGTCTCATAATTTATTAGTTTACGCTTACATTAAATAGGATTTATTTTGATTACAGCTGTTAGTGCCGGCTCGTTCGGTGTGGTACCACGCTCTCACTGGACATCGGCGTGAAACGATTAGCCTCGAGCTAATCGTGTTTCTAAGGAATCTATGGAGATTTGTCGCAGTATTCGTACACCATTATTGCGACGGTAAAAATATTTCTTTTTTGTTACAACTCCATTTATTCTTTGAAAAGTAATTGTAATACAACTTCTATATGTATTAAAGAAAAAGCCTGAGATAATATATAATTAATTATGATGAAAAAATCTATTTTAGCTAGACGTGTTGCTGGGGAGTTTCTTGCCGCTTCTTCTCCTTTGAACAGCGAGAACACGTTGCGAAGCGGTGTGCGAATAGGAAGTAGATTAAAATTTTGACTTACATGTATGGCCTTCAAAAAATGTTCTCCAGTGGAACTTGTTTTGAATAGAAACTTTTGAATTTGAATTCGTGCGATGGTTGAGACTTCCGAAGGCTCACTTCCTCCCCTTTCCTCTATGCAGGGGGAATGTCTTTTCTTGGGACACCATCCTCAGGCCTGATGTGTGGGACTCTTGAACGGCCGTATGCCCAAAGTGACCTCCAGCGGAGGCCCTGCGTATGTCAACTGTCAAACTACCCACTAAACCCTGTGCCCCTAACTCACACGCTTTTGCGGGGCGCCAAAAGAACAAGACCAGAAGGTACTGCATATTTGGCATTTCAACTCTTATCGACGAGACCAGGTTGTCCTGCAGGAGGGACACCCTCTTCACTCATACCACACCCACAACGATTAGCAACGCGTTGGCTTCGCCACATTGGTGTTGCAAACGTCTATAGGCGACGGTAACCACTTTCCATGACGTGGACCATATGCCTGGGCCCCAATTCTACTATTACAATATCGTCAGAACGGTCGACCACAGGCGTCATAATAGTTGTTTTTGTATGAAAAACAGTAATTTTTTGAATTTCAGAATTGGGGCCTTGCTTGCCAGGTTTGCAATAAAAAATTAAAGACCGGACACAAATCGACTTAAGCATAGTGTATTATAGTCATATTTAAATATCAAAATATAAGAAACAAACACAAGTCATGCTATGGTATCAAGCATAAATCGTTTATTTTTCATGGAACTCAAAACAGTGTACACTCGAGTAGAAAAATTACATGGTTATAAATTTATGAATTATATATTAAATTACGTATTATGCAAACTTAATTAGGAATTCTGTTTAAATAATTATAATTATAGTCATCTACTTTATTACATTCAAAATAATAAATATATATACCTGCGCTATCAGTGATCTGAAGAATTATATGAGCTGCTGCTTACATTAACATTTTATGTATATTCTGAGTTCATCCACATTTCCTCGATACGTGTGGAAGGTGCTTTATGGACTCCAGTCTACAAATTTCCCAGAGTATCACATGTGCTTAAAAAGGTGTGTGTAAGTAAGTTGAGCAAGTTACGTTTGTGTTATGAGTAATGTACAACGGACTACTCTGTGGCCGATCCCGGATATCCAGACCGTAGTAAATAACGGAAAATTCATTACCGAAATTTAATAAGCTACGAATAGAATCCAGAGCCGTTGTTCCAAGGAGCTAGATGGGCCAAAGCTTAGTCAACTCAACCACAGAGGTCGTGAAATATAAAGACTTAACGAGGTACGCAACACATCAACTGTCATAGTACATTTAACCATTTACCCTTAGAACCCTTAGCCAGTTTTACTACAAGCAAAAATAAAATAATATTTATTTGTAAGACTATTTATCCATACAGAGCAATTTCTGAGTTTTTATATTATTTTTTTTAGTTTTATATTTGTAAAAAAATTCCCTGAACTTGTCGATGGTGGGTTGGTTGGTTTTTCATATCAGCTATCATAATGTGCAGGATTCATTAATTGTCATTTCCGTCAGCACGTAGTAATTGTAATATAAATTGCCTGTGCGGTGTATGCTTTCCGGCCAGAGTTCGAACCCACGCCATTGGAACTTGAAACAAGTACGCAAACCACTAAATTAAATCATAAATCATGTTAGAGGAGTAGCAAATTATATCGACTTAAAATGGGACAGTGGTACGTTTGCAGAGAAATCCTCTTTATGCCATCTTCCAATACTTTTTATATCCCTCCTAACCCATCCGCCTATCCCCCCCTAAACGCTCGCAATGCTTTTGTTTCAGCCCTGGTGTTGCACAAATGGGATAATGTTACAGATATAGGCCGTTTCACGCAGATATGGTAATGGGTGTGATGCGTTATTTTTGATACGATATTGTTTTTAATTGTTAATGACTTTAAATATTGACAGATACTGTATGTACAATGTACATATACACTAATGTGGCTATTCGATAATGGCATTATTTTTAACACTTTAAATAAGATGCATTCGACCGCAGTCAATCTTTAAAATTATAGTAGGTGCGGTCGCAGCATAAAAAAAATATTGTATAATTTTATAAAAAGAAAATTCTGAGAAATGTAGCTATAAAAAACACATTGAGTGTCGTTTATCTCTAAAATATTTTCGATCACTTTTTTTATTAATAGCACTTCGCTTTTCATCTGCCATTTCACCAAGCCGTAATGAATGAGTCTGGACGTCTTTTATATCAATGTCTATTCGATTTCATTCCAGCCTATTCACTCACATTTTATAGTACGTTAACTTCTTAAGTGCTGATCACGAATTTTACGATGAAATTTATGGCTTCTACTTCATTTAATTAAATGGTTCAGCTTTTTTTAAATGCGTTTTTCGTGTTTTTAATATCGGAGATTTTATTTTACGAAGGTATGTTTGAGAATTTTAGTGTAGCATATACATCAATAACGTTGCAAGCCTTCTGAGCAGTTCACTTATATAACATTTACACCCAGTATTCTTTTTGCAGTTTTAAAGGACTAAAGATTTTTTTATAATAAATATTTGTTTTTATTGAATACAAGGAAACTGTATAGCAACGTACCCCTGTAACATCGAAAAATATACATATTTAAATTCTGATAATAAAATTGTATATCCTTTCGTGACTGTTTTGAAAGTGGAATGATTTTTAAGGAGTTTTATATAAGTTATCAAATACTATAGATGAATATGGGACATTTTATAACGTAAAGAAAAAAATCGTGAGGAAAGCCGCGTAGTAAGTCATAGTACGGAATACGTTTGTTTCTATTTCAATATAAATTAACACTAATTTAATTTATTTTATTACGCGATATATATATAAGTGACCATGAAAACATTTAAAAGATATCATGAATTGTAAGGTAAAAATATACTTTTTTTCTTACTTGTGTATTAAAAAATAGACTTTCATAAAGCCAAGGCTAGACCACTCCGACTCACCGCAATTAGAATAAAACTACAAAGTTTAAAACGAAACATAAATCAATTTGATTAACTAGAAGTGATTCGAAACGCGTCGTTATTGAATAATTTTTATTCAACATTTTATAATTAATATTACCAAATTGCTACTCCACGCCGCTTCTGTGCGAGTTATACCAAATTTCCAATTAAACTATGTTTTTCATGCAACAAATTTATTTATATTTAATTAAATTCTGATTGATTTTTATTGTTTTCAAAAATGACGAGGACGTAATCTTAATTAATGATGTTCGTAAAAATTTATTTTAGCATAAAAATAGCAGTTTTATTAAGGTCTTATACATTAAAGTTTTGATTTCAGCGCTAACAGCTGTTTAATTCGATTCAATGATTTTTAACAAGGTTTCGGACATCGTAAGTCACATTTTGGAGAATAATAACAACCGTCACAAAAAGTGCATACATTATAATTTTAAATGCATATATAATTGTGTTTAACTAGAATAATTATAATATCTACTTTTTTTATTATTTACTCTAGTCTGAGTGTCTGGGTTAGGTCCCAGAATTGCCCGATAAACAGAAACGTAACTTGCTTAGCATGGGAACGTGCTTTACGATGTGCCTTGTGTTTGTCTATTTATTTTTGTATTCGTATATACGTCTTAGTACATTTACATTAAAAATCAAAGAAAAAAAGTTTCATATTGCTGTTTTCAATGGAGCGGTTTATAAGTTCCAATGTACTTACTTTTTTCGAAGTGCATGCAAAATCAGACCATTTTTACAAATGTCTAGATTCTTTAACCCCGTGGGATAGGCGTTTTTGTCTGACTCCCGTCCGCGAATCGCATGTTTAACCGTCATTATTTAGCTGACTTGTCTGTTTGTTCGTTGAATTCAATTTCTGTGTTTTATACCCTTGTAAATAGTCTGAACATGTTTTTGTAATACTATCACAGTATATTAAGTAATATGTACGCATTTTTCGCTCTCAGATAACTTAATGGTCGTTATTTTAAATAACAATTAAATAAAAAAAATATATATTAAATTGATTGTAAATTCATGGTTAATTCTTTACTGTAGTAAAAGGGTTAAGCGAAAATGTATTAGTTTTAACAATTATGTTAATGGTCTATTATTTGATTTTGAAATCGGCATCTACTATAACGTGTTATTAAGTTTTATTTTAAAAATAATTTATAAGTTATATAGACATAATATGCCAAAATTAAAATATCTCAATGTGAATAAATTTAATATAAGAACATAATTGTATTTAAACATCTTTCAGGGAAAACCGATCGTATTTCCTTGAAATATTATGAGACTACTGGTATTTCTGAAATTATTAAATAGGTAATTATCTTTTCCTATTCCGAATATTCACTTATTCCATATTCGAAGCGATCCCAAATTAAAATGGGAATAACAAAAAAAAGTTAAACGAATGTTCGATATTTTTTAAATCTATTATTTCATATTCATTTTTTTTTTAAATAGCTTGTACAGATTCACACTAAAGTGACGTCAATATAAACCAGATAACTGTAATTACTATTTATTTTTAATCGATTACAATTATACATATGAATAATTCAATCGGTCCCGTTTAATTGCTTCTTGTAATTACACCAGATCATGTTATGGCATATTTTTCCGGTTTATTTATTGCAAGTTTTTATTAATGCGTAATTAATTAATTGAATATGTTATGGTGATTTCAGATAAGAAATAAGAACGTTTGGAATCGATTTATATAATTTAATATATCTAAAATTGAAGAATCGTGGAAATAAGATAAGCTTCGGTTGTTTTCCATAGTGAATTTCCTCAATTACTATTTATTGATTTCTTAGAGCGTAGGTTTAAAATTATATCACACTACGTCACATCAAAACATGTTTACAAAATAAGCGTGCGATGCATTGTAATTCTATGAACAGATATGCGCACTAAAAAAATAATCGTGAACATGCAATTTTTTTTGTTTTTAAGATTTAGGTGTTATCATATATTTTTCGTTAACTTGGGGAATACCCTGAAATATTTTGAAAGCTGAATTCAAATTATCAATTCAAAATAATTAAAATGTATATTTCTTAAAAAGCTTAAAAATAACTCAACTATATTTACTTTTTTTTACAGGATTAAATAGTTATTCACACCCGATTTATTTAGTTATAAAAACTGCGTAAAAAAAATATTCGCATTAAATTAGTGCTATGAATTTTTTGCTCTAATTTTTAATTTAAATAAATTATATTAACATGTTTTATTTTTATGAAGCATAAGATAATTTTTTGTTGTGTATATTTTTTTCGGGTAATTAATATTGATAAATTGAAAAATTATTTATTTAATGGAAATTTAAAAAATTGAGAATATAATATTTTTATATTAATAATTTTTAGCTAATATTAAAATTACCTGAGTTGCATCCGTGTATGGTGTGGAGGAATTTTTATCCACCAGCTGAGACCCGAAGACGGGCAATCCACTCGATGTGGGTGTCATGGATCTAACATCCGACACTTGTTGGGGAACCATTTTGCATAAATCCAAAAATAAAAAATCGCCCCCAAAAAATAAAAAAAATAAAAAACACAACACAGTTGTTTGCACCTGTACACTGAACACCGATAGTCAAAGTTTATAAAAGTCCTTTGAAACAAATTCGAAGCCTCCCGGCGTCGGTCGCGCCTGAGATCTCCCAATATCTGGACACTATCCTCTTGGCTTGCTCTAGAACCGTTCTGCTACGTTCGTCTTCGCGGGCATGCGATCCAAAAGTCATAATTTTAGCGGGCGTCCCGACCGCAGTTCAGTTAGTACTGCGGGGCGATCGTATCATACTCGGGATTGGAATAACAATGCTTGTGGCTACGTGCGAACTCCACGAGGTCTGTTTAACTACTGACAGCCAGCCAACGTGCTGTCAATATAGTTGCCGCTCAGCTGTTTGCCCCCGTCCCGCACCGCGCAGGCGCGGCGTCGACCCCCCCGCGCTCCATTCGCCGGCCTGCCACGCTGACGAACGCACGATGCGGTGTAATCATAACGTGTTTATTTATATGCAAATATATTCACTCGTACGCGCTTTGGATGATTAATTTTTTACGTCTTTATAATAGTTTAATTTAGCAATTTATTTCATTGCTGATGTCAAATGGGGCTAAAAATTTATTTTAGAATTTATGGGAGGTCACTACATACATTATTAGATAAATTTTCACAATTTTGAATAGAGGTATGTGATTTTTAGGGACCTTTATAAGAAATCAATTGATATCGAAATTCAGAAGTGATTTTTGTCTAGGGTGACCATATTTAGCAGTATATTAAGATTTTAGCTGTATTAAACTACTTTTGCTCGATTTTGTTTATATTATTATTTTTAAACTAAGTATATATCTTTTATTTCTTTATTTTTTCCTTAAGTTGGTTAAAATTTAGCATCATGTCTGCAATATCAGAACGTTATTCTCTTTGATATATATATATATTAGGTTGGGGAAAAAGTTTATTCGCATTTTATATAAAAATTCAAAAGGTTTTTTTATAAAGTTTATTTATATTTGACTAAGTGCTATTTTGTTGAATATCTTTTTGCCATCTTGTAGGTAGGGACGTGATCCCATTGCTATAAAAATTTTGGGGCTTCTGATCAAAAAACTGCGGCAAGTGGTTTTGGCAGTCCTCTCGTGATGTTAACCTGACACTGTCTAAGGAATTCTGCAGAGACCGAAACAGGTGAAAATCTGAAGGTGCAAGGTCAGGATTATACGGCGGATGCATTAAGACTTCCCAGCCAAACTCTCGTAATTTTTGCTGAGTGGCTAAAGATGTGTGAGGTCTAGCGTTATCATGGTGAAAAACCACACCCCTTCTGTTGATTAATTTCAGCCGCTTTCTCTCAACTTTTTGCTTTAATCTCATCAGTTGTTCGGAGTACAGTTAAGAATCGATGGTCCTGCCTGACGGTAACAGCTCATAGTGAATAATGCCCTTCCAATCCCACCATACACACAGCATCACCTTGTTGCAAGTTAACCCGGGTTTCGCCATAGTCTGTGAAGCCTGACCGGCCTTTGACCACGATATTTTTCGCACGTTCTTGTCGTACGTGATCCACTTTTCATTACCAGTTATAAGCTTCTTCAAAAATGGTTCGGTTTCATTACGTCGTAATAAAGAATCACAAATGAGTACACGGTTCATTAGGTTTCTTTCAGTGAGCTCATGAGGCACCTAAATATCGAGCTTTTTTATGTACCTAGCTTTTTTCAAATGCGCCAAAACCGTTTTGTGGTCAATTCCCAGTTCTCTAGCTACATCGTAACTACCAATATGCCGATCATGCTCCACTTTTTAAAAAATGGCATCAATTTTGTCCGTAACAGGGCGACCAGAGCGACGACATCTTTGATATCAAAATTTCCAGATTGAAATCGCTTAAACCAAATTTGCGCTACTCTCACAGATACTGCATTAGGTCCATAAACATCATAAATTTTTTCGCGGCTTGTGTTGCACTTTTACCTTTTTTGTAGTAAAATTTTAAAATGTATCGAATTTCTTCATTAGATTCACTCATTTTAACAATAAGAAAAACAAATGAAAATCACACTTTTTCCTAATTTGAATTTGGAATTGTCTTCTTTAAAATTAAAATTTTTTATGATACCAAGACCAGCCAGATACCAATAGCCAAAGAGATCTTATTATGCGAAAAGACTTTTTCCTCAACCTATTATATATATATTATATATATATATATATATATATATATATATATATATATATATATATATATATATATATATATATATATTTGTTGAGTTCCATATATTCTTGATACAAAAAATACATGTACCTTTGATATAATTTAAAATCATTAATGACACTGCCATTTTTTTTTATTGCCTGAAGTAGGCAAACAGGCAGACGGCCCACCTGATGGAAAGTGGTTATCGTCGCCTATAGACGTTTGCAACACCAGGTGTGTCGCCAATGCGTTGCCGAGCTCTAAGAAATTTTATAATGCCCTTCTTAAAAAACCCTATATCATAACGCAAGGAGAAAACCATGGCGGAAAGTTCCCTCCAGATCATAGTTGTACGCGGAATAAATGTTCTAGAGAATCGTTACTTACTATCAGATACACTTTTTTTGCTAACCTTCGACCATTTATAATAATGTATTGATGTCACACCATACAAAATAAGAATCTAAGCCACTTACCAATTACCATAGGCTTGAGAATACTTTTAAGGAAATTATTACCATATATGTGAGACAAGGAAATATTCTTATGGTAACAGAATGCGTCTACCCACGTTTATGGAAAGAAACCGTAATGCAACAAACAGACAACCTTCCTTTTTGGTCTAGTTATTGTGTACTTTTTATGTATATTATTGGTTTTAACAGCTGATAATGTGAGTGCTAATAGTCTTTGGATATTCTGACCTATTTACCTTCATGGCATACGTTCAGTTTTTTAATCGACTCGAAACCATACTTAAGTATATGGTTGTCGCTTAATTTTTACTTTGGAATTTGGACAATAGTTTTAGCTCATTGTCCAAGTTGTTTGCGTTTTATTCCAACAGAATAAACCCGAATTTCGATTGAAGGTATATAAGGTCTATATAGTATTTCTACGACTGCATGTGTTGGAAGTGTGTAAACATAACTCGAAGAAACTCATATTATTAAGAAACCTACCTTGAATTATTGTTCTAGTCTAGAGTATGCCGCTATAACAATCTTGAGTTGTATTCCGGCATTAGTGGCTAGATTCCAATCTCCCTCTAGAGAACAGCAGCTCCTTTCAGCACCTTTGGTGTTGAAAATGTCCATAGGCGATGGTAACTGCTTTTCATCTGCTGGGGCTTCTGCCTGTCTGCTGAACTCATGCAATAAAAAACATATTCTCTAGTCATTCATAGTATACTACTGGACAAATCTAACAAATGATTGAAATAAAAAACAGGTCTCAAATGCGTTGATTGATATCATTTATGGAATAACGATGGCATAATTCTGATAACTGCCATCTACCAAATAACTTTGGACAAGATAACCCGATGGCCACAGGCGATTCTTACTTATTAATATTATTATTACACAAATAATAAGTTGCAACGTAAAGTAATTAAGTATAGTACGAAATCAATGTTCTTCCCATGCGTAATATCATACTACTATCCGGCCACAACCTTACCGCTGTTCCGGCAACCATCTGCTGTGCGGTTGCCTACCGCTTGCCCGCATCCTTACGGATATTGTAACCACGCGTTTTAATTTTTTTTAGAATTAAGGAGGATCTTTTTAGACATCTATATACTAAACAATTTGCATACACATAAAAAATGCCATATTTTATATACAAAAATGAAAGTAAATTTTAATATATATATATATATATATATATATATATATATATATATATATATATATATATATATATATATATAATTAATAACTTGCTTCAAAAATAACTTGCTTTAATTAAAATAATAAAATAAATGATTAATAAATTAGTGTAAAGTATGTACCAAATCGCTGCTAGACGGAAGCGTGCCCAGAAGGCTGGCTGTATTGCCACGCTGTATGATGACAATGCTGATTCGTTGCGCGAAATACGAACCAGCCTTCTGATCACGGGTGGTATCAAAGAGTTTCTTACAAATTTCTTTGAAGAAACCCTTTGCAGATGGACCCCACGGACCTCAAGTTTCAACTCCAAACGGTATAAATATGTAACCCCTTCCTAAGGTTACATATTTGCGCCGTTTGAGGTCTTCAGCTGATGAAGCAGCGTTGCCAGCCCCTGACTTAGTCACTGGAAGATTTGATGCCGCCAGAGTGTCAACGCATGTCGCGTCCCACACAAGCGGCCTTCCCATCTTCCAAGGAATAAGTAACATACCATCCGGCCTCTTGCCATCGTAATGTACCAAGCCATTCCGTTCTAATACGGCCGGTACGCTGAGGCTGACAAGAGCTCGACGGATGATATCATTGAGGCTGGCATGGCGAAATCTTCGGCCAAAACTATATAAACACGATAATCCGTGGTGTCCATACGGATCCACCAAAGTAAATTAGTTTGAAATTTCATGTGTTTTCTTCTTAAGAAAGGATATTAACCGACTTTCTTGAAATTTCTTATAATTTATTATGGGAATTGTTATTAATGAAACAGCTAGAGTTGTCGGGAAAACGGTACCGAAGTTTACCCGAACGCAATAATATATAAAACCAAGTGGCATTATAAAAATGGAGTAATTAAGTTAATTTAAATAAAAACTAGTGTATACGGCAAAAAAACTACCCATGTCACTCTTAAAAATGTCTAAAACGGCCTAATTTGGTCATCAAGTTATTTGTATTATAATGATTTCTTGTTATATAATCAAACAGAACAAACTATAGATTTGAATACAATACCTTAACATCCTTAACTCCTTGTATAAATTCAATGCCGGAATATCCTATTTGTCACATAAAAAACATATCCACCCCAAATGTGTCTTTTAAATATTTATAACGCGGTGCGAATTAACGAATTCCGTCAGGTGTTCTTCCTCGGTTCTATTTGAGTGTATTTGAGTAAATTTGAGAACGCAATAAAACGCGATTTGAGAATATCACACGTTTGGTTTTGTTACGTGTTATGTTTATTGATTGGGTTCGTTGACATTTATTTTGATTTGTATGATTTTTTGCATCTATTTATCCTTCCCGTGATACAAATATACTTTCCGAGGTGGTAATGTTTTATGCATACCCTATCACTCGAGTATGGCAACTTGAAAGTTAAGAAATAATTCACAGCGACTGCCAGATCTATGCTATAATAACAATCGTGACAATAATTGACGGCCTCTGTGGTTGAGCGGGCTAAGCCGTTGCCGGCCTACCTCACTGCAACGCAGAGGCTTCGGGTTCGATTCCTGGTATAGTAAATTTCAGAAACGTATTTTCTCCGTTATTTATTATGGTCTGGGTGTCTGGGATCGGCCCCAGAGTGGTACGTTATATATTACCCATAACACAAAAAAAACATTATTTCTTTATAATAAACTAGTGGTCTCGAGAGACGTTGTCCTGCCCTGAAAAAATAAAAATCTAGAACCCGATTCCAGCGCCACCTACCTACCTACACGGACTCGTTGTGAATCTAAACCACCCCGGGACCCACTCAAACACACATAAGATTTCAACAAAATCGTAGAACCCGATTCCAGCGCCTAGTATTTTGTTTAGATTGATGGATTACATTATTGAAGTTTAAGTACGGATCCCTAACTTTTATATAGCACATATTAATCAGGGATAATGTACCATTGGAATGGTGAAAGAATGTTTTGAAATCGATCCAGTAGTTTTTGAGTTTATTCGTTACAAACATACTATAATACAAATCTTTTCTCTTTTTAATAATAGGTTGGGGATAAAGTCTTTTCGCATATAGTGTGTATGAACTTATAATAAGATCTCTTTGGCTATACCATTTGTATCTGGCTGGTTTTGGTATCATTAATAAGTTTTAATTTTAAAGAAGACAATTCCAAATTCAAATTAGGAAAATGTGTGATTTTCATTTGATTTTCTTATTGTTAAAATGAGTGAATCTAATGAAGAAATTCGATGCATTTTAAAATTTTACTACAAAAAAGGTAAAAATGCAACACAAGCCGCAAAAAAAATTGTGATGTTTATGGACCTAATGCAAATATCTGTGAGAGTAGCGCAAATTTAGTTTAAGCGTTTTCAATCCGGAAATTTTGATATCAAAGATGTCGTCGCTCTGGTCGCCCTGTTACGGACAAAATTGATGCCCTTTTTGAAAAAGTGGAGCAAGATCGGCATATTAGTAGTTACGATGTAGCTGGAGAACTGGGAATTGACCACAAAACGGTTTGGTGCATTTGAAAAAAGCCGGTTACGTAAAAAAGCTCGATATTTGGGTGCCTCATGAGCTCACTGAAAGAAACCTAATGAACCGTGTACTCATTTGTGATTCTTTATTACGACGTAATGAAACCAAACCATTTTTGAAGAAGCTGATAACTGGTGATTAAAAGTGGATCACGTACGACAAGAACGTGCGAAAAATATCGTGGTCAAAGGCCGGTCAGGCTTCACAGACTATGGCGAAACCCGGGTTAACTCGCAACAAGGTGATGCTGTGTATATGGTGGGATTATTATGAGCTGTTACCGCCAGGCAGGCCCATCGATTCTTAACTATACTGCGACCAACTGATGAGATTAAAGCAAAAAGTTGAGAGTAAGCGCCGGAATTAATCAACAGAAGGGGTGTGGATTTTCAACATGATAACGCTAGACTCACACATCTTTAGCCACTCAGCAAAATGACGAGAGTTCGGCTGGGAGGTGTTAATGCATCCGCCGTATAGTCCTGACCTTGCACCTCCAGATTTTCACCTGTTCCGGTCTCTGCAGAATTCCTTAGGCAGTGTCAGGTTAACATCACGAGAGGACTGCCAAAACCACTTGTCGCAGTTTTTTAATCAAAAGCCCCAAAATTCTTATAGCAATGGGATCACGTCCCTACCTACAAGATGGCAAAAAGATATCCAACAAAAAGGCACCTACATACTTTAGTCAAATGTAAATAAACTTGATAAAAAAACCTTTTGAATTTTTATATAAAAAGCGAAGAAACTTTTTCCCCAACCTAATATATATCCAGTATATACTTTTTCTGAGAGCCTAATTTTTATAATAATAATCCTGCTCACAGAACAAGACATTCTTACATAACAATTATATCTAAGAGTATTGAAAATAACAAGAAATAATTAATGAAATCTCAAATTATAGACACGGATAAACAAGTCAAAACATTTAGTAGAAAGAGATAATGTATATGAAAAATTCAAATTTATTTAATCAAACTTCTCTTTATATGACAAAGCTATAACAAAAGATTGTGCTAAGGTACGTTATCCTGGCTGTCACATTCTGAGCGAGATATGGCTCCTAAAGAACCCTGGACTACGCAAAGCCTGTATCGCAGGGATTATATAATTTTACATATACATAAAATAAAACATTATTGAATACATATTGTTACGAGTTGCAGGACTCGAATTAAAATACGGTTGGAATTATTATAGAGTTTAGTAGAACTATACAAACACGTATAACACAGGTATAAATATAACCGAACACAACAAATTCAAACATAAAGCAGAGTGTTCTAATTCAACAAAACGCGCAATGTCCGTCACTATTAGATTCCCGATTGTAGTACACAAGTCCCGCTTCGGTCGTGGTTCTCGCTCGACTGATCTCCCTCAATCAGGCCATCGTTTTATACTGTACAAATGCAATATGCCCGTATCGTAGTCGACATAATCCAAAACACCTGGCTTATGAGTCGGCCGCAAGTGGCCATAAATGAGTACAATAAACAATGGGCTGTTTTCTAGAAACGTATGCCAATAAATAAGTAAACAAAAGTAGACGATCGTAAAAGAATTACAATTAGTTCAAATGCTGACAGGTAATAAATGTGCTTCTACAAAACTGTACGTGGAATTTGTCTTTGTCGGCGCTTAAGTTGTAACAATATTTATAATTATGGAAGTGTGAGTGCTTAAGTATTTTGCGTGTGTGTGCCTGTATGCGTGCATGTATTTGTATACCTAAGACATAATACGCAGTAGTTCTTCTGTTTGGAAGTAAGTAAGAGAATGTAAGAGTTTAAATCTAAACTTTTTGCCTGTTTTGATGTTATCTTAATCATCTTTGCTTAGCTTAGCTATACTCCAGGTGCTAGGGCATTTGCCTGACTGGATGGCTACCACCCCTGGTCTATAGTATGCCGCCATAACAACTTTGAGTTGTATTCTGGCATCAGTGGCCAGGTTCTAGTTTCTCCTTCAACGCCGGCAGCATATTTGCAGCACCTCTGGTATTCCTAATGTTTTGACTTGAGGTATAGTATATATATAAATAAATAAATATTTTATTGATCTAAAGAAACACATCTATACATATAATAAAACTGTAGAGGTCGAATTTATGTACAATGAAAAAATGCTAAAAACCGAATCAGGGGGATGTAAGAAGTGAAATAGAACTACTTTAGATTTTTTACAATTTTTTTGTTTCTCTGTTTATCTGTTTGTACTAATATCCGAAACGACTGGACCGATTTAAATAAAATCTAGTATGGTGGAAGCTTGTACCCCTGGTCAACATATAGGATACTTTTGATCTCGAAAAATTGAAGAGTTCCCGTGGGACAGTTAAAAAAACTTTCAACGCGGACGAAGTCGCGAGCAAAACCTAGTGTTTACTCCCACCACAAGACAATGAAGTATATTATATATAGCACAGGATACATTGCAAATAATGATCTTAAAACTAAACATAGAAAATAACAAAAAATAAATCACGAACTTAGTGTCATTCGCGGCTATGTGTGTGTAGGTATGTGGTTTGAGTCTGCGTGCGTGTGCGCGCGCTCGTGCGTGCTTGTGTGCGTATGTGTATGTGTGTGTGTTGCGTATACCTTAATGTGACTGAGTATTAGTGCGTGTATGTAAAGTAAGGAACATAAATAGATTCGTTTTTATTATAGGTTAACAGTTATAATGAATTCCGTTTGTTGTGTAAATCTTCAGTAGTCGCAAATATTCCTCAAAATTATCAGCTTCCTGGAAATTAAAACATAAGTCAAAACAAAATCTGGGCTACTCCAACAAATAATATAATAGAATCATAAATCTCTTAACGTTGAAAGCTCGAATTAAAACTTTGGGAATTCCCTGAAAAAGATCCCTTAATAATAATTTCTCATTAACCGTTGGGGAGTGGGAGAGCTCTGCATAGAATAATCAATGGTACAGATAGGAAACTTTATATAATTTATTTTCAACTACTTATTATATGTGACTATACACACTTAAATGTTGCTTTTATCGATTGACTATTATGATATATCAAGCATATATAATCAGCAATAGCTACTCGTGGACTTTTTTATGATATTGTTCAACAAATGTTCTTCGGTGAAGCAATGCCTTCCCCCAGATGGCGTTAAAGTTTTCAGAATGTGACTAGCAAACCTGTTGACAATTAATCTGTTCTAAATTGAATTATTCAGGGAACAGTATCGATTTAAAGGAAATAATTTAATTAAAACTACGTTTTAACGGTTTTAAGCGCCGCATTTTATTTTATTTTTAAATAATATATTGGCGCTTAAAACTGTGGAAACGTATTTTTAATTCTGTTTACTAATCGTGATAGTTTGGTTTATTAATTTCGGTATTATTTGAAAAACATAATCGATACCTTCTATTTATAACATATATATTAATCAATACGAATGTTAACATTAAGAAATACAAATGATGCTAATAAAACATAAACAACGTAAAAAGTATTTTGAAAAATAATAAAAATATGATTAAGATTTTTTTTATTGCATGAGTTCAGCAGACAGGCAGACGGCCCACCTGGAGTAAAGCGGTTGCCATCGCCTATGGTAATTTGTACCAACAAAGATGCTACCATTGTGCTACCGCTCATGAGGAACCGGAACCTGGTCACTGTTGCCAGAACACAACTCAAAATTGTTAAGGTGGCATACTTTAGAACAGGAGTGATAGCCATTTAGTCAGGCAAATACCCTACCACCTGGCTGTAGGTTGTCTTGTCATCTTACGACAGGCCGCCCGCCCGCATGAAATCGTATTCTTTCTCCGTTCCTGCACGAATGTTCTAATTTTATTTTTAAAGGGGGCACTGATTCCACTGCGGTTGGGAACCACTGGTTTCATTGCGAGCCATCTTTTTTTACTCGATGTGTCTGCTCTCTGAAATATTCTATGGCCCGGCGTTTCCCATTAAAAAACATTTGTAATTAATTACAATTAAATTGTCCAATAATTTGCGAACGAGGGACGTTATAACGAACAATTGCGGAGTTTATAAAAAAAGAACTTAATTTGGATGAAAATTTCTATTAGCATAGAGAAACAAGAACTTCGAACCAGACCGAGATAATATTATCATTAGACGGCCTCAGTGGTAGTGATGAGTAGTAGACGTGTGAGGCAGTACATTTGTCCGGTACAAAATAGATTTGTACTGATACGACTCAAAATTTAAATTTGCACTACTTCAAAAAAAATGTCTAGCTACTATTCACGCGTCAAATCTATGAGGAAGGATGGAACGAGGACAACAGTACAATAACGCCTCTACGGATATTTACATGACAAAGAGGGACAACATGACATGTACGACTGCTAATAAAATGAGGTGGCAAAGGCCGATCACATCCGATTCTTAACGAACATTTCCGAACTAGAAGTTTTGTACGGGACAAATGAGGGACTGACGCGCACCGCCTCACCGGCCTCATCGCTTCAAATGTACTGCCGCGGTACATACCATACAAATCTGCTCGCCTCATTTGAAGTGGTACATTTGTACTGGTTTGAACTAAACAACTACAATTGTTTTAATAAAGATTTTATCGATGACTTTAAACCTCTCCCAAGAAAATCTCCCTTGGATTATTTGTATATAAAGTACCGCACATTTTAAATCCGGGAATTTACTATCGATTAGCGAAAGCCGCATTGAAATCAGCACAGCAGTTTTTACGTGAACCCCGAACTAACAGACAAAAACAAAAAATGTAAGAAAGAAAAGACTGCATTATTACAATTTTATAATATTACATACATATAACAAGTTGAAATGGAAGTGGGCCGGCACTTCTGTCGCAGTACCGACGGCCGATGATGCAAACGAGTCCTGGAGTGGAAATCACTTCTCGGTAAACGTAGCGTAGGACGCCTTCTAGCCCGGTGGTCTGACGACCTGCTCAAAGTCGCCGACAGGGGCTGGATGAGGAAGACGGAAGACTGGGACATGTGGCGCAAACTTGGAGAGGCCTACATCCAGCAATGGACAGAGAATGGCTGAAAAAGAAATTAGAAAAAGTCAAATTATACCTTCAAAAATGTAGTAACGCGTAAGCGAGATAGGGAATGCTTTTTGTCTCTTAACTGCCCTTCACATTCTGGCGAGAATATGCAAGACCACGAAAAGAGCGCGAGAAACGAGAATGTGGAATGTGTTCTAGTTGTATTTTCTCGCGAGAATGTGGAGGGGGCATTACAAATTATAAAAACAATTCATGCTTGAACGTAGTCAATATTATGGGAATACGGATGTCGGCGCACCTGTCTTATCTCGCGTTATCGGTAACCAGAAAGGAAGCGGCATACATTAGCAGATTAGCACGCATTGGCAACTATTGCGAGAGTAAAATGTGTTTTACGATAAATTCAATATTTATTTTTTAACACAGGATTTTATATGTAGTTTTGTATGTAAAATTATATTATATATCATTGCACCCCAGGCTATAAATGGAACCTAGAAATTTTTTCAAGATGATCAGACATCTTAATAATTTTCATTTTATAGCCATACAATAATATTATTAGTCACATATTTAATTTTGAAAACAGCTGAATCACTCAAGTGGCGCAAATATGCAACCCTCAGTGATCGTCATATGTTTGTGCCGTTTGTTGTTGAAACGCTTGGACCGTGGGCTTCTGACGCCATGAGCCTCTACCAAAATTTATCAAAACGACTCATTGACTCTTCAGGTGATTAGAAGGCTGGTCTTTACCTTGGGCAATGAATTAGTATGGCGATCCAGCGAGGAAACGTAGCCAGCCTTCTGGGCACCTTACCATAGAAGACGGTGATCTAGGCTCAGTATTCTACTTATAGTCTTGAGGGACTATAGGTAGAATACAATACAAATAAGTTTTCTTTTATTGTATTCGATTACATATAAATTTCTTCATTGTACTAGCTTATAATTTATGTATAATAAGTGAATGAATTGAAATTTCAAAATAGTTATATTTTTCAATAAATATAAAAATATAAAAAATATAAAAACCGGTCTAACTTTAACAGTTAGGTCTAGGGTCTTCGAAGGTTTCAGGTGGTGTAACCAACGTGCTATCGCTCTCTAAAAGGAGACTGGAACCTGGTCACTAATGCCGGGACACAACTCTAGACAAGGGCAAATACCCTATCACCTGGCTGTGGGTTGTTTTGTCGCCTCTTACGACAGGCCGCCCGGTCGCAGGAAATTGTATTCTTTCTCCGTTCCTGTACAGATAATGATGATGATATTGTTACGAGTTACAGGACTGGAATTAAAATGCGTATAACACAGGTACAAATATAACTGAACACAATCAGTCCAAACGTAATGCGCGATTCAATAACACGCGCAAAGTCCGTCACTATATAGATTATCGAATGTTCACACGTCTTGTCTCGCTAGTGGTTATTGCTTGACTGTCGATCTCTCCATTGGACCATTGATATACTGCACCAATACAATATGGCTGCCCGCCCGCGTAGATAGAATTTCTTAGAATTCGTAATCTGCACACCGGCCTGCAAACGGCCATAAACGAGTACAATAACAAGACTGCTCTCCACAATAACCAATAAATAAGTAAACAAAAGAAGACAACCATAAAAGAACTACAAGGTTATTAGCTCAAACGCCGGCGGGTAACAAATGTGCTTTGTTTACAAATATGCAGGTGGCCCAAATTGTAACAATATATGCAGGTAAATACAATGTATATTTAGTAAGCTTCATATACATTTTATTTATCCGATATGAATATACATTCTATTTAAGAATATATGTTTTTTTATAAACAAGGTATTTAAGAAGAAATATCTCATTAATATTACCATCTAATCTAAGAAGATTAATAAGTAATTTAAATATAACCCAAATTAACTAAAAGTATTCATACTAAGAAATTGTTCATTAGCACTTTTCTTATTACCTCTATTAAGGCGAAGACACTTTATTCATATTGTTATATACCGTCAAGGATAAACGCACAGCTGCCTATCGTAAGCGCAGTTTATTGTCTTCCCGGACTTAGGAATTCTTTTATGTTTAGAATTTGTAATTAAGAAAACCTGCTATTGGTTTCCTACTTATTTTATGACCATCATTAGCGTCGAACTAATAATCCCTATTGTTATTGTTATCGACTTGTTGGCCGTTCGCAGGAATAGATAACCAGGTGTGCAAATTACTATTTCTCGAAAACCCAGTGCGCGCGGCCAATTTTTTTTGTACTGTGTAGGTAGTATAAGTCAATGCGCGAATGGAGGGTGGGGATTCAAGCGACGACTACGAGACGAGTAAGACGTTTGTAGTACTCTCGATTAGCGATATAGACGACGGACTTTGCGCGCGTCGAATTGCATTGAATCGTGCAGTATGAACTGGTTGCAACCCGTTCTTTTTTTATTTGTTTCATACGTGTTTGTACAGTTCTAATGAATTCTATAGTAGTTCCAACGGCATTTTCAATTCGAGTCCTGTAGCTCGTAACAATATGTTCTTTATTAATAGCTAGCACATTACACTACACTTTTGTTGTGTTTTTATTTAAGAATATATGTTAATTTCTTTTATCTTGCAGCCTCTGATTACTTATCGTTTTCACTCAAGATTACCAGGCGTAGGTAGTGCCGATCTTGCACGTAACAATACGTCAATTTTGGGTCATAATATGACAGATTTTAAAACAAAAGAAACAGTGACCTCATTGCGAGATAAATTCCGCATACCCGAGTTTTCTCCGAATTTAAACACGGAAGTCAAAAACTGATTTAATTTCATCAAATTCTATATAGACGTGACAAACTGGTATGGGACGCGACCTGCGTAGACACATCCCATTTACCGAACATGGCTAGATCAGCCAGGTCGGCGGCGGAAACAGCTGAAACATTCTAGAGTTGAAAATACGTAACCGCCATTGAGAGTTGTATGTTTCTGCCGTTTGATCTTGGACCGCTTAGATAATATTGTATAGTCATTTGGTAGTTTACCCACCTGTAAAGTTTCTGCGAAAGTTTTGAAAATGGTTAATTTTAACTTTGCCACCTCGCCGCGTCTTTGCCGCTCGCGCGGCCATATTGGAAAGATGGCCGTTTTCAGACTCATTTTATGATAAACACATTAGTATATAGAAAGTAAGAAAAAAACGTGTGCGTCTCGGGACGCCCGACAGAAGTGATAACTTAAACTAATCTAAGTTGAACTATTTAATATTGAAACTGTTTAACTTGAGAAAAGCTTAGGTTAAAACTTAGCCTTAGTACTTAGCGGAGCCTGCCTACCGCTGCCGTATGCGCGAGAGAAAGGGAAGCCAGACAGACTGGCATGGTAACGCGTTACGTAACGAAGCGGTTTACCCTCCTATAAGAAGTTATCAGTTCAAAAAGTATTTGAAGAAATAGTGACGTACTTATATTGCTTACACTATCTTAAAGAGAATAAAAGCATATTTTGTGAATTTGTACGCCGCATTTTCAGCAAACAGGTTTGCACTCAGCTTATTGCTGTGCCGGCATGATATTCAATACAACGCTGATTTTCAGTGCGAACTATCCTTTTGGCGTGATATTAAATGAACTAGAGAAAATTGTCTACAATACTATATACTACATACGACATTTTTTTTGTCAAATCAATGGTAAATTCAAAATTGGGAAAGAGTATAAGTACATCGAAATCTGTAAAGTTAACCATTTTCAAAACTTCTATAAAACTTTTCAGGTATACCCCCTTTTTCGAACCAAATGACTGTACTAGCAGACCGTTCCATTAGTAGCTCACAACGCCCTAAATGCTCAGTTAGCCGTTCCACAAGGCGACCACGGTCGTTGTGGTCGTGACGAACACGTCACTAAACTCACAACGACCCATGTCAATAGGTGGGTCGAATAACCGTTCCACTTGGGTTTACGATTATAACTCCGACAAGCAAGTGGAACGGGATAAATCGCGGTCGCGAGCGTAGTCGTTGTGAGTCCCTAATGGAACGTAGCCTAGGTGAGACACAGTTTTTGCCATAAACTCTTTATAATTGAATAGATTTAATTGATAGAGCCATTGACATCAAATATGTGACATCTTTACGCTGACATGCTCGAGAATGACAGAGGACGCGATGTACGACGGCTGCGTTACATTAGAGACTCACAACGACCATGTTCATGACCGCGATTCTTCCCGTTCCACTTGTTTGCCGGCGTTATAATCGTAAAACCAAGTGGAACGGTTATGCGACCCATCTCTTGACATGGGTCGCTGTGAGCGTTGTGTGATCGAAAATGATAACGTCGTTAGTATTGTTTTCGCCACGACCACAACGACCGCGGTCGCCTTGTGGAACGGCTAACGGAGCATTTTGGGCGTTGTGAGCTACTAATGGAACGCGCTGGATGTATGGAGGTGGCGTCTGAGAGAAACAGACCATCGCCTTAATATTGCATATATCCATAGATACAAATTTATTAATTACAAGCTAATAATAATATCAGCCCATAAAAGTCTCACTGCGGGACTCGCTTGTCCAAGACAGCTTGGCAGGTTTGACACATCGGTTATCTCGATGTGCAGGTTTCATCACGATGTTTTCTCCATCGTTGTTAGCACGTGGTAATTGTAACAATATGCACATTAGGTCAGAAAACTGCTAAGTGGTGCATGAATTCCGGACAGAATTCGAGCCCGCGCCCTTTGAGTTTGAGACACGTGCGCTAGCCATTACGCTACCACGACTTTTACAGAATAAAACTATGTATAATTATATAATATATATAATAATAACCAGAAAACTCCAGGAGTGAATTGAGATTATAATGGCGAAAGTGGTCTACATAATACATACTATAATTACTTACATTTTAGTAAGAAATATATAAATGCATGTATACAGATGTTTTATATATTAAATAGATATATACAAATATATATTATTCTTCTAAAAGTAATTTTGTAAAATACTCTGTATAAAACTTATTAAAAAAAGAACTTGACATATAAATAGAATAAGATATATAAAGAAAAATAATTTTTAGCTAGACGTGTTGCTGGGGAGTTTCTTGCCGCTTCTTCTCCTTAACAGCAATAACACGTTGCGAAGCGGTGTACATAGAATAGGAAGTAAAATTAAATTTTAACTTATATGACCTTCAAAAAGTGTTCTCCAGTGGAACTTATTTTGAATAGAAACATTTAAATTTGAATTTGAATATATTTACAAAAATATATAAATGTTTATAGATAAATATATATGTACATACATTTACCTATCCATATTCCAACTGTTTTAAATATCGGTAGGTAATATTTTGCATGTCTGATAGATGGAATCGTAACTTATGACCGTTTTAGTTGTCTGTGAACCATTTCGACTTAATATTGTATCAATCTTGATTTGACCGAAACTGAATTAATGTGAATTTTAGAGACTACGGATATTTGAACATCTGTCATTCGAATGGATCTTGACTCGGACGGGCATTTTTTTAATGAAAGTTACAGACTTGGGAAGCCAGGCGCAGCTTTGCCAGTTTGCGTACAAGCCAATATAAAAGAACTAGGTACGAGATTTTCGTCCAAAGTTCACGCGGAAGTTAACTTAATCATATAAATGATCACAAAATCGATTGAGTCATTAGCCATTATAAACGGTCGTGTCAGCAAACAAACAGACATGCACGAGTCATAATAATATGGTTTCCGATGTCCGTGATGTCACCAGCCTTGACCTGCTCTTGACATGACTCAATAAATGCATTTCATGTGCTTTTTAGTTGTTTCAAATTCATTGTCTCGATTATTTGACGTGAGTTTGTAATTTGAGCGAATCACTTCCGTTTTATTTAAATATCTATCTGTAGAGCCGTCTTTAGGGGGACACAAGTCAATTGATATAGATATATATAGATAACACTTTATTGGTTACCATAATAACAGACACAATACATTCAAAACAGTATTTTTAGAAAGAAAAACAATAGGCGGCCTTATCGCTCAGAGTGATATGTCTTCCAGGCAACCTAACTTTTACGACATTCTATGCTAATCTGGCGATGTAGGTGATGCATAAATTCAGGTGTTTATAGTTTTTTTAAATATAGATAACAGATAGATAGATAACACTTTATTGCTCACCAAATATACAATTACAATATTGTCATGGTAGAAACAATAGGCGGCCTTATCGCTTAAAGCAATCTCTTCCAGGCAACCTAACTTAAGGAATAGTTTAACCTAATCTGGCGATGTAGGTGGTACAGATTATTAGGTATATCATAAATAAACATACTTACACTACATATTTTATAAATTAAATACATACAAACATATTTAGAAGATATAGATTAATTAGTATATAGTATAAGAATTAGGCATAATTATTTAAGAAAAGTAGTGTTTTTTTAGTGCATAAAAATTTATAAGTACATACGTACTTATAAGTCAACCTCTTGTTTAAAGAGTAGGCGGTACAGGTTACATTGTATCAAATTTTTCATGTATTTGCCTTCGGAAAATTCACTTCATTTTATATTGCAAACTATACAATCCCCCGTCTATCTGTAAACTACATAAATGGCAAAAATCATAAAATGGACAAACTAGTGGACAAAGTGGACCAAGTGGACGGAATGGACAAAATCACAAAACCTATCCTAGTTTCCGGGATAACCTTTACATAAATCTATCCCATTATCCGAGATGAAAAGTACCCCTTGGCCACCCTCGGTATTAAAATTACACATATACTGAGTTTCAGCCAAATCGGTCCAGTTGTTTTTCCGTGAAAACGGAACAGACAGACAGACAGACAGAGTTACTTTCGCATTTATAATATTAAAAATAGGGATTTACATCAAAATAGACATGAATTATAAATTATAGTACAATTGGTGTGTTTCAGTGCCCCCTTCGAGGCCAGCATCACATTAGCAGACTTTGTGTTTCAAACGGCCATAAGCAACGGTAACCACTTTCCATCAGATTAACCGTCACCCTATCTCCTGTACTCCAACAATAAGACGCGAGGTTGCGAGGCTCTCTGTCTTCTATCGGACACATTTCGGGGAGTGTTCTTTAGAACTGCACGAGCTGGTTCCTCCATCCAAGTTTTACCATCAGACAATGAGATGCATCGGTTTGCGATTCATCTTTTCTGGTGCGCACTGTCGAAGAGTGGAATAATTTGTCGGAGTCTGTTCTTCCCGACAAATACAATCTTGAAATCTTCAAGTCACGAATGAACGGTATCTTCTAGATGAGCGTGCTTCATCCTAAACCGCATAGTCACTCAACATCAGGTAAAGACAGTGGTCAAAAGCAAACTTCGATATCGCAAACAGCCTTAAAATAAATTGTGTGTGTGTGCAGTTCACACGCAATAGAAGTAAAACAAAGTGTGACAAGGAGTGGGAGGGATTCTAAATTTCGTGACGTTACATTTCATATACTATATCGTTATAATATACTAGCTGTACCCGGCAGACATTGTCTTGCCCTTAAAAAATAAAAATCCAGAAACCTTTTGCAACACCATCAACCGGGACAAATTGTTAATCTAAATTCTAAACCATTCTCGAATCTACTTAAAAAAACACACAAAAAATTTCATCAAAATCGGCCCCACCGTTAAAGAGGTGTTCAACGGCGCCACCTATCGGGTCCAATCGTGGATCTAAACCATCCCAGAACCCACTTGAACACACACAAAAATAATTCACCTAAATCAGACAAATGACAATGAGTGAAATGCAGTCACCATTGCCGAAATCGGCCTCAAAAGATCATAACAAACGAATGGCTGGACTGATGTTTTTTTATTGATGAATATCATATTTTAATACTGTTACATGCTGTCAAAGATAAGCCGCACAGCCTATTGTAAGCGCAGCTTATTGTCCACCCGGATTAAGGAACTCTTGTCTTTTGAAAACAAGAAATCATGCTATTATCTTTTTACTTGTTTTATAACCATCATTAGCGTCGAACTAATCCCTATTGTTATTGTATTCGACTTTGTGGACGTTCGCAGGTGTGCAAATTAATATTTCTTAGAAACTCAGTGTGCGTCTCCAATTCCTTTGTACTGTGTAGTTAGTACAAGACGATGCCCGAATGGAGGGGCGCGGGGCAGTCAAGCGACGACTACGAAGCGAGTAAGACGTTTTCTAGTACTCTCGATTAGCGATAAAGACGACGGACTTTGCGCGTTCGAATTGTATTGAATCGTGCAGTGTGAACTGGTTGCATCCAGTTTTATTTGTATTTGTTTTATACGTGTTTGTACAGTTCTAATAAATCCTATAGTAGTTCCAACGGCATTTTTAATTCGAGTCCTGTAGCTCGTAACAATACTTATTATCCTATTCCGGAAAAAGAAAATTTCAAAAACACAAAAATCATAAAAATATTTCCAACCGTTCTAGAGTTATAAATGGTGTAACTAACACGACTTTGTTTTTTATATATAAAACACTTAATTTGAAGTATTAACGAAAAACTCCAAAACATTTCCAACTTTATCTGTATAAGCATAGTTTTTAAATTATTAAATATAATGTATTCTATCTCATTCTCTCGCAGACTTAGTCCTATAGATATATGTGTTTAGAATACAACAGAATAGAATACTTTATTGTTAAACTATGTACATAAAGGTGGTATGAATAGAATGACGAAGCAACAGTTGGCCCAATAAGAGAGTACAACGCATCTGAAGAGCAGAGGATCAAACCTCTGTTGACGAAGTGAGTTTGCCTCTCCGGGGCATTCTCAAGCATTGATGCACAGGATCAGCGTGGGCGTAACTACGTTCAAGTCTCATGCTTTTCCTACCATGAGTGCGGGGAACATGGGAGGAAGGGAGATTTAGTGGAGCCCATGGGTTACCTCTTTAATAGGGGTACCTTGCTGAGTCTCCACACAAGGTGGCAATTGAGTCCGTTATCTGCGCTATCTTCAGTGGATAACTCTCATTGCTTTGGCCTAATCCCAATAAAGGAGCCGGTAGTGTACGAAATGTATTTTCAACTACCTCAAAAAAATAATAATAAGAGAGTACAATAACATATTGTTACAAGTTTAGCGGGACTCGAATTAAAATGCCTTTACAATTACTGTAGAGTGTATTAGAACTATACACGCACGTATAACACGGGTACAAATATAACCGAACACAACAAGTCCAAAGGTAATGCAGAAGGTCGTAATTCAATAAAACGCGCAAAATCCGTCACTATTAGATTCTCGATTGTAGTACACACGTCTCACTTCAATCGTGGTTCTCGCTCGACTGCCCCCCTCCCTCAATCAGGCCATCGTTTTGTCCTGCACAAGTGCAATGTGCCCGCTCGGCCACGTGGACCGAATTTCCTAGAATCAGCTTGTACTTTAAAATCCGTAACACCTAGCTAATGATTACAATACAACAATAGGCTGTACTCTAGAAACGTATGCCAATAAATAAGTAAACCAAAGAAGACGATCATAAAATAATTACAGTAGTTTAAATGTTATTAGTTCAAATGCCGACGGGTAATAAAAATAAATGTGCTTCTACAAATCTGTACGTGGAATTTGTCTTTGTCGGCGCCTAGGTTGTAACAATATTTTACCTACATAATTATAATTAATAATTAATTACGTCATAGGTTAATTAGTAATTAATCACTATACTTTTATTAATTTTATACAAGCATATATTATTTTTACAGAATATCAATAGTATATAATTCAACTATTTGTAACATAATTTACACTACAGGTATATTCTAATAATACAATTTAATTAATTTAGTCAGTTTTAAGGAATTAAAATTAAACGTAGATACGAATATGTGTCATATTTTAGAGTCAACACTAGCCTAAATTATAGACTCAATTTCTTTTATTTCTTCTTAGTGTCACTTTTTCGTTTCATCGAGTTTCAAATAACAACGATTCTAAAGAAGTTTCACTTCAAAAGAAACGAGTTTCAACAAAAGAGACACCTATATCAATTTATTCGTAAACAAACATATTATGTCGAAGTTGTACTTAAAGCTTTGGAGAGAATTGGTGCCACCCACACAATGCCCAGAGGTTACGTTAAGCTCACCTTGGCCTGCTGGTTACTCCATAAAGCGATAAAATCCATATTGTAGTCAATTTGTTATGTTTATTACTGGATTATAAACGCATTATGATCGACTAGATTTTTCTGTGGCTTCGCTTGCTGAACGGGGTAAACCTACATTGATCGAAATGTAGATTTTGTGGACTAACTCAAGTATTATTTCTAGTCCTCAGAAATAGTGGTTTTTTTTGGATGACAGTTACCCTATATATATAAACACGTCGTTAATAATAGCAGCCCATAAATGCCCACTGCTGGGCTCGGACCTCCCATTATAGGGGAATAGTATACCCGCCACGCTTGTTCAAGGCGACTTAGCAGGTTTTACACATCGGTTATCTCGATGTGCAGGTTGTATCACGATGTTTTCCCTTACCGCTGTTAGCATGTGGTAATTGTAACAATATGCTAGGTCAGAAAACTGCCTAAGTGGTGCATACGTTCCGGCCAGGATCGAACCCGCGTCCTTTGAGTTTGTGACACGTGCGCTAGCTACAACTTTTAAATTATAAAAATGTAATTTTATTTTTATGTCTAAATTTAAATTTATGTCAATATAGCATTAAAAAAATGCAGATATAGAAGACCCTGTCACTTCTTTCATAATTATATAGCCCAGTACGTATAACTGCTTCATAAAAATGATTCTGATATATGTTCTACGGACATAGGGCATGAAGATTTTCTTTTAGTTTGGTTTTTTGCATTTTTGGCTGTTTTTACTATAAAAATAGATAATTAGAGCTTCCCCCTAAATTCATTAAAGTTTAGTGACTAAAGTTGTAGAATAACAAAACTTTCCTACAAACCAAAAATGTAATACATGCGCAAATTCGTTAAATAGGTCTGTAACCCAGATGCCTAATTAGTAATATATACCAACTAACAGACTGCTTCTTCTCTATATATATATATACTAAGCACAACATTGAAATGCCTGTCTGTGTATCCATATTGAATCCTAAAATGTATATAAAAACTGTTATTTAGACGAAGCCTAATCATAAGTCCCCACTCCCCATTCTTGTCACAGCTGGTTACATTCGTGAGACTTGCCCCCTCCCAAGTGTGACATCACATATTTTACAATTTTACATCAAGAAATTATTAAATTAGAACAACAGTTCCGTAATTAGAAAGAAAAAAATTTAAACACTGTTCATACAGAGAGAGTTAGAAATATTTTGAAGTTTTTAATAGTTCAAATTTCGTGTTTAAAAGCTTATGTTATTATGCTTATGAATATTTGAAATGTGACGTCACAAAATTTAGGACTCCTCCCACTCCATGTCACATAATGTCACAACGACCCCCTCCCTTTACATGTGACGCAATTTATAGCCTAAATTTCCAGTTTAAAAAAGTTGTATTTTCAGCTATGAGTTTATCTTCAATAAACTCCACATATCTGAACAGATTTCAATGAAATTTGTATGTATTAAAACAGGAATTTGATGTCAAACTAGCAACTAGCGGAAATTCGTTCGTGTTGCCATGACGACTTCTTAGTGTATCGTCTTTTTGACTATATTCGACTATCCCACGGATACGACTAGCAAACCTAGCCAGAACTAAAGATTCCATTGCCACACCACAGTTAGAGATACCCACCGAAACCACTCGGTATTCTTCCTTCGCCCTTAATGCCAGGGCCACGGGTATGGCCTAGCCGGAGGAACTACTTTTTGGCCCCCGGCATCTTCATGCTCTCATTGCATGGGGTGGTCTACCAGACCAAGTCTACCATTCACGCTGTTCTCACACACTTCTTTGTTCTTCCATTAATCGTATATCCTGGTGAAATCTTACACCCTGACCTTCACTATATCGTTAAGCCACACGCAAATGGTTGTCATGCAAAAAACTAAAACCATGTATTAAAACTAGTATTGCAAGCTAAACTTCTAATTAGGAGCGTCCTATTTTAAATAATTAAATATAGTCGTTATCAGTGTACCGACGGACAAGCGTGTTTGTATATAAAGGGCCCAGTTTGTTAGTTATCTACTACAAACAATTGATTGCCCGTTTATGTGTTTGTGGGAATGATGTTTTGCTACACGACTGTGATTGGTCTAGTTTCTGAATGATGAAATTGAAGGAACTAGCGACTATACTCTTTCCAAGCATTTGTTACACTTTTAACAGCTCGATGACAGATCATTTAGTAATGTCCTAATGAGTTACTGATTCGATTTTTTTTTAAATCGACTCATATGAATAAGTTTTAATCAGTTGAATTTACGTGTATAGTGTTACATGCCATCAAAGATAAGCGCACAGCTGTCTTTTGTGTTTTGAATTTATAATTAAGAAAAACATGCTATTGTTTTTCTACTTGTTTTATAACCATCATTAGCGTCGAACTAATCCTTATTGTTATTGTTTTCGACTTTGTTAGCCGTTCGCAGGTGTGCAAATTACTATTTCTCGAAAACTCGGTGCGCGCGGTCAATCTTTTTTATACTGTGTAGTTAGTATAAGACGATGCCCGAATAGAGGGGCGGGCAGTCAAGCGACGACTACGAGATGAGTAAGTTTGTTTGTAGTACTCTCGATTAGCAATATAGACGACGGACTTTACACGTGTCGAATTGCATCGAATCGTGCAGTGTGAACTGGTTACATTCAGTTATATTTGTATTTGTTTTATACGTATTTGTGCAGTTCTAATAAATTCTATAGTAGTTTCAACGGCATTTTTAATTCGAGTCATGTAGCCCGTAACAAAATTTTTGATAAGAATATAGTATTCTTATCTATCGTGCAATAAATATACCCACATTTAAATTAACATATTTTACATATAATAAATAAGCCATTTTATGAGCACTTATAATAATTGCGGTATTATTTTCTTTAAAATACAACATTTTTTATTTTCAAATCGCTTACTTTCGACTTATTTACGTATAGTTTCGATGTTTTAATAGTATGTGCGTTACATGATTCACAAAACATCACTATTACGTCACCCACAACAATAAAGTACGACAATTATGTCATTTGTTTCCTGTGGGCTTTACTGTCAAGAAATATGTAACTTGATAGACGTGCAAACGTCAAAAGTAAAATAAATGCTTGGAAGGAGTATAAAGATAGATAGATAGACCGACATTGCACCTGATGTCAGGTGGAAATGCAGTCTAAGCTGGAGAAAGCTTACTGAGAAGATACCTGTTCCTGATACCTGTGTAAATTGTAGGTTTTAGGTAAAACAGACGACGGTAAAGAGTTCCACTCTTCAGCCGTACGTATTGTAAAAGAGGAAGCATAGCTTTTCGTCCACTTGGTTGGTATTTCCATCATACATCGGTGGCATAAACTCGTACGCCTGCTTGTCCGTGGGTTAAAAATATATTACAGACGCTAAAAGCGGCGTCTATGACTAAAAAGCTCGACGTACAAGCCTTATTTATTTATTTCAGTGTTTTTGTTTTTATATATTGTTACGAGCTACACGGCTCGAATTAAAAATGCCGTTGGAACTACTATAGAATTTATTAGAACTGTACAAACATGTATAAAACAAATACAAATAAAACTGGATCCAACCAGTTCACACTGCACTATTCAATACAATTCGAACGCGCAAAGTCCGTCGTTTATATCGCTAATCGAGAGTACTAGAAAACGTCTTACTCGCTTCGTAGTCGTCGCTTGACTGCCCCGCGCCCCTCCATTCGGGCATCGTCTTGTACTAACTACACAGTACAAAGGAATTGGAGACGCACACTGAGTTTCTAAGAAATATTAATTTGCACACCTGCGAACGTCCACAAAGTCGAATACAATAACAATAGGGATTAGTTCGACGCTAATGATGGTTATAAAACAAGTGAAAAGACAATAGCATGTTTTTCTTAACTACAAATTCAAAAAGACAAAAGAGTTCCTTAGTCCGGGAGTACAATAAGCTGCGCTTACAATAGGCTGTACGGCTTATCTTTGACGGCATGTAACACTATGTAAAATTTCTTGTGAATGTACTATATGTTTTTTATGTATAGCGTCGTCTTTTTTAAGTCAATAATTATTTTTCTTTCTTTCTTTCTTCCAGCGAGATCGGTTTGAGTACGGCGGAAGGCCGAGTTCATTGAAGTGTGCAGCTGGTCAGCTGGTTAATCCTATCCTATCCTATTTGGAGATCTACCGCAAGGTCTCTTGCCTTCTACTTTCCCACAGTAACTTTAGAAACGTCTAAACAAACGCGCGTCAGATTTTCCAGTACACTCTGTACGATTGGACAGATTTGTTTGCCATATGAAAGTGAAGTCAAAGACGTGATGTCTTTGCATTGGAAATCTCGACAATAACAGCGGACGTAACATACGACATATGGGCGCCGATCGTAGCGTATGTTTTTATTTACTACTAGGATATGCTCGCAACTTCGTCCACGCTTGACTTGAAATTTCCGGGACACAAAATGCCACTGTATTTAAAAAAGAATATAAACTATTAAAACATTTAATTACGTAATATTTAATATCGATCAGTGAAAAAATCGCATTGGAATTCGATTTTTTTAATCTGGCCATTTTAAATTATTCTCAAAAAATCGCGCGTGATTTCCGGGATAAAAAGTAACGCAGATTATAAGTTTAATAATGCATATTCTGTCTATGAAATCGGACCAGTAGATTTTACGTGAATCTAAAAAAAATGCATCATCTTCTCCATCGTTTATATAGTTCTTTCCAGATGTTTTTTTTTTTAAATAGCTTCAATGTACAGACAGATACGGCATTTATAATATATAAATAATTTGATACCTATATATATTATAGGTTGTATAGATTCGTTTTGGACCCAGTGGTCGCACCTGATGCTCTGTGGCGACGCGATATAGGATGATAAATTGGGGATGGGGAAGCCAGCTCCTGCAGTCTGAGGAAGAGTCCCCGAAATGTATCCGATAGAAGACCGACAGTCTAGCATCCTCTAGCATCGTCGCTGGGTCGCCAGTCTATCAGTATGCTATAGAATTTATTTCGGAGAGTTTGCGGTTAAATGATCGAACTGATTCCCCCTACACCATTTCATATTCGGACGACAAGGTGTTCTGATCTACGCCATCGTTTCACAGTGGAAACACCACCAATGCGAACGTGCCTCCACGTTCCTTCTGCGTACGGCAGAGCTGTGGAATTCACTACCACAATCCTTGTTTACCGAATAGTACAATCCAGTTGTCTTCAAGTGTCATGTGAATAGGTATTTTCTAGGTAAGCGTGCTCCATCTAGACGTGATTGTAGTCAAATGCGAATCTATTTAACATAATCTGTGCGTCCTCTGTAGTGGACTAGAAAGATCCCTATAGTACATTTTTATAATAAGCATTCGTCGATTGCTTATAGTCACGCCGTACGCAGCCTATGACGTTTATAACAAAACACCGCCTAACATATCCGATTATAAAGCTTTACTCCGCCGCATTGATGGGATTCGATATTGCGTCCCAATTAATAAACCGGTATTAATGTTACTAAATGGAGAAGTTTAACACGTTCCCAAACTCGGTTCCCACCATAATCCAGGGACATGTTCCTCGGTGCTATTTTGAAGCTTAATTTAAAGAGTAAAAGGTACAAAATCCATTGGACATTTAGCAATGGTTTATCATGTTATTGGTAATAATTAAATTCAAATTTAAAAGTTCCTATTAATAGGTTCCACTGGAGGACACTCTTTGAATGTCGTACATGTAAGTTCAAAATTACTTCCTATTCTATGTATATCACTTCACAACGTGTTACTGCTGTTAAGCAGAAAAAGCGACAAGAAACTCCCCAGCGACACGTCTAGCTAAAAATTGCTTGTCTTCTATTTTTCTATCTCTCTTAATTTATTTTTCTTTAAATAAATCTTATACAGAAGAATGTTATACAATTTCGAATAATCAATGGAATTGTATTTTTTTTTATATTGAGTAGGTTCGCGTTTGACTGTCATTGCGCCTGATGTCAGGTGGAAATACAGTCTAAGGTGGAGCACGCTTACCTAAAAGATACCTACCTGTTCACGCGAGATTTGAAGACACCTAGATTGTATTCTTGAGGAAAAACAGACGACGGTAAAGAATTCCACTCTTCAGCGGTGGGTATGATAAAAGTGGAAGCATAGCGCTTCGTCTGCTTTGTTGGTATCTCCACCATATATCGGTGGCGTGAGCGCGTACGTCTGCTTGTCCGGTGGTAAAATGGTGAGGGAGGAACCAATTCATGTAATTCCGTGACACACTCCCCGAAGTGTATCCTATAGAATACCGACAAACTAGCGACTTTACGACGATGATTTAGGCTCTGAAGCCTCTCGTCGAATAATTGGTTTTTGCCTCTCAGTTGCCTACCTCTTTTTTCTATTGACTCGAGTTTTCAGCTGGTATTTAGCTGAGCTATCCCAAAGATGAGAGCAGTATTCCACGCAAGACCGTACTTGCGCTTGGTAAATTCAGCAACTGAAGTGGTGTGAAGTGTTACACTCATTAAGATAGACAGAATAAAAGGAAAGAAAAATATTATTATCGTCATAATAATGACAAGACGTAGGTACTAACATTTTATACTTTAACATATCTCCATAAATATCGTACATTTTTAGCAATTATAATCAAAGAAAGAGGTAAGCTATTAAATAGATGAGCAAATGTTAGAAGATCACCAATGCTGGCCATATTATGGCCCCGCTATAGTCCACCGGAAGGGTCTGCCTGTACAGGTATGCTTGCGCAGGTCGACCTAAGCGTATGTGGGAATGGACCTGTGCAGGCAACCGGCGTAAGTTCGAAAATTAATTTTGTTCTGTGACCACGTATGGTGTACCTGAGTGCGTGTACTCCGGTCGTCTGCGCTTTTTTTTCATTGTTTTTTGTATCATTTCTGAAGTGAAAACTTCTTTAGCCGAGTTGGGCACTTTTTGTTAGGGGAAAATCTTATGGGCTCGCGTCACTGACATGCTCATGATTGGCGCATGCGCGGCGGCCGTATGTTGTGCGCGTTAGACGCTTTTTGGATGCGTGAAACCTCGTGCGTTCACGTCACCGACATGCTTATAGCAGTATATCTGTAGCTATACAGCTGACGTATTGTGCAACATTAGTGCTGTGTATATCTTATAAGTGAAATTGAATGGATTCAGTGAAAAGTTCAATGTGTATATACTGTGCATTGTTGAAATAGTGTTTTAATTCAAACATTATGAAATTTCAAATTTTAATACTAAAAGTTCTAAGTTTTCATTTCTATCGGCAGTCTCTATAAATGCCAATTTTTTATTTCAAAATTGACGCCAAAGCCAATAAGCCGCGCGCAGAAGGTTTGCCGATGACTACTTACTATTATTTTATTGTATGACTTACTATTATTGTATGTACTCATGTAAAGTATATACAATAAAAAAAATTGCAACAACTATTTATGAAACCTTTTTTGTCAACCCTACTGACCATCGACGCGTGACATCATAAGGCTATCGGTAAACCTTCCGCGCACGGGTAATAACAATGCCATTGCGTCGTCGTCTTTTTGATGCCATTGCAAAACGAACTGAAAACCGCTCAGGTGTACCAAAAAGGTGTACAAAAAGTATATAATAAATACACATGAAAAATTCAATAATTAAATAAATAAAATTTAACATAATGAATGAAAAATACATGTGTACTATTTTTTTCTAACGTTCCCAAAAGTTCCCAAAAAAAGATGACAACCCTAATTGAATACTCATACTATATATTCGTATTGTGTATTTAAAGAAATAACAGTGTGACACCCGTGCGTCCCAGGATACAGTTGAGAACCAGCGTCAGGCCCCCGTTGCCTTGAATTTGCTGAACTGCACCTACTTGGTACTATCCTGAGATCCCTCCATGCAGGAATGGAAATAATACTACATCCTGAGGCCGGGCGGCCTGTCGTAAGAGGCGATAAAACAACCCACAGCCAGGTAGGACACTTGCCTGACTGGATGGCTACCATCCCTGGTCTAGTGTATGTCGCCATAACAACTTTGAGTCGTGTTCCGGCATCAATAGCTAAGTTCCAGTTTCTCCTTCGCGGCCGGCAGCACATTTGCAACACCTCTGGTATTACTAATGTCCATAGGCGACGGTAACCACTTTCCATCACAGTTGGGCCGCCAGCCTGTCTACTGTACTTCAGCAAAAAAAAACCCATTGTTTCGCAACATACTTAGTCGAATTCTCATTTTATTATTGTTTTTTCAATGTTTCTCGCTATACGCTTTCGCTTGCTCTTTTTTCTATTTGAGTTGTTTAACGAGCATAGAAACTTCTTCTAACTATTGTTACGAGCTACAGAACTAGAATTAAAAATGCCGTTGGAACTACTGTAGAATTTATTAGAACTGTACAAACACTTATAAAACAAATACAAATAAAACTGGATGCAACCAGTTCACACTGCACGATTCAATGTAATTAGACACGCGTAAAGTCCGTCGTCTATATCGCTAATCGAGAGTACTACAAACGTCTTACTCGTCTCGTTAAAAATATAGATGGGACATATATTTGATGACGTCCTCTGTGGTTGAGTGGGCTAAGAGCGACAGGTGATGAAATAGGAAGCAAATAAAAATAATTGACGGACGGACTTGTTTGCCGGCTTACCTCACTGGAAATCGCCGGCGAGTGGTGCGATGATAGAATGGCGACCTAGGCACCAAATCAAATAGCTCATCAAAGCACTCTCCGTTGTACAGACGTTGTTAGTAAAGAATATAACTGTTATCAATAAGTCGGTAATTCGATCGGCGGGTAGAGAAAAATATTACTTGAAGCCACAATGCATACTCATTTAAAATACTTGTAACTCGATACCCCGTCTCTTACAAAGTAGGTTAATTTATTATAGTAACTTAGTTAATACGACACCGATGTTTACAGTATTGTTCGAGAGTAAATGGTGTGGTAATACGAGCTCACTGTGATTTGAGGTCACTAAATTTATTTAAATAATTCGTCATAAGTAACCATGCAATTTAAAACATAAGTACATAATCTATAATATTGTTACGTATTTGTGGGATACGAATTTAAAATGCTGTTGGAATAATCACAAATTTTATTAGAATTACAGGTAAATTAGCTTCGAGACGTTGTTGCGTTTGTAGTATTGTACTATCAGCACGTAAATAAATAAATTAATACTTTTTACTTATTTTTATAGGTAAAATATTAATATTAAACATAATTCTTAATACTAAATTTCAACTTCTCGAAGCTAATTTACCTGTACACACTCGTAATTCGCAATTTTTACAAACACAACGAAATATAACCAGTCCAAACTGTAAATCAGAAAATCGTAATGACATAAAACAAGCAAAGTCCATCGATGTAAGTTTCTTGTTCTGAAAGTACACTTGGTAACGCCTCGGTCACAGTTGAAACTCAACTAACTTTGTCTTAATGAGCCGACTTCTTGTCTCGCAGGCCAAGACTCACTCTATGTCACTGAGTGAACGATGTAAGTATATCATTGCAATTCATGACATATTTTTAAGATGTTTAGTGAAATTTCTTGCTAGCACAACACTTGCTAGGTTTTAAAATTGCCCAGCTGATATACGAAGCTATATTAATAAAAATAAAGATAATAATAGGTTAGGGAAAAAGGTCTTTTCGCATATAGTATCTATGAACTAGTAATAAGATATCTTTGGCTATGCCATTTGTATCTGGCTGGTTTTGGTATCATTAAAAAGTTTTAATTTTAAAGAAGACAATTCCAAATTCAAATTAGGAAAATGTGTGATTTTCATTTGTTTTTCTTATTGTTACAATGAGTGAATCTAATGAAGAAATTCGATACATTTAAAAAAATTTACTACAAAAAAGTTAAAAATGCAACACAAGCCGCGAATTTTTTTTTAGATGTTTATGGACCTAATGCAGTAATCTGTGAGAGTAGCGTAAATTTGGTTTAAGCGTTTTACAATCTGGAGATTTTGTTATCAAAGATGTCGTCGCTCTGGTCGCCCTGTTACGGACAAAATTGATGCCATTTTTGAAAAAGTGGAGCAAGATCGGCATATTAGTAGTTAGGATGTAGCTGGAGAACTGGGAATTGACCACAAAACGGTTTTGGCGCATTTGAAAAAAGCTGGGTACACAAAAAAGCTCGATATTTGGGTGCCTCATGAGCTCACTGAAAGAAACCTAATGAACCGTGTACTCATTTGTGATTCTTTATTACGACGTAATGAAACTGAACCATTTTTTAATAAGCTGATAACTGGTGATGAAAAGTCGATCACGTACGACAAGAACGTGCGAAAAAGATCTTAGTCAAAGACCGGTCAGGCTTCACAGACTGTGGCGAAACCTGGGTTAACTCGCAACGAGGTGATGCTGTGTGTATGGTGGGATTGGAAGGGCATTATTCTTTATTAGCTGTTACCGCCAGGCAGGACCATCGATTCTGAACTGTAGTGTGAACAACTACTGAGATTAAAGCAAAAAGTTGAGAGAAAGCGGCCTTAATTAATCAACAGAAGGGGTGTGGTTTTTCACCATGATAACGCTAGACCTCACACATCTTGAGCCACTCAGCAAAAATTACGAGAGTTTGGCTGGGAGGTGTTAATGCATCCGCCGTATAGTCCTGACTTGCACCTTCAGATTTTCACCTGTTTCGGTCTCTGCAGAATTCCTTAGGCAGTGTCAGGTTAACATCACGAGAGGACTGCCAAAACCACTTGTCGCAGTTTTTTGATCAGAAGCCCCAAAATTTTTGTAGCAATGGGATTACGTCCTTACCTACAAGATGGCAAAAAAGTTATCCAACAAAATGACACCTACATACTTTAGTCAAATGTAAATAAACTTTATAAAAAAACCTTTGAATTTTTATATAAAATGCGAAGAAACTTTTTCCCCAACCTAATATTATATTAATTTTCAGTAAATAATAAATAATACTCACTCGGCTTTCGCAGTATTTGCATATTTAATTCCTTTGTAAAATTGTTTAGATTGAACTAATAACAATGGAGATAAATGTCTCTGTTGTTTGATTTATAAATATTTTAGATAGTAGATTTCCAATGAAATTGTTAGTAAGATAACTAACCGTAGGTTTTAATAGTACTTAGGGTTTCGGAGCCATTTTAACAAAAATGAAAACCACATGTTTACTTCGTATCTATCCGTCCATGTATCCAAAATACAAGGTTAATATATTGTTACAAATTGGACCACCTGCATCCCTATTGTCACATACCAACAAAGTAGTTCCAACGGCATTTTTAATTCGAGTCCTGTAGCTCGTAACAATATGTATGTATAGATTATCTCTATGAAGCTTGTTACCCTTTTGTAGCCTCCTAGCTTTTGTCTCGGTTTTATAACTAAACTAACTTAACTAATTAAATAGTATTTTCTATTGATTTCACGATTAATACATATTTAATTTTAATTATAACTGAACTTATTGCATAATACACAAATTCGTTTTCCCATAATATGCAAAAAAAATACTTTTCCTGCACAAATTTTTGTTTTTAAGAACCCACGTCCTAGATAAAGAAAAATACTATGATGTCAATAATATAAGTGTCAAAATATTGTAAACTAGCTGTCCTGGAAGAATTTGTCTAAAAATAAAAATCTAGGACCCGATTCTAGTGCTTTCTACCGGTTCCAATTGTGAATGTAAAACATCCGAGGACCCCATTCAAATACACACAAACAACTTTACCGATTTTGATGATATTTGCTTTGTGTTTGAACGGATCCCCGGATGGTTTAGATTCACAGTTGGAACCGGTACGTGGCGCTGAGATCGGGTTCTACAATCCTCCTAATAACCTGGATGGATTTTGGTGACTCAGAATATTGTACTAATAAAACTATTTCCATGTTATCAAAGTTCAAATTAATTGCACAACAATTAATTAATGTCAGGGCATTGAAACTATAAAATCAATATTGTCCTCCACGGCGTTCATGCGATGTATAGAAAAATTCAGAACTATATGGCGGTGCATCTAATACAAACTATTCGGCATTCAGCCCAGAAGCAGCGCGCTCGAGGAGGCACGTCCTGTGAGGTTCGACCTCGGCTCGACCGCTGCAGGGGGATTGACTCTATAGGATTAAGCCATGTATGCAGTTGCACCCATTTACGTAGCAGTGGCGAGTCGCATCGATCTACAAAAAGACTGTACATGCTGGTGCTGCCGCGAACGCGGGCCAGTAGGGATGCGCATCTCTTTCTAATGATGGCCGCAAAGTTATGCGCGTATATACATTTTTAAGATCCATTTTTATTTACATATATGTTGTGGAAAATTTTGATCTGTTATCGCTGAATTAAGTTCATATTGGATTGACTGTAACGGATATGACGTTCGATGGTGCAGAGGAGAAAATTAAACAAGATTTTAAGGGTTTGAAAGTTAGCCGTTGAAAAACTGTGAGTATAACGAATGCAGAGCCCGTATCTTCCGGTCGATGGTCGCGGGCAACTTACTCGGGTCGATCCCGAATGAAGTTCGTGCATTCGCTTACACTCTATGCAATCAATTGACTATTTATTATTTATTATAAAAACAGACAGGTAAATATACAAATATCTTACATTACATGTATATTTGAATTATTATTTTTATATTATATTATTTTCTATTTAATTTTCTTTAATTTATTTCCCTTTACAGGCAACACCCAGCGGGGAAACATTTTCAACTCTATTTGTTTTTAAATTATTAAACATAATGTATTCTATTTCATTCTCCCTCAGGCTTAGTCCTATAGAATTATGTATTTATCTCTTTCTATTGACGCTTTTTCGTTTCATCGAGTTTCAAATCGCAAGGATTCTAAAGAAGTTTCACTTCAATAAATGGTGGCTTTGGGAGAATATCGATAAGTTTCACAGGTAGGTTGCAGTCGATAGCAATTGTGAACATACACCTTGGACAAAGTCGTATACGCTAAGTTGTAGCCATGTGTATACAATACAGAGGTATTTTGTTTGAACTAATAACAATGACTTATTATTTGTTTAATAAATACTTTAGATACGAGATTTCTAGTAAATTGGTTATCATGATTACATGATTTAGCTCGAACGAATATTTTGACAATGATCTTACATTATCAGGTGATGTCTGTCTTATCATTTTAGTCATGAAGTACTTATTTGATGGTGACAGAGTGTTCTGCTAAATTCCGTTCGACGAATCGGTGTATGTAGCCACTGTTGACATAATAATGGAGGATGCCCAATAGTAGATTGTTACACGAGAGGTGAAAGTGATCTATTTAGAGATGAGACGGTTGGGCGCACGAGCGTAGCAAAGGCGCTAATAGTTCGAGTGCCTAAATAGGTCTTTCACTAAAGGCTAACATTCTGCTTTTCATTTCGAATATGAAGAAAGTAAATAAAAACTATTAGTTAAACAAACTATTTCCATACGAAATCAGGCATTAAATTCATATCTGAATCTGATGAACTCATTTATACGTCGCATATGAAACATCATGTAATATTGTGGTATTCTACCAGCCAGTATTTTTTTGTCACTGATGATAGTAAATATTTAGTTCAAATTATGATAAATAAAGTAATTGCACGAGCTGATTGCTCCATCCCTTTTTTACCATCGGACAACCAGACGCACCGGTTTGCGCCACCGTTGCATGGTGGAAACACCACCAGTCAGAATAAAGCGTTTCGCTTCATCTTTTCTGTTGCGCACTGCCGATGAGTGGAATAATTTGCCGGAGTCTGTTTTTCCTGACAAATACAATCTTGAAGTCTTCAAGTCACGAGTGAATAGGTATCTTCTGGGTAAGCGTGCTCCATCCTAGACTGCGTCATCACTCAACATCAGGTGAGACAGTGGTCAAACGCAAACCTATATTACCATGAAAATAAAAATAAAAAAAATCTAAAATATGTGATGTCACACTAGTAGGGACGGCAGTATTCTCAAGAATGTGACCAGCTGTCACAAGGACGGGGGAGCGGTCAAAATATCATGAAATTCGTGTCACGTAATTTGTGGATGGATTTCTATACAATTTCTTCCATGGTCTCCTATAACCTCCGATGGCCTTCAATTGTCTTGTATGGTCTTCGAAATTTTGTTCCAACTTGGTGTCTCAAAGACACCTCATTAGTACGGGTTGTCTGGAAAAGATCGCTTCTTAGCGATAAGACCCATTGTGCACATTTAGAATATTTTTAGGCTATAAGGTTTTCTGTAATGGTGTACAATAAAGTGTTATCTATCTATCTGTAGTTTTTTATATTATAGATAGATAATTCGTATATTTTCATTTTTACAAAGATCATTCAATTACCCATAATCGCTTTTTACTCATATTGTTTGCACTCTTCTTTAGTACATATATATATTGTTTCTACCCACTACTCTTCGTTACCAGCAACGCTTCGAATATCTGTATGTATCTAGCTCCCATAATTTGAACACCTCGACTAAATACAAAATGAACATACCTGTACGTCTTGTTTTATAATAGCCGTCCAAACTGTGAGTATCTGGAATGAGCTACCCGTTGCTGTAAGACAAGACAAATAGAAGAAAGAAGGAAAGAAAATATTTTTTTCTAAAAATACGACACTTAACAATAATTAATAATAATTTGCGAAATGAGGCTGGCACTCGGTCTTTTGCTGTACCGAAACAGTGCGATACAGCAATGATTTTCAGTGCCCACCTCCTAATCACAAAGTCATGCGAGTCACGGTGGAAACAAGCAAAATTCAATTAAATTATAGTCAATGTATATTACGATATTATATATATCATGTATGTTTGTATTGTCAAATGTATATATACAAAAACAATATAAATATATGTACATATGTATACGTTGTTTTTGTACTTATATGTACTACTAGCTTCTACCCGCGACTTCATCCGCGTGGAATAGTTAGTAAAAAAGTAAATTAAAATAACCCTCCCGATTTTAATACATTCTTCACTGGTGCTCCGCTCCTATTGGTCTTAGCGTGATGATATGTAGCCTAATTGTTTTTTAATGTATAAATTGTTTTATTGTATGATGATGATGATGATACCGGCAATATCAATACTTAATTAGGTGCATAAGTTGTTAATAAGCTGTTTAAATAATTAAAGGTTTTTTTAACTATCCCACGGGAACTCTTTAATTTTTACGGTTTAAAAGTATCCTATATGTTGACCAGGGATACAAGCTATCACCATACAAAATTTCATTTAAATCGGTCCAGTCGTTTCGGATATTAGCCGGTACAAACAGACAGAAAAATAGAGAAACAAAAAATTTGAAAAAAAATCGATATTATTTCTATTTCACTTCTTACATCCCCCTGACTCGGTTTTTAGGATTTTTTTTGTTGTACAGAAATTCAACCTCTACAATTTTATTATATATGTATAAATGTATACATATCATTTATCGACTGCACATCGTCAGTATTTATACCCGGTCAAAGGTTGCGTGTAAAGATAGCTTTTTAGCGATAAGGCCTTCAATTTGTATTTTTTCTACTTCTGTTTCTCTATGCTTTGGTGTGTACTGTAAAGATTTATCTATCATCTATCTAAGTAGATTATTAGACTGACTCCGAGTTCTTTACTCATCAAGTAATTTACGGGGATATTGTCATTACATGCCAGTAGTGAGGCAAGTAAATGCATTGTAAGATATAGGAGGGATTAATAAACATTATTTTTTATTTTGTTGCATAAATTCAGCCGACAGGCAGACCGCCCGCCCACCTGATGGAAAGCGATTAGGTACAATCGCCTATGGATATTTATAACACCAAAGGTGCTACCAGTTTGCTGCCACTCTCTAAAGGGAGAATGGAGTTTGGCCAGTAATGGTGGAACACAACTAGAGAATACAATCCCGGGATCCCGACCGTTTTCTGACCCCGAAATTCCCGGGACTGTACTTGACTAATCTCGGGATTTTCGGGTTTGCCACAAACAAGTCTAGTTTGCACTCCGTTGTCCGTTGCGAGTTGACAATGACTTTGCCTAGATTATATTAATAGCATTTATTACATATCGTCAAAAAAACAAACCTTTGATACGCGTACGAGACGTACTACATAGGTACAGCTCTAGTAATGTTTGTCGTAGAACTTAGAAGGGATTTCCCCACTCGGGATACTTCAATACAATACTCTTAATAAAATTCCCCAACGGGCCAATAGGAGCATCACCCGGTCACCTCATATCACAAAATTCCTCCAACCAGTGTAGAACCTAAACGAGCGTTTTCAGCTGCTGCTTATGTTGGCAATAAACTACGAAGCAGGCTTGGGAGTCAAACCTTGGATGCATTGACATTTCTACGACTGTATTTTCGAAATTCTAAGTAAGTCTTTTTGTCTCGTTATTTCTTACTTGCAAAGTATAGTGTCTTTGTTTTGTCTTTTTTATTTTCTTACCATATTGTGATTTGTGTCGTGGACTCGTGGAATAAAATTATAAAACATTTTTCTAGAAATTACATTTGAGCCCAATTAGAAACCACATAGTCTAATCCCGGGTTAGCCTCGGGATCCCGGGTTACGCATCAAGAATCCCGTAATCCCGGGAACGAAAAACATGCTCGGGATTGTATTCTCTAAACATAACTCAAGGTTGTTATAGGGTTATGCTCTAGACCAGGGTAGCCATCTACCTTACATCACCCGGACGCATGAAATTGTATTCCTTCTCCGTTACTCAGCGGAACAATTCTCATAAGTTAATCGGAAGTTTGAAAACGGGCGGTTTCCGAGATGAAATCAGATCAAGCACGCCACCACAGCGTGTTGCCAGAGCGATGATTCAAAAAACGATTTTCGCCGAGTTGTATCACGTAGCATATTTTCCAAGAAATTAGATCGCTGAGAAAAAATCCCCTTAGGGGCTGTTTGTATTTTCGGAAAGTGTGACGTGATTTTCCATTATTATGTAGGTCGAAAGATACGCTTTAACCTCCTTATTATATATTCTAGAAGTGCCATGAATACTTCGCTTGCGTTGCCGTGATGGCAGATTTGTTAGTGAATTGCCATTGTTACAATTCACTAACCACTACCAAAAAAAGTGACTGCAAGCCACCTCTTTGGATATATTCGTCGATCTGTGTTCGAGTTTCATTAAAGTCAGTTCAGTAGTTTTCACGTGATGACTCACTCTAATGGACTGACAGACAAAAATTCTAAAACTTGTATTTTTTTGAATCTGCTAGTCCTAATTAGCGCTCCCCCCGTCTTCAAATTCTTCAATTTTAAACTCAATAGTATAGATAGATTATGTCATAATAATATACAAACTAATTTTATAGGCCTCTGTAATTTAGTGGCGTTAGCACGCCTTGTTCAGAAAACATATAAGTTCCGGATTCGAATTCCAACAAGGTAAATTTCTTTAACTTTCTCTTATTTACTTTGATCTGTGTGTCTGTCTGTCTGGATGGATTAGTCCCAGACTTGTCTGTTGCATATCCACACTTATAAAAATGCGAAGTAAAATCTTTTTGATAGCTTCTCATGATAAATCGGATTGCAAATTTCTAAGAGAGATTGTAAACCTGGTCAAGGACATAAGCTACTTTTGTCTCAAAAAATTATTTTTAAAAGGTTGAAATATTGTATTGGCAACATAATAATTCCTCATATTTGGGTATAAAAATTATGAAGCACTAAGTAATCTAGTTTTGGTAATACGAGTGAATTTTCACTGGGACAGTTAGTGTAATTCTAAAAGAATATCTTGGTTGCCTTCTAAATTTCCCTTACAGAGCAATCAGCTTAATAACAGAATTCGGTTATATCGCCTCTCTGTTTTTACCCATGGGATATTAACCTCATGTTTATTAACTTTTATTCAACATATTTATGACAACGCAAACATAAAATAACAAAATTAAATTACAAATATATGCAATGTCCCTAAAGGGTGTTACGAGTTGATACATCGCGCGTGTGTGAAAACAACGTTAACTTTACCGCCCTTACAACAAACATACAATTATTGTATACCTTATGTTGAAGAACATAAGGGTGACATTTAATAATAGCCTTAGTTGAAGGAGGTTATGTGGTTGTTGTTCGCAACTAGCGTTCATTTTTCATGTACAATTTTGACGGAGAAATGTTGTGCCGCGCTGTAGAACTAAATGAAAACTAAACGAATACTTGCTGACGTCAGCTAAGATTAAAGGAAATAAGTTCCTCTTTCACCGCTTGTAATTTTTTTTATTTTACTTCATTTATATTGTTACAACTTAGGCTTCGATAAAGACAAATTCCACGCACAGTCTGTAAAAGCACATTTTATTACCTGTCGGCATTTCAACTGATTGTAATCCTTTTATGATCGTCTTCTTTTGTTTACTTATTTATTGGAATATGTTCCTAGTATTGTGGAGAACAGCCTATTGTTCTATTGTACTCGTTTACGGCCGCTTGCAGGCTGAATCATTAGCCAGGTGTTGCGGATTATAACTACAAGCTAATTCTATGAAATTACATCAACGTTGCCGGATGGGCACATTTGCATTTGTGCAGTATAAAACGATGGCCTAATGGAGAGACAAAGTTAGTTGAGTGACAACTACGTGTGTACATTCGGGAATCTAATATTGAAGGACTTTGCACGTTTAATTGAATTACAACCTTCTGCATTACGTTTGGATTTGTTGTATTCGGTTATAGTTGTGCCTGTGTTATACGTGTTTGTATAGTTCTAATAAACTCTATAATAATTCCACCGGCATTTTAATTCGAGTCCCGCTAACTCGTAACAATATATTACATATGAATAATAAATACCACATGTGCGTGTAATCTAGATCTGACGTAATAGTGAAACACTGATGGAATACATTTTTGAAATGAAACTTCTTTAGAATCGTTGTGATTTGATAGGTATAATCTTTATTGTACATTAAAGCATAAACAAACATAAGTAGAATAAGATAAGAGATATTACAACGGGCGGCCTTATCGCTAAGTAGCGATCTCTTCCAGGCAACCCTTGGCGGGGATTTTGATAGATTTTTATTATCAACGTAAGGAGAGAGGTACAAGTGCGCATGAGTCTCGCGGGCGCTGACGTCAGTCGGGAGCCCGGAGATGCAGGTATGCGCATGATCTCCCTCCCTGAAATACCGCTGCAGGGGCCCTCTAGCATCTAGGAAGCAGAGGAGTCTTCACCCCTGTTGACGAAGTGGGTTTGCTCTGATTCCCGGGGCACTCTCAGGCACTTTTGCGCTAGGATCGGCGTGGGTGTAACCACGTTCTAAGTCTCATGCCTTTCCTACCATAAGCGCGGGGCACATGGGAGGAGGGTGGTTTTAGTGGGGTATTAGCCCTTGGGAATTTGTCCATTGGTTCGAATCTCCACACAAGCCGGTCGGTTACTGTTTGGATTGCCCTCAGTGGAATGCCTCCACGATCGACAAAGGTCTAATCCCTAGCAAAGGACCCGGTATGTGCGAAATGCATTTCCCCTGCCTGAAAAAAAAACAATAAAAAATTAATATCAACGGTGGTGCTGTTAATAAATAATGATGAATGATAAATAACAAATAAATATATACACATATATATATATATATATATATATATATATATATATATATATATATATATATATATATATATATATATATATGTAATATGCTGTTTATTGAAACAACTGCTTAGGTTATTGCTCTGTAAAGATAAATTTATTTTAAAGAAAAATCTTACAAAGTGTGTACCATATAAACTTTTAAGAACACAACTCATTTCTACATGAAAGTACAAATCACTGTTACTAATTACTAATCTGTAAAGAGAAACAACATTAAATGCTATTGCTTCAATAGTATTTCTATAATTTAAAGAATATCTTCATAAAAACGTTCACATATTTTTCTATCAATCCATAGAGAATTTTTCCAATCACGAAACGAACGCGCATAGTGCAGGTCTGCTGTCAACACAGATAACGTATGCAGTACAAGTTGATGCGCGGGAAATTCAAAATAAATGAATTTTAAGAGAGCTTCGTTTACATATATATATACATATGACAATACAAACATACATTAACGTACAAAATGCATTGTGTATAATAATTCCTAATAGCATTAGGAATTATCATACACAATAGTACAGCAATGCTTCTGAACCTGATTATTAAAGCACGGTAAGGATTTGGCTTGTCTTATAGCAATGGGTAACTCATTCCAGAGACGCACAGCCTGGACGGTCAAAGAGGTATTATAAAAACAGGACATGTGTGCTGGTGTATTTATTCTGTACTAGTGGTCGCCCGTTGGCGAAATTCGACCATAATAAGGCTACTCTGTTAATTTGACTTTAACAATAAACAAAAGAGTATATATGCGTGTGTGTGTCAAATACATGGTAGTGTGTAAATGTTTTTTATGATTAATAAAAAAAAATTAGCATTCTGCACTCCTTCTCTATATAAACTATAAGTGAGCCAAATTATGGGAACTAGATACATAAACAAATTCGAAACGTTCCTTGAGGTAACGAGGAGTAGTGGGTTGAAACAATCCCTATTATAAATGCGAAAGTAACTCTTGTCTGTCAAACTAAAACTTTTGTCTGTCAAAATAAACCCAGTATATATATTTTTTCGATGCCGAGGATGAACATAGCATACTTTTTATCCCAAAAAATGGGATAGTTTCCGGGATAAAAATATATTTGTCTCTCTGTTTGTTATGCTTTTACGGAAAAACTACTGGGCCGATTTAGCTGAAAATCGGTATATATGTATTTTAATACTATGGGTGGACAAGGGATACTTTTCATCGCGAATTATAGGATAGATCCCATTAACCCATTATCCCAGAAAATATGATAGATTTTTTTATTTGTGGTATGTCATTTTATTTATTTTGGTCAATTTGATCGTTTAGGTAGTTTCGGTAGGTTTGGTAATTGTAGTAGTTTTGATAGTTTTAGTGGTTATGGTAGTTGTGGTAGTTTTGGTCGTTTATGTATTTTACAGAGAGATAGACGGGGGATACATAAATATAACTAGAACGGATTAAAATAGGGAATATAAATTTGTATGGGAGACCATTCATTTCTGAAGTTTATAAATATTCATAATTTATAAAAAAAAAATGCCCTAGTAACTCGATCTGTCTGTCTGAATACCGAAAATGGACATAGATACTTTTCATCCCGGGAGATGGAATAGTTTGCGATATAATATGAAGTATATCTTCCCAGGGCACCAAAATATTCAAATTCAAATTCAAAGTTTTTTATTCAAAATAAGTTGCACTGGAGAACACTTTTTGAAGGTCATATATATACATATATAAGTTAACATTTTATTTTTCTGTCTATTCTATGTACACCGCTTCGCAACGTGTTATTGCTGTTAAGGAGAAGAAGCGGCAAGAAACTCCCCAGCAACACGTCTAGATAAATATTGTTTTTCTTTAAGTTTCTTATTATATTTATATCTCAAGTTGTCTTTTTTTAATAAGTTTTATACAGAAGTATGTTACAGAATTACTTTTTGAAGAACTAATGGAGTTGTAGCAAACAGTGCATACTCAATGAGACCAAGACACAATAAGAGGAAAGAAAAATATTGTGAAAGTTATAATAATGATATGACGTACTAAAATGTTATGCTGCAATATATCTCCATAAATCCCTTACAAGCTTGGCAAGATAACGTTATACAAAATATAGTATAAGATTTTAGAGCAAGCTGCTATGTAAATATAATGTAACCTGTATTAACGCCTTTCTTTAAACAAGAGGTATTGCACTACAGTTTGACCTACCTAGGGTAAGCTCTAGTATACTATAAAAATTTCATTTGAAATTCGATGAAACGGAAAAGTGACACTAAAAAGAGATTAACACATAAATCTATAGGACTAAGCATGCGGGATAGTGAGATACGAGTTTTACATTGTGCAGCACAGATTAGAGAGTCAATAACACCGATGATGAAACATAGGTCCAATTTGCACCGAATTAAAACTAATAAAAATATCTTTTAGAGTAAAACTGTCAAAAATTGAAAGCGATACCTTAAGAAGTTTATTTCGAATTTTAATATGTTGACGGATGTAGGCTCAAGGAATTGTATTTATATTAATAAAAGATAGAGAAGACATCGGTGAGTATATACAAGAACAACTTAATAAACTTGAGCGCCTCCAAAATTTTTGCGTAAGGTTCATATTTGGCCTACGCAAGTATGACCATGTCTCTGAATTCCGAAAAACTCAAGTGGTTGCCAATTCGATTTCGCCGGAATACTGACATACTTTCTTTTCTCTATAGTATTGTATTTGTCCCAAGTACTCCTAATTACCTTAAACAACGTTTTGAATTTCTTTCGTGCTCTCATAATTTACGCCCTTCTACTAAACTTAAATTGAACACTCCTGCGCATAACTCAACTTTTTACAACAATTGTTTTACTGTTAAGGCCATACAGCTTTGGAATAAGCTTCCTGTTACTATCAGACAAGCAAAATCACTAGCGATATTTAAAACAATGATCAAAAAATACTACCTGTCGTTGGAATATGATACTTAAAGTCATTTATAAATATTTATATATTCTGTAGATATGTATTTGTATGGTATGTATATTAAGTATATATCTATGTAATATATAAAATATCTACATATATATATCATTTATGTATTTATTATTAAAATGTAAGTAGTTCGTACTATATGTTACGTATACCACCATCGCCATTATCATCTCAATTCATTCCTGGGGTTGTCTGGAAGAGATCGCTTTTTAGCGATAAGACCGCCCTTTGTACACAACTAGATATCATTTTAGTCTTTAAGTTCTTTTTTGTATTGGTGTATAATAAAGTGTTATCTATCTATCTATCTATCTATATTCTCTGAAGTTCACTTCTCACTTCTACTAAATGTGAGTTTGCCAGGTGGTAGGGCATTTGCCCTTCTGAATGGCTACCACCCCTGGTCTAAAGTATATCACTATAACAACCTTGAGTTGTGTTCCGGCATTAGTGACCAGGTTCCAGTCTTCCTATAGAGAGCAGCAGCGCATTTGTAGTAGCACTTTTGGTGTTGCAAATGTCCATAGGTGATGGTAACCGCTTTCCATCAAGTGGCCCGCCTGCCTGTCTGCTGAATTCCTGCGATAAAAAAAAATTGAACTGTACACACACCATTATTTTGTTGACGTAATCTCTTACAAGCTTATTAAATTGCTTGTAACTTTAAAATGGCTTGGTTAACCCGAAATCGTCTTGAATACGCTAATTAATTACCCCATTTTTGAGAGGTAAATAAATGATGGATGCCATTCAGAGACTGAGTAGATATAACAACAGATATATAGCACAGAATTGACATGAGTATAATCAGGGTTACCAGATTGTATTTACGAAAGTTCCCCGTTTCCCCAAAAATACCCAAATACGCTACTATTTCAAAAACTTTTCCCCGTACATATTATTGGAAGGGACAAGTGCGTGTCGGACCACGCACATTGAAGATTTCATCGAGGCGACAAACGAATTTTTTAATCGGCTTCATAAAGGGAGGAGGTTTTCAATTCGTAGTGTGAACATTTTTTTTGTAATTTGATTGTATAATCAAAAAATTACAATTATTGTACAGAGACATATTTGGATTTAACTTTTATTAGCAAATTCATGCTATCTCGAATGTGTTATGGCATTTTTAATAAGGCTAGGGGAATAAAATAGTTCCCCAATTTCTCCAGCGCTGAAATTTTTGTCCCCAAAAATTCCCTAATCACAAAAAAATCCCCAAAATGGGGCTAAATTCCCAATCTGAAAGCCCTGGTTATAGCTATGTTAGATAAGTAACACTCGCTCCGTGCTAATCTGAAAGGGCGCGGATTAAAATCTCCCGGCCGGAAAGTGTGCACCACTTAGACAGTTTTCTGATCTATGGTCAGTTCCTATACCTTACTATTCATTCACTTGCCTTATCATAGGTTGAATTTTCACATTAATTGTATGAAGCTTATGTTAAATTTTAACCGATAATAAGGCAAATGAAGGTCGGTGAGATATAGGAACCGACCACTGACATGCATATTGTTACAATTATCACATGCTAACGGTGGAAGAAAACACCGCGATGATACTTACGCATCTAGAGAAGCTATTTGTTAAAGACTTTATTACTATTATATCGTATTATTTTAAACATTTGTACAATCATCCACAAATGTTGATTTTGAAAAGAAATACACATCTATCATTAGCCAATGAATTTACGATAGTGGTGAGAGTTGAGAAGAAATTGTCACTTGTGTTGGTTCCGAGGACAGTGTAGAAATTTTGGGGTAAGAATTAAACCGGGTTCCTATTATTGTTATTATAAATTAGCGCATTTTCTCATTATATTTTCTGTTATTGTCAGCACGTGGTAATTGTAAGAATCATTAAGTAGCTGTCTAAGCAGAAAATACTCTTTCGCCCAAGATTCGAACCTACGATTCCGGGTTCGATTCTCGGTATGGTAAATTTCGGAAATGAATTTTCTCCATTATTTACTATGGTCTGGGTGTCTGGGTTCGCACCCAGAGTAGTTCGTTGTATATTACCCATAACACAAGCATAAGTTGCTTAACTTGGGGATATAAGATATGTGTGTTTGTCTGTGGCTTTTTTTAAAATTACATCTTTGAATCAGACGTTAGTGCTTTAGCAATAAGGCTACCTTAAGGATAATACAAAGGCTTACGCTTGTCGAAGCGCACGTTAGAAGTGAAAACTTTGTATTTAAAGTGATAGTCACGCGAGTTCAGCGCTTTTTCCCAATCCCAAAAAGCTATACACATACATACACACACACAAAAACGAACGCATACACGCACGCACACATATGTATTTAACTAAGCGCAACGGTCATGGGAGTTCAGTGATGTTACCACATCCCAAAAGAGCTATACCCCCCCACACACACAGACACACACAAACACACACACATACACACACAAATACAATAACGCATACACGCACGCACGCATATATATGTATCTGAACGTGATAGAGACGCGAGTTTAGTGCATTTTCCCCATCCCAAAAGGGCTTTACCCACACACACACACACACATATGCGCTCACATACATGCGTACATACACACATGTGCACACACACAAATATGCACAAACACAAAAACGCATACACGCACGCACACATATGTATTTAACTAAGCGTAACAGTCACGCGAGTTCAGTGATATTTCCCCATCCCAAAAGAGCTATACCCACACACACACACAGACACAAACACACACACATACAATAACGCATACACGCACGCACACGTATATATGTATCTGAACGTGATAGTGACGCGAGCTTAGTGCATTTTCCCCACCCCAAAAGGGCTTTACCCACACACACACATATGCACACACATATGCGCGCACACACACACATATGCACAAACACAACACGTATACGTGCACGCACAAATATGTATGTATCAAAGCGTGACGGTCACGCGAGTTTAATGTTTTTCCCCATCCCAAAAGAGCCCAACGTGCCTAAAGAAGGTTTCGCTTCAAAAATACGTAAAGAAAAACATTTCTAATCCCTATAAACTATCGAGGAAGTAATTAAAAGCTTTGGCTGTAAACAATATACTCGAAAAAAAGGTCAGGCTCTAATCGTTCTTGGAAGTCCAAGAGCGATTAATTAGTAGGGCGAATGACAAAAATACACCCACTGCTGGGATTTAATCACGGAAACTGTGACGTAATTAAAGGATGTTTCATTAAACAGCTTAGCAGGGAAACAATATCGTGAATGGTTACACCACTGTGTGTTTGGAGTTGGAAAATAATAGTAGATTGTTACACGAGAAAGTGAGCTATTTAGGCACCAGATGGTTTGGCGTACGAGCGTAGTGAGGGCGCTAATAGTGCCTAAATAGACCATTCACCCGAGATTAACACTCTGCTTTTCATTTGGAATATAAGGAAATAAAAACTGATTATTTAAACAAACAAATATTTGTCTAATAAAATCAGGCGTTAAACTTATAGCTAGATCTGATGATACGTCAGCACGTATGTCACATATTAAACGTCAAGCAATTTATTTTTTGTGGCATTCTACCAGCCAGTATATGTTTTGTCACCGATGTTAGTAAATTTATGTAAATTAAATAATAATTTAATGAAAAGTAATTTATAAGTGTAAAATGATGTTACAAAATTGTTGATATGTTTTTATTAAAATTTATGCCGCGATTTAACAGTGCCCTTAAAAGAAGTTGGAACATGAGTCGCATGTATTATTTATGGTTCGCATAGTTTCCTAAATTTTTTGACAGCAGAGAGAATCGTTTCCCAGAGACGAAAAGTACTGTTTTTATCCCTGTGATTAGACAACTCTAAGCGTAATTTCAGAATATGAGAAATGAAAAATATTTACTGTTACTCTCTAACTTTTTCTGTAACATGTTGTTAAGAATTTCTAGGATACGAATTTTAAAATGCCGTTGGAATTATCACAATCCTTAATAGAAGTACACGCACGTAAGTCACAGTTCTTACAAACACAACCGGATACAACAAGCTCAGACCGCACGGTAGAAAATGGTAATAACATAAAACGCGCAAGGTCTATAGATAGGAGATTATCAATACGAAATCACGCTTATGTAGTAACATTTCGATCGCAGTTGAAACTCAACTAACTCAGTCTCAACGGGCTGACCTTATATATTCACAAAATAGATATGGCCTCCCAACAATATGGCCAATGTTTTTGGAATTCTCGAATTCGTAATCTCAATTGACTTCTAAAAATCTGCAGTGAAATTTGAACAATGAAAAATTCATAACGTCTTCGACTCAACGACCGACCGGCAAAGACAAAGAGATTAGAAACTGACAATAGACGATTCTTTTCTATACTTAGAAAATTAACACTAAAAAATGACTGTGAAAAAGAAGGAAGAAGAAAAGGATTACAGATAATTTAAATAGCAAAGGTAATAAAACACCTAGTTGCTTAAGAGTTATATGGAGTTCGTCTTCTCGGAACTTCAGTTGTAGCAATTTGTACCTCTCACAGCACGACGGTATACCGAGAGGCATAATTACTTCACTGTAGCGATGGAGAGGGTATTTCTGTTTTGTCATAGGCCTGTTCGTCATAATATCTGTGATCAAGTACTTGAGATTTTCCAGTTCTCTTATTTTTAACATGACTTCTAATAGTGTTGTTGTCGAAACGCTGACACCTGAATTTATCTGTGCTGTCCTTCTTTGCTCATGCCATCTATTATGCATGGCCACAAAAATATACAATAAAATCCCAAAAGAGCTGAATGAAAGCTCTGAAAACTAAATTATTCAAATCAGAATTAAAAAAGCTATTACAGTGTATCGGAGTTCCCTAATTTTAAGTTTTAAATATAGGTGATAAGATAGAATGTTAAATGTTTAAATATATTTATAATATTTGTACTATATTATTATCATTAGAAACATATATAAATTTAAATTGTGTATCATTTAGTATTTTGTTAAATTTAAGGTTATATACATAGTGTTACATGCCGTCAAAGATAAGCGCACAGCTGTCTATTCTAAGCGCAGTTTGTTGTCTTCCCGGATTAAGGAATTCTTTTTGTGTTTTGAATTTATAATTAAGAAAAACATGCTATTGTTTTTCTACTTGTTTTATAACCATCATTAGCGTCGAACTAATCCTTATTGTTATTGTTTTCGACTTTGTTAGCCGTTCGCAAGTGTGCAAATTACTATTTCTCGGAAATTTCAGTGTCCGCGGCCAATTTCTTTGTACTGTGTAGTTAGTATAAGACGATGCTCGAATGTAGGGGTGGGCAGTCAAGCGACGACTACGAGACGAGTAAGACGTTTGTAGTACTCTCGATTAGCGATATAGATGACGGACTTTACGCGTGTCTAATTAAATTTGTGCATTGAACAGTTGCATCCAGTTTTATTTGTATTTGTTTTATAAGTGCTTGTACAGTTCTAATAAATTCTATAGTAGTTCCAGCGGCATTTTTAATTCGAGTCATGTAGCTCGTAACAATAGTTATAAGATTGAAACATTAGTAATAATAATTAACATCAAATAAATATTGAAATAAGTATGTACCTATATAATATAAGTTTCAAAAAATTGTACACCGAACCGGCAAAAAACATGTGATCATTATAAAATAGCAACACCTATTTGTATAACTACCATGTTTTTATGCAATAAATTATTAGATTTGATTTATAACATTTATTTTGCCAAGCCCTAAGCCTATGTTAAATAAGAATAAAAGCTAGGCGTTTGGCGCACACCTTTTCGGGATATTATCGGAGATGTCGTAATTAAGGGGACGCGAGATGGGCGGAGGCCGGCCATATTGCGACCTTTCAATAATTAACATTGTGGGACAATGGGGGATTAGCCCAAGGCAAGAGTATTCCGCGATGGACATATTCGCATTCTCACAGTAAACTAAAGGCCTAAAGAGGTCGATTTCAGAGATTCATATGACGAAAATGGCCCCGAAACTGTGTGAGCAAAAAGTCTTAAAATATTCAAAACTCACAATCTTTTATAGAATAATAACATTTATGACAATAACTGCTGGGCTAACAGAAGCAGCTATTGGGCATTAATGTCCGCTATAGACAGAAAATCTAGATAAACTGAAATCGTCAACTGCTATGGATGATTTGACAAATAAGTTTGCCGAGAAAAAGGCGAGAACAGTGTATTTGTGATTTGAATTTTGTCCAACTTAACCCCTAGAAGCATTAAGTATACGTAATAAATTATAATCTATATATAATTATGTTAATTCAAATAGCGCATTCTTTTGTTTCTTTCATTAAAAAACACAGCAGACAAGTGGCAAAACGAATCGCAACAAAATTTTAACTTGAAGTTTTACGGGTGTCAAATTGGATAAGTACATTAACAATCTGCCCGTAAACTTCAAGTGAAATTTTTGTTGCGATTCCTATTTCCACTTGTCCGTTGAAGTTTCACTTCTACTATGTGTCCCAGCACACATTTCGATTTTTCGCAGGTTTACTGCAAATTATGATTTGGTTAGGTTAGGTACATTTCATCAAACAAAAAAACTGAATTCGATCCGGAACCAAAATACGCATCCATAGTCTATTCTAAAATTATGCTGCCTCTCCACGCGGTCGTAACGCTTTTTCGTGGCAGAACCCCCCCTTGTCTATGTATATCACTTCAAAAATTTACCCTTTACCCTTCCTTTCGGCCCCCTAACACATTTTGATACGGGGCCTAACTAAGGCAAGCTACGCCACTGCCGTATGCTATATCTTACATCTACCAGTATATCTAGACGCGTTTCAATTTCACTAACGGACAACCAGACGCACCTGTTTGGCCACCGTTACATGGTGGAAACCCAACATTCAGGAGCGCTTTGCTTCATCTTTTCTGATGCGCACTGCCGAAGAGTGGAATAAGTTGCCGGAGTCTATTTTTCCTGACAGATTTTATTAACGAAAAACTGTTTTGACTTTAGTAGCTCAAGCATTGTTGAAGATATTCTTGTAGGCAATTTTGCCGTCGTAACCTACCATGCCTACGTCTCGAGCCGCCCTTGAATCTTCAAAGCACGTGTGAATAAGTATCTTCTTTGGCGTACTTCATTCTAGCTAGACTGCGACATCACTCAACAGTGGTCAATCGCAAACCATACATCCTTAAAAAAAACAAATCGATTCACCAAAGGCGACTGCTTTAGGCCTTCAGAAGCTGCATATCTCGAAGATATGATACATAGATAACACTTTATTGTACACCATTACAGAAAACTTACGAACTAGTATTATTCTAATTGTGTATATTGCGTACTTATTGCTAAAAATGTTATGTATGCATGTATGCATGCATGTATCTATGAAATTATGTTTTCATAGATACATGCATGCATACATGGTACACTGTAATGAAATATGCATAAAAAATATCTTAATCTAGTGGCTCCAGTAGACGTTGTCCTGCTCTAAGAATAACCCGAGAATGAAATCGCATCGCCATCTACCGGCTCCAATTGTAAATCAAAACTACCCACTCAATACACACAAAAAGATCAAAATATATCCAGCGGTTTGGAAAGAGTTCAGTGGCAAACCCAGAGCCGTCAAGCACCACCGTCCAAGGTGAAGGTTATGAATAAGTAAATCTTATGCGATCAGTTACTGAACCTTGCGTGGTCTACGAATTGCCAAGTAATCTGTCAGCGATTGGGTGCTGAGTCTATACGAGAACGAATCCAAGCAGCGGGTTATTTATAAGTGGTTCATTTGATTTCTGCGAGACAGTAATGTCTCAAAAGAAGGCCCCTATACGAGAAAGAGATGCGACTCGCGGATACACCGACGTCACTCGGGTCTCCGGAGGCGCAGATGCCGCTACAGGGGTCCTCCATCATCTGGGATCTGCGGTGAAACTAAACCGTTGTTGACGACATGAGTTCGCCCTGCTTCCTGGGGCACTCTCAGGCCTTGATGCGCAGGATTAGTGTGGGCGTAACTACGTTGTAACAATCATGCTCTTCCTACCACAAGCGCAGGCACGTGAGAGGCAGGTAGATTTAATGGAGCAGTGGCTCATGGGGAACGACTCCACCTTGACGAGTCACACATGCTGCCGGACGATTTTGTTATTTCACATTTTCAGTCTTCGCGTGGTCTAACTCTCGCCGCTTTGGTCTCTAACCCCCACAAAGGACCCGATAGTGTACGAAATGTATTCCCCCTGCTTTAACAATTGCCGTCCGCGCGTGTACAGCTTGCGAGCGTGGCGACCTGGTAGTGGTCGTATTCAGATGGTTATGAGAACTATTATAACAACAATGCTTTATTTCTCACAGACACAAAACATCAAATACAATATTTTTAGGCAAAACAACAGGCGATCTCTTCCAGGCAACCTAACTTATAAAATATTCTTGGGTAATCTCCCGATGTAGTCGTGCATAAATTTAAATTTTTATACTACCTACTAAGTTTTTATGATAAATATGTATGAATGAAATATATACTTTAAGATCATTCAATTTGTCACAAATGTATATAAGACCTAAATAGAAACCTAACTCAGATTCTACGCTGCCTTTGCCATGAACCACACCATTACGACAGAAGGAAAATGTTAGTCAATGAGGTACGTCGCCTTTTCTGATTTCCTCACTAGGAGAAAGATATTTTGTCTTGAGGAATTTTGATAAGCTGGTAAATTAAGTACCGATAACATGACTATGAGAATTTTCTGTAAGGCATGTAGAAATACAGTCGTGAGTCTGAATAAAAAATTCATTTGTACCAGCCTCTAATTTCATAGAAGCTAGTTAGTAATTATATGAAATTATTTACTAACACAATATTTTTTCATTTTGTGTTAATTTATGTATTTAAGTGAAACTTCTATATAGACGGGGGGTATTAGAATTTTTTCTGTCACGAAGAAGCGTTACGGCCGCGTGGAGGGGGTAATGTTGGAGTAGACTATGGATGTTTTTTTTGGTTCCGGATCGAATTCAGTTTTTTTGTTTGATAAAATAAAATATGTTTAAATAAAAAAATGCCTTCATCAAAATGTACCTAACCTAACCAAATCATAATTTGCAGTAAACCTGCGAAAAATCGATATGTGTGCTGGGACACATAGTAGAAGTGAAACTTCAACGGACAAGTGGACAAACGAATCGCAACAAAATTTTCACTTGAAGTTTACGGGCAGATTGTTAATGTAATTGCCCAATTTGACATCCGTAAAACTTTAAGTTAAAATTTTGTTGTGATTCGTTTTTCCACTTGTCCATTGAAGTTTTTTATTTGGACAACATCACATGGTCTAGAGTATACCGCCATAAAAACCCTAAGTTGTGTTCCGGTATTAGTGGCCAGGTTCCAGTCTTCGTTTAGAGAGCGGGAGCACACTGATAGCATATTTGGTGTTACAAATGTCCATAGGCGATGGTAACCGCTTTCCATCAGGTAGGCCGTGCGCCTGGCTGTTGAACTCATGCAACAAAAAAAACATTATGACCTTAAATTGAAAGTACTTTTATGTTTTTTTTTTTAGGTGAAGTGAGGTAGATAGATATACACATTCGCTCTCTCTTTCTTTCACCATGTCCCAATTAATTGGGGGTCAGCACAATATGTCTTTTTCTTCCACACTCCTCTATTCTGACATACATCTTCTGTCACACCACAAATCATCATATTATCCTTCACACAATTCATCCATCTTTTTTTTGGTCTACCTTTACATTTGTACCCATCTACCTTGTAGTTTAACATTCTTTTTGTCACGTGACTTTCATTCCTTCTCATTATATGCCCATACCAACTTAATCTTCGTATCGAGATAACCGATGTGTCAAACCTGCCAAGCCGCCTTGGACAAGCGTGGCGGGTATACTGTCCGTTCCCCTACAGTGGGAGGCCTGAGCCCAGCAGTGGGGCATTTATGGGCTGTTGTTATTTACTTACATATACACATTCTATCCGCCCTAAATCTAGCAAGTGCATGGGAAGATGTGACGCGCGTTTAGACATTTGTATACTGATGATCGATTGATAATTGACGTCGCTTGCAGCTTCTCTAACTTACCATGACCCAACACAGTGTTTCATGGGCTAAGACCTAAAAGACCGCAAAGAAGCCAAGATTAATCTTCATATGTTCCTTGGGTCTTTTTATGGTTTGCGTCTATTATTACCTTCAATGCATGTTAATATAGTACACAAGTATCACGTACATTAGTGTCGAAGTCAAAATTTAACTGGTTAGTACAATTAACGCAGCAAAATGTTAAGTGAATAAACAAACATAGCCGAGTTTACGTGTAGACCTGTCCATTTTAATTATAAGTGCTAATTATTGATTTTATGAAATATTAAATAAGGGACCATAGACGAAAGCACAAATTATAGACGGCGCCCACGCCAACAAAAGTATCAAATGCAGCGAAGCGTTTTTGTATTAGTTGTGTGCGTAAATTTATCTATACTATACTAATATTATAATGAGGTAAGATTTGCATTTTTGTATGTTTGTAACGAATAAATTCAAAAATTACGGGACTGACTTCAAAAAAAAAATCACCTTTTGTATACTACATTATCTTTAAGTAACAGAGGCTATATTTATTACTAGAAAAAATTAGGGATCCCTACTAATACTTCGATAATGTAATCCAATGTGTAAAAAAATTACCCATAAACCACCCATGCAAAGCCGGGACTGGCCGCTAGTGTTATATATACGTAGTTTGCGTTTATGTGGCTAAGGACTGATTTTTCAATCATCAGATAAAAGTTTTGTATAGAATGAAGAAGAACATGGGAAGATTAAAAATGACAGTTGCATGAATAAAATCAATTATCACTTGAATTGTTTCACTTTTGAATTTAGTCAGCTGTTTATTATTTAATGCTGAACAATGATTTTTAAGTCTTGGTACCACCATCTCTTGTTTAAACTTCACACACACATTTTTAATATATATTGTTACGAGCTACAGGACTCGAATTAAAAATGCCGTTGGAACTATTATAGAATTTATTAGAACTGTACAAACACGTATAAAACAAATACAAATAAAACTAGATGCAACCAGTTCACACTGCACGTTTCAATACAATTCGAACGCGCAAGTCCGTCATTTATATCGCTAATCGAGAGTACTAGAAAACGTCTTACTCGCTTCGTAGTCGTCGCTTGACTGCCCACCCCTCCATTCGGGCATCGTCTTATGCTAACTACACAGTAGAAAGAAATTGGAGGCGCACACTAAGTTTCTAAGAAATATTAATTTGCACACCTGCGAACGTCCACAAAGTCGAAAACAATAACAATAGGGATTAGTTCGACGCTAATGATGGTTATAAAACAAGTAGAAAAACAATAGCATGTTACAAATTCAAAACACAACGGAATTCAATAATCCGGGAGGACAACAAGCTTCGCTTACAATAGGCTGTGCGGCTTATCTTTGACGGCATGTAACAATATGTAGGAATCGTATTTGTTATTATAAAGTAACCATATGACGGAAGTAGTCATATAACCGGATGTCAACGTAGAGGCATTTATTATCGAGCGACGAATATCGGAAATGGAGTAACCGGAAGTTGAAAGTTAAAATGGATGGCTGAAGTTGGTTTTATGAAGAAAGCGAAACTGAAGTGGCGCCAAAGCATTACCGGATATTGTCACTACGGCGCGCTACGAGGACCTTGAATACGCGATGTTCGAACAGAGAGGGGACAGTCTTCAACCGACCAGTCTACAACCAAGTCGTCTTGTGCTCGATAATTATTGCTTGATAATCGCAGTATTCTTGAGGGCAAATTGCTACTCGACGCCTGACAAGCGTGGATGTAACTCTTGGAGTTGTCCTAATATTTCTGTGTATTATTGTGCTGTATTTAATATTGCAATTGTAATAATTCTAGTGTAATAAATTTTGATTATAATATTTCAGACTATTATTGTGTTGTACTCGGTGTCGTGTGTGTCCTTCTCTTTTTGTATACTGGTATGTATGTATATCTATTTTTGTCCACCCAATTTCTCTTTGGTTGATGGAAGATGCCGCCGTTTTGTGGTGTTAAATAGACAGACATGTAAGAAATAATAAGATTTTTGGCAAGTGCAATCGGTTGTTGAAACAAATTAAAGGCGGCCGCCCTGAAAAGTCATTATTATTGTTTGGATGATTGATTAAGGGGGTTTCAATTTTCATGCATGTATGATGTCTGCGTCTGAGAAGCCAAGGTGGACAAAGTCAATGAGGGCTTGGGTCAGTCTATATAATAGTCTATTGTATTTATTTATTATTGTTACGCGTTAAAGGATTCGAATTAAAATGCCGTTAGAATTACTATAGAATTTATTAGGACTATACAAACCCGTATAACACAGGTACAAATATAACTGAACACAATCAGTCCAAACGTAATGCGCGAGTCAATAACACGCACAAAGTCCGTCACTATATAGATTAATGTACACACGTCTTGTCTCACTGGTGGTTATCGCTTGACTGCCTCACCCCTCCGTTTGGGGCATTGCTTTATTCTGTATAAATACATTTTTTTTTTATTGCTGGAGTTCAGCAGACAGGCAGACGGCCCACTTGATGGAAAGTGGTTACCGTCGCCTATGGACATTTGCAACACCAAAGGTGCTACAAATGCGCCGCTGCTCTCTTAAAGGAGACTGGAACCTGGTCACTGATGCCGGAACACAACACAAGGTTGTTATGGCGGTATACTCTAGACCAGAGGTGGTCGCCACCCAGTCGAGCAAATGCCCTTCCACCTGGCTGTGGGTTGTTTAGTCGCCTCTTACGACAGGCCGCCCGGCCGCAGGAAATTGTATTCTTTCTCCGTTCCTGCACGGATGATTCTTTCTCCGTTCCTGTGTGGATGTGCATGAACGGAGAATGGAGAATGTGTCTGCTCGACGGCGTGGACGGAATTTTCCAAGAATCACACCTGGCTAATCACTTCCATAAATATTACAATATACAATGGGCTGTTTTCCAATCACAAATTTTAAATACAAAGTAAACAAAAGAATACAGCCATAAAAGAGTTTCAATGTTATTAGCTCAAACGCCGGCGGGTAATAAATGTGCTTTGTTTACAAATATGCAGGTGGCCCAAATTGCAATATTATTATTCGACAAAAACTTACGCGACAACTGAAGGCAACAAAGTTATAGTATTTTCTTAACCGGTTTCGTGTGTACGGAATATCCGGGGTTTCTTTCAACTTCTGATCCACGCACACATTAGGTTATAACTTATTCGACTGATAACTTTTACCTGATGATTGAAAAATTGTCCCTTAGAGTAATGTATCCAGTACAAACTATTCCACCTTTATCGGTACTAATTAGATTATTTAATACTAAGTTCTCCTAACGTACTGCGGCGCGATCAAATTCAAAATCAAAGTAAGTTCCACTGAAAAATATTTTGACGGTTATACACCGCTTCGATCGGTTTCCTATACCGAAATCGGCTTCACTCTGAGGGCTTGTTACCCGATCTAGCTCTTTTGTCTAAATCAGGGACATACTTTTTTATCTTTAATTATTCACATCTACTTTATGTAGATGGGAATTCAAAATTTTAAAAGGAATTTGAAATCTTGTTACATGTTCTTTTAGTAAAAGCTATGTTAAAGCTACATTAACAAAATACTGCAACTGGTGACAGTTGCTTCTTTAAAAAAAATTAAACTCGATGTAATGGACTGTATAATTATTATTATTGAACTATTTACATAAATTGAATTATACATAGAATAAGTAAGTCTGCGAGAATAGTCGCGAGTAATAAGTAAGTTGCAAGTGAGAGTGGTAAGTAGTCAAATGCTAATGTTATTCATAATTTTGCCTCCAAGGCCGCTCCTGTATCCCGCGTACCGTCCGACGCCTAGCTGCTAATTGTGCGAGCTATGGGCGTCAGCGGTATGCGGGGCGCGGGGAGTAGATATGCTCCGGTGGGCGGGTCAGGGGGGTGCTCTCTGTCCGCAACAACTACACTACTGAAAATCTTCTGCTAGCGATACCTAAATGCACTTCGTCCTTCGTAGGAAATTCTTATGCCTTTTAAAAATCAGACAAGCTACATCTATTTTTAAATTCAAACACTTGATCTTTGACCATTATTTGTCTATTAAATAAAATTTGTTGCAGTAAATAGAATTATATTATTATTCGTATGTTGGTATATGTAATTTAATTATGTATATCTATTATTATTATTATTGTTTTTTCTTTAATTATATTTAATTGCGATTGAATTAGTTTTAATTTAGTTAAACCACCAAATATAATTAAATCGATTATATTTGGTGGTCGATCGCTATAAGCGATAAGGCCGCCCATTGTTCTAATGGAAAAGTATTCATATTAAATTGTCTAGGTTTAAGTTATGGTGAACAATAAAGAGTATTCATTCATTCATTCATACTACATTGCTTAGTCATAATAACACTTAAATGAATAATCAAGAATAATTTATTATCCATGCAGGATCGGCGAAAGATAGCCTAATATTCCTGTGGCTGGGTGGTCTTTTAAAGGCGACAAAACATCTCATAGCCAGGTGATATGGCATTTGCACTTCTGAACGTTTACCATCTCTAGTCTAGAACAAGCCATCATAACAACCTAAAGATGCATTCCGACACAAGTGGCCAGGATTTAGTTCACCATTAGAGGCTTAGGTATCTAGATCTGATGAAGTTATTTCCGCAGTGCCGACAGATGGTAACGCCACGCCGCCTTAAATGACTCTAAAGCAGCGTGGCAAGCCTTTGGTGTGAGACACGACCAGCTTGGACATGTTGGCCGCATCCCATTTACCAAACACGGGCCATCTAAGCGGACAAATACCCTACCACCTGTCTGTGGGTTGTTTAGTCGCCCCTTACGACAGGCCGCCCGGCCGCAGGAAACTGTATTCCTGCGGCCTGGAATTGCCGGCAGAAAATGTTTCTTAAGCACTACAAATACATTACTTCACGTATTAAATATTTTAATATTGTTACAACTTGGCCACCTGCATGCCTATTGTCACATACCGACAAAGAAATGCTGCGCACAGTGTTTATTGCCCCTCCCGCATTCGGAGTTCTTTTTATTACTTCGTATTTGCAGTTAGACAAATACAATACAATACAATAGCCTGTTGTTATTGTTTTCGACTTTATTGGACGTTCGCAGGAATAGATAACCAGGTGTGCAAATTACTATTTCTCGGAAACTCAGTGTGCGCGGCCGATTTTTTTGAACTGTATAGTTAGTATAAGACAATGCCCGAATGGAGGGGTGGGGCAGTCAAGCGACGACTACGAGACGAGTAAGACGTTTGTAGTACTCTCGATTAGCGATATAGACGACGGACTTTACGCGTGTCGATTTGTTTTATACGTGTTTGTACAGTTCTAATAAATTCTATAGTAGTTCCAACGGCATTTTTAATTCGAGTCCTGTAGCTCGTAACAATATAATCTATCACACTCTATTGGCCGATACCTATAACTTGCTATTCATTATAATCATCATAATCATCTATTCTCATGATCGTTCTATTAGACTGCCAAATAAAATAAATGGAAGTCTCTGTTCTTTCAAGAACAGATTAAAAATTTCATGCGTCTGAACCAGTTTTCGAAACACTTTTTCCAGTCTGCTGCAAACACCTCGTTTACAGCTTGCTCGAACGCTGCAGCGCATCTTGCGGCGACGAAAAGTGTATCCCTTAGAGGTGATTTTTTAATTTTGGGAATAAATAGAAGTCACACGGTGCTAGGTCAGTGGCTGTAAAGAGCGTGACCCAGGAGTTTGACCGGCGTGCTGTCCAGGAAGTCCCTCGTTTTGAGCGTGGTATAGGCGGGCGCGTTGTCGTGGTGGAGTAATAGCCCGCGGAGCACTGGGTTTGGTCGCTTGTTGCTCACAACAGAGAAAACTTCTGCCAAGCATTTGGTAGTATACCATTCGGCGTTGATGCTTCTTTGGTTCCGTAAAGAAATTGACACCAAGTAGCCAGTCAAATTACGCGTACCTATTTTTAGTTATAAATAATCACATTTTCAAAATAGATTATAACAGGCCAGTTACGCATACACAAAAAAAAATTCGTAATACTTCCTGAGTGGCCTGGTATATTATATGGTACTGGTACATATTGTCACGCCTGTTTCCCATTGGGGTAGACAGAGACGATGGATATCCACCTGCTACGATCCTGACAAACACTATTCGCTTCATCAACCTTCATTAATCTAGCTAACATTTACAAAACCAAATTTAGCGATAATGACTTGTTTTGTTACTGCCGAACTTTGAATCACCAGATATGATTTATATATAGAATAAAATACAACATGGGCAAATTAAAAATAACAGTTTCATGAGTAAAAGAGTTGAATTGTTTCACTTTTGAATTTAGCTAAGTTAGAATAGAATAGAAACCACTTTATTGTTTACCAAATAAACAATTACAGAATGAATAATTACAATAATTTAACGGCAAAACAAAAGGTTGCCTTATCACTAAAAGCGACCTCTTCCAGCCAACCTGACTGAGAGGATACGTTTAACAACTTATGTCTAAGTATAATTAAATTCAAAAGAAGTAAAATAAAAAATCAAGAACAGTACAATGTGGACAGTAAACAGCTAAGTTAAGAAGAATAGAAAAGTTTACACTTTATTATAAAGTAAGATAATGGTTTTTGACAGATTTTATAAATATGGCAAGTGATTTAGCTTTCAGGTTATAATTTATTCGACTGTTAACTTTTATCTGATGAATGAAAAATTGGCCCTTAGTCTGTAATTAAAAGTTTAATCATAAAATCAATTGATGGAACAGATGTCACATTATAAAACAGAAGTATATGTAAGTAATATGTTTAATTAACCCCTATTAATATTGTTACGAGTTGCGAGACTCGAATTAAAATGCCGATAGGATTACTATTGAGTTTATTAGAACTATACAAACACGTATAACACAGGTACAAATATAACCGAACACAACAAGTCCAAACGTAATGTAGAAGGTCATAATTCAATAAAACGTGCAAAGTCCGTCACTATTAGATTCCCGGTTATAGTACACACGTCTCGCTTTGATCGTGGTTCTCGCTCGACTGCACTCTCTCTCCATCAGGCCATCGTATTATACTGCACAAATGCAAATATGCCCGTATCGTAGTCGATGTAATCAGAAACACCTGGCTCATGATTCGGCCGCAAGTGGCTATAAACGAGTACAATAAAACAATGGGCTGTTCTCTAGAAACGTATGCCAATAAATAAGTAAACAAAAGAAGACAATCATAAAAGAATTGCAATTAGTTCAAATGTGGACAGGTAATAAAATGTGTTTTTACAGATACGCAGATGGATTTTGTTTTTGTCGGAACTTAGTTGTAACAATATTATAAATGCGAAAGTAACTATTTCTGTCTGTTACGCTTACTCGGAAAAAATACTGGACCGATTTGGCTTAAACTTAATATATATACTTATATATAAATTTTCGATGCCGAGAATGAACATAGAATACTTTTATACCGAAAAATGGTGTAAAAATATATTTGCCTCTATATTTGTTATTCTTTTACGGAAAAATTATTAGATCGATTTGGCTGAAATTTGGTGTATATCTAATTTTAATACCGAGGGTGGACAAAGGATCCTTTTCATCCCGAATTATAGGAAAAATTTATGTAAAGTTTATCCCAGAAAATATGTTATAGGTTTTTTATTTGTGGTTTAACATTTTCGTCATTTTGTTTCTTTTGGTAGTTTTGGTAGATTTGGTAGCTTTGTTAACTTTGGTAGCTATGGTAGTTTTGGTAGTTCTAAGCGTTGTAGATATAATTTATGTTCGCCTGTATATTCTCTGAAGTTTCACTTCTACTGCGTGTGAACTGCACACACACGATTTTATTTTTATTTCTAAACGAGTCAGAGGAACGGAGAAGTGGGCTATCGGAACTCTCAGTCATCGCACGAAACACGATTAGGTCAAGGCTAACCGTTTCACACCGATATTCTGTGAGAGCGTGGTATCGCACCAATCGAGCCGACCTTAAGAGCCTAAAATAAAGATAATGACTCGACCATGTCTCTACCACGTAGAAATACCCCTACATATTTATTTATTTAACTGTAGTACGTTATAACTAAAACTACGTTTTAACAGTTTCAAGCGCGGCATTTACTTGATTTTTATTTTTTCATTAAAATTCTACAATGAAAATGAACAAGGTAGGTTAAATAATAACTTTAACATTACTCATAGTCATTTGACATCCATGTCTTCCGTGATCACGATTACTGACAAGTGGTCGAAGCGTCAAAACAAAAATCAAATTAATAAAGTGCAGCGCTTAAAACCGTTAATACCTAGTTTTAATGATATGTACTAGTCTCGAAAACTTAATAAAACACTACGTAGTGTAGTAGTTCGTAGCTATAAAAGAATTTTGATATGGAAGTGTTACGAATTTGTAGGGGATTTGTAGGATGTAAATTCGAAAATTATCACAGTTTATTAGAAGTACACACACGTAATTTACAGTTCTTACAAGTATAGCCGAATACAACAAAACCAAACCGTAGGGTAGAAAATCGTTGTCACACAAATCGCGCAAAGTTGGTCGTTATAAGATACTCGCTCCGAAAGTGCACTGGGTAACGCCTCGTTTGCAGTCAGAATACGAGTGGCGCATTTCCCGACTGACCGACTCTTATGTATTTGTAAATTAGACATGACCTCTTAGCAACATGCCGCCCACTGGTACAAGAAATCGTTAAATGGTCAGCTTAATGGATTCCAAGAATTCGCATGAAATACCAACACAGGAAAGAAGGTTTAATGACATCTTACGGCGGAGTGAACAAAGAGATTAGCGGGAAATATAGATCACTCAAATTCAAAGGGGTAATAAGACACCTGCAAAGGATTAGTATCGGCTTGCAACAGAAGTATAGCACTAACCCATTAGTCCGATCACCAAGTGAGTTGTAAGTCGGAAATACGACGTCCGCCAATTCGTGGGAGTTCTCCCGGAATTCAGACGGATTTCTCGTTACCTTTCGGTATTACCCACGAATCAGTGCTCGTTTCATAAAGTGGCAGATGGCGGTGTTTCCCTCTTACGATTTTACGTTATTTCGTCTGCTTTTGATTATAATTTTCGGCAATTTTACCGACCGGCATAAATCGTTTACAAAATATAAACTTAAATTGTAACTTATACACACAAACAAAATGCTAGTCTGTCGTGGAACATGCAAACATTAAAACAAGGACAATACATGCTTTATATTATGACCCTAGGATTATTAGTGTGACTGTTAACAATATAGCCATCCATTTGAAATGTTTATATTTGTAAAAATATATGAGCTTTTAAAGCCGCAAATATTTTCTACAATCAATAATTTAGGTATTTTGCGCGCTAAGTATATTAATAAAGGAATCAGTGTAAAAATGAGTTAATTTATATCTTTACATTTTTTTGCCTTTACGCGTATAACTACTTTTAAAAAAAGGGAATAAAGAAAGCATATTCAAATAAAATTTATATCAGAAACTACATAATTTAAGAGTAATTTTCACGAGACACGTTCCAGTATTGTAAACCCTAGTATACCATATTTTGTTAATATAACAATGATAACTTAGTTTAGCTGTATTATCGTACAACCGAAACGGGACTGTACCCCCCGGTAATGATGGGGTGGGAATGAGTCCCTGATTGAAAAGTGGAAGCGATTTCATCCCCCTTCCTCCAGGGGGTAGGCAGGGGCTCTATTTTTTATTATTCCGCCTCTTTATGGTTGACAAATCAGGAGAAGTTAAGTACTTTTTTTATTGCGTTAAACCGTCTGGTTTATGATTGTGGTTACGAGTTTGATTCTCGAGTTTGAAAAAAATAACATTCGCGATCTCTTCTCTTAATGAGGGTAATTTTTAAATGATAAAAGCTAGAGTAATTTTCTTCGGATACTTCACCAGAGAGATATTTAAATTTCAGCACACAAATTATGCTAGCTGACCTTGTACGTTGTCAAATAGTACATTTGTATCTAATTTTATGACGAAGAGAATTCAATCACAAGATCGTGAACAAACAAACATGTAATGGATGAATTTACTTTATATGGTATCATATTGTATACTAGGATATGCCCGGGACTTTGTCGACGCTTGACTTGAAATTCCCGCGGGATTCCCTGGATACAAAGTACCGCAACATTAGAAAAGAATGTAAGCTATCGTTTTAGTGAAACCTGTGTCGGAATAAGCCAATTTTTATGCACCCGAAAAACTAAAAATCGCTCCCGGGAAAGCTCCCGCGGGATTCCCGTGATAAAAATCACATATTTTACTAAACAAAATTTGCTATCGATCAGTCATAAAATCGTATTGGAATTTCTTTACTTTTTACAATGTGACCATTTTAAATAGTTCTCAGAAAAAGTCCCGCGGGATTCCCAGGATAAAGAGCAGCGCACATTTTAAGACTAAAAATTTGCTGTCGATCAGTGAAAACCGCATCGAAATTAGCCCAGTAGTTTTACGTGAATCCCGAACAAGAACTGTCTGTTACTGCCTACAATAATGTCTGCCATGAGCTCGATATTTTCAATGCATCGGTAAAGCACATCAAGAAGTGTCACATTCCTTGTTAATTATTTATTTAACTTCATTATTTATTTATTTCTTCTTTTTAAATTACTATGTACTCAATGTCTTTATATGTACGCTGTGGTCGCATCAAGAAGGCCAGTCATGAACCATATTATCTGTGTTATAGTTTTGTTTAAAAGGAAGCTGAGTTGGCCAGTTTGCGAACCAAATTAAAAAAAAAGTAATCAAAATGCATCGTGTTCTCCGTCGTTTATATTGTCTATTCTAGTTGTTTTTTTTTAAATAGCTTCAATGTACATATACGGCATGTTCATAATTTTATAATATTATATTAGATTATAGATACATAGAACGAAAAACTCTGGCACTGATACCAGGCACCCAGACCAGTGTAAATAAAGGAAGGTTTCTTTACGAAAGTTTTCCGCCAGTAATCGAAGCCCGAAACTATGTGTTTCACAGAATTAGGACAACACTTAGACCCCTAGGCCACGGGGCCCATAAATATTAAATATAAATGACATAATGTAAGTAGTGTCAAAAATCATAACAAACAATATAATTATGCAAATATATAAACAAAAAAATATTGTTACGAGTTTGCGGGACTCGAATTAAAATGCCGTTAGAATTATTATAGAGTTTATTAGAACTATACAAACACGTATAACATAATTACAAATATAACCGAACATAACAAATCCAAACGTAATGCAGAAGGTCGTAATTCAATAAAACGCGCATAGTCACACACACGTCACACCTAGATCGTAGTAGTCGGTCAACTGACTCCCTCTCTCAATCAGGCCATCGTTTTATTCTTTACAAATGCAAATGTGCCCGCCCGCCAACGTCGAAATAATTTCCTAGAATTAATTAGTACTTATAATCTGCAACACGTGGCTAATGATGCTCCTGTACGGCCGTAAACGAGTACAATAGGACACTAGGCTGTTCTCCACAATAACTAGAAACGTATGCCAATAAATGGGTGAACAAAAGAAGACGATCCTAAAAGGATTACAGTTAGTTCAAATGCCGACAGGTAATGAAATGTGCTTTTACAGATCTGTACCTGGAATTTGTCTTTTTCGGAGCCTAAGTTGTAACAATATCTGAAGTACAACATTGAAACAACATTTTAACCTAACACTTTATAAATAGAGTTGAAATTCCTCTAAGCAAACATAATTTATCACGCTTATGTATTTTACAAGGAGACTACCAACTTAGTAATTCACTCTTTATAAACATTATTGTTTAACATATAAGGTTGAAAATCGTTTGTGAATAATATCTAAATAAGATGAAGCCTAAAGGAATGAGGTGAGCTCCCCAAATATTGACACAAGACTTAGTGGATACGACAAGAGAAATGTGCCCAAACATCTAGGTGTCGATGTTTATTTGTAAAGCAATACAAACCTCAATGAGACGTGGAGGCGAGGGATACGTATTGTGTAGGAAACCGGCACTTTTACCCCGAGTGTTATGATTTTTACCCGACCGTCTAAAACAAGAGTGTGATGTTTTCATGTGTTATATTTATTCCACTATAATTTCGTATTACATAAACCGATTTATATGTGAGTGGTAGTAACAAAATTATTACATTTAAATGGTTTTTATTCAAAGCGATTGCCATTAGATAACATTTTTTGAAGGACATACATATAAGTTTAAGATTACGCGACCGTCCACAAAAAGAGTGTAATGTTTTTCATGTGTTATATCTATTCCACTATAATTTCGTATTACATAAACCGATTTATATGTGAGTGGTAGTAACAAAATTATTACATTTTAATGGTTTTTATTCAAAGTGATTTCCACTGGAAAACATTTTTTTGAACGACATGCAATAAGTTAAAAATTACGCGACACATACACTCCTTTTGTGGGCCTAAAGGATTGTATGTCTATATGTGTTATATTTATCCTACTATAATTTCGTATCACAAAAACGGATTTATATGTGTACTAATCACATATAAATCGATAATAAAATCTTTATATTCGATTGTTTTTATTCCAAATAAGTTCCTCTGGAGTATTTATTTCTGAAGATCATACATATAAGTTATATAAGCAAAATCGCTAGCGATATTTAAAACCATGATCAAAAAATACTACCTGTCGTTGGAATATGATACTTAAATTCATTTGTAAATATTTATATATTCTGTAGATATGTATATTAAGTATATATCTATGTAATATATAAAATATCTACATATATATATATATATATATATATATATATATATATCATTTATGTATTTATTATTAAAATGTAAGTAGTTCGTACTATATGTTACGTATACCACCATCGCCATTATCATCTCAATTCATTCCTGGGGTTGTCTGGAAGAGATCGCTTTTTAGCGATAAGACCGCCCTTTGTACACAACTAGATATAATTTTAGTCTTTAAGTTCATTTTTGTATTGGTGTATAATAAAGTGTTATCTATTTATCTATCTATAAGTTAAAAATTAAGTCTTTTACCTTGTGTACATCGCATCGTAACGTACTATTGCTGATTAAAGAGAAGTAAAAAGAAAATAACTAGACGTGCTGATGGGGAGTTTCTTGTTACTTTTTCTCCTTGAACAGTGACAAAAAATGGTTTATTTATTTTTATTTATCTAGTGGATAGTAACTTGATTAAAAAAAATCAATTTGAAAATTTTGAAATACTCAAGTCTCTCAACTCTTTATATAAGAAGTCTTAGACGAAATAAAGGTATAGATGGAGCCTATGTGAAAAGCTTTACATGAAGTGAACCATTTTTTAAACTTGTATGCGTAATCTTATGTAATATATACGTGGTTTGCGTCTATGTAGTTAATAGTAATGGAAAAACTCACTGGAAACCATTCTACCTTTATCCATACTAAACTAATTCGATTATGCATGATCTGTGAATGTGTTACGTGTTACGAGTGTGTTACGAAAACTCAGTATTATAATACTGAGTTCTCGTAACGCACTGCGCCTTTAGCCGATTTCGCTTCAAAATCCGCGGCTCCGTCTAAAATGAGGTAAAAAATCAATTTTAAGTTTTATTCTTCATAATATTTCACAGGAAATGAACCTAGTGGCAAAATTAGGTGTTCTACCACGCATGCAACATGTGCGTAGCTAAAAAGTTCACTACACAAACGGTTGTGAACAGTATGAGGCTCCCACGAGGTAACGTAGCTAGCCTTCTAGGAACCCTACCCATTGAATTCGATGACCTAGGCTCAGTATCCTACTTACAGCCTTGAGGGATTATAGGTAGAATACAATATAAGTTAAGTTCCCTTCACTGTACTAGTTTATAGTTATACGATCTTATTCATAAAGAGTTAGAGTAAGTTTGAACGCTTCTTTATGGTTCTTAAAGAAGCGTTAAAACTTACTCTGTCTCTCTATGAATAAGAACGTACATTTATATCCTCGTCAGCCATTCACAGTCCACTGTTGGACGTAATCCTCCCCAAGTCGGCGCCACTCATCCCTGTCCTCTGACTTCCTCATCCAGCGCCTTCTGGCGACTTTGAACAGGTCGTCAGTCCATCGGGCTGGAGGGCGTCCGACACTACGTTTACCGAGACGCGGTCTGCACTCCAGGACTCGTGTGCTCCATCGGCCATCGGTCCTATGTCGGCTACCTTGGTTCTCTTACGGATATCCTCATTTCTATACATGTATATATATGTTATCTATTTATAAAAAAAGACATAAGTATAAATGTGTGTGGCTGTGGAATTCATTGCCTGAAAATGTAAGACAGGCAAAGTCACTCCCCATTTTTAAAAAACTGGTATGAGAATATTATCTCACACTATTATATATATTTAATACCTAATTACATGTACGTTTATTTATTAGTGTATTTGTATATTAATATATATAGTATTGATTTGTGTTATTGTTTATTCTATATTTTATTTTTATTCATTTTAGGTATATATATTGTGTGATATTTATATATCCTATGTATATATTATATATGTATTTAATTTGCACACCACCGTCATACACTTGCGAATCTCCTGTTCATAAAATCCATAGCCCGGGTCGTCTGGAAGAGATTGCTGTAAAGCGATAAGGCCGCCGATTGCTCCTACTTTACTGTTTAATGTGACTACTGTAAATTGTTTATTTCATGTGTATGTGGTGAATAATACAGTGTATTCTATTCTATTCTATAAAGAAATCTTTTTTTTTTTTATAAATGCTAAATATTTTTTTATAAGTCGTACACCGAAACACGAAACTCGTTTAAGTAAGAACGCTTTACACCCGAACATTTTCCAAATGACACCCTCATAATGTTATGTCACCCATCAAAATTGAGCCGTACTTAATAGAACTTGAAAACGGGCATTAGTTATTCATGGGCCCAGAACTGAACGCGGGACCTCCAAATGGGCACAAAGTGAATTCTTAATACCCCGTTCCCCGTTTGGGGCGCTTTGATAAATTTCTTGGTTATCTTATTAGTTCTGAGATGAGTTTGCTTTGGTTTTTCGAATTATTTATTACTTAACTAAATGTCGCTTAATGGCGGATTTTTCGATCATCAGATAAAAGTTATCCATCGAATAAACTATAACCTGGCTGAATTTAAAACTGAGACAATTTACTATTTCATTTTCGAAACTCTAAATATTGTTACCAGCGGGGTTACGTACTTAGGATTGGAAGTAAACACCAATCTTTTTCAATTAAATGCTTTTATTAACTTACACTCCTCAAGGTTGCCCCTACACTCACAACTAACGACGCACTGTTACGCGTACGGTAACGCACCGACGATAAGATGTCTCACTCACAATACTGTTACAACTTAGCCAAAATTCCATGAAGCACGTCGGCAAAAGTGAATGCAAACCTGTCGGCCATAAAGCACGGTTTATGACCTGCCCGCAAATGGACTTCTTTTGTTTACTTGTGTTTAATATTTGTAATTATAAAAGACGCCTATTGTGTATTGTACTAGATTATGGCCGTTCGGAGGAATAATTAAGCAGGTGTGCAGATTATGTTTTCTGGGAATTGCGCCGACGCTTGCCAGGTAGACATATGGCATCGGTGCATTATAAAACAATACCCGAACGGAGGGGTGAGGCAGTCTAGCGAGAACCACGATCAAAGCAAGACGTGTACATTCGATAAGCGAGACAATGACGGACTTTGTGCGTGCTATTTAATTGTGTATTACAATCGGACTTATTGCTATCAATTATATTTGTACCTGTATTATACGTGTTTGTACAGTTCTAATAAATTCTATAGTAATTCCAACGGCATTTTAATTCGAGTCCCGTAACTCGTAACAATACGATATTGCGGAGACCACCTTAGACCTAAGGAATTTTCCTCGAATTTACCATGCGTAGCTCGCTTCTGGAACTCATTTTAAACCTTGCTAAACTTCTCATTCACTGGACTGCCCACTAAACTTTTCTTTAATTCACCACTAAACGAGACACTGTTTTCTTTTAAATTTCTCTTCCAACTCTTTTATATCGGACTTGTCGCTTCGCTGTCTTGAACTGAACTCAAACTGCCCGGTAGGCGTGCCTTACGCTGCTTATATACCCGGAAGAATCTTCTGGAACCCATAATTTTGATCTTGTTTTCGTTATTATTTTATTTACTATCTATCCCTGTCTTTTCTTCCCGAACCTTCTATTCTAGAACTTTCGTTCATCGTCTATCCCTTTCTAAAGTGTATCTGTCCTTGTCTTTTCCTTCCAGAATGTTCTACCTTTTTCTAAAACTTTTTGAACCAACTAGATTGTTCCACCATCACTCGCGACAATACGTATCGTAAATACTACTACCTGCACACACTTCATTCTTTTATGATAACTCTTACAGTGCAGGCTGTCAAACTTCGGAATGCGTTGCCTCTTACTGTCAGAGTTTTAGAGAATTTTATTTATATGAAAACTAAAATCACATAAGCAACGCGTCATAAAATTTTGGTACTAAAATAAATAAAAAAGAAGCAAGTCGAGAAACGTTGTTCTCTTACACCATAAGTATAATAATATTCAAATTAATACAATTTTGAACAAAACGCCTTGTGTTTTGACTTGGATTAATTATATAAAGTTACATGTTGTCACGCTCCGTTGTTTAATGCTATTCTCCTTTAGATAATTAAGATCTAATTGAGATAATTATTAAAATAAACACCTGTGAAGTGTAAAATATAGTTTTTACCGTTCTGTGGCGAATTTGCGAAAAACGGAAACGAATTTTTTAAATTCAAAAGTTTTTATACTAATCAAGTTCCACTTGAGAACATTTTTTGAAGGTCATACATATAAGTTAAAAATTTAAAACCCCCTATTCTACGTACACCGCTTCGCAATGTGCTATCGCAGTTAAAGGAGAGAAAGCGACAAGAAACTCCCCAACAACAAGTCTAGCAAAAAAATATTTTTGTTCGTATTTATGGGAGCTACATACGTCTAGTCATCGTAGCGGGGTTTTCGGGGTGAGAGCCCTGGGGGTAACTTGCTTGAGGGAGCTCCCTAGGGGGCTTTACTTCGGCTGGACTGTTGCCACGAAAGGGGATGAATCTAACGATGCCGACACAAGGTACTAATTGAGAACGAGCGACGGGTAATATAAAGCCTAAGGAGAAGGATTTCGGCGGACCGGGATCGGCGGTTCACGGCGGCCTACGCTATCTTACTGCCGTTTCGCAAAGTGTTATGGCTGGGAGAGAAGAAATGGCGAAAGAAACTTCCCAGCAAAACGCCTTTTTTTTAAGCCAGGTTAATCCGACTGAGGACTAAGCCGCGACAAGGGCAGAACCTTGGGGTGATAATTTGCGACCTAGTATGGGATTTGCCAGATTAGGGGTGGCACTAGCATGTCCAGTCAGAACTGGTGCCATGCTATTGCCACTCCCCGGTTAGGGATACCCACTAAAATCCGTGGGTTTTCCGTCCTTCGTCTGATGCCAGGGCTACGGGTATATGACCTAGCCTCTCCGCAGCACTGGCAGGCGTGGACCTCGCGAGGCATCTTTCACTACCGGGGGACTACATTTATCTCACGGCATCTTCAATCTCTCTAGGCGTGAGACGGTCTATAACTCGCTCCGCGGGAGGAGAGGTGAGCGCCCGCGGAACACTCGCGCCCCCATCTCGACGGCATATGCAGGTGAGTGAGAACCTCTATACCCCAAGAGGCCCCACCAACACCGCCCGCTCACGGTGGCCGAAGGTCCTGGCTGGCCCTCCGACGCCGAAGCGTCCTCCTTTGGCGGGAGTGGAGCAGGGATGTACGCTCACGTTCCCGCTCCGCCTCCTCCTTTGCAAGCATAACGCGCTCGCAGAAGGAGGAGACGGCGTCCCATCCTGTAGGGCAACTGACCATGGTGCGAACCACGGCCGGGAGCGAGAGGTTTTATCCGGTAATGGCGACGAGGTCTCGGCGCTGCTCTGTCCCCAGCAATACGCCTAGTCTATCGTATGAGGGCCATGTCTCCTGGCGTGCCTTGCGGAGAACTGGCTGGTGCAACGCGGGAGTGCACATATTAATAGTTGCTCTATATCGTTCGTACATCATCTGTCCCGCTCACACATTGTGCTATACATTATACTAGCTATACGACTTGTTAATCTTTGTACTTAAGGTTATCGTTTCCAAAATAAATTAGTTTACTTAAGTTCACATCAGCACTCGACAATGAATACTATCTGTCATCTGAAGTATCATTTAACCTCAACCTCTCGCTGCTACATATTAATTATCTATATTAGGCTAATTATTGTTTTTTAAATAAATAGAGAAGTATGTTAAATAATCACTTTTCGAAGAATTAATGGTGTTATAGCAAACAGTGCATACTCAATAAGACAAAGACATAATAAGAGCAAAGAAAATTGGATTCTATAGTCCTATAAATTCTTAGTCCTTCTGAACTAAGATGTGGAAAACGCAACATGATGAATTCATAAATTCTGATAAAAATAAAGATATTAACAGCCCATAAACGCCCCCTGTTGGGCTCGCCACGCTTAGTCAAGGCGGCTTGACAGGTTTGACGTCGGTTTTCTCGATGTGCAGGTTTCATCACGTTGTTTTCCATCACCGTTGTTAGCATGTGGTAATTGTAACAATATGCACATTAGGTCTGGAACCTGCCTAAGTGGTACATGCGTTCTGGGCAGGCTCGAACCCGCGACCCTTTGAGCTTGGGACGCGTGCGCTAGTCATTACGCTACTACGACTGTAATAAATTCTACTAGAATGTCGACATAACTTAAGCAAACAAGCTCATTGGCAAATTCACGAGTAGTAACCCCTTTTGTTTATTCGAGAAATACTTGGTTATTTTTTTTATAATCGTAAACAAAACGGGACATTCCCTTCGATATAAATTTAATGGTCATATTCAAATTAAACGCCAAACAAGGTTCGTGTTCAACGAACCAAGTGTCATTTTCAAAATAAAGTGCCATTTTCAACTTGTCAAATGCACTATCATTTGTCAAACATTAATTTGGAATTTGTTTGTATGGAAGTGTGTTGATTTTTCTTATTCGTTAGCCTCCGGTATTTGTAACACTAACAGCCGTGTAAAAGATTAAGGAGCTTTAACAAAATTACATTTTTAAGTGTATGATTGGAATAATAATCTTATACCAATAATATATAAAGCTAAAAGTTTGTTTGTTTGATTGAACGCGCTAATGTTAGGAACTACTGGTCCGATTTGAAAATTTCTTTCAGTGTTAGATAACCCATTTATCGAGGAAGGCTATAGACTATATATCATCACGCTAAAACCAAAAGGAGCGGAGCACCAATGAAGAATGTTTCAAAATAGGGGTTTTGCAAACAATTTCCACGCGGACGACGTCGCGTGGAAAATATATATATATATATATATATATATATAATATATATATATATATATATATATATATATATATATATATATATATATATATATAATTATTATTAATAATAATTCATGCATGCAGGAACGGAGAAAGAATAAAATTTCCTGCGGCCGGACGGCCTGTCGTAAGAGGCGACAAAACAACCCACAGCCAGGTGGGGTATTTGCCCGACTGGATGGCTACCACCCCTGGTCTAGAGTATGCAAATGTCCATAGGTCATGGTAAGCACTTACCATTAAGTGGCCGTCTGCCCGTCTGCTGAACTCATGCAATAAAAATTTCAAATTCAAAACATATATGTATATTCGCAAACTAAGCAAGTTACGCTTGTGTTATATGTAAGTAATACATAACGGACCACTCTGGGCGCGATCCAAGACATCCAGACCGTAGTAAATAACGGAATGTTCGTTTAAGGAATTTATTGTGTCAGGATTCGAACCCGGAGCCTCTGGTTTCATGTTCTTTTTTTTCTGAAGCGCAGCAGACAGGCTGACGGCCCAACTATGATGGAAAGTGGTTACCGTCGCCTATTGACATTAGCAATACCAGAGGTGCTGCCAATGTGCTGCCGGCCTTGAAGGAGAAACTGGAACCTGGCCATTGATGCCGGAACACAACTCAAAGTCGTTATGGCGACTTACTCTAGACCAGGGGTGGTAGCCATCCAGTCGGGCAAATGCCCTATCACTTGGCTGTGGGTTGTTTTGTCGCCTCTTACAACAGGCCGCCCGGCCGCAGGAAATTGTATTCTTTTTTTTTCTTGAGAAGAAAAATTCTAAATGTCACCTCCCCCCCACTTAACGTGTCATGATTCAAGGATGGCCTCTAATTTAGAAAAAATGTGTTGAATTCTGATAAAAATAATATTCACACACAAAAATGAGTTTGCCAAAACTGTTTGCCTCCTATTTACAAATCAACTTTTGAATTATAAACAAGTACACTAATATAAACAAACACAACGCCAACGAATTCAATAATATATTAAAAGCACTGTACCCAAACACTTGAGTTCGGAGTAATTATGCACAAATCACTGCCAACGGTCGTCGGTTAAAGTGTTAATGTAACCGAGAACAAAACACACTTTACTTTACTTATGAATGGAAAAACTTTTAACTACCATACTCCGTCCAACTGTTTATTTTATTGTTCACAGTCGATCAAAATATTCAAAGGAGTCTCGGGGCGATTTTAATGAAATTTAAAGGGGTGTGTCATTGGATTTTTAACCGACTTAAAAAAGGAGGAGTTTCTCAACTTGATTGGGTATTTTTTTTTTTATGTATGTACACCGATAACGCTGAGATTTATGATCCGATTTACGTGATTCTTCTTTAGTTTGATGCGGAATAGTTGCCATTCGGTCTCCTAAAAAATTAACATAGTTTGGCCTAGTAGTTTTCATTTTATGAACATTTTTTTATGAAAATTTTTCCGTTCCCGTTTCTTGGGACGGATATTTTTTAAGGCGCGCGGCACTTTTCGTAGGCCTACCCATAGCTAGACACTAAAATGTAACAAACAAAAAAAAGTTCGTTTAAAAAAACCAACTTAAAAAACTAAAAAGCATAAAATAACTTATTTTTACAAAATCTAGTAGTCGGTGTCAAGAAAAACATAAAAGTGACTATATTTTGTAAGCTTGTTGTTCTTTTATGTTTTATTTGGCACCGACTTCTAGTTTTTGTAAAAATGAGTTATTTTATGAAATATCAGTAATCCAGTTAGGAACAACGAGGTTTAATGTACCTACTAAGTATTAGAGAAGGCGTCCGTAATTATCTTATTTGAAGACGACTGCAAGGCCAATTATGTATATAAGTAGTACACCTCTTTACGTCGAACTTGAAGGGAGACGCCAAAAATTTCGAGTTATAGAATTTTCGACTTTTGTAAGGAAACATTCGACTTGTAGAGATTAAGATTTATTCAAATAATTGAGTTGCATAAAGGTTTACAATCAAATATTACTATGTTCGAGATACGATAAGTCCAATTTATTATTTCGAGTTATTGAAGGAAAAAAGTACTGAATTTGCTTATAGGGAGTAACTAATTATTTCAACTTATAGAGGGTTCTGATTTCGAGGAACCGAGTTTTTTGGGCTTGAAGGGAAGGGACACAATGTTTTGAGACTTTGGGAGGTTTTCGACTTTCGAGGTTCGTCTTACAGAGGTTCTACTATATAATAAGATATAATAACAGCCCATTAAAGTCTCACTGCTGGGCTCGGCCCTCCCACAATAGGGGAACGGATAGTATACCCACCACGCTTGTCCAAGGCGGCTTGGTAGGTTTGACACATCGGTTATCCTGATGTGCAAGTTTCTTCACGATGTTTTCCTTCACCGCTGTTAGCACGTGGTAATTGTAACAATATGCACATTAGGTCAGAAAACTGTCTGAGTGGTGCATATGTTCCATATGATCGAACCCTCGTCCTTTGAGCTTGGGACGCGTGCGCTAGCCATTACGCTATCACGACTTAATTTTACATATTTTTATACAGTTACTAGCTTCTGCCCGGGAATTCGTCCGCGTGGAAGAGTTTAAAAAAGAGTAAGTTAAAAAAAAACCCCGATTTTGAAACATTCTTCATTGGTGCTCCGCTCCTATTGGTCTTAGCGTAATGATATATAACCTATAGCCTTCCTCAATAAACGGGCTATCTAACAATGAAAGATTTTTTTCAAATCAGACCAGTAGTTCTTGAGATTAGCGCGTTCAAGCAAACAAACAAGCAAACTCTTCAACTTTAAAATTGTATTAGTATAAGATGTATAAAAATAATTAATACTCTAAATTCAAAGGACTGAAGTGTCGAGGTAGTTATAAATGAAATCCACTGTAGTTAGTTTTACAGAAATGCTCGTATATATGTTTAAAAAATAAACAGAATGCTTTCCGTGCCTTGCGCTAATTAAGCGGCTGACGCTCGCGATGACACCCCCCACACACGCCCTTCCTCCCTCCCAACGAGCCGGAAATGAGATTCGATCTCAAAACGACGAATAATTAACTACCGTTTTTTACTACTGTGGTGATACCACAGTGTAAAAGGTAGAACTAACAGTGAGACATCGTCTCCGAAGTGTTGCTACCAATAGGAGAATGAACCCATACTGCAGAGTGTTCAGTTACTCTCAGTTTCGCACAATATCCTTTACAATCCGCTACTCAACTGCCACTGCACTATCTTTGATGGCCTCTAAGATACTTCTATCGCTGGTCCTCTGGTCTTTGTATATGCAACATTGAATTGTATTATGATTAAGGCGAAGACTACTCTCTTCTTAAGGGAAGAAATTCCCCTACGTGTATCCGTCATAATATCATCGTATATCTAATTACATATGTATATCTGTATATATAAGTATATAGGAGTTTATTTATATTTTATTTTAATAGTATTTGATTGTGATTATATTACTTTTATTCTAGTTTAGTAAACCACCACAAATTATATAATTATATTTCTTTTAAAACCTCCCTAGATACTGGGTTGCTTGGAAGAGATCGCTATAATTGATAAGGCTGCCTATTGTTCAAATGCAAATGTATCCATATTGTTACGAGACGCAAGACTCGAATTAAAATGCTGTTAGAATTGCTATAGAGTTTATTAGAACTATATAAACACGTATAACACAGGTATAAATATAACCGAACACAACAAGTCCAAACGTAATGCAGAAGGTCGTAACTCAATAAAACGCGCAAAGTTCGTCACTTATTAGATTCCCGATTGTAGTACACATGTCTTGCGTCGCTCGTGATTATCGCTCGACTGCCTGCTCCCTCAGTCAGGCCATTGCTTTATACTGCACAAATGCAATATGTCCGCCCGGCAGCGTGGACCGAATTTCCTAGAATCGTAATCCGCACACCTGGCTAATTATGTCTGCAAGCGGCCATAAACGAGTACAATAGGCTGTTCTCCACAATAACCAATAAATAAGTGAACAAAAGAAGACAATCATAAAAGGATTACAATTAGTTCAAATGCCGACGCGTAATAAAATGTGTTTTTATAGATATGCAAGTGGCTTTTGTTTTCGTCGGAACTTAAGTTGTAACACTATCCATTTTAGATTTAAGTTTATGGTGAACAATAAAAAGCTTTCATTCATTCACTCATACGTGACCCATTCAGGGGGAGAGGTGATTTTATTGCATGAGTTCAGCAGACAGGCAGACAGCGCACATGATGGAAAGGTTACCATTGCTTGCGGACATTTGTAACACCAAAGGTGCTATCAAGTACTGCCGCTCTCTACAGGTAGACTGAAACCTGGCCACTAATGCTGGAACACAACTCAAGGTTATTATAGCGGCATACGATAGACCAGGGGTGGTAGCCATGCAGACGGGCAAATACCCTGCCACCTGGGTGTGGCATTTTTACCATAGGCCGCTCGGTCGCCGGAAATTGTATTATTTCTTCCTATACAGATTATACCTACGGTAATCAAATTACCACGCTTGGTCAAAAGACGGGGGAGGGGTTAAGTTTTCGTCACGTATTCAATATCCTCTAGGGAAAATTCGCGCTTTTTCGTGCTCGATTTTGTACAATACAAAATTGGGTCGTTTTGGTCTTACGCCAAAAGGAAGGTTGCATTGGAAATCAGCGTTGTGTCGGATATAATTCCGGCACAGCAATATGCTGAGTGCAAACCTTGTTTCCTGAAAATGCGGCATACGAATTCTCAAATTATGCTCTGTGTATAATAATTTATAAAGAATGTAATTAAGTCGCTGTTTGTTGAAATAAAAAATTTTCTTTCTTTCTTTCTATTCAAAATTTATACAGAAAAGTGAGAAATGAAATAATGAAAATGAAATAAATTACCGCGCTTAAAACCGTATCATGCAATATATAAGTAAATAACAAAATAAAAAACTCCTACTTACATTGCATGAAACAAAAAGTTTCGAAATTATTAAAGTGATTTCTTCACTGAGGGTAGCCAGTAAATTTATTTATTATACAAAAGGCCCCCTTAATTCAATGTTTTGTCGGGCGTTTCTTTAATAATTTATAAGTGCTAAGCAGTCAGCCTTTCTTGAAGACGTGACAAAAACATAAAAGTGGTACTTACAAATTGCAAAATCAAATGTAATTTGCAAAAATATTTAGGGGAACCTTCGTAGGAGTCGTATGTAAGGTGGTTCTAATTTATATTTAACTAGCTTCTGCCCGTGACTTCGTCCGCGTGGAATAGCTTAAAAAAAAGTAAATTTTAGGGGTATACATTCAGCAGTTTCTAAAAAAGATGCGCTCGCAGCGCCATCTTATTCGATTTTCGTCTATCCCAGAGCAACAACGTCATTTATCGGGGATAAAAGTATCCTAAGTTTTAACTCGGGTTATAAGCTAACAATGTGTCCAGTTTTATGCGTATACGTTCAGTAGTTTCCAAAAAAGATACGATCACAGCGCCATCTTTTTCGATATTTTCGTCTATCCCACAGCAACGACGTCATTTATGGAGATAAAAAGTTTCCCAAGTTACGCCCCGGGATATAAGCTAGCTCTGAATCCAATTTCATTTAAATCCGTTCAGTAGTTTTCACGTGATGCTGTAACAGACAGAGAGACAGACGAAAATTCTACAATTTGCATTTTCTACATCTCCTGGTCCGAATTATCCCCCCTGATTTTTTTCACATTTTTAAACGCAATGTACAAACTCGAACCATTTACAGATTTATCATCATAGTATATATTGGCCGGTTCCTGTATGTTACCGATCGTTTATTTACCTTACTATCGGTTAAAATTTGACATAAGCTTGATACAAGTAATGTCAAAATTCATTTGATGGTAGGGCAAGTGAATGTGTAGTAAGTAGGAAATGGCCATATATCGCCGGATCACCCAGGATACTGTTCGGGCATCTGAAATTCATATTGTTACGAGATACAGGACTCGAATCGGTGCAGTAGTTTTTGAGTTTATTCGTTACAAACATACAAAAATACAAATCCTCTTTATAATATTAGTATAGAATGTTCGACGAATCTTTCCAAATGCCGCCCATAACCCAACTAAATATAACAATGATTTTAATGTATCTTGCGTTAATCCACAACTAAATGTAAAACTTTACTTGCATTTTTACGAAGCATTTGTGGAAAGGGAGTATGTACATAAAACGATTTTAAAATATGACTGGTACAGGTTCGCCTTGGGCGATTAAATACGGCCAAGTCTCATTATGCGCCTGTCAAAAAGGCTAATGCCAAAATATTTAGGGTAGAAAGGGGATTATATTCGCAATTTGAAGCTTAGTAATAATTTAATAACAGCTTTAATGGTCCTGACCTATTGTGCATACGATAATAATCGCAGCCTATAAACGTCCCACTGCTGAGCTCGGGCCTCCCACAAGTGGGAAACGGACGCATATTGCTTTATAATTGCCACGTATGAAATGTGAAAGAAAACATAATCTGCAAATCGAGATGTGTCAAACCTGTCCAATCTGCCTTGCACAAACGTGGCGGGTATACTAAATACAATTTTATATCATAAAAGATCTATGTAGATGTAGATATGTATTTGTATCTTATGTATATTAAGTATAGATAGATAGATAGATGAATAGATAACACTTTATTTCTCACCAAAATAAACAAATACAAAAACAAAATGCATAATTACAATACTTCTTGGCAAAACAATAGGCGGCCTTATCGCTAAAAGCGATCTCTTCCAGACAACCTAACTTAAAACAAGTTTTTAACTAATCTGGCGATGTAGGTGAACCAGAAAAAAGATAGACTAAAAAATTTAAATATATATATATATATATATATATATATATATATATATATATATATATATATATATATATATATATATATATATATATATATATATATATATATATATATATTATAAATTAATAACCCAGAAACCCATAAATGAGTCTAAAAATTAATAGCCCAGACACATAAAGTAAAACATTAGACATGGCACTAGTTAGGATAATATATATAGGTATAGACATAAGGCACACACTGCACATGCACTTCCTCACAACACCAGCATGTAACAGATACACTCTACATTAGTATAAGTTTAGTATTAAAATTAGAATAAATTAATATAATAAGTTATTCTTAAGGTACACCACAACACAAACATACATTCATTAAATGTCACACACAATAACAAAGTAACAAATAAGCGTGTACAAATTCTTAACTTCTTAAATTTAATTGTAAACAAAGGGTACGTAACTAAAGTCCATAGAGTTAATAAAAAAAAGCTAACAGACTTAGATAATAATTTTGAGTTGTGTGCCGGCATCAGTAGCCAGGTTCCAGTTTCTCCTTCAAGTCCAGCAGCACATTGGCAGCAACCCTGGTATTGCTAATGATGCACTTTCCATCACAGTTGGGCCGTCAGCCAATATGCTGTGCTTGTGAAAAAAATAACTTACGCTTGTGTTATGGGTATTATAAAACGGACCACGCTGGGGCCGATTGCAGACACCTAGACCATAGTAAATAAATAACAGAAAGTTCGTTTTCTTAATTTACCATATCATGCAACGGCTTAGCCCACTCACCACAGAAGCCGTAATTTTTATATCAAACCGAGCAACGTCCGTGATTTTTTTATTAAGTTTCGTGTGAAGATTCGCTCAATATATGTCTTCAAAGATGTGGTAAGGTGCGAGCGATTTGCGAACTCCATTTAAATAGCTCCTTAAAAAACAAAATTATGATTTTTTAATCTGTCTAATGATACCCCATACCTACTGCTAGAATTTTTGTCGGGAACTGAAAGATGTAGTGCTATGCAGTTTTATTTTCTAGAAAAGTGTAAAATTACTCTGAAATGAACAATAGTTGTAGGATATTGATAGTTTTTGAGTAGTCAAAATGTATAGTCGAATGTGGCCTTTTGAGTTGTCACAAGAACTCCGTTGAATGGCACCAGCTGATAACCTACAGTTCATCTGTGCTACACATAGGCAAGAAAATGAAGAAACTACATTAATCTAAGATCTGGCTTAAAGGCCTAGCTGCCAAGCCATAAATCTAAATTATAAAAAATAAAAAAAACACCTACTGCTACTTTTTTTTATTGCATAACATAGGCAGACGGCCCACCTGGTGGAAAGCGGGTACCATCGCCTATGCACATTTGTAACACTAAAGGTGTGCTACCAATATGCTGCCGCTCTCTAATGGGAGATTGGAACGACTCAAGGTTGTTATGGCGGCATACTCTAGACCAGGAGTGGTAGCCATCCAAACTGGCAAATACCCTACCTATCTGGCTGTGGGTTGTTATGTCGCCTCTGACGACAGGCCGTCGTAAGATAGTTCCTGCACGGATAAAAAGCGCCAACCTTCAGTAACATACACCTATATGATGGCAGCTAGAGATGCCACGAAATGTGGTTTAGCCGAATATCGTATAATGAATATTCGGCCACGCTCTTGGCCCAATTGCCGAATTTTCGGCTGCTGAATGTTCGGCGTGAGATGTGTGCATGTCGCGCGTAACAGGATTCTATAATTGATTCTAACATATTTAAAGCTGGACAAAACGTAAGATAAAATGAAAAAATAATTCGAAACTCATTTAACACTTAACATTTTCTTAAGTTTTCGCGACTTGTATACATAATAAAACTACGTTTTAACGGTTTTAAGCGCGGTAATTTAAATAAAAATAATAATAAAAACCAAACGACAGACCTCAGGACACTGTGAGCTCTTTCTGCGTGCACCGGAACACAAACCAACTTGATGAATAATTTCTTTTATTTTCCCTTCGACTCATTTTAATATTATATAAAATTATTAGAGCTAGGCATGTTTGCTGAAGAGTTTCTTGCGCCGCTTCTTCTTTTCAAGCCATAACATGTTGCGAAGCGGTGGTAAATTAGATTAGGCTCCCATAGAGTAAATAATAACCAGAAACAAAATTAAAACTAAATAATTAAAATGAACAAATTGGCGGTAGGCTAAATAAAACTTTAGCAATACTCGTTGACACTTGACATCTTTGTCTTCCGTGATCACGGCCACTGAAAAGTGGACAAAACGTCGGAATAACAAAAATCAAATAAACTACCGCGCTTAAAACCGTTAAAGCGTAGTTTTATCATTTAACACTGTTAAAACGGAGTCTGATTATCAACAATTTTTGATTACTAATGTATGTATTCTATTATATACATTTTAAGTAATATGTGCCTTTTTCTCACGATTTAGTCGGCCATATGTAATACCGAATATAGCAGCCTGTAGTGGATACACTTACCACGTTAATAGTTGTACATTTTTTTGTATTCTTTTCTTTGCTTAATACACCACGATCCTGGTTACCACGTGTTCGGGTTCCCAACTCAATTATTCGCTTCTAAATATTTACTAGAAACTTTTGGCAATAAAACTAGTTAATTGAAGTAATTCTCTCGTGAACAAAAGCAGACCAAATTCAAGGTCAGTCTTTTGGCATTTGACTTTTGACATTTGATAAGTTCTACTGAATAACACAGCAATGGCATCTTTTGATCTAAACTGTATAATATTAATATGTAATCACAATTTCTAATCATAGAATAAAGTAATTATATAATTATGCACTTACAATTCCTTGTAAGTGCATAATAGGGGCCAAGTGCCCACAAATTATTTCAAAAGATTAAAAAACGTCTGGTCGATACGACAGGAGACCGGAAGGCTGGAGCTTACCTCGCTTAAAGGATTAGCCTCTGTATCCAGCGAGGTAACGCTGCCAGCCTTCTAGGTACACTGCCCAGCGACAGTGGTCTGGTGGAGCTGGACGAGTTTTAACATAGGTTTTTATTTTAATTTTAGTTTTTTACTATTGTACATATATTTATAAGTTATGTTTATTTATAGGATATTTTAGTTTTTATTTTAATATAAATTATGTTACATCTATATTATTAGAAGTTATAATAAATATATATTCGTTGTTTAATTATATAAATTTAATTTCTCAAATACAGAATTATCTACTTTTGTTATTATGCATCAATGCCTATATAGTTGTGTTAGTCAAGGCGTATGAATACAACTAATAAATGAGAGTTGTGTATATAATTTGCTCCCATTGGCTGGATTTCAGCGAAGCTTGAAGTGAAGTTCGCTTTAAAAAGCTTGAGGTGCTTAACATGGCTAAGCAGTACTTCACACCGGGGCATAGACTTTTATTATATTGTTAAGAGTGCGGGACTCAAATTAAAATGCCGTTAGAATTACTATAGAGTTTATTTAGAACTATACAAACACTATAATACAGGTACAAATACAACTCAACACAACCAGTACAAACGTAATGCACGATTCAATAACACGCGCAAAGTCCGTCACTATATAGATTATCGAATGCGCACACGTCTTGCCGCGCTTGTGGTTATCGCTTGACTGCCAATCTCTCCATTGGGGCATTGCTTTATAATGCACGATGCAATATGTCTACCTGGCAAGCGTCGATACAATTTCCATGAAATTGTAATCCGCACATCTGCCTAATTATGCTTGCGAACGGCCATAAACGAGTACAATAGGCTGCTCTCCACAACAACTAATAAATAAGTAAACAAAAGAAGACGGTCATAAAAGCGCTTCAATATTATTAGCTCAAACACCGACGGCGGGTGATAATTGTGCTTTGTTTACAAATATGCAGGTGGCCCAATTGTAATAATAGAAAGCTCAAATCCGTCCCCATGTGGAGTACTGCTCCCATCTTTGGGTTGGTGCACCTCAGTATCAGCTGTTCCACTTGACTCGTTGCACCGCCGAGCAGTCCGGATTGTCGACGATCCCGAAATTATAGACGGTTTAGATTCTCTCAGCCATAGAAAAGACGTTGGCGCTCTAAGCGTGTTCCACCATCTGTACAACGGGGAGTGCTTGGGGAGTGTGCAAGTTATGGAATGAACTCCCTCCCGCGGTTTTCCCAGAACGCTACAACATGGGGCTCTTCAAAAAGGGCATGAACAGATATTTAAAGTCTCAACGAGGTAGGCAGCGCATCGGCTCTCTTAGTGTTGCAGTTGTCATGGGCGACGGTAGCCAACTACCATCAGGTTGTCCGTTTGCCAGTTTGCCTACAAGCAAACATATAAAAATATTGTAAAAAAGACACGGCTTTTTGAATTCAGTTACGAGAGACCTTTTGTACTACAAAGAGATATTTACTAGAGTTAAAAGAAAGGCCAGTTTTAAGATCACGTCCAGCATCATAGCATTGTCTTCCAGCCAAATATTCGTAGCATCTGTAATGACAAGCCTTATTTTTTCACTATAAGTACGTTGTTGCTAAATTCCATTTATATAAACCCATTACTTTAAGACTACAGATCGCTAAAGAACATGAAATTTCATCAATTTCATTTGACATTAAAGTAAATAAATCAAAAACGTAACGAAGTCATTTCATTTTTTTTTGTCAAAAATGTGTCACTCGTGTTATTGAATAAAATAAACCTCCATAAATTAATAAAGGTCCCATTAAAAAGACATTAAAGCAGGAAATTAATTACCATGACACAAAACATGGTACAGCGAGAAGATGTTTATGGGAGAAGGGTTCAGTATGAATCTTAATTAATGCGAAAATTTGTTTAAAAAAAACGCTTTACTTTTCTTAATAGTTATTTATAATACTTGTGCGATGAGTTGGTCTTTACAAATGAGTAACGCTACGAGTACAAGCTCTTTCTAGAAGCTAGTGGTCTCAGGTGCAACGGTCCTAGCGTTCTAACAGCAAATGGTACAAACAAGTAACTCTTACTAAGAGTTGCATATTTGAATATTTACGTCACTATGAAAAGTAGCGGACGAATTAACTAGAGAAGCAACACGCATAAATCCAATAAAGATTGATAATACTACATACAGCTTACCAAGTTTCTTACTTATTTTATTTTTATTTTTTATTGCACGTGTTCAGCAGACACCCAAACGATACACCTGATAGAAAGTGGTTACGACCGCCTATGGACATTTGTAACACCAAAGGTGTACAAATGCGCTGCTGCTCTCTTAAGTGATACTGGAACCTGGCTACTAATGCCGGAACACAACTCGAGGTTGGTATGGCGGCATACTCTAGACCAGGTGTGGTAGCCATTCAGACGGGCAAATACCCTACCATCTACCTGTGGGTTGTTTTTTCGCCTCTTACGACAGGCCGCCCAGCCACAGGAAACTATATTCTTTATGCGTCCCTGCACAGATAAAATACGTAACACGATTACACGTAATTAATGTTTATTTAAACTTTAATTTAATGAAAAAATTTTCAGTTTTATAATAATTAGTAAATATAATACTAATTTAATATATGTATGTCTCTCAAGACCACGGACCATAAAAATAGATCGGACTTTTGGAGGACTTGCGTGGGGCTGTAAGAAAGTCAACACGTAGAGGGCCCTTGACTAATGTAAATGTGGTGTGACACTGACCGGCGATTATCCCTGTCTACACCATATACTAATGCACCCAAGGACAAGCCCCGGCCAATGTAGGACTATTGTGGGAAATGAGAATTGTATATATATTGCACGAGTTCAGCAGACAAGGAGACGGCCCACCTGATGAAAAGCGGTTACCATCGCCTGTGGATATTTGTAACACCAAAGGTGCTAATAATGCGTTGAAGCTCTCTACAGGGAGACTGGAACCTGGCTACTAATGCCGGAACACAATTTAAGGTTGTTATGGCGGAAAACTCTAGACCAAGAGTGGTAGCCATCCAGACCGACGAATACCCTACCGGCTGTAGGTTGTTTTGTCGCTTCTTACAAGCCACCCAGCCGCAGAGAATTGTATGCTTTCTCTGTTCCTGCACAGATAACTGTCATGTAATATGAAAAATGCAGCAATGATCAAGGGCGCTATAAATCAAACTCCTACAGGTAGAGAAAGACACAAATCATATAAGGCGTTTCTTTCATACTAATGACAACACATAAGTATATCCTATTTTAGCAGCTATTTTTTTTTTATCTATGGCATCTCTATATTACATCTTATAATACTCTCTCTACATTTAGACCATATTAATTTCATTCTACAATTTTTAAACAAAATCACCAAATTGTATCCGCCAGCAGGCTGGTAAAATTTCAATTGAATTCTGTTAATAAAATTAATCCCTTGTTCCAGCAAAGAACTCTTAAATGATCCTTTTACACAATACTTTAAATTTGGCATCACCTGCGTAATGATGAAAGTTATTTGCATTTCACTCACAAACAACCTAAAAACAAGAGGTTATTAATAATTTACTTAATTTGACAATAAAGTGGTTCATTTAGGGACTACCGCATACTTGTTTTGATTAATAACTGTTTTAGTACTTCAGCAATCTAAATTCCAAACCCACAGTCAAAACGTTAAAAATGTAGGCAAAGATATGCGTTAGAAATTAGGTCAACTACTTTATGTACAGTTGTAGTATGAAAAGGTTCGCCACTTTTGAAATTTATTTAATGGTAAATTTCGGAAACGAATTTTCCGTTATTCACTCCGTACACGAACGGAGGAAAAATACAATTTCCTGCGGCCGGGCGGCCTGTCCTAAGAGGCGACAAAACAACCCACAGCCAGGTGGTAGGGTATCTCCCGTCTGGACTCCTACCACCCCTGGTCTGGAGTGTGCCGCCATAACAACCTTGAGTTGTGTTCAGGCATTAGTGGCCTGGTTCCAGACTCCCACGAGAGAGCAGCAGCACGTTTGTAACGCCTTTGGTGTTGCAAATATCCATAGGCGATGGTAACCGCTTACTATTTGGTGAGACGTCTGCCTGTCTGCTGAACTCATGCAATAAAAAAGATATTATGGTCTGGGTATCCATATACATTCCTGTCCATATTCCCCATAACACAATCGCTAGTTGCTTAATTTGGGGATATACAACATGTGTGTTGGTCTGTCGGTCATTAAAAAAATTGGGCCCCAATTTGCAAATAATTTCTTTTTGTAAGCAGGCGTAGGATTTGACTAATACAGCCATCATGATAAGTATGTTTTCGATTAGCTGGAGTTCAAAGCGTTGTTTATTATGTTTTTATTTCGATAATCAGCAAATTGACGTTTTGACAGAGCACCTGTCAACCTAACCCACCTTAGATATCGGTCATAAAGTATTTTTCTAAACGTAAACAACAAGCACCTTTTGAACAAAACGAGTTAATTAAATACGAGTAGGTTAGCTTCTGTCGTGTATTTAGTGTTGCCATTTGAGAAATTTGAAAGTAAATCTTTGTAAATTATATAAAAATATTCAAATTTTGATAATTAAGCATTTAGTTATAAAACGGTATTTTCGTAAGTCTTAATAAGTGATTAATTGAGGATTATTTTCATAATTAATTAATTCCCGTATTCAAAGTTAGTTGTGGTTTATTAAGTAGCAGTATTTAATTTCTCGTCATACACTTTATGTAATTGCAATTAATATTTGTATTGTTACGAGTTACGGGACTCGAATTAAAATGCCTTTTGGAATTACTATAGAATTTATTAGAACTATATAAACACGTATAACACAGGTACAAATATAACTGGACACAACCAGTACAAACGAAATAAACGATTCAATAACACGCGCAAAGTCCGTCACTATTTAGCTTATCGAATGTACACACGTCTTGTCTCGCTTGTGACCAACGCTAGATTGCCGCAACATTGCTTTATTTACTGCACGACGCAATATGTCTACCTGGTAAGCGTCGACGCAATTTCCCAGAAATCATAAACGGCCACAAACGAGTCCATTACACAATAGGTTGTTATCTAATTACAAATTTTAAACATAAAGTAAACAAAAAATCCAAATGCCGAAAAGGTAATAAACTGCAGGTGTGCATTGGTCTTTGTCGGTCGTAACAGTATATATTCTATGTATCTATCATGTACAATTAGTAAGTTTGAACATTACTCGGAATAATTGTAGGTATCAAAACTATCGTGTCCTATATTGTACGCTTAAACTCAGTGTACTTTTTTAATCATTTGTATACAGGTTGCTCTTAAGTGCAACTTTTTATACTTATGTTTCTGTATTTTTTTTATACAGTGTTGCATTGCTGTGTATTTAGCCTGCGTACAATATTGTTTAATAATCAGATGAAAACACGTTCTTTATATCTTCTCAACAGTCAACATAATATATACATCATGCTTAAAAACTTTTGTTTTAAAGTTTTTGTTGAAAATGAACATGTTGTAGGTGTTTTTTTAAATTGAAACTGCTCAATATATACTTATGTGTTCATTAATTAATAAAATATAATGTAAGTAACTTCATATAATATTTATGTATACTATCTTTGACAAATATAATCTGTTTTATTCCTGTCACGGGTTGTCTGGAAGAGATCGCTTCTTAGCGATAAGACCGCCCATTGTGCACATTTAGAATATTTTTAGGCCAAAAGTTTTTCTGTGTTTTCTGTAATGGTGTACAATAAAGTGTTATCTATCTATCTATCTAATATATATCGACGTACATATTTTTTCAGTTCTCGTTAAAACTAATTTACATCAAATGTAGAAAAGCAAGTCTAAACTACTTTGTGAATAATGTTATATTTTGCGGCAAATTACGGTCATAATCATGGCAACACGGTGTTTATGAATTTAATTAAGCAAAGTGCAAAATAATAGATTATACTACCCCCAAGTGTGTCTTTGATTAAAGAGTTACACTGTACGTGGCAAGGAAATTTGCATATGGTGTCCAGGTGGAGTCTATCTAATAGATATTTTAACCGACTTCGAAACAGGAAAGTTCTCGATGAAATCTAAAATACAAAGATATTTATATTAATTGAACAACAGCCCATAAACATCCCAAATTGTAAGAAAGATATTTAATCATTTTAAATCATGTTTTTTTTTTGTATTTTTTTAAAGCATGAGTTCAACGGAAAGACTGACGTCCCACTTGATGAAGAGCGGTTACCATCGCCTACACATTTACACATTTGCTACACCAAAGGTGCTACAAATGCGCTGCTGCTCTCTAAAGTGAGATTGGAGTCTGGCCCAGACACAACTCAAGGTTATTATGGCGGAATATTCTAGACCAGGGGTGGTAGCCATCCAGTCAGGCAAATGCCCTACCAAATGACAAAATTAATATTATTAAACAATAACATTTAAATAATCGGCAAAAAATAAATATCACCAAGCTAAACAAGTTATGTTTATATTATGGGTAATATACGACAAACTACTCTGGGCCGATCCCAGACACCCAGACTATAGTAAATACCGGAAAAATCGTTTCCGAAATTCAACTTGCCAGTAATCGAACTTGGAACCTCTGTGTTGAAGTGAGGTAGGCCGGCAAAGGCTCAGCCCGCTCAACCACAGACGCAGTATTGTTTTATAAACAAGAAAATTTATAATGATAGACAATATGATACGATAACGACAACTAAAACTACTGAACGAATTTTGATGAAACTTTACGGTAATACATCAGAATAACACATATTCAATCATTTATACTGATATTGTGTATATTGACCAAAATATAACCTTAAGCGTTTAGAGATCGCGAGCAGAGCTAGTAAATAAAAATAACTGGAAGACAAATATACATATTATATAGATCTCCAAAGCTAGGGGATATTAAGCTGTGTTATGGGTCATATACAACGAGTATATGACTCATAACACAACATATGGGTCATGTACAACGAGGATATGACCCGTAACACAATATATGGGTCATATACAACGAGTTTATAACCCATAACACTACATACGGGTCATGAACAACGATGATATGATCCATAACACCACATATAGGTTATATACAACGATTATATGATCCATAACACTACATATGGGTCATATACAACGGGATATGACCCATAACACGACATATGGGTTATATACTTATACAACAAGTATATGACCCGCAATACAGCGTATGCTCTGTGTTAGAGTATTTCACATTTAAATGAACTGAGACATATTTTATTATCCTAATAAAACGCCGATGCCCCCTAGATGTTCTATAATAGTAAGTTATGACGTCATAGTTTAAACGGGCCAGATAGCTTATTAAGTAATTTATTTTTAAAACAATTATTAATAAAATTAATTTTTCATGATTTTTTAAAAGTGAATTGTATGTTATTTTTGAAGGCCGCTCTTTTATATAAATATCATTTAAGAATTCATTATAATGTATCATTTACCAAATACGAAAGATATAATTTTATAATTCAAATTAAATAATTAAAAGATAATTTAATCTATCTATAATATTATAAAATTCTTAACATGCCGCGTCTGTTCATTAAAGCAATAAAAAAACAACTGGAATAGACTATATAAACGATGCAATATTTTTTGATTTCTTGTCTGTTTGTCTGTTTGTTTCGGTTTTTCACTTGAAAACTACTGGGCCGATTACGATGGGGTTTTCGCTGATCGATAGAAAATTCTCAGACTTAAAATCTGCGCTACTTTTTATCCTAGGAATGTCGCGGAAAATTTTCTGGGAATGATTTAAAACGACCAAAAAAAAATCGAATCCCAATGTGATTTATTACTGATCGATAGCAAATAAAATTTAACGTAATAAAATTTGTGATATGTTTTATCCCGGGAATCCCGCGAGAATTTTCCTGGGAGCCGATTAAATTGTTCGGATGCATAAAAATGAGCTTATTCCGATACAGTTTTCACTAAAACAATAGCTTATGTTCTGTTTTTAAATGCTGCGGTACTTTGTGTCCCGGGAATCCCGCGGAAATTTCAAGTCAAGCGTGGACGAAGTCGCGGGCATATCCCAGTATTTTATAATGATATGAAATCTGTTATAATATAAAAACACTCGATTGGCATGCTGCCAAACGCACTGATTGCATCCGATTCATTTAATCTATTATTTCTGTAGTGTTATTATATCATATTTTAAAATTAATTGATATCTGGTATTGTCGTTGTAAATGCTTCATGAAAGCAAAATTATTTTTATTTTTATTTATTTATTTAGTCTAATTTTTAGGAAACATACAATAATTAATATTCTTAAATATAAAACACAAAATTAATACATATATCAATCAAGTTTCCACAACAAAATAAGTTATATAAAAAAATAAAAATTGACTCAAATAGTTAATTACAAAAACCAGCTATATTATTTACACTAGAAGTCCCGGCAGCGTTGTGCTACCCTCAAAAAATAAAATCCAGGACCCGATTCTTGTGCCTCCTACCGGTTCCAATTGTGAATCTAAACCATCCGGGGACCCCACTCAAACACACAAAAACTAAATCATCAAAATCGGTCCAGGAGATTAGGAGGATCCTAGAACCCAATCCCAGCTCCACCTGCCGGTTCCAATTGTGAATGTAAATCATCCGGAGACCCACTCAAACACATTTAAAAAATTTCATCAAAATCATTGAAGTCGTTATACATTCTTATGGTTCATTTTTATTTATAGTCAAGGTGGCAAAGTCCGTCAATGGGGTAAGTTCATACACCGCTTGTTTGTTAACTTTTTTGAACGGAATTTAACGCCAACTAAGACAGAATTCAATGGTGACTTAGGTTCACTGACTGATGTGTTGTCGTACTAACTATTCAAACACGGAAATAATTAGAGGTGTATCGCCACCTTGACTATATATAGATTAGCTTTTATAAAACGGCGAATTGGACAGCAAGTTTATTACTTTTAAAATGAAAATGTAATTGTAAACATTGAATCATGTATTTCTTTGTGTCTTATGATGCTACTAGATGTACTCGCGACGTCGTCCGCGTGGAATTTGTTTTCAAAACCCCCTGATTTTGAAATATTCTTCATTGGTGCTCCGCTCCTATTGATCTTAGCGTGATGATATATAGCCTATAGCCTTCCTCGATAAATGGGCTATCTAACACTGAAAGAATTTTTCAAATCAGACCAGTAGTTCCTAAGATTAGCGTTCAAGCAAACAAACAAACTCTTCAGCTTTATATATTAGTCTAAGATTAGACAGATCAACCAAATTGAACCAATTTGTGCCCGGTTCCTACATCTTACTATTCATTCTCTTGCCTTACAATTTTGACATTAGGGGCCATCTACAAATTACTTTTTGACATTTTTTAAATTATTTTTTGACCCCTCCCTCGTCCTTGTCACAGCTGGTCCCATTCGTGAGACTCCTCGCACCCCAGTGTGACATCACATATTTTGCAATTATACATCAAGAAATTATTAAATTAAAACAGCAGTTCCGTAATTAGTTTTAAAGTATTAGATTTTGAAATGTCACGTCACAAAATTTAGGACCCCTCCCACCCCTTGTCACTTAATGTCACACTTCTTCGTGTGATGTAATTTATGGATGACCATTACTTGTATGACGCTATGTCAAATATTAAGCGACATTAAGGCAAATGAACGGTTTGGTCGAAGGACGCAAAAATAAAAAGACACGACGGTATTCAATGACATTGAATGATTCAAGTCTACATAATTCCCTTTGGTCGATTCATCCGAATTGAAAGCGAAATGAACCGTGTCACATCGGCTTAACGTGTTGACTTTTATCAGCTTTTTAGATAGATAGATACTCTTTATTGTACACCAAAGCATAAGAGTAAACAGAAATAGGAAAATACAATAGATATTTACAAAAGACAGCCTTCCAGGTAATCCTTTAGCAGGAATTAATAGATTCTTAATACTCACAGTGGTGTGGTTTATAAATAATGACAAATGATGTGTACACAATACAGGTAGGTACAAAAACAATATATATGTAATAATATGTATTTATAAACACACATATACACACTCTTATATATTTTATTGCATGAATTCAGAAGATAGACAGCAGGAAATTGTATACTTTCTCCGTTCCTGCACACACACACATACATATATACATATATATATATATACATATAATAAAATTGTAGAAGTCAAATTTCTATACAATAATAAAAAATACTAAAAATCGAGTCAGGGGGATGTACGAAGTGAAATAGAACTAATTTAGATTTTTTTAAATTTTTGTTTCTCTGTTTGTCTGTTTATACCGGCTAATCTCCGAAACGACTGGACCGATTTAAATGAAATTTTGTATGGTGGTAGCTTATATCCCTGGTCAACATATAGGATACTTTTGATCTCGAAAAATTAAAGAGTTCCCGCGGGATAGTTAAAAAACCGTACCACGCGGACGAAGTCGCGGGCATCATCATTGATGGGTAACCACTTGAGTTCTTTTTCAACTCGAGTTCAAGCTCTTTAATTGTTTGATTTATAATTTAATTCACAGTTTTCTTCGATAATGCACTTGGGATAAACAAATTACTTAATGTAAAGGAAGTTCTTATGGAGTTAAATGAGTTTTTTTTATAATAATAATTATTATTATTTATTTGCTCTCACAATATAACATGACATAAGTAATTGCTAAAAAAGGTTTTAAATTACTAAAAATTGGTGAGAGCCTGGTGTCAGTAAAAGGAATAATCCTGTGTGACTGATCACCAGCCTCTCTCACCCGGGAAAAAAATGTATGTATATATACAACTAGTTATTCGATTATAAAATAAATACAATGTATTGAGTGTAGATAGACGTGCAGTGTGTAATTGTGTATTTATATGTATGTATATATTGTACGTAAATGTGTGTGAATGATATTTAATTCATATATTCATACTAAACAGTTAAATTAACCAACCAACAAGCTATTTGTACGTCATTTTGTTCGGGAGTACATTTTTACAATTGAATAAATACAATTACATTAGAATAATTCAATTTGAATATGTTACGGTCTGAGGACCAAAAGTTTTTCGGTGTTAGGGTGGACACACACTTTGTTGTTCAACTTTACGATCATTATCTATTTTAAAAGAACTCACTGGTACTAGTAGTACTGTTACTATTTATGCAAATTGAATTTTGCAAGTGAGCTTTCATGGCCAAATCCTACACTATACGAAATAGAAAAAAACATACACGAGTTTCGAGGCCGATTTTAATGAAAATTAAAGCGGTATCGTTAGATTTTTGAAAAATCAATTTGCCTGGTCAGGAATCGAATCGGCTGATATTGAAAAAATAAACACATACTGTACTATCCAACTAAATCATAGTATGAATTGTAAAGATCAATTTCTGTAATGGAATGTCAAACGTCAAACTAAAAGAATGGGTTGATTTACAACACTCCCACCTTAACAGTGAAATGAAAAGTGTCGCTGTATTCGCTCCGGTGTTGCCAATCTATGAATAATAATCGAAAACATTAGAATAAATCATATTAATCTAAGATATATATTGTTACGAGTCACAGGACTCGAATTAAAAATGCCGTTGGAACTACTATAGAATTTATTAGAACTGTACAAACACGTATACAACAAATACAAATAAAACTGGATGCAACCAGTTCACACTGCACGATTCAATACAATTCGACACGTCTAAAGTCCACCGTCTATATCGCTAATCGACAAAATGTCTTACTCGTTTCGTAGTCGTCGCTTGACTGCCCCACCCCTCCATTCGGGCATTGTCTTATACTAATTATACAGTCTTGTCTTATACAAAAAATATCGGCCGTGCGCACTGAGATTCCGAGAAATAGTAATTTTCACACTTAGTTATCTATTCCTGCGAACGGCCAACAAAGCCGAAAACAATAACAATAGGCTATTGTCTAATTGCAAAATTAAATACGAAGTGATAAAAGAACTAATTCCAAATTTAAATACAAAGTGATAAAAGAACTCCGAATGCGGGAGGGGCAATAAACGAGATGCGCAGCATTTCTTTGTCGGTATGTGACAATAGGAATGCAGGTGGCCCAACTTGTAACAATAGTATAATGAATGAATGAGAACACTTTATTGTTCACCAAAATTAAAACTACGTTCTTAAAAAGTAGGTACAATAAATGTTGAACAAAGGGAGCCCTTATCGCTTAAAGCAGGCAACCCCCTAGATTAAGTAAAATATTAAAACATGCCAGTGGCGGTGTAGATAACAAATAATATAAAACATTGAAAACACATGAAACAAATAAATAAAAGGTTTATTATATGTTATATAAACATAATATACCAGGCCACTCAGAAAGTATTGCGAAAAAAGGTTTTTATGTATGAGAGACTGGCCAGTTATGAGGTAGTGGTGAGGCCAGAAGCCAGAAACGAGGGGCCAGTCCACGGTTTGGGTGTTTCAAAACGAATCTACACCTACCAAAGTGAAGCGATCTAGAAGCGGGGGAGTTTTTGATTGCGATTGTTTTCAATTTGACTGGCTACTTGGTGTCAATTCCTTTACGGAACCAAAGAAGCATCAACGCCGAATGGTATACTACCAAATGCTTGGCAGAAGTTTTCTCTGTTGTGAGCAACAAGCGACCAAACACAGGGCTCCGCGGACTACTGCTCCACCTCGACAACGCTCCCGCCCATACCGCGCTCAAAACGCGGGACTTCCTGGACAGCACGCCAGTTAAACTCCTGGGTCACTCTCCTTACAGCCCTGACCTAGCACTGTGTGACTTATTTTTATTCCCGTAAATAAAAAATCAGCTCAAAGGGATACAATTTTCGTCGCCGGAAGATGCGCTGTCAGCGTTCGAGCAAGCTGTAAACGAGGTGTCTGCGGCGGATTGGAAAAAGGTGTTTCAAAAACTGATTCAGACACATGAAACCTTGTATGTATAGGCTGGTGGAAAATACTTTGAAAAGATATAATAAAAAAATATTTATCTATAGAACATTTTTTTTGGCAAAACTTTCCGAGTGTCCCACGTATATATCATAATAAGTACCACTAATATACCTCAGAGGACTAAAAATAATGAGCAACCATAATTTTAAAAGAGGAACTGACTCTGACTTGACTGACTGACTGACTTGGGTTGTCTGACGTTGTGTGGCAGTTATAGTAGTATAGTGTAATGCTCGGCCTCCATCTGGGATAATGTTAATATTATTGACTGTGGCTAAATACAACTTATTTATAACGTTAAAAATAACATCCTTAACGAATAAAAATTTTTAGAACTGGCAACTCTAATTCGTATGAAAGCTCAACATGACGGCTGCAGTTCCATTTTTTCCCTTTTTACAGATAAGTTTGGCGAGCTATAACAAAAAATTGTTGTATTTTTTTTAATTATTACAACTAGTGGTCGCCCGTGGTCGAAATTCGACTATAATAATTAATTAAAATTATAAGTTTGAACATTATTAAGGTTCTGTTGTCAAAGACTATATTTCTGTAATCACAGATTTCGCCAAGGCTACATTGTTGATTTGACTTTAATAAAAAATAAAAGAGTATATATGCGTGTGTGTGTCAAAGACATGGTAGTGTGTGTAATGTATTTTTTTATTGATTAAATGTATTATTTTTGCATAATTTCAAAAAAAAATTAGCATTCTGCACTCCTTCTGTATATAACCTATAAGAGTGCGGAATTTTATACCGCTCCGTTCGCACAATTTTCGTAAAACGGTTACAATGTATTTGCTGTGTTTTTGCTTCACGTATTAATTCTTTCTTTCTTCGCATAAGGTGTATGTCTACCCTACAATAGTATGATAGCAGGCCGTAAGCTCGCGTGACCCCAACAATTAATACAATATACATCCGTTTTCAAGACATCTAATTAAGAATGCAATAGATACATTGCTATAAAAGTGTTAAATATCTACGCACCGTGAAATGTTAATAAGTGTGTGATAATGTAAGAACTCTTTTACGAGTTGTTTTATAAAACAATTTTCTAATTTGGAACGGCGTGAATAATGTTGCCAGTCTGCTTATTATTCTAACTACGAATAATAAAAAAATACTATGAAAAAATAACAGTACAGAAAAGTTAAGTTAAAGCCTTGATCATGGATGCTGAAAAGCGGCCGAAACGTCAGTTCTAAAAGAAACAGTTTTTATTTAAACTGTCGCAGGACTGCATGTAAGAAGTGAAAGCTTTATATCCGAGCGTGACGGTCACGCGAGTACAGTGAATGAATAAAACTCTATTGCACATGGAGGCCTCCTCCAAGCTACCCTATACAATTATTATCGACACCGAGTACATTATTTACTGACTACATAATTATTAAATTGAAGATTATACAGTGTTCATTTATTTGCATTCGTCATAATTATATTATTAAAGTAAGTATAAGTAAAGACTTTAACAATAAACAAAAGAGTGTATATGCGTGTGTGTGTCAAATATATGGTAGTGTGTGTATATTTTTATTGATTTAGTGTATTTTTATGCATAATTTTAAAAAAATATTAGCATTCTGCACTCCTTCTCTATATAAACTACAAGTGTGCGAAATTGCATACTCCTTCGTCCGCGCAATTTTCGTAAAAAGGGGTACAAAGTTTATGCTCTGTTTTTACTTCACCTATTAATATATAGATTATGACAACATCAATTTATTTATATTTATATATGTCACACATTCTACGTTCCTGCATTAAATTTATATGTATCGTAAATGCTTTTACACCATCCCAAAAAAGCTATACAGAGTGAATTTTTCAAGTGGGCCTTCAGGGCCAAATTCTAAACTATTGTTACGAGTTACGGGACTCGAATTAAAATGCCGTTGGAATTACTATAGAATTTATTAGAACTATACAAACACGTATAACACAGGTACAAATATAACTGGACACAACCAGTACAAACTGCACGAATCAATAACACGCGCAAAGTCCGTCACTATATAGTTTATCGAATGTACACGTCTAGCTCGTATCGTAATCGTTGCTTGACTGCCGATCTCTCCGTTCGGGCATTCCTTTATACTCAGCTTACAATATGTCTCGACTGTGTGAACAATGATTTCCAAGAATCATACCTGGCCACTGCCTACCATAAAGGATTACATACAATATACAATAGGCGGCTTTTCTAATTACAAATTTTAAACACAAAGTAAACAAAAGAAGTCCAAATGCTGGCAGGTAATAAACTGTGCTTTATGGCAGGCAGGTGTGCATTCACATTTGTCGGCGTGCTTCGTGGAATTTTGGCCAAGTTGTAACATTATATTATTATTTAGTAATATTTAGATATATGTTAGTATCTGAGCCTTTACCGCCGTTTTATCGTAAGCGACATTTGGACCTAAGTATATTTTTTTATTGCAATAGGTATTTTAAACTATTATTTTGTATTAAGACTTTCAGTTTTTGATTCAGTAGGGTTAAGGGCTAACTAAAACTGAATGTCTTAGACAAAAAAATGTTTAAAATAACTATTGCAATAAAAAATATAGTTAGGTTCAAATGTCGTTTACGACAAAATAACGGCAATGGCTCCATGTTTTAGTATCTGGAATCAAAATTAAATATAAATCTTGTTCAATTAAAATTGAAGTGTCTGTTTGTAATGTCAGAGTAATAGCTTTTTAATTAATGCATATAAAAATACATGTATCACAAAAAAAAATTAAGCATTTTTTTCAGTCTGTTTGTTCTGGCTAATCTTTGAATCGGCTGGACCGATTTTGATGGGATTTTCACTGGCAGGTAGCTGATGTTATTAGGAGTAACTGAGGCTACTTATGAAATTAGGGTTCCAGGAAAGAATTCCACATGGACGAAGTCGCGGGTACGGCTAGTAATAAATATTAATAATAAGTACAGCCCACAAACGTCCTGCTCGACAGTATAATCGCCACGTGTGTCCAAGGCGGCTTGTCAGGTTTGACACATCGGTTATCTTGATGTGTAAGTTTCATCATAATGTTTTTCTTCACCGTTAGCACATGATAATTGTAAGAATATGCATGCAGGCCATATAGCAAGATACACAGACAAAAGATGGACACTAGAGACAACTATATGGAAAGGACCAAGAGGAAATAGGAAAAGAGGGCGCCCTAGAAAGAGATAGATAGAAGATATAAAAAGTATAGCAGGAAATGAATGGAGAAAGAAAGCTATGGATAGAGAGGTCTGGAAGAAACTGGAGGAGGCCTTTACCCGAGAAGGGGTTCCGATCAATGGTACTGAAGAAAGTAACGATAGCGAGTGAAAGAAAAAAGAAAACTTTATATATATATAGACTTATATTTAAAAATTATCACTACACGTTATATTTGTAACATACTATTTTAGAAGAAGCATGCAATAACAATTGTAGATTGGAAAAAAATAAACGGGATTTATTATTATTATACATGTATGTCTCTGCAGACCACGGGCCATAAAATGACCCGGACTTTTGGAGGGCTTGCGTGGGGCCATGGGAAAGCCAACACGTAGAGGCCCCTTGACAAATTTAATCTAAATGTAGCGTGACACTGACCGGCGATTGTCCCTGTCTACACCATATAAATGCACCCAAGGACAAGCCCCGGCCAGTGTAGGACTATTGTGAGATATGAGAACAAAAAGTACCGGGCTATTGGAGTGAAGTGCTAGTGGTACTAGGGGTCTGGGAATATGGGGACTATGGCCTCTGCTCGTCGCAATGTTCGGGGAACATGGAAAAATGGGCAGACGGTGATTATTATTATTATTATTATTATTATCAATTATTCGAGAGAAGTCGATCAGTGTTTGAATGTACTAAGAATATTATTATTTATAGAGAATTATATATTTCGAAATATTTTATTATCGTTGGAAACGTGCTACAATTCTCAGTATTGTGTGTAACTTTTGATAAGTTGAATGATTGCTTTATATTCACAATCTTATTTTCCACTGCTCACGTGAGAATCTTTGCATTTTTTTGTATGTCGGTTTTTATTATATACGACAAATTGGCTCAAAAAGTTCAATTGGCTTTGAAAGTGGAATCTGGTCTTTTAGATGGTTGCGTTTTGAGAATGATATTGAGCAATTGAATTTAGGTAGGTACAAGACATGGCATAACGTATATATTATTTTGACACTATTTAATTGTTATTTGTTATTGGGGAGCGGCAGACAGATTAACGTGCGCCTGGTGGAAAGTGGTTACCATCGCCTTTGGAAAGAATACAATTTCCTGCGGCCGGGCGGCCTGTCATAAGAGGCGAAAAAACAACCCACAGCCAGGTGGTAGGGTATTTGGCCGTCTGGATGGCTCCCACCGCTGGTCTAAAGTATGCCGCGATAACAACCTTTAGAGAGCGGCAGCACATTGGTAGCACTTTTGGTGTTACAAATGTACTGTCTGCTGAACTCATGCAATAAAAAAAGATAGAACGCAAAAGAACTGAATGGAATTGAATAGAATATGCTTTATTGTACAAAAATGCTACATACAATCAAGAATATTAATATTTAAATACAATCGGTAGTTCTATCGCCCATAGGAATTTTTTCTAGGCAATCAATGGGATGAGTATAAGTGGGACAACAATAAAAATATACTACCCCCCTCAAAGAAAATTTGCCACGCCGGGATTCGATTCCGAAACCTTTACGTTCTAGTGAACTAGGTACGCCATAATTAGATGACTACGCCATAGCGTGAAAAGACGAGTAAATAACCATACGCTTTCATATTTACATATATGCATATGATTTATTTCCTAATTAGTGGTACACTACAAGTATTATATTATAATACATAAATAAGTATGATATAAAGATAAGTACTTATAATAAATATTTTGATATTTACGTAACATGTGTTCTTCTGATTAATTATTCTATGGTTTATAGTTACAACTAGCTTTTACCCGCGGCTTCACTAGCGTTAATGTAAGCTTTGTAGACAGAATGGAATACCCGCCGTTGGTAGTCCCACGCGCACATCTTAGATATGTCAAGTTTAATTTTTAATTCAAAATACCCGTAACGCCATCTAGCGGAGAGTGCAAAATATTAAAATTGCGTTGTCATTATCGTTGCCATGACGATGTACTTGTTAGTGAATTTCAGAGGTGGCGCCAATAAAACGCGATCAGAGTGCCATCTTTTCGACCATATTCGTCTATCCTTCGGAAACAGTACTTTATTCTAGATGAAAGGTAGCCTATATTCTTCCCTGAAAGCGTATATTTTATATTGTGCTACCTGTGCCTGCGATTTAGGCCGCGTGGATATTTTTCGCGGTACTCTAAAAAAGGAGCCTTAGTTACTCCCTATAACATCCAGGCCAGAGAAAGTCCCGTCAAAATCGGTTCAACCGTTTCAAAGATTAGCCATAACAAACAGGCAGACATAAATTAAAAAAAATCATTTTTGTATATAACTAACGTATATACTTTCATATGCATTTAGTAAAAAATTACTATTCTTACGAGTTGCAGGACTCGAATTAAAATACCGTTGGAATTATTATAGAGTTTATTAGAACTATACAAACACGTATAACACAGGTACAAATATAACTGAATACAACCAGTTCAAGCGTAATGCACGATTCAATAACACGCGCAAAGTCCGTCACTAAATAAATTACCGAATGTACACAAGTCTTGCTGCGCTTGTGGTTATCGCTCGACTGCTCATCTCTCCATTGGGGCATTACTTTATACGGCACAGATGCAATATGTCTGCCTGACCGCGTGGACCGAATTTCTTAGAATCACACCTGGCTAATGACTACCATAAAAGTTTACAATACCCAATGGGCTGTTTTTCTAATCACAAGTTTTAGACACAAAGTAAACAAAAGAAGTCCAAATGCTGAAAGGTAATAAAATGTGCAAAACAGGTATGTAGGTGTGAATTTGTCTTTGTCGGTCGTAACAATACTATATATTTCATATGCATTTAGTAAAAAGCTGTTATTTTGACATTGCAAACAGACATTTCAATTTTATTTATCAGTATAGATAGGTTAGTGTTTGACCAACATTGCACCTGATGTCAGGTAGTAATGCAGTCCAAGATGGAGCACGCTTACTTAGAAGATATCTGTTCACCCGAGACTTGAAGACACCTAAATTGTATGTTTCAGCAAAAACAAACGACGCTAAATAGTTCTACTCCTCCCCGGTACATAATAATGGAAGCAAAGTGCTTCATCCGCTTGGTTGGTATTTGCACCATATATCGATACCATGAGCTCGTACGTCTTCTTGTTCGGTGGTAAAAGGGTGATGAGGGTATTATTAATTCGTATTCAAAATTCGAAAATAAAAGTATGTACAAAATTTCATGACAATCATAGTCTACTACTATTATATATAGTCGTGATAGGAAACAGCAACTGCAAACTCAAAGGATGCGGGTTCGAATCCTGGCCGGAACGCATGCACCACTTAGGCAGTATTCTGACCTAATGTGCATATTATTATTAAAATTACAAATACCACGTACTAATAATGGAGAAACATAACATCGTGATGAAAGCTACACCTCGAGATAACCGATGTGTCAAACATGCCAACTAAGTCGCCTTGGACAATCTTGGCGGGTATATTGTCGTCGATCCCAACGGGTGGACATTTATTAGGGATGCATAATTTTTTTAGAATCAAATATTGCCTATGTTACTTAGGAATAATGCAGCATTCTCATGGTGAAAGATTTTCGAAATCGGTCCAGTAGTTTTTGAGATTATTCGTTACAAACATACATAAATACAAATTATTCTTCTTTATAATATATTTAATTTTTATAATTTGACGGCCTCTGTGGTTGAGCGGGGTAAGCCTTTGCCGGCTTACCGCATTGCAACGCAGAGGCTTCGGGTTCGATTCCTGGTGTAGTAAATTTCGGAAACGTATTTTCTCCGTTATTAACTATGGTCTGGGTGTCTGGGATGGGCCCCAGAGTGGTCCGTTGTATATTACCCATAACACAAGCGTAACTTGCTTAATTTGGGGATATACAGTGTGTGTGTTTGTCTGCCGATTTATTTGTTATTATTTATTTATAATAATTATTAACCATGACAAACGAACAAACTCCAATTAGAATTTATAATATTAGCTAACCTTATCTTGCAATAGAAGTTCAGTATTTCATAAACAAAGTGGTAGAGAAACCGGTAACTCATTTGTAGCCTGTTGAGAAATATTAAAATGAGCTATTTCTCAAATTAAGTCTTAGATTAAGGTGTTAAAGTTGATATTTCAATAGCGAGGTGTTGGAGTTTTAAAGAAACTTTCAAATAAAATGGGTTAATAGGCTTTTTAGCGCCGAAACTTAACTCAATGTTCGGTTTAAACATGCACCTTTTAGGGCAAAGATTAGTTTGGTACCGAGCATACCAACCAAGTCTGCATCGCTACTGCACCGACAAATCAGAAATCAGACCTTGGAATAAAAAGTTGAATTGTATTTTTTATTGTTGAAGCACATCAGATAGGTTGACGAGCCAACTTGGAAAATGGTTACCGTCACTAGGGGTGGCAGCAATCCAGGCGAGCAAATGCCCTACCTGGCTGTGGGTTGTTTTGTTACCTCTTACGACAGGCCGCCCGGCCGCAGGAATTAGTATTCTTTTTCCGTTCCTTCACGGAGAGGTATTTCGATTCTACCTACATTTACAATAACTATTTTTTTATTGCAAAGCTGGCAAACTGGCAGATGGCCCAGCTCTTGGAAAATGGTTAATGTTGCCTATAGACATTTGTAACATCAGGAGCGGAGCCAACGCGTTGCTAACCTTTAAAATGGGATAAACAGGATAAGGGCATGAGAAAGAGCCCCATAGGATAGGGGGCCATCGAAATTCACTCATTGCACGAAAGACGATTAGCACGAGGCTAAGGCACGCCGATCGTGCCGGCCCTAAGAGACCATAGATAAGACCTTAAGGACGTGTCCCTCTGTATCGTTAGCCTATTTACTTTAATCTTTGACCAAAAATTAAGCAGGCAATAACGCAATGACATTACTAAGCTTTCTTTTGTGTATTATCTATACAGAAGCATTTCTAAACGATTTTAATGTCAAATTATATCTTAAAAAATTCTTTAAATGACGCACAACTGAGATACGAGCTAGCTAGAAACTTAAGAAGGGGATTTGGTAATATTTAAAACGAGTCGAAGTTTCATACATGTACATATGACGAAACGCATGGCGCCTATACTACAATTAAATGGCTGGTTTTAGTGCCGGCGCATGCAGAGTAAAATTTTACATACATGTATCGTACCATGTCGTATTAATTTTGATTTAATCGATACCCAAATGTTGTTGCTCTCTAACAATATCGAAACATAATTTTTTTGACTGTCAACACTACGTATTGATCAAAGAGGAGAGTGGCAACACCAACGCAATAACGGGGTCCGAACGGTTGACACGAAGTACGAGCCTCGCACCCAAAAAAGATCCAAGTGTTCCCCACCATAAGTGCTAGCTGCAGACTTAGGTGCGTAAAGTGCATATATCGTTCCTGCTAAGACCTTGAGCGTCGAAGAACATCAAAAGTTTACCCAGAGTGGTATTCGATCGCTTTTACTGGGCTATCAAATGCTCCAATACCACGCCTGTTTCCCATATAGGCAGATACGATGGCTTTCCACTCGCAACGAGCTTAACATATATCTTTTGCTTCGTCTACATTCATTAATCTCTTCATACATTCATACACAATTATTGTAGAAGATTTTTAACTGGCCATTCTTTAAGACATCTACGATTTGATTGTGGTAAGTACGCTGGGGTTAAATCAAAATTTTTTGCGCAGTTTTATCTCCAAATGTTTAATATTCGCTAGAAATCATCAGTAGTTTTAAGGTATTGATAGATTTTAATTAAGCACTGTATGTACGTGTTGAAAATAGAAACTAGTAAAATTTGCCATTAAAAACTGGCAAAAAAATAAAGCCATCTTGTTTGACGTCGGTCAAAGAATGTAATTGGAATATGATTCGGATACCTCATTATATTGAGCTACAAAACTCACACGCTACTCATTACTTATTTCTAAATATGGTTCTGCACGATTTATATATGTAGTCAATGTTTTAAGTATTGAATATTCTAGTTTCTCTTCAAACAAAGTCTCAGCCAAATTGTAGTGAACTGACGGAGGAAGGAGTTCTTGTAGCAACTGAAAAAATACATTGTGTGAGCGATGGAATTATATTTTATCTGCTATCGTGGTAAAATGAGGGATACGTGCGAAGGCACGCGTTTATAGAGCGCGGTGTGAAACTTGCCGCGCGCGAGATGGTCTGCGGCCATTTTGTTTCGCTTCTTGTTCTCATGTATTTCATTGCGCGCGCTATCATCCATAGTAATATTTAAATAACGTTTAAAAATTATAAAACCAGCACAAACTGACAACCACAGATTGCATTAAACTGTTTAGATTTTTAACAGAAACACATAATTCTTCATTAAAAACAGTCAACAAATACTGCCTACTTTTAATCATTATATTGTTACAATTTGGGCCACCTGCATATTTGTAAATAAAGCACATTTATTACGAGCCGGCATTTGACCTAATAACATTGAAACTATTTATGATTGTCTTCTTTTGTTTACCTTGTGTTTAAAATTTGTGATTAAAAAACAGCCCATTGTGTATTGTCATTTTTTATGGCAGTCATTAGACAGGTGTGTCGAACTGATTCTAAGAAATTCGATCTACGCGGGCGGGCAGCCATATTGTACCGGTGCAGTATATAGCAATAGCCCAATGGAGAGATCGACAGTCAAGCGATAACCACTAGCGAGACAAGACGTGTGTACATTCGATAATCTATATAGTGATGGACTTTGCGCGTGTTATTGAATCGCGTTTGGACTGATTGTGTTCAGTTATATTTGTAACTGTGTTATACGTGTTTGTATAGTTCTATTAAATTCTATAGTAATTCCAACGGCATTTTAATTAGAGTCCTGTAACTTGTAACAATATTTTTATTATTCCCGGAGTACAATAGCGGGCTGAAAGCCCACCTCATGGAAAGTGGTTACGGTCGTTCATGGACATTTCCAACATTAAAGGTGCTGACGAACTCGAAGGAGGGACTGAAACACAACTCAGGCTTTTTATGGCGATATATTGACCAGGGGTGGTAGCCATTCAGACGTTTTAATACCCTACCTGACTGTGGGTTATTTTATCGCCTCTTAAGATAGGTCGCCCGGCCACAGGTATTAGTAGTCTTTCTCTGTTCCTCCACGACAGACTACCTACTTATCAGCTTTACGTTGTAGGTATTTCAATTCTACAGACGAAAATCTGGTGGTAAGCTACTGTGTTACCGTCACGTTCTGAATCGTCACTGTACGGCATGTGGCATTGCTAGTGACAAGTGGGAGGAATTGGTACTGAGGGCTAGCTAGAAGTCATATTTACAAAACTCAAACCAAGCCTTCCTACACATAATACAATTGGGCAGTTATGTTGCTTTTTTATGTTTGCTTGTAGCCGAACTAGCAAATGGACCACCTGGTGGTAGGTGGCTACTGTCGCCCATGGACATCTGCAACACTAAGGGAGCTAATGCGTTGCCTACCTCGTTGGGACTTTATAATCTGTTCAGGCCCTTTTTGAAGAGCCCCATATTGTAGCGCTCTGGGAAAGCCGCGGGAGGGAGTTCATTCCACAACCTGGACAGATGGCACGAAAGAGCGTCCACTACGTACCGTGGAGGACTTCCAAAAGTCCAGGAAGTGTGGATGAACTCCCAATCACCGGCCAGTGGTGCGATGATAGAATGGCGACGTAGGCACCAAATAAAATAGCTCATCAGAGCACTCCCCTCTCTCCCTGCTTCTCTTGCAGCCGAGTTTTCAAGAATAAATTCGGTTTTGCAAGTCATTCTCCTGCCCATGCCAGAAAATCATAGCAGAGGTGGCTATCGACGGATATGTCTGAGAAATCATCATCGTTAAGTAAACAAGTGGTAGCGTAATGGCTAGCACACGCGTCCCAAACTCAAAGGGCGCGGGTTCGATCCTGACCGGAACAAATGCACCACATAGGCAGTTCTCTGATGTGCATATTGTTACAATTACCACGTGCTAACAACGGTGAAAGAATATCGTGATGCAATCTGCACATCGAGATAACCGATGTGTCAAAACTGCCAAGCCGTCTTGGACAAGCGTGGCGGGTATACTGTCCGTTCCCCTATGATGGGAGGCCCGAGCCCAGCAGTGAGACATTTAATAGGCTGTTATTAAGTAAACAAGGATAATATTGTGGTTAACAGCTCTAGACCTTTACCACCTTACTCATAATAGTTATACGAGATTTATTGGTTCGTTAATAAAGAGTTAAAAAAATATTTTCATAATCATATTTTGAGTAAGATTGTGAGTAACACTATTAATACCTGGAACTAATAGGTTGGGGAAAAAGTCTTTTCGCATATAGTATTTATGAACTTGTAATAAGATCTCTTTGGCTATACCATTTGTATCTGGCTGGATTTTGGTATCATTAAAAAGTTTTAATTTTAAAGAAGACAGTTCCAAATTCAAGTTAGGAAAATGAGTGATTTTCATTTGTTTTTCTTATTGTTAAAATGAGTGAATCTAATGAAGAAATTCGATACATTTTAAAATTTTACTACAAAAAAGGTAAATATGCAATACAAGCCGCGAAAAAAATTTGTGATATTTATGGACCTAATGCAGTATCTGTGAGAGTAGCGCAAATTTGGTTTAAGCATTTTCAATCCGGAAATTTTGATATCGAAGATGCAAGTCGCTCTGGTCGCCCTGTTACGGACGAAATTTATGCCATTTTTGAAAAAGTGGAGCAAGATCGGCATATTAGTAGTTACGATGTAGCTGGAAAACTGGGAATTGACCACAAAACGGTTTTGGCGCATTTGAAAAAGCTCGATATTTGGGTGCCTCATGAGCTCACTGAAAGAAACCTAATGAACCGTGTACTCATTTGTGATTCTTTATTACGACGTAATGGAACCGAACCATTTTTGAAGAAGCTGATAACTGGTGATGAAAAGTGGATCAGGTAAAACAAGAACGTGCGAAAAAGATCGTGGTCAAAGGCCGGTCAGGCTTCACAGAGTGTGGCGAAACCCGGGTTAACTCGCAACAAGGTGATGCTGTGTGTATGGTGGGATTGGAAGGGCATTATTCATTATGAGCTGTTACCGCCAGGCAGGACCATCGATTCTGAACTGTACTGCGAACAACTGATGAGATTGATGCAAAAAGTTGAGAGAAAGCGGCCGGAATTAATCAACAGAAGGGGTGTGGTTTTTCACCATGATAACGCTAGACCTCACACATCTTTAGCCACTCAGCAAAAATTACGAGAGTTTGGTTGGGAGGTGTTAATGCATCCGCCGTATAGTCCTGACCTACAGATTTTCACCTGTTTCGGTCTCTGCAGAATTCCTTAGACTGTGTCAGGTTAACATCACGAGAGGACTGCCAAAACCACTTGTCGCAGTTTTTTGATCAGAAGCCCCAAAATTTTTATAGCAATGGAATCACGTCTCTACCTACAAGATGGTAAAAAGTTATCCAACATAATGGCACCTACATACTTTAGTCAAATGTAAATAAACTTTATAAAAAAACCTTTTGATATTTTATATAAAATGCGAAGAAACTTTTCCCCATATTTAACGCCAATATTAAAATTTACGGTTCAGTCGTCAATTGTGTGCAACCCACGAATTTTGGCGGCATCAAGTCACGGGACGCCCACCGTAGCCGTGATTCATGGTGGCCATAAAATTTCCGCATTATAATTTTACAACTCTGCTCACGCGTTGAGAGGTTGGTCGTAAAGATAAGGATTTAAAAGCAAATCAGGCTATGTCATAATAATGGCTGTTGCGGTATCTTGAATATAGGCACGGGCGAAGAATGAGAATTAAAATTAGTTAAACACAAATTCATTTAAATTCCATTTAAAAAATTGCTTGCTAATAAATGCTATTACACTGTAAATTAGTACATAAATAATAAACTGTAATTCAAACTAACAATGATAATCATTATTACTAATTACTGTTTATTATAAAATTATCAAATCAAATTATCCGTGCAGGAACGGAGAAAGAATACAATAACAACCAGTGACCAGGTTCCAGTCTCCTTTAAGAGAGCAGCAGCGTATTTATAGCACCTTTGGTGTTGCAAATATCCATAGGCGACGGTAACCACTTTCCATCAAGTGGGCCGTCTGCCTGTCTGCTGAACTCCTGCAATAAAAAAAATACAAATTTATTTATATTGACTGTTATAAATATCTGACTATGGGACTGTGGACTTATTTATTATTTATTTTTAATTGAAATTTTGACATATTATAATTAATTGTATAAATAATGTAATATTGTAATTAGTACGAGGTAAATCTGCACGCCAATCTGGCAAAAACATATGTACTTAAATATAATTCTTGTAACACCTTTTAAACCATGTTTTATGCAAGTGAATATATTGGATTTTGAAATTTATTAATAATACTGGCCCACCAAAAAGGGGAACGTGGCCTGTACTTTTACATACACACACCCTCAAAATTTTGAGTCTAGTCTCGTCTGGACCGGTGTAATTAAATCAAAATTAAAACACGTAATTATTATACCTTCTAAATTTGACTCGACTAGATGACATTATTCCTCTCTGGCATTTTGACGTTTAAATAGTAAAGAAGATGTATAAATAATAGAATAATTAGACGTGGTAGAGCCGTTATCTTGATTTCAGCTTGTAGGGCCGGCTTGATCGGTATTGTTGCGAGCTACAGGACTCGAATTAAAAATGCTGTTGGAACTACTATAGAATTTATTAAAACTGTACAAACACGTATAAAACAAATACAAATAAGACTAGGTGCAACCAGTTCACACTGCACGATTCAATACAATTCGAACGCGCAAAGTCCGTCGTCTTTATCGCTAATCGAGTGTACTAGAGAACGTCTTACTCGTTTCGTAGTCGTCGCTTGACTGCCCGCCCCTCCATTCGGGCATCGTCTTATACTAACTACGCGGTACGGAGAAATTGGTCGCGCACACTGAGTTTCTAAGAAATATTAATTTGCACACCTGCGAACGTCCACAAAGTCGAAAACAATAACAATAGGGATTAGTTCGACGCTAATGAAGGTTATAAAACAAGTAGAAAAACAATAGCATGTTTTTCTTAATTGCAAATTCAAAACACAAAGAATTTCTTAATCGCCTGGAGGACAATAGACTGCGCTTACAATAGGCAGCTGTGCGCTTATCTTATAACAGCATATAACAGTATGACACCGCGCTCTCACAAAATATCAGCGTGAAACAATTGGCCTTGAGCTAATTGTGTTCCTTGTAATGAGTGAAAGTTCTGATAGCCCACTTCAAAAATAAAAAACGCGTTGATTTCATCACTGATGTTGCAAACATTTATCGGCGACGATATCCACTTTCCAAAAGCTTAAGTAATTTATCTAACAACTGCTCTTTACTTCATACGTAGTTTTTAATGAAAAAACGATTGGACCGCCTCTACTAAAATTCATCAAAACGACTCATTGGCTCTTCAGATGATCAGAAGGCTGGTGCTTACCTCAGGCAACGGATCAGTATGGCGATCCAGCGAGGAAACGTAGCCAGCCTTCTGATCCTTCTGGGCACCTTACCCATAGCAGACGGTGGTCTAGGCTCAGTATTCTACTTATAGTCTTGAGAGACTATAGGTAGAATACAATACAAATAAGTTTTCTTTTGAGATTATTTGTAATTTTATAATTGTAAAGTATATTAATAATTCACTTCTTGATAGTATATGACAAAAAGTTCTTTTATATTTACTGGCAAAAATGTTCAAAAGTACAATTAATTCTGATCAACATACAAACTTGTTGTATGTATTAATTATGAATTTAATATTTTTGAATGCGTGGCTGTTTTTTTAAGTTGTTTGTGCCAGCAATGACGTTACAATTGGAAATATATCTGGTAGCATCGAAAACCTAGTCTTCTTAGTCCCTAACAAATTCTAAGTGTTTTTAGAATTAAGGTCGCTTAAGCTTTTTGGGCGAGGTAGTTTGTCTATGCTTTGAATTCCCGCCATAAGTGCATAAACTTTTGGCAACTTTTTCTTTTTTTTTGTCTTTTAATAATATAATTTGTAAAGAACGAAATAAAATGCTGTCATGGATTCAATTTGTCGTAATTTCAATTAAAACTAGTAATACAAAAAAATCCAAATTCAGATTATATCGCACAAGAGGAGACTCCGTAACTCACAGGAAATGATCTATCCGGGATTCTGTCCACCGGAAATTGGAGTGTTTTCAACCAATCACAGTTCACTTACAACTATAATTATAACAATGGAAACCATACACATACATTTTTTAGAAATTATTTTGTATACTTATCTCAATGTTCAAATACACTGTAAATACTGTCGGCAACAATCGATAGATAACAAGTTGGGTCAACAAAGACTAACTTAAAAATTACATTTAACCGGACAAGCAGACGTACGAGCTCACGCCACTGACATATAGCGCTATGCTTCTTCTTTTTATAATAGGTGCGTACTGCTGAAAAGTGGCACTCTTTACTGTCGTCTGTTTTTTCTAAACATACAATTTAGATGTCCTCAAATCTGGCGTGAACAGGTAACTTCTAGGTAAGCGTGCTCCGCTTGGAGTTTTTGGCGGGAACTAAAAGGAGATACTGGGTTGTGCAGTTTTATTTTCTAAAAATGTGAAAAATTACTCGAAAATGAACAATAGTTGTAGGATATTGGTAGATTTTGAGTAGTAATCATGTGGTTTTGTGAGAAATTTGAACTGTATAGTCAAATGTGGCCTTTTGTGTTGTCACAAGAACTCCGTTGAATGGCACCAGCTGATAACCTACAGTTCAGCTGTGCTACACATAGGCTTAAGAAAATGAAGAATCTACATTGTAATCTAAGATCTGGCTTAAAGGCCTAGCTGCCAAGCCATAAATCTAAATAAATAATAACTTGCTCCGCCTTAGACTACATTTTCACCTAACAATGCAATGTAGGTCAAACGCGAACCTTCTTCTTCTTTATGTATTTATATAATTCTTCTGTTCACGTGTATGTCACTGAACTCACCCTATATCTATACTAATACATAAAGCTGAAGAGTTTGTTTGTTTGCTTGAACGCGCTAATCTCAGGAACTACTAGTCTGATTTGAAAAATTCTTCCAGTATTAGATAGCCAATTAATCGAAAAGCCTATAGGCTATATATCATCACGCTAAGACCAATAGGAGCGGAGTACCAATGAAGAATGTTTCCAAATCGGGTTTTTTTTTCTCCCTTTGACAGCTTCCGCTGCGTGCGCTGCCTAAACGGTTAAAGTTTCGCAAAAATCATGTGTGACAAAATTGTTCCCCTTTAAAAGTTCTCAAAAAAAGTCCGCGACAGCATATGTCTATCTTTTAAGGTTGGCTCACTACCTTTTTTATGCTAACCAAATTTGTTCTAAAATAATGCGAAATTATTTGCGAAGGTGTTTTTATAAACATGATATTAATCCTTATCCAAATAAATACGTTATTCATTACAAGTATTTAATTTAAAACAAAATTGCCATTTACATCATTCGATTTCAATGAATATCTTATAGATAGATATCGCAGTTTTAAATGAACATCGCAGCAAAATAATGATCAAGTACTACCCGCGCATTTACGATGCAAGGCCGGCGGGCAGTCATTAAGATTTAAAAATATTTTCACCTTCTACGTAAACAAACTCGCGGGTTAAAATTAGCATTAGCCCAAAGTAACTATTCCACGCGGACGAAGTCGCGGGCAGAAGCTAGTGTTCTATAAAACTATTTATTACTACAAATGCAATTTAATATAATTTTAATATGATATATCAACAATATAACAAACATAAAGTCTAAAAACTAAAACTACTCTTTGCTACAAATAAAGTCATTAAATTCGTAAATGTTCCTAAGTCCCAAGTATGCAGTGTTTTCGTTCTATTGACAATTATAGACGATATATGTACTTCTCACTCGCTTTTAAATAATTTCAATCTACGTTTTAACTTATTTCTGTTTGTAACTTTTTGTTTTTGAATACTTGTACTTAAATTGTTACATACTCACGTCATAGTTCTTAAGTCACTGGAAGGGACTAACACCTAAGAGACAGGCTTGGCCTAGTTTAGGTGTTAGTACCCAAACAGTCTTAATTTTAAGATAAATGTAAATTTAATTTTGGTATCAATAAAATCTTATTACTTACTATTATACTCTAAATTATTCGACCGATTTTGATGATTTTTTGTGAGTATTCAAGTGGACTCGAGAATGGTTTAGATCCACAATTGAAGCTGGTAAGTGGCGCCCGATTACAGGGTTCCAGGATCTTGACCATTTTTTTTGTGTTTATTTGAGTGGGTCCCTCGGTGGTTTAAATACACTATTGGACCCAGTACGTGGTGCTGTAATCGGGAGCTAGATTTTTATTTTTAGAGCAACACAACGTCTGCCACAATATAAAACCGTTGGACATCAGTCTGCCCCTTTCAAAAACCATGTTTGAAAAACATGAACCAAAAAGACAAGACCTCCATATCAATCTAAGACGTCTAAATAAACTAAATGAACAGTTACGTTCGTCCTCCTGCCCTTTCTGAGGAACTGAGAGTTAACCCACTACCAGGTTAACACAGTACTAATCTATTTAAAAACCACCTTTATTTTAATAACAATAAAGTCTATACAAAACGGGCGGTATAATTGTAAAGAATTTGCAGTTCAATTAAAGAAAATTGTATCTTATTGTCAACGTGATAAAGGTGGAGATAGTAGCAAAATGTATTTTTAAATTTGCGACTGGTCTGGTCACGACCCACTACTGTACTACGCGTGCTATATATATGTAGTGCATTAAATTGTAGGTATGCATATATGTACAGGTATGGACTTGTAAATCTGTTACCTCAGTCTACGGAAGCTCCGCATTTGAAGGCTTTCATGGTTTTAGTATTGACTAAAATTAACCTGAACCATAGAAGATACATAATACTGACAGTAAGTTAGATAACAGTCAAACTAAATAAGATATACAGTGGAAATTCCATTTAACGTTACTCGATTTAACGACAAACTCCCTTAAGCGTCCAAATCACTTGGATTTTGGTGAGTTTAACTTGTCTTCCATACAATGATACACTCTATATAGCATTACACCCACTCTCAATAACGACAACAATTAAGTAATAAAAAGTACCTTTTAAGGCCAAAATTAGTGAAAACTGTGCAGCTGTGTACGTTTTATTTATCGCTTTACTATCCTAGCCCGTAATAAACTCGACTGTCTGCATCATGCATGCCGAAATTTATAAGAAATTCCGAAATACCGAAATTTATAAGTACTTCCTTTATCACCAAGATACCTCAATATAGCAAGATATGAATAAAATAAGTAAAAAATACAACAAAATCACTAGCGCAGCGAAAGACGCCAGGCAAATATAACAGACTTCTCTCCATTTAACGACAACTCTCTATAACGCCATAAAATGCTCAGTCTCTTCAGTGTCGTTATATATAGTTTACATTGTATATACGTTTTATCACCGTATAAATAGCGCAACCTCCTACTTATTAATTTTATCAACTGTTGGCGATGTCCATCATCTTCTGAATGAATGCAGCAGAAATAAATATGAAGAAGAGTTACTAAGGAGGGGGTTTTGTAGATGGTTTTGACAAGAAATTAGATATTATTAGATTAAGAACCTGTTTGATTGATTATTAACTAAGCCCCTATTTTAACGGTTTTAAGCGTGGTAATTTATTTGATTTTTATTATTCCGACGTATGGCTCTTCAAGCCATAACGTGTTGCAATGCGGTGGTAAATTAGATAATGCTCCCATAGAGTAAATAATAACCATAAACAATATTAGGACTAAATAATTAAAATGAACAAGTTGAAAAAGAAGCCACTGAAAAGTGGCCGAAACGTCGGAATAACAAAAATCAAATAAATTACCGCGCTTAAAACCGTTAAAACGTAATTTTGTTATCTATGCAAGTCGCGAAAACTTAACATGTCTGTTTATAGTACGTGGAAAGTAGATAATGACGTATATGTAAATCATCAATGCGTAGGGTGGACTCTTAAACAGAACATCCAATCAGTTTGGATTCGTAATTGACTTGCTATAAAAGAAAGTACTGTCAACAAAAGACAAAAACATTCATTCTCTGCGCTCGATGAAGATTGAAATTTTATGAGCGAAGAAACATCGGTACAACACCCATGTAACAGGTATAAAACATGTTTACGAAACCGGGAATAGAATCCAAAACTTCGGTCACGACGCTTATCCAATAAACCATCGGACTTGCCCCCGGCCACTGCTTCGAGCTAATAAAACCGGTCTTAAAGCACTTTATACATCACGATTTATTTTAGGCCGATATTAGGCGATTCATTTCTGTTTATTACTTTAACCGCGCAGGAACGGAGAAAGAATACAATTTCCTGCGGCTGGGCGGCCTGTCGTAAGAGGCGGAGTGGATGGCGACCACACCTGGTCTAAAGTATGTCGCCATAGCAATCTTGAGTTGTGTTCCGGCATTAGTGACCAGGTACCAGTCTCCCTTAAGAGAGCAGCAGCACATTTGTAGCATCTTTGTGTTTCAAATGTCCATAGGCCATGGTAACCGCTTTCCACCAAGTGGGCCGTCTGCCTGTCTGCTGAACTCCAGCAATATAAAGAAAATTTAAAAAATTTGGATGAAGCATCCAAAGTGATCTGTGTTAACATAAAGTTGATTCATTCAATATTATTCAATATCGTATTGTGCTTTCCGTTCAGCGTCTTTAAATGTATTTATTCAATTTCAATGATCAGTCTAATACCAGTCTAGTCGTCTCCGTCTAATATGTAATAACAGTATATATTTTTTTTTGTTTAATAAGAACAAGTCTTACAGTAATACATACAACTGTTTATAATTACATTTTGTTTGTATATTTTAACAAAAATTAACAAAAAAATATAAATGACTTCAAAAGTAACTAAAAATCAAAAATAAAATATTTTCTACAACTTCTAAAGTCGCTGCAAAATAAAATAAAGAAAAATAAAATTTGCAAAATATATTTTTATGTATTACTTAACACCGACTTCAAGGTGTTGTAAAAATATCTATATTTTGCTTTTTAGTTATACTTTTGAAGTCGGGGTTTTTTTTTTTGATATCTGTACATCTGTGTGTATTACTATTGACATATTTCTACCAAACGGCAAGATGGCGGCCATACTGTTACGTTCCTGCCGAGTGTACTTTGGACTAGAGATGTGCCGATTATGACTTTGGCCGACTAGCCGATTAGTCCGTTTTAAAGAGGCCGACTAGTCGGCCAAGCCGGTCACGGTTTCGGGGATTTCCATGACGCTACGTTTATAGCTGATTCGCGCACAAGTCGCAACCGCCGCATGCGAGCGTATTGGAACTGTTTAGTTAATTTCTTGATTTTTGCTTTTGTACGGGTCAGGGCGGTGTTTCTGTGTAAAAATAAAAAAATATTTTAGTTTAAGGATACTACTGTTATTGTTCATTAAAATGAAAGAGTTCAATTAAAATTTAATCACGTGAAAAAGCAAGTCTCGTGTATGGATTAGGTCGATTACAAAGTATTAGTAAAGTATAGTTTACAAACTACAAAGTAAGAAGCCGGATAGTCGGCGCTCTTTGCCGAATAGTGCCGACTAGTCACCGACTACGATAGTGGCTGGATAGTCGGCTTTACCGACTAGTCGCCGACTAATCGGCACATCTCTACTTTTTACTATTGATGTGTTTACAGAACGCCACATCGTTTTACAATCTTTGTCAGTGTTTATATCTCACAGCAGTCGTCGGGTGTAAATGGACCCGTTTCGGCCACTACTGGGCTACGCAAAACGTGTTTCATTATTCGAGACACAATTTATGCATATTGCTTTTTGTTTATAATACAAGTTTCTTGTTACAAATCATACGTAAATCTCGAGTCGTGTATCGTCACGACTTTGACCTTAGCTGGGTGAGGTGAAGTGACCTTTCGCACCAAACCTTTATTTGATCGCATATATGAAAATTTACGTTGCTTTTTGTATTTATGTTCTACGTTACATTTAAAACCAATGTTATTGTCTCTATTTTGTTGGGATTTATTACATTGGCATATCAAGACCATCATCTCTCTCTCTCTCTACTTTTCCCTTCTAATTATTTGCAGTCGGCACAATATCTATTTTCCTTCCACACGTCCTCTGTCACACCACAAATCTTTATATCATCCTTCACACAATGCATCCATCTCTTTTTTAGTCTACCTTTATATTTGTACCCATCATCTCTTACATACAAAATATCATTATATTGAACACGTGAAGCAAAAACTTTGTACCCCTTTTTATGAATATTGCGCGGACGGAGGAGTATGAAATTTCGAATAGTTTATATAGAGAAGGAGAGAAAAATGCTAATATTTTATTAAAATTATGCATAACATACATTACACCCACTACCATGTATTAGACACACACACGCATATATACTCTTTTGTTTATTGTTAAAGTCGAATTAACAGTGTAGCCTTGGCGAAATCTGTGATTATAGAAGTAGTCTTTGACAACAGAACCCTAATAATGTTCAAACTTATAATTTAAATTAATTATGGTCGAATTTCGACCACTAGGCGACCACTAGTACTAATAATAATACAACATATAATTGGGAGTATGTGTCACACTCACAGATAATGATTATACTCATCGGCATAATCAACTGGCTAATATAATACATCATAAACTAGCATTGAAACACAAACTTAATAAAAATTCTTAGACACAATACTATAAGTACAAACCCCTTACAGTACTAGAAAATACCACGCTAAAGCTTCTATGACGCTATATAGTCACTTCTATGACTGTAGTAATACTCACTAAGATATAACACTTATAGACAAAGAAAATAAATAATAGACTTAATAGATATAACACTTATAGACAAAGAAAATAAACACACATGATAATCTGGAAGATGCATAAAGCTACAATTGTCCCAATAGTAGTTTCCACCACCGGGGTTATAGCAAAAGATTTATCCTCACGGCTCGAATTACTTGGTTTACCTAAACACATTTACATCTCATTACAAAAAGCAGCAATGCTCAACACATGCAGGATAGTCAGAAAATTTCTGCAATTAAATGAAGAAGACCAATATGTACTATGGCACTATAACAAAAAAACACCTCACCATTCTCGACACCAGTCGCCAAATTAACACTTGGTGTTCACCTGTCTTAATTTGCCAGGTTTACCTGAGTCTTTAGAAAAGAATTGAAATATAATAATAAAACCCGCAAGGGGGCTTTGTGGCGAAGCCATAGGTGAGTGGCGACACCTCGGACCTGACTCCGGAGGCCAAAGCAACGGGGGCCTTGCTTGCCTTAGCCAGCCGCCACGAAGTGGAGATCGATAGAGCTAAGACTGAAACTTCAAGGGTGGAAGTGATAAATAGCATAACGTCGGCAGAAGCTTCGGTGAATCTGCAGTCCACCTCTCTACACCCCTTAGCCACTCACACACACATTGGCCCTATCTTCTCTGGCATTTTTAGGAGCCATGCAGGAAGTGGCGAGTCACCGTCTGCCCATTTTTCCATGTTCCCCGAACATTGCAACGGACAGACGCCTCTCTCTCTCTTTTCTTTCACCATATTCCAATTATTTGGGGTCGGTACAATATGTCTTTTCCTTCCACACTCCTCCACTCTGACATACATCTTCTGTCACACCACATATCATCCTTCACACAATCTATCCATCTTTTTTTTAGTCTACCTTTACATTTGTACCCATCTATCTTGAAGTTTAACATTCTTTTGGCACATGACTTTCATCCTTCCTCGCTGCGACGGGCAGGCGCCAGAGTCCTCATATTCCTAGACCCCTAGTACTACTAAGTTCACCCCCATAGCCCGGTACTTTCTGTTCTCATTTCCCACAATAATCCGACAGTATTATGGGCTTGTCCTTGGGTGCATTATTATATGGTGTAGACAGTGATAATCGCCGGGCAGTGTCACGCCACGTTTACATCAAATTTGTCGAAGGGGCCTCTACGTTTTGGCCTTCCCATGGCCCCACGCAAGCCCTTCAAAAGTCCGGGCTATTTTTATGGCCCGTGGTCTTCAAAGACATACAATAACAATAAATAAAGCCTCGACCGACATCTAGAGAGGCTCTCGCTCGCTCGGTAAATGGGTGAAGGGCCAGATACAGAAGGAGGTTCTCCTGAGCACGGCACGCATTGTGAGGAAGTTCCTGTCTCTGGAGCCCTAACCACCAGTAGCCTGGATTTCAAATTGGACAAGTACATTAACAATCTGTCTATCTACGCTTTGAATTTCCGCCACTCACTGCATAAAGATAAATATTTTATTATTGTCTCTGGCAACTTTTTTTTTTTTTGGTACTTTTTGATTTGTAAAGAACGCTGTCAAAGATTCAATTTGTCTTAATTTCAATTAAAACCAGTAACACAAAAATTCCAAATTAAGATAGTATAGCAAAAGAAGAGACTCCGTAACACTGTCCGTAAGATTTCAAGTTAAAATTTTGTGGCGATTCGTTTTGCCACTTGTCCTTTGCCATTCGTTCTTCCACTCGTCCGTTGAAGTTTTACTTCTACTATGTGTTCCAGCACACATTCCAATTTTTCGCAGGTTTACTGCAAATTATGATTTGGTTAGGTTAGGTACATTTTAATGAACGAATTTTTTATTTAAACATATTTTATTTAATCAAACATAAAAACTGAATTCGATCCGGAAACAAAAAATACATCCATAGGCTACTCTAACATTACCCCCTCCACGCGGCCGTAACGCTTTTTCGTGGCAGAAAAAGTCCTAATAAACTTACTTATGGATACCACACAGTCGCGCTAGTTTGAGTAACTATATATGATGTAGGTATAATAACAAACAGTTTAATAGGTAATCCGACGCGGGAGCTATCAGCAATCGGCCACAGTGCAGGTCGGCTGTGACTCATATCTCAGACTTTCACACTCTGATGGCGTTCCAATTTGTGCACTGAACGATTGGATTTGTTAAACACGATGTTTATTGCTTGCTGAATGTAATTATCATGAACTATTTTTTTATATGCAAAAAGGAAATATATTTTAGTATATTGCTACATTACTAGTAGGTAATAGATTGTTTTCATAGTCTAAAGCTGGCAAAAAGACGTGTTCTGTCTTGCGGAAAGTGATTACCGTATGAAACACCTGAAGCGATGCCAACGCGTTGCCAGCCTATACGGTTGGAAAGAAGAGTAGGAGTAATGAGATATGATGAATACAGAGAGATGAGATAGGGGTGTACTACTTGTAAATATTTAGTTCATATTATTAATCATATCGTATTATTTTTTTCATCCCCACCTCCTTTTCTCATGTACGCAACGGTTCTCTATAACGTTTCATCTACGTACAAGATGAGATTTTTAAAAAAGGTGTCATAAAACTCTCTTCTTTTTTTCTTTTAATAAATACTTCTGTTCCTATAATCTGCTATTATCCGTGCAGGAACGGAGAAAGAATACAATTTCCTGCGGCCAGGCGGCCTGTTGCAAGAGGCGACAAAACAACCCACAACCAGGTGGTAGGGTATTTGCCCGTCTGGATGGCTACCAACCCTGGTCTAGAGTATGCCGTCTAAACAACCTTGGGTTGTGTTCCGGCATTAGTGGCCAGGTTCCAGTCTCCCTTTAGAGAGTAGCAGCGCACTTATAGCACCTTTGGTGTTACAAGTGTCGATAGGCGATGGTAACCGCCTTCCATCAGGTGGGGCCATCTGCCTGTTTGCTGAACTTATGCAGTAAAAATAAAAAATAAATAAATAGGATATGCCCGTGTCTTCATCCATGCTTGACTTGAATGTAAGCTATCGTTTTAGTGAAAACTGTGTCGGAATAAGCTGATTTTTATGCAACCGAACAACTACAAATCTCTCCAGGAATGTTCTTACTGAATTTCCGGGATAAAATATATATCACATCTTATTACATAAAATTTCCTATCAATCAGTAAAAAATCCCATTGGGATTCTCTTTTTTTTAATCTGGCCATTTTAAATTATTCCCAGAAAAATTCCAAGGATCTGCAATCTACCTTATTTTTTAAGATAGATTGTAAGTCTAATAATTTGCTGTTGACTAATGAAAACCACATCGAATTCGGCCCAGTAGTTCTCACGTGAACCCCGAACAAAGAAACAAATCGGCAAACGGACATTTAAAAAAATATATCATGTTTTTCATCGTTTATATAGTCTATTCCAGTTGTTTTTTTAAAACGTACACACACGGTATGTTTAGAATTTTATAATTTTACTAGCTAACCTGGCAAACTTCGTACCGCCATATTTTCTGAATTCCTAAAAGACAGTTTCATGACACAAAAACAAAATCGCCAAAATCGCTCCAGGTGATTAGGAGGATTCTAGAACCCGATCTCAGCGCCACCTACCGGTCCCAATTGTGAATCTAAATCACCCGGTGACCCATTCAAACACACAAAACAAATATCATCAAAATTGGTCCAGGCGTTTAGGAGGAGTTCTGAGGGTTCACGGCGTGCGAACGACACGACACCGAGTATAACAGAATAATAATCTGGAATATTATAATCAAAGTTTATTACACTAGAATTATTACAATTGCAATATTAAATACAGCACAATAATACACAGAAATATTAGGACAACTCCAAGAGTTGCAGCCAAGCTTGTTGTCAGGCGTCGAGCAGCAATTTGTCCTCAACAATACTGCGATTATCAAGCAGTAATTATCGACCACAAGACGACTTGGTTGTATACAGGTCGGTTGAAGACTGTCCCCTCTCTGCCCGAACACCGCGTATTTAAAGTCCTCGTAGCGCGCCGTAGTGACAATATCCGGTAATGCTTTGGCGCCACTTCAGTTTCGCTTTCTTCATAAAACCAACTTCCGCCATCCATTTTAACTTCCAACTTCCGGTTACTCCATTTCCGATATTCGTCGCTCGATAATAAATGCCTCTACGTTAACATCCGGTTATATGACTACTTCCGTCATATGGTTACTTTATAATAACAAATATGATTCCTACACACACATATATATATATATATCTATATATATATAATGAAAATGGCCTTCGCTTGAGGCTCAATCACGCCTAAACCACTGATCGTATCGACATGAAACTACCACCATTCGATGCGAAATTTTTCCTAGATGGTTTATGGCTATTTATTTTTCGAATTCTGACGTTCCTTCATTTTTTTTATTGCTGTTTTACTTTCATGAACATTTATCCCGCTAATAAGAACAAAAGTCAAGCGTTTTCTCTTGATTCTTTTGTTTTCATGGATTTCAACGGAGTTTACTAAACGGATTATGTTCTTTTACATTCAGCTAAGAATCTACTTACAAACTTCCACGCATCCACCCACCAACTCCCACGCACCCCTGCACACCCACTCTCATTTTTTGATAAAAATAAAATGCCGTATCTATGATCGAGTATCACTTGAGAACGGCTGGACCGATTGGGTTAATTTTTTTTGTTGTCTTCAGAATTGTCAGGAGAAGGTTTATGTGTAAGAAAATTTTAAAAAGTCTGCTAAAACGTTAAAAATTTCGATGATAATCGAAGTATTCCAATTTCTATAGTTACTCATCACGAAATCTCGGGAACTATAGGACTTACAAATGTGAAACTTGGTAGGAATATTACTTTCGTTGTGTAGAGGTCAACTAAAAACGGATTTTAAGAAATTCATCCCCAAAAGGGGTTTGCGGGGGCATTAACAATGAACAATTCCCGTTTTTAAACTATAGCTCCTATAAATTCTAAATTTGGTAGGAATCTTCTGTAAGAGATGTAGAAATAGTCTATGAACGAATTTTACGGTAGCTCACCCCACAGGGGGTTGCGGGGGTGGTTTAACAATGAAATTTTTTATTTTTTAAGCCGTAGCTCCTACAAACTCCAAATTTAGCTAGAGTCGTCTATATGTGATGCAGAAATGATTTAAGAGCGGATTTTACAACAACCCACCGCCGAAAAAGATTGCGGTAGTGGGTGTTAAAATGTGAAATTTCTATTTCCAAACTGTAACCTCTATAGACTCTAAATTTGGTAGTTAATTTATAAAAAAAAAGTTTATTAATATATTAACACATAATATTTAATCTTCATCTTCATCTTCAATAATCATCTTATGGATTGCAAGAATTGGTAACTCTTCAACTACGAATTCGTTCGAGAAAGTGATTTGATCGAAGAATATTCTAAATTTTGAGTCGGTTAGAAATTGATCATTGATAGTTGGGAAGTGACAAACAAAATCCGCAGCATTTGAGATCGTCACAATCTATATTAATGATCATTTTTTTTTGATATAAATTCAAAATGGATGCGATTAAATTGAGAAGAAAAAAATAATTTAAATGACGGTAGAACTTTGCTTAGACATTACTTGATTTTTGTTTATTCTTAAACAATGACGAAGTGGAGCATTTTCAACTGCAAACAGATAATTATATGAACGCATTCCCGTTAAAATAAAAACGTAGTAATTTCTTCCTCCATAAGTTTGAAAACCATATATTTCTTCTACATAACCACGAAAACTGAATCGCGATAAATGTAAATTTACGTAATGTGTCTATCGTTATCTATTTAATTATTTTTATACCTGTTATTTCTTCTATAAAAGTATCTGTCATTTGGATGAATAATAATAAATGAGTCCCTGATTAAGTTTACGACGTTATCATGGTTATTCATCTTTCATAGGTTATATCAATCTGTCATTTAATAGATAGTCTTTTGTTTTATCATTTGTTTTCTTTGGTTATGTTAGTCTTTTATTTAATCGATCGTCTTTTTTTTAAAACAAAAATAACCTAATATAATTTTAAGGTTAGTTGAATGAAGAAGAAGTTTATAATCAGTTCATAAAGAAGATACGTATATTCATTATATTTATTTATCTTTTAATAAGATATATATTAATTTATCATTTGTGATAATAAGTGTATTTATAAATCGAATATTAAATATTTATAAATTATGTAAAAATAGTAAAATTATGGCGAAAAAAAGAAAAGCTCAAATTGGCCGATCGAGGCCGACACGCACAACGAAGAGACAAAAAATAGTACGTTCACAACAATTTGTCGATGAAGCAATTGACGAAAATATTGTCAACGATAACGATATAAATAATGAAGAAATTAGAGAAAATAATATCAATGACAACGATGATATTAATAATGAAGATAATAATGATATTGATAATAATAATAATAATAATAAGCCCCTAATACAACCACACGTCCTGATTGAAAACCTAATCACGTGGGAGGCGAACACACGAATGAGAAATTAGTGGCGTGGCTAACGTGGCTCTGGAAACCCATCAAAAATGGAGCTACGATCTAAACGTAAACGTATAGGACTGCTGCCCGGGGGCGATCGCCGGGGCACACCTGGAGCTGACGCTGGGTGTCTCAGCATGCGAATTGTCAGCGGTGAGGAGTTGAACAGGCGGGCTCCCACCGACAAAGATGCTACAGCCGAAATCCGTGACGATGGTGATAGTTTAACAGTCAGAACAAACACTCCAATAGAACCATATAGCCCAAGTACTGTATCGTACACACCCTCCAGATCACCTTCACCTTCCGTACCATCGTCACCCCAAACACTCTCTTTTATCCCAGATCCACCCATACCAATCTTGAATGTTGGACGGGAGGCAAGTTCCTTCTTATCCGTGTCCACCAAGGCTGGGAAATCACGAGTACGCATGAAATGGAGCAAAGATGTGAATACATTTATCATGCGTACTTATCTTCACATAACCAAATTAGAGACCGACATGACCACATATAGGCAACAATTACATCAACTTTTTTCCCAACAAGATCCGGAAGGAACCGTTTCAGAACAAAGAATATTAATAATTAAAAAAGGTTAAATAAATCTATGTCATTCGCCTGGCAAAGTAATCCGTTTCATAATTCGATGAGATAGAGTGAATATGTACATTACATGTTGATAAAGAAGAAATAACGTTTACTAATACTTAGTTATACGTTTATAATGTTCGTTGCAACGATAAACATGAAGTTAATAAATAAACAAAAAAATATTGAATGGTTACTAGGTTCATTGTTTTTGCTATTAAAAAAATAAGCAAATAAACATTTAGAGCATTCATCTGTCATCAACGCTACTATCAACATCAACTTCATGAATTTTCAACGGCCACCATTTTTCCGGCAAGGGCGACGTTATGAGTATGTCTTTTTATAATTTTTAATTGAATTTAAAATCTTTTTTGTTTATTTTATAAATTATTGATTTTTTTTTTTTCAGATTCACTGGGAACGTTCAGGAGCTTTTCAGGTACCGTGAATTACTCTTTACCAACAATTTTTCATTTGGTATCCGTGATCGGTCTGGAGATCATGTTATAATGATTGTCGATAATCAACATGAGCTTGAGTCGATTATCGAAAAGGTTGTGGTTAAACGTACTCTCTGCTCACCGTATTGGTCCGCAGTGGTTATACGTTTAACCATTTCCATTAAAACATTTATGATATTTCTTTTTCAAATATCATATCGCGTTACAGATGCCATCTGGAACTTAATATAATAATATTTTTTTTTTACTTTTTGAAGGTGCTGATGGTGCGCGTGGTCTGCCAGTATGGTCGGAGCTTTGATGTCGGTCAAAATGTCTCGCCGTTTGAATTTCGAGTTTTAGTTTGAACTTCGTTATGTTAACGAGTATGTTTTACGTCCCGGCAAACTCAACTTACGAGCGACGAGTCGTCGAATGTGAGATGGAGGAAGATTAATACTATTTCTCCATGAATCGGACCATTTCTATTCACTAATTTCTCCATTTATTCTTTGTTTTGTTGTTCATCAACATTTATTTTTATTATAATAATAATTTATTATATCAATAAATTTTATTTTAAGTGAATTTGACTCTTCTTTGAAAAATATTTTAAATTTCAGAAAAATAAAAATTAACAAAAAATGAATTAAAAAAATAAAAATTAACAAAAAAAAGCAAAAAAATTATATAAATAAAAAAAAATTAACAAAAAAAGCAATAAAATTATGTATAAAATTTAATTTATTTCCTTTGAAAATTCGCCCATCGAAGCGGGCGGGGACGGCTAGTATATATATATATATATATATATATATATATATATATATATAGATTTAACTACAAATAGATTATATAAGTATCACTCGCGTAAACGGCGAGTGTACCACTCGGTTACAACCTGCTGCTTGACAAGTTTGCTGACAAACTACTCGGTAATTCGTGGATCCTGCGAGATTCACTGGTTGACCACGCGGCGTTCACTGGTCGATAACGCAGTGTCCATATATACGCGGCGCGAGGAAATATACTTGTGATTGTAATGAACAATGACCCTAATACAGATTGAAACAAAACGAATCCACCATTTTGAATAAATTAATTTCGTATGACTCAATAGCTATTTAGAAAAATAAAATGGACAATTAATAAAAAAGAATCAATGTATTCCGACCGCAACGATTTCCGTCGACGCAGATGAGTCAGTAGTTTATGATATGCGCGAGCGCAGCTATAGGTGTTCCGTTGCTAACCCGTAATGAGTCATTTGTTACTGGGACAGATTCAATATATTTTTTAAATATTGCTGTCTAATATTTTCTTAAGTTTTCGCGACTTGTATACATAATAAAACTACGTTTTAACGGTTTTAAGCGTGGTTCTTTCTGCGTTCACCGGAACACAAACCAACTTGACTGATAATTTCTTTTATTTTTCCTTGCACCCATTTTATATTATATAAAATTATTAGAGCTAGGCATGTTTACCGAAGAGTTTCTTGCGCCGCTTCTTCTCTTCAAGCCATAACATGTTGCGAAGCGGTGGTAAATTAGATTAGACTCCCATAGAGTAAATAATAACCACAAACAAAATTAAAACTAAATAATTAAAATGAACAAGTTGGCTGTAGGCTAAATAAAACTTTAACAATACTCGTTGACACTTGATATCTTTGTCTTCCGTGATCACGGCCACTGATAAGTGGCCGAAACGTCGGAATAACAAAAATCAAATAAATTACCGCGCTCAAAACCGTTAAAACGTAGTTGTATTATTGCTATCTATTTTTTATTGCGTGAGTTCAGCAGACAGTCAGACAGCTCATCTGATGAAAAGCGGGTACCTTCGCCTATGTACATCTGTAACACTTAGTTTTAGATGACTCCCGAACAAACAGACAAGAAATTTTAAAAAATCGCATCGCGTTCTTTGTCGTTTATATATGTTGTATATATTTCAGTTGTTTTTTTAATAGCTTCAATGTACAAACATATTGTTAAAATTTAAAATTTTCTTATAGGTCATGCACTACCATGACTGACGGCCCCTGATGGAAAGTGACTACACTTTCCATCAGGGGCTCTCAGCCCGACAAAGAATAGAATAGAATATCTTTATTGCACACAAGAAAAACACTATACATCAGAATTAACAATGTTTCAACTAATACAATTGGCGGCAAATCGACATTATGTAAATGGGTATTTAAAGTACCTAATAAACTACAAACTCCGTTTTCGTTATACTTTAATGATAACACTATCCAACGTACATGACAATACAGTGATCTAGTGATATCTATTTATTATTAATACGTGAAGCAAAAACACAGCAAACACTTTGTACCCCTTTTTACGAAAATTGCGCAGACGCAGGAGTATGAAATTTCGCACACTTATAGTTTGTATACAGAAGGAGTGCAGAATGCTAATATTTTTTAAAATTATGCATTAAAATACATCAAGGGCCGCTTGCATAACGAATCGCCTTTAAATAAAAATTAGTTAATCATATTAAACTGCCTAAATACGTTTTACACAAAACGTATTGACAGTTCTTTAAACATATTTAGCGGCAAATTTTACGTTGTGCAAGACGCTAAATGTGTTTAAGGGTGTTAAATGCGTTTTGTGTTTCTTAATTAAATTTAAGCAACCTTATGCAAGCGACCCTGAATCAATAAAAAAAACATTACACACACTACCATGTATTTGACACACACGCATATATACTCTTTTGTTTATTGTTAAAGTCAAATTAACAGTGTAGTAGCCTTGGTGAAATCTGTGATTATAGAAGTATAGTCTTTGATAACAGAACTTTAATATTGTTCTAACTTATAATTTAAATTTATTATTATGGTCGAATTTCGATCACGGGCGACCACTAGTGTATTGTTACATGCCGTCAAAGATAAGGGCACAGCTACTTGTCGTAAGCGCAGTTTATTGTCTTCCCGGATTAAGGAATTCTTTTGTGTTTTGAATTTGTAATTAAGAAAAACATGCTATTGTTTTTCTACTTGTTTTATAACCATCATTAGCGTCAAACTAATCCTTATTGTTGTTGTTTTCGACTTTTTTAGCCGTTCGCAGGTGTGCAAATTACTATTTCTCGGAAACTCAGTGCGCGTGACCCTTTTTTTCTGTACTGTGTAGTTAGTATAAGACGATGCCCGAATGGCGGGGTGGGCAGTCAAGCGACGACTACGAGACGAGTAAGACGTTTGTAGTACTCTCGATTAGCGACATAGACGACGGACTTTACGCGTGTCAAATTGCATTGAATCGTGCAGTGTGAACTGGTTGCATCCAGTCCTAATTGTATTTGTTTTATACGTGTTTGTACAGTTCTAATAAATTCTATAGTAGTTCCAACGGCATTTTTAATTCGAGTCCTGTAGCTCGTAACAGTATAATAAATGTGTGTTTAAAAGTACCTAATAAACTACAAATTATACAAATGTTGAGGTTATATAATGAGATTGAAAGTATAAATAGATTCATAGATCCATTGACTGGACCTGCCTACCAAATTTCATATTTAATGGTACACATATCCCGGTTAGTGAGAAAGTGAAAAATCTAGGAGTCATATTTGATAGGAAGCTATCTTGGCGACCCCACATAACCGAATTAAGTCGACGTCTCTTCCTCTCTTCGAAATCCCTCTGGATGTTGAAAAACTTCCTGCCCATAGCCACCAAAGTTAAGCTTGCGGAGTCCTTACTTACTTACTCCCCATTCTTGATTATACTGACGCCAGCTATATTGATTTGACTCAAGAGCAATTTAATAAACTTGAGCGCCTCCAAAATTTTTGTATAAGGCTCATATTTGGGTTACGCAAATATGACCACGTCTTTGAGATTCGTAAAAAACTCAAGTGGTTGCCAATTCGTTTTCGTCGGAATACTCATATTCTTTCACTCCTTTACAGTGTATTGTTTATCCCAACAACCCCGTATTATCTCAAAGAACGCTTTGAATTCATCTCTTCTTCTCACAATTTACGACCTTCTACGAATCTTAGATTTAATACTCCAAAACATTCTTCATCTTTTTTATATATTTATGAATGTAATATCAGTAGGTGTATTTATATATGTCTATTAAGTATAATTTTACTCATATAATATTTTACATATTTATATGTTTATAAATGAATAAAATATATTAAGTAACTGCTTATCCTCTAATATTTATGTATATCACCTTTGACCAATATAATCTGTTTTATTCCTGTCACGGGTTGTCTGGAAGAGATCGCTTCTTAGCGATAAGACCGCACATTGTGCACATTTAGAATATTTTTAGGCTTATAAGGTTTTCTATAATGGTGTACAATAGAGTGTTATTATCTATCTATTTTTAATTCCTCCTTCTTTAAATTTAAACATAAAATTCGGGCTATTATTTGCACCAATATTTCTGGCATAATTGAATAATACTTTTATTACCTAACTACCGTAAAACTAACATTAATAGTAAGTCATAATAATAATACTAACCCCTAAATATCTTGTCAATATATGGTACAGTATGTGCTCACCCGTTTAGAGATACGGCTTAGACCTAATAATTGATACATTATATCAGGGGTTCCCAAAGTGTGCGCCGCGGCGCCCTGGTGCGCCGTAGAAGGCTCCTGTTTACCATTCTCCGGAAAATAAACTTAAGCATTCGCGGTTACAAAATGTGTGGAGATCACCAAGCTCATACGCCATAACGACTAAGTTGCATTGTATTTTATTTCCTATTTTTCTTAAATAACAAATGTTTTCTTGTACATAAATATATAAACTCAGCTTCATATTGTGGATGTTTCAATATTTATGCCTATCTACTTAGTATCATTGTACCCTATTTCAACTAGCGGCGCCCTAGCGGAGACAAAGTACTAACCTTTAAGTGCGCTGCGAACTGAAAAAGTTTGGGAACCCCTGCATTGTATGAAATATGTAACTTTTAGCTGTTTCTTGTTTTGTGACTCAAATAAATAAATAAAATAGATTCCATTTTCCCTACAAGGAAACCACAGTTTAATGATAATACCGTCCAAAGTACAATACACATAAATACAACACACATGAAATTGCTACACGATAAACACATCATTGGTTTTCTGTTGCGGCCTTGTGATATCGTACGAGTAATGTGCAACCAGCACTTATTTACAAACTAAATTCCTTTAAACCAATTCCATCGGAAAATAGTAACTTTAATAAAGAATACATCTATACATATGTTATACATGATATATGTTGAACAATCATAGGCATATTGTATAGTTTTCGTCCAGAAGAGACGCCTTAAAATTTTATGTCACAAAGATAATCTTGGCCGATCACTTGCAAGTTATGATAATAAACTCACTAAATTTAATTTAGAAAACTATACACCCGTAGACAGACAGCATATTGATTTAATGTTATTATGCCTGCTTCTTGTTTAAAGAGCAGGCGTTAATACAGGTTACATTGTACTAAGTGTTTATGTGAGTGGTATTTGCACCCGGAAGATTAATTACATTTTATATCGCAAAATATCTCATCTCCCCGCAAGACCAAAAGGACAAAAGGTCAAATAGGACAAAGATGATCAAAATGACAAAAATGGCAAATCACAAAAACCTATCTTACTTTTTGGGGTTACCTTTACACAAATATATCACAAAATCTTTCCCATTATTCAGGATAAAAAGTATCCCTTGTCCACGCTCGGTATTAAAATTACATATATACCGATTTTCAGCCAAATCGGTCCAGTACTTTTACCGTAAAAGCATAACAAACAAACAGACAAATAAATTTTTATCCCGAAAAATGGGACAGTTTATAAAAATTATAAAAAGTATCCTATGTTCATTCTCGGCATCAAAAATATATATACTGAGTTTCAGCCAAATCGGTCCAGTAGTTTTTGCGTGAAAACGGAATAGACAGACATACAGACAGAGTTACTTTCGCATTTATATTATTAATAGGGATTCTTCACTCGTACATACATAGCTCTCATTTTTTTAATTGCCTTAATAAAAATATGAATTACAGAAGACGTAATCTTGCCTTGTGAGCCTATAAAACTATTAACATCTTATGGAACATCTTTTAGTTTTTATTTTATTATATTGTTACAACTTAGGCTCCGACAAAAACAAATTCCACTTTAAATCTGTAAAAGCACATTTTATTACCTGTCGGCATTTGAACTAATCCTTTTATGATCGTCTTCTTTTGTTTACTTGTTTATTGGCATACGTTTCTAGTTATTGTGGAGAACAGCCTATTGTTCTATTATACTCGTCTACGGCCGCTTGCAGGTTGCATCATTAGCCAGGTATTGCGGATTATAAGTACAAGCTAATTCTAGGAAATTATGTCGACATTTCCGGGCGGGAACATTTTCATTTGTGAAGTATAAAACGATGGCCTGACTGAGAGAGGGGGCAGTTGAGCGACAAATACGATCTAGGCGTGACGTGTGTACATTCGGGAATCTAATATTGACGGAATTTGCGCGTTTTATTGAATTACGACCTTCTGCATTACGTTTTGATTTGTTATGTTCGGTTATATTTGTACCTGTGTTATATACGTGTTTGTATAGTTCTAATAAACTCTATAGTAATTCTAACGGCATTTCAATTCAAGTCCCTTAAATCGTAACAATATATATATATATATATATATATATATTTTACATGTATCTATCAATGTATTTCGTTTAGATTTATTTTAATTATTTATTATGTATTTATGTGTGTAAGTATACTTATTTCACTTATGTATATATTTATTGCATTTTTTAAACTTTAGTTCGTTCGTTCGCTCTCAATTTAACTCAGAAAAACCTGTTTGTTAACGCCGACCTATTTGGTCACCGCCTCTTTGTTCAACACTGTGTATACTGTTACATAATCACTATTCATACGATTTTGAAACAAACGATCAATCCAATATTGTCTTTTTATTATAAATGCGGCGTCGATAGCGCCGAAGGATAACCAAAAACAGCAGGAACAACAAAGATGTTTCCTCGTTGAGTTCATTATTGAAATGAAGTGCGCCATCTTAATTCAAACAAGTCGCACGCCTATAGCTGTAATAAGAAAGCGTGCGTTGCCGTTGCAATGTTGTCGCGCTGCTGCCGCTGTCTGCCGCTGCATGCGGCCCAATGTGAAGGCGCTCTTATCCTATTTTTGAAAAATGACGCGTGCTACTTAAATTATTTTTCCCATCCAGCAGTATACGGTGGTTTCAGACGCCCAAGGCACGCATATAAAGTGATGCCATCAACAGTCTTACGTTTTTTTATCTTAATTAAAAATCTTGGAGGTCCCGCACTTCTCCTATTGGCTCAAAGGTTATGCTTTGATAATATAATGCTTCACAGACATTTTTAAACAAGTTTATACGAGTAGTTTTACTCTAATGGATTTTATAGTATAGTTAGCGACATAAATCAGCTGGTTTGGATATTATTACTCTACCTGTGTTAATAAAGCCAGAGGTTTATTCCAAGACCATTAGCGGGTCTAACTTTGTACGCGACAAAGTTAGAATGTGTTAAGAAAGAAGAAAGAAAGACAAAGATTTATTGACTTAAAAAAGGCGACGCTATACATAAAAACACATAATACATCACAAAAAAATACACAAAACACAAAAATATATATAATAAATAAATGAGGCTTGTACGTCGAGTTTTTTAGTCCACGAGGTTGGCAACTCAGCATAGTGCTGCAAAGAAATTTAAAAAAAAACCGATATAGCGCTGATTTTCAGTGCCAACCTCCATACACTTGACCCAATAGCATCTCTATAAATATTGTATATATAGTGTAATTACAAAAGACTTAAAGATATATCAAAAACTTTCTCAAACTTTGAGACACGCGTTACCACTAATTTAAACTTGGTAATTTTCCTAAAGAAGTCTCTCTTTTCTTTCACTCACCATATTTATACACGAGTATCCTGTGAATAAAATTTAAGTGACAATGTGTTTACTCTCCAGACTCCTCTATTCTGCTTTACGTCCTCTGTCACATCATAAATCATCATGTTCATCACAATCATCATCTTCGTCACAAAATTCGACCGTCTCTTTTGTGGTCTACCTGCAACTACTACAAAATACAAGTAGGAAGTTTAAGGCATTTTAATTCGTCGTTAAATTTAATGTCTTAGGCCAGAGTCTCGGTTAATTTATTTGCATACTCCCTGTCGAAGCTCCGCTCGTAAATATCCTGGGCATTTGCATAAGGAACCCTAGTGGTGACCACTAGCTCGCTACCGAATTAATTTAATGGGCACCAAGACTTCCTATTTATATTTAAAAGTCGGGCAATTAAGACATTTTTAAATTGTTTGTTTTTATTTAAGATTTTTTTTATCACGGTATAGGTTTGATATTACTTGCCTAGCCGCTACAATTAAAACCACAATTCGCCATATCATTTCTTGACAGGTGTTATTTGTGACCCCAAAATGGCGGTTAAATTAAAAGGACAGGTCTATAAATCCATCATTAGATCGGTCCTTTTGTATGGCAGTGAATCGTGGCCTGTACTTGAGTGACACAATGAAGAACTGCGTGTCACGGCGATGAATATGCTGCGATGGATGTGTGGAGTGACGCGGAAAGATCGTGTCAGGAACTCCCGCATCCGCGGCTGTCTTCATGTCCGTGACATAGCAGACAAACTGCAAGAGTGGGGAACAAATGTCTAGCCATGCCGCCTCCGCCAGGTCCCGGTCGAAAAGGAAGGCCCAAGAAATGCAGGCTTGACATTGTGAAGGATGACATGCGTCATCAGACCGCGCGAAGTGGAGTAGAAAAAGTAGGAAAGTGGGCCCTGGGCATAGGAGTGAACGCTCCGAACGCAACAGGGATTTAACGCTCGGATGATGATGATGCGGTTTGATATCACTTGGTGTTAAGCGACGATGCGATCTAGGATCGACGCTTACTTAGTAGATACCTATTCACTCGTGACTTGAAGACCACGGGTTTATATGAATCGGAGAATACAGACTCTGGCAAATTGTTCACTCGGAGGTGCGTAAATGAAAGGTGGAAGCACAATGTATAGTTCTAACCAACGGTATGTCCACCATTTATAGGAGATGTCATAAAAGTATAGTCATAGTAATTACTCGTACAGTATTGTCTTAATTGTAAACGTTGCATAACTCTGACAGTTGTGAAAATATAGTCGTATTGTTATAAAAAACCGTTTAAGATGGCGCCAGTTGAAATATCGACTGTTCAAAAAAGAATGTAAGCATCTTTTTTAAATGCTGCAATTGATATCCCGGGAATCCCGCGGGAATTTCAAGTGAAGCGTGGAAGAAGACGCGGGCATATCTTAATGGGGCGGGCATGTCTTAGTTATTGTAAGGCGCCGTCCTATTCTCATCGAGCGATGCGATCACACTCGAAATGGCTCTTAACAGAGATGCACAGTTTTTGCTATCGGGCAATATTTCTTTAATCGTCAATAACATTAAAAAAAGAAAACGTGGACGACACAATATACTTTATAAAAACAGAAATCAGCGCGTTGAATTTCACAATCAGTATTTCGACGTACGGAAAAAAGAAGATTTTTAAGAATATTTGTCTATGTCAACAGAAACATTTGATTACATCTGTAATGGATTACGCAGTGATTGTACTCGTTATACTCGTATAAGTGTGGAAGAAAGATTGGTGTTAATATTAAGGTAAGTTTTATTAATTGTTTCGTGTTTGTTACACACCTGCTCCACTTGATCGCGCGAGCGGCAAGCGCTATAGGATAGGACTGCACTGTCCTATTAGGACATTCAGTACTGATCAGTATGTATGATAGGACGATCGTCCGATCAATACGATGCGTCGATGGGCGCGCGATGATAATGAGACAATTTGATCGCATCGCAACACTCGCGCGAGCGATGACAATAGGACGGCGCCTAAGACATTTACTTAATTTTTCGTTGACAAAAGAATATAAATTAACAGCAGTTATCTAATATTAATGGAAGATTATTCGACTCTAAGTGTCGTAGTTCGTAATGCAAGTACATGTGTTTTATTTCCATAAAAACCCTATGAAGATATTAAAAGCGTAGTAAAACTAAAAATTATTAATACATAAATAACCCACTTTTTCAACTTTTATTACCTTGCAATGTGCATGCTATGCGGGCTCGGGTGCTAAATAATATAGTATTATAACATTAAAATGTAAAAGATTTTCAAAATGTGTGTATACCTAAACTGAAGTGAACTTGTCTTCTTGTCGAACAAATGCCGATACGTTATGGCGCGTTCTCATCATAATAATGTAAATCCAAGTTGTTTTCGGAGTTCCCGCTTCGAAGCTTGGAGCTCTCTTTCCCGTTTTAACTTTTCCACTTCGCGCAATCTTTGGTATGTCTTGTTTTGAGACTATACCTGTCATTCCTCACGGCATCAAACCTGCGTTTCTTAAGCTCACGTCTTCTATCAGGACCTGGCGGAGGCAGCATGGCTATACATTTGTTCTCCGCATGGGTGTCCGTGCAGGAACGGAGAAAGAATACAATTTCCTGCGGCCGGGCGGCGGCTGTAAGAGGCGACAAAACAACCCACAGCGAGATGGTAGGGTAATTACCCGTCTGGATGGCTACCACCCCTGGCCTAGAGTATGCCGCCATTACAACTTGAATTATGTTCCGGCATTAGAGGCCAGGTTACAGACTCCGTAGAGCAGCAGCGCATTTTTAGCACCTTTGGTGTTGCAAAGTTTTTTTTTATTCAGTAAGGTAAAGGTCTTCTAAGGTGGTCCCATTGTCGTCAAGTCAAGATCTGATGAGGGGAACCCAGAGAAATCGAGAGCAATTTTCGAATATTATTAATTACTAGCTGAGACCCGGCAACCGTCGTACCGCCATATTTTCTGAATTTCTAAAAGACTTTGTTTCATGACACAAAAACAACAAAATCACCAAAATCGGCCCAGGTGATTAGGAGTATTCTAGAACCCGATCTCAGCGCCACCTACCGGTTATAATTGTGAATCTAAACCAGCCGGAGACCCTTTTTCAAACACACAAAACAAATTTCATAAAAATCGGTTAAGTCGTTCTCAAGTTATGCGCGTACATATACGTTTCATTTTTATATATCATTAGCTGTCCCGGCAGACGTCGTCCTGCCCGGAAAAGCTTCAATCGATATGCCGACAGCTGCGCCACCTACCGGGTCCAATTGTGAACTAACTCAGAAACCTTCTTTGGCTCATGCACAACAACTTTGCTAAAGATCATCACATGATCAAATGTATAGTTTACGATCCTATAAAGGACATATAGACAAACATTCATTTTTATATATCAAGATATTTTAAACGTGTTTCATATATTTTTTTTCTAAATCTATCCAAGTATTTGCGTAACTAAAAATAAAAAAAATACAAAACCGACTTCAAAAGTAACTAAAAATCAACGAATAAATGTTTTCTACAACATATTGAAGTCGGTGTGTAGTAAAACAACAAAAATGACTATATTTTGAAAAATTTTTGTTGTCTTTTATGGTTTACTTGACACCGACTTCACGATGGCGTAGAAAATATATATTTAACTTTTTAGTTACCTTTGAAGTCGCTTTTTTTTATACAATTACTTTTAAATTATGTCATTATTATATGAGTAACTACTACACCGTAGTTTCATGATATATCATATATATCTTCTTCTTCTTCTTCAACCAATCTCAGTCCACTGGTGGACGTAGGCCTCCCCAAGTACGCGCCACATATTCCGATCTCCCGTCTTCCTCATCCAGCCCCTGCCGGCGATCTTACGCAGATCGTCAGTCCACCGGGCTGGCGGGCGTCCTACACTACGTTTGCTGAGACGTGGTCTCCAGTCCAGGACTCGTTTGCTCCATCGGCCGTCGGTCCTGCGACAGATGTGATCGGCCCACTGCCACTTCAACTTGCTAATTTTGCGAGCTATGTCGATTACCTTCGTTCTCTTATGGATGTCCTCATTTCTGATTTTATCCATAAGAGAAACACCTAGCATAGCTCGCTCCATAGCCCGTTGAGCGACTTTGAATTTGTGGACCAGTCCCTCGGCCAGTGTCCATGTCTCGGCACCTTATATCATATATACATATATATATATATATATATATATATATATATATATAAGACATATATATATATATATATATATAAGAGTTACAAGGTTGAGAAAAACGAAACACCTGCATATTATTTTACCTGCCGGCATTTAAACTAATTGTAACTCTTTTATGATCGTCTTATTTTGTTTACTTTTCTATTTAAAATTTGTGATTAGAAAACAGCCCATTGTTTTATTGTACTCTTTTATGGCAGTTTGTGGCAGAGTCATTAGCCAGGTGTGGGGGATTAAGCCAACTTAGATACGGGGACATTGCATTTGTGCAGTATAAAACGATGACCTGATGTAGCGGGAGACAGTCGAGCGAGAACCACAAGGGAAGCAAGACGTCTGTACTACAATTGGGAATCTAATAAGTGACAGACTTTGCGCGTTTTATTCAGTTACGACCTTTTGCATTACGTTTGGACTTGTTGTGTTCGGTTATATTTGTACCTGTGTTATACGTTTGTATAGTTCTAATAAACTCTATAGTAATTCTAACGGCATTTTAATTCGAGTCACGCGACTCGTAACAATATATAGTAGCTACCACACACTTTACGGTGCCTACAATAGTTTATTAATTATGCATTTTTGGGTTAATTGGAACTTTAAAACTCTCCTCTCGAGGCATTTTAAAATATCATTTGAAACAAATAGCTTTTCACTCCTCGATATATTTCATGAATCATGCTTATCAATTAATTTATAAAGTACACCTGTTTCAAGATAGGAAATGTTAAATTATCACCAATTTGTTATATAAAATAAGTACTGACATTTTTATATAAAACGTTTTTGCTTAAACCAGTACTTAATGTTAAAACTGTACCTGTTTATCTGTCTGTTGATATTACGCGATCGTATCCGACCTGTATAGCTATTTTAGGTATAAGCACACAAGCTACATGGTGTTAAATTTTAAATATACCTACTCATACATATTGACCGTGGTAGAGCCATGCTAGAAACATCATTTTGATCACAGTTTTTAGAGGCGGCTCTGTTGGTGTGATACCAGGCTCTCACAGAATATTGACGTGAAACGGTTTTCCTGGTGCTAATTATCTTTCGTGCGTGAGAGTTCCAATGTACTTCACCCTTCTCCTATCCAATTTCCCGGGTGGGGTATAGATATAATAATAATAATAACCCGCAGGGGGGCTTTGTGGCGAAGCCTTAGGTGAGTAGCGACACCTCGTACCTGACTCCGGGGGCCAAGACAAAGCCCCCACCTCCGTGCTTGCCTTAGCCAGCCGGCACGGAGTGGAGATCGCTAGAGCTAAGACTCAAGCTCCAGGGGTGGAAGTGATAAATGGCATCACGTCAGAAGTAGCTTCGGTGAACCTGCAGCCCACCTCTCTACACCCCTTAGCTACTCTCACCCATGTTGCCCCTGTCTTCTATGGCATTTTTTGGGGCCCATGCAGGGAGTGGCGAGTCACCGTCTGCCCATTTTTCCATGTTCCCCGAACATTGTGACGGGCAAACGCCATAGTCCCCATATTCCCAGATCCCTAGTACCACTAGCAGTTCACCCCAATAGCCCGGTACTTTTTGTCCTCATTTCCCACAATAGTCCTACACTGGCCGGGGCTTGTCCTTGGGTGCATTACTATATGGTGCAGACAGGGATAATCGCCGATCAGTGTCACGCCACATTTACATTAAATTTGTCAAAGGACCTCTACGTGTTGGCCTTTCCATGGCCCCTACGCAAGCCCTCCAAAAGTCCGGGCCATTTTTATGGCCCGTGGTCTTCAAAGACATACAGTATAATAATAATATAATAATAAAGCCCGTTTATTTTTTCCAATCTACAATTGTTATTGCATGCTTCTTCTAAAATAGTATGTTACAAATATAACGTGTAGTGATAAGTTTTAAATATATATATATATATATATATATATAAAGTTTTCTTTTTTCTTTACTCGCTATCGTTACTTTCTTCAGTTCCATTGATCGGAACCCCTTCTCGGGTAAAGGCTTCCTCCAGCTTCTTCCAGACCTCTCTATCCATAGCTTTCTTTCTCCATTCATTTCCTGCTATGCTTTTTATATCTTCTATCCATCTCTTTCTAGGGCGCCCTCTTTTCCTTTTTCCACTTGGTCCTTTCCATATAGTTGTCTCTAGTGTCCATCTTTTGTCTGTGTATCTTGTTATATGTCCTGCCCACTGCCACTTCTGTTTTAGGGCATATTGTAAGGCATCTATAACTTTCGTTTTTCGTCTTATTTTTTCGCTTTTTACTTTTTGTATTCTTCTTAATGTCAGTACGCTTCTCTCCATTGCTTTCTGGCACACTACTAGTTTAGTTTTTATTCTAGTGTTGTATGTCCACGTTTGGCATCCATATGTAAGAGTAGGCAAGATACAGGTGTCCAAGACAGTTTTCTTTAGGTGAGGAGGAAATTTCCCTTTTAAGATTTCCTTCAGGGACCAAAATTTTTTCCAGCTCATGTTAATACGCCGATCTACCTCTAGTTCTTCACTTTTGTCTTCGAATGACAGTTGTTTCCCTAGGTATATATAATTGTTCACATATTCAAGCGGCTTCCCGTTTAGGTTTATAGCGTTTATGTGGCTGTTTGTCAGTATTTTAGTTTTATTCTCGTTCATTTTGAGGCCCACTTTTTCACTTTCTTCATTTAAAGTGCTTATCATTTTTTCTAGTACTTTACTTGTTTCAGCGAATAAGACAATATCATCCGCGAATCTTAGGTGTGTAAGTCGAGCTTGATTAACTCTAATCCCTTCTGACTGCCAGTTAAGATTGTCAAAAATGTGTAGTAGTGCCATTATGAACAGCTTGGGTGAAAGGGGGTCTCCTTGTCTCACTCCTCTACGAATTGGTATATCGGGACCTCGTGTCTCTAGTTTGACTTGGCTTACGCTACCCTCGTAGATGTTTTTGAGTACTCTTATATAATTTTCGTTTATGTGGCATTTATTCAGCGCTTCCCAAATAGCTAAGTGAGAGATAGTGTCAAACGCTTTGGCGTAATCTATGAAAGCAATGTATAGTGGCCTGTTAAACTCCTTGTATTTCTCCATTACCTGTTGCAGTACTTGTATATGGTCTGTTGTGGAAAATCCGGAGCGAAACCCTGCTTGTTCGACTGGCTGATAGCTATCAATCATCCGGCTGAGCTGGCTTTGTAGAATTGAGGTGAATAATTTATAAACACTTGAGAGAAGACTAATAGGGGTATAGATATACGGCACCTTAATTTCAAGTATTTGGAGGGGTGGAGGCGTGGCACGCTCGGCTTGTGAGCTTTAGTCTGTGTACTGTTTCCCAGACATAGGGGTTGAAGAAGGGAGAAGTACCTAAAATAATTTCATTGTTTTTTTTTTATAACCACCGAAACTTCATTTTATATAAAAATATATTAGAACTAAATTTTCATGGCTAGGCAAAGGCCTAGTTGCTAACCACAAAATTCATAAAAATATATTAGTATTATCTATGATTTTCATGTTATTTGTTTTTGCTATTTGCGCGATTTACTTAGTTGTGTTTTATCTCATTTTTAAACAACTTTATTGTGTTTTTAGACTATTTTCAATCTTTTTATGTTAACTATTCGATCTTGGTTGGATTTTTCAACTTTAGACCTCTAATATCAGTGCAATATTACTGAAAACGATAAGTGAGTTTATTTTTACAAAAACATTAATATCTCAATAACTATACATTTTCTTGACATAAGTATTGCAGAAGGGGTAAGTTATCTTTCCTACCCTTTCCCTCCATCCCCCTACACCCCTCCAAATACTTGAAATCAAGGTGCCGTATCTCTATACCGCACCCCATTTCCCTATTAAAAGATCCAGAAATGAGAAGCAGCATTGTAATCCATAAATCACTGTAATGTATTATTCTTCCGATTTACATAGAACACTTGCACAGAACTTATCGTCCTCATACTTGGCTGTCACAGAATTATACACTGAACTGTGTGCGCCACTCCCGCCAGGTTTTATACTGTGGCGAGTGATGGTGGAACGACCTAGTTGGGTTAAGAAGTTTTAGAAAAATTTAGAAAATTCTGGACGAAAGGGATAGATGATGAACAAAAAATCTAGAATGGAAGGTTCAGGAAGGAAAAGACAGAGATATATAGATGTTTAGAAAGGGATAGATAGTAAAAAAAAAATAACGAACGGAAGATCAAAATTATGGGTTCCAGAAGATTCTTCCGGGTATAGTATAAGCTGCGTAAGGCGCGCCTATTGAGTAGTTCAGTTGAAGAGAGCAAAACGACAAGTGCGATACGAGAGAGTTGAAAGAAGAGTTAAGCAGAAGTCAGTGACGAGTTTAGTGCGAAGTTTAATGGAGAGTTTAATAATAATAATAATAACAAAATGATTTATTTGCCTCAAAAATAAGTAACAGTCTTAATTACAATATAAAAGACATTACAAATTTGCGGTCTTAGAAACTAAATTATTGTTTGTGCTTCTACTAGCTCCAAAACTCGTATTAACTGTATCTTTGGAGCTACTAGTGTTCTCTGCTGCATTGTCTATTTATACAATAACAAAGTTAGTCCTTACTAAGCATGAGCAAGTGTGTATGTTTGTTCGTGTATGTGTGTGTGTATGTATGTGGTGCAGAGCGAATGGTGTGTTTACTCTCCAATTCGTAAGAACTCTTCTGTTTCTTTTAGTGAAAAGTCTAGTAGGCAGTTCAGTGAAGAAGAAGTTTACCGTAGTTAAGGAGGAGATCCAGAAGCGAGCTACGCGCGGTAAATTTGGAGGTGAGCACTGCATCAGCAGGAGGTGGTCGACGTAATATCGGTGACGGTATTTTGAGTGAGTCATCTTATCGTTGGGACAGTGCATCGTTAATTGTTCCTATAGGGGCTACCCTGCGGAGAAGAATCACGTACGGCTGTGTAAATTAATAGAAGCATATACTAAAAATCGGGTGTTTTCTTCCAATCCTAAGTACGTACCCCCACTCGCACGTAACAATACTTTAAGAACGAGAAAAAACAAGTAATGGAGTTAGTTAACCGGAAATGTTGCTCACATTAGTGTTTTAGTAAACAATTCTTATAATTTGATTTTATCAACGGAAGTGACAAAGAAACTAGTTGACCGGAAGTACAGCACACATCATTACTTCATCAATTAAATTATTTACACTATTTATAAAAATAACACAATCACTATTATTAATTACATTTTAACAACAGTAAATTATAGACGAAATTACTAAGAGTTTAATTGACGTTTATCAATAGTTCAAGAAATTCTTACACTATCTCATCCACCTATTCCAATCACATACCATTCCTTTTATCTGACTGTTGACTGTCGTCGGCAGTATATTGGTTCCGAGATGAGCGAGACGACACCCCCCTGGTGCTTTTTTTTATTACCCCCCTTTTAATTACTATTTTTGCTATTAATATTGATGTAGTACTAAGTATTAGCTATGGCTGTCGTCGGTAGTATATTGGTTCCGAGACGAGCGAGACGACACCCCCTGGTGCTTTTGTTTGGTTATCCCCCTTTTAATTACTATTTTTGCTATTAATATTGATGTAGTACTAAGTATTAGCTATGGCGGTCGTCGGTAGTATATTGGTTCCGAGACAAGCGAGACGACACCCCCCTGGTGCTTTTTTTATTACCGCCCTTTTAATTACTATTTTTGCTATTAATATTGATGCAGTACTAAGTATTAGCTATGGCTGTCGTCGGTAGTATATTGGTTCCGAGACAAGCGAGACGATACCCCCCTGGTGCTTTTTTTTATACCCCCCTTTTTAATTACTATTTTTGCTATTAATATTGATGTAGTACTAAGTATTAGCTATGGCTGTCGTCGGTAGTATATTGGTTCCGAGACAAGCGAGACGACACCCCCCTGGTGCTTTTTTTTATACCCCCCTTTTTAATTACTATTTTTGCTATTAATATTGATGCAGTACTAAGTATTAACTATGGCTGTCGTCGGCAGTGTATTGTTTCCGAAACGAGCTAGACGACACCTCTCTGGTGCTTTTTTTGTTACACCCTTTTGATTACTATTTTTGCTATTAAGATTGATGTAGTACTAAGTATTAACTATGGCTGTCGTCGGCAGTATATTGGTTACGAGACGAGCGAGAAGAGCGAGACAACACCTCCCTGGTGCTTTTTTTATTCTCCCCATTTAATTACTATTTTTGCTATTAATATTGATGCAGTACTAAGTATTAGCTATGGCTGTCGTCGGCAGTATATTGATTACGAGACGAGCGAGACAACACCCCCTTGGTGCTTTTTTTTGTTACCCCCCTTTTAATTACTATTTTTGCTATTAATATTGATGCAGTACTAAGTATTAGCTATGGCTGTCGTCGGCAGTATATTGGTTACGAGACGAGCGAGACAACACCCCCTTGGTGCTTTTTTTTGTTACCCCCCTTTTAATTACTATTTTTGCTATTAATATTGATGTAGTACTAAGTATTAGCTATGGCTGTCGTCGGCAGTATATTGGTTACGAGACGAGCGAGACAACACCTCCCTGGTGCTTTTTTTTATTCTCCCTATTTAATTACTATTTTTGCTAAATCCATACAAAAGCGCTCAAGCATGCGGCCTGGATTGCTTTTTCGCGATTAGCTTCTTTTACCATCCAATGCAATCGAAGCAGCCTGTACACAAACATGTTTGCGAAGTACTCACTTTCTTTTTTGAATAGATAAAGCCAAAACATCTGCTCGTGTCACGCGAGCCTTTTTAGTATTTTTTTTATATAATCCTAAAGAAAAGTGAAATTTTCAAAAGCGCGCTTGGTAGCACTATTTGCAACAGGTGCTCTCTCATACACAGCAAAACTAAGCCTTAAATACATATATATATAGTTGAATTTGTTACTGTCTGTACACTAAAACTTAAAAGCAACCTTTATTCCAGTACTTAAGGATGAAAATCTATTGTTCATAATGAAACTATTTGCAATTATTAAAATTCAATACTATGGAATGATAAGAGATATGGTTGCATAATTAATTTTGTTTTATACATATTAAATGTTAACTACGAGTTTGCTTATTTGAGTATGCTTTCTGGTAAAAAAAAGTTGAATACAATTAAATGACGTTATTCTGTGTATTTTTTATTTAAAGAGAAGTTTTCTGCGTGAATAATATTTTGTATCGAAAAAAATATTGACAGATGCTGTCAACGTAAACAGATTACAAAATATTATATTACTAGCTTCTGCCCGCGACTTCGTCCGCGTAGAATAGTTAAAAAAAAGTAAGTTAAAAAAACCTTCCCGATTTTAAAACATTCTTCATTGGTGCTCCGCTCCTATTGGTCTTAGCGTGATGATATATAGCCTAATTGTTTTTTAATGTATAAATTGTTTTATTGTATGATGATGATGATACCGGCAATATCAATACTTAATTAGGTGCATAATAATCGTATAATAAGCTGTTTAAGTAATTAAAGTTTTTTTAACTATCCCACGGGAACTCTTAATTTTTTCGGGATCAAAAGCATCCTATATTTTGGCCAGGGATATAAGCTACCACCATCAAAATTTCATTTAAATCGGTCCAGTCGTTTCGGCGATTAGCCGGTACAAACAGACAGAGTCTGCACCACCAACTCAATTACTGCATTATTGCGCAAAAGTGTCTATTGCATGGGGCCTTCGTATACAACAAGCTTCCGAAGTCTCTTAGAGAGCTGCCATGTACACTATTAAAAAAAAATTTCACTAATTACCACTAAATGCTTTTATAATATAAACATGTTTATCGACGATAATACATTATGAACTGACATAAATATATTTGTCATGCTAGACATTTTATTATTTAGACGTATTACTTATAGATTATTTTTATTTAAGTCAATATTGTAATGATAATTTTGCACGTCCAATTAAGGGCCGAATACATTGATACTATAAAAACTGTAACATTTCTGTACATGCATTACGCAATAAATATATTCTATTCTATTCTAAGGTGATGCCAGATTCAACGCATCGAAATACATAAGAGTATATTTGTCTGGTCAAAAGTACTGACCACTTTTTTGTGGTTCCATATTTTGGTTTGTAACCAGCTACCCCCCTCTATATTATACAAGTTACCCGAATTACAATTACATTGGGTGATTATAATAACAGGTGCAACGCGGGCCGGATCAAAATTGCTCCGGGCGTCCGGACGTGCGCTGTTGCCTTGCTTTGATGTGTGACCAAGTTACAGCATGGAGCGTTGGTCATCTAGGACATAACTTTATTACAAGGTAATTATGATTGTAGTAAAATAATGTGTATGTCTGTATGTACGTATATATGTTTATGGCTATTGTTCGCGCCGCTTAATTTCAAATCCTGTCCTGTCCAATTATCTCCACAACTACCCGCTTTCCCTAACCGCGTTATCTAATCACCTTTTCCTAGCCGCCATCTGCCATTCCATAGGACTGTCCTTTTCGTACTTACCGCTGTACTACTCCTGCTCGTCTTTACTAGTCAGTCTGCTGTCAACCCTTGTACGACAACCCGCACATGTTTCCGCCACCAATTGCCGATAAGTGAAGTTATACCATGCCGCGTGTGTACAAATAATAACGAAGGCCGCAAGAAGGAGACAAGCCAGAAGATTTGTTGCGAGGCTCACGACTTGGTGATCAGCACGCATAGTTAGGGCAGTACAAAAATACCAGGTTAGTCTCCCTTCTTTCCATATCAGCAATCCTACCACCGCCATTTGGATACGCGTTCAGTCCCTAATACTAGGCTGTCGTGTTGACAGCTATAATATATGTATAATAATTACTTTGTCTTATTATTAGTATCTATTTCAACTGCACGCCAATGCTATCTTTGCAATTAGATCTTGTCCCTCCAAAGCTTGCCTGGAAGAAATTGCTTTAAACAATAAGACCTCCCATTGTACTACCTTTTAGTATTTAAAGCTTATAGTGTATTTTTTCTCTGTAATGTTGATGCACAATGAAGAGTATTGTATTGTATGATTTATACACAATCTTAGATTAATAGAAAGATGGAGTCTCGGACTCTCTAAGTGAAGTCGGCTAAAGCATGCCGATCACGCTGCAGCGCGTTACGAGAACTTAGTATATTAAAGAGTCGAATTAGTACGGAAAAAGGTGGAATGGTTTCCAGTAAATCTGGGGACGACACAAAATGCCTTTACTTACACACAGTTTTCAGTGAATATAAGTACATTACCCCATTAATCCCACAGACGCAAACCACGTATATATTACATAAGCTAACGCACACAACTTTTATAAAATACTTCACTTCATTTGACGCTTTTGTTCACGCCGGCTCCATCTATACTTTTATTTCGTCTTAGTACACAATCACCTACTTAGGGACATCAATAAGGTATATTCCAGTCAAAACAGATACAGTCAGAACTGTCGATGTTCAAGACCTTGAATTTTGTCATTGAATCGCTGGTCATTGCTTATCAGCTTCCTGGCTCTTCGCTTAATCGACTCTAATTCTTCGAATTGGTATTTGGCTGACCCATCCCAGAGATGAGAACAGTACTCCATGCATGCTCGTACTTGTGTTTTGTACAACATCAACAGCTGTTCTGGAGTGAGATAGAAAATCAGTTGTTGAAGATATAATCACACGATAGTTGACTGTCAGATCTTTTTTTTTGTTAACCCAGGACAAAGTCTTTTTGGCGACACACACTGAGACCCAGGATACGGGGGAAGGCCAAATGTTGCCTACATCGAGTGCGTGTGGGACACTCGTACGTTACGGTCCCGGTATCTCTTCCAATAAATGAAGAGAAGACTAACGAACTACTTACGAAACCTACTTGCATCCTAAATCGAGAGAAAACTCTTAGTCAGAACGACACAGGACATACAACATAGTCAGTACATTGTGACGTTCTAGTGTGCCAGATAAGTACAAAACTCCGGGAAGGGCTGTACCAATACGTAAAGCAGAAGTGAAAGCCATTGATACCCCCGTCATCAGCGGCCCTCTGGTATGGAGCTATGGGAGCAAATTCGAAGCGTAGGCTTCGAATAAATAGTGCAGGTATCTGCACTGTCCTCTCCCTCAAGTTTCAACAATAGGTAATGTCAAGGAGACAATAAAGAAAACATAAACATATCTTCCTCGCTTAACCTTATAACTTGCACCATACAAAGCTTTAACGGGGCTTAATGTAGGTGCGCAGACAAAGTGGCATAGGTCCATTGGAGTGGAGTCAGATCCTGGACTGCCACCGGCCATTTTATCCGTCGTAATTGGATGAGCCACTGCCCGCTCGAAGCAGCCGAGTTTACTGTTTATGCGAGATTTTGATAACGTATAACTACTTACATAACGGATAACTCTGTTATATTTTTACTGTACCTGATCCTAAAATGCCGGTTAAGCTAAAAGGACAGGCACTATAAATCTATGGGCCCGTCTTTTGTATGTCAGTGAAGCGTGGCCTGTACTTGAGCAACACATGCAAAAGCTGCGTGTCACGGAGATGAATATCCTGCGGTGATGTGTGGAGTCACGCGGGAGGACCGCGTTAGATAATCTCCCATCCGCAGCACCCTCCATATCCGTAACAGAGCGGATAAACAGCAAGAGTGTCGCCTGCGTTGGTACGACCACGTTTTACCAACACCGGCTAGTTACGTGGGGATCAAATGTCTTTGGTCCAAGAAATGCTGGCTTGACGTCTTAAAGTATGACATCCATACCAATGGTCTCACAATTAGGGATGCCGAAAACAGCGCGAATTGGAGGAGAGAAAGTGAGAAAGCGGACCACAGCTTCGAGGCAGACGCACCGAACGCAACTGGGATGTAACTTCTGGGATGATGACGATAACTTTTACTGAATTAATCTGTGAAGTTCTGAAGTAAGCTCTGTGTTTAAATGCGATGAATGCTACGCTACGTATAGCGACTCAACTAAAAGATTTACTCCTATCCAATCTTCCCTACGCCATCCCATCTGAAGGCATATTCCCCATGTTAAAAACTCTCAGTTGGAATTAAATTTCTCCAGTTATCAAAAGAGGTTATGAAAAAATTGATTAAAATTAAAAATAGCCACGAGCACTTTCGATTGGCAACCTATCATAGGCGTGTCTACAAGTCAATATAATTTAATAAAAAATATGTCTCATCTGGTTATCAGAAGAGCGATCTTCGCCGTCTTCTCTCACTAGAATCAATTATGAAAGTGTTAACAGACACTACATAGCAGCTTGTTGTCTATATGACGCAACAAAATGGCGTAGTAAGACCGCCAAAATTAAAAATTAAAGATGGCTGCCATGCCAAACTATTCGATAAAAATAATATTTATCAAAAAAAATGGTTGAATTACGAAGATTAATATAAAATAGATATTCCCTTTTGATTTATTATTTACCGATAAATATATTACTCCCGAGGGTGCTCTTACCCTTAATAATAATTTAATCGATATGCAAAAACGTAGTAATGGTATCTTTCAATCGAACTAATGTAGCGATGAATAGAGAAGTGATTTATTACAACGCCAATAAGAAAAATGACTATAAAATACATAAGGGCCCTTTACACTTCACTACCAGAATCTTTGAACGATTGCAATTTAATAGCGTCATTTCGGTATTGACTTAATAAGAACAACGCACTACATAACTAGAAAAGAAACATAATATAGTCACAATTATTTTTACTCAAAAAACAAACTTAAAAGAAGAAATAAAGAAAGAAAATGATTTTATTTAGGAGAGTTGAAAAATACTTAAAACAAAACATGTTGACGGGTCGTTGCAAGAGTAAAACAACCCGTGCATTATAAATATGTATTCTCTTTTGTATTTACATTACCAAATGAAGAAATTTCCTATGCATAATCAGATAATTATGGATATAAATAACATATCCTATATGGTGACTTTTTTCTCTATGTAATGTCACGACAGTTGTCAAATCCCATATGCATGAAATCTGGCCTGCCGTCCAGTAGGCGACCGTAAGGCTTTGTTTCGCCACACCGTCCTAAAAGGGGCACCAGTCTCAGCATAATGTTGACCAGTGCTTCCGCTTTTTCTTCCGCTGAGCCCATAAGGTATCGTCACGACAGACAAACTTTATTCAGATGACATACATAAGTAGTTTTCATGGCCAACCTCCAGAGACTTTATTGGCCCATTAACTCGTATCTCTACATACATATTGGTACACGCACACATAAACAACACAATAATTTTTCTTAGTACCGAGTTTTTAATTTATCATTTTTCTCTTATAATTTACCTTGATATTGCCAAAATTAATGAACGAAATATGTTCTATTGAATGTTAAAACATACAGTTAATATAGATGACATTCAGCTATCAGAATTTTTTCCCGGACAACTTTTGGATGGAGATGAAGTTTGGTAGCAGTATACCTAATAAAAATTCGGTTTTAAGCGTGATAATTTATTTGATTTCTATTATTCCGACGTTTCCCCCACTTTTCAGTAGCCGTGATCATGGACGACAAAGATTTCAAGTGTCAATGAGTATTGTTAAAGTTTTATTTAGCCTACCGCCAACAACGAAACACGAAACACAACTCAAAGTTGTTACGGTGGCGTACTCTAGAACAGGGGCAGTGGCCATCCAGACTGACAGATACCCTACCACCTGGCTGTGGGCTGTTTTGTCGCCTCTTACGACAGGCCGCCCGGCTGCAAGAAGTTGTATTTTTTCGCCATTCCTGCACGGATAAGAATACCTTTATTGATTTTAGTGTCTTACAATAATATTTGTCTTACATTGGGGCGATATCTGCAAAAAATTCTTATAGATAATTATCATAAATCGTTGGGTGTAAATGGAGTAATTACTAAAACATGCTCTTTAGCGGATTATAAGCGGGCAGCTTTTCGGGCTGACTTATATTTATAGGGTCCGTATCTAATGACCTGTTTGTAACGTGTTTAATGTTGTTACAAATACGAGATGATGGAAACTGATTTATTATACTCAGGTTAATATTGTATCCTTCCAACTAATGGATTATATTTTTAAGAAATGCTGCAGAAGAAATTACATTTGCAGCAGTTGTCGGTAGAGATAGTCGTTTATTAATTGTGACGACAAATGTGTTGAACATTTCATTGAATCATTATATTTGCTTAGTTAAGTTAGTTATTAGTTAATATATAACAACCGGTTACATATTTGTGCCGTTTGGGGTTGAAACAGGCCCGTGGGGTCAATCGGCAAAGAGTTTCTTTAAAGACATATGTAAGAAACTCTTTGATACTACCCGTGATCAGAAGGTTGGCTGATATTTCGCACAACAAATAAGTATTGCCATACAGCGCGGCAATGCAGCCAGCCTTCTGGGCACGCTCCCCGGTGGCAGTGATCTCCTGCATTTTTGTCATCATCTGTGTCTTTCGTTATTTAATTTTAATTTCTTACAATTATTATATTTTACAACCTTGAGTTGTGTTCCAGGCATTAGTGACCAGGTTCCAGTCTCCCAAGAGAGCAGCAGCGCATTTGTAGCACCTCTGGTGTTGCTAATGTCCATAGGCGATGGTGACCGCTTTCCATCAAGTGGGCCGTCTGCTTGTCTGCTGAACTCCTGCAATAAAAAAAGTGGCTAGTTTTTTTTTTTTTTAATCGGCAAACAAACACACTTATTGTATATCCCCAAATTAAGCAAGTTACGCCTGTGTTATGGGTAATATACAACGTACCACTCTGGAGCCGATCCCAGACACCCAGACCATAGTAAATAACGGAGAAAATATGTTTCCGAAATTTACTATACCAGGAATCGAACCCGAAGCCGAAGCGAAGGCCGGCAACGGCTTAGCCCATTCAACCACAGAGGCCGTTAAAGTTAAGTCCTTATCGTTGTTTTTACAGCAATTTTCTAGTTAAGTAATAAGTTGCCTTAAAGATGTCGTCTATTCAACCCGTGTTTATTAGCAAGTAAATTAAGTACTTAATTTACACAAATGTAAAAAGCCTGGATTATATTTGCTTTATTTAGTTAAGCATTTAAGCCTAAGTTATATTTGCATTAGTTAAGTAGTTTCAACTTGCAAAACTGGTAAGTAAGTAAGCAAGCAAGTACTAACTTTTGTAAATTACTGATTAAGTTGTCGATTAAGTAGATGTCTGTTCAAGGAATGATAAGGGCTCAACCTCCTTTCTAAACCATGATTGATTTGATAAATAATATGCTTTGGGTAATAAAACTCAATTAAGTTAATAAATAATAATCTGTGGCGTGATCTACTCGTTTAGGCTTTAGGAACTTTTAAGGACTACTTGAGGCTCCGGATTCGATTCCTGGTATAGTAAATTTCGGAAACGTATTTTCTCCGTTATTTACTATGGTCTGGGTGTCTGGGGTCGGCCACAGAGTGATACGTTGTATATTACCCATAACACAGGCGTAACTTGCTTAATTTGGGGATATACAATATATGTGTTTGTCTGCCGATTATTATTATTATATTATTAGTATTTAATTTTTAACATGGCGAATGTGACTCCTTGTATTCATCTTCTATCCTACTTACTACTTAGATGCTTATCAACGGCCTGCTACTGAGTTAGGGCCTACCATTTCATGGGGTCGGACTACTGTCTACTCTACACTTGTCAAAAAAGGGATTGGCGGGGTTCACACATCAGTTATCTTCTTGAGCAAACTTACGAAAATTTTACCTTATTGTTAGCATATTGTGATTATAATAATGCTCACATTAGGCTAGAAGAACATTAGAATGAACCACGCTTGACCAAAGCAGATTGTCAGCTGTGGAAGTTGCTTGATTTGCAGGTTTCATCACAATGTGTTCCTTCACTGTCAGAAGGTGGGAATTGTAACAGTATGCACATCAGGTCAGAAAACTGCCTAACTAGTGCACTCTTTTACGGCCAGGATTCCAATCCGCGTCAGTTGAGTTTCAGCCGTGAGTGCGTCTACCACTAAGCTACAACGCGGATATAAATGATATTAAATATACATACAGATATATTGTCACGCCTGTTTCCCATTGGGGTAGGCAGAGACGATGGATCTCCACTTACTACGATCCTGACAAATACCTTTCGCTTCATCAATTTCCATTAATCTCTTCATACATACATGTTTATTTACCAGCTCCAAAAATATCTAAGTATATAGCGTAATATTTTCGCGACTTGTATACATAATAAAACTACGTTTTGACGGTTTTAAGCGCTGTAATTTGTTAGATTTTTGTTATTCTGACGTTTCGGCCACTTTTCAATGGCCATGATCACGGAAGACAAAGATGTCAAGTGTCAACGAGCATTGTTAAAGTTTTATTTAGCCTACCGCCAACTCGTTCATTTTAATTATTTAGTTTTAATTTTGTTTACGGTTATTATTTACTCTATGGGAGCCTAATCTAATTTTCAGGTTTCTACAAGCTCGATTGTGTGTGGATTATCATACATTGGGCAAATAATGAGGAACATAAAAACACGGGTAAAAGAACACATTGCTGACATGAAACACAAGGTCTACAAAGTCTGCGATCAGTGAACACACGCTGGATAAACCCAACCACTACATCAGATTCGATAAACCACAAATCCTTGCGAAAGAGAATCGTTTCATACCTAGAATGATGCGTGAGGCTATTGAAATCAAAAAACACCCAAATTTCAATAGAGAAGATGGTTGGCAAGTAGTACCTGTTTGGGATCCGATCATCAAAACTATCAAGACCCAAACCCAGCAAAAACCAACTGCCAGACCTCAAGACACTGTGAGCTCTTTCACCGTGCACCGGAACACAAACCAACTTGACTGATAATTTCTTTTATTTAAATTATTAGGGCTAGGCATGTTTACTGAAGAGTTTCTTGCGTCGCTTCTTCTCTTCAAGCCATAATATGTTGCGAAGCGGTGGTAAATTAGATTAGGCTCCCATAGAGTAAATAATAACCATAAAAAAGTAAAACTAAATAATTATAATGAACAAGTTGACGGTAGGCTAAATAAAACTTTAACAATGCTCGTTGACACTTGACATCTTTGTCTTCCATGCTCACGGCCACTGAAAAGCGGGGTAAACGTCGGAATAATAGAAATCAAATAAATTACCGCGCTTAAAACCGTTAAAACTTAGTTTTATTAAGTATATAGCGGTCTACCGCCACCTGCACTACCAGTCACATTGCTGTCATATACTTGTTTTGTGGTTCTGCTTTCATTCATTCTTTCTACATGCCCAAACCACCTTAACATTCCTTTTTCAACTCTTGTCGTTACGTCTTCTTTCAATCCACAATGCTTCCTTATCAGTGTTTCTTATCATATCACTTAGATTAACCTCACATATATGTACTTATTTCAACTGCGTTTATCCTACTTTGTTACTAAATTTTATACTATTTATGTACAGTGGCGGTATGAAAGGTTTGCCAGTTATCAAATTGATAGATAGATGGATAGATAACACTTTATTATACACCAATACAAACATGAACTTAAAGGCTAAAATTATAACTATTAATGTACAAAGGGCGGTCTTATCGCTAAAAAGCGATCTCTTCCAGACGGCCCCAAGAATGAATTGAGATGATAATGGCGATGGTGGTTCAAATTGATTCATTTAATGTTTTGCGAGCACATGTTACCTTTTCAAACTAAGTCACAGATCAGACCTTTCCACAAATAATTAATTATATTTAACTGTTTGACAATAACGTTTAAAATTACTTAGATCAAAGTTGTTTAATTTTCTATCTTGTCTAAGAAGATTCTTTAGAGATGTAAAACTTTTTTATTGGTTTTAATATTTATGATAACCGTTTATATGCTCTTTGTTTCTTATTGTCAATCTGTCTGTCATTGCCAACTTTGCAATTTTCTTTTTTCGCATTTCTATATTTTATAAACATGACATTTATTAAAATGTTGGCAGTACTGTTTCTTATACTCGTGCAAGCAAAAGGCGACTTCAAGGTGACTGTTATCGATTCATCGAATCGATAATGTCACATCACTACGAAACCAGCACATCACTATGTGTCAACATTCTGTGGTCCAAAAATGTACAAAAAACAGACATAACGAATAATAAATTGTTTATATTTATTTAACAATTCACTTTAATTCCCTGGAGCTGGGAAGGCCGCTCGTGTGGGACGCTGTGCGGCGACACACTGGCGCCTTCTCATCTCCATGAGTCCAAAGTTGGGGCCGGTCGCACTGTCACTTCTGCCGAAAACCTCAAACGGCTCAAATATGCAACCCTTGGAACAGGTTACATATTTGAGCCGTTTGGGGCGGAGACTTTGGCCTTTGTGGCCAAGTGCCCACAAATTATTTCAAAAGATTAAAAAACGTCTGGTCGATACGACAGGAGACCGGAAGGCTGGAGCTTACCTCGCTTAAAGGATTAGCCTCTGTATCCAGCGAGGTAACGCTGCCAGCTTTCTAGGTACACTGCCCAGCGACAGTGGTCTGGTGGAGCTGGACGAGTTTTAACATAGGTTTTTATTTTAATTTTAGTTTTTTATTATTGTATATATATTATGAATTAACAATCTTTCAAATAAAGTATGCAGCATGCAACATCATCAACAGTGACGAACCGTTTCATACCGCGGCTGTACAAAGATTTGAACTCACGATCAACCTTTTCATGTACTTTGACTATATTTATTTAATATTCAACATTTTAAGTATAGTGCAGTAAGTTTAAAAGATACTATATGTCTTAAATCGTATGTTTTAAAAGTATATACTAGTTTACGACATTAAAGATTGCATTCTACGTGACGACTACGATTCACTAAATATAGATGTTCTGTCTATCTAAACTTAATATTATAAATGCTAATGTGCTTTGTTTGTTTGTTACGCTTTAACGCCTTATTTAAGATGACGGCGAAGACCGAGTACTTGGCCTGCAACACTACAGATCCCACATCCGTGCGTATAGGCGAAGTTACGGTCGAGCGCTCGGATCAGTTTAAGTACTTGGCATCTGTACTTAGCGCATCCGGCGATATCGACCACGACGTCAAGGCCCGTATCACAGCAGCTTGGGCCAAGTAGCGTGAGGTGACAGGTGTCATTTTTGACCTCAAAATGCCAGTTAAATTAAAAGGACAGGTCCTGTCCTTTTGTATGGCAGTGAATCGTGGCCTGTACTTGAGCGACACAAGCAAGAACTGCGTGTCACGGAGATGAATATGCTGCGATGGATGTGTGGAGTGACGCGAAAAGACCGAGTCAGAAACTCCCGCATCCGTGGCAGTCTTCCTGTCCGTGACATAGCAGACAAATTGCAAGAGTGGGGAACAGATGTCTAGCCATGCCGCCTCCGCCAGGTCCCGGTCGAAGGGGAAGGCCCAAGAAATGTTGGCTTGACGTTGTGAAGGATGACATGCGTACCAGTGGTCTCAAAACGGGGGATGCTGAAGACCGCGCGACGTGGAGTAGAAAAAGTAGGAAAGCGGACCCTGGGCGTCGGAGTGAAGGCTCCGAACGCAACCGGGATTTAACGCTCGGATGATGATGATGATGATGATGCCTTATTTAAGATGTGACAGCGTAACAAACTAACAAACATATCAACAACTAATCTCAACCGATAACCATGAAATTATACACACATGTTGTCTGTGGTGTAGAAAAGGATGCAATATGAGTTAAGTTTCCTTCATTGTACTAGTTTATAATTTAATTGTGTATATTTATAATTATTTGTTTGTTTTTAGATTAAGGATTGATTAATCGGTTACTCAAATATTTGTTTGACCATGTATATGTTGGTCAAATACAGTGAGAACAGTTGTCTTTATTACCAGTATTATCTGTGTTTTGACAAATAAATATTCATTAATTCCTAAAAGATTTATAGAAGTATAATGGCTCTTCAACAAAATCTCAGAAATCTTTCAACAGCTTTCAAAAAACAATTTTAAAAAATTAGTAAAGCAACGTTGGTGCGAGAAGGCTTATTATACGACGAAAGATTTTTAGATGACCGCACCGAATGTCTATAATACGATCCCCACCGAGCTTTTTCAGAAATTATTCATATCAATTACTTTGAGCTTGTATTAGCATAAACTACATTTTTAAAAACAGACGAACAATAATAGTAATTATGAAGTAAAGATATGTTGCTGGAGAGTTTGGTGCGCCGCTTCCTCTCCTTTAACAGTGACTAAAATGCTTTGGAAGCGGTGGTAGATTCATGATGTAAGTAATCTCTAATATTTCATTTTGAAATAAATACATTCGTTTTCATTTTACGTCGTTTGTTGAGATGTTAATAAAGATGGTTACTTAATTATATATATAGACATAGACAACACTATTGTTCACCAAAATAAAAATTACAAAAATGCACAACAAGACAATAGTTATTTGGTAAAATAAAATGTGGCCTTATCGCTAAAAGCGATCTCTTCTAGGTAACCTGACTCAAAGAATATATATATATATATATATATATATATATATATATATATATATATATATATATATATATATACAGTTGTATTACACTCAATTTTACGTCATAATTTGCGTCCTGTATATGTTGTGTCGTATAATTTTAGTCTATTAAGGGTCGTTTTTATGGCAAAATTATAAATGACAGTTGAATTTTCATGTTGTTGAGTTGTTTAAATTTAGAATTTAGTCCGATTATGATTTATTCGACGTCGTATGGTAACGCATAAGCGTTGCCATACAATTTGGTAACGCGACCAGCGTTTTGAGAACGTTCCCAACTGACGGTGATATGGAACCTATTTACTGTTTGTAGTTTTTATCTTTTGTAGAGTAATGATTGTAAATAAATAAATAACGAGAATATAAAATCCGAAAAAGAATATATTCGACTGATAGTATTGCCAAGTAACCTTCTTTCGGCATATACAAACTTTTCCTTTATTAATCTAAATTCTTCCTTTAATTTTGACGGCGCGTTCCCCTTTCGCACGTCACGTTGATTCGGCCATTGTCATATCATAAATTAAATTAAATCTCCCATCATATTTAAAATATATTATACAATAAAATAATTAATATTGTTCCGCGCCCGCACCATTTAAATAACAAATACAATCTTAATATATTTAATAAATTAATATAAACACTCTAAATTATATAAACCCCATTACTTCGCCGCATTTATTAATAATGAAATAGTACATTATAAAAATAAACGATATAACAAGTACAATAGTGACCAGTGAAGTGCATTGCGGAGAAGAGGAGCAACCGCGTTTCATGCCCATTAACCAGGTAAGTGCGTGCCCTTCTTCCCAATACCCTTCAAAATTATCCAAATCTCCTATTTTCTTACTTTGACATAGTTCTCTTATCGCTAAACCCAGCGCCGCCGCAACAATTGATATATGTTATTTGATGATTTTAGAAATCGGCTCTATGCCCAATCAATTGTTTAGTAGCTCTGAGATATTTCGTGCAATCAAATAAGACGTCGTTCGTGCGACCCCATAACTTTAAGAGGATATAAATTTTTACAATATGCTAAAAGCAAAGCTGAATAAACTCTTCGGATTGTCGTACCAGTTTTATGTACTAACAATGTGTGTAAAATTCTTGTAATAAACACTTGAGGTGAGTGTCATTACCCGTTTTCAAAATCACCTGAGTTGAGGACACTATACATTTTTTTAACACAACTAAAACCGACTTCGAATTAAATAACAAAAATAAATGTTTTCTACAATATTTGGAAGTCAGTGCGTTTTGAAATTTTTTTGTTTCATTTTGTATTATACTTGGCACTGGTAAATCATTGAACTCTTCCTAAACGATTGAACCGACTTTGATGAAATTTTGTGTGTTCAAGTGGGTCCCGGGATGGTTTAGATTCACAATTGGACCTGATAGGTGGCGCCGCTGAACTCCTATGGGCAGGACAATGTCTGCCGGGTACAGCTAGTATATCATAAAGTACATTAAACTAACATAATATTACGAGCTACAGGACTCGAATTAAAAATGCCGTTGGAACTACTATAGAATTTATTAGAACTGTACAAACACGTATAAACACACTGCACGATTCAATACATTTCGACACGCGCAAAGTCCGTCGTCTATATTGCTAATCGAGAGTACTACAAAACGTCTTACTAGTTTCGTAGTCGCCGCTTGACTGCCCCACCCCTCCATTCGGGCATTGTCTTATACTAACTACATAGTACAAAAAATCGGAGTTTCTGAGAAATAGTAATTTGCACACCTGTTTATCTATTCCTGCGAACGGCCAACAAGTCGAAAACAATAACAATAAGAATTAGTTCGACGCTAATGATGGTCATAAAACAAGTATAAAAACAATAGCATGTTTTTCTTAATTACAAATTCTAAAAATAAAAGAATTCCTAAATCCGGGAAGGCAATAAACTGCGCTTCCGACATACAGCTGTGTGTTTATCTTTGACGGCGTGTAACAATAATAACATAGTCTTTTAATAAATAAATAAATATTTTTTATTAATAATTGAATACCAGATTCATTATAGTTCCTTAAATTTGAGACATTAGGATGAAAAAAATCCAGTTAAGTTTGTCACAAATTGTCGTTTGAAATGAACAAACTTTCAACACTCGATGTGGTATTTTTCTGTATAAATATCATTATAATTAGATCATCACTCTCTTCATATTCAAAAAGTACCTATTCGTAGGTATTATTTTTGAATTGCGGAAGGAGGGTACAAGTGTTTCCGGGGCACTTTTCAGTGGTTAACGCTGGCCTCTGTCGCGTTCTTCAATTGAGTCACCTCGTGCGTCGAAGTCCGTTGTTTCGGTCACCTCTTGCGTCGCAGTCACCTGTCTCGGTCGCGTATCTGAAGGTCTACATATATTTTATTTACAAGGACTAAACAAAATGAGACGCGCTATATTCTGCCGTAATTGCTACATAGATTTGTCCTTATTCTGAATTTTTTAAAATATGTACCATAAAAGAATCGCTTTCAACGTCCATCTTCTAATGGAAACGTTACCTAAATAATTCTGTTAGTATAGCATGTTGTTGCATACGAGCAAGAAATAATAAGATCCCTGTGTAAAGCTAACCAGTCGTGACTTGAAGCTTTTGCAGGACTAGTGAGGAAAGTGACTTGTATTGATCAGTTTTATCGATGCTTTAGTCTTATAACTATTCTACTTTTAAAACCTTAACAAACCTAGTTAATAAAAACCTTTATATTAAAATATTTCAGATAGTAATAGACCATAAAATTATATATTTTATATAAAGAAAATTGAAAACTAAATACGAATTTAGTTCGTTTTCCCAGATTCGTGTTACGAATATGGCAAGTATTAAAATAAAATGGAATTCTATGCTATCTTACAAGACGGAGAAAGAATACAATTTCCTGCGGCCGGACGGCCTGTCGTAAGAGACCACAAAACAACCCGCAGGTGTAGGATATTTACCGGTCTGGATGACTGCCCTTCCTGGTCCAGAGTATACCGCCATAACAAGCTTGAGTTGTGTTCCGGCATTAGTAGCCAGTTTTCAGCACTTTTGGTGTTGCAAATGTCCATAGGCGACCGCTATAACCGCTGTCGATCAGGAGAGCCGTCAGCTTGTCTGCTAAATACATGCATCAAAGAAAAATAGAAAAGGTCGGCAACGCGTTGACAACACTCGTAATGTTGCAAACGTCTGCAGACTACAGTAATCACGTTCCATCACGTAGGGGCCGTTGTTGGTGGTTCTCGCTTGACTGCCCTATCTCTCCATCAGGCCATCGTTTTATACTGCATAAATTGCTCAGCAACGAGGACCGAATTTCCTAGAATCAGCTTGTACTTTATAATCCGTGACACTTGGCTAATGGCCTGAAAACGGCCGTAAACGAGAACAATAGGCTGTTCTTCACAATACTAGAAACGTATGCCAATAAATAAGTAAACAAAAGAAGACGACCATAAAAGAATTACAATTAGTTCAAATGCTGACAGGTAATAAAATGTGTTTTTACGGATATGCATATGATATGATATGATTTTGTTTTTGTCGGAACCTAAGTTATAACAATACAATACAAGCTCAAAAATAAATTACAAACTATACTACATTAAAAACTAGAACTAAATAAAAAAGTGCAAATTTATTAAAGACAAAATATTGGCCCCAAACACTGTCACTTGCCGGGAACGTTCCCAAAAGGCTGGCGGCGTGGCGTTGCCACGTTGTATTTTTATTTTTAAAATTCCATTCCGCCGGGCGCACAAGGTTATCCGGCCTTAGTTATCTTTTGGGATTTTTATTTTTCTTTGTTCTATATTTCATTCTTATTCTATCTTTTGTTTTTGTTCTTTTTATTTATTTTATTTTACTTTTCTTTTTTATTTCCAAAACAACTTATTTGTAATACAGCGAATCCTTATTCTATTACATCTTTCCCACGTATTGTATTGCAACTACTAAACGTTTGGCGGCGTCACGGCAGAGCTTTAGAGCGTTAGGACCCCACCGGACCCAGAGATTCCACCCTAAATGCCGCAAGAAATATTTATATCAAGATTATAACCTTTATCGAAAATTACAATCCAAAATTATATCGTTTATCGATACTGCTTGCAAAATAGTTACATCACTAAACGCCTGGAGCGATCAAATCGTATCCATACATTAAGGGCATTCATAGCTCTCAGAGGCTGTCGCTTAATGCAATTCATTGTACAAGGATCTTACCACCACATTTATAACTTGAACTCCCCCCCTCCCCGAAATGCTAACACAACATGACGAACGTAAGGTAATGTCTTCATTGTAACAGGTCAAGATTGAATGGTCAATTCACCCGCTTGCATACACTTAAACCAATTTATCTCGATCTATGTTTCCCTGCTCGTTGTTTATCAAAGCAAGTTTTTATAGGCAACAAGGGAAATGCGAGGGTCAAGGTATTTTGGTGTTGCATGGAAGCCTGCGTGTTTGATCTATATAAAAGAATGACGTTGATTATGATTTTACATAGTTTAAAATTTTTACAGCCGCAAGTAACATATTGATCTAATATACAGAGTGATTTTTTCAGGGCCAAATCCTAAACTATGCTTAATTGCGAAAAACGCTCAAAGGAGTCTCGAGGCCAATTTTGACGAAATCTAAACAGTTAAAACTAGATTTTTGAAAAATCAATTACCCATGTCTAGTATCGAATCGGCTGATTTTGAAACAATAAACACACCTGTATTAATTTTACCAAATCTGTGGCTTGTAACGATTTCTGTGAAGGAATATCAAGCGGTAATCCAACCGAAAGGGTTGTCTTTGAACAAAATGTTTTATTTTCCCCCCATACATTAATTAAACATCAAATTGCGTCGGTCATTTAACCGCACCTCATTTGAACGCAATTAATGTTTACCTATTGACTGATTTGATTGATTAGGGTAAATAAAGTTTCGAATATTAATTTGTAGATGCCTATTAAAATAGAATAATATTCATCATTTCCATATTGAATAAAATGAGATGAAGTTTAACTGGAAATACAGTGTAAAGTCTATATAACGACACTGAAGGGACTGTGCCTTTTATGGCGCTATCGAGAGTTGTCGTTAAATGGAGAGAAGTCTGTTATTTTTGTCTGACGTCTTTTGCTGCACCAGTAATTTTGCTGTATTTTTTACTTATTTTATTAATATCTTGCGATATTGAGACATCTTGGTGATAAAGGAAATGCTTAGAAATTTCGGTATGCTTGATGCCGACAGTCGAGCTTATTACGGGCTAGGATAATAAAGCGATGAAAGAACGTACACAACTGCACAGCTTTGACTAATTTTGGCAACCTAAAAGGTACTTTTTATTACTTAATTGCTGTCGTTATTGAAAGTGGGCGTAATGCTATATAGAGTGTATCGTTGTACGGAAGAAGAGCTAAACCAATCAATGCCAAGTGATTTTGACGCTTAAGGGAGTTTGTCGTTAAATCGAGTGACGTTACATGGCGTTTACACTGTATTTTAGTTTTTCGTTAATAGTTCAAATTTCGTGTTTTGAAGCTTAAATATAGAATTTTTGAATTTGAAGCTTGAAATGTAACGTCACGAAATTTAGGACGCCTCTGACCCTTGTCAGTCAATGTCACACTTCGTCGACACCTCCCCCCCCCTAACGTGTGACGTATGGATGTTCAAAAATCTAAAAGTTGCATTTTCAGAATCAGAATCTGGGGGTCCGCATTAGCCCCCTAAACCTTTACACGTTTTTAAATTCATTGCACGCACTTGACCTCTCTACAGGTTTATTATATTACAGATAGAGTAACCTTTTATTAGCATAGTTAAAATTTAAAAAAAAAATCAAAAACAAATTACCTCCACACGAAGTCCAAATGTAAAGATAGCAAAATAATAAATAAAAACATATTAAGATTGTTAGGGCCAACCGGTTACGTCGAGGAGAAAGGGGAGTGCCGCGACGGCGCAGTCCGCCACACATCGTCCGTCGACGCATCAGTGACATATCCGGCTCGAAGGACCATATGTAGGGTTGTTTTGTTGATTATAGTAAGGTGCTCAATGTATGTATGTGACTAATGTATGCGTCGCTGGACGACGTGTGGCGGACTGCGCCGCTCGCGGCACCACCCCCCCCCTTGACGTAACCGGTTGGCCTTAACAAAGATAAAAATAGACATTTTGTATAGATTTTTTTGTATGCTTTATGGAATGCAGTTACCAAGTTACCATCGCCTATGGCCATTTGCAACACCAAAGGTGCTACAAATGCGCTGCCGCTCTCTTAAGGTAGACTGGAACCTGGCCACTAATGACGGAGCACAACTCAAACTTGTAACGGCGGCATACTCTAGACCAGGGGTGGTCGCCATCCAGTCGGGCAAATGCCCTTCCACCTGGCTGTGGGTTGTTTTATCGTCTCTTACAACAGGCCGCCCGGCCGCAGGAAATTGTATTCTTTCGTCGTTCTTGCACGGATAGTGTGCAGTGTGTGTAGATGTGTGGTCTTGTATTGCTTAATTAATTATTTTTTTTAAGTGTTTTCCAATATTGTATCAAACATATTATAATTTTCTTATAGTTGTATGAGCCAAATGTGTAATATGAATTATTTTTAGAACTTACTGATAAGTGTATTAATTATGTATTTTATATTGTAAGTATGATAATTATTATATGTTTCCGAAATAAAATAAATAAATAAAACAAGGATCTGTTATTCAATTGAACTAACATTTCTAGAACATTGAAAACCTACTTAAGCAATAATTCACCGTGACTATATTACAAAAGTGTGTAAGAGGCAAACAGGCATAATCCCAGCACTTGGGCCTCGATGTTCGGTCGATTTACGGCCGCAGGTCGCAGGTCGACCGTGGCCGTAGATATCTTATTTTAGAACGGACCCAGCCGACCGACCAGCAGGGACCGACGCCCGACCAAAGTACCGTTGGCAAAAACATTATTTACCATTTTATTTTGCCAGGTGGTAGGGTATTTGCCCGTCTGGATGGCTACCACCCCTGGTCTAGAATATGCCACCATAACAAACTTGAGTTGTGTTCCGGAATTAGTGACCAGGTTCCAGTCTCCCTTTAGAGAGTGGAAGCACATCAGTAGCACCTTTAGTGTTGCAAATTTTCATAGGCGACGGTAATCACTTTCCATCACAGTTGGGCTGTCAGCCTGTGTGCTGTACTCCAGCAATAAAAAAAAATATATATATATATATACTAGCCGTGCCCGCGACTTCGGCCGCGTGGGATTTTTTTTCGCGGAACCCTAAAAAAAGGTAAGTAGCCCAAGTTATTTCTTATAATATCAGCTATATGCCAGTGTAAGTCCTGTCAAAATCCGTCCAGTCAATTCAGAGATTAGTCGAAACATCAAGACAGACAAAAAATTTAAACATTAATTTTTTGACATAAGTAGTGTATATACTTTCATATACATTTGGTAAATAGCTGTTATTTTGATATTGCAAACAGACACTTTAATTTTATTTAACTGTACAGATGAAGTACGATATAGCTAAGTCGTATAGCATATTTTCATAAGCTTTAATCCGTAGCGGCTAAATGTTTTATTACCTTTACTTTCAAACATATCTGTCATTATTTTTATGATTGTCTTAATTATTCACTGTCATTTGTTTGCGGTAAGTTTCTATGAACTGAAATATAATCATCTTCAACGCTAATCCCATTGTGTTTATCCCGCTTTCGAGTGAGACATCATAAACCGTTTTGTTGGTCAAATTTCGCTGCAAGTTCTTAGAAGCCATGTTGGTTTAGAACTTTAGATTAAGCTTACAATTTTGATAGTCCGAATAGCCTTCGCATGTTGGGAGGGGAGACTCTACGTTTATTTTGCGGATATATAGGGTCGCCTGGGTTGAGACAGATGTAAATGAGTTTCAACTGTGATCGAGAAGTTATTAAGTGTATATTCGGAACGGGAATCTCACATTGAGAGACTGTGCATTTTATGTTATTACGATCTTCTGCCTTTACGTTTGGACTTGTTGTATTTGTAAGAACTATAAATATAAAAATAACATAATAATAATAAATCGGCAGACAAACACACACACTGTATATCCCCAAATTAAGCAAGTTACGCTTGTGTTATGAGTAATATACAACGGACCATTCTGGGGCCGATCCCAGACACCCAGACCATAGTAAATAACGGAGAAAATACATTTCCGAAATTTACTATACCATGAATTGAACCCGGAGCCTCTGCGTTGCAGTGAGGTAAGCCGGGAAAGGCTTAGCCCGCTCAACCTCAGAGGCCGTCAAATACGTAATTAAATTACGTATTTGACGGCTAAATAATAATAATTTACGTAAATTATGTGTGTGTACTTCTAATAATGTTTGTGATTGATTCCAACTGTTTTTAAAATCCGAATCCTAGAAATTCGTAACAATATAGTTTAGATAGATATATATCACTTTATTATACACCAATACAAAAATGAACTGAAAGACTAAAATTTTATCTAGTTGTGTACAAAGAGCAGTCTTATCGCTAAAAAGCGATCTCTTCCAGCAACCCCAGAAATGAATTGAGATGACAATGGCGATGGTGGTATACGTAATTTATTACATTCGCAAGTTATGAAGTTATGCTTAAATACGTAATTACATGCTAATTTAAAAGGTTTATTTGAACTTTATTCCTTCTTCACGAGCTTGTCAATAAGCTGATTTAGATTAATTATATACGAGTATTTCTAACAGGAATGAAAATGAGATACTTTTTCCACGAAGATTGAATGAATGTCTGTTGGATATAAGTTTTTTCTAGACATACTAAATAACAACAGTCACTAATATATGATATTTTGATCCTAAAAATGGCAATGTTTTTCTGGGATACAGATCTGTAGTCTATTGAAGCGATTACGACTTCAAATGTACTATTACGCAAATTATGAAAAGAGTCAAAGATCATGTAACACGTAGAAGGAAACATAATAAACAGGCCTCTTAGATTTTGAAGCCAAAGTCTCAGTTGTGATATATAGTAGATATTATGACAAAAATAAGAGTTAAATTTAAAATTACGTTATAAATAAGTATATATACAAATTACATCTAGTCCCAGACCGCTGTCAGTTGGAAACGTGCCCAAAAGACTGGCCACATTACCTCGCTGTATCGCAACGCTATTGCGCTGTCCAAGGTACAGACCAGTCTTTTGGTCACGTGAGACATCTACCAGGCGTTTCGCTATCTCTCGATAAAGTTTGTGCGCTTCAGGCCCCCATGGTCCCATTAAATTACATTTAAGTGTAACTTTAATAACCTAGTTCAGTAAATACGGATATGCGGAAAGTTAAAACATCATGGTTATAAATTAAATATTTGTTTAATCGTTTATTTAGTTTCATTTATATTGAAAAACTAAATGCTGACGCGGCTGTTGCTGCCTGAAGAAAATTATTGCATGAAAAATCTGGAACAAAATTGTTTTGCTAACCTTACGTAACGTATGCCCACCCATATATATACATATGTGATAGTGTTATTATAATGTAAGTTTTTTGGGAACACTCCTCCCCAACAAACATTATTAAAAAGGATCCTGTGTCAAAAACAGTTCTAACCAATGATGAAAAGGGAACTTTCTCCCCTGGAACGTCGGGACTTTTTTTCGTAAAATGAGGAAAACAATGAAAAATATTATATATAACAAAATAAATTAAAAGTCTTTACAGTTGAATTCTTCATAATATTTCACAGAAAACGTAACCGGTGGCAACATTCGGGATTTGACCATTGCCCAACAGTGTCCACGCAACATGAAGGTAGCTAAAAATTTACGACTAGCTATGCTCGCAACATTGAGCGGGAGTTACACTTTATATCTATACATATAATAAAACTGTAGAGGTCGAATTTCTGTACAATGAAAAAAAATGCTAAAAACCGAGTCAGGGGGATGTAAGAAGTGAATCAGAACTAATGTCGATTTTTTAAAAATTTTATGTTTCTCTGTTTGTCTGTCTGTTTGTACCGGCTAATTTCCGAAACGATTGGACCAATTTATGAAATTTGGTATGGTGGTAGCTTATATCCCTGGTCAACATATAGGATACTTTTGATCCCTAAAAATTAAAGAGTTCCCGTGGGATAGTTTAAAAACAGCACCACGCGGAAAAAGTCGCGGGCATCAGCTAGTTTATAATAAGGTATCGTATAAATAGTAGTTCAATTAAATTTTGTTATTTATTTTGAAATCACATACAGACTTCTATTTATTAGTATAGATGAATTGAACCCTGGAGTTCTCGGCAACTTACAAATATTTAGCCATACTGTGTCCACTGGAACCTATTAGAATGGAGTTGATAATGCTGGCTGACTATCGGGATCTTCTAAGATATATTTACATACATACATATTGTTACGACTTAGCCAAAATTCCACGAAGCATAACAACAAATGCAAATGAACACCTGCGGTCATAAACCCCAAGTTTACTACCGCCTGCATTTGCACTTCTTTTCTTTGTATTTAATATTTGTAATTAGAAAAGCCGCCTATTGTGTATTGTAAACTGTTCTGGTAGGCAGTGGCCAGGTGTGATTCCGGGAAATTGGGTGCACGCGATGAGGTAGACATATTACACCGTGCAGTATAAAACAATGCCCGAACGGAGGGGTGGAGGCAGTCAAGCGACGACTACGATACGATTAAGACGTGAATTGCATTGAACCGTGCAGTGTGAACTGGTTGCATCCAGTTTTATTTGTACCTGTTTTATAAGTGTTCGTACAGTTCTAATAAACTCTACAGTAATTCCAAGGGAATTTATTTTTTTCGACTCCTGTAGCTCGTAACAATATTGTCACGCCTGTTTGTCATTACGGTAAGCAGAGACGATGGATTTCCACTTGCTACGATCTTAACACACATGTTTTCTACAACTACATTTATTAATCTCTTCATACATACCCATGCTTTAGGACATTTGCGATTTGATCAAGGTAAGTTACGTCGCGGTCAAGCAGCACCAACTCTACCGCCCACACTGTTTCCACACACTTGTTCTGTGAGTCTCTTTTCATCCATTCTCTTTCTTTTCTCAAATTTTGTTATAGTATTGTTACGCCGACAAAAGTAGGTTCACACCTGCATACCATAAAAGCACACCTTATTACCTTTCCGTACTTCTTTTGTTTACTTTGTGTTTAACATTTGTAATTAGTAAACAGCCCATTGTGTACTGTAATCATTTATGGCAGTCATTAGCCAGGTGTGGTTCTAAGAATTTCGGCCCGTGCGGCCAGGTAGACATATTGCATTTGTGCAGCAGAAAGCAATGCCCCAGTGGAGAGGTTGTCAGTCAAGCGATAACTACTAGCGAGACAAGACGTGTGTAGTACATTCGATAATCTATATAGTGACGGACTTTGCACATGTTATTGAATCGCGCATTACGTTTGGACTGATTGTGTTCAGTTATATTTGTACCTGTGTTATTTATACGTGTTTGTATAGTTCTAATAAATTCTATAGTAATTCCAACGGCATTTTAATTCGAGTCCTGTAACTCGTAACAGTATCTTCTTTCAATTCACAACGTTCCCTTATCATACTGTTCATCAGCAATATTCCTGCTACGGGTTGTCTGGAAGAGATCGCTTTTTAGCGTAAGACCGCCCTTTGTACACAATTAGGATAATACTAGTTCGTAAGTTTTCTGTAATGGTGTAAAATAAAGTGTTATCTATCTATCTGTTCCTTATCATATCATTCAACTTAACGTCACGCAAAAATACTTTTCGCTTCACTAACTAATATTATATGTTATTTTTAATCCAGAAATATCTTCATATATAAAATTCTTCTGTTCTTGTGTATGTCACTGAACTCCTCCTAAACGCCTAGACTGATTTTGATGAAATTTTTTGTCTGTATTCAAGTGGGTCCCGAGATGATTTAGATTTACAATTGGACCCGGTAGGTGGCGGTGCAATCGGGTTCTAAATTTTATCTTTTTAGTGCAAGACAACGTCTGCTGGGGGACCGCTAGCTTGTATGTAATTTTCATTCTTACACAACGACTTCATAAAAGTTTTGCAACAATATTAATTTCCAAATACATAAGCGTATTGTCTAATTTAAATTCGATCCATAATGCAAAATCGATTAAATCAATGTTCCAAATACAAAAATTATATTAAAAAGAACAAAAAAAAAACACTAACGAATAATCTATGGAACTCTGGGTCGAATCGTGACATTGTTATCGCTTACTTAGATCTCGGTCGATCGTATCGATTACAGTAAGAATCGATTTGAAAACATTAGAATGATTCGACCTTGATATCGATGGGCTCAGATATCGATTATCGATGAAATAATGGGTTCCACAGAGTCATTATAAAATATAATGAGAATTGTTTTCATGTGAACTTTGTTTGAGACATTGATGTTTACAAATGTTGAGAAATTGGTCAAATACGTGTCGATACCTCTTATAAACTCTTGGTACTTATTCATAATAGCTATACGAGGTTTATCGGATGGTTTTTCTTCCATTCCGAAGCTGGTCATCTAAAATGGAAAACGGTTTTGTTTCAAAGTTCCATTCTGTTTTGAAAATGAGACCCCGTCAAAAGTTACATCTAGTTTGATTACTATTTGGTGTTATAAAGAATAAAACACCATAATATCTATACGAGAAGCTTTTCTGGATGTCATCAAGAAGGGTACTCGGTTTTAGACAAGGCTCGGTGCTGCTCGCTCCATTGCTCTGCTGCGTTTAGGGGGAGTTTTCGATATGCTGCATCGAAGTGTTGGAACGACATACCGCCACTAATAAGGAACATGCACTATACTTTTGGGTTCAGAACTAAGTTGAAAAATTCCTAATTAATCACCAAATTCACCAGAGGCACCTTAACTATGATACAAGCATTTTATGGTAATTAGAATACGAACGGTGTGCCACAATGAATAACTATTAGTTTATTTGTTTTTATATGTCTTGTTCGTCACTTCTGTTCGTTAGTTGTTATCTTTGTGTTTTATTTGTAATTATAAATTGACATTGTGTGTAAACACATTAATTTGCTTTGTAGAGCTAAGCCATGGCATAATTTAGTTGTGAGACCGGCATTATGCTGAGCTTGGACCTTTTTAGTACACCATAACTGATGTTATAATAATATAATATTATTTATTTATTTCAAGACAACACAGTCCAATACATATTCACAAAACACACATAATAATATTATTAGTAATATTTGTTCTTTATTTCTATGTTAGAAACTAATGACTAGCACTGATTTAGGCCTCTTTTGGAGGTCTTCAGAAATGAAATACTGTTGTGTGTTTGAATTGGAGTTCAGGAATGCATATTTATTTTGTAAAAAAGCCGATTAATATTTTATAATACAGCACACATTTAGCTGCTAAACGAATTATCACATTTAACAATAATAAGCGCACTCGAGCGATTGCACGTGCCGAGATGAGGTGAGGCGAGGTGTGCGCGGATAGAAACACGGGAGGCCGACTAGGAGCGGCGCGCTTGACGGCTTGACGATCATTTGCGAACGGCCGGCGTGGTGATCGGACGTCTGCGGCTACACTCTTAATGAAGGAACAAATCAGTAGGCAGTCAAATTTATCAGCTATTCCCTTCAGGATGCTGTTGCTGCTACCACGCAATCTGCTTGGTAAAAACGCTGTTTTTTACGCCATTAGCATCAAAGCCATCTATGTGTGCTTCGACGAACATAGACGACGCACTGCAGAAACGCGGTCCTCCCCAACAGCACCCTGAGGGAATTATTGTATTGGACTCGTAGGGCGTTGTAAGCTCTTTGGGTATATTTGAACCATAGACTTGCCGAGTACAGAGAGGTACAGTAAGCCTTATATCACTGTTTTGTCTTTTTGTATCTTGTCCTAAATAAACATTTTTTTTTTGTTTCTTTAAAATGTTTATCGTCACCTATAGACATTTGCAACACCAAAGACGAACGCGTTGCCACACTTTAAAATGGGATAAAGAAGACGTCTGTTTTCCACAATACATACACGTATATGGTTTTTTTCTATTCACACCACTATGTTTTCGATATATCTTTAAGTCTTTTTTAATTTCATTTTTATTTTGTAATATAATTGCAGTATATATATGCATGTATATATGTTTATGTATGTGTATATATATATATATATATATATATATATATATATATATATATATATATATATATATATAATATGTATAGAGATGTGAGTTATTGGGTCAAGTGTATGGAATTTGTCACTGAAAATCAGGGGATTCTTCTTTAAATTCCGATGCGGCACAATGCTGAGTCGCCAACCTCGTTTACTAAAAACTCGACCTACAAGCCTTATTTATTTATTTATTATATACTAGCTGTTGCCCGCGACTTCGTCCGCGTGGTACGGTTTTTTAACTATTCCACGGGAACTCTTTAATTTTTGGGATCAAAAGTATCCTATATGTTGGCCAAGGATATAAGCTACCACCACGCAAAATTTCATCTAAATCGGTCCAGTCATTTCTGAGATTAGCTGGTACAAACAGACAAACAAAGAGACAAACGAGAAACAAAAAATTGGAAAATATTCTATATTAGTTCTATTTCACTTCCTACATCCCCCTGACTCGGTTTTTAGCATTTTTTTTCATTGTACAGAAATTTGACCTCTACAATTTATTATATGTACAATTTTATTTTTGTGTTTTTTGAATCAGGTTTTTTTTGTGTAAAATTTATTGTGAATGTATTCTGTGTTTTTATGTATAGCGTCCTTTTATAAGTAAATCCGTAGAGGCGTTATTGTACTGTTGCAGCATAAGCTTAGTTCCGTCCTTCCTCTTACTTTTGAGTAGTAGCGCGACAAAATTTTGAAGTGGTGCATTTCAAATTTTGAGCCGTATCAGTACAAACGTATTTTGTACGGGACAAATGTACTGGCTCACACGTGTACTGCTCATCGCTACCCTAAGCTCTACATTTGACATTGGAAGGTATTTTAATAAGTAGGTACATTATCTTATTAAAATACCCTCCAAAATAATATATCTTATTATCAAAATATTCGGCCTGCGATCTAATTTCATGATAATAATTTTTGACCTTTACTCCGTAATGTCTTAATCATTTTTGTATCAGATCATATCAGGTTTAGTCGAACGTTGTTATGGGCACCGTAATGAGTTGTTGAAATATTAGACAATTTTTCTCTTAATCTTTTATTTTTCCTTCCACCCATTTTGATATTATATAAAATTATTAGAGCTAGGCATGTTTGCTGAAGAGTTTCTTGCGCCGCTTCTTCTCTTCAAGCCACAACATGTTACGAAGATATAGTAGGAAATTGCTTAAAATCAGAAAAGTCAACTGACTGAGGTATTGTTAGGTTTATGACAAGCCCAAAACAAATAGATACATAATTATGACACATGAAATAAAAATTAATAACAGCCCATAAACGTCCCACTGCTGGGCTCGGGCATCCCATTATGGACAGTATATCTGCTATGCTTATCTAAGGCGGCTAGACAGATTTGACACATCGGTTATCTCGATGTACAGGTCTCATCACGACGTTTTCCTGCACTGATAGCACGTGGTTATTGAAACAATATGAACATAGGGTCAGAAAACGGGTCTAATCTGGTGCATGCTTTCCGGTCAGGATTCCAATCCTTACCCTTTGAGTTTGAGACACGTGCTCTAACCATTAAGCTGCCACGGCTCTGATGGTATCAAATCAAATAATTTATTGCATAAAAACATGGTTATACAATAGGTCTTGTTATTTTATACAGAGCTAATGTTTTTTGCCGGTTGGGCGTACAATTTTTTTTTTTTTTTTAATTTGTATCATGAAGGTACACTTATTTGGTATTAATTATTTTCACTAATATTTTAATTTTATAATTATATATATCCTTAAATTTAACAAATACTAAACACAATTTAAATTTATATATGTTTCTAATGATATTTATATAGTATAAATATTATAAATATATTTAAACACTTAACATTCTAACTTATCACTTACATTTAAAACTTATCATTAAGGAACTCAGTTATAGATATGTTGGTATATATACGCACACTATTATAAGGAGAAGCAGGGGGAATGCCGTTCACTTAAGGAAAACCTTTTATACTTATTCAGAATAACTTTATATTAAAAGTTGGACAAAATAAGACATTTTTCATTTCATTGTCCATTTATTCAGTAATCACTATTTTGACGAGAAACGTAAACTTTCCTAAATCGGTAACTAAGCAAAAAAGGCGTCCTTGGTAATACCACTCGTACAAAAGCACATTGACGCCGATAGCTATGTGTATGATAAAAACGAATGAATATATATGCTAATGTATTAATGAACTACTGCTAAATACAATAAATATAATAAAATAGAAAACACTTTCTTGTTCAGCACATACACATAAAATAAACAATTTACAGCATTCACATTAAACAGTAAAAGTAGGTGCATTGGGTGGTTCTATAGCTTTAGAGCGATCTCTTCTAGACTACCCGGGCTATGGATTTTATGAACGGGAGATTCGCAAGTGATATAATATAATTAAATAGGATATATAAATATCATACAATACATATACCTAAAATGACCAAAAAAATAAAGAATAAACAATAACATATATTAATTTGTGTATAGTAACAGCAATAGCTATAATATTAATAATAGTATTAATTTATAATATAATAATACTAATATATTAATTAAGTAATATATTTATATATATATATATATACATATGTTATAATATAACATAATATTAATATACAAATAAACAGACGTACTTCTCTTTTTGCTGCCAGTGGATTGGAAACCTACTTACTGTTTGCTCTAGCATCATAGCCCTCGCTCTTTAATCTGTGTCCCGTAATCCAACGCACGGAGTTTACTAATTTATACTTATGAGCGCAATTACCCCTGTTTACCCTACATAACGTAACGTAAAAGAACGTACTCTAAGTTTTAAGCCAAGTTAAAATTGAATGTATTTCTTTATCTAATACGCACTGCACCGCAACGAGTTATCACTTTTTTAATTATTCAAGAAACTTCCCGGCCTAGTTATGATTTATTCTCTTCATTTTGATATTTTCATATCTCTGTTTATCATTTTTCAAGTAAAACTTGACGCTTAATTTTATTCAAAATATATTAACGGACCACACAAGATATTCACTGTTATAACAGAATATAAATGGTACCGCCATGTAAACCTCCTTTCGACCTATTCATACTTTTTTCGACATATTTAAATTCTTAATTTAAATCTGGCGGCGTGTTCCGTTCTTCGCATGTATGTCAGTCGTTCATTGTCATTTCATCAACAAATAAATTAAACATAATCGCCCCGCACATTGTAAATATATAAAATAAATGAACATACAATAAATATAATTAATATGGCCCCGCGCCGTACCGCTTAGTTATCAAATACTGCAAATATCTTCAATAAATTAATATATAATATACTATAACCAACACCGCAAGTACAAAATACTATAGACATATACTAAGCTGAAGTGAAGTGAAGTGGACTGAGAAGCAGAGGAGCAGGTGCATTTCATGCCCATTTATCAGGTATGTGCGTGCTCTTCTTTCCACTACCTTTCAAAATTGTCCCGATCTCCTTTTTGCTTATTTTGAAACAGTTTGCTTATCATCAAACCCAGCGCCGCCGCATCAATTATTACATACTAAAATGTTATACAGTGAAATGACTATAGCATAGTATTATTTATTAAAAAAAAATATCAAATAATATATATTGTTTTTCACAACACAAGAACATTATATGTTATTTATGAAATAGTTATAATGTTCTTGTTATATATAGTTTATAATTGTAGTAGGCTTATAAAGAACTAACTATAGAAAGCAGTGATGAAATTATTTTCAGCATATCGAATAATTTTTTTTTTAAATAATTGGCAAACAAACATATATTGCCTATCCGCAAGCTAAGCAAGTTATAGTTGTGCTATGGGTAATATACAATAGACATTTGTGAGGATAAACTCAGACACCTAGACCATAGTAAAAATGGGAGGTTCATTTAAGAAATTTTATAAACCAGGAATCAAACCCGGATGCCATTGCGTTCTTTTGATGATTGGCATAGTAACACAAGTCATAATTGTTTTGTTATAAATATACAATTGATAACTCTGGGGCCAATTGAAGACACCCAATACATAGTAAAAAAACAACAAGTTCCTATACGAAATTTACAATACCAAGAGTCGATCCCGGGTCCTCTGCGTTCTTTTACTGATCGTCACAGATTGGTTACACTGAAGAACACCTCCTTGTAAATTCTCCCTCCCCATCCTCGCTATCAAGAAAAATAATCAACTATAAAGAAGAAGAATGAAACAAAATACTCTCACAGCGTGTCAGTGGTGTCACCGCAATATATATTGTTGGAATACGAACTAAAGAAAGTCATAAGTAATTTAACAAATAACTTTTATTCAACAAATAGTCAAATCCTAGTGAAGTGTGAACATCCGGCGGACAGTGCAGTGTAGCCGTGGACTGGTGGCGAGGTTCCTTTGCTTCTTCTTCCACATCCCTTTGCCTTCTCCCGGCCATCGCATCGCGCCCGTAGATAATTTTTTATTTTATTTATATACAACGGACAATTCTGTGCTTTATGACGACTCTCAGACCGCAGTAAATAACGAAAAGTTCGTGTAAGAAATTGATTATACCAGCAATCGAACCCTAGACTTCTGTTTTTTGATGATTACTACCCTCAATATTTCTCATTAAATTAATAGACAATTTTCGGGTTGCGGAAATTGTAATGGTTCTAACATACACAGACAGAACTGACGAATATGAAGCCTTCCATTTGTGCTATAAATAGCACAAATGGAAGCCAGATGAAGAGGAGATATTGTGTGGCTAAAGCCACACACACAACAGGAGATATTGTGTGGCTAAAGCCACACAATATCTCCTCTTCGTCTGAAGGAAACAGGGACAAAAAGTATTTCCTTGGAAGTGAATGAGGCTGTAGGGCCACCTCCTGGCAGAGCCAGTGGAGAGGCTAGGCCATTTATCAGTGGCCCTGGCATTAAAGACGCAGGACGAAATACCGAGGGTTTTAGTGGGTATCCCTAACTGTGGTGTGGCAATAGCATCTTTAGTTCTAGCTAGAGGTGCTAGTGCCACCCCGACCTGGCAGATCCTACACACCGGCCATGATTTTTTCCCTATGGCTCTCAACCAGGTTTCTCCTCGTTAAAAAAGGCAACCGCACCGCTCGCCAGCGACGGGAAGTTCAGTTGTTCACTCCTATATATCCTTGAGCTCCCATGCTCAACTACGCAAAGGTTCTCTAGAACCTTTATTTGGCGTACAACAATGATCTGAAGGGAACTTACCGCTGCGGTTTTCCCTTTGCGCTATGACATGCTAAATACCAACTCAAGGCTCTAGAATCAATTGAGCGGAGAGCCATGAAGTTGATAGGCAACGACCAGCTATTTAATGACAAAATACAAAGTCTCGAACATCGACGCAGGGTTGCTAGCTTGTCGGTTTTCTATCGGATACATTTTGGAGAGTGTGCATTGGAGCATCCCACCGTCTCCCTTCCATCATCGGACAACCAGACGCACTGGCATGCGGCACCGCTATATAGTGGACATACCACCTATACGAACAAAGCGCTTTGCGTCCACCTTCATTATGCGCACCGCAAAGTAGTGGAACTCACTGCCGGTGTCTGTTTTTCCCGAAACCTACAATCTGGGTGTCTCCAAGTCCCGTTTGAATAGGTACCTTCTAGGTCAAACGCGGGCCTATACAGTGATAAAAAAAGCATGAGGTTCTTTAGAAGGGCGTTTTAAAATTTCTTAGAGGTCGGCAACGCGATAGCGGTAACCGCTTTCCATAAGGTCCGGTTTCAGGATTCCGTCTGCCTGTTTGCCTGCTTCAATAAAAAAAATAGCCGACAATGGTACTAATAATGAGTCCAAAACGAATGCAATCAGTAAAACCGAGTTGCTCATCAATAAACCACAAATTGGTATATGCTACAAAGTTGCACTCATTGACAGAAACGCCCCTTTCATGCAAACGGAAAACCGTAATATTTTTTTACAATATCTCAGACAAAAACATCAGCAATTGAAGCAATTGTACTGAATGGAATCGCAATGAGCGAACGGCACGTCATAAATTACTTAATTCATGTAAATTTAGCATTTTGTCCGTAAATTTTTCGCCGCGTTTAAAATTCCTCGCCGAAAATTATAAACGACTCACGATTTATTTATATTTATGGTTCCGTAATCGATTGAGAGAAACGGAACCGCTATAGATTAACCACATCTATTAGTATGTATAGCTACGTATCTATACATATCATAGCCATACATATAGCTTTGGTGAGTATTGTCATATATATGTAGTTATAGATGTTTACAAGAAATGTTATTTGAATTATGAGTCGCTCTACTAAAACCACGCTTTATAAATACTATATACATCTTAAAAAATTTTGTGCTTGAATCTCCATGCATGCCTACATAGACTCAAATGCTAAAATGAACTAAGTCGTCAATTATAAAAAATGAGTTATTTACACGAAACCGATCAACATGTGATTTATTATAAATAATATCAGCCCATAAATGTCCCACTGCTGGGCTCGAGCCTCCCACTATAGAGGGAACGGACAGTATACCCGCCACGCTTGTCCAAGGCGGCTTGGCAGGTTTGACACATCGGCTACCTCGATGTGCAGGTTGCATAACGATGTTTTCCTTCACCGTTGTTAACACGAGGTAATAGTAACAATATGCACATTAGGTCAGAAAACTGACTAAGTGGTGAATGCGTTCCGGCCAGAATCGAACCTGCGCCCTTTGAGTTTGGGATGCATGCGCTAGCCATTACGCTATCATGACTTGTGGTACGTGATTTATTACTACTCAGCAAAAACAAGTCTAAAAATGTATAAATCAAGCCAAGCATATGAAATATCATCAATCCATTTGACGAATTTATTTTCAATTATTTAGGAAATTATAAATCAATAATGAAACAACTTTAATATGTAACAAATCTCTGATATGAAGCTTGAAGTAAAGGGCAAAAACTGGCAACACAAAAATTTTAAATAGCTAGTTAGACCACGAGTAAAGTTTATACTATAATTGGCACACATTGAATATCCCCAAGATAAGCAAGTTACACTTGTATTATGGGTGTTATACAAGGGACCACTCTGGGGCCGATCCCATACATTCATAAAGGAATGTTCGTATACGTTTTTACACGTTACATGCCAGGAGTCAAAGCTGAAGCGATATTACTGCATTCCAGTAAATTTGGTTGTCAAATAATATTTTCTTAAGTTTTTGCGACTTGTATACACAATAAAACTACGTTTTAAGCGCGGTAATTTATTTGATTTTTGTTATTCCGACGTTTCGGTCACTTTTCAGTGGCCGTGATCACGGAAGACAAAGATGTCAAGTGTCAACGAGCATTGTTAAAGTTTTATTTAGGCTACCGCCAACTTGTTCATTTTAATTTTGTTTATGGTTATTATTTGCTCTATGGGGGTCTAATCAAATTTACCACCGCTTCGCAACATGTTATGGATTGAAGAGAAAAAGTGGCGCAAGAAACTCTTCAGCAAACATGCCTAGTCTATTAATTTTATATAATATTAAAATGGGTGAAAGGAAAAATAAAAGAAATTATGAGTCAAGTTGGTTTGTGTTCCGGTGCACGCTGAAAGAGCTCACAGTGTCTTGAGGTGTGGCAGTTGGTTTTTGCTGGGTTTGAGTCTTAATAGTTTTGATGATCGGATCCCAATAGGTGGTACTTGCCAGCCATCTTCTCTATTGAAATTTGGGTGTTTTTTGATTTCAATAGCCTCACGCATCATTCTAGGTATGAAACGATTCTCTTTCGCGAGGATGTGTGGGTTATCGAACCCGATGTAGTGATTGGGTTTATCCAGCGTGTGTCCACTGATCGCAAACTTAGTAGACCTTGTGTGTTTCCTGTCAGCAATGTGTTCTTTTACCTGTGTTTGGTCGACACCATAAAGAACAGCAATTTGCTCCTTTAAACGTGGTTATTATTTTATACGAAACTTTATTGCCGGGTAAACGTCAAAATAATGGTGTGATGGTAAATTCTGAAAAATCGCGATAGAGCTTAATATTTTTAAGTAGTTCCAATTTGATAAATTTAGTGTTTTTTTAATTATTTAGTTTGCACGTATTTTAGAATTCTTTATAGAAATAATAAAACAGTACATGTTAGTCACCGGTTCACCACTACAGAATCCTTTTGTGCATGAATTGAACGCACTTGTCCCGTTTTTATATTATTTTCATTTCAATCGTTCTTTCATAAACGGTCGCAATTTAAGGTATTGTGTTCGATTTTTTGAAAGACATTTTATGTATTTTTCTACTTATATAATTTTTGCCTTTGGGATGGATGTAAAAAATGTTTTTAACCGATAAATCTGAAACAAATCTCTAAGAAACTCTTTATATATATATATATATATATATATATATATATATATATATATATATATATATATATATATATATATATATATATAAATACGTTTTCAGCTTTATAAAAGGTAATTAATGAATTGCTTTCTAGGGTTCCACGCGCCGCGGATAAAACTCTTGTAACATATAATAAATAAATAAAATTGTGTGTGTCTGCAGTTCACACGCAGTAGAAGTGAAACAAAGTGTGACAATGAGTAGGAGGGACCTAAATTTCTTGACGTCACATTTCATATATTATATCGTTATAATATATTTAAGTTTTAAAACACGAAATTTTCAGAATTAACCAAAAACTTCAAAACATTTCCAACTCTAACAATATGAGCACAGTGGTTAAATTGTTAAATATAATGTATTGTACCTCTTTTTCTCGCAGGCGTAATCCTATAGATTTATGGAGATATATTGCAGCATAAAATTTTAGTACGTCATGTCATTATTATAACTTTAATAATAATTTTCTTTCCTTTTATTGTGTCTTGGTCTTATTGAGTATGCACTGTTTGCTACAACTCCATTAATTCTTCAAAAAGTAATTCTGTAACATACTTCTGTATAAAACTTATTAAAAAAAGAGAATTTGAGATATAAATTGAATAAGAAACTTAAAGAAAAACAATATTTAGCTAGACGTGTTGCTGGGGAGTTTCTTGCCGCTTCTTCTCCTTAACAGCAATAACACGTTGCGAAGCGGTGTACATAGAATAAGAAATTTTTTTTTTTAACTTATATATATGACCTTCAAAGAGTGTTCTCCAGTGTAAATTATTTTGAATAAAAACTTTGAATTTGAATTTGAATATGTGTTTATCTCTTTTTAGTGAAGCTTTTTCGTTTTATCGAGTTTCAAATCACAACGAATCTAATGAAGTTTCACTTCAAAAACAATTAAAAAAATGTATACTGCAATATGAAAAATGTGGTTAGTGGCTTTATTTTTATTATTGCAGGAGTTCAGCAGACAGGCCCACTCGATGGAAAGTTGTTACCTTCACCTATGGACATTTGCAACACCAAAGGTGCTACAAATGCACTGCTGCTCTCTTAAAGGAGACTGGAATCTGGTCACTGATGCCGGAACACAACACAAGGTTGTTATGGCGACATATTCTAGACCAGGGCTGGTCGCCATCCAGTCGGTCAAATACCCTACCACCTGGCTGTAGGTTGTTTAAATTGTATTCTTTCTCCGTTCCTGCACGGATAATTGTGCTGTGCCAAAATATTAATCTCGTCGGATCTTTCAAATTATTTCAGATATTTTCAATAATGTTCAATAGGCCTAGGAACCCAATGTATAATATTGGCTGGTTAGTAATAGTTAAAGTCGTGCAAGGGACGAAAACGAGGTAGAGTGGCCAGTGGTAACTGCAAATGGCCCTGTTTATTATTGTCTATACTGAGACAGAAAAATACAGAGTTAAGTACTATTTAGAGGTCTCATTAATCTCACTAATTAAAAATCTATATATATATATATATATATATATATATATATATATATATATATATATATATATATATAAAAGAAAGTCGTGTTAGTTACACCATTTATTACTCAAGAACAGCTGTACCGATTTGGCTGAAAATTGGTGGAGAGGTAGCTTAGAACCAGGAGACGGACATAGGATACTTTTTAACCCGACTTAACCGTTTTTGGTGATTTTGTTTTTGTGTGTTTGAGTGGCTTCCCGGATGGTTTAGATTCACAATTAGAACTAGGAGGTGGCGCTGAGATCGGGTTCTAGAATCCTCCTAATCACCTGGACCGATTTTGGTGATTTTGTTTTTGTGTGTTTGAATGGGTTTCCGGGTGGTTTAGATTCACAATTAGAACCGGTAGATGGCGCTGAGATCGGGTTCTAAAATCCTCCTGATCACCTGGACCGATTTTGGTGATTTTGTTTTTGTGTGTTTGAATGGGTTTCCGGGTGGTTTTGATTCACAATTAGAACCGGTAGATGGCGCTGAGATTGGGTTCTAAAATCCTCCTGATCACCTGGACCGATTTTGGTGATTTTGTTTTTGTGTCATGAAACAGTCTTTAGGAATTCAAAAAAATATGGCGGTTCGAAGTTCGCCGGGTCAACTAGTAATTTAAAAGAAAACTAATATAATTAACTTAACATTATACATGTATGTATATAAAAGGGCCCGGGTTTCAATCCCTTCCTATCCTAATTATTACGTGCTAACGTGAAGGATAAAATCGTGAATGAAACCTATACATCGAGTTAACCGATGAGTCAAACCAGCCAATCCGCCTTAGACAACTGCGGCGGGTATACCATCCATTCCCCTATAAATGAGAGGCCCGAGCCCAGCAGTGAGACGTTTATGGGCTGTTATTTTTATCTTGTATGTCTTTCATGACCACGGGCCATAAAAATGGAGGGCTTTTGGAGGGCTTGCGTGGAGCCATGGGAAGGCCAATACGTAGAGGCCCCTTGACAAATGTAATGTAAATGTGGCGTGACACTGACCAGCGATTATTCCTGTCTACACCATAAAATAATGCACCCAAGGATAAGCCCCGGCCAATGTAGGACTATTGTGGGAAATGAGGACAAAAGTACCGGGCTATTAGGGTGAACTGCTAGTGGTACTAGGGTTCTGGGAATACAGGAACTACAGCGTCTGCCTGTCGCAATATTCAGGGAACTTGGAAAAATGGGCAGACGGTGAGTCGCCATTCCCTGCATGGGCCCCAAAAATGCCATAGACGACAGGAGCCACACGGGTGTGAGTGGCTAAGGGTGGGCTGCAGGTTCACCGAAGCTACTTTTGACGTGATGCCATTTATCACTTCCATTCCTGGAGATTGAGTCTTAGCTATAGCAATCTCCATTCCGTGCCGGCTGGCTAAGGCAAGCAAGGCTCCAGTTGCTTTGACCCCCGGATTCAGGTCCGAGATATCGCCATTCACTTAAGGCTTCGCCATAAAGTCCCCCTGCGGGTTTATTATATATTTATATAATTTAAACCTATGCTTAAACGCGTTCAGCCCTGTCAGATTACCATCTGAGTCCATCATAATTTAGTTTTAAATTCATGTATTGTTATAAACTGTTATCTATACTAATATTATGAAGAGGAAAGATTTGATTGTTTGTTTGTTTGCATTGAATAGGCTCCACAACTACTGAACCGATTTGAAAAATTCTTTCACTTTTGGCAAGCTTTTTTTCGCACATATCGGGTCCTTTGCTAGGGATTAGACCGTTGTTGATCATGGAGGCTTTCCACTGAGGCAATCCAAACAATAATCAACCGGCTTGTGTGGAGACTCGACTAATCAATACCCCACTAAAACCACCCTCCTCCCATGTGCCCCGCGCTTATGGCAGGAAAGGCGTGAGATACAGAACGTAGTTACGCCTACACCGATCCTAGCGCACAAGTGCTTGAGAATGCCCCGGGAGAGGCAAACTCACTTCGTCAACAGGGGTGAAGACTCCTCTGCTCCCTAGATGCTAGAGGGCCCCTGCAGCGGTATTTCAGGGAGGGAGGTCATGCGCATACCTGCGCCTCCGGGCTCCCGACTGACGTCGGTGCCCGCGAGACGCATGCGCACTACCATCTCTCTCCCTATCTCGTTCCGCGGCCTCCTTATGAGACACTACCGTCTCGCAGAAATTGGCCGCACCCACCCACCAATCGTCGCTGTACAGCATGGCTTGCACCAGATCGCCCAGCGATTCGATCGGCCCTACAAGTGTCTCGAGTTCAAACCTCTGAGGTGTCCATGCTGCGCATTCGACTAGCGTGTGTAACGCCGTGTCTAGCGCGCCACACTGGCGGCATTGGAGTGAAGGCAAGCAGCCCGCAATCTGACACAGATACTTATCGAAGCAACCGTGCCCGGTAAGTATCTGTGTCATTCTGAAGGTCAGGGTCCCGCGTTTCCGCGAGAGCCATCGCAACAGCTGCGGTCGAACCGCTTCCATCGTGTCAATACCAGCAACAGGGTTTTCCAACTCTACTGACCAAGATTGGATCATGGCCGCGGTTTCCCGCGTCCTGATCACCTGAAGTTCGGCCTGGCCATAGACCAGGCCACGGGCGAGGGCATTCTGTCAGGAGCGCCGAACTTCGGCTATCACGTCCGCCTGGAGAGGCCAGGGCGGATCGCCTGCCAAGAGTGTCGACGCCGTTCACGACACTGTACGGTATCCTCGGATGGTCCTCACCGCCAGGACCCGTTGTGCGCGGCACAACAAAGTCCTATTGTGGCGGTGAAGTGCAGTGGACCATACGTGTTCACCGTACAGGGCCATACTCCTAAGGATGCCCATGTAGAGTTTCCTAGTCGTCGTCCCCGGTCCCCCCACGTTAGAAAGAAGCCGAGAGAGGGCGCCTGCGGACCTCACGAGCTTGGGAACTAGCTGCTCAAAGTGCGCTTTAAACAGCCATTTCCCATCGAGAATTAGCCCCAGATATTTCATCTGGGGGCCTACACGAATGTCCACCCCTTGGACTGTAACGGACAAGTCCGCGGGGGGGGGTTACGAAACCGCCTATGGAACATGATGGCCTCCGTTTTCGCGGGGGAGACCTTCAAGCCCAGCCTACCTATTCTTCGGACCACGATCGCCAACCCGGCGTTGGCGAGGTCCACGGATTCCGCGAATGACGCAGCGCGTGCCGTAAGTAGGGTGTCATCCGCGAAGCAGATTAGCCCTATTTCGGGCAGGACCGGAACCCGAAGGATCCAGTCATAACCGACGTTCCAAAGAACCGGCCCGAGGACCGATCCCTGTGGGACTCCGCACGCGACGCGTCGCTGACCTATCGCGCGATTCTCGGACTCGCCGCCCTCCCAAAGGATGTACCTGTCCTGGAGGTACGCGCCCAACAGCCTCGTGAGGTACGGGGGAAATCCGTGTGCACGAAGCCCCTCCCTGATCGTCTCGTGAGGGAGGCTGTTAAAGGCGTTCGCTATGTCTAGCGAAACCGCCAGGACAGTATCCTTTGCTTGGACTGCGTCGTCCGTTACAGATCGCAGTGTCTCGAAGGCGTCCAACGTGGAGCGCCTCCGCGGAAACCCGAACTGCGTCTGTGCTAGCCCCGGCTCCACAGTATCGAGATGCTTAACGAGGCGTTCCGCTAAGATCTTCTCGAAGACCTTGGCGACCTCGTTAAGCAACACTATGGGCCTGTAGGTGGACGGATCGTCGGGAGGACGGCCTCCCTTGGGAATCGGGCATAATCGGCCCTCCTTCCATTGCGACGGGAACTGACCTGCGCGAATACAGGCATCGAACAGTTCCCACAGCTGGCCGCGTAGATGTTTGGCGGCCAGGAAGAGGAGCCGACCCGGAACCCCGTCGGGTCCCGGAGCCGTCTTCTTGCCCCGGAGCCGGTCCAGGGCGACGTCTAACTCTTCCTCGGTGATGGAGTGAGGCTCCACCTCCCAGGTGTCGGGAATGATTGGACCCATATCGGGGGGAGTGAAGATCCCCGGATCCGGGAAGAGCCCATCGATAACCGACCGGAGGACCTCGGGTTCGAGCGTTTCCGTAGCCGTGGAGGTACAAGGCCGCAGCGTGTTGCGGGCCGCACGGTACGGACGCCCCCAAGGGTCCCGGTCACTTTTGGCAAGCTACATTATCCCCGGGTGACATAGGCTATATTATATTTTCAAAATAATTAGGGATCCTTACTAAAACTCCAATAATGTAACCCAAGGTGTAAATAAATTACCTAAAATCGCGTGCGCTGCAAAATATATTATATTTTTAAATTTTGCTGTATATTCCATTTAGATTTTTATCCGTGCAAGAACGGAGAAAAAATAAAATTTCCTGTAGCCGGGCGGCCTGTCGTAAGAGGCGACAAAACAACCTACAGCCAGGTGGTAGGGTATTCTCCCGATTGGAAGGCTACCACCCCTAGTCTAGAGTATGCCGCCATGACAACCTTGAGTTGTATTGCGGCATTAGTGGCCAGGTTTTAGGCGCCTTCAAGAGAGCAGCAGGGCATTTGTAACTCCTTTGATGTTGCCGCTAACCGCTTTCTATCAAGTGGGCCGTCTGTCTGTCTGCTGAACTCCTGCAATATAAAAAAAATAGGATATCAGCACAAAAATCATAGTAGCTCAGTGGATACGAATCTTGGCCGGTGCACCAGATCTGGGATCAGCCCCAATCTGGTCCGTTGTATATTATCCATTACACAAGCGTAACTTGATTAGCTTTGAGATATATAATGTCTGTATATATATTATTATGATTATGGTTGTTATGTATATTAAGTATACATATATCTGTTTAATATACAGAACATCCGTATGTAAGAAATTGTACTATGAATTATGTACCACCATTGTCATTATAATCTCAATTCATTCCTGGGGTTGTCTGGAAGAGATCGCTTTTTAGCGATAATACCGCCCTTTGTACATAATGAGATGTTGTTTTAGTCTGTAAGTTCTTTTTTTTGTATTGATGTACAATAAAGAGTTATTGATTGATTGATGACTTTAATTAAGTTTTCCTTTTTTAGAATATGTTCATATCTAAGGCATTCTTAAGCATATAAGAGTGTAGATTAGATGTTTGTGTATGGTCATCTGACGCACATGTGCGTCATTTTACGCTTTCATAACTGTTTATGCGTCATAATATACGAACTAAATGTGTAGGAATAGCGGGGACACGTGCTTGACGTCATATAAGCGTGAGGCGCAGTCGTGAGTCGGGAGCGGGTAGCGAGTCGAGAAGCGATAGCGATTTTTCTCTGACAGGATGTGATTTTGGGCATATTTGTTTTATTACTAATTGTCGGTGATGATTAAAACTACGTTTTAACGGTTTTAAGCGGGACTTTTTTTTTTATTTCAACGTTTCGGCCACTTTTCAGTAGCCGTAATCACGAAAAACAAAAATGTCAATTGACATCTGAAATGTGGCTGAAACGACAAAATAAAAAATCAAATAAAACGCCACGTTTAAAACCGTTAAAACGGAGTTTTATATAAATATGCAAACTATTTAATTAATAAATAAACATTGCAAGTGTATGACAGTCCATGAACTTTGAAGGGTTCATTAGATCCGTGTAATTTTTGCCACCTGGCAGCCTGTCATAAGAGGCGACAAAACAACTCATAGCCAGGTGGTAGCATATTTGTCCTTCTGGATGGCTACCACCCCTAGTCTAGTATGCTTCTATAACAACCTTGGATTGTGTTCCGGCATTGGTGACTGGATTCCAGTCTCCCTTTGAGAGGAGGGATGCGCCTCGACCCGCGCGCCCCCTCTCACCTCGAGGTGAGACAGAGGCAGCCGGAGAGACCCAGACCTCCGGATAACAAATGGTGAGGCCAGCCTGCAAAGGGCCCGGCCGTCGTCCCTCCGGGCTAGAGGTTAATGCGCCAGCGAGCCCACAACCCGGATGCAGGACGCTCGAGGATCGTGGCGTGGCAATAGCATCTCACACCTGAGGTGCTAGTGTGCTCTATATAGTGTGCTCACTATTCAGTTGCTGATAAAGTACTTAAAATTTAAGAGACGATTATAAGTAACGCCAATAGAGTCTTAAGTAAGATAGAAATTAAAACTTTGTAATACAACAAGCAATATGTAAATTTGAGAAAGGAAAATGTTAAGTAGAAAGATAGTAACCGAAGCATTGTATCAGATAATAAGATAAAGTATGTAATAGTATAAAACTAAAATTTAATATTCTGTAATAATAACTTTGTAATAGATATTAAGTATAAATAATTAATAGATTTATGAGATTTAAATAAAGAAAAGCAATGAAAATATTGTTACAACCTGAACGCCAACAAATGACAAATTCACACCTGCATACCTGTAGACATTTTATTACCTTCTCGGCATTTGGACTTCTTTTGTTTACTTTGTTTTTAAAATTTGTGATTAGAAAAACAGCCCATTGTGTATTGTAATATTTTATGGTAGTCATTAACCAGGTGTGAGTCTAGGAAATTCAGTCTACGCGGCCGAGCAAACATATTGTATTTGTACATAATAAAGTAATGCCCCAATTGAGAGATGAGGCGAGCGATAAACTCTATAGTCATTCTAACGGCATTTTAATTCGAGTCTCGCTACTCGTAACAATATGTATCTATTGCCTTTTTCCTGCACCACTTACATCGCCTGATTCAAATTTCTTTGATTTTGGTTGCCTGAAAGAGATCGCTTTGATCAATAAGGCCGCCTATTGTGTATTGCCTAGAAAATATTGTAACAATGGTCTGTTTTTGTAATTGTATATTTTGGTGTGCAATAAAATGTTATCTCTCTCTCTCTTTCTCTCTATAAAAAGAAAAATAAAATAAAAAAACAAGATATAAGAATCGATAAGAAAGAAAGAAAAACCCTCACAGATCATGTTTGTCAGGATGGAGGAGATAAAAAGAAACTTTTCAAATTATGATTATTTTTAACGAACGACACCGCTGGCAATAGCTAGTTCTTTTTTATTAAAGTTTTTATTCAAAATAAGTTCCACTGGAGAACACTTTTTGAAGGTCATACATATAGGTTAAAATTTAATTTTTCTTCTTATTCTATGTAGGTAAATACACCGCTTCGCAACGTGTTATTGCTGTTAAGGAGAAGAAGTGGCACGAAACTCCCCAGCAACACGTCTAGCTAAATATTGTTTTTCTTTATATTTCTTATTCTATTTATATCTCAAGTTCTTTTCATAATATTATAATAAAAGCCTGATTTAACTAAGAGCTTCAGTAATTTAATAATAAGAGATTAGGTTCGTTGTCATCAAGTTAGGCCTTTGTCCACTACTTGGAATTTAATAAGCTTTGCGATGTGTTTATTACATCGAATTATAAGAAAGGCGCATTATTTAAGGCAATAAAAATCATTTTAGACATGCTATAAAACGGTAATAAGTTTTTGGAGAAAATCAAGTTCTTAATATGAACAAATTCGTTCAGGTTAGTGATGGGATTGAACGGCGGATATTGCCAAAATTCATGTTTCATTATCAATGACTTAAGTCGTGGTAGGGCTAAACTCAAAGGGCGTGGGTTCGATCCTGGCCGGAGCGCATGCACCGCTTAGGCAGTTTTCTGACCTAATGTGCATATTGTTATAATTACCACGTGCTAACAACGGTAAAAGAAAACATCGTGATGCAACCTGCACATCGAAATAACCGATGTGTCAAATCTGCCAAGCCGCCTAGGACAAGCGTGGCGGGTATACTGTCCGTTCCCCTACAGTGGGAGGCACGAGCCCAGCATTGGGACAGTTATGGGCTGTTATTTTATATTGGTGGCTTTGGGCACCAATAAATGTATCGGTGTTTTTTGAGTACATGTATTCTTGTGAATGGTTTGGTGGCGATAGACCGCATCTATATAGATAAATAAAATTAAAGTGTCTGTTTGTAATGTCAAAACTACAGCTTTTACTAAACGCATGTGAAATTATGTACGGGAGTTATATAAAAAAAATCAATGTTTAAAATTTTTGTCTCTGTCTGTCTGGATGTTTGGGCTAATCTCTGAAACGGCTGGACCGATTTTGATGGGACTTTCACCGGCAAATAGCTGATATTATAAGGAATAAATGACGCTACTTTGTTTTTAGGGTTCCGCAAAAATAAAAAATTACAGCTAGTCTCAAATAAACGTGCACGTATGAAGAGGTTAATGAATGAATATAGATGAACCGAAAGTCGTTTGTCAGGATCGTCGCGATTGGAGATCCATGGTCTCTGCCTACCTCCATGGGCAACAGGCGTGTTAATATGTATGTATTCTTGATATTCTTGTAGTAGCAGTCATGTTCATAGATTACTATCATTATTTGACGAAATAGTGTAAATTAAGTTGTAACGCCATAGTCGACATATATAATACAAGTTTATTCAATCATATTATATTATCAGTAATGGAGAAAGAATATAATTTCCTGATCACTTATAGCCAGGTGGTAAGGTATTTGCCCTTCTGGATGTCTACCACCCCTAGTTTAGAATGTGCCGCCATAACAACCTTGAGTTGTGTGTTGGCATTAGTGGCGTGGTTCCAGTCTGCCTTTAGAGAGCGGCAGTGGCAGTAAGTAACCTTTGGTGTTACAAATGTACATAGGCGATGATAGCCGCTTTCCACCAGGTGGACCGTCTACTAGTCTGCTGAACCTGTGCAATAAAAAAATAAAACATATTATTTGGATATTTTGTGTAGTCCTGCCCCTCCCTAGTAACAAATTTAAATCTTACACAAAAGACAACAAACGTTCCGAAAATATTATTTTTATGATCTTTGAACGTCAAAGTACCAATACACATTGCGTATTCTTAAGGAGATATTACTCGGGATAATTTACGGTTCGCTGGCATTTATCGCTCTATGTCAACTGCGAGTCGATCCGTTTTTATGTGCGCAGACGCATTGTGAATCATGCGCGCTGTCATAGAGCAGTTAGGCGCAGACGCACAGTTTCTTTCGTCCGAATGCGTCTTGCAATAGATGCTTGTGGCCGACAGCTTTGAGTTGTGTTCCGGCATTAGTGAACAGGTTGCAGTCTCGCTTAAGAGAGCAGCAGCGCATTTGTAGCACCTTTGGTGTTGCAAATGTCCATAGGCGATGGTAACCGCTTTCCATCAAGTGGGCCGTCTGCCTGTCTGCTGAATTCCTGCAATAAAAATAAAAAAAAGACAACAATCGGTGATAATGTTGGGAAAATATTTGATATTTTCAATTCAGACCACTGCATTTAATAGATAGAAAAGAAATTATTCTCTCACCTCTGCTTACAAGGAGTGTTGAGAGTGACTTCCAAAGTGAGAGGGCAAGACAGAACCTTCGTGTTCTCTAGTGAAATAGACACCTAAAGCTTACTTTTGAACCCTGAATCCAGGCACCACATAGGTTGTTCCGGTGTGTGTAACTAGCAGTGTCTAGCGTAGGTCTTCGGGTGAGATGGACGAAGCATCAGATCTCATAGACACCTCCATCGCTTCCAGTCATCTAGCAAGATATTAGAAGCCAAAACGAATGAATAATACCAGCGTCCTTGCCAGCCCTTGTGAAGGAAAGAAAGGGGGAAAAGCCGGAGACAACTAATCGCTCCCGATTTCGTCAATCATCATCAACTAGGAGTGATTAACTCCAGGAACGAGATGTTTCGCGCGCGCTTGTCTTGTTATTTGGCAAGGAGCACGCTGTGGTAGACCACAACTGGGCTGGTTCAATTTCAGGATAATGGAGGTTCTGCCTGTTTTGGGGTGGACCAACGTCAGACAGTGTCGAGCCATCGACAAAGCTATTGTTCCCGAGCAGTCCGGTACAGGGCATAAAGCATTTCCACTTTGACAGAAAAGCTGAGAACGTCATTTAGATTTCTATACAACATATTCATACAGTGATTATAAAACTCTTTTTATTATTTTAGTCTATGACAAATACTTCGAAAGAAGCAGATTAATCCGCGGCCGTGTAACCTTTACAATGTACTTTGCACGTTGGAAATTTTACGACGTGACTTTGTCAGAAAAAGTCGGGCGAAATTATAAACCGCGTTTACGACTCTGGCCGCCCATTGTTATGTTATTAGGCATAATCTAATCGTGGGATCTCTGTTAATTTTATAGTCTCAGGATTAATGTGACACTGTAAGTGGTATGTAGTAACAGCAGCCCATGTATGCCCCACTGCTGGGCTCGGGTCTCCCCATTTTTAGAGGAAATGGATAATATATTCAATACCCTTACAGATTTGCGGGTTTGAGATTCTTTTATCTAGTATACAATCACTGTATCCAGAGCTGGGAAAAATACATGCTTTGCTTTAATTAATATACTAATTACGAAATAGTATCTCACATGTATTTATAATACGAAATACAAAACATTTTTAAGTCTAGTATTTGAAATATAAAATACAAAATTCAGTTAGGTGTTAGGTTATATAAATACTCTACTCACAAAAATTAAAAGATTTTAACAAAAAATATAACTAAATTTTTGGGAGATTTCCAACAGCCCGTAACTCGGAGGAAAATGGCTGTATAGTAAAAAAAAGACTTTTTTTTAATATTACTGGAGTTCAGCAGACAGGCAGACGGCCCACTTGGTGGAAAGCGGTTACCATCGCCTATGGACATTTGCAACACCAAAGATGCTACAAATGTGCTGCTGCTCTCTTAAGGGAGACTGGAACCTGGTCACTAATGCCGGAACACAACTCAAGGTTGCTATGGCGACATACTTTAGACCAGGTGTGGTCGCCATCCAATCGGGCAAATGCCCTACCACCTGCCTGTGGGTTGTTTTGTCACCTTTTACGACAGGCCGCCCAGCCGCTGGAAATTGTATTCTTTCTCCGTTCCTGCACGGATAAAACTGTTTTGATTGCAACTTTAAGTGTATAGTTTTCGAACCTGACTGAATATTTTTTAAGATACTTAGTTCCAGAGTGATCCTAAGGAAATTATGTGGATTTTTTTAACGAAAGCCATTAGTGCTATTTTCTTAAGAATACATCCATCAATACGATGCCTAAATATATTTGTGACGGCTAGTGACAGTTGCAATTCAGCAAAAATTGTAATGCAAGGATGTTCGTGGCGCTCTTGTTAGTCGCCCCACATCACTTCTCGCTTGAGTCGTACGTAATAAATTAAAGACAGTATATAATTGAACTTTTCATTTCATTTTATCTCCATCTGCCCGACACGCCATAGTTGGAGTCAGAAGAGAATCATACATACCATCACAGCAACCACAGTACTAACCCACAGTGATATAATACATAACAGTGGTAATATGTATAACAGTGGTGACCCGGACGTGATTTGAACACGCAAACTTCTGATATAAAATATTTATATTCAAATGTATTTTGAAATCATAAGTATTTAAAATACTAACTACAAAATACCTCAGCGTCAGATATTTGAAATACCAATTACAAATTACATTTTTAAGAAGTAATTGAAATACAAATACAAAATAGTGTTACATGACGTCAAAGATAAGCGCACTTTATTGTCCTTCCCGGATTATTGAATTCCTTTGTGTTTTGAATTTGTAATATGCTATTGTTTTTCTACTTGTTTTATAACCTTCATTAGCGTCGAACTCATCCCTATTGTTATTGTTTTCGACTTTGTGGACGTTCGCAGGTGTGCAAATTAATATTTCTTAGAAACTCAGTGTGCGCCTCCAATTCCTTTGTACTGTGTAGTTAGTATAAGACGATGCCCGAATGGAGGGGCGGGGGCAGTCAAGCGACGACTACGAAAGTAGTAAGACGTTTTCGAGTACTCTCGATTAGCGATATAGACGACGGACTTTGCGCGTTTGAACTGAATTGAATCGTGCAGTGTGAACTGGTCGCATCCAGTTTCATTTATATTTCTTTTATACGTGTTTGTACAGTTCAAACAAATTCTATAGTAGTTCCAACGGCATTTTTAATTCGAGTCCTGTAGCTCGTAACAATATGTATTTGTATTTCAATTACGTGTTTTAATTACAAGTAATTCAAGTACTGCCCAACTCTGGTTGTATCCTATTATACGATTAGATGAATCGATCCACGTTGTTATACGCCATATACATTCAAGCATGTTACAATATAGACAAGCATGAGTATATATATTTTTTATTGAAATCATAATGTTAACAAAATATTTATACTGTTTATTCTATGCAGGTATATATAGTTATTTACGAATTAAATAGTTTTTAAATTAAATTCATAAAATATTCAGGTCGTTTTAGTAATACGCCAAATGGGAGGATTGCACTGAAAATCAGCGTTGTGTTCGATATTATGGCACAGCAATAAGCTGAGTACAAACCTTGTTTGCTGAAAATGCGGCGTACAAATTCTCAACATATGTTTTTATTTTTTAGATACATGTCAACAATGTAAGTACGTCGCCATTTCTTGAAATAAATATTTTCTCTCTTCATTTTTTTGTTATCTCGACATGTAGGTTTCATCATGTTATTGTCTTTCACCAACTGTACTTGCTGATAGTAACAATATAGCACTAGCTGCAACATAGTGATGTTTGATATTTTTACGTATATTTCTGTATATATATTGATATATGTATATATTTATGCATGTAATATCAGTAGGTGTATTTATATATGTCTATTAAGTATAATTTTACTTATATAATATTTTACATACTTATATGTTTATAAATGAATATAATATATGCAAGTAAACTGCTTATCCTAATATTTATGTATACCACCTTTGACTAATATAATCTGTTTTATTCCTGTCACGGGTTGTCTGGAAGAGATCGCTTCTTAGCGATAAGACCGCACATTGTGCACATTTAGAATATTTTTAGGCTTATAAGGTTTTCTGTAATGGTGTACAATAAAGTGTTATCTATCAATCTATTAGGTTAGAAAACTTACTGATGGCCGCTTCCTGTATCTTACTATTCATTCACTTGTCTTACTATCGGTCACAATTTGACATAAGCCCTGTACAAGAAATGTCAAAATTCAACCGATAATAAGGCAAGTAAATGAATAATAAGCTAGGAGCCAGCCATAAGTGGTGCTGCGTGCTTTCCGGTCATACGTTCATGCTTCATTGTTTTTTTTTGTATTTAGTATTTTTACATTGTAAGTAGTTCTAAATAAAAATAGTTTCTTGTTTTTTTAACCCTTATAAACAAAATTCGAATAACTTCGATTCTATTCTTTTATTCTCATATAAGAATGTTTCTCTTACGCAGCATGCTGCGATATAAGAGTTTTTAAAAAGGCGTAATAAAATTTCTTCGTAGCCGGCGGCACATTGAATGAATGAATGAATAATTTATTGCTAAAATGTATGTACACAAGATGTTACAACATGCGTTGTTTCAATACATTTTCCCTTATTAAGAGTGCAATGTCCGAATACATGTCAGAATTATAAAACTAAATTTCATTAAAAATATATGCATATATATATATGATATAATATATTGCAATAAAATTATATGTCTAGTTACAAAATATAGTTACGTGCGGGGGGTACGCACTTAGGATTGGAAGGAACCACCAGTTTGTAACTAAATGATTTTATTGACTTACACAGCCGTGCGTGATTCCTCTCTGCAGAGTAGTCCCTAAACACACAACGATCGACGCACTGTACCGACGATCAGATGTCTCACTCACAATACCGTCGCCGATATTGCGTAGATACACCTTCTGCTGCTGCAGTGTTCGCCACAGAATTTACCGCGCGTAGCTCGCCTCCGGACCTCCTTTTAAACTACGTGAAAATCCTCCTTCACTAAGCTGTCCACTAAACTCGTCATTGTCTTCTATTAAACACTTCTTCCAACTCTTTCATATCGCACTTGTCGCTTCACTGTCTTAAACTGAACTCTACTCTAAACTGCCCGATAGGCGCGTCTTAAGCTGCTTATATACCCGGAAGAATCTTCTAGAACCCATAATTTGGTCTTCTTTTCGTTATTCTTTTATTTACTATCCGTCCCTTTCTAAACATTATCTATCTCTGTCTTTTTCTTCCCGAACGTTCGTTTATCATCTATCTCTTTCTAACATCTATCTACCTCTGTCTTTTCCTTCCAGAATCTTCTACCTTTTTCTAAAAGTCTTGAGACCGACTTACGCTGCCAGAAAGTTCTACCCTCGGTTGCCACAATATTATTAGTCATATCTTTGTCATTCTCATACTCATTTACAGTATAATAATAAACTTTGCTCAATAAAATTTTCTTATGAGACTTTTTAAACAAATTTATAGGCTGAATTCGTAACATTTCTGGCAGTTTATTAAACAGAAAGAAAGAAAAGAAAGAAAAATATTTATTTCCAATAGCGACACACAACACAAAATAGTACTAAGATAACAAAGTATATATAAAATTATACAGATACAGAAATTGTATGCCGCAATTTTTGCATATCATGGCCGCTTTTGAAGAGCAAATACAGAATATGCTGATCCCATTAGCTCTGCATGTGCTCTATTGTAGCTGGTACCGCCATATAAACCTCCTTTCGACCTATACGACCTTTTCTTCTAACATATTTAATTTCTTCCATTAAATCTGACAGCGCGTTCCCCTTTCGCACGTCACGTCAATCTTTCATTGTCATATAATAAAATAAATTAAAATCGCTCCGCATTGTAAATATATATAATATAACTTAAAATATACCGTGCCTGCAACACTATAAATACATAACGTATAAATAACCCGCTCCGTACCACAATTGTGAAATATATTACATTAAATAAATTCTAACGTAATTAACAAATAAAGTGAAGTGAAGTGGACTGAGGAGGAGAGGAGCAGCTGCATTTCATTCCCATTAATCAGGTAAGTGCGTGCTCGTTCTCAAATTCCCGTCCAAATTGTCCCACACTTCTTTTACTCTAAAATTGACACAGTTCGCTTATCATAAATCCAGCCCCGCCGCAACAGTAGCATTTCTGGTTTTGCAAACGTCTATATACAACGGTAGCCACTTTCCTTTAATTCATCATCATCATCAATATCTTGGCGTTGCGAAGATATTCAAAGTACTTGCTATTATTGCTATTACATTGCGATGCGTTCCATTCTCAAAAATTCATATTCTACTATATCTAAAATATCTTCTCGATATCCTTGTGGCGGAATAATAGTACAAAATATTGGTATTACCATCAACAGAAATGTCGTCAGCCGAAATGAATACTGAAAATATACCAACATTTTAAACATTTATTTCGCCAATTTTTGCATATAAATATTGTTACGACTTACATGCCGACAAAAGTAGATTCACGTCTGCATACCATAAAGGCACACTTTATTATCTTTCCGCATTTGAACTTCTTTCATTTACTTTGTGTTTAAAATTTGTAATTACAAAACCGCCCATTGTATATTGTAATCTTTTATGGTAGTCATTAGCCAGGTGTGATTCTAAGAAATTCGGTCCACGCGGTCAGGTAGACATATTGCATTTGTGTAGGATAAAGCAATGCCCAATGGAGAGATCGGCAGTCTAGCGATAGCCACAAGCGAAGTAAGACGTTAGTGACGGACTTTGCGCGTGTCATTGAATCGTGCATTACGTTTGGACTGGTTGTGTACAGCTATATTTGTACCTGTGTGATACGTGTTTGTGTAGTTCTAATAAATTCTATAAATAATTCCAACGGCATTTTAATTCAAGTCCTGCAACTCGTAACAATATTTGTAAAGATAAGAGTGGCGTGCCACGGGTACGCCATTGGAACTAACAGAATACCATAATGAGTCAAAACTACGATATTGCCCAGCGATTTTGACGACACAGTAATAGCAGAATTGGACCCCAGTCTGTCATCCTATCTGCTGTAATCGAGCAATAAAATAACAAAGATCTGTTATGTATGAGGATATAAACAAGCCTCTATAAATACATACAATTAAATATATTTCATGTAGCATAAGCCATTTAATATGATATTAGAGGACATTTGCCACATGCTGTTGGAGATTGCAAAAAAGCACATTAACGCCATCTGCGTCGTGTTACCCATTATATGTACACCCTATAAGACACCGTGTTCGTAGTTATGTTTTGGCCAAACGTACTTATTTGATTAAGTTTGGGTTTTACGCTGAATTTATTGTATCGTCAGGAATTTTTGTTAGAATTTTAGACACGTGTTCTGTGGGTTTTCTTTAAATTGCTGAGTTGAAAATGTTTCCATAATCTATGAGTCAACATTTTCTCTTTCCGAAGTTGGCAAACGAGTTTTCGATTTGGTATACTCCTGCTGGAGCACTATCCTGAACTTGTAGTGGATACACTTACCACGTTCATAGTTGTAGATCTTTTGTATTCTTTACTTTGCTTAATATACCATGATCCTGGTTACCACGCGTTCGGGTTCCCAACTCAATTATTCGCTTATACATGTTTACTAGAAACTTTCGCAATAAAACAAGTTAAATTATGTAATTCTGTCATAAACAAAAACAGACAAGTTCAAGGTCAATCTTTTGGCATTTGACTTTTGACGTTTGACAAGTGCTACTTTAAGAAAAACATAACAACAAATCTTTTGATCTATGCTATGTTTATTATTCATATAAAATCATAATTTTCAATCATAAAATAAATTAAATATATAACTAAATTCTAAATTCCTTATTTATTTATTTACATTTAATTTGTCAAATACTGAATGATCTACTTTTGTAATGAATGCATATATAGCTGTTACGAGAGACTTTGTACGACTGAAAGATAGTTAACTAGAGTTAAAATGAAAGGCAGTTTTAAGATCGAAGTAATATTCATTCAAGAGCCTTAGATCACGTCCAACATCAACTCTCTCTTCAACCTCATAGGGCTGGTTCAATCGGTGTGATACTACGCTTTCACAGAATGTCGGCGTAAAGCGGTTCGCCTTGAGCTAATCGTGTTTCTTTCGGTGAATTAGAGTTCCACTGGTCTACTCCCGCCTCCCCATCTCATCACCCTATTCCAATCCCATATCCCTAGAAAGTGTAGAAAGACAAATACAAAACTATAAAATTTAAGTTATAAATGTAGGAATATAAATAAGTTGTAATAGACTAAGTAAAAATGTAATAGCATTAAGAATAGAAACCCTTTTAACCCTGTGTTGAATCCAAAAAATTATAAACGTAATAAAAAAAGATAGTGTGCCTCTTTCATGACACAAGAAGGATGTCAAGTCAAAGTCAAAGTTTATTTATTTCTTAAACATGAGTATTTACATCAGAGTATGAAGTAAATGTGCATCATGTTTGGCCAGTTAGGCATAAAAAATTAGATAAATAAATATAATTAAATATCCTACAAACAATGTCATTATAATAACTCAAAAAATGTCATAAAAAAAACAAACAATAATAATTACAATACCAACTAATTGTCTACAATTATCATTTTATGAACATATTAATACCATATTAATATATGATTATATAAAAAATAAAAAAAGATTGAAATGCATTTATAAAATCCAGTAATTCGTAATAGCCTTTATTTAATAAAAATGTTCTCAATTTTTGCTTATATATGTCACGCTCTAAATCTCTCCAGTCTTTAGGTAATTTATTGAAAATGGAGTCATACAAATTATGCTTCTGTTCACGAGTTCTGTTTTTGATACTTGTAGACAGAGTTTGTTCTGATCTGATGTTCTTGATATGGAAGGAGAAGGAGGATGGCTTTAACAATAAAAAACCCATCGCCCCTTCTGTCCCTTTCCTCTTGTGAAAGAAAGAAAGAAAGAAAACGTTTATTTGCCAATACGACGCAGACAAATTATAAAATAGACAAGACAAAATATCTTTGTGGTTGCCGCTATTCGACAAACGAGGTTGGCACTCTGTATATTGCTTTCCTCTTTATTCCATTCTAAAGGCTGGCAACACGTTGGCTTTGCCCTCGGTGTTGTTGCACTTTCCATGAGCTGGACCGGTATACCTGTTTGCTAACTTCGCAATAAAAAAACAGCTAAGTATTACTTTAAAATACACATAAAAAAAGACGAGAGTATTGTAATACTTGCAACAACTCAGAAGGGTTTATGGTAGTACAAGAACAGCAACTGGTCACAATACTTTATAATCAGAGAACCTTACTGTTTTAACATATTACATACACTGACTATTCAAACTCGACAAGCATTTTTAAAACAACTCGCCATCCCTCCAACAATTTTACAGTACATGAAACTTAGCAATTGGCACAACCAATAGCGGATTGAAGTCACTGATTAATTGTTTTAATTAGAGTGTTATGAATGAAAAGAATTTAATACATTACTGTTTGGAAATTCCAGATAATATTTTATACGAAATATCATATAAAACATTACACTTGAAGTTTTATATGTAATAAAATAAACCGAACACAGTACAAATCTATCGCGTCTGCCAATATGAAAACAAAATGTAGTGAATACCGCCTATGTACAATTGAGAGATTTTGAATTATAATCTATACACAATGGCCAAATATTCCCACACAAAATTATGTTAATTTATAGAGAACTACCTACTATATACAAAACAGGCGTTAATCACAGAATAAACTTATGACGCCTGCACACACTTCATCCTGTAATGATATTGTTTTTACGGTGCAGGCTGTCAAACTTTGGAATATGCTGCCTCTTACTGTCAGAGAGGCCAAATCATTACCAATATTTAGAAATTGCTCAGAAAACACTATTTATCCACAAATAGCTATGTCTGATTAACAGAATATAATCATGCTAATACATTTATTATAATAACTTATATATATGACTATGTATATATGTATGTATGTGTATATTCATTTCTTAAACTAGTTTGAGTATTTATGTATCTATTGCCTTTTTTCTGCACCACCTATATCGCCTGATTCAATTTTTCTTTCATTGAGGTTGCCTGAAAGTGATCACTTTGAGCGATAAGGCCGCCTGTTGTATTGCCTAGAAAAATATTGTAAATATGGCCTATTTTTGAAATTATATATTTTGGTGTGCAATAAAGTGTTATCTCTCTCTCTCTCTCTCTCTCTCTCTCTCTCTCTAAATAAAAATATTACATTATTATTCAATTAAGGAAATGGCCGATCGTATCGTTTAGAAATAAGAGGGTACATAACAAAATTAATTACTTTAAAAAGAAACACGACAAGAACACTTATGCTGCTCAATAACTGTAATATTAGGTTGGGGAAAAAGTTTCTTCGCATTTATATAAAAAATCATAAGGTTTTTTTATAAGGTTTATTTACATTTAACTAGTGTGAAGGTGCCATTTTGTTGGATAACTTTTTGCCATCTTGTAGGTAGGGACGTGATCCCATTGCTATAAAAATTTTGGGGCTTCTGATCAAAAAACTGCGACAAGTGGTTTTGGCAGTCCTCTCGTGATGTTAACCTGACACTGCCTAATGAATTCTACAGAGACCGAAACAGGTAAAAATCTGAAGGCGCAAGGTCAGGACTATACGGCGGATGCATTAATACCTCCCAGCCAAACTCTCGTAATTTTTGCTGAGTGGCTAAAGATGTGTGAGGTCTTCTAGCGTTATATTATCATTGTGAAAAACCACACCCCTTCTGTTGATTAATTCCAGCCACTTTCTCTCAACTTTTTGCTTTAATCTCATCAGTTGTTCACAGTACAGTTTAGAATCGATGGTCCTGCCTGGCGGTAACAGCTCATAATTAATAATGCCCTTCCAATCCCATCATACACAGCATCACCTTGTTGCGAGTTAACCCGGGTTTCGCCACAGTCTGTGAAGCCTGATCGGCCTTTGACCACGACCTTTTTCGCAAGTTCTTGTCGTACGTGATCCACTTTTCATCACCAGTTATCAGCTTCTTCAATAATGGTTCGGTTTCTTAACGTCGTAATAAAGAATCACAAATGAGTACACGGGTCATTTCAGTGAGCTCATGAGGCACTCAAATATCGAGCTTTTTTGTGTACCCAGCTTCTTTCAAATGCGTCAAAACCGTTTTGTGGTCAATTTCCAGTTCTCCAGCTACATCGTAACTACTAATATGCCGATCTTGCTCCACTTTTTCAAAAATGGCATCAATTTTGTCCGTAACAGGGCGACCAGAGCGACGTGCATCTTTGATATCAAAATTTCCAGATTGAAAACGCTTAAACCAAATTTGCTCTACTCTCACAGATACTGCATTAAGTCCATTAACATCACAAAAAAAAATTGCGGCTTGTGTTGCATTTTTACCTTTTTTATAGTAAAATTTTAAAATGTATCGAATTTCTTCATTAGATTCACTCATTTTAACAATAAGAAAATCAAATGAAAATCACACATTTTCCTAATTTGAATTTGGAATTGTCGTCTTTAAAATTAAAACTTTTTAATGATACCAAAACCAGCCAGATACAAATGGTATAGCCAAAGAGATCTTATTACAAGTTCATACATACTATATGCGAAAAGACTTTTTCCCCAACCTATTAGTATATACATTATAATTATGAATTTAAGTGAAGTAAATATTGTTGCTGGGGAGTTTGTTGCGCCGCTTCTCCTATAACAGTAAATAAAATTGCTTTGGAAGTGGTGACAGACTCAATTTTCAATAAATAATCTATCTGTAAGGTTTCATTCAAGTTTCAACTCCAAGGGCGCGGGTTCGATCCTGGCCGGAACGCATGCACCATTTAGTCAGTTTTCTGATCTAATGTGCATATTGTTACAATCACCACGTGCTAACAACGCTGAAGGAAAACATCGTGATGCAACTTGCACATCGAGATAACGGATGTGCCAAACCTGCCAAGCCGCCTTGGACAAGCGTGACGGGTATACTGTCCGTTGCCCTATAGTAGGAGGCCCGAGCCCAGCAGTAGAACGTTTATAGGCTGTTATTATTTTGATTTAATTGTTTAATTAAATACCTAAATACAACAAGCCAGTACCTACAGGTGTACAAATACATATTAGATTACCTCATGCATCTAATTATATTATTAATATATAATTAGATGCCCACTGCTGGGCTCAGGCGTTCCATTAAAGGGGATAATGGAACGCCCGAGCCCAGCAGTGGAACATTTATCAGCTCATAAATGTAAATCTTATTTATTATTTAAGGTTTCATTTGAAATTAATAAAACCATTTTCAATCACAGAAATCAAAGCCCCAAGGGTTTCGAGAATTATTTTTTTTTTTTGCAAAAAAAGGAAACGACTTCAATAGTAACTAGAAACCAAAAATATTTTCTACAACATCTTGAAGTCGGTGCGAAGTAAAACATAAAAAATATATTATTTTTTGTTTTTTATGGTTTATTTAAAACCTATTTCTAGACGTTCTAGATATTAGTAATATTTTGCTGTTTATTTACTCTTGAAGTTGGTTTAATTGTTGTCTACAAATTACTTATTTTTCACTTTTAAGTTATGTATGCATAACCATTTTGAAGCTTTACTGATGAATCCAATGCAAAAAAAATCATCAGGAACAAACAAGTTATGGTTGAACATATATAAAAAAATTACACGACGAATTGAGAAACTCCTCCTTCTTTTTGAAAGTCGGTTAAAAAGACTATTCAACTCCAGAAAGCGCTTTGCCCTTGATTCCATACTAGCGCACACAAAATGTAAACAAACTGAGCCAAACACGTGTACTATCAGGTCATACCGACATGAGTCTCCACTTGCTGAGATATCAGCCACCTGGTGCGAACAGCACGAATCGTCACGTACTGTGATAGTGAGACCGGTAGTATGACGTCACGCCGCACTCCTGCGCAGTTGGGTAGTCTTTGACCGAGATTTCTGACGTAGATTGGCCCTTCCTGCAATTTTGATGAAGGAATTTTCTTATCTGTTACGTAATTTTATACGTGTTGTCTCAGACTAACAAAATAGATAGAACGAGCTCCGAGCTCTGTGTGTGAAGCCGATTTTGGGATAGATAGCCGATTGCGCCGCAATGCGTTCGATAAATTAGTATTATATAATCGAATTTCGACGGCTAAAGGTCGAATAGTTTTTAGTTTATATTTTAAAACGCTTTACTTCATTTGACTCTTTTGTTTACGCAGGTTCCGTCTATACTTTTAATGGTCTAAGTGTCGTATCTACACAGGACGTATTGCTGTGCAGTTTTATTTCCTAAAAATGTGTAAAATTACTCTAAAATGAACAATAGTTGTCGCGTTTTGATATTTTTTGAGTAGTAATTATTAGTTTAGTTGTAGTTTTTTGAGAAATGTAAACTGTATAGTCAAATGTGACCTTTCGAGTTGTCACAAGACCTCCGTTGAATGGCGTCAGGTCAAGGTTATTATGGCGGCATACTCTAGACCTAGACCATGGGTGGTAGCCATCTCTGGACAAATACCATATCACCTGGCTCTGGGTTGTTTTGTCACCTCTTACGACAGGCTGCCCGGCCTCGGGAAATTGTATTCTTCCTCGATTCCTGCACGGGTATGAATAAAATTTCTTAATGTCTTGAATAGATTAAAAAGGTAGCAATAAAAGTAGGTGCCAACACCTACTGTTGTAGGTGTTGGCAACAACAACACCTGTTTCACCTATATTCAAAATTATAGTTACAACTGGGCAAGCACAATTTGATTGGAACAAAGAAAGAATTAAATTAAATTTGGAATTAATTAAAAACAAAATGGCATGGCGGCCATCGATTGTGTAGGGGCACAAAACATAAAATTGAAATCCCTGGCAGAGTTGAACAATTGACCGGTCAGTTTGTAGGATACAACTCATAAGCGATCAGCGGCTAAACTAAAACTCATTATAAACGGTAAATCTCCGTCGTGTGCCCCGATGTTTTGAAGGCTGAGGTTCGCTTCTTTGTTTCGTCTCTCTGGACTTTGTATACCTTCGGAATCGCTGACTCAGAGACCGTCAGTATTTATGTCACCTACTTCAGACTTACATTTATAGTTCTACTCCCGTTTTTCATGTTAAAACAGCAGTTATATTAACATACCTTACATACGATACATTTACATCTATATATATAAAACGAAGTCTTGTCACTTACACCATTTATAACTCAAGAACGGCTGAACGAATTTTTATGATTTTCGTGTTTTTGGAATTTTTGCATTTTTCCAAGTAGATTCGTGAATGGTTTAGATTAACAATTGGTCCCGGTTGATGGTGCTGCAATCGGTTTCTAGATTTTTATTTTTTAAGGGCAAGACCACGTCTTCTGGGTACAGCTAGTAAAATAATATAACTATTCTCATTTTCTACAATAGTTGTACACTGACCGGGGCTTGTCCTTGGGGATATTTTTATATGGTGTAGACAGGGATAATCGTCGGTCAGTGTTTCGCCATATTTACATTAAATTTGTCAATGTGCCTCTACATGTTGGCCTTCCCATGGCCCCATGCAAGCCCCTCAAAATTCTATTCCATTTTTATGGCCCGTGGTCGTCAGATATATAACTATATAATAATATAATTTATTCATAAAAAATATAAGGTGCACAACATTTTAGGACTAAATACAAAAGTGATCTAGAAAATAATTAAATTTAGACACAATATTAAAGTACTGTTTCAAGCCGTTACGCATCCTTTGCAGGTGTCTTATTACCCCTTTGAATTTCGATTGAACTACTGTTCGCGCTAATCTCTTTGTTCACGCCGCCGTAAGACGATAAAACCTTCTTTCCCGTGTTGGTATTTCATGCGAATTCTTGGACCATTAAGCTGACCATTTAACGATTTCAAGAAGCAGTGGGCGGCATGTTACTACGAGGGCATGTCTAATTTATAAATGAATAAGGGTCGGCCAATCAGGAAATCCACCATTCGGGTTCTGACTGCGAACGATAAACTTTATATGATAACGATTTTATACGGTTTGCTTTTGTTGTATTCGGCTATACTTGTAAGGACTGTGAATTGTGTGTACGTCCAACAAATCCCCTACAAATTCGTAACAGTACATAAAAATAAATTTTAGAAAAACAAGGTGAAAACCGGTTCGTAAAGTCCTAACAAGATAGGCAACGCATCGACTCTCTTAGTGTTGCAGTCCATATGCAATAGTAACCACATACCATCAGATGTATCGTCTGCCACTTTGCTTACCTGCAAATGTAAAATAAAAGTGTCAGGGTAAAAATTATCCTATGTTGGGTAATTGACATGGGTCCTCCAAATCGTTTCCGTGGTTTATATACACTAACTATTATATTATATATTGTTTCTTTGCACTGCTGCGACCAATGTTATTTCCTAATAAGCACGTTGTCCAGGCAATGCGAACGAAGTTTGGCTTGCATAAATGGTAAATATTATTTTTTTTATCGATAACCGCTTATGTCTTAGCCCACAACGTGGTATACCAGAGTGGCAGTGCAAGAACAATGCGCTGTACAATGTAACGTTGCACGGGCGGAGTGCCGCGCGTTGTTTTATTGCCCAATGTTGGGCTACTGTGTACAATATACACGTATTTTATGTATTCGGGCTCGCAAACGGATTTCATTGATTTTAGGATAGAGAATGTTCTGATAGCTAGAGGCGTATTTTTCAGATCTTCATTTACAGTGAAAAATGTTAAGTGAAGTTTTTTATGGACAATAAAATGTAAACTCTATATAACGACACTGACGGCACTGTGTATTTTATGGCGTTATAGAGAGTTGTCGTTAAATGGAGAGAAGTCTGTTATTTGTGTCTGACGACTTTTGCTACGCCAGTAATTTTATTGTATTTTTTACTTATTCATATTTTGCGATATTGAGGCATCTTAGTGATAAAGGGAGTACTTAGATATTTTGGTATTTCCGAATTTCTTACAAATTTCGGTATGCATGAAGCCGATAGTCGAGTTTATCACGGGATAGGATAGTAAAGCGATAAAAGAACGTACACAACTGCACAGATTTTACTAATTTTATCAACTTAAAAGGTACTTTTTATTACTTAATTGTTGTCGTTATTGAGAGTGGGTGTAATGCTATATAGAGTGTATCATTGTATGGAAGACAAGCTAAACCAACCAAAGCCAAATGATTTGAACGCACGCTTAATGGAGTTTGTCGTTAAATTGAGTGACGTTAGATGGAGTTTACGCTGTATATGGATGGGTGGCCTTTAATTCTTTGATTTAAAGCCTTTGAAGTCGTAACCATGTAGTCTGTCTACAAAAATGTAGGCCTAATTAGCGTAAAAAAATATTGCAATTAGAAAACGGGGTTCAAAATAGAAATTTGAATTTTTGAACTTGACATATATCATCAGGTGAATTACAAAATATTTTTCAAATGTATTCACTTACCGATAATTATTGATTCAATTCAATAGAAAGCATATAAATAATTCTCTTGCGTTTATAACATTTATTAAGCTATATACTTATGAAGCGAAAAGTTAAGCTCAACATTTCAACGAACAAGTATATTTATATAGTTTAGTAGCCAACTTCGGTGACTGAAAATCGGCTGGTTGGCTAAAAGGTAAAACGTATTATGCGAAGTTTTATTAAAACTTTAATTGACATGTTTGATCTGGTATACAGTGGTGAACAACATTACATTTTGTTCTTGTATTCATTTATGTACTTGCTCCCCCATGCTCTGTTACGAAGTATTCAGGGATTAGTAAGTGGAAAACCGTAGTATCTGATCTTATTTATTACGGTCAGCCTCTGAAGTGAAATGGTTTTGGTAATAGTTTTGTATCAAAATATTGGCTGGGTATGTTATGTACACGTAAAAAGTGAATAATCTAGATCGATAGATAACATTTTTATTGTACACCATTACAAAAAACTTACTAACTAGTATTAGTCTAATTGTGTACAAAAGGGCGGTCTTATTGCTAAAAAGCGATCTCTTCCAGACGACCCGTGGCAAGAATATTCCTGATTAGGAGTGGCGATGGTGGTATACATAATTATTGTACGATTACTTACATTTTAATAATAAATATATAACTATACTATATATACAAATATACACATAAGTTATATATATACAAGAAATACAAATAAAATACAACTATTTAAACATAATAATCATATATCTATATGCAATATAATACTAATTGTATAAAATTACATACCATTATATTGCAGATAGTATGTTCTTAAATGTTAATAGACATTTTTCTTGTTTGACAGCAACAGGCAATCTATTGCAAAGTGGAAGAATTATTGAAAATCATTGTATTATGAAGGAGTAATAAGTTTACGTTGACTGGAGGGGCGTAAATTGTGAGAGCAAGAAATCAATTCGAAGCTTTCTTTAAGGTACTGTGGAGTAGTAGGGATGAATAAAATACTATAAAGCAATGAATAAAAGTGAGTATCCCGGCGAAAACGAATTGGCAACCACTTGAGTTTATTAAGTTGTTGAGGCCCTCAAGTTTATTAAGTTATTCTCGAGTTAAATCTAGATAGCTGGCGTCGGCATAATCAAGTATGGGTAAACGTAGCGATTCTGCAAGCTTGTGCATTATCACACCCAGCTACCACAACAACAAGTAAATCCACTGAAAAATGAACATTGAGCAAAATTAAAAATTATCAAAGGCAATTACAATTTGACGGCATACCTCACTGCAATGCAGAGGCTCCGGGTTCGAGTCCTGGTATGATCAGTTTCAGAAATGTATTTTCTTCGTTATTTACTGTAGTCTGGGTGTCTGGGATCTGCCCCAGAGTGGTCCGTTGTATATTATCCATAACACAAGCGTAACTTGCTTATTTTGAGGATATACAGTGTGTGTTTGTTTGCCGATTTAAAAAAATAATCTCCAATACTCACTGATTTAATACACAAATCTTGCTAAATTACATTGTAAAGAAAAATAAATATTCGAAATGTAATTATGACTTGTTTGACACGAATTTAAAGGTGATGATTTATAGAAATTCCTGTACAAATATTCATCAGTTCCTTTGAATTTATTTGACATTTAACCTCATTCGTCGTCCCATTGGGACATGTATATCAAATTTTCCAAGCGAACTCGATACGAGCGTTATTCCGAGAATCCACCACGGACTACGGGGCATGGGACTTGTCCTGGTTTGAAATTTGAAGAACGTACCGTGTGTTGTGTTGCTTGTAATTTTTACTCATATAAAGAATTTACTTATGAAATCACGTAGTTGAAAGATATGGGGAGTCAAATACCTCTGAACATGAAGGATTTAAAGTTTTTAAATCTATTTTGCAATTAGCTTACATTTATGTACATAAAAACATATTCAACTGTTGCACAGGAACCTCATGTGTTTACTTGTGCCGAAGTTTTGTAAAATATAGATAGATAGATAGATCACACTTTATTGCTCACCAAAATAAACAAATACAGAAACAAAATGTATAATTACAAAACTTCTTGGCAAAACAACAGGCGGCCTTATCGCTAAAAGCGATCTCTTCCAGGCAACCTAGCTTAAAAGAAATTCTTAACTAATCTGGCGATGTAAATAAGAGCAGAAAAAAGATAGAACTGTACAATTTAAATATATACATACTTACACTAATTTATAATTTGAATACATACATCAATATAATACTAATATATTTACGTATATACAAAAAAAATATCTAAATAAATTTACTTGTTAACATTATATGTGACAAGCATTTTATATTAACATATATCACAATAGCTAAATATGTAAATGTTTAATATATTACACATATTTATTTAAAAACAAATAGTACTTTCTAAGGGAGTTCCGAAAAGTAGGTAATGTTTTGGCCTCTCTGACAGTAAGAGGCAACGCATTCCATAGTTAGACAGCCTGCACTGTAAAAGAGTTATCATAAAAGGTTGAAGTGTGTGCAAGTGTCAGGAGTCTACGATAAGTATCTGAGCGCAAATTGTGAGAAGTGGAGAGGCGAAGGAATTCAAAACGTTCCTTAAGGTAAGGAGGACTATTAGAATTAAATAGTATATTATAAAGGAGAGTGAGAATGTGAGTATTCCGGCCAAAACGAATAGGAAGCCACTTGAGCTTCATACGAAATTCAGAAGTCGCTCAAGTTTAAAAAATATATACATCTTATATATAGTAAGTTATTTGCACAATATTATTGCTATATGAAAAATGGGAGCAGAGGTAAAGAATTGTTATCATCATTCATGTGCTTAATTCTGATTTGACAATAATAAGTGTAATATCATAATGCTAGTATACGATTCTGATTTAGTAAAATTAGTAAAACAACGTTTGTGAAAGAAGTCTTGTCATACGTTGAATGATTTTCTAGGGGACCGTATCGAATGAGAACAATGTGATCTTAAGCAAGCTTTCAGTAATTATATGTACATACAAATTACTTTGTTAAACTTTGTATGAGACTGAAATAAATAGAAGAAAGACAACGAATGTATATACACAATAATTATAAAATTAAGGGCCGTTTACATGGAGAGAGTTTCTTGCCTTGAAGATACGATGGTCGAAAGCAAGAAAAAATATGATGATGTCATCTAAACATACGATATCTTACGTGGAAGGGCGATAATCGCCTGTTTCATTGAATATTGACATCTCTGCGTAAACAAAATACAAAATAGCGTGCTCAACACCGAGCTTGAATTTCAAGTCTCGCATTTAAATCGGTTCAAACTGATTTGTACGATACTCGCATGAACTTGAAAAATTGTCATACGAATTCTAGTTTAGACAAGTCGAGAAATCGTAGACAAATATGTCAATGCCATTTGTGTCGTAAACAAAACTCTTGGTGATAATTACCTTACGATTATCGTATGACATACTCGTCGGTAAGTTTCTATTTTTTTGATTGAATGTGAACATGTCAATACGTTTGCTGTCTATAGAGTATTGCCTACGAAAATAGTATACGATTTCTCGCCCCAAAACGTGCGATAAACTCTCTCCATGTAAATGGCCCTTAATGATATGTTGCTGGGGAGTTTATTGCGCCGCTTCTTCTCCTTTAACAGTAACAAAAATCGCTGTGGAAGTAGTAGTAGACTAACTTTCAACAAGTACTCTTTAATGGTGCTAGTAGATAAATCAAGCAAACTGAATTCGGTTGAAAGGCACACCACTGAAAGAACACAATGGTATTTAATGGCATTGAACTGGCTTTTAGTTGATTCATCCAAATTGAAAGACAGAAATTACTATTGTAACATTAATTAACAGTGTAGTAAGTTCAATATTTTAGATACATAGATAATTCTAATTGTACACCAAAGCATAAACAAACAGAAGTAGAAAGAGATAAAAGATAAAACAACGGACGGCCTTATTGCTAAGAAGCGATCTCTTCCAGGCAACCCTGACGATGGTGCAAGTAATAAATAATGAAGAATAAATACATATATAATATATATACATATGACAATACAAACATACATACACTTACATAATAGCATTAGGAATTAATTATACACAATAGAAAAGTAATACTTCTGTACCTGATTTTTGCAGCACGTTAAGGATTTGGCTTGTCTTATAGCAATGGGTAACTCATTCCAGAGACGCACAGCCTGGACGGTGAAAGAGTTATTATAAAAACAGGACGTGTGTGCTGGTGTATTTATTCTGTATTTAGTGGAGGGGCGCAAATTATGGGAGCTAGTAGATATATAGAGAAATTCGCAAAATTCCTTGAGGTAACGAGGAGTAGTGGGTAGAAAATATTTTACATGCGTGCTAAATTTCCTACATTTTAAAATAATCAACTATTATATTTTTATTATTATTACATAATATTATTAAATCCACCGTAATTAATTAATGCGGATTTATTCCTTTATATAGCGTGTAAAACTGTTACAAATTGTTGAGACAAGAGAGAAACACACGTATAGGTGTGAGCGAGTGAGGCATAAACTCGCGTTTCACATACATCGCGTTCCATATACCACAATTATTATACAACTTTTAAACCAGATTCTAAGTAATTTTAAGTAATATAAGTAGCATAAGATAAGCCTTATTTATATGTCGGGTTGAAGAACTTTATTTCTCATAAAAGAATTTTACAATTCACTTAAACTATGAGAACATTTATAAGTTGTTGAACAATAAGTTGTAATTTATAACGAGATAGAAAGCACAAATACTAAAGTTGCAGGTAGTTTTGATTTATTTTTTTGTACATACACAAGTTACAAGTTCTTGTACATATGTATTTCAGATGCCCGAATAGTATCGGGAGTGAACCAGCGATTTAAAAAAAACTGTAACACGCAGATGGACAAACATTAGAGCGAGACGAAGGGTTCCTATTTATCTTTAGTTATTGGAATCCCAAATAGCTATTCGTTAAACCTTAACCTCATCAACTTAAATGACTCTAGGGTTTGATTATTGGCATGGTAAATATCGTAAAATAACCTTCCATTATTTACTATGGTCTGGGTGTTTGAAATCGGCTGCAGAGCGGTCCGTTGTATATTATCTAGAGCGTACCTTGTTTATCTTGGAGACATACCATATGTGTTTGTCTTCCAATTTATTATTATATTTTAAATCTTTCTTTTCTATTGCTGAACCATTACAGACAGGCTGACGGCCCAACTATGATGGAAAGTGGTTACCGTCACCTATGGACATTAGCGATACCAGAGGCGCTGCCAATGTGCTACTAACCTGTCTGCAATGCCTAAACGGAAAGAAAAATTACAACTGTATTTTCGATTCCATCCAAAAATGTTCATATATTATTTGGTCAGTTTCCTTTAAAAAGTTACCCCCACAATTTTTAGTACATTTTATGTAAAGACGGTCCTTGCGTAGATTACAGCTAATGCTCTGGGATAATGCTGTAGGGCTGTCCCTTGCAGCCACTAAATACTAACTTAAATAAATATAAAACAATTATAAACCGCTTTTATAACTGCCACATATGGCGGCAACAAACCCAACTAACACATACACTCAAGACGCAACTAAAACACCCACACAAACATTTAGAACACAGAAAACCAACATGAAGAAAATCAATCGGATATACAGAAAAATACATTAATTTATAGTAATTATTTTGTAGTTTAAGTATGTGTATTTGAATTAAGTCTTATTTAATACTCTGCACCACCTACTTCGCCATATTAGTGTAGAGTATTCTTTAAGTTAGGTTGTCTGGAATAGATTGCTTTTAGCGATAAAGTCACCTATTGTTTTTATCAAGATAATATTGTAGTCGTGCATTTTTACCTATCTATCTTTTTGGGCTTTTTATAGCTGGAGTATAACAGCAAACAGTCAGACTGCCCACCTGGTGGAAAGCGGTTACCGTCACCTATGGTCCTTTGCAACACCAGAGATGTCACCACCGCGCTGTTGGCCTCGAAGAAATATTATGATAACCTTTTCAAAAATACGAAATCTAAAAGGAATATGAAAATAAAAGCTAGTTAAGACTTAATTTTAAAAAAGAAAGAAAGGAAATGTTTATTTGGAGAAATAGTGACGTACTTATATTGCTTATATGTAGTTTACAAAAACACGTTTTGAGAATTTATGCGCCGCTTTTTCAGCAAACAAGGTTTACACTATAGCAACTTGTTGCTATACCGGAATCAAGTGCAGTGCAAACCTTCTTTTCAGCCTGATACGAATACGATCACAAAAATACGTTTAGATTACAAAATATTTTTATCATTGAAATGTAATTTAAATATATAATTTTAGATTAAAGCTTGGTCACGCAATTTACTCGTTAAAATTAGTTTAAATAATATAGCCACCATTAAAGGTTAATTAGTTTGAATTTTCTTAGGTTTTTGGCGGCTTTTTTATACATAATAAATACATGTTGCTACTCTCACCAATCTCTGCTCTTATATCACTTTTACTACAATAATAATATCAACACAAGATGTCGCGATTCACCATGATGGTAACCTCATGAATGCCGAGAAAGATAAACAAATAAACTATATTGATCTGCTCACGAGGTTACCGCCACGTGGAACCTGGACTCTACAATCATAATACCGATAGTGGTGTCAGTGAATGGACAAATAGCGAAGAGCCTTGACCGTCACTTTGAAAGGCTCTCACTTGGTAGCTGGGTGAAGGGTCGGATGCAGAAGGCAGCTTTGTTGGACACGGTCCGTATTGTGAGGAGATTCTGTCTGGAGCCTTAACTGCCGGTAGCCTGACCCTAGGTCCTACTACCGGCGGAGATCAGATTTTTATACTTTTTTTTTATAAATAATGTACATATTTTAGAAGATATTTATAAGAAAAATGTAAAAAACTAGAAAATAAAATATATATGTAAATATCAACTCACAAAATTATAAGGGGCTGTAAGGTATATATCCAGTTGGCCTCCCTAGATACAGTTGGCCTGTAATTGGCAGCATAACAGCGCTGGACATAATGCAGTGGCGTATTTTCGTTTCGGAGGCAAAGATTCATTTTGGATCGCTAAGCATGAGCAGTTAGTATGGTATATCCACCCCGCTTGTCCAAGGTGATTTAGGTAGGTTTCGTATATCAGTAATTTCTGTGTGCATGTTTCCTTATGATGACAGCAAGCCTTCGTTATTGTAACAATAGACACATTAGGTCAGACTGTCAAAACTCTTTCTTGGCCAGGGATCAAATTTACGTCAGCCTCTAAGGTACTATGAATTGTTATTATATATACATACCACCTAAAACAATATATTCTATATTTCATCTTGCAACGGTTGAGACTGATTGTCAGTAATATTTTGAAAAAGTTTAAATTAAACAAAAACAAAATTTATATATACTGTTACAACTTAGGCTCCGACAGAGATAAATTCTACGTTCAGATCTGTAAAAGCACATTTTATTACCTGTCGGCATTTGAACTAGTAATCCTTTTATGATCGTCTTCTTTTGTTCACTATATTTATTGGCATACGTCTCTAGTTATTGTGGAGAACAGCCTATTGTCCTATTGTACTCGTTTACGGCCGCTTAAGAGCATAATTAGCCACGTAGTGCGGATTATAAATACAAGCTAATTCTAGGAAATTATGTCGACGTTGCCGGGCGGGCACATTTGCATTTGTGAAGTGTAAAACGATAGCCTGATTGAGAGAGGAGGTCAGTTGAGCTATAACTACGATCAGGGCGTGACGTGTGTACATTCGGGAATGTATTATTGACGGACTTTGCACGTTTTATTGAATTACAGCCTTTTACATTACGTTTGGATTTTTTGTGTTCGGTTATATTTGTACTTGTGTTATACGTGTTTGTATAGTTCTGATAAACTCTATAATAATTCTAACGGCATTTTAATTCGAGTCTCGCAAACTCGTAATAATATTATAAATCCTTATAATATAGGACTAACAGACATGTTCCAGTCTCCCTTAAGAGAGCACCAGTGCATTTGTAGCTCCTTTGGTGTTGCAAATATCTATAGGCGATGTTAACCGCTTTCCATCATGGGCCGTCTGCCTGTCTGCTGGACTCATGCAATAAAAAAATATAGACAAAAGAATTAATCCCAGAAAAATATAGCTCAAAATACTCGGAAATAGATAGATAGACAGACAACACTTTATTGTACACCAAAACATAGACAAACAGAAATAGAAAAATACAAGACACAACGAGCGGCCTTATCACTAATAAGCGATCTCTTCCAGGCAACCCTTGACAGGGATTAATAGATTTTTAATAATGACGTTGGTGCAGTTTATAAATAATGATAAATGATAAGTATACACAATACATATAAGTACAAATAGAATATAAATATATATACATATGTACATACACATACATCTATACACACGTATATAGTTATATACACATGGCAATACAAACATACATATATATATATATAACAGTGTTAGGAATTATTGTACACAATAGAGAAGTATGCTACTGAACCTGATTTTTAAAACACTGTTAGGAATTGGCTTGCCTTATAGCAATAGGTAGCTCATTCCAAAGACGCATAGCCTGGACGGTAAAAGAGTCACTGTAAAATCAAAATGTATGTACAGGTGTGTTTTTTCTGTACCTATTTAGTTGAGCGCGTAAATTGTGGGAGCTCTGGATACGTACAGAAATTCGAAGCGTTCCTTGAGGTAAGGAGGACTGGTGGGTAACAACAATATACTGTAGAGTGGAGCGAGAAAATCGATGGGCAACCACTTGAGTTTTTTTACGGTGTAGTGAAACACAAGCCAATAGATGGTGCTGTGCAATAATTGAGGTCGCAAACGTTTCCCGAAACATACAAAGAATATATACAAATTTTCAACAATTACAAAAGGGCCTAGGCCTGCGAGGAACAACACTAGCCTCGCTGGGAGATCTTCCCTTGAGACGGAGGAGCATTCCATCTCGCTCCTACACCCTATCCAGGGCACCCCCTACAACGGAATTCAGAGACGTGCTCATATTTACGTAACCCAAATATGAACCTTAATATTTCACAATATATTTTCAATTGAAAATAATTCGCGTAGCAACCCTAATGCCCTTAGTCCGTTCGGGCTTACAGGCTTGTTTCGCTACGAAAAAATGTGAAAACATTGTAAAGATATATTTTTCTGTTTCCTTTTTACAACTGTACAGTAGTGGACCGTACACAAGCTACAACCAGTATAGCTTAAAAACTAATATATTCTGGACCGTTGGTTTTTAAACTAGCACTGTACCATCGGCTTCGCTTCTGAGTAAAGTTGCCATATGTCCGGTTTCCGACCGGAAAGTTAGGTTATTTTTACGTTTGTCCGGTCAAGAAGGTTTTGGTAAACCGGGCAAAAGATTGTCCGGTTTTAATGCAATGTGTTTCATTATCTCGAAAGAATACTCGAACGTTTCGTTCGACTCGCCGCTATCCCGATTTTTGCGTTTTCTTTAATATAACTGCTAGTTGCACTGCCCGGCCTGTCGTAAGAGGCGACAAAACAACCCACAGCCGGGTGGTAGGGTATTTGCCCGACTGGATGGCTACCACCCCTGGTCTAGAGTATGCCACCATAACAAACCTGAGTTGTGTTTCGGCATTAGTGATCAGGTTCCAGTCTCCCTTAAGAGAGCAGCAGCGCATTTGTAGTACCTTCGGTGTTGCAAATGACCATAGGCGATAGTAACTGGTTTCCCTCAGGTGGGCCGTCTGCCTATCTGCTGAACAAAAGCAATAAAAAAATTAAAAATTACATATTTAGTATCTAAAAAATTAGTTTTCAATAAATTTATATATTAATAAAATTTTTAGAAAAATTGATCGTTATTTTTAACAAATCTGGCAAACCTACTTATGAGTTTCAAATCCGTATTATCGGTGAACACTATTATTTTCTTAACTAACTTCAAAAAGGGGGAGGGACATTCTCAATTCGGTTGTATCATATAAAATTGATTTGTTTAAAACATGGTTATATAGGTGGTAGTTATGTTATAGTGTACTCATATTTTGCTCACATAGAAGCATACTGTTACGAGTTGCAGGACTCCAATTAAAATGCCGTTGGAATTATTATAGAGTTTATTAGAACCATACACACACGTATAACACAGGTATCAATATAACCGAATGCAATAAGTCCAAACGTAATGCAGGAGATCGTAATTCAAATACATGCGCAAAGTCCGTCACTAAATAAATTACCGAATATACACAAGTCTTGCTTCGTTTGTGATTATCGCTCGACTGCCCTTCCTCAATCGGGCCATTGCTTTATATCGCACAAATGCAACATGTCCGCCTGGAAGCGTGGACCGAATTTCCTAGAATCGTAATCCTCGCACCTAGGTAATTATGCCTGCAAACGGCCATAAACGAGTACAGAAGGCTGTTCTCCACATTAACCAATAAATAAGTATACAAAAAGAAGACTATCATAAAAGAATTACAATTAGTTCAAATGCCGACAGGTAATAAAATATGTTTTTTTATTTAGGTTAGGTGGGTTAGGTTAGGTGCAGTTCAATTTTTTCTTTCTTTGTATCTCACTATTCATTCACGTGGCTTACCATCGGTTGAATTTTGACATTACATGTAGCGTATGTCAAATTTTAACTGATAGTGAGACGAATGTACGGTCGCTAAGATATAGGAACTGGCCGTTAAGGATCTAATGAAAACATAGAAGTTCCATTTTACCAAAATAGCTAAGAACCTCTTGAAAAAATAATGTTTAAAAAATCCTCATAATAAATCAATATTTTGTTGGAAAATAGACGTACATAATTTTCCAAATAACAAACAAATACCTTTTATGCTTCCAAGTGCCAAGTTATTTAAAAGTGAAACTTGGAAAATGCCTTTTGTTTTAATTCGTACGCAGGTTATTTACGTGCAGCCTTCGCCGCGGTGACACCGACGTGGATATAGGCCGCTGTCACGCAATACCTACAAGGATGAGTAGTCTGTGGACTAGGGATCAATAAAGAATATTGTTACGAGTGCGGGACTCGAATTAAAATGCCGTTTGGAATTACTATAGAATTTATTAGAACTATACAAACACATATAACATAGGTACAAATATAACTGGACACAAACAGTACAAACTGCACGATTAAATAGTACGCGCAAAGTCCGTCACTATATAGCTTATCGAATATACACGTCTTACTCGTATCGTATTCGTCGCTTGACTGCCGGTCTCTCCGCTCGGGCATTCTTTTATACTCAGCTTACAATATGTCACGACCGGGTAAACAATGGTTTCCAAGAATCACATCTGGCTACTGCCTACCATAAAAGATTACAATACACAATAGGCGGCTTTTCTAATTACAAATATTAAACACTAAAGAAGTCCAAACGCGGGCAGGTAACAAACCGTGCTTTATGGCCGGCAGGTGTGCATTCACATTTGTCGGCGTGCTTTGTGGAATTTTGGCTAAGTTGTAAGGTTGTTTTGTAGTCTCTTACGAAATAAGAAAATCTGAAAAGCATGATTGTATCATATTTGAATCCATTTTAATCACGTGAGATGTCTACTAAATGTTTGATGACGTCACGATAAAGCTTGATGGCTTCTGTGGTTGAGTGGGCTAACTCTTAGCTGTTTGAACTCGCTGAAACACAGGCCTCTGTGTTTTGTCTTCGTCTTCATCGAACCTGGAACCTTCTGGGTTCGATTCCTGGCATGGTAAATTTCGATAACGAACATTTTGTTATTCACTATGGTCTGGGTGTCTGGGATCGGCTCCAGAGTGGGCCGTTGTATATTACCCATAACACAAGCGTAACTGCTTAGCTTGGGGATATACAATGTGTGTGTTTGTCTGCCGATTATTACTATTATTTAGAAATGGAGAATTAAAGTCTTTAAATGGCAACTTTTCAAATTGTCTTTGTAACATCACTTTTTCTTTTCCTGCACTGTTAAATTGAACCGAAGTCCTCAGTTTTTTTCTCTAACCCTTCAATGGGGGACATTATAAAGTTTTAACTGTTAATTTATTTGTCAAAAGTAATTCGTGACTGAATGTGAAAATGTATTTTCATCCGCATTTTGGTTATAACGTGTTATTATAACCATTAGTTATTTAATTTCGTGTATACAAAGCCTAAAACTATTTATCCGTGTTATATCCATAATATAAAGTACTTATAAGCCATATTTATTAATACTTATATGTATCTATAATACACATCAAATTTTGCCCGCAGCTTTACCCGCGTTAATGTTATCCAACGGGAACTATATATACTTTTATTGCTATTCCAGACTGCAATCTATTTCTGTGTCTTTCATCAAATTCAACAAACATCCGTCCAAACTTTCGCATTTTTAATATGGAGTATAGATCATATTAAGCAGGGTGGAATTTTTTAATACCACCGGAAGGGAAAGTATCTTCAAGACAGACAGATAGCAAATTTTACTCCAAAGAAACAAAGAAAAACATTTCTTTATTGCTTTTGACTAAAAGAAATGCATCAAACTGCATTCTCTAAAAGATTTTCTGTACTTATAAAAATTCGCCCGTTGTCGTTCGTCGCGCGCGCACGTCTCTCGCTCCGCCTCGGCTGTCCGTTATTCGTGTTCGTTGTGTTCGTTCGTTCACCCGGTCGATCTGTGTTTTTTCTGTGACAGTGCAGTGAAAAGTGCGTCATCTCGTTTTACGACAGCAATTCCCTCAAGCGCTCGACCAATTTTGAGGACTCCGGAGTCCCAATCAATGGCGTCCGTTATCTCGGAACTTAATTCCGAGAAACCCTTACACGTGCAAGGGCCCCCGCACCCGCATCTGCCGCGACCACCGCACCCCCGCGACCCCCGCCACCGCGCTTATCGCTGACCACCTGCGCTCTGCCTAGCGCCCGCGCCCCCGCAAATCTGTCAACGATGCCCAAAATCCGCGTACAACCGCGATCGAGCTGTAATTTTATTTGCATCAATCGTTCAGGATGCCCCTCTTCCACCGGCTGTCAATCTTAAACGCGAGGGATGAATCGTCTCTCCCCCCAGCCCCTCTCCACTGCGGCCACAAAACCAACAGCGGCACCTTCCAGCCGCCCTGGGTAAGCGCCCGCCGCCACCCCTGATCATTCAACTGAAAGGTAAAACCATGAAATCTGCATCAAAGTTATTATAAATTGACCACCGCTCCCCTAACATCCTTGTTATGTGACCGTAAAATCGGTTACTACACGGTTGTCCTCGACCTCTCCCCAGAGGAAAAAGATCTTCGAACTTGAGAAGGTCTGTGGCCTCTCTGGCCTTCGTGTGGAACGCCCACACGAAAAACATACACTGCGGCAGTGTCATCGTTGCCAACTTTATGGGCACTCTGCCCTACATTGTCAATCCCGTCCCAGGTGCGTCAAGTGCCTGGGCGACCTGAGACCTCGGGTGCACACGCACCCGGGACTCCCCAGGAGCCACCGAGCTGCATTCTCTGCGGCCAAGCGGGTCACCCCGCTAACTACAGAGGCTGTCCTGCCGCCCCCGACCCAAACGTAAGTTCGGAAAGGGTAACGCCCAAAAGGCACTAGAAAAGTGCCGAACAAACCCGCATTCGTGGCGGCCCCCTCCAGTGGTAAATCACTGGACGGGTCTTCCACGACGGAAGCGTTCCCTCCACTAAGGACGCGCGCCCCAATTTTGGCCGGCCTACCCCAAGCAACCCCTGCCCCCGCCCCCATTTTAAAAGCACCTTCTGGGCCGTCACCCCACCACTCTTTAGCGGAGGACTTAGCCTTGGCGACTAAATTCCAAGAACTTGCCTTTCGACCTAGCAGAGGTCCAACTCTTGGCTCGAAAACTAAGACAAGTTGCAGAGTCTGATCAACCTCCCTCCGGGATCAACTCGTGATCGAAATGGATCACGCGTACCTCCTCCAGGTACTTAGGTCGTTATAACTAAACAACCTAGTTAAATTATTGTTACCGGTAACAAATGGCGCATGTAGGTAGAAATAAACCACGCTCATTGACTCTGGCGACTTATAACGCCAACGGCCTTCGAAACCAGCGCGACTTGGTCCATGACTTCCTGGTTACCAATCAAGTAGATATACTACTAGTGCAGGAGACCTTCCTGAAACCGAGTGAAAGAGATCCAAAGATCTCTAACTATCGGGTCACTAGACATGACAGGATAGGCCGTGGTGGCGGCACCTGATCTATTTCAGAAGATCTCTACACTGCATGCCTCTAGTCACCCCACCACTAGTAGGTATGGAGGTATCCGCCTGCAGACTAGCAATGACTGGCCACCAACCTCTAGTCATAGTCTCAGCATACCTCGCGTGCCAGAAAACCCTTATTAAGAAAGACCTAGAAGCCCTATTCAACTTAGGCCCAGCTGTTATAATAGCCGGAGATCTGAATTGTAAACACGAACAGTGGAATTGCAATACCACTAACCCCAATGGCAGAGCCTAATAAATATATCAGACAATCTTTTGTTTGATATAATAACTCCCATGACCCCCCACGATACCCCCAACCGCGACTGGGGACCCCAAACACTCTCGATTTAGCATTACTGAGGGGTGTAACTCTTCAGTTCCACTCGATCGAAACGATGGACGATATAGACTCGGACCATCGCCCGGTTATCCTCAAATTAGGACAACAGACGGACCAGACATCTGAAACTAGGACCTCTGTGGACTGGTTGAGACTTGAGGGACCTCCTCAAGGCAACCGAATCACAAGACCTGGACCGCATCCCGGACCACATCGAATCCCACCAAGACACGGAGACGGCGATCGAGGCCCTCACCAGCCACCTTCAATCCGCAGTGCGGAACTCGTCCAGACAGGTGCCAGTGGAGAATGACCGCCACTTATGCCTGCCGGACGAAGTGAGGGTACTGCTGAGGGAAAAAGAGCCGCCTCCAGAGCTCACGACAGATATCCCACCGAAGACAACAGAGTCCGACTCCGCCAACTAGAGCGCGAGGTCAAACTACGTATCCGGGAAGTCAGGGAACAACGTTGGGACAGAACGTTGAGAGATATCGAACCAACTCACCAGGCGTACTGGAAGCTGGCTAGAGCTCTCAAATCAGATACCCTCACTGTCATACCGCGCTAGAAAGAGCCGACAACACCGAGGCGTTCGATGATGAGGAGAAAGCCGAATGCCTTGCTCAGAGTCTAGAGCTTCAATGCTCCCCCCACTACACAAAACGTCGACCAGTCACACCTGACGGAGGTGGACTCCGAGGTTGAACGTAGATCCTCCTTACCAGCGGAAACCACACTCGACCCAGTCACGGTGGAAGAAGTGCAAGATCTGATCAAGTCCCTCAAACCACGAAAGGCCCCAGGGATCGATGGCATTAACAATCGCGTGTTAAAACTCCTCCCCGGCCACTTGATTATAATCTTAGTGAGCATCTTCAATGCCGCCATAACAAACTGCTCTTTCCCCGCGATCTGGAAGGAAGCAGACGTCATCGGTATTCACAAGCCTGGAAAACCGGCTAATAAACCGTCCAGCTACCGCCCAATCAGCCTACTGAGCACACTCAGCAAGCTTTACGAGAGGGTCATCCTCTCTAGACTAAGAGATTTTGCCATCAGCAAACATCTACTACCCGATGAGCAGTTTGGATTCCGTGCCAGACACTCATGCGTCCAACAGGTGCACCGCATCACGGAGCACATACTATCCCACTTTGCCCATCGCCCTCGTCGCCCTATAGGAACAGCCGCACTGTTCCTTGACGTAGCTAAGGCCTTCGACAAGGTCTGGCATAACGGTTTGATTTACAAGCTGTACCAGTTCGGTGTACCAGACAGACTCGTGCTCATCTTGCGAGACTTCCTCCTAGGCCGTAGCTTCCGTTTTCGAGTGGAGGGAACACGCTCGTCCCCTCACCCACTCACAGCCGGTGTACCACAGGGCTCGGCACTATCTCCACTACTCTTCACGCTGTACACTAGCGACATCCCAAAAACTCCAGATGTAGAGTTGGCCCTCTTCGCGGATGACACCGCACTCTATACATCAGATCACAACCGACAAATGGCTTGCGTCCGGCTACAGGTAGCTGTAACAGAGCTAGGTCGCTCTCGCGTAAGTAGTTTGATCTAGCGCCGCACCATCGAAATCCCCTCGTCGTGTCCGCGTCCGATTATAAGCCTCGACGAAAGGCTCTCGTGCGACGACCGCGTAACATCCTCATGGACAAGGTCGACGATATCACAAAACGGCTGGCTCGGATCAGCCCGCCCGCGGTTAGGACGGCAGGCTGGCAGGCACCGACAGACAGACACAGACGGCGGCGTCGACGCCGCCAATCACGATCTCTCCACGTCCCTGCGAGGGACGCCAGGAGACACAGCCCCCCATAGGATAGACTAGGCGTGTTGCTGGGAAGTTTCTTTCGCCGTTTCTTCTCTCCCAGCCATAACACGTTGCGAAACGGCAGTAAGATAGTATAGGCCACCGCAGACCGCCGATCCCGGTCCGCCGGGATCCTTCCTCTCAGGCTTTATATTACCCGTCGCCCGCTCTCAATTAGTGCATTGTGTCGCCCTATGGTGGGCATCATTAGATTCATCCCCTCTCATGGCAACAGTCCAGCCGAGGTGAAACTCCCTAGGAGCCCCTCGAGCAAGTTGCCTCCCAGGCTCGAGCGCCTTCGCTTCGCAAAGGCACTCGCCCCGAAAACCCCGGTAAAGTTGTGAGGTCTTCGGACCAACAACATAAAGTCAAGTCCAATAAAAAAAAAAAATGTACTTATAAATTCAATGGGTCAAGCTAAAGCACTTTTACTCAAAGATCCATCTCTGTTCACTTATGATATGAATAATTAAAATAATCGAATATCACAATATCGTAATTGTGCATTTTTGAAAATGTTGGTGTGCAATAAAGTTTTATCTATCTATCTATATAGTAAGTTTTCGGAATACACCGAATAACCCATAACTTCAGATCCTTGAAGTGAAGCAAAGGCAAGTGGGTTCCATTTTGCCTTTTTAAAACTTTCCCATTTACCGCTTTGAGTTGATCCCACAAACGTTTCAACATTAGCCCACTCGGACTCAAGAGTCCGGCTCTTTAAGCTCTCCTCCATAAACGGAAAGAGCTTATAAAACTTATGCAAGTTATGACTACTTTATTCGCAAAGGAGACGGGGACTTTTGGATCAAAGAAATATAATAAGTTGACATATGGCTTAAAAAAAGCGTTATATTTTTTCTGTTACTTAGTATTTTTTTTTAACAAATACAAAACCGACTTCGCACAAAAAACCGAAAGATAAATATTTAACCGACTTCTTTCTACAACATCTCGCAGCCAAGCAAAACATACAAAGACAACAACAAATTTACAAAATATAGTAAATTTTATATTTTACTTGATACCGACTTCGAAATGTTGTAGAAAGAAGTCGATTAAATATTTATTTCATGGTTTTTAGTGTAAAGTCGGTTTTTTTTAACATCTCTTACTTTTTAGTAGCGCAAATACTTCAATAGGTTTAGAAATAATAAATTAAGCACCTGCAGAAATTATACATCTGGCACACGCGTACAAATTTACCATCTCACTCTTCAGTGTATATGCTCTTCAACAAGAGTTTCTCTCGATTTCCTTGCGATACAAAAACATACAGATCCTGACTTGATGACAATGAGACCATCTCGGGAGTTAAAAAAATTTGATAATCGGTCCACAATTGACGGAGAAATCGCGTAATATGCCTAGATAATAATTAAGCACCTGTAGAAAGTGTAATACTGGCACGCGTATACAAGCTTTTTTTTGGAAAAATGTAGGATCTCGGCGTTTTATAATAAGAGTTACTCTCCATTTCTCTGGGATCTACTCATCAGATCCAGACATGGTGACCATGGAACCACCTCGGGAGTATACGTACTTACGGATAGAGAAAAAAATCAAAATCGATCTACAATTGACGGAGAAATCGCGTGACATATATATAAAAAATTTAACGCCTGTAGAAAATGTAAAACCTGTAATACCACACGCGTATACAACTTTTTTAGAATTTAGGCGCACGGCGTTGTTTAACACTTTATTGTACACCATTATATAAAACACAGAAAAACTTATAGCCTAAAAATATTCTAAATGTGCACAATGGGTGGTCTTGTCGCTAAGAAGCAATCTCTTTCAGACAACCCGTAGTAAGTAGTAGTAATGGTTACTCTCGATTTTCCTGGGATCCACTCACCAGATCCTGACTTGGTGACCATAGCACCACCTCGAGAGTATAGACTTACGAGTAAAGATAAAAATTTGAAAATCGGTTTAGAATTGACGGAGATATCGCGTTACGAAGAAATCTGTTATCAATTTTCATGAGTTTCGCTAATACCTTGAAATCCACCCATCAGATCCTGGCATGGTGACAATGGAATCAATTCGGGAGTATAACCTTTCAATTAATAGAAACATTTTGAAAATCGGTTTACAATTGACGGAGAAATAGAGCAACAAACATACGAAAAATCAAAATTCAGACGTATTGAAACCTTTTACAAGTCGGTTGAAAAAAGTATTCATTTCACACAAGTTTTCCATAAATCCATTACCAATGCAAACATTTTTATGAAAGAAAACATTTCTCCATTTAATCCCACGCCTCCATTTAACATTTAACCAAATTTGTTTAACAACATACGGACGGGTTATATTGAAATATTTCACTTAGCAAAAAATATATTTCGAACATTTCTACATTTAATCCCGCTAACGGGATATTAATATTTAAGATACAATAAAATATTAACAATGGCGTTGTGTAAATAAACAAAAATATTTTTTCAATATAATTATTAATACACTAAAGATATATTTTAATAATACCTCTTCTGTTATTACAGAAGGTAGGCAGTGGTTTAGTTAAAGCACGAATACGCTTCAAAGGTCGAGTAAGGCCTGGTTCCTCTATCTTAACGTCCGTTCATTGGCCTACTATCGGTTAAAATTTGACATAAAGTAAATAAATATAGCAACTGGCCCTAAACGTCCCTTTTTTTGATGACGCAGGGTCAATGTCTTTTCTTGGGACACCGTCCTCAAGCGTTGGGGAAGGCTCGTCGAGGGTTGTGTGGGACTCTTGATCAGCCTATGCCTGGCCTCTGGGTGGAGGACAGGGAGATGGTCGGCTGTCAAACTATCCATTAAACCTAACCTGCGCCCTTTGCTCAAACGCTTTTACAGGTGCCACAAGAACTAGACCAATAGGTACTGCATCTGTGACGCCTCAACGGCGGTGTCCTACGGGGAAGACATCCTTCAGGAACAGGGTGGAAGTCCGCGGGACCCTCCAACTCATCCACGCGGCCTCCTGTGGCAGTATCATGGAGGGAGCAGACTGTGCGTAGCGACGCCTCCGACCCCGGAGCCTCTTTCTGCGCACTCTCCTCCCTTTGCATCTCCGGTGCCTCCCTCAAGGTCATAGCCGAATCACAGAAGGAGGCAACCTCGGTCCACCACTTTTACTGGAGAGCATGGCTTTCAACCATGGCCTCCAGAGGCCCTAAATGTCCCTGCTACAACTGGAATAATATTACTTACCGTTTCACGCAAGTGTAGCGTTTGCTTTAATGCGTTATTTTTAACGTGGCATTGTTAATGAAAATAGATAGTAAATGTTTTCGACTATCCATCCTTTCGCCCAATGAATCTCCTTTCATTTATTTTGTACACTGTCTGTACGGACCCGGATAAACCGGTTGAAATTGTTATCCGGTTGCACAAAAACTTGGTTTTTGAAACCTGCCATGCCAAAAGCCATGAAAGTATTGATTAATGCCCAGCTCTCAACAGAGTCGGTAATAAATGAAAATAAAAATTTATAACGATGTACTGCACCGCTTCAGGCCATGCACTCAGGTTCTTTCAAAATATAGTCCAGTACGTAACACAGGGATGACCATTTTAACCAGATCCATGCTGGATGTTTATAAAGGACTATATACACTACATTTTATGCAGAAATAATATTACTTAGTGTGGTGATGACGTAGTTTAGGTAACAGCCTAAGGCTTGATGATTTGATTCGATATTGACGATTAAATTTAATTTATTCGCGAACAAAAGCGTCAAATATTATCACTAGCTTTAGAAATACTCAATTTTAGTTTCTTACATGTTTTTGTAATTCTCGACTAATAGCCGGTTCCTATAACTTACTATTCATTCACTTGCCCTACTATTAGTTGATTTTTGACGTTACTTGCATGGAGCTTTTGTTAAATTATAACCGGTAGTAAGGAAAATGCACTGTTGGTAAGATATAGGAACGAGTCATTATCTGTTTTTGACTGTGATGAGAATTAAAGCGATTTTTATACCCTGTAGAGTAAATTTCGTAAACACAAAATTTCCGTTATTTCACTGGTCACTTTCGACTCTAGTGGTATCACGCATATTATAACAAATCATGATTATTCTGTTTAACTTAAAAATATGTAATAATTATGTAAATGTGTGTACAGATTCAAAAATATCCGGATGACATATTAGTAGATTCTATTTTCTGGGTCAAACATTATATAAATTACCAATTTAAGGTTTTAAACATAAAACAAGTTTTATTAAATTTTGTAAATATATCTTTGTTAATTGTAGGCAGTAAACTTAATATGCTTTTCAATAAAACAAATTGAGATAATAGTAAAATAATCCCAGGATATAAGTAGCAAAAATATACAGGTTTATTTAAATGGCTTCTTATGAAAACAGACGTGAAATACGTGTGTCTGTAGAAATAGTTAAAATAGTAGTCGAGTTACCATTCTACCACCGGTTTTAAAAAATAACCACCTCACGTATGCACTTTACCTAGAAACCGGACAAAATGGCGGCGACACTAAAAATTCTACAGATAAGGTGGGAATTGGCTCCTTTACAGCCGCGGGACATTGCAAATGGATTTTTTGTTCCAACAAAATGCTTCATGTTTCGAATAAAATATGAGTGTTATTTTTTATACAAAAAAGAAACCAAAATACAATCGATGTTATGGTTGTTTCAAATAACTCACACTGCAATTATTTTCTACTAGCTTCTGCCCGCGACTTGGTCTGCGTGGAATAGTTTAAAAAAAGTAAGTTACAAAAACCCCCCGATTTTGAAACATTCTCCATTGGTGCTCCACTCCTATTAGTCTTAGCGTGATGATATATAGCCTATAGCCTTCCTTGATAAATGGGCTATCTAACACTGAAAGCATTTTTCAAATCAGAGAAACAAACAAACAAACTCTTCAGCTTTATATATCTATAATAGTATAGATTTCGAAAATTATTTTCAATGTTTCTATTATGGGCATGTAATGAGGAGAGATGAAAGTCATGTGACAAACAGAATGCTAAACTGGAAGCTTAAAGGGTATGAAAGTAAAGGTAGACCAAAAACTAGATAGATGGATTGTGTGATAGTATAGAATATAGTAAATTCTTTGTCGAGAGTCATTTAAATTCGTTCAATAGTGTTCACGTAACGCTTTAACAGATAGACAGACAAAAATTCTATAAAGTGCATTTTCGGAGTCTGTCGGTCTGAAATAGACTGCCCGATTTTTTCTCTTTTCTAAATACATTATACAAACATGACTTAAGATTCGTTATACTATAGATCATATAACAACCGGCCCACGAGACATTTTGAGAAAACCCATTAAAAAAATATTACATTAGGTACTTATACTCACGGGAGTAACAGCGAGGCTGCAAACATCAAATCCTTTGAAGTTTGCCGCCTCACTCTTTGATAATCGCCGCTACCCGGCTTGCTCAGTTGAATTCTTTGAGGTTTCCCGCCTCACGAGCGACACATCAAGAGATTTATTGCTTCTCAATTATTCTAAACTAGTTTATTTAAAAATATTATCACTACTTTAAAATGCACTAAGTACTTTTAAACGCGGCCCGCGAACGTATTTGCACGCTAAAGTTTGGCCCTCAACATGTTAAAGGTTGCCCATACCTGCTATAGATAGACAGATATACTATTATTATTACAGTCCTCCTTACCGATTTCGGAAACGGCGACCCCTCGAATATAACACCAACCCACAAAAAAAAGTGGTCTGTAATTTTGACTAGACCCATGTACTCATGTGTATTTCGATGCGCTAAATCCGAATCTGGAGTCAGTATGGACCAAAAGACCGAATCTGGGGTAAAAGGTCTGGTCAACAGTACAGACCACTTTTTTTGTGGGCTAGTGTAATTATCGCGCCGCCAGTGGGCCCTAATGTGGCTGGCCAGACCGATTTTATTATTTATCTATTTATTTCATTTATTTAGGAAGAATACAATAATTATAATGATTACAATATAAAACGCATAAAATTAATACACATATCAGCTAAGTTTACACTATACAAATAATTCTTGTTAAGCATTTGGCTCATACAATTATAAGAAAATTATAATGTATTTGATACAATATTGGAATATTGAATTTAAAAAAAAGGAATGAAATAATACAAGACCGCACAAAAAAAAAACTATACAATTGTCTATTTATCTATATCATTCTTAAGTCATAATTTGTTTTTAAATTCCCGGCCACACATCGTAAAATATGGTACGTCAGCAGCGTTATACGTATAGCTATAGGATAGATAGATAATTCTTTATTGTACACCAAAGCATAAATAAACATAAGTAGAAGAAAATAAAAGATACAACGGGCGACCTTATCCCTAAGAAGCGATCTCTTTCAGGCAACTCTTGGCAGGGATTGATAGATTATTAATACTGACGGTGGCGCAGTTAATAAATAAATAATGATAAACAATAAATAAGTATATTGTTACAAGTTGCGGAACTCGAGTTAAAATACCGTTAAAATTATTATAGAGTTTATTCGAACTATACAAACACATATAACACAGGTACAAATATAACCGAACACAACGAATTCAAACATAATGCAGAAGGTCGTAATTCAATAAAAAACGCAAAGTCCGTCACTATTGGATCCCCGAATGTACACACCTCATGCCCGTATCGTAGTTATCGCTCAACTGACTCCGTTTCTCAATCAGGCCATCGTTGTATACTGCACAAATGCAAATGTGCCCGTATCGCATCGTCGACATAATTTCCTAGAGTCAGCTTGTACTTAATCCGTAACACCTGGCTAATGATGCCTGCAAGCGGCCGTAAACGAGTAAAATAGAACAATAGGCTGTTCTCCACAACACTAGAAACGTATGCCAATAAATAAGTAAACAAAAAGAAGAAGATCATAAAAGTATTACAATTTTTACAAATTATAATGGAATTTGTCTTTGTCGAAGCGTAAGTTATAACAATATATACATATGTATACACACACACAGATAGATAAATTAAAATATATTTAGTTACTGTTGAGAAGTACAAATATTACACGAAAACATTATTTCGAATAGAAAACGATAAAAATATTTTCGTTGCTTCGAAATGTATGTTCATATTACTCCAATAGGTGAGGGGTTAAACTACTGCTCCACCGGAATAGTATTTGGCACGGGTTACCTTATTCCCTGTATATTATCATGAGGAATGGTTAACATTTGTCAAAATTACAACCGAAGTAGTGTTATTGGATGAAATATTCGGTGTTCTCAACCTGATTTTACAGCCGGAATTGATTTAAAGTTATTGGAGAAACGAATATTTATTTACCTACTTATTAAGAATAAGGGCATTTTAATCAGTTCAATGACAGTAAGGCCTCATTAGCGTTGTCATAACAAATCAAAAAATAAAAATAGTGATTTTTTCTACGTTATAGTTACGCAAATACTTGAGTTGAACCCTTTTTTATAACTTAATTTTGAAGAAAGTTTTACATTTTACGCTTCTTGATAATGTTTGTTTTTGTGTGCGACATTTATTCAATCATATGTGTGTTGTGGTGTACCTTACGAATAACTTATTATATTAATTTATTCAAATTTTAATACTAAACTTATAGTAATGTAGAATGTATCTCACACTAAATGAAACAAGTTGTAGGTGCCTATATTATTCGAGAGTCGCTCGCTATTTTCCTAGGATCCACATGTCATCCTAATTTAATGACAACGGGACCACCTGAGGAATTCATTTGAATAAAAAAATACACTTTTCGAATATTTTTTTTTACTCGGTCCACAATTGACGGAGAAATCTCGTAACAAATATAAAAAATATACAGTCAAATTCTGAGAATCTTCTTCTGTTTGAAGTCGGTTAAAAACAGGCCTGCCGCCACCAATAGATCAAACAACTTCAATCATATCTAATATGATAACAAAATTATTGCGTATAATCCATGTCTACTCCACATCGCGTTCGCTAGCGTAAATATAACTTTAATTTGATTCCTCGAAAGGGTTTGCCCGTTTACGATTATAATCCCTAAACTATGCATATATACTGAACAGTTAAACCTCAAATAAACACAGATAACTCCCAAACTAACGCCGAAAATGTGTTACCAGCTACAAAATTTGAATAAGCACCATTTTGTCTCAAATAAGCTTTATAATGCGAAATATAGACGGTTCATCATCTTTCAAATGTTCAATATTAGTAGAGCTGAGGCATTGCCAACTTTAAAAAATAAACACACTTAACTGTTAAAAAATGTTTCATATGTTACTTTTTTAACTGCTTATCTGCTTATTTCTTAATTAATGGTGCTTCTTAGATTATGGAATATTTTCAAGGACAAATTTCTGTTTAAAATACAGAATAATGTTGTGTGTAAATAACTAATGAATACGGACAGCAAAATTTATTGATTTAATATATCTGTAAAAAAAGTCATTGATCATACGTTCTTCAACAATTAAGATCGTTTTATTTTTTTATTTTATAATGTCTTATTTATATACGAATTGAAAGACAGATATTAAAAACATCTAATTTGACTTAACGACTCGACGGTTCTTATGAAAATTTTAAGTATTAAAACAAGAATTTTATCCAAAAAATTTAAATTTAACAAAAATGATTTGTTTTGTGTTTGTTTCATTTCGATATCTTGTTATTTGTATTCAGGTCTTCTGAACCTAGAAGACGTTATTATAAATAAATGTAACTATTACTGCCATCTAGCGGGTTTCATAAAAATAAAAATGAATATATTTATTTCAAAATGGAATCTTACAGATTACTTATTCAAAGTAATGAGTCTACCACCGTTTCCAAAGCAATCTTACTTACTATTAAAGGAGAAGAAGCAGCGCAACAAACTCCCCAGCAACATATATTTACTTCATAATTATTATTGTGTTCAATGTTCATATTCAACATCCTGCGCTGAATCTGGTTGGAATAGTAAATTCTCAGAGACTTGAAAGATTAGTGAAAGTTAAAAGTGCTACTTGTCCGACGCGAGAGTGTTGGTAAAATTTCATGGGTGACAATAACCACTTTCCACCAGGTGAGCCGTCAGTATGTCTGCTGTACTCCAATAAAAAGTAGGATCTAAGGTCTTACTTACATTTACATTAGTTAAATAGTAGTTGTTTATTATTTAATATCAAACAATGGTTTTTAAGTCATGGTAACCCCATCTCTTTTTCTAACTTCAATACATATTCTTGATACGCACATATTTCCTTCTCTTTTTGTATATTGGTATATATGTATGACTGTCTCCCCCAAATATGACTTACTTCATGAAGATGCCGCTATTGTGTCGTCGGATTCGTTTGCAGTGTTAAATAGACAGACATATAAGAAATAATAAGATTTTTTGGAAAGTGCAGTGTGTTGTTGAAACAAATTAAATAGCGGACGCCCTGAAAAGTGATTGTTATTGTTTGACCGATTGATTAAGCTGGTTTCAAGATATGTGCAAGATATATACTTCTGAAGCCAAAGGAGGACATAGTGTTGGATATAAGTTTGGGTAAGCCTATCTAATTTGTACTTATCTATTGTTATGTGACAAACATTTACACAACAACTGAAAGCAACAAAATTATACTATTATCTTCAGCAGTTTCGTATGTACGGAACATCCAGGTTCTTGTTTAACTTTGGATCCGCGCATACGCAGTAGCAGTAGTTAAACAAAACTAACGAGTTAAGTCACATTATCGTCTTTTGGATAGAAACTTTCCAGTTAAGTAATAAGTTCTCGGTTATGTAGATATCTCTTCAAACGATGATAAGAACCTATTTGCAATTTTTGATCTGGCTTTAGCCAGTTAAGTTAAATCATCATTACTATTACTAAGATCACCAAAATAAAAGGCTTTCTAATCACATAACGTCATGACCATTACAAGGTACCTAAAATTTCCTAAATATCCCAAAATGTGCCGCGAATTCCCACAACCGCCACTCCTATCCCCTTTGGGCGTGAACAGTAAAACCAAATATGCGTATTACGTAATACTCTGTGAGCTAACAATAATTTAATTTGCCGACCGTACCACGGTTTACTGCCCTCGGTGAAATATTATTTAATTGCAGACGGTACCGCCTATGCATATAAAATGTTTTTGTCCCTGTTTAGTACAATTATAATTACTGTCCGTAAACGTCCCACTGCTGGACTCGGGCCTTCCACTATTGAGGAATGGATAGTATACCCGCCACGCTTGTCCAAGGCGGCTTGGCATGTTTGGCACATCGGTTATCTCGATGTGCATGTTTCATTACGATGTTTTCCTTCAGCGTTGTTAGCACGCGGTAATTGTAACAATATGCACATTAAATCGAAAAACTGCCTAAGAGGTGCATGCGTTCCGGCTAGGATTCGAACCTGCGCCCTTTGAGTTTGGGACGCATGCGCTAGCCGTTACGCTATCACGACTTAGTATAATTAATGTTTACCAATATCTGTGACATATTCAGGCAGTTGGTAAGAAATGACGATGAGTAAGAGTTCCTATGGCCTACTTCCTCCTAACCCTTCCATCCCAATCCTATATCCCATTCTCTTTGTCCCTTTCCTCCTGTCTGGACCCTCTAATTTTATCCGTGCAGGAACGGAGAAAGAATACAATTTCCTGCAGCCGGGTGGCCTGTCGTAAGAGGTGACTAAACAACCCACAGCCAGGTGGTAGGGAGGGCATTTGCCCGACTGGATGACTACCACCCCTGGTCTAGAGTATGCCGCCATAACAACCTGGAGTTGTGTTCCGGCATTAGTAGCCAGGTTCCAGTCTCCCTTAAGAGAGCAGCAGCGCATTTGTAGCATCTTTGCTGTTGCAAATGTCCATAGGCGATGGTAACCGCTTACCATCATGTGGATCGTCTGCCTGTCTGCTGAACTCATGCAATAAAAAGTTTAAAAAAGTTGATCCCCCTTTTTTGATGACGTAGAGGAATGTCTTTGAACACTGTCTTCGGACCTGGGGGTAGGACACCGAGGGGAGTGTGGGACTCCTGAACGACCGGATGCTTACATGACCCCTGAGCGGAGGCCACGAAGTAACCAGCCGTCAGACTACTCACTAAACCTAACCTGCGCCCCTCTCCTACGCGCTCTTATGGGCCACCACAGAAACTAGTTACGAAACACTTCATCTATGATGCCCTAATGCTTTACTGACGAACTGAGAACTTCGGTCAAGAGGTGTCCTGCGGGGAAGGACACCCTCTTCACCAAAGTACATTTCTCTATGTTTCCTTTTTTTGTGTTACATACACTAAATTCTTGAAATTCTAAAGAAATCTTTGTTCTGTCTTCTATTTAAAATTTCATTGACTGTTTCAGGCTGATCGAACGAAAACATACGACAAAATGTGTTTAAGAGTAGGACCTCTGGTGTTGCTAACGGTTATAGGCAGTGGTAACAACTTTCCATGAGCTGGGTCTTTTACCTTTTAGAAGCTTCGTAATAATAAAACTGTCAATCGTAACACTACACGTCGGAAGTGATAAGTTTGTATCAGAGTGTAACGGTGACGCGAGTTCAGAAGAAGTTTAGAGAGCAGCAGCGCATTTGTAGCACCTTTGGTTTTGCATATGTCTATAGGCGATGGTATCTGCTATCCATCAAGTGGGCCGTCTGCTTGTCTGCTACACTCATGAAATAAAAGAAAAGAAGTTCTCACTTCAATCCTATTAATTAGAATGGCTATATCGCTACCCACGCCATCTAGTTTAGGCAGACGGTAGTTGGTTTCTGCTAAGTTAGTCGATACCTTTCAGACTCATGGACTCGTATCATTTGCACGTGGATTGTTACGCAATACTTTTACGTGCCAATTCTGTCGTATTATATTCTCAGTGAATCACCATTCTGGGTCTTATCTCTCCAAAATGGGGGACTTATTTTGACACGTGGTTTTATTTATAAGTATCGATAATCAAGCTATGGATTGTCAATTGACTTTACTTAAAACTGGTTATAATAATATAATAATAGCAGTCCATAAACATCCAACTGCTGGGCTCAAGTCTCCCACTATAGGAGAACGGACAGTATACCGACCATGCCTGTCCTAGGCGTCTTGGCAGGTTTGACACATCGGTTATTTCGATGTGCAGGTTTCATCACGATGTTTTCCTTCACTGTTGTTAGCGCGTAGTAATTGTAACGATATGCACATTAAGTCAAAAACTGAAGAAGTGGTGCACGCGTTGCGGCCAGGATTCGAACCCACGCCCTTTGAGTTTGGAACGCGCGCACTAGCTATTCGCTATCTCGATTTTAAACTTAAACCGATTAGTTGGGTTTATTGCAAAACTGGCGAATTGACATTCTACCCGATGGAAAGTGGAGTGAAGCAAATACATTGCCAACCTTCAAATAGCTATAGGAGGTGGGATAGGGATTAAAATTGAAAGGACAGATCTATAAATTCACTATTAGACCTGTTCTTTTGTATGGCAGTGAAGCGCGGCCTGTACTTGAGTGACACAAGCAAGAACTGTGTGTCACAAAGATGAATATGTTGCGATGGACGTGTGGACTCACGCGGTAAGATCATGTCAGGAACTCCCGCATCCGCAGCAGTCTTCATATCTGTGAGATAGCAGGCAAAATGCAAGGGAAGAATTGTCAAGCCATGCCGCCTCCGCAAGGTCCCGACTGAAGAGGCAGGCCCAAGAAATACTGGCTTGACCTTGTAAACGATCACATGCGTACCAATGGTCTTAAAACGGTGTATGCTGAAAGCCGTGTGAAGTGGAGTAGAGAAAATACGAATGTGGACCCTGGACGTTGGAGTGAATGCTCCAAACACAACCGGGATTTAACGCTCGGATGATGATGAGGGGGAATGGGATAAGGAGATTAAAGAAGGATTAAATAATATTTAAAACCATTATCATAAGTGTACAGGAAACAATATGGTATCGCAAACAACTGCTTTAGTATAATACTGTGTTGCAGTTGCTAGCGCCCACTACGAGCGACCCCCGTTTCCTCGAGCTCTCACGCTCAACTATGCACAGGTTCTCTAGAACATTTATTCCGCGTACAACAATGATCTGGAGGGAACTTCCCGCCGCGGTTTTCCCTTTGCACTGTGACATGGGGCTCTTTATGAAGGGCGATATAAAATTTCTTAAAGGTCGGCAATCTGTTGGCGACATCCACGGTGTTGCAAATGTCCATAGGCGACGGTAACCACTTTCCATCAGGTGGGCCGTCTGCCTGTTTTCCTGCTCCAGGCAATAAAAAAAGAGAACTCGATTGTTATCTACTTTATACTAATATTTTAGAGGAAAGATTAATATTTTTGTATGTTTGTCACGAATAAACTCAAAAACTACCGATCTGATTTCAAAAATTCTTTCACTATTCGAATACTACATTATCCTTCATTAATATAGGTTATATAAAAATTGGGGATTCCTACTAAAACTTCAGTAACTCATCAGTTTAAAAAAATCTAGAACCAGATTCCAGATCTGGTTCTAGATTTTTCTTTTTTCAAGGCAAGACAACGTCTGCTAGGACCGATAGTACAATAAAAAATGAAAATTATCCTAAAGTTTACACATTTGGAAATTACTTCGTGTTAATATTTGTAATGTGTGCGGAAATGTATAGGTGTGTGAATGTAAATGTATATATGTGCGTCCAAGTGAACGTGTGTGTGTGTGTGGTTACAGATTTATACTAGTGTAGTCAGTTTCGGCTGTCTCCTTCTGCGCGACTATAATATCTGTGAAGGAGGCGGCGGAGCGGGAGAGGTAGCAGACTAGCACACTCTCCTCCCGCCAAAGCCGGCGGCGGCGATGGAGGGTCGTGAATGACGATCTCCAGCCGCCCTAGGCGACGACCGTGCGGGCGACCTGTGGGGGAATCGGGTCCCTCGCACATAAAGGCCGGAGAGGAGGGACGTGAACCGACCTGTGCGCCCCCGCTCACCTCGTAGTGAGACTCGAGATACCCGGAGAAGCCCAGCTCTCCAGCTTACAATGGAGGGGTCAGCCCGTGAACAGGATCAGCCAGGGGTTTTCGTGGGTATCCCCAACCGCGGTGTGACAGTAACATTCTTGCGGGAGTGTTAGTGCCACCCCGATGACGGGACTCCTACATGCGCCACCGCGCTTCTCCCTCGGCGGTTTGTCTTCAAGCGGATTTTTCCTGGAAAAAAAAGTGTAGTCACTTTAGTAAATTCTCAGTGTCATCATAAGGGAGTACTGTAAAATGGGACAGAAGGTATGAAATAAAGGAGTTTGGAAAGACGGGTCTAAAATTAGATGATATAGGGGCTGGATAAGGGAGAGAGAAGTGGCCAATCGGAACTCAGTCATCGTAATAAACACGATTAGCTCAAGTCAAACCGTTTCACACGAATATTTAGTGAGAGCGTGGTATCACACCGATCAAGCCGGCCCTAACTAACAGTTATATTTTTAATTTGAGACGCGTGTTCGTTAACCACTAAGCTGCAACGGCTTATTATAGAATAGAATAGATAACATTTTACTGTTCACCAATTATACAATTTAAAAAATGCACAATTACAATATTGTCATGATAGAAACAATAGGCGGCCTTATCGCTTAAAGCAATCTTTTCCAGGATATCTAACTTAAGGAATAGTTTAACCTAATCTTGCGATGTAGGTGGTGCAGATTATTAGGTAGATCTTAAACAAATATAGAATAGAATAGAAATACACTTTATTGCATAACATTAAGATACAATTCAAGAAGTTTAAGTACAGAAGACAATAGGCGGTCTATCACTAAAAGCAATTCCTTCAAGACAACCTTAGGATGGATTAGAGAAAAATTGTGTAACATGTGAGTTTTGCAATATAACTAGAATAAAAAAGTATACATATAATATTTTGAAAAGGCAAATATAATAGACATAATGGCAAGTATAAGACAGAAATATACATATATTGATATATATAAATAAATAATAATCATAGTAATGATGTATAGAATTGGGTACGTAAATATGGGAGGGATGAAGATGTTATGGTTGACTTTGGAGCCCGAGGTAATAATTCTTCACGAGTCCGTTGAACGCCTGAAGAGACTAGGCACGTGTGATTTTCGCAGGTAGCGCATGCCACAGGCACACTGCATGAACTTTGAAAGATTTGTTGTAAAATCGCCAGTGATTTACGGGTGCTTCTAGACATATGTTTTCCGATGATCTGAGGTGACAAGTGTGGCTAAGGTGTAGATATTTAAAACGCTCTTTGAGATAAGGAGGAGCTTTTGGATTAAATAGTACATTATATAGAATGGACAGAATATGAGCATTTCAACGAACACGGACAGGAAGCCACTTGAGCTTAACACGAAATTCTGAAACATGATCATATTTACGCAAACCAAATATGAATCGGATACAAAAGTTATGGAGTCGCTCAAGTTTATTAAGTTGGCTTTCGGTGAGGTCAAGATAGCTGACATCGGCATAATCTAAGATGGGAGTAGGAGGACTTGTACAAGTTCAATTTTAGTGGTGTGAGATAAGAATATACTTAAAATGCTTTATAAATTAAATACATACAAACATATTTATAAAATACTAGCTGACCCGGCAAACTTCGTACCGCCTCAGAATCATTTTTTTCATATTTACTCACCTTATAAACCTTCGCTGGACTTCCACAAATAATTCAAAACCAAAATTAACCAAATTAGTCCAGCCGTTCTCGAGTTTTAGCGACACTAACGAATAGCAATTGATTTTTATATATAAGATGTATAGATTAATTAGTCTATAGCAGGTATGGGCAACCTTTGACATGTTAAGGGCCAAACTTTAGCGTGCAAATACGTTCGCGAGCCGCGTTTAAAAGTACTTAGTGAATTTTAAAGTAGTGATAATATATTTAAATAAACGAGTTTAGAATAATTGAGAAGCAATAAATCTTTTGATTGTCGCCCGTGAGGCGGCAAACCTCAAAGAATTCGATCGAGCAAGCCGAGTGGCGGCGATTATCAAAGAGTGAGGCGGCAAACATCAAAGGATTTGATGTTTGCCGCCTCACTGTAGTGACAGTGAGGCGGCAGGTACTTCTACTCATGGGAGTGCCCGTGAGTAGAAGTACCTAATGTAATATTTTTTGTAATTGGGTTTTCTCAAAATGTCTCGCGGGCCAGTTGTTGCCCATATATGGTCTATAGTATAAGAAATAGGCATAATTACTAAAGAAAAAGTTGTGTTTACTGAGTGCGTTCTTAAATGTAGGTTTATTATGTATGATCTGTACATTCAAATATTCATAACGAAAATAACAATGTCCAAGAAATAACAATAATAATAAATTACCTAAGTACTATTTATTTATTAGGTTAGGCATTTTTTTATCACTATGAGTCATAAGTATGGCCTCGGATAATCACACCATACATCAATTTACGATAATTAATTATAAACTTAAACTCCTTCGCATTAAAGTATAGTTTTGAATGGTTTCTAGCGAAATAGTTGATTGGTCTAAGTTTCAAGTGACTATTCATTATTGTGTATAATTGATACATTATACAGAAATATGAAAGTGTGTTTGTTTATTGATTTATGACGTCTTTGAATATTTTAAATGGCCATAGCGTCTAGAACATGAACTATATTTTTTCCTTCTGGCAATATTCTATGTTATGTCAGGGAATATACGGATATAAAATACTAAGTTTTACATGAGCACTGATTTTTAATGTTTACCAAGCCGAGCGGAATTTGAAGCAAAAACCTTTTCGTTTTAATTTGTAGATATTTATCAAAAAACCGCTAACATGACAGCTATGTAATGGCGTTTAGTTTATTTTAATCAAATTATTGTCCCGTGAATAAGTTACAAAACATTATGGCTGACAAAATTAATTGCCATTATTGTAAATAGTGTTACAAATGAGCCACCTGCAGAATTGAAAACAAAGCACATTTATTACCCGCTCGGTGTTTGAGATAATTACATAGAAGTGCTTTTATGGTCGTCCTGTTTTGTTTACTTATTTATTGGTTGTTGTGAAGAGCAGCCTATTGTACTTATTTATGGCCGTTCGCAGGCATAATTAGGCAGGTGTTTCGAATTAATTCTAAGACGTAATTGTTTTGCGTCGAGGCATGTTGTATTTGTATAGAATAAAAGGAATGCCCGAACAGAGGGGAGTCAGTCAAGCGACGATTACGATACGAGCAAGACGTGTGTACATTCGATGAGCAATATAGTGACGGACTTTGCGCGCGTTATTAAATCGTGCAGTTTGTACTGGTTGTGTCCAGCTATATTTGTACCTATGTTATACGTGTTTGTATAGTTCTAATAAATCCTATAGTAATTCCAAACGGCATTTTAATTCGAGTCCCGTAACTGGTAACAACAGCATAGGTTATGTCGACAAATTGCGTAAGTACTTACTATTTCCTTTTTCTTCACGAAGTTGTTAACAATAAAAAAAAATTGAAGTGATAACTTCGTATGGGAGGGTAAACCGCTTCGTTGTGTAACGCGTTACGGCGCCAGGCTGTCTGGCTTCCCTTTCTCTCACGCATACGGCAGCGGTAGGCTGGCTTCTCCTCTCTCACTCTAACCCACACACTATATTCATAAGATTTAAGTAATAACCGAAGCTTTTCTCAAGTTAACAATTTCAATATTAAATAGTTCAACTTAGATTAGTTTAAGTTATCACTTCTGTCAGGCATCCCGAAACGCACACGTTTTTTTAAATTTATTGATACACAAAACAAATTATTACGAACCTTTATCACTAAAATATAAACAAAAATCTGGATTGCAATCTACAAATAAGTACATACATAAAAATAGTACAACGAGACTGAAAATGATTTACTTATTATACCTAAATATTATAATTGGTTTAGTCAAGTTTATCTTTTAATATATTTATGTATCTGTATTAGGTTTAAATAAATTGTACATATTTAGTGTCATTATATATTACTTTTTTCTCTCTTAGGATAGGAAATATTTCAGTATAGTCGTTATTTCATTTTATATATATAATTTAATACGGGTCGCATGCCATATGTGATTGCGGAGGTGGGTATTGAAAATCAGCTCTGTGCCGGACTACGATTCGGCACAGCATAATGCTGAGTGCCAACCTCATTTTCAAATTGCGGCATACAATTTCTGTATCTGTATAATTTTATGTATACTCTGTTATCTTCGAACTATTTTGTATTGTGTGTCGCTATTGGAAATAAATATTTTTCTTTCTTTCTTCTTTCTTTATTTGAATATAACTACTATCTATTTTAAATGTAATAATATCGGGGATATTCATTAAAATTTTACAATATTTATTGAAATTTGGCTAATATCAATATTTTTATTGTTACTCGCCACTTCATTGTAATAACGAGCCATTCTGACAATGTGATTGAAATAAGATATATTGTTTTTTTATGGACTTCAATATAAGTTGCTTTATAAAGCCCAAAGCCCGTATATGGAGTACTGTACACACCTGGTAGCTTACCAGCTTAAGCCCCTGGACTGTATTCAACGTCGAGCTGTTCGCTCATCATCAACAAAAAAAAGAAAATATACAACATCTTAACCATACCGTCTTTATATATTTTTGAAACTAGGGTATACGTCAAGAGTAACCCGAACTTATTTCGCCAGCTCTCCGATGTAGTTGTGAATAGACGGAATCAGCATACAGTCTATTTTTGCTCTTCAAAAACGGCCAGGATGCACAAAAGTATCTACTGTATGGCACCTATCATCTGTCTCTCTTTACTTTCACCATATCCCAATTATTTGGGGTCGGCACAATATGTCTTTTCCTTCCACACTCCTCTACTCTGATATACATCTTCTGTCGCACCACATATCATCATATCATCCATCCGTCTTTTTTTTGGTCTACCTTTACATTTGTAGCCATCTATCTTGTAGTTTAACATTCTTTTGGTCACGTGACTTTCATCCCTCCTCATTATATGCCCATACCAACTTAATCTTCTTCCTCTCAATTTTTCATTCACGGGTGCAACTTTCAAAGATGTACTCATTTCTCACCTTATCCATTCTTGTGACACCACACATCCATCTCAACATTCTCATCTCAGCTGAGTGGAGACGTTTGTGGTTTATCGCTTTAGTGGCCCAACATTCCGACCCATATAGCATGACTGGTCGTATGACAGATTTATATATTTGTTGTTTTAATTTCAGTGGCATTAGTTTGTCGCACGTCACATCGGTTACCTGTCTCCACTTTAGCCATGCATTTATTCTTCTCCTTACATCCCTCTCTATATCATAATTACAATGGCACCTATTATCTATCTATACATATAATAAAACTGTAGAGGTCGAATTTCTGTACAATGAAAAAAAATGCTAAAAACCGAATCTGGGGGATGTAAGAAGTGAAATGAACTAATTTAGATTTTTTTCAATTTTTTTGTTTCTCTGTCTGTCTGTTTGTACTAGCTAATCTCCGAAACGACTGGACCGATTTAAATGAAATTTTGTATGGTGGTAACTTATATCCCCTTATAACTGGTCAACATATAGGATACTTTTGATTCCGAAAAATTAAAGAGTTCCCATGGGATAGACAATTTTTTTAATAAACAGATTATTATACAACTTATGCACCTAATTAAGTATTGATATTGCCGGTATCATCATCATACAATAAAACAATTTGGACATTAAAAAACAATTAGGCTATATATCATCACGTTAAGACCAATAGGAGCGGCGCACCAATGAAGAATGTTTTGAAATCGGGAGGGTTTTTTTAACTTAGTTTTTTTAACTATTCCACGTGGACGAAGTCGAGGGCTAGCTAAGCTAGTATTTAATAAACTTCCGGAAATGTTACGAGTTCAGTCTATAAAATTGGTTTAAAAAGTCTCTTACGACAATTTTATTGAACAAAATTTATTATACACGCACAAGATATGACTAATAATATTTTGTAACTAGACATATAATTTTATAACATTTTTTTAAATGTAATTTTGTTTAATATTATGACATGAATTCAGACATTGCACGCCTAATAAGGCGAAAATGTATAGAAACAACGCTTATTGTAACATCTTGTGTACATACATTTTAGCAATAAATCATTCATTCATTCGCCTTGTCGATCCCATACTCACAGACAGGTTAGATACGCTTGGCATTCAGAGACACTTTGGGTCTCTCTGCGTATTCTACTGACTGAATTACGGGGAGTGTTCCACTGGAGAACACTTTTTGAAGGTCATATATATAAGTTAAAATTTAATTTTACTTCCTATTCTATGTACACCGCTTCGCAACTTGTTATTGCTGTTAAGGAGGATAAGCGGCAAGAAACTCCCCAGCAACACGTCTAGCTGAATATTGTTTTTCTTTAAGTTTCTTATTCTATTTATATCTCAAGTTGTCTTTTTTTAATAAGTTTTATACAGAAGTATGTTACAGAATTACTTTTCGAAGAATTAATGGACTTGAGGCAAACAGTGCATTCTCAGTAAGACAAGGACACAGTAAGAGGAAAGAAGAATATTATAATTGTTATAATAATGACAAAACGTACTAAAAGTTTGTACTACAACATATCTCCATAAATTCCTTACATGTTTGGAAAAATTAAAACGTTCTACAGACGATAATATAAGAGGCTGGCGCGAGCTTCTATGTAAATGGAGTTTTATCATTTAAATATTCTTCCATAGTGTTATTTCCCTTTTTAAACAAGATACTAATTAATTTGGTTTTAACTTTAGTGAACACATTTCCTTGACCTACTTCGCTCATTTCTAAAGAACGTTTCCCTTGCACACCGTGAGGGTTTGGCATGAGCTGAGGTTTGACCACAACGCACAAAGAGTCTCATAAAATGTCTTCTAGGCCGGCAGCTCGTTGGTGATATCTTTGGGGCCCAATTCTGTTATTTCAATATATCGAGCCTTTACCGCCATTTTGTCGTAAGCGACATTTGGACCTAAGTACATTTTTGTTGCAAAAGTCATTTTAAGTAATTATTTTGTTTTATGACTATCAGTTTTAGTTAGATTAGAACCTGCTGAATCAAAAAGTGAAATTCTTAAAACAAATAGTTCTGAATACTTTTTGTAACTTAAAATATTGTTACGAGCTACAGGACTGGAATTAAAATGCCATTGGAATTACTATAGAATTTATTAGAACTGTACAAGCACGTATAAAACAGGTACAAATATAACTGGATACAACCAGTACAAACTGCACGATTAAATAACACGCGCAAAGTCCGTCACTACATCGCTCATCGAATGTACACACGCCTTGCTCGTATCATAATCGTCGCTTGACTGGCTCCCCCTCGTTTCGGGCATTTCTTTTATTGTATAGAAATACAACATGCCTCGAGGCAAACCGATTGAGACGATAGTGTCCGGCGATTTTGACTATATAGTAATAGCAGAATTGGGCCTCTGATGTCGCACACGTCTGTAGTCGTCCATAGCCGGTTTGCTGTACTCCAGCTACAAAAGAAATATGTTTTTTATATGAAATAGGTTAGCGTTTGGCCGACATTTCGCCTGATGTCAGGTCGAAATGCGGTCTAAGACGGAGCACGCTTACCTAGAAGATACCTATTCACGCGAAACTTGAAGATACTCAAATTGTACATTTCAGGTAAAACAGACTACGGCAAAGAGTTTCGTCCGCTTTCTTAGTATTTACACCATATATCGGTGGCGTAAGCTGGTACGTCTTCTTGTCCAGTGGTAAAAACGTGAGGGAGGAATGAATTCGTGCAATTCCGTGGCACACTCGCCGAAGTGTATCCTATAGAACATCGATTAACTTGTGATCTTGCGTCGGTGATCTAGGCTCAGAAGCCTCTCATGTAGGTCTTTATTCAATTGACTTGAGTATTTGGCTGAGCTGTCCCAAAGATGAGAACACCAATCCATGCCCGACCGTACTTGAGCTTGGTAAAGACTCAACAACTTGTGTGTAGTACTGCCTCATCTTTGATAGAACTCCTTGCTTCTAGCAACAGACTCTTCTTCTCTTGACGGCTTCTGTAGTTTGGTGGGCCAAGCCTCTGCCGGAGTAACTCACTACAATGCAGAGGCTCCGAGTTTGGTTGTATGTAATAAAGTGCTCTCTCTCTCTCTCTCTCTCTCTCTCTATATATATATATATATATATCTCTCTGTCTTAATATAACAATGAATCGTAGAAATGTATGTACGAGCATAACTTGAGAACGACTTTACCCATTTTGATGATATTTCTTTTGTGTGTTTGAATGAGTCCCCGGGTGGTTTAGATTCACAATTGGAACCGGTAGATGGCGCTGATATCAGGTTCTTGAATCTTCCTAATGACCTGGACCGATTTTGGTGATTTTGTTTCTGTGTTATGAAACAAAGTCTTTTAGGAATTCAGAAAATATGGCGGTACGAAGTTCGCCGGGTCAGCTAGTATATATACTGGAGCCAAAATTCAGAGTTTGCGTGCGTTAAGGAGATCCCAAGAAGACGACGAAGACGGTCCGCTAACGGCCTGGATACACCTCGTATCGTGGTTGTGATTTAGACCACACGATACCGGTTCCTTAGTTAGTCATATGAGTACGTCGTCACGTTTAGCACAAACTTTATCGGCACCGATGTGGGTCAAAGATCTTCAACGGGTCGGCAACTTAACCAGCTGCCAATCGCTCTTATCTTAATTAATCAGCTTTTTAATTATAAATAATTATGTTCTAATGCTTGTTGATTAATCTTGTGTTCTATAATGTTTTTATGTTTGATGAGATTGAATATAGTTAGTACACATGCCATTTGTAATGTTATGTAGATATTAGTGTAAATGTATATAATATCTAGAAAAAGAGTAACCGTCTTCAAGATTTTAATGTGTAAAAGTAATTCTTTATCAATTACTTTATTACTAAATATTACGCGATCTAGCCCATAGAAACAAATAAGTAATTTCATACGTTTATATAAAATATATGTAAACGTGAAAAATAGAAAAAATAAGAAACAAAGAGGATATAATCACTACGCTTATCAGAAATATTACAACCAAAAGGTTTTACATCTATAAACAATCTTCTTAGGCATGATAAAAAATCAAACAACTTTGATCTTAGTAATTTTAAACTTTATCGTCAAACAGTTAAATATAATTTTCTGTGAAACAGTGGAACAGGAACATTAAATGTATCAATTTGAAAATTGGCGAACCTTTTCATACCTCGATTGTACATACTTATAACTCAATGACTTATGTACTTACTGTTTTTATTTTTCATTATACACAGTATATAATAATTATGTAATCATAACTTGAATATGCCCTCGACTTCTTCCACGCTCGACTTGAAATTCCCGGGACGCAAAGTATCACGGCATTTAAAAAAGTATGTAAGGCATCGTTTTAGTGACAACTGTATGGGAGAAGGCCAATTTTTATGCACCCGAAAAATTTCAAACTGCTTCCAGGAAAAATACAGCGGGATTCCCGGGATAGAAAGTAACACACATTATTTTACATAAAGTTTGCTATATCGATAGCAAAATTTGATAGTGACGGTACTAAAATCGCATTGCGATTCCATTTTTTTCAATCTGGTCATTTTAAATCATTCCCAGGAAAATCCCGTGGGATAGCAGGATAAAAAGGAACGCAGATTTTAAGACTAAGAATTTGCAGTCGATCTTCGTTTGTTGCCAAGCTTGTAAGGGATTTATGGAGATATATTCCAGCATAACATTTTAGAACGTTATGTCATTATTATAACTTTAATAATAATTTTCTTTCCTTTTATTGTGTCTTGGTCTTATTGAGTATGCACTGTTTGCTGCAACTCCATTAATTCTTCAAAAAGTAATTCTGTAACATACTTCTGTATAAAACTTATTAAAAAAAGACTACTTGAGATATAAATAGAATAAGACACTTAAAGAAAAACAATATTTAGCTAGACGTGGTGCTGGGGAGTTTCTTGCCGCTTCTTCTCTATAACAGCAATAACACGTTGCGGAGCGGTGTACATAGAATAGGAAGAAAAATTAAATTTTAACTTATATTATATGACCTTCAAAAAGTGTTCTCCAGTGGAACTTATTTTGAATAAAAAACTTTGAATTTGAATTTGAATTTGATCAGTGAAAACCGCATCGAAATCGGCCTAGTAGTTTTTTCGTGAATCTCGAACAAACAGACAAGAAATCTAAAAAATTACATCGTGTTCTCCGTCGTTTACATAGTGTATTCCAGTTGTTTTTTAAAAAGTTTCAATGTACCGACACAGCATGTTTAGAATTGTATAATTTTACTAGCTGACCCGGCAGACGTCGTCCTGCCCGGAAAACCTTCAATCGATATGCCGACAGCAGCGCCACCTATCGGGTCCAATTGTGAACCAACTCAGAAGCCTTTGGCTCATGCACAACAACTTTGCTAAAGATCATCACATGATCAAATGTATATATAGTTCTTTTGGGTCTTCAGTCGACAGTCTAAGTTTATAGAATCGAGCAGATAGATTACCTCGACATTTACACAAGACGATGACGCTTCTTTTCGTGAGATTAAGAGTAACTAAGAAGTAAAATATCAATATTTTCTACATCTTGAAATTAGTGCCAAGTAAAACAAATAAATTAGGACATTTTTCTGTTTTTGTAATGAAAATTCTTCAGATTCGTTGTGATTTAAAACTCCATGAAACGAAATAGCGACACTAAAAAGATATAAACACATAAATCTGTAGGACTAAGCCTGCGAGAGAATGAGATAGAATACATTATATTTAATCATTTAAACACTATGCTCATACAAATAGAGTTGGAAATGTTTCAAAGTGTTTCGTTAATCCTTCAAATGGCACTCGTTAGGTTAATATATATAGGTTTAGACATAAGGCATACACTGCACATGCACTTCCTCACAACACCAGTATGTAACAGACACACTCTACATTAGTATAAGTTTAGTATTAAAATTAGAATAAATTAATATAATAAGTTATTCGTAAGGTACACCACAACACAAACATACATCCAATAAATGTCACACACAATAACAAAAATAATAAGCATGTATAAATTCTAAAAAACTGTCTTCCAAATTAAGTTGTAAAAAACTTCATTTAAAAAACCGACTTCAAAAACTAACTAATCTTATTTTTAATATATATTATCTAAAGCATCTTAAAGTCGGTGCTTAGTAATTTTCAAAAAATATAGTATATTTTATGTTTTGCTTCGCACCGACTTCAAAATGTTTTAGATAATATATATTAAAAATAAGATATTATAATTAAAAATAGCTTTCGAAATAAGTTATTTTATGCTTTTTAGTTTTTGAACTCGGTTTTTTTAAACAAAGTTTTTTTATTTGTTACTTTTTAGTGTCTAGCTAGGGTAGGCCTATGAAAGGTGCAGCGCGCCTTAAAAAATATAGGTCCCAAGAAACGGGAACTGAAAAAATGTCATAAAATGAAAACTACGGGATTAAACTATGTTAAATTTTTAGGGGAACAAATGGCAACTATTCCGCATCAAACTTAAAAAGAATCACGTAAATCGGATCATAAATCTCACCGAAATCGGTGTACATACATAAAAAAAAACATACCAATCAAATTGAGAACCTCCTCCTTTTTGAACTCGGTTAAAAAAATTAATTTAAAAAAAACCTTAAAATTTCGTGTTTAAAGCTTAATATATATTATAACCATATAATATATGAAATATGACGTCACGAAATTTAGAATCCCCCACCCCTTGTCATACTTTGTTTCACTTCTACTGCTGTAAATGTGGCGTGACACTGACCGATGATTATCCCTGTCTACACCATATAATATTACACCCAAGGACAAACCCCGGCCAGTGTAGGACTATTGTCGGAAATGAGAATAAAAAGCACCGGGCTATTGGGGTGAACTGCTAATGGTACTACAGATCTGGGACTATGGGGACTATGGCGTCTGCCCGTCACAATGTTCAACATGGAAAGAATGGGCAGACGGTGACTCGCCATTCACTGCATGAGCCCCTAAAAATGCCAGAGAAGACAGGGCCAACATGGGTGTGAGTGACTAAAGGGTGTCGAGAGGTGGCTGCAGGTTCACCGAAGCTACTTCCGACGTTATAGCATTTATAACTTCCACCCCTGAAGCTTGAGTCTTAGCTCTAGTGATCTCCACTCCGTGCCGGCTAAGGCAAGCACGGAGGCGGGAAGGCTTGTTATGATCATTATTATTGTTACCTACACGCCGACAAAAGTAGATTCTCACCTGCATACCATAAAAACACACTTTATTAACTTTCCGCATTTGGACTTCTTTTGTTTACTTTGTGTTTAAAATTTGTAATTAGAAAACAACCCATTGTGTATTGTATTCTTTTATGGCAGTCATTAGCCAGGTGTGTCGAACTGATTCTAAGAAATACTGTCTACGCGGTCGGGCAGCCATATTGTACCGGTGCAGTATAAAGCAATGGCCCAATGAAGAGATCGGCAGTCTAGCGATAGCCACAAGCGAAGCAAGACGTTAGTGACAGGCTTTGCACGTGTGATTGAATCGTGCATTACGTTTGGACTGGTTGTGTTCAGTTATATTTGTACCTGTGTTATACGTGTTTGTATGGTTTTAATAGACTCTATAGTAATTCTAACGGCATTTTAAATTAGAGTCTCGCGACTCGTATCATTATTTTACCCTATACTTTATCTTATCGTATGGTATCCATTAAATAACTAACTAATTTTTAACTCTTAATCTAGTATTAGAATATATTATTATTATATTGGTCTTTAATGCACAAAGACATCGCAGCTATATACTACATACACGTACAATGAGGACCATATGACCGAAGTGAATTCAACTGTAGTCCATCACACAGGCTCTAAAGGTACCTAGCGTGGGCATCAGAGTTTCCTTTGGGACGCCTCTTGTTCTAAATGTTCTTTGTATTTTAATAATATTGTATGATACCCTGTATTGTTTACAAGCCAATAAATTTTCAATAACAACGGCCTATAAAAATGTAAGAAAATAGAACGCTAAAATAAAAAATTAAATTAAGGTAGTTTGGGCATGTGGAGAGGATGGATGAAAATAGAATCACAAAACAAGTGTATGACAGTATTGTGAATGGTAGAGTTTGTACCGATAGACCACGACGTACACACCATGATCAAATAACAGAAGTGTTAAAACGAGGTCAGGTGAAAAGCATATCAAATAAACGTACATGTATGAAGAGGTTAATGAAAATAGATGAAGTGAAAGCTGTTTGTCAGGATCGTCGCAAGTGGAGGTCTATAGTCTCTGCCTACCCCATGGAAAACAGGCGTGATAATATGTATGTATGTGTGAAATAAAAAGCATTTTTGTAAATGAACAATTCCTCCCTTAAATGTTTATTAGAATTAAAAACAGAGCTGTTGAAATTGGCTTTACCCTAATCTGCCCCAAATCCGATTCAAACACGTCACGCGATTTTTTTGTACCTTTTTCAACAAACACCCCTATTATAAAACATGAAAAGCTTTAATGAATTTTATTTGCTTTAAATATCTTATTGTAACTTTTTATGTGATGACAACTTGTTATGATTTACTACCCGTGCGCAGAAGGTTTACCGATAGCCTCATGATGTCACTGAAAGGCTTAGAGCAAAAATAAGTACGATAGTCTTGATTTATCTTGATTTATTGTAGTTTACAAGATCACTAACACAAAGCACCATTCTATATACAGAGAGCACGGAATGAGAGAGGAGAAAAAAAAATGTTGACCAGTATAAAGACTTAAGGGATACCAGTTTATAAGTAATCATTTTAAACAGATATTTATTTTTTTACCCAAAGAATATTAACCCTAACAGTCACGTGTCGATGGTCAATAGGGTTGACAAAAAAGATTACATAAATAGTTGTTGCAATAAATTTACTATTTTAATTTATTATTGTATATACTTTACATAAGTATATATAATAGTAGTAAGTAATACAATGCAATAATAGTAAGTAGTCATCAGCAAACCTGCGCACAGCTTATATAATGTAAAAATACATAGATCCCAAGGAAATCGAGAGCAAACGATGTTGAAGAGCGCCGAGCGCCTATATACACTCTTGGAAATAGCAAAACTTGTATACGCGTGCCAGTAGTACAATTTCTAAAGTCACTTAAAATATAATTTCTAAAGCTATTCAAGCAACTGAAAATTACATGTTTTTTTTATTAAAACAAAACCGACTTTAAACTAAAAAGCAAAAAATAAATATTTTCACAACATCATGAAGTCGGTGCCAAGTAAAACATAAAAAATCATAACAACATTTCAAAATGCACCGACTTTATGATATATGTTTGAAGACGGTTTAGTCTTAGTTAACAAAATTGTGTGTGTGTGCGTGTGCAGTTCACACGCAGTAGAAATGAAACAAAGTGTGAAAAAGAGTGGGAGGGATTCTAAATTTCGTGACGTCACATTTCATATATTATAAACAAACACGAAACACGAAATTTGAAGTATTAACGAAAAACTCAAAACGTTTTCAACACTATCTGTATGAGCATAGTGTTTAAATGATTAAATATAATGTATTCTATCTCATTCTCTCGCAGGCTTAGTCCTACTGATTTGTGTGTTTATCTCTTTTTAGCGTAAAGCTTAAATGACACCGATTCTAAAGAAGATTCAATTTAATAATCCTTCGATTGATTGACATGAGGTCAGGCCCCAGGAAGACACTCTCATATCTATTATTTTTAAATATTTTGAAGTTTTGCACACTTCGCGGTGCGGTTGATCAATTTGAGCTCTTGTTAAAGTATCTGTGTGGAACTTTGTAAGTTCGTCTGTCTTCCCCTCTGTTACTACATCTCGTCACATTCCCGGAAAGCATTCCCTTTCCCGGCAACATTTCTTCTTCCACCTTCATTCGGCCAGTTATAACCACAGGGCGCTGCGCATACATATGCGTCTCATTGGCCGAACCGAATTTTCAAGGGCTGCCTAAATATCGTCGCGAAGCCACCGATAAATAGTCCAGAAAACATCAGAAAACTACTGTATTGTGCCCTAAAACCGTTCTTTGAAGTGTCAACCGTATCCCGGGCATCTAGTGTAGTGTTTGTGCAAAACCAGGACGCGCGAATCCGGCCGAAATCCTGCATCATTCCTTACATGGTTCCAGTGACGGTAAACGTTCATTCTTTTCTATTTGGTTCACTAGGATTTGCAAGACGACATCAGGTCTAACAGAGAGTCAGAGCTTGCTCCGGCTAAGTAGCCATTCATATCTTATCACCTTCAGTGCTACGAGTGTGGCGCACAAGATTCTGCGTTCCACACGCTGGTCGAATGCGCTGCATGGGCAGCTCGGAGAATTGAACTCGAGGCCGTTGTACGGGCGATCGATTCGTTAAGTAGCCTGGTCGAAGCTATGCTGCACAGCCACGATCATTGGGACGTTGCGAAAACCTTATGCGAGGCAGTAATGTCACGCAAGGAGGCCGCTGAACGAGAGAGGAAGAGGTGCGCATGCGACTCACGGGTACCGACGTCAGTCCGTTGTTCTCCTATGTTGGTGAAGTGAGTTACTCTGCTTCCCCGGGTAACTCAAGTCTTGATGCGCGGATGAACATGGGTCTAATTTCGTTCTAAGTCTCATATGCTTGCTAACATCACCTCATCAAGATAGTCTCGCTAAGTAAATTCGAAATAAAGTACAGATTGAAACATTGGCTATTAAATTTCAATTATAACAAAACAGAAGAATTCTTACGAATTTGAGAGTAAACACACTTTTCACTCTGCACCACATACATACACACAGACACGAATAAACATACACACTTGCTCATGTTTAATAAGGACTAATTTTGTTATTGTATAAGTAGACAATGCAGCAGAGGACACTAGTAGCTCCAAAGATAGATAGATAGATAGATAGGTAGAGAGATAGATAGATAGATAACACTTTATTGTACACCATTACAGAAAACTTACGAACTACCAACGAAAGATACAGTTAATACTAGTTTTGGAGCTAGTAGAAGCACAAACAATGATTTAGTTTCTAAGACCGTAAATTTGTAATTAAGATTGTTACTTATTTTTGAGGTAAATAAATCATGTTATTATTATTATTAAACACAAGCGCGGGCACATAGGAGGCAGGTTCAGGTTTATTGGTGTATTTGAGAACGACTGTATCATCGTCCCCCACAAAGGACCCGGTAGTGTACGAAACGTATTCCCGCTACTTCAACAAAAAAAACGTTGCCAACGCATGACTAACCTCGAATACATCTTATTACGGAAGCAACAAGGCAGTGAGGCTATCAATACTTAGGTACCCAAGCTGTCAAGCATTCGATTCTCGGTTCTATGGGAATAAACATATTCCGGCGCCATTATGTAAATTTAGTGCGAGCTTCTTTTAAATATTAACGCCTTGACACTTAGAAGAGGGTCCCGCCCCTCAACCGAGCCGACTGAATTATTTATACTATACAAGGTTTTGTGGTTTCTGACACTTATTTTACGGCGGTAGATAAAGTTTCCAGTGTGTTTTATTTGCATCTTCATGCCGATTGTTGCAGAGTAGGTATAGACAGAAGCAAATTAAATCAATATAATAAATTATTTTTTAACACACTCACATAAACTTAGAATAATTATACATGCATGCACTGAGCTTTATGTCTCTGCAGACCACGGGCCATAAAAATGGCCCTCACTTTTGGCGGGCTCGCGTGGGGCCATGGCAAGGCCAACACCACTTGACAAATTTAATCTAAATGTGGCGAGACACTGACTGGCGATTGTTCTTGTCTACACCATTATTAATTTTTTTTTGATAACGCAGGGGCATGTGTTTGGACAACATCCTCGGATCCTTCGGGGGAAGGGTCTGAATGCAGGCATAAGGCCTGCATCGAGGGTGTATGGGACTCAGTGACCGGTTCTCCACGCTTGCTTCTAAAGCGAAGCTGTCGCGAGAATCGGCCGCCGAACTACCCACTAAACCTAAACCTGCACCCCATTTATAGCGCTTTTACGTGGTGTCACGGGATCTCGTACAGAGTAACTACACCGTGACGCCCCTACACTCTGTAACTAGGCCACCCCGGGGAGCAGAGTGACCCACTTCGTACAGCAGGGGGGAAGTCCGCTGTCACCCCCGTAACGATGCGCGTAGCGGCGCCTACGACCTCCGGCCCGTCTCCTGCGGACGGGGTCCGCATTCGCGTCCTCCTCCCCCCTCGCTCTTTCAGCGGCCTCCTTCTGCGACACGATTCTTGTCTACACCATAAAATAACGCACCCAAGGAAAAGCCCCGGTGAGTGTAGGACTATTGTAGTAAATGAGAACAAAATGTATCGGGCTATTGGGATGAACTGCTAGAGGGGAGTTACAGATCGGGACAAGGAACATGGAAAAAATGCGGAAACGGTGACTCGCCACTGAGAACTAAATGCTCCATTCTCCATATCTGAATTGAAAGGCATTTTAACAAGTTTAAAAGATTCCTCACCTGGATAAGATGGAATTCCCTATTCTTTTTTTTGTAACAGCAGTGATGTAACTTTAAGTTATTTTTTAAGTCACTGCATGGGCCTTTAAAAATGCGGTATAAGTTAGAATCATTATTATTAATAATTTCTATATTTAAGTAAGTATAATAAAATAATGTTCATTGCCGAGATACAGACCCAGAGTCTGTAGCAGCCGCCTTCAAAAAAATTATGACCGTTATATATAAATTGGGTTCTTATTATAAGTTTTAGGCCATAAATCTTTTTTTAGTTATAGGCCTTGTATAGGTAATATGTAAGGCCTAGAAATCAATGTTTTTTATTTTAATATTTTGCAAATTACGCTTGTGTTATCGTTAATATACAACGGACAACTTTGGGGCCGATTCCAGACACCCAGACTATAGTAGAAAACGGAAAGTTCGTTTATGAAATTTACCATGTCAGGATTCGGATCCGGAGCGGTATTTAAAACCTGACCTTTGCCAGCAATATGAATCTTGTTTTGTCCACGTGCGTACAACAATATTTTGTCATCTACAAAATCATTACATTACGACATGTTTTTAGTAAAGGGGAATAAATATCGTTAGGTAACTTCGACATCCAAATAATCAATGTGTAAAACCTACTAATTCACCTAGAAAAATACAGCCGTTTCCCCAAAAAGGGGGCGAATCAGTGTGACTTTTATAGACTTATAATAAAGGTCTTATTCATAGAGAGTTAGAGTAAGTTTGAACGCTTTTTTAAGAACCGTAAAGTAACGTTCAAACTTACTCTAACTCTCTATGAATAAGTCCGTAAATCTTTAAATAAAATGGTAGTTTTCAATTTATTTTTTATCCAATTTTAGACTTATTTACTCTAGAATAGTACTCTATAGCACCACCTAGACAAGCACGGTTTATTAGATTTTCTAAAAGATTATCATTTTATAATATTTTTCCATGGTTTAAAATTGCAACGATGATAGAACATTGTGCTCATGTGTAAAATTACGCGCAAAAACTCCATATAAACAATATACTGCCACAGCACAAAGGAAAAAAACAATAACATACTGTTAAAGACGCAATAATTCGTAAAAAATAAATGATATTTGTAAAACAAGTCAAAGTTCAGTTAATCACGGCTCGTGTTACAACGCAAAAAGCGAAAACTAAACAACTGAGACAATGGCCTATTATGGATTAGCCAGATTATCAACATTTGTTCGAATGAGCCCAAGAGCTTTGGCCCTACTACGAAAATTAGAAGTCGATAGTTACTTTCTCACTTTTTTTATAACCCACTTGCATTGTTTAACTTTATGAATAAAATTTTAAGGACACGTACTTTCATGTATGTAGGTGTCACAAGCGAGTTTTATTTAATTACTAGCATCTGCCGGCGAAACTTAATTTTCCTCGTTGGCATAACGACGATGTATGTATAAGTAAATTGCAATCGCGGCATCTTTTTTCGCTATATTTGTCTATTCCATAGAAACGACGTATTTTATCGGTATATAAAGTATCCTAAGTGCTGACTAGGGACATAAGCTCTTCCCTCCTCATAGTAAACGCAGTAGATTTAGATAGCTAAACAATATACCCATGTTATGTAACTTGTTAGTGTACCTATAAAACAATTAAAAACTGAAGCTTTATGTATAGATTAGATTAGAGCTTAGAGATACCATTTCAGCAAAAAATTAAAACCTTAAAAATTACGATTACTGGAAGTGCAATAAATTAGTAAGATAGAGCTAGAACTGTTGAGTTTTATTCAAAATCATTCAGTAGTTTTTATGTGATACTCTAGCAGATAGAAGAGAGAAAATAATTCTAAAAGTTGTATCTGTGAAATCTCCCGGTCCGAATTAGGCTCTTTTTTCTTTTTGAAATTTATTGTATAAACTGATGTGACTGATGAAACCCCGAAAAAAGTATAATAAATTATAGTATATTTTTTTCAATTAAATATGTAACTGAAACGTAACTTATTAGAACTATATTTTTTTACTGATTTGTCAAGAATATTTGATAATAACATTTGAGTTCTGTTTATATCTCATTTTATCTATGAGAGCCGAAGCATTAAGGACCGAATGCTAACGGAATTTATTATTTATCGTATTACTTTCCGCGACCAGTAGTAGTGGTTCAAGTATCATAACATAACAAAACTTATGTACAAATGCGTAGTGGTCTTACTTCTGTAATAACACTATTTAATAAACATAATTGTATTCGTACTGAAATATCAGTTTTGTAAATTAATTAATTACACAATAATAAGGATAATTACTACTATATGGTAATAGTGGACGTTTGATAGGCTGAAATATTAAAAAAAATAGATTTTATTATCATATATACTATATATATACTATTTTGTTTATTGTTCAAGTCAAATTAGCAGTGTAGCCTTGGAGAAATCTGTGATTATAGAAGTATAGTCTTTGAGAACAGACCCTTAATAATGTTCAAACTTATAAATTAAATTAATTATGGTCGAATCTCTACCACTAGTTTTATTTACTATACGATTTAAATAATGGTATTATCTATTTCGTTTAGCAATTACAAGGCTTGTAAATTACAATAACAGCCCCTAAAACCGACCAGTGTAAACGACATAGCATTATCTAAATCCGCCATTTTGATTTGAAAGGAGTGAAAATTATTTAATGGCCGTTAAAAGTAAATCACAGCACGTTGTAAATTGTCAAAAGTTAACCATTGTATCTTGGCCTTTCAGTAAATAGTAAGATATAGAAGAGGCAGATCTTGTAACGATGGAGTAACGGCCAGTCTATACTGAGTGTTGAATAAGAAGGAAAATAAAGGAATTCACTTGACACTGGATTTTTTTGTAACTATAAAACAATATAGTTTTATAGTAATCAGCATTTACACAGATTGTATTATTTTTATCTAAGCGCTATTCGCACAAGGGAGATTTATTTAATTTTATGTCACAATCTATCCCAATTTCCGTGGTGAAATAGTAGATTGTTACACGAGGGATGACAGTGACCTATTTAGGCACGGGATATTTTGGCGCAGCATAAGGCGCTAATAATTCGAGTATCTAAATAGGTCATTCACCTGAGGTTAACGCTCTGCTTTTCATTTCGAATATGAAGAAAGTAAAGAAAAACTGATTAGTTAAACAAACAACTACTTCTTTAATGAAATCAGGCGTTAAATCCATATCTAAAGAGAAACTCATTTAATACGTCACATATGAAACGTCAAGTAAATTTCTTTTTCTATGGCATTCTACCAGCCAGTATTTTTTTTTGTCACTGATGATAGTAAATACCTATTTTACTAAAATTTATGTAAATTAAATAATAATAATGTAGAAAGTAATTTATAAGTATAAAATCGTGGTACAAAATTGCTGATAATGAGTCGCACATATTACCTATAGCTCGTGTAGTTTTTAATTTTTTTGATAGCAGGGAAAACCGTTTCCTAGGGACGAAAGGTAGTGTTTTCATCTCTCTGATCAGTGTTAAGGTGATCATAATAGTCGTACGCGATAGTAAAACGCTTGTAGTTAGACAAGCGTACTTTCAGAGTATGAGAAATGAAAAGTATCTTATTGTTACAAGTTACGGGACTAGAGTTAAAATGCCGTTGGAATTACTATAGAATTTATTAGAATTATACAAACACGTATAAAACATGTACAAATATAACTGTACGCAACCAGTACAAACGTAATACACGATTCAATAACACGCACAAAGTCCGTCACTATATAGCTTATCGAATGTACACACGTCTTGTCTCGCTGGTGACCATCGCTAGACTGCCGATCTCCCCATTGGGCCATTGCTATATACTGCACCGTTACAATATGGCAGCCCGCCCGCGTAAATCGACTTTCTTAGAATTCGTAATCTGCACACCTGCTTAATTATGCCTGCAAATGGCCATAAACGAGTACATAGCCTGTTTTCTAATTACAAATTTTAAACATAAGGTAAACAAAAGAAGTCCAAATGCCGAATAGGTAATAAACTACATGTGGGCATTGGTCTTTGTCGGTCGTAACATTATATTAATTCTCGCTATTGAAACTACATGCATATCAAATTTCATTAAATCTGATTCAGTACTTTTTCAGTCACAGCTTTACAGATAGGCAATGAAAATTTATTCACAAAAACAGGATTAGTTTAGATGATCTGAGATTCAATTATATTTTTACTATCTCGTCAAAATTGGCGGAGACTATCGTCTCAATCGTAGTTTTCCCTGATTTCTGTATTCTGGTAATCCTAATGGCGTGCCCGTGGCACACCACTCTGTCATCTTTATAAATATTGAATTCAATTATTTTGTCCGCACAATCAAAGATTTGTTAATAATTCCTCCTACACACCCCCTATTTAGTTCAATTACATGGTTCAATAAAATTGAATCAATCACAGAACAGAAAAGATGCGAGGACATTCAATAGCATTCAGTGAGTTAATTTTATGTTTACACGAGTTTTTGTAAATGTTATCCCACGGGAACTATAGATTTTTCCGAGATCAAAAGTAGTCTATGTGCTATTCAAGACTATAAGCTATCAATGTGCCAAATTTCATCCAGAGCCGTTCAGCCGTTCTGGCGTGATTGAGTAACAAACATCCATCCAAAAGTTTCATATTTGTATTTACTTACTCCGTTGGTTCAGAGACTTACAGTAGGTCTTGGCCTCCGAAACAAGAACATGCCATTTCCTTGTCCTGCGCAATTTCTTGCTAATTATGCCTCGAAGCTCAGACAGGTCAGCCTCCATCCTGTTTTGCCAGCATAATTGTGAATTGATTGTATTTTAAACCTAGACAATTTAATATGAATATATTTCCATTAGAACAATGGGCGTCCTTGTCGCTTATAGCCATCTCTTCCAGGCAACCAGGTGTCCAAGGAGACATTAAAAGTAAAGTACCCCATGCGGTAATCTATTTAGTGACAGACTTTGCGTGTTTTATGGAAATACGATCTCGCGCATTACGTTTGGACTGGTTGTGTTCAGTTATATTTGTACCTGTGTTTTACGTATTTGTATAGTTCTAATAAAATAAACTCCATAATAATTCCAACGGCATTTTAATTCGAATCCTGCAACTCGTAACAATATATATGTATTTTTTTTTTAACTACTCTATGTACTCGAGTACCATACCCTTTTTTACAACTTAATTAAATATAATAATTTAATCTCTACTCATTAATTTGGTTTTCGATCTGGCAAATCTACGGATGCCGCAGTTGAAGAATTAACTAATTATATAACATCTAATCTTGATAAAAAACAGAAAGTTATTGCCATATTTCTAGATCTAACAAAGGCTTTTGACACGGTCTCAACCGCGCTTTTAATTCATAAACTTGAAGCGCTGGGAATAAGAGATCTTCAGTTACAACTTTTCGCTGATTATCTCCAAAACAGAACGCAGAGAGTCCGTATTGGTGAATATATAAGTAAAGACACTATTATTTCTTTTGGTGTGCCCCAGGGCAGCATCCTTGGCCCAACCCTGTTTCTTGCGTATATAAACACACTCTGCGACTTAGAACTTGAAAACGGTAGTATTATTACATATGCTGATGATACTGCACTCCTTTTTCTGCTGATACATGGTCAAAAGTATTCCAAAGTGCGCAAAAAGGTCTTAATAAAGTTATGGATTGGCTAAATTCAAATATATTAACCCTTAATATTGATAAAACGAAGTATATGACTTTATCTCTTAGAAATCAGGATCAACCTCATATTCAAACCTTAAAAATTATAGCTCACTCTTGTCTTTCTCATGCTACTTGTAACTCTTGCCCTACTTTGCATACAACTCAACATATTAAATATTTGGGTGTTATCATTGACCAAAATCTAAGTTTTCAACCATACATTAACTCATTAACACTCAGATTACGAAAATTAATTTATATTTTTAAAACCCTTGGTCAGGTTGCTGATTTTAACATAATGAAATTATTATATTACGCCCTATGCCAATCTATTTTGAGCTATTGTATCACGTCATGGGGGGGAGCTGCCAAAACCGCAATGATAAAATTAGAACGTGCACAACGAGCAGTACTTAAAGTCAGTCTTTCTCTCCCGTTCTACTTCCCCACCAAAAACCTTTATGAACGCTGGAAAGTGCTAACTGTTCGGCAACTTTTTATTCAACAAATCGTTCTTAAACAACATGTTATCACACCATTTATATCATCCAATTCTATTATTAAAAGGAATTACATCCCCTGTAAACAAAACGTTGTCAGCACAGCCTTTTTTGCTTTAGATTTTTGTTCTTTCTAGGGAGTTACCTATATAATAAAATCAACAAGCGGATTGATTTATTTTCTTTGACTAAAGCTAAATGTAAGAAAACTCTCACCGAATGGCTTTTGAAACTCGACTATGACTCCACTGAAGCACTATTAGTCCTAATTACTTAAATAATTCCCTTTTCATTGTTTTTATTATCATCTTGTATTATAGTATTTTATATGTTCACTCATTCATTTATCTCTATGTAACTCTCATAGTATAATCTAATAAATTCCTCTCATTTCAAATCACATAAACTCACAAAGACACATTCATACACATTTACGTACAATATATACATAAGTACATATAAATACACAATAACACACTGCACACCGACCTACACTCAATACATTGTATTTCTTTTATAATCGAATAACTAGTTGTAAGTATATATACCTACATTTTTCCACGGGGAGAGAGAGACTGGTGATCAGTCACACAGGATTTTTCCTTTTACTGACACCAGGCTCTCACCAATTGCTAGTAATTTAAAACCTTTTTTAGCAATTACTTATGTCATGTTATATTGTGAGAGCAAATAAATAAATATTATTATTATTATTATTATTATTATAATTTCTATTAAAGTTTTTAGGTTTATACACGCTTATTGTTCATTTTATTATTGTGTGTAACATTAATTTAGTGATTTTTATGTTGTAGTATACCTTAAGAATAACTTATAATATTAGGTCGGGGAAAAAGTTTCTTCGCATTTTATATAAAAATTCAAAAGGTTTTTTTATAAAGTTTATTTACATTTGACTAAAGTATGTCAGTGCCATTTTGTTGAATAACTTTTTGCCATCTTGTAGGTAGGGACGTGATCCCATTGCTATAAAAATTTTGGGACTTCTGATCAAAAAACTGTGACAAGTGGTTTTGGCAGTCCTCTCGTGATGTTAACCTGACACTGCCTAAAGAATTCTGCAGAGACCGAAACAGGTGAAAATCTGAAGGTGCAAGGTCAGGACTATACGGCGGATGCATTAACACCTCCCAGCCAAACTTTCGTAATTTTTGCTGAGTGGCTAAAGATGTGTGAGGTCTAGCGTAACCATGGTGAAAAACCACACCCCTTCTGTTGATTAATTCCGACCGCTTTCTCTCAACTTTTTGCTTTAATTTCATCAGTTGTTCGCAGTACAATTCAGAACCGATGGTCCTGCCTGGCGGTAACAGCTCATAATGAATAATACCCTTCCAATCCCACCATACACACAGCATCACCTTGTTGCGAGTTAACCAGGGTTTCGCCACAGTCTGAAGCCTGACCGGCCTTTGACCACGATCTTTTTCGCACGTTCTTGTCGCACGTGGTCCACTTTTCATCACCAGTTATCAGCTTCTTCAAAAATGATTCGGTTTCATTACGTCGTAATAAAGAATCACAAATGAGTACACGGTTCATTAGGTTTCTTTCAGTGAGCTCATGAGGCACCCAAATATCGAGCTTTTTTCAAATGCGCCAAAACCGTTTTGTGGTCAATTCCCAGTTTTCCAGCTACATCGTAACTACTAATATGCCGATATTGCTCCACTTTTTCAAAAATGGCATCAATTTTGTCCGTAACAGGGCGACCATAGCGACGTGCATCTTTGATATCAAAATTTCCGGATTGAAAACGCTTAAACCAAATTTGCGCTACTCTCACAGATACTACATAAGGTCCATAAACATCACAAATTTTTTTCGCGGCTTGTGTCGCATTTTTACCTTTTTTGGTAGTAAAATTTTAAAATGTATCGAATTTCTTTATTACATTCAATCATTTTAACAATAAGAAAAACAAATAAAAATCACACATTTTCCTAATTTGAATTTGAAATTGCCTTCTTTAAAATTAAAACTTTTTAATGATACCAAAACCAGCTAGATACAAATGGTATATCCAAAGAGATCTTATTACAAGTTCATACATACTATATGCGAAAAGACTTTTTCCCCAACCTATTATTATACTATATACTAATGTAGAGTGTATCTGTTACATACTGGTGTTGTGAGGAAGTGCATGTGCAGTGTGTGCCTTATGTCTATACCTATATATCTTAACTAGTGCCACTTGTGTTGCTTTTTCTTTATGTGCCTAGGTTATTAATTTTTAGGCTCTTTGTATGTCTTGGTTTGTTTGTAAAGTGTGCGTGTAATGCAATGCGGTGGTAGTGCGCGTTGGTGTGAGTATGTGTGAGTTTTGTTGTTGGTTGTGTGTTTGTGACTTTGTGTGGTGTTATAATTTATTGATTAATTCTTGTGACATGAAAATTTTTCAGTTGGTGTAATTGATAATGGATGGTTTAGGAGGGGGATTTTTGGCCTTCCCTTGGACGTTTGACCACCGTCTTGTCTCCCATGCGTATCGCCATTTTTATATTGTAATCCCTGATCTCATCGGCTGTGACTTTCTCCGCTTTGAGGGCGAAGGTGGCGGTAGCGTCCTCTTCGCACACGGCTGTATAGTAAATACATTTACCAGTGTGCCGCGAAATTGCCACGACCGCATGAGGGATGCTCTTGTACAGGTCCATCTTGTTGGATTAGACCTCACGATCACCACTGTCTCGAAGGTAAGACCCTGAGCCTCGTGTATCGTTTGAACGCATGACCCTTCGCCCTTGCCACAGCTTAGTTTTATTAGGCTCTCTTTCTCTGACTGCGTGTGAGTTAGATAAAGAGTATTGGCAAGTTCTGTGGGTATGCGCTCTCGCGAATACCATTTGAGTTCCAGGGAACGAGCTTGATTTTTGGACGAGTATATGCCTGAGTATACATCACTCATGGCATATGCTACGTCTAGTGGATTTCGGTGTATACAGAGCTGTTCTCGGGTGATTTTAGCCGAGGGTGTAGGGCGGTGATATAGCATGGGGAACAAGTCGTTCCTATCTATAAACGGCATTTGGTTTATATATCACCCATGAGAGTGAGGTAGGCCGTTCCTGCTAGGCGCGATGCCATGACTATAGAGCCAAAGTGGCTCATGAGTGCTTCATCGACTATGAGGCGTTTGGGTCTAAAGTTGGAAGTTAGACTGTTGACTATGAACGATGCCATAGTCCACACTCTAGCCTTCGCATCGTCGCCTAGGATGGACTGGAGCTTCTCCCGGATTTCTTCTGCAGATTTTTTTTTATTTATTTAGGGCAACGAACAATAACACCACTAATAAAATCAAATAAAAAATATAAACTATAAATAAATATCACGTGTGGCGCAACCAGCGATGTTACCCAAAACTGTAACAAAATTAAAATTAAAAAAAAAATCCGTCTTTTAGTCAGTTACAACCCAGAGAATTACGAATTAATTTTATAAGATTTGGTATACAGTCTTCAATAGCTGTGAAATTCACTACAGTACAGTAAAGGTTGCCTGGAAGAGATCGCTTTTTAGCTAAAAGGCCGCCCGTTGTACTATCTTTTGTATTTTTCTACTTCTGTTTGTCTATGCTTTGGTGTACAAGAAAGAATTACCTTATCTTAGTATTAGAAATGGCTAGTCTTAAGCCCAGGGAAATTCAAGCACCAATATAATCACATAACTAAGAGACACAATTTCGTAAGCCACCTCTAGAATGCCAGTCGCAAATGTGCGTCTTAATAATTCGCGAGTGCCTATCCAGACAATAATTAGAGGCGGCAGTGAGCTAATACGGTGTTGCGCCGGGTGGCGCCCGGTGGCGCCCTGCCACCGCGGCGCAAATTAATCAAAGGGAAATATTCATGCCGACACATGCCATCAAATGATAATGAACTTGTATCATTATTTGCTTCAATTTAAAGAAGGCAGCGATAAAGTGTTGTGGCGAAGGTAGAACGTTTAGCAACCTGAGTTGGATGTAATACTTTCAGAGAAACGTAGAAGATTCTAGAAGAAAAATTCAAGGACAGATACATTTCAGACTTCCATTCGGGCTGGAGGTGATTGCGTAAGCGAGCCCGGACAAGAGACGCTTGTCTGGCTGATCGGATAAGAGTTTTAGTGAGTTGAAAAAGTCACAAAGCAAAACTTTTGTAACAATCAAGTTCGTTTAATTTTCAAAGTTGACAATGTCTCATTAGGCTCGGCCACGAGATTTTCAATTTCGACGTTGATTCGGACCCTCCAGCTGCCATCGTCTCTCCTTGTTGGGCCCAAAATCTTACGGAGAACCTTTCTTCCAGCCACTAACAGCTGCTTCTCTTCCTTTCGGGTAAGCGTCCAGGCTTCGCAACCATACATCAAGATGGGCCGTATGACAGTTCTATAAAACCTGATTTTTCAGGATGTCACATATCAGACATCGCGAAGCGTGTGTCGCAAATGGTTCATCACACATGTATACACATTTTAAACAATACACAATACAGGACTTACTCAGTATACTGAAGCTTGTAGCGCTTAGCGAATGGTAGAACAAGTGTCTGTCACGCACCGCTTATATACAATAAATTACTCGAAATTACCGTCAATTAGATGATTAGATGTTCGCAATCTAAAATAGCCAGTAACTTATTAATTAATATCTGTTACAAATGCCACCAAAACGCTTAGTAAATATAACAGTGTCGTATTCACTAACTAACATTTTTATCCACTGCAACAGACCAATAAACATCTGCCATAAAAGAGCTATTGTTTCGTGATACCTAACATAATCTATTAAATTATGACATTATTATACAAGTGATTACTACAACTGTAGCTTCATAATATTGTTACAACTTAAGGAATGTCATTTATTAACACGTTTCTAGAGAACATCCCATCGTTTATTGTATTCGTTTATAGCTGCTTGCAGGCATCATTAGCCAGGTGTGCGGATTAAGATTTCTAGGAAATTACGTCGACAATTGCCGGACGGGCATATTGGCATTTATGTTGTATAAAACGATGGCCTAGTGGACAGAGACAGTCGAGCGAGAACCACGATCAAAGCGAGACGTGTGTACTACAATCGAGAATCTAATAGTGACGGACTTTGCGCGTTTTATTAGAATTACGACCTTCCGCATTACGTTTGGACTTGTTGTGTTCTGTTATATTTCTACCTGTGTTATACGTGATTGTATAGTTCTAATAAACTCTATAATAATTCCAATGGCATATTAATTAGAGTCCCGTAACTAGTAACAATATCGTCTATAAATATATATTAGCTGCCATAAATTTAGATTTCCAACATACAATAAAAAGAATAACAGCCTATAAATCTCCTACTGCTGGGCTCGGGCCTCCTATTATAGGGGAACAGCACGCTTGTCCAAGGCGGCTTGACAGGTTTGAGACATCGGTTATCTCGATGTGCAAGGTTGCAACTCGATGTTTGCCTTCACTGTTGTTAGTACGTAGTAATTGAAACAATATGCACATAGGTCAGAAAACTGCCTAAGTGTTGCGTGCGTTCCGACCAGGATCTAACCCACGCCCTTCGAATTTGGGACGCGTGCCCTAGCCATTACGCTACCACGACTTATAATATAAGCCAAAATATGCTATGTTAAAATACACGTGTCGGGGTAAATCACTGCTAATTTAATTATACTTGCAACAGTGCTATGTCCGCGCGTAGCTTATCCCTTACTCCCCGACCTAGCGTATAGAGGTCGGGTGTTAAACAATACGGGGCACAATGGGACCCGTGTACAATTAGTATAAAGGCATTGCTCGCGCCCCGTCGCCGCTTCCGAATATCCACATATCCGATGATAACGCTTTGACATTTATCAATTTTAATGTACTACAAATTGACAAGTGTAAAATGCAAGGAGAGATTTGGGTGAGAAAGTACCAAATATACCAAATAATGACTATTTGGGCAGGGTTTCCTCTTTATTGTTCAGCCTTTGATGTGAATATTCACACAGCACAGTATGCAATGAACACCGTCTACACGCCACTACGCCTTTTATACGAAAATTCTACCCTACAAAACAATAACATTGCATCATTGCTAAAAATAGCAATTACATCATAGTGTTGCCAGGATCATAAAAACAATTATAATAATTAGTTACTGATGCACTAAATTATCTAGACGATAATTTAGTGGGCTTATAAAATTAACTAACCGGTAGAAAATGGTAATTTAATTATAAATCGAATCATCTGATAAATCGACTAAAAGTATTATCTATGACGATTGTCTAAGTCATATTAATATACACTATGGTTCTCATGACTACTGTGATGGACATCTTGTAACACAAGCTATCCATTTATCCTAAGGAACAGTGAGCGGCTGTCTATGAGCGGCATATCGGTCGCTAACATGTCCAGTTAGCAGCGAACTGTAGCGTATTAGCCGCAAAGCGCTTGCGAACTCTTGGGACGGCAGATAAACGGTTACTCATAAAATTTGAATATTTACATTCTAAATAGTAATTAACTAAACAACTAATTAAGCCTTAAACAGTATTTAATATAAAATATTTATTTATTCATAAACAAAAAAGTTAAATTACTTAACTTTTTTACCTTAACGACTTTCTGGTACAATTTGGTAGAATATGAACGCTATAAGCAATCTTCTTTTCAAATGTTAAATTTCTTTAAATGATAATTTGTTGTGTAAAATGAAAATTTGGTTTCATGTCTTTTACTTTATTTTTGCAAGCGTTGCTGGCACGACTAATCTAAAAATAATGTAATAATTGAAAACAAAGATTTTTCACTAGTTCAATGATTAAATTGTCATCATATTTGCCTTATGAACCTGTTTTTTTTTTCTGTATTCTAGTTTGCTTAGGACGAGGATGCCTGAATTCATATATATCTAATACATCTTCCTTAATATTGTTTAAATCTTCACCCAAATCAAAAAAATCCATTTTTGTCTCAATCTTAACAAAATCAAATACCAGCTGTTAAATGCAATAAATTTTTGTCCGCCATTTTGCTACTTAGTAAAGTAGAGAGTAGAGAGTTAAAAAGTGGCGTGAGGTTGTTTAATCTGACAGCTTAATGGGCTTAGAACGGTCAACATACGCGGCTAAATCAGAGATGCTTCAGAGTCTAGATAATCGACGCAAACTCCTAGTTTGTCGGTATTCCATAGAAGTGGAATACTGACAAATCAATACAAACAAATCCAGGTGGTAGGGCATTTGCCCGACTGGATGGCTACCACCCCTGCTCTAAAGTATGTCGCCATAACAACTTTCAGTTGTGTTCCGGCATTAGTGACCAGGTACCAGTCTCCCTTAAGAGAGCAGCAGCGCATTTGTAGCGCCTTTGGTGTTGCAAATGACCATAGGCGATGCTAACCGCGTTTCATCAAGTGCGCCGTCTGCCTGTCTGCTGAACTCCAGCAATAAAAAAATAAAATAAAAGAGTGTGCCGCGGAATTACACGAATTAATTCCTCCCTCAACTTTTACCACCGGACAAGCAGACGTACGAGCTCACGCCGCCGATATAGGGTGATAATACCAACAAAGCGGAATAACACAACTCTTCCACTTTTATCATACGTACCGCTGAAGAGTGGAACTCTTTGCCGTCGTCTATTTTCCTGAAACATACAACCAAGGTTATTACTACCTACTTATTACTTTTTATTATTATATTTGTATGTCTCTCAAGACCACGAGCTATGTAAATGGCCCGGACTTTTGGAGGGCGTAGGGCCATGGGAAGGCCAACACGTAGAGGCCCCTTGACAAATTTAATGTAAATGTAGCGTGACACTGACCGGCGTTTGTCCGTCTTCAACATATAAAAATGCACCCAAGGACAAGCCCCGGCCAGTGTAGTACTATTATAGGAAATGAGAACAAATGGCACCGGGCTATTGGGATGAACTGCTTGTGGATCTAGGGATCTGGGCTATGGGGACTATGGCATCTGTCAGTCGCAATGTTCGGGAAACATGGAAAAATGGGCAGACGGTGACTCGCCACCAGGCAGTGGCACGGGCCCTAAAAGTACCGTACACGGTTGGCGAAGGGCAACGTGGGTATGAGTGGCTAAGGAGTGTCGAGAGGTAAACGTTCCGTGATCACGGCTACTAAAAAGTGGCCAAAACGTCGGAAAAATAAAAATCAAGTAAATTATCACGCTTAAAACCGTTAAAACGTAGTTTTATTAAGTGACTAAGCATCTAGGTGCATTTCTTACATCTGCATGTTACTTTCTATTAGTAGGTTATTCGTGAAAACCGAACTTTCTCTTGATAATTGTAATTATTTAATCCATTAATATAACAAATAAGATCAATATTTATAATAGCCGGTTTAATTAAATCTTAAACTATAATAAGCCAACCTAGAGCGCTACTACGACATGTGCATCAGACCAAAGCGGTAGTGAGACTCTACACCTGACCACAGCCGGAGTGGGAATGTTCTCTCATCGTTTCGTCCGCACGCTTTTGTGTTCGCCGAGTAGTGAGGTAATGGATACAAACTACCCTCTATTATTATTTTGTCATAAAATAAACTCCTTAAAATAGTTCAATAATCTAATATTTATAACCAAATTTTGCAATAAGAATCTGTAGTTTAATCCAAAGGCAGTATTCAAATTACATATATAGATCAATGCAATATATCTGCCTTTGATGCAAACCCAAGCGTGCATTGCCCAAGGCATACCCACATAAACGGTATACAGTGTTAAACGGACAAATCAACATTTGCTTTAGACTGTTGTGGGAACGTTATCGGAATCTGACATCAGATACGTCTTGTGTACTCATGTATAACGTACGTGCTTCGGTCTCGAGTTTTGACTAAATGTGTATGACATGCAAGATGTATAGGAAGATTGTAGGTAGTGTATTTGCTAGTAGGAAAAAAAAAGTAATGTTAAGGTGGTTTGGACATGTAGAGAGTATGAATAGATGTAGACTCACAAAACAGGTGTATGACAGTATTGTGAATAGTAGAGTTGTTGCCGGTAGACCAAGACGAACATACCATGACCAAATATCAGAAGTGTTAAAGAGAGGTCAGGTAAAAAGCACCTCAAATAAACGAGCATGTATGAAGAGGTTAATGAAAGTAGGTGAAGCGAAAGTTGTTTGCCAGGATCGTCGCAAGTGGAGATCCATAGTCTCTGCCTACACCCATGGGAAACAGGCGTGATATTATGTATGTATCTATTCGCTATTCACTACACTTGAAATAATAACATGTAAGGATGAATGAATGAGTGAAAACACTTTATTGTTCACCAAAATTAAAACTACGTTCTTAAAACTAGATACAATAAATATTGAACAAACGGGCGGCCTTATCGCTTAAAGTGATCTCTTCCAGGCAACCCCCTAAACTAAGTAAAATATTAAAACATGACAGTGGTAGTGTAGACAATAAATAATATAAAAATATGAAATAAGTAAATAAATAAAAAATCTTTATTATATACTATACTAGCTGATGCCTGCGACTTCGTCCGCGTGGTGCGGTTTTTTAACTATCCCACGGGACTCTTTCATTTTTCGGGGTCAAAAGTATCATATATGTTGACCAGGGATATAAGCTACCACCATACAAAATTTAATTTAAATTGGTCAAGTCGTTTCGGAGATTAGCCGGTACAAACAGAGAAACAAAAAGTTTGAAAAAATCTAAATAGTTCTATTACACTTCATACACTTCATACATGACTCGGTTTTTAGCAATTTTTTCATTTTACAGATATCTACCTCTATAGTTTTATTATAATGTGTATAGATAAACACAGTAAATATCATAATACATACAGAATAAGCAGTATTATTATACCTGAGAGGACCAAAAATAATTAAAAATGATGATTTTAAAAGAGGATACTGACTTAGCTTGTCTGATGTTGAGTGGCAGTGAGTTCCATAAACGGATAGCCTGTACTGTGAAGGAGTTGTCAACGAAGGAAGAAGTGTGTATAGGTGTCATTGAGGAGAGATTATTACTAGAGCGCAAATAACGGGAAGGAGAAAGATGTAGGAAATCAAAACGTTCCTTTAAATAAGGAGGAGTACGAGGATCAAAAAGGATGTTGTATAAAAAAGAGCGCAAGTGAACATTCCGGCGAAGGCGAATAGGTAACCATTTAAGCTTCTTACGATATTCGGAAACGTGTTCATATTTGCTCACCCCAAATATCAACCGAATACAGACATTTTGAAGTCGATCGAGCTTGTTCAGTTGTTTTTGCATTAAGTCGAGATAACTTAAGATAAGGATGTATAACCATAGAAGCAATGTACTAGGAGCTATAATCGATACTACAATACAAATTCAAAGGTAGACCAAAAAAGAGATGGATGCATTGTGTAAAGAATGATACGATGATTTGTGGTGTGACAGAATAGAGGACGTATTTCAGAATAGAGAATTGTCAAAGGAAAGAGAGAGAGAGAGAGAAGAATAGAAGGTCAAATTATTTACCAAAATTTCATTTCAAACCTTCGAATAACAAATACACATCTGAATCCGCATAGATTTTTATCTCAGAGCTATATGTTAAAGAAAACAAAAGCAAATTTCTAATTAAACCAAAGTGCAGTATGGCGTTTCAATTGCTATAAATGTACACTATCTTAAAGTGGTCTATATATGGGTTCAAGGATTGTACGTACAAACGTACTAATATACTACGTTTTATATACATAGTTCCAGTTGAAGCGCTCGTACAACCCGAGAACAGTTTTACTAGGAATCGCACAGTGGAGTGGTAGTGAAATATTTGATCATATAGAAATTCGTTTTTTTTTGGACGGTGTGGAAGGAATATTAATGAAAAATTCTTACAATATTACGTTCTATTAAACACGCTGCTAATATTGTTATGATGTAATTCTAATATTTGTTTTAAAACTAAACAAAGAATTAGCTAAAATAATATACATATATTGTTATGATTATATATTTTTATAAGAGCCCTGGTAACTTAGTGTTTAGCGCCTTCGCGTCCCAAACACAAAGATAGTTTTCTGATCTAATATGTATTTTATTATAACTACCACGTGCTAACGGTGAAGGAAAATATGTGACGAAACCTGCAAATCGAGATAACTGATATGTCAAACCCGCCAATTAGTTTTAGGTAGAAGAATAGCACTGGTCTTAGATTTTTAGCAATACACTAAGTCAGAGTCCAACTTATGGACTTTTTTCCATCTATAATTATTTGACTCACCGTATAAATTCATAGGATATCTCAAAAAGTTATATTGTAATAAACAGTCGAGACTTTTCCCACATATGCACAATCCTTTCTTTTTTATTAATGCAGTTAATGTTCTACACCAACTATCTATTATAAATTGTTATCGAGGTTGCATATTATATAAGTTAAAAACTACTCTGGGTTATAAATATCTAAAAATCACTACCATTTTAACGCCCGGCCACAGAAATTAGTATCATTTCTCCATTCTTGCAGCGATAATTGAAACTAGATCTTTAAAATAAAATTCATTATTAACTGGCCAAAATTCTGTTATAATTCACCACTGTGTACAGTCGAGCACTATAGTAACACTCGCCCCGGAACTCCTCCGGCCGGGCCAATTAATTACCGCAAGCCGGTACCTCGTCGATTTAACATGTAAACGAGTGCGTTCGCAATTTGCACTCGCGCCGATTAGTTTCTATTAAACTTTAGTTTGTACTGTACACCACCTAATAGTCTAGTACTAGTAACTTACTCTACACTCCAAATATTTATAACTAACTTCGTTTTTTTTTTTATTAACTACTCTACGGACTCGAGTTCCGTACCCTTTTTTACAACTTAATTTCTATGAAAGTTTTTAAAGTTCATACACGCTTATTGTTTATTTTGTTATTGTGTGTGACATTAATTTAGTGATTTTTATGTTGTAGTGTACCTTAAGAATAACTTATAATATTATACTATATACTAACGTAGAGTATATCTGTTACATACTGGTGTTGTGAGGAAGTGCATGTGCAGTGTGTGCCTTATGTCTATACCTATATACTAACTTCGTTGGCTTAGCGACCCTTAATATATCTTGATCTCCTAAACGAGAGTACGCTAACTTTTTCTACACTGACCCTCTAGAAAAGTGGCATTAGCACTTAAACTAATAGAAATTGTATGGGTATGAGATAATACTTAGCGTAACGACATGTCAAATTCAATCTCAATTTAATGAGTCGTACTCAGTACATACAGTTCACCATAATCGGCCTGTCGGCTTGCATAGTTTAACTTTTACAAGCATAGAAGTATCAATTCGTTTGATTATCACAACACATTCTAACATAACAATAAGTAGATAAATGTATTATTTATGTCATTAGCATGCATTTTATTAAATAGCTCAATTAAGCTATTTAAGGATGCAGCAGCAGTTATTGTCAGCTTTTTCTAGTTTTATATTTATTTATCTAAGTGTATTTTGTAAAATTTTATTTACATAAATATAAGTATATTTTTTATAATATCATATAAGTATAATTTTTATATTTCACTAGCTGACCCGGCCACGCGTTGCTGTGGCTCAGTAAAATAAAAAAATATTATAAATTAAAATGAAACCTATCCTATCTTTCAAGTTGGACCAAACTGCACACGGTGTGCAAATTTGATTAAAATCGGTTAAGTAGTTTAGGAGTCCATCGCGGACAAACAACGTGACACGTAATTTATATATATTAAGATTAATGTGTTGTAATTTTATATTTTATTTTATTAACGTGTTGACGGTCTCTGTGGTTGAGCGGGCTAAGCCTTTTGCGGCCTACCTCACTCACTGCAACGCAGAGGCTCTCCGGGTTCCTTTCCTGATATAGTAAATTTCGGAAACGTATTTTCTCCGTTATTTACTTATGGTCTGGTTGGCTGGGCCCCAGAGTGGCCCGTTGTATATTTCCCATAACAATTTGGGGATATACAGTATGTGTGTTTGTCTGCCGACTATTATTATTATATATGTATATTATATCATGCGTGTATATATCTTATTTTATACTAATATATAAAGCTGAAGATTTTGTTTGTTTGTTTATTTGCTTGCTGGAACGCTCTAATCTCAGAAACTACTGGTCTGATTTGAAAATTTCTTTCAGCGTTACATAGCCCATTTATCGAGGAAGGCTATAGGCTATATATTATCACGCCAAGACCAATAGGAGCGGAGCACCAATGAAGAATGTTTCAAAATCGGCGGTTTTTTTAAACTGACTTTTTTTAAACTATACCACGCCGTTTAAGTCGCGGGCAGAAGCGAGAAGAGAAAATTTTATTTCTGTTAACTGTATCTTTTAAAACAAAATAAAACATATTCATTCATTCATTCATGCATCCGTAACCGAAACTATCGGATCATTAGAAATAATTGCATGTCCATAACCGTCACCGGATATAAGTATTATTCATATCATCCCTGTTTTAAAACAGGGATGATATCCTCTAAAAGAAACCCACGAAAAAAATAAAATTTCTTCACCCGAAAATGACGGACATATTTCCCAATATTAACAAAACATAAGTTCCTTAAATAAATTCCCTTGGAAAAAGGGCAGCTTATCCCAACTCCCGGGTAAACGAGGAGATAATGATGACGAATTATGTATCTACAGAAACTGCTAATCACGCTTACTCGACGGCTTAGGGAGTGCTTCGGTTTAAGGGCTTCTTTAACTTGACCGTGTTATTCTTGAGTTGATTACGTGAGGTCATTAGTGAGTGAGCTGTCTTAGAGGTTCATATTGCTTTTTTAGTAAGAACAGCCCATAAATGACCCACTGCTGGGCTCAGGTCAAGCGTGGCTTGGCAGGTTTGACACATCGGTTATCTCGATGTGAGGATGCATCACGATGTTTTTCCTTCACCGTTATTAGCACGTGGTAATTGTAACAATATGTACATTAGGTCAGAAAACTGCCTAAGTCATGCATGCCGTTCCGGCCAGGGTCGAACCCGCGCCCTTTGAGTTTGGGACGCGTACGCTAGCCATTTCGCTACCACGACTTCTTTATCTTATACTAATATATAAAGCTGAAGAGTTTGTTTGTTTGTTTGCTTAAACGCGCTGATCTCAGGAACTACTGGTCTGATTTGAAAAAGTCTTTCAGTGTTAGATAGCCCATTTATCGAGGGAGGCTATAGGCCATGTATCATCACGCTAAGACCAATAGGAGCGGAGTACCAATGAAGAATGTTTCAAAATCGAAGGGTTTACTAACTTACTTTTTTTACTATTCCACGCGGACAAAGTCGCGGGCAGTAGCTAGTATATTTATAAAGTTGAATATCTTCGTAGTAAAAATGGAATATGAACACTAAGGAAAGCCAATCACTTATTAACAAGTAACTCGTAACACACTCTGTAATCACAGTTGGTATCACTAGTCTGTTGTTTTCTTTTTTTCAAAACATCACAATCAACGTTACTCACAATTTGTGAGTTCTACTTAGCAAGGTACTAAGTAGATCTCACAAATTGTGAGTAACGTTTAATTGAGTAAATTTCATTAATTTCGTGAAATATAGGAGTATGACTTTAAGGCTTGCATCAACGCCAACGTCCTTGAGGATTTTTCAGTAATGATTTTTTGGGAAAAAGCGGAGATTCCATAGACGCAATCATTTTTCAGATGCATTATTATTTTATTGTGAATAAATTATTTGTCTCTTTTTTATAAAGCTGTACGTATTCTTTATCGTATTTTGATAAAAATCAAAGGAATAAAATGTTTCAGTGTCAATAATTTGGTGAATTATTTTCCTAACTTAAACAAACTATACTAAAATTATGAGAAAACTAGGTTACGTCTCATATCATCAAGATTTAAGATAATTTTTTTGGTAAATTATCGATCAATGAATACTAACGAAAAGTTGTTTCGTTTACACCCCATTTTCGGCTTTTTGCTGCAACAGGGGCCTTAAATATATAATTGAATAATTAAACGTTCACTCTCTAGTGGTATTTATTACTTCAAGGAGTTAGCGAAAAGTGTTTAAACTTAAAAACCGTTGAAAGGCTGATAATTATATATCCCTAATATAACAGACAATATAAAATCAATAATAATCAATACACGAAAATGTAGTATTTACAATTGAACAATTATTAATTGCACTACTAAAATCTTTGCCAACATGCATAAAATCGCGTACTAGAGACACCGTTTTATTTAAACAGTGCTGCCATCTGTTGGTGTCGATGTTGACAAGTGTGTTTTAGTATATGCCTAAATTCGTCTGAGTAGGTGGTGATATGATATTGTGTGACAAGTGAGAGTACGGAGGATGTGTGTAATGACAATAATGAGGTTGTGTGTTTGTGTGTCTAAATTGGTAAATTGTCTGAAAATAGAAGGATAGGTTACACGATAGAAGGATAAGGGTGAGTGACTGGTTGACTTTAAATTTAATATATTAACAAAACAAAAAATAATCTGTAATATTCAAATTAAAAATTAAATAGAAATTTAAGACTTTAAATTGTTGGCCAATTTGATCTAAATGGGTTAGATTCGATTTACTGTCTAGATCAGGCGGTTCGGGAGCTGAATCACTCAAGCATCGCAAGTACCCAACCCTCAGTGACAATTATATGTTTGTGCCGTTTGCTGTTGAAACGCTTGGATCGAAGAGTCCTGAGACCATGAGCCTCTACCGAAATTTATCAAAACGACTTATTGACTCTTCAGGTAATCAGGCTGGTGCATACCTCGGAGTCGGACAGCAGATCAGTATGATGACCCAGCGAGGAAACGTAGCCAGTCTTCTGGGCACCTTACCCAGAGAAGACGGTAATCTAGGCTTAGTATTCTACTTATAATCTTGAGGGGCTGTGGGTGGAATAAAATAACTTAAGTTTTCTTTTATTGTATTAGTTTATAAAAAATATTAGATTTGAAATAATAAAACATCAAAAAGCAAGTAAAAAGTTACCTGTAACGTCATCTAGTCATCTAAGATGACTAAAAATATATTTTCAGGCTAATCAGCTTGGTTTTAGATAGAGAGGATTGCTAGACAAAACGTTTTATCTTACGAAGCTCAAATTCTGTCAATTAAAGAGTAGTAAAATTGAACCTAGACTTATACTGCACTAGTGTAAATTCGGTCAAGCGAATACTGGCTCAAGAATTTTTTACAAAGACAGAAACTTAGTAACTATAATATTCTTACAACTTAAGTTCCGATAAAAACAAAACCCACCTGCATATCTATAAAAAAAAAAACATTTTATTACCTGTTGGCATTTGAACTAATTGTAATTATTTTATGATTTTCTTCTTTTGTTTACATAATTAGCCAGGTCTGCGGATTACGATTATAGGAAATTCGGTCCACGCTGCCGAGCGGACATGTTGCATTTGTGCGATATAAAGCAATGGCCCGATTGAGGAAGGGCAGTTAAGTGATAACCACAAGCGAAGCAAGACTTGTGTACATTCGGTAATCTATTTAGTGACGGACTTTGCGCGTGTTATTGAATTACGGCTTTCTGCATTACGTTTGGACTTGTTATGTTCGGATATATTTGTACCTGTGTTATACGTGATTGTATAGTTCTAATAAACTCTATAATAATTCCAACGGCATTTTAATTCGACTCTCGCGACTCGTAACAATATCATCAAGGACACAATGTACATAATTTAATATATAATAAATATAAATTGTATAATGTGGATTTTGACTTATTTGCGAATAGTCTAGCACCTATAAATGCAAAATTAATTAAAGTCTATACTGATAATAATTAGTTTCTTACTCAACAAGTATAAATACATAGTATTTTTGGTTTATAATACTCCTTTTAATCTTATTTTAAATATTCATTTCAAATATTTTTCTTATTAAAAATCTTTTGCAGTGTAGATTAAGGAATTGCCTGATGAGTATAAAGACTCCTTAACACATGTCGAGTACTACGCGCTTAATACGTGTAGACGTCTCATTCCATATGTTATGGACAGTATAACAGGTTAAGAATTGCGTTTACTAAATACCAGGATGAATACGTTTCGTCAATGTCCAGGATTGCTTGTCTAATGTACTTGACTTTCATTCCACAATTTTGACGTTCAAGAAAGAAAAAAAAATATTTGAAGAAATAGCGACGTAATTACATTGCTGACATGAATCTAAAAATAAAAACACATTTCGAGAATTTGTACGTCGCATTTTCAGCAAACAAGGTTTGTACTCAGCGTGTTGCTGTGCCGGCATAATATCTGACACAACGCTGATTTTCAGTGCAAACTTTCCTTATGGCGTAATACTAAAACGACCCGAATATTTTGTGAATTTAATTTGTAAATAGTAATATATACACAGAATAAACACTATTGTTACATGCCGTCAAAGATAAGCGCACAGCTGCCTATTGTAAGCGCAGTCTGTTGTCTTCCCGGACGGATTAAGGAATTCTTTTTGTGTTTTGAATTTGTAATTAAGAAAACATGCCATTGATTTTCTACTTGTTTTATAACCGTCATTAGCGTCGAACTAATCCTTATTGTTATTGTTTTCGACTTTGTGGCCATTCGCAGGTGTGCAAATAACTATTTCTCAGAAACTCAGTGTGCGCGGCCAATTCCTTTGTACTGTGTAGTTAGTATAAGACGATGCCCGAATGGAGGGGCGGGTAGTCAAGTGACGACTACGAGACGAATAAGACGTTTGTAGTACTTTCGATTAGCGATATAGACGACGGACTTTACGCGTGTCGAATTGCATTGAATCGTGCAGTGTGAATTGGTTGCATCCAGTTTTATTTGTATTTGTAATACATTTTTGTTACAGCGGTGGTAGCCATACAGACGGCCAAATACCCTACCACCTGGCTGTGGGATATGTAGTTGCTTCTTACGTCAGTTAACCAGGCTGCAAGAATCTATATTCTTTGACCGTTGACCGATATGATGATGTGTGGTGTGACAGAGGACGTATGTTAGAATAGAATAATATGTAAGGAAAAGACACATTGTGCCGACCTCAAATAATTGGATAGAAGGTGAAAGAAAAGAAATTGACCCAATAGTTTTTGCAAAAAGTTTTGATTATGTATAGATATCACAGACAGGCAAACATGACGGTTGTATAAATGTTACGCTTTTAAAAACAATATTATGAGACCTTAATAGGTAACATTTCACACAAAATCAAGCGTTTGCACTTGCTTTAGTTAGGTCGTTAACTTGTGAAACAGCCGAGTTAAATTCTTTTCACCGTTTAGACAGAAATTTTCCAGTTAAGTAATAAGTTGTACATATCCTCGGTGCAAGAATGGAGAAAGAATATATTTTCCTGCGGCCGGGCGGCCTGTCGTAAGAGGTGATAAAACAACCCACAGCCAGGTGGTAGGGCATTTGCCCCACTGGATGGCTACCACCCCTGGTCTAGAGTATGCCGCCATAACAACTTTGAGTTTTGTTACGGCATCAGTGGCCAGGTTCCAGTTTCTCCTTCAAGGCCGGGAGCACACTGGCAGCACCTCTGGTATTGTTAATGTCCATAGGCGACGGTCATCGCTTTCCATCACAGTTGGGCCGTAAGCCTATCTGCTGTGTTTCAGCAATAAAAAAAATGTATCACGTTTATATTTTGCATAGCATGTAAGGAATCTATGGAGATTTGTCGCAGTATGAATTCTTAGTATCTCATTATTGCGATAGTGATAATATTTTTCGTTTCTTCCAACTCCATTAATTCTTTGAAAAGTAATTGTAATACAACTTCTATAAGAGCCTGAAACAGATAAAAAATAATAAATAGCTAGACGTGTTGCTGGGGAGTTTCTTGCCACTTCTTCGCTTTTAAGCAGCGATAACACGTTGCGAAGCGGTCTTCGAAAAGTGTTGTGCAATGTAACTTATTTTCAATAAAACCTTTAGCATTTGTCGTTTTTTTGTTAACTTCCTTCCACCGGACGTACAATGTTATCCGGCCTTATATATCTTTTAGGGTTGTATTCTTTTAATATTTTTATTTTATTTTCTTTTATTTTATTATTTTCTAAAAATCTTACAATCGAGTCCTTTTATTTCTAATACAGTCTTCTATTTTTGCTAGAGTTTACAATTCTTATTATATCTATCTACTAAACTTTTTGATTGTTGATTTGTCGATTAAGCACATGTCTGTCGAAACGCTGATAAGGACTTATTGGCGAGTTAAGTATCACGCTTAACTTTTTTTTAGCCAAGGGAAATCCGATTGAAGACCATGAGCCGCAACAAGCATAGAAGCTTGGAGGGAGGGGGGGGGGGGGATAGTTCGCGACCCATGTGTGGGATTCGCCAGGTCGGGGTGGCACTAGCATGGCCAGTTACAACTGTTGCCATGATACTGTAAGTCACCAGTTAGGGATACCCACTAAATCCCAGGGCGTTGCGTCCTGCGTCTTATGCCAGAGCTATGGGAAAACGGGAGTCCCAACTCCGCGTGCCCTGGCAGGCGGGGGCCTCGCACACAGGCCTCTTCTACTGGCGGAGGACTACTTTTATCCCCCGGCATCTTCTAGGTCGAATCCGGGGCATGGGGCGGTTTGTAAAGCACCTCATGGTAGGAGACGTGTGCGCGCGCGGAACACTTGCGCTCTCATCTCGACGGCATTCGCAGGTTAGTTAAAACCCCTATAACCCAAGAGGCGTATACCCGCGCCTTCAACTATCAAACAACTAGTGCAACTGTAAATTGGACTTAAACGACAAAAACCTTTTTTTTTTTAATTTTATTGAGACTTGTCGTCACTAGTGACGATATCAGCCTCATGTGTTCAAATTCAAATTCATTTATTTATATAAACTTATTTCTGGGCCTTATATAATTATATCTAAAACTAAATGGTAATAAATTTATACCTAAAACTAAATATTTTTAACACATTTTGAATTATAATAGTTAATATTTAGGCAAATTTTTTTTTTGGCGGCGCTTGCTGCACTATACTCTAGGTCTGTATCGCGGCACCCAACGCAGTGTATAGTGGAATTATTCATTATAACTATGTAAAATGAGTGCGTGCGTGAGCGTTTGGTCTGTGTGCCCCTAGTATTATAGTCAGCTTGGTAATATGCATTCTGTGTCGCTGTAATTTATTGTTTTTAGCCATTTAACTAATTGGTGTTTAAAGTTTGATGCTGACATTGCTTTGACGGAGGGTGTGTTCTGGCATACGTTGATGACAAATTTACAGTTTTTTTATATATTAAGTAAACTTATTTATAATGTTATACTTATCTATAACTACTTCTAATTTTAAATATTTTAGTTAAGAACTTAAATAATAACCCAGCCTCCTTGCTTAAAAGGTTGCTTAGAATGATATAATATTTATTCTTCCACTATGCAGTGACGAGTCTGGTAAGAATGTCCTTCTAATTGGTCCGGTTTGGCTACATCCTAGAACAATATGCACGAGATCCTCTACTTTGTTACAGTGCTCACAAAGAGGTGTAGATCTTTGCGCCATCATGTGGTAAAACTTGTTAACTGCAATGTGGCCAGACCTTATCCTAAAAGCTACAACCTTTCTCCGGAAAAGTGTATGTCCTCAAACCATGGATTGTTTGTAAGCTTATTTTGCAAAGAAAAACCTTTTAAAACAATATCCTCGTACTAAACCAGCATTAAGTCGGAAAACAAGCAATTATTTCGTGAGTGAAAACACAATCTGTTCCAAGTTTTAATTCGGCAAACAAATAAAACACATCCTTTAATCTCGCGGAAAACAAACCATTGTTAAGTGAAGCAGTTAAAACTTAAGATAACACAAGAACAGTTTGCGGAACAACAAATCTCGCTGGTAGTTGTAACAAATTGCGGTAATTCGGTACAAACTTACTAATTCACCATTAACGTACGCTATGAACCGCTTTTGGTGCGGTTAGAGACGGTATTAGAATAGTATAATTATTATTGAATTATTGTTATATATGACGGCCTCGTGGTTGAGAGGGCTAAGCCTTCAACGGCTGGCCACACTGCAACGCAGAGGCTCTGTGTTCGATTTCTGGTCTGGTAAATTTCGGAAACGAATTATCTCCGTTATTTACTATGGTCTGGTTGTCTGGGAACACAAGCGTAACTTGTTTAATTTGGTGATAGACAATATGTGTGTTTGTCTGTTAATTTTTAATTAAATCATAGACACGATAACTGTTTACATCACTTTCTTAATTATCTATACGAAAAAATTACCATCCACACTAATAATAAAGTTAAAGAGTTAATGAGATAGTTGATGCCCTTCACAATATATTCTGAAACAATGCACGTAAAACGATAGCCGTTTAAGTACTATTATATATATATTGCCATTATACGTTTAAAACGTCGTGATATAAATAATTTAAATTAATGTTAAAAAACATATTAATACGCTATTTGGTAGGATACAGCATCGTATTACTACATAATATAGTTGAAATACGTTGCGTACCAGGGATGTAGTGGATATGACATTTCAGATATGGATACGGATATATATACTATTTTATCGGTTACGGTTACGGATATGAAATTATTTCGGATTATCCGATAGTTTCAGTTACGGATACCACACTTTTATTTAAGAATTGTAGAAAGTAAAAATATAACGATCTGGCGGTTTGTATGTTGCGTTAGCCGCCGAAAATCTATCACGACAACAACAACAAAGTCTATCATAACGTAGTTAAGATACAGCATCGTATTACTGCATAATATAGTTGAAATACGTTGCGTACTAGGGATGTAATGGATATGAAATTTCAGATATGGATACGGATATATATATATATACTATTTTATCGGTTACGGTTACGGATATGAAATTATTTCGGATTTTCCGATAGTTTCAGTTACGGATACCAAACTTTTTTTAAGAATTGTAAAAAGCATAAATATAACGATGTGGCGGCTTACATGTCGCTTTAGCCGTTGAAAATCTATCACAACGTATCATATTGTGACAAAATTTATCCAATTATAATAAATAGAGACTAAATTAATCTCTCCAAAATTTCCGTCTCCGTCCTATCCGAAATTATTCGAAACTATATCAGATCCGGTTATGGTTTCGGATAAATTCCTATTTCGGATATCCTGCAGTTGTAAACATACTGATGACGGATTTCTTTTTTAACTCTAAAATAATAACTTAAAGCTATCACGAAAATACAGCGATATTTTAAATTATAGGAAAACTCTGTATTAACATACCAATATGCTCTATAAGGATGTATAGTTATTTTCCAATAATGCAATTCACATTTCTATAGAATCTTTTATCCTAAGAAAACAATTTGCTCAATTTATCCCCTTCAATATCAAAGTCAGGCCTTTATTTTTCATGAACAAGCTTCTACTCTATCGGAAACTACAAAACCAAGCTAAGCTTGTACCGAGATTCCTTTGTAGCTCGCCGGGCAATTTTGAACGTTAAACCCTTAGAATAAAGACTAAAGAGGTGGCAAAACAAACTGTGCCAAGGTGCCCATACAACAGATGTTACGGGCACTTTATAGAAAGACTGGCTGAAGAAGTTGGAAGTATGTCTCGAAGTTGGCGACTGGTCGTGAGATGAAATTTTATTCGGATACCTTTTTTGAATATTCCAACGAATAGTGTTGAAATGAATTGAATTGAGTAGCTCTGTATGTCAAAATAAGTTCCACTGGAGAACACTTTTTGAAGGTCATATACATAAGTTAAAATTTAATTTTCCTTCCTATTCTATGTACACCGCTTCGCAACGTGTTATTGCTGTTAAAGAGAAGAAGCGGCTAGAAACTCCCCAGCAACACGTCTAGCTTTAAATTGTTTTTCTTCATATTTCTTATTCTATTTATATCTCAAGTTCTCTTTTTTTTATAAGTTTTATACAGACATATGTTACAGAATTACTTTTGAAGAATTAATGGAGTTGTAGCAAACAAGTGCATACTCATAAGCCTAAGACACAATAAAAGGAAAAATAAATATTATTATAGTTATAATAATTACATGACGTACTAAAATGTTATGCTGCAATATATCTCCATAAATCCCTTACAAGCTTGGCAAGATAAAAACGTTATACAAAATATACCTATAGTATAAGAGGTTGGAGCGAGCTGCTATGTAAATGAATTTTTGTCATTTAAGTATTCTTCAATAGTGTAGTATCTATTTTTTAGGCACCACTATAGCACCACACCACTAAACTAAACAATTTAGACGAACAATAAAATATTTAATAAAATTACGTTTTATTATGTATAATAGTCGCGAAAACATAATAAAATATTTTTAAAATCTACCTATTTCCAAAGTAGGCTCTGACAGTTTATATCAAGTTTAAATTAATATTAAGTCAAATGAATTTGTAGTAAGTACGGCACTAATTTATTTTAATCACGAACCAATCTCTCAAGAGAATTATTACTCAATTCGTCAAATAATAGTCAAGTGTGGTTCTCGAAATTTGCTTTTATGAGCTCCCTTCAGACTATTCAAATAGGTGATTTTTTGCCAACCTTCACAATTATATCGTAAACCTTTTAGAGGCACATTGCCAAACAACTACAGACTGTATGTTTTAGCTTTTAGGATCCAAAATGGTATTTTCGATCTGTCTTTTTATGTTGATTTTGGATATTGTAGTCAGGGTCTGGGATTTGTGTAAAAATAAGATTTTTGTACACCCACAGGTAGTTTCTTGGAATCGTTTTCAAAATTCTTAGAAGTTTTTTTTGGGATTTTGGGCAATCCCTTCGGGGTATGGAAGATGGAGGTAAAGTAGTAAATGATTATAGGTTTTGTATTATCGACAATTAATTTCGGTATAATCGATGTCTTCTTTTCAAAATCTTAGAAACAACAAGCCACTAATGAAGATTTTGCTCTAGAAAGAAGTATAGTTATTTATTTTTTACAAACGAATAGACGAATTTATGCCCGAGCTCAAGTTGAGGGCGTACCATAGTCACGAGTTTGTAATAAATAAATAAAATAACAATTTATTTTAAAAATTTCAAAATATTAAAAAACGTCTGCTCGATATACCAGGAGACCGAGAGGCTGGTGGAGCTTACCTCGCTCAAAGGATTAGCCTCTGTATCCAGCGAGGTAATGCTGCCAGCCTTCTCGGTACAATGCCCAGCGACAGTGAGCTTTAATATAAGGCTGTTTTTTTTATTTACTATTGTATATATATTTTTAAGTTAGGTTTATTTATAGGATAGTTTAATTTTTGATATACAAGTAATTAATAAAAGCCAATTTAGGGCAAAAAAAACAATTACCACGTGCTAACAACGGTGAAGGAAAACATCGTTTTAAAACTTAAAATTATATATCTATTTCAAGCTGTAATATCCTCTCTTCTATAAATTCCTTTTAAGTAACCTTAAACTTAAAATGCTTAATCCGCTTTCTTAAAACTCAGTTTCTTAATCAAAAATTATAATAAAGTGCCATTGAAGGCTACCGCTGTAAACTTTTTAATAAGTAATTTTTTGCTCGGCCTTATTTTGCTGTTTTATGGCTTGAGGACTTTTTCACCACGTGACATTTGCACGTGTTTTAAAAATTATTTTTTTCTGTTTTCGATGCTATTTCGGTTTATTTACTTAAGGGGTGTGCCACCACTTGCGAGATTTTCACTTTGATTTCTACTATATCGTACACAGTATACACAATGTCCTGGAATTGTTGTACTACATTTTCTAATTCGAGATACATTTTAAGTTCATGATAACCGATTGTTATCCAAATAGAGTTTGAAATTCAAATTCAAAATAAGTTCCACTGGAGAACACTTTTTGAAGGTCAATACATATAAGTTAAAAATTAATTTTACTCCCTAGTCTATGTACACCGCTTCACAGCGTGTTATTGCTGTTAAAGAGAAGAAGCGCCAAGAAACTCCCCAGCAACACGTCTAGCTAAATATTGATTAACTTAAACTTTTCTTTTTTTATACAGAAATATGTTACACAATCACTTGTGTGATTATGTGTGTATGGAAATATGTTTGGGATCAAAAGCAATGATGAAACAACTTATAATATAAGTAAAAAAATAACTCACATTTATTGCTTCCTTCACTGTACTAGTTTTTAGTTATAATGTATTTAATATAATATTTTAAATATATACTTTCATGTTTTTTTTTAAATCGGCAGACAAACACATAAGCTGTTTTCAAATAAAAACCGCCATCTTGCCTCTTAGCAGTCACTTAAACTACCTCTCGATGTTGGTTATTTTTGTCAGTTATTTATGAGTTACTTTATTACCTCTTATCCTTAAGAGGAGTTTATGGGTAAGAATTTCACTAATCAGTTGCTGAGCAGTTTCTTAAAATTTAAGAAACGATTATAATTATTTTTATCTGTGCAGGAACGGAGAAAGCATACAATTTCCTGCGGCCGGGCGGCCTGTTGTAAGAGGCGACAAAACAACCCACAGCCAGGTGGTAGGGCATTTGCCCGACTGGATGGCTACCACCCCTGGTGTAATAAAGTATGTCCCCTTAACAACCTTGAGTTGTGTTCCGGCATTAGTGACCAGGTTTCAGCCTCCCTTAAGAGAGCAGCAGTGCATTTGTAGCACCTTTGGTGTTGCAAATGTCCATAGGCGATGATAACCGATTTCCATCAAGTGGGCCGTCTGCCTGTCCGCTGAACTCCTGCAATAAAAAATAAATATACATATATATATAAGTAAGGCCAATATTGTCTATCCCCAAATTAAGCAAGTTACGCGTATGTAGTGTGTAGCGTGTGTACGCGTGTAGTGTTACGGGTAATATACAACGGACTACTCTGGGAATCGAATCCGGGGCCCCTGCGTTGCAGTGAAGTAAGCCGGCTCAACCACAGAGGCCGAAAAAATTGAAACTCAATTTATAACAGCGAAAATTTGTAGATACATTTATATAGATGTTACAAGGTACATACAGTTCGCCATAGTCGGCCTGTCGGCATGCTTGAGCGGAATTCACAGTTTGGCAAAAAAGGCATGTGTATGCGAGGATCCGACAGTAAAAAACCCCGGATATTCCGGACACACGAAACTGCTGAAGTTAAAAGTATAATTTTGTTGTCTTCAGTTGTTGTGTAAATGTTTGTTAAATAATACTAATAAGTACAGAAATTACATACGCTCACCCAAATTCATGTCCAAACACTGCCAGCCTTTGGCTTCAGAAGTATGTATCTTGCACATATCTCAGCTCAATTAATCACTCTCACCAAATTCAGTAATTTTAAGAGCGACCGCCATTTAGTTTGTTTCAACAACTCAGTGCACTTGCCAAAAATCTTATTATTTCTTACATGTCTGTCAATTTAACACCGCAAACGAATCCGACGACAAAATGGCGGCATCTTCCATGAACCAAAGAGAAATTGGGGGATAGAGTTAGATATACATACATACTAGTATACAAAAAGTGAAAGAAATATATATGTATCAAGAATGTGTATTAAAGTTCGAACAAGAGATGGCGGTACCATGATTTAAAAATCATTGTTCAGCATCCTTATTAATACTATAATTGCGAAAGTAACTCTGTTTGTCTGTTACGCTTTCACGGCAAAACCACTGGACCGATTTGGCTGAAACTCAGTATATAATATATTCGATGCCATTTTCATATTAGAAACGTCAAATATTGTTACGACTTTCAGACTCATATTTATGTTTGTTTTATTACCTACTAGCTGTCCCAGCAGACGTCACCCTGCCCGGAAAAGCTTCAATCGATATGCCGACAGCGGCGCCACCTACCGGGTCCAATTGTGAACCAACTCAGAAACGTTTTTTGGCTCATGCACAACAACTTTGCTTAAGATCATCACATAATCAAATCTATATTATTTTATATTCTATAAAGGACATACAGACAAACATTCATTTTTATATATCAAGAAGATTGTACTGTTTTCTCGCAAATGTGTTGAAAGCGTTCTATACCACACTTGCGGTTGTTGGTTTTTACAAGTCGGTGACTATGGTAAGCCTTCGTCTCCGTCTCGAGCTTACATTCGCCTACTCGTTTGTAAAAACCAACGTATCCCACTAGTATCATACTCGTACATAACTATTGTTACATGCCGACAAAGATAAACGCACAGCTGCCTGTCGTAAGCGCAGTTTATTGTCTTCCCGGATTTAGGAATTCTTTTGTGTTTTGAATTTAATGTAATTAAGAAAAACATGCTATTGTTTTTCTACTGGTTTTATAACCATCATTAGCGTCGAACTAATCCTTATTGTTATGGTTTTCCATTCGCAGGTGTGCAAATTACTATTTCTCGGAAACTCAATGCGCACGGCCATTTTTTTTTTGTACTGTGTAGTTAGTATAAGACAATGCCCGAACGGAGGGGGCGGGCAGTCAAGCGACGACTACGAGACGAGTAAGACATTTGTAGTACTCTCGATTAGCGATATAGACGACGGACTTGACGTGTCGAATTGCATTGAATCGTGCAGTGTGAACTGGTTGCATCCAGTTTTATTTGTGTTTGTTTTATACGTGTTTGTACAGTTCTAATAAATCCTATAGTAGTTCCAACGGCATTTTTAATTCGAGTCCTGTAGCTCGCAACACTATTTTAGAGTTCCTTGGCCAAATGTTTAGCACTAAACAGTTGATGTTCATCGCCTATACAGAACTCATCATATATGGGTTTACACGCGGTCGATATTCTGTTTTGTTCAAATTTTATTGACACATAGATTACACACAAGCAAAGCAACACAAAAGCGAGCCCCGACACAACTGAAGTTAATTTAAGTCATTACATTCAATCTTTACGTCTTAGGTGTTTCTGCACCATTGTGTTCACCCGATATGGGGTCCATTGAATTTGTTAGAGGGTTAAGAATAATTGTGCCTATTGTTGGGTCAGTCCGAAGGGGGATTTTATGGCCCACGTGCATATCGGACCGGTTTATTCTTACACGGCTATCGTGACGTAGTGACCGGTTATTCAAATTACAGTGATACCAATGTACTTGCGTTGCTTGACAATGTACTGTGTTGTACATTGTTGTTGCAAAAGTTATTTCGGCTGGAAGTTTGCCTTCGCTTACTTACTAATATTTTACCATCAAAGTTTGACACTTTTGTGGGGATTTATTTAGCGTGGTGCTTCGGTGGTGGATGACCCCTGTTGTATGTTGGTGGTCGTGGTTTATTTAGGTTATGTGTGGGGCGTGAATGATGGTTACCCTGTTGGATAGGGTGACGCACCACTGGTGAGGTCTCATGGCTCAATCGCCCGTGAGGGGGGTACAAAATAAGATGACGAGTTGTTTTACTCTTGCAGTATATTAATTTCTTCATTGTTCCTAATTTAACTTAGACTATATATACAGAATACGTACATATACATAAATTATATGATGTAGCAATTCTCCTGTTTTTTTATTGCAGGAGTTCAGCAGACAGCCAGACGGCCAACTTGATGGAAAGCGGTTACCATCGCCTATGGACATTTGCAACACGAAAGGTGCTACAAATACGCTGCTGCTTTCTTAAGGGACACTGGAACCTGGTCACTAATGTCGGAACAGAACTCAAGGTTGTTATGGCGGCATATTCTAGACCAGAAGTGGTAGCCATCCAGTCGGGCAAATAGCCTACCACCTGTTTAACATACGGGTGCCAAACATAGGCTTTTCGTAAGCAAGATGAAAACAAGTTAGCTGGTCATCAGAGGAAAATGAAGCGAAGCATGCTAGGCGTATAAAAAGAAGAACAAAAGTATGCGATGCAGTAAAAAGGTAAGAAGTTTCAAATGGAAATAGGCAGGACACGTTCACAGAATGAACACGGAAAAATGGACTAGGAAAGTGTCAGAATGGATACCTAGAGACGCTAAGAGCAAAAGAGGGAAACCAAATAAAAGATTGGAAGACATATTCAAGGAAAGATGCGGCCCAAATTGGACAAGGTTGGCAAGAAATAGGGATGAATGGAGAAAATTGGTGGAGGCATACGCCGCTGAGGCGACTTCCGTAGATAAATAATAATGTATTCATTTTTTTTAGCATAAGAACATAGATGGATTTTATTAATTCTATATTTTTGAAATTTATGAATTTAGTTATGTATCCAGATGTGATCTAAATTTTGTAATATGACGGTAGAATAAAGGCTTATTTATTTTATACAACAGAAACCTTGTTGTTTACGTGATGTGCACACCAGTATTGTAATCACAGATCATAGAAACATCTGTGATTGTAATCAACATTAAATATTATATTTACGCGTTTATGAGATTGAACATTTGTGATGATTTAGACATTTTAGACAAATGCCCAATCTTATCGGCAGCTCTAACCAATATCTATTACCTGTATAGCATCACGTTCATGTATTAGCCATGGTCTTTAATTGTGCTAAATTATACATCAATAAATTGGTGGATGAAACGTGACGTAACAACCTTCAATGGGATTTGATCTTCTATGGTCATTGGTCCATGAAAATCATCAAGGGTCGAGGAGGTATAGACCTTGAGGTAATATCCGTTTTGCCCCGACTTTAACTCGACTAGTTATTCACCGATACCTGGGTTAAAAACCGTTGAATCCTTTCCTGCATAATCCTGATATCTTAGCAGCTATTATTGATTAATAATCAGCATCAAACGATACCAACTACGTTGACTTACATTTTAGTGACGGCCCTCGGCGGCACTATCAATCGTCACTCATACCAGGGCCGCAGAGTTGAAGGTTCTCATACCACTCCTCCCAGCATATGCAAAAACCTGCCCCTGTGAGCAGACATGGGTGGCCTACAATGCCAGGATCTTGACGTCGGTTCATTATTTGTCCCACGACACCAGCTTTAATGTCTAGAGGAATATCTGGTAAATTTTTGCTGTTAATATTATTATCTAGTTGCTGATGTGGTAATAAGTCGCACTTTATTTGTCCCAAAGAACGCTACAAGCTGTGCAGAAAACATTATCATCTCAACACAAAAGTCAATGTTATCTGTAGATACATATATATGTACAATGGTCGATATGCAGTCTCTTTCCGGAATGACTGGTTTATCCTAGCTTTGACCAAGGCCTTTCGACAAAACCCGAAATAAATTCCAATTTCGGCCTTTGACTAAAGTATTTTTAGTCAAACCTAGAAGTACCTAACTTTTTAGTCCAACATCGAACGTAAATTTGTTTCTGGCTTTGCCTAGTCGATCCTAGAAGCGACTAAGGCAGACTAGGTCAAACGTCGATTCGTACTGCACTTGTTACATATTTTAATGACTGTATAAATTAGTCTCTCCTAGGTTAGACAAAAATTCGATAGTCAAAGGCAGAAAAACGTCGTATCTTTGGACTTTGACTGAAACTTTGTTCGATCTGAGGTTTGACTAGTCAAACCTAGGAGCGCCAGAGCTTCGATGTTTGACTGTAATATATATAGGTACAAATAATAATAAGGTCTGATCTACAAACAAGAAATAAAAGTGTGATATGAGTATATAAATTAATAATGTGATATCAAATTATAAATAGATAAGAAATAAGAAGATAATAAAAAATAGACAGAAGATTTTATAGACAAGATTATATAGAATAAGCATTTGGAAACAAAAAACACGATAAGATGGAAAAAACACCAGTAAAAAAGAGTACCTACATATTTTATGACCACAAAAGAATGACCGGCAAACAGGTCTACTGTAAAAGTATCCTAATTATGTTTAGGGTAGACGCCAAGGCCTCCCGGGCCTGAAGAAATAACTTAAATGTTCTGGCTATCTTTAAGTGTGAAAATGATACATTTATTTCATCCTAGCTGCGCCCCGCGGTCTTACCCGCGTGGTGATGGAAAATCGTTATATTTTGGATAATTCACACTATATCTTATAAATTATAGCCTATGTGTTATTCTGATGTATAAGCTATATTATTGTAAGGTTTTATCAAAATCCATTCCGTAGTTTTTGCATGAAAGAGTAACAAACATACATCTATACTTACAAACTTTCGCGTTTATAATATTAGTAGGATCATATGGAAAACAAGAACTCAATGTGTCAGTACTTTAGAAAATGTCGCATTTTCCTGTCGTCGAAAATTCCTCACACGCTGTAATAAACTAAATATTATATACAAAAAAGTCAACAACGTTCTAACATAAACACAACAATATGTTTGCAACAAATCATTTCCAGGACACGTTGCCCTTTTCTCCGGTTCCAAACAGCTGATATGCTAACATAAACATTACATTAGAACACAAGCTGAAAGCAACCTTTCTCCTTAGCCATAAAGTCTGAAATTCAATACAAAATCAAACAATTACATGTAAACTTTAATAGCTTGTTTTTTGCCGCTGCGTCTGGGCAGATCCAATGCTTACACTTCATTTTATGTCGGTTTGTCAATTTTGTAAACACAACGCGATGAATGAAGTGAAAGCTAAATGTTCTGCCAAAAATATTTTTATAAACAACTCATAAGCAAGTGTTGTTTATTTAGCCAGTTACATTTTTTTGGGATATAAATTATGCATTTTTAATTATCTTCAGTTCCTAAGTCCTACATACATAGTGTTATAACTTAGGCTCCGACAAAAACATATTCCACTTCAAATCTGTAAAAGCACATTTTATTACCTGTCGGCATTTGATGATCGTCTTCTTTTGTTTACTTATTTATTGGCATACGTTTCTAGTTATTGTGGAGAACAGCCTATTGTTTTATTGTACTCATCTACGGCCGCTTGCAAGCTGCATCTTTAACCAGGTCTTGCGGATTATTTAGTCTAATTCTAGGAAATTATGTCGACGTTGCCGGGCAGGCACATTTGCATTTGTGCACTATAAAACGATGGCCTGATTGACAGAGGGATCAGTTGAGCGAGAACCAAGATCAAGGCGTGACGTGTGTAAATTCGGGAATCTAATATTGACGGACTTTGCGCATTTTATTGAATTACGACCTTCTGCATTACGTTTGGATTTGTTGTGTTCGGTTATATTTGTGCCTGTGTTATACGTGTTTGTATAGTTCTAATAAACTCTATAATAATTCTAACGGCATTTTAATTCGAGTCCCGCTAACTCGTAACAATTAATGCATTATTATATCAAACATCATGACGAGCACTTCAATCACAAAAATACCTATATAATAATGAGACAGAAGTAATTTCGTATTTAAAATATTAACAAATATCATCCAAAAGTTGATATCTGATTGATGATACAAGCCGTGGTAACTTTGTAGTTAGCGCACTCGCGTCCTAAACTTAAAAGGCGTGGGATCAAATCTTGGCCGAGAAGTATGCACCACTTAGGCAGTTTTCTTAGTTTAATGTGCAATATGCATACTATTTGCTGGGGCTTCATCTGTGTTAGTATTAAAGATTTAGGCTGTGGCCGAATGTGTCTTATTTAAAACGATAAAATGTAACATCTTTTTTTATTGCAGGAGTTCAGCAGATAAGCAGACGGCCCACTTGATGGAAAGTGGTTACCATCGCCTATGGTTATTTGCAAAACCAAAGGTAGTACAAATGCGCTGCTGCTCTCTTAAGGGAGACTGGAACCTGGTCACAACTCAAGGTTGTTATGGTGACATACTTTAGACCAGGGGTGGTAGTCGTTCAGTCGAGAAAATGCCCTGCCACCTGGCTGTGGGTTGTTTTGTCACCTCCTACGACAGACCGCCCGGCTGGAGGAAATTGTATTCTTTCTTCGTTCGTACACGGATAAAAACACATAGTCATATTAGTGTATATAAATACATTTTCTGTCAATATTTAACGTCATTAAAAATGTCGCATCTAAATTGCGCTGTACACTCTTATAGTTACCTCATGCTAATGGTGACGGAAAACATCGTGATGAAACATACATATCAAGATAACATATATATCAAACCCACCAAGTGTTAAATACAAGCGTGGTGGGTATATTGACTTCCACTGTAAGTAGAAAACCCCAAGCCCAGTAGTGGGCTGTTATTATTTATATCCAAGAGTTGTAAGTTAGGCACCAAATGTAATTTGAATAAAATACTAATTAATGCCTAGTATGTTAGTATTTCATTATTTGTTTTATCCAGTACCGAGTGCTCAAGTGACACCCATATCAGAAACTCCGAACCAAGTATTAACACCAAAATTTAACTCAATCGGACGTATGATGCACTAACGAACAAACACTGATTTATCATATTAGATACTTAAGTATTATTTTTAAATAGAAGATTAAAAAAGCTTTTGGCATTCCATTGTTTATATATAATATCAGCCCATAAATGTCCCACTGCTGGGCTCGAGCCTCCCATTATAGGAGGGAACGGACAGTACACCTGCGGTCCAAAGCGGCTTGGCAGGTTTGACACATCGATTGTCTCGATGTGCAAGTTTCACCACGATGTTTTCCTTCACCGTTGTTAGCACGTGGTAATTGTAACAATATGCAGATTAGATCAGAAACTGACTAAGTGGTGCATGCGTTCCGGCCACGATCGAACCCGCGCCCTTTGAGCCTGGGACTCGTGCGCTAGCCATTACGCTACCACGATTTACCATTGTTTAGCACCGTGATCAATTTAGAGAACCTTTATGAGTACATTTTACCTTGGTTTGTTTACATTATAGGACAAAATTAATTGAATGGACTAAAAATAATTTGGTTCTTATGTGTGCATAGTTTTTTTATACTTCTGGTTAAACAGGTTTTGTGATCTTAAACGTATAGAAGATAGATTAAAATGCGGGTACTTGGAATCATTTAATGGTTACAAGTGCGGCACTGACTATACTGTCTCGTATTTTTATTGAAGTTAGGTATACTTATGCTAATGGAATTATTATTGTAAATCTTACTACTGCCTCTTAGTACTGTAACTGCTTCTAAGTAGTGTAACTGACTCTAAGTAGTAAGTAAGGCAATGACTTACGCATTAATTCGCTCGCAAATGACCACGTTTTTGAAGGTATAAATCGTCAGAATTTATTTACGACATGTATGTATTACTTTAATTTTAACAACAGATTTACGAATGCTTCACCAATAATTCATTTTGATTTCATATATTTTGTAATGCATAATACCAAAAGAGCTAAAAATAGCTGAATACCGAGAGAAGCCGAATATTTGTGGCATCTTTAATTTAAATCTTTCTTAATAAACCTAAGAAACTAAACTCGATCGTCGAGCAAGTTTCAAGACCAAAAATGGAACAAAAAACAGCCACAAGTCGTCCTTGAAATCATATGGGATGCGCCCGCGCAACAGCTGATGTTACCTGACACTACACAGGCAGCCACACTATTGAATCTTGTATGTGTGGGTGAGTACTGGAATGCTTTAGAAACGTTGAGGTTACGTGGCCTATGATAACGTGTACTTGTTGAATCTCACTTTTATTACAAAAATTAAATTTGTATACACACCTGTACATTCTATAAAGACTAGCTATGCCCGCGACTTCGTCCTCGTGCGTTTTTGTTTCGCGGAATCCTAAAAAAAAAGAGTAGTCTTAAGTTACTTCTTATAAGAAGTAACTTAAGACTACTCTTTTTTTAGGATTTTTTACTCTTTCTTTCTTTGCTTCAACTGCTGATATAGAGGCGATATATTTTTTCTTTTTTAAGTCAATTTAAATAAAATATGTTTTTAGGAATGTTTGTTCAATGTTAATTAATTATTTTTTTTGTATGCGCTAGCTACGTATTTTTATTGCTGAAGCTCAGCAGACAGGCGGACGATCCAACTGTGATGGAAAGTGGTTACCGTCGCCTATGTACATTAGCAATACCAGTGGTGCTACCAATGCGCTTGAAGGAGAAACTGGAACCTGGCCACTGATGCTGCGGAACACAACTCAAAGTTATATGGCGGCATACTCTAGACCATGGGTGACCATGGTACCATCCAGTCGGGTAAATACCCTACCACCTGGCTGTGGGTTGTTTTGTCGCCTCTTACGACAGGCCGCCCGGCCGCAGGAATTAGTACGTATTACATAATATATTGAATACATAACATTTCGTGGATTTACTGCAAAAACTCATTAATTGATATTTATACTAATATATAAAGCTGAAGAGTTTGTTTGTTTGAATGCGCTAATCTCAGGAACTACTGGTCTGATTTGAAAAAATCTTTCAGTGTTAGGTAGCCCATTCATCGAGGAAGGCTATAGGCTATATATCATCACGCTAAGACCAATAGGAGCGGAGCACCAATGTTTCAAAATCCGGGATTTTTTTTGACTTACTTAAATTCCACGCGGTCGAAGTCGTAGGTAGAACCTATTTAATTATATAAGCAGGGAATGACTTCTTGCAGTAAACCGACGATATTGCTTTTTCGTTTTTTTTATTTTCGTGTTGAAATCGTCAGGTGTTATCAAGCCTAAAAAAGGATAAAAATAAAAAGTCCTACATTACCAGTTAAAAAAAAGCTTGTAATTGAAAATCAATGAAATTTAACAATTTTAATTGGTCGTTATGTTAATCGTTTCCTACGCACTCTGAGTAGCAACATAAATGAAATGCCTGTTCGCCTACTACCCTCATGCATTAATAATAATATTCGAAAAAATGCCACGTCATGGCGTCCCGTTGTTAAATCGAACTTTTCTATAACATGACAGATTGATACGTCAATCGGTCACAAGACTCTCGGGGCCGATTTATTACCATCCATTTATATTTGACTCTTTTGGTCCTTCCATAATGGTATTTTATAGGGAATGACTAGATGTTTATGTATTTAGACCTAGATAGATAGATTACTCTTAGAATTTTAAATTTTTACTTTGATAAATAAACTTTGAGATTATTTAAGTACACTAAATTAGATTTACCAAAAGCTCGAATTAAAAAGGAGTATATTATCACTAAATGACCTAATAAATATAACATCTCACTTCGCCGGAATGCTCGTCTTCTCCATCTGCTGTATAGCATACTATTTATTCCTTCCTATCTTAAGGAACGTTTTGATTTCCTCCATACATCTCACACCCTTAACTTGCGCTCTTAGAATCTTGCCTTAGAAACACATGCACAAGTTTCTACTCTCTATACCAAATCCTTCGCTGTGCAAGCTATCCGGCTGTAGAATTCATTTTCCGAAAACGTAAGACAGCCGAAGTCAGTCCCCATTTTTAAAAAACTGGTACCAGAATATTTACTCACTTTATAATAAATATTTAATATCTAATTACATGTACGGTTACTTATTAGTATATTTGTATATATATATATAATATGTGTTATGGTTTATTCTCTATTTTTTTATTCATTATAGGTATGGGCTCTGTGATATTTATATATGTATTTAATTTGCACACCACCGTCATACACTTGCGAATCTTCCGTTCATAAAATCCATAGCCCGGGTTGTCTGGAAGAGATCGCACTAAAGCTATAAATAAGGACGCCCATTGTTCCTACTTTTACTGTTTAATGTGACTATTGTAAATTGTTTATTTCATGTGTATGTGGTGAACAATAAAATGTACTATATTCGATTCTATTCTATAACCTACTTAAATCAAATCTAAACTTATAGATTATGTAGCAGATCACTGCTAGCAAGAAGCGAACCAGAAGGTTGGCTGCGATGCCATGCTTCATAGCAATGTTAATTTGCTGAGTGAGGAGGCTGAATATAAGCCAGCCTTCTGATCGAGAGCAGTACCAGAGTTTCTTACAAACTTCTTTAAAGAAACTTTTGGAGTTTCTGCCGATGGATTTCAATCCAAACGGCACAAATATGTAATTTTCCTAAGGCTTCATATTTGCACCGTTTGACGTCTTCAGCGGAAGCGCCAACGTTGCCAACCCCTAACCCGGTCGTTGGAAGAGAACACAAGTCGCATCCCACACTAGCGGCTACTCCATCTTGCATGGGATGAGTGACATTCCGTCCGGTCTCTTGCCATCGCCGCGTACCAATAGTTCTAGAATGGCTGGTACGTCGACGCCAATAAGAGTTCGGCAATATCGTTAAAAATCGATACCTGTCTTACCTGAGCGCTCGTCGCGTCCACCACTTTAAGCTTAGTGAGTCCCCACCTCATGCATGGTAGGTATAGGGGCCTCAATGTACAAAAACTCAGGTCTGGTCAAATACATACAGGTAGCCGTTCACGGGCCCTTAAACCAATAGTAGATATAGCTCCAGACCATTATTAGGTAAGAATGTTCCCCGTGTTGCTAAAATAAACGTCCTTTTTAGGCTCTCTAACTGTGATAGAAACTCCATTAATATCTCTAGATTACGTCTTTTAGACCCCTCTATTAGTTTTAACATTGAGCAATGGCATAATAACTTTAAACTTTGAAGTTCGGTATGGACTCAAAACACGAAGCTGGACTCATCTCGGTGGCACTTCGACACCTAAACAATCGCAGCACACACATACAAGAGAACACGTGTTGCTCCCGCCTCTAAAGGAACACCACTCACGGGTGAAAATCTTTAACCATGTTGTACTATAAAATAATTTCACTAATTGGAATCCTACGCGAAATTTACGGCAGTAAGCAGGAATGTGGCGTAGGAAGTGAACAGCGCGAGTATGAATTGTTTATGTAAGTCTACATTTTTTAGGATAAATTAGTTCGCATTTGACCACGTTCACGACTAATGACAGACGATGATGCGATCGAAGATAGAGCACGCTTATCCAGAAAATATCTATTCACACGAGACTTGAAGACACCTGGATTGTACAGTTAAAGAAACACAGTCTCTGGACTGGCCTCTCTCTAGGCTTTGAATTTAAACCTTATATTGACCAGCTGGTCGTTACCAATCAACCTCTTTGTTATTCTCTAAATTGACTCCAACGTTTCAAGTTGGTGTAATAGCTGAGCCGTCCCAAAGGTGAGAACAATCCAATAATACTCCATAAAAGATCCTACATGAGCACTGTAAAGATTGAGCAGCTGTTCTGTGGTGAAGTATCGTTTCACCTTCGAAAGTATATTAAGCGTTTTTGCAGCCAGCTAAGTTTTACTTTCAATATAGGACCCGAAGCTAAGAGTAGTTGTTACATACTCGCGCTGCCCATGTCCCTCATTGCAATTTGCATTGCATTGCATGCAAGCTACACTGTCCCCGGGTGATATAGGCTATATTATATTTTTTTTTTTAATAGGGATCCTTACTAAAACTCCAATAATGTAATCCAAGGTGTAAAAAATTACCTAAAATCGCGTGTGCTGCGAAAACTATTGATGATAGAATAAAATAATATACTAAGACTTTGCAGAACACATCATTATTTACCAAAAGTTTCGCGACAGCGTGTATCTAACTATTATAGTTAGGCCTCAATAAGTGTTCTTTTATTTAAAAAAATTAACTTGAAATGCCGCCGCTAGAAAAGGCTCTTTATTTGTATCTTAGTAATCATCCTTATCAAAATAAATTACTTCATAAATAAGACTGCTCCCATACTTTTATATAACTTTTTGAATTATTCAATTCAGACATTCCATTCGAAAGATATTACGAGTTTAAAAATGTAAGTATTAGAAAAAAGTTGCGTGGTTGCCGCTCACGCGATGTAGGCGTCACTGGGGTACGCCGATGGGCCGTTGCCGTATGGGAGGGGAAATATTTTGAATTCGCTTAGTAGGTAATTAAACTCAACAAAAAAGTTCTTTTTAGATACCCGTGCGAAGCCGGGGCGGATCGCTAGTGATTCATAAATTGTTTTTTGCATACACAAAGTTCATAAAGAAAACAATTTGGCTCCCGCTTCTGTGACGAAGGTGGTATTTTAAATACCTCCTCCTCTGAACGGGTCATGTAGGGTTATGTTCCCTTGTTTCAACATTTATTGTAAATATATCATATACCCAATTCCAAAAAACATCCTGTATGACTGAACCCCATCAGCTGACTCACACACATATCGATCATCGCACAAATATACAAACAAACCGCGTGTTTATACTACAGGGATGCACTTGTGTGAGTTTATGCTACACACTGTACACACAATGTGGCCAGGGTTGACCTAAGCTTAGTTTTATGACCGCCAAACACTTACTCAATTTTTTAATCGACAGACAAATGTATACCAATTAAGTATGTTACACTTTTGTTATAGATAATATACGTCGGATAACTCTAGGGCCCATACCAAACACCCAGACCAAAGCAAATTACGGAATCACCCTGCCGGTAATCAATGCATTTCAGTGAACTAGGCTAGCCAGCTCTTAGGTTAGGGTCTTTGGCTCCAGAAACGGACATATGGGAAGTCACGGCAATCGTACATAAGATGAAAAAGTGTACAATTGCTATGAAAATTACTAAATAAAAAACTTTTTTACTCTATTTTATTCTTAACAATATTACACACATTTAATTTTAAAAAGTTTCTGAGAAAAAAAGCTATAATAAAATTATATTTTTTTTAGTTTTCTCTTTCGATTTTATTCATTAGTTATACTTGAAATTCTATGAGTTTCTAGAATTAAACTTCTTCAAGGCTTAATAAATCATTAGTAAGATCGTTGATAGGTTTAACATTCCTTACGATGTTATGCTAGCAATCTTTCAGTTATAAAGATAAAACATTTGTACGCCCCCTTTTGGCAACCTTAGTGCAAGTGATAGATGAAGTTATCACAATTACAACCTTACTGGGCGTCGCCCACGGTTGTGCGTCTACGGATGCCGGGGACCGTTAAACGGGCTCCGGCAGTGCTCTTTGGTTCTACATTCTCTCAACTTTGGCTCTTACATCGAGGATATAGCACAAACTACGGCAAAAAACTAGACTTACTCTCGAAAGTGAGATGGTAGTTCACATCAGAATAGCTGTTGATGTTGTACAAAGCACAAGTACGAGCATGTATGGAGTACTGCTGTCACCTTTGGAATGGCTCGGTCAAATATCAACTCAAAGCACTAGAGTATATTGATCGGAGAGCCAGGACGCTGGTTGGCAACGACCAGCTTTTCGACGATCAAAATCAAAGTCTTGAATCATCGACGCAGGGTTGCCAGCTTATTGGTTTTCTATCGGATATACTTTGGAGGGTGTGCAGCTGAGCTCTTCGATTTGATCACGCAGTATCACTCCCATCATCGGACAAGCAAACGCACCGGTCGGCATGCGGCACTGATATATGGTGGATGTTCCACCTGTAAGAACGAGCGCTTTACATCTATCTCCATCATGCACACCGCAAAGGAGTGCAACTGTGCCGGTCTCTGTTTGTTCCGATACTTACAACCTGGGTGTCTTCAAGGCCCATGTGAATACCTTCTAAGTAAACGTGCTTCATCGTAGACCATATCTTGGCTCCACATCGGACGAGATCATGGTCAAACGCGAACTTTTACTATTATAAAAAAGACATGTTATATAATCATTACGATCCCATTTCTACCTTTGTGTACAATGAAATAGCTTAATTATAATATACAAAGCAATGTTTATTTGTATTTAAAATACCTAACAACCCTACACGATGATATAGGATGTTGTAATGAGAGGGTTTTGGAAAAAGGTACGGTAAGATGTAGGAACGTATGAGCGCAATGAAAAATCGAACTACTCATAGTTCCAACAGGATAGAAAGAGACGGGTATAAACTTTTTGTTTTATTAGTTCGTTTTGTAAGGCCCGCAGGGAAGCAAGGTGCTAGTACTTCAACGTACTTTAAAAAAATAGTGTCAATGTATGTATGATACATAAAACCATGTGTAATTGAATAAAATAAAAACTGTACTTTTTATTAAGGTGAAAATACGGATAAACAAGAAATGATGTGTTTACTATATATTAGGTTGGGGAAAAAGTTTCTTCGCATTTTATATAAAAATTCAAAAGATTTTTTTATAAAGTTTATTTACATTTGACTAAAGTATGTAGGCGCCATTTTGTTGGATAATTTTTTGCCATCTTATAGGTAGGGACGTGAACCCAGTGCTATAAAAATTTTGGGGCTTCTGATCAAAAAACTGTGACAAGTGGTTTTGGCAGTCCTCTCGTGATGTTAACCTGACACTGCCTAAGGAATTCTGCAGAGACCGAAAAGGTGAAAATCTGAAGGTGCAAGGTCAGGACTATACGGCGGATGAATTAACACCTTCCAGTCAAACTCTCGTAATTTTTGTTGAGTGGCTAAATATGTGTGAGGTCTAGCGTTATGGTGAAAAACCACACCCCTTCTGTTGATTAATTCCGGCCGCTTTCTCTCAACTTTTTGCTTTAATTTCATCAGTTGTTCGCAGTACAGTTCAGAATCGATGGCCTTGCCTGGCGTTAACAGCTCATAATGAATAATGCCTTTCCAATCCCACCATACACACAGCATCACCTTGTTGCGAGTTAACCCGGGTTTCACCACAGTCTGTGAAGCCCGACCGGCCTTTGACCACGATCTTTTTCGCACGTTCTTGTCGTACGTGATCCACTTTACATCACCAGTTATCAGCTTCTTCAAAAATGGTTCGGTTTCATTACGTCGTAATAAAGAATCACAAATGAGTACACGGTTCATTAGGTTTCTTCCAGTGAGCTCATGAAGCACCCAAATATCGAGCTTTTTTGTGTACCCAGCTTTTTCAAATGCGCCAAAACCGTTTTGTGGTCAATTCCCAGCTCTCCAGCTACATCGTAACTACTAATATGCCGATCTTGCTCCACTTTTTCAAAAATGGCATCAATTTTGTCAGTAACAGGGCGACCAGAGCGACGTGCATCTATTATATCAAAATTTCCGGATTGAAAACGCTTAAATCAAATTTGCGCTACTCTCACAGATAATGCATTAGGTCCATAAACATCACAAATTTTTTTCGCGGCTTGTGTTGCATTTTTACCTTTTTTGTAGTAAAATTTTAAAATGTATCGAATTTCTTCATTAGTTTCACTCATTTTAACAATAAGAAAAACAAACAAAAGAAAAAATTTGAAAATCACACATTTTTTTAATTTGAATTTGGAATCGTCTTCTTTAAAATTGAAACCATTACCATTTAATGATACCAAAACCAGCCAGATACAAATGGTATAGCCAAAGAGATCTTATTACAAGTTCATACATACTATATGCGAAAAAACTTTTTCTCCAACCTATTATATACAGTATAAACAGCTGAGTACTGAAAAACCACACAGAATTTAATCTATATATTAATACGTGAAGCAAAAACTTTGTACTCCGTTTTACGAAAATTGCGCGGACGGAGGAGTATGAAATTTCGCACACTTATAGTTTATATAGAGAAGAAGCGACGAATGCTAAAAAAAATTAAATTGTGCATAATAAACACATTAAATCAATAAAAAAAATATTACACACACTACCATATATTTGACACACACACGCATATATACTCCACTTTTGTTTATTGTTCAAGTCAAATTAACAGTATATAGCCTTGGCGAAATCTGTGATTATAGAAGTATAGTCTTTCACAACAGAACCTTCATAATGTTCAAACTTATAATTTAAATTAATTATGGTCGAATTTTGACCACTTAGTTTTATATAAACTAGTGGTCGCCTACCACTAGTTTATATAAAACTTCAAATGGGGCTTCTTAGAACGTCTCAACTATACTTGTTTAGGTCAAATCTTGTACGCTGAATTGGAACGAAACACATTTTAAAATTATTATTTTAAATTGTGCCTGACTATAATAGAACCACCTAAAAATATTCAACATATTTACAAATAGAAATTTTATATTTAATGTCATAATAATTAATGTCAAATACTTATAATATTATTCTAAGTATTTGACATTAGTTATTATGGTCGAATTTCGAGCACGGGCGACCACTAGTAGTTTAAGTATTTCAGCAGAGATAGCTTACTATTCATTCACTTATCTGAACTTGGGTAGAGATTTGACTTTAACTTACTTAACATAACATAACATTCTTCTAGATCCCTCAGAAGATTAAGAAACTTTTTGGCCACTGCTACCAAGATTACGCTTGCTGAGTCTCTCTTGCTTCCCATACTTAATTACGCTGACGCCTGCTATCTAGGTTTAACCGCAGAACAGCTGAACAAGCTTGAGCGGCTTCAGAATTTTTGTATCAGGGTCATATTTGGATTGCGAAGATATGACCATGTTTCCGAATTTCGTAAAAGACTCAAGTGGCTTCCTATTCATTTTCGCCGGAATACTCACATTATCACTCTCCTTTATAACATATTATTTACTCCTAATAGTCCACAGTACCTTAAGGAACGTTTTAAATTCCTTCGCCTATCCATTGCCCATAATTGGCGCCATGATAGGTACCGAAAACTTATGACGCCTGCACACACTTCATCTTGTTATGATAATTCTTTTACGGTGCAGGCTGTCAAACTTTATTGGTCCAGTAGTTTCTGAGTTAATTCGTTACAAACATAAAACAATCATCTTTCCTCTTTATAATATCAGTATTAATCTAAACACTTATGCTCATACATATAGAGTAGGAAATATTTTAAAGCTTTACGTTGATAGTTCAAATTTCGTATTTCAAAGCTTAAATATATAAAACTTTTGAAATGTGACTTCACGAAATTTTGGACCCCCCTTAAGGTCTGATGTAAAAATGAACTAATATTAAATTTTAACTGGTAGTGAGGCAAATGAACGGTTAGTGAGATACAGGAACCGGCCATAAGTCACCTGTGATAATATGAGTCCGGTATTCACTAACGTAGTGTGCGGTTAGCCTTAGAGGCTTGCGCTGCACTTAAGTGTGAGGTCGGCCTTAGTAAATAATGAATTCTACTCGTTTTATTATCAGATTTTAATATATTAAAACATAGCATTAGTAAAAGAGCATTTAAATAGTAATGGCACTGTCTCAAGCCAGTATTTTATATGACGACTTTTACGACCCCAGCTCATTTCATTATAACTATTAATAGAAGCGGCGAAGTGCGTGTCAGTTAACGTGCAGTGAAAGATTAAAGAAAGTAAGAAAGAAAAAAGTTTATTTAGGACGAGATACAAAAAGACGAAATAGTAACATAACATCAATTATGGTGTCCTAAAAAGGCCCATGCTCAGCATAATGCTGGTTTCACAACCAGCGCTGGTCTTCCGCAAGGACCTGTGAGTAATGCCACGGCTTAGCTCTTGTGTTTACACACTATGTTTACTTAAAACAACACGACACAGAGTTTACAGAGATGACGAACTAGACATATAAAATTATTAATATTATCGGTGCAGGAACGGAGAAAGAATACAATTTCCTGCGACTTGTCGTTAGAGGCGACGAAGCAACCCACAGCCGGGTGGTAGGGATTTGCCTGACTGGATGGCTACTACCCCTGGTTTAGAGTATGCCGCCATAACAACCTTGAGTTGTGTTCCGGCATTAGTGACCAGGTTCCAGTCTCCCTTAAGAGAGCAGCAGCGCATTTGTAGCACCTTTGTTGTTGTAAACGTCCATGGGCGATGGTAACCGCTTTCCATCAAGTGGCCCGTCTGCCTGTCTACTGAACTCCTGCAATAAAAAATTAAAAAACTAGTGGTTCGTTATGTCACACTATTTGACTTATAATAATTATAAAATACTTGTATCATATTGAAGGTCCCACCGGGCAATTTGGTGGTCAATTAAGATTTTTTTAGCTTAGTTCTGAATCCAAAAATAGACTACAACAAAGGTAAATCTGATACAGGACTTACCACCGCGGGGGAAGCATGGTGGGGGCGTGTGGTATTCCCAATGTTGGGGTGGCTCTAGTACGCCCGAAGGAATGATGTTTCCACCTGATTCGGGAATACCCACTAAAACCCCTCGCTGTTTCGTGTGTCCTTCGCCCTTATTCTAAGCAGACAGGGATATTAGCTTGACCACTCCGCAGGCCCTAGCACCTGCAAAGGATTCCCAAGATATCTATCTATCCATAATATTATAAAATTCTAAACATGCCGTGTCTGTACATTAAAGCTATTTAAAAAAATAACTGGCATAGACTATATTGTTACGAGTTAGCGGGACTTGAATTAAAATGCCGTTAGAATTATTATAGAGTTTATTAAAACTATACAAACACGTATAACACAGGCACAAATATAACCGAACACAACAAATCCAAACGTAATGCAGAAGGTCGTAATTCAATAAAACGCGCAAAGTCCGTCAATATTAGATTCCCGAATGTACATACGTCACGCCTTGATCGTGGTTCCCGCTCAACTGGCCCCCTCTCTCAATCAGGACTTCGTTTTATACGGCACAAATGCAAATGTGCCCGTATTGTATCGTCGACATAATTTCGTAGAATCAGCTTGTACTTAATCCGTAACACTTGGCTAATGATGCCTGCAAGTGGCCGTAAACAAGTACAATACAACAATAGACTGTTCTTCACAATACTAGAAACGTATGCCAATAAATATATAAACAAAAAGAAGACGATCATAAAAGCATTACAATTGGTTCAAATGCCGACAGGTAATAAAATGTGCTTTTATAGACTGTACGTGGAATTTGTCTTTGTCGAAGCCTAAGTTGTAACAATAAACGAAGCAAATTTTTTTTAGATTTCTTCTTTCTGTTTGTTCGGGATTTATGTAAAAATTACTGGGCCGATTTCGATGCGGTTTTCGCTGATCGTCAGCTAATTCTTAGCCTTAAAATCTGTCCTACTTTTTATCATGGGATTCCGCAGGAATTTTCCCAAGACCAGTGTGAAGTTGTTCTGTGCATAAAAATTAGTGTATTCCGACACAGTTTCTATTAAAACGATAATTTACATTATTTTTTAAATGCTGCGATACTTTGTGTTCCGGGAAGCTCGCGGAAATTTCAAGTCAAGCGTGGACGAAGTCGCGTTCATGTCCTAATTTACTATAAAAGCATTTCATTAAAATACCCCATATTTGGATGTGGTCCGAAGAGAAGGCCAAGATAGAGAGAAAGAGAGGGAGATAACACTTTATTGCACACTAAAATATATAATTTCAAAAACAGACCATATTTACAATATTTTTCTAGGCAATACAACAGGCGGCCTTATCGCTCAAAGCGATCTCTTCCAGGCAACCTAAATGAAAAAAAGTTTGAATCAGGCGATATAGGTGGTGCAGGAAAAAGGCAATAGATACATAAATACTCAAACTAGTTTAAGAAATGAATATACAAATACATACATATATACAATAATACATAATTTATTATAATAAATATATTAGCATGATTATATTCTGTTAATCAGACATAGCTATTTGTGGACAACTAGTGTTTTCTGAGCAAATTTCTAAATATTGGTAATGATTTGGCCTCTCTGACAGTAAGAGGCAGCATATTTCCAAGTTTGATAGCCTGCACCGTAAAATAATTATCATAACAAGATGAAGTTATATGGATATAACCAAGATATACGGTGAAATTAGTGGAACAGAGCCTAAATAAGAAAGAAAGAAGAAAGAAATAAATAACTAGTTTCTTAAGATGGACAACACATTAATGGCCAAGAAAACCGAGCTTGTCTGCATGATTGCCCGTCTTTCCTATATAAAAAAATGGATAAATACGCAAGGTTTTAGACAAAATATTTTAACTAACAAGGATCAAACCTGAGCGTACCGTAGGTTCCATAAAACATATTTTATCCGGGACTAATGATAGAAGTCCAGGAAAGTTTCCATAATACATCATTCCCTATAACAAGTCACTCGGCCACACCCAAAAAAAAGTACCAGGCAAGCATAACAGGAATGCAATTCGAACTATACCATTGCGATTCGACATGCTCACAGCTGTTCCATCAGCTGATCACGCACACATATAACACATCCTGCATACACACACTTCTGGGGGGGGATAGAAAAAAGGTGACCCGTCAGACGGGATCGACTTTTGAGCATCCGCTCGCTGTCGATGGGTACCTTAGGTAATTTAGGGTAGAAGGGATATGTTACTTTTCTGGTGTATAATGCCTACAGGAATGTTATTTCTAAGAAGTTCCAGTTAAAAAGCCTAACATTACCTAAACATAAATTATATTTTTATTTGTAGGAAATAATTTCATTTTGTTCATAAAAACTAAATAAAATAGAAACATCTATAATATTATAAAATTCTAAACATGCCGTGTCAGAATATTGATGCTATTTAAAAAAAAAACATCTGGAATAGACTATATAAACTATGGAGAATACGGTGTATTTTTTTTAGATTTCTTTCTGTTTGTTCGGGATTCACGGAAAAACTACTGGGCAGATTTCGATGCGGTTGTCGTTGATCGACAGAAAATTTGTAGACTTAAAATCTGCGTTACTTTTATCCTGGGAATCCGGCGAGAACTTTTCTGGGAATAATTTAAAATGACCAGACTGAAAAAAAAAACCAATTCCAATGCGATTTTTTCACTGATCGATAGAAAATTTTATACAGTAAAATGTGTATAATATTTTTTTCCCGGGAATCCCTTAGGAATTTTCCCTGGAGCGATTTTTATTTTTTCAGGCGCATAAAAATTACCTTACTCCGACACAGTTTTCACTAAAACAATAGATAATATTCTTTTTTAAATACTGCGATACTTTGTGTCCCGGTAATCCCGCGGGAATTTCAAATCAAGCGTGGAAGAAGTCGTGGGCATGTCTTAATATTTCAACAAAACTATACTATAAGCTACTTAAGGACTGTGTACTACATCGCTGCTAGAGGGAAGCACGCTCAGAAGGCTGACTGCATTACCGACCTGTGTGGCAATTCTAAATCGCTGTGCGAAGTATAAACCAACCTTCTGATCATGGCATCAAAGATTCTCCTACAAATTTCTTTGTAGATTTTTTGCGGATGGAGCCCAAGGTGCTAGGTACCAGATGGTAGGGTATGGATGGCTACCATCCCTGGTTTAGAGTATGCTACCATAACAACCTTGATTTGTGTTCCGGCATTAGTGGCCATGTTTTAGTCTCTCTTTAGAAGCGGCAGCACATTGGTAGCACCTTTGGTATTACATATGTTTATAGGCGATGGTGACTGCTTTCCATCAAGGGGAAGGTCTGTTATACTCATACAATAATATAAACTAAGCTAGCATCTCAATTTCGGCAAAAAACGCCATAAATAAGTATCCTATTTCTACGGATCCATATTTGCGCCATTTTAGGGCTGGCTTCAGCTGATAAAGCAGCGTTGCTAACCTTTGACTAAATCATTGGAAGATGCGACGTGGCTAAAGTATCGACGCATGTCACGTCCCACACAAGCAAGCCCCTTTTCCAAACACTAACATTCCATCCGGTCTCTTGCCATCTTCGCGTGCCAAATTATTTGGCTCTAAAATTATTTTTGTGTTATTGATCTTTTAGACTAAACAGAAACAACACAATATCAAAACAGCTTATAAATAGAAAATTAATTATCACTTGTAACGAGCAGCGTTCGAAATCTCATTATGAAAATATTCTCGTTCTTCTTAGTACCGTAATTTTTAATAGTGAGAGCCACTCCAAACTAATAGGTATACAGGTGAATTTTCAAATGGGCCTTCAGAATGAAGTCCTAAACTATACAAAAACATATAATGTTCTAAGAAGTCAATCTTTTTCTTTAGTTTGAGGTTTGACATTTCTTCGCAGAAATTGATCCTTGCAAGCTATACGATGGATTGGTGTATTAAAACAGGATGTTATTTGGTTTTTCAAAGTCAGCAAATTCGATTCCTGACTAGGATAGAATAGAATATATTTATTGCGTAAGGCATGTACAAGGATGTTAAAGTTGTCATAGGATCAATGCATTCTGCCCATACAAAGATGTGCAAAATTTATTTACAATATTGACTTACATTATAAATTACAATTAAAAAATAGTAAGAAAAAACAATAATAATAATCATGCATACAATAGTAATTATTTAAATAAAGAAATATCTTATAATTACGGCATGTCAAATGTACTTATGTTAATGCTATAATGCTTTATAATTCATAAACAGGTTTATATTATAATAACATTTAGGGCCGCTTGCATAACGATGGCCTTTAAATAAAAATTAGTTTATCATATTAAACTGCCTAAATACGTTTTACACAAAACGTATTGACAGTTCTTGAAACATATTTAGCGGCAAACTTTGAGTTGTGCAAGACGTTAATTGTATTTAAGAGTGTTAAATGCGTTTTGTGTTTCTTAAATAAATTTAAGCAACCTTAGGCAAGCGGCCCTTAGACATAAATAGCTTACTTAAGTTCTTTTTAAATAATGTACATGGTAACTCTCCAAGAGACTTCGGAAGCTTATTGTATACAAAGGGTGCCATGCAATAGCACTTTCGCGCATCATGACAGTAGTTGAATTTACAGTGCACACTTTAAATTCATCGCGTCTGTTATGACGTCAGTGTTATTATTTTTTCAAAAATTTAATGATCCCACTTTAGTTTTCATCAAAATAGGCCTTGATACTGCTTTGAGTATTTTCACTATTTCATACAGTTTAAGATTTTGCCCTGAAGGCCCAGTTGAAAAATTCACGTGTGTATATATATATATAGCTGGAGAGCAGTTAGATATTTGGGAGTAGGTATTTGAGGCGTCGTGAAAACTTACACAATACTCTTTTTATGTCATCTGAATAAATGAACGCAGACTTCACTTCATGAAGGGCAGTGAAATTTATCCGACGCTTAAAATTTTAAAGTAGTGAATTCTTTCGCATAAACAGTCCTTGAGGCGCTTCGTAAAAAGATTGAGATTGTACCCTCTACGAGTTATATGTTCATTGCAGTGGTTATTTTTTCTTGCATTTCGCCCCCTTCGTGAATGTTTTACGACGTGTGTCTGTTTGTATACATCTGTGTAGGTAGATCTACCTGCCTCACTTCCCTTGTGCCTAATGGATTGTTAGACATAATAATGGTCAGGTAAATGTGATTTCTGGGGAGTACACGACTACTGGACGTGAGCTTGATTTCTACGAAATGTTATAGTTAGTTTTGGACTGCAAATGGTGAAATGGTGTAGTAGTAGTACAAAAAAAACTTTAATATGTCGTTGGGGATTTGCTTGCCGCTTCTTCTGAATATAGCAAAAACAGTGCGAAGCAGTATTCATAGATTATGAAGTAGGCTTATATTTTTAACCGACTTCCAAAAAGTCAAGGTTTACAATTCGACTGTATGTTTGTTACGCGGTTTCTCCTTCCATAGTGAACCGATTTTTTTTCTTTGTTCGAAAGATTGTACTCCTGAAGTGGTTCTATTGCCATCAAGTCAGGATTTGATGAATGTAATCCAGGGAAATCGAGAGCAACCCTTGTTGAAGAGCTCCGAGCGCCTACACTCTTCGAAAGACAAACCGTGTACGCCTGCCAATAGTACAATCTACAGGCGCTTAAAATATTACTTCTAAAGCCAAAAATATTTTTTTTTTCTTCAACATCCTGAAGTCGGTGCCAAGTAAAACCAAAAAAACGAAAACAGTAAAATGAAGTATTTTTTATGTTTTACTACACACCGACTTCAAAATGTCGTAGAAAATGTTTATTTTTTGCTTTTTCGTTTCTCTTAAAGTCGGTTTTTTTTTTGTGAAGTTTAGAAGTGACACTTCTTTAGAATCGTTGTGATTTGAAACCCGATGAAACGAAAAAGCGACATTAAAATAGGTAATTATATAAATCTATAGGATTAAGCCCGCGAGAGAAAGAGATACGAGTTTTACATTGTGCAACATAGATTAGAGAGTCAATAACATCGATGATTAAACATAGGTCAAATTTGGACCGAAATAAAACTTATAGTAAATATTCTTTAGACGAAAACAGGGAAACATTTAAAGTGATACTTAAGAAGTTTATTTTGAATTATAATATGTAGACGGATGTAGGCTAAAGGAATTATATTTATATTAATCAAAGTTAGAGAAGAATTATATATGAATATATTTATCTGAAGTTTCACTTCTACTGCGTGTGAACTGCACAAACACATAACTTATTTTTTAAGTTAGTATACTATAACATATTATTTTCTAGGGCGTCCTTATAAAATTTAAAGAAGTATATATTAATCAAAATTTATACTTAGAAATAACTGGTGAAAAAATTTTCAAAATTCGGTTTAGTACTTCAGTAGTTCAAGAGATTACTTTCTAAAAACAAACTCACAAACTACCTCTTTATAATAATAATATAGACATACTACTATACACATAACACAATCTTCGTATAACCTGACCGATGCAAATGGCCACTCCGAGCCTCGTATGTCGATACGTGGCACTGCATTTTTCATTTCGCACGCGAGCTATTATCGTATTACTAGGTTAAAAATAGCCCCCACATCGAACGGTGATCAGTGACCCGAGGCATCGATTGGACAGGCTTCGAAAATATAGTAACATTATATATATTGGACAGTCCAGGCCTTATGTGGACAGACTTCGAAAATATAGTGACATTATATATATTGGACAGTCCAGGCCATATGTGGACAGGCTTCGAAAATATAGTGACATTATATATATTGGACAGTCCAGGGCTTATGTGGACAGGCTTCGAAAATATAGTGACATTATATATATTGGACAGTCCAGGCCTTATGTGGACAGACTTCGAAAATATAGTGACATTATATATATTGGACAGTCCAGGGCTTATGTGGACAGGCTTCGAAAATATAGTGACACTATATAACAAATTTTATCTATGCAGGAAAGGAGAAAGAATACAATTTCCTGCGGCCGACCGGCTTGTCGTAAGAGGCAACAAAACAACCCACAGCCAGGTGTTAGGGTATTTGCCCATCAACTCTGCAGCAACTTTGAGTTGTGTACCGGCATTAGTGGCCAAGTTTCAGTCTCCCTTTAGAGAGAGGCAGCACATTGTTAGTATCTTTGGTGTTACAAATATCCACAGGCAATGGTAGCCGCATGCGATCAGGTCTGTCAGGTGGGTAGTCTACTTTTCTTCTGTACTCATGCAGCAAACAAAAAAAAAACAAATTAGACAGCTCCAGTTTTGGCTGTAACTTGAAGGTTGACGTTTCACTGTGTATAATAGGTTATATTTTCCACACTTTTTAAACACCTTAGCGATTGAATTTCCAAAGGCGCCGATACACGTGGTACATTAATTTCTACTCAGACGCAGGTCTATAAAATTTTATGCTTCTCACAATTTTCATACAAACTTTCACCTCTTAAAAAATAATTCTATAATATATACATATATAATCACTCAGTTAGGTCATGTAAAACACGTCTAGATCAGCCGTTCGGCGGCGGAAACAGCTGAATCACTCAAGCGGCGCAAATATGCAATCCTCAGTGAGAGTTATATGTTTGTGCCGTTTGCTGTTGAGACGCTTGGACCGTGGGGTCCTGAGGCCATGAGCCTCTACCAAAATTCATCAAAACGACTCATTGACTCTTCAGATGATCAGAATGCTGGTGCTTGCCTTGGGCAACGGTTCAGTATGGCGATTCAGCGAGGAAACGTAGCCAGCCTTCTGGGCACCTTACCCATTGAAGACGGTGGTCTACGCTCACTATTCTACTTATAGTCTTGAGGGACTATGGGTAGAATAAAATACAAATAAGTTAAGTTTTCTTTTATTATATTCGATTATTTATAAATTTCTTCATTGAACTAGCTTATAATTTATCTATACTAATAAGAGGAAAATATATATAATAATATAATAAATAGAGGAAAGATTTGATTGTTTGTTTGTTGGTTTATATTGAATAGGCTCCGAAACTACTGAACCGATTTGAAAAGTTCTTTCACTGTTGGCAAGCTACACTATACCCAGGTGACATAGACTATATTATATTTAAAAAAAGTTAGGGACCCTTACTAAATCTCCAATAATGTAACTCAAGGTGTAAAAAAACTACCTTAAATCGCGTGCGCTGCGAAAACTATTGATTATAGAATAAAATAATGTACTACAACTTTGCAGAACACATCATTATTTACAACAAGTGTTACGACGGCATATGTCTAACTATTATAGTTATGCTACAAAGTGTTCTTTTATTTTAAAAATTAAATTGAAATGCCGCCGCTAGAAAAGGCTCTTTATTTGTATCTTGGTATTCACCCTTATCAAAATAAATTAGTTCATATTCAAGACTGCTTCAATACCTTTTTACAACTTTTTGAATTTTTTAATTCGGACATTTCATTCGAAAGATATCACGAGTTTAAAAATGTAAGTATTAGAAAAAAGTTGCGTGGTCGCCGTGCACCGTGCTCGGCTAGCTAGGCTTATGCGAAGTAGGCGTCACTGAGGTACGGGCACTACGGGAGGGGAAATATTTTGAATTCACTTAGTAGGTAATTATACTCAACAAAAAAGTTCTTTTTAGATACCCGTGCGAAGCTGGGGCGGACCGCTAGTGTATAATAAATTTATTATATGTATAGATTGTACAATTACTTTAAAATTAATTTACAGTCTATTATACTCGTTATACATTACAGAAGTATAATCAAAATAGTTAAAAACAATTTTTTTACCAAACAAACCAACACGTGATGCAAGTAACATAAATCTATGCCATATACCGAATTTAAATGTACTGAATATTATTAGTCACACATGGTAACAAATACTATGTAAGTGACTCATACATTTTTGTACTACTCTATGAGTAATAAACTATTTTGTCCTAATAAAACAGATTGATATACATATATTTGGCAACGTTGCCGATTCAGGTCACATACTACGAATAAATAAAATGAATATTTTATTACGCAAGCCCAAGGATGTCTTTGCTATAGTTTGAGTGTATAACGAGAAAGTATACATAATAAAACTACGTTTTAACGTTTTTATTATTCCGACGTTTCGGCCACTTTTCAGTAGCCGTGATCACGGAAGATAAAATAAGTCACGTGTCAATGAGTATTGGTAAAGTTTTATTTAGCCTACCGCCAACTTGTTCATTTTAATTCTTCTTCTTCTTCAGCCAATCTCTGTCCACTGCTGGACGTAGGCCTCCCCAAGTACGCGCCACATATTGCGGTCTCCCGTCTTCCTCATCCAGCGCCTGCCGGCGATCGTGCGCAGGTAGTCAGTCCCTTCAACTTGCTGTTGTCGGTTACCTTCGTTCTCTTACGGATGTCCTCATTTCTGATTTTATCCATAAGAGAAACACTTAACATAGCTCGCTCCATAGCCCGTTGAGCGACTTTGAATTTGTGGACTAGTCCCACTGTCAGTGTCATGATGTGTCATGAATGACGTGCGTGTGTCATGATGGGTAGGACGCACTGCTCGAAGACTTTCGTCTTCCAGCATTGCGGAATGGTCGACGAGAAGACCTGTCGAAGCTCACCGAATGCTGCCCAGCCTAACATCATCATTTTAATTATTTAGTTTTAATTTTGTTTGTGGTTATTATTTACTCTATCGGAGCCTAGTTTAATTTACCACTGCTTCACAACATGTTCTTCTCTCTCTCTTTCTCTCTCTCACAAGTTCTTCAAGCCACAACATGTTGCGAAGCGGTGGTAAATTAGATTAGGCTCCCATAGTAAATAATAACCATAAACAAAATTAAAACTAAATAATTAAAATGAACAAGTTGGCGGTAGGCTAAATAAAACTTTAATAATACTCATTGACACTTGACATCTTTGTCTTCCGTGATCACGGCTACTGAAAAGTGGCCGAAACGTCGGAATAATAAAAATCAAATTAATTACCGCGCTTAAAACCGTTAAAACGTAGTTTTACTACTAACATTCTTGTACCAAAATGTTATTCGAGTTTTGAATCGGCAGTTAAAAGTAGTTGCGTCCTCCCTGTCCTGACGACCTACGGGGCCAAGATGTGAACACTGACGACAAGACTGGTTCACAAATTCCAAGTCGCTGAACGGGCTATAGAACGAGCATGTTGGGTGTTTCTCTTGTGGTATACGTAAGAGAACCAAGATAACCGACATAACTCGCAATTTTTTTTTTTATAAATCGGCACACAAACACACTGTATATCACCACATTAAGCAAGTTACGCTTGTGTTATGGGTAATATACAACGGACCATTCTGGGGCCGATCCCAGACACCCAAACCATAGTAAATAATGGAGAAAATAGGTTTCCGAAATTTACTATACCAGGAACAGAACCCGGAGCCTCTGCTTTGCAGTGAAGTAAGCCGGCAAAGGCTTAGCCCGCTCAAACACAGAGGCCGTCGTAATTAGTAAGTTGATGTGGCAGTAGGCCGGTCACGTCTGTCGCAAGACTGATGGCCGATGGAGCAGACAAGTCTTGGAGTGGACACCGCATCTCGGTAAATATAGTGTCAGACGCCGTCCAGCCGATGAACGGACGACCTGCGCAAGGTCGATGACGACCGGGATGATTTCTGAAATTCACACATATATTTATGTATACTTTTGATTAGCTTCAATTTTTATCATTACATATTATTTTAAAATTTGTTACATTTGTCTATATTTCTGTTTAAATGTATCCGTGTAGGTAAACTTTTAGTAGTATTATTTATTATGGGAAAGTATAATATCTGGACTATAGATGTTTGTTTGTTGTTAGTTGCTGTGTCAGTTCTTGACACAGCATAATTCTGAGTTACCAGCCTTATTGCCGTGAGTATTATGTACATTTTTTTTTAAATAGTTGTACATTTTATAAAATTCTAATGGCTTTATGTTTTATGAGTATGTATATTCTGTTAATTTAGTATATTTTTTAGTTTTATGTGCATTCATTCGCGACAATAAATATTTTCTTTCTTTCTTCTTCCTTTCTTAGTGGCGCCGACTTGTGGAGGCCTACGTCCAACAGCGGAGTGTGAATGGCTGACGACGACTTAAAAGTAAACAATTGTAAATTGGGTTGAGTTTGTTTGTTTGCTTAAATGGGCTAATCTCAGGAACTACTGGTCGGATTTGAAAAATTATTTCAGTGTTAGATAGCCCATTTATCTAGGAAGGCTATAGGCTATATATCATCACGCTAAGATCATTAGGAGCGGAGCACTAATGAAAAATGTTTCAAAGTCGGGGGTTTTTTTTAACTTACTTTTTTAAAACTATTCCACACGGACAAAGTTGCGGGCAGAAGCTAGTACATAATAAATTGAATAATAAGTACTTACTGTATTTAGCAAGTCCTAGAGTTTGTTTACCTAGGGTACATGTTTACCAGGGACGGAAAGCATGAAAGTGTATTGCAAGAAGAGCAATGGCAGATAATAAGATTAATAGCGCTGAACTCTTATAGGAACAGCCGGAAAGTGTCTGTAAAGGCAAGTCTGGCTGTTCATCAAGGGGTATTAGTACCAACGCTAATGTATGGCAGTGAAAGTTGGGTATGGCAGAAAAAGCATGAAAGTAGGATAAATGCAGTTGAAACGAGAGCTTTGAGAAGTATATGTAAGGTTACAGTATGATAAGAGAACGTTCTGGATTGAAAGAAGATATAATAACATGAAAGAAGATATATAAGTTGCTTCGGACACGTAGCGAGAATAGATGAAATGTATGACAACAGCGTGGATGGTAGAGCTGGTGCTGGTAGACCGTGGCGTACTTACCACTATCAAATCGCAGATGTCTTAAAGAATGGCCAGGTAAAAAGCACCAACAATAACCTGTATGTATCAAGAGATTAATGAATGTAGATGAAGCAAAAGATATATGTCAAGATCGTAGCAAGTGGAAATCCATCGTATCTGCCTACCCCTATGGTAAACAGGCGAAATAATATGTATGTATGTATGTACTGTATTTAAAATGGTTTGTAACCCGAACTACAAAAATGTTATATACCTATCCAAGGCGAAACATGCATGTAATCAGTACTTAGCATAAACAATATAAATTTCATAATTTATAATATGTTAAAACCTTAAGAAAATCTATACTATGTATAATAAATCTGTAAATAGTTCGAGTTTGTACAATGCGTTTAAAAGTGTAAAAAGAATTAGATGAGCTATTTCGGACCAGCAGATTCCGAAACTACTAAATTTATAGAATTTTTGTCCGTCTCTCTGTCTGTTAGAGCATCACGTGAAAACTACTGAACGGCTTTAAATGAAACTTGACACATATTATAATACATCAGCCCATCATAAATGTCCCATTGCTGGGCTCGGGCCTCTCATTATAGGAGAACGGACAAGGCGGCTTGGCGGGTTTAGTTCTAGTTTGACACATCGGTTATCTCGATGTGAAGATTGCATCACGATGTTTTCTTCACCGTTGTTAGCACGTGGAAATTGTCTCAGTAAACTGACTAAGTGGTCCATACGTTCCGGCCAGGATCGAACCCGCGCCCTTTGAGTCCGGGACGAGTGCGCTAGCCATTACGCTACCACGACTTGACGCATAGCAAGATTATATCCCGTGACGTAACTTAGGATACTTTTATCCCAATAAATGACGTCGTTCAACACTTGAGCATTGATTAAATCAAATTTAATACAATATGGTTACGATACAAGAATGTTTGTAATTCTTACTATGTTTCTTTCATGTTAATATTAATTATAAAGCATTCAACCCCCACCCAAAAAGAGGACCGGGGTACAAACGACCCCCGTCTTTTGGGAAGTCAGTGTAAAAACAATAAATCGACAAGGGCCCGTACGCATTCATATTTCACGGTTAATTGCGTCCATTTATCATTCGGCACAATAGTGCAGGCACCGACATCGGCCTATACAATGCCACCTCAGAAACAATAAGAAAATTTCTGAACATTTCCACGCGAAATTATTGCCTATTTATCATTTATTAATAATACCCAGCGACGTGTAAAGCACGCGGTCTATACATACTTATTTCTGTTCAAGCATAATAAATAAATTTATATAAAAATTAAATCATTTATTGAGTAAAACATAATTAACAATTTTTGAAGATCACTGGACCCCAAACTAGGTCAACCTGTATCTTGGGGACCTCCTCCCTAATTGAAACAATTCTGATAGTGAAATTATAGATTAGAAAGAAAGAAAGAAAAACTTTATTCGAAGAAATAGCGACTTAATTACATTCGTTATACATTATTATACACATTTTGAGAATTTGTACGCCGCATTTTCAGCGAAGAAGGTTTGCACTCAGCATATTGCTGTGCCGGAATTATATCCGACACAACGCTGATTTTCAGTGCAAACCTTCCTTTAAGCGTTAAACCAAAACGACCCAAATTTGTTAATTAAATAACTAATAATAATAATAATTTATAAAACTAATTCTACTCATATAATATTTAATTGGTAAAAATAAATAAATACATTCGAATAAAACCAACAATAAATACGTTGCTTCTAAATTAAAATTAAAATAATTAATCATGTAACAAACTTGTATCGAATCATTTATTCGGATACAATTCGCTAGAGTGCTTGCCGAGTATCACCAAATTCTGTGTGCCACGTCACTGTAATGAGGCAACAAATATATTTTATTTTCCCACTCTATATACTATATAGACCGTGCATAAGATTGACTCGCGTTACAAGTAAGTTGTCAGTTTTTGATTACAGTTACATTCATTTTTAAATTATGTGTGCGTACGTGCGTGCGTATATGTGTGTGTGTGCGTGTTTATGTGTGACTTGTAAGATTGTGAATAAGTTTGTATATATACGCATCTTACGTCTTATTTAAAAAAATCCTAAAGCGCCAACAAGATTACTTCGAAACCCTACACAGCTGGCTATCCCTCGGATACTTAGAAATTACAGGGCGAATTCTTACTTTAACGTGTGGCAATGTGTTAGCTGCTTTACATGATTTAGATTTATTTAATAATAAACCACTAACTGGCAAGAACTTTTTAGTAAGACACTAGTTACAAAAATAAGCGAATTAATCTCTCGCATATCTCATTTGTCTTAAATTAATTTCTTTCTTCTTTTTTCTTTCATACTTTTTTTATAATAATTATATTCTTATACATTGTTATCGTTGTACATGCAAGCCATATAGATAACTACATGTGAAAACTGTTAATTGTTTATATATTTTTTTAATTGCATGTATTTAATTGTATACTATAAGTTTACTTTAAGTTTCTCTCCGTGCAAAAACGGAAAAAGAATACAATTTCCTGCGGCCGGGCGGCCTGTCGTAAGAGGCGACAAAAAAACCCACAGCCAGGTGGTAGGGTATTTGCCTGACTGTATGGCTACCACCCCTGGTCTAGAGTAAGCCGCCATAACAACCTTGAATTGTTGTTCCAATCTCCATTAAGAGAGCGGCAGCGCATTTGTAGCACCTTTGGTCTTGCACACGTCCATAGGCGATGGTAACCGCTTTCCATCAAGTGGGCCGTCTGCCTGTACGCTGAAATCATGCAATAAAAAAAGAATACAAATTATTAAAAATATATTGGCAGACCATAGTTATAATACCGATTTCCTTAAAGCGTTCTCTAAGAGACTCCTGAGGGCCGAGGTTGTAAATTGACCTTAGGGCTCTTTTTTGTATTGACTCTTTGATATTATTACAATTTGGGCCACCTGCATATTTATAAACAAAGCACATTTATTACCCGCCGGCGTTTGAGATAATAACATTGAAACTATTTATGGCTGTCTTCTTTTGTTTAAAATTTGTGATTAAAAAAACAGCGCATTGTGTATTGTAATCTTTTATGGCACTCATTAGACAGGTGTGTCGAACTGATTCTAAGAAATTCGATCTACGCGGGCGGGCAGCCATATTGTATCGGTGCAGTTTAAAGCAATGGCCCAATGGATAGATCGACAGTCAAGCGATAACCATTAGCGAGACAAGGCGTGTGTACATTCGATAATCTATATAGTGGCGGACTTTGCGCGTGTTATTGAATCACGCATTACGTTTGGACTGATTGTGTTCAGTTATATTTGTACCTGTGTTATATGTGTTTGTGTAGTTCTAATAAATTCTATAGTAATTCCAACGGCATTTTAATTCGAGTCCTGCAACTGGCAATAATATTGACATCCACACCTTAAGACGATATCTAAATCAAACAGTGGCACGCCGGATGAATAGGCGGATACGCTACCTTTCGGTAGCGGATAAACGGATATCACTGGTTGCCAAGCCTACTCAATATCCGCCTGGTGTTGTCTATATCCGCCACGCCTATACTACTATTTGTTAATGTATTGTCTTATTTATATAATATCAGGGTAAATTGAATCCATGCCGTCCAAATAGATTAGTCGTACATAACGTTTTATATAGGCTACGTAGGCATATTAGCCGAGGTGCTCTGGGCAGTAAGTAAAGAAGTGAAAGTAAGCTTGGAGTTGCCTGATCCAGGGATGAAAACTGTTGCGGACAGAATCACCCCCTGAACTCTTCCCCGGAAGTCCCCTGCCCCACGCGCCGCCTACCGCGAAAATGTAGCTTGCTCGGTTAGCTGCTAAACGTCTGCTGTTAAATGATACCTTAGTAAGCGCGATGCGAGCCTCCGGCATGGTCAAGTCTAAACAGTTGATCGTAGTCGGTCAAATACAGTTTCCGAACAAGTAATACACACAAAAAAGAACAGGAAGCATTCGGAAGACTTTACGCCATTGGACTCTCAGAGTGACTTTCGTGGATCTTGTCCATTGCTAAGCGGTGTTTTATTCAGTACAACACCTGCGAACGCAACACGAACAATAACAAAAACAGTACTGCTACTAGTACTACTACAGTACTACTGCGGAAATTACTGAAACTTTGCAAACCATAGGATAATACATGCGACTTCTGTCCCAACTTTTTTTACAGCTTTTTCCCTTTGCCTATTTCCCAGCTTTTTTTTTTTAAATCGCGACAAAAATTTTGTTTGCATTAATTATAAATTACTTTTCACTAATTTATTTTTATATTTAATTTACATTGAGTTAAATATTTACTATCATCAGTGACAAAAATATATATGCTGGTAGAATACCACAGAAAAAGAAATTTATTTGACGTTTCATATGTGACGTAAGATTGAGGTATGGATTCAACGCGTGATTTCATTTAAAAATTAGTCCTTTGTTTAACTAATCAGTTTTTATTTACTCTCCTCATATCGAAGTGAAAAACACAGTCTTAACCTCGGCTTTACTAATACTTCAAGCATGGAAGATTTTTTCATGTTATAGGTGATTTTTTACTACTAGAATACACGGCAGACAGACTGACCCACCGCCTGATGGAAAGTGGATACCGTGGCCTTATGACATTTGCAACCCCGAAGGCACTATCAATGTGCTGTCAGCATAGAGGAAGCGACTGGAATCTGGCCGCTAATGTCCGAACACAATGCAAGTTAGTTATGGTGGCATATTTTAGACCAGTGGTGGTAGCCATCCAAATGGGCTAATGTCCTACCACCTGACTGTGGGTTGTTTAGTCTCCTCTTAGGACAGCCTGCCTGGAAGTAAGAATTAGTATTCCCAAACCATTTCTATACAACGAAAATGATTTATTTAAACTACATAGTTGCTTTTAATAAAAAAATATTTTGTAAATCTTAATCTTCTTTATATAGTACAAAATAAAATAGCTTTCCACTTTTGCCTCGCTGTCTGAATGTATATCTGCTTACTCCTAAACCACGCAACGAATTTTAAGGGGTTTTCACCACCAGTTATATCATTTTTCTAACTAAAATTGGTATCGCCAAGTACACAACAAACTTTTCTTTAATTAATTTAAATTCTTCCTTTAAACTTGACGGCGTGTTCTCTTTTTCGCACACACGCCAATAAGTCATTCATCGCATGTCATCATAAATTAAATCAAATCGCCCCGCACATGGCAAATATATATAATAAATAAATTAATATATTTCAATAACATAATAAAATATACTACGCTCGCAATATTCCATAAATGTTTATATTACATAAATACCACAACTAATACCGCTATAAGTAAATCGCCGCATTATAAATAAATAAATACATAATAATGCTAAGCATACAAGTGCATTTGTAAAGAGTGAAGTGTACTGAGGAGAAGAGGAGCGGCTGCATTTCATGCCCATTAATCAGGTATACGTGTGCTCTATCTTGCCTTCAAAATTGACCCATTCTTCTTTTTTCTCATCTTGAAACATTTTGCTTATCGCTAAACCCAGCGCCGTCGCAAAAAAAATAGAGTTACTGCCTAGGTTTTGACCCCAAGGAGCAACCGCAGGGAAAACTAGTAATTTATAAACACTTGATTGATTATAGCTAGATATAATCCTGCACAACTAAATGTAAAAAAGTGTATTAAAGAAAAAAAGGAGAAACTTACGTCGCTTCTTATATTATTAAGGTGGCCAGGAGGCTATAAACATTGCATGTTTATAAAGCAGTGCGTGGTGTTAGAGGTAATAATGTCATCGATCACAAATTGAAGGAACGATCCAACCTAACGCTTTCATATAAGGATTTGTAAGGCGAATATCCTTCCGTGTTCACAGTGTGATACCGCCAACAGATATTAATTAAAGAATGAAACGCCACTACACGTGAGCGAAGACCGCGACACACAACATAATCCGCTTTGTATGAAGAGTGTTTGGAGCGTGAGACGGACATGAGCGACTGTGACAGTCGACAGAACAGTATAGGGACCGCTGTTGGACTGGTTTTGAGTAAATTCTTCAATTAAATTGAACACATTCAAGACTTTTGCGTGTCTGATATAGCTTTCGCGGCCTGTACCTGGGGTACCGCATTAGGGTTGCCGTCCAACGTGACACTGCGGCTTTTTGGAAACACTCTCCATTGATACCGACTTGGAATCATTTTTTTTATGGTATGGCATGTAAGACATAGCTCGAAAAATTTGCAAGTTTAAGTAGGCAATGGGTTGGTCATGTATGTCGCAGAACCGTTGGCCGATGGAGCAGACGCATCCTGGAGTGGACCGCGCCTCGGTAAACGTAGTATCGAGTTTCCTCCAGAGAGATGGACGGACAGCCTGCGTAAGGTCGCTGGTGGGCGCTGGATGAGGAAGGTGGAGGTCCGGGATGCATGACGCCGACTTGGAGAGGCCTACGTCCAGCAGTGGACTGCGATTTGCTGACGTTATTTTGTAGGTATAGTTTTATTTATAAAGTAGTATAGTAAGTATATAGTTTACTTTTATTTCAGTTGATAGCTTTCGAGTCTAATGTTTCACACTAAATTAAAATTGATTATAGCTAGGGGTGGAAATTCTCTGTGCTTCTTAGATTAATTAGGTCACCATGTTCAAGCGTTTGAAGTCGCTTCGATTTTATTTTTAAACTCTACTACTACAGTTCAATACTAACAACTAGTAAATGCGGGTCTATGTCGCGTTCCTCAAGTGAAGCGACAGGCGACATTGTCTCGGTCATATGTATCAAGTCGTGTGTCGCCCACTGTTACAATTACCACGTGCTAACGGTGGAACCAAACATCGTGTTGAAACCTGCACGTCGAGATGACTGATGTATCAAACCTGGCAAGCAGCCTTGGACAAGCGTGGCGGCTATACTATCCGTTCCCCCTTCTTCTACAATAGGAGGCTCGAGCCTAGCAGTGGGTCGTTTAATAAGTATAGTTCTATTTTTAAAATTAATTAATTCCATTAAATTCTTTAAATAATTATTTGAGTCCTATGAAGGTAAAGAAGCAGCCAAGTTTGTAAGGGCCGTGGCGCCCTCCAATAATGACGAGCATCCCGATTGGGGAGGCGATATTAATAAGCCCCTTCCGCGTGACCTCTCGCCAGATCCTCAATGAGCACTCCGCACACAACACTACTTATCCCTCAACACTTACCCTTTAACCTTTAGTATAGGGGTATTTTGCTACGAATCACTATGGCTATATATGCAACGCCAGAGGAAATATCGAGCTTCATATACACACCTACACAAAGGATATATCATATTTCTACCATTTAGTATTTTCTTAAATTTTCGCGACTAGTATACATAATAAAACTACGTTTTGACGGTTCTGAAGGCGGTAATTTATTTGATTTTTGTTATTCCGACGTTTCGGCCACTTTCCAGTAGCCGTAATCACGGAAGACAGTGTCAATAAGTAGGTATTGTTAAAGTTTTATTTAGGCCAACGCCAACTTGTTTATTTTAATTATTTAGTTTCAATTTTGTTGTTGGTTATTATAGACTATATGGGAGCCTAACCTAATTTACCACCGCTTCACAACATATTGTGGCTTGAAGATAATAAACGGCGCAAGAAACTCTTCAGCGAACATGCCTAGCTCTAATAATTTATATAATATTAAAGTGGGTGGGAGGTAAAATAAAAGAAATTGTCAATCAAGTTGGTTTGTGTTCCGGTGTACGCAGAAGGAGCTCACAGTGTCTTGAGGTCTGGCACTGGTTTTTGCTGAGTTTGGGTCTTAATAGTTTTGATGATCGGATCCCAAACAGGTGGTATTTGCCAACCATCTTCTCTATATTGAAATTTGGGTGTTTTTTTATTTCTTCCATTAACTATAAATGGAGATTTTTGGTGCAATTTAAAAGGTGTCTTTTGCCTCAAGCAGACAAACAAGCTGATGACCCGCATGATGGAAAGTGGTTACTGTTGCCTTTGGACGTTTGGAATACGAAAGACTTTGCCAACTTCTAAGAAATTTTATAACACCCTTTATAAAGAGTAGTTTATATTATATTTTATAGTGTAGTATATATATATATATATATATATATATATATATATATATATATATATCCACACACACACATATATAATCAAGAACCATAACCTATTTTATACCTATTATTAGACTTGTGAAATAATTTTTTTCCTAACATTAAATAGCCCAATTTAAGAATGCAGCAGTAGTTATTGACTTTATTAGCTTATTCTCGTTTTATATTTATTTATGTAAGTGTATTTTATAATATTTTATTTACATAGATCTTATTAGTATATTTTTTATATATTGTTACAACTTATCCAAAATACCACGAAGCACAACAACAAATGCGAATGAACACCTGCGGCCATAAACCCCAAGTTTTATTACCGCCCACATTTGCACTTCTTTAGTTTTCTTTGTATTTAATATTTGTAATTAGAATAGCCGCCTGTTGTGTATTGTAATCTGTTCCGGTAGGCAGTGGCCAGGTGTGATTCCGGGAAATCGGGTGCACGCGATGAGGTAGACATATTGCACCGTGCAGTATAAAACAATGCCCGAACGGAGGGGTAGGGCAGTCAAGCGACGATTACGATACGAACAAGACGTGTATACATTCGATTAGCTATATAGTGACGGACTTTGCGCGTGTTATTTAATTGTTGCTTTACATGTGGACTTATCGCGTCCGATTATACCTATATTTGTACCTATGTTATACGTCTTTGTATAGTTCTAATAAATTCTATAGTAATTACAAACGGCATTTTAATTCGAGTCCCACACTCGTAACAATATTATTAATATGTGTATGTTATATCATGTGTATATATATGTACATACACACACACACATATACATATATATATATTTGTCGTACATCTAAAGGTTGTCTGGAAGAAATCGCGAATAGCGATAATAAACTTTTACTATTGTATTGTAAAATTTTATTTCTGTTAATTGTATTTTTAAAATACAATAAAACATATTCATTCATTCATAACATATAATATGGTATGTAATTCTCGTGAATTCGCTCACAGTGCAGTTAAAGATGTCAATTTGTTGGCATAATTATGTTGTTCAATGTTCGCAACAAGGCCTGTGTCATCGGCGCCCTGTTGGGCAAATTCGTCCTGCCGGTTGGTACTACGAACGTTGATGGCTGCCTACGTCTCATGACATAATTCGCTGGAATGTTCAATTTGATACACCTAGATTAAACAATGTGTCGTGTCATGTATTTAGTGAATTGTAACTTTTGAGTTGTTACAACAATAATTGTTTCATCTTGAAATTTAGTTGCAATACAATAATAACATAGATAATAAGTCCATATATTATACACAACATATTGTTACGAGTTACGGGATTCGAATTAAAATGCCGTTGGAATTATTATAGAGTTTATTAGAACTATACAAACACGTATAACACAGGTACAAATATAACCGAACACAACAAGTCCGAACGTATTGCATAATGTCGTAATTCAATAAAACGCGCAAAGTCCGTCACTATTAGGTTCCCGACTGTAGTACACACGTCTCGCTTCGATCGTGGTCCTCGCTCGACTGCCTTCCTCCCTCAATCAGTCCATCGTTTTATCCTGCACAAGTGCAATATGCCCGCCCGGCCACGTGGACCGAATTTCCTAGAATCAGCTTGTACTTTAAAATCCGTAACACCTGGCTCATTATTACAATACAACAATAGGCTGTTATCTAGAAACGTATGCAATAAATAAGTAAACAAAAGAAGATGATCATAAAAGTATTACAATAGTTTCAATTGTAATAAATGTCCTTCTACAAATCCACACGTGGAATTTGTCTTTGGAGGCGCTTAGGTTGTAACAATATATTGTATACACAACTGCTCAGCAAAACATAAAGGCGAGTCGAAGATTTGAAGTAATATAATAAATGACATGTTGTTTATAACAACGTAGGTATTTGTTAGTGAATTGAAAAAACGCGATTACAGCGCCGTCTTCATTTATCGGGATAAAATGTATCCTAAGTTACGCCCTGGGATATAAGCTAGCTCTATGTCGATTGTCATTCAAATCCGTTCAATAGTTTTCACGTGATGCTCTAACAGACAGACGGACAAAATTCTAAAAATTGCATTGTCGGTATCTTCTGGTCCGAATTATACCTCCTGAATATTTTTCACATTTTTAAACGCATTGTACAAACTCACTTTTAAACATTTACAGGTTTATTATATTTAGTAATAGACAGATTGATCAAAGGTGAGGCATTACTTCACACCACTTCAGTTGCTGACTCTTTACCAAGCGCAAGTATGGTCTTGCGTGGAATACTGCTCTCATCTTTGGGATAGCTCAGCTAAATACCAGCTGAAAACTCGAGTCAATAGAAAAAAGAGGTAGGAAACTGAGAGGCAATAACCAATTATTCGACGAGAGGCTTCAGAGCCTAAATCATCTTCGTAAAGTCGCTAGTTTGTCGGTATTCTATAGGATACACTTCGGGGTGTGTGCCACGGAATTACATGAATTGGTTCCTCCCTCACCATTTTACCACTGGACAAGCAGATGTACGCCCTCACACCACCGATATATGGTGGAGATAACCAACAAAGCGAACGAAACGCTATGCTTCCACTTTTATCATACGCACCGTTGAAGAATGGAACTCTTTACCGTCGTCTGTTTTTCCTCAAGAATACAATCTAGGTGTCTTCAAGTCTCGCGTGTACAGGTATCTGCATTTCCACCTGATATTAGGCGCAATGTCAGTCAAACGGGATCCTATTCATTATAAAAAAAAATATATAACAAAATTAGAGCCTTGGGATACCATTTCTGCAAAAAGCGGAGAAATATTAAAATACTAGAAATACCAGCATCGATAAAATCAAGCATAAAAGGTGCAAGTTTTCTAATTGATTAATAAATATATACACTAGTATTTTACACTGGTTAAAGTGACGCAAAATTTATAAGTCAAGCATAGAAAAGATACATGTAGCAGATAAGTTGAAAAGCAGCTGCTTTAATACCACTTTCGTTTTTAATAAAATGTACTTGAAATAACTAGTTATTTACAAGTAGGTAGTGCTAATGTGCATGCATTGAAGAGTTCCGTAGATACAGGTGCAGACAGAAGTCAGACAGACGTCCCACCTGATGGAAAGCGGCTACCATCGCCTATGGACATTTGTAACACTCAAGGTGCTACCAATGTGCTGCCGCTCTCTAAATGGGGACTGCAACCTGGCCACTAATGCCGGAACACAAATCAAGGTTTTTATGGCATTATGGTAGTAGCCATAGAAACAGCCAAAAACCCTACCACCTGGTGAATATTTATAATATTTTAGACGTGGTAGAGCCGTGCTGGAATCATTACTTGATTATAGTTTTAGCGCTGGCTCGGCATGAAACGGTCTTTCATCATGTGCTTGAATGCGACTAAAAATTTACTCTATCACAAGACTACGCTTTGAAAGTGTGCGGCAAAAATCTCTCACTCAACTTTCAACAAAACTTATTCAACGAACTTTTGTTACCAAAACCTTCTAACAAAAAAACCAAAATCAAGATCTATAAAACCGTCATAAAGCCCATCCTGATCTATGGGTGCGAAGCTTGGACGCTTGCCCTCAAGGAGGAGAATCAGCTTTTAGTATCGGAAATGAAGGTTCTCCGTAAGATTCTGGGTCCAACAAAGAGAGAGGATAGTAGCTGGAGGGTCCAAATCAACCTCGAATTTGAGAATCTCGTGGCCGAGTTTAACATAATAGGAGAAATAAAAGCTCACCGCGTCCGCTGACTCGGTCACGTAGAACGGATGGAAGAGGATCGCAGCGTGAGGAAAGCATATTTAGGACGGCAATAATTGGCAAAAACTGCGCAGGACAGAGTAAAATGGCATGCCCTCGTTTCGGAGGCCAAGACGCACTTTGTTTCGCTGAGCCAAAGGAGTAAGTAAAGTTACCAGATTGATTGAGCTTAAAGTTAGACCAAAATCGAAACGAAAAGTTCCTATGTACTTACGTACTAGGCTGTAACCGGTTTTCAAGCCTTGTATATATAAGATCGATGGTCTCTGTGGTTGAGCGAGCTAAGTAATAGCCGGCCGAACTCCAGTAGAACACAGAGGCTCTGAGTTCGATTCCTGGCATGGTAAATTTCGGAAACGAACTTTCCGTTTTTTTCCGTGGACTGGGTGTCTGGAATCAGCCCCAGAGTTGTCCATTGTATGTACCCATAAAACAAGCGTAGCTTGCTTAGTTTGCGGGATGTACAGTATGTGTTTTCTGCCGATTTATTTATAAAATAAAAGAAATGAAACTTAACTAAACTAACTAACTCCGTTGGCTCAGCGACCCAAAGTGAGTCTTGGCCTCCGAAACGAGAGCACGCCACTTTGCTCTGTCCTGGGCAGTCTCTTGCCAGTTGTGGGCTTGTAGTGCGGTCAGGTCAGCACTCCATTCTTCCAGCGATACTTGGGAAGACCAACCGGTCGCCGCCCGACCGGTCGCCCCAAGTATGCTTTATTCAGTCCACGGTCCTCCTCCATCCGTTCTACATGACCGAGCCAGCGGAGACGGTGAGATTTTATCTCCCCAATTATGTTGGGCTCGGCCATGAGGTTTTCTATTTCGGAGTTGGTTTGAAAGTTCCAGCTGCCATCTCCTCTTATTGTTGGGCCGAAGATTTTTCTGAGAACCTTCCTCTCTGTGACCAATAATTGGTTCTACTCCTTAAGTGTCCAGGCCTCACAATCGTACATCAAAATTGGTTTTATGACAGTTTTGTAGACGCGAATTTTAGTTTTACTGCTTAGGAGCTTGAACACTAACACTGTATGTAAGGCAGCACTGTACTTGAGGGCATTTGAACCAAGGTGTGTATTTCTTCCTCTCGGAAGTTCGTGTCTGTGACTGTTCATCCCAGGTATTTGAATTTGCTCGCAACTTTATACAGTGTATCTCCAACATGAAGGCTTGAATAGTTGTATCATAAATATATAGTAATAGGCAAATATGTAATAGATATGTAGATACATACATACATAATATCACGCCTGTTTCCCATGGGGGTAGGCAGAGACTATGGATCTCCACTTGCGACGATCCTGACAAACAACTTTCGCTTCACCTACTTTCATTAACCTCTTTATACATGCACGTTTATTTGAAATGCTTTTTACCTGACCTCTCTTTAACACTTCTGATATTTGGTTATGGTGTGTTCGTCTCGGTCTACCGGCAACAACCCTACCATTTACAATACTGTCATACACCTGTTTTGTGATTCTACTTTTATCCATTCTCTCTACATGTCCAAACCACCTTAACATACCCTTTTCAACTCTTGTTAATACATCTTCTTTCAATCCACAACGTTCCCTTATCACACTGGTCCTTATCATATCATTCAAGCTAACCGCACATATACTTCTCAAAGCTCTCATTTCAACTGCGTTTATCCTACTTCCATTCTTCTTCTGCCATACCCAACTTTCACTGCCATACATTAGGGTTGGCACCAACAACACCCCTTTATGGACAGTCAAGTGTGCCTTTACAGACACTTTCTGGCTGTTCATAAAAGAGTTTAGCGCTCCATTCACCTTATTACCTGCCATAACTCTCCTTTCAATATCCCTTTCATGCTTTCCGTCTCTGGTAAACATGCAGCCTAAGTAAACAAATTCTCTGACTTGCTCTAACTTGAGCAAGTCAGAGAATTTGAGCAAGTCAGAGAGATGAAAGAATGACAAGTTGTAATATACAGATTTCCTATCTGTATATTACAACTTGTCAATCTTTCATCTCTTTCAAACACCATAACTTTCGTCTTATTCACATTAATTTTCATACCCTTTCTCTCAAAAGACTCGTTTATAATTGTTACCATCTCCTGTAACTCCGTTTCCGATGACGCAAGTATAACCTGATAATCGGCATAGAGTAGACATTTGTTAAGTAACTCATTCATTTTTAAACCACTTTCGCTTTCTTTCAAATTGTCCAAGCAACTGTCCAAGAATATGTTGAACAACCACGGCGACGCTACACAACCCTGTCTAACACCCTTTTCAATGCTAAACCATTCAGTGTAGGCGCCGTTGACCCTAACACAAGCACTGGAATCACTATATAGGGACTTCAGTGATCGTATCAGGTTGTCTGTTAACCCATACTTAGCTAGCACCGACCACAGTTCACTTCTTATTACTCTATCATAAGCTTTTTTCCAAATATATAAATGCACAATACATGTTTTGACCTTTGGCCAAAAACTTTTCATTTATGCATCGTAAAGTAAAGATTTGGTCCACACATCCCATTCCCATTTGAAAACCCGCTTGTACATCCCATACTTTGCATATTTACATGCTTACATGTAAGCAGCACACCTCTCAAACATTCCCAAAACTTGTCCTTATCCTCTATGGTTTGTCGGGAGGAGTTAATCGAGCTCATGTCTGATGGTGCATATGCCCCAACCACAAAAAGCCGAGTCAAGCCAACTTTCAGTCGAAACCATACAAGTCTTGGGCTAACACATTCATGCTCTTTCACACATTCTTCCATTCTTTCAGAGAGAATAAGGCAGGCCTACTCCTTGACTCCCTCTATCTGTCGCTTTCACTCCTGACCAATACGCCGTAAACTGACCGTACTTAGTGGTTTCACATCCTTTCCACTTCGTCTCACTCACACATAATAAATCTATTTTTCTTTCATTCATCATCTGACATACTTCATCTATTTTACTGTCCACCCCTCTCTAACATTCATCGTTGCTAAGCGGCTCTCCACAGGCCGCTTTTCGCCCCCATGAGAAACGAGACGTGACGAGTTGCGAGCCGCGTCGCCGCCGTTCGGATTATTATTATATACACTATATATTCCATTGCGTGTTCTCATGGGCTTTTTTACACTATATTAGTACATATTTAAATACTTTTAATTATTTATCTTTTTTTTTTAAACTAAACATTATAGCTAATTTTTAAAGTCTTTAAAACAAAAATCACAGCATATCATCGCAGTGTGAGCTTTTTCTAAATTGATTAGCAGCGACATGAATATTATAGAAGCGGAGATACCGTAGGTTGTGGTTTTAATTGTTATTGTTGGAATTAATCGAACTTGTCATATAAAGTTATATAAAGTGACATCTAATATTTTTAGGCTATAAGGTTTTCTGTAATGGTGTACAATAAAGTGTTATCTATCTATCTATCTATCTATCTATCTATTATGAACCGACTTCTATTAAAATGTAGACATCGTCGATTGAGGTTCGAAATCTTGCTAGATATATAGATAACAACAAATATATAATAGATAGATTAGTAGATAGACAACTGTACTAGCAAATAAGAAATGCATTAGAAAATAAAATAAGGCTGTTTAAACAACCTTATTTTATTTTCTAATTTAACTCTTTTTTAAAAGAGAGAAAAGAAAACGAAAAGAAAAGACTCTGTCTTGGCATATAAGGAAGGAGTAGGCGATAAAAAAAAACATGAAAATTCACCTGCGTAATTAAAATATTAGAAGTAAATTCATAACTAATCAGTTCATTAACTTAAAGCTTTTGTTCGTTTACTTTGTAATTTTCGGGATCTATCTATGTAAAACAATGTATAATTATGTAAATTGGCACGTAGTTATAAATTACTCTTAATGAGTCATTAACACCTAGTGACTCGTAATTATAAGATCATATAACATTCATTTGTAGAACGAAGCACGTGTAAGCATTAGTAATATTGAACCAAATCTGTCAGTGTTACACAATCACCCGGTTTTACTCGAGATGGATAGGTTTGAGTGTAACACGGTACCGAATTTTCGGCGTTTGAAGTTTCAAGTATTTAAAAAAAATTGAAACGATAGAATTAAACCCACATATTGTCGTTAGTAAGTGGGTTTTAAAATTGAATTTCACTTGACTTTTCATTTAAATCTACTGTCAAAAGCTAAAAATTAAATTCAAATCAATGATAGCTTATGCTATAATTTATGTTTTTAACAAATGTTTCTTCGGTTCGCCATAATTTTTTAATAGTATTTCCTTAAGTTTTCACGACTTGTATACATAATAAAATTACGTTTTAACGGTTTTAAGCGCAGTAATTTATTTGAGTTTTATTATTTCGACGTTTTTAAACGTAAAATTATTTATATTTTAGTAATATAATTTTAAAAAAAGTTTTTGTTACTTCAATATAAAAACAAGTCAATTATGAAAGAAGAAAATGGCTTAAATTAAATTATGAACAATCAACATAACTACAGCTAACTAATGTCTATAATTGCCAAGCTCTTGATCTGGTATATTCACAATGCAAATCTGTAAAGAATAAAGAATACAATTCAATTGATTTGATGGAAATCATATAAAGCTACAAAAAAATAGCAAGAAATTATTAAATAATCCTCATATCACGATGAAAATCTGGTTCAATTAGTTTTGTTTTGTATTCTACTTAAGGTCAGTATATATGAGATGCATTTGGTCCCTATAACTCAAATTATTTTTCATTTAGTGTGTCAATGCTGATTTTGTTCATTTTATGTTGTACACTATTGTTGGTTATGTAAATATTTTGTAAGATGTATGTAATCATTTCACCATTAAACAAAATTTATGCTAAAATTGCTATCAACGCTAATAAATGTTCCTTATTCGTGAAGCTCGCGAGGATCTCACGAAAACCCGAGAATAGCCCAGGAATCGACAATTTTCAATTGATTCTCCCGTTCTGACAAAGATCTCGCAAGGATCTGAAACATATATAGAATAAATATGTTTCATATACAAGGTGGAATTTTTTAATGCCACCTGGAGGGAAAGTACGCTAAAGATACTTTAATAAAGATAATAAAGATGGCAAATTTTACTCCAAAGAAATATTTCTTTATTTTTGAAAATAAATAAAACTGCATTCAAAGATTTTTTTAAATTCTCTTGCTTCACCCTGGAATCGAACCGACTAAAATCTGTCAAATCAAATTGTTCTTGATAAGCCATTTTTAACGTGAGACAAATATGAAATGATTTGTGAAACAATCAAATATGAATAACAAATGATATTTTCTAATGTAACATTTCCCTATTTAAAACTTACCTCATACACGCAGTTATGTCGCATCTAAGAAAGGAGTTTGCATTACAAACACCTGCTATTGCAATCGTCTTATCTAAATAGTACTTAATTTGTCATTTTAATTGATAAATAACGTTAATTATAAATTATTAATTACTAACATAAATTAACAGAAACAGATGGATCTTTGAGTAAAAGTGCTTTAACTTGACCTTTTGAATTTATAAGTACAGATTTCATGATTTTACTTTCATTAAATTTACCAAGTATCTTAGAGAGATTTCATCCTTGTTATTGATCCTAACGATCGATGCAATAAAATGACGGGGTGTAATTTTTACAGATTTTAGTCGGTTCTATTCCCGGGTGAAGCAAGAGAATTTTCAAAAATCTTTGAACGCAGTTTTATTTCTTTTCAAAAATAAAGAAATGTTTCTTTGGAGTAAAATTTGCTATCTCTATTATTTAGATTACTTTCCCTCCAGGTGGCATTAAATAATTCCATCCTGTATATTCTATATATATTTCACATCCTCGCGAACCTATAGAACCTATTTTATAATTTTTAGACAAGTCAAGTAAAAGCAGACCCGCAAGGCTCTCGCGTGGTTATGGTTCTCTACCAACAGTTTATATTAGTGTTTTTGGATAGTGTCAAATAACATCAGACACCAAAAGACGCTCTTAAAATATTGCACCGTGTCACAGCGACTGTCCATTTACTCCAGTCTGCTCGACTCGTACAATTGTGACGGTGAGTCACTCGGATGCGTCACACACAGAAATGAGCCGCGGATAAATAAACACACTGTATAATGTATATTTGACACAGGGCTGACACATTTAATCCATATATGCCCACAGCATTTTAAGGTTAATTTTGTCATCACCATTCATGACGCGTCGTAGTAGCGTAATGGATAGTGCACGCGTCCCAAACTCAAAGGGCGCGGGTTCGATCCTGGCCCGGAATGCATGCACCACTTAGGCAGTTTTCTGACCTAATGTGTATATTGTTACAATTATCACGTGCTAATAACGGTGAAGGAAAACATCATGATGCAACCTGCACATCGAGATAACCGATGTGTCAAACCTGCCAAGCCGCCTTGGACAAGCGTGGCGGGTATACTGTCTGTTCCCCTATAGTGGGAGGTCCGAGCCCAGCAGTGGGACATTTATGGGCTGCTATTATATTATTATATTTTATTTTGGCGTTTTAGAGGGTTAATAAGATAATGAGGTTAAAGTCAAATTTCCACGCTAATGAACTTCCGTGCACAGCTTTTATATTAGTAATATAATTAGATGCATGAGGTAATCTCTTTTTATCCGTGCAGGAACGGAGAAAGAATACAATTTCCTGCGGCCAGGCGGCCTGTCGTAAGAGGCGACTAAATAACTCACAGCCAGGTGGTAGGGTATTTGCTCGACTGGATGGCGACCACCCCTGGTCTAGAGTATGCCGCCATAACAACCTTGTGTTGTGTTCCGGCATCAGTGACCCGTTTCCAGTCTCCTTTAAAAGAGCAGCAGCGTATTTGTAGCACCTGTGATGTTGCAAATGTCCATAGGCGACGGTAACCACTTTCCATGAAATGGGCCGTCTGCCTGTCTGCTGAACTCCTGCAATAAAAAAATCTAATATGTATTTGTACACCTGTAGGTACGGGCTTGTTGCATTTAGGTATTTAATTAAACAATTAAATCAAAATAATAACAGCCTATAAACGTTCTACTACTGGGCTCGGGCCTCCTATTATAGGGGAACGGACAGTATACCCGCCACTCTTGTCCAAGGCGGCTTGGCAGGTTTGACACATCGGTTATCTCGGTGTGCAGGTTTCATCATGATGTTTTCCTTCACCTTTGTTAATACGTGGTAATTGTAACAATATGTTCATTCAAAAAACTGTCTAAGTAGTGCAAGCTTTCCGGCCAGAATTCGAACTCGCGCCCTTTGAGTTCATGACGCGTGCGCTAGCCATTACGCTACCACGACTTCATTCATTCAGTCATAGGTAAATAAACTTAATTTCAAGGTGAGGCCTCTGTCCCACAGTGGGATATTATGGACTGGTATTATTAATTTTGAAAATTCTGGACCGAAGAGGTAATTTTCGAAGTGGCAACCCTAAGTATCGTACACACTATCACTCGACATCTATGTTCATAAGTCGAATATTTTCCTACCTCGTCACCTCTCTTTATACACAATCTATTTTCACGTAAAACACACCAAAATCAACCTTATTCTGATATATTTAGAACTATTGCAATAGTAGTGGAGATTGTTATCAATTTTAATGCTTTAGAAATTACAAATTTACAATTTACAGCCGAGTTAACATTCAAAGTTTAAGATTAGTAACGTCTTCCAGGTTACACAAGCGCAAATTAAATTTTGGTTCCTGTAAATTATTACCGTACATATTTTAATATGACGCATCAATCTTTATGTTTCTTTCGTGAATAGAATATTTAAATTGTTGGGTTAATATGCTTTTTTGTACACTACGGCTTGTTTTATTGAGTTGAGATGTTAGCTTTGAGTTCTAAGAATCATCTTTTATGAGCATTTAAATAATGTCATACAAGTATATAAATAAAACAATTACCGCTTATCATCTTAACAGGTTCGCTTACACCTAGTAAATATGCGGTCATATAGACCATGTTGTTTCCAGGTATTGGGAACTCTAATAAAACAACTATTTGTGTAAGTGTCACACAATTTTTTTTATTGCTGAAGCACAGCATACAGGTTGACGGCCCAACTTTGATGGAAAGTGGCTACCGTCGCCTATGGACTTTAGCAATACCAAAGGTACTGCGAATGTGCTGTCGGCCTTGAAGGAGGATTAGAGGAGGACAATCACAAATACTATCGTCTGCTTCTGATGACCAAACCAGAATGAAAAACGACGAACCATTGTTGTACGTCACATGTTTATTGATAGTATGTCACAGACTCAAGGGTAACTTTATTTTGGTGCAAGAAAGTGTCTTATTTTTTCTTAAGATATACATTTTTGAATAAAGTTTAGTTGAATTGTGTGAAATCACAACTAAGGTTTAGAGGTTTTAAGCGTGGATTTTTATTTCGACGTTTCGGTGACTTTTTAGTAACGGTCGAAGGAGACTTAAATCATGTGTTCAGATATTTATTTTAAAATATTTTCTACTTTAATATCTATATTTAGACGTTCCTTAAGTTGATTAAGATACTTAAATATCATTAGCGTAATTGATTGTATAAGAAAGAAAGAAAAACTTTATTTGAAGAAATAGCGATGTAATTACATCTTTGTACATTATTATCCACGTAGCATATTTTGAGAATTTGTACGCCGCATTTTCAGCAAACAAGGTTACAATTATATCCGACATAACGCTGATTTCTAGTGCAAACCTTTCTTTTGGCGTAAGACCAAAACGAACCAATTCTGTTAAATAATAATAATAATTAATAAAACTAATTCTACTTATGTAATATTGAATTAGTAGAACAAATAAATACATTTTAATAAAACCAATAATAAAATACTTTGTTACTTCAAAATTAAAATAAATACTCGTAAATACATACACATCAAACGTGTGTGTTTGTGTATTGTACCAAAACGATTTTGTAAGGAAAAATATTGTATATATTGTTTCTCCACTCAGCGCATGAAAGTTCTCCATGGTCAATATAACCTCCCAATGCAGTGAATGTGTTAAGGTATTATGTAAGTTTGTTTGCTTTTTATAACGTTCGGGTTAGATAATTGACTTGTAGCGCCATCTGTTCGTGTATAATAGGGGGTAGATAATAATTATATATTTTACGTAATAATATTTAAAACATTTTCTAATGATTATTATGTTCGTGAGATGGAAAAATTTAATTGCGAAATCCAATTTTTCTCTTCCGCATATCTGAAGGTAATATCTATTTTCTGTATTGATAGATTTCGTCACGTCCATGGACTGTTCAAAGTTTTAACATTGCCAAATTATGATCACCAATAAAATGACCCCTGCAACGTGGCTTAACATAGAATTTAAAAGCTTTACAGAATTAAGATTTTTATTGAACAATTTTAATTTTTAGAATTCTTCTTCAAAAGTTCCACTAAGAGCCTTGTTCTCGTTTATCAGATAAAAGTTATTCATAGAATAATATCATGAGAAAATTAAAAATGACAGTTGCATGAATAAATCACCTGAATGCTTTCACCTTTGAATTCAGCCAGGTTATAATAATTTATTTCACTGATAACTTTTGTCCGACGATTTAAAAATCGGCTCTAAATTTCCAAAAAATATTTTACGTTCGTAACTACCCTTATTTACAGACAAATAACCTTAGAATTTTTTTAGCACTAAAATTAGTTCTAGTTTCATAAAATATGACAACGTGAAAACCATAAATAGTTTGCAATAAGTAAAATGAAAGCATTAAGACAATTATATTTATGCAATTTCGTGTGTTGCAGCAATTTGTTTAATAATGGCAATATATAAAGACCTAACTTTGATAAGTTTAAGTTATTAACTTATAACTTTAAAAGCTTTTAAGTAAATAGCTTAATTGTAGGTGTGAACTTTCGTGTCTGTAAGCTTTAACTTATGTTTAATAATTTTGCAAGATTAAGCTGTGCACAGAATGGCAACTGTTTAGTCACAGCTTGTGGTTAGTTATTTATTATATCTAATATAGTATTTTTAGCATACAGGTTATGCTAGTGTTTCTTGATTGTCGTAAGAATAGATAACAGTAATTATATTCTAAACTCTTCTCGCAGCAGCCTATTAAACTATTATAGTCTAATTTAAAGTATTGTTACAGCTTAGGCCCCGACAAAGACAAATTCCACGTACAAATCTGTAAAAGCACATTTTACTACCTGTCGGCATTTGAACTAATTGTAATCCTTTTATGACCGTCTTCTTTTGTTTATTTATTGCCATAAGTTTCTAGTTATTGCGGAGAACAGCCTAATGTTCTATTGTACTCGTTTACGGCCGCTTGCGGCTGCGTCATTAGTCAGGTGCGCGGATTATGATTACTAGGAAATTATGTCCACGTTGCCGGGCGAGCACAGTGGCATTGGTGAAGTATAAAACGACGGCCTGATGGAGAGAGGAGGCAGTTGAGCGAGAACCACGATCAAGGTGTGACGTGTGTACACTCGGGAATCTAATAGTGACGGACTTTGCGCGTTTTATTGAATTATGACCTTCTGCATTATGTTTGGATTTGTTGTGTTTGGTTATATTTATACCTGTGTTATACGTGTTTGTATAGTTCTAATAAACTCTATAATAACTCCAAGTTGTAACAACTCGCAACTCGTAACAGTATGTATAGTGAAAGTGGCGAAGTCCGTCAATGAGGAAGTTTATACATCGGTCGTTTTTAACGGAATTTAACGACAACTACAATTCAAAGACTGAATTCAATGAAGTCTTAAATGACTAGAATGACTCATTTGTTGTCGGCTTAACTATTCGAACATAGAAATAATGAGAGGTTTATGGAGTTCTTCCACTGACGGACTTCACCATCTTGACTATATATTATATGTTATAATCAAAACTTATAAATGAACAATAGTTAGATATGTTTATTGTAAAGTAACTTTATTGCTCACAAAACAAACAATTAAAAACTGCACAATTACAATGATTTCTTGGCAAAACAATAGGTGGCCTTATCGCTAAAATCAATCTCTTCTCGGCACCCAAACTTGAATTTGGCTATCTTGGTAGAGCAGAAATTGAGATAAAACTGATAAATTTAAATATACATATATACTTACTTGAAGTAATTGACGTAATTGCTAGATTTTACTCGCGGCTTCGCTCGCATTTATGTTGTCTCACGGGAACCGTACATTTTTTCGAAAAAAAGTAGCTTATGTCCTATTCTGGACTATAATCTATCTTTGTGTTAAATTTCATTCGGACCCGTTCAGCCGTTCTGGTGTAATAAATAAAGTAACAAATATTCATCAATACTTTTGCATTTATAATCCCTATTAATATTATAAATGCGAAAGTAACTCTGTTTGTTTATCTGTCTGTCGTCTATTCCGATTTCACAGAAAAACTACACTATTCTGGCTGAAACTCAGTATATATATATATATTCGATGCCGAAGATGAAAATACGATACTTTTATCCCGAAAATGGGATATTTTCCGGGATAAAAATATATTTGTCTCCCTGCTTTGTGATGCTTTTACGGAAAAACTAATAGAACGATTTGACTGAAATTCGATATATATGTAAATTTAATACCGAGGGTGGACAAGGAATACTTTTCATCCCGGATTATGGGATAGACATTGGGAGAGATTTATGTAAAGGTTATCCCAGAAAATAGCATAGGTTTTTTATTTGTGGTTTGCCATTTTCGTCATTTTGGTCATTTTGGTCGTTTTGGTCCGTTTTGATAGTTTTGGTACTTTTAGTAGTTTTGGTAGTTTTGGGAGTTGTGGTAGTTTTGTTAGTTGTGGTAGTTTTAGTGGTTGTGGTGGTTTTGGTAGCTGCGGCCGGGCCGGCCTGTCGTAAGAGGCAACAAAACAACCCACAGCCAGGTGCTAGGGTATTCACATGAGCAGTCATTTTCAAAGTTTACCAAGGATTTCTAGCGGAATTTGAAACAAATTTAGTTATTGATCGATGATAATTACAAAAGAATGCCCACATGATAGATTTGTAATTGCGTTTAGTTTCTTTTATCAGTCACAAGGTGTTATAAAGCACTAGCTTACAAAATTAATAGTAGGGTATAGGATAGGGCCTGTCTGGATGGCTACCACCCCTGGTGTAATGTATGCCGCCATAATAACCTTGAGTTGTGTTCCGGTATTAATGGTCAGGCTCCAATACCTCTTTAGAGAGCGGCAGCACATTGGTAGAATTTGGTGTTACAAATAGGCGATGGTAACCGCTTGCCATCAGGTGGGCCGTCTGCCTATCTGCTGAACTCGTGCAATTAAAAGGTTGTTCTAAGAAATTATTTTATTATCTCAACTGTTTATTGAAAAGTAATTTGGCTTTTGGCTTCTCTTTAGGTCCGACTTTCATTTAGTGCCTTATTTTGCTTAAAGACAGTTGTGAAATCTGATTATTCATGAATACTAAACACTGGCTAGATCTTAAAATGCTGGAAATCCATATTTCTAAAAAGGACGAAACAAATCGAGACTTTAGTCCCGGAAAATGTGATATTTTCCGAGAGAAACGGATCTTCAATTTACATGCTTTTCCCCCATAAATGATGTATTTTAGTGATACAACATTAAAATTACAATCTAATCTAGGAAATAAGACTAATGAGTAATTTAAATCTGACCTAAAATGACTAGATATAACGTAAACTAAGAATGTGTCCAATAGCACGTTTCCTACTGTCTTTATTAAGGAGAAGACACGTTGTTCACGTGTTTTTGTTAATGTTTAGCACATAGCACCACTCTTTATTATTGTTACGAGTTTCAGGACTCGAATTAAAATGCCATTGGAATTATTATAGAGTTTATTAGAACTATACAAACACGTATAACACAGGTATAAATATAACTGAACACAACCAATCTAAACGTAAAGCACGATTCAATTATGCGCAAAGTCCGTCACTAAATAGATTATCGAATGTACACAAGTCTTGCTTCGCTTGTGGTTATCGCTCGACTGCTCCTCTCTCGATATTATTGCTTTATACTGCCTAGTTGCAATATATCTGTCTGACCGCGTGGACCGAATTTCTTAACATCACACCTGGCTAATGACTACCATAAAAGATTACAATACACAATGGGCTGTTTTTCTAATCACAAATTTTAAACACAAAGTAAACAAAAAAAGTCCAAATGCTGAAAAGGTAATAAAATGTCTACAGGTATGCAGGTGTGAATTTGTCTTTTGTCGGCGTTCAGGTCGTAACATTATTATGAGAGTATTACACCACTAACTCAAATGGTTTTATCCTTTTGAGTCTTTTTAATAAATCTGTATTACCAAGGAGCTGGATGGCCTCGACATTTACGTGGTGATGAAGCTGTTGCTGGTGGGCTTCAGCGTATTTTTTAATTACGTCAATGGCGAGGTCCACTTTTAAGTCTCGAAGGAGATCCTCTGAAATTGAAATTAAATTTACATGACTGTTAACTATAATGATAACCTGGATAATGCATACGACTTTTTAGTTTTGTTAATGTTTTAGTCGTTCGCATGTAAACAGCCTATTATTTTTAAGTAATTGCTAGATTAGTTGCATTTTTGCAATGACCATTATTTTCTGACCTGTAATTATAATAATCATAATGTAATAACACTCTTGGGTCCTATAATTTTTAAATTCTTTCAAATTGCTATTATACACGTTACGTTTCTTACTAAAAATTTGAGATTTGTGTGTATTTGAGTAGGTCCCTGAATAGTTTAGATTCAACTGGGCCAGACAGGTGACGATGCATTCAAGTTTCAGACTTTGATGAAATTTGTGGTGCGACAATCAAGTATTGGGGTTTTTAATAAATTTTTTAGCCCAGCGAAAGTGCAAAAACTAGTGTCGTACTAAAATTAAAAAGCTTTGTATCCACTAGAGGTCTCGGGTCGAGTAGCCTCTACTTGAGGCAGACTGAGGCTCTCTGAGGCAGAGGGTCGAGGGACGTTGCAGATCAAAGTGAGGCCACGAGATTCAGTTTAGAGCAACTGTTTTTGTGACTTTGAGACTTTACTCGTCTATATCAACAAGCCTGTGTGATTACTCTTGACGGTCTCTGTGGTTGAGCGGGCTAAGCCTTTGCCGGCTTACCTCAGTGCAACGCAGAGGCTCCGGGTTCGATTCCTGGTATAGTAAATTTCGGAAACGTATTTTCTCCGTTATTTACTATGGTCTGGGTGTTTGGGATCGGCCCCAGAATGGTCCGTTGTATATTACCCATAACACAAGCGTAACTTGCTTAATTTGGGGATACACAGTGTGTGTGCTTGTCTGCCGATTTATTTATTTATTTATTACTGATCTTCTTTTTGATGGCTTCAACTAAAATCCGTGACTTAATCGTAGTATTATTTTTTTAACAGATCGCAAGAACACCATGATTCTGGTATAATTTTATTAATTCAAGTGCAGTTTCGCGCTGTCGATATGCATTGCTAGTAGCGACCTGAGGCGTCACTAGACGCACGACTCAGACCGAGGATCTTTTGAGTGCGCACAAAAACCGACAAAACAAGGCTCGTTCGGCCGCTAGAAGAGCCTTATGGCTCAGCGTGCCTCAGGTTGAGGCAGCGTCTCCGTACGCTGCCTCGGGTCAAGCGGCTGCCTAGTTCTATTTCACTTCTTACATCCCCTTGGCTCGGTTTTTAGCATTCTTTTTCATTGTACAGAACCTTGACCTCTACAGTTTTATTATATGTATAGACTAGCTGATGCCCGCGACTTCGTCCGCGTGGTGCGGCTTTTTAACTATCTCACGGGAACTTTAATTTTTCTGGATCAAAAGTAACCTATATATTGGACCAGGGATATAAGCTACCACCATACAAAATTTCATTTAAATCGGTCCAGTTGTTTCGGAGAATAACCGGTTCAAACAGACAAACAAAAACATTGAAAAAATTCTAAATTAGTTCTCTTTCACTTCTTACATCCCCCTGACTCGGTTTTTAGCATTTTTTTTCATTGTACATAAATTCGACGTCTAAAGTTTTATTATACGTATAGATTATGTTATTGATTATGATGCTATTATATTATACATGTGATTAAGTAATAATTAAAAATAAAAATAGTAATTATGTTTTATTATTTTCTCTTTTCTTCATAATTAATCATAATAACACATAAAAGTTTAATACATCTTAGTATTCAAAAACATATATAACATACAATAACATTTAAATTAATAAAAACATATTGTTGTTAACTAAACATATTACTTAGATATATTTTTATTTTCATATGATGTGGTGGTATCTGTTCCAACAATTGTTTTGAAGATTAGACTCTTGAATACAGGCTTAGAGTAACGAAACTAGTCAATATAACACAATTTAGTGTTGTAAGTCTTAGCAATTCGAGTAAATATGCTATTGCTGGCATAACTCGTTCCATGAGAAGGTATATGCAGTAGAGGAGTATGACGGCATGAAACGCCATGCGTATCGGCCACTCTGCTACTTTTATTTTAAGGTCCGGCTTCTTCACAATGTTTCTCTTCGTCGTCTATTCGTGGTAGCTGAAATGATCTGCCTATTGAAGCAGAAAAATTGTCTCAGCATTGCACGCTCACCGCCTTTGATTCGAACCTATGTGTATTATTTGAAATAAGACGCGTGTGCCTTTAGGCGTCTGTTGCCGTAAAAGGTCGAAAATGGAGCGTAAAAGAAATAAATTTTCGTTAGTATTTTCTGATCAATAATTTACATAAAAAGCCTTTATCAGACTACCTTACTGCAACACAGGGTCCGGGTTCGATTACGGGCATAGTAAATTTCCTAAAGGAACTTTCTGTTATTTACTATGGTCTGGGTGTCTGGGTGTCTGGATTCGGCCTTATAGTGGTCCGTTGTATATTACCCATGATACAAGCATATCTTGCTTAGCTTAGATATTTACAGTATGTTTGTATATCTGCAGATTTAGATATATAGATAGATAATTTTTCATTGTTCACCACATACACATAGTAAATTATTTACAGTCATTTCATATAAAGTCAGAACAAAGGGCGGTCTTATTGCTTTAGAGCAGTGATTCTTAACCTTTCAGTCATGAGGGACCATTTTACCAAATTTCTGTCTTACCAGGGACCACCTAGTCGGTTATGTATATGTATAGATTCTATGTATTTGTCTCTATCTAATAAAGTACGTATAATTTTAGAACTAGCATGCATTTATTTATTATTTTAAAAATGTAAAAATATAAGTTACTGATTTTAAATTTAATGATATTTTTGTGATTGCATTCTCTTTGCGCGGTTTGCGTTGTGATGACTCGACACAACACGTCACGTCACTTGTTTATTACGATGGCTTCGCGGACCACTTGGAATGCCTCCAGGGACCACCGGTGGTCCGCGGACCACCGGTTAAGAACCACTGCTTTAGAACGATCTCTTTCAGGCAACCCGAGCTCTGGATTGTGTAAAAGGAATCGAAAGTATATGACGGTGGCGTGCAAATTAAATACATATAACTAGGGATACATAAATATTACACAATATGACATTTTTTATTATTTATTTATCATTCTTCGTCTATGATATAGGTAAATTTTCTTATTATGTTTTCTATTCTAATTTAAAGTTCAAAGAGTACACAGGCGTACAAAGGTCACACTATTTAGAGGTCATTGACTCTGCGCTTGCGCAACTATCGACGCATGTCAAAACCAAAACGTATTTGCGGTTGCCTATCCGCTTCTTATTCAATTTTCGACTTTATTCCTAAGTGAGGAATGCTAATTGTACAATTTGTTAGTGATGGAATTAATTTGGTTCTGTTCTAGTAACGAGATAGGCAGATTCGATTGTTTATATTCAGAACACTGGAAAATATTAATCGAGTTATACAGTGTTATATTGTTAGAAAAACAACAGTAAATTACAGTGTTTTTGTTGGTTTGTTTGTTGCTACGCAGTCTCGTGTCAGTTGGTACGAGTTTTTGACCTGAGTTCAGATTGTTTTATGTTTTGATTAAATATTGTTTCAATTCAGTTTATAAACTAGTTGTGCCTGCGACTTCATCCGCAGGGATTTTTTTTTCACTGAACCGTAAAAAAATTAGATTAAGTTACTCCTTAATAAATCTGCCAGTGAAAGTCCCATCAAAATCGGTCCAACGGTTTCAGAGATTAGCCGGAGCATTCAGACAGACTGACAAAAATTCTAAAAATTGCGTTTTCGGAATTTCCTAGTCCAAATCATCCCCCTTCAATTTCTTCACATTTTTATTTTGACATTACAAATAATTACTTCAATTTTAATTAACTGTTTGTAGAGATAAGAGCTTCACGTTTCTAAACAGCATTGTACTGTCTTGGTTTTATAAGCTCCTTCAAAAAATTGTATGAAAATGCTAAAACATCGGCCATGTGCATGTCAGTTCACTTAAAATGAATGGTTCTGTACAGGTTGAACCTCCGTTGTTTTTTGGAATTTGGCTGGAAAAGGCTAAAAAAATACCTGGCATCTCAATAAGTATTGTATGGGTTTCATTTAGGCAGTGGTCTGCTACAAACACGTCCGGCATGACGCTGTATGCCATCAGCTAATTATATCAGCCCATAAATGTCCCACTGCTGGGCTCGGGCCTCCCATTATAGGGGGAATGGACAGTATACCCGCTACGCTTGTCCAAGGCGGCTTGGCAGGCTTGACACATCGGTTATCTCGATGTGTAGGTGGCATCACGAAGTTTTCCTTCACCGTTGTTAGCACGTGGTAATTGTAACAATATGCACATTAGATCAGAAAAACTAAGTGGTGCATACGTTCCGGGCAGGATCGAACCCGCGCCCTCCGAGTTTTTGGGACACGTGCGCTAACCATTACGTTACCACGACTCGCCAGCGAATACTTATTACAAAAATGAACTATAGTGGTGTTTCTCATACGCTTAAAGCAGCGCACATACACTGCGCACGGCGTCCATACGTCGTACGCCGCGTCAGCAGTCATTCTTGAGCGTAAGATGTAAAGCGCTCTTTATGACGTCAACGTTTTTCATACAATCTCCTGCGGCCGGGTTGCCTGTCGTAAGAGGCGACAAAACAACCCACAGCCAGGTGGTAGGTTATCTGCACGTCTGGATGGCTACCACCCCTAGTGGTCTAGAGTATGTCGCCATAACAACCTTGAGTTGTGTTCCGGCATTAGTGGCCAGGTTCCAGACTCCCTCAAGAGAGCAGCAGTGCATTTGTAACGCCTTTGGTGTTGCAAATTTCCATAGGCGATGGTAACGGCTTACCATTAGGTGGGCCGTCTGCCTGTCTGCTGAACTCATGCAATCAAAAAAAGTCATTTAATCTGTAACAGTTCGGTCCAATCATAGAGAATAAACAGGAAAAACTGAAGCGTGTTTAGATTCCACGGTGACCTGTGTGCTTAGTGAGAGTTTTTACTACTAAATCACATTCAAGTTAACGCATGTAAAATGCAAGGAGAGATTTGGGTAAGAAAGTACCAAATATACCAAATATTAACTATTTGGGCAGGGTTTCCCCTTTATTGTTCAGCCTTTGATGTGAATATTCACACAGCACAGTAAGCAATGAACACCGTCTACACGCTACTACGCCTTTTATACGAAAATTCTATCCTACAAAACAATATCATTGCATCATTGCTAAAAATAGCAATTACATCATAGTGTTGCCAGGATCATAAAAACAATTATAATAATTAGTTACTGATGCACTAAATTATCTATACTATAATTTAGTGGGCTTATAAAATTAACTAACCGGTAGAAAACGGTAATTTAATTATAAATCGAATCATCTGATAAATCGGCTAAAAGTATTATCTATGAGGATTGTCTATGTCATATTAATATACACTATGGTTCTCATGACTACTGTGGTGGACATCTTCTAACACGCAATTTAATATGGGAATGACTTAGCGCCACGTCGTGAGTCCTGAAGAGAAATATAAATCGCGCCAAACAAAGTAGTATTCACTTGAACGTGAGCGAGTAATAAAAAAAACTCGCACTAAGCACTCTGATTGTACTCTGGAAACTTTTAAACGCGCGTCAATTTTACTGATGTATTACGTCAATTGTTTTACTGATGTACAACGTCAAACGTCACACTGATGTATAACGCCTATTCTATTCTATTCTTGTTCGGCGATGGTTCCAACGCTTTCTGCGTTGATTTTACCAATATCAGAGTAAATTCAAAAAAATATGTTTCATAAATGTATGAATGAATGAATCTTTATTTGCATAGGATACAGGTGTCAACCTACAGTTGGTAAAACAGTGTGACTAGTATCAACGTATCTGACCTATTCTCGTACAAATATTGAAATATATGTGTTTTATAATTTTTACTTTCCCAAATACTATCAATACTCAAACATTTCGATTTTTAGTTATGCATGCAATTATAGTCAAATAAATTGAACATAAATAGAGTAACAATGATAAATTAAAATATTTAGGTACTGTGTCAAATTTGAATATAAGACATTATCAATTTTGAGTCACAATTTAGAAATAGGTGTAAGATATTTACGAGTATAGATAATACAATATAGGGTCTAAATTCAAAATTTAATTAATTTGATATAACTATCGGAAGTAAAAATACTCATTTAACGAATGAAAACATCTATTGCATCTGTTCTCTGAACGCTGGTAGAATGATAACAATTTTTGATGACCCGAGTACAGCATAAAATAATAATTATATTCAACTAACTGGATTATAAATAAATATTATTGATTAATAAAAATTTACATAAAGTACATATATGCAAATTTAGTATGGACAAGAGTAAGTAAGGTGGTTGACATATTATACAGTTCGATCACATATCTGATAAATAAAAAAACAAAACACAAAACAAATACCATAAATTTGGGAAGCAATTTTGAGGCAATAAAATAATATAATATGTTCCACTGTTTCATCATCTATATGACATTCGCACTAGGAGTAAAAATGTTTTACTCTTGTATAACGTCTATTTAGTTCAGGTGTGGGCAAGCTTTGACATGTTGAGGGCCAAATTTTGAGGTGCAAATACGTCCGCGGGCCGCATTTAAAAGTACTTAGTGCATTTTAAAAGTAGTGATAATATTTTTAAATAAACTAGTTTAGAATAATTGAGAAGCAATAAATCTTTTGATGTGTCGCCCGTGAGGCGGCATACCTCAAAGAATTCGATCGAGCAAGCTGAGTGGCGGCGATTGTCAAAGAGTAAGGCATCAAATCCTTTGATGTTTGCCGCCTCACTGTCACTTCCGTGAGATTAAGTACCTAATGTAATATTTTTTAAATTGGGTTTTCTCAAAATGTCTCGCGGGCCGGATCATATGTTACAGCGGGCCGGTTGTTGCCCATATATGATTTAGTTCTAAATATGGCGTCCAACGTCAAATGACGCTAGACGCCCATCTTCAGCACCTGTGAGAGACCACGTTTTAAATAATTTTTGACGGTCTTGTTTTTTCTTAAACATTCCGTCTCATTTTTATTATTTTTTTTGTGTATTTTTTATCATTTGTTTGGGGTGGAGCCCAAATTCAAGATTATAAAAATCAGTCCCGCCGTTTTTGAGTTATAAATGGTGTAACTCACCCGACGTTGTTTTATATATAATAATAGCAGCCCATAAATGTCCCACTGCTGGGCTCGGGCCTCCCATTATAGGGGGAACGGACAGTATACCGGTCTCAAGGTATACTTGTCCAAGGCGACTTGGCAAGTTTGACACATCAGATATGAACAGGTTTAGATCTGTTCATATCTGTCTTTCAAATTTTGCCTGCCTGCTGAAATTACTTTCGGTTTAAGATTTTATTTTAAAAATACATAATATTTTTTTCAATTATTTAATAATTATAACTCACTTAAAAGGGTAATTTCTTCAACAATATAGGCTACAAAATAACCGTTGCCATAAAGTATGACGCGTACCGTACCTACATAAATTAGCAATCACCAACGTCAAGTCCATACAGCGTTGATTCTGTATCTACTTATGTGTTGTTGATAGATAAATAAACATAAGTGTGTCAAAATCAGCTGTAAACATCTGCCTACACGGTTCAGTTCCCGTTAGAGGCACGTAGCGCGGTGGGGCCCATTCAAGAATAACTCCCTTTTACGATTGACTGATTTCGAAAAAGGTGGGGTTAGTAGTGAGGAAATATAACTCAGGAATTTCGTATAAACATAATGTTACGAGCTACAAGACTTGAATTATAAATGCCGTTGGAACTACTATAGAATTAATTAGAACTGTACAAACACGTATATAACAAATACAAATAAAACTGAATGCAATTATTTCACACTGCACGATTCAATACAATTTGACACGCGCAAAGTCCGTCGTCTATATCGCTAATCGAGAGTACTAAAAACATTTTACTCGTTTCGTAGTCGTCTCTTAACTGCCCACCCCTCCATTTGGGCATTGTCTTATACTAACTACACAGTACAAAAAAATCGGCCACGCGCACTGAGTTTCCGAGAAATAGTAATTTGCACACCTCGTTATCTATTCCTGCGAACGGCCAACAAGTCGAAAACAATAACAATAATGATTAGTTCGACGCTAATGATACTCATAAAACAAGTAGGAAAACAATAGCATGTTTTTCTTAATTACAAATTCTAAACATAAAAGAATTCCTAAATCCGGGAAGGAACAAACTGCGTTTACGACAGGCAGCTGTGCGTTTATCTTTGACGGCATGTAAGAATAATATATCAGCCGCAAATATGCACCCATCGGTGATGGATACATATTTGTGGCTTGATTGAGACTTTGGGGCCATGGGGACGTGAGGCTTGTCAACTTTATCGAGACCTTTCAAGGCGATTGAAAGAACTCTATATTTAGGGCAACGGATTAGCGTTGCCATACAACGTGCAATTGCGGCCAGGATTTTGGGAACGCTCCCCACCGACAGCGATCCGGACTACATCTTTTACTTGTAAATGTTTATAACAGTATTTAATTTCTAAGTTTTTTGTAGTGTAATTTAAAGATTAAACAATAGAATATTAATCAAAAAAAAATATGTCAGATATTTTACTTAGACTATTTAACTTTACAGAAATTACTTCACACGTATTTCATGATTTTTTTGACCCCGTTCTTGTCTTATCACATTCGTAAGACTACCCTAGTGTGACATCACATTTTATAACTTTATATAACTTTTGAATTATTCAATTCGATCATTCCATTCGAAAGATATCACGAGTTTAAAAATGTAAGTATTAGAAAAAACTGTGCGGCGTGATTAGTAGGTAATTAAACTCAACAAAAACGTTGTAGGGGTGTAATCTCTGGATCTACTGAACCGATTTTGAAAATTCTTTCACCAGTGGAAAGCTACATTATTCCTGAGTGATATAGGGTATATTTCATTGTGATTAATAATAAGTTTTTTTTTAATCTGATGCCCAGCGAAGTGGGCACGGGTCAGCTAGTACATATATAAAGTCATTGAAGCAACACACACAACGAAACAAATAACATATATCTATAAATTAACCAAATTAAAATAAATAAATTCCCAAAGTCATATAGCACTTGTGTCATGCCTAAGATCGCATTGTGCATTGTGATGAACTTTAAGAAATTTCTTAAGTTTGATCCTAAACAATGAAATTTAAGGTACATTTTTAATAGGTGGAGGGATATTATTCCAACATCTTGATGCTGCATACCGGAAGCTTCCCCTGAATGCTGCCGTACTGTGTCGTTCCATTGCGAGTTGTATTGCACATTGCCGTGTTCCTATTTCTCTTCTGCTAGATGCTCAAGAAAGCTTCTCATATAAATAGGAAGGAGACTTGTGCTGACGCTACTTCTGCTAATAGTAATGCCATTTTTTCTACTATTACTCGATCGATCGATATCGACAAGATATTGTGGATTTAGTAGAATATGAATTCATAACACTATCTCAATGGAATCGTACTTTGAATGTCTTTGCAACGCCAAATTATTAAAATAGCAGGATTGGGCTCCTGGCTGTGTGTTCTTTTTTCACCTCTTACAACAAGCCACTCTACTGCAGGAATTAGTATTCTTTCTTCGTTCCTGCACAGATAACGTGCCTCGAGAAATATTGAATCTGTCAAACGCATATCGGACCATACACAATTAAGAGTTCTCGTACAGATAAATGTCTATTGTTTTTATAGTAATTACGAATCCATGAAAAATGTACTTAATCCTAAATAACCTTACACTTGAAAATGCGTATATTACAATACTAATGTTATAAAGAGGCAAAGCTTATGAGTTTGTTTGTTTGTAGGAAATAATCTCTTGAACTATTGAACCGGTTTCAAAAATTCTTTCACCAGTAGGAAGCTACATTACTCTTTAGTGACATAGGCTATATGTGATTGTGATTAATGACATAATTAAAAATGTCTGACGCTCAGCGAAATGGGCACGGGTCAGCTAGTTTTACCAATAATTTTGTTGCCTGTACAAATGCTAGATTAGTGTTCAGTCGTGGATTAGAATTTAGGCAGTTGGTCATAGCCTTACGGGAGCTGTATACGTCTAGTCACCGCAGCGGACAATTAACTACTGGCTAGCGCAACTAGGGATGTTAAAAAATAATCGAGTTTTATTTAAATCGATCATTATTTTCTCATAATCGATTTTTATAGTAATATTAATTGATTTATAGTAAATCGATTATATAATATAAATTACGTGTTTAAATCGATTTCAAAAACAGCTCGTATCTATGCGACATTTATGACAATAATTATTATTTAAATTTGAAGATTAACGAAAGATTTGTATTTTAGTTTAGTTTTTGAGACTATAGAGTAGTCATTGAGTTTTTTTTAATTCTCAATTTATTTTTATTTTTTATAACTAGTCAAATGTAAAATAGGAGTGGACATTTATGGCATTTTTTAAAATTTAATTTATATTTTAGTTTTTGAGACAATAAGTTTGTCATTTTGTTGGGATGCTCACCATTTCATTTTTATTATAATAAATAAAACGTTTAATAGTACTAAAATTTGTATCAATAATGCTATTTGTTTTCCTTATTCCTTACCTTGAAATTTTAAAGGAACATTGCCTTTGATTTATAGTTTTGAATTGCTTATTTTTTTAATCATATCATTTTATTTGATTTGTAATCGGATAAATTTGTAGGGTTGTGGGTTACGCTTGGGTACGCAAAATTAGTTTTATGCCAACATTGTAATAAGTAATATATATCACGGCAACCAGTCAGTCGTCCGGTAGCTCAAACGTAAGAAAGTCGTTATTAAAGTCTGAGTAAATGTGTACAACGTTTTTCATTCCATACAAATATCTAAAAATTGTTAATATGAATCTCTTAGGTTTATTATTAGAATATTAAAAGCATGCACTTTAAATAATACAAAAAATTCGATGTTTATTTAATCGATTCTTTTCCATTAATCTCACATCCCTAAGCGCCACGCGGGAGCGCACATACTATCTCACACGCAGATCATCCGTCCCGCTTACACATTGTGCTATATATTGTACTAGCTATACGACTTGTTAATATTTGTACTTGCGGTTATCGTTCCCAAAATAAATTAGTTCACTTCAGTTCAAATTAGCCCTCGACAGTGAATACTACTCTCTACCATCTGAAGTATCATCCTCTACCACTCGCTGTTACAAACTATTAAGTATTCGGTATAGTGAGAAACTGATGTTGCACGTACACACCGGCGCGAGCGTGTTTTCACCGGCCGGACCGGTGTGTACCTCGCTTGCTTAATCATGCGCCAACAAACCCGTATTGCAAAATTGCTCTATATATTCACTTCTAGATTTGTAAAAATTATATCAAACCCTCCCACCTTTAACCTTAACATATCATATAGAAAATTTGAAAAAAATGAAGGTAGTTAAGTTTAACAAATAGTTACATAGAAGTTTTTACCTAGGTGATTCCCCTGCATTCAACCATGCGCGACATTGTCGGCAATCTTTCCGTTTCAACTGCTTTCTCGATAACAATAATGAGCACTAATTAATTAATTATAATCAAACATCAATGATGTAGCACTAGGCTTAAAAACCTGGTAGCGCCCATAAAACGCTTTGGACAATAACCTGCCAACAAGAAGAATTGCCCAACTATAAATCCTTTAGATAGTTTTTTTGGGTAGAATTGGGTATTCTTTTATTGCATGAGTTCAGCAGACAGGCAGACGGCCCACCTGATTGAAAGCGGTTACCATCGCCTGTGAACATTCGTAATACCAAAGATCTCTCTCTAAAGGGAGACTGGAAGCTGGCCACTGATGCCGGCCGGAACACAACTCGAGGTTGTTATAGCGGCATGCTCTAGACCAGGGGTGGTAGCCATCCAGACGAGTAAATACCCTACCACATGGCTGTGGGTTGTTTTGTCGCCTCTTCCAACAGACCACCCGGCCGCAGGAAATTGTATTCTTCCTCCGGTCCTGCACGGATTTGACTACACTGTTTCCAGGCGTTTATTGTACTTCTGACGTTTGCACGCTTATACGCAAATGACATAATTGTCGTACTTTATTGCTGTGGGTGACGTAAAAGTGATGTTCTGTGATTATGTAACGCACAGAGAATTAAACCCTCGACACTTTAGGTAAACAAATCGAAAGTAATTGATTTGGAAATACTAAATGTTCGACTTTAAACAAAAATAATACCGCAATTGTTATTATAAATGCCTTTTGAAATGGTTTATTTAATATTGTGTAAAATATGTTCATCGAAATGTGGTTTGTCTAAAGTGTTTTGATCAATATTTAAGTTCAGTTTTGTCAATGTATGGATTAATGTTTAGTGTTGTAGATTCGTTAAGAGATGGCGCCACCGTCGTTTTGCATCGCGGTATGGTTTCTATATCGTGTATCATGTATCTTATTGGATTTTGTAAATAAAGTGATATTACGTAGTTTGCCTATTAATGCGGGTGTTTGAGTTTTTTATCCTTGTCTTAAGTGAATTGTCCAGTGCTAACATCTAGTGCCCAAACCCGGGAATGAACGGGGGGGGACCTTTAGATATTTTATTACACGGCACTGCTTTTTTTATTTACAAAAATATACAAGTAGATTAAATTGATTAAAAATTATTTAATAATTACGAGTTTATTATAATAATTCGAGTCGGTAACGCATTGGGTCATTAATAGTTGACACGTCATCGAGCTGTCAAAAGTAAAATGAATGCTCGGAAAGCGCATAAATGATTTTTCACGATTTCCTCCTCCAAACGATTAAGCGGGCCTTAAGAGCTGTTGTCAAGACGAATAATTCCAACATGGCTCTATCGTGTTAAAAATTAATAACTCGTAAGAAATATGTCACAGATGTTAGCAACAGGTGAACAGTCGCCCAAATTATATAATCTATAACTGCATCATATATCCGATAGACATCGTCTGTTGTAACACAGATAAACACCTTTTGACATACCGTTAAAACCTCTCATTAAGTTTATACAGAGCTTTTATATTTTGTAATTAAATTAAAATATTGAACACTTGTGTCAAGACACCGGGCTTCTGTACAGTATGTGTTATTCATAATAACAACCCACAAACATCTTACTATATATATGCGTGCAGGAACGAAGAAAGAATACAAATTCCTGTGACCGCATCCAGGTCCAACCTTGAACATCGTCCCGGCACTAGTGGCTAGGTTCCAGTCTCTCCTAAGAGAGCAGCAGCGCATTTGTAGCACCTTTGGTATTGCAAATTATATATAGACAGACCGTTTGCCTGTCTGTTGAACTCTCCAATAAAAAAAACTACTGCTGGGCTCGAGCTTCTCATTTATAAAGGTACGGACAATATACCCACCACGCTTGGTGGATTGGCGCGTTTGTAATATTGGTTAGCTCGATTTGCAAGTTTCATCACGATTTTTTCCTTGACGTTAGCATGTGGTAATTGCAACAATTTGCAAGATTGCACAAGTGGTGCATGCTTAACGGCTAGGAATCGAAACCGCGCCCTTTGAGTTGGGGACGCAAGTGCGCTAACCTCTAAGCTACCACGACTTATATGTGTCACGTGAATGTATCCTTGTGATACATCATACTTTTCAATAAGTATTTCTTATTATTTTTTATTGAAGGAGTTCAGCAGACAGGCAGACGGCCCACTTGATGGAAAGCGGTTAGCATCGCCTATGGACATTTGTAACACCAACGCTGCTACAAATGCGCTGCTGTTGTCTTAAGGGAGACTGGAACCTGGTCACTAGTGCCGGAACACAACTCAAGGTTGTTATGGCGACATACTTTAGACCAGAGGTAGCCATCCAGTCGGTGTCAGTATGATATCTTCTGCAAATGATACGTATGGAGTAAAACTTTTGTTCAAAATCCCATAGAAAGACACTTTACGAACCTATTATGGATTCTATAGAAGGTATTTCGTTTTCTGGTTGCACACCATATTGTAATATGATTGAATATGAATGGTTACTTAGCCGGAGTCAACCCTGAATAAATGTTCACCTGATGCCGCCTCTCAAATCCTAGCAATACAAGTAGAAATACATAAACCTTAACCGCCACTGGAATCGTATAAGGAATGACGCAGGACTTCGGCTAGATTCGTGCATTCTTGCTTTGCACAAACATTACACTGGTCGACCGGAATACGGTTGGCTTTTTGAGGAACGGTTTTGAGACACAATGCAACAGTTTTCCGACGTTTTTTTACTGTCTGGCGATCGTGGTGTTGCGACGTTAGATACGCAGCCAGTTAAGGATTGGCCCGGCCAATAAGACACATGCGTGTGCACAACGCCCTCTGCTTAGGATCGGCCGGATGAAGGTGTGGAAGAGGAAATGTCATAACATAATATCATCGGCACGCATATATTCACGACGTCCAGCCAGCAACTTATCTATTGATTCATTTACTAGATCTGTCTATATAATATTATGTATTTCTTAATTTACAACGAAAATTTATACTCGTTATTAAATTCACCGTATACCTAAGTATCAAACACACCTTTTGGTTTCCCGTTATTGTAGTAAGGGGCCTCATTCATAAATTGGAAGCCGCCTGTCGTGTCTTTCGAATTTGGTGAATTTCCAACATTTTGTGTGTGCGTAGGTCGGGGGATAGCGGGGAAAGCCAAATTGTAAAATTCAAAAATAAAGTTTATTAGAATATTTAGCGGTTACTTAAAAGTAAAAAATGACTTAATTTAAATACCCTCTAGTTAATGTTGCTTCAAATGTTTAATGTCGTGAAAGAGACTTAAATGAATCATATGATATTTTATAAATATCAATAAGGAACTGCCACAATTTTTTTATTTAATAATTTAAACATTATTAGAAAATTGTCCTTATATTAACATGAACTATTCATATATGTACATATATTTTAACAAACAAAGATGAATTAAATATTGTCTTCCGGTTTTAGGTCATTATATATCATAGATTGAAATTACAATAACATAACATTCGTCCAAATAATTGTGGAATTATGACGACATAATTTACATCTGAATAAATTCATGCATTTAAGCTTGATACAATTAACTTTTTTATAGCTTAAAAATACTTAAATTCACATGAATGCCTATTAAAATTAACAAACAACAAGATATTGGGGAGTCTCGCTGTAATTAAAGAATATTTTTTTGGCGTTAACTTGATCAGTTACTTTTTTACTTCTAACCAGTTCCTTGTATATTATGAAAGTATAATAATACTTATGTATATATATATACTCAACTTATAAATTATAGAAAATTATTATCAGTTTAGGTAAGTATCTAATGATAAAATACTAAATATGTAACCTATATTACTAATGTATATATACATTACTTTGTGACAATGATTTTCTCTCGACAAATCTCTTTTTCGTTGATTCTCTTTAAAATCAACGATAAAAATTTCTAGCAACACCCTCAAGTGATAAGTATGAACAATAAAAAAATATTTACCTTTTCCATTAAGAATTAAAGATTTATTTAATCTCTTTTGACAAATGATCGGTTAATAAGTAATATTAAACACTTTACTATAAATATTAAACTGTTAAAGCAATCCCCATGCTCCCCTCGCCGTACACGCACGATTCGCACTTGTCGCAAAGCGCACGCGCACCTGGGGCAGGTGGCCGATCAGCTGTTCTTACACACGGCGCACATACGTCACTTTCGAGTGGATGTAAGTGGGTTAGGATTTTTACTTAATAGACCGACAAACAGTTAAAGCTTTTGTTAACGCACTGTCTTTCCAAACAAACTGCAAATCCGGGTTCGAATTCGGGCCCGAAAATCGTATCACCTGTTTAGTTTTCTGAGCTAATGTGCATTTTGCACTGGGATCTAAGGGGCGCAAGCCGAATGACTATAACAAAAAAATCATAACTAAAAATAATAATTTTTCAAGATCTAATTCACGACACTTAACCAATATGTACGGCCATATAGACTACATCTCCATTCTTCCTCTAATTTCATGCCTATAAAGAGCAAAATGATTTTCGCACCTCGGCGCTCAATACACTTAAAAAGTAAAACATTGGTCCATAACACGTTGGTACATACATACATTGGTATATACATACGTTGGTACATACGTACATTGGTACATACAACCATTGGTACTCGTACAAATGAACGGTTAGTAAGGACTAACTTACCGTTAAAACATGACATAAGATATATGCAAGTATTTCTACCGATGGTAAGGTAAGCGAATGTATAGTAAGATATAGAGGCCGGCCAATACACAAGTTTTTCATAAGACATTGTTGGTCCGAGTCCAGCAGTGGGACTATAATAGGCTGTTAAAAAAACAAATACAAGTCAAATCATCTTTAGTGAAAATCGAACAATGATCTCAATGAATGAATTCAAGTACTGACAATGAATGCATGCAACTCAAACTTGTCACGGTAGCATACTCGAGATAAAGGGTGGTAGCCATCCAGACGGGTAAATACCCTACCACCTGGCTGTAGGTTGTTTTGTCCCCTCTTACGACAGGCCGCCCGGCCGCAGGAAATTGTATTCTTTCACCGTCATTGCACGGTCTGAAATATGTGTAAAAAATACTAAAACTAAAAAAAGATGTATTTAGATTCTCAATAAATGTCTTGATACAATTTGATTTACTACTAGTAATATCGATATCAAAAAATTTATTAATATCTATCAAAGTTGTTCAAGTCGTTTAAAATAAAACGTTTAAAATTGTCAAGTGTGTTTGCAATTATTCAAAATGGTCGAGACATCTGCCTATTGGAATCCGAGTCCAAGGTTTCATGCTAGACCAATTGCGTTTAAAAAGAAACACAAACGACATGCAAATTGGTACGAAGAATGAAACATGTTATAGACTGACTACTTTACCAGTACACACTATATTTTCATCGAGGTATATAAAATTTTAGCGATGTCCCTGGTGTTACAAATGTCCAAAGGTCGGTCTACTTATTTATCAGTTTCACCTGTTTGGCAGTTTTTGGGCAATGAAAAAATATTTTATTATAATTCAATTTCTAAATTTGTATATTTAAATGAACATATAGCATCTATTAGCGCTCTAATTATACATCTTATATCTTTAATCTTGTACTATATTACGTAAGAGGCTGATGCCTGAATTAAAAAATAGTGATTTTGGGTCACCATCTATTTTACTTCTGAATTATTTTAATACATTTATATCGCTGTTGATTATCTTTATAATTAATGAATAAATACATATTATAACTATGGTACGGCTAAGTAAAACAAAGAATAATATAAAATCAAAGCTAGTCAACTATTTCTTTTAAAATCATTCTTATATTTTCTCTTTATACAACAAATAATGTAATAATGGACTTTTTATTCAAATTTTACTAAGAAATTGTAAATAGTAGTTTGCATGTGTATTTATGAACATTAATCTCTAAACTGGCTGAACTAGTTTAAGTTTAGTTATCAGTGTTGATTAAAAATAAGATGTATGAACACGTGGTGCATGTTTTATTTAAAACTGTATTTAGTAATGAGATGCGTAAATGATTAAATAATAAGAAATTTCTTGCACACTAGTCATTCGTACGTGCAAAATGTACGTCGTGTGATCTACATTTATTCGGCACATGCGTTAGGCAGCTGCCCTTTTAAAAATAATACTTTCTCTATATTTTCAAGGTATTTTTATTTCAAATATTTTCGCCTGCGGGTTTGGTTTAGTTTCACTCGCCGTGTGGTGTGGAATGTGTAGTTTTATGTCCATGAGTTTGAATGAAGTGGTTACTTACATCTTGCTTGATTGTTATGTAATGTTTAGCTAAAATTATTGATTTGCTTAATAGACTCAAGTTGACTTGACTCGACTCGACTCGACTTGATTCAACTCAACTCGAAAGAACAAATTACTGGCGTTGGTTAATTTTTGTACAGTTGGTACTCCACAGATCCGTAAAAATAGTTTGGTTTCGTGCCTTCTACTCGCAATGGAGTCACGAACATACCATGCTTGCCTTAAACATCTACAATTATTTTGTCTGCAGCATTCGACAAAGACAGTTTGAGCTATCCCCGGTATAGAAAGAAAGGAAGAAAATGTATTTATTTAGAACTAAATACAATACAAGAATACTGTTACGATCGACAAAGACAAAGCTATGTAGTGACGGACTTTGCGCGTGTTATTGAATCGTGTATTACGTTTGTATTGGTTGTGTCCAGTTATATCTGTACCTGTGTTATATGTGTTTGTATAGTTCAAATCAATTCTATATAAGTATAATCAATTCTATAGTAATTCCAACGGTCTTTTAATTCGAGTCCCGCGCACGTAACAATACTAAATAATAATATTAAAAAACATGTAGTTCTATATTGGCTCTAGCTCAGCAAATTGCTGGTGGTTAACCAGCGCTGATCTTCCGCTAGAGCCATTTTAATGGCATACATAATACTTAATAACAAAGAAGAAAAGACATGCAGAAGCAAAAATTTAGCAACAGATAAAAAAAGCATTGTGACTACTTCTATTACACGAAAAATCTACATTCATGTACCTTAAAAAAATCTTTCTGCTTGTAGCATTAAGTAAATAAATGAATTTGTTGTCTGCAGGTTTATACAGACAACACATTCCTTTTTTTGACCAGGAGAAAGTCATTATGGGTTTACCAGCATGTGGGGATCACGGTGAGGGCGTGTGGGACTCGGCAGCCTGGTATTACTGGTACATTGCCACTGCTAAAATACCCAATAAAACACCCCATGTTTCTTCGAATCGCCTATAGCCAAGGCCACGGGAAATGGCAATCATCTACTCCGCATGGGCTAAAGCAGGCGCCGACCAGACAACATAGCCTGCAGTCGAGTAAGTTACGTTTGTGGCTAATAAAGAACGGACAACTCTAGAGCCGTTCCCGGACAACCAGACCATAAAGAATAATTAAAAGGTCGTTTAGGAAATTTGCTATATCAGGAACTGAAACCTGATTTTTTTTAATTCTCTGTTTTAGGTTTTTTTATTTTTCTTTTTTATGTATTTCATTCTTATTCTGTTTTTTGTTTTTGTTCTTTTTTTTCTTTTTTTCAAAACAACTTATTTCTAATACAATGAGTCCTTACTCTATCACATCTCCTTCTTCTTAACCTAGTTTTCATAATTTTTTTTCTTATCTATATATATTTATTACATTTTAGTTTCTACTTACTATTTTTGTGCTATTTACTTAACTAACGCTTTTTTATTTTATTTATTCTTACATTTTTTCAATATATAATTAAATATATGCTTAAATGTATTTATTTATCAATTTTGTTTTATTCCTGTAATTTACTTTTTTTAACTATATTTAGACAAAAGATAATAAACTCTTCTAAATTCCTTTTTAACATCAGATTATACATATTGCTATATTTTATTTCCAATCGTAGCTTGGTTTCTAGGTTAGACCTTTCCCGGGAAGAACCCTGGATCTTGCGTTCTAGGAAGCTAGGTGGGTAAAGGCTTACATCACTCAACCACAGAGGATGTTCTTAGTTTCTGTACACCGATATTCAGTGAAAGCAATTCAGCTAACCAGCTCTCTCAATTGATTGCTTTTAATAACAACTTATGAAGCCCAAAAATAATAGCCGCTATTACAAATTTACAATTCAATAGGATTATGTAAAATTGGTTTCTGCAAACATTTTTAAGGCAATTAGCAGGGTATTTAAAGAGTGGTTATTAATAAACGCAGATGGGCCATGAAAATAGAGTTATTGTCCAAAATACTTGAAAATTAACCTTTTTTTACAATTCGGTCGTCGTAGGCAGTCAAAGTCCACTGCTGAACATGGGCCTCCCCAAGTCGGTGCCATACATCCCGGACCTCCACCTTTTTCATCCAGCGCCCACCAGCGACTTTACCCAAGTCGTCAGTCCATCAGGCTGGAGGACGTATAAAACTACATTTTTCGAGACGCGGTCTCCACACCAGGACTCATCTGCTCTATCGGCCATCGGTCCTACGACATACATGACCGACCCATTGGCATTTCAACTTGCTAATTTTGCTAGCATGTCGGTTACTTTGGTTCTTACTATTTGTTAGAGAAACACCCAGCATAGCTCGGCGATACCACGTTGAGCGACTTGAAATTTGTGGACTAAGCCTGCCGTCACTATCCACGGTCTCGGCGCCCTAGTTCATTCAATACGGGGAAGACGCGCTGCTTCAAGACTTTCTTCTTCATATATTGCAGGATGCTCGGTGAGAAGACTTGACTTTTCCGACTATTGGCTTTCCCCTCGGAAGTTGTGCCTGCCTGTGTTCTAAGTGTATCCAAGCTAGACAAAGCGCCTCTTTTACCATGATTAAATTTAAAATAATTTATTTTTATCAGTTATTAGTATATATATATATATATATATATATATATATATATATATATATATATATATATCAGTTAGTAGTAGTTAGTATATCAGTCAGGTGGATCCGTTAAAATGTCTAAATCGCAGAGTTGGTGGATGAGCCTAATATCATAGGCGAGAGCAAGGCACATCGCTTGCGCTGGCTTGGCTACCTACATAGAATGGGGGAGGATCTGACACTTGTAGGACCGATCGAATCGCTGGGCGATCTGGTGTAAGCCATGCTGCACAGCGACGATTGGTGGGTGGGTGCGGCCAATTTCTACGAGACGGTAGTGTCTCATAAGGAGGCCGCGGAACGAGATAGGGAGAGAGATGGTAGTGCGCATGCGTCTCGCGGGCGCCGACGTCAGTCGGAAGCCCGGAGGCGCAGGTATGCGCATGACCTCCCTCCTTGAAATACCGCTGCAGGGGCCCTCTAACATCTAGGGAGCAGAGGAGTCTTCACCCCTGTTGACGAAGTGAGTTTGCCTCTCCCGGGACATTCTCAAGCACTTGTGCGCTAGGATCGGTGTGGGCGTAACTACGTTCTGTATCTCACGCCTTTCCTGCCATAAGCGCGGGGAACATGGGAGGAGGGTGGTTTTAGTGGGGTATTGATTAGTCGAGTCTCCACACAAGCCGGTTGATTATTGTTTGGATTGCCTCAGTGGAAAGCCTCCATGATCAACAACGGTCTAATCCCTAGCAAAGGACCCGGTATGTGCGAAATGCATTTCCCCGCCTTAAAAAAAAAAAATGGGGGAGGATCTCGTGATGAAAAGAGCATAACTGGGCCGACGGTCGTACGGACGATTTGGTCGGCTAAGATATCGCTGGAGTGACGTAGTGGAAACTGGATTGGTTGTATATGGACTTCATTCAAAAAGAGAGAAGAGATGTTTCACCGCGCGCAGTGAGATGTGTGCTGAATGGTCTAAACAGGTTACAGCGTTGCTCCACATATGTTACTCCTCTTCACAGAAGTCTCCACCAAAGACGTTACATAGTGATAATCGAATGAGAAATAATCGTATAGATTATCAGGCCTATTTTCCATGCAATAGATTTGTCACCCGTTGTTTAGAATATTTTCTTTTGTGAAATCGATTCTATTGAAGCGGTTTGAATACTCGTTTCATGGCCCAGCGTTCAATAATTCCTTTCGGAAATTATTTTTCCTCGAAATAGGCACTTCTGCCTAAATTGGCGCTTTTGTATTCTTATATCATTTTCTCTTCTGATACGATTTTTTCCTACTTAAATTTTATGATAATAATTTGATAATATATTCTAAAGTACAAAATATTATATTCGATGAATTCGCAGGCGTAAAATCTACTACTTCTACAATCTTTTACTTTCATCTCATCTATTATATTAATGTATACTTTGTGACTTATACCGAAAATAGACGCTTTGACTGGAATAAGGCATTGCAAACTTTAAAAAACAAACGAAAAAGGGTTTCATATGTGCCTTTTTTACTGATTTTCTTATACTTATACTTAAATTATAAAACATTGTTGTGATTTACAAACATAAAATTACAAATAAAATAAAGTTTATACAATAAAATAAAATTATAACAAAAAAGCAGGGTATTATTTTATACAAATATAAATTATAAGCTAGTACAATGAAGAAATTTATAAATAATCTAATACAATAAAATAAAACTTAACTTATTTGTATTGTATTCTACCCATAGTCCCTCAAGATTATAAGTAAAATACTATGCCTAGTTCACAGTCTTCTATGCGTAAGGTGCCCTTCCGGGCACCTTACGCGTGGGCTGGCTACGTTTCGTAACCACCAGCCTTCTGATCACCTGAAAAGTCAATGAGTCGTTTTGATGAATTTTGGTAGAGGCTCATGGCCTCAGGACCCCACGGTCCAAGCGTCTCGACAGCAAACGGCACAAACATATAATTCTCACTGAGGATTGCATATTTGCGCCGCTTGAGTGATTCAGCTCTCTCCGCTGCCGAACCGGCTGATTTGACGGCTTATGTAATTGAGCGGGCTAAGCCTTTGCCGGCTTACCTCACTCCAACGCAAAGGCTCCGGGTTCGATTCCTGGTAAAGTAAATTTCGGAAATGTATTTTCTCCGTTATTTACTATAGTCTGGGTGTCTGGGATAGGCCCCAGAATGGTCCGTTGTATATTACCCATAACACAAGCGTAACTTGCTTAATTTGGGGATATACAGTGTGTGTGTTTGTCTGCCGATTTATTATTATTATTTATTTAGACGTGTTTGGTAAATGGGAAGCGGCCAACGTGTCTAGTTCCTTTTATGTCTCATTTCTATACAAGTTGAAACATAAATGAATCAATACGTCTATTAATTCGGTTTGAGATACGAAAAATATTGATAAACTTGACTACTGATGCCATCTGTTATTAGTACTAAGAACTACGCACGTATACAAACAATTGAACATCAATTATCAAAAGAGAATTAACATAAATTTAATCGAATAGAATTTCTTAACTACTTTTTTTCTTGGGACTCCTTCTACTTTCTTTTATTTACTTCTTGCGTACATAACTCAACAATCCGTTGGATTTTTACTCCCGGGATTCCTACCTGATGGGTTTTGTTGCGCAGCTTTATTATCACAAAATGTATCGATTTTGCCTGAAACTAACAATACCTAAGTGAGTCTTCGACAGCTAACTTGATCGAATACACCTTTTATCATCACACAAAACATTAGATCCTTCTTCATTTTGTACGAGTGTTTTGCATTTTAACGTCATAATTCTAACGAGTCGATTACTGTATAAAAAAAACTATATAGCTATATAGGTAACTTGTCTGAGTTGAACAAGAGTATCACTTGTTGCTGAACAATTACGACCTGAATTGGATTTTTTTTTAAATCTGTCACTGTAGTCAATTCTTTTTTTTATTGCAAGTGTTTAGCTGACAGGCAGACTTCCCTCTTGATGGAAAGCGGTTACCATCGCCTATGGAAATTTGCAACACGAAAGGTGCTACAAATGCGCTGCTGCTGTTTTAAGGTAGACTGAAACTGGTCACTGGTCACTAATGCCGGAACACAACTCAAGGTTGTCATGGCGATATACTTTAGACCAGGGGTGGTAGCCATCCACTCGGGCAAATGCCCTACCACCTGGCTATGGGTTGTTTAGTTGCCTCTTCCGGCCGCAGGAAATGATATTCTTTCTCCGTTCCTGCACGGATAAAAAATGACTTTACAAAAATAATTCTTAGTAAATGAAAAAATAAAAAAATCAGCCCACGATCCTAATTACTGTAAAACATAACGTACAGAAAATACCATAAAGCTTTCTACTGGCATCAATCTATCGGTTGTAATGTTATAAAACTTAGCATTGTTGTAACTAGTAACGCCATCTATTATCTAATAAAGAGAACTTGAATTTTTATTAGTAGTAGTTTTTATACAACGTCTTGTCTACAAGCCGTCTGTCTTCAATTAATATAGCTTATTGCAATTATTTATTCTATATAAATATAAGCTTAAAAATAAAGTAGCGTAATGTAATATGCAAATCATGGTAGCGTAATGGCTAGCGCACGCGTCCCAAGCGCAAAGGGCGCAGGTTCGATCCTGGCCGGAACGCATGAACTTCTTAGTCATTTTTCTGACCTAATGTGCATATTGTTACAATTACCACTTGCTAACAACGGTGAAGGAAAACATCGTGATGCAATCTGCACATCGAGACAACCGATGTGTCAAACCTGCCAAGCCGCCTTGGACAAGCGTGGCGGATATACTGTCCGTTCGCCCTATAAAGGGAGGCCCGAGCCAAGCAGTGGGACATTTATGGGCTGATATTACTAATGTAATATGAGTTTGGTGATGCCAAGAGACTCAGCGGAATGTCATTCGTTCCATGGAAGATGGGTCACCCCTTATAATGTGAAATGCATCTTGTGTCAATACTCTGGTAGCGTCTCATCTTTCAAACACTACCGTCACAAGCTGACAGTCCGTACAACTGCATAACAGGAGGCTCTAAGACGTCCCCAATATTGAGCCGTCGGAAATGGCTAAATATTTTCGGCTTTTGGGGACGATACCCTGGGGTCATGGGGGCCAGAGGCACACGAGCTTTATCGCGACATAGCCAAAAGTTGGCCCTATACCTTGAACAACGCATTAGCTTTTCCACACAAAGAGGCAATGCGGCCAATTTTTTGTGAAAGTTCTCAATTGATAGCGGCCTGGCACTACATTTTCTAGATTAATTTATTTTTAGTATTTAATTTTTATTAAGATACAAATAAACAACAGACTTGCAACTGTGTGTATTATTTCTTGTGTAAATATAATGTGGACATTGTATGACAAGTTTGTTAAAGCTACGGATAGATTTAATAGATGACACGTTTGCCGGTAATGGGTTCCAAAGAAGCACGACCTGGACAGAGAATGATTGGAACATAATATATTATTACAAAAAAATAACCCTTACTCGTTAAATAATTAAGAATACAATGGTATAAATATCAGCACAATGAAGTCCAGCCCTCTTAAGAGGGTGTACAGTCATATGCAAAATGTACGTCGCCTATTAAAGCACCGGGTACCGTGGAGTAGACAAGCGCGAGTGGGGTCGTTAGCGCGCGCCCGCGGGCCGTCGCGCACAATAGCACAAGCATAAACTGCGAGCACAGTATTATATCATAACAGTAGCTCCATGCTTTAATGTTAACGTAAAAATCGACAGCACCTAAAAATCTTTAGTGTTGTTTACAACATTTTTTGTTATGGGATAATAGTTAATGCATAGATTATAACACGAAGTGATTTAACGTGCATGTACACGACACCAACATTGCGCCGCTCTGTGCCTCATCCGCTGCACTGTCACTGTCATGTAAGCCTCAGCGTTGGATCAATGGTATGGAACAGCGGTCAGCATTCGCTTATATATATGGATTGACAGAATAGCAACTTTTTGACCAAAATAATAAACTACATATCTCATGCATTGACAAACATAACAAAATAAGCAATCAGCAAATGCTTATCAAGCCATCAAAATATCAACACTGATTTAAACAATGTTAAAATCATGCTAAATTCACTATCTTGATTTGAGCAGGGCCGACTCGACCGGCGTGATACTACGCTCTCATAGAATAACGGTGTAAAGCGGTTAGCTTTGAGCTAATTGGGTTTTATACGATGAGTGAGAGTTCCGATAGCCTACTTCCCCGTCCCCCTATCCCATATTACTTATTTCCTCGAATCCTAACTTCCCTATCCCGTCATTCATTCATTTATTTCTTTCAATTCCTACCTTATCCCGCTAATCCATCCCCCTACGCCGTCCCTTTTATCCTATTGTTACTGCCTGATCCCATCTCATTTATTCCATCCATCATATCATCGGCATCAATGCAGGATCTTGTAACTACATTATTTAAATGTTTTATATCTTAATAATTATTTATCATTACAGAGAAAAAAAATTGAAGTGTCTGTTTCTGGGGTCAAAATAACAGCTTTTTACTAAATGCTTATGAAGGATGCTTATATCAAAAAATATTTTTTAACATTTTTTTCCGTCTGTCTGGATGTTTCGGCTAATCTTTGAAACGGATGGACTGATTTTGATGGCACTTTCAATTTAATGTTATAAGGAGTAACTTAGGCTACTTTTTTTAGGCTACCACCACCATTAATAAATTCCACGCGGACGAAATCGTGGGCATAGCTTGTTGTTACACATAGCTGTTAATAATTTGAGGAAAAAAATAATATCACCAAAAAATTTAGTCACAGCGTTCTGCACTGACGCAGAGAAAATTCCACTTTAAAGGCTGGCAACGCGTTGGTTTCGCCTTTGGTGTTGCAAACGTCTGTAGGCGACGGTAACGTACGGCGACGATTCCTAATAAAAAAATGTACAAAAAGGAAACGTAATTAGTAGTTGCACTCAGTACCGCTGAGATACAGATGGCTCGCGAGTGAAACTCGCACGTATTATTAAACCCAGGTGTGCAACTATCTATGTGTATTTATTTATACTGTAAGCCGAATGTAACTGCAAGCTTTGCAACTTTTAGATTGTGCACGATTGTACTGGATACATTGCTCGGCTTAAATTGTTCTAGAATTGGCTTTAGTTCAACATAGTACTTGGTAACAATTTACACTTTGAATTCCCGTTGTTCCATATCTTTGTTGAGAGCATTACAACACTTGGTGCAGTAACTACGATGACACAGCTATAATCTCAGACAAACAAAATATGCAGAATGAGTTCCAAGGTCAGAGTACAGCCGGCTAGAGGAAGCCGGTTTTGGATAGGAAGCCGACCGCACCGTTATTGTTCACTTTTAATCAGAAATTTTGGTCAGTTTTCTTTATAAATAAAACTGCATTTTTTCGTGATAAAAAAGTAAAGTAACCACTTTCCGTACAGTGATTCTTACTTTTTACTTGCTTCAGGCAGTAAAAAACCTTGGCGTGGGCTGGGAATTCCACTAGGGTAATCCGGTTGAAAAAATATACGGTTTGATGCAAGCGTTGACTACACCGCTGTGAAAAAACGTCTAAGCTCGCGATGTATTTTCTTATTACAGTCTGTATTTTTAATTTTGCAATCTAACATTTTGCATTGGCATTTTGAAACAAAAGCCGGTGCCCGATCGGGTTATAAACTGCTATCTTATCCAATACGTGTGGAAAGCCGCCGAGATTAAGAGATAGTAATACATTAATGATATATGCACGAATAAAAAAACCTAAACGCCAATGAATACATGGCACTTTTGACCTTTTTTAGTCGCTAATTTCTTAAAGGTAGGCTATGGGGAATCGAGTTGTATGATGTCCACGCTACTGCTTCTTAATAATGAACAGAAATACTCAGGCAAATAAAACAGGAAGACTGAGTCCCGGACTCTTGGAGTGAAGCCGACTAGAGGAAGCTGATTTTGGAAAAGGAAGCCGATCGTGCGGCAATGCGTTACGAGAACTTAGCTCGAGAACGAGAATTAACATGGATAAAGGATGCAATATTTTCCAGTGGATTACTATTACTCACACAGATCCAAACTACGTGTATATTACATAATTTTACGCACACAAGTTAATGAAAAATACATACATTTCACGCTCCGTCTGACTCATGCCTCCGTCTATACTTTCATTCGTTTGAGGCCATATAATGAATCTGTACAGGGTTCGAGTTTGTAAAATGAATTTAAATATGAGATATAAGTCAGGGGCGCTAATGTGGAGAAGAAAAATCTGAAAATGCAATTTTTAGATTTTTTTGTCTGTCTGTATGTCGGTATGTATTTTGAAACTGACGAAAATTATCCGTTATATACCTACATATATACATACGCATCAAGCTAATAAAAGCGAGTTATTATATTATTTCTTATCTCTACAAATTAATACAGATGTCTGTTTGTAATGTCAAAATAACATTTACTAGATGCATATGAAAGTATCGGTACTTATATCGAAAAATCAACTTTTTAAATTTTTGTATGTATGTGCCGGCTAACCTCTGGAAAGCTGGACCGATTTTGACGGGACTTTCACTAGCAGATAGTTGATGTTATAAGGAGTAATTTAGGTTACTTACTATGTGTAAATACTTACCTGTCGTTGGAATATGATATATAAATTCATCTATAGACATTAATATATTTTGTAGATATGTATATTAAGTATATATCTATTTAACATATAAAATTTCTGTACACACACACATATATATGTTATATATATACATTTTCCTACAAAAATATACATGGCCCATTTTATAAACTTTATTTGTTCACGAGTTCCAAAATTCATAAGCAATAAAGAAATTTGTCTGAAAACAATTAAACTTTATTCTTCAATATTTGTTAAATGGTGACATTTACGATATAAATGTAGGAGATCTTCTTTGTAGAGCATTTTATTTCCTACAAAAAAATGTAGTAAATTTTGCTGCTAAATCAATTACTAACGGAGATATGATTTTTTTCTATTGGACTAAGGAAACAATCGAAAACTGTAATGCGGAGGACCTTCCTATTGAAATTAAGAACTCATATTGGGTGAGAATTTTTTTAAGCTATCTAGCAACCCATTTATCAGTAACGCTTATAAAAAAATTTTTTTGACCCTCCCTAATATATATATATATGTAGGAATCATATTTTTTATTATAAAGTAACCATATGACGGAAGTAGTCATATAACCGGATGTCAACGTAGAGGCATTTATTATCGAGCGACGAATATCGGAAATGGAGTAACCGGAAGTTGAAAGTTAAAATGGATGGCGGAAGTTGGTTTTATGAAGAAAGCGAAACTGAAGTGGCGCCAAAGCATTACCGGATATTGTCACTACGGCGCGCTACGAGGACCTTGAATACGCGGTGTTCGGGCAGAGAGGGGACAGTCTTCAACCGACCAGTCTACAACCAAGTCGTCTTGTGGTCGATAATTACTGCTTGATAATCGCAGTATTCTTGAGGACAAATTGCTGCTCGACGCGTGACAAGCGTGGATGCAACTCTTGGAGTTGTCCTAATATTTCTGCGTATTATTGTGCTGTATTTAATATTGTAATTGTAATAATTTTAGTGTAATAAACTTTGATTATAATATTTCAGGTTATTATTATGTTATACTCGGTGTTGTGTCGTCGCACGCCGTGAACCCGATATATATATATATATATATATATAGTCTTTAAGTTCATTTTTGTATTGGTGTATAATTAAGTGTTATCTATCTATCTACTTTTAAAATTAAGGTTTCGCGTAGAAAAAATCCACTTGGACTTAGTCGCGGGTAACAGCCAGTAGTGTATAGAGTAGTGTTTAAAGGTTGAAATAGCTAAGTTTGAATTTCAACACAATATATTTCATCTCATCATGAAATATCAATCATAGTCATCTCTATAAAAACATCATGAGGTAACTTGTACATCAAAGTTATCAATGAATGAAACGTGCCTAAACGCCTCGAGCAGACATGGCGCGTATATCGCACGTTTCTCTGAAATAGGGAGGCCCTAGGTTAAATGAGTTAATCCAGTTAGTTTTTCGTTAACTGAAACAATCACGGAAGTAAAAATGCCAATTCTAATAAAACTAGTACACAGTAACATAATTATTAACAAAGAGTTATCGTCGGGACTCTAAACTAGAATCTTCTAGCGGAAGTTGTAAAATATATAATAATTTCAGTATTAAAAAATAAAGGTTACTCTTGAATAGTTGAGAATAGTTTCGTTAGGATTTTTTTCTCGCAACCCACGAAAAACCAAAATTTAAGTAAAAAGCCTTACGACTCCTTCATTGCAAAATTATAATATTTTAATTAATAGTTTATTTATATATTTGACTATATATATATATATATATATATATATATATATATATATATATATATATATATATATATATATCTAATTTAATAGACTGTGATCCCCTTTAGTAACAAATGCGACCCCCCACAATGGTCTCTACCTCCAGGTTGAGAAACGTTGCTCTAGATGCTTTATTTTAACTAAATACACAAACTGAGCGAAGGCTTACATGAAAGAGAAAAAGACGCTAAAACTTCATTTCCTGTGATAACAAAGCTTTACCTTCCAAGTGATGAGGTAGTCCATATGGACGATGGGACTGCGGATATATCGAAAATTATGTTTTTTAATAAAATTACGTTTCAACGGTTTTTACCTCCCACCCAACTTAATCAAAATATTATGAAAATGGCGAGCCTGTATCTTAAAGTTATTTTAAAAAAAACTACTGGAATAGCCTATATAATATAAACGACGTAGAACACGATGCTTTTTTTTTTAGATTTTTGTCTTTGTCGGGATTCACGTAAAAACTACGGGGCCGATTTCGATGCGGTTTTCACTGATCGCCAGCAAACTTTTAGACTTGGAATCTGCGCTACTTTTTAGGAAGGAATGATGAATAATATAAAATCTCCAGATTGAAAATAGCCAAAATTCCACGAAGCACGCCAAATGTAAATGCACACCTGCCGGCCATAAAGCACGGTTTATTACCTGCCCGCATTTGAACTTCTTTTGTTTACTTTGTGTTTAAAATTTGTAATTAGAAAAGCCAAACAAAAATTGAAACAAACCAATATATATTCTTATACGATTAAAATTACAATACAATAGAATTTTATCCATGCAGGAACGGAGAAAGAATACAATTTCCTGTGGCCGTGCGTGCGGTTTGTCGTAAGAGGCGACAAAACAACCCACAGCTAGATGGTTAGTTATTTTCCCGTCTGGATGGCTACCACCCCTGGTCTAGAGCATGCCGCCATAACAACCTTGAGTTGTGTTCAGTGCCCAGGTTCCAGTCTCCCTTACGAGCGCAGCAGCGCGTTTATAACGCCTTTGGTGTTATAAATGCGCTGTCTGCCTGTTTGCTGAAGTCATGCAATAAAAAAAAAAAAAAAAAATATATTTTTCTATGTGGATATAGATATATTATAATGGAATGGTTAGCGTTGCCTAAGGCCGTTTGCAACACCAAGAGCGTTGGCAACGCGTTGCGACCCGCGAATAATTTTAATGATGCTCTTCTTAAACAACCCTGTGTCATAGCGCAGAGGGAACATGCTTCTAAGCAATCTGGCAAGAGACAGTTTGAGTAGTTCGTCGTATCGCAGAACCGTTTCCACCCTGTATATAGAACACGTAGCAGTAGTTAAACTAATTACAATACAGGTGGATGCAACATCACAACACGCGGCGGAGAGCACGCGCGGGGAAACTTCCAAGCTCACTCTAGTCGTTTCTACAGTGGCTGGTCTGAACTGCAAGCGACAGCGGAAAATATGAACATCGTAACTGATATAACAAGATTAGTCAGAACTGTTGGAGCCTAACCGGTTCTGCTCTGTTATTATAGATTAGAGCCTCTACTATGTGGTATTATGATATTTCAGCTATTTTATTGTAATTTTTTATAAAACTAAATAACTAATATCAAAATCTATTGTGGCTTCAAGGAAGATGTTCAAACTTATCGGTTGAGAATAAGCTAGTACTACTACTATACAACATACATACATATTGTCACCACTGTTTCCCATTGGGGTAGGCAGAGACGATAGATCTCCACCTGCTACGATCCTGACAAACACTTAGCTTCATCAATTTTCATTAATCTTTTCATACATACACGCTTATTTAAACTACTTTTTATCTGACCTTTCTTCAAAATATCTTCAATTTGATCATGATAAGTACGTCTCGGTCTACCGGCACCGACTCTACCAGTCACATTGCTGTCATATACTTGTTTCGTGATTCTGCTTTTATTCATTCTCTCTAAATGCCCAAACCACCTTAACATTCCTTTTTCAACTCTTGTCACTACATTTTCTTTCAATCCACAACGCTCCCTTATCATCATATCAAAAAGAAAGAAAAGAAAGAAAGAAAAACTTTATTCGAAGAAATAGCGACGTAATTACACTCGTTATACATTATTATACACAGAGCATATTTTGAGAATTTGTACGCCGCATTTTCAACGAACAAGGTTTGCACTCAGCATATTGCTGTGCCGGAATTATATCCGACACAACGCTGATTTTCAGTGCAAACCTTCCTATAAACGTAAAACCAAAACGACCCAAATTTGTTAATTAAATAACTAATAATAATAATAATTTATAAAACTAAGTCTACTTATATAATATTTAATTAGTAAAAATAAATAAATACATTTGAATAAAACCAACAATAAATACGTTACTTCTAAATTAAAATTAAAATAAATCATCATGTAACAAACTTGTATCGAATCATTTATTCGAATACAATTCGCTAGAGTGCTTGCCGAGTATTACCAAATTCTGTGTGCCACGTCACTGACATGAGGCAACAAATGACATTTTACTTCATAACCTATAAAATATTGAATGTGTTATTTTACTGTAAAGATATGAAATGTTTAATATATTTTATTTTCCCACTCTATATACTATATAGGCCGTGCATAAGACTGACTCGCGTTACAAGTAAGTTGTCAGACAGTGATATGTGTATACTGCATACGAGTTTCTTGTTTATTGAAAGTAAAAGTATAAATTGTAATTTTCAGAACGATAATTATTGTAGTGATTTTTGGTGAGAACTACTAATCCACGCTACATTTGCACTTCAATTTGCCTGTCTGTGTATGTAATTCTATTTGGATTCATATCAAGGTGAAATAGTAACTGAACTACATTGTAATTATTTAAAGGCTTATCAATGCATATGTATGATCTTCTTTTTTAAGGTGAGAAGATGTCTTTTATAGTGGAATTTAAATGAATGTATTGTTTTTAGGTCTCTAATTGGTGGAGGAGGAACTTACATTAACCTTACCTATACTTCTCAAAGCGCTCATTTCAACTGCATTTATCCTACTTTCGTACTTCTTCTACCATACCCAACTTTCACTGCCGTATATTAGCGTTGGTACTAATACCCCTTGATGGACAGCCAAACGTGCCTTTACAGACACTTTTCGGTTGTTCATAAAAGAGTTCAGCGCTCCATTCACCTTATTACCTGCCATTACTCTCCTTTTAATATCACTTTCATGCTTTCCGTCTCTGGTAAACAAACTCCTTAACTTGCTCTAGTCTTTCATTTCCTATCTGTACGTTACACATTGTCATCCTTTCATTTCTTTCAAGTATCATAACTTTCGTCTTCTCTACATCAATTTTCATACTCTTATTCTTAAAAGATTCGTCCATAATTGTTACCATCTCCTATAACTCTTTTTCCAACGATGCAAGTATAACCTGATCATCGGCGTAGAGTAGACATTTAATGAGTATCCCATTTATTCTTAAACCACTGTCACTTTCTTTCAAACTATCCAACCAACTGTCCATAAAAAGGTTGAATAGCCGCGGCGATGCTACGCAACCCTGTCTAAACCTTTTTCATTGTTAAACGATTCGAAGTAGGCCCCGTTGATCCTGACACAAGCACTGGAATCGTCATAGAGAGGCTTTAGTGATTGTGTCAGGTTGTCTGTACTACTACACAAAGTATCTATAAAGCTAATCTGGAGTTATGGCATACAACTTTGCGGAAGTGCTAGCCACTCCAACATAGAAATCCTCCGACGGTTCCAGATCACTATGTTAAAGACAATAATAAAGGCACCGTGGTTCACAACCAATGTCAAAGCTCATAATTACTCTGCAGTTCCCATAATAAAGGAAGGAGATTGCCAACACCTGCATAAGATGAAAGAATGCACCACTTAGACAATTTTTTGACCTAATGTGCATATTGTTATAATTACCTTGTGCTAACATCAAACTACAATTTATTAACATTGGTGAAGGAAAACTATAAAACTAAACACCAAATATTTTTCTTTGAAAATTTAGTGAATATCAAAACAAGATATAAAAATTGATTTTTATCACAGTTAGAATCCCTCTTTCGTAGTATTGTACCCCTCGTTTATATATCCACTTCCACAGTACCAAACTGGAAAGCGGTGACGGAAGTTAGCAGCGCGAGTGTCAAATGTTCAAATAAGTTGAGTTGGCATACCTGCGCTGCCCACTCCCCACGTCACTTTCCTGCTTGCTGGCACGATAGTGTCTATAATAGTATTATGCTGGGGCCCATTTTACGAAATCCACCAGATCAGGAATCGAACTTCGAGCTTCTGCCTTATAGTAAGCAGTAAAAGGCTTTAGCCCGTTCATCCACAGAGGCAATGTAAAAGACGGATTTGTATTAACAGAACCATCATGCTGCCACGAACGAATTTTTTTCCACGCCCATCACTTCTGATTTAAACCGCGAACTAACCCAACATATTATTTAAGCTAATATGAAAATTGTTCAACTAATTAAGGAGCTAAGCACGTACGTACGTCTATCCCGAAATGCCGCGAAACTCCAAAAGTAATTAAACTCGGTAAATGACAGGAATTGTAACTTTAGTAAGATATTCAGATTTGAATGCAAATTTTGGTCATTTAAGAAGTTTACGAAATCATTTTTGAATTGCTCAAGAACATATTGGGTTTATTACTGAATCGGTTCCGAAGTTTCGTAAGTTTTACTATTTTAACTTTATGTAATTAAAGGTAATAATTTGTTATTACCGTTGAATGTTCTTAAGTCCCTAGGATAATTATAGAGTTCACGTTCTGTAGACAATTATCTATGACATTATAAAATTGTAACACGTACGTAATCTTTTGTTTCTTACATTTTTTTGGGTTCGTCTGCTTATTTGGGATTCACGTAAAAACTACTGGGCCGGTTTCGATGCGGTCTTCGCTGATCGATAGTAAATTTTATGCCGAGAATCCTATGGGAATTTGCTTGGGAGAGGTTTAAAATGGCCAGAACGAAAAAAATGATTATGATGCGAAATTTTCACTGAACGATAAAATCTTTAGTAAAACAATTGTAGTTGTGTATGCCTTTAGTAACATTACTTATCCCGAATTTCTATGGGAATTACCGGGATTTATGTATTTTCATACTAAAAAATCCACTACCCTGCTGAAAATAATCTTTGTTTTCATCTTTAGCAAATTAACTGTAATCTTTGTTGCCTGCCAATGTGGATATAGTCGCGGGTAAATTCTAGTATAGGTATATTGGTTGCATGAATGTATTGTAAGACCATACGGCGCAAAGTTGCCGGTAGGCGCTGGATGAGGAAGTCAGACGAGAAGGATGAATAGCGCCAACTTGAGGAGGTCTACGTCCAGCAGTGGACTACGATTGGCTGATGACGATGGATGTATGTTTATTAACCCATCCTATGTCGGACTTTTCTTTAGGTGCAAAACCGATCCGTTCAAGAACGGAGAAGGAATGCAAATTCGTGTGGCGGGGCGGCATACAGTTGTAACACCAAAGACGTTACCAATGTGCTGCTGCTCTATAAAGGGAGACTCTAACCTGACCACTAATGCTGGATTATAACTCAAGGTTGTTATGGTGGCACACTCTAGACCAGGGGTGATAACCCCTACCGCCTGGCTGTGGGTTGTTTTGTTGCCTCTTACGACAGGCCTCTCGACCGCAAAGAATTGTATTCTTTCCTGCACGGATAACATACATACAGCCCTAATACATGTGTAGTTTTTGAGAAATAATACTGTAATGTAGAAGTACAGACAGACAGAAAGACAGACCATAAACGGATATGTTAATTAATTTACTTCACATTATTTGGATGACTATCACATATCATACCATATTCACATTATAATAATAACACATTGGTGATAGTGAGCTGTTAAAAAGTCACCACAGATATTTTACTAACTATTTTAAAAATATAAATAATATCAAGCCATAAATGTCCCACGGCTCGGCTCGGGCCTCCCAGTATAGGGCGGGACGGACAGTATACCCACATCGATTATCTCGATGTGCAGCTTGCATCACGATGTTTTCCTTCACCGTTGTTAGCACGTGGTAATTGTAACAATATGCACATTAGATCAGAAAACTGACTAAGCGGTGCATGCATTCCGGTCAGGATCGAACCCGCGCCCTTTGAGTTAGGGGCGCGTGCGCTACCCGTTACGCTACCACGAACACGTCTTTTCGTGATTCGGCGATTGGTTCGTGTCAACCGATTTTAAAGCAGAATAGGGACTATGTCGGAAAGAGCGTTGAGACGTATATATATCTACTAGCTGACCCAGCAAACGTTGTTCTGCCTTTTAAATTATTTCTAGTAATTTTAAGTAACTTAAATTATTAAAGTACCAATATCGCTATTAAAAAATAGGGCTTGATCGTAGAAGGGTCAAAATTTGAAGTTGTATGTATTTTTCAATGCTAAATAATAAAATATAAATAAGAAATTTTGTCAAAAAAATATTTAGGGGTGGGTCACCCTTATCATTTAGGGTTATGAAACTACTTATATCGCTATTAAAAAATAGGGGTTGGTGATAGAAGGGTGAAAATTTAGGGTTGTATGTATTTTTTAATGCAACATTACTTAAAAAAAAAAATTTGTCCAAAAAAGTTTAAAAAATGTTAGGGGTGGATAACCCTTATCACTTAGGGGTATGAAAAATAGGTAGTAGCCGATTCTCAGACCTACTGAATATGCATGTAAAATTTCATAAAAATCGGTCAAACCGTTTCGGGGGAGTATGGTAACTAACACTGTGACACGAGAATTTTATATATTAGATTTTGTTAATTAATTCAGGACAATCGATTATTACAAGGATTCGCCTTTTATCAAAATAATGTTACAACGTTAATACTAATAATACGACAGACGACGTTAGTAGGGTGACTTAAATTCCGAAAAGACTTTCTTCGTTGTCGTTTCAGTATTAGCCAAGAACCGGAACACGCTTCTATGGTAAATAATTGCGTGAACTCACGGGGTTATGGAGTTGGCAACTTTTAATGGGGCCCCGTGAACGGGTGACACGAAAACACGTCACTTTCTAGAAAATTTCCACTTTCCTTCGGTGTGGGGTGACCACGGGTTCACGTATTAACTTTTATTTTCTTGAGTTTCCGCGACTGGTACGCAAAATTAAAAGTATGTTTTAGTGGTTAACGGGATGGTAATTTGATTTTTATTTGTGTTTCGACTACTTTTTTGTAGCCGTGACCACTGGAATGAAGATATTTATTTACAATTATTTAATATATTAATATTATTATGCTTCTTCTATTTAAGCCACAACATGTTGCTAAGCGGTGGCGTATTAGATTCAGCTCCCATAAAGTAAATAATAATAATAAACAAGAATGAAACATAAATTATTAAAATGAAAAATTTGGAGGGAGGCTCATAATAACTGTAACATTACTCGTTGACACTCGACACCTTTGTCTTCCGTGCCGCGCTTAAAACCGTTAAAACGTAGTTTTAATTATCTTTTATTTCAATAGTATTCAAAAAATCAAATTGCGGGTGATTTTTATTATTTAATCAGTATTTTTTAATACAATAATAGATCTATTTAAAAAGACAATATCAACTTAATAATAAATTACAAATTAAAAAAGTAATTAAAGTAATTTATATCGGGATATTTTGAAATTAGGACTACAATGTGGTATTTTGTCGCCCTGTTTTTCTTCATCTTCATCTTCTACCTAATTTCCTCAGCTAGCAAGCAGGTGATTTTTAATGATTATTTATTCTTTGACAAACATTTACTGGTGTATAATCTGCTTCTCGGAAATATGCATTTACATTCATAAAATATATTGGGGACCGCTTGCTAGGTTTTAATATTTGAGTCTACGTCATATCTAAATATTTAAACCGTTCTTGTCCTAACTTGTACCCGACAGTATAGCCACCGTACAAGTCGCAAAACACACCCGAACATAATGTTTACGGTTGAAAAGTTTTCTACAAATTACAAGAATGCTGTGACCGTACACCCAACTTTTGTTTAATTTCGCTAATTGGCACCCTTCTTCGGTGTTCACGTATTAAATTTATTTTGACGTATAAGAGACATACGTGTCGTATTTATGTCGTATACGATAAATAATTGGACAAACAATTGTCGTGTATGTCTTGAAAGAAATGTCGTAAAGTTTTCAATAATTTACCCGCTAGGGGGCTTTGTGGCAAAGTGTTAGGCGAGTCGCGATACTTTGTTACAGACTCCGAAGGGCCAAGGTAAGCGTTACCTCCTTCGTGATTGCCTTAACCGAGTAGCGAATATAATCAATTTGGTTGGAAAGGCACAGAAGTGAAACAACACGACGATTTTCAATGACGTCTTTGACTCAAGTTTATGTTTATACGGGTCACTTTGGTTAATTCATCCAAATTGAAAAACATAAATGCACCGTCTAATATCGGATTAAGCGAACGATCAATGCGAGTGTTCCGTTCAATCATACCCGTTATACGTGTTCACCACGGGTAAAGCCACCTCGCCTTCGTGAATTATTTTAAGAACTATAATTGAGAAAAAAAATATTTATTTATTTATTTAATTTGTTTGGGAAACATACAATAATTAATATTCTTAAATATGAATCACAAAATTAATACATATATCAATCAAGTTTCCACTAAAAAATAATTAATATAAAAAAAAATTGGCTCAAATTGTTAATTACAAAAAAACAGAATATAATTATACGAAAATTATATAAAATGTCTATTCAGTTTATTTTTATTTTATTTTATATTATTTTGTTTTATTTGGGGGGCTAACAGCTATCATTAACAATAACTAGAAATAAACTAAATTAAGAAAAGCTAATAATAAGCCTCCACAGATAACAGTAAAATAAAAAATAAAAAAAAGGAAATTAAACAAAGAAACAATAAAAAAATGTGCATTGGTAGGTACTTAAACTGATAAATCCGAGTTTGAATAGAACTTGACCAACTTCGCGCTAAACAATGCTACACTATTAGTAAATAAGTCTAAGTCTATATCTTCCAACTTACTTAACTTATTAAATTCATTTGCTGTTCTGATACAGAACGAATTCCGTGGGTAAACTGTGCGCGTCAATGGTGTGTGTAATAATTCCCTAGGGCGAACATTAGTAGGGGGAACATACAAATGTAGTTTCTCAATGAGATTTGCACAATCAATTTTAGATTGAGCAATTTTGACTAAGAAACGTAAATCAGTAATCTTTCTTCTAGTTTTAAGAGGTAAAAGGTGAAATAAAGTACAGCGCTCAACGTAACATTTCTGTGGTAATTTCAATTTAAAATTGATAAACCTAGTAAATTTCTTTTGAATATTTTCTAGTCTAGTGGAATGTATTTCATAGTTAGGATTCCAAATTTGACTAGCATATTCGAGGTGACTGCGGACGAAAGCACAATACAGAACTTTGAGAGTTTTCATTGTCTTAAACGAGCTAACGTTGCGAATGAGGAAACCCAAAAACGATGAAGCTTTTTTGGCAATATGATCAATATGGTGATCATAAATAAGTCGATTATCTAAGTACAAACCAAGGTCACGTATTACTGTAACTCTGGCTAGTGGTTCATTATTAATACTATAGTGATAATTAAAAGCCGTATTTTTTCGAGTAAACGTAATTACTGAACATTTGTATATATTTAAATCTAATTCATTACGTTTACAATAATCGGATACACGTGTGATATCATCCTGAAGTTGTGATGCATCAGCTAAACTATTGATGGATTTGTAAATTTTCATATCGTCAGCAAGTAGCTGAAATTGAGAATTATGCATACAAGTATAAATATCGTTAATAAATAGAACAAATAGCAGGGGGCCCAAAAGCGATCCTTGAGGTACTCCTGAAGGAATCTCAATCCACTAAGAAGTGAAACCACAAAGGACAACTGCTTGGGACCTATTGGCAACATAGGAAGAAAACCAGCGGTATAAGTCTCCTCTAATACCTAATACGAGAAGTTTCATTAGCAATATTTTGTGGTCGATTCTGTCGAAAGCTTTGCTAAAATCTGTGTAGATAGCATCGCATTGTAAACCACTGTCCATACTGTCAGATACGTAATTGGTAAATAGCATAAGATTAGTGACGGTTGATCTACCTTTTAAGAAACCGTGTTGATAAGGGCTGAGATGTGGTTGCAAAGTGTTATATAGTTGATCTTGGCGATCAAACAAAGCTTGGAAATTGGTCTATAGTTTTCTACTTTATCTTTGGGTCCTTTTTTATGGATGAGTGAGATAAATGCCGATTTCCAAACTGACGGTACGATACCTTCACTTAAAGAGCGTTGAAAGAGAATGGATATTGGATGTGTTAACTGATCAGAATATTTTACAATAAAAAGTGCTGGGAGATGATCTGGCCCAGCAGATTTGTTCAAATCGAGCGATTTTAAATACTTGCGAACGATCGCAGGATCAATTTCAATGGACGTTATATCACATGAGGATTCAGAATAGTGAGGTGAACAGGGGTCCATTGATGAAGTGTTCGAGTAACTTGAATTAAGAAAAGTAGATTTGAAGTAATTGGAAAAAAGTTGGCATATTCCTTGACCCGTGTCACAAGTTGTATTTGTATAAGACATAGTCGCAGGATTATTGGAGTTAGCTCGCTTACTTTTAATGTATGACCAAAATAATTTCGGATTGAGATTGATGGAAGACTCAATTTTGTCTATGTATATCTTATAACAATTTTTTTCAACTAAATTGACTATCTCGTAGAAGTTGAAATGTAGCCAGATCACACAAATTGTCATAAATCTTATGTTTTATAAAATATTTATGTTTTTCCTTAATTAACTTGATAAGAGCAATGTTGTACCAACGAGGAAATTTGCAGTCTTTCTTGCGTCGCTGTGGAATGTGAGTATCTCTAATATCGTATAAAGTCTTATAGAATGTTACCACAGCTTCATCAACGTTCCCACTATTTAATATACTCTTCCAGTCGATGGTCGCCAGGTCAGCGCAGAGGTTCTCGTAGTTGCCCTTTGCATACTGATACACAATGCGACTTGGTGACGTGAGCTTGTCAATAAAAGCAATATCGAGATAAAAAACCAGGGATGGATGATAAGAATCTTCCGGGATTAAAGGGTCGGAGCAAGAATTAAGTAAAAGAGAGTCGTTGGAAAGAACTAGATCAAGAATTTTGCCATACTTGTTAACAATGAAATTAAACTGGGTTAGAATACATAAACTAAGGGTATCGATAAAAGTACAAAACATATTACAAGTGGGTGACGAGGGTAATAATCCATCTGTTGAGAGTGACCATGTTATAGCGCTCATATTGAAGTCGCCTGCTATTATAAATTTATCCATTGAGTGTGCAGAGATTAACTCTGATAGATTAGTAAAAAAAGCGTCCAACTGCATCGAGAAGCTATTACCGATACTTTGATTGCAGAGATATAGCGTACATATGTGAATGCGAACAACAGAGTTGTCATGACTTTGCTTCACTGACAAAGATACCAATATATCTTCTGCACTAGATCGCCAATGGACGTTTTCAACAACTGAAAGGTCTCGACGGATCGCTATTAGAACACCGCCACCTTGCGACTGCCCCATAGAGGAATAGTCACGATCCCGCCGCCAGACTAAATAACGGTCATCAAATAATTCACTTGAAAGAATGTCATCCATCAACCATGTTTCTGTTAAGGTAATTATATCGTAGTTAGTTTTAGACAAATTTCTAAAGAAATCCTCAGTCTTAGTCCGCAGCCCTCGTACATTCTGATAGTAAGTAATTAATGGTGCCATTGGTATTTATTTTTGCTATTTAAAAAACAATGAACAGAAATAAGAGCACATAATAGTATAATATCATTTGGACATTCCATTTGAAATAATCTAAACCATTGAGCTTGTAGTGATAAATAATGTAATATCTCATATAAGAGACTAATAATACTAAAGCATGCTGTAATATGTTTAAGTAAAGATTTTGTCAGTAAACACTTAAAATAGACATTCATCGTAAAGTAAAATAAATAATTATCGTAACGAAGTGAAGTATGCCTGTTAAAAACGGCCCGAAGATCATACACTAACACCAACCAAAACGTCAACACAAGTTCACACGATATATTCATAATATTATATATTAGGTTGGGGAAAAAGTTTCTTCGCATTTTATATAAAAATTCAAAAGGTTTTTTTATAAAGTTTATTTACATTTGACTAAAATATGTAGGTGCCATTTTGTTGGATAACTTTTCGCCATCTTGTAGGTACGGACGTGATCCCATTGCTATAAAAATTTTGGGGCTACTGATCAAAAAACTGCGACAAGTGGTTTTGGCAGTCCTCTCGTAATGTTAACCTGACACTGCCTAAGGAATTCTGCAGAGACTGAAACAGGTGAAAATCTAAAGGTGCAAGGTCAGGACTATACGGCGGATGCATTAACACCTCCCAGCCAAACTCTCGTAATTTTTGCTGAGTGGTTAAAGATGTGTGAGGTCTAGCGTTTCATGATGAAAAACCACACCCTTTCTGTTGATTAATTCCGGCCGCTTTCTCTCAACTTTTTGCTTTAATCTCATCAGTTGTTCGCAGTACATTTCAGAATCGATGGTCCTGCCTGGCGGTAACAGCTCATAATGAATAATGCCCTTCCAATCCCACCATACACACAGCATCACCATGTTGCGAGTTAACCCTGGTTTCGCCACAGTCTGTGAAGTTCTTGTCGTACGTGATCCACTATTCATCATCAGTTATCAGCTTCTTCAAAAATGGTTCGGTTTCATTACGTCGTAATAAAGAATCACAGATGAGTACACTGTTCATTAGATTACTTTCAGTGAGCTCATGAGGCACCCAAATATCGAGCTTTTTTGTGTACCCAGCTTTTTTCAAATGCGCCAAAACCGTTTTGTGGTTAATTCCCAGTTCTCCAGCTACATCGTAACCACTAATATACCGATCTTGCTCCACTTTTTCAAAAATGGCATCAATTTTGTCCGTAACAGAGCGACCAGCGCGGCGTTCATCTTTGATATCAAAATTTCCGGATTGAAAACGCTTAAACCAAATTTGCGCTACTCTCACCGATACTGCATTAGGTGCATAAACATCACAAATTTTTTTCGCGGATTGTTCTGCATTTTTCTTTTTTTGTAGTAAAGTTTTTAAAATGTATCGAATTTCTTCATTAGATTCACTCATTTTAACAATAAGAAAAACAAATGAAAATCATACATTTTCCTAATTTGTTTGGAATTGTCTTCTTGAAAATTAAAACTTTTTAATGATACCAAAACCAGCCAGATACAAATGGTATAGCCGAAGAGATCTTATTACAAGTTCATATATACTATATGCGAAAAGACTTTTTCCCCAACCTATTATGTCATCTTTGACAACTACGAGAAATAAATCTTTAAAAATAAATTAAACGTAAGTTGAGACAATAGGCTCGGGCAATAAAAGTGACTCCGATAACAAAAGGCGTTACACTAGGTTAGGTTGGGTCAATATTGAATCCCCAGGGGGTGCCGCCCTGGACACGTCTCCGTCCAGGAAGCGGTACAAGGGGATGCGTCCCTGGGGCCCTTAGCCGCCACTGTCACATCCCCCCTTCACTCCGTGACAGTGGTGTCCCACCTATCCACCCCAAATCCTTGTATTCCCTCCCTTCCTTCCAAACTTGCTCCTCTTCAAACACCCCTCCCATCCGAGGCGACCGTCAGCGTTGAGCTCTGCTCCGTTGGCTGTCGAGGAGAGGGCGGCGCGGTTCTGCCCCGCGCGCCCGTAGGACGAGGACAGTGGCGGCGGGCCCCAGAGATGGGCACTACCGCCGAGCGTTATCCCGTGTGGTGCCGTGGTCACGTCTCGCGGCCACACGGGACCGCGGGGCCTGCTTTAATTGGCCGGCCCAAGAGGATGACAACCTCAATAAAAAATCCCCCTAACCTAAGCTGCGGCGCAGGGCGAGAGGTGAATGGCCGGGGGGGCAAACCCGGTCGCTACTGCGAACCACACCCAGATTTTTTGCACATAAAATGAAGACGACTCGTGGGAACAAAAAATGGATGACTTAATTAAAAAACCAAACACCGACGACGTGCCTGCGAAGGGCGGCGAAGATGTTAGTGGAGGACCCGTGAAGGGTCAAACCAACGCGAAAGGGCCCGCGAAGGGCGGAGCTGGTTCGAAGACCTTCTACTCCCGATTCCTGTCGGCAATTTCATCGCCGCCGGAGGAATCGGGAAGCAGTAAGACTGTAGCGCGCGACACCCCGGAGCCGCTACTAAGAGGTGTCTCCGACGAAGGGTCGGAATACTCGTCCTCCATACCATCGGAGGACGAGGGGAGGTCCGCCTCCACCAATCTGCCCCCTAAGGCCCAGGGTGCCAAAGCACCGGTCGCCAAAGGGGGTAAAGGCGCCCCTCCCAAAAAAGGAGACGGAAAAACGAGCCAGGTAGCCTCCCGCAATGAGCGGTTGAGGCAGTACCTGGCTCTCGACGACCTCTCACCTATGACGTCGTCGGATGAGGAGGGACTTGTGCCCCCACTCAAGCCCCCGCCCAAACCTCCGGCTGCTGCCAAAGCGCCGGACGCCAAGCGGGGCAGGGGCCGCCCTCCAACCACTGGAGAATACGTAGGGCTGGCGGACGCCAAAAAAGTTGAGGCCCAACGCGCGGAGCTGGAGCTCCAGAGCGAGAAGGATATCGTGGAGAAGGCCCGACTAATGGCGACTGCGAGGGTCACTAGGTCTAAGACCGTTGGTGCCCCCGCGGGCCAGGCCCCTCCCGAGTCCTCTCGCCAGGAGCACGCCGAGGGCCTCCGGCGCCAGATCGCCGACTCGTTGGCGGTGGTGGCCGGAGTGGCCAAAGTTTCGAAGGGCCTTAAGGGCACCCTCCAAAAGGCCCTTAAGGAGGCGGTGTCGGCGGTTCAGGAGGCTTCTGATGAGCTCCTGACCCGCACCGACACCGACGAGGTCGCTCTGCTCCGTGCGGCGAATCGCCGCATGGAGGCGGAGCTGGTGGACCTGCGCCGCGAATTGGCGAGCATCCGCTCGGAGCTCGCCGAAGCTCTCGCCGGGTCCGTCCGCCCCGCGCCACCACCACCGCCAGAGCCCACACCACCACCGTCGACGACGGCCGCAGACCTGGACCGTCTCATTCTCCTGATGGAGACCAGGTTTGCGGCCATGGAGGAGCGACTCTAGCCCGCGAGGCCGGCACCAGCACCCGGACCAGCCCCATCGCCAAGGCCCGCTCCTCCCAGGACGACCCCGCCAAGCCCCTCGCTCATCTCTGGGCGCTCGGCGGAAGAATTCCCTCCTCTTCCATCGAGGAGGGAATCGTCGGAGACGGCGACACTCACGTCGCCCCCAAGTGCCTGCCCGGCGCCCCCTCCCGCGGCCGTAGCTGCGGTCGAGGGCTGGACGACGGTAGGCCGCAAGAAGAGGGCCAAAACCAAGGCCCCGCCGTCGTCAGGCATCCCACCGGCCACGACTGCCGCTGCAGCGCAGCCCACCCGCAATCAGCGGCGAGGAGGTAGAGGCCGCAGGGGGAAAGGCAAGGGGGACGTGGCGCAGGCTCCGGCCTCGCAGCCCCCCCCCCCCCCCCCTCCCCACCCCCCCCGCGCCAAAAAAGAAGACAGTAGCCAAGGAGAAGAGGGCTCCGAGACTGCGTGCCCCGAAGACCGCCGCCGTCGTGCTGACACTACAGCCGGGCGCGGCGGACCGAGGGGTCACATTCGGCAACCTCTTCTCCAAAGCGAAGAGCGAAATTCGGCTGGCCGACCTCGGGATAGAGGGCGGTCTACGGCTCAGGATGGCGCGCACTGGGGCGCGAATACTGGTGCTTCCTAGCACCAGCGACGCCCCCAAAGCAGACGCCCTGGCCAACCAACTGAGGACCGTCCTCTACCCCGAGGACGTGCGTGTCTCCAGGCCCGAGAAGACTGTGTGTCTTCGCGTCTCGGGCTTGGACGACCACGCACACGAGGAGGATGTGGCCGCTGCCATCGCGCGGACCACCGGATGCTCCGTAGGGAGCATCAAGGCGTCGAAGGTCCGTCCCGGCAAAGACGGGATGGGCCAGACCGTGGTGGCCTGCCCGGTGGCGGCCGCCAAGCAGCTCCTCGCTGCCAAGACGAAGCTCCTGGTGGGCTGGGCCTCAGCCACGGTAGAGGCCCTCCCCCATCGCACCCAGAGGTGCTATCGCTGCCATGAGGCTGGCCACGTGGCAGCGAGATGCACCTCGGAGGTGGACCGCAGCGGCGAATGCTACCGCTGCGGTAAAAGTGGTCACCTGGTGACCGGCTCCTGCTCTGCGAAACCGCACTGCCCTGTGTGCGAGGCCGCGGGCAGGCCAGCCGGTCACCAGCTGGGGTCGAAGCCGTGTAAGGCTGGGCCCGCCAGGAGGAAAGTCACGGCCAGCCAGATGGCGCCGGGCAAAGCCGCGGCCGCGGCGGCAACACCATCAGCCGCCGCGGGGAGCGGCAAGGAGTAATGCCCGTGGCGGTAATGCCACGGGCGAGCGGCAGCGGGCGTCGAGGCCACGGGGGACCCAGTCAGGCCTCCGCCCGCACTATGCCACGAGAGGGCGCGAGAGGTAGCCGCGCGACCCTCTCAGGGCCGGGGAACACTTCCCCGGCCCGCACACAGGAGAGGCCGCCTCTGTTTATGAGGCGGCCCACCGCTCGCCGGGGTCGCGGATCAAGGCTCACGCTACATACCGTGACCCCGGCACTCCTGCGGAAGTAGGCTCCCATGGGGTTTTAGTGGGTATACCCGGTGTCGGTCGTATTGATTAATCGGCGTCGGGGGAGTCCACACACCGGCCGCAACATCCCCCTCGCGGCTGACGGTGCGGCAACGCATTTCGCCATGTAAAAAAAAAAAAAAAAAAGGGTCAATATTGAACAAAATCAAAAAAAGTCACAATAATTACTAATAAAATAAAGATAAAAAAAGGATAGTATGAAAAAAATAAAAAAAAGTTTGTCATTATTCAAAAAATTCTAAGTAATTGGATCATTACTAAATTACAAGATTTTCTAATTTGGGTTTTAAATTGATATAAGTTACCTAATATAATATTATATTATATATAATATTACTAGCGTTTGCCCGTGTTACATTTCAGATTGGGTAGTACGTAAAAATATACACACATTTAATATTTAATACATATACAAGTCGTGGTAGCGTAATGGCTAGCGCACGCGTCTCAAACTCAAAGGGCGTGGGATCGATCCTAGCCGGAACGCATGCACCACTTAGTCAGTTTTTCGACCTAATATGCATATTGTTATAATTACCACGTGCTCACAACGGTGAAGGAAAACATCGTGGTACAACCTGCATATCTCGATAACCTATGTGTCAAATCTGAGAAATCGCCTTGGACAAGCGTGGCAGGTATATTGTCAGTTCCCCCTATAACGGAAGGCCTGAACCCAGCAGTGGGACATTTATGGTCTGATATTATTATACACTAGCTGACCCTGCGAACTTCCTACCGCCATATTTTCTGAATTTCTCAAAAGACTGTTTCATGACAAAAAAACAAAATCACCAAAATCGGTCCAGGTGATTAGGAGGATTCTAGAACCCAATCTCAGCACCATCTACCGGTTCCAATTGAGAATCTAAACCATCCGGGGACCCATTCAAACATACAAAACAAATATCATCAAAATCGGTATAGTCGTTCTCAAGTCATACGCGTACATACATTTCTACGATTTATTTTTATATATAAGAAAATATATTGGCAAAGCATTTTATTGATTTCACAACATTGAAAGATATTTTACTTTAAGTTAGATATTTCTATTAAAAGCAAGTTAAATCAAAAAGGTCGTAATTACATTATTTATGTCATAGAACATTAAAATTGTCTATGCTAATAATAACATAACAAGAATCTTATACACATAGCCTTTGTACTATTATCTAGTACTAGCAGTCGCCATAGTTACCGCTTGATTATGTTGAACAGAGCTTTTGCTCTGTTCGACCAACGGATGTAGAATATCCCATATTAGGCGATTTCGCCTCCTTTTATATTGTCGAACCAACAACACAGTGTTCACATTTTAGCAATCATGTTACCTAAAACTTATTTACAAAAAAAAATCCTAACATCATTTCTAAAGTACAATATAAACCATACCACATAAATGCAAACCAGTTTTTATTAAGCTAAAATACACTACTTAATCAATAAATCAAGTGCAGGTATTTTAACAAAAACATAAGCACCCTCAATTTAAAGTTATAGTCTGGCTTAGCACGGCAAATACATAATTTCAGTTATTAAATACCTTCATATTACCTATTACTCGCGACTTCGTCCACATCGGACAGGTAACAAAGATTACAGCTATTTTGCCAATTTCTTAAATCAATCAAATCAATATTTCCAATAGGGCAATGCATTATTTTGAATGAAAATACACAACCCTGTAGATTGCTGTAAAAATCCGGAATAAGCAAGCAAGGATATAAATTATCACAGATTGAATGACAGAAAATTTGCTATCGGTCAGTGAAAGTATCCCATCGGGATACATCGTCTGGTGTTACCAGGCAGCATTTTCGTTTGAACCTCAACTCCGTTCGTCGACGTTTTCTAAATACGATGGATCTCATAACTCAATTTACGTGATTGTGCTGTTTATCGTTATCGATTTCCATTGGAAGCTTCCTATTCCTAGTCGACTCTAGTACAGCACGTTATTGATCTTAATTAGGTACCTACTCGGTTTAGGATTGTCATAAATCTAACAATGTTTTTCAATACATTTTCTATTTAATTTTGAGAATTTTTCTGCTATATCTTCGGAACCCAAGGTCTAATAGCAACGAAATGTATACGGTACTATTCTGAAGCTATAACAAATCCAATTCAAAAAGAATGATCAAAATCGATTCAGAAACGAAAAACGTATCATAACCTTAAAATCTATACATTTTTACCCGATTAGAATGAATTTTGAATTTTTGAAATTTGAATAAAATCAAATGCAAAAGAAATACTCACGATTAGTTCAGAAACAATAAAAAGTTACAGACGTCAATCACTACAACATTTGCTATTTGATTTTATAGATTTATTGCTATATCTTCGGAACTCATGATTTAATACTAATGAAATTTATATGGATTTCTTCAGAATCTTCAGAATGATCGAAATCGGTTCAGAAGCAACAAAGTTATGGCTGAACGTACATAAAAAAAATATATATAAACACGACGAATTGAGAACCGCCTCCTTTTTAAAGACTATATACACTTTTATAATATTATAGGTAGACGGACGAACAGATCTGTGACTTAACATCTACCTATATATAGGTATATTGTTTGAGATAAAAACTATTAACGATCCTTTCACGAGCAACCCTATAGTGGCCTGCAACTTTATTGAAAAAGATTGTGATCTTACATCAACAATAAAATCCCAAGTACCACTAAACAACGACTTACTTTAAGTGTAGCGATGATCAATTAGGGTGTAAGCAGAGATAATAAAAGGGGGAACGCGATACAACGGGATTTGTATCTGAAAAACAACCCCCGTAGCCCGAATTCAGTCGTTATTAGATTTACATTAACGGCTTTCCACTTCGGTGCAAGGTAAAGCGACGAAAAGTTATATATTTTTTTTCGATGTTATGCTTTCAAAAGTTAAATATTTGAAAGGCACTTTATATTTTCTATGTGTTGTATGCGTTAACGCCCTCTATTATATATTAATTTATTTTATGTACATTTTATATTAACTCATTCCTGCTCCTTTTCCATTCCCAATTCATTCACTGTCACACCCCTTCTTTCTGCGCTAGCTAACTTCTGATTGAACATGTCGTGGAATCGTGTGAATTAATTAACTAAGAATTACCAAAGTCTCTTAAACTCTTGTAAAAACGTGATTTATAAAATGTCTAGAAAGAATATTTCAGCGACCTCAACAAACCAGTAACAAATAGGAACACGGCAATGTGCAATTCAACTAACAATGGAACGACACAGTACGGCAGCATTCAGAGGAAGCTTCCAATATGCAGCATCAAGATGTTGGAATAATATCCCTCTACATATTAGAAATGTACCTTCAATTTCATTGTTTGGGATCAAACTCAAGAAATTTCTAAATGCCCATCAAAACGCACAATGCGATCTTAGGCATGACAAAAGTGCTATATGACTTTAGGAATTTATTTATTTTAATTTATTATAATTTGGTTAATTTATAAATACATATTATTTGTTTCTTTGTGTGTGTTGCTACAATTATTTATATATGTAAGTGTTATTTAAATTATTGCTTTATCATATATTTTTTAGTCTGCAATTCATTTACCTTTATCAAACTGCATTATACTGTATATATTGTTGTTGTTATGTGTTTCTATTTCTATTTACATTAACTTAGTTTTTGTCCTAAATAAAATATTTTTCTTTTAGTACAGCGACCTATGTCAAATCAGATTAGACCCTGTGTTTCCTTAGATTTTCCTACAGTACGTACGTTACGTATTAAGTAATTTTCTTGTAATTTATGCGTCAAAAAATTTATAGAAAATATTTCTTAGCTTGCTTCTTTGCTCGCTGTGGCCTTACGTGAGGCCATGGGAAGGCCAACGCGTAGAAGTGCCTTGACAAATTTAATCTGAATGTGGCGTCACACTGGCCGGCGATTGTCCCTGTCTGCACCATATAAAAATGCACCCAAGGACAAGCCCCAGTAAGTGTAGGACTATTCCAGGGAATGAAAACAAGAGCTACCAAGCTATTGGGATGAACTGCTAGTGGAGTTAGAGATCGGGTACTATGGTGACTATGGCGACTGCTCGTCGCAATGTTCAAGGAACATGGAAAAAATGGGCAATCGGTGGCTCGTCACTCACTGCATGGACCCTTAAAAATACCGTATAAGATTTTTTTTACTAATAATAATAATAAAAAAATGTACAATATAATAAGATAAGAGTGTGAGTGTGAGTGGCTAAAGGGTGTTGAGAGGTGGGCTGCAGCTTCACCGATTATTATTATTAAATAAGTATGCAGTATATTTGTCTCAAAGTGCACACTTTGTTGGTATCCAAGGCGGCCTCATTACTCCGCGCCATTATATCTCGTCTTTGCCATTAAATTCGAAATTTTTCCTTATCAACCTTTATTGCCAAGATGTTGGGAATAAAGACGTAAGCGCCAGCTATTTCGGCTGCTGTTACGTCATTGTGGAACGCCTTATGACCTTCTTCTATACGTGTGTTGGAAAATGTGTTTTTATATCATATGTTTACAAAGGGGGTAAATGTGAATAATAAGTACACATACGGTGGTTTCTTTACTGATATATTGTGAAGAAAGTAAAATATACAAACAAAAGAGCATTTCCTTATATACATACAATTTGGGACTATATGCCTCAGGAGCACATAACTATATGTACGTTATCCAGGATAATATCGAACCAGTACCGCCGGTTTATCGTAAGCGACATTTGTACCTAAACAGTTTTTCTTTTGTAAATGATATTTTAAAATATTACATTGTTTTAAAAGTTTCAATTTTTATTAAACTAGATATTCTGTCCCTAAACTAGATGTTACCAATGATAATTGGATTGGATTAAAAGAGAATGCAGTGATAAGATTTGAAAAATAAATGTTAATGTGGTTTGGGTAATGAAAGCATAATCACAAAACCAGTATAGGTAGCATAAGGTGGGTTCAAGGGGATGCGATAGAGGCAATGGGATAGGTGGAATGGGATATAGAGGATAAAACAAAAGGATCAATCAGAAGGGATGGGATAGACAGGATGGCATAGGAGGAATGGGATATAGAGGTGAGACAAAAGGATCAAACAGGAGGGATAGGATAGACGGAATGGGTTAGGAGGTATGGGATGGATGGGATGGGATAAGAGGAATGGGACATAGAGGATGAGACAAAAGGGTCAAACAGAAGGGGTGGTATAAACGGGATGGAATGTAAGAACAGAATCGGGGAAAGGGGTAGTGTACACGGGATAGAAACAGAGGGAAGTGGGGAAGCGGTATTTACAGGTGTCCAGAGTTACCTCATTAGATCATAAACATTAGTCCTCTGACCACTTGAAGCGTTAATTACGCGTTTTTTAGAGTTTTTTGTAGATGATGATTGATGCTTAAGGCTTCATGGATTTGTTATTATTAATATCTTATAAACTACTGCAATGAAGGAAACTTATATTGTATTCAACCTATCTCTTAAGACTAAGCAGAATACTGAGCCTAGGTCATCAAAATCAATGGGTGAGGTACCCAGAAGGCTGGCTGTTGTCCGAGGTAGGGATCAGCCCTCCAATCACCCGAAGAGTCAATTAGTTGTTTGGATAGAAGGGCTTCATTAAAATATATTAATATGAATGAATGAAGAAAAGAAAGAAAAATATATTATTTAGGACAAAAACTGAGTTATATAAATAGAAATAGAAACATTGATAAGTCCTAAATTGGACCCAGTCTCAGAATAATGCTAGCCAACAAGGAGTAGCGCTGTTCTTCCGTCTGGACCATAAAGTGAAGTCACGGTGGACAATATAACACACATAACAACAACAATATATACAGCATAATGCAGTTTGAGAAATATAAATGAATTGCAGACTAAAAATATATATATTGTTACGAGCTACAGGACTCGAATTAAAAATACTTTTGGAACTACTATAGAATTTATTAGAACTGTACAAACACGTATAAAACAAATACAAATAAAACTGGATGCAACCAGTTCACACTGCACGATTAATTGCAATTCAAGATGCGTAAAGTCCGTCGTCTATATCGCTAATCGAAAGTACTACAAAACGTGTTACTCGTTTCGTAGTTGTCGCTTAACTGCCCACTCCTCCATTCGGGCATTGTCTTAAACTAACTACACAGTACAAAAAAATTTGGCCGCGCGCACTGAGTTTCAGAGAAATAGTAATTTGCACACCTGGTTATCTATTCCTGCGAACGGTCAACAAGTCGAAAACAATAACAATAAGGATTAGTTAGACGCTAATGATGGTCATAAAACAAGTAGGAAAACAATAGCATGTTTTCTTAATTACAAATTCTAAACATAAAAGAATTCCTAAATCCGGGAAGACAATAAACTGCGCTTACAACAGGCATGTAACAATATATAATAAAGCAATAATTTAAATAACACATAAACATATAAAATAATCGTAGCAAGACACAGCGAAACAAATAACATATATTTATAAATTATCCAAATTGTAATAAATAAATTCCTAAATTCGTATAGCACTTTTGTCATGCCTAAGATCGCGTTGTGCATTTTGATGAGCATTTAGAAATTTCTTGAGTTTGATCGTAAACAATGAAATTAAAGGTACATTATTAGATAAATGGAAATAAAATTTATATTATTGTGTAATTCAACTAACAATAATATAAGTTTTATTTCCATTTATCTAACTAATAATGTTAGTTTTTTAATCGGAATACTAATTACCTACTAAATACTAATAAGTTGGGCATTGAAGGTGGCCGTGACAGAAGGTTAAGTGATTTTACATCTAGCATATTTACTACTTCCTACTTCCGAGTTCCTAGTGCGATATGTTTTTGTACGTCATGATGGATAGTGTATCTCATTGCACAGATTTTATAAGGTTACTAGTTAAGGCTGTTTTATCCGTGCAGGAACGGAGAAAGAATACAATTACCTGCGGCGGGGCGGCCTGTCGTAAGAGGCGACAAAACAACCCACAGCCAGGTGGTAGGGCATTTGCCCGACTGGCTGGCTACCACCCCTGCTCTAAAGTATGTCGCCATAACAACCTTGAGTTGTGTTCCGGCATTAGTGACCAGGTTCCAGTCGCCCTTAAGAGAGCAGCAGCGCATTTGTAGCACCTTTGGTGTTGCAAAAGATCATAAGCGATGGTATCCGCTTTCCATCAAATGGGCCGTCTGTTTGTCTGCTGAATTCCTGCGATAAAAAATCAGTACAAAAAGAAAACGCAGTGCTTAGTTAAAAATTCGCCACATAAATAGCCGAAAATATCCCAACGATAACCGTTAAATTTTATATCCACGCGATACTATTGTACGGAGTAGACAAACAAACAAACACTTTTATATAAAGCTCGGCTATTCGGTTGCCGAATCGCGATATTCGTAAAAGGGCCTTAACAGCTATATTTGAATCCAGCTGAATGTGAAACTGACCTTAATGGTGTGTTTTTGTGTGGTACAACATCATAAGAGAAAGCGTTTTAACACAATAAGCAATCATTATACAATAATATTATTCAAAATAGCAGCAGAAGCGCTTGTAGGATTGCTCGTCGCGCGGCACTTAAGGACATTATCCGCCGGGCTCTTGTCACCGCCGGGGTACCTGCCGTTCTGGAACCAAGTGGCTTGTGCCGCGACGATGGCAGGAGACCGGATGGGATGACGTTAGTACCTTGGAAGATGGGCCGCCCCTTAGTGTGGGGTGCTACTTGCGTTGACACTTTGGCGGCGTCCCATCTTTCAAGTACTGGACGTGCCTACCGCCGGTTCTGCTGCAGCCGAATAGAGACCTTCAAGCGCCGCAAGTACGTCGCCATCGGAAATAGTTACACATTTGCGGCGTTTGGGGTGGAAACTTTGGGTTCGTGGGGTCCTAACGCTTTAAAACTTTATCGAGATGTTGCCGAACGCTTAGTAGACCTCTCACGCGACCAAAAGATTGGCGTCTATTTCGCTCAAAGGCTAAGTATTGCTATTCAACGTGGTAATGCCGCCAGCCTTTTGAGAACGTTTCCGGTAAGTGACAGTGGTTTAGGGTCAGTATTTTATCTATAATTATGCCCTCCCTATTTTTATTTAGTTCTAATTTTTAATTTTAATTTTATTTTTCATACTGTAGTTTAGTTTTAGTATTTAATTGTATTTTTCTATCGAATAAAATTACTGTTTTGAAGCTTAAAAAAACAAAACAATAACAGGTTAATTGAATATAATAAAAGCGGTACCACTAATCTCAACAATCTTTTAAAAACAAATTACTAAATCTATGGATAAAGAATTGGTCCCATTGATCACTAGTTTCAAAATGTTATTCCACCAAATATAGATTTTATTTTAATTCATTAGGCGACGTTGCCTCTAAGCGGTATAATCTTATTTAAATAACGAGAAACCCAAAGGTCACTATGTAGGGAGATATACCTCTAAAAACGTAAAAATTTTATCTTCTTTAACATTTGAACGATAACTCGGAAAATTCTCAAAAAAAATTAGTTGTATAGAATGTTCAGTAAATTTCTGAACATATAATTTAATCGATTAAAAAAAATATCTGGTAATTTTTGTCATAATGTAATGTTTTTCAACTATGGCAACCCTCTCCTAAATACCCTTCTGCAGTGTAAAATGTCGTTCTTTTATAATAACTCATTTAATAAATACAATTATTTTCCTGACCACATGTATTTAATTATTTGTTCAGTAGTGAAATAATGTGGATTATTTTTGTTTGTAATGGATTTTAATGGGTTTCAGTCAGATAAAATGAAGAAACAGTGGACTTTTGTTACCTGTGTCGAATATAATTCCGGAACATTTTACTGATAGGAATAAAGTTTTTCTTTCTTTCTTTCTTTACTTTTTGTTAGCGTAAAATTTCGTTTTTTAAAGTACAAAACACAGACTGGTATAGCACTTAGTAAAAATAGGTCCACCTTGTCTATGGACATTTTCAACATGACTGTTATTACCAAATTATTATCTTCTTAGATTAAATTTAAATATTAAACCAAACAAATGTTTTGATTTTTACATCAAAATATGTATAAATTAAAAACTGATACGGTGAAATATTTAAAAGAGAGATAATTTAAAAAGACGAAAATTCATAACGATAGAACATTTAACCTAAATAAAACTAATCTGTCAATAATAAAATTAAGTTGTAACGGTTTTAAGCGCGGTAATTTATTTTATTTATATACTCGTATGTCTCTGAAGACCACGGGCCATAAAAATGATTTTTTATTATTATTATTATACTGGCTGATGCCCATGACTTCGTCCGCGTAGTGCGGTTTTTTAACTATTCCATAGGAACTCTTCAATTTTTCAGGATCAAAAGTATTGTATATGTTGATCAGGGATATAAGCTACCACCATACAAAATTTCATTTAAATCGGTCCAGTAGTTTCGGAGATTAGCCGATACAAACAGAAAGACAAACATAGATATAAAAAATTGAAAATATCTAAATTACTTCTATTTCACTTCTTATATCCGTTTAGTGTACAGAAATTCGACCTCTACAGTTTCTTTTATATATAGATTATTCCGATGTTTCGGCCACTTTTCAGTAGCCGTGATCACGGCAGATAAAAATGTCAAGTGCCAATGAGTATTGATAAAGTTATATTTAGCTTACCACCAACTTGTTCATTTTAATTAGATTTATTCAAATCTAGCCTCACGCATCATTGTAGGTATGAAACGATTTTTAGGTAGAATTTTTAGGTTTATAAAATCTGATGTAGTAGTTGGGTTTATCCAGCGTGTGTTCACTGATTGCAGATTTCGTAGACCTTGTGTCTTTCATAACAGCAATGTGTTCATTTACCCGTGTTTTTATGCTCCTCTTTGTTTGACCAATATACGATAAACCCATGAAAACTAATTAGTCAATGCTTATTAACTATTTTATATTCCACTGACAATCTCTTACGACCATGTAAAATACTGAGTCTAGGTCACCGTCTCCTGTAGGTAAGATGAATACTTACAAAGTTACCTGATGCTCTAATTAATATATTGCATAAAAAGAGACTCGCTACCTCTCCTAACTTGTGTCGCATTGTCGTCCAGTCAAAATGGGCTCCCCCACAGTTTTGAGAGCACATTTGAATGGAAACGACTATATTCAGATAACTACAGCGATTTTATCACGGTATATTTCATACGCAGATTACCTGGGCGATGACGGTACTTTTTTCAACAAGGCATTTCATATGAAAAGATATTTGAATTGATGGAGCATATAAAGGAATTTATATTATGATATTTCATTTTATGGAGCACTAAACGTAAGACAACTTAAGAACACAGCCAATATTTCCCCGAAAGAGAATTTAGTATTTAAAATTTCTGATAATTTGTGTTAAAAAAAATGCAAGAAAAGTACCCATTCCTGTACAAGTTCCATCCATATAGATATACAATAGAAGTACAAACGGATTGACATGCAAATTTATAAATTACTAGGATATGCTCACGTCTTCTTACACGCTTGACTTGAAATTCTAGCGGTATTCCCGAACACAAAGTACCGCAGCATATAATAAAGAATGTAAGCTACCGTTTTAGTTGAAAACTGTGTCGGAATAAGTTAATTTTTATGCACCAGAATAACCGCAAAACGCTCCCGGGTAGATTCCCGTGCGATTCCCGGGATAAAAAATATCACACGTTTTATTACACAAAATTTCCTATCGATCAGTGAAAAAATCACAATGGAATTCGATTTTTTTCAATTTGGTCATTTTGAATCATTCCCAGAAAAAATATCCTCGGGATTCCTAGCATAAAAAGTAGCGCAGATTTTAAGTTAAAAATTGCCATAGATCAGCGAATCGTATCGAAATCGGCCCAGTAGTTTTTACGTGAATCCCGAACAAAGAAACAAACAGACAAGATATCTAAAAAAAATTACATCGTGTTCTCCATCGTTTATATAGTCTATTCCAGTTTTTTTTAATAGCTTCAATGTACAGACACGGCATGGTTAGAATTTTATAATGTTATATATAGATAAGATTAACATCTATACTATAATAAATCTGTGAATGGCCAGAGTTTGAACAATGGGTTTAAAAATGTAAAAAAAATCAAAGGGGATAATATTAGGGGAGCCCATGATGCTAAATGTGGATTTACTCGAGCGTCGCGGGGATCTTTTGGATTGTGAAAATTAGATGCTAAAAAGAAAAAAAGGTTATATGATGTATGCCTTTACTGGTGTGGGGAGTGTGTACAAGTTTAAAAAAAAAGAGTCGCACAGAAATACTCAAGCGCGTTAGATGTTATGGGATATAAAAGGGATGTTAAGTAAGCCCTAAAGGAACTCCTATTCAAAAGACTGACGATTTGGACGCGACCAAAAGTCGTGGCCGATTTTTGAAAATGCAAAATAAAGTGTAACATTAATATACTCGAGAGCATCAGATTAATATATAGCTTGTTTTCCTGTCGTATTGACCCATAATCTGACAATTATGTGGAGGTATTTCGTTAATCTGACGATTTGAAAAAAAATACCCCCACCCTATATGAAAGGTTAATTATATGGGGGGGTTACATAATAGGGTGCAAAGTTTCTCCCCTTATGTTATTCTGCCACGCTCGAGTAAATCCCAAAATCCCCGCTTGGCCTCTCCTACTATAATTCGAATTATGAGATTCCGAAAATGCATATTTTAGAATTTTTGTCTATCTGCCTGTTAGAGCATCACGTGGTAATTACTAACAGTTGCTTTTTTAAATCAGCACATAGCATAGGCTGTAAAATAGCTACAACAAATAATTAAACAACTTAGTCACTTTCGTTATTTTTCGCACAGACCTATTAGAGTTTCAGTCCCATTTTAGTTTCCGGTGAGTAAAAGCAAAAATCGGTCAAGCGAATGAAATCCACGCACATTGAACGGTTCCGTAGAAACGATGGACTGCCACTGATTTTGTGATTTGGCAACAGAAGTATATATAGGTATACAAAACATTCAGCCAATACTACTCAACAATGCCAAATGTCTCAAAAATTACTTTACGCACTTTCCACAAATTAACTTTCTCTTAAATATTATTAAACCTTACTGTCTTGATTTTCTTTCGGTTTTCCATTTGATAATTCAAAAATTAGACAACACGAACAAATTTATTCAATAAAAAATTGTTATGCAATATCGTTACATAAATATTATTAAAATAATTAAATCTTCAAAAACCGTTTTTACTTCGCCTCCCAGAGTACCATCATCCAGATACAAAACGTTGAATTTGGTTTTCAAACGGGTAATGATTGGATGGATAGCTAAACTAAAAATGGCTGGCCCTAAGGGGTCGCCTTGCGGACAACCAATCTGAGAATATAATAAATTTTCTTGAAAAATGAATTTTGAATACTGTCAATATTTTTTTATTTATAAATAACTATTTTATTTACATTTATCAAATGTAAATTGAAAAAAAAATCTAATATCCAGTCATTTGAACAACCCATGATAATAAAACATGACGTATATGATAAAAATGATATCTGCATTGCAACCGTTATGATGTATTTGAGAAACATCAGTTCCGCTACTTATAACCTAACAAAGTCCTGATTTTTTCGGGAAACGAGTGAAAAGTAAAAGTTTTTTTTGTGCAGGATCCACTTGAATAACCTCAAATGGCTGTTTCAGCGATACTATACTTGCTAGGCTACCCGGTAGTGAAGGTGTTAAGCCCGGAAGCAGCGCGCTCGAGAAGACACCTTGTTCAACCTCGACTAGACCGCTGGAGGGGTATCTCTCTATTAGATGAAGCTATAAAGGCTGAATGAGCTAAGCCAACAGGCTGAAGTGAAAGGGGACAAGTTATCTTCACCGGCGGAGACGATCCTAGTCTATCTTTACTACCGCTTTGCAACGTATTATAGCTGGTAGAGTAGAAGTGGCAGAAGAAATTCTCCAGCAACACGCTTAAGCTAATCGTGTGTGGCCACTTTGTGTCTGTAATGAGTGGGTGTGATTGATGATGTGGATTAACATTGTGTGGCTGGGGGGGCTTTCCGGCGTCTGTTCTTTCTGCCTTTATTATACCAGGCTGGTGTTCTGAGCCTCGGGGATTTCATAATCGCGATAAGTTGAGTGATTTCGTCTGGCACGTCAATGAAGACATTGCGAGGCCCACGGTGGCTTGTGGGAGTATTCTGTTTATCTGTGTCTATAATTAACCGTTTTTACCACCAGAGGGTTCAAGTTGTTGTGGGCTTGGTCAAAGACGTCGAGATGGGGCCGCGAGATGTTCCGCGCGCACTCACCTCTCCTCCCATGGGGCGAGATACAGACCGCCCCCCGCTTAGAGAGATTGAAGATGCCAGGGGATAAAGGTAGTCCCCCGGCAGTGGAAGAGGCCTCGCGAGGCCCACGCCTGCCAGGGCTATGGAGAGGCTAGGTCATATACCCGTAGCCCTGGCATAAGGCGAAGGACGGAACACCAAAGGGTTTTAGTGGGTATCCCTAACCGGGGAGTGGCAATAGCATGGCACCAGTTCTGACTGGGCATGCTAGTGCCACCCCCGATCTGGCGAATCTCACACACGGGTCGTGAATTATCCCCCAAGCTTCTGTGCCTGTCGCGGCTTAGTCCTCAAACGGATTTCCCCCGGGCTAAAAAAAAAGGGCTTGGTCAAAGAAATTACGAAAGAGAGAGATGAAATAATCTTCAATGGAGGAAAGCTCCACGTCGCGGTGCAGGTCTACGCTCCGCATATTGAGCGGAGCGTCGACTGAGATGCGCATAAATCTGTTTTGGATTTTTTGCTAAGTCCAGATATTGAAATCACTGGCTTATGCGAAGACCACACTTGCATACGTCATGAAGGGGTAGATGCAAGTATTGTAGAGAAGCACCTTATTTCTAAGGCTCATCTTACTCTTAGTAAAAGTTCGAAATGGTTGCGCCTCTTTTATAGTCGAGCACACTGCCACCACTCTGACCACGCCACTTGAATGATATCACCTCTAGACTACCTTATTTCTTTCAAATTATTAGTAACACAATTTAATAAGACATGTCACTTAACAACCCTGAATTATTTCATAACTAGCTCCTGCCCGCGACTTCGTCCGCGCGGAAAGTATTTTGACTATCCCACGGGAACTCTTTAATTTTTCGCGATCAAAAGTATCCTATATGTTGACCAGGGATATAAGCTTCCACCGCACAAAATTTCATTTAAGTCGGTCCAGTCGTTTCGGAGATTAGCCGATACAAACAGACAGACAAACAGATAAACAGACAAACAAAAAAATTGGAAAAATCTAAATTAGTTCTATTTCACTTACATTCCCCTGACTCAGTTTTTAGCATTTTTTTTCATTGTACAGACATTCGACCTCTACAGTTTTATTATTTTTCATAATAATATCGCTATTTTTGAATCGTTGAGCAATCGAATAGTAATTTATAAAAATACACAAATGGAACAAAACTAGGTGATTAAATAATAAAATGTAAATGATAACATCCAATATTAACTTTAATAATGATTCAGCACCGATAGCATTATCAGTGTTTAATAAGATAGTGAGTGAAGCAGCCATGCCACTTAAATTGTACAAACATGATCTGAATCCTCCAGCAGGAGCCGTCCTTATGACTGCGGAAATCCTAAAATTAATTCTTGAAATTGAAGACGTCGTGCTTGCTGGAGATCATTTTAAGCTACACTATCAAGAAGAAACCACCTCACACAGTCCCGTTGATAGAAGATGGTGGTTTCTTTTTTGTTGAGTCATCCTATTAACACCTATCTAGCATCTAAATATGGAGCAGACAAATGAGTAGAATTATACCCGGCATGCTTCATAATAATCGAATCGAATAATCGATCAAAGGCTATACTTTCATGCAGGACACGTATTTCTTAAGACCAAAGATGCTTCTATGACTCTATTAATAATTAAAAACTTCTATCGCCTGAACAGGTAGCGAATGTAGAAGAAATATATGGGTTTTTGTAAAAATATCTAGAAACTTCTAAGTTAGCAGCCGAATATATTACATTACTAGCTGCGCCCCGCGGTTTTACCCGCGTTGTGATGGAAAATCGTTATATTTTGCATAATTCACACTATCTTTATAAATTATAGTCTATATATTATTCTGATGTGTAATCTATATTATTCTAAAGTTTCATCAAAATCCATTCAGCAGTTTTTGCGTGAAAGAGTAAAAACATACATCCATGCAATCTTACAAACTTTCGCGTGTATAATATTATAGTATAGCGTATATGTCATTGGTGGCAAATATTTCGCCAATAGAAGTCCTATTTCCAATTGAGTCAAAGTTAACAAACTTTGACTCAATACGAAATAGATTTGAAGGTAAAAACAGGATTGGTACCAAAAGGAAAATGAGTCTGGATTGGCGGCACTACTTAATTTAAGGTGCCTTTCCACCAGAGATGTGCTGTGCAACGTTACTATGGATGCATTTAATATCCATCAATCATATTCATTGGTCCACATGGATATAGCACTGGTGGAAACTGATTCAACTAAGCTACGTCTTTTATATGGAAGGATGCGTGGTATGGATGCGTGGTATGGATGCGTGCTATGGCTGGTTGCTATAGGTGCGTGCTATGAAGGCTTGCTATAGATGCGTGCCTTCCCTCTTGTCGATACGTCACACAGACGTCTGCAACACTAAGGGAGCTGATGCGTACCTCGTTGACACTGTAAATAATCTGTTTACGCCCTTTTTGAAGAGCTTCATACTGTAGCGCTCAGGGAAAACCGCGGGAAGGAGTTCAATCTGTTTTCTTTCACCTTTAACATGTGGTAAGTAATTGTAGCAGTATGCACATTGGATTAAAACATGCCTACTTGGTGCATGTCTTCAGGCCAGAATTGGAAATCACATTATTGAAAGAAAGAAAGAAAATAATGTTTATTTAGAGTTATTTAAAATTATAAAAAAGTCTACCTGAGCAGTTTAATAAAAGCCGAATGTTAACTAACTCTAAAAAGGCCCTAACTCAGCAAATACTGGTTGATAACAACCAGCGCTGGTCTTCCGTTAGTGCCAAGCACTAACGTCACCTTCACAGAAGAAAAAAAAATTTAAAATAGCTAATGAACATTTAATATTATTTATAATTAGAATAACATGAAACAAAAATAGACATATTTTGAAAATTTTAATATAAGTACATAATATGTTATGAAATAATTATTGAAACTGAAAATAATGATTTTAAAAATAATATTAGGTACGTTACGAACAAAAAGAAATTAAATTAAATAGAACTATAACCATGGAAAAGACTCAACCAGGCTTACTAAAAGGCTCTATTGGAAACGCGAGTTTTAGATGCGAGAGAGCGTTCACCATTAAACCATTACGACTTACTAGAGTAAATTTTAAAATCAGGGGAGTAACTTGTAAGTACAATGCCAATTTTTTATTTCAACCAAATATTGAGTGACTCTCAATAAATGGCGATTCAAATAATGAAAACAATAAATTCTCATTTTTCAATAAAAACCAACCGGTTTAATTAAACAGACACGGAATAAAAGAGAATGTAGAAAATAATCAATTTTTATTTCCGCTTCCGTCGAAACTGGAAAAGCAATCGGTAAAACAATATATTATCTTCATTACGGACGGTACGATTCAAACGTGGCACTGGGACCAAATCCGCGTGTCACAGAACAACCAGAAGGCCGACTTCTGCTTACCTTGTCCGTGGCGGTGCTAGACCAAATGTTCACTTTGGCAACAACAGCTTTGTAAGGCTTCTTTCATTTTCTATTTAGAAAGAAAGGCATAAATAAGAGGAGACTCATGTAGTAGAATTTTTGGGCTTTTAGTCTCGCTAAATATTTTTAATATTATCAAACCACAACATGTTGCAAAGCGGTGGTAAATTAGATTAGGCTCCCATATAGTAAATAATAACCAACCATAAACAAAATTTTAACTAAATAATTAAAATGAACAAGTTGCCATTAAAAATTAGCAAATATAGCTGCCAAGCAGCGAAAACCACATCGAAATCGGCCCTGTAGTTTTTACGTGAATCCCAAAGAAACAGATAAACAGACAAGAAATCAAAAAAATTGCATCTCCGTCGTTTATGTAGTTTATACCAGTTGCTTCTTTTAAATAGCTTCAGACACGGCGTGTTTAGAATTTTATAATATATTTAAACCTACATTTGCAAATTCCTAATTAGAGTGTAATGACTCCGTGTTTATATATATGTGTGTGTGTGGGCGTGCGTGTTGGCGTGCGCGCGCGTATGTGTGTGTCTGTGTGTGGGGGTGAAGCGGTTGGTTATCACCGACGCCTGGCGCCATCACTATCTTTACAGTTTCCAATACAATAGCATGGGCAAAGTTTAAGCATATATGTGTCGGTAAGAATTCGCACACTTTGTTGTTAGCAACCCTTCTGTATATTTATTTTATGTCACGACCGATCCGTAATTAATTTACGCCTAACATTGACACAGGGAACGTATTTCACTGCAAATATAATTAGAAGAGGTTCCTTCACTTTATTTATTACGTTTTCACCGGAAGTTCCGGAAAATGGGAATGTGAAAGGGAAATGGCGATTTGGAAAAAGGAGACAAAACAATTTACTGTCTAGTTTATTTAATACACTAACATTAAGCGAACATCTTAGCAAATTATTATATTTTTTATAAATGGTTTAATAATTATATTGTCGGAGTCAGTCGTCCCCATTACAACCTGGGTATCTTCAAGACTCGTGTATCTTACCAAGGTACCTTCTAGGTAAGCGTGCTTCATCTTAGGCTAGTGACACACCTACCGAAAGCACGGCGGTGATAGTTCATTTAAATATGCTCGCAGTATTTTTTAAGTACCTATGAAACATCAGCCGAAATTACGTAGCGTTCGGCGTAATGCCGAACCTTTCTTCTAGAGGCTGTTTTCGTGAGAACGCATTCAATGTACTTTGAATAGCAATTAACACATCATACGACGCGTTACTCGACCGAAACTTCGGTGAACATTATTGAACCATTTTATGTTAATCAATCAATAATTCAATTACTCAAAAACATGGTGTATACATATAAGATGACATGATGTTTAAAAGGTTTCACATGTTTTTTCCGGTCCGACATGCAAATTGTACTTACTTAAAAACTTAAAACTACTACAATAATTATACAAGTCAATTTAATAATTTAATAAGTCATACAAATATATTGTTACAACTTAGCCAAAATTCCACGAAGCAGGCCGACAATTGTGAATGCACACCTGCCGGCCATAAAGCGCAGCTTATTACCTGCCCGCGTTTGGACTTCTTTTGTTTACTTTGTGTTTAATACTTGTAATTAGAAAAGCCGTCTATTGTGTATTGTAATCCATTGTTGAAACCATTGTTTACACGGTCGTGACATATTGTAAGCTGAGTATAAAGGAATGCTCGAACGGAGACATCGGCAGTCAAGCGACGATTACGATACGAGCAAGACGTGTACATCTGATAAGCTATATAGTGACGGACTTTGCGCGTGTTATTGAATTGTGCAGTTTGTACTGGTTGTGTCCAGTTATATTTGTACCTATGTTATACGTGTTTGTATAGTTCTAATAAAATCTACAGTAATTCCAAACGGCATTTTAATTCGAGCCCTGTAACTCGTAACAATATTATATAATCAACACAATAGTAATTTTTGCCTATAAAGTCTCGATGAAAACAAGTTCATGTCTATAATAACGATTTTTTTATATATATTTTTATTAATTTTAATGTCTTCTATATATTTGTCAACCGTGTAGTCTGCTTTCCTAATTAACCATTCAGATAATTTTGTTTTAAGTAAATTAAAGTATTCTTATTCAATTATCATTTTTGGCAAGTTATTGTATGTCTATACTGTCGTGCAAACAACGCTTTTATCATATTTGGATGTCTTGTGGGGTGGCATACAGATATTTTTGTTTGTTTCTATTGCTTTTAAAATTATCAAAAAGATTTCTATTATCGACAATATATAAGCATGGTGCTGTAAGAACTTTTTATTTGATAAAAAACGATTTACTAGACTCTGTTTTCCGAAGTTTAAATATAGACCTAATGCGCTTTTTTGAGCTTTAATTACTCTTTGCATCTCTGTTACGTTACCTCAAAATATTATGCCATACCTTAATGTAGAGGTGACATATGCGTGGTAAGCGATTAATATAACGTTCACACTAACTACTTTAGTCATCATGTACAAAGCGTAAGAGAATTTATTTAATTTTTTACAAATATTGTCAATATGAACTTTACAAGTTAAGTCACTATCTATATGTAAACCAGGAAATTTTTCGGTATTTATGTCCTTTATATGTTTTTTGTTGTATGTCACATGTATGTAATTTAAGTTTATATTATTTATATTCTTCCTAAATGTAATTATGTTAGTTTTATCCAAATTAATAAATAAATTATTTCCATTTAGTCATTTTATTATTTGGTGTAAATTTTTATTAGTTGTCTGCTCCGTGTTATTTTTATTAGTAGTAAAAAATAGCCGTGCTGTCATCTTCAAATAAAACCATAAGATAATCGATTGAACTAAATAAATCATTTAGACATATATTAAATAATAAGGGACCCTACACGCTACCCTGTGACACACCAAATTTTACGTTCAATTCACTTCTTTATTATCTAACTAAAGAAGTTTAGTATACAGAATATTAAAAAAATACATTAATTTCTGTAAATACAGTGATAAAGTAAATCGCAAGTAAATTATATTGATGTAAAACAGCGAACGGAAAACATATACATCTGACCGGGTAGTAGCTAAGATTTTACTATTTATTGATGTTTGTACGCAATGTAGACGTCTGCCGTGATCAATATAAGTTTTTAAGACTATAATAAATAAAATATATCAATGGCAGATCTGGTCAATTACTTTAAAAAAAAAAATTACGTTTTCAAAATTGTCTGCCACAAAGTAAAATACGCGATAATGGTCTGCCATTCTTATTATCCTATAATAATAATCGTATATTTTCAAATTTTAAAACGGTAGACGTGGTCAAATGGATTTAAAATTCGTCAAAAATCGATACCTGTCTTACCTGAGCGCTCATCGCGTCCATCACTTAGAGCTTATTGAGTCCCCACCTCATGCATGGTAGGTATAGGGGCCTCAATGTACAAAAACTCAGGTCTGGTCAAATACATACAGGTAGCCGTTCACGGGCTCTTAGACCATACATTTCAACGGTATTAAGCGCAGTATTTTATTATTTTTTTATTATTTCAGACGTTTCGACCACGATTGATAGCGTTATCTGGGATCGTGAAGGGAGCTATGAATCAGAATACTTAACTTTTTATTTATTTATTATAGTTTCATGAAATTAAAACATAGTGTTCTTAATGCTTTTACTTTTTATTACGACCAATGTATGTTTTTTTATACTATGCAATTTACAATTATGACTTAAACTAGAGTTTACTCCGCGGCTGCATCGCGGATCAACCTCTCGTGCGTGCCTCTTGTTTAAAGAGGTTACAACACAGGTTACATTGTATTAAATGTTTATGTTACTACCATTTGCCCTGGAAGATTCACTTCAATATGTATTATACATATACTTATTTATTACAGAAAAATTTATTATTCTCTCTTTGCTTTCACCTTCTCTCAATTATTTTTGGTCAATTTTTTTTATATTTTTTTATTTCATGAGTTCATCAGACAGGCAGACGGCCCACCTCATGGAAAGCGGTTGCAACACCAAAGGTGCTACAAATACGCTGCTATTCTCTTAAGGGAGTCTGGAACCTGGCCCCTAATGCCGGAACACAACTCATGTTGTTATGGCGGCATACTCTAGACCAGGGGTGGTAGCCATCCAGACGGGTAAAATCCACCCTACCACCTGGCTGTGGGTTGTTCTGTCGCCTCTTACGACATGCCGCCCGGTATGTATATCTTTTCCTTTCATACTCCTCTATTATGACATAAGGCATGTGTCTGTCCCACCACATTCATCATGTCATCCTTCACACAATCCATCCATCGATTTTCTGGTCTATCTTTACATTTTTACCCATCAATGTTGCAGTTGAACATTAGTTTTGTCATGTGACTTTCATCCCTCCTCATTACACGCCCATACCACCTTAATCTTCTCTCTCTCAAATTTTTGGTCACGGTTGCAACTTTCAAAGAAAATTATCGTTGTCAGCCAATCACAGTCCACTGCTGGACGTAGGCCTCCCCAAGTCGGCGCCACTCATTCGCAGATCGTCAGTCCATAGTGCTGCAGGGCGTCCGACACTACGATTATCGAGACGCGGTCTCCACTAGAGGATTCCTCTGCTCCATCGGCCATTGGTCCTGCAACATTCGACAGACGACTTTCCAAGTAGCTGAACGGGCTATGGTGTGAGCTATGTTGGGTGTTTTTCTTATGGATAGAATTAGAAATGAGGATATCCGTAAGAGAATCAAGGTAGCCGATATAGCTAGCAACATTAGCAAGTTGAAGTGGCAGTGGGCCTGTCACGCCTGTCACAGTACCGATGGTCGATAAAAGATTATGATTAGAGAAAAATATTATTGACAGTCAGACTTCCACCAGAATCTTGACAACGTCGATAAGTATTTTAAAAAGAAAAGAAAGAAAGAAAAGCTTTATTTGAAGAAATAGCGACGTCATTACATTCCTTATACATTAATATATACAGAGGATATTTTAAAAATTTGTACGCCGCATTTTCAACAAACATAGTTTGCACTCAGCAATTTGCTGTGCCGGAATTATATCCGACACAATGCTGATTTTCAGTGCAACCTTCCTTTTGGCATAAGACCAAAACGACGATTTTCGTATCGTTATTTAAAACTTAACAAATGATTATAATCATATCAGTAACTGTTATCAGTAATTGAACAAACTCGATGAAAAAATAATCGTCCATCTATAGTAAATTTCTTTGGATGTTTATGTGTAATATAATTATTTCATACCTTCTTTACGACTTTCAATTAAAGATAGTCTGTGTAGTTTTAAATAATGAGGGTGAATATATGATATTTTTCATCTTTCAAAATGAGATCATTTCAGGAGAATATCAATCCCAAATTTACGGAAACAAAACCGGGTGCATTGCTATAGTCTCTGATAATATCCGATAAGAATTTATATAAAATAGATCAAGGCCGAATCATTATCAGTACTTATCAAGATACTAAGTGAAGTAGTCATGCCTGTGAAACTGTACAAAAGCGATGGCAGCCCACCGGTAAGAGCAGTCCTCATGACTGCTGACATCCTTAAACTGGATCTTGTAACCGAAAACGTCAATACTGCAGCTGGGGAACAATTAAAACCGGAATTTTTACAAAAAAATCCACTTCACACGATTCCTGTGTTAGAAGATGGCGATTTCGCTTTGGCCGACAGTCATTCAATTATCACCTATTTGGTGTCGAAATATGGAGCAGAAAAGCGAGCTGAATTATACCCTGTAGATTTAAACACGAGGGCTATTATCGATCAGAAGCTATTCTTTGACACAGGATACGTATTTCCAAGGATAAAAGATGCTATTATGACTCTGTTAAGAAATAAGACACTATTATCGTCTGAACAGATCACAAGTATTGAAGAGGTATATGGGTTTATGGAAAAATATTTAGAAACTTCTAAGTTTTTAGCAGGAAATCATATTACTCTGGCTGATATATCATTAGTATCGAGCATATCATCACTAGACGCCATTGTCCCGATTGATTCGAAGTATATTAAGCTGCAGGAGTGGTTTGAGGTATTAAAAAATCAAGAGTGGTACCAGAATGGAAACGTGCCGGGATTGACGGGCTTCGCAGGGTTCGTAAAAGCAACCATGGATCAAATTAAAAACTCTTCTTAATTTGATTTTGTTGTTTTGTTTATGTAAATCAATTTTACTTTCATGGAATTAAAAATACTGCTTTACTTTTGTTGTTATTCCATCCATACAATATCTTTTTAATTGTGTGACATTCCTGTCAGTGCTTTGTTATTGTGCAAATTTTGATTGTTCTTTTATAATGTAAACAATTATCACAATTGAATATTTGTTAATTAGATATGTAAAGTCTCAACCAGGTAGGCAACGCATCGATATCCTTGGTGTTGCAGATGTCCACAGATGCCAGTAACCACACGACATCAAGAGGACTCGTTTCCCAGTTTGCTTAATAGCAAAAACAATAAATATGACAGTGAATAATATTAATATCAGTGCTCATAATTCTTCTTTAGATAGTAACGCAATTATTATCTATTGATATCAATGATATTTTGCTATTTACTGTATTGTGTTACAAGATGTCCACCACAGTAATCATGACAACCATAATGTATATTATTAATATGACATAGACAATCGTCATAGATAATATTTTTAGTCGGTTTATCAGATGATTCGATTTATAATTAAATTACCATTTTTTACCGGTTAGTTAATTTTATAAGCCCACTAAATTATCGTCTATCGTCTAGATAATTTAGTGCATCAGTAACTAATTATTATAATTGTTTTTGTGATCCTGGCAACACTATGATGTAATTGCTATTTTTAGCAATGATGCAATGTTATTGTTTTGCACTGTAGTATTTTCGTATTAAAGGCATAGTGGCGTGTAGACGGTGTTTATTGCTTACTGTGCTTTGTGAATAGTCACATCAAAGGCTGAATAATAAAGGGGTAACCCTGCCTAAATAGTTAATATTTGGTATATTTGGTACTTTCTTACCCAAATCTCTCCTTGCATTTTACAATTGTTAATAATCATGCCTCATAAAGAGGACTCATTTTATCCGTGCAGGAACGGAGAAAGAATACAATTTCCTGCGGCCAGGCGGTCTGTCGTAAGAGGCGACTAAACAACCCATAGCCAGGTGGTAGGGTATTTGCTCGACTGGATGGCGACCACCCCTGCTCTAGAGTATGCCGCCATAACAACCTTGTGTTGTGTTCCGGCATCAGTGACCAGGTTCCAGTCTCCTTTAAGAGAGCAGCAGCGCATTTGCAGCACCTTTGGTGTTGCAAATGTCCATAGGCGACGGTAACCACTTTCCATCAAGTGGGCCGTCTGCCTGTCTGCTGAATTTCTGCAATAAAAAAAATAAAAAAAAAGAGGTCTCACTGAAGAAATTTATAAATAATCGAATACAATAAAAGACAACTTAACTATTTGTATTGTGTTTTACCCATAATCCCTCAAGACTATAAGTAGAATACTAAGCCTAGATCACCGTCTTCTATGGATAAGGTGCCCAGAAGGCTGGCTACGTTTCCTCGCTGGATCGACATAATGATCCGTTTCCCGAGGTAAGCACCACCCTTCTGATCACCTAAAGAGTCAATGAGTCGTTTTGATAACTTTTAGTAGAGGCTCATGGCCTCAGGACCCCACGGCCCAAGCGTCTCGACACTTAATGTCTTAACTCTCGGACACACTTAATATTATTTTTTTTATTATCAACTCTACGGACTCTAGTTCCGTACCCTTTTTTTACAATTAAATTTAAGAAGAAGTTAAGAAGTTGTACTCGCTTATTTGTTACTTTGTTATAGGGTGTGACATTTAATGAATGTATGTTTGTGTTGTGGTGTACCTTAAGAATAACTTATTATATTAATTTATTCTAATTTTAATACTAAACTTATACTAATGTAGAGTGTATCTGTTACATGTTGGTGTTGTGAGGAAGTTCATGTGCCGTGTGTGCCTTATGTCTATACCGTTTAGTTTCTGTGATCTGAGGTCTATACCTATATATTATATTATCCTAACTAGTGCCTTGTCTATTGTTTTCCTTTCTGTGTCCACACTTAATTTTACATTGTACTTCATTTTTTATAACCACAAACCAGCTAAGTAAACATCTTTAACAATTCAAGCCCGGACAAAGTCACGGTAAATAAATAACAGTATCGAAAACAAGCGAACTCAATAAGCCCCGATTGTCTAGTCCCCGTAGCCCATTCAGGAATTTCGTGAAACAACCCCCCTTACAGGAAAAATCTACCGGAGAAACCCTTAGGTGTATATTTGTAGGGTGACATTATATTTAGAGAAGTAAGGATTTCTTTTAAGAAAGAAAGAGTTTATTTGAAGATTTTTTTTATAGCACGAATTCAGCAGACTGGCAGACGGGCCACCTGATTGAAATCGGTTACTATCACCTATGGATACTTGCAGCACAAAAAGATGCGACAAATGCGCTTCTGCTCTCTAAAGGGAGACTGAAACCTGGCCACTATTTCCGGAAACAAGCCAATGTTGTTTTGGCGGCATACACTAGACCAGGGTTGGTAGCCATCCAGATGGCCAATCAAAATACTCTACCACCTGGCTGTGGATTGTTTTATCGCCTCTTACGACAGGCCGCCCGGAAACAGGAAATTGTAGTCTTTCTCCATTCGTCAGTTTTGGATGTAACCACTTCAGCACAGGGTAAATTTTTCAATTAAGCTTTCAGAGACAAATTCTAAATCTTACGAAATAGTGGAAAGCATCAAAAGAGTGTCATGGCTTATTTTGAAAACTAAAGTGGTATCAATAGATGTTTTAAAAACTAATTACCCTTGTCGAGAATCGAATCAGCCCCGAGACTCCTTTGAGAGTTTTTCGCTGTTTTTGTAATATATTTCATTATATTTTCGTATAGTTTAGGAACTGGTTATGAAGGCTTTCTTGAAAAGTTCAAATTCCCATCTACTTTCAAAATCATACACACCCCAACAATAAGTAACAAATATATCACCCACCTTTTTTGTTTTTCGCCGAAACTCGGCCGTTGCTTTGAGTTATTGTCCTTGGCTGACAACACAGCCCCCCTCTCCCCTCCACGTGTGTCGTAACAACACCCCCCTCCGTCGGGGTCATTTGTCATGCCTTCAGTTATAGGCGACTTGTTATTGATTGTTATGACCAAGGGGGATAGTATTAACATGAGAGATAGAGATAACAATTTATTGCACACCAAAATATACAATTACAAAAACAGACCATATTTACAATATTTTCTAGACAATACAATAGGCGGGCTTATCGCTCAAAGGTATCTCTTCCAGGCAACCTAAATCAAAGTAATTTGAATCAGGCGATGTAAGTGATGCAGGAAAAAGGCAATAGATACATAAATACTCAAACTAAATTAAGAACTTATTCAAAATACATAAGTTATTATAATAAATGTAATTAGTATGATTATATTGTGTTAATCAGATAGGTACTTGTGGGCAAATAGTGTTTCTGAGTATATTTTTAAATATTGGTAAGGATTTGGCCTCTCTGACAGTAAGAGGCAGCATATTCCAAAGTTTGACAGCCTGCACTGTAAAAGAATTATCATAATAAGATGTTACATGTTACCTAATATAGTCTTTTCTGTCCATGGTGATTTCGCAATGGTACCATTGCAAGATACCATTACAAAATCACCATATCACCACATGAATAAAAAAGTCAATATACGTAAATTTACTTAAAATACAGCTCTAGAAGTGTTTAGTCGAACAACCTTTTATAGTCATGAAGAGTTTATGAACTATGTCAACTGGGACCATAACTAGGTTTAGGTTTAAGACATATATTTCTCAAAAGAATTTACAATTCACTTACAGAGAAATAACTAGTTATAATTAATTCACATTTGCCCCTGTTAGCGCATCTGTCCATTTATTATTGTAAAATTTAATTAATGTTTTGTTTTCGAATGGATTTAGTTAATTATTTGTAATATGTGAGGGTAGTCTTGAGACAAAATTTGGAGCAATGCAAGTTGTTTATTAAGGCAACAGGCTTATATATATATATTATATATATATATATATATATATATATATATATATATATATATATATATATATATATATATTAATTTAGTCAAGTAAGGAGTAATGCTTTAAAATATGGTTTTTCAATATTATTTTGATCAGTAAGAACGATTTTACTTCTTTCTTTAATATTTTTCGGTAGATTATTATATAGTAAAGCGACCTCATGATTTGTATTCTTTTCTCTGTAGTTTGTTCTGGTTATATTGATTAAAATGTTATTTGCTTGCCTAGTTCATAGTTTTGCAGTGGAATGATCTTTATTTTTAGTAAATAATATTTGTGTGTGTATGTCTTTGTGTAGAATTTTTCTTATTAAGATACATGTGCTGTATATGTAAGTTTGCTTTATATTTAACTAGCCGTCCCCGCCCGCTTCGCTGGGCGAATTTTCAAAGGAAATAAATTAAATTTGATTCATAATTTTTGTTTTTTTTATTCATATTTTTTTTGCCTTTTTTGTTAATTTTTTTTTTCTGAAATTTAAAATATTTTTCAAAGAAGAGTCAAATTCACTTAAAATAAAATTTATTGATATAATAAATTATTATTATAATTATTATTATAATAAAAATAAATGTTGATGAACAACAAAACAAAGAATAAATGGAGAAATTAGTGAATAGAAATGGTCCGATTCATGGAGAAATGAGTATTAATCTTCCTCCATCTCACATTCGACGACTCGTCGCTCGCAAGTTGAGTTTGCGGGGACGTAAAACATACTCGTTAACATAACGAAGTTGAAACTAAAAACTCTAAATTCAAACGGCGAGTAATTTTGATCAGATGGCATCTGTAACGCGATATGATATTTGAAAAAGAAATATCATAAAATGTTTTAATGGAAATGGTTAAACGTATAACCACTGCGGACCAATACGGTGAGCAGAGAGTATGTTTAACCACAACCTTTTCGATAATCGACTCAAGCTCATGTTGATTATCGACAATCATTATAACATGATCCCCAGACCGATCACGGATACCAAATGGAAAATTATAAAAAAGACATACTCATAACGACGCCCTTGCCGGAAAAATGGTGGCCGTTGAAAATTCATGAAGTTGATGTTGATAGTAGCGTTGATGACAGATGAATGGTCTAAATGTTTATTTGCTTATTTTTTTTAATAGCAAAAAACAATGAACCTAGTAACCATTCAATTTTTTTTTTGTTTATTTATTAACTTCATGTTTATCGTTGCAACGAACATTATAAACGTATAACTAAGTATTAGTAAACGTTATGTCTTCTATATCAACATGTAATGTACATATTCACTCTATCTCATCGAATTAAACGGATTACTTTGCCAGGCAAATGACATAGATTTATTTAACCTTTTTTTAATTATTATTATTATTATTTTGGAAAGGTAATCTTTTCTTAGCACTTTGGCTAGTTTGAACCACATCCACGGGCCTAAACCAAGTGAATGCAGCGTCTAGTGAGGAAAATTTATGTTGACGGTATTTTATTATGAGGGGCAATTTCGTTTTCGTCTATCTGCAAGAATTTTCTAACTATTCTACATGTATTCAAGATTAGGGCTGTATCTGAGTTTAGGGAGATTTGGTCGACCGGCTGGGTCCATACCAGAGTATTGTGTCAGGGTTGTTGTAAATTTGTCATATATTTCTTGGGTATAGGTGCTGGTTGTTAAATTCTGATCTGCGATGACTAAGGTCTCAATATCATTTTCTAACATAAAGGTTAAATTTTCAGTTTGTGAGGATGTATGTGATGTCCGTGTGTATGCTTGCGATTGATGGAGTGGGTGGGATTGTAAAATTGGAGATTGAGTGTAAGATTGTGGTTGTTCTTGTATAGTATTTTCGTCTGCGTCTTGTAATAATGTCATAGTATTAGAGCCTATATTATCTTCAGATTCTTCTTGTAACTGTAAGCGGACTTCTTCTCTCAGTTGGTCTAGTATTTCTTGAGAGAGAAGTTTATTTCGTACTATAACTCTCCGCTGGTCTGATATTCTTTGTTCTGAAACGGTTACTTCCGGATATTGTTGGGAAAAAAGTTGATGTAATTGTTGCCTATATGTGGTCATGTCGGTCTCTAATTTGGTTATGTGAAGATAAGTACGCATGATAAATGTATTCACATCTTTGCTCCATTTCATGCGTACTCGTGATTTTCCAGCCTTGGTGGACACGGATAAGAAGGAACTTGCCTCCCGTGCAACATTCAAGACTGGTATGGGTGGATCTGGGATAAAAGAGAGTGTTTGGGGTGACGATGGTACGGAAGGTGAAGATGATCTGGAGGGTGTGTACGATACAGTACTTGGGCTATATGGTTCTATTGGAGTGTTTGTTCTGACTGTTAAACTATCACCATCGTCACGGATTTCGGCTGTAGCATCTTTGTCGGTGGGAGCCCGCCTGTTCAACTCCTCACCGCTGACAATTCGCATGCTGAAACACCCAGCGTCAGCTCCAGGTGTGACCCGGCGATCGCCCCCGGGCAGCGGTCCTATACGTTTACGTTTAGATCGTAGCTCCATTTTTGATGGGTTTCCAGAGCCACGTTAGCCACGCCACTAATTTCTCATTCGTGTGTCCGCCTCCCACGTGATTAGGTTTTCAATCAGGACGTGTGGTTGTATTAGGGGGCGCAATCCCTATTGGAAATAGAATTTCGTAAAATCGTATTTGAGATGATTTCTGTATGACAAATAAAAGGTTACTACCAAATTTAGAGTCTGTAGAGGTTACAGTTTGGAAATAGAAATTTCACATTTTAACACCCACTACCGCAATCTTTTTCGGCGGTGGGTTGTTGTAAAATCCGCTCTTAAATCATTTCTGCATCACATATAGACGACTCTAGCTAAATTTGGAGTCTGTAGGAGCTACGGCTTAAAAAATAAAAATTTTCTTTGTTAAACCACCCCCGCAACCCCCTGTGGGGTGAGCTACCGTGAAATTCGTTCATAGACTATTTCTACATCTCTTACAGAAGATTCCTACCAAATTTGGAATTTATAGGAGCTATAGTTTAAAAACGGGAATTGTTCATTATTAACGCCCCTGCAATCCCCTTTTGGGGATGAATTTCTTAAAATCCGTTTTTAGTTGACCTCTACATAACGAAAGTAATATTCCTACCAAGTTTCACATTTCTAAGTCCTATAGTTCCCGAGATTTCGTGATAAGTAACTATAGAAATTGGAATACTTCGATTATCATCGAAATTTTTAACGTTTTAGCAGACTTTTTAAAATTTTCTTCCATATAAACCTTCTCCTGACAATTCTGAAGACAAAAAAAAAATTAACCCAATCGGTCCAGCCGTTCTCAAGTGATACTCGATCATAGATACGGCATTTTATTTTTATCAAAAAATGAGAGTGGGTGTGCAGGGGTGCGTGGGAGTTGGTGAGTGGATGCGTGGAAGTTTGTAAGTAGATTCTTAGCTGAATGTAAAAGAACATAATCCGTTTAGTAAACTCCGTTGAAATCCATGAAAACAAAAGAATCAGGAGAAAACGCTTGTCTTTTGTTCTTATTAGCGGGATAAATGTTCATGAAAGTAAAACAGCAATAAAAAAAAATGAAGGAACATCAGAATTCGAAAAATAAATAGCCATAAACCATCTAGGAAACATTTCGCATCGAATGGTGGTAGTTTCATGTCGATACGATCAGTGGTTTAGGCGTGATTGAGCCTCAAACGAAGGCCATTTTCATTATATATATATAGATTACTTTGTTTCTTTATAAATTTTAATTGTAGGAGTAAGATAGTTAAATTGGAAATGTATTTTTATTATTCTATTTTGTGCTATTTGTAGTGTTTTTGGGTTTGATTTTGCAGCTGTTCCCCAAACTTCAATCAGATAGTCTATATGTGACTTCACCAATGAATTATATATAGTGTAATGGACGTTTCTCGGGAGACATCGAGCTATGCCTTTTACAGCGCCACTTAACGATAATAGTTTTTTACGAACTTTTATTAGCTTTCCAAGTAAGTTGGTTATCCAAAATTAAGCCCAGATATTTATCGTCAGTTACTTTATTGATATTTCCATTGTTAATAGTTAAAGTGGGATAGGTTGCGATTTTTTAGTTTTTTGGTGCAAAAATTACGTAGTTGGTTTTAGAGGCATTTATAGTAAGTAGATTTGATTGAAGCCAAGTGTGCATAATATCCAAATCATACTGTGCTTGCTTAATTACAGTGTCTATTGAGTGTCTATAATAAAATAAACTAGTGTCATCAGCATATAGAGTTATATCTCCTATTAGACCAATCTCATGTATATTATTTATATATATATATATATATATATATAAAAAACAGCAAGGGCCCCAATATGGATCCTTGGAGCACACCACAGTTTATTATTTTTGGTTCACTTTGATATTGATCAATCTTAACTATTTATTGACGATTTTTGAGATATGAGTCGAAAATTTTAAAGGCTGTGTCCGTAATTCCTATCTCCTGCAATTTCAATAAAAGAATTCTATGGTAAACAGTAGCTAAAGCTTTTTTTAGGTCGACGAATATTTCTAGTGTTATTTGTCTGTGGTCGATTTTAAGTTTTATATTTGTGACCATGTCAGCAGTTGCAGAAACAGTGTTCGAATGGGGTCGAAAACTATATTGTTTTTTGAAAAAATAATCTATTGAAGTTAGGTATTCGCTAAGTCGGTTGTGAAGAATTTTTTCAAATATTTTCGATAAGACTGGAAGAACTGATATTGGTCGGTAATTACTGGGATGTGTTTTGTTACCTGGCTTAAATATTGGAGTCACTTTAGCTAATTTAAGAGAATCAGGAAAATAACCTAGTTCCATGCACTTATTTATGCAGTTCACCAATGGTTCAGCAATAAAGAATTTAATACATTTAATTGCTTTTGTACTAATGCCATCTAAGCCTGAGCTAATGTTGTTATCTAGTCTATTAATAATTTTTATCACCTCAGCCTTATCAGTAAATTTAAGTTTTGATAGTTGGTTAGATTTTGATTTATTGTATGTCAGAGTATGTGTTAAGTTATTATGAAATTTTTGTGGTATGTTAGCAGCCAGTACGCTGCTTATAGTAGAAAATAATGTATTAAAATAGTCACATATATCAAGCGTATCAGTAATTTGTCCAGTTGCAGTACTTAGTTTTATAGGTGAGTTACTAACAATTTTTTTTGTTGCCTGATAGTCTATTTATAAGCTTCTACATTTTTAGAGAACTACTCTTACAGGTTCTAAATGCATTATAGTAATATTGATTTTTAGCGGTTTGAATTTTGTTATTTACAGTAGTTCTAATTTGTATAAATGATTTTTTAGTTCTTCACTGTCGGGTGCTTGCTTCATCTGGTGCCATAACTTGTTCTTTTCATTTATTTCCATAATTAAGTTTTTCGTTATCCATTCCTTATTGGGCTTATTAGCAATTTTAGTCTTTTTTAATTTATTGTTGCTGATTCCGTTTAGCAGTGCTGTTTCGAATATTTTATATTCGTTATTTATGTTTGTCTCTGCTCTAAATATATTTTCTGAAATCTTCTAAAGATTTTCGTAATTAAGGATTTCATAATTAATTCGTTTAGGATTTTCCGAGATTGCTCTGTTAACTTCAAGATAAATATGCTTATGATCGGACAATGTGATTCAATGATAGCTACGTGAAAAAAGTTTTCATGCCAGTTGGTGCATACATGGTCTAAGATTGATTTCGAGTTATTGCTTTCACGTGTGCAGTGCTTTATATAAACTTTATTCAATATTTTTAAGTTATTTTCTTTTAATATGTCTTTATAGTCGTTTACATATTTCTCGCTACGTAATAAGTTTAGATTTATGTCGCCAAGCACAACCAGGCGTTTTCGTTTAGACAGTTGTTGATTGTAAACTTCGAGGAAACTGACAGTATCTGAAGCTCAGTTTCAATAAATTATATTATTGAAACTGACATGTAACATGACATAACAATGTTACACGTCCTATGACATATGTCAATTGAGACCATATTTATATTATTGAAACTGGCGTGTAACATAACATAACAATGTTACACGTCAGTTTTAATAATATAATTATGTTCTCAATTAACATAGGTCATAAACTCTTCATGACTATAAAAGGTTGCTCGACTAAACACCTCTTGAGCTGTATTTTAAGTAAATTTACGTATATTGACTTTTTTATTCATGTGGTGATATGGTGATTTTGTAATGGTATCTTGCAATGGTACCATTGCGAAATCACCATGGACAGAAAAGACTATACTAGGTAACATGTAACATCTTATTATGATAATTCTTTTACAGTGCAGGCTGTCAAACTTTGGAATATGCTGCCTCTTACTGTCAGAGAGGCCAAATCCTATTTGCCCACAAATACTTATCTGATTAACACAATATAATCATACTAATTACATTTATTATAATAACTTATGTATTTTGAATAAGTTCTTAATTTAGTTTGAGTATTTATGTATCTATTGCCTTTTTCCTGCATCACTTACATCGCCTGATTCAAATTACTTTGATTTAGGTTGCCTGGAAGAGATAGCTTTGAGCGATAAGGCCGCCTATTGTATTGTCTAGAAAATATTGTAAATATGGTCTGTTTTTGTAATTGTATGTTTTGGTGTGCGATAAATTGTTATCTCTATCTCTCATGTTAATACTATCCCCCTTGGTCATAACAATCAATAACAAGTCGCCTATAACTGAAGGCATGACAAATGATTCATATTATGAATAAAAGATTTCTGATTTCTAATATGAGTCAATTTATTGTATACACAGGTCTACATGATATAAATAATATCAGGTAATAAAAGTCTTGTCTCTTCAGGTAATAAAAGGACTTGAGACTCTCCATTTCTTAAGGGTAGAATTCAAGAGTATGGTTTATTTTTTACTTTTCACAACTAATATACATAAATAAAATTATGTTTAAACGGTTTTAAGCGTGGCATTTTATTTATTTTATTTTTATTTTGACGTTTCGGCCACTTTTAACTAGCCGTGATCACGAAAGACAAAGACGTCAAGTTTCAATGAGTTGTTATTACGCCATTTTTATTTTTATTGCACGAGCCTAGCAGACAGGCAGACGACCCACCTGGTGGAAAGCGGTTACCATTGCCTATGGACATTTGTAATATCAAAGGTGCTCCAAATGTGCTGCCGCTCTCTAAAGGGATATTGGGACCTGGCCACTAATGCCGGAACACAACTCAAGGTTGTTATGGCAGCATACTCTAGACCAGGGTGGTAGCCATCCAGACGGATAAATAGCTTACCACCAGGCTGTGGGTTGTTTTATCGCCTCTTACGACAGGCCGCCCGGGCGCAGGAAATTGTATTCTTTCTCCGTTCTTGCCTACCCCTAATTATAGAAATTAAAATTATTTCATTTGAAAATTGGTTTATGGTTGTTATTTACTCTATGGAAGTCTAATCTTAATATAATAAAACGTGTGTGTGTGCGTGCAGTTCACACACACTACAAGTGAAACAAAGTGTGACAAGTGATGGGATGGATTCTAAAGTTCGTGACGTCACTTTTCATACATTAATTACATCGTTATAATACATTTAAGCTTTATAACACAAAAATTGAAGTATTCATGAAAAACTTCAAAACATTTCCAACTCTATCTGTGTGAGCAGTGTTCAAATTATTAAATATATTGTATTTTATCTCGTTCTCTCGCAGGCTTAGTCCTATAGACTTATATGTTTATCTCTTTTTAGTATCGCTTTTTCGTTTCATCGAGTTTCAAATCACAACGATTCTAAAGAAATTTCACTACAATAATAAATTTAAGATTAACATTCTCCCTAATATGTCACTCATTGACACTTGACATCATTGTCTTCCGTGATCACGGCTACTGAAAAGTAGTGGAAACGTCGGAATAAAAATCAAATAAAACACGGCGCCTAAAACTGTCAAAATGTAATTTTAAATGTTGCAATTATGTGTACTAGTCGCGAAACTTTAGAAAATACTTCGGGGAATGTTTGGTAAAAATAAAATCTCCCAACATAGGAAATAAGGATCGTTTTTTCCCGTGAATACGTGCCTTTGTCAAAAACTATTCCGTGTCACTGACACTTGTACTCCCTCCCCCCTCCCCCTGCCAGATAATAGCTTTTCCCTGTAACGATATACTATCAGAAATCTTTATTGGGTAATTATTTCTTTGGGTAACTATTACTGGCGTATATTTTTTTCCGTTTTCCCAACAGAAAAAGTTGACCTGGCCAGTTTTGTTGCGATATATCTACATACCTTGTTATAATTGTAGTATGTAAGCATTTGTATTGTTCATTGTAAGGGGGGTAATCGCACAATAATTAAGTATTTGCACACTTAGCATAAATCTATACTATAATATTATAAAGAGGTAAAGTTTGTGACGTTATAGGGGGTAATCTCTGGATCTACTAAACCGATTTTAAAAGTTCTTTTACTGTTAGTAAGCTACGTTAACAGGGATAGTCATAGGCTATATAACATGATGCTATATACCACGGGAGCGGGACAGAGCGCGGGTAAAACCGCACCGGGCCGCTAATATAATATATAAGACTATATTTTGTTAGACGTGACAATAAAAATATCAATCACATTGGGACGATGTAGTTTTAATACTACAGCCACCTCAAAACTACGGGCAGCGCCCATGCCATACTACATAAGGATATTATTACTGACTCTATATTTCTATAACACAAGAGAACCTCCTTAACCCGAACTTGACAAACAGACCAAGACACTCAAAGAGCAAAAAAATTATTAAGCCAGACACAGAAAGGAAAAACAACACACATGGCACAAGTTATGGAAATATATATAGGCATAGACATAAGGCACAGACTGCACATGCACTTCCTCACAACACCAGCATGTAACAGATACACTCAACATTAGTATAAGTTTGGTATTAAAATTAGAATAAATTAATATAATAAGTTATTCGTAAGGTACACCACAACAATAAGCGTGTATACATTCTAAAAACTTTCTTTGAAATTAAGCTGTAAAAAAGGGCTCAAAATTCGAGTCCGTGGAGTTGTTAAAAGAAAACTCGAACTTGCAGGGAGACGCCAAAAAGTTCGAGTTATAGAGTTTTCGACTTATGGAGAATTTTGACTTAAGCGCATTTTGTAAGGAAACATTCGACTTGTAGAGGTTAAGATGAATTCAAATAATCGAGTTGTAAAGGTTGTGAAATGTAATATTGCTATGTTCCAGATATAGAGATTAAATTTACTTTTTCGAGTTAAAGAGCAAAATTAAGTACTGAATTTGCTTATAGCGAGTCACTAATTATTTCGACTTATAGAGGGTTCAGATTTCGAGCAACGGAGGTTTTGGGGTTGAAGGGAAGAAACAATTGTTTTTCGAGTTTGGGAGGTTTTCGACTTATCGAGGTTCGGCTTAAAGAGGTTCTATTGTAGCTGTATCTTCTATAATATTGTTACGAGTTGCAGGACTCGAATTAAAATGCCGTTGGAGTTATTATATAATTTATTAGAACTATACAAACACGTATAACACAGGTACAAATATAACTGAATACAACCAGTCCAAACGTAATGCACGATTCAATAACACGCGCAAAGTCCGTCACTAAATAGATTACCGAATGTAGTACACACGTCTTGCTTCGCTTGTGCTTATCGCTCGACTGCCGATCTCTCCATTGGGCCATTGCTATATACTGCACCGATACAATATGGCTGCCCGCCCGCAAGTCAAGATTTATATAATTTTTCTAGTTACATACATTTGTTGATTACTATTACTAGTCTACCTTAAAGATTAAACTATGCTATAAAATAAATTTATTTACAGATAAAAAGTGTAGTCCAGACCGCTGCCGGTGGGAAACGTCCCCGAAATGCTGACCGCATTTCCCCGTTGTATAGCAACGCTGCGTTGCCTTAAACATAGGCCAGCCCTTTGGTCACGCGAGACTTCTGTTACATTTATTTACTTGCATAGTTGTTCTTGTCATGTTTCTTTATAAGTTTAATAATTAATTTTGTTATGTACCCTCTTATTTCTAAACGATACAATCGGCCATTTCCTTAATTGAATTGTAATGTTATATTTTGATTTATTCTGTGATTAGCGCCTGTTTTGTATAGAGTAGTTCTCTATAATTTACCATTATTTAATATAACAATATTTATCTGTAATATGACGTGGTAATTGTGTAGATTATAATTCAAAATCTCTCAATTGTATATAGAGGGCATTCACGACATTTTATTTTCATATTGGCAGACGCGATGGATTTTCTTACTGTGTGCTATTTATTTTATTACATGTAAAACTTTAAATATAATATTTTATATAAAATATTGTCTTCAATTTCCAAACAATAATGTAAGAAATTCTTGTCATTCATAACCTGTTTCATTAAAATGGTTTATCAATGACTTCAATCCGCTATCGGATGTCCCAATTTGCTAAGTTTCTTATACTATAAAATTGTTGAAGGGATGGCGAGGTGTTCTAAAAATGTTGAATATGTCAGTTCAGTGTATGAAATGTACTTAGCCGTAAGGTTCTCTGATTATAGGTATAGTGACCAGTTGCTGTTCTTTTACCAAAAACCCTTCTGAGTTGTGGCAAATATTACACTTCTTTCAATCGCCTTGAAAGGTCTCGATAAAGTTGATAAGCGTTACACACAGATTTATTACATTGTATGGAGGGTACAGGCAAAGAACAGGGAATGTCTTAATAAACAGATTTTGAGAAAAACGTAATTAAAAGTTTAGAAGTATATATTTTTTATTAAGATCGACGTATGCAGTAACTTTTACTTAAAACTAATTAAATGTTTATTTAATTAATATAACTGTGTAGTTATGATGGACTTTTTAGTTATTAAAATATAACAAAAATTAAATAAATCTTGGAAGAACAGAAAACAAGGAATATCCAATTCAGTCATCAGCATCTTTAGTTTTGGAATCATATTCTAATGATTCGTAAAACACCTGTGCTTCTGTGGTACAAGATGGCATCAGACACATCAAGTCTTTATATTTAAGTTCACTTATGGGCAAATAATTTTACATAAAAGTTAGTGATTGGGAAATAAACTACCATAGACAAACATTTGCTTTCAATAGAGTATAGAAAAAATAAATTTTGTGACAATCCCTGTTCTTTGCTTGTACCCTTCATATATACAACGATATTCTTCATGATTTCAATTAGAATACTAAATGGGTAGTAAACAATTACGAGGCACTTTTGAAGCATCTAAATTGATAACAAAATCGATGATTGGCCATCAAAACGCGCGATAAAATCGGACGGAAATACCCTATAAAATTATCATAGACACGAATCGTACAAGGACGGTTATTACGTCTATCGGAAATAAGTAAGAAAGTGACGAACACAATTATTATTGTAATTTACTTATTAATTGCCAGTGTAAAATATTAATATTGCGCTCCTAATGAGACAAAATGTTTTGATACTATCAAAACCTAAGATCTTATAATATACATACGTTCTTCGCAATATTATTTCTATTTTAAGACATTAAATTGTATGTAATAACATAAAATAAATATTTTCGTATTCGAATAAATATTAAAATAAAACTAAAAGTATAAATACAATTAAAAATAAACTAAGTTATAAATAGTACACGCTATTATAGACTGTGTAACAAATCGCTGCCAGATGGGAGCGTGCCCAGAAGGCTGGCTGCATTGCCGCGCTGTATGCCAATGCTTATTTGTTGGGCGAAATATGAGCCAGCCTTCTGCTCACGGGTAACAATTGGCATCAAAGAGTTTCTTGCAAATCTCTTTAAAGAAACTCTTTGCCGATGGACCCCACAGACCTAAAGTTTCAACTCCAAACGGCACAAATATGTAAGCCCTTCTAAGGTTCTATATTTGCGACGTTTGAGAGCTTCAGCTTTTTAAGCAGCGTTGCCAGCCTCTAACTAAGTCATTGGAAGATTTGACGGGTATGTATCTTTTTCTATTTTAATATATTTCGATAGTTACCAAATGAAATACGTCATAGGTCATGCGTGTTAAAAACTCATAAATTTCAAGTTTATTAAACAAAAAAAAAAATCTATTTTCTATACAAATAAATAAAATTGAAGTTCCGGGCATTTTAAACTAGCCGGGTTCACAGAAGACAAAGTTATTAAGCTTTTTTACTTTTATTGCACGAGTTTAGCAGACAAGCAGACGACCCACCTGATGGGAAGCGATTACCATCGCCTATGGACATTTGTTACACCAAAGGTGCTACCAATGTGCTGCCGGTCTCTAAAGGGAGACTGGAACCTGGCCACAAATGACGGAAAACAACTCGGGGGCTGTTATTGCGGCATATCTTAGACCAACCATCCAGATGGGCAAGTACCCTATCACCTGGCTGTGGGTTGTTTTGTCGCCTCTTACGATAGGCCCCCGGGCCGCATCGAATTATACGCGTTCTCCGTTCCTGGACGGCTAAATAAATGTCCTATAAGCCGCTTCCTACGAGTGGGACCGGGACTTGTCTAAGTAGTACTAAGAACTAAACGACTGCGGGTCAACCTTCTGCGCACGACTTATAATGTCATGCGACGACAGCGCCTTATGACGTTTTACGTCTACTTCTCTCTCTTCTCTCCTTCTTCTTCCTACTCCCCATCTTAGATTACGCCGATGTCAGCTATCTTGACCTCACCGAAAGCCAACTTAATAAGCTTGAGTGACTCCATAACTTTTGTATCCGATTCATATTTGGTTTGCGTAAATATAATCATGTCTCAGAATTTCGTGTTAAACTCAAGTGGCTTCCTATCCGTATTCATCGGAATGCTCATATTCTGTCCCGTCTACATAATGTACTATTTAACCCAAAAGCTCCTCCTTATCTCAAGGGGCGTTTTAAATATCTACACCTTAGCCACACTCGTCACCTCAGATCATCGGAAAACATACATCTGGAAGCACTTGTAAATCACTCGCGATTTTACAACAAATCTTTCAAAGTTCATGCAGTGTGCCTGTGGCATGCGCTACCTGCGAAAATCACACGTGCCTAGTCTCTTCAGGCGTTCAACGGACTCGTGAAGAATTATTACCTCGGGCTCCAAAGTCAATCATAACATCTTCATCCCTCCCATATTTACGTACCCAATCCTATACATTATTACTATGATTATTATTTATTTATATATATCAATATATGTATATCTTTGTCTTATGCTTGCCACTTCAAAATTTTATATATATACTTTTTTATTCTAGTTATATTCCAAAACCCACATATTACACAATTTTTCTCTAATCCATCCTAAGGTTGTCTGGAAGAAATTGCTTTTAGTGATAAGACTGTCTATTGTCTTCTGTACTTAAACTTCTTGAATTGTATCTTAATGTTATGCAATAAAGTATATTCTATTCTATTCTCTCTTCTGACTGTGACTGTGCCATGTTGAAATGTATATTACGTGTCTAAACTCAAATGAAACTAATTCTTAAATAATCGCCATAATTTATTGCTCTAAGTTATCCTCTCGATCCAGAACACCATCTAATCGACAGCAATCTGCATTATATACTTATAAGAATATTATCTATAGTAATAGTATCTACTATTCGAGGAGAAGGCAGGAACGGAGAAAGAATACAATTTCCTGCGTTGGGGCGGCCTGTCGTAAGAGGCGACAAAACAACCCACAGCCAGGTGGTAGGGTAATTGCCCAACTGGATGGCTACCACTCTTGATCTAGAGTAGGTCGCCATAAGTACCTTGAGTTGTGTTCCGGCATTAGTGACCAGGTTCCGATCTACCTTAAGAGAGCAGCAGCGCATTTGTAGCAAGTGGGCCGTCTGTCTGTCTGCTGATCTTCTGCAATAAAAAAAAAATAATAATTTTAAGTTTTTTTTTTGTAGTATAGTTTAATTTATAAGATGATTTAGTTGTATTTTTAATCAAGAATTATAAGTTCATATTTAAAATGTTAAGATAGTTAACCTTGTATATATCTAAGAAGATTAATAAGTAATTTAAATATAACCTAAATTAACTAAAAGTATTCATACTAAGAAAGTGTTCACGTGTGGAAGAAAGTGTGTCTTGGCACTTTTCTTATTATCTTTATTAAGGCGAAGACACTTTGTTCCCGTGTTCTTTATTAATAGCCAGCACATTACACTACACTTGTTTTGTGTATAGCACTAGTTCACATGGTTTTGAAACCTCTTGAAATGTATAAATACTTAGTCTGGCCATAAATACTGTTACAATTAAAAAGAAACAAAATATTACAATTGAATTTGGAATCTGTCATTTTTATATGATTGTTCATTGTGTTTTCTCATTTTGGCGCCAATACATTGTACAACATTTTGCGATATTAAAATGGAGTGGGGCGATAAAGAGAACCGAATCGCTGTGATTGCATTACACAAAGTAGGTATGGAGCCAAATGCAATTTTTAAAACTCTCCATGCGCTTGGTATTAGTCAAATGTTTGTGTACCGGGATATTAATAGGTACAATGAGACCTCCTCTGTTTGTGACAGAAAAAGATCTGGCCGTCCACGTAGTGTTCGTACGAAAAAGATGGTCAAAGCAGTAAGAGAAAGAATTCGAAGAAATCCTGTCCGAAAGCAAAAGATTTTATCTCGGGAGATGAAGAGATCACCTAGAACCATGTCGCGTATTTTAAATGATGACTTAGGGCTTGCAGCCTATAAGAGACGCACTGGTTATTTTTTAACTCATAATTTAAAAAGAATAGGGTGGTAAAATCGAAACCACTACTGAAACGGTACGCAAAGGGAGGTCACAGAAAAATTTTGTTTACGGATGAGAAAATGTTTACAATTGAGCAACATTTTAACAAACAAAATGAACGTATTTATGCTCAAAGCTCTAAGAAAGCTTCTCCATTAGTCGACAGAGTGCAAAGTGGGCATTATCCGTCTTCAGTGATGGTTTGGTGGGGTGTTAGCTATGAAGGAGTGACTGAGCCATATTTTTGTGAAAAAGGTATCAAAACATCGGCACAAGTGTATCAAGATACCATTCATGAGAAGGTAGTTAAACCCTTAATAACACCATGTTCAATAACCAAGAATGGTCCTTCCAGCAAGACTCGGTGCCGGGTCATAAAGCTCGGTCCACGCAGTCTTGGTTGGAAACGAACGTTTCGGACTTCATCAGAGCTGAAGACTGGCCGTCGTCTAGTCCGGATCTTAATCCGCTGGATTATGATTTATGGCCAGTTTTAGAGAGTACGGCTTGCTCTAAACACTATGATAATTTGGAGTCCCTAAAACAATCCATACGATTGGTAGTGAAGAATTTTCCCATGGAAAGAGTGCGTGCTTCTATTGATAACTGGCCTCAACGTTTAAAGGACTGTATTGCAGCCAACGGAGACCACTTCGAATAAGCTTTTTATATTTTAATTTGTTTTATACTTATGTATTAAACTAACACACTGTAAAACTTATAAATGTTATTTGCAATAGAGAATTATTATTTTTTCTTTGTTACAATATTTATGGCAAGACTAGGTAAAAACCTATTATATATTATATCTATAGTTAACTCATCTGCAAGTGGCGTTTGATCGTTTTCTTGGAATAGCAATGAAGCGCGGCTTATGGTCGTATTAATGGCCACTCGTGCCCTGCTTTATGGCCAATCGCTGTTTTGTTATTAATTAAGCTGTTTAATTATTGCTTTATTGCATAATAGCACTTAATTAAGCTGTAAAAGTTTATTTCTTAAGGGTAGCTGTTAATTACTATTCTATATTGTGCTATAAAAATAAGAAAAATACGATACACTTATTCGCATGTTGCATATCGCTGCGTTAATTTCGGAAAATATTATTTTGAAAATTATTTATTTTTTACAAAACCAAAACCGTTTTCAAAATAAAAATCAAACAATAAATTATTTCTACAATATTTTGAAGTCGGTGCATTTGCAGTGTTGTTGTTGTTTTTTATGTTTTACTTGGCACTGACTTCAAAATTTTATAGAAAACATTTATATTTTAATCGATTTCAAAAAGGAAGAGGTGCTTAATTAATCTATACGTTTCTATTGTATGTTCGTTACTCAATTTCTGCGTTAATTATGGACCGATTTTCAATTTTTTTTCTTTTAATAGAAATGGTATACTGCCGAATTGTCTCACTGTCAACATATCAGGACCTGATGAGTGGATTCTAGGGAGATCGAGAGAAACCCTCGAAAATTGTTAACCGACTTCTTTGTTACACAATATCTTCGTCAATTGTGGGGCGATTTTCAATTTTTAATTATTCATAAGCTCCCGAGGTGGTCCCAAGGTCACCAAGTCAGGATCTGGTGAGTGGATTCCATGGAAATCGAGAGTAACCGATTATTAAAAAACGCCGAGCGCCTACATCCCTCGATAAAAAAAGCTTGTATACGCGTGGCAGTATTACATTTTCTACAGGCACTTAATTTTTTTTGTATGCATTTTACGCAATTATCATTTAATTTTGGGCCGATTTTCAAATATTTTTTTTTTATTTGATGATTATACTCCCAAGATTGTCCCCAACTAAAAAGTAAAAAACATTTTTTTAACGAAAAAAATCCGACTTCAAACTAAACAGCAAAAAATAAATATTTAACCAACTTCTTTCTATAACATCTTGAAGTCGGTGCGAAGTAAAACATAAAAATTACTATATTTTGCAAATGCTGTTTTTTCTATGTTTTACTTGACTCGACTGATTTACACCACTTCAAAATGTTGCAGAAAGAAATTGGTTGGTTAAATTTTTTTGTTTTTTATTTTTAGTTTGAAGTCAATTTTTTTGTTAAAAAATGTGTGTGTGTGCAGATTACACGCAGTAGAAGTGAAACTTCTGAGAATATACTCACAGGTAATTCTTCTCCAACTTTTATTAATATAAATATAATTCCTTTAGCCTATATCCGTCAACATTCGATAATTCAAAAAATTCAATCTAAATTACACTTTAAATCACTACCATAAAGTTCACAATTCAATATACTGTTACGCACAATGTCCTTAGATTTACGTATAAAAGAATATCTGCCTTAACTATACACAGATAGAGCTTAAATTCATTTGAAATATTTTAAGTTTTATTTAAATTGAAAATGAATACCAACGGGTAAAGAGAAATGTGTTTTATTTCGAATTACATAAGGTTGAATTTTATGCGTTTATCTCTTTTATGTGTCTCTTTTTCGTTTCATCGATTTCCAAATCACAACAGTTCTAAAAAGTTTCACTTCAAAAAATTTTCTTTTTAGTTTCAATGCTTGACATAGATTTAGAAATAATATATTAAGCGCCTCTAGAATTTATACTACTGGCACGTGAATACAAGTTTTGCGTTTCGAAGAGTGTAGGCGCTCCGCGCTCTTCAAAGTGTATTACTCTTGAATTCCCTGGAATCTACTCTCTACTCTACCACAGGAGTATACTCTATCGAGTATTATGTATATGTAGTGGACAATAAAAAAAAATCTATCTATCTATGGGTAATAAAAAATGTGCCAAAACCAGACACCCAGACCATAGTAAATAAGGGAAAGTTCGTTTAAGAAATTTACCATCCCAGGAGGCAAATCTGGGAGCTATGCATTAGACCTTATACGTGAAGTTCACAGTAGCAAATTTTAGTTATCTATAGTGGTATGCGTGTGCAGGAAAACTTTCAACTCTTAAACTACTACGTAAGTCTGGCTAGAATAGCGTCCAAGTCCATAACTTACCATGAGAAAAGTTAATTTAATAAATTTATTACCACTTTACAAGGCTATCGTTTCAGGGAGAAACTACAAAATTACTCCAATGCATGTAATAACTATTACTTTAGTACTCATTAGGGTGATTGCATCGCATACTTACGACCCTATTGAACGTTTTATATAAGCTAATCTGGAAATTGTTCCTTGTAAAACTGCAATGGATGGTAAATTCCGTTGAGATATTATTTAATGATGCTGCATGGAGTCTAGTATACTGTACGATGTTATCTATCTATATATATATATATATAATTCTTCTGTACGTGTGTTGACAGTGAACTCCTCCTAAACGGCGGGACCGATTTTGATGATATTTGTTTTGTGTGTTTGAATGGGTCCCCGGGTGGTTTAGATTCACAATTGGAACCGGTAGGTGGCGCTGAGATCGGGTTCTAGAATCCTCCTAATCATCTGGAGCGATTTTGTTTTTGTGTGTTTGAGTGGGTTCCCGGTTGGTTTAGATTCACAATTAGAACCGGTAGGTGGCGCTGAGATCAGGTTATAGGTTGTTATTTCATGAAACAAAGTCTTTTAGGAATTCAGAAAATATAGCGGTACGAAGTTCGCCGGGTCAGCTAGTAATATTATAAATTTCTTAACATGCCCTCTCTGTACGTTCAAGGTATTTAAAAAAAGAACTGTTATAGACTATATAAACGATGGAGAACACGATGTATTTTTTTTAGATTTCTTGTCGTCTGTTTGCTTGTTTGTTCAGGATTCACGTAAAAACTACGGGGCCGATTTAGATGTGGTTTTCGCTAATAGGCAGCTAATTCTTAGACTTAAACTCTGCGCTAGTATTTATCCTGGGAATCTCGCTAAAAAAATTCTAGGAATGATTTAAAGTGACCAGATTAAAAATGATTCGAATTCAAATTTGATTTATTTAATGCTCGTTAGTAAATTAAATGTAATAAAATTTGTGATATGTTTTATCCAGTATATGACGAGGAAATTTTCCCTAGGAGTAGTTTGTAGTTGTTCGGATGCTTAAAAATTTGCTTATTCCAAAACCGTTTTCACTAAAACGATGGCTTACATTTTTTTTTCAAATGCTGCGGTAGTTTGTGTCCCGAGTATAAAGACAGAAATCTATAAGGATCAGCCTGCGAGAGAATGAGATACCAGTTTTACATTGTGCAGCACAGTTCAGTAAGTCAATAAGACCGATGATTGAACATAGGTGCAATTTGGACCGAAATGAAACTGATAATATTTATTACAGACTAAAACAGTGAAAAATCGAAAGTATTAAAAAGTTTATTTTGAATTACAATATGTTGACGACCCTACATTCGTCAACATATTGTAATTCAAAATAAACTTTTACAGGAATTATATTTATATTAATAAAAGTTAGAGAAGATTTATATGGGAGTATATTTGTGAAGTTTCAATTCTACTGCGAGTGAGCTATATAAACACACAATTTTTTATTTATATATTTATTTCAGGAAAACATGTCCCATATTACATTGCATAAAATTAACTTACTGTCATTAAAATCATAAATTTAACTTTGACTCTACCCGTTGTGATACAAATGTCAATAGGTGACGGTAACCACTTTCCAGAATCAGACCTTTATTTGTAAGAAACATTTTTTACAAAAGTCTTATTTGTAGATAATTATACAGGTTGAATTTTTCAAGTGGGCCTTCGGGGCCAAATCCTAAACTATACGAAATAGCGAAAAATATTCAATTATTATTGTTATTAATAATAATACTCAAAGGATTTTGAAGGTCGCTTTTGATGAAAACAGTGGAATCATTAGATTTTTCAAAAAATCAATTGCCCTCGTTAGCAAACGAAACGGCTGATTTTGAAAAAATAAACACACCTGTATTATTATACCAAAACATAGTGTGGCTTGTAAGGATCGATTTCTACCAAAGAATGTTAAATGGCAAACCGAGGGAAAGGGTTGTTTTTGAACGAAATGTTTTATTTTTCATACATTCGGCAGGAAATCTAGATACGGCACGTAAATTAAAACGAGTGGAGTCGCAGGAAAACCTTTAATTAGGATTCGAGTAAATCAAAAGATGTACTAGGGTATAATAAACATATGCGATGAAGATGGGGCCAGGCGCTTAGTGATAATAATTACGGTGCCAGATGTCGACCAATCACCCGCCATTGGCCCACTGGATATGCTCTTGCGCAAGTCTACAGTATACCTTATAGAGCTGATACTATCGTTTAGAAAATATATTCCAAAGTATCATATTTATTCTGTATAACTTATAATTATATATATATATATATTAATTTATTATTATAAATTAGGTATGGTGGGAGAAGCGTGAGAGTTGTATAATCGCAGTTGAAATTAAAGCTTTAAGAAGTATATGTATATGATATAATAATGTTACAACCGACAAAGACAAATTCACACCTGCATACCTGTTTTGCATATTTTATTACCTTTCTGCATTTGGACTTCTTTTGTTTACTTTGTGTTTAAAATGTGTGATTAGAAAAACAGCCCATTGTATATTGTAATCTTTTATGGTAGTCATTAGCCAGGTGTAATTCTAAGAAATTCGGTCCACGCGGTCAGGCAAACATATTGCATCTAAGCAATATAAAGGAAAGCCCCAAATGGAGAGATGGGCAGTCGAGCGATAACCACAATCGAAGCAAGACTTGTGTACATTCGGTAATCTATTTAGTGATGGACTTTGCGCATTTTATTGAATCGTGCATTACGTTTAGACCGGTTTTATTCAGTTATATTTGTACCTGTGTTATGTGTGTTTGTATAGTTCTAATAAATTCTATAATAATTCCAACGGCATTTTAATTCGAGTCCTGCAACTCGCAACAATAAGAAAGAATGTAATAAAGGAATTTTGTGGACAGATGTTAAGGTGATTTGGGCATATAGAGAAAATGAATGGAAGCAGAATCACAAAGAAAGTATATGACAGCAAAGTGACTAGTAAAGTAGTAAAGTAGATGCTGGTAGACCGCGACGTACTCACTATGATCAAGTTGAAGATATTCTGATGAAAGGTCAAGTAAAAAGCACTTTAAATAAGCGTGTATGCATAAAGAGATTAATGAAAGTTGATGAAGCGACAAGTGTTTGTCATGATCATAGCAGGTGGAATCCATCGTCTTTGCCTACCCCAATTGGAAATAGGCGTAACAATATGTATATAAAATATGTATAGCTTAAAATTCTTCTTAATCGTTCTATAAATAAATGACTAATATAATATAGATGATTGTAATAATATATGATGAATGTAAATATATGAATAATGTAATTTGCCATTTTATAATTGTTATATTACTAAATATTATAACAACAGTATTTATAATAATTCTATAGGTTAATCTGCAGGTGATCACCTGTGGCGAGGCGACCGCCTATTGTACTTTAATATATGTGCAATGAAGTTATTGGTTCGTTCTCTTAATATTAATTATCGTAACTGTGTTACCAGTAAATAACTATCACCCATCGAATATTCAACCATCTCAAAAGTCTGTTTATACGGATGGTATAAATATTATAAAACTATTTTAACTAAACTAAAACTTTTTTTTATAAATAATCGGCAGACAAACAAACATATTGTATATCCCCAAGCTAAGCAAGTTACGCTTGTGTTATGAGTGATATACAAGCGACCACTCTGGGGCCGATCCCAAGTACCAGAGCATAGTAAGTAACAGAAAGTTCGTTTCCGAAATTTACCATGTCAGGCATCGAACCCAGAACTTCTGCATTTCAGCGAGTTTGGCCGGCTAAGACTTGGCCTGGTTAATTACGGAGGCCGTAATTTTGGTATTCGCTGTAAGCATGCTGATAAAAACCTTTAGTGATGGAGATTCATATAAGCTTTTCCAAAAAAGAGACATTTATTCCACGACCAAACTTATGGACAATTGACTCCTGTATCCGTCATCTATATATATATATATGTAATAGTGTATATCAGTATAGTAGTAAATAGTCTTTTGGTTATTTTCACGTCGATTTTCCGTTACTAAGTAAAAGAAGTAATTTAAGACAGCATTTCATAAATTAAATAAGGTTTAAAGTATGAATCAAGCATTCACAATAAAACTAGAATGAATTTGTTTGGGAACAATACTAGATTGTTACCTTATTATTGGTTTAAAAATGCAACCAAATTTCAAGTTAATAGCGGTAGAGTATGTGTGTATGTTGCTATAATCATAAAATACAAATTTAAATGCTCTGCAAAATATGGATTCTAGAGTCATACGAAAATAAAACTATCAAAAAATAAGTAAAATGTAAGTATATTCAAATTCAAAAGTTTTTATTCAAAATAAGTTCAGCCGGAGAACACTTTTTGAAGGTTATAAGTATACATATAAGTCAAAACTTAAATCTACTTCCTATTCTATGTACACCGCTTCGCAACGTGTTATCGCTGTTTAAAGGAGAACAAGTAGCAAGAAACACCCCAGCAACACGTCTAAATAAAAACAAAAAAAATCATCATAATTCTAATCAATCTCGGGCTCTTTTTTTTAATACGTCTAGAAGTTGTAGTTGTTACGGCTGCAGCCAGCAACTGGACCGGTTAGCGCGGGGCGGCCAGCCGCGGCGGGGGCGACGCGGCGCATCGGCCGGTGTCACATATGACAAGCACTTTTACTAACGATCCTCTCACGTCAACGCGCGCGCACCATACTTAAATAATATCAATTGTAAAACCAGTAAAGCAATAAAATTATAGATCTATATATAAACCGTTCATTATTCTTAAAGCATAAATCAAAGTACAGTCCACAAATTCACAACCGGAGTCTCAACAGGCTCAGGCTTTTACAAGGTTCTTCGTCACCGAAAAGTTATCGCCACTATACGGTCTTTCTTCACCGTTACGTTATTGCCGCTACGCCTCTAAGATCCTACACGCTCAAGATTCAAGAAGCATTCATCCTCGATCAAGATCATACAGAACGTCCCAAAAGAAGGTCGCCGAGGTCTTTTACACATCATTCATCGCCGAGCGAACGCCAAGGTCATCTCAAGGTGCTTCGAACGGGACTTCAACAAACCAGGCCCTTCGCCAAGGACGGTTGTCAAGGTCAACTTAAGGTGCAGCAAGCGCGACTTCAAGAAGAGGACGATTAGAATAATTACTGAGTGAGTCCGTTCCAATATCCTTTCTAACCTTCTTTCTTTTTAGTATACTTCTGTGTGAGTCGAGCATTTCGGCTCCTCTTCATAGGCTCACCAAATTCTTCTATTGCCATAAAACTATAATTCATACTGCCTCTTTCATTACTTTTACATAAATATTGCTATAAATTTCGCAATCAAATAATTTATACATACTTCACGTATTCCATTCATTACTTTCAAACATTAAACACATTGTTGCTACAAATCTCATGCTGCAGTAAATCATTTAATCATTTCTACCTACTTCACGCATTTATTATCACTTAGTTTATGCATGGCATTGCTTTAGCCCGAGCGTTCTTTGTTCTCAAACCGGTTGGTCACAAGCGGTTCGGTCGGCCGGCTCCGGCGCATCGATCGAACGGCTATTTGTTCTTTATTCTTTATAGCTTTGAACTCATTTTGGCATTGTTTTACATTTCACTATTTCGTTTCCTCTTCTATACAAATTACTTCGTTCTAATTTCTTACTCATTTCTTTAACTTTATAGCTTAACTATCTTCTTTCCTTTCACGCTTAAATGGCTGACGCTAAGATCAGAAATCTTATTAAAAAACGTACCAGTATAAAGGGAAAATTAATGCTCTTTATTAATTTTCTAGACAGCCTTAAGCCCAGTAGTAGTGCTCACTTAAGTGAGTTGCAATTGACTGAATTGGAGTATCGTATGAACCGAATAGACAGTATATTAGTTGATTATGATGCTTTACAGACTGAAATCGAGGCATTATCAGATAGCCCTGACGAGCAGCTTACGGAACGCGGACAGTTCGAGACGCAGTTTTACAGCGCGATGTCTTTGGCTCGAACAATGCTAGCTCCGGGTCACGGGCAGCTTCGGGCGGGATCCGTGGCGTCCGGGGACGACACCATGACAAGCCGCCATCAAGACTTCGTGCGGTTGCCTAAAATCGACCTTCCGCATTTCGATGGAGACTATCAGCACTGGCTAGGATTCCGAGATACGTATCTTTCATTAATACACAATAACAACTCATTAAGTGAAATTCATAAATTCCACTATTTGCGTGCTGCCCTTCAAGGCAGTGCAGCATTATTAATTCAAAGTTTAGATTTGAGAATAGAAAATTACGCGATTGCTTGGCAACTGTTATCTGAAAGATATGATAATCAAAAACTTTTAGTCAACAACCATTTACAAACACTGTTTAACTTACAAAATATTCAACGTGAAAATGGTTCATTGTTGCGTAACATGGTAGACACAATTAATAAAAATTTAAGGGCACTTGCCACACTAGGGGAGCCTACTGACCACTGGGATACCATAATAATTTTTATTATGTCCAAAAAATTAGACAATGCTTCAAGTCGTCAGTGGGAAGAATATCGAAATACATTGGCAGGTAATAATTCACCTTCATTGCAACAATTTTTAAAATTTTTAAACAATAGGGCTGATTTACTTGACACAGTGCAGGAGCAAAACGTGCAAGCATCTCAATTAAACAATACTAAAGGTTTTATTGTTACAACTAATAATATCACTTCAACTTATAAAAATAAACCAAATTACATAAAAAATCCTATGTGCCCTATGTGTTCAGATAATCACTTTTTATTTGCGTGCCCAACCTTCAAAACATTAAGCGTAGATTTGCGTATTTAAAAAGCCACCGAGGCCAGAGTGTGTAAAAACTGTTTACGCCCAGGACACACAAATAAAAATTGCAGATTATCTCATTGTAAATACTGCCAACTTAAACACAATACACTTTTACATAAAGAAGTAGGCTCTGAAACTCGCCCACCCCCTACACTCGAAAACAATGTTGCCTTATCTTCTAACATTGCTTTGCCTTCTTCTAACCGCGGCCTTGTCTTATTATCCACAGCGTTGGTGAAGGTACGCGACATCCATGGCCATCCGCATGCCGCACGACTACTGCTCGATAATGGCAGTACTTCTAATTTCATCACGCGACATCTTTGCGAGAAACTTGGTCTGGTAAGACGTAATACGAGCTCCACAGTCTCGGGCATCAATAATTCACTCTCTTACACTACAGAGTCTTGTAACCTTACAATCGAGTCATACTACGGTGACTATAGGTTAAACATCAATTGCCACGTTTTACCAGAATTAACCAAATCTTTACCATCTACATATTTTGATACTTCTATTCTTCATCTACCTGTGGGGATCCATCTTGCAGATCCATCATGTAATGTGCCCTCTCCCATTGACATCTTAGTCGGTGCGGAAGTCTTCTGGGACGTTCTTACATCCAATCACATTGATCTAGGGAAAAAATTGCCCAAATTACACGAATCCAAGCTAGGCTGGCTTATTTCGGGCTGCATCCATCAGATTCACAACAAACGCCCATTATGTAATTTTACTGCCACACAAGATGCTCTTCTATCCCGCTTCTGGGAGTTTGATTCCGTTTCTTCTAAGCACTGTTTATCATATGAAGAACGATCTTGTGAACAGAACTTCATAGATACTACAAAGCGCGCCGACAACGGCCAGTTTGTAGTCACCATACCGCTGAAGGACTCGGCAGAAGTTCTAGGCGACTCTTATACTCATGCCAAGCTACGTTTTTTATCTTTAGAACGGCGTTTCGAACGGGACATTAACTTTAAACATAAGTATTCAGACTTCATTAGGGAATACATTGATCTCGGTCATATGACCGTTAATCGTCATAAAAATACAACCAACCAGCCTCAATACTATTTGCCTCATCATGGTGTTCTTCGTGAGTCGAGCTTAACCACCAAGTTGCGCGTGGTCTTCGATGCCTCGGCTGCTACTACCTCCGGTAAGTCTTTCAATTCTATACAAATGGTTGGCCCTACAGTTCAGGACGACTTACTGTCCATCTTATTACGTTTCCGGCAACATAAGTTTGTTGTCACTAGCGACATCGAAAAAATGTATCGTGCTGTCTTAATTGAGCCTTCTCAACGCTCTCTGCAGCAAATAATCTTCAGGTTTGATCAATCAGACCCTCTAAAAACGTACACTTTAAACACAGTCACATATGGGTGTGCATCAGCACCTTATTTGGCAACTAAATGTTTAGTTTCTCTTGCTGATGAGTCATCCGATCCCAACGTAAAAAACGCAATTAAAAACAACTTTTACGTTGATGACTTTTTATACAGTGGTCCATCAATAGAATCAGTTGCAAATATATGTAAAGGTGTTATTCATACGTTGCAATCCGCCAAGTTTAATTTGCGTAAATGGCAATCAAATTCACAAGAAATTTTATCATCTATTTCCAACATCAAAGGTGACTCAGAAAAGGCTCTTAATTTGGACAATACAATGTGCAAAACTTTAGGTCTTCATTGGCTAACTGAATCAGACCAATTATTTTTTCTCATACACATAGACGTGAACATAAAAGTTAGAAAACGTAATATACTTTCAATTATAAGTCAAGTTTTTGACCCCTTAGGCCTTATTGGCCCTTGCATAGTTCTATTCAAAATTATTATACAAAAACTATGGCTTTATAAATGTGATTGGGATAACGAGGTTCCCCTAGAGATTAAAAAAGAATATCTTAGTTCGACAACGTCACTTTCAAGCTTAAACAATATTAAAATTCCTCGTTGGGTTTCCAATATTCATTCATTTTCAACTGAAATTCATACTTTTACAGACGCTTCCGAACGTGCTTACGGAGCTTGTGTCTACATAAGAAATGTTGGAGAGGATGGCACAATTTGTGTACGTCTTTTAATTTCAAAAAATAGAATAGCTCCTATCAAACCTACTAGATACCCAAGCTCGAATTATGCGGGGCGTTGTTAGGTACAAGACTCTGTAGAAAGGTACAAGATTCTCTTACCATTAACATTAGTCGCTATTACTTTTGGTCAGATTCGACAATTGTATTGGGTTGGTTATCTATGCCCTCAAATCGCCTTAAACATTTCGTGCGTAACAGAGTAAACGAGATAAAGGATACTACTCATAGTCAGACGTGGAGCTACGTGCCGTCTAAGGACAACCCTGCCGATCTAGTTTCTCGTGGGGCGCAGGCTGACCTTCTCAGCTCATCTACCCTTTGGTGGTCCGGTCCTACGTTTCTCCAACATAAAGAAATTAAATTATTTGAACATCCAAACATCCATTCAAATTCTCTTCCAGAAATCTCCTTACATACACATACACACGTAAAAGAAAATACAAACACTATTTTACAATTAATTAACAAGACATCCAACTTTTTAAAATTAATTAGAATATTTACATATATCCAAAGATTTATAAATAAATGTAAACAAAATAAAACACAATATAAAGGTCATTTAACTTGTATTGAATTACAAACATCTAAATTTAAATTAATTAGTATTGCTCAACAAAACATGTTTCCAAATGAATTCAATATTCTTCTATCAGGAAACTCACTACACACATAAAAACAGACTTGCCTCTCTTTCACCCTTTATGGATAACAATTATAATGTTATACGCGTCGGGGGACGTCTTAAAAACTCTTATTATAGTTATGATATAAAACACCCTATTCTTCTTTGTAGCAAACATCATTTAAGTAAAATCATTTTTGTTATACAACATAAACTTTCTTTGCATGCAGGCCCTCAATTATTGCTCGCACAGATTCGTCAAACGTACTGGCCGCTAGGTGGCAGGAATATCGCCAGGGCAACAGTACATGCTTGCATTCGCTGTATGAAATTCAATGTCAAACCTGTGCAACCAATAATGGGCAACCTGCCAATGGAAAGATTACATCTGGAATATCCATTTCTCAATTCTGGTACAGACTACATGGGGCCAGTGCTGATGCTCAATCGGAAAGGCAGAGGGCTAGGCTGCTTAAATGTTATATTTGTATTTTTGTTTGTTTGGCTACAAAGGCGGTGCATTTAGAAGTGGCTACGGATCTCACCACGGAAGCCTTCATTGCTTGTCTTAACCGTTTTGTCGCTCGTCGTGGAATGCCACAGACTGTCTACTCGGACAACGGCACCAATTTCGTAGGAGCTTGTAACCAGTTATCTTCTTTCCTTAAAAGGACTTCATCTACTTTAAGCTCCGAAGCTGCTATGAAAGGTATATGTTTTAAATTTATTCCTGCTTACGCCCCTGCGTGGGGCGGCCTTTGGGAATCGGTTGTTAAATCCGTAAAACATCATTTAAGGCGTATTTTGGGTTTGAGCCACTTAACGTATGAAGAATTGACGACTTGCTTGGCTCAAATAGAAGCCATCTTAAATTCCAGGCCTCTCGTCCCACTTTCCTCAGATCCTTGTGACTTGTCTTACCTTACCCCATCTCATTTTCTAATTGGACGGTCACTCACGTCAATTCCTCAAGCAGATATTGAAACCATCAACATAAATTCGCTGCAACGGTTTCAGCGCGTTGAAAAATTGAAGCAGCACTTTTGGCATCGATTTTCAAAGGAATACGTTTCTTGCTTACAGCAAAAAACAAGATGGCGCGCTTCTTCGGGAGCCCTTCGCGTCGGAGAGATGGTCTTAGTGGAGGAACCAAACACACCACCTCTTCTATGGCTTGTTGGACGGATCGTGAGGGTCATGCCTGGCAAAGATGGAGTTGCCAGAATGGCCGAAATAAATACTAAAAGGGGTCTTGTAATTCGAACTGCCCACAGGTTATGTCCACTCAACATTTGAAGCATACTACTTCAAGACTGGGGAGCGTGTTACGGCTGCAGCCAGCAACTGGACCGGTTAGCGCGGGGCGGCAGCCGCGGCGGGGGCGACGCGGCGCATCGGCCGGTGTCACATATGACAAGCACTTTTACTAACGATCCTCTCACGTCAACGCGCGCGCACCATACTTAAATAATATCAATTGTAAAACCAGTAAAGCAACAAAATTATAGATCTATATATAAACCGTTCATTATTCTTAAAGCATAAATCAAAGTACAGTCCACAAATTCACAACCGGAGTCTCAACAGGCTCAGGCCTTTACAGTAGTACAATTACTTTTCATAGAATTAATTGAGTTGTAACAAACAAACAAATTGTAAATTAATACAATTTTAATATGATATATCAACATTATAATAAACATAAAGCCTAAAAACTAACTTAAAACTACTCTTTTTGCTACAAATAAAGTCATAAAATCGTAAATGTTCCTAAGTCCCAAGTATGCAGTGTTTTCGTTCTATTGACAATTATAGATATACTTCTCACTCACTTTTAAATAATTTAAATCTACCTTTTAAATTATTATCTTTGTAACTCTTTGTTTTCGAATACTTAACTTACTTAAATTGTTACACACTCACGTCATAGTTCTTAAGTCGCTGGAAGACTTGGCCTAGTTTAGGCGTTAGTACCCAAACAGTCTCAATTTTATGACAACATGTAAATTTAATTTTGGTGTCAATAAATCTTATTATTATTATTATTAAACAATATAGTGGTATTAACTACTCTATATAAATCAATGCTAAAACCAATCTCCAGTTACTAGCATGCCCTCTATTCGGTTGTAGATAATGTACTAAAATTTTAATAAAGCCATTTACACACGTAAGGTGTCATCAATCATCGTGACTAATGCTCAACGTAGCTTATGAGACAAAAGGTCATGCTCGTGTGCACTATTCATTATTGTTACGTCCATTTGAGGTGTTCAGTTTTAAATGTATAATTTATGGATGTAACACTAATACATGTATGTGGCTTTGTTTGTATGACTTTAATGTTTAATTTGCTTAGGCTTTCTACGCGACTTTGGTTGCATCAACTTCAGTTCCGCATATAACGGAATCTATTGTATTATTAAATGTTTGCGGGATTTGAATTAAGTATCAATTGAAAATTCACAAATTTATTAGAAGTATAATACATACGTGATTTACAGTTCTTAAAACACAACAAGTTCAAACTGTAAGGTCAAAGATCATAATAAGATAAAACGCGCAAAGTCCGTCGGTGTGAGATTCGCGTTCCGAAAGTACACTCTCCCGATCGCAGTTAAAACTCAACTAACTCTGTCTCAACGGGCCGACCTTATAGGTATATTCGCAAAATAGACATCCGGCCCTCAACAAACATTTGCAGACCATTTATTGGAATTCGCAAACTAGTGCTTAATCCAAAACAACATGGCTTCTAAAAACTCGCAGCGGAATTTGAACAGTAAAATCAGTTAATGCTGTCTTATTCGAAGGCCGGCCATAAACACAAAGGGATTAGCGATTGACAATAGATAGTTGCGCAAGTTAACGCAAATAATGAACAATTAAGACAACATACAACAACATAGAAAAGGGTTTAATATACCACCTGGTTGTTTAAGAATTATGGGGATTACAAATTCTCGGAACAATTTAATTGTAACACTATTTTCTATATTAAAAGTATTTGTATATACAACTCAACACACAAATAACCAACTTCAACTTCATATATTATTTAAATACATATTACATATAGACTCGGGCTTCTAAAAAGATCTTCTATCTACGGTACTTTCAAAATAAATTCACATCCAGAACGTTCAAGAGTGAATACAGCAATCACAACAATGTGACAATTAGACTGAAAATTTTCCACGTAGTGTCTGTCCTTTGTCACTAAAATTACTGATGCTTAAATACCGAGCAATTGAATACGCAAAAATGGAATTTATTCCATGAAAGTGGCTAAGAATTTTGCCTAATAAATATCAACACCTTTTCGATATATAATCACAGTTTAAATTTATAAAGTTCACAAACGTTATAAATTACGAACATAAATAATAATAGTAATTTGCAGACAAACACACAGTTACAGAGCTGTGGCTAATATACAACGAACCCCTCTGGGGCCGGACCCAGACAGACACCCAGGCCATAGTAAAAAACCAAAAATATTACGACTTTTAATGTGGTAGTAAGACTTTTTAACTTTATACTATTGTATAAGACTGGTATCTTTGTCACGCTTATTCAAAGCTAATTGATAGATTTCTTAAATCGTTTTTTTACCATGGCCTATGTATATTTGTAATACCAAAGGTGCTACCGATGCACTCTCTAAACGGAGACTGGAACTTAGACAGTAATACCGGAACAAAACTCAAGGTTGTTCATCCAGACGGGCAAATATTACCACCTGGTTGTGGGTTGTTTTGTTGCCTTCAACCTGTGGCAATTGTAAGAACATGTGCATTATGCTAAATATTGCCTAAACGTTTCTTTCTCTTCAATCAGGGTTCGATCTCAAGTCGTATGAATTAAAAGCGTGTGCCTTAGATAATACGTTCTAAAAACAAATTGTACAATATACTTATAGTGTAGTTGAATATTCTAAGTGTACAGTAATTCTAATAATAGTTGCTTTGTTTATATGTCAACATTTTTACCTAGTATGATTTCGTAATTGTTTAATATTTCAAACTACTTCATTTACTTATTTATAAGATTATCTAACTGATAAAAACTAATTGTTTCTTCTTGATTTTTATTTTCTTTTTCTCTATTATTAACCATTATTTGTTTAAACTACAAATAAATTGATTGTTTTCTGTAAGATCGACTTTTCACTTATATAAAAATCAGTTTATTATTATTGTTTCAAGTTGAAGGACTCGGATTAAAATGCCTAAATGAATTTATTAGAAATATACAAACACGTATAACACAGGTACAAATATAACTGTACACAACCAGTCCAAATGTAATGCATGATTCAATCACATGCGCAAAGTCTGTCACTAACGTCTTGCTTCGCTTGTGGCTATCGCTAGACTGCCGATCTCTCCATTGGGCCATTGCTTTATACTGCACCAATGAAATATGGCTGCCCGACCGCGTAGGCCGAATTTCTTAGAATCAGTTCGACACACCTGGCTAATGACTGCCATAAAAGATTACAATACACAATGGGCTGTTTTCTAATTACAAATTTTAAACACAAAGTAAACAAAAGAAGTCCAGATGCGGCAAGGTAATAAAGTGTGTTTTTATAGTATGCAGGTGTTAATCTACTGTTGTCGGCGTGTAGGTCATAACATTATTATATAATGTTACTTCATTGGGACAAAAAGGTCACTTTATTTGGTGGGCTCCTTTTGTACTCTCCAGTGGGGCAAAACATGCTGTACTTTAACATGAACCATATTCGCCACTAAATAAAGAATTTGAATTTGAAAAGACAAGATGTTAGGTTTAATATTTTTTGAAAAATGAAATATCAGATAGAACTTCGGCCGCAGGCCTTTTTTCTATCTAAGAACCTTATTGTTATAGTGCATAGAATAATTGACGACAGTGGTTACGTTCAGGATGGTCAGCGAAAGTGGTTAGACTATTTGGAAAAGCCATAAATCTTTTAGATGTAAGATTTTGTTTGGACATGTAGAAAGAATGGATGAAAGTAAAATCACAAGACAAGTGTATGACAGCATTGTGAATGATACAGTGAGTGCCGGTAGACCGCGACATATACACTATGACCAAATAGCGGCAGTGTATGTATGTAGTATGTGAAAGTTAAGCTAAAAAGCACCTTAAATAAACTTGCACGTATGAAGATATTAATGAAAGTAGATGAAGCGAATGCTATTTTTCAAGATCGTTGCAAGTGGAGATCTTTCATCTCTAACATTTCCCAGGTCTCAGGGGGGAACCAGGCATGATAAAATGTAATGTATGTATGTATAAATCTTTTAATTACGTAGCATTTGGCGATAAAATTAAAAGCCAAACGTCAATTTGTACAAAATTAAGACTCCATATAGGAAAATAGGCAGGTTTCTTTTTAATAATACCTCGAATATAATAAAAAATTTAAATATATTGCATTATAAGAACACGACGGAGATAAAGAGAATTCAATATTTATCAGAATGAAAACGCACCCATTGTGGATTAAGATGAAATATTTTATTCAGCTTTAGGACTTGTGTCTGGTGTTCTACTGTATGCAAATAAACTGTAAGAAAATATACCGCCTTTTGTAAGTTGTACGACAATAACCTCCAACATCAAAAAGCTTGTCAGTTGTCAGTAAAGAGCGAAATTGACTGGCGTATCTCGAATTTATTGACAGATCAAAGACCATTTTCGTGTTGTCGATTCGTTAAATGATTTGTATCCTAATTACATCGGAATTAAAGTTGAAAATTGTCTGAGTTATTTACTTTATAGTATAACTAACTAAAGGAACTGCGGAGTTTATATGCTTATTCTCAGATTCTAAATACAGCTCAACTATAATTAGACATTTTCATTCAAGGTAATGGATAATACCTAACCATTTTGTCTTTTAATCGTGTAATGTCACGTATACATTGGTCCAACGATCATTAGGAAATGTGTAACATCAAACAAATCCATATATTGAAGGTTCGTAGGACTTTAATGATTTTTTTTATTAATACACGAGTTCAGCAGACAGGCAGACGGCCCGCCCACCTGATGGAAAGCGGTCACCATCGCCTATAGATACTTCCAACAGTGAAGGTGCTATAAATACGCTGCCGCTCTCTAAAGGGTGACTGGAACCTGGCCACTGATACCGGAACACAACTCACAGTTGTTATGGCGGCATACTCTAGACCTAGGGGTGGTAGCCATCCAGTCGGGCAAATGCCCTACCGTAGGCCGCCCGGCCGCAGGAATTAGTATTCTTTTCCGTTCCTGCACGGAGAGATGAGACGGCGTCTACTCCTTTTGCGATCACGTCATGCTGATCAAGGAGGAGTTTAAGCGTACCAACTCGCTCCGCTCCAACTAAAGGAGCATGTGCCAGCGCTATAGAATCTTCGGCCACCGTGAGATGAGAACGGTTCCCACCCGCCACTAGTACCGTCGAAATCAGGGCGCGCCGGTGTTCTGCCCATTCCCATCTCTCCCCCCGTGGGGCGAATTGCAAATCACCCCACGAGAAAAGAGAAAGAGGAGAACGCCGCGCCGAGAGCTGGGTTTCCTTAGCCAGTGAACCAGGCCAATGGACCACCGCCTGCCAGGGCCGGTGAAGTGGTAAGGCCGTTCACTCGTAATCCTGGCGTAAGACGAAGAACAAGCGCGGATCTACCGCTGCGGGCCCGATGGGCATGCCCACAACCCTCATAGACTTGTGCTGCCGTCACAATGTCACGGCCTATTGAGGTCGATAGGCTGATGATATTAAATCCAATGCCTTAATAAATTTAAAAAAATGAATCGTGCGTGATTTTCAACATAGCGAAGTACTTAGCCATCATAGACGATATGCTGACACGTTATCGCATATTACCTATCTGTTTCTCTTTGGCTCATGAATATTTGTATTGGAAAAAAGAGATGTAATTTAATTTGATATCCTTTGAAGTTATAAAAATTTCATCAAAATATCTTCAGTAGTTTCTAAATGTGACACTGTGATGTGCAGACATACATACTTTTGTAATTTTCGTGAGCAAGCCAAGTAACATTTTACACACTGTGTGAAAATTTTGGTTAAGGCTTCATATATTTTGTAAATATCTACCTTACTTTCAGTAGCCGTGATCACGGAAGACAAAGATGTCAAGTGTCAATGAGTATTGTTAAAGTTTTATGTGGCCTACGGACACCTTGTTCATTTTAATTATTTGGTTTTAATGGTTTATGGTTATTATTTACTCTATGGGAGCCTAATCTAATTTACCACTGCTTGGCAACATGTTGTGGCTTGAAGAGAAGAAGCGACGCAAGAAACTCTTCAGCAAACACGCCAAGCTTTAATAATTTTATATAATATTAAAATGTGTGGGAGGTAGAATACAAATAAATTATCAATTAAGTTGGTTTGTGTTCCGGTGCACGCAGAAAAAGCACATAGTGTCTCGGGGTCTTAGAAGTTTTTGGGTCTTAATAGGTTTGGTGATCGGATCCCAAACTTGTGTTACTTGCCAACCATCTTCTCTATTGAAAATGGGTGTTTTTAATAGAGCTAGCTTGTAAGAATGCACTATATCGATCATGAGTGAGTTCAAACTCCGACTCGCACTTGGCCGAGTTTCAGGTGGCTGTGACCACAACCTTCTTTGAGATTTGGATCCGCGCAAGGCGAAGGAAAGACAAAGATCTGCCTCCCCCCATCCCCCGGTTTAAGCACAACAGTTTTTCAGAGATGCTATTACCATCCCAACACAACACTGCGAATCCCATCCTCCTTTCAGTCTTCAGACGGATTGTCCCTAGACAAAAAAGAGACAGCTTCTGTTATATAGGAAAGTACGTAAATGATTGCAGATTATTTCATAGCTTGATTTCAAGATATTATTTATGAATACTTTTAGATACACAAATCAAGCGAAAAGGAAATCTCTTTTCCTATTCGGCAATAAATAGAAAGAGAGAAAGAGATAACACTTTATTGCACACCAAAATATACAAATACAAAAACAGACCATATTTAGAATTTTTTCTAGACAATACAATAGGCGGCCTTATCGCTCAAAGCGATCACTTCCAGGCAACCTAAATCAAAAACAAATTTGAATCAGGCGACGTATGTGGTGTGCGAAAAAGGCAATAGATACATAAATACTTAAACTAAATTAAGAATTTATTCAAAATACGTAAGTTATTATAATAAATGTATTAGCATGATTGTATTGTGTGTGTGTGACAAATAGTGTTTTCTGTATAAATTTCTAAATGTTGGTGAAGATTTGGCCTCTCTGACAGTAAGAGGCAGCATATTCCAAAGTTTGACATCCAGCACTGTAAAACAATTATCATAATAGGATGAAGTGTGTGTAGGTGTCATAAGTTTTCGATACGTATCAGAGCGCAAATTGTGGGCAGTGGATAGGCGAAGGAATTCAAAACTAAAATAAATACTACTTAAGTAAATGAAACAAGCCCGAAGTGAAAGTAAATGTATAATTGTTAGTTTTGAGGCGAAAACGATGACACACCACAATTACATTTATACTCGGAACTAAATGAGTCACTCAGTAGCTGTAAGTTATCGTCAAATAACATTAGACACGATGATTTGATACACTTTTGTTTGCCACCATGATTCATTTAATTTAATTCAGATAACACAAATCAACACTTATATATCACGCGTAGATAAACTCAGGTGCGCCGGGGCTTCAAAAAGATATCTACTATTTATATAAAATTTTAGATATTTTAATAAAAAATTAAATAGAAAATTAAAATTGGTTATTAATAATGTTTCTGAGTTGGCAGCCTCCCGCAACCCGGATACTGTTAGCACCCTCCACCCCGCCGTAACCGCGACCGCGGCCGTAGCCGGGAATAGAGGGGTCACCGAGAACTGAAGGCCGTTTTCTGTGGTGCTTTCTCATGGGGCATAAAAGCCATAGTTACCACGCTTGGCATGCGGGTTGGTAACCGCAGTGCCGGTGTATTTCTATAGGCCGATTTTCTTGCGATGGTTATACCGCCATCTATCGGTCGCCAGAGCCTCGTTTGCTGACGACAGGGAGTACCGCGGGCAGGTGGGTTGACAATTGGGTACACGAGATGTTAGTCGTAGATCCCTTACCCTCCCCAGAGGACAGGGATAAGTGGCGCCGACTTGGGGAGGTCTACGTCCAGCAGCGGACTGCGAATGGCTGACGACGAATGTTTTTGAATTTGATTTAAATTATCATTTCCTTACATGACCAGAATTTGAATTTCCTTTAAATGATGTTGCTTGGTAAATAGCTTGTTAAACGAGAATGCCGCATTTTCTTTGAATTTTTTAACAATAATCTACTTCCAAACAAAAATAAAATTTAGGTGTCTTCAAGTCTCATCTAGACTGCATTTTCACCAAGTGCAATATCGGTCAAACGCGAACCTACACAATATAAAAATATACAGGCGAACATAATGATATCTACGCTCAACGCTTAGTAGACAATACAGAAGAGGCTATGAAGCACCGCACAGAAAGGAAACCGAATAGTGTGAAACTGCTGTATAATGTATTCTATTTCATTCTCTCGCAGGCTTAGTCCTATAGATTTATGTGTTTATCTCTTTTTGGTGTAGTCTTTTTTTTGGTGGTATAGATGGAAGATGGAAGAGAAACGAGCTGTTTGTACAGAGAAGAATATATAATTTTTAATTTTTGCCACACAGTTTGACTGACAGAGTCAGTAGTAAACAGTCAATTCTATATTTAACCCAAATCAGCCTGTAATTAACTAAAAAGTTCTCAACACTTTCCGTTTCATCGACTTTTAAGTCACAAGGATTCTAAAGAAGTTTCACTTAAAAAAAAAAATGTTTCACCCCAGACTTTTTAAAAAGCTTATAACAAAAACTTTATCTAAAAAAAAATATACTTTCCTCTATTACCACATTTTAGGAAAACAATAAAAAATGCAAAAAGAGGAAAGAAACAAACAAAATCATGATGACAAAACTGACATCATGACTATAAAAACTTTTACTGCCCATTTCAAAACAAAATACCTTTCCTATGAGTAAGGTATCATCAATTCACTCCAGTTTTAGTACAAATACTAAGTCACCGTGGCGGTTAACTATAAGTTACGTCAGAACACCGTAATACGTGTTTGAAGTATAACATTTGGTCATAATACTTACAAATTAATGCGAGAGCAAGCATCCTTATTAACTACGCAATAGAGTATAGTTTCAATTGAACTTATGATGTTATAATGAAGAATTTGAGAAATAGATTGTTTAGGACAGCAAGACGGTTCCGTAGAATAAATAATCATAATCCTAACTAATATGATAAACTAGAGGTCCGGGCAGACTTTGTCTTGTTCCGAAAGAAATAAAAATCTAGGACCCGATCGCAGCGCCACCTATTGATTCCAATTGTGAATCTAAACCATCCGAGGATCCACTCAAACACACAAAAAAATCATCAAAATTGGTTCAGATTAGGAGGATCCCAGAACCCGATCCCATCGTCACCTACCGGTTCCAATTGTAAATATAAATAATCCGGGGAGCCACTCAAAAAAACACAAAAAATTTCATCAAAACCGATAAAACTGTTCTCAAGTTATACGCGTATATATATTTCTACGATTCATTTTTATACATAAAGATGAGAGTGTGCGTCCATTTGTGACGTTTTCACGTCTTAACTACGCAACAGACCACCATGAAATTTTGCATACACGTTGTCAAGAGTACAGATAAGGTCATAGAGGGTACCTTTCATCCAGAGAAAAAATACAGTCCCCGAGGATTAGGCTTGAAGGGGGTGCCCCAAATAGGTGGAGGAGCGAGATGGAATGCACCTCCGTCTTAAAGAAAGGTCTTCCAGCGAGGCTATTTTTGTTCCTCGTAGGCCTAGGCCTATCTCATATATGCCTATATCATGGCAACGACAGTGACAATGCAATTTTAATTTATTGCTATCATGATGGTTAGTTCGAGCTCTTCTAGTATAGAGGCCTTTGTTCTACGAACTGTCCACGTAATTCTGAGCACCCGACGTCAACATTTCAAAGTTGTCAATTCTATGTCTATCTGCTTTTACAGTCCAGGGATCCAAATCTGCTATTTCAACATATTGGCGTTGCAAAGATATCCATATGGGAACATTCGCCCGTTGTCGTTCGTCGCGCGCGCACGTCTCTCGCTCCGCCTCGGCTGTCCGTTATTCGTGTTCGTTGTGTTCGTTCGTTCACCCGGTCGATCTGTTTTTTTTTCTGTGACAGTGCAGTGAAAAGTGCGTCATCAGGTGGTTTTTCCACCAAATCGTTCATCCCCCTCAGGGACAATGGACGGCGTGGAGCTCTCTCCATTGCAGTTGGAGGGTTTCCTGTCGTTTTTACGACAGCAATTCCCTCAAGCGCTCGACCAATATTTGAGGACTCCGGAGTCCCAATCAATGGCGTCCGTTATCTCGGAACTTAATTCCGAGAAACCCGTGTCCTGCAAGTTACACGTGCAAGGGGCCCCCGCACCCGCATTTGCCGCGACCACCGCACCCCCCGCGACCCCCGCCACCGCGCTTATCGCTGACCACCTGCGCTCTGCCTTAGCGCCCGCGCCCCCCCGCCCCCCGCATCCGTACCCGCCGTATTACCGGTGCGCCCGCCGCCCGCACCCCCGCTCAACGATGCCCACCGTGTGGCACCAAAATCACGCGCCTCGTTTTCTCGCGGTTCCGCGTCGGGACAACCGCGATCGAGCTCCGCGAGCTCGACGACATCGCGTTCGCGATCGCCCATACACCGCGTAATCGATTCTCGTCGAGAAATCGAATTATCTCCTGACGGTCCGCAATACCTCAGGGATGCCCCTCTTCCACCGGCTGATAAAATCACCCCCATGGATGTCGCGCCTCCCGCGAACATCCCCTTAAACCGCGAGGACGATGACGGTTTCATAACCGTCAATCGTACCAAAAAACGAAAGACCCAGAGGGAGGTCCCCCCCAACCCCGCTCCCACTGCGGCCACAAAACCAACAGCGGCACCTTCCAGCCGCCCTGGGCCACCTTCACAGCGCCCGCCGCCACCCCTGATCATCCGCGAGAAAGCCCATTGGCTTCAACTCGCTAAGGAGCTGCCAGGTAAGGCAATCTCTATAAAGAAGCCCGTGATACCCAACACGGCATCAAAGTTATGGTCACGTCTTCAAGTGACCACCGCTCCCCTAACATCCTTGTTATGTGACCGTAAAATCGGTTACTACACTTATGCCCTGCCGGAAGAAAAACGCCTTCGGGCTGTAATCCGCGGACTCCCACAGGAAATCGAGTGTTCCTACATTCTCGAGGACCTTAAGTCCCAAGCTGTACCGGTGCACGAAGTGCACCGTATGCACAGAGGCGACGCAACAAAGTCTCCTCTAAACCTAGTATTGGTTGTCCTCCCAGAGGGGAAAAAGATCTTCGAACTTGAGAAGGTCTGTGGCCTCTCTGGCCTTCGTGTGGAACGCCCACACGAAAAACATACACTGCGGCAGTGTCATCGTTGCCAACTTTATGGGCACTCTGCCCTACATTGTCAATCCCGTCCCAGGTGCGTCAAGTGCCTGGGCGACCACGGGACCTCGGGTGCACACGCACCCGGGACTCCCCGGAGCCACCGAGCTGCATTCTCTGCGGCCAAGCGGGTCACCCCGCTAACTACAGAGAGCTGTCCTGCCGCCCCCGACCCAAACGTAAGTTCGGAAAGGGCAACGCCCAAAAGGCACTAGAAAAGTGCCGAACAAACCCGCATTCGTGGCGGCCCCCCCTCCAGTGGTAAATCACTGGACGGGTCTTCCCACGACGGAAGCGTTCCCTCCACTAAGGACGCGCGCCCCAATTTTGGCCGGCCTACCCCAAGCAACCCCTGCCCCCGCCCCCATCTTAAAAGCACCTTCTGGGCCGTCACCCCACCACTCTTTAGCGGAGGACTTAGCCTTGGCGACTAAATTCGCCAAGAACTTGCCTTTCGACCTAGCAGAGGTCCAACTCTTGGCTCGAAAACTAAGACAAGTTGCAGAGTCTGATCAACCCTCCCTCCGGGATCAACTCGTGATCGAAATGGATCACGCGTACCTCCTCCAGGTACTTAGGTCGTTATAACTAAACAACCTAGTTAAATTATTGTTACCGGTAACAAATGGCGCATGTAGGTAGAAATAAACCACGCTCATTGACTCTGGCGACTTATAACGCCAACGGCCTTCGAAACCAGCGCGACTTGGTCCATGACTTCCTGGTTACCAATCAAGTAGATATACTACTAGTGCAGGAGACCTTCCTGAAACCGAGTGAAAGAGATCCAAAGATCTCTAACTATCGGGTCACTAGACATGACAGGATAGGCCGTGGTGGCGGCACCCTGATCTATTTCAGAAGATCTCTACACTGCATGCCTCTAGTCACCCCACCACTAGTAGGTATGGAGGTATCCGCCTGCAGACTAGCAATGACTGGCCACCAACCTCTAGTCATAGTCTCAGCATACCTCGCGTGCCAGAAAACCCTTATTAAGAAAGACCTAGAAGCCCTATTCAACTTAGGCCCAGCTGTTATAATAGCCGGAGATCTGAATTGTAAACACGAACAGTGGAATTGCAATACCACTAACCCCAATGGCAGAGCCTAATAAATATATCAGACAATCTTTTGTTTGATATAATAACTCCCATGACCCCCACACGATACCCCCCAACCGCGACTGGGGACCCCAAACACTCTTGACCTAGCATTACTGAGGGGCGTAACTCTTCAGTTCCATTCGATCGAAACGATGGACGATATAGACTCGGACCATCGCCCGGTTATCCTCAAATTAGGACAACAGACGGACCAGACATCTGAAACTAGGACCTCTGTGGACTGGTTGAGACTTGGGGACCTCCTCAAGGCAACCGAATCACAAGACCTGGACCGCATCCCGGACCACATCGAATCCCACCAAGACACGGAGACGGCGATCGAGGCCCTCACCAGCCACCTTCAATCCGCATTGCGGAACTCGTCCAGACAGGTGCCAGTGGAGAATGACCGCCACTTATGCCTGCCGGACGAAGTGAGGGTACTGCTGAGGGAAAAGAGAGCCGCCTCCAGAGCTCACGACAGATATCCCACCGAAGACAACAGAGTCCGACTCCGCCAACTAGAGCGCGAGGTCAAACTACGTATCCGGGAAGTCAGGGAACAACGTTGGGACAGAACGTTGAGAGATATCGAACCAACTCACCAGGCGTACTGGAAGCTGGCTAGAGCTCTCAAATCAGATACCCTCACTGTCATACCCGCGCTAGAAAGAGCCGACAACACCGAGGCGTTCGATGATGAGGAGAAAGCCGAATGCCTTGCTCAGAGTCTAGAGCTTCAATGCTCCCCACTACACAAAACGTCGACCAGTCACACCTGACGGAGGTGGACTCCGAGGTTGAACGTAGATCCTCCTTACCAGCGGAAACCACACTCGACCCAGTCACGGTGGAAGAAGTGCAAGATCTGATCAAGTCCCTCAAACCACGAAAGGCCCCAGGGATCGATGGCATTAACAATCGCGTGTTAAAACTCTTCCCCGGCCACTTGATTATAATCTTAGTGAGCATCTTCAATGCCGCCATAACAAACTGCTCTTTCCCCGCGATCTGGAAGGAAGCAGACGTCATCGGTATTCACAAGCCTGGAAAACCGGCTAATAAACCGTCCAGCTACCGCCCAATCAGCCTACTGAGCACACTCAGCAAGCTTTACGAGAGGTCATCCTCTCTAGACTAAGAGATTTTGCCATCAGCAAACATCTACTACCCGATGAGCAGTTTGGATTCCGTGCCAGACACTCATGCGTCCAACAGGTGCACCGCATCACGGAGCACATACTATCCCACTTTGCCCATCGCCCTCGTCGCCCTATAGGAACAGCCGCGCTGTTCCTTGACGTAACTAAGGCCTTCGACAAGGTCTGGCATAACGGTTTGATTTACAAGCTGTACCAGTTCGGTGTACCAGACAGACTCGTGCTCATCTTGCGAGACTTCCTCCTAGGCCGTAGCTTCCGTTTTCGAGTGGAGGAACACGCTCGTCCCCTCACCCACTCACAGCCGGTGTACCACAGGGCTCGGCACTATCTCCATTACTCTTCACGCTGTACACCAGCGACATCCCAAAAACTCCAGATGTAGAGTTGGCCCTCTTCGCGGATGACACCGCACTCTATACATCAGATCACAACCGACAAATGGCTTGCGTCCGGCTACAGGTAGCTGTAACAGAGCTAGGCGAATGGTTTCGCAAATGGAGGATAGAGGTAAACCCGGAGAAAAGCGCAGCAATGTTCTTTTCCCCGGGCACGCTTCGCTCTCCCAAACGCGCTTGCCTTCGCTTAAAAGCCATCTCGCTCTACGAACAAGAGATCCCCTGGGCAAAGTACACCAAATACCTGGGTGTCACCTAGATCAGAACTTGCGCTTCAACGAGCATATCACTATAGTCGGAATAGAGCGCGATTTGTGATGGGTCGTCTAGCACCCATGATAGATAAACGAAGCAAAATGTCCCTCAGACACAAGCTTACTCTATATAAAACATGCATCCGCCCGATCATGACATACGCGAGTGTGGTATTCGGCCATGCCAAGCCTGCCCTTTTAAAGAAACTGCAAATCGTTCAGAATAAATTCATGCGCAGAGCCGTCGGTGCTCCCCTCTATATGCGTAACGTCGACATCCACCGCGATCTGGAGCTTCCCTCCATCAAAAACTACATTACGTCGCTCTCGCGTAAGTATTTCGATCTAGCGCCGCACCATCGAAATCCCTCGTCGTGTCCGCGTCCGATTATAAGCCTCGACGAAAGGCTCTCGTGCGACGACCGCGTAACATCCTCATGGACAAGGTCGACGATATCACAAAACGGCTGGCTCGGATCAGCCCGCCCACGGTTAGGACGGCAGGCTGGCAGGCACCGACAGACAGACACAGACGGCGGCGTCGACGCCGCCAATTACGATCTCTCCACGTCCCCGCGAGGGACGCCAGGAGACACAGCCCCCCCATAGGATAGACTAGGCGTGTTGCTGGGAAGTTTCTTTCGCCGTTTCTTCTCTCCCAGCCATAACACGTTGCGAAACGGCAGTAAGATAGTATAGGCCACCGCGAACCGCCGATCCCGGTCCGCCGGGATCCTTCCTCTCGGGCTTTATATTACCCGTCGCCCGCTCTCAATTAGTGCATTGTGTCGCCCTATGGTGGGCATCATTAGATTCATCCCCTCTCATGGCAACAGTCCAGCCGAGGTGAAACTCCTAGGGAGCCCCTCGAGCAAGTTGCCTCCCGGGCTCGAGCGCCTTCGCTTCGCAAAGGCACTCGCCCCGAAAACCCCGGTAAAGTTGTGAGGTCTTCGGACCAACAACATAAAGTCAAGTCCAATAAAAAAAAAAAAAACCATATGGGAATGGAGAAAGAATACAGTTTCCTGCGACCAGGCATCCTGTCGTAAGAACTGACAAAACAACCCATAGCCAGATGATAGGTTATTTGCCCGTCTGGATGGCTACCATCCCTGGTCAAGAGTATGCCTCAATAAAAACCTTGAGTGTGTTCAGGTTCCAGTCTCCCTTTAGAGAGCAGCAGCGCATTTGTAGCACTTTTGGTGTTGCAAATGTCCATAGGCAATGGTAACAGCTTTCCATCAGGTGGACCGTCTGCCTGTCTGCTGAACTCATGCAATAAAAAAATTTAAGGTACGATTGCATTACGATAGTGTCAAAAATTCGTATTCTACTAAATCGATAATATCTTCTCGATATCGTCGCGGCACAATAATTGTAGAAAAAATTGGTATTACCATACTAGGAAAAATGACGATAACAGAAATGACTATTGAAAAGCTACCAACAATTTTAAACATTTATATGGCAAATATTAGCTTATGAATATTTATAAATATGAGTGTCTAGCTTCTGTCCGAGACTTCGTCTGCGTGGAATAGAGGAAAAAAAACCCCGATTTTGAAACATTATTCATTGATGCTCCGCTCCTATTGGTCTTAGCGAGATGATATATAGCCTATAGCCTTCCTCGATAAATGGGCTATCTAACGCTGAAAGAATTTTTCAAATCAGACCGCTAGTTCCTGAGATTAGCGCGTTCAAGCAAACTTACAATTCCATTGGAATTTTTATAGAGTTTATTAGAACTATACAAACACGTATAACACAGGTACAAATATAACCGAACACAACAAGTCCAAACATAATGCAGAAGGTCGTAATTCAATAAAACGCGCAAAGTCCGTCACTATTAGATTCCCGATTGTGGTACACACGTTTCGATTCGATCGTGGTTCTCGCTCGACTGCCTCCTCCCTCAATCAGTCCATCGTTTTGTCCTACACAAGTGCAATGTGCCGCTCAGCCACGTGGACCGAATTTCCTAGAATCAGCTTGTACTTTAAAATCCGTAACACCTGGCTAATGATTACAATACAACAATAGGCTGTTCTCTAGAAACGTATACCAATAAATAAGTAAAAAAAAGAAGAGGATCATAAAATAATTACAATAGTTTCAATGTTATTAGTTCAAATGCCGACGGGTAATAAATGTGCTTCTACAAATCTGTACATGGAATTTGTCTTTGTCGGTAGTTAAGTTGTAACATTAGTATAAGATTAGAGTTAGCAGAATACCGAAATCAAGAAAAACTATGATTGAGACGATAGTATCCGGCAATTTTGACGAGATAGTAATAGTAGAATTGGGCTCCGGGTTTCATATAGGTATATTTTATTCCTATAGATAAGTTTCTATTGATAATTCAAAACTGTCCATTGAATATTCGAAGAAGCATCCCTAAGACTCACAAATATATCTCCATTTAACTTTAAACTTTATTTCTGGTATACTTAAGTTTATTTCTGGTATACCAATCTTTCCAGTCCTGACATTTTGATCTATTAGCATGACAAAGAAACAGATTTGAAATATCCACGACACGTATTAAGTATTGTTTGAAATACTCATAAATTAATAGTGTAGAATGACATAATGAGGTGTTTCGGGCGTTTCTGTTTTAATTGGTTGTTGTTTTTGGGGTTGCCATATATCACTGGCTTAGGATGACACGTTCTCGTCGAACTGTGATTCTGTCTGTAGTCGTTTATAGCATAGCAGAATAGCACTAACTCTCCTTATTCCACAATAGTTACAATGCAACTATTAAATCACGAGATCGTGATTAGTACAATAATATAATATATAAAAATCTCGTGTCGCGGTGTTAGTTACCAAACTCCTCCGAAGCGGCTGAACAGATTTGTATGAAATTTTGTGTGCATATCGCGTAGGTCTGAGAATAGGCCAAAATCTATTTTTCATACCCCTAAATGATAAGGGTGACCCACCCATAAATATTTATTTTTAATTTTTTTGACAAGTTTTTTATTTTGATTTTATTATGATTCGCCATTAAAAAGTAAATAGAACCCAAAATTTCCATCCTTCACTAGAGTCCCAGACACGCTCGATACACTTGTGCGCTGCATTTGGCCCGAGTATCGTGTCTAAAGACATTTTGCTAAGTTAACAAACAAAATTCGTGACAACGTGTATACAAATTTCAAAATGACCAGATTGTAATAATTAGGGAGTGAAAGCGCAACAAAGTAATGAGGGATTTAGGAAAGTGATTGATGATTATTTAGGGAATGTAATAGATCTAGGTGAACAAGCCAGATGGAATGTTCTTCCATCTTGCAGGAAAGATCTTACCATTCGAAGCAAGTGTTTGTACCTGGCAGGTATAGACCCATTACTTATTGTTGGATATTTGTATATATTTTTTGTACTTGCCAGAAATTTCTAACATCTTCGATTTTTGCACAGCGCCATTTATTGGCTTGTAAGTGTTCCACTACAATTACTTAAACTTTATGTATCATTGGTCGAAGATCATTTGCGTATATTATCCTATTATTTGGGTATTATATATTCTTAATATACTAATCAATCAAGCCGTTCTTGAGTTGTATAATGTAATATGGAGAAACAGACAGAATTTAAGAAAAGCGCAATTTGGATCAACGAGTCACAAAACGAATATCTGTAATATTGTTACGACCGACAAAAATCAATGCACACTTGTAGTTTATTACCTTTTCGGAATTTGGACTTCTTTTGTTTACCTTATGTTTAAAATTAATTATAAAACAGCCTATTGTGTATTGTACTCGTTTATGGCCGTTCGCAGGCATAATTACGCGGGTGTGCGGAGAGACATTTTCTGGGAAATTGCGTCAACGCGTTGGCCAGGTAGACATATTGTATCGGTGCATTATATAACAATGGCCCAATGGGGAGATCGGCAGTCTAGCGATGGTCACAAGCGAGACAAGACATGTGTACATTCGATAAGCTATATATAGTGACGGACTTTGCGCGTGTTATTGAATCGTGTATTACGTTTGTACTGGTAGTGTCCAGTTATATTTGTACCTGTGTTAAACATGTTTGTATAGTTCTAATAAATTCTATAGTAATTCCAAACGGCATTTTAATTCGAGTCCTGTAACTCGTAACAATATTATAAAATTTAAACATGCCGTGTCTGTACAGTGAAGCTGTTAAAAAAAAACAATTGGAATAGACTATATAAACCATGGAGAACACGATGCAGTTTGTTTTAGATTTCTTATCTGTTTGTTCGGGATTCACATAAAAACTACTGGGCCGATTTCGATGCGATTTTCGCTGGTCGACAGCAATTTTTTAGGCTTAAAATCTGTGCTACTTTTTATTCTGGAAATACCGCGGAAATTTTTCTGGGAATGATTGAAAAAATCGAATTTCAATTGGATTTTTTCATTGATTGATAGCAAGTTTTATGTAATAATTTTTTTATCTTGAGAATCCCCCGGGATATTTCCCGGGAGCAGTTTCATGTTGTTCGAGTGTAGCAAAATTATCTTATTCCGACACAGTTTTCACTAAAATGACAGCTTACATTCTTTTGTAATGTTGCGGTACTTTATGTCCCGGGAATCCCGCGTGAATTTCAAACCAAGCGTGGACGAAGTCGCGAGCATATCTTAGTATATCAAAAAATAACAAATTTAATATACAGGCAAAACCTACACGTATATATAGGATGTAGTAGTATAAATAGAGTGTATGGAAGACAATGACGTACTACCCGTGCGCAGAAGGTTTGCCGATAGCCTCATGATGTCACGCGTCGATCGTCAGTAGGGTTGACAAAAAAGGTTACAGAAATGGTTGTTGCAACAAATTTATTTTTTTATTTTTTTATTGTATATACTTTATATAAGTACTAGCTGACCCGGCGAACTTCGTACCGCCATATTTTCTGAATTCCTAAAAGACTTTGTTTCACGACATAAAAACAAAATGACCAGAATCTCAGCAGATCATATCTCAGCGCCACCTACCGGTTCCAATTGTGAATCTAAATCATTTGGGGACCCATTCAAACTCACAAAACAAACATCATCAAAATCGGTCCAGCCGTTTAGGAGGAGTTCACTGGCAACACACGTACAGAAGAAATTATATATATATAGATATACAATATTAGTAAGTAATACATATATACGTACAAAATATCACGCCTGTTTCCCATGGGGGTAGGCAGAGACTATGGATCTCCACTTGCGACGATCCTGACAAACAACTTTCGCTACACCTACTTTCATTAACCTCTTCATACATGCACGTTTATTTGAAATGCTTTTTACCTGACCTCTCTTTAACACTTCTGATATTTGGTCATGGTGTGTTCGTCTCGGTCTACCGGCAACAACCCTACCATTCACAATACTGTCATACACCTGTTTTGTGATTCTACTTTTATCCATTCTCTCTACATGTCCAAACCACCTTAACATACCTTTTTCAATTCTTGTTATTGTAAGTAATACAATACAATAATATTAAATAGTCATCAAAATCAAATTTAAATTCAAAAGTTTTTATTCAAAATAAGTTCCACTGGAGAACACTTTTTGAAGGTCATACATATAGGTTAAAATTTAATTTTACTTCCTAGTCTATCTATACCGCTTCGCAACGTGCTATTTCTGTTAAGGAGAGGAAGCGGCAAGAAACTCCCCAGCAACACGTCTAGCTAAAAATTGTTTTTCTTTATATTTCTTATTCTATTTATATCTCAAGTTCTTTTTTTTATAATGTTCATAGAGAAGTATGTTACAGAATTATTATATACATATATAATATAATATCAGCCCATAAATGTCCCACTGCTGGGCTCGGGCCTCCCATTACAGGGAAGAATTACTTTTGAAGAATTAATGGAGTTGTAGCAAACAGTGCATACTCAATAAGACAAAGACACAATAGAAACAAAGAAAAATATTATTATAGTTATAATAATGACATGACGTACTTAAATTTTATGCTGCAACATATATCATAAGATAAAAAACGTTATACAAAATATAGTATAAGAGGTTGGAGCGAGCTGCTATGTAAATGAAGTTTTGTCATTTAATTATTCCTCAATAGTGTGATATCATAGGCAAACCTACTGCGCGTGGTTTATATTTATAGACGAATCGAAAACGGAAATACGGTCAAAAACATTAACGCGAGTAATATCAAAACAGCTTTTTACGGCCCTCGCGCAAAGATAACAAAACGAAAAATAGAACCTTGTTTAGGAACTCCGCAAAGTTTGGTTTCAATTTTAAACTTTGAAATTCGTAATTTATTAAATTAAGGGAGATAGCTGTGTTTGTGACGGCGGGGGGTCCACAGGGAATATTGTTTAGTGCCCCTAGGAGTGAATTCGTTGGGGGTAAACAAAGGAATCGTTATGCTTTGGTCACTTTGAGTTTAAGTTAATTAACCACCATTTTCTATCCTTTCCTATTCATTTTCGCCGTAATACTCACATTCTCACTCTTCTTTATAGCATATTATTTACTCCTAATAGTCCCCAGTACCTTAAAAGGAAGGTTTTAAATTCCTTCGCCTATGCACTGCCCACAATTTGCGCTCTGATACGTATCTTATGACACCTGCACACACTCCGTCCTATTATGATAATTATTTTACAGTGCAGGCTATCAAACTTTGGAATATGCTGCCTGTTACTGTCAGAGAGGCTAAATCCTTACCAACATTTAGAAATTTACACAGAAAACACTATTTGTCCATAAATAGCTATGTCTGATTAACACAATATAATCATGCTAATACATTTATTATAATAACTTATGTATTAGGTTGGGGAAAAGTTTCTTCGCATTTTATATAAAAATTCAAAAGGTATTTTTTATAAAGTTTATTTACATTTGACTAAAGTATGTAGGTGTCATTTTGTTGGATAACTTTTTGCCATCTTGTAGGTAGGGACATGATCCCACTACTATAAAAATTTTGGGGCTTCTGATCAAAAAACTGCGACAAGTGGTTTTGGCAGTCCTCTCGTGATGTTAACCTGACACTGCCTAAGGAATTCTGCAGAGACCGAAACAGGGGAAAATCTGAAGATGCAAGGTCAAGACTATACGGCGGATGCATTAACACCTCCCAGCCAAACTCCTAATTTTTGCTGAGTGGCTAAAGATGTGTGAGGTCTAGCGTTATCATGGTGAAAAACCACACCCCTTCTGTCGATTAATTCCGGCCGCTTTCTCTCAACTTTTTGCTTTAATCTCATCAGTTGTTCGTAGTACAGTTCAGAATCGATGGTCCTGCCTGGCGGTAACAGCTCATAATGAATAATGCCCTTCCAATCCCACCATAAACACAGCATCACCTTGTTGCGAGTTAACCCGGGTTTTGCCACAGTCTGTGAAGCCTGACCGGCCTTTGACCACGATCTTTTTCGCACGTTCTTGTCGTACGTGATCCACTTTTCATCACCAGCTATCATCTTTTTCAAAAATGGTTCGGTTTCATTACATCGTAATAAAGACTCACAAATGAGTACACGGTTCATTAGGTTTCTGTCAGTGAGCTCATGAGGCACCCAAATATCGAGCTTTTTTGTGTACTCAACTTTTTTTCAAAGGCGCCAAAACCGTTTTGTGGTCAATTCCCAGTTCCCCAGCTACATCTTAACTACTAATATGCCGATCTTGCTCTGATTTTTCAAAAATGGCATCAATTTTGTCCGTAACAGGGCGTCCAGAGCGACGCGCATCTTTGATATCAAAATTTCCGGATTGAAGACGCTTAAACCAAATTTGCGCTACCTCTCACAGATACTATATTTGGTCCATAAACATCACAAATTTTTTTCGCGACTTGTGTTGCATTTTTACCTTTTTCGTAGTAAAAATTTAAAATGTATCGATTTTCTTCATTAGATTCACTCATTTTAACAATAAGAAAAACAAATGAAAATCACACATTATCCTAATTTGAATTTGGAATTGTCTTCTTTAAAATTAAAACTTTTTAATGATACCAAAACCAGCCAGATACAAATGGTATAGCCAAAGAAATCTTATTACAAGTTCATACATACTATATGCGAAAAGATTTTTTCCCCAACCTATTATTTTGAAATATATTATTGTATATGTGTATATATATGACCATGTATATATGTAGGTATTTGTATATTTATTTCTTAAAATAGTTTGAGTATTTATGTATCTAATGCCTTTTACCTGCACCACCTACATCGCCTGATTCATTTTTTTTATTTAGGTTGTCTGGAAGAGGTTGCTTTGAGTGATAAGGCTGCCTATTGTATTGCTTAGAAAATATTGTAAATATGGTCTGTTTTTGTAATTGTATATTTTGGTGTGCAATAAAATGTTATATATCTCTCTCTCTTTCTCTGTCTCTCTCCACCATGAGTAAAATATTAATCAACGAGGAGAGGTTGGCACTGAAAATCAGCGCTTGGCTGGAGGAAATTCCGACACAGCGTGATGCTGTTTCCGACCTCATTTTTTATTGTATATAAATTTACCCATAGAATCGTATAAATTATTTCTACATCCTTATATTGCCGCTTTCCTAGCAAATAAATTCTTTCTTTCTATTTTGAAATACAAGTATAGTTGTGGGCTGGGGCATCTGCCTACCAGCTAAAGCTACAGCATTTAACGTCGAGGCGTTCGCGTTGTCGACGATCACATACTCACAGATAGCTTAGATACGCTTGACCTTCGGAGAGACTTCGCGGCTCTCTGCGTATTCTACCGACTGTTAAATGTCAGAATGGGGCCTGAGTTTTCTTGCTACCACCGCACCGCTCGCCATCGGGCGTTCATACTCACTTCCTTGAGTCGCTTCGCTTTAGTACGCGACGGTTTTCTACACCGGATTTGGAATCACCTCCCAGCTGATGTTTGCCTACCGCACTACAGTATGAGGTTTTTCAAAAAGAATGTCCGAGGCAGGCAGCGCTTTGATAACACCTATGGAGTTGCAAATGTCATTGGCAGCGCTTTCTATCAGGTGGGCCGTCAGCCTGTCTTCTGTACTTACACAATAAAAAAACATTGTAGCTGGAGTAACTTTACTCCTACCTACTTATGCAGCCTGGCGGCCCAGCTGACGGCCAGTGGTAACAGTCGCCTATGGAAAGGACAATGGCCATTTTGGGTTCCCCTTAAAATCAGATGAACCTTAACCAAATGTCTTTCTAAAATCTTATATTATTTTCATGTTATTACAGTAAGATTATAGATTATTTGGTAACCCAGCATAGAAGTTACAATTACACAAACATATTTTAGTTTTCAACTAACTAAACTAAAATTATCAAGCGCAGGAATGTAAAAAGAATACTAATTCCTGCGATCTGGTGACCTGTCGTAAGAGGCGACAAAACAACCCACAGCGAGGTAGTAGGGCATTTGCCCGCTTGTATGGCTACCACCCCTGGTCTAAAGTAGGCCATCATAACAACCGAGTTGTGTTCCAGTATCAGTGGTCAGGTTCCAGTTTCTCCTTCAAGGTCGGCAGCACATTGGCAGCACCTCTGGTACTGCTAATGTCCATAGGCGACGATAGCCATTTTCCATCATTTCCATCAATACAATTCGACACGCGCAAACTCCGTCGTCTATATCGCTAATCGAGAGTACTACAAAACGTGTTACTCGTTTCGTAGTTGTCGCTTAACTGCCCACCCCTCCATTTGGGCATTGTCTTATACCAACTACACAGTACAAAAACAATTGGCCGCGCGCACTGAGTTTCCGAGAAATAGTAATTTGCACACCTGGTTATTTATTCCTGTGAACGGCTAATACTAGTTGAAAACAATAACAATAAGGATTAGTTCGACGCTAATGATGGTCATAAAACAGGTAGGAGAACAATATAAAGGTTTTCTTAATTACAAATTCTAAACATAAAAGAATTCCTAAATCCGGGAAGACAGTAAACTGCGCTTACGACAGGCAGCTGTGCGTTTATCTTTGACGGCATGTAACAGTATCTTGAATCATAAAAAAAATCATAAAGGCTCATGTAATTTTACATGAAGCCCAACTCTCCTAACAAACTGGGCAGTGTCCTTTGCAACATCAAAAGTGAGACCAATATGCCGCAGGCCTCTAAGGAGAACTGGAGTATAGCCACAAATACCGGAACACAACTCAAGGTTGTTATAGCGGCGTACTCCAGACCAGTAGATAACTTTTTGATCCAGTGTCTAGGTACATCTACATGAAGCCTTGCGTCAAGATAACAGACGTGCGAAATTCGCCAATCTACCTTATAAAAGGATGATGTTTATGAGAAATTTAAACTCGACAGTACACCTGTTAGTTTTTCACGCTTAAGCTTCTAAGATCATCGTTTCACAGCATTGTTCGATATTGTGCATACCTAGCCTTAGAAACTTACGCAAGCAACACTTGCAGGCGTAAAACCCGGCTAAATCCCCTGCGATAAGTACGCCATAGCTTCGCAACGTGCTATCGCTGTTTTAAGGAGCATAAATTGTAGTAGCTTAGTCCTAAACTAAAAGGGCGCGGATTCGAATCCTGGCCGGACAACATGCACCACTTAGGCAGTTTTGTGACCTCTTTAAAATATATATATATATTTAAATAATATTTAATCATACATCAAATACCTCTTACATGCATTTTGTTACAATTACAACGTGGTTACAGTGAAAGAAAACCTCATGATGAAACCTGCACTTCGAGGTAACCGATGTATCAAACCGGCCAATACACCTTGGACAAGCCTGGCGGGTATAAATGGGAGGTCCCATCAGTGGGGCTATTGAAGACCACGGACCATAAAAACGGCCCGGACTTTTGGAGGACTTGCGTGGGAAGGCCAACACGTAGAGACAGATTGAATATATATCCCTGTTTACACCATATAATAATGCACCCAATGATAAGCTTATGGGCTGTTATTGTTATGGAGTAGAAGTGGCAAGAAACGCCCTAGCAACAACTACTTGCACTCTCGTTCTACCACTCATGTCATGGTCGCGAAGCTCAAGCAAGGCATCTTTTGGTTACAAGCGCAGTGCCTGTACATTAACGCTACAATGGGCGCGATTCGGTCTATTAACCGCTGGATTATTATGTCATGCCAATGATTATTGCTTGCTGGGTCCTCGTTTGATGCGTTTGGGTGTACAAAAGGCAAAAGGTTTGGTGTAACTTGCCTTCCGAAAAAATGTATACCAATAAAATTATATATTTTATATGTTGGAGTACAGCAGACAGGCTAACTAACCGGTCCGTGTGATGGAAAGTGGTTACGATCGCTTATGGCCATTTATAACACTGTATGTGCTACCGTGCTCGAAGAGGGGACTGGAATCTAGCCACTAGTGATCACAACTCAAGGTTGTTATGGAGGCATGTTTTAGACCACAGGGGCTAACTGTCCAGACAGATAAATGCCTTACTACATAGCTTTGGGTTGTTATGTCGCCTCTTACGATAGGCCATCCGACAGAAGGAATTAATTTCTGTTTACCGTTCCTGCGCGGATGTCTGTCTATGATTTCAAAATATATGTCAAAATTTAAACAACAATTACTATTTATAAGCCCCATAGAGAGTTATACTTATAAGCGTGTGTTAGATTTTAGATTGGGTAGAATATATAAATATAGACAATTAGACATATTTATGTTTAATACATATATTGGCTAAGCTTTTTATTTATTTCACAACTTTAAAAGATATTTCATGGATACTTTAGTTCAAGTTAAATACTTATATTAAAGACCAGTAAAACAAAAGGTGTCTTAACTACATTCTTTATTTTATAGAAGATGAAAAACTTTCTACGCTAACATTAATATTGTTACCAGTCGCAGGACTCGAATTAAAATGCCGTTGGAATTATTATAGAGCTTATTAGAACTATACAAACACGTACAAATATAACCGAACACAACAAGTACAAACGTAATGCAGAAGGTCGTAATTCAATAAAACGCGCAAAGTCCGACACTATTAGATTCCCGATTGTAGTACACCTCTTTCCATCAAGCCATCGTTTTATACTGCACAAATGCAAATATGCCCGGCAAGCATCGACGTAATTTCCTAGAAATTCTATTCCGCACACCTAGCTAATTATGCCTGCAAGCGGCCATAAACGAGTACAATAGGCTGTTCTCCACAATAACCAATAAATAAGTGAACAAAATAAGACGATCATAATTAGTTCAAATGCCGAGGGGTATAAAAATGTGTTTTTACAGATATGCAGGTGGGTTTTGTTTTTGTCGGAACTTAAGTTGTAACAATATAATAAGAATTTTATATTCTTTATTTTCGTACTCTTTTCGAGTACTAGCAGTCACAGCAATTACTGCTATCATTCACATTTCATTCGTTCTTTCGAAGCGTTTTTAGTATTATAGCAACTATTTATTATATTTCACAGTTTATTACTATTCAATAGATACCTACGTATGTACCAATTTTTGTACTCCGCGCTGCGGATGTATTTTGGTTGGTTGTTTGAAGGAATGAGACAAAAACTTTTGAATTCATTGACAATGACAAATACGTCGTTTAATCCATGCAGGAAAGTTCCGCGTTCAGGAGTAGCCCTTCCTCTTGTTTAGTTCAATCTATTGCATGGTTTAAACTGTTATCGATCGATTAAGTGCAATTGATATTACAAAACGATTTATCTGTAAGAAACGGTGAAAGAATACAATTTCCTGCGACTAGGTGGCAGCTTTGTTATTACAACTGCCCATAGGTGATGGTAGTCGCTTTCCATTAGCCAGGTGTTTCGGATTACGTCGACTACGATACGGGTACGTTCGTGTTCGTGAGGTATAAAACGACGGCCTGATGTGGAGAGGGGGCAACCAAGCGATAACAACGATCTAAGCGTGACGTGTGTACACTCGTGAATCTAATATCGATGGCTTTGCGCGTTTTATTGAATTACGGCCATCTGCCTGTCTGCAGAACTAGTGCTATAAAAATAAAAACGAAGGATTAAAGTCGGTTACACAGTTTAAAGCTCGTGTTGATATTACGGGCCAGCGAACCAATTTCTCGTGCAGCACTGCACAGGAGTATGCGACGGTCATTATCGAAAATTGCCCATTATTGTTTGCCTATCCCATACGACGAATATAGATATCACCTTGGCATAACTATAACCATATATTATTTTAATGGTTATAATGGCAGTTTAATGTGGGAACACGTTATTAAGTGAAGTGGACAAGTCAAATAAAATATTGTCTTGGTTTGATAATTTGACTTGAATCATTTATTTTTATAAAACAGTTGGAAACATTTTAAATGGGTGTGAATAATCAAAATGTTACTCATAAATAAATCGGCCAAGTGTGTGTCGGTCTGTACAGAATGGAACCAACTTGAACTGTTTTTGTTTTTAAGTTTTTGGTTATATAACCTGAAAATCGAATGTTAACATAAATCAATTTAAAATATTTTTTACATTCAATCACCATGATTTTTATGTATGTAAAGAAAAAAGGGTTTTATTAATTTTAGTAACGAATGTCTCCCCAGATATCGATTTGAAATTAAAAATGTTATGATTTCATTTAATGTTATTAGCGCCTATATCTATGAAAAACATTTCATCAACTTTATTTTTTACTTCTTTCGCGGTTTCTCTACGTCATTATATATATAAATAAATACATCTTCATGTAAAATATCATTGAAAACCTAGCGTTTTCGGGAATAAAAAGACACACAAAGACAGACGGATGGGCATGCACGACATCTTTATATTCATTATTAATATGGACCGATCATTATGAATAATGACCAAGAGCGTCGGTAGATCTGATAAATTAATTACTTTGGCCATATTAATAATGCCCGTGGTCCATTCAAAAAATTATAGTTTGAGATAACTTGAATTTATTACTTGGACCGGGCAGTATGAATACTTCCCTACTTCTAGCCGGACAATGTGATAAAGTCGGTTACCTTTCCAGAAGAATTACGTAAGTGTAATTCATTGTATAGTTATATGGCACTTATTTATTATGAACAGATACGATTTTTTAATAACCTATATTAAATAAGAAAGAGAAGAAGGCCAACGTAAGCTAAGGCAAGGGAAGCGAAGCTCTCCCGTGGTTATTTTCATTATAACCACCCAAAATTTACTTCGTATTGTTACAACTCGGGCCCCGACAACAACAAAATCCACCTGCATATCTGAAACAAAGCACATTTATTACTCGTCGGCATTTGAACTAATAACATTGAAATTCTTTAGTGGTCGTCTTCTTTTGTTTACTTATTGGTATACGGCCTATTGTTGTATTGTGATCATTAGCCAGGTGTTGCGGATTTTAAGTACAAGCTAATTCTAGGAAGTTCGGTCCACGCTGCTGGGCGGACATATTGCATTTGTGCAGTATTAAGCAACAGCCTGATTGAGGAAGAGTTAGTCGAGCGATAACCACGAGCGAAGCAAGACGTGTGTACTACAATCGGAAATCTAAAAAGTTGCCGACTTTGCGCGTTTTATTGAATTACGGCCTTCTTAATTACGTTTGGATTTGTTGTGTTTGGTTATATTTATACCTGTGTTATACGTGTTTGTACAGTTCTAATAAACTCTATAGTAATTGTAATAGCATTTTAATTCGAGTCTCGCGCAACTCGTAACAATATCTTAAATAAAAGTGCTATATAACTATACCCTCATTTAATAAACAAAAAAACTATAGTTCATCTGTGTTTTATTATATTGCCCAAGATAAGGTTGTCATTGTAGATACTGACCTGGAAAAGTGATTAATCATGCAGTTTTATTTATATTGCCCACTTGATACGGGCCTTATATATAGACCGGTCATTATTCATAGTGACCGGATTTATCAGATTGTCCATAACATATTGTTACGAGTTACAGGACTCGAATTAAAATGCCGTTGGAATTACTATAGAATTTATTAGAACTATACAAACACGTATAACACAGCTACAGATATAAGTGAACACAATCAGTCCAAACGTAATGCGTGATTCAATAACATGCGCAAAGTCCGTCACTATATAGATTATCGAATGTACACACGTCTTGTCTTGCTAGTGGTTATCGCTTGACTGCCGATCTCCCCATTGGAGCATTGCTTTACAGCACGATGCAATATGTCTAGCTGGCAAGCGTCGACGCAATTTCCCAGAAGTCGTAATCCGTACACCTGCGTAATTATGCCTGCGAACGGCCATAAATGAGTACAATAGGCTGCTCTTCACAACAACCAATAAATAAGTAAACAAAATGAGACGGTCATAAATGTTATTAGCTCAAACGCCGACCGGTAATAAATGTGCTTTGTTTACAGATATGCAGGTGGCCCAAATTGTAACAATATATATCGAGCCTTTACCGCCATTTTATCGTACCTAATTATATTTTTTGTTGTAGAAGGTATTTTAAAATATAATTTTGTTTTAAGGCTTTCAGTTTTAGTTAAATTAGACCCTACTGCATCAAAAATTGTCGATTTTAAAACAAAATAATATTTTTGTACGGTTTGTACACTTCCAAAGATTTGGGTTTCATCATCGTTAACGATGGACCTCGGTTTGAAGGGTGTTGCCAAGTCAAACCACGTTGAGTGGTTGTATGTTGTATATTAAGATCGTTTGATGACCCAAGACGCACAACTTGCAGTGCACAAGTGCCGCACGTGATGGTCTCCTTTAGTATATTATTACGTATTTATATGTAAACAACGCTGTACGAGCAATATTGGCTCGTACAATTTTAAAATACCTTTTGCAACAAAAAATATACTTAGATGCTAATGTGTCTTACAATAAAACGGCGGAAAAGGCTCGATATTTTCTCGCCTGTTTCCCATGTGAGTAGACAGAGACGATGGATCTCCAATTGCGACGATCCTGACAAACTACTTTCATAAATCTCTTCATACATGCAGGTTTTTTTGAGATGATTTTTACCTACAATATATAATTAAAATAACAACTAATATTCTTCTTTCCTCTTACTCCTCTTACTTACTGAGCATGCACTGTTTGCTACAACTCCATTAATTCTTCGAAAAGTAATTCTGTGACATACTTCTGTATAAAATTTATAAAAAAAAGAACTTGAGATATAAATAGAATAAGAAATATAAAGGAGAACAATTTTAGCTAGACGTGTTGCTGGGGAGTTTCTTGCCGCTTCTTCTCCTTAACAGCAATAACACACTGCGAAGCGGTGTATAGATAGACTAGGAAGTAAAATTAAATTTTAACTTATATGTATGACCTTCAAAAATTGTTCTCCAGTGAAACTTATTCTGAATAAAAACTTTTTAATTTGAATTACATATTATGTAATGTACTGTTATAGGTACACAAATAAATTAAAACTATTTAAATGATAACTTACTTATCATTGATTATGGAAAAATGTATCTACTGGACTATTTTTAAGAATAACATCTGTATATAACTATACTAGCTGAGCCTGCGACGTCAGCCACGTGGAATTTGTTTTCAAAACCCCCCGAATTTGAAACATTCTTCATTGGTGCTCCGCTCCTATTGGTCTTAGCGTGATGATATATAACCTATAGCCTTTCTCGATAAATGGGCTATCTAACACTGAAATAATTTTTCAAATCAGACCAGTAGTTCCTGAGATTAGCGCGTTCAAGCAAACAAACTCCTCAGCTTTATATATTAGTATAGATTTATGCAAGAATGAGTATTTCATTTCATTTCAAGGTGTGTACGTCGAGTTCTATCGACACCAAGTCTACCATTCATAATGCTGTCATACACTTGTTTTTCGATTCGACTTTCATCATATTTATTTTTTTAGTTATTTATCTTTACTTTTTTCTTATTAATTATTAATAATTATGTTATTATTGTTTTCTGTTTTTTTTTGTTATTTTTCCTTTACGTGATACATAGACTACAATTTTAATTTTACTTGTTTTTATCATGGGTCGCATGATTTTGTGATTAAGGAGGTGGGCACTGAAAATCAGTGCTGTGCCGGCCTATGTTCCGGCACAGCAAAAACTGAGCGCCAACCTCAATTCGCAAATTCCGGCACACATTTTTATTTATTGTATGCCATTGTAGACCACGGACCTTAAAAGTGGCCCGGACCTTTCGAGGGCTTGCGTGAGGCCATGGGAAAGCCAACACATAGAGGCCCCTTGACGAATTTAATGTAAATGTGACGTGACACTAACCGACGATTATCCCTGACTACACCACATCAGAATTCATCCAAGGACAAGCCCCGGTCAGTGTAGGACTATTGTAGGAATTGAGAACAAAAGATACCGGGCTATTGGGGTGAACTGGGATTCTGGGACTATGGGGACTATGGCGTCTGCCCGTCGCAATGTTCAAGGAACATGGTAAAAATGGGCTCACTCCATGGGCCCCTAGAAATGCCAAGTTTAGCGAGGGTCGACATTGGTGTGAGTGGCGAAGGGGTGTAGAGAGGTGAGCTGCAGGTTCACCGAAGCTACTTTCGACGTTATAGCATTTATAACTTCCACCCTTGGAGCTTGAGTCCTAGCTCTAGCGATCTCCACTCCGTGCCGGCTGGCTAAGGCAAACACGGAAGCGGGAGCCTTGCCTTTGCCCCCGGAGTCAGGTCCGCGGTGTCGCTACTCACCTAAGTCTTCGCCACAAATCCCCCTGCGCCAATGAATTCACTGAAAAGTGGTTGAAACGTCGGAATAATAGACTAGTCGGAAAAATAAACTAAAACTAACATTCCTTAACGACTTTATAACGATTCCGGTTTTTTTTTCAAAATGACTACGAATCCCTAATAATACCTACCGTAATATACCAGCAAAACGAAATAAAATCTTCAAGATCTACCTAAGAAATACTAGGCTCTGTTAACTACTAAGAAACATTTATATCTATACAACAAACACTGAAATAGAGCTCGTTTGGAGTGAGATTTAAAACACCCAAGCGACGCCGCGGGGCAGAACTAGTGGACCATAAATCAGTCGCAACGTCGACGGAACGCCTTTGCCGTGCATCTACGGACATAACGACATATTTTATGTATATATATGTCTGTGTTAGGGGTCGCAGAATAGACTGAAAAGAAATAGAAATTTGAACGGTACTATAGGCATGGTATAATGTACTCTTTAGCCCAAAAGCGCCCTCCTATTTGAAGGAACGCTTTAATTTCTTTCAAGAAAATAGTACAAGGCTCTTAATCTTAAGAGCTGACGATCACCAAATCTGCGACTAATGACGTCGATACATTCTACGCAATTTTGTCAGAAATATTTTATTGTGCAGGCTGTAAGCTTGTGGAATGCATTACCAATAAGCATCAGAAGTGCAAAGTCACTTACATCTTTTAATAAACTCCTCAAATTTGTAAACAGTAGTTTATGTATGTGTATGTAACTCTATGTACATATATTTGTATATAAATAGAGAGAGAGAGAGAGATAACACTTTATTGCACACCAAAATATACATTAAGAAATGAATATACAAATACATACATATATACATAGTCATATATATACAATAATACATAAGTTATTATAATATATGTATTAGCATGGTTATATTCTGTTAATCAGACATAGCTATTTGTGGACAAATAGTGTTTTCTGAGCAAATTTCTAAATATTGGTAATGATTTGGCCTCTCTGACAGTAAGAGGCAGCATATTCCAAAGTTTGACAGCCTATAAATATATATGTGTATTTTTTTATTTACTATTAATATATGTATTTAGGTGATTGTGTATATTTTAAACTATGCGCACTGAATACCGACACCCTTTATTAGAAACTAGCTTCGGCCCGCGACTTCGTCCGCGTGGAATAGTTAAAAAAATTAAGTTAAAAAACCCTCCCGATTTTAAAACATTCTCCATTGGTGCTCCGCTCCTATTGGTCTCAACGTGATGATATACAGCCTAGTTGTTTTTTAATGTATAAATTGTTTTATTGTATGATGATGACACCGGCAATACTTAATTAGGTGCATATAATTGTATAAGCAGTTTAAGTAATTAAAGTTTCTTATCTATCCCACGGGAACTCTTTAATTTATCGGGATCAAAAGTCTTATATGTTGACCAGGGATATAAGCTACCACCATACAAAATTTCATTTAAATCAGTCCAGTCGTTTCGGAGATTAGACGGTACAAACAGACAGAGAAACAAAAAATTTGAAAAAAGTTATATTAGTTCTATTTCACTTCTTACATCCCCCTGACTCGGTTTTTAGCATTTTTTTCATTGTACAGAAATTCGACCTCTACAGTTTTATTATATGTAATATAGATAAATGTAAAATTATCTCCAGAGGGTTGTGTGGAAGAAATCGCTGTTACCGATAAGACGCCGATTGTACTAGTTAAATGATTGTTAACTCATGTGTATTATTTTCTTGTGTTAAAGAATATTCTATTCTATTATTTTCTATAGGCATGGCAGAAAAAATACAACGTAAAAAATCGCTCAATAAAAACATGACTATGTTATGCTAGTGCTATATTGAATGGAAAGAGTGTTTTGACAGAAGATCGTTGGAAAAAGGACTCCGGTATAAGGTTATTGTATATAGCCTCCTAGGGTTCCATGGTACAGTCGCGGTATAAAAATGTCCGCCAGTTTTCAAATCGATTCATTTAACGTTCCGTGAGCATATATCACCTATTCAAACTAAGTTAGAGAACAGACTGTTCCACAGAAAATTATGTTTAACTATTTGACAATAATGTTTAATATTATTTAAACCAAAGTTTTTCGATTTTCTATCTTCTCTAAGATTGTGTAGACATGTAAAATTTATTGGTTTTAATATTTATGATAAGCGTAGTTATTATATCCTTTTCGTTTCTTATTGTTAATCGCAGCGTCTGTCATTGTCAACATAGCAATTGTCTTTTTTCACGTTTCTGTATTTTATAAAGGTAGCATTTATTAAAATGTTGGCAGTATTGTTTCTTGTACTCGTGCAAGCAAAAGTTAACTTTAGGGTGACGAACATTTTCATTCCACGACACTAAGCAAGCACCAAATTAAAGTCGCACATAGGTTGCGTTCCGGACACATTCCATTGAGAAAGTTTGGGTTCTTAATGAAAAATTCTGATTCCGGAAATTGTTTAAATTGCAATATAGTTGAAGATGTAACCCACGTTCTCATGGAATGTGTTCGGAACGAGGGAGCCAGAATTAAGTTGTGCGCGGAGTTAAGTCTGTAGAGATTAGACTTGTGTACAATATTTAATATTTTGGCCTCTTCTGCCTTTCAAGGAGCTAGAATAATGCACAAGTTTCTGATGAGCTGCTTATCTGCCAGGAACTCATCATAGACACATCAAATTTCGTGTAAATTTCATGTTAGTTTTTGTAAGCTATAATAAATTATGAAAAGGTATGATGTGCCCGACATAACCCAAACGGTACAAAGGGTCTTTGAACCTTTTGGGTTATGTGAGCCACATTATTAAAAATAAAAGAAGAGGGAAAAAAAAGTCGTACCACACTCTACAATCACAGTTGGCGCCACTAGTTCGCCTTGTTTTTTCATAGAAAATTCCAATTAAAACTTTCAAGTAATGTCTTGTTATTTAAAACTACTTAAATAATTTAATCAATCAATCAATAATTTAATTGCTCATAAAACATGGTGTATAGATATAAGATGATGTGTTGTTTAAAAGGTTTCACATGTTTTTTGCTGGCCCGGCATGCAAATTGTACTTATTTAAAACTACTACAATAATTATACAATTTAAAAATTTAATTTGTCATACAGATATAATAAAATTACGTTTTAACGGTCTTAACCGCGGTAATTTATTTGATTTTTATTATTCCGACGTTTCGACCACTTTTCAGTATCCAACACCGTAATATAATCGATTGAACTAGGTAAATCATTTAGATATTGTTACAACTTAGCCAAAATTCCACGAAGCACGCCGTCAAATGAGAATGCACACCTGCCGGCCATAAAGCACGGCTTATTAACTGTCCGCATTTGTACTTCTTTTGTTTGCTTTCTGCTTAATATTTGAAATTAGAAAAGCCGCCTATTCTGTATTGTAATCCTTTATGGTAGGCAGTGGCCAGGTGTGATTCTAGGAAACCATTGTTTACCCGGTTGTGATATATTGTAAACTGAGTATAGAGGAATGCCCGAACAGAGACCGGCAGTCAAGCAACGGTTACGATACGAGCAAGACGTGTACATTCGATAAGCTATACAGTGACGGACTTTGCGCGTGTTATTGAGACGTGCATTTTGTACTGGTAGTGTCCAGTTATATTTGTACCTGTGTTATACGTGTTTGTATAGTTCTAATAAATTCTATAGTAATTCCAAACGGCATTTATAATTCGAGTCCCGTAACTCGTAACAACATATAAGAAATAATAAGAGACCCAACACTAACTAGACAAGATGATTTAGACAGACTCTCTCAATATTTAATATACGTATGTCGTGTGCTTACTGCAATCGAGGCAGCCCCAGCAGCAGCCTGAAGGTATCATTATATTGAACACTGACAGTTTATATTTAATACCCTAAGCTCTCTTACCAAAAAATATACTAAATACTAAGAGAACGAAACATGTACCAAAAAATGTCAAAAATTACAATACTTCTAGCCGCTTTAATCTTGACTGCACTTCAAAATCGTATCCAAAGACCAAGTGTAGCAAATGATCGACAAATTTCAACACTCCTATTAATGCGATATTACTACCTGAATACACCATTTTAAATGCGGTTTTAATGTTGGCAATATAAAGTATTGTTACGAGTTAGCGGGACTTGAATTAAAATGCCGTTAAAATGATTATAGAGTTTATTAAAACTATACAAACACACAGGTACAAATATAACCGAGCGTAACAAATGCAAACATAATGCAGAAGATCGTAATACAATAAAAGGCGCAAAATCCGTCACTATTAGATCCCGAATGTACACACGTCACGCCCGTATCGTAGTCTTAGCTCAACTAACTCCTCTCTCAATCAGCCCGTCGTTTTATACTTCACAAATGCGAGTGTGCCCGCCCGGCAACGTCCACACAATTTCCTAGTAATCGTAATCCGCACACCTGGCTAATAGATCAATCGGCTGTTCTACAATAACTAGAAACGTATGCCGATAAACAAAAGTGAACAAAAGAAGACGATCATAAAAGGATTACAATTAGTTCAAATGCCGACAGGTAATAAAAGTGCTTTTACAGATTTGTATGTGGAATTTGTCCTTGTCGGGGCCAAGATTGTAATAGTATTTTTTGACTATGATCATTTAAATATATGCCAATAAATATTATGGTAAATACATTTTCGTATAGCAGTTAGGTATATAATACGTCATTGGTAGGAATAATCCGTTGCGCTCGCTCGACCTCGATCCCATGAAAGGGCTCATTCATCGCGCGCTACATCTTTGCACTTAATGAAGCGACATGTGTACTTAGCGTCCTGTCGTCTTCTAACCTATTTCGATTAACCAGGACGCGTAGGTACTTCTATATAACTTCCATACTAAATTCAAATACATATTTGCAACTGTACAAATTTGAATTAATCTATAATATTATAAAATTCTAAACATGCCGTGTCTGTACATTGAAACTATAAAATTATCTATATGGAAAATCTTAATGATGTATTTGTTATTTTTTCTCTTGACTTTAATTGCTTATATATTAATAAAATATGATTTTTTTTTAATTACAATATTTATGTAAATTTAATTTTAATTTTTAATTCATTTTGTACACCACTATGCGGTAGAATGTACTGTGCATCTACAATTGTATAACACCTGTATAAACTACATTCTTGCAAATAAAGATATTGATTTGATTTGAAAAATCAAAAACAACTGGAATAGACTATATAAACGATGGAGAACACGATGCAATTATTTTTAGATTTTTTGTCTGTTTGTTCGGGATTCACGTAAAAACTACTGGGCCGATTTCGATGCGGTTTTTGCTGGTCGACACCAAACTCGACGCTATATTTTATCCCCGAAATCCTGTGGGATTTTTTTGGGAGTGATTTAAAATGGCCAGATTAAGAAAAATCGAATTCCAATGTGATTTTTTACTGATCCATAGCAAATTAAATGTAATGATACGTGTGAAATTTTTAATACCTTTTTTAATCCCGGGAAGCCCGTAGGAATTTTTCCGGGAACGATTTGAAGTTGTTTGGATACATAAACATTTGCTTATACCGACACTGTTTCCACTAAAACGATAGCTTGCATTCTTTTTTTAAATGTTACGATATTTGGTGTCCCGGAAATCCCGCGGGAATTGCAATTCAAGTGTAAACGAAGTTGCGGGCGTATCCTAGTAACAATATATAATAACTCGCAGGGGGGTTGGTGGTGAGGCCTTAAGTGAGTAACAACCCCCCCCCCCCATGCTTGCCTTAGCCAACCAGTACGAAGTGGAGATCGCCAGAGCCAAGACCAAGCTCCAGCAGAGGTAGATGTGATAAATGGCCTGATACCGGAAGTAGCTTCTGTGAACCTGCAGCCCGCTCCTCCACACCCCTTAGCCACTCACACCCATGTTGCCTTGCCATAAGTTAAAATTATAAATTATTTTAAATAAATCATACAAAATACAGATTCGAAATTACACTGCTGAACCCGCGGGGAAAGCGTTAGTTAATAACAGTCAACATTCAAATAAATACGTAAAACACGTAACTAAATTCGTGACGTCAACTCCATACAATGTAAGTGGTTTTAAACAGTCACTTTGGCCCATCATAATAATATTCAGAGCCCCGGGCCCCGTATTCGAGCGAATGGAAGCTCCGTTAATTAGCGTCGGTTTTGTAGGATCCGCTAACATTGGAGACTCACGGGTTCATAATTTGATATGAAAAGCAATAGTTACAATCAAACAACATTTATTTTATCAAAAATATCAGTGCAATATTAAAGAAACAAATCTGATGTACAAATTCTTTTGTGTTTATCATCTATATAAATATATGTATAATCCATAGGCGACTTTAAACACTTTCCATTGGGTCACTCGACAGCTCGTTCAATGTTGTACTCTAGCATAAGAGACAAAAAATCTCATACAAAACTTCAATACACACTTATTCGCGGTTTTTATTTCAGTCAAGTAAATGTAAAGGCCATTCAAAAAAACACAAGAAAGCAAATTTCAAGTCTATATATTATGCCCATACCTGACAACAAGTTAGTTAGTTTTTTTTAAGTTACTTACTGCGCAGCCTTCTGTATCTAGTTCTATTGTTAAATTTGACAAAAACTATTCAATTTTGTAATTTAGACATAATGAAAAACATTACTACTAATGCCACTATATGAAGATATGAACAATGAACGGATATAACATTACCAAAATAAGATTATGGATAGACTGTAGATTTGTTAGAGAATAAATTAGGTATATTGGCTGGAACGGTATTTACCGAATCAGACCAGAGCAAAAACTCAAATAAAAGGGGCAAAATCACAATATCACGAAACTCTATACTTCTTTTTTATATGGTCTTCTTCCTCTTTGGCCATTAGAGGCGGAGAGGAGGTTTGGGCCTCGAGGAAAACCTCTTTGCACCGACTTCTACTCGACGGGCAACTACCCGGCGGTGGCGAGGTTTGGAGCCGTTGGAGCCTACGCGCATAGCGGTGGTCTCTCAACGGCTCTCGCTGGCCAGTCTGCGGCATCCGATGACCTTCGCGGGCTTTGCGTTCGCCATTTGTGGCGTCTGGTGGCCTATCAGCGGCTCTATGGTCTTCACGATCTCGTAACATCACCCTGCTCAGACAATCCTATGAGGTCGCGGGAAATCGGTCGCCAGGTGAGTTGATGGTCCGGTGGCCGCGCATGCAGGGGGGCAATCCCGTAGAGCGATGTGTGTCCGCCGTTGTCGGCGCGGTCAAACATTTTCCGCGCAAGCATCACCACAAATTGGGATGCCCACATCACGGGTGATTACATCATTTCTGACATATAAGATGCTTCGTTCATCCGAAAGCATACTTTTTTTATTGAAGTGAAACTTCTATATTATAGATTAGGGTCTTAGGATTTATCTGTCACGAAAAAGCGTTACGGCCGCGTGGATGAGCGGTATAAATTTAGACTAGACGTGGTGAGAGGCGGCATAATTTTAGAGTAGACTATGGATGCGTTTTTTGGTTCCGAATCGAATATAGTTTTTTTGTTTGATAAAATAAAATATGTTCAAATAAAAATTGCATTCATTAAAATTTACCTAACCTAACCAAATCATAATTTGCAGTAAACCTGCGAAAACTCGAAATGTGTACTTGAACACATAGTAGAAGTAAAACTTCAACGGACAAGTGGAAAAACGAATGGCAACGGATAAGTGGGAAAACGAATCGCAAGAAAATTTTAACTTAAAGTTTTACGGCAGGTTTTCACAATGGACAAGTACATTAACAATCTGCCCGTAAAACTTGTCCGTTGAAGTTTCACTTTACTATGTGTCCCAGGACATATTTAGATTTTTTTCACTAATTACTAAACGTCGGTAGTGTTTTCTAGAATAGAAGCCGACTTTAATCATTAATTCCGTCCGTTGACGGTAGATTTTTAAGCCCGTGTTTTTTTTAATAGAAAAGTGCTGAAAGCCAACATAGGAAATGTAGTGAGCTACCATAATTGTTCAGATTGTTTTGTTGGGTGAATTCAATACAGGGGCCATACGACCTGAATATAAAAGTTGGTCGGTATTATGTTTTAAAGGCGAGGCCTCATCATTTTTTGCGTCTCACTTCATTTGTATCACTTCTTGTCTGTCACTTCCTGTGTATCACTTTTTGTGTATCGTTTCTGTGTATCACTTTATTTCAATAATAAAATATGGCCGTATCTTAGAATTAAACAACTTAAATCATATTCAAACTCGTAAATATGGCAGTCGTATAATGTATTTGGCTTGCACATATACCACGTAAATCGTGGTAGCGTAATGGCTAGCGCACGCGTCCCAAACTCAAAGGGCGTGGGTTCGATCCTGGCCAGAACGCAAGCACCACTTAGGCAGTTTTTTGACTTAATGTGCATATTGTTACAATTACCACAAGCTAATAACGGTGAAGGAAAACATCGTGATGCAACCTGCACATCGAGATAACCGATTTGTCAAACCTGCCAAGCTGCCTTGGACAAGCGTGGCGGGGGTATACCGTCCGTTCTCCACATAGTGGGAGGCCCGAGCGCAGCAGTGGGACATTTATGGGCTGTTATTACTAATTTTATTACTATATACCACGTGTTTTAGACCTTATGATAAAAATCAAACCACGTTTTCTTCATAACGTACTCTACCCATATACAAAAAATTAATCAAATACATTCATTGGTTTAGCCACAGGACGATGTATGTTATTATGACTAAATCGGTAGATTAATGAAATGAAATCGGAATGTATTTAATAGGTATTTCCCCTACTAACTACATTCCGAGTAATGATAATCTTCTTATGTATATGTACATGTATATGTATGTGTACATGTACATGTACATGTATGTGTACATGTATATGTATGTACATGTACATGTATATGTATATGTACATGTATATGTACATGTATGTATGTACATGTACATGTACATGTACATGTATATGTACATGTATATGTACATGTACATGTGCATGTTGTATATGTGCATGTATATGTACATGTATATTTCTGTATTAATGGAGGGCTGTCATCAGCTAATAACATTTGATCATAATAAGAAGACGATAATTATGTATTTTATTAAGAATAAGGAAAACAAATACTCCATATTGATATAAAACACTTAAAAGTTTTTTTTTTCATAAATGTTGTATTGAAAAATACCAAATTAATATTACAATCTAATCTAAAAAGACTAATAAGTAAATTAAATATAACCTAAATTAACTAAAAGTATAGTACTAAGAAAGTGTCCATTAGCACTTTTCTTATTGTCTCTATTAAGGGGAGGGAGAACACTTTGTTCATGTGTTCTTTAAGACAAAGTAATGCAATTATTAATTTCATTTTCACAAATACGCCTTATTTCGGATACGCATTGACACGTGATGTATATTATATAATTATTCTATTACTCTTAAATTGTTACCCGTCTGAATGTAGTCGTGATTTAATCCATCTGTGTCACGTGGCAGATTAACGAGCAGCTAATTTGGAAGGGTTATTGTTGTTTTTAATTGGCTTACATACACCCACATTGGATATTCTCGAACTAAGTAGGTTGGGCTTCTATTATGGGTAATAAATAATATAACGGCCAACTCAAGGAACTTTCCCGGAAATCCATATCATAGTAAATAACGAAAAGTTTCTTTACGAAATTTACCTTGCCAGGAATGGAACCCGGGACCTCTGGGTTTCAGAGAGCTAGGTGAGCAAAGGCTTATACAAAACAACAACAGATTCGTGAAATAAAAATATATGACTACGTTTTAACAGTTTTAAGCGCGGTATTTTATTTTATTTTAAAGATGTTTCAACCACTTTTCAGTAGCCGTTTAACATGGAAGTGACAACTTAATGAAACTTCAACGCAAACTAGAGAAAATACTATATTACCATCAGTTCATGGCGACATATTTTTTTTTTTTTTTCCTCTCTCCAAGCCTTGAGCTTGCTTGGGTTTTTTGCCTTTTGTTTTACTTTATTTCAACTACAGCAGTTTAATAGAACACTTTTATTCTTCTAGTTTAAATATAGTTTTACTTCAAAATTCAAAATGATCTCGAAACTAGGAACATATTTTATACTATTGTTCTATATGATAGGCACCACGGTATTTCCCTACTGCTGCTTTTGTTTCTTATTCTATGATTTAACACACTGGTTATTTTTTGCATGTGGAGTTCAGCAAACAGGCAAAGACGGCCCACTTGATGTAAGCGGTTTTACCATCGTCTATGGACTATTACAAAAAGCTATGAAGTCGCTGCTGCTTTTTAGACATAAGTTCTGGAGACTGCAAGCTGGTCACTAATGCCGGAATACGGACACCCGAAGAAGATCGGAAAGGTTGTTATGGCGACATACTTTAGACCAGGGGTGGTAGCCATCCAGTCGGGCAAATACCTTACCAACCTGGCTTTTAAGAAGGGCGTTATAAAAGTTCTTAGAGGTCAGCAATACGTTAGCGACGCCCCTGGTGTTGCAAACATTTGTAGGCGACAATAATCGCTTTCCATCAGGTAGACCGTCTGCCTGTTTAACTTCTTCGGGTAAAGAAAAATTGTCAAAGGAATAGACTGTATTGTACTAAGAAACGACATATTATTATTAGGTATTGTGGTTACCTCTGAACTTTGACAAGGGCGCTCACGTCTCATGCCACTAACAGCCTTAAAAGTGGTATAAATTTATTTTATATAGACTGGTGCAACAGCATTTTGGCATAGCCCTTATCAGACTCTGCCAAAAACAATTATAAATATCTTGCACAGGCCACCTAATCTTATACTAATATATAAAGCTGAAGAGTTTGTTTGATTAAACGCCCTAATCTCAGGAACTACTGGTCTGATTAGAAAAATTCCTCAGAATTAGATAGCCCACTTATCGAGGAAGGCTATAGGCTATATATCATCACGCTAAGACCAATAGGAGCGGAGCATCAATGAAGAATGTTACTAAATCGGGGGTTTTTTTTAACTTACTTTTTTTAACTATTCGACGCGGAGGAAGTCGCGTGCAGAAGCTAGTTCTTAATAAGAGCTGAAAACTTAATAAAAGCATCTGCAATAATCGTGATCATATAAAAACATAACATACAAATCCTTTGAACCATAACAGTTATCCTAAAAGTTATAGAGTACTATAATGAAGCACGTAGGTTAACAACTCCGGGTTCGACTCCCGACCCGGGCAATATCTGGAACTACTGCAATGCACTTATTACCGGCTACGTTTCACACTCGCGTATAAAAACGCCGTCGAATATAATTTAAAAGATTTGGGCGTTTTGTCAAATATTTTACTACACAATATAAATTTAAAAATAAATTACAAATTAAGCTATAATAAAAACTAGAACTAATTAAAAAATTATCGATAAAATATTGGTCCCAAACCACTGTAATTTATCGGGAACTTCCCCAAAAGGCTGGCAGCGTTACCACGTTCTATAGCAATGATTAACCTTTGCGCAAAACAGAGAATAACCTTTTGGTCGCGAGAGAGACGTTTTGATTAAATACTAGTGGTCGCCCGTGGTCGAAATTCGACCATAATAATTGTTGTCAAAGACTATACTTCTATCACAGATTTCGCCAAGGCAACAATAAACAAGAGACTATGTGTGTCAAATACATACTCTTTTCTACTACTACTACTACTATACTTACATCTTCTTTTCATGGTAGTGTGTGTAACGTATTCTTTGTGCATAATTATGTGCATTCGTCGCTTCTTTATATAAACTATAAGTGTGCGAAATTTCATACCCCTCCGTACGCGCAATTCTCATAAAAAGGGGTATAAAGTTTTTACTTTACGTATTAATTTATAGATAATTTTTAAGTGAAACATTCTAAATAACAAGTTCTATAACAATTAAAATATTATAAGTAGACGGCTTTAATAAATATAAACTTTGTCTTACTTGTTTATGCCATCCGTGTTCAATATAATAACATCAGGATGCTACTACGGCTGCCGCGATTCTGCAGTGCCTCCACAATGTTCGCTGAGGAACTTACTGATGACTTTTACGCCATCAGGCGTAAGAAAGCCACCTCTTTAATGTTCAGACTCCGGGCTAGCACCAGCAGTATCTTGAGGGTGATTGTAGAGTGAATGGACTCCCCTTTCCTTCGATGCTAGGTGAGGCTACTTATCTAGTGTCGAAGGAGGGGTGGAGTCCTACTAACATAGATATAATGTTTATCACTATCAAATGGATTTAATATCTGAAATGCAAATAAATAATAATTATTATTATTTGCCCTACCATCGGTTTAAATTTGACGTAAGCTTCGTACAAGTAATGTAATACAAACGATGGTAAGGCAGGTGAATTAATACTAAGATATAGGAACCGGCCAACAGACAGTATGATAGTGACAAAATCATTTACTGAAAGATGACAATTTAACTAATTTTTTATGATTATATTAACTTATTTCCTGTTACAAAATCAAAAAACATTTTTAACGTTTTACTGTAACACTAAAATTGCTATTGTACTATTTGACTTCTTCCTAATTTCTGATATTCACTGGCAAAGTAATCTACAATATCATAAAATTGTAAAACTGTAGTGTAGGCTTTTGTTTTTATATTTTTCGTGTTTGTCTGTTTGTTCGGGATTCACGCAAAACTACTGGACCGATTTCGATGCTGTAGTCGTTGACCAACAGCAAATACTCGGACTTAAAATGTGCTCTACTTTTGATCCCGGAAATCGCGCAAGAATTTTCTTGGCAGCGATTTAAAGTGGCCAGGTTGAAAAAATCTGATTTGACGCAATATTTTTACCGATCCAAATACTTGCGAAAAACAACTGTGATCTTTGCTACCCATCCAATGTGGTCAAAGACGCGGGCAAAGCCTAATATAGTATATATTACTCTCATTCCAAACTCGTTTTTAATATACAAATATCCATGATCATACTCAGTTTAAATGTTTCATATTTGACACAAACCAACAGACTGACAGACAGAATATAAAAAAATTATTACTGTTATAGTTTTTACGCTTTACGTTCTTTATTCTATTATGTTCTTGTTTATAAATGCGCTGCGTAGCATTAATTTTTACATTAGTATTCTGTTTCCCAATAGTACTCGTGATATTTTCTTTATTTTTTGTTTGTTTTGTTTTGTCTATCCGTTGATACAACCAGCATCATGCTGAGTTAGGACCAATATCGAACTTCGCCGATAAGGAACCTGCAGTCTATTTTTGGGTTCCGAACTAACTTCAAAAAAATCTTATTTGACCACCTAATTCGCCAGAGAGACCTTAAATACGACACAAGTATTTTATAACATTATAATATGTCGATTAGTACACTATAACAAACCATTACGAATTTATTTTTTCTGTCTTATTCGTCAGTTCTGTCCGTTGTTTGTTTTTTCTTATTAGTAATTATAACAATGTTCATATATACTACTAATTGTATTATTTATAACTAATGTTTATTGTTTTTAATTTGCTTTGTGTAGCTAAGCCGTGTCATAACTTAGAGGTACTTGCGGAAGATCAGCGCTGGTTGTGAAACATCAAACAGCTTTTTAAAACACCACAATTAATTGTTAGTTTTATTATCATGTAAGACTTTTTGTATCTTATCCTAAATAAAAAAAAATCTTTCTTTCTTCTTTTTTATTTTATTTTATTTCTTCTTTTCTTATTTATAAGTAAGTTTTGGTTTGTATGTAGTTCTATATAAATATTTTTTCCTTCAAATACTTTACGTGACGACTAAAAAGGATGCTTGTCACGTAGATTATTTAGCATCCTTTAAAAATTTACCTGTACAATAGTAAGTAGCAGAAAGCCGGCGGTTATATGCGCAAGTGTGAAAGAACCAAGTCTTTTGTGAAATGAATACCGTACTGAACCGTCTGTGTGGAAATTACAACAATTCACAAGCGGAACTCTATTCTAGATAGTAAGCTTTTGTTAAGTTTTCATTGTACTTATTGCATATCAAAATAATCTTTACAAATGACCATTCTGTACAACAAAATTCTAGAAAGAATTTTGCAAAAGTTTAGAAGTCCCAAATGAGATCACCCAGACTCCCATACATTTTTGGGCTAAATTTTAAAGTGCCGGCAACCTAAATTAAACTTTATATCACAATAGACTATATATAACTAAATAAACACTTTTATCTGTACTATAATAAATTAGTCAATGGTTCGAGTTTGTAAAATGCGTTTAAAAATGTGAAAAAAAATCATGGAGCATAATTGGGACCAGTAGATTCTGAAAATGCAATTTTCAGATTTTTTGTCGGTGTATCGGACTGTCTGTTAGAGCATCACGTGAAAACTATTGAAGGGATTTAAATGAAAATCGAAACGGAGCCAATTTATATCACGGGGCATAACTTAGGATACTTTTTATCCCGATAAATGACGTCGTTTCTGTGGGATAGACGAAAATAGCGAAAAAGATGTCGCTGCGATCGCATCTTTTTTGGAAACTAATCAACGTATTTGAATGAAACTCATCTTATGACTGGCTTATAACCTGAATCAACACTTAGGATACGTTTTATCCCGATAAAAGACGTCGTTTACTTGGAATAGACGGATCAGCATAATAGATGGTGCTACAATGACGTTGTTTCAATTCACTAACAAATACCTACGTTGTCATAAACAACATGCCATTCATTGTATTACTTCAAATCTGGTTGGCTTCGACTCGCCTCCATGTTTTGCTGGGCGGCCGTGTAGACTATATGGATTTGGTGTCTTTGTTATTATAGTGAATTTAACAAGAAATAGTAAATTAAGTTTTTATTTAAATAAAAGATAAAAATTACTATATTTTGAAAATTACTAAGCACCGACTTTTAAGATGTTTTAGATAATATACATTAAAAATAAGATATTATAATGAAAAATAGCTTTAGAAATAAGTTATTTTACACCTTTTAGTTTTTGACGTAGGTATTTTTAAGTTCTCAAGTTGAACTTAGTTTTAATAATCACTTGTGAGTTTTAATATGATCTTGAAGACTATTGATTCCATCATGGTGCGTGATCAAGCTGTAACTTAAAGAAACAGGAAGCTCGGCCCTTTCCAACTATGTTGGCATACAGAACTCGATTACGTAATTAACCAAAAACAAGCACTTATTGAACGTAAATTGAGTTTGTATAAATATTTATGCGCAATAAACAAACAAACAAGCAATAAATTAGTTTAATGTCTAGTAGACATGTAGATTTCCTTAATCGCCTGCCGTATGGCCGACTGCGATCGGACACTTGTTTTTAATCAGATAGTTTAGTATGGATACGTACTTATTAAATCAACACAAATACTAAAAAATATGAATATACACCAAACGACGACTCTGCGGTTTTTAAATGAAAACTTCTTTAGGCACTTTACGTATTTTCGGGTTTTTTTATTGCAGGAGTTCAGCAGACAGTCAGACGACCCACTTGATGGTAAGCGGTTACTATCGCCTATGGAAATTTGCAACACCAAAGATGCTACAAATGCGCTGCTGGTCTCTTAAGGGAGACTGGAACATAGTCTCTAATACTGGAATATAACTCAGGATTGTTATAGCGAGATACTGTAGACCAGGGGAGGTAGCCAGTTGGGCAAATACCCTACCCTACAGCCAGGTCTGTGGGTTGTTTTGTCGCCACTTACGACAGGCCGCCCTGCCTTAGGAAATTGTATTATTTCTCCGTGGAGAAAAAGCTCTGAACTAGGGTGACCGTCACGCTTAGATACAAAGGTTTCACTTCTGACGTGCAGTTCTACGACTGATAGTTTTTTCATTGCAACACTGACAGACAAGCAGACAGTCCAGCTCATGGAAAGTGACTACCGTCGTCTATAGACGTTTGCAATACCAGAGTTGAAACCAACGCTTTGCCAACCTTTAGGAAAGATAAGGGCCTGAGAAAGAGGGATCAGACAAGTGGAATCAGATAGAAGGGATGAAATATGAGATTAGAATCGGGGGATGGGATGGAGGAGGGGGAGAGTGGGTCATCAAGCCGACCATAAGTGCTGTAATCAAGATAATGTTTCCAGCATGCGTATACCATGGATTGAGGATCACATATCTCATATCTTTTTATCCCATCCTAAAAGCTAGCAACGCGTTGGCTTCGCCCCTGATGTTCAAGCGTCTATAGGCGACGGTAACCACTTTCAATGAGATTGGCCGTCTGCCTGTTTGCCAGCTTAAAAAAAAATACCTTGAACAAGCGTGTCATCGTCTGTGCTATAGTGTTAGTCTTCCTTCCTCTGTTAAACATTTGTATGTATATACTAGCTGTACCTACGACTTCGTCCGCGTGGAATTTGGTTCGCGGAACCTCAAAAAAAAAATATCCTAAGTTACTCCTTATAACATCAGCTGTCAGTGAAAGTCCCGTCAAAAACGGTCGAGTCGTTTCAGAGATTAGCCGGAACGTCCAAACAGACAGACAGACATAAATTCTAAAAATTTCATTTTCAGAATCTCCTGGTTGAAATTATCCCCCCTGATATTTTCATATTTTTATTTTGACATTACAAACAGACGCTTAAATTTTATTTATCTGAATGTCCACATTATGCTATCGCTCTACGACGTGCCCCCGCTTACAGAGTGCGTCTAAGCGCGGCCTATTTGCCGCGGCTCCAAGCGACGCCCGGCCTAATTAGCAACCCACATACGTGTGCCGCAAGCATATTTGTGTCAACACATGTGCACGCAGCTTTATGATTCCTTGCGCGACAACGAGTCATCGTTTTCTAATTTGTTTTACTCAGATACATAGTTATATTCCGGAGCATAGGGGGCATACCACCTATTCGAACAGAGGCGGTTCTAGCCCACATAGCGCCCGTGTGCAATCACAGCAAAATAGTAGCCATGTCTTGGTCACGACCAAATCATCGATCTTTTGAATAGGAGTTCTGAATCTTTACAATCCAAAAGGTCCTCGCGACGCTCGAGTAACTCCACATTTAGCATCTTGGGCCCTCTACTACAATAGAATAATTACAGTTATATTTTCATCAGTGAAAAGAAATTTGGCTGCAAATGGTACAATTTTAAATAATTTCGGGAAGCGATAGGTACACGTTCAGAACACAAGAACTCTCATATAAACCGTGCTAAAATAGTAACTGCATAGATACTGTTGATTCGTTTTCGCTTATGACACATTTTGTTATGTAGAATAAAGAGGGATATAGCGATTGCTTGGCAATACTACTACGTGTAAGTGTGCGCTATACATCCCGCACTATAGGTAAAGCCGGCACTGTATACGAACGAAGCGTTTCCCGTGCACCTTTGTTATGCGCACCGCAAAAGAGTGGAACTCATTGTCCGGTCTGTTTTTCCCAATACCTACAACCTGGCTGTCTTCAAGTCCCGTGTGAATGGGTACCTTCTAGGTAAGCGAGCTCCATCTTAGAATATATCTGCGCCTAGTATCAGACGAGGTCATGGTCAAGCGCGAACCTATACTACAATTACATTATCTGAAATTGACTGTTTAAGGATACAGTATGATCTCGACTGCTTGAGTGCCTATTATGCAGAAAATCTTAGCATACAAAAGTGTGAATGTATTTCTTTTACTGGGAAAACTAAACCAATTTCTTATAATTATAAGACAAAATGACTATGTCTAATCATATAGATATCATTGTAAATAAAGCTTTCAAAAATTTAGGTTTCGTATTACGCATTTGTAAGTGCTTCTCAGATATTTCACTTATTAAATCTGTTTACTATTCTTTTGTTAGGAGTATTTTGGAATACGCAAGTCCCATATGGTCTCCACAATATGTCATTCACAAAGAACGCTTAGAGAGAATACAAAGAATTTTTTGCAATCATATTAACTATCTTAGTCGTATAAGTCCCAATTCATATAAAGACAGCTGTAGTTCATATAGGCTTCTATCCTTGGTTGAAAGATGTACACTTTTAGATATGTCATTGCTTTTTGATATAGTTCACAGCCGTGTTGACTGTCCTGAGCTCGTCTCGAAATTGGCATATAATTTACCCAGATACTGCACTCGTCACACATCCTTGCTGAATGTTCCTTGTAATTCTACCAACTACTGTCAAAATTCTTTGTTTTCTCATATGGCTCGTACTTATAATACTAAATTTTGTAAAATTGATCTGTTTGCGTTCTTCAAATACAAATTTAAAAGTAACATTATTAATAGCTTGCTGAATTTTACATAACAGAACCCGATTTTATTTCGTTAATTTCAAATGACATTTGCTTTCTAAAATTGTTACTAGATTGGTAGTTTATAAAGAAAACCTGTTATTGGTCTTACTTTTATTGTAAACGATTTTATATTATATTTGTGTATTCGCTGTTGGTTTTCTCAATAAATAAATAAAAACAAATAATGACTTATAATATTTTAAATGGAATAGTACATTCTAGTATTACACTTAAAAATTTCATCGTTTTAGTCCACCGGAACGGACCACAAGTAAGAACTAATACTGGTCAACATTCTCCCCTATACAGAATAGTATAGTAATTCCGTACGTACAAAGGTTGACATATTCGCCGACTCTGCTCCGTCTATTAAAAAACGACTCAAGATTGTTCAAATCAAAAGTAGAGAGGTGGGCCGCAGGTTTACCAGCTACTTCCGACGTTATGCCATTTATCACTTCCACTCCTGGAGCTTGAGTTTTAACTCTAACCATCTCCACTCTGTGCCGGATGCCTAAGGCAAGCAGGGAGGTGGGGGCCTTGCTTTGACCCCCGGAGTCAGGTCCGAGGTGTCGCTCACCTAAGGATTCGCCACAAAGCCCCCTGCGGGTTACTTAGTTTGTTCTTATTGTTAAGTGTTGCATTTTTAGAAATCCATATTTTCTGACATTTTTTTTCGTTATTTTGAAATATGACGTCACGCAAAAGACCCCTCCCACCCGTTGTCACATAATGTCATACTTCGTGGACATATACCCCCTTAAGATGTGACGTAATTTATGGATGGCCCCTAAGACAAATGAACGGTCGGTAAGATAAGATATAGGAATCGGGCCTTAGTGAGGAGTAGTATCAAAATATTGAAGAAAAACATGTTTATTACTGGTAACACCTAATATTAGAAGTCTATTAAAAATACATTAGTGTACGTTTGCAAATGCCGTTTCGGTTTATAAAATGGCTTAATTAGTGAATTCTCATTACTTTGTATTTGGATGTTAATTACTTTTAATCGCTCAACGTTTGCTTATGACTTCTTTTGAAGTTTATTGTTAACTAAGATATGCCCGCGACTTCGTCCACGCTTAATTTGAAATTCCCGGGGCACAAGGTCTCACAGCATTTAAAACTAAGAATTTAAACTATCGTTTTAGTGAAAACTGTACCGGAATAAGGTAATTTTTATACACCCGAATAACTATAAACCGCACCGGGAAAATTCCCGCGGGATTCTCACGATGAAAAATATCACACATTTTATTACATAAATTTTGCTATCGACCAGTGAAAATCCCGCAATGGAAGTCGATCTTTTTTCAATCTGGCCCTTTTAAATAATTCCCAGAAAAATTCGCGGGCGATAAAAAGTAACGTAGATTTTAAGTCTAAGAATTTGCTAAGATAAACAGACAAGAAATCTAAACAAAATTGCATCGTATTCTCCATCGTTTATATAGTGTATTGCAGTTGTTTTTTTTTTTAATTTAATAGCTATAATGTACAGACACGGCATGTTTAAAATTTAATAATGTTATAAATAATTATTAATAATTTATTGTTAATATTATTAATAACTGGCCCATAAAAAAGTGTCTGTGGGTGTCTGGGGTTTGGTCCATAGACCATCAAAATTTTAAGAGTTTATAGACCAAACCCCACATTTAGTTTGAGCGCGTCGAAATACATAAGAAAAGATAGGTCTGGTCGAAGTACAGACCACTTTTTTTGTGGGCCGGTGTAATGTTTTCGCAAAATTTTTGTCGGGTACTTGAATATGGTGTTTACTGTACAGTTTAAATTTATAAAAAATGTATTATGATAAAAAAGTTGAAAATCAGTTCACAATTCACGGAGAAATCGCTTAACAAACAATTTTCGAGGGTCTCTCACGATTTGCTCGGGTTCCATTAATCAGATCTTTACTTGTTGACCATAAGACCACCACGGGAGTAAACACTTACGAATAAAAAAATACAATTTGATAATCGGTCCACAATTGACGGAGATATGGCGTAACACGCATACAAAAAATATATACACAGTTGAATTAAGAAGCTGCTCTTTTTGGAATTTGGTTAAAAAATGCTTCACTTTCTAACTCCTTTAAAAATAATTATTGACACTTGACATCTTTGTCTTTCGTGATCAGGACTACTTAAAAGTGTCGCGCGTAAAAACGTAGTTTTATTACGTATACTAGACGCGAAATCTTCAGAAAATACGCTTCACTTCGTTCACCGTTTTTATTTATGTAGGCTTTGTCTCAACATTAATGGTCTAGGTATTAAATAAACAAACAAAACAATACCACCGTATTATACCGATATATCTTAATACCAAGATTCTTACTACATTCATTTCTTAATTACACTAATAACAGGTATATAACTAATTAGAAGATAAAGAACTGAAAACCTACAATTAAAAGTCTAACAAGTTAATATCCCACTGATTACTTTGCAAGGCTTAATTACGATAACTTTTATACCTAATACATATTAACTGGCGCACTCATAGACTTTAAACAACTGTTAAGTTAAATAGAAATTAAAATTTAGAGTACAAAGAAGACGATTAGACGACGGGGACTTTTGGGCCAAGGAATATAATGGTAGCTTTAAAAACGCGTTATATTTGTTACAAGATGCCCACCACAGTAGTCATGAGAACCATAGTGTATATTAATATGACATAGACAATCGTAATAGATAATATTTATAGTCTATTTATCAGATGATTCGATTTATAATTAAATTGCCATTTTCTACCGGTTAGTTAATTTTATAAGCCCACTAAATTATCATCCAGATAATTTAGTGCATCAGTAACTAATTATTATAATTGTTTTTATGATCCTGGCAACACTATGATGTAATAGCTATTTGTATCAATGATGCAATGTTATTGTTTTGTAGGGTAGCATTTTCGTATAAAAGGCGTAGTGGCGTGTGACGGTGTTCATTGCTTACTGTGCTGTGTGAATACTCACATCAAAGGCTGAACAATAAAGGGGAAACCCTGCCCAAATAGTTAATATTTGATATACTTGGTACTTTCTTACCCAAATCTCTCCTTGCATTTTACATATTTTCTATTACAAAATGGAAACCATTAGCCCTAAATTCTATTTTATCATAATATGTAATTCTATATTATGATATACCTTGTAGGAAGGTGCCCCGTATAGGTTGAAGGAGCGAGATGGAATGCTCCTTCGTCTCAAAGGAAGATCTTCCAGTGAGGCTAGTATTGTTCCTCGCAGGCTTAGGCCCATCTGTTATTGTTGAAAATTTAAAAAGAATATATACATTCTTTGTATGTATCGGGAAACGTTTGCGACCTCAATTATTGCACAGCGCCATCTATTAGCTTATAAGTGTTCTACTACAAACTAATAATCTGCACCACCTACATCGCCAGATTAGGTTAAACTATTCCTTAACTTAAGTTCCTTGGAAGAGATTGGCTTAAAGCGATAAGGCCGCCTATTGTTTCTACCATGACAATACTGTAATCGTGTTTTTCAAATTGTATAATTGGTTAGCAATAAAGTGTTATCTATCTATCTATTCTACCTCGAAGACGAGCAATCTTAAAAATAAGGTTACAAAGGTACCGATTACCATAATCGTTTTATGTGAATGAGTTTCAACAATTATTAATATCAAAACAATTACACCGCACGATTGATTCATAGAAAATAACTAAACTCACTACAAGTATAACAAATTTCAACATAATAAAAAGAAATCATCATTTTACGATCTGGCACCAACAATTTATGGAAAGGTATCCAACTCTTTTGCAATTTTATTCAACACTAACTAATATTATAAATTTGAATATGGGTTGGTTTATTTGTAAGGTTTTCACGCCTTAACTATATAAGAGACCGTCACAAATTTTTGCGTACACGTTGTCAGAGGTATATAAAAGGACATAGGGTACTTTTCATCCAGAAAAAGTATTGTTCCCTAGGGATAGAGGAATATGGTCGAAAAAGTGGCGCTCACCTTGCATTTAATTAGCGCCACCGTTGCAATTCACAGAACAGAATAGAACGGGACAGAACGTAAAGTAACGGAATGGAATAGAATAGAATATACTTTATTGTGCAATGAAATTAGAAAGAAAGAAAGAAAAAAAATATTTATTTCTAAAAATGCGACACTCAACAATAATCTATGCATATAATAAACTGTAGAGGTCGAATTTGTGTACAATGAAAAAAATGCTAAAAACCGAGTCAGGGCGGTGTAAGAAGTGAAATAGAACTAATTGTCTGTCTGTTTGTACCGGCTAATCTCCGAAACGACAGGACCGATTTAAATGAAATTTTGTATGGTGGTAGCTTATATCCCTGGTCAACATATAGGATACTTTTGATCCCGAAAAATTAAAGAGTTTCCGCGGGACAGTTAAGAAACCGCACCACCGGGACGAAGTCGCGAGCATCAGCTAGTTTATAATAATAACAATAACAACGAAAATGCGTGACGCAATTTGCGAAGTGAGGTTTGCACTCAGTTGTTGCTGTATCGAAACATAGTCCGAGACAGCACTTGATTTTCAGTGCCCACCTCCTTGACCACAAAAGTCATGCGACCCACGGTAAAAACAATTAAATTAAATTGTAGTCAACGTATATGTGAAAGGATTTTTTTTTTATTTATTATTAAAAGGTATCCAACAGTATATCCATAAATTTAAGGCATAAGAAAACATAACAACAAATATAAACCAAAACTGGATACTTCTAATCTAGAAAAGGAACAGAACCAAATATTAAGTTAGACTACACTAACATTAATTATTCAATCCATCTAATACTGTGAAACTTCTGACGGGAAAACTAAACACAACTAAATGATTAAGTTTAAATACAAACATTACATTCCTTTTGGATCTTGTAGCGGCCAGCATGCCTAAGCGACATAATCGTGGCAAGCCACCTTCACGTTATTCGCCGCCCGCGTCGCCCCTCTTCTTCCGACAGCCAAACGCTGTCGCGTTAGTCTGCTGTTTTTTTGTCATTATAGGAAGCAGCTGAGCATGTATTTCGAGACGTCATTAAAAATGATTAGAAAACTTCGTGCCAACTTACTCTGTGTGAGTAATTAGTTGTTAATTTTAAGGATGATAATAGCAGTACTTCTGAATCCGAGTCCTATAAAGATGAGATGTTGCGGCCAGCTCTAATCAAGACATCAAGAGGCAGTTAGCGAGATAGAATGTTTAGATGAAGATTTATTAAAATAAACTATAATAAAATAATATCTATTGTTAGCGACGCAATATAATATTTATTTAATGTTTAATTTATATTTTAAATAAATGGCGAAGATGGGCGGCAGAGGGCGCGTGTAGGGACAACAGAGGGGGTTTGCCGAGGTGCGGAGGTTGTCTTGTGTTGATTGTCGCCCGCGCATCCCATGATAGTCTTCATGGGCATCCTTAGGAGTATGGCCCTGTACGGTGCACCCGTATGGTCCACTGCACTCCACCGCCACAATAGGACTTTGTTGTGCCGCGCACAACGGGTCCTGGCGGTGAGGACCATCCTAGGATACCGTACAGTGTCGTGGACTGCGTCGACACTCTTGGCGGGCGATCCGCCCTGGCCTCTCCAGGCGGACGTGATTGCCAAAGTTCGGCGCTCCCGACAAGATGCCCTCGCCCGTGGCCTGGTCTATGGCCAGGCCGAGCTTCAGGTGATCAGGATGCGGGAAACCGCGGCCATGATCCAATCTTGGTCGGTAGAGTTGGAAAACCCCATTGCTGGCATTGACACGGTGGAAGCGGTTCGACCGCAGCTATTGCGATGGCTCTCGCGGAAACGCGTGACCCTGCCCTTCAGAATGACACAGATACTTACCGGGCACGGTTGCTTCGATAAGTATCTGTGTCAGCTTGCGGGCTGCTTGCCTTCACCCCAATGCCGCCAATGTGGCGCGCTAGACACGGCGTTACACACGCTAGTCGAGTGCGCAGCATGGACACCTCAGAGGTTTGAACTCGAGACACTAGTAGGACCGATCGATTCGCTGAGCGATCTGGTGCAAGCCATGCTGCACAGCGACGATTGGTGGGTGGGCGCGGCCAATTTCTGCGAGACTGTAATGTCTCAAAAGGAGACCGCGGAACGAGATAGGAAGAGAGATGGAAGTGCGCATGCGTCTAGCGGGCGCCGACGTCAGTCGGGAACCCGGAGGCGCAGGTGTGCGCATGATCTCCCCCCCCCCCCTGAAATACCGCTGCAGGGCCCCTCTAGCATCTAGGGAGCAGAGGAGTCTTCACCCCTGCTGACGAAGTGAGTTTGCCTCTCCCGGGGCACTCTCAAGCACTTGTGCGCTAGGATCGGTGTGGGCGTAACTACGTTATGTATCTCATGCCTTTCCTACTCATAAGCGCGGGGCACATGGGAGGAGGGTGGTATTAGTGGGGTACTAGCCCATGTACGTCCATGGGTTCGAGTCTCCACACAAGCCGGTTGATTATTGTTTGGATTGCCTCAGTGGAAAGCCTCCATGATCAACAACGGTCTAATCCCTCGCAAAGGACCCGGTATGTGCGAAACGCATTTCCCCCGCCTGAAAAAAAAATCCCATGATAGTCTTCGGTCCGCGTCGCGCCGCGATATAATAGGTCGGGGAAAAAGTCTTTTCGCATATAGTATGTATGAACTTGTAATAAGATCTCTTTGGCTATACCAGTTGTATCTGACTGGTTTTATATATAATAATAGCAGCCCATAAATGTCCCACTGCTGGGCTCGGGCCTCCCACTATAGGGGCTAGTTTTAATAAGTTTACTAACTACTGATGACTTAAATATTTGTTTCGAAGTATTAAAAAGATCTGTCACTAAAATATTTGTTGTAGGTATTTGTACAACGACGCAGATATTCATTTTGTCCGTAGCTAATTTTAGAAACGAGGTTAGCAAACAGTTTGAGTATGGAAGAATTACGAGGGTAACGCTGACGTACGTTGATATTTAAAGACGAAGTGAGAGCGGGACAATCGATAGTAGAATTTATGATATCGTACAAAAAGGTCATGTCGAGGTAATGCCTTCTTTCACTAAGGGGATAACATTATAATGTAGTCAAGCTGCAGTAAAATAATTGAAATGGTTGCAATAATATCAAAGTGAAAAAAATAAGAACAGAAAACAGTGATAGCTTATTTAAAAAGAAACCATAGATAAGTACCTAAAAATGAATAAGCCTAAATAGAGCACTTGTTATATACACATGTTACATGTGGTTAAACTGTATGGATTTTGTTCCTTTTCCTGTCATTCATTCAAATTAACGAAACAAGTCACAAAAACGGCTTAGAATTAGGTACAAATGGTGGTCTTATCGCTGCTGACAGCGATCTCTTGGGATGGAAAGAGAAATGTGACACAAAAGCTAGGGTCGGGTTTTGCTGCACTATGTTTAAAAAATATTATACAAAATAGGTATTAATGTTATTATTATTATATACATATATTAATTTACATACATGGTCATATATAAAGATACATATATTGTCATAGCAACGACAATGACAGCGACAGTTTTAATGTTTTTCTCCATGGTCAGTTCCATCTTCGCTAGATGGAGTTACGGGTATTTATCATTAAGTACTTTGAGTTAAAAATTAAGTTCGAAATTTCTAAGAATTCTAACATGCCCATTTGAATGACTTACGTATTCTTTATTAACGCGAGATAAGCCACGCTTGCTTACAAATATATATCATGCAAGCATTTAAATAAATTTGTATTCATTATTGTATTGTACCTACAGTAGAAGAGGCAGTGGCTTATGGCCTCACAACCTCAGGGTCCAAGCATATGTATTTTGCCATAAAAATATAATATAAGTAGAGTTGGCCGCAAGCCATGTTCACAATAAACATCAATATGAATGACTTTTAAAAGTTCGCAAAAATCCTTTAAACCAGACAGAGTGTGGAGTTATATGAAATATTGAGGCATCGGCTTAGGGAGCGAGCCGATATTTCCACTGCAGTCTTTATCCCGGTATCACGGGAATAGGGATAGATAGGCATTTTGATATCCCCCGTCCGTATCCCGGAGTTATTGTCATCCAGCGTGGCAGTTTATTATAAAAGTTACGGCGGTAACTTTAAAGTGATTTTTTAACGAGAATTCTCATGTTTAAAGCATGCTCTTGAAATTTTTGCAATTTCTATCAGATAAGTTTATGAAATAATTTTTATGCTTTCATTTTAGTAATCATTGAAGTTATAATAATGCTTGATAATTTACGCTAGATTATCTATAATATACTTATATTGTAATAAAATTCTAAACATGCCGTGTCTGCACATTGAAGATATTTTAAAAAAAACAGCTGAAAAGACTATATAAATAATGGAGAATACGATGTATTTTTTTATTCGATTTTTGATTTCATATCTATTTATCTGTTCGGGGTTCACGTAAAAACTACTGGGCCGATATCAATGCGGTTTTCGCTGATCGACAGAAAAGTCTTAGACTTAAAATCTGCACTACTTTTTACCCTGGGAATCACGCGAGGTTTTTTTGGGAATGATTTACAATGGCCTGATTTAAAAAAAAACGAATTCCAATCTCACATTTTGACTAATCGATAGCAAATTAACAAAATGTGTGATATTTTTCATCCCGGGAATTTTCCCGGTAGCGGTTTGAAGTTTGTTGCGGACAGAGAGCACACCTACTCCCCTGACCCGCCGGAGCACACCTACTTTCCGCACCCCGCATACCGCCGACGCCCATAGCTCGCGCAATTAGCAGCTAGGCGTCGGACGGAATGCGAGATTGCGACTTACATAGGAGCGACTCTCTCGCGCACTATTCTATGTGTAATTCAATTTATGTAAATAGTTTAATAATAATTATACAGTCCAGTATATTGAGTTTCATTTTTTAGCAGACAGACAATATATTTGTTCGCATGCATAAAAATTAGCTTTTCCCGACTCAGTTTCCACTAAAACTATAGCTTACATTCTTTTTTTAAATGCTGCTACATTTTATGTCCTGTGAATCTCGCGGGAATTTCAAGTCAAGCATGGACGAAGTCGCAGTCATATCCTAGTAAGTAATAAGTTCAATACTATGATGAGAGTTATATGTTTATGCCATTTACTGTTGAAACACTTGGACCGTGGGGTCCCGAAATGCCTAATTCACTCTTCAGGTGATCAGAGGGCTGGTTCCTACTTCGGACAACGAATCAGTATGGCGATTCGGCGAGGTAACGTAGCTAGCCTTCTCGGAACCTTACCCATTGACTCCAAAGATCTAGGCGTATTCTACTTATAGTCTTAAGGGGTTATAGGTAGAATACAATATAAGTTTCCTTCATTGTATTAGTTTATAATTTATTACCCTTATATGTATATTTCGATGTTATGTTTGTAAGTCTTGGTTTAATCTTTACACGTTGTTCTTTTTAATTCATTTTATGTTTAATGTGAACAAATCTTTACACCTACCTACCTAAACAAACTGTCGTCTCCGCCTTAATTCTATATTTCATTTACATTTTATCATTATTTCTTTTACTACATGTAAGCTGCATCGTTAGCGGTAATTTTTTTTTATTATTTCCTAAAATAAAATGTGACAAGTGCTGTTGGTTACGATATTAATAACATATAGAATAAAACATTATTTATAAAATATATGTTGTATCTGTTTGCTTTTCTTATCATTAAATAAAAAAAAAAAAAAATGTGTTCACATACATGGTTGTTACATTACTTAGACTAAAAATATTGACTGATCTTCAAGTTAGATAATAGATAATTCGTCTTTCAGGTTCCTTTAAAAGCCTGTATTGTGTTAATTTATGCTTTTTTCTAATAATACTCAAGTAACTATTTAGTCTTAATTTAAATAGAGTAAAATAATTCCTATATTTACTTCATTAGATTTCTCTTAATGCTTTTATGAATTTAAATGCTTCTGAGTGTAAATAAAGGTAATATTTCATAGTTATTAAATATCTGGATATACTCACATCACATATACTCACACTAACGCGCACACTTCACACACAAACCAAGACACACAAAGAGCCTAAAAATTAATAACCCAGACACAGAAAGGAAAAAACAGCACACATGGCACTAGTTAGGATAATATATTAGGTTGGTGAAAAAGTTGCTTCGCATTTTATATAAAAATTCAAAAGGTTTTTTTATAGAGTTTATTTACATTTGACTAAAGTATGTAGGTGCCATTTTGTTAGATAACTTTTTGCCATCTTGTAGGTAGGGACGTGATCCCATTGCTATAAATATTTTGGGACTTCTGATCAAAAACTGCGACAGGTGGTTTTGGCAGACCTCTCGTGATGTTAACCTGACACTGCCTAAGGAATTCTGCAGAGACCGAAACAGGTGAAAATCTGAAGGTGCAAGGTCAGGACTATACGGCCGATGCATTAACACCTCCCAGCCAAACTCTCGTAATTTTTGCTGAGTGGCTAAAGATGTGGGAGGTCTAACGTTATTATGGTGAAAATTCACACACCTTCTGTTGATTAATTTCGGCCGCTTTCTCTCAACCTTTTGCTTTAATCTCATCAGTTATTCGCAGTACAGTTCAGAATCGATGGTCCTGCCTGGCGGTAACAGCTCATAGTGAATAATGCCCTTCCAATCCCACCATACACACAGCATCACCTTGTTGCGAGTTAACCCGGATTTCGCCAGTCTGTGAAGCCTGACCGGCCTTTGACCACGATCTTTTTCGCACGTTCTTGTCGTACGTGATCCACTTTTCATCACCAGTTATAAGCTTCTTCAAAAATGGTTCGGTTTCATTACGTCGTAATAAAGAATCACAAATGAGTACACGATTCATTAGTTTTCTTTCAGTGAGCTCATGAGGCACCCAAATATCGAGCTTTTTTGTGTACCCAGCTTTTTTCAAATGCACCAAAACCATTTTGTGGTCAATTCCCAGTTCTTCAGCTACATCGTAACTACTAATATACCGATCTTGCTCCACTTTTTCAAAAATGGCATCAATTTTATCCGTAACAGGGCGACTAGAGCGACGTGCATCTTTGATATGAAAATTCCCGGATTGAAAACGCTTAAACCAAATTTGCGCTACTCTCACAGATACTGCATTAGGTCCATTAACATCACAAATTTTTTTCGCGGCTTGTGTTGCATTTTTATCGTTTTTGTAGTAAAATTTTAAAATGTATCGAATTTCTTCATTACATTCACTCATTTTAACAATAAGAAAAACTAATGAAAATCACACATTTTCCTAATCAGCGTGGGCGTAACTACGTTCTAAGTCTCATGCTTTTCCTACCATGAACGCGGAGCACAAGGGAGGGGGGGTTTTAGTGGAGTATTGAGTAGTCGAGTCTCGACACAAGCCGGCGATTGACTCTGGTGGCTATTTGTGGCTTTACCTCTCATCGCTTTGGTCTAATCCCTAGCAAAGGACCCGGTAGCGTGCGAAATGCATTCCCCGCCTTAAAAAAGAAAAAGAAAACGCTTGCTAACAGTGAAAGAATTTTTCAAATCGGTTCTGTAGTTTCGGAGTCTATTCAATGCAAACAAACAATCAAATCATTCCTCTTTATAATATTAGTATAGATAAACACAGTACATATCATAATACATACAGAATAAGCAGCATTATTATACCTGAGAGGACCAAAAAGAATTAAAAACCATGATTTTAAAAGAGGATACTGACTTAGCTTCTCTGATGTTGAGTGACAGTGAGTTCCACAAACGGACAGCCTGTACTGTGAAGGAGTTGTCAACGAAGGAAGAAGTGTATACAGGTGTCATTAAGGAGAGATTATTACTAGAACGCAAATAACGAGAATGAGAAAGATGTAGGAAATCAAAACGTTCCTTTAAATAAGGAGGAGTACGAGGATCAAAAAGGATGTTGTCTAAAAGAGAGAACAAATGAACATTCCGGCGAAGGCGAATAGGTAACCATTTAAGCTTCTTACGATATTTGGGAACGTGGTCATAATTGCAAAACCCAAATATGAACCGAATACAGACATTTTAAACTCGATAGAGCTTGTTCAGTTGTTCTTGTGTTATGTTAAGACAACATAATATGATAGTTTAATCTTTATATAGTATAAAACAAAGACTCCTTCTGCGTCTGTCTGTCTGTACATCCGCTAACTCTTCTTAAAGCACGCAACGAATTTTTAAGCGATTTTCACCATCAGTTATATAATTTTCATGGTTTATATATATACTAGATTTTGCCCGCGGGTTGCCTTACGATATATGTATAAAAAATCCAATTAAGTTTTTATGTAAGTCAAATACAGCTACTTCCTAGAGTTTGGCCCGGAGCGTGTCCGCAGGGAAAGCGTACTAAAATGAATCGTAACCAAGATGATAACTATATTTGATGGCATGATGGTGGTTATATTTTTAATTACCTACTTGTCACCAGTCAAAACAATGTAGACGTGAAATCAACGCCGGAAAACATTAGACAATCGCAGGGTTGGGCCACGCCTCTAGCGTGTAATTTTTCATAGGCTAACCACAGGGCAGCGGGGCGTAGTGACGCGGGGATTGACATCCCGCATTACCGAATCACAGATAATTGTACGGTGCAGTTACGTGGCGCGTGAAAACAACCGCGTTTCGAGTCATGTTTGAAAATAAAAATGATGGTCGTTATTATTTTTGCTGGTTATTGAAGTGTAACTTTTTTAGAATCGTTGTGATTTGAAACTTGATGAAACGAAAAAGCGACACTAAAAGAGATAAACACATAAATCTATAAGACTACGCCTGACAGAGAATGAGATAGAATACATTGTATTTAATAATTTAAACAATATGCTAAGTTAAGTTTATCGTAAATACTTCAAATTTCCTGTTTCAAAGCTTACTAACCCAGTGACGATATAATATATGAAAAGTGACGTCATAAAATTTAGAATCCCTCCTACCCCTTGTCACACTTTGTTTCACTTCTACTGCGTGTGACACATATTTTTTTTATTACTTTTAATGCAATAACAGAAATACGTGTGAAATGTTTTATTTGAAAACGACAGCGTTAAATATTATGTTACGAAGGCATTAGTACTAGTGGAGCATACAGACCAGATTAGTAAGTACTTTATGTCATGTATTCGGGGATTTATTGTAGATTGCGATGTGAATACCCAGCAGCTTCTAGACTTGGAATCAGTTGCCAGCTGAAGATTTTTAATACTACTACGATTCCATGTAGAATGTAGTGTCCTGCTGGATAAGCGAACTCTGCGCAATCAAGCGCGTTAACTAGACGACCTAACTAACTGACTGACGCGTTAACTAGGGACCTGTAACAGAAGTCAAAATATTAACGTTAAAATAATACAACATAAGTAACAGTGACATGTAATAGAAAGTAATAAAGTTAAGTAATATAAAAGTATATAAAAATATAACGCTGATACTATACATGTTTATATAGTAGATCCTGGTTAGAAACCAAGAAATAGCTATAAGATAATTAGACTGGGGCATAACTTGAAAAAAAATACTACTACGATATAGGGTTTTTCAAAAAGGTGACATACAATTCCTTCGAAGCAGGCAACGCATTAGTAACACCTCTGGTGTTGCATATGTCTATAGGTGACGGCAACCACTTTCCATCAGGTAGGCCTTTAGGCTATCTGCTGTATTTTTGCAATAAAATAACTTTGGACCAATATTCATCCCATATCTATGCATATAGGCCAAAGATCAGTCCAGTACCAGACCAGTTTAGGTACTTCACGTAATACGGTCCATATCGCCGCAGCTTAGGATAGAGAGCGTGAGGTAACCGACGTTATTTATTAACCCAAAATCTCCTGTTAAGCTGAAAAGCAGATTTATAAATCTTTCATTAGATAAAGTATCATATCATATAAGTCATAAGTCATGGCTCAAAGGGCGCGAGTTCGATCCTGGTCGGAACCCATGCACCGCTTAGGCAGTTTTCTGACCTAATGTGCATATTATTACAATTACTACGTGCTTGCCACGGTGAAGGAAAACATCATGATGCAACCTGCCCATGGAGATAACCGATGTATTAAACTTACCAAGCCGCCTTGGACAAGCGTGGCGGGTATATGGTCCGTCCGTATAGTGGGGGGTCCGAGCCCCAGCAGTGGGACATTTATGGGCTGTTATAATTATATACTATTCCTAAAATAGGTCAATCATTTAGTTTAGATCTTTGGATCCAGCAAATATTAATTCGAGATACGAAACTCTAGTGAGGACTCGGAATAACACTAATTATAAATATAGCTCTTTTAATTGACTACAATATCCGAATGAATCTCTTCTAATTGACTCTCAAAGGAATATCCGTAACGACCAGCAATTAGGAAAAAAATGAATCAAACAATCCCTCAGTAATTACGTATTAATACTCAACAGTTCACCCATAGGTTTTTTGCTGCTCAGGGCTGTCAATTATATTAATAAATTGCAATCCACACGCAGCATAAAATATTTGCTTTATATTAAAAATATATTTTTCAATTTGAATTCGACTTGAATTTTATTGTATTCTGAATGTGTAATGAATTTCATGACTACAATTTGCTGTTTACTTTTAAATTTTTAAATAGCCGTGGTCGCTATGTTGCTGTGACATGAGTTTCAGTATTCGTTATCTAGAGGTAGTGCCAAGTTTTATATTATATGTAAATGAGTATTTATATAAAGTACAAAAAACAACCTACTATTACATAATTACAGCTGTGAACCTCGGGTAACGGGTACATTATGATTTCATTAGATTACATAACTATTGTTACAACTTAGGTTTCGACAAGGACAAATTCCACGTACAGTCTGTAAAAACACATTTTATTACCTGTCGGCATTTGAACTAATTGTAATCCTTTTATGATCGTCTTCTTTCGTTTACTTAGTTATTGGCATACGTTTCTAGTATTGTAGAGAACAGCTTATTGTTCTATTGTACTCGTTTACGGCCGCTTGCAGGCTGCATCATTAGCCAGGTGTTACGGATTAAGTACAAGCTGATTCTAGGAAATAATGTCGACGTTGCCGGGCGGGACATTTGCATTTGTGCAGCATAAAACGATGGCCTGATAGAGAGAGGGGGTCAGTTGAGCGAGAACCACGATCAAGGCGTTACGTGTGTACATTCGGGAATCTCATATTGACGGACTTTGCGCGTTTTATTGAATTACGACCTTCTGCATTACGTTTGGATTTGTTGTGTTCGTTATATTTGTGCCTGTGTTATACGTGTTTGTATAGTTCTAATAAACTCTATAATAATTCTAGCGTCATTTTAATTCGAGTGCCGCTAACTCGTAACACTATAATTAAGATTGAGTTTAATTTAATAATGTTATATAGTAATTAGTATGCGTTGCTTAATATATCTCGATAGTTTCACGATTTGTACAAGTCTTTCAAAAGTGAAATATTTTAATTTACATAATATAAACCATTGAGGTTTCTGTACCACGGTCGATTATGTTTTTACATATATGAATGCGAGCATATGGCAAGATATATGTATGTATACTGTAATGAAAATACGACTACAATTTTCTCGGAACTTTATACAGTTAAGAAGTTATGTCAAATATATATGGTATTTTTTACATTTTTATTATTTTTGTGTCTATATCTTATTGTGTTCTTCTTTTATTCTATTACATTTATTTATTGTACATTTATTGTAGTGTCTATCTTACTTTTGCAAAATAAATTTTTAAAAATGTAAAATAACATTTACTTTACCACATTAACAATTTTTTCAAAACTGGGGTCGCATCTGAGATACTGAGGCAATTTTATAAGTATTGATTGTGGCCGATTAGGTCTTATTTAAAGCCTTAAATATAGCGCCAATAACGAATAGATATATTAGTGTATATGTAGGAATCATATTTGTTATTATAAAGTAACCATATGCCGGAAGTAGTCATATAACCGGATGTCAACGTAGAGGCATTTATTATTGAGCGACGAATATCGGAAATAGAGTAACCGGAAGTAGGAAGTTAAAATGGATGGCGGAAGTTGGTTTTATGAAGAAAGCGAAACTGAAGTGGCGCCAAAACATTACCGGATATTGTCACTACAGCGCCCTACGAGGAGCTTAAATACGCGGTGTTCGGGCAGAGGGGGGACAGTCTACTACCAAGTCGTCTTGTGGTCGATAATTACTGCTTGATAATCGCAATATTCTTGAGGGCAAATTGCTGCTCGACGCCTGACAAGCGTGACTGCAACTCTTAGAGTTGTCCTAATATTTCTGTGTATTATTGTGCTATATTTAACATTGTAATTGTAATAATTCTAGTGTAATAAACTTTGATTATAATATTTCAGATTATTATTGTGTTATACTCGGTGTCGTGTCGTTCGCACGCCGTGAACCCGACATATATATAAATGCGTTTCTGTCAATATGTAACGTCATTAATAATTAAAAATAATATCGCGTCCTAAATAACTCATTACACCCATTGCCACGTCTGCGTGCAACGGCCTATAACTGTAACATTATCGCAGGTGTTGCCCCAGCATAATCGGCAAATAAGCACATTGTATATTCCCTACCTAATTTACTATGTCGGGTATCAAAGCCGAATGAATTCTGGTGGACTAGGAGACTCAATACTTAAGCCTACAAAACACCACCAATAAGAACATTACAACACAAAGTCAACTGTTTAATAAGTATTTTTTATGGACAGCCCTATTAGTACACATTGAAGAACCCCTTGACGTGGTGTACGCACGGGGTTCCCTCGTACGGTAAACTCTGTTTCTATGGCCACACCCACACCAATTGCCATTACGCTCGCGCCAATGTTGGAGAAACTCAAATTATTTTTAGGGAATTAGCATACCTAGAGATGGGCTATGAATATTAAATTAAACTAAAAATATAATATGCATCCAAAGGTTGTTTAGAATAAAACACTAATAGCAATAAGAATGTCTGGAATGGTATTGTATTATTGTCATTTCTCTTGAGTGTATCTTTTAACACACAATAAAGTATATTTATTTAAACAATATTATTGGCTATATGTTAGAAATACATTAATCTACCCTTTCACAGCGACATTTTAGTTAGTCTTTAATAAGAATAAAATCACTACTATTTATTTTTGTTTTATATGATACCAAATAGGCGAAAACTATTTTTTTTATATTTGATTTTTTTGTCTGTCTGTCTATTTGGCCCTATATATTACATTCACTTTTCTCAACGCTATTGGGTCCTTTATAAGTATATAGTTGTGTGTCAATCAAATATTGAATGAATGAATGAATGAAAACTCTTTATTGTTTACCATAGCTTAAACCTAGATATTTAATATGAATACATTTCTATTAGCAATATTGAATATCATGACGATGTTCCCAAATAACTATTTAATCTAAGTCAATAAGCGTTGGCTTTCCACCGCCTATTAGTATTCAAATGCGTAAAAATCGTTTCACCCGTCCCTTTAACTTTTAAAGGATTTCTTCTTTTTCAGCCAACCTCTGTTCACTGTTGGACGTAGGCCTCCCCAAGTTTGCGTCACATATCCCGTCTCCCGTCTTCCTCATCCAGCCCCTGCCGGCGACCTTACGCACGTCGTCAGTCCACTGGGCTGTAGGGTGTCCTCTGCTACATTTGCCGAGACGCGGTATCCATTCCACTTCTAAAGTATAAGGTGACAAAATTCGAAAATGAAAATCAAACTTCTATATATATAAAACAAAGTCATGTTAGTTACACCATTTATAACTCAAGAACGGCTCTACCGATTCGGCTGAAAATTGGTGGGGAGGTAGCTTAGAACCAGGAGACAGACTTAGGAAACTTTTTATCCCGTTATAATCTGTAGGTGGCGCCGAGATCGGGTTCTAGAATCCTCTTAATCACCTGGACCGATTTTGGTGATTTTGTTTTTGTGTCATGAAACAAGTCTTTTAGGAATTCAGAAAATATGGCCGTACGAAGTTCGCCGAGTCAGCTAGTGTAATTTTAAGCTTAAAAAATACATTTAACGAAAATTGGAGTAGTTTTTGATATATGCGGTATTTTCGATCAAATATTAATTTTAGTTCCGTATCCAATAATGGAAACAAGGTGTATTTGTGACTTCTACGGAACCCTTCCTTGTGTGTGGACTACAACACGCTAACCAGATTTTTACACAATTATCAAAATTCCAAAAATCGCCCCATATATCTCATAATAGCATATCTACAGCTGGAAACAGGCTTTACCTAACCCTCTGAACTGTGTGTAGGTTAGTAATTTTGCGTGAGAGCGCACTGTATTTTTATTCATAGCGTTTAATAATAGAGTGGACGCGAGCCATGGCGGAACCACTCCGCATCGATCCCATGGCTTAGGGCTTAGTTTTAATGACGTATTGGTAATGACATACTCTAGTGTTGGGTTTGAATTTCTAGACCTATCGTGGAAATTGTTTTGCCTTCTCGTGTATAGTATTTAGATCATTGATCTCTAGGAAACTTATGGTGTTTATAATGATAAATACTTACGTATTAATATTATTAATGAAGGCTCTTCGGTAATAATTCTATTAAGGAGGGTAGAGTACCGCCTGTGTTAAAAAAGTGTCTCTAGACACACGGATAATAATAATAATTAAACGGCAGACAAACACACACACACTGTAATTATATTCCCAAGTTAAGCAAGTTACGCTTGTGCTATAGGTAATATACAACGGACCACTCTGGGGCCGATCCCAGACACCCAGACCATAGTAAATAACGGAGAAAATTTGTTTCGAAATTTACCATACCAGGAATCGAACCCGGAGCCTCTGCAGTGAGGTAATCCGGCAAAGGCTTAGCCCGCTCAACCACAGAGGCCGTCAATAATAAAGATGGCGCTGCAGTAGTAATTAGAGTGAGATAGAATAATAAACAAGCACCGGGATATTTCCACTTTGTTTTTGGAGAGAAACTTCTTTTGAATCGTTGTGATTTGAAACTCGATGAAACAAAAAAGCGACACTAGCCATTAGCTAATCATTTTGGTCATTTTTGTAGTTTACAGATAGATCGACGGGGGATAGATAAATAAAACTAGAACGGGTTACAATAGGAGAAAGTTTGGAAGACCAATCATTCCTCAAGTTTATTCATTGTATGTGTGTGCAGTTCACACAGTGCGAGAGTATGAGATAGAATACATTATACAGCGTTTCATACTAGTCGGTCTCTTTTATGTGCGGTGCTTCTACCTCCTGACTCTTGTCTACTAAGCGTTGTTGATATAATTATCTTCGCCTGTATATTCTGTGAAGTTTCACTTCTACTGCATATGAACTGCAGTCACATAGATTTTTTATTATTAAAAATTCACAATGATTAAATCACTCTACACGTTTTCTCACAGCATTATATTTAGTCAATATTTTAGACTACGCAAAAAGTTGAGATTTTCTATTCTGGCATCATTGTATGGCACATAAAAAATTTTATACACCAGCGCTATTATGGTACGTATTTGAAACTTTATTTTCAGCATATTGCTAGACGCTTTTTTATAATTTCCCGTCTGTATAAGATATTAGTCCTTATCTCTACCCTCCATAAATTGTATGAAATTGTAATTTTTACTTTTTAATAATAATAATAATCGGCAGATAAACACACATATTATACATCCCCAAATTAAGCAAGTTACGCTTGGGTTATGGGTAATATAGAACGGACTACGCTGGGCCCGATCCCAGACACTCGGACCATAGTAAATTTACCATACTAAGAATCGAACCCGGAACCTCTGCGTTGCAGTGAGCTAGGCCGGCAAAGGCTTAGCCCGCTAAACCACAGAGGCAGTCAAACTTTTTTACGGTAGCAATGAACAACTGTCATTTGTCAATTGTCACTCCGACACACCTCTGCGGCCAGTTCTGCTATAGTCATTCGATAGTGTCAAAAATTCGTAGTTTATTAAATCTACAATATCTTTTCGATGTTTTCGCGGCAAAATAATAGTAAAAAAAATGATATTACCAATAGAAGACTGGCATATACTCACACCAACGCGCACTACCACCGCATTGCACTAGACGCACACTTTACAAACAAACCAAGACCATACAAAGAGCCTAAAAATTAATAACCTAGGCACAGAAAGGAAAAGCAACACAAATGGCACTAGTTAAGATATAATATATATAGGTATAGACATAAGGCACACACTGCACATGCACTTCCTCACAACACCAGTATGTAACTATGTATACATAGAATAGGAAGAAAAATTAAATTTTAACTTATATATTTATATGACCTTCAAAAAGTGTTCTCCAGTGGAACTTATTTTGGATAAAAAACTTTGAATTTGAATTTGAATTTGAACAGATAATCTACATTAGTATAAGTTCAGTATATAAAAATAGAAAAAAAAATTATAAGTTATTCTTAAGGTACACTACAACATAAAAATCACTAAATTAATGTCACACACAATAACAAAATAAACAATAAGCGTGTATGAACTCTAAAAACTTTCATAGAAATTAATTTGTAAAAAAGGGTACGGAACTCGAGTCCGTAGAGTATTTTAAAAAAATAGAAGACTGGCATTTGAGTTCTGGAATTTTCACAAATTACATAAATTTATTGTACTACAAGTTACATGACATCCACAACGTCGTTATTATTAAATGCATTTTAGTGCGTAGATAGAATTTTTGCATCCCAGAGACAAAATTTTGTACTCAACCCAAACATTTTTTCAGGAAAATATTCAACGATCTGGAGACTGTACGTATTCCATTTTAATTCTTAATGTGGAGTTTTGGCGGGTACTGAAAGGAGATGTTGTGCTGTGCAGTTTTGTTTTCTAAAAATGTGTAAAATTACTCTAAAATTAACAATATTTGTAGGATAGATAGATAGATAGATAACACTTTATAGCTCACCAAATATACAATTTCAAAAATACACAATTACAATGTTGTCATGGTAGAAACAATAGGTGGCCTTATCACTTAAAGCAATCTCTTCCAGGCAACCTAACTTGAGGAATAATTTAACCTAATCTGGCGATGTAGGTGGTGCAGATTATGACGTATATTATAATTAAACATACTTAAACTACATATTTTATAAATTAAATACACATACTTAAATTACTTTCTAAATTAAATACATACAATAAATCATAGTATAAGAATTAGGCATAATTATTTAAGAAAAAGTAGTGTTATTGTACTATATTGTATATTGTATTGTATTGTATTGTATTGTATTGTGTTATAGTGTAGGATATTGATAGTTTTTGAGTAGTTATATGTGTTTTATGAGAAATGTGAACTGTATAGTTAAATGTGGCCTTTTGAGTTGTCACAAGAACTCCGTTGAATGGCACCAGCAGATAACCTACAGTTCAGCTGTACTACACATAGGCTTGAGAAAATGAAGAAACTACATTATAATCTAAGATCTGGCTTAAAGGCCTAGCTGCCAAGCCATAAACCTAAATTTAAAAAAATCTTCTTAATGTCTACTTTGTTCTACAATTTCTAAGTTTATTAATACTAACATGCATGCGTGTGTGTGTCTGTATATCTATGCTACTAAAAACTTTACACTATTTTATTGTTAATAGTTTAACTAAATATTTTTACTACAACGCTTGTATTATATATTATCGATATACATCTAAAACTGGTTACTTATCTACCTCTATTTCTTTTTATTACACTAGTTCGTCAGAAGTTTGGCGTTTATAACCTCTAAGCTATATTAACCATTCTTAAAATAAATCAGTAGTATAACGACACAGAAACTACCGTATCTAGGTAATAAAGTGACAGTCACAAAGTCTCGAATAACTCTACCGACTCTTTCAACAAATCACTTCAAAACCAAACTGTTTGGTAATAAAATGAAAATATTGAGCGTTACATCCTCCTCATTAGGCAGCACTCATTAACCTGACTCAGTTACAGTGACGAGTATAAATAAATCCGTCGACACGTGTTGATTTAATGTACATTGCCGGTCGTAAATCAGTCTGCCCATGCGTTTATTGACGGTAGCGCGCATTGTAGCAGAATCGGTAATGATTGGCCGACACTTAAGACCCTATGTTGTTTTGGAATGCTTTTGAAATCCGACTATAGTATCGTATAGATTGTTTTACGTACTATCTAATATATAAAATTCTCGTGTCGCAGTGTTTGTTACCAAACTCCTCCGAAACGGCTGAACCGATTTGTATGAAATTTTATGTGCATATCGGGTAGGTCTGACCATCGGCCAACATCTATTTTTTATACCCCTGAATGATAAGGGTGACTCACCCCTAAATATATTTTTGTATTTTTTTTACGAAATTTCTTATTTATATTTTATTATGATTTAGCAATAAAAAATACATACAACTTCAAATTTTCACTTTTCTACGATGAATCCCCTATTTTTAATAGCGATATTAGTACTTTAATTATTTAACTCACTTCAAATTACTAGAAATAATTTCAATGGCAAAACAACGTTTGCCGGGTCAGCTCGTAATATATAAGATTACTAATTAAACCCGACTACGCTTCATTATGACTCAGTCAGTCACAATAAATATGTCAGTGATATTACTTATTGTATGTCCATGAAGACCACAGACCATTAAAATGGCCCGGACTTTTGGAGAGCTTGCGTGGGGCCTTGGGAAGGCCAACACGTAGAGGCCCCTTGACAAATTTGATGTAAATTTGGCATGACACTGATTATCGTGTAGACAAGACACGATATAAAAATGCACCCAAAGACAAGCCTCGGTCAATGTTATTGGTTTGAACTGCTAGTGGAACTCGGGATCTGGACTATGGGGACTATAGCGTCTGCCCGTCGCAATGTTCGGGGAACATGGAAAATGGGCAGGCGGTGATTTGTCACTCCCTGCATGGCCCCCAAAAAAATCCCATACAAGATTGACGAGGGGCAACACGGGTATAAGTGGATAAGCGGTGTGGAGAGGTGGACTGCAGGTTCACCGAAGCTACTTCCGACGTTAGGCCATTTATCACTTCCACCCCTGGAGCTTGAGGCTTAGCTCTAGCGATCTCCACTCCGTGCCGGCCGGCTAAGGCAAACACGGAGGCAGGGGCCTTGCCTTGGCCCTCTAGAATCGGGTACGAGGTGTCGCTACTCACCTAAGACTTCGCCACCAAGCCCCTCTGCGGTTTAATTATATAATTAAGGAAATCAATCCATCGACTATATTTCAAGTGCTGCGGACACAAACATACGGAAGCTGGACTTTAATATGATTAAAAAGATTTTTTATATTCATGTATTATACAAAATATAATATTAAATTATACTATTACAATAGATATTTCATTAATTTGTTTTAAAGGTGAATATAGAAAAACTGATCAATTCATAAAAAGTTCTTTCTTCCTAGTCATTGTCACCCTTAGTATTCTTCTGTAATAATAGCTAAGTATAAACGAATAATCACTGACTAAAATTAAGCCTGGCTTTTAAGATTTATAGTGCATTAAAGAGAAAACAGTGTTCAGAAATTTTTAATTTCTACCATTTGATTTCGACATGCTAGACATTTTATTGTTATTATTTTAATGATTAAGAAATGTAATTTGTATGTTTATTTGTATTGATTGACTGTATGAAATGTTTGTTTATAAAAGTCAATATTGTAATAATAATTATGCACGCTCAATTACGGGCAAAATGCATTGATACTCTGTAACGAGTTTAGCGGGACTGGAATTAAAATGCCGTTAGAATTACTATAGGGTTTATTAGAACTATACAAACACGTATAACAGGGGTACAAATATAACCGAACACGACAAATCCAAACGTAATGCAGGTCTTAATTCAATAAAACACGCAAAGTCCGTCACTATAAAGATTCCCGAATGTACACACGTCAGACCCGTATCTTATTCGTAGCTTGACTGCCTCCTCTCTTAATCAGGCCGTCGTTTTATACTTCACCAATGCACTGTGCCCGCCCGGCAACGTGGACTGAATTTCCTAGAATCAGCTTGTACTCGTAATCCGTAACACGAAATGTGTTTTTTACAGATTAGGAGTGGAATTTATTTTTGTTGGAACCTAAGTTGTAACAATACTATAAAAACCGTAACATCTCTGTAGATGCATTACGCAATAAATATATTCTTTTCTATTCTACTGCACTTAAAACCGTTAAACCGTAGTTACTAGCTATATGTATATTATTATGTATACTAGTCGTGAAAACTTAAGAAAATATGATTAATTTCTTTTATAAATCAATAATTATATAATAATAAATCTGCGCCATAAAGGTAGCATCATACTGGCTAATCCGCCAACCGAGGCCAGTCTCCCACACGATAGATTAATTGAATTAAATCAACGCCCCGTTTAATGCGATTAAAATCTGTAACCGGCGTGTGTGGATTGGTTCCAACGGCTACGGGTTCACGCTACGACTTGCTACGCTCGTCCGCTACGCTTGCTCATTTTTTACTCCCTACTTTTTGTATAATAATGTTATGTCCAGTTGTTTTACTGCATGTGCTATAATGCTGGTATTAGATGAATCATTAGTATGTGGGTAAACTTTTTGGGATGGTTATAAAAATTCAAGCTAAGCAATAACATATATGTAACTTATATACGGCGGTCTGGATATCATGCACTTCTAGAATAATAAATTCATCAAATTGGGTAAATGTTCAAAACTTAATCTAGAGGCCTTGTGATTAATCAAAATTTTATTTTACGACTAGAGTTTAAACCCTGGTAGATGGTTCTATTTTACTTACATAAAAACTTAATAAAGTTTTTATATATCGCGAGTGAAGCCGTAGGCAATAGGTAGTATATGTATATAAACATATACACATACTAATATACAAGCCTTCCTTGTAAAATTATTAACTGATGGTAAAAACTGTTTAAAAACCGTTTCGTGGTTTAGGAGGAGTTAGCGGATACACAGAGCAACTGTTTTATACTATGTAAAACACATAGGACAATTGGCTACGGTTGGGAACCCTACATATCACTCCTTACTTATAACAGTACTGTTTTTATACAATTTTTGGCAAACAGGTACCTTTATTTCCTTCGAATTTCTACACGCTTTTTGCTCACGTTCTTCCAGTCTAACACGGGTAATACTTTAGTAATATTTAGGTGTTCACACGACCACTGGAAGGCCACCAATTTTTAGAGCATGCGACTGAAGCCGAGACTTGCTACGTGCCTGGGCTACTAACACCACCATGTTAAGTTGACCTCAGATGCTTAAGCACCTTTTACATTACAAAGTTATTATCACTCCTTTCAATAAATTGAGAAACTACATTTGTAAGTTCCCCCTAGTCTTGTACGCCCTAAAAAATTACTTCATTCGCCCTTGACACGAATTCAACAAACTCACAAAGTCGGATTATGTAGACATTGACATTGTTTGTAGATAGCATCTATAAATGCGAAATTAATCAAACTCTTTTTTAATAATAATTAGTTTCCTGGTCACAAATTTTTCATATTGTTACAACCTGAATGCCAATAAAAGACAAATTCACACCTGTATACCTGTAAACAATTTATTACCTTTTCGACATTTGGACTTCTTTTGTTTACTTTGTGTTTAAAATTTGTGATTAGAAAAACAGCCCATTGTGTATTGTAATCTTTTATGGTAATTATTAGCCAGGTGTGATTCTAGGAAATTCAGTCCACGCAGCCTAGCAGACATATTGTATTTTTACAGTATAAAGCAATGCCGCAATGGAGAGATGAGGCAGTCGAGCGATAACCACAAGCAAATCAAGACTTGTGCACATTCGGTAATCTATTTAGTGACGGACTTTGCGCGTGTATTTGAATTGCGATCTTCTGCATTACGTTGGGACTAATTACGTTCGGTTATATTTGTACCTGTGTTATACGTGTTTGTATAGTTCTAATAAACTCCTGCAACTCGTAACAATATTATTGATCTTTTTTTCTAAAACTAATGTTTTTTATTGCCTGAAGTAGGCAAACAGGCAGACGGCCCACCTGATGGAAAGTGTTTACCGTCGCCTATAGAGGTTTTCAACACCATCGCCAAGACGTTGCCGACCTGTAAGAAATTTTATAAAGCCCTTCTTAAAAAACCCCATATCATAACGCAAGGGAAAGACCGTGGCGGGAAGTGGGAAAAAATCGTTGTACGCGGAATAAATGTTCAAGAAAACCGTTGCGTTCTAGACGAGAGGCGTTGTAATGTATATCAAGCTATAGTGTTCATGTTTACCGTTGTATGTATATAATATAATATGTGTATTTATGTATGTATATATATGTGTATTTAATTTGTTTATAATAATTAACCTATCTTATATATTACTATTTATTAATTAATAAAGTAAATGATTGTACTAATGCTTGTTTAGCAACTACCGACTTTTGTTGTCCTTCCTATACTCCATCCAAAGGTTGTCTGGAAGAAACCGCCATGGGCGATAAGACCACCGATTGTACTTGTATATTAATGTTCTTGATTTTATGTAGCATTTTTGTACAATAAAGTATATATATTCTATTCTATTATATTCTATATTTATTTTTCTATTTCTTCTGTCATCTGTGGAGTTTTATGAATAGCTATTGTTTAGTTATCTCTGTAACTTTAGTTTATAAGACTAGAGCTGTTAGCCCCCCAATTAAAACAAAATAAAATAAATAAATAAATACGTATTGCAGAGTTACAAATAATACATCCTTTTTTTAACCCTCATAATAAGAATAGGTCGCTTATATAAGTATAACAGCAATAGTGTAAATAATACTGAACTAGACATCTTTCATAGTAATATTTTGACATTTAAAAGGTATCAGCAAAAGTACTCATTAATTAAGCGAAAATCACTGTAGTATTTGTGTTTGTAACACTGCCTGTATTAATGCACGAATGTGCTTTTAACACACATAATTTGTACACATTGTACTGTTTGTTCTTCCTTGTTTATTTTATTTCTTTTTAATTTAATTATACCTAGGCATAAGTTGTTAAAAGTATCCTCTCAGTCAGGTTGCCTGGAAGAGATCGCTTTTAGCGATAAGGCCTCCTTTTGTTTTTCCGTAATATTATTGTATTCATTCATCATATATAATTTAAATTATGTATGTAATATTTGAACAGCACAATTCTGTTGAAGAGGTGCGTATGTTAAATCAAATCAAATGAAATCATTTATTTGCTAAAACATTAGATTGCAATATGTTATTTTGTTTCACATTTTTTTGCCCTTTCAGACATGCAAATAGTAATTAAAAGTTGAAATCAACTATTTAGCAAAAACAAATTGTAACCAACTCAATCCACAGACATTAATTTTACTTTTTATCTAAAATTATACAGTAATGATAGATAATATGTCAAGTGCAGAGTTATTCCATATAAAACACAGTGTCAAAAATGTGAAAATGAAATATTAGAATAATAAAAATTGTCAATGTATATATTATGTATTGTCAAATTAAATTTAGAATTGGTCATCAAGAAATTTTTTAACGTCGTAATAGCATTTTTCGGATAATATCGGTTAAGGAGCCCATATTGTAATCATTTAGACTGAGTAGTTATTTTGTGTTGTACTCTGTTTTATACGCTTAAATAAATAAATAAACAAAGAAAATTTCTGTCTTTCAATTCTGATAGAAATAAGGCATTGTTCAACTTTAAAAAATAAACGAACTTTACAACACCAAAGTTGCTACAAATGCGCTGCTGCTCTCTTAAGGGAAACTGGAACCTGGCCACTAATGCCGGAACACAACTCAAGATTTTTATGGCGGCATAGACCAGGAGCGGTAGCCACCCAGACGGGCAAATACCCTACCACCTGGCTGTGGGTTATTTTGTTGCTTCTTAGGACAGGCCGCCGCAATGCAGAAATTTATATTCTTTCTCCGTTCCTGCACGAATAAAATCCGCTTTCCAACCATTAGCTGCAGATTCCAAATACAAAAAAATCTTTCTTCTATTCCAGGAAAGCAAGTCAAAATATAAAGTCTATCTAACAGAGCTCTGGATAGAATGGTGTTGGCCCAAAGAACAAGTTTAAAACACCTCACTGCTGCGGGGTAAACGTTTAAATTGGACGGAAATTGTTCTTGTCCATACAGATTAGTAGAGGGAAGGTAAGGTTCGGAAAAGTATTTCAGAATTCATTTGGAAAATAAATAGAGAGATGCTGCTCTGAATGTTGCTTTAGAAACGGGTTCTAGGAGTTTTTGGCGGGAACTGAAAGAAGATGTTGTGCTGTACAGTTTTATTTTCTAAAAATGTGTGAAATTACTCTAAAATGAACAGTAGTTGTAGGATATTGATAGTTTTTGAGTAGTAATTATGTGTTTTTGTGAGAAATGTGAACTGTATAGTCAAATGCGGCCTTTCGAGTTGTCACAAGAACTCCATTGGATGGCGTCTGTTGATAACCTACAGTTCAACTGGGCTATACATAGGCTTAAGAAAATGAAGAAATTATATTGTAATCTATACGACTTACGAATACACACCTTATAGTAATTGCGACTGTTAGTTTTTGTACAGTAATCTAATCATTTTGAGCTAAAACTTGATCCTCAGCGATATTTGTACATACATACATACATATTGTCACGCCTGTTTCCCATTGGGGTAGGCAGAGACGATGGATCTCCACCTGCTACGATCCTGACAAACACTTTTCGCTTCATCAACTTTCATTAATCTGTTCATACATACACGCTTATTTAAACTACTTTTTATCTGACCTTTCTTCAAAATATCTTCAATCTGATCATGGTGAGCACGTCTCGGTCTACCGGCACCGACTCTACTAGTCACATTGCTGTCATATACTTGTTTTGTGATTCTGCTTTCATTCATTCTCTATACATGCCCAAACCACCTTAAATTCTTATCATATCACTTACATTAACCTTACATATACTTCTCAAAGCTCTCATTTCAATTGCATTTATCCTACTTTCATACTTCTTCTGCCATACCCAACTTTCACTGCCGTACATTAGCGTTGGTACTAATACCCCTTGATGGACAGCCAAACGTGCCTTTACAGACACTTTCCGGCTGTTCATAAAAGAGTTCAGCCGACCGTTCACCTTATTACCTGCCATTACTCTCCTTTCGATATCACTTTCATGCTTTCCGTCTCTGGTAAACATGCACCCTAGGTAAACAAACTCTTTAACTTGCTCTAGTCTTTCATTGCCTATCAGTACGTTACACATTGTCATCCTTTCATCTCTTTCAAACACCATAACTTTCGTCTTCTCTACATTATATATTATATAGCGATATTTGTTTTAACTAGAAATAAGATCTAACCTTCATCTTATTACATGAATCATTGGAACACTGTTAAACACTTCTTTAAATTATAATTTTTTGTGGACTGTAATTGTTTTAATTATATAAGGAAACTGCACGTGCGTAATATAATGGCGATTTAATAATAATGGAGGGAAAAAACATATAAAAACAAAAGAATATCTATGTTCTAAATTTAAACATTTTGTATGCTCGGTGGCCAGTACCATGCCACACCAAATTGTTAAAAACTTTTTGTTGGAGATTCCAACAAATACTATTTAAAAGGCTTAAATCCAGTAAAAAAAGTACTGTTCCCAAGTGATAGAGAAATAACTTTCAAACGGTGGTGGTACAAACACTATTAAATTATGGACAAAATCTACATCAACGCGAGCGAAACTGCGGACAAAAAAACTAGGAAATAATAAAACGAGAGATTTTTCAAATTTTAGAAAAAAAATAATTTCATGTTTACAAAAAATAAAATTACTTATTATAAGCTTTATATTAACTGACTGTTAGAGTAGCTTTTAGACAAGAATTGAGTCACGATTTAGCGGTGGGTAATTATAACCAACGGAAGTTACAAAAAACTTTTATGCCCCTTTTTTAAAACGTTTATGGCTTTTTGGCTAGTGGATGAATGAGTCGCCAACCGACAGCCGACGGCTGACATCTTAGCTGGAAACATGTCAGTTAACGGTTTTTGTTTTTATTCAACAACCATTAGCCAGCTGGTGAAGCAGCTAACAACACAGCGACAGGTATTTTGTGAACAAGTGTTAATTATCCAGCTTTTACAATAGCTATACATCTCTAGTGACAATATTATAATATGAAGAGCTAAGTCTGCCAGGCGTCTGGATGTCGCTGAATCTACCCATCTTCGGTACATTCGCGACGTGGCGTTGTTATCGTTCGTTAGGCCAATATTATCGAAGGGAGCACTGTAATTGGCCCACCGTACACCCTGCTCGTCTGTGGCATTTATAATACACGATCAAAGGTCGCATTCCTTCTTATCCTCCTTATCCATTATTTCCAGTAACATTACTGGGATACTTCAAGTAGTCTGCTCGAGAAGTGTAGCCTTGGCATTATGAAGTATAAGAGGCATTAATGTTATTTTTGTTGTTGGAGTACAGGAGACAGGCTTCCACCTTATGGAACATGGTTACCGTTGCTTATGGAAATATGCAACACCAAAGGTGCTAAGGGACTGGAATTTCCTGGACCCTTTAAAATATAGCAGCAAAACTTACAAGAAATTATAAAACGAACTTCCTGCTTTAACCCCTAAAATTTTCATTTAAATCCGTTAACGTTTCACAGCTACTTCGAGGTAAACTTTCAGTCAAATCAACAAACAACCATTTAAAAAACTTTTACTTAGAACTGTCTGTCTAACATTTCACTCGGAATCTTATTGAAGAAGCGTATACCAACCCCCCAAAAAAGGGGACAGTACTTTTGTAATCTAAAAGATGGCAATATCAGTCATTCTATAAGTCAGTCTACAATGTAACCCATCAATTTAAACGAAATACTTGGAGCTGGAATCGGGTGCTACGATTTTGATGAAATTTTATGTATTTGAGGGGCTTCCCGAGTGGTTTAGATTCACAATTAGACCCAATAGGTGGCGTTGGAATCATGTTCTAATTTTTTTATTTTTTCAGGACAGGACAACGCCTGCCTAGACTACCAGCAACCTTATAATGACCACAAGACACGTTATTTATCTTTTTTTAAAGACAATACAAATAGTACAGTCGAATCGTATTGCATAAAGAGTATCCCTTCCTACGATTCCCTTTTACAGAGCAGCTCGTTAACGCACATTCATGTCTGTTATAGCAACAGATATTTTTGTCAATCCAAACAGAGAGGTAAATCAATGCTTTTATTTCATTTATTTTTTCAATTTTCATTTTGCATTATTACAGATTGTGTTGCTCGGCAATAAGATACGATAATTAGATTAAATCGTTTCAACCAAGTCCAGGTTTGGAGCCAACCATAAATAACGTCACATTTTAAGGGGTTAGGGGGCGGTCTGACGAGGTGTGACATTGTGTGACAAGGGGTGGAAAGGGTCCTAAATTTCGTGACGTCACATTTCAAAATCTTGTACTAATATATAAAGCTAAAAAGTTTGTTTGTTTGATTGATTGAACGCGCTAATCTCAGGAACTAGTGGTATGATTTGAAAATTCTTTCAGTTTTAGATAGCCCATTTATCGAGAAACGCTATATCATCACGCTAAAACACCACACGCTAAGACGTTTCAAAATCGGGGGTTTTGAAAACAAATTCCACGCGGACGACGTCGCGGCCACAGCTAGTCTAATATATTTAGGCTTTAAAACACAAACTTTGAACTATTAACGAAAAGCTTCACAATATTTCCAACTCTGTCTGTATGAGCAGTCTTTAAATAATTAAAAAAATTATTTAAATGGATATAAAACTAATTACGGAACTGCTGTTTCAATTTAATAAGTTCTTGACGTAAAGCTGCAAAATATGTGATGTCACACTGAGGAGGGAAGAATCTCACGAATGTTATCAGCTGTGACAAGGGCAAGTCCCGGTTGAAGGATAAGCCCAAAAATGCTGGCTTGACGTCCTAAAGGGTGACAGTAGTCTCAAAGGAAGTGGAAAAGAAAAGTAGGAAAGCCAACTCCCAGGCTTCGAAGCGAATTTTCCAAACGCAACTGGCATTTAACGCTCGGATGATGGACGCAGTATACCCGTACAAAATCAAGGAGGCTGTAACATTTTGTAAATTAAAAAAAAACATGTGCAAATGCGCGGCGACAGCGGCCGAATGCGGCCTAATAAGGGCGGTTATAAGAAGAACATAGAAGAAAATACACATACAAACACAAAACACACTCGCAAACATATTATTTAAAAATTAAAATCATATAAACAATATCAAGGTGCCTCATAGAGATATAATAGCAGTTTCGCTAAAGCTCATCTTGGTAAGCAAACTTGTATAGAAGAGGTGAGTGAACATTAACATACAGATTAGCATTTAAATTAATTTAACTAACCAAACGGCCTGAGCGATTTTATTTTTTTTATTATTTTGATCGTTATAATACAGGCTGGCTTAAAAGAACAAAAAACGAAATTCTTTTGAATTACGCTCGTGTTATTTCACTCTTTATGCACCCCAAAAAGTGACCTAACCAGCAGAGACGGTAAGCTTTTATTTCTATGATGTTGGGTTCGGTCACCTCACCACCTATTTCTCACCGCATGCATTCGCCTGTAAGGAAACGTTACAGGTTCGAGCATTACATCGGTGAAGGAGGATAATCGAGCATTACAATGCTCAATCTGTAATTATTATTATGCAATCTGTAATATTTTGATACAACTTGTAACACAACGTCATCTGACACTGCTCAAAATCGAATCATAAATGTTACATTACATGCGCTCCAGCCTCTTATACTATATTTTGTATAACGTTTTTATCTTGCCAAGCTTGTAAGGAATTTATTGAGATATATTGCAGCATAAGACTTTAGTTCGTCATGTCATTATTATAATTATAATAATACTTTTCTTTCCTTTTATTGTTATACATTGACGTTGATGACGGCCTCTGTGGTTGAGCGGACTAAGCCTTTGCCGTCTTACCTGACTGTAACGCAGAGGCTTCGGGTTCGATTCCTGGTATAGTAAATTTCGGAAACGTATTTTCTCCGTTATTTACTATGGTCTGGGTGTCTGGGATCAGCCCCAGAATGGTCCGTTGTATATTACCCATGACACAAGCGTGACTTGCTTTATTTGGGGATATACGGTGTGTGTGTTTATCTGCCGATTTATTATTATTATTACATTCTGTCAAAAAATTATCGGTAATGGATGATTTGTTTATGGTTCCAAATTCATTTTTTTTTTCTTTTGTTACCTTGGCACAATAGTTTAGCATTTTGGTGAGTAATTTAGATCATATATAGTGTGTATTGAGAATTTCGTAATGGAAAAACACATCGAACAAAGAGTTTGTCTTAAAATTTGCATTGCCAATGGAATTTCCTGTTCGGAGACACTGAAAATGTTACAGAAAGCCATCGACTTTATCAAAAACAAGTGCTTATGAGGGGTACAAAGCGTTCAAAAGCGGTCGAGATACGCTGGAAGATTTGCCTCGCCCTGGTAGGCCATCAATGTCTTCAACTGAAGTTAACATCGCAAAAGTAAAGGAAACGTGACTGAAAATCCTCATTCAAGTTTAAGAGAAATAGCCGCTGAACTTTCTGTGTCTCACGAGTCGATCCGTATCATTTTAAATAATCGCTTGAGTATGAAGCATGTTGCCGCTGGGCTAGTCCCAAAAGACCTGAATTTTCTCCAAAAACTCAATTCGCATGAGACTCGCTGAGGACATGCTAGAACGAGTCAATTCCAACCCAACATTCATGAAACGCATTGTTACTGGTGACGAGATGTGGGTTTACTAGTTTGACATGCAAACTAGTCAACAAGCTTCGGAGTGGCGCCTTCCAACTGAACCGAAACCGAAAAAACCACGCCAAAGTCGATCAAGCGCCAAAGTCATGTTAACTGTTTTCTTTGACTATCGCAGTGTTGTACACTCGGAATTCCTACCGGAAGGTTAAACGGTGAATAAAGTATTGTTACGAGTTGCGGGACTCGAATTAAAATGCCGTTGGAATTGCTACAGAATTTATTAGAACTATACAAACACGTATAACACAGGTACAAATATAACTGGACACAACCAGTAAAACGTAATACACGATTCAATAACACGCGTAAAGACCGTCTTATCTCCCTTGTGACCATCGCTAGACTGCCGATCTCCCCATTGAGCCATTGCTATATACTGCACCGATACAATATCTGCCCGCTCGCGTAGATCGAATTTTTTAGAATTCGTAATCTGCACACCTGCCTAATTATGCCTGCAAACGGCCATAAACGAGTACAATGCACAATAGGCTGTTTTCTAATTACAAATTTTAAACATAAGGTAACAAAAAAAGTCCAAATGCCGAAAAGGTAATGAACTGCAGGTGTGCATTAGTCTTTGTCGGTCGTATCAGTATATTATTTGAGCGTTATACGGCGTTTAAAAGAGCCAATTTGATGAAAAAGGGCCAGATTTGTGGAAGGAAAATTCTTGGATTTTGCACCACGATAATGCGCCTTCGCACAAGGCCATCGTTGTAAACGAATTTTTGACCAAAAAGTCAACAAATACCATCGAACAACCACCTTATTCGCCAGATATGGCTCCAGCAGACTTCTTTCTTTTTCATATACTCAAATTACCACTTCGTGGCACCCGTTTTCATTCGGCAGAAGACATAAAAGAGAATTCGTGACGAGAATTAAACTCAATTCCGGAAAAAGCTTTTGAAAAATGTTTTGATGATTGGATTATTCGTTGGTGTAAGTGTATCTGAAGGAGCATACTTTGAAGGTAATAAAATAAATAATGAATAATTAACATTTTGTGTATTATTGATCTTTTCCCAGTACTTTATTGACAGTGTACGATAACAAAAGTAGATCATTCATTCTTTGACAAATTAAATTTAAATAAGTAAATAAGGAATTTAATAGTTTTATAGTTATATATATAATTTATTTTATTATTAGAAATGGATCAAAAGATGTTGTTGCTATGTTTTTCTTAAAGTAGCACTTGTCAAACGTCAAATGTCAAAATTTGATCATATCTTCTTTAACTGTATTTATTTCTCAATTGCTAGACATGTAATGTTCGATTCCCTCCTCAAGATTTATAGCGACCCTGGAGAGATCCCACGTCCTCCCAGGACTTATTAACAAACCCGGACACGTATAATTTTTTGACTATGACCGGACTGGATTTGTAAAAACGGAAATGGACACAAAGTACAATAAACTGGCTACGTTTCAGAAGGGACTCACAACGACCAAGTTCACGACGATTTTTCCCGTTCCACTTGCTTGCGGACGTTAGAATCATAAACTCTAGTGGAACGGATTATTGGGCGTTGATGTCATAAACTAAACGACGAAATACACAAATGTCATTGGTTGATTTGAAAATCGCGCCTTTTTTCAATGTCAAGAGATAGAGAGAATTAATGCTCTGTGGTCAACGCCTACTTCGACCCATCTCTTATCGTGGGTCGTTGAGACCGCTGTGATCGAAAATTATGACGTCACTAGTGACGTTTTCGTCATGACCATAACGACCGCGGTCGCCTTGTGAAACGGCTGACGGAGCATTTTGGGCGTTGTGACATACGAAAGGAACGCGTCCACTATAATAGAAGAATAAATCACATTTAACATGGCTTAGGCCTTGACAAGGCTGTATGGACAAAGTCCTTTGCCTGCCTTTGTGGCAAACTTTAACAACAACAACAACAAATGCCAAAAGATTGACTTTGAACTTGGTCTGTTTTTGTTTATGAGAGAATTACATAAATTAACTAGTTTTATTGCGAAAGTTTCTAGTAAACATGTATAAGCGAATAATTGAGTTGGGAACCCGAACGCACGGTAACCAGGATCATGGTATATTAAGCAAAGTAAAGAATATAGGGATGGGCCGAATGTGGTTTGAACCGAACACGAACTTCAGCCGAACATTCGGTTAGAACAAAAGATTCGGCCGAACTTCGGTTTGATTTCGCCACGCTTTCTCAAGAGCAACACGTCGTGACTTGATAACGCCGTAAATTTTAAGTATAAGTAGGTGGGTAAAAGAATAGATTTGTAGACCTTTGATTAAAAAAAACCATTTCATAATTCTAAATTCGTAATGTTTAATTCGTAAAAAGTGATTTCAATCAAAATTAAAGTTGTAATTGCTGATGTCCCTAAGACGTGTTTTTTTTTAAAATATTATTGATGTTACGCATTATAATTAAGCAATTGCACTACTTACTGATGTTTCTTAGAGGAATAATAAGTTTATTTTTTATTGTTTTAAATTTGATGTCTAAATAGACACCAAATTTAGGCAAAGATTTAAACAAAAACTATTTTTTTTATCACATTGCACGTTAAAGTTTACAAGTTCGTAACTAAAATAAATGACCATGAGTATATAGATGCCAATTTTTATATTACGTTTACGTTAGATACGATTTCTATTAACTTTAAACAAAATTGTGCAAGTAGGTATTTTACTTTTTTCTTGCACCGAATGTTCGGCATTTAAACCGAATTTCGGCCGAATGCCGAAGTTGTACTTATAAATACTTATTATAAAAGTAGCGCACTGACTTTGTAAAGAAGTATATTCTGCATGCCTCGACCCAAGGTAAGTGTGTAGAGAGAGACATATAATTCATAAGGCCACCCACATTTTACCAGATTTAATGCAATATAAAATAAATAATTGAATAAGAAATTGCGCAGGATAGGGAATGAATGAATGAATGAAAATTCTTTATTGTTCAACATAACTTTAACCTAGACAATGTAATATGAATACTTATCATTAGAACAATGGGCGGCCTTATCGCTTATAGCGAACTCTTCCAGGCAACCCGGTGTCCAAGGAGGCATTACAAGAAAGATTAAATAATATTTGGTGGTTTAACTAAATTAAAACTAATTCAATCGTAATTAAATATAATTAAAGAATAAACAAAATAATAATAAACTAATGTAGATATAAATAATTAAATAGATTATAATACTGTTACGAGTAGCGAGACTCGAATTAAAATGCCGTTAGAATTACTATAGAGTTTATTAGAACTATACGAACACGTATAACACAGGTACAAATATAACCGAACACAACAAGTCCAAACGTAATGTAGAAGGTCGTAATTCAATAATACGCGCAAAGTCCGTCACTAAATAGATTACCGAATGTACACAAGTCTTGCTTCGCTCGTGGTTATCGCTCGACTGCCTGCTCCCTCAGTCGGGCCATTGCTTTATACTGCACAAATGCAAAATGTCCGCCCGGCGGCGTGACCGAATTTCCTAGAATCGTAATCCGCACACCTGGCTAATTATGCCTGCAAGCGGCCATAAACGAGTACAATAGGCTGTTCTCCACAGTAACCAATAAATAAGTGAACAAAAGAAGACAATCATAAGAGGATTACAATTGGTTCAAATGTCGACGGGTAATAAAATGTGTTTTTATAGATATACAGGTGGATTTTGGTTTCCTCGGAACTTAAGTTGTAACAATACTATAAATTACATATACCTACATGAGAACAATAATACAATCCCATTTACTGCAACAAATTTTATTTAATGGACAAATAATGGTCAATGATTAAGTGTTTGAATGTAGAAATGGATGTAGCTTGTCTGATTTTCAAGGGGAGGGAGTTCCACAGGCGAACAGCCTGCACGGCAAAAGAAGTTGCTACAAAGAACGAAGTGTGCTTAGGTACCGTTAGCAGAAGATTTTCATTTGAGCGCAAATTACATAAATGATATTGATAGAGGAAATTAAAAAGTAAAAGAGAAAAATGGCATGTTCTCGTTTCGGAGCCCAAGACTCACTTTGGGTCCCTGAGCCAACAGAGTGAAGGATGGAGGAGCGAGATGGAATGCTCCCCCATCTTAAAGGAAGATCTTCCAGCGAGGCTAGTGTTGTTCCTCGCAGGCCTAGGCCAGTCTAATATAGTTAAAAATTTGTATATATTCTTTGCATGTTTCGGGAGACGTTTGTGACATCTATTATTGCACAGCGCCATCTATTGGCTTGTAAGTGTTCCACTACACACCCCCTTGGATTGGAAGTCGATGGTAGACGAATGAAGTCCAGAGTTGTTCACAGCTATCAGTGCTTATCGTAGTATGCCAATTCACCATGCGTCTTGCGGGCGCCAACGTCAGTCGAGGGTCCGGAGGCGCAGATATGCGCATGATCTCCCTCCCTGAAATACCGCTGCAGGGGCCCTCTAGCGTCTAGGGAGCAGAGGAGTCTTCACCCCTGTTGACGAAGTGAGTTTGCACTGCTTCCCGGAGCATTCTCAAGCACTGATGCGCTAGGATCAGCGTGGGCGTAACTACGTTCTAAGTCTCACGTTCTTCCTACCACAGCGCGGGGCACATGGGAGGAGGGTAGTTTTAGTGGGGTATTAGCCACTGGGCATTTGTCTATCGGTTCGAGTCTCCACACAAGCCAGTCGATTAGTGTTTGGTTTGCTCCCTTGGGAATGCCTCCATAATCGACTATAGTCTAATCCCTAGCAAAAGACCCGGTACTGTGCGAGATGCTTTTTCCCCGTCTCAAAAAAAAAATGTATGTCGATTCATTTGTCACTTGGCAGTCCTGTGAGTCGGACTGGATGCAGCTCTAGTGAGTCAGAATTTTGTTGGTTGTCCCAGTGAGTCGGGAGAGCAGGAGCTCGTTTGTCGGTTTCCAATGCGTATGGAAAGACGGTTGGAGTGAGCGATTAGCTTCGCGTGGATCACGTGCCTGGACTATGTTGGCTGTTGAGTGGTGGCCATGCACAGGAAGCAGCGTACAGCAACCGTGATTTGGTTGCCGAAGTCGCCTGAGTGCGTAGCCGTGATAGTAGGGATGGAGGTACATCATGTTGCATATGTGCGATCTAATCCTGTAGTGGCTACCAGTGATGATTGGCAGTGAAGGCTAGCAGGATGTACTCAGTGTCTTTGAGTTATTCGGGGAGTGTAGTACTGATGATGGTGCTTGAAGTTGAGGTTGAATTGAAGTTCTATAGAGTTGGAGGCTTGAGGTTGAAGTGAAATCTTGAAGTTAATTTTTGAGATTTGATTGAAGGTAGTTTGAGACCTTGAAGTTACTTGATTGAAGGTTGAATAAAGTTATTGAAGTGAAGGTTGCGTGTTCGTTAGTTGAGGGTCACCAGTGAAAGGGGTGACCCGTATAGGGTGGAGTAGCGAGGTGGAAAACTCCTGCGTCTTAAAGGAAGATCTTCCAGCGAGGGTAGTGTTATTCCTCGCAGGCCTAGGCCCATCATCTGGTACAGTTGAAAATTTGTATATATTCTTTGTATGTTTCGGGAGACATTTGTGACATCTATTATTGCACAGTGCCATCTATTGGCTTGTAAGTGTTCCACTACAAGAGTAAGTAAGCAACATGTAACATGTGAAACATAAAATAGCATATTGTCATCTAATGTTTTTACTAACCATGTTTTAAAGCAAATAAATTATTTGATTTGATTTGAAGCAAGCAAACTCCAAGAGTGCCTAGCTGATTTGACTGCGAAGTACCGCACTTATTAAATGTAATAATACTACATTCTTCTGTGGAACATAACAAAAAACCCTTATTATGTAGACATTCAACAATCCAGTGTCATATTAGCGGGGATCACCCGAATCTCACTTCACCCGTTATCCCCCCTCCCCGGTTGTGGGGGTAATTCAGTTTCTCATGTAAATAGAGACGGCAGTAAAAAGCGCAGGTTTCCTTTCATACATATCCATATATTGTAATGTTGTCGAGTTTCGATCTTGTTTATTGCTTTGCTTTACGTTTCTGGTTTTGTATTTTCGTGTTACTATGATGAACAATAAACATATTATCTATTTGTATCACCAGTAATTTTGTATAGTATCTTCTGAAGCTTTCGCGTTATAGTATACATATTAACGTTTCTAAGATTAAAATTAGGCTCCCAATTCCTATAGAGTAAATAATAACCATAAACAAAAATTTCAATTATATAGACATACACATAGACAACACTGTATTGTTCACCAAAACAAAAATTACAAAAATATTTACTTGGTAAAACAAAACTTAAACTATTATAAGTAGATATTTTAATAGAGGTGTTTTATGGTATTTTAAACTATTATTTTCTTCTAAGAATTTCAGTTTTACTGAGATTAGAGCCTACTAAATCCAAAAGAGAAAGTTTTGAAACAAAATAATAGTTAAATAACTTTTGCCACAAAAAAGTATACTTAGGTCCAAATGTCGCTTACGATAAAATGGCGATAAAGACTCATTAGGTTAAAGGTTTAATAGATTTTAAAAACTCACTTCCACACACGTAAAAAGTATGAGTCACAACATCCTTCTCTTTTAATGTATAATGTATAATAATATAAAATGAGCAATGTAGTAAAAAATAAATAAGAACCCCGTCAGGTGCGGTGAACGTTAATTTAATAGACGGACACCCCAAGCGAACATCGATACGGCAAATAAAATACTCCTGTTTGTTTGTTTTCATTTTAGCATACTTATTTTTCTTCTTCCTTGCCTAGAATTAGAATAATTTTACGCATTTATCTGAACGAAGTTCCTTTGATGGCGTAACGGTAATAATGAACACAATTTCCTTAATTAAAATTGTTAGCAACGACGATTATGTTGTATATTTGCTGTTTTATAAATATCAGGCGCTCATTATTTATGAAGAATTTGTCTTGACGACATGAATTGACATAAAATATCTATTCTATACAGATAAATAAAATTGAAGTGTCTATTTGTAATGTCGTTCGGACCAGGAGATTCAGAAAATGCTTTTTTAATTTTTGTCTGTCTGTCTGGATGTTCCGGCTAATTTCAGAAACGGCTGAACCGATTTTGACGGTACTTTCACTGGCAGATAGCTGATATTATAAGGAGTAACTTAGGCTACTTTAAAAATTAGGGTTCCACGAAAAAATATCCGCGCGGACGAAGTCGCGGGCATAGCTAGTCTATACTAAGACTGGGTTTTTTTATATACGTCATTGGCAAAACGAATGGATAAATGATATTGCAGCCATCATTAAAAAATACTGGTTCTAATATGTGATACATGGCCAAAAATAACCATTCTTAGTATTTTTGCTGTCATTCTGTCTGTAAATTTTACCCAAATAGTCTTCGAAGTGGTTGAACGAATTTCAAAAATTAATTCTTAGAATGTCTTTAATTAAATCTTAAATTTTCGTGTTTTTTTCTCCATATTTTGCTGTGTCGAGAAGATAATTATGAATATGAGATCCAAATCCCGCGTGGACTGTGTCATAATCTCTGACAGCGACTTGTGGCGGTAATATGTATGTATACACCACCACTTTTATGTTGGCAACACTTCCGTAGACTGGCGACACTAAAAAACCATCCTTTTGTATTACATATAGCATTTAGACAGATCGCATGTACCTAAATTGTTCTTACGTGTCATTATGAACCGTACAAGTGTTAAATAAAGATTCACTCAAATAACAGTTTTTAAATACGACGAATGAAAATATTGGCTAGAAAGTATAGTAAATCATGACAAAAACACTAAATTACATACATATATATTGTCATACCTGTTTCCCATTGGGGTAGGCAGAGACGATGGATCTCCACCTGCTACGATCCTGACAAACACTCTTCGCTTTATTAACTTTCATTAATCTCTTCATACATACACGTGTGGGCGCAACTCGCCCTTAAAAGCGACTCACCCTTAACCGCGACTCGCACATGACCACGATCCTGCGTGACGCGGTCTGGTGTAAAAAAAAAAGGAGTCGCACAGGTCGCACGTAATGGCCGCCAAGCCACATAGATCATTTTTATTATATTAATGTAACGCCAGTCATTCTATGGTGCCTTTTAGTGTCAATATATACCCCCTACTGAAAGATTCTTGCAAAAAATACTGATTAAATGGTTAAAATCACTCAATTATGATGGAGCGGAACAATTGTTGCGTTTAACGATATAATAAGTCTATCTACACATGTCTTCTATTAGAATTATTACATACCCACACGCAAATGTATGCGTGTACGTACGCTCACACACACGAACACACACACACACACACACACACACACACACACACACACACACACACACATTACCTTATAATTAGTGTGTAGTTTGTTTTTCGCCATGGAGTGGAGCACTGGTGACCTGTAATACAGATCTGCACATATTTACAACGGGCACCAGTCTCACACAACAGGTCTTATATCACTTGTTGTTTGTTGTTGTGTGAGAAAATAAAATAAAGTGTCTTTCTTTCAAAAAAAATGTTACCTACGTAAAGTGAGTGATTTTTTTAATCATATACACCTCTACCACCATACAGGTTTATTTAAAGTGCTTTTTACCTGACCCGTCTTCAAAATATCTTTAATGTGATCATGGTGAGTACGTCGCATCACTAACAGGCGGTTTTTATTTCTTACTATTCCTTCGGGGCTTGAAAACGTTATCAATTACTTTTAAAAATATAGGTAAATACCGATATTTACGAAAAAGATATCGTTATATTTTTTACCGTTACTTAGTCACGTTTATGATTTCAACTTTTTTGAAATTATCTTATTTTGATATAACGTTATACGTATCGGTAATTGTTACGTTATTTCAAGCGACGTTGCCATTTTTAAGAATTTGCTTTATTACGACTGCATGTTGTTGAAACAATCGACAAACACAACTCCAAATATTGCGCACGCTCTTAGCACAGTGCTGTTTGACAATGTTTGTGAGTGAAAGAGAGCGACGGTAGTAACAAAACATATTTATAACGGTAAAATTGCCGATAAAAATAGTATTAACGTTATATTTTTTACCGGTTAGAAATAAGGGTAACTTTTATAACGATTTTTATTTTTGACCGTTATCTGAAATTGGCATTAAATAACGATACCACATTTTTACAGGTATTTCAAGCCCTGCTTGCCTTGTCATCGGTTGAATTTTAAATATGTATGGCGATTACGTAAAATTTTAACCGATAGTAGGGCAAATAATATGTAGGAACCGGCCATTTTAATTTTTTTTTTGAGTATTTGAGTGGGTCCCCGGATGATTTAGATTCACAATTGGAAATGGTAGGTGGCAATGGGATAGGGTCCCCGATTTTTAGTTTATCAGGGCAGGACAACGTCTGTCGGGACCTCTAGTAAAATCTAAAGGATATTTTTGGAAAATATTCACCATCTTATAGGCTATTCACTTTTTATATCAACTGGACCTACTTAGTTTTGATATTACGGATACGATACAAGTATGTACAGTCGAGTTTGCTTGCACGAGTACAAGAAACAGTACTGCCAACATTTTAGTAAACGTTCCATTTATAAAATATAGAAATGTGAAAAAATAAATTGCAACGTTGACAACGACAAACACTGAGATTAAAAATATAAAACAAAGAGGATATAATCACTACGCTTATCATAAATATTAAAACCAATAAAAAGGTTTTACATCTCTAAACAATCTTCTTAGACAAGATAGAAAATCAAACATTTAAAAATATTTTTCTGTGGAACACTCTGTTCTGTGCCTTACTTTGAAAAGGTAACATGCGCTCGCGGAACGTTAAATGAATCAAATTGAAGACTGACGAACCTTTTCATACCACTGCTGTAGTACTGTATTAGAATTCCATTAGTTATAGGTTCACATTTTCAAATATAAACCGCGATGACCCCTACCACGTAACAAGTAAACAAGATCGTATCAGTGAAAATTCCCCATTGACAGTCGTCACGTTCTAAAAGGGAGCCTTATTTAACCCATGTCAGCGCGCTGACATGCCATTCAATGGCGGACGTATTTCTGTCACGTATCGATGTGAAATCATCGTTACAACTCCGATGGAATGTATAGGATCTTAAGGGACACCCGAAGTAACCGGAAACCACACTTACGAAGCCACTGATCCGTATCAGGCACTGGATCTAGGTACAACCGAAGATATTGGGCGGCCAATTCAAACTCATCATTCACACATCTTTGACCACTGAGAAGTCCAGTACTTGAAGCACATAAATTACATTTCGCGGGGCGCGTAGGCAGTGACGGGTTTACCAATAGGCTGGAGCCTAAGGCGGCAGATTTTGGAAAGGCGGCAAATTTCGGGCCAATTTTGTTTTTGTCTTACAGAAATGAAAAAAAATCCTATTTATATACCTAAGTGTCCTGATAAGATAAAATCAAATGACACTAAAAATATCTTAAATTATCTCGTTTCTATTAATTACTCAACGCACAGTAATAATTTTAAAATCTTATTCGGTCCACCCGCAGTGTGGACCTGGTAAAAGTTGATCCGGGACTCCACGTAAACAATTATTCAACAATATGTTCCACCAATTAGATATATTTTTCTGTAATTTGAGTAGTAGCATTTAGCTACGGCAAGAATAAACATCGAACTAGTAGTTGAAGTAGTTCACGACATACAAAAAGCCTAAAAATTAATAACCTAGGCACAGAAAGGAAAACAACACAAATGGCACTAGTTAATATATATAGGTATAAACATAAGGCACACACTGCACATGCACTTCCTGATAACACCAGCATGTAACAGATACACTCTACATTAGCATAAGTTTAGTATTAAAAATAGAAAAAAACAATATTATAAGTTATTCTTAAGGTACACTACAACATAAAAATCATTAAATTAATGTCACACACAATAACAAAATAAACAATAAGCGTGTATGAACTCTGAAAACTTTCATAGAAATTAAGTTGTAAAAAAGGGTACGGAACTCGACACCTTAGATTTATTAAAAAAAAAACTAGTAGTTCACAATCTACTCACTAATTACGGGAAAAAGATGGTGTAATTAAGACAATAGTGCACAAATTATAAAGTTACAATTTTATTGACAAACAAATTGTGAAGCAGGTTATAGATTTGTAGAAGTCGGTAGAGGCGCCAAAAATTCAATAGCCTACAGGCGGCAAATGTCTAAATGCACTTCTGCGCGTAGGCATAGAGTTGTAGTGGTAGTAGTGTAATGTAGAGAGAGCCTCATATAGGGTGGAGGAGCGAGATGGAATGCTCCTCCGTCGCAAAGGAAGACCTTCCAGCGAGGCTATTGCTGTTCCTCGCAGGCCCAGGCACATCTGTTATTGTTGGAAATTTGTATATATTCTTTGTACGTGTCGGGAATCGTTTGCGACCTCAATTATTGCACAGTGCCATATATTGGCTTGTAAGTGTTCCACTACAGATTAATAACCACAGACGAAACGTCTGATGGCTGACATGATGGTTATGAATGTGGTAAAAATGTAGGCGTGTGGGGGCGGCATTTTTCAGTTTTCCCCCTCGAAAACTTCAGATCCGGGCTGTAAAACAGTGAGAGCATGGCCTTGACCATGCTCCACAACAAGTCGACCAGCCCAACAATGGCCTAGCGTTGGAACTTGTGGGGTGGAAGAAGATCCCAGAAGATGCCCAAATGCCACATGCCCAGACGTTCGTGGAGGCGCCGCCTGGGAAGGTTTCTGGAAGCTTTCTCAATTCATTCCTGGGGTTGTCTGAAAGAGATCCTTTTTAACGATAAGACTATCCTTTGTACATAATTATGTTATATTTGTTAGTGTGTTCCTTAAAATTAGATTATTCTAAAAATTATTTCTAGTTCTTATTTTGTTACCTTGTATTCCGGGATGAATATAAAGAAACAAATCCGGGTATCAGGTTATAATTAAAGTTATATTTATTGACAAAGGAGACGAGGTAATTTAGAATTATTAATAATCTAACGGTTGAACGTTGTCTACGAAGCATTCATCCGGCGAACGAATGAAAGTAAATTCAGTTTTATAGGCGGGAATTTGAATGTGTGATATTGACGACTATAGTTGAAAACCACTACGTCACAATTTTCTAGTATACTTATTCTAATGTGGAGTGTAGCTGTTACATGTTTGTGCGGTGAGAGATGTATATATAGTGTAAATGCTTATACATAATGGTATATGTCATCTCCTTATATTTTTTCCATATTGGGCATGTACTGCTTAAAGGCTTTTTTCTTTTTTTTATGGGGGGGGGGGAGGATCCACTTACATACCTATTGTTATTGTTTCCGACTTGTTGGAATTTCACAGAAATAGATAACCAGGTGTGCAAATTACTATTTCTCGGAAACTCAGCGCGCGCGGCCTATTTTTTTGTACTGTGTAGTTAGTATAAGACAATGCCCGAATGGACGGGTGGGCAGTCAAGCGACGACTACGAGAGGAGTAAGACGTTTGTAGTACTCTCGATTAGCGATATAGACGACGGACTTTGCGCGTGTCGAATTCCATTGAATCGTGCAGTGTGAACTGGTTGCATCCAGTCTTATTTGTATTTGTTTCATACGTGTTTGTACAGTTCTTATAAATTCTATAGTAGTTCCAACGGCATTTTTAATTCGAGTCCTGTAGCTCGTAACAATAATATGATTAATATTTATACTTAACTACTCACATGTTTATATAGGTAGAGTAGAAATGGATTGCATGCTACATTAGGATCGCGGGTCGAATACTGTAATACTCTGGGGACGTCCCGTTTGGGTCCCGGGTAGGGGCTTATTTTTGGTAACGATCAAAAAACGCTGTGTCACCGCTCATTTAATAAACAGAACGTTATTTTTATACGTCGATACCTAAGAATGAATAAAAGCAAAATCACAAAACAAGTACATGACAGCAATGTGACTATAGTAGAATTATTTTGTCCGTGCAGTTTGGGTCATAAATCACAGCTCAGCCTCAGCCCGGCTAGGGCGTTGAGCATGTTGCGCGGGCGCAACGCCTTTATCGATAAAAGCAAATGAGTCATCGAAGGCAGGTACACGGCGGCGGGCGGTATACAAAGGGTGGTGAGACATTGTTATGTTATCAGTCATCTGTCTTATCTACCTGCAAATTATAGAACATATGTCGAAGAGAAATGTGTATTTGTGCATTCGCTCTCTGAATTTCTTTAGTGACACAATGGCTACTCCTTTGTTTTGTACCAAAACGGCAGAATTTATTCAAAATAATATTTTGCCTGTTGGCACCAATATTATACTAGCACAAGCACGTGTTGTTATCAACAATGTTTTAAAATTTTTCACTGAAATGAAAATAGATCCCGAAAAGTGACAAAGTGTTAATTTCTGCCGTTAATAGTTTTAGATTTAATTTTAGATATAAGTTGTTATCATTATTATCTTTCTTTTCCGTTCATTTTAAACTTAGATATAAGTATTTATATTTATTTTTAACATAACTTGTTACATTCTTAACTATTGTACTTATAACTTTTTTAATACATACTAATAATTTATTTTTATATCATTATTATCTTTTTTGCTGTTATTTTAAACTTAGATATAAGTATTAATATTTATTTTTAATATAGCTTGTTACATTCTAAACTGTTGTACTTGTAGTTTTTTAATACATAGATACCTAATTAATAATATATTTTAAATCGTTATTATTCTTATTTTAATAAATACGTTGTTTTATCTATATTTTTTTCATTTTTATCACTAACCCACAAAATAACAAAACTAAATACACTATCGATAACGCTTATCGACAGCAATAATGCGCATCACTATGCCCGCCCATAAGGCCCGTGAGTGGAAGAGAGAGCGAAATACTCGCTTCATCGCTCCGATTATCATATGACCCAAACTGACGGACAAAATAATTCAACTATAAGTATATGTCAGCATGATCTAATTGAAGATATTTTGAAGAAAGTCAGGATAAAAGCAGTGTAAATAAGCGTGTACGTATGAGAAGATTAATGAAAGTTGATGAAGCGAAAAGTGTTTGTCAGGATCGTAGCAAGTGGAGATCCATCGTCTCTGCCTACCCCAATGGGAAACAGATATGACAATATGTATACCTCATAGAGTAGTTGACACGCTTCACAGTGAATTCTGTGTTCATACATAAAAGCGGGCGTTAAAATAATATTTTATCTCCATAGTCCTAAAATATCGTGAGAAATTATTTAATTTACGAAAATATAATAATTATATATATATGTAATATTTGTTATATTATACTGTTACATGCCGTTAAAGATAAACGCACAGCTGCCTGTAGTAAAACGCAGTTCATTGTCTTTCCGGATTTAGAAATTCTTTTGTTTACTTTGTAGTTAAGAAAAAGATGCTATTGTTGTATGTCATCATTAGTGTCGAACTAATCCTTATTGTTATTGTTTTCGACTTTGTTGACCGTTCGCAAGTGTGCAAATTACATTTTCTTGGAAGAAGCGAGCCCACGCAATCGATTGTGTATTGTACAGTTTATTATAAAACAATCCCCGAACGGAGGGGTGGGGTAGTCAAGCGACGATTACGATATGAGCAAGACGTGTACATTCGATAGCGATGTAGTGACGGACTTTGCGCGTGGTATTTAATTGTGCATTACATAAGGACTTAGTGCGTCTGATTATATTCGTACCTATGTTATACATTTATAGTTCTAATAAATTCTATAGTAATTCCAACGGTATTTTAATTCGAGTCCCGCACTCGTAACAATATTTTTAATTATATATTTCTCTCAAGACCATGGGCCATAAAAATGGCTCGGACTTTTGGAGGGCTCGCATGGAGCCATGGAGGGACCAACACATAGAATCCGCTTGACAAATTTGAAGTAAATGTGGCGTGACACTGACCGGCGATTATCACTGTCTACACCATATTATAAAAATGCACCCAAGGACAAGCCCCGGTTAGTGTACGACTATTTTAGAAAAGGAGAACAAAAGATACTGGGCTATTGGGGTGAACTGCTAATGGACTATGGCGTGTGCCCGTCACAATATTTTTTATTGCAGGAGTTCAGCAGACAGGCAAACGGCCCACTTGATGCAACACCAAAGGTGCTACAAAAGCGCTCTCTTAAGGGAGACTGGAACCTGGTCACTAACTGGTCACTAATGCCGGAACGCAACTCAAGGTTGTTAGTGCGGCATACTCTAGACCAGGGGTGGTAGCCATCCAGTCGGGTAAATACCCTACCACTTGGCTATGGGTTGTTTTGTCGTCTCTTACAACAGAACGCCCGGTTGAAGGAAATTGTATTCTTTCTCCATGTCTGCACGAATAAAAATATTCGGGGAACATGGAAAAACGGGCAGACGGTGATTAGCCACTCCCTGCATGGGCCCCAAAAAAATATGGTACCAGATTGGTGAGGGGCAACATGGATGTGAGCAGCTAAGGGGTTTGGAGATGTGAGCTGCAGGTTCACCGAAGCTACTTCCGACGTTGGGCTATTTATCACTTCCATCCCCGGAGCTTGAGTCTTAGTTCTAGCGATCTCTACTGCGGGCCGCCGGCTAAGGCAAGCACGGAGGCAAGGGCCTTGTCCTGGCCCCCTGGAGTCATACGAGGTGTCGACTTTAAGATACACATATATATATATATATATATATATATATATATATATATATATATATATATATATCTTAAAAATATGTTGAAGTGAAACTTTTTTAGAATCGTTGTGATTTGAAAATCGATGAAACGAAAAAGTGACACTAAAAAGAGATCAGCACATAAAGTTCTACCTTATTTAATTCGATAATTCGATAATTTACCCGTTAGTATTAATTTAAATAAAGCTTTAAAGATTTCAAATGAATGCTAGCTCTATATGTATAAACTTAAGGCACATATTCTTTTATACGTAGATCAAAGGAAATTGAGCGTAACAGTGCATTGAATTTAGAACTTTATGCTACTGATTTAAAGTATAATTTAGATTGAATTTTTGAAATATAATATGTTAACGGATGTAGACTAAAGGAATTACAGTTATACTAGCTGCGCCCCGCGGTTTCACCCGCGTGCTGATGGAAAACCACAAAACCACACTATATCTTTATAAATTATAGCCTATGGATTATTCTGATGTGTAACTTATATTATTGTAAAGTTTCATTGTACAAAAGTCCCAAAACTCCCAGTGAAGCGAAATTAAACAACGTGACGGATGCTCGAAAATATATATATGCTATTAGAATCGAAACATACTTTTCTAAACAAATAAAAGAACACTTGTATTATACAATATTTTAAAACCATAATGCGTTCCAAAACGGTACAGCGCCATCTCGTCTTGGCTTCGTAAACTAAATATCATTACCAATTCCGACAATCATCAAAATCCATTCAGTAGTTTTTGCGTGAAAGAGTAACAAACATACATTCTTACAAACTTTCGCGTTTATAATATTAGTAGGAAGTAGAAGGTAGAATAGGATTAATAAAAGTTAGAGAAGAATTATTTGAGTATATTCTCTGAAGTTTCACTCCTACTGCGTGTAAACTGCACACACACATTATTTTTTTGTATGTATTTAATTTATTTAATATGTAGTTTAAGTATGTCTGTTTAAGTTCTACCTAATTATCTGCACAATCTACATCACCAGATTAGGTTTAACTGCCGCCTATTGGTTTTAATCGTGCATTTTTGTAATTGTATATTTGGTGAACAATAGTGTTATCTATTCTGTTCTAATTATGTATAACAGCATCACCACTCTGAATCAGCAATATTCCTGCCGCGCCCTTTGAACTGCATTAGAACAGTAATAATAATAATAATACCGCAGGGGGCTTTGTGGCGAAGCCTTAGGTGAGTAGCGACACCTTGTACCTGACTCCGGGGGCCAAGACAAGGCCCCCACCTCCGTGCTTGCCTTAGCCAGCCGGCACGGAGTGGAGATCGCTAGAGCTAAGACGCAAGCTCCAGGGGTGGAAGTGATAAATGGCATCACGTCAGAAGTAGCTTCGGTGAACCTGCAACCCACCTCTCTACACCCCTTAGCTACTCACACCCATGTTGCCCCTGTCTTCTATGGCATTTTTTGGGGCCCATGCAGGGAGTGGCGAGTCACCGTCTGCCCATTTTTCCATGTTCCCCGAACATTGTGACGGGCAGACGCCATAGTCCCCATATTCCCAGATCCCTAGTACCACTAGCAGTTCACCCCAATAGCCCGGTACTTTTTGTCCTCATTTCCCACAATAGCCCTACACTGGCCGGGGCTTGTCCTTGGGTGCATTACTATATGGTGTAGACAGGGATAATCGCCGGTCAGTGTCACGCCACATTTACATTAAATTTGTCAAAGGGCCTCTACTTGTTGGCCTTCCCATGCCCCCACGCAAGCCCTCCAAAAGTCCGGGCCATTTTTATGGCCCGTGGTCTTCAAAGACATACATTATAATAATAATAACTTTGTTTACGTAGAAGGTGCCCCACCGCCCTTCCCCCTCATTACTTACTGCCCGCCGGCCTTGCACATCATAAATGCGGGCGCAGTACTTAATCATTATTTTGCTGCGATGTTATTTTAAAACTACGATATCTCCTAAGATATTCATTAAAAATGAATGATCTAAATGGCAATTTTGTTTTAAATTAAACACTTGTGATGAATAATGTATTTATTTGGATAAGGATTAATATCATGTTTATAAAAACACCTTCGCAAATAATGCTTTATTTTAGAACAAATTTGGTTAGCATAAAAAAGGTTATAGTGAGCCCACCTTAAAAGATAGACATATGCTGCCGCGGACTTTTTTTTAGTACTTTTAAAGGGGAACAATTCTGTCAGACATGATTTTTGCGAAACTAACCGTTTACATACTACTACTACTACTTCTACCTCTCAAAAGGAAAAAACAAACCCCGATTTTGAAACATTCTTAATTGGTGCTCCGCTCTTATTGGTCTTAGCTAAATGATATATAGCCTTCCTCGATAAATGGGCTATCTAGCACTTAAAGAATTTTTCAAATTATACCATTAGTTCTTGAGATTAGCGCGTTCAATCAAACAAACAAACAAACTCTTCAGCTTTACATATTAGTATAGATATCAGCCCACAAACTTCCCACTACTGTGATCGGGCCTCCTGTTCATAAACAACGCACCGTATACTCAACAAGCTTGTCCAAGGCGGATTGGAGAGTTTGACACATCGGATATATCGATGTGCAGGTTTCATCACGATATATTTTCCTGCAACGACAGCACCTAGTAATTGCGGACCTACGCACATTAGGACAGAAAACTGATTACTAACACACAGTTAGTCATACATAGGCCCAGATTTACATGAGCACTGACTAAAATCATCCAGCGAATAGAAATATGAAAGGATCCAGGGTCGCGCCTTACATAGCTCTATGCAAATGGGGACCCCGTTTTTCGCAGTTTGTAAATAAATATAAAAATACTTTTGTATAGATAAAATAAGCTACAAATCAAGTGGCGGATATCCTACTCTCACATCCTGGGGTTTAGACGTACGAAATATTAACCAGGCCGTGAAAGTAAGCAGTAGATACTCGCTTACACAGGCTTCTATAGGTATATCTTACCATGCATTCAGTTATCACACTACTGGATATTTGCATTATCATTATATTAATACGTGAAGCAAAAACTTTGTACCCCATTTTACGAAAATTGCGCGGACGGAGTATGAAATTTCGCACACCTATGGTTTATTTAGAGAAGAAGTGCAGAATGCTGAAAAAAGTATTTAATTATGCATAAAAAATAGATTAAATCGATAAATAAAAACATACGCTACCATGTATTTGACGCACCACACACATATATACTTTTTTATTCTTTATTGTACACAAAACGTTACATACAAAATTATAGAATAGTGGTGACGTGCAAAGGCGAGCTTAACCCTAAAAGAGTTTTCTTCCAGCAAACCTATGAGTCTAGCGAGAAAGGGAGAAGCAAAGGCAGGGTTGTGTACACTAAAGATAGTTAACGATATAATATTTAATATAAACAGATTAACAAAAATAAATTACATACAAGGTACTCTTAAGATACATACATACATAATGTAAAATATAGATACTTATATAAGAATAATTTAAGATAGTGCTCTTTGACTTTTTTTTGTATTGTTAAAGTCAAATTAACAGTGTAGCCTTTGCGAAATCTGTGATTATAGAAGTATAGTATATGACAACAGAACCTTAATAATGTTCAAACTTAATTTAAATTAATTATGGTCGAATTTCGACCACTGGTTTCCATAAATGGCTACTATATCTTACTTACGCTATTAAAGCACATGTCAAACCGCACATGGAGTACTGCTCACACCTATGGGCTGGAGGACCTGCTTACCTGACTGACCCCCTCGATCCCATACTAACAGATGGTTTAGAATCGGTTAGCCTACGAAGAGATTGCGTCCCTATGCGTAAACTACCGTCTGTGTAACAGGGAGTGTTCCAAGGACCTGTTTGATCTATTGATGTAGTGCTAAGGCCACATTTTCACCACAGCACTGCTCACCATCGGCGGGATGTTCATTACTCACCCTCGTTTCCTTGAGCTACCACACTCAGGTACGCAATGGTTTTCTAGAACGTTTATTCCGCGTACAATAACAACTTGGAGGGAAATTCCTCTCACCATTTTCCCTCAGCACTACGAACTGGAGTCATTTAAGAAGGGTGTCATAAAACTTCTGCGAGTCCGGCTACGCCTTAGCATCGCATCTGGTTACCGCCATAGAGGACGGTGACCACCTTCCATCAGATGGGCCGTTTACCTGTTTGCCAGATTTTGACAATATATATATATATTTATATATTTTTAACAAAAACAAAACCAACATCAAACCAGGTATATAAAAATGAATTGTAGAAATGTATGTACGTGCATAACTTGAGAACAACTTTACCGATTTTGATGATATTTGTTTTGTGTGTTTTAATGGGTCCTCGGGTGGTTTAGATTCACAATTGGAACCGGTGGCGCTGAGATCGGGTTCTAGAATCCTCCTAATCACCTGGAGCGATTTTGGTGATTTTGTTTTTGTGTCATGAAACAAAGTCTTTTAGGAATTCAGAAAATATGGCGGTGCGAAGTTCGCCGGGTCAGCTAGTAAATAAATAAATATAAAAAAAATACTTTTTAGTAGAACAAATACTTGAACAGCTTTGGAAATGACATACTAAGCGCCTGTAGAAATTGTACTACTCGCAAGCGTATACAAGCTTGCCTTTCGAAGAGTGTAGGCGCTCGGCGCTCTTCAACAAAGGTTGCTCTCGATTTTCCTGGGATCCACTCATCAGATCCTGACTCGGTGACAATGGGACCACCTCAGTAGTATAGTCTTTCGATTTAAAAAAACACAAAAGCCGTCCATAATAACTCTACAAGCTGTCAATACGTTTTTATTGTTCATCTTTCTTTAAAATAATAAAATTGCAATCATCTGTAATCAAATCTGGCAATAAAACAGGACCCGATATCATCTCTGCCTACCCACTTTTACGATTGTATCTTATCATATAAAGCGGTTTCTGTTGTTCTACTATATTTTTTATTTTCCATAGATATGCTATGTTTTGATTATGTTTACTCTATTATTTTTTAGTGTTCCGTACCCATTTTGGAAAATACGAAAACTTTTTAAAATTATCATATCAGACAAACACACATATTTTATATCCCCAAATTCAGCAAGTTACGCTTGTGTTAAGGGTAATAAACAACGTACCACTCTGGGGCCGATCCCAGACACCCAGACCATAGTAAGTAACGGAGAAAATACGTTTCCGAAATTTACTATACCAGGAATCGAACCCGGAGCCTCTGGTTATTAATTAAGTAGGCCGGCAACGGCTTAGCCCGCTCAACCACAGAGGCCGTCTATCTTTGTATTATAGTCATCTTTTTTGTAAACTGCTGGTTCTAACTTCAATGTGTAGTAAAATCGGGAGAAAAAAAATATTTTTTACTAGCTGTCCCTGCGACTTCGTCCGCGTGGATTTTTTTTACGCATATCCCTTAAAATTAAAAAAAAATAACACGGAAAAGTAGCTTAAGTTACTCCTTATAACATCAGCTATCTGCCAGTGAAAGTCCCGTCAAAATCGGTCCAACCGTTTCAGAGATTAGGCGGAACATCAAGACAGATAGACATAAATTTTAAAAATTGTATTTTTTATATATAAGTACCGTATATACTTTCACATGCATTTATTTAAAAGCTGGGGCCCAATTCTGCTATTATTATCATTTCAAAATCGCCGGACACTCGTCTCAATAGTAGGTTTGCCTGATATTGGTATTCTATTAATTCCAATAGCATACCACAGGCACGCCATTGTGTCTTTCTAAATATTTATGAGCTTAAACTAGCGAAGTAATGTTTAAAATTATTGGTAGCTTTTCAAAATTCATTTTCGCTGACGCCATTTCTGCTGGTGGTAGTACCAATTTTTTGTACTATTATTCTGACGCGATGATATCGAGAAGATATTGGGAATTTATTAGAATACGAATTTTTGACACTATCGCTATGGAATCCTACTTTGAATATCTTCGTAACACCAAGAAATTACAAACAGACACTTCAATTTTATTTATCTGTACTGTATGTATATAAAAAAGATTCCAAGTACTGGAAAGTGTTGACCGCCGCCTATAGACATTTGCAATATCAGGGGCGAAGCCAACGCGTTGTCAGTCTTTCAGGATGCTTTGCCAGGTGGTAAGGTATTAGCCGACTAGATAGCTACCACCCCTGGGCTAGAATATGCCGTCATAACAACCTTGAGTTGTAATCCACCATTAGTGACCAGGTTCCAATCTCACTTAAGAGAGCAGCACTGCATTTGCAGTACCTTTGGTGTTGCAAATGTTAATAGGCGATGGTAACTGCTTTCCATCAAGTGGGCCGTCTGCCTGTCTGCTGAACTCATGCAATAAAAAAAAAGTAAGTGCATAATTTGGGGGGGGGGGATTGTTGCTTTTTTATCTTTAAAATAATAATCAGCATATTATTTTAAAGATAAAAAAGCAACAAAACGTAAATAAAATATAAATCTACGAGAGTGAAACCGCGGGCAAAAGTTAGTAATCATCGACAAACACATTCTCACATTGAAAAGACGATAAAATGTTCCAGCAAACAATAATCCATTCGTAACTTAATCATAACTTTATAATTTTTTTTATTGTTTACCTACTCATAAACTAAGCCGTGGTTCACACAAACAATATTCCCTTTGGGAGTTGCGGGGCGGATGTGACGTCACCGGCAGCGGCCATGCTAATGGCTAATGCTTGTCCCCGGAAGCGCCCTCCGGAAACGGGGCGGACATCTCGCGAAATTATCATTTGAGCTTTTATTGCTTGCGTTGTACACGGTTCGTGTGTACACGGCTTTATGGGGTCCTATTGTTATTGTGTACCTTTACCCTTGAAGAAAAGTGAATAAATTATATTTAAAATAGTTTTAAAGTTTAACTGTCGCGCTGAACTGACAGGTCGATAATAGTTAATCAATTCGGGATGACCTAAAACATTACGGATTCGATTTTTTTTTAAATCGAGTTTCTTAGTAAATAAATTTTAATCGATTCAGTTTGCTCAGAAATACTGTGTTGCGTAATAAATGAGCCTCAAAATATACACCATGTTTCTACTTAAAGGTGATATAAAAGCAAGATTGCAATAGTCAGCACTTTACAAATAAACAACTACGGCTTAATGCTTGTCAACACATTTATAATCGGATATTTTCGATAATAAAATCAGTGTCATTACTGCACTCGTTGGATTTGGTATTTCTCACATTTTACCCTTCCCTCCTGCGACGGCTAGCGACAGTTGCAAGTCAGCAAAAATTGTAACGTAATTAAAGACAGTATATAATTTAAATATTTATTTCATTTTATCGCCTAATTGGAGTCAGAAGAGTAGTAGTAGTAACTCACAGCAAACAACAGTGCATTAATATCTAACAGTGGTAACACACACTTCATAACACCGAAACTAAAACTGCATACACACTACAGTTTTTTGGTCCTTCGAGCCGGATGAAAATTTCGCCCAGAGCCTATCCAGCCTATCGATCGACTTTTTATTCTAAATCTAAATAAATGGACGTGTTTTTTGTTTTTAATTAGAATATATTAATTACAAGAAGATTAACTACGATTACATTTAGATTTCATGACGATAGTTTATAGAACGGCACTACTACATTGCTTGGAACAATGAAGTACGATAATTGTAACATGTAAAATTTACTGTCATAAATGTGCAACTTAATGGGCGCGTGAAGGTCAAAAAGGGAATATATCGTTGGACAGAAGAGTTTAAGGCCTCTGATTACAGCTATAGAGATATTTCTAAGTAGTTCTCAACATTAGCATAATAACAAGCAAATTAACAACCAATCGTACATATAAATATATGTACATATATTGTATATACTCGTCTCAAGCCCATTAAGTCGAAGCTTAAAGCCTTAGACATGTCGGGACGTCATTAAATATACATGAATAGGCAACACCGCGTCTTATATATACAGCATGTTTGTTTAATACGTGATATGGTTCAATTAGAAACAGAATATTGTTATGTATACAACTGGTATATATTGAAGACCTGTTTACTAACAATATCTAACCAATTAAATGAGGATTGAAACATGTTAAGTGTGGTAGCCTATGGTTTTCCGCATATACGAGGCAGCCCTATTACTTATCACACAACAGCTTCGCAAAGTTCAGAGAAACCACCTCATTCAAGCCATCTATGAGTGACTCTTGCTAGCGCGTGGGAAACTACTGAGTAGAGAGTTTCCTGGGAAGCCTCCGAGAGCACCCTGCCGACCAATGGACGAAACAAACTGAGCCCAATCGCGGTAACATACGATCAAATCTAATTATCATGTTCACTAATTATAAATAATTGTAATCATAAATTTAATTATTAACCCGCAGGGGACTTTGTGGCGAAGGCTTAGGTGAGTAGCGATACCTCGGACCTGACTCCGGGGGCCAAAGCAAGGCTCTATGCTTGCCTTAGCCAGCCGACACGGAGTGGAAATCGCAAGAGCTAAGACTCAACCTTTAGGGGTGGAAGTGATAAATGGCCTAACGTCGGTAGTAGCTTCGGTGAACCTGCAGCCCACCTCCTACACCCCTTGTCCACTCACAGCCATGTTGCCCCTATTTTCTATGGCATTTTTGGGGCCCATGCAGGGAGTAGCGATTCACCGTCTGCCCATTTTGTCATGTTCCCCGAACATTGCGTAGGGCAAACGCTTTAATCCCCATATTCCCGGACCACTAGCAGTTCACTCCAATAGCCCGTTATTTTTGTTCTCATTTTCCACAATACACTAAACGAGGCTTGTCCTTGGGTGCATTTTTATATGGTGTAGACAGGGACAACCGCCGGTCAGTGTTACGCCAAATTTAGAATAAATTTTTCAAGGGGCCTCTACGTGTTGGCCTTCCCATCGCTCCACGCAAACCCTCCAAAAGTCCGAGCCATTTTTATGGCCCATGGTCTTCAAAGACATACATTATAGTTTAATTAAAGTTTAATTAATACATCTAGTTTTTAAAACATTCTCCGACGGCCATCTCATATAACTATCAAAATATTGTCATGTGTACAACGGGTATATATTGAAGATCTAACGAAATAATTCAATGAGGGTCGTCTAATTTATCTAAAACTATTAGTTACACATTTTATTTATATCGATAGAGCCGTTGAGACCTTTAATATTCCGACTAAAATATCACAGAAAATAATTTTAAATATTAGCTTTATAAGATTTAATTTTATCGTTCTACATATCTGACATTTGTTATCTACATAGCTAGAAAGAAAAGAAAGAACGAAAGACTTTATTTGAAGAAATAGCGAAGTAATTACATTTCTTATAATACATTATTCTTATACACAGAGAATATTGTTACGAGCTACAGGACTCGAATTAAAAATGCCGTTGGAACTACTATAGAATTTATTAAAACTGTACAAACACGTATAAAACAAATATAAATAAAACTGGATGCAACCAGTTCACACTGCACGATTCAATGCAATTCGACACGCGTACAGTCCGTCGTCTATATCGCTAATCGAGAGTACTGCAGACGTCTTACTCGTCTCGTAGTCGTCGCTTGACTGCCCATCCCTCCATTCAGGCATTGTCTTATACTCACTACACAGTACAAAGAAATTGACCGCGCGCACTGAGATTCCGAGAAATAGTAATTTGCACACCTGCGAACGGCCACAAAGTCGAAAACAATAACAATAAGGATTAGTTCGACGCTAATGATGGTTATAAAACAAGTAGAAAAACAATAGCATGTATTTCTTAATTACAAATTCAAAACACAAAAGAATTCTTTAATCCGGGAAGACAATACACTGCGCCTACAACAGGCATCTGTGCGCTTATCTTTGACGGCGTGTAACAATATTTTGAGAATTTGGACGCCGTAAACGAGGTTTGCACTCGGAATATTGCTGTGCTGGATTTATATCCGACACGACGCTGGTTTTCGGTGTAGCTAACTTGTTTCCGGTCAATAAGCACATAATTGTTCTCTCTATAATTCGACAAACTATTTAATTATGCAAAGAACAGACATCAGCCTGTATTTTTCTCGTGTCACCGCGAAAAGGGCTAAGGTAAGCCGATAGTGCATCGTCGCGAGCCGCGCCGGGGTTCGGGACTAGTGAATAATTTACGACGGGTCATTGCCACGGTCGGGGTTTCCTCTAAGCTCAAGCATTTATTAGATTACTTGAGTAAGGATTGTTTTTATCAAAAGAGCTACGCTATATGTAATTCTAAGTCCATATCTATCTAATTCTACTCCTACTATATTAATATTATAAACGCGAAAGTTTGTAAGAATGTATGGGTGTATGATTGTTATTCTTTCACGCAAAAACTACTGAATGGATTTTGATGAATCTTTAATAACATAGCTTACACATCAGAATAACACATAGGCTATAATTTATAAAGATATAGTGTGAATTATCCAAAATATAACGATTTTAAATCACACGCGGGTGAAACCGCAGGGCGCAGCTGGTAATCCGTACTTTAATATTATAAATGTCAAAGTAAGTCTATTACTTTTTAGCAGAAAAACTACGAAACCGTTTTTAACGTATCTCTTACACATACATCAGTTGTGTAATTTCAAAACCTTCTGTGGCAACGTTCATGCCATACTCATAAACAAGCACGCAAGCGCCAAACTGTTATTAATCTATGCCTTCGAAATGGCGCGTTGATACGACATCGCGCGCGAGCACAACGGTTACCGCCATATTCTATTGGCGCGAAAATACTAACAATCAAAACCGAAGAATTGTTCGGGACATTTCGCCACAGTTCATCACACGCATTCAACGCGGATATACTACATTCGCGGTAGACTTCAAACTCCGTTCTCGCATCTGCTGCTTGGCCTCACAATATCCTTCTGATTGACAAATAGTGTGTGATTAAAGCGTGTAAGAAAAGTGTATAAGACTGGAGTACTGGTTCATTCCCATCCACGCTGAAGAGCGACATACAGCGCTCAACTGTGACACCAACAACATACCAACGTAACCCTCACTACCTAGTTCCAGCATTTATTTTACTTTTGATGTGTGCACGCACGCCCATCAAGTTACCAACATAAATATATAGATAGATAACATTTTATGTTCACCAAGTAAACAATTATAAAAATGCACCATTACAATATTGTCATGTTAAAAACAACATATATGCGATAAGGCCGCCTTATCGCATTTATGCATTTCGCACATACCGGGTCCTTTGCTAGGGATTAGACAGGCAATCTAAACAGTAACCGACCGGCTTGTGTGGAGACTCGAACCAATGGACAAATGCCCAAGGGCTAATACCCCACTAAAACCCTCCTCCCATGTTCCCCGCGCTTATGGTAGGAAAGGCATGAGACTTAGAACGTAGTTACGCCCACGCCGATCCTAGTGCAAAAGTGCCTGAGAGTGCCCCGGGAATCAGTTCAAACTCACTTCTTCAACAGGGGTGAAGACTCCTCTGCTCCCTAGATGCTAGAGGGCCCCTGCAGCGGTATTTCAGGGAGGGAGATCATGCGAATATCTGCGCCTTCGGGCCCCCGACTGACGTCAGCGCCCGCGAGACGCAAGGCGGCCTTATCGCTTAGATAAAAGCAATCTCTTCCAGGCAAGCTAACTTAAAGAATCAATTAAACTTATCTGGCGATGTAGGTGGTGCAGAATAGGATTTCAAAAAATACACACACTTAAACTATACTTTATAAATTACCAAATGATCCATGCGTACTTTGCTGGAAATCATTTAAAAAAAATATTGTTAATCACTATTAAATATAGTGATAGCCTATATCATTCATGAATAATGTCGCTTTCTACTGGTGAAAGAATTTTCATAATCGGTTCAATAGTTCAAGAGATACTTCGTACAAACAAACTCACAAATTTTACCTCTTTATATTATTAAGAATAGATATTTGTACATACAATTACATTTACAAGATATACATTTTTTATTAGTTCACAGTATAGTGTTTTCCGAGTAAGTTTTTAAATGCTTTAAAAGTCAGTGTTAAAAGTATTTGTCAAAATCGCTAATAAAATGCCAATGGCGATATTTTGAAATTGCACAGCTGAGTCCGTTTGCAATGTGACGTGTGGCAGGGTTGTCACGTGATCGGGCGACATACGATACGAAACCGTGCGATTGCGCCGACCCGTGTAAGCTTCTGTGGATCATGTTGCAGCAGCGACGCCAGACAGAGCGGCGCGGCTACCGAGAGCTTAGCCTTTGTTAAAATAGAACGTATTCAACAACTAGCGCTGACAACTATTTTTGAGAAAAATAATGTATTTATATCTTTAAGTAGGGAAAAATAAAGTATTTGGAAGAAAAAAAGTATTTTTCAAAATTGTATTTATTTCATCTTTTGGAGACACTATTTTTGTGTGCTTCTAGAACACACTGACAACTTTTCATTATCCTTAAATTTTTGCAAGCTATCTTTTCATTCCCAATTTAAATTTAAATAAACAAACAATTACATATATCAATGGACAATACAATGCAAGAAGACTTAACTTATTCGTATTATATTCTACTCATAGTCCCTCAATACTATAAGTAGAATACTGAGCCCAGATCACCGTCTTCTATGGGTAAGGTGCCCAGAAGGCTGGCTACGTTTCCTCGCTGGATCGCCATACTGATCCGTTGACCGAGGTAAGCACCAGCCCTCAGATCACCTGAAGAGTCAATGAGTCGTTTCGATAAATTTTGGCAAAGGCTCATGGCCTCAGGACCCCACGGCCCAAGCGTCTCGACAGCAAACGGCACAAATATATAACTCTCACTGAGGTTTGCATATTTGCGCCGCTTGAGTGATTCGGCTGTTTCTGCCGGATGATCTAGACGTGTTTGGTAAATGGGATGCGGGCAACGTGTCTACGCAAGTCGCATCCTACACCAAAGGCTTGCCACGTTGCCAGGGAATTAGAGGCATTCCGTCGGGACGCCTACCATCGTCACGTGCAATACCGTTCGGCTCTAATAAAGCCGACACGTTAGCGGTGGCAAGCGCCCTCCGTAAGACATCATTCAAGGCAGCGTGGCGTGACCATCTGCCGGCACTGCGGCGGCAAGAAAGACCATGGTATCCCGGGCCGATTATCTCTGTTCCACAGACGCACGTGTGTGGTGCACATATGCGTGAACCCAAGCGCAGATTTATAGCCAAAGAAAAGGAAGTATTATCCATTAATGTACCTATGTTTGGGGAGGGAATAGCTTGGAGCCAGAAACCAGACTCTTTGCGGGAAACGGTAAGGATGCGAGCACGTCCTGTAGAGTTAGTGGAATTTAAAAGTTTTGTATTTAATCCTCTACAAATAGGTTCATTCCAGCATCGTTGCGAATTCGGGATCGTGGGAATGTCTTCACCAGGGCAGACCATTTTCCAGGCGTTTAGGGCTTCATTTAAGAATAATGTATTGGCATTATTCCAGTGTTGCATTTTTTTTTAAATAATAGGATAGTGCTATATGCGGATGAAAGAAAAGCCGGTAGAGCAACGCTAGAGATTTTGTGGATGCCTAAACCTCCATACCTAATGGGTAGGGAAGCTTGGATCCAGAAGCTGTCTGAAAGTTCAGAATTTAAAATTTTTACAAGTACATCTTTAATGCGGTCATCTAGTGATTTTATAAGATTAGAAAATTTCCAAACCGGGGCGCATCATAAGACATATGTTAATTTTGGTACAAACAGACAATGTCGTATAATGTGATATGCAATTTGAGAGTGAATATCGAAAAGCTTAGAGCATGATACATCAAATTTGGCTGATTGCTCAGACAGATAATTTGGAATGGCCTCATCTAGAATAGGGGCTCCAAGCAGACGAAGAGAATCCTTCTCCAGGACCTTAATATCGGGTGCGACGACATTGAACATATTGCCAATATTGTCGCTTTCGTTTTTAGACAGATTATCGGACAAGAAAATTTCGCATTTTGAGAAATTTAACTCTAATCCTATTGAATTAAATTTTGAAATCAGACTAAGTAAGTCTTGAAGTTCAGTTTCTGCATCACCGCCTAAAGTTCCATCGTCTAGGTACCACACATTGAATTTCGAACTTGAGGGATTCGATGACCGGATAGATCGCCAAGCTGAAGATGGCCGGTCCTAGCGGGTCACCCTTTTGACAGCCCACAGATGATAGAATAAGGTTGCTTTTATACATAAGATTTGTGGGTTTTGAATAGCTTTCACAAAGATAATTTGATATTTCTGGAATATTAGATATTACTTCGTTTAACATGACGGACCTGTCGACAGAGTTAAAGGCATTCTTTACATCTACTTTTAAAATAACTTCTCCGCATTTATTGTTTATGAATGATCGCAAAGAATGTAAGACTGCTTCACAGCCTCCTTTAGAGCCGTTACCTAATTGTAAGGGTTGGAATTTGTTTTTCATTTTTATGGATATATGGTGGCAACAGACCTTCGAGGCGATTCGTCGTAACGAATTGCCTATGGCGATCGGTCTGATACCGCCATATTTCTTTTTTAAAGCTATTAAATTTGCGCCATATAGAACCTCCCTTATATCATTAGGAACCTTTCCTGCAAGCATCAAGTTTATAATTTGAGTAATGTGTTTTAGAAGAGTTAGGCCAATGTTGCCTGTACAACCGCTAATAAGGTCTTTCAAATGTTGTGGTGAAAGGCCGTCTATTCCAGCAGCTGAGCCAGTTTTAAATGACATTATTGCTGAATAGACGTCTTTAGTTGATGCTTGTAGAAAATCTGTTTGTGAAAAGGGAGGATCTGGTGGAGAAGTTGGTGAAGTAGTTGGAAAGAAACAAACAATTATTTTATTAAATTTATAGATGTCCTGTTCTTTTCTTCTCGCCATTTTAGATTCTTTACTGAATAAATAATCTTTCAGTGAAAGCTGGATCGATACTAGTTCAGGAATTATCCATATAAGTATTTCATTTTACGCATCAGAGTAAATATTGGAAATAGAGTATTATCACATACTTCATTTTTATCCAAATGTATAAAGTATATTTACCAAAAATAAAGTAGGATACGTTATTATAAAGTATGGTTGGCAACCCTATCAACAACGTTATTTGAAGTTGAGTAAACTTAATATTTTCTAAGTTTTCGTAACTTGTATACATAATAAAACTACGTTTTAGCGGTTTAAGCGCGGTAATTTATTTGATTTTTATTATTCCGACGTTTCGGCCACTTTTCAGTGGCCGTGATCACGGAAGACAAAGATGTCAAGTGTCAATGAGTATTGCTAAAATTTTATTCAGCCTACCGCCAACTTGTTCATTATAATTATTTAGTTTTAATTTTGTTTATGGTTATTATTTACTCTATAGGAGCCCAATCTAATTTACCACCGCTTCGCAACATGTTGTGGCTCGAAGAGAAGAAGAGGTGCAAGAGACTCATCAGCAAACATGCCAGCTCTAATCATTTTGTATAATATTAAAATAGGTGGGAGGTAAAATAAATTATCAATCAAGTTGGTTTGTGTTCCGGTGCACGCAGAAGGAGCTCACAGTGTCTTGAGGTCTGGCAGTTGGTTTTTGCTGGGTTTGGGTCTTGATAGTTTTGATGATCAGATCCCAAACAGGTGGTACTTGCCAACCATCTTCTCTATTGAATCTGAATATGAATATTATCATTCTAGGTATGAAACGATTCTCTTTCGCGAGGATTTGTGGTTTATCGAATCTGGTGTAGTGTTTGGGTTTATCCAGCGTGTGCTCACTGATCCCAGACTTTGTAGACCTTTTGTGTTTCATGTCAGCAACGTGTCCTTTTACTCGTGTTTCTATGCTCCTCTTTGTTTGCCCAATGTATGATAATCCATACTCACAATCGAGCTTGTAGACACCAGAGTAAACTTCTTAGTATAGCTCTTGCAATACAAGAATGCGAGGGTGTTTATAATCATATTGGACGCCGGGGTGCAAAATCCTATTGCGCCACTCTTGCTAACAGATGTGTCAATTTTAGAAGTCTGAGTTTCGATTTTTGGTTTTTTGATAACTGTGTAAAAGTCTGGTCAGCGTGTTGCAGTCCACACACAGTGAAGGGTTCCGTAGAAGTGAATCAAATCATTTTTATTGCGAACTAAGTGTTACATAAGTCTTATTCAATATAACTGAGAACTTATTACTTAGCTGGCCTTTCATAGCATCGCAATATAAACTTACTTAACCTATGTTTGTATAATATTTAATTTGGTGCCTTATAAATCTTTTATTTTTTTAAATAACACAAAATAATATTTTCTTAATCACCTCTCATTTAAATATTCTGGGACGCTATAATAGGATATTTTTGTCAACGATTCGAATAATTTTTGTTTAAACATATTAATATTATTTTCTTGCATTATATTATATGGTAACTTATTATATATTCTTGGTGCCATCCCAAACACGCTTTTATCATATTGTTACATGCCGTCAAAGATAAGCCTATTGTAAGCGCAGCTTATTGTCCTCCCGGATTAGGGAATCCTTTGTGTTTTGAATTTGTAACATGCTATTGTTTTTCTACTTATTTTATAACCATCATTAGCATCGAACTAATCCCTATTGTTATTGTTTTCGACTTTGTGGACATTCGCAGGTGCGCAAATTAATATTTCTTAGAAACTAGTGTGCGCCTCCAATTTCTTTGTACTGTGTAGTTAGTATAAGACGATTCCCGAATGGAGGGGCGGGCAGTCAAGCGACGACTACGAAACAAGTAAGACGTTTGTAGTACTCTCGATTAGCGATATAGACGACGGACTTTGCGCGTTCGAATTGTATCGAATCGTGCAGTGTGAACTGGTTGCATCCAGTTTTATTTGTATTTGTTTTATACGTGTTTGTACAGTTCTAATAAATTCTATAGTAGTTCCAACGGCATTTTTAATTCGAGTCCTGTAGCTCGTAACAATATAATGCTGTGGTATGCGGAGGCATACAAATTTTATTCTTATTAATATGTCGGGCACTTCTATAATTGTCAAATAATGTTGGATTGTTTTTAACAAACGCACCTTGTTTCCATTATTTGGACACGGAACTACAATTAACATTTAACCGATAATACCGCATATATCAAAAACTACTCAACGCATATTATTTAAACCAATTTCCGTTAAATATATTTTTTGAGCTTTATGATTACAAGTTTGATTTTCCTTTTCGAATTTTGTCACCTTATACTTTAGAAGTGGAGTGGAGGCCACGTCTCGCCAAACGTAGTGTAGGGCGCCCCCCAGCCCGGTTGGACTGACGATCTGCGCAAGGTCGCCGGCAGGTGCTGGATTAGGAAAACGGGAGACCGGGATATGTGTGTATGCCATAACAACCTTGAGTTGTGTTCCGACATTAGTGGCCAGGTTCCAGCCCCATCTACGAGTCCGGCAGCACCTTTAATGTTGGAAATATTTATAGGCGACGGTAACCACTTTCCATCACAGTTGGGCCGTCAGCCAGTCTGCTGTACTTCAGCAATAAAAAAAAGTTGGGAAGGCCTACGTCCAGCAGTGGACAGGAACTGGCTGAAGAAGAAGAAGCTTTATGCTTTCCCCATGACCATCCATCTATCTTTGCATGTGCACGTTAAGTATATACCTTACCCACCAATCGATCTATTTATTGGAACGACATAATTAATGAAGTAATTTTCAAAACTAACAAATTACGTATGGTACTATGGTATGTGTTAGGTGATCCGTTTGCACCAACTAGGTCCCTGCGCCCGAGTGATATACACCCCTTGCTCCTCCTGGTAAAGACGGCCCTAGTAAACAAGTATCTATGTGCGTGCGTGACACGATAAGCAGGTATGACACGCTCGCGACTGATCGCTGCGTCAAATACGCAAACTTTTTATCCCAAAGTGCATGTAACGGTAAAGACGTTCAATCACGAATAAAGAAATACCTATCAAATCAAATAGTAGATTGTTACACGAGAGGTGAAAGTGACGTATTTAGACACGAGATGATTTGCCGCACGAGCGTGGCGAGGACGCTAATAATTTGAGTGCCTAAATAGTCACCCGAGGTTAACACTCTGCTTTTCATTTCGAATATGAGGAAAGTAAAAACTGACACGTTAAACAAATAACTACTTCTCGAATAAATCTGATGAAACGTGATCACGTACGTCACATGTGAAAAGTCAAGTAATTTTTTTTGTCAATGACGATAGTAATTATTTAGCTAAAATTTATGTACATTAAATAAAAGATAGATAGATAACACATACTTTATTGCTCATCAATAATACAATTTCAAAAATGCACAATTACAATGTTGTCATGGTAGAAACAATAGGCGGCCTTATTGCTTAAAGCAATCTCTTCCAGGCAACCTAACTTGAGGAATAATTGAACTTAATCTGGCGATGTAGGTGGTGCAAATTGTTAGGTAGATCTTAATATACTTAAATTACACATTTTGTAAATTAAATACATACAAACATATTTATAAGAGATATATATAAATTAGTCTATAGTATAAGAATTAGGCACAAGTATTTAAGGAATAGTAGTGTTTTCTGAGTGCGTTCTTATATGTAGGCGATGTTTCGCCCTCTTTGACAAGTAGAGGCAGCGCATTCCAAAGTTTGACAACCTGCACTGTAAAGGAATTATCATAAAAGGATGAAGTGTGTGCAGGTGTAGTGTGAGTTTACGATACGTATGAGTGCGCAAATTGTGGAAAGTAGAAAGAGGAAGGAATTCAAAACGTTCCATAAAATAAGGAGGACTACTAAGAAAAATATAAATAATCTATAATATAAAAATGAATCGCAAAATGTGTTGGTAAGCGCATAACTTGAGAAAGACTCAACCGATTTTGATAAAATTTGTTTTGTGTGTTTGAATGTGTCCCCGGATGGCTTAAATTCACAATTGGAATCGATAGGTGGCGCTGAGATCGGGTTCTAGAATCCTCCTAATCACGTGGGCCGATTTTGGTGATTTTGTTTTTGTGTGTTTGAGTGGGTCCTCGGATGGTATAGATTCACAATTGGAACCTGTAGGTGGCGCTGGGATCGGGTTCTAGGATCTTCCTAATCTCCTGGACCGAGTTTGTTGATTTTTTGTGTGTGTTTCAGTGAGTCCCCGGATGGTATAGATTCACAATTGGAACCTGTAGGTGGCACCAGAATCGGGTCCTAGATTTTTATTTTTTCAGGGCAGGACAACGTCTGCCGGGACCGCTAGCTAGCTACAAGGCATTACAGTAGAATATAAGTATAATTGTAACAATAGTATTTATTTACAATAATTGAGTAAATAAGTGTGCGAAATTATTCATAAAATTCATTTAATTTATTGACAAATAAATGTATTCCAATATTTGTCAATAAACAAATTAATACGATGAATATATACAGTCGTATTATTTTATTTTAACTATATTTCAATATATGGTCGTATTGAAGAAGAAGCTATTGTTTATTTTTTAATTTTGTCATAAAACAAAGTGTTTTAGGAATTCAGAAAATATGGCGGTACGAAGTTCGCCGGGTCAGCTAGTATGTTATAAAATAGTCTGAGAATGTGAGTATTCCCGCGAAAGAGAATAAGGAACCACTGAAGATTTTTTACGAAATTCAGGACCATTATAACTTTATTGTACGTGGAATAAACGCTCTAGATAGTTCTCGAGAACCGTTGCGTAGTTAAGCTTGGTAGCTTAAGGAAGGGTGCCATCATTGTGACACCGGCGACGAGGATATGTCGCTGAATACACTCCAGGAGTGACCAGCCTGGACAGAGCAGCGCCGAGACCTCGTCGCTGTAACCGGATCTGACCTTTCGCTCCCGGCCGTGGTACGCACCATGGTTGGGAGGACCACTGGATGGGACGCCGTCTTCTCCTGCGAGAGCGTGAACGCACATCACTGCTCCGCCAGCCAGGACCTTTGGCCACCGTAAGCGGGCGGCGCGGGGGGCCTCTTGGGGTATAGGGGTTCTCACTCATCTGCACATGCCGTCGAGATGGGGGCGTGGCGTGTTCCGCGTGCACTCACATCTCCTCCCGTGGGGCGAGTTACAGACCGCCCCACGCCTAGAGAACTTGAAGATACTGGGGGACAAAAGTAGTCCCCCGGTAGTGGAAGAGACATCGCGAGGCCCACGCTTGCCAGGCATAAGGCGAAGGACGGTTCACACAGAGGTTTTAGTGGATATGCCTAACTGGGGAGTGGCAATAGCATGGCACCAGTTCTGACTAGGCATACTAGTGCCACCCCTGATCTGGCGAATCCCACACTAGGTCGCGAACTATCCCCCCAAGGCTCTGCCCTTGTCACAGCTTAGTCCTCAAACGGATTTCCCCTGGTTAAAAAAAAATGGTAGCTCAAGGAAATAAGGATGAACATCCCGCCGTTGGCGAGCGGTGCGGTGGTGAAAATGTGACGATCAAACAGTTCTTCGGATCATTCCCATTGTACAGAGAGTAGATTACGCAGAGGGACGCAGTCTCTCGTCTAATAAAAGCGACCTACATTTAAACTTATCCCTTTATTTCAGGTAAATTATATAACCGCTATACAAAGCAGAGTATCGTTGTATAAATAACTTTTATTGCCTGTTCAAGTCTGCTCGCGTTCGCAACGAAAGGTGGGCTTGAGAAATTTATCAATACACTCCAGTGGTTTGATTTGAAATTATCGCTGTTAAGAAGTTACGCACTTTCTACACCACCGACTCCATGAATTATCTTGCTAGCCTATTTGATATACACCATACGTCCCATTATCACCTTTATTGCTATAATGTTAAGCGTGAGAATTCTATACAACAATCGACTACACACACATAAAAAAGGTGCTAAGTGTTATTCAAATATCGGCTCTAATACAAACGACATAGGGATTTTAATTACATCGAGACATTTTGGAAGTCAATATAAAAAATACTTAACAATTTGTAACCATAACGTCCTTTATTCAATATTACTTCGAATTTTAGCATAAAAATTCTGTAAAACAATCAAAAACTATAACATTAAAACACATACATACATAATATCACGCCTGTTTCCCGTGGGGGTAGGCAGAGACTATGGATCTCCACTTGCGACGATCCTGACAAACAACTTTAGCTTCACCTACTTTCATTAACCTCTTCATACATGCACGTTTATTTGAAATGCTTTTTACCTGACCTCTCTTTAACACTTCTGATATTTATTTGGTCATGGTGTGTTCGTCTCGGTCTACCGGCAACAACCCTACCATTCACAATACTGCCATACACCTGTTTTGTGATTCTACTTTTATCCATTCTCTCTACATGTCCAAGCCACCACATTAAAACACGCTAAGTGTTAATTAAATATCAACTCTAATACTAATCGTATAACAGTTTAAATTACATCGATACACATTTTCGAATTTCATATAGAAAAATAAAGATAGAAAGAAAAATTTTAAAATTTTAAAAATAAAAAAATATTTTGATAATTTGTACGCCGCATTTTCAGCAAGCAAGGTTTGCACTCAGCTTATTGCGGTGCCGGCATATTATCCGACACAACGCTGATTTTCAGTTCAAACCTTCCAATCAATCAATCAATTCAATAATTGATAATCATTTGTTTCAGTTAAAGGAGACGGGGACTTTTGGGCCAAAGAAATGCATTAAGTTGACATACGGCTTAAAAAAGCGTGATATTTCTCCATTACACTATTAAAGAATATTTAAATGACAAAACTTCATTACCATAGCAGCTTGCTCCAGCCTCTTATATTATCGTCTGTACAACGTTTTTATCTTGTCAAACATGTAAGGAATTTATGGAGATAGGTTGTATACATTTTAATTATTATGTCATTATTATAAGAATAATAATATTTTTCTTTCCTTTTATTGTGTCTTTGTCTTACTGAATATGCACTGTTTACTCTCACTTTTCCTTCACCATATCCCAATTAATTGGGGTCGCCACAATATGTCTTTCCTTCCATACTCCTCTATTCTGACATACATCTTCTGTCACACCACAAATCATCATATCATGCTTCACACAATCCATCCATCTTTTTTTGGTCTACCTTTTCATTTGTATTTGTATCTTGTAGTTTAACATTCTTTTTGTCACGTGAGTTTCATTCCTCCTCATTATATGCCCATACCAAATAGTAAAAAAGTAAAATAAAATGTTCAAATGTTCTTATATTATCTAAAACATCTTAAATTCGGTGCTTAGTAATTTTCAAAATATAGTAATTTTTAAGTTTTACTTCGCTGCGACTTTAAGATGTTTTAGATAATATATATTAAAAAAAAGATATTATAATTAAAAATAGCTTTAGAAATAAGTTATTTTATACTTTTTAGTTTTTGAAGTCGGTTTGTTAAACGAAGTTTTTTCTTATTTGTTACTTTTTAGTGTCTAGCTATGGGTAGGCCTACGAAAAGTGCCGCGAGCCTTAAAAAATAAGTCCCAAGAAACGGGAACGGAAAAATTTTTCATAAAAAAATGATCATAAAATGATAACTACTGGACCACAAACTATGTTAAATTTTTAGGAGACCAAATGGCAACTATTCCGCATCGAACTAAAGAGATCAAATAGATCGGATCGCAAATCTCGGCGTAATCGGTGCACACACATAAAAAAAAACATACCAATCAAATTGAGAAACTCCTCCTTTTTGAAGTCGGTTAAAAATGGAAAACATCAGCCCTGAATTATACCCGGAAGACGAGAATTCTTAAAATGAGGTCAGAAATAAATTAAGTTTTTTGCGTTTTTTTCCCCAGTTTTGAGCGGGCCTGTGCTTACATACGTAAGCCAATTTAAATATTTGGGACACATACAATGCGGAGAATCTCAGTGACGATTTAGACAGAGCGCGAGCGCAGGGCTCTGGCTGTGAGGTACAATATGATCTCGGGTACATTTTCGCGATGCAATGAACAAGTGAAAGTGACACTATTTAGAGCATTCTGTCAAAGTTTCTACACTTGTCATCTCTGGGTGAAATGCTCCAAGAAAGCTTTGAGAACCATTAGGGTGCAATATAATAATGCATATCGTATCCTAATGAAACTGCCTCGATTCTGTAGCGCTTCGGACATGTTCGCCGAACAGAGGATTGCAGAATTCTTTGCGATAAGGACACGCATAGCGGGGCTCTGGGCTCGCCTCCGTGCTTCGGGCAATGGGATTCTCCGCATGTTTTCAGATGCCCTCAACAACCCTATTTTTAGGAGCTGGCATTCTGTGCACCGTAACGTATGTACAATACAAGTTACATGAAATGACATTAATATTATTTGAATTTGAATTTAATTTAATAACTTTTAATTGTATTTTATGTTGTGATTTCATATGAGTGTATTGCCTGAAATAAAAACAAATTTAAAAAATAAGTTATCGATTTAAGTGAATCAATTTCGACAATTAATATTATGAAAATACACGATTACAACGATTAAATCCTGATTTATTTTCCTTTATCTATTTTGCAATTAATCACAAGGACTAATAAACCTCTAATTAATCATTCTAACAATATTATCTTAGTTATCTTATTAAAAAATTCTTCATGAAACACATTTATCATAAAAGTTTTCGAATAAATTTAAGCCGCTTTTTATCAACCGCGAAAGGATAAAAGTACGAAAAATTGTTAAAACTTTTATCATTGAAATAACAGAAAGTAGATATTTTGGAGAAATTTGAGAATATAGGATATTTGAGGTGAGGCGAATAATAATAAATCGGCAGACAAACACACACACTGTATATCCCCAAATTAAGCAAGTTACGCTTGTGTTATGGGTAATATACAACAGACCACTCTGGGGCCGATCCCAGACACCCAGACCATAGTAAATAACGGAGAAAATACGTTTCCGAAATTTACTATACCAGGAATCAAACCCGGAGCCCCTCTGCGTTGCAGTGAGGAAAGCCGACAAAGGCTCAGCCCGCTCAACTACAGAGGCCGTCAATATAATGGTGAATAGAATATAATGAAGGTATGGGCATGTAATGAGGAGGGATGAAAATCATGTAACAATAAGAATGTTAAACTAGATGATCGATGGGATAAGAGTATAGAAACCAAAAATGGATAAATAGGGTCGTGGACATAATTATGTTACAATAAATTCTAATTCTATATGCATATATATAATTCTTGTGTGCGTCTCATATTTGGCTGTAATGCCATAGTCACCACGCTTGGCATGCGGGTTGGTAACCACAGTACCGGCTTACTCGCATCGACGACGCCGCTGCCATACTCCGATCAGGGGATTTATGTAAGCCGGATTTTTGTTGATGGTTGCCATCGATCGATCGTCAGAGCCTCGTTAGTTAGCGGCAGGGAGTACCGTGGGCAGGTAAGGTTGACCTTTGGGTTGCTAGATGGATTTCGCACACCCCTTACCCCAATTCGTCGAAGTCGACCATTTCGCAATGCTTGAATACGAAAGTCTTCGAGCAGTGCGTCCTACCCATCATGACATACGGTGCCGAGAAATGGACACCGACAGTGGTACTGGTCCACAAATTCTAAGTCGCTCAACGGGCTATGGAGCGAGCTATGTTAGGTGTTTCTCTTATGGATAAAATCAGAAGTGAGGACATCAAGTGGCAATGGGCCGGTCATGTCTGTCGCAGGACCGACGGCCGATGGAGCAAATGAGTCCTGGAGTCATCCAGCGCTCACCGGCGACCTTACACAGGTCGTCGGTCCATCGGGCTGGAGGGATTCCGACACTACGTTTACCGAGACGCGGTCTCCACTCCAGAACTCGTCTGCTCCATCGGCCATCGGTCCTGCGACAGACATGACCGGCCCACCGCTACTTCAAATTGCTAATTTTGCGAGCTATCTCGGTTACCTTAGTTCTCTTACGGATATCCTCATTTCTAATTTCATCCTTAAGAGAAACACCCAACATAGCTCGCTCCATAGCCCGTTGAAGGCTCGGAACTTGTGGACCAATCGAGCCCGGAGGGCAACTTGCTCGAGGGAGCTCCCTAGGGGGCTTTACCTGCTGGACTGTTGCTATCAGACGGGGATGAATCTAATGATACCGACTAGAGGGCCGCGGGAGCGCACATTTTAATAGTTGCTGTAGCTGTCTCTCACATAATTCGTCCCGCTCACACATTGTGTTATATATTGTACTAGCAGTACGACTTGTTAATATATGTACTTAAGGTCACCTTTTCCAAAATAAATTAGTTCACTTCATTTCACATCAGCACTTGACAGTGAATACTAATTTCTGCCATCTGAAGTTAAATTAAAACTCTACCTCTCGCTGCCACAAATTAAAAAAAAACTTGTAACAAATCAACTATTCGAATACATTTTGATGTCTATACTCTCATGAAGAGAATTTAATTAAAACCCTTCCAAAAATCGATTTAAACTTCGTTAATAGGCCAAGACGAGAAAAGTTAAGACAAAAGTTCCAATTAGCATCTATTGACTTACGCATTTTGTAATTGAAATGGACTGTCCTAAGTGAGACAGTCGATAGCAGACGAGCGGGTAAATATTTTACAAAGGAACTCTGACGAAGCGGGCGACTACTTACGGCGGTATAGTCTTCACCTCAGACCGTCGGGTGCCAGACATAAAATATGTCATAACGTCAATATACAGTCTATCTCGATAATTTAAATCTCTCAATAATATGAATTTTTTCGAGTCCGTTGAAAAATATTCTCAAATTGAATAAATTCAACGTTAATTGGTCCCTTCGGTAATTTGAAGTTAAAGGAATATTATCTTGCTCGCAAACATGCGATAATTTGAAGTCCGGGCTTTCCTACTCTCTCTAATTTTAAGCGTTTATCATGCACATACCTGTCGTTTGTTTACATACATGTACAGACCTGTCAATTGTTAATTACTTACCTACGCGAAGACTAGGCCTTCACCTGCATCTAAGCCGCTGAGTAATGGGCGCGTCGGTGTTCCGCCGGCGCCTTGATCACGGATTGAAGAAGGAGAGGCCTGCCCGTAGAGGCGGGCGGGCGCATGTCAGTCGGGGTCGCGGCGAAAAGCTCGCGCACGTACCGGGGCCCTGACATATGGTGACATACTTAATACTAAGAGATTTTAATAGGTATTCCGGCAGCTCATCTGGCCGTCGAGTCCCACACTGCCCCGCTATAGTCTCCGGTGCGGCAGGGTGTCGGCAAACGGATTTCCCCTTGAAAATAAAGGGAACTCAAACAAATAAATGTATAGGTATAGCTATTAAATAATCTAATTACTTAATAAGTACGGATTAAGGTGAATAGTTTCCAGTGGAAACACTATTAAAGACACAGACACAATCCACGTGTGTTAACATTTTACGCACACAAGTTTTAAAAATGTTTCACTTATGCCGGGTTCCTATATCTTACTGACCGTTTATTTGTCTTGTTATCGGTAAAAATTTGATATAAGCTCCAACAACCTACAAGTAATATCAAAACTCAACCGGTGATAGCCCAAGTTATTAAATATTTAAAATATAGGCACTGACCAATTAGACTATAATAAGCTGAATGATACCTGCAAGTAAACTTATCAAAGATTGAAAAAGATAGTTGAATATTAGTGACAAGCAGTTCACACGCTTTTTGATACATTTTGTAGGGACTCGATGCACATGTGTGGCCGCCACCCGATGGCCGGGATTGTGACCCGTTTGCGCGCAGTCTTAAGTGAAAACGCTCATCTGCGCGGTTCCAAGGCGTTTAATTGAAATATCTTAGGTGTCGTGCGACTTGACGTCGGTCACATCCGATCGGATATTATATTCCGGTGTCGGACGACAATCGCCTAACTTCAACGCGATCCATCTCTCCGCCTTTTTAAAAAATGGTTTTGGATTATTTTGTCTACAATTTTATTTTAGATACGATTTCTTCTAATAAGCGTACGCTGTTTGTGTTTAGCGAGGGATGAGTGAAAGCATAAAATAATTATTTTGAAAAATCAATGAAAGCACACCACACAAACACATCTGTGCATTACAAGCAGATCTATAATACTGTTACGAGCTACAGGACTCGAATTAAAAATGCCGTTGGAACTAGTATAGAATTTATTAGAACTGTACAAACACGTATAAAACAAATACAAATAAAACTGGATGCAACCAGTTCACACTGCACTATTCAATACAATACAAACGCGCAAAGTCCGTCGTTTATATCGCTAATCGAGAGTGCTAGAAAACGTCTTACTTGCTTCGTAGTCGTCGCTTGACTGCCCGGCCCTCCATTCGGGCATCGTCTTATACTATCTACACAGTACAAAGAAGTTGGAGGCGCACACTGAGTTTCTAAGAAATATTAATTTGCACACCTGCGAACGTCCACAAAGATGAGAACAATAACAATAGGGATTAGTTCGACGCTAATGATGGTTATAAAACGAGTAGAAAAACAATAGCATGTTACAAATTCAAAACACAAAGGATTCCCTAAGCCGGGAGGATAATAAGCTGCGCTTACAATAGGCTGTGCGGCTTATCTTCGACGGCATGTAACAATACTAAAGAGGGATTCGAGTGGAAATTGTCTTCTCCATATTTTTGTACGGTTCGGAAACTTGGTCTGTAAAGGCATCATCAGATAGATACAAAATTGAATGATTACGTATGATTAAATTTAAATTATTCTCCTTTATCCCGTTTTACTTGAATACAAATCTAACGTGGTCGGAAGCCCCGGGAACGTTATCATATGACATCAAACGCTGCTCAGTTCGCCACACACAGCCGCAATGATAGCGCGGTAAAAGCGCAGTTTTAGGGTATGTTCCGAGTGCAGGCGTATCGCGTGCGAAGATTTAACAGCGCAAGAAAACAAAAGCAGACGATTAAATATAACCAGCTGCAAACTGCTTACAAAAGTTACGTACAGTTTTGCCGGTGTAAAAAGACAAACGACATTTACAACTCAAGTACGCCTTGAATTTTACACAAAATGTTTATCAACAAATGTGCTGAACACTATTTCAGTGGAATAAACAATACCGCCACCGCACTGCCAATGTGTGAACGTGACCACGCCACCGCCGCACTTTCACTGTCACGCGGGCGTGTGCGGTGGGGCGGCAGTATGGGAGGGCAGATAAATTTGGCATCAAAATTGCCACAACATTCTAGACTTTGTGCGTTCTAGGCCTTGAGCATAGCAAATTATGACATTATAATTTTAAGGAATCAAGTGTCGTGTCGTATTAATTATTGTTTAAATAATTTTTTAAACTTACTATTATTATATTTAGAACAATATTTATTAATAACAGGTATATATATATAATTTACAATTATAAAATTACATATAATCGAATACAATAAAATAAAACTTATTTGTATTGTACTCTACCCATAATCCCTCGAGACTATAAGTAGAATACTGATCCTAGATCACCGTTTTCTATGGGTAAGGTGCCCAGAAGGCTAGCTACGTTTCCTCGCTGAATAGCCATACTGATCCGGCTATTATTATATTTTAAAAATAAGATTTTAACACTCGCTGTTTTATGTAAAAAATTTGTTTAATAATTTATTATGAAACCAGAGTTTACCCCTTCGCCATCTCCAAACCGTACGAGCTAGCTCTTTTTTACTCACATAAAAACTCAAGGTTTTAATATATGTAAACATTCAATTAAAGATTATCTAACTGATGGTAAAAACCGCTTAAAACTCCGTTGCATGGTTTAGAAGTTAGCAGATAAATAGATAGACAGACATGGAAAGCGACTTTGTTTTATGTATGTAAAAACGTGTCAACTACCCAAAGCCCAATGTACTTTCTCTAAAATAAATCGATGAAAGTAATAGAAGAAAATTGATATACGCCACGCCTGCAATCAGACCCCATCACGCCGCGAGTTCTCACTACTCCCGTTGCTCATTACCGAGTCTCTGAAATAGAAAAAAAAATATACAGCAATCTCGCGAAGACCTATATCGGTGTTCAAAAACATTCAACGGAAAATCAACCATAGTGGTCTACATTTATGTTTCATTTTCGTAGTGATGTGTGTTTGGGAGGTAGGTCTCAATCAAGTAACATCAAAGTGTGAGGATCAAAGACGTGCCTCCAGGTGGATTCCCCAACAGGTAAGCAATATTGATGTGACACGAAAGCTTTTAATAACAAGTTAAGTCTTATAGGGCTGCCCCAAAGATTCCACTTAAAACACAGCACCAGAGCATCATTTATATCAGCATCAAGAAAAGAAAGAACCCAGCAAAAATCCAAATGCTAGACCTCAAGACAGTGTGAGCTCTTTCGCGTGCACCGAAACACAAACCACGTTGATTAACAATTATATAAAATTATTAGAGCTAGGCATGTTTGCTGAAGATTTTCTTGCACCGCTTCTTTTCTTCAAGCCACAGCATGCTGCGAAGCGGTGGTAAATTAGATTAGGCTCCCATAGAGTAAATAATAACCATAAACAAAATTAAAACTAAATAATTAAAATGAACAAGTTGGCGGTAGGCTTAATAAAACTTTAACAATACTTATTGACACAACCTCTTTGTTTTACGTGATCACGGCTACTGAAAAGTACACCAGTCGCGAAAACTTTAAAAAATATTATCATGCAAGGAGTACTGTATATCATTCATAAAAAAGTATCATCACCGATGGAGGCATGTTTGCAGTGTTTCAGGATTTCTTAATGTGTGGCAGCTCCTTCGGCAGTTACGGCTGTCTGGAAAATGGAAAGCTGCTAAAGAATCGACGCATTTTGCGTCCCATACTAAGGGCGTCCGATCTTCTAACGCGCCAACGATATTCCGTCTGGTCGCTTGCTCGTGGCGCAATCCGGTTCGAGAACAATTGATATCCCGACGGTCACTAGAGACCGGCTGATATTGTCTTCAAAGACGGCATTCCGTGACGTTCTATCGGCACTCCTTAGACAAAACAGGTCATGATGACACCCAGCCTATCAATTCTATCTCCACACCGACAGCTATGTAGGATTTCAACATCTGCCCACAGGAAAATGTAGCCAGCAATCCTGAATGGAGCATCATTAAGAAGGGTGCCTAGATTCCCCGAGAGCAGAGTCTGAAGTCACAAATCAGACTTCGATTCAGAGACAGCCAGAAGCTGGACTAGATTTGATTATGAAATTATAAATTTACAAAATTTAGACCATTTTATTCAACAAACTTTCAGAATTCTCCCTCCGAAACTCGGTACGGAATGTTGGACATAATAACTAAAGATTTCGATTGGCTTTTTATTATTATATAACTCTAATTTAGAGGGAAAGGGTCCGAATATCAACAAAATATAAGAAACCTCTTTCGTCTGGAATTTAAAAATCTGTACTCTGCAAATTTGAACTGCTAGCTACAGGACTCGAATTAAAATGCCTTTGGAACTACTATAGAATTTATTAGAACTGTACAAACACGTATAAAATAAATACAAATAAAACTGGATGCAACCAGTCTAATCGCTAATCAAGAGTACTACAAACGTCTTAATCGTTTCGTAGTCGTCGCTTGACTGCCCGCCCCTCCATTCGGGCAAATTCTTATACTAACTACACAGTACAAAGAAATTGGCCGCGCACACCGAGTTTCTAAGAAATATTAATTTGCACACCTGCGAACGTCCACAAAGTCGAAAACAATAAGAATAAGGATTAGTTCGACGCTAATGATGGTTATAAAATAAGTAAAAAATTCAAAAGACAAAAGAATTCTAATCCGGGAAGACAATGGACTACGCTTACAACAGGCATCTGTGCGTGTATCTTTGACGACATGTAACATTATTATATTTTTCGAGTAACTGTTGGGGTCAAAAAAGCTTGTGTAAAATTTTGCTGAATAAAATGTTGTCCTTGGGATGTAACAAATTCAAGCCGAGGATTAGAATCCTTACAACTTTCAGTGGATGTACTGAATAATCACAATCTATGTCATGTTACTTTATAATAATTATGTTTTCTACGTGTTTATATTGACTTGATTTATTGATCCAGTACATTACAAGCTTTTGAAGCTCCAGAAGACACAGATAATAAATTATATTTTAAAGGTTAATTAATGCTTTTGGGCAAAAGTCACCGATATATTATTATTTGAATAATATTTCATCTATCTTGGCGAAATTTACAAAACTCTACGAGACCTGTATATAACCCAATCAAAAGGCTTTTCTCACGATTTGAACACATAAATAGTCCATTTGACAACCCTTAACCGTACAAGGTTCACATCTCGCAATTCACGGAGCAAAGTACAGAGCATTATCTTAATAAAGTAGGATTATAACTTAATGACGACCCATCTAATTATGCTTATGTATTTAATATCTCAACCAAAAAAGGTATTTTGCTTAATTATCGTATTTAGATGTCGATCCTAGTTACATGTGCATGTATCGCCTTATGTTTAAGTACATAGATGACAGAAAATAATTCTTGTTTGCTCAAGACAAGATTTATTACTACTATTATATTGGTAAACCGGTCTAAGCAATACTTCACCCCGCGGCAACGATTTGCACTCCACAAAGCGCAAGTCAGGCCGCATATGGAGTACTGCTCACGTCTATGGGCCGGAGCACCCGCTTACCAGACTGACTTCGGGGAGACTTTGCGTCCCTCTGCGTAATCTACCGCCTGTATAACGGGGAATGTTCCGAAGAATTGTTTGATCTGGTGCCAACGCCTCACTTTTCCAACCGCACCGCTCGCCTTCGACGGGATGTTCACCCCCATTTCCTGGAGCTCCCACGCTCAACTACGCAACGGTTCTCTAGAACATTTATTCCGCGTACAACAATGATCTAGAAGGAACTTCCCGCCACGGTTTTCCCCTTGCGTTATGATATGGGGTTTTTGTAAGAATGGCATTATAAACTTCTTAGTAGTCGGCAACGCATCGGTGACACCCCTGGTGTTGCAAACGTCTATAGGCGACGATAACCACTTTCCATCAGATGGGCCGTCTGCCTGTTTGCCTTCAGTCAATAAAAAATATATAATGTATTATTAACCAAATAACTTATTGCACTATGGTTGGGCTTGGACTCTATTTGGAAGAAAGAAAGAAAAAGATAGTAAAATATTTACTGTTGAGAATAAATATTTTAAGGTAACAGATCTTGTTTAATATTGAAATAGAAACACTTTGCGCTATATAAAGATAAATTAAACCAAATCAAATCAAATCATTTATTGCATAAAAACATGGTTATACAAATAGGTCATGTTATTTTATACTGATTACATATTTTTTGCTGGTTGGGTGTACAATTTTTTTAAAACTTATATTATCTTATATTATAGGTACATACTTATTTTAATATTGATTTGGTTTTAAGTATTATTACTAATGATTCAATCTTATAATTGTGTATGTATGTATAATAAATAATAATATATAATTAAATTTAACAAAATCGTAAATGATACACAATTTAAATTTAGATATGTTTCTAATGATAGACTAGCTTCTACCCGCAGCATCGCCTGCGTGGAATAGTTAAAAAAAAGTAAGTTAAAAAAACCCTCCCGATTTTAAAACATTCTTCATTGGTTCTCCGCTCCTATTGGTCTTAGCGTGATGATATAGATAGCCTAATGGTTTTTTAATGTATGAATTGTTTTATTGTATGATATGATGATGATACCGGCAATACCAATACTTAATTAGGTGCATCAGTTGTATAATAAGCTGTTTAATTAAAGTTTTTTAACTATCCCACGGGAACTCTTTAATTTTTCGGGATCAAAAGTATCCTATATATTGACCAGGGATATAAGCTACCACTATACAAAATTTTATTTAAATCGGTCCAGTCGTTTCGGAGATTAGCCGGTACAAACAAATAGACAAACAGAGAAATAAAAAATTAAAAAAATGTAAATTAGTTCTATTTCACTTCTTACATCCCCCTGACTCAGTTTTTATCATTTTTTTCATTTTACAGAAATTTGACCTCTACAATTTTATTATTTATTATATAGGAATAGATTTAAACACTTAACATTCTATCTTATGACCTATATTTAAAACTTATCATGAAACTCACAAGTAAAGAATAGAGCTCCAACAAAACTAGTTTTGCCGATGCGCAAAACTGCACTAAATCACAAAAACATTCCTATTATTAAAATTGAAATACACAATAACAGTCCAGCATCCATCAAAGAGCTTCCATTAAAGCGATTTAAAAGAAAGTTATATGGATGCCTGATAGGGACATGTTTTTTATAATACTGTTACGAGTGGTAGGACTCGAATTAAAATGCCGTTGGAGTTATTATAGAGTTTATTAGAACTATACAAATACGTATAACACAGGTACAAATACAACCGAACACAACAAGTCCAAATGTAATGCAGTAGGTCGTAATTCAATAAAACGAGCAAAGTCCCTCACTTATTATATTCCCGATTGTATTATATATGTCTCGCTTCGCTGGTAGTTCTCGATCGACTCACTCTTCCCTCAATCAGGCCATTGCTTTATACTGCATAGATGCAATATGTCCGCCCGACCGCGTGGACCGAATTTCCTAGAATCAGCTTGTACTTTAAATCCGTAGCACCTAGCTAATGATTACAATACAACAATAGGCCGTATGCCAATGAGTAAATAAAAGAAGACGACCATAAAAGAATTTCAATGTTATTAGTTCAAATGCCGACGGGTAATAAATGTGCTTTGATTCAGATATGCAGGTGGATTTTGTGTTTGTCGGTATCTGAGTTGTAACAATATTATATCAGTTGATAGTCTCGATGTGATTTTTAATTTCTTTAATAATAATTACACATTAAATTTGTCAAGAGGCCTCTACGTGTTGGCCTTCTCATAGCCCAACGCAAACCCTTCAAAAGTCCACGCTATTTTTATGGCCCGTGGTCTTCAGAGACATACATGTATAATAATGGTTTAATAATAATGATAGATGCATTGGTTCGGTGCACAATCCGGAGTATACTTAACATTTTTCTCGAGCACCACATCTCGAAAGCGTCAACACGACTGCTATCAGATGCTTTTAAATTCCAAGTATCAGCTCCATAAAAAATACAAATTTAATTTTTGTAGTAAGAGGGATGTTTCTTTCCTTCCAAATTTATGGAGCTGAGACATTGGGTGCGATATTATACTTCGATACATTTTGGCAAGTACAATATATTAGAAAATGCCTAGTAAGACAATAATGCACAAGCAATCGTTTAAAAAACAATGTCAGATGCTAGGTTTTCAAATTGCACAGCTGAAATGCTGTATCAAAACCAACCCAGGGAACACCTATTTGGGGTTGAAGAATGAAAACATATAGGTGTCGAACTAACAAACCCAACTTGAATTTATATGTATGAGGATTACAGTGAGCCGAATTAGACGGCAGGTGGCCGCAACTTCGCAGAATTGAGGCATATACACTGGGGACAGGCGTGTTAGGGATGGGCTGTAAAAACCAGCTCACGCTCAAAATCAGTTACTTCTGAATAATAACAGCACATTAACTACTGACATGACTCAGCCTCCAATTTGTATATATTCGTATAGGTTCGCGTTTGATCGCTGCCTCACCTAATGTTGAAGGATGACGTGGTCTAGGATGGAGCACGCTTATCTAGAAGATGCCTATTCACTTGTGACTGGAAGACCTCTAGATTGTATTTCTTAGGAAAAACAGGCTCCGGCTAGTAATTCCATTCTTCGGAGTGCGCGGTAGAAAAGATTTATAAGGAAACATAGTGTATTCCCGCCACGCTTTTCCAAGGCGGATTGGCAGGTTTGATACATATGTACTACATACGTGTCTACATCTACAGATGTATAAGTTTCATCACGATGTTTTATTTCACAGCAATGACGCGGTAATTGTACATTAGGGCTATATGGGGCACTTATTGCCCACGGTTAATGTGATTCGATTTCTATGGACTGTATAACGGAGTTATGACCTAGATCCTTGCACTATAAAAGCAGAAGCTCCACCAACCTTGAGATCAGCCCTCTCCTGGCTCGGTTCAGGTTGCACTCGGGAACAGCGCACGACACTATGGTTTCACTTGAGAGCTATCACTTTGTACACAGATTAGATCTTAATAAAAGTTATTACCACGGCCAGTAATTACAATCATTTGAAGTTTAAGAACAGATTAGCGCACGGCGCGATAGCGTTGAACGTTGACGGTGAATTAATGTCCAAAATGGCTGCCCTTACAAAGCTGTGCATTGGCCGTCACCTCACACAAAAAGAGGGTAGACAGCAAAATTGATGGAGCGATGTTCTACCTACTTTATACTAGGCAAGGACCGAACAAGCTGAAAAGTACATAACATAACATAATTCTTTATTTCCTCTTTAAGTACACTGTAAAACTTAAAACTAGTAACAACATTAAGTATGAGGCTGGTACCTGAATTAGGTTAAAAAGAAACGTGTAGTACAAGTCACCAGGATCAACCCGTTGGCCTAGATATTTGGCTAAAATAAAAAAAGAATCTAGTATAATTCTTATAAGTAGTTTTGTTGGTGTGATTCCGTCAATTTTTAGGTATAGTGTGTTGTCTGTGTATCTATAAGTCTGTAAAACTTTCAAAATTTTGAAGGTGTATGGACCATACTGACCCCATATTCGGATTCAGCACATCGAAACAGATAATAATATTATAGATGAGTCTGGTCAAAAATATAAACCGCTTTTTATTTTTGTGGGCCCGTGAAATTAATTAATATTTACTGGACAGAAATAGACAACCATTACTTTATAAAACAACTTATAAACGAGACTAAATATTGTAACTTCAAACGAATTTCTTTAATAATAACAGCCCATCACGATGTTTTCCTTCGCTGTTGTTAGGAAGTGGTAATTGTAACAATATGGTCAGAAAACTGCCTAACGGTGCATGCGTTCCGGCCAGGATTCAAACCCGCGCCCTTTCAGTTTGGGACGCGTGCATTAGACACAGACAGACAAAAATTTCATTATTGTGTGCCAAATAATTTATTCAAAGGCAGTATAGAAATTTGATGTTACTTAATACTACCATATTCAATTACAGTTTTTGTATATTCTATTTTTAATTTTAGCATAGGCTTACTTTGCGTTTTTTGTGAAGCAAATGAACTAGTTGAAAACAGAAAGTAGCAGACGTGAACTATAGTGACCCCATCACTAGTTTTAAGGCTACAAATTTATTTCGTATAAAGGAAAGCTACAGGCCGTCTGTAACCGAACCTTTTTCAGATGTCACTTTTTGAACTATTTAAGAGAATTTGTTACACTAATATGTTCGACAAGTTTTTTTTTTTTTTGTAAATATGTACCTGTGAAACGAAAGTTAGTAAATATTTATAATTGTTACTTTAAGATTATTTTTAATTTTAAGATGCAAGACGATGATAATTGTATAATTACACTAGGATATGCCCGTGACTTCGCCCACGCTAGACTTGAAATTCCCGCGGGATTCCCGGACCACAAAGTACCACAGCATTCAAAAAAGATTGTAAACTATCGTTCTAATGAAATCTGTGTCGGAATAAGCAAATTTTATGCATCCGAACAACTACAAACCGCTCCCGGAAAAATTCCCCCGGGATTCCCGGGATAAAAAAAATTACACTTTTTATTGCATAAAATTTGCTATCGATCAGTAATTTTTTTAAACAAAAACAATACCATATTCACACTATAAACAAAAAATAAATATATAACCGACTTCTTTCTACAACATCTAGAAGTCGGTGCCAAGTAACACATAAAAAAACAACAAAAAATTTGCATAATACAGTAATTTTATCTTTCACTTGACACCGACTTCGATGTTGTAGAAAAAAGTAGGTTAAATATTTTTTTTTTTGTTTATAGTGTGAATATGGTTTTGTTTTTGTTAAAAAAAATATTTTTAGTTGCGCAAATACTTCAATAGATTTAGAAATAATGTATTAAGCACCTATAGAAATTGTACAACTGGCACGCGTATAAGTTTGCCATGTCACTCTTCGGTGCATATGCTCTTCAACAAAGGTTGCTTTCGATTTCCTTGCAATCCACAACTCAGATCCTGACTTGGTGACTATGGGACCACCTCGGGAGTTAAAAAGCACAATTTGAGAATAGGTCCACAACTAACGGAGAAATTGCGTAACATGCCTATAAAAAAATTAAACGCCTGTAGAATATGCAATACTAGTACGCGTATAAAAGTTTTGTTTTGGAAAAGTGTAGTCTCTCGGCTTTTTTAATAAGGGTAACTCCCGATTTCTCTGGGATCCACACATCAGATCTCGACTTGGTGACCATGGAAGCGCCTCGGGAGTTTAGATAATTGCGAATAAAGAAAAAAAACAAATTCGATCCACAATTGACTGAGAAATAGCGTAACATGCATATAAAAAATTAAGCGCCTGCAGAAAATGCAATACCTACACGCGTATACAAGATTTTCTTCAAGAATTCAGGCGCACGGCGTTTTTTAATAAGACTTATGCTCGATAGCCCTAGAATCCGATTGACTCATCAGATCCTGACTTGGTGTCCATGAGACTACCTCGGCAGTATACACTTACGAGTAAAGGAAAATTGCTTTACAACTGACGGAGATATCGTGTTACGAAGAAGCTGGCTAACAATATTTGTGAGTTTCTCTAATTCATTAGAATCCACTCATCAGAACCTGACATGGTCACAATAGGACCAATTCGGGAGTATAACCTTTCGATTCGACGAAAAAACATAGACAGATTGAGAACCTCCTCCTTTTTGAAGTCGGTTAAAAATTGCCTGTCAAAATTACAGATTATTGAAACCCACAAATCTCTCTTGGATATCCCGGTGGATCAGAAAGTACAGTTATTTAACTCTGAGCAAGGGCGTAGCTACCGCCTGTATCAGTCGTATCAATGATATAGGGCCCCCAGGCTACAAGGGCCCCGAAAGTGTGTAAGTAAAAATTCTTAAAATTCACAATCTTTTATAGATTAATTAATATCATTTTTGAGAATAACTACTATGCCAACAGAAACGACTATCAGAACTGAAATCGTCTTTAGCTATGGATGATTTGATAAATAAGTTTGCCGAAAAAATGCCGGAAAAGTATATCTTTGATTTGAATTGTTTGTCTAACTTAGCTCCTAGAAGCATTAAGTACAAGTAATAACTTATAATTAACTAGCTTCTGCCCGCGACTTCGCCTGCGTGGAAAGTTTTTTTAACTATCCAACGGGAACTCTTTAATTTTTCGGGATCAAAAGTATCCTAGATGTTGACAAGGATATAAGCTTCCACCATACAAAATTTCATTTAAGTCGGTCCAGTCGTTTCGGAGATAACCGGTACAAACAGACAAACAGAGAAACAATGAAAAAAATGGAAATTAGTTCTATTTCACATCCCCCTGACTCGGTTTTTGGTTTTTTTTTTATTTTACGGAAATTCGACCTTTACAGTTTTATTATATTAGGTTGTATGATGTTTATTTACATTTGACTAGAGCCAAATGTAAATAAACTTTATAAAAAAACCTTTTGAATTTTTATATAAAATGCGAAGAAACATTTTCCCCAACCTAATATAATAAAATTGTAGAGGTCGAATTTCCGTATAATAAAAAAAATGCTAAAAACCGAGTCAGGGGATGTAAGAAGTGAAATAGAACTAATTTACATTTTTTTCATTATTATGTAGGTGCCATTTTGTTGGATAACTTTTTGCCATCTTGTAGGTAGGGACGTGATCCCATTGCTATAAAAATTTTGAGGCTTCTGATCAAAAAACTGCGACAAGTGGTTTTGGCAGTCCTCTCGTGATGTTAACCTGACACTGCTTAAGGAATTCTGCAGAGACCGAAACAGGTGAGAATCTGAAGGTACAAGGTCATGACTATACGGCGGATGCATTAACACCTCCCAGCCAAACTCTCGTAATTTTTGCTGAATGGCTAAAGATGTGTGAGGTCTAGCGTTATCATGGTGAAAAACCACACCCCTTCTGTTGATTAATTCCGGCCGCTTTCTCTCAACTTTTTGCTTTAATCTCATCAGTTGTTCGCAGTACAGTTCAGAATCGATGGTCCTGCCTGGCGGTAACAGCTCATAATGAATAATGCCCTGCCAATTCCACCATACACACAGCATCACCTTGTTGCGAGTTAACCTGGGTTTCGCCACAGTCTGTGAATCCTGACCGACCTTTGACCACGATCTTTTTCGCACGTTCTTGTCGTACGTGATCCACTTATCATCACCAGTTATCAGCTTCTTCAAAAATGGTTTGGTTTCATTACGTCGTAATAAAGAATCACAAATGAGTACACGGTTCATTAGGTTTCTTTTAGTGAGCTCATAAGGCACCCAAATATCGAGCTTTTTTGTATACGGACAAAATTGGTGCCATTTTTGTGCGCAACAGGGCGACCAGAGCGACGTGCATCTTTGATGTCAAAATTTCCGGATTGAAAACGCTTAAACCAAATTTTGCGCTACTCTCACAGATACTGCATTAGGTCCATAAACATCACAAATTTTTTTCGCGGCTTGTGTTGCATTTTTAGCTTTTTGTAGTAAAATTTTAAAATTTATCGAATTTCTTCATTAGATTCACTCATTTTAACAATAAGAAAAACAAAATTCCCACATTCTCCTAATTTGAATTTGGAATTGTCTTCCTTAAAATTAAAACTTTTTAATGATACCAAAACCAGCCAGATACAAATGGTATAGCCAAAGAGATCTTATTACAAGTTCATACGTACTATATGCGAAAAGACTTTTTAGCATTTTTTTTTTCAATTTACAGAAATTCGACCTCTACAGTTTTAATTCAATTTGAGTATTGTTTGTTTATTTTATTAAAAATCCCCTTTCCTTGGGCCCCCCAACACATTTTGATACAGGGCCCGTCTAAGGCAAGCTACGCCACTGACTCTTAGTAAGTTAAAACAGGTTTGATGTTACATTAGTTACAGACCGCCCCACGCCTAGAGAGATTGAAGATGCCGGGGGTTAAATGTAGTCCCCCAGCAGTGGAAGAGGCCTCGCGAGGCCCACGGCTGCCAGGGCTGTGGAGAGGCTAGGTCATATACCCGTAGCCCTGGCATAAGGCGAAGGACGGAACACCCAAGGATTTTAGTGGGTATCCCTAACCGGGGAGTGGCATTAGCATGACACCAGTTCTGACTGGGCATGCTAGTGCCACCCCCGATCTGGCGAATCCCACATTTACATTTGATTTGGTTTGATGTTACATCAATTTTTAACGACAGTAGAAACCAGACTGCGATACATTAATTTTAAACCATTTAAAAGTTAAACAACAGTTTAAAACAAACTAAACAGTTACAATACGAAAAGTTTAATTAATTTCAGTACAGTTGCGATTCCTTGTTACGGTTAAATACTACGGTACGTTTGATACTCCTTTGTTATTTCTCCAATATTGACCCTCCTGTTAATATAAATAAGGGAATTTTAATTGTGTTTGCGTTTCAATTTTGAGTAAGTATTGCCAACGTGTCAAAGTTTCTCTGAAAAGTTATCCGTGAATAGGTGGACGACCTATGTGGTTAATGATTTTTATGTCTTACTATACATAAAGACGGGGTAGCATAATTGTAATAATAGGTTTAATTTAATAATAATATTATGTTACGAGATGCGAGACTCGAATTAAAATGCCATTGGAATTTTTATAGAGTTTATTAGAACTATACAAACACGTATAACACAGGTACAAATATAACCGAACACGACAAATCCAAACGTAATGCAGATGGTCGTAATTCAGTAAAACGCGCAAAGTCCGTCACTACTAGATTCCCGATTGTACACACGTCATGCCTTGATCGTGGTTCTCGCTTGACTCCCTTCCTCCTTCAATCAGGCCATCGTTTTATCCTGCACAAGTGCAATGTGCCCGCCCGGCCACGTGGACCGAATTTTCTAGAATCAGCTTGTACTTTAAAATCCGTAACACCTGGCTAATGATTACAAAACAAGGCTGTTCGTTAGAAATGTATGCCCATAAATAAGTAAACAAAAGAATACGATCATAAAATAATTACAATAGTTTCAATGTTGTTAGTTATTAGTTCAAATACCGAAGGCTAATAAATGTGCTTCTACAAATCTGTACGTGAAATTTGTCTTTGTCGGCGCTTAGGTTGTAACAATTATATGAAATTTGTTGTAATTATGGATCTTTGTGTTTGAAATAAATAAATCATTATTATTATACTGTGTCTTTGAAGACCACGGGCAATAAAATTGGCGCGGACTTTTGGAGGGCTTGCGTGGGGCCATGGGAAGACCAACACGTAGACGCCCCTTGACAAATTTAATGTAAATGTGGCATGTCACTGGCCGGCGATTGTCCCCGTCTACACCATATTATTATTATTATAATGGATAGCGCACGCGTCACAAACTCCAAGAGCGCCGGTTCGAACCCTGGCCGGAACGCATGCACCAGTTGGGCCGTTTTCTGACCTAATGTGCATATTGTCAATAACCACGTGCTAATAACGGTGAAGGTAAACATCGCGATGAAACCTGCACATCGAGATAACTGATGTGTCAAACATGCTAATCCGCCTTAGACAAGCGTGGTGGGTATACTATCCTTCACCCTATAGTGGGAGGTCCGAGCTCACCAGTGGAATATTTATGGGTTGTTATTATTATACTACTCATTCACTTGCGTTACCATAGGTTGAATTTTGACATTATTTGTATGTATATTTTATGCGTGTAATATGGAGGTGTTTAATAAATGTAAAATGCAAGGAGAGATTTGGGTAAGAAAGTACCAAATTTTAACTATTTGGGCAGGGTTCCCCATTTATTGTTCAGCCTTTGATGTGTATACTCACACAGCACAGTAAGCAATGAACAGCGTCTACACGCCACTACGCCTTTTATACGAAAATGCTACCCTACAAAACAATAACAGTGCATCGTTGCTTAAAATAGCAATTACATCATAGTGTTGCCAGGATCATAAAAACATATATAATAATTAGTTACTGATACACTAAATTATCTAGATGATAATTTAGTGGGCTTATAAAATTAACTAACCGGTAGAAAATGGTAATTTAATTATAAATCGAATCATCTGATAAATAGACTAAAAATATTATCTATGACGTTTGTCTATGTCATATTAATATACACTATGGTTCTCATGACTACTGTGGTGGACATCTTGTAACATAAATGAAGTTCTGTATTTGCCGTGCTAGGACATTGTGACTTTAAATTGAGGGTACTTATGTTTTTCTTGAAAATACCTGCACTTTATTGAGTAAGTAGTGTATTTTAGCTAATAAAAACTGAGTTGTATTTATATGGTAAGAGTTATATTTGAGTACTTTATAAATGTTTTTAGGATTTTTAATAACCTTTGTAATAAGTTTTAGATTACAAGATTGCTAAAATGTGAACACTGTGTTGTTGGTTCGACGATATAAAGCGAGGTGAAATCGCCTAATACGGGACATTCCGCGTTAGCCGTTTGAACAAATCAAGCGGTAACTAAGGTGACAGCTGACTGATAGTACGAAGGTTATGATATAAAGATTCTTATGTTATTATTAGCGTAAAAGTTTTTATGTTCTATAAAATAAATAATCTAATCACGACCTTTTTGATTTAACTTGCTTTGAATAGAAATATCTAACTTAAAGTAAAATATGTTGTGAAATCAATGAAATATTTTACCAATATATGTAATTGAACATTAAATGTGTGTATATGTTTATATATTACCGAATCAAAAATCTAACACGTGCAAAAACGAATACAGAATAAAATTTCCTGCGTTGGGGCGACCTGTCGTAACAGGCGACAAAACAACGCAAAGTCAATTGCTAGGGCATTTGCCCGTCTGGATGGCTACCACGCCTGGTCTAGAGTATGCAGCCATAATAACCTTGAGTTGTGTTAGGGCATTGGTAGCCAGGTTACAGTCTCCCTTTAGAGAGCACCTAGGCATTTATTTGCAGCACCTTTGGTGTTGCGAATGTCCATAAGCCATGGTAACCACTTTCCATCGGGTGGGCCGTCTACCTGTCTGCTGAACTCGTGCAGTAAAAAATAAAAAAATATTCATAACACAAACTTGAATTATTCAATGGCATTGAATACCGTTGTATCCTTTCAGTACTATGCTATTCAATCAAATTGATTCAATTTAGTTGAATGGAGCTAATTTATTAGCTAATTTCAATTAAGTTGGAGCTTACCTCGCTCAAAGGATTGGCCTTTGTATCCAGCGAGGTAATGCTGCCAGCCTTCTAGGTACAATGCCCAACGACAGTGGTCTGGTGGGGCTGGACGGGCTTTGATACATGGTTTTTTTTTATAGGTTCGTCTTACCATTTATTACTTAGTTATTTTCGTATTTAATCTTATTTTTAAGTTAGTTTATTATAGTATATTGTATATCATTTAGTTGATCCGTTTAAATTCAACAAGTCTTGTCGCTCTGTAGTCTTTAGTACACTAAAAAACAGAGGTCCCGGTTTCGATGGCAATCGTGGTAAATTTTGTAAATGAACTCTTCGTTGTTTCCTATGGTCTAGGTGTCTAAATTCGGCTTCAGAGTTGTACAGTCGTGGTATAAAAAGGTTCGCCGGTTTTCAAATTGATTCATTTAACGTTCCGCGAGCGCATTTTACCTTTTCAAACTAAGTCACAGAACAGACTGTTCTAGTAATTTAATTCTCTATCTTGTCTAAGAAGATTGTTTAGACATGTAAAACCTTTTTATTGGTTTTAATATAATATTTACGATAAGCGTAGTGTGATTATATTCTTTGTTTTTTATTGTTAATCTCAGTGTCTGTCATTGTCAATATTGCAATCTATATTTTATAAACATAACATTGGTCATACATTGGTCACATTTGCACAAATGTAGTGTATTGAGGCCAATATTTCTATGTGTGGATTAGACTTTTAACACAATATGAACATTGCGTCCAGTTACCGTCCAATGTCCAATACCGACGCTGAACAAGTCTGTTTTTGAAACAAGTTCAATGGCGAGGGAATGAAAAGGGAGTGTGCGCGGTCATTTTGGACGGAATACCGCGCATGCGCCCCAAATTGGTTAGTCATTCGTCGCGAGTTGAGGGTACTATTAATCATCCACCACCTCATTTTCTTTTATTGTTTTCTTGTACGAAGCAAATAATAAACATGCGTGCCTAATCCATATGTGTAAGCCGCTAATGCAAATGAGTTATCGTCCATAGTCTTTCGCACCTTGTCTATTTCCAGTATTTGGGACAAAGTTGGTATTGAAGCCAATGTGTGGGGCAGTAGTTTGGTTCAATATTGGTCATTTCAAATTGGAATCAAGCTTGGATGCAAATTTGAATCTAATGCGTAGCTTCGCCTTTACTCGTGCAAGCAGTCGACTGTAAGGTGACGAACCTTTTCATACCGCGACTGTATATGGTTTATTACCCACACAAGCGTAATTTATATAGCTTTCTTACTATCCCCATCCTGTCTCTGTGGGCAGAGCTCTTATATGCTAACTTTTTACATGCTTTTATTTACTTCCTACTTATCATATGTTTATCCTACATAATACTATTTCTTGTTTATTTTACTTCTACAATATTATGTTCTTAACTATTCATTACCTTATGAGATTATATTGAATGACTCAAAGCTATGCCACATGGAAGAGAAATATTTTAAATACTGTAGTATTTTAAATATTTAATATTGTTGCAAATTAGGTTCCTACAAAAACAAAATCCACCTGCATATCTGTTAAAACACATTTTATTACCCGTCGGCATTTGAACTAATTGTAATTATTTTATGATCGTCTTCTTTTATTTACTTATTTATTGGCATACGTTTCTAGTATTGTGAATGTCAGCCTATTGTTCTCGTTTACGGCCGCTTGCAGGTCATTAGCCAGGTGTGACGGATTATAAAGTATAAGCTGCTTCTAGGAAATTCGGTCCACGTTGCCGGGCGATCATATTTGTATTTTTGCATTATAAAACGATGGTCTGATGGAAAGAGAGGGCAGTCGAGCGAGAACCACGATCAAAGCGAGACGTGTGTAGTACAATCGGGAATCTAATAGTGACGAACTTTGCGCGCTTTATTGAACTACGACCTTCTGCACTATATTTGGACTTGTTGTATTCGGTTATATTTGTACCTGTGTTATACGTGTTTGTATAGTTCTAATAAACTCTATAATTATTCCAACAGCATTTTAATTCGAGTCTCGCAACTCGTAACAATATTGTATCTTACTCAATGGAAACATTATTTTATTTTTTAAAGTAAAGTTTTATTTGCTTTCAACTTTCAACTGCATTCAAAGATTTTTTTAAATTACTTCTCTCATCTAAGAGTCGAACCGCTCAAATATTTAAAAAAAACTGAGTGTATTTTTATGATGCTTAAGGTGAGGGTCAGTAATAAGGATTAATTATTTCTCTGTAATGTGGTATATTAATTAAAAAATAATTTACTTTTAAACAAAAGAATATTTCCATTGAGCGAAAGTCCTAAAGTAGGTACTTCTCCTCCATATGAAATAGCTTTGACACCCGGTATAATATGTGTTCGTCTCCCTAATATAGATGTCATTGTAATCGACCTACTTGACACACGTAATAAAAATATGTATAAACATTAAAATAATACAGCAAATTAGCAAAGAAATTAATATTAAAAGCAGTGAATTAGAGAAATATTTCCATTGTAAATTAGCATAATATCAACGTGCTCATGTCAAAGAAGCCAAGTTAAAAACTAAAAGCTAAATACACTTAGCGCGAGTTGTCAGGGCAGTGGGTCGCAGTTCAAGAGCGATAGCGATTTAAAAGGATATATATATGAAGTGCAATCATATCAACTGAAATAATTTATTATCATATTACAAAACGTTCTTACAAGCCTTCTAGATTTCATAAGCTTAGCAAGTACATTCCAAACAATACACTACAACACCAAAGATACCATGAACTTCAACGATATACCATTTTGAAACTATTTACTAAGCTTATTGGGAACGATATCATATTTTCATACTCTTAAATGGCACTTTTGGCAAGCAGAATAAAGTGTACGAATTGTCTGTTTATGCAACTCTCTACCACTCAACATCAGACAAGATAATCAGTAACGTCTTTTAACATGTTGACTGCTAAGCCAGTTTTCATGTACTTTCATACTGTGCGCAGCCAGGGTGATTAGGCACGGTGTAAGTATATTTGGTGGTGCGTACCAGGCGCCTTAAACCTGGTTACATCCGTTATTGTAAAACCCTCTCTAGCAGCGCCGAATAAACAGCTATATTAATCAAAATTTGCATTTTTCTAATTTTTTAATGTACCAATCTACTACCGGGTTAGCCTTAGGATTGGACGAAAAAAAGCGGTTTTTTGAGGATCTAAATCGCCAGGTCTGCTATACCTTGTAACGCACTAATAATAAAGTTACCATGTTTGTTAAGCCTTGTAATGCACTAGAATTTTCAATTTCTAGGTATGGGACAGGGACTAAAATTAAAATCTATCGATAAGCACGTTTAAATTATGTTTATTATCCCTCAGAAGATTAAGAAACTTTTTGCCCACTGCTACAAAGATTACGCTTGCTGAGTCTCTTTTGCTTCCCATACTTGATTACGCTGACGTCTGCTATCTAGATTTAACCGTAGAACAGCTGAACAAGCTTGAGCGGCTTCAGAATTTTTGTATCAGGTTCATATTTGGATTGCGAAGATATGACCATGTGACCATGTTTCTGAATTTCGTAAAAGACTCAAGTGGCTTCCTATTCATTTTCGCCGGAATACTCACATTCTCACTCTCCTTTATAACATATTACTTACTCCTAATAGTCCCCAGTACCTTAAGGGACGTTTTAAATTCCTTCGCCTATCCACTGCCCATAATTTGCGCCATAATACGTACCGAAAACTTATGACGCCTGCACACACTTCATCCTGTTATGATAATTCTTTTACGGTGCAGGCTGTCAAACTTTGGAATATGCTGCCTCTTACTGTCAGAGAGGCAAAATCATTACCAATATTTAGAAATTTGCTCAGAAAACACTATTTGTCCACAAATAGCTATGCCTGATTAACAGAATATAATCATGCTAATATATTTATTATAATAACTTATGTATTATTGTATATATATGACTATGTATGTATGTATGTATTTGTATATTCATTTCTTAAACTAGTTTGAGTATTTATGTATCTATGGCCTTTTTCCTGCACCACCTATATCGCCTGATTCAATTAATTTTTTCATTTAGGTTGCCTGGAAGTTATCGCTTTGAGCGATAAGTCCGCCTATTGTATTGCCTAGAAAAATATTGTAAATGTGGTCTGTTTTGTAATCGTATAATTTGGTGTGCAATAAAGTGTTATCTCTCTCTCTCTCTTATTTTTTAATAAAATGCTGTTCATTAAAACAAGGTAAACAACATTACCTATTACATTTAATGCATTCTGATTTATATTTACATTGAAACAGACATATTATGTATTTGTAGGAAACTTATTAATAATGTTCAAGCATAAACTAGCATAGCATCATGTACAATTACTCAGTCAAATTTTCCAAATTCTTCCTTATCATTATGAGGTAAGGAAGCAAATGCAACTTTAGAAAATTGAATGATAATGAACGTCGACTATCGATATCCAAAAGGGAACTAACAATCGCCGCTGCACTGATCGCAACGTTCGCGCGCTAACCCCTCCGCGAAATGTTCAGTGCGGCTACCACGCCAATAAAACAAGGCCTGGTATAGCACTGAACACGAATAATTTTATCAATGTGCGAACTAGGTCGAGAAAACACGGTACACTTTTTAATAGCCTATTATGATTAGTTACGAAAGTAAAGGTGAAATATATGATTGGTTCTTTCATATGTCAAATATTACCAAGTTTACAGGGTCCGCACCGAATGAAACTGGGCGAATTCAGCGCCCGCATAGGCATAAAGATACTCACTAGGCTTTGAAGACATACTTTAGCAGCGAACGTGTTAAAGTCCTGGTTATATATATATTTATTGAATAAAACCAACAGCGCATATTACAATATATAAACAAACAAAAAAGTACTTAAAATGTAGGGCTAATAAAAGGTTTTTCTATAAAGTTAAATTGCGAACAAACGAGCGAATTAAATTTGTGTAAAAATGCAATAAATATATATATACATAAGTTAATAAGTGAAATAAGTATATACTTACACACATGCATACATAATAATAGGTACACATGCATAAAAAGATATCTAAATAAAATGCATTGATGGATACATATTAAAATATACATAATATACAATAAATAACATTTAAATATAAAAAAATATTAATATTGTTACGAGTAACGAGACTCGAATTAAAATGCCGTTAGAATTACTATAGAGTTTATTAGAACTATACAAACACGTATAACACAGGTACAAATATAACCGAACACAACAAGTCCAAACGTAATGCAGAAGGTCGTAATTCAATAAAACGCGCAAAGTCCGTCATTTATTAGATTCCCGATTGTACTACATATGTCTCGCTTCGCTGGTGGTTCTCGATCGACTCACTCCTCCCTCAATCGGGCCATTGCTTTATACTGTATAGATGCAATATGTCCGCTCGACCGTGTGGACCGAATTTCCTAGAATCAGTTTGTATTTTAAATCCGTAACACCTGGGTAATGATTACAATACAACAATAGGCCGTATGCCAATGAGTAAACAAAAGAAAACGACCATAAAAGAATTTCAATGTTATTAGTTAAAATGCCGACGGGTAATAAATGTGCTTTGTTACAGATATGCAGGTGGATTTTGTTTTTGTCGGGACCTGAGTCGTAACAATATTAATTGAATAATACTTACTTAAATTCTTATTTTTTATATTATGTGGTATCTGTTCCAATAATAGATTAGAAGATTAAACTTTTGAACACAGGCTCAGAGTAACGAAACAAGTCAATATCACTAAATTTGATTTTGTAAGTGTTAGCAATTCGAGTAAATATGCTATTGCTGGCATAATTCGTTCCATGAGTTAATAATTATTTTTGGTCTTGTTAAACGCTGCACATCGGCTCAATAGAAATTGTTTTGCTTGATCACCCACTAGATATCGCTATTCTAAAATGAAAGGCGATAATCTTTACGTTGTATTATTTTATCTAATTTACCTAAGGTGTGTATTAAAAAAAGATTAGCGCCGCACCATCGAAATCCCCTCGTCGTGTCCGCGTCCGATTATAAGCCTCGACGAAAGGCTCTCGTGCGACGACCGCGTAACATCCTCACGGACAAGGTCGACGATATCACAAAACGGCTGGCTCGGATCAGCCCGCCCGCGGTTAGGACGGCACGCTGGCAGGCACCGACAGACAGACACAGACGCCGCCAATCACGATCTCTCCACGTCCCCGCGAGGGACGCCAGGAGACACAGCGCCTTCGCTTCGCAAAGGCACTCGTCCCGAAAACCCCGGTAAAGTTGTGAGGTCTTCGGACCAACAACATAAAGTCAAGTCCAATAAAAAAAATAAAAAAAAAGATTGCAATATACAGGTTATTATAAAGGGTATTTTTAAAGGATTATACTTATTTATATAATCGAATTACTTTGAATTACTAATCTTGATAATCGATTATGAAATTAGTTACTAATTTGGTTTCATAATCAAATGATGTTACTAATATTAGTACTTACTAATTTTTATTACATCAGTGTAGTATCACACATTGCTATAAATATAAACTTTAAAAAATACAGATAAAGACATCATCATACAGTATTATTCAAAATGATAGTTTGCGTAAACGCAGTTTTGGTAGGTACTAGTAAAGCGTAGCGTTACTTGCTCTCTGGGTACTAATATATGTGTCTGTGTCTGTGTGTGTGTGTGTGTGTGTGTGTGTGTGTGTGTGTGTGTGTGTGTGTGTGAGCCGAGGTGTTGACGAGCGAGGCGTAGCTAGGACGCAGCCAACGTGCGGGGGCGCGGGGCAATCCTCACCCGCCCACCGTGAGATCGTCCGATCCGACCAACACGTCTCGCTCGCTCGTATAGCGTTGTTAACTCTCAACAAGCAAAAGGCGACTCACAAGTACTCACTACTAAATTAGTAACTACTTATCTGTCATAATCGAGATATCTCGAGATATCTTCATAATCGAATTATTTCATTAGTATATATCATAATCGCACACCGCTGTTTTTTTTAAACACCCCACAGTACCCTGTAAGTACCCCGGGAATTGTCCATTTATGGTCCATCGAGCGGGATCTTTTTGTACTAACGGCCTCTAAAATAATAATATTATACATACAGAATAAGCAACACTGTTAGACCTCTCTAACAGTGTTGCTTATTCTGTATGTATTCTATTTTTATGTTTGTATAGTATATAAAGTTTATTGTTTATTTATTTATGCTCTGAATGTTTCATTCTATTCATTGACTTCACAGCCACTGCCATGTTTTAATATTTTCCTTAATTCAGGGGTTTCCTGATAGAGTTCTCTTTAAACGATATGGCCACTCTTTGTTCAAAAATATTGTACCTAGTTTTTGAGAACGTAATTTTAATTTTTGGTGAACAACAAAGTATTTTAATTCATTCAATACATTAGCAAATGCTTAGTAAAACAAATTATGATTTAAACAGAAATTAAAATTATTTTTAACGTTATATTGTAAAAGTAAAGAGATGTTATAGTATTTTAGCGCCTCCTCAAAGCTGAAGCAGTAGTGGACTGTATTTTGAGGCACACGGTGTTTCAAGGCAAATGCCGAAATATAAGCCCCGAAGAATTACCTGGATGACGCTTGCAAAACGCTGTTAACCAGCTAACTGTACGGGCTACGGTGCGACACCCGTACAAATGGCGATGATGATGAGAGAGATGTTAAAAAAATGTGGTGATAATTGATAATCACTTGGTTGGCTATAATGATGTATATTAAATAAAATGATAAATATAAATGACTGATATAAAATGATAGAATGATTAGTGTGCTGTACGCGACACGTGAGAGCGACCGAGCGTGTTTGCAACTTGATTCGAACTCTGCCGTGTTCGGTTGACACGAACAATTATAAGTATGGGTTTTTATGTAAGGCCCGTCCGTACAGACAGAGATCGTTTCTCCTTTTCTTATGGCCTGCCGACTTACTAGCACTTGTAACACTGCCGTAATAATTTAAATAAAATATTTAAGAATCTAATAAACTCAAATTTTCATTTGTATCTGGAATCTTAATTCTATATAAGTACTATCTGTACTAACATTATAAATGCGAAAGTTTGGTTGGATGTTTGTTGATCAATCACGCCAGAATTGTTAAACGGATCTGGGTAAAATTTGGCACAGAGATAAATTATAGTCTAGAAGAGTACATAGGCTACTTTTTGGCCCGGAAAAATGTACGGTTCCCGTGGGACAGATTTTTTTATCCTTCAGGGCCTGTTGTACTCGCAGCGGCTGTTCCTCCACTCTGTCTATAAAATTAAAGCGAGTGAAACCGCGAGCAAAAGTTAGTGTTATATAAAATGCTGTTAGAAAGTTTAACAGTATTTTTATTCAGAAAACAGTGCATAATTTTAGTCAGTTTATTTATAACTTGAACCACCTTTAAGTTACTTAAGTGCTATACTTAACAATGTTTGGATTCGCCGTCGTAAAGTAACGACGTAAATGCTGTGAAAACAAGCCTCCCCTTTGAAACTGTTATAAAAGAAAACGCCAAGACCTGGCATTCATTAGAACGTTAACTTAACTCTAACTTAGTTAAGCGAGTGATCCATTTCCGTCAAGTCCTGGTAAATATTTGAAATTTCGTTAATGATAGTCGTAATTTTGCCCACTTTAGGAATTTGAAATGAGATCCCAGCTGTTTTGGTTTTTTCACAACGCTCACGGTGTGGGTTTTTATAAAAATGTTGTTATGGATTTCTTCGATATCGAGAGTACACTAGTAGCACCTCTGGTATTGCAAGCATCCATAGGCGATAGTAACCACTTTCCATCAGCTGGGCCATCCGTATCCTATACATAGTTTTGGATTTCGCCACAGAGGGACGTAGATTCACAGATTTTTATCTTTCCAAGCTTGTAAGGAATTTATGGAGATATATTGCAGCATAACATTTTAGTACGTCATGTCATTATTATAACTTTCATAATATTTTAGATATGAGATATTTCAACAATTTGACATTTTTATCTGTACTGTTACTGAATTCACAAGAACTGCGTATTATATTATATTGTAACAACCAAAGTTCCGACAAAAACAAAATCCACCTGCATATCTATAAAAACATATTTTATTACCTGTCCGCATTTGAACTAATTGTAATTCTTTTATGATTGTCTTCTTTTGCTTACTTATTTACTGGTTATTGTGTGCCTATTGTTATCGTTTATGGCCGTTTGCAGGCATAATTAGCCAGGTGTGCGGATTACGATTTCAAGGAAATTGCGTCGACCCTTGCCGGGCAGACATATTTGCATTTATGCAGTATAAAGCAAAGGCCCGATTGAGGAAGGGTTGTTCGAGCGAGAACCACGAGTGAAGCCAAACGTGTGAACTACAATCGGGAATCTAATAAGTGACGGACTTTGCGAGTTTTATTGAGTTACGACCTTCTGCATTACTTTTGAACTTGTTGTGTTCGGTTATTTTTGTATCTGTGTTATACGTGTTTGTATAGTTCTAATAAACTCTATAATAATTCCAACAGCATTTTAATTCGAGTCCCGTAACTCGTAACAATGTGTTATGACGACTGAATATGTATCTATAATGTATTATTTGTACCACGCTATCGTATTGGTGACAACTGTAATAACAGCGATGTTGGTAAGTTAATAAATAAATAATTTTTCTTTCCTTTTATTGGGTCTTGGTCTTATTGAGTATACACTGTTTGCTACAACTCCATTAATTCTTTCAAAAGTAATTCTGTAACATACTACTGTGTAAAACTTATTAAAAAGAGAACTTGGGATATAAATAGAATAAGAAATATATAAAACAATTTTTAGCTAGACGTGTTGCTGGGGAGTTTCTTGTCGCTTCTTCTCCTTAACAGCAATAACACGCTGCAAAGCGGTGTACATTGAATAGGAAGTAAAATTAAATTTTAATTTATATGTATGACCTTCAAAAAGTGTTCTCCAGTGGAACTTATCTTATATATAAACATCAATTACTGTTCGTTAGTCTCATTAAAACTCGAGAACGGCTGGACTGATTTGGCCAATTTGGTTTTGAATTATTTGTGGAAGTCCAGAGAAGGTTTAAAAGGTGAGTAAATATGAACAAATGCTTGGAATATAGTAAAAACAACAATTTCGCTTTCCCTTAGAAACTGCGTATGGGCGGTATGAAGTTTGCCGGGTCAGCTAGATTTGAATATGAGGCCCATTTGAAAATTTCGCCTGTATTCTATATCATTATGACAGTCTCTCTGCTTGAGTGGGCTAAGCCTTTGTCCGCCAACCTCACTGCAACTCACTTCCTGGCATATTAAATTTCATAAAGAACTCTCCGATTATTAAGAACTGGTCTAGATCCATAAATAACTTACATATTTTCAAAAGTTTAACAGTTGGGACAAATATAAGCCAATATATCTTACTTTGTTTATCGATTTTTGAGCTTTTCACCACACATAAAACAATTTTATCTTCCCAAAAAAAACCCGTAACTACAGCTTTTAATGTCTCTCAGTGTTATCTACTCAAGAATCGGTTGTAGTCATTCTCGTTGTGTACTTTTATGTGACAATAAACTTAACTATAATTGCGAGAACGTGAAATTGTTTACAAAAACATCTTCCCTTATTTTTTTTCATAGAGCTGGGTGTAGATTTACAAAAAAGGGCAATATTTAAATTCTGAAAATGCCATGTCTGCACAATAAAGTTTTTAAACAAAAACAACTGGAATACACTATATAAACGATGGATAACACGATGCAATTTTTGTCCGGTTTCTGAGGTTACCAGTTATGAGTTCAATAACAATTGAGTCAATAAAGTTATGTAATAGATAAACTTAGGTTAACTGTTAACCTACAACTAGTACCAAAACTCGCCACCAGATGAATCTATTTAAGAAGGAATATTTATTTACAGCAAACAAAAACGTCAAACAAAAGATATGGAATGGCTAAACTCCTAATATTGGTCCAGTTAAGTTGAACCTAGTTTAACTATCGTACTGTGATGTGTTCTGAAACGCAATTTAATAAGTTATTGAACCGATAGTGCTAACGAACAGATAAACTACAGTTAAAAGTACCTCAGAAACCGGGCATTAGTTTTAGATTCCTTGTCTGTTTGTTCGGGATTCACGTAAAAACTACTGGGACAATTTCGATGCAGTTTTCGCTGATTGACAGCAAATTCTTAGATTTAAAATCTGCGTTACTATTTATCCTAGAAATCCCGCGGGAAATTTTCTGAGAATGATTAAAAATGGCCAGACTGAAAAAAAATCGAATTCAAATGCGATGTTGTCACTAATTGATAGCAAGTTTTATGTAATAAATTGTGTGATACTTTTCATCCCGGGATTCCCGCGGGAATTTTCCCAGGAATGGTTTATAGTTGTTCGGCTTTTTAAAAATTAACTTATTTGTGTTTGTTTGTGTTTGACACGATTTTCACTAAAACGATAGCTTACATTGTTTTTTAAATGCTGTGATGCTTTGTGTCCCGGGAATTCCGGTGGAATTTTCCTGGGTATGGTACAAAGTAGCTGCCCTGCTAAAAATATCCTTTCATTTTAAATACTGGCAGACGTGAACGAAGTCGAGGGCATATCCTATACTGTTTAGATTTTAAAAAAATATAAATATTAACTTATACTGTTACAAATTAGGCTCCGACAAAACAAATTCCACTTCAAATCTGTAAAAGCACATTTTATTACCTATCGGCATTTGAACTAATTGTAATCCTTGTATGATCGTCTTCTTTTGTTTACTTATTTATTGGCATACGTTTCTAGTTATTGTGGAAAACAGCCTATTGTTCTATTGTACTCGTCTACGGCCGCTTGCAGGCTGCATCATTAGCCAGGTGTTGCGGATTATAAGTACAAGCTAATTCTAGGAAATTATGTCGACGTTGCCGGGTGGGCACATTTGCATTTGTGCGGTATAAAACGATGGCCTGATTGAGAGAGGGGTTCAGTTGAGCGACAACTACGATCTAAGCATGACGTGTGTACATTCGGGATTCTAATATTGACGGATTTTGCGCGTTTTATCGAATTACGACCTTCTGCATTACGTTTGGATTTGTTGTGTTCGGTTATATTTGTACCTGTGTTATACGTGTTAGTATAGTGCTAATAAACTCTATAATAATTCTAACGGCATTTTAATTCGAATCCCGCATACGCGTAACAATACTTTATGTGTTAATCAAGCTGTATATATTAATTTCAAGTGTGTCTTTTTTTGTAGATGTTAATTTTAATTGTAAACATTTATTGAATGACAACAAGATTAAATCATTAATTGTCATTGAATGCCATCATATTTTTCACTTCTGTATCTCTCAACCAAATTGATTCAATTTGGTTAATCCGCCCGTACACATCTGGAACACTCAGGGAGCCGAGATGTTGACATCCTTGGGACTGTTTACTCCCTTTTTGAAAAATCACATATAAGTTTAAAGATAAGTTGAATTTCTTGTCAATGGACACCGCATCGCAATTAATTATCGCTCTATCAAGGAGAAGCGGCAAGAAAGTTCAAGAAACTCACCAGCAACACGCCTAGCTAAAATAATAAATAAATACATAATCGTTAGAGAAACACATTGTATATCCCTATGCCATTTTTTGCTACATTTTATGTTATATATAATATGAAAAGGACAACTCTGGGGCCGAACCCAAGCTGTAGCAAATAACCGAAAGTTTGTTTACTAAATTCACCATACCAAGAATAGGAACCGGAGCGTCTGTGCTGTAGTTAGACAGACCGACAGAGGCCCAGCTAACCACAGAAGCCGAATATTTTTTTTTCAAGTGAAACTTTAGAATCTTTGTGATTCGAAACTCGATGGAACGAAAAAGCGACACCAAAAAGAGATAAACACATAAATCTATAGGAATAAGCCTACGAAAGAATGAGGTACGAGTTTTACATCGCGCAGCACAGGTTAGAGGGTTAATAAAACCGATGATTAAACATAGGTCCAATTTGGACCGAAATAAAACTGATAGTAATATTAAGCTAAAACAGTGATATATTAATAAAAGTTAGAGAAGCATTATCTGTAAGTATATTTTCTGAAGTTTCACTTCTATTGCGTGTGAACTGCACACACTTTTTTTTAACTTCATCTTTTCATCTGCACCCGTCCTAATGATGTTTTCGTATTTACCGTGCGAGACATACAGCAAGTTGTGAGGGTACACGTGGGATGAACGATTATACTTTTATCAGCTTCAGTAACTGCCGGTAAAGTAGCTATAAAACTGGGGTAATAAAGTAAAAAACTCATTCACTTGAGGACATAAACAGACTAGCTTCTAGTCCGAAATACCAGTAAATGTTTACAAGTTAAGTTCGCGATGGCGTGTGGTACATGTCAGGGCAGTAGCGATTTATTGACACTCTTAACGCGTATTGTGAAAGTATCGCATGATAATATTTATTGATTTATAGTTTATTATATAACATTAAAAATGAAACTATAAAGTACTCAAAATGAACCTAATTACAATTTACCTAATTACAATTTAAACTATACTACTAATAAAACTATTGCCAGGTGGTAGGGCATTTGCCCGACTGGATGGCTACCACCCCTGGTCTAGAGTATGCCGCCATAACAACCTTGAGTTGTGTTCCGGAATTAGTGACCAGGTTCCAGTCTCCCTTAAGAGAGCAGCAGCGCATTTGTAGCACCTTTGGTGTTGCAAATGTCCATAGGCGATGGTAACCGCTTTCCATCAAGTGGACCGTCTGCTTGTCTGCTGAACTCCAACAATAAAAAAAAAAAAACTATACTTACAAAATAACATAATCTATAAGTAAAAAATTACTTCCAAGTCGCTGTCGGCGGGGAGCGTACTTAAAAAGCTGGCCACGTTAGATGGCAACGCTGATGCATTACCCTAGGTGTAAGCCAGCCTGCTCCCCTTGGGTAATAGGGGTTCTCACTCACCCGCTTATGCCGTCGAGATGAGAGCGCCAGTGTTCCGCGCGCACTCATCTCTCCTTCCGTAGGATGCCTTACAAACCGCCCCACGCCCCAGATTAGACCTGGAGGATGCCAGGGGAAAAAAGTAGTTCCTCAGCAGTGGGTGTGGCCTGCGAGGTCCTCGTTCATCAGGGCATGTGGATTTGGTCTAGCTTCCGCTTTCCTGTAGCCCTGGCATAGGGCACAGAACGGAACATCCAGGGATTTTAGTGGGTATCCCTAACTGGGGCGTGGCATAGCATGGCACCAGTTCTGACTATGCACACTAGTGCCACCCCCGATCTGTCGAATCACACATACGGGTCATGAACATGAACTATCCAAGCTTCTGGACTTGTCGCGGCTTATGGTCCTCAATCGGATTTCCCCTGGCTAAAAAAAAAGGCGCAAGCCAGCCTTTTGGTCACACGAGACCTCAATTAAAGGCGATGATAAGAGAAGGGTCCCAATAGAGGTGAAGAGCTCCAGGTCCCCACGGCCCCAGGGTGTCAACCCTGAATGCCACAAATACGTGCACACTACTAAAATTTATTGTATTTTTATTATTTTATAATTACTTCTTGTGCGATTTGTATATCTAGCCAGTATTTTTATTATTTTTATATGTCGAAGCTAGCAAACTGGCAGACAGCCTACTTATGGCCGGTTCATATATCTTACTTTTTATTTACTTACCCTACCATCGGTTGAATTTTGACATTACTTGTATGGAGCTTATGTCAAATTTAAACCGATAGTAAGGCAAACGAACGGTCGGTAAGAAATAGAAACTGAGACTTAAATACATACAGTTTCGTATTTTGCAACACCAAAAATGAAGCCAATGCGTTACTTTTGGGATGGAATAGAGTGGATGGGATAAGACAGAAGGGATGGGATAGAAGCGATGGGATAGATAAGATGTATTGGTCATGTTTAATTAAATTACAGAAAACACAGATAACTATATAATAGTGACAAATAATCTTCGAACAAACAGCCACCTGACGGAAACAGTAATTTTATTCTTGTAGTCAGTAGTATGTGACTTGGACCACCGAGACAAGTTTCAATACTCTCGCTTGTTACCAATCAGCGAGTCGGTTATTGAATTTTGTTGTGCCGCCATGGAAAGTTTCAATAATTCCGACATCGCCGCGTTGAGGGCAACTTTATCAATTTCCGTAAAGTCCGTAGTTATCTTGATTGAATCGGGGACAGCAAGAAAAATCGCTTATTTCATAAAGCAACTATCTTAGAAAATATGAAGAAGTTACTAACTCACTTGGCACTTTATTGTAAAAGTTTGTAAAAAAAAATGACTATTAACAATAATTATTGTTGATACAATACAGTAGTACTCTTTATTGTACACCAACATGACAGAAAAAAAGTTGATGTATGGTGACTATTATTAATTGTTGATGCCTGACGATTATACTTGTTCGTATTATTTCTCTCTCAAACTCTTAAATATATTTATTAGAAAATACCCTACAACTAAAAACTGCCAAACAAGTTTTGTTCGATATAACTTTCATTCAAAGTTTTTTCAAGTCTTACAAGCTTGAATTTTTTATTACCTCTAGTGACACTTTCACTGAACGTGTTTCGACACGCACTTGATTGATTTTCTGTATTCAGTGGAAACTTGAATTGCGAGAAATTGCAATGCAATTTTTTAAACCTTAATTGGTTAAATGTGAATAATAGTTGTAGGATAGTTGTTGCTTCGAAGAATTGTGCTATTCTCAACTGTATAGTAATGTACCTTTTCGTCTTGCCACTAGGACTGCCTGGTTTTTCATCAGTCAAACAAATTACAATTAGCCTGACATACGGACTTGAAGATTATTCTAAAATTTAAATATACATATACAGTCTACTCTCGATAATTTGACACTCGTTAATTTGATCTCTCGATAATTTGAAAAAAAAATCCAGTGGCTTGAAAAATACTCAATAAATTGAATAAAATCATCAATGTTAATTGGTCCCTTCGGTAATTTGAAGTTGAAGGAATATTATCTTGCTCGCAAACATGCGATAATTTGAAGTCCGGGGCTTTCCTACTCTCTATAATTTGAAGCGTTTATCATGCACATACCTGTCGTTGGTTTACATATATCAGATATGAGTAAGTTCGCATTCCAGTCTTCTTTCAAACGTTAATGAGTCATGTTAATGTTTGATTTCTACTACTAAAATGAATCCAAGAAAGAACAAATGTCTTTCCATAAGTTCCATAAGTAAACGCTTGTTATTTTGAACTCTTGAAAATCTGAAATTTATCTCTGGTCTCTTGAGTTTTAAATTATCGAGATTCGACTGTATATTGACATGGTCATGGATATTTGACATTGGTGAGGTACAACAATCGTGTAGAGCTATATTTTAAAAAAGACGAACATTTACTGTCCCCATCATATCTAGACAATGTTAACTATATCATTAGTGATGCAACAGCAACGCCATCCATTCGCTCTTTCACTTTCTTCTCATTACTACCTGTAGTGTATGTATTGTAAGGAATATATGGAGATATTTTGCAGCAAAAAAAATAATATTAGTACGTCATGTCTTTATATTTATAAATATAACAATATTTTTCTATCCTTTAATTGTGTCTCTGTCTTATTGAATATGCACTGTTTGCTACAACTCCATTAATTCTTCAAAAGTCATTCTGTGACATACTTTTGTATAAAACTTATTTAAAAAAAAGAACTTGAGATAAAAATAGAATAAGAAATATAAATAAAAACAATTTTTAGCTAGACATGTTGCTGGGGAGTTTCTTGCCGCTTCCTCTCCTTAACAGCAATAACACGTTGCGAAGCGGTGTAGATAGACTAGGAAGTAAAATTAAATGTTAACCCATAGATATGACCTTCAAAAAGTGTTCTCCAGTGGAACTTATTTTGAATAAAAACTTTTGAATTTGATTTTGAATTTTAATATGCGCCAGTGTGTACATCCGCTGTCTCATGTGTCCCAATGAAGGTTTTTTTTAAACAACTCTATTGACTCCCGTTCCATACTGTTATTAATTTAATTGGAAAATATTGGTTTTTACACGCTTGTTATAATATTTTGTGGTGTATTTTTTTGTATTGAAGTGTACCTTGAATTACTTATAATTAGAGGTACGGAACTTTCGAAAATAAAAAACATGAATTTCGCATTACTTTTTTTAATGATAAGGAAATTTCGCAACAATTTCGCAGTTTTTAAGTACCTATCGTAATAAGAAAAAGTATATTTTCTAAAGAAACACTATTAACATTAATTAAATGCTAACATAGTTGCAATTTCCACATTGGACTCCTTAAGAACTGTTCTTCGTTCTGTTACGACAACATTGCATTGTTACATGCCGTCAAAGATAAGCGGACAGCTGCCTGTTGTAAGCGCAGTTTATTATGTTTCCGGATTAAGGAATTCTTTTGTGTTTTGAATTTGTAATTAAGATAAACATGCTATTGTTTTTCTACTTATTTTATAACCATCATTAGCGTCGAACTAATCCTTATTGTTATTGTTTTCGACTTTGTGGTCGTTCGCAGGTGTGCAAATTACTATTTCTCAGAAACTCGATGTGTGCGGCCAATTTCTTTGTACTGTGTAGGTAGTATAAGACAATGCCCGAATGGAGGGGCGGGGCAGTCAAGCGACGACTACGAGACGAGTAAGACGTTTGTAGTACTCTCGATTAGCGATATAGACGACGGACTTTGCGCGTGTCGAATTGCATTGAATCGTGCAGTGTGAACTGGTTGCATCCAGTCTTATTTGTATTTGTTTTGTACGTGTTTGTACAGTTCTAATAAATTCTATAGTAGTTCTAACGGCATTTTTAATTCGAGTCCTGTAGCTCGTAACAGTATGTACATGCTAAAGAACCGTTCTGTGTCTATACTGTTAGTTGGACTCCAGACGCTCTGTAATGCTGCTTTAGCAAAGGATAGAAAGCAGCATTGTGCGGTGAGCAAAAGGTCTTTTACATTGGGAACTTCGTTTCTGTGTATCGTTTGAAGGATTAACCTATGAAAATGGGTATATCCATCTATTTGCTTATTTTTTGCGAGTCTTAAATAATTGTTCAATTTGAAAGAAAGCCTTGTTTGTCTTTTTTTTATTGCAGTAGTTCAGCAGACAGGCAGACGGCCCACTTGATGGAAAGTGGTTACTGTCGCCTATAGACATTTGACACCAAAGGTGCTACAAATGCGCTGCTGCTCTCTTAAAGAATACTGGAACCTGGTCAGTGAGTGTGAACACAATACAAGGTTGTCATGGCGGCATACTCTAGACCATGGGTGGTCGCCATCCAGTCGAGCAAATACCCTACCACCTGGCTATGGTTTGTTTAGTCGCCTCTTACGACAGGCCGCCCGGCCGCAGGAAATTGTATTCTTTCTCCGTTCCTGCACTGACAAGATTGTCTCGTTTAATGTCATGTGGAGAGTAGGTTTGTTAGAGCTTTTTTCGTTTATATTAGCATTTCTTTTAGTGTTGCATCAATTACTTCGTACTCATTGAGTAAACGTGATGTTTTTCATCGAAATAACCTTGGCGGTGGCGTTCAAATAAAGATTTTAAATCCTCTCATATCAAAATCATCTACAGTAATTGTTTATTTCGCGGAAAATACTCCTCACATTCGCATTTATCGCATTTATATCAAAATTTTCGCATAAATTCGCATCTATTTCGTAAATAGGAAAATTCCATACCTCTACTTATAATGTATTGTTGTTAGATCTATCTTATAATATTGTTACGACCGACAAAGACCAATGCACACCTGCAGTTTATTACCTTTTCGGCACTGCGACTTCTTTTGTTTACCTTATGTTTAAAATTTGTAATTAGAAAACAGCATATTGTGTATTGTACTCGTTTATGACCGTTTGCAGGCATAATTAGGCAGGTGTGCAGATTATGAATTCTAAGAAATTCGGTCTACGCGGGCGGGCAGCCATATTGTATCGGTGCAGTATATAGCAATGGCCCAATGGGGAAATCGGCAGTCTAGCGATGGTCACAAGCGAGACAAGAAGTGTGTACATTCGATAAGCTATATAGTGACGGACTTTGCGTTTGTATTGGTTGTGTCCAGTTATATTTGTACCTGTGTTATACGTGTTCGTATAGTTCTAATAAATTCTATAGTAATTCCAAACGGTATTTTAATTTGAGTCCCGTAACTCGTAACAATATCGTATTCTAATGTGGAGTATTACTGTTACGTTGATGTAGTGTAGAGTCCAGATGAAGGTTAGGAACTGTCACTGTCACAAGAGTCATAGGCTTGAGGAGAAGGTGAAACTAACCAGCTTATGTGGGCATTGTCGAGCCGGTGTTTAGGAATAATGATACAACAACAAGAAACCTTACACTACCTACATTACATTGTACAGTACGTTCTATAAATAAAATCATATTCAATACTAAAAGTGTGTGTGGATCCTGCTCTTAAAAATAGCCTTCAGACAATAAACCTGCTACAATAAACATTTATCAATTACTTAACCACTAAAAAATAATAGGTTTTGCTGAATTCTCTATAATAAATAAGGTATCAAATGGCAATAATACATAATGGTTTTGCGTCGTATTCAAGCGTTTGAGGTTGTAAAAATAAACAGGCACTTGTTAAAGAAATGCTGACTCAGCATTTGACCAGGCCTTTTTACACCACACGACCACGATCCGATCGAAACAATAACTTCTTATAAAGGGTACTAGTCAGTATATGTACAAAACGCTTTTGAATATATGAAGAATATACCTCGTGAGTTGGGCTCAGAATCAAGTCGCCCAAAACTGGATGTATCTTTTGTTGGAATAACTTGTGATAGAAACCAAATGAGAAACCAGTGAGAAGGCACACACTGCACATGCACTTCCTCACAACACCATCATGTAATAAATACACTCTACATTAGTACAAGTTTAGTATTAAAAATAGAATAAAAATATTATAAGTTATTCTTAAGGTACACTACAACATAAAAAATCACTAAATTAATATCACACACAGTAATAAAAATAAATAATAACCGTGTATGAACTCTAAAAACTTTCATAGAAATTAATTTGTAAAAAAGAGTACGGAACTCGAGTCCGTAGAGTTGTTAAAAAAAAATAAAAACGACTAGCCGCGCCCGCGATTTGGCGATGGAAACTGAGGCCCCCCCCCCTCATGACTGCCCACCGGCCTTGTACATCATAAATGCGGGCGCAAGTACTTAATCATTATTTTGCTGCGATGTTATTTTAAAATTGCGAATCTCCTAGGATACTATTACGAGTTAGCGAGACTCGAATTAAAATGCCGTTAAAATTATTATAGTGTTTATTAGAACTATACAAACACGTATAACACAGGTACGAATATAACCGAACACAACAAATCCAAACGTAATGCAGAAGGTCGTAATTCAATAAAACGCGCAAAGTCCGTCACTATTACATTCCCGAACGTTCAAACGTCACGCCCGTATCATAGGTTGTAGCTCAACTGACCCCCTCTCTCAATCAGACCATCGTTTTATACTGCACAAATGCAAATGTGCCCACCCGGCAACGTCGACATAATTTCCTAGAATCAGCTTGTATTTATAATCCATAACACTTGGCTAATGCTGCAGCTTACAAGTGGCCGTAAACGAAAACAATAGGCTGTTCTCCACAATACTAGAAACGTACGCCAATAAATAAGTAAACAAAAGAAGACGATAAATAAAAGGATTACACAATTAGTCCAAATGCCAACAGGTAATAAAATGTGCTTTTACAGACTCTACGTGGAATTTATCTTTGTCGAAGCCTAAGTTGTAACAATATTCATTGAAAGCGAATGATGTAAATGGTAATTTTGTTTTAAATTAAATACTTGTGATAAATAACGTATTTATTTGGATAAGGATTAATATCATGTTTATAAAAACACCTTCGCAAATAATGCATTATTTTAGAACAAATTTGATTAGTATAAAAAAGGTATTAGTAAGCCAACCTTAAAAGATAGTGATATATAACCTATAGCCTTCCTCGATAAATGGGTTATCTAACACTGAAAGAATTTTCCAAATCAGACCAGTCGTTCCTGAGATTAGCGTTTCTACATGAATTAAGAATTCCGCGTAGAATTACACATTTCATCCCTATATAGTGGCACACTTACAAACCAATAGATTTATTAGCCAATAGATTGTTACAATTACCACGTGCTAAAAATTAGATACTCTTTATATTTGCGCTCTGCGATAACAGTTCATCTAGTCCGACTCACAGGACTGCCAAGTGACAAATAAATTGGAATACTACGAGATGCACATATAGTTGTGAAGAACTTTCGACTCTATTCGACTACCCTCGATTTGCAGTCTCAACAAGGAGTGTTTTGTGGAACACTTATAATGCCAATAGATGGCGCTGTGCAATAATTAAACACGAAAGCCATTCCCGATACGTATAAAGAATACATACAAATTTCCAAGATTAACGATCCGGCCTACGCCTGCGGAGGATCTTCCCATCGTGACGGAAAAGCAGTCGATCTCGCTCCCTCGGCCTCCACACATTAGGATCGTGCATAAACAGGGTACGTGTAGTACCCTGTTTATGACTGTGGAAGCAGTGGAACACTTACAAGCACAGTAGACAAGATAATAATATAATAGTTGGGTACAATTATTATTTATGTACCCTGTACTAAGATGTACATATGTACTACGATGATTTATGTACCGCACATAGATTATCTAATTTTTATAGACTTTTGGCGGGAACTGAAATGGGACGTTGTGCTGTGCAGTTTTATTTTCTAAAAATGTGTAAAATTACGAACGATAGTTGTAGGATATTGATATTTTTTGAGTAGTAATTTTGCGGTTTTTTGATAAATATGAACTGTATAGTCGAATGTGGCCTTGCGAGTTCGAGTCACAAAAATTCCGTTGAATAGCGTCAGTTGATAACCTACAATTCAACTCAAACTATACGTAGAGTTAAGAAAACGAAGAAACTATATAATCTAAGATTTGGTTCAAAGACCAAGCTACCAGGCTATAAGCCCAAATAATAATTATCTAAATTTTAAGCACGTGGTAACTGTAACAATATGCTCATTAAGTCAGAACACAGACTGTAATAATCGTGAACACTAAAGCGCTTTCCAACTGGGTAGTGTGAAAATGTCGAGTCAGTGGCACGCCGTTGCGCCTGTTCCTGACTTATTGCTGTTATTGGATCCGGCATTCCCCCCCAATTCACACAACTGTTGCCATTTTTAAACGAGAGAATTGTACCACAAATTTATTAGCTATACCTTGATTTTTTCTTTATTTCTGACTCCGATTCACTGTGGGCAAAAAATACGACTGTAACGATATAAGAACGATTTTCTGTTCTTGTTTTTCATAAAAACTTTTTACGCGATATTTCGACTACAGGTAAATATATTTTACCTGTAGTGGATGCTGTTACCACGTTTATGATTGTAGATAGTTTTATATTATTTACTTTGCTTAATATATCACGATCCTGGTTAACACACGCTCGGGTTTCCAATTCAATTTTTCGCTTATACATTTCTATTAGAAACTTTCATAATAAATAAAACATGTCATTTGTTTTGACAACAATCTTTTGTCATTTGGCTTTTGACGTTTGACAAGTGCTACCTTAAGAAAAACATAGCAACTACATTCTTTTGATCTACGCTATGTTCATCATTCATGTATAATCATTTCTAATCATAAAATATATTATATATAACTATCCAATTTAATTTTCTTATTTATTTCATTAAATTTAATTCATCAATTACTTAATTATCTACTTTTGTTATTGTTAATCAATGCCTATATACCTGTGTTTGCCAGGACGTAAGGATAAGACTAACCAATGAGAGATTTTGAAACATTCTTCATTGGTGCTCAGCTTCTATTAGTCTTAGCGTGATGATATATAGCCTATAGCCTTCCTCGATAAATGGGCTATCTAACACTGAAAGAATTTTTCAAAACACACCAGTAGTTCCTGAGATTAGCGCGTTTTGGTGAACAATAAATCTGTGTACGTCTATGAATAAATTGGTTAACAATTTTCGTAAGTTACTCTAATTCCTTGGAATCCACAAATCAGATCTTGACATGATGACAATGAAACCAATTCGGGAGTATAACCTTTCGATTAAAAGAAAAAAATTGAAAATTTGTCCACAACTGACGGAGAAATCAAGTAACGAACATACAAAAAAATTAAAGCCTCCTCCTTTTTTAAAGTCGATCAAAAATAATTATAACTTTAACTAATTTTACTAAAGAAAATTAACATGATCGATAATTATTAATATTTACAATGACTTTACAAAGCTAACAGTAGCACAACTTATTGGCGGATAATTAAATTTTCACCGCTAGTCGTGCGGAGCTACCAACTTGGACAATTAAACCAACTTTCAACAAAGAAGTCGGTCCAAGCGTAAAAAAAAAGAAAATAATTACTTTCTTTAATGACTACCACGTTTCGAGTTAGATGCGGTGACGAGAGAACAGTAAATCAACTTAGATTCTGCACCCAAAATGTATTGAAAATTGATCGATTGACTAAATTGATCAGAGTAGTTGAAAATAAAACCTAACAAAAAAATCAAACCAACAAGTACTTGAGTGTGTATAAGACAAAATTCAATTTCAGAAGCAATGTAATTATGTGTTATAAATTACATTTAAAGCATTATATTATGTACATTTACTAATTGTGAATTACTAACGAGTTTTTGGAAAATGGCGTAAATTTTTTTCATATATATAATATTTATTCACATCACAAACAATCGTTACAATGACTCAAATTTACAACATTGTATTGTGGGCATTCCCGGTGTCGAGGAATTTGTGGCGATGGCGTGGAAAATGTTTGAATGCGACAACAACGACGGCCTCACATTGCTCCACGGATTGCCTACATACACGTGCGGCCACCAGGCCATCTACGCACCTGGGTGCCGACTCCCCGCGACCTCACACATTCGCCTAAGCAGGGTGATGTTTCCGAGGTCGCGAAGACCACAAAATCGTTGATTGGCCACCATAAGCCACAGATGGCCACCCAAAGCCCGAGATGGCCAACTAAGCCACAGAAGCAGCCAACGCAAAGTCCATCGGATACCGCAGAATAGCCAACGAGAGTTGATGAGAAGCCATTATAATGTGGGAAAGGCTTCAGCAGCTCCAAACCCAGTTACCAATTAGTTAGGCAACTACCCACCGAGTTGCAGCCCGGCTAACAAGGTAAAACCTCAAGGCTCCAACTTTACAAATAACCACTGTTTGCTAATTAAATAATCGATCATTATATGCGAGTAAAGGCCATAAATCATCATGAATGGATACAGATGTAATAAACCATTATCAACATTTCCGTCAATTGATTTACTGAAATTCATATTATCCACTACACCTATGTGTAACAGACGCAACTTTGTAATGTACAAAGTAAAACTTTCGCAAAAGCTATTTCACTGTAAAGTGTAGTTTAAAATTCGTAAAATTCATACTTTTAAGAGATACGGCGATGGTCCTTGATTATATTAGAAAAGTGCAGTTCTTACCCGACTTCGTTAAACTCAAAGGGTATCTAAACTACATTGAGAAAGTAGTGAAAAGTTAAGAATATTTTTTAGAATAAAGACGCTTGCAATTTAAAAAGCGCTCATGCTCTCCGCATCACGCGTACAAACTACCCATAGATAATAATATATGAGCTTCCTGTCAAAATTTACTATTTGATACATTTTACCATCAAAACATAATTTTATATGAAATTTGAAAATAACACCTTTTTATTATATTGAAACTTGGACTGGACTTGGATATAAAAGCTTTTTGCCTTTCTATGTAACTATTATTGTTCTCATTTACCAACTGATATTGACCAAAATTTTAAACAAAAATTCACGGTAAGTTATCAGCCCATGTGTGCACCGCAGTAATAACGTCTATTTTGCCCCATTTTTAAATCTATATACAACGTTATATATATTTAGAGGATTACAATGCTTTTAAAAATATGAAAATATCAAGACTAATTTGAACCTGCAGATCCCGCAAATACAATTTTTGCCTGTCTGTCTGTCTGCTGGAGTAAATGGATTTAAATGAAATTCGAACCGGAACCAGGTTATATCCCGAATCAACACTTAGGATCATTTTTAGCTTTAGCTTATTTGGCGTTAGATACTACTCTTACTAGCAAATGCTAGTAAGGGTCTTTTCAGACTATCGTTTTATACCAGCGTATAAGCTCCTTTATCGAAGCGTGTGTCGATGCGTCGCGCAACTCGTACGAGCGTTAACGCAATTATAAGCTCGTATAAACGCGAGCCACAAGAGACGCCTCCCCGCATACCCATATTGCTACTTACACTCGTCACGACCAGGAGTCCAATTCTGCTATTTCTAAATCTTGGCGTTGAGAAGATATTCAATGTACGATTCCATTGCGATAATATCAAAAAATGATATTCTACTAAATCCACAATATCTTCGCGACAAAATATTCGTAGAAAAAAATTGTTATTAACATTTGCAGAAATGGCATTAGCCGAACTTAATTTCTAAAAAGCTATTAAAAAAATTAAAAACTATTTCGCTAGTTTCGCTTATAAATATTTATAAAGAAAGAGTGACGTGTGACGTGGCACGTCATTAGAATTAACAGAATACCAAATCTAGCAAAACTACAATTAAAACGATAGTGTGCGGCGATTTTGTCGAAACAGTAATAGCAGAATTGGGCAACAGTTCGACCGAGCACGCCGGAATAAGCAATGTACGCGCGTTCGGGTTTTTGAAGCACGCTTATGCCGAAACGACCATAGACGCGCTAAAAAAAACGCTAGTCTGAAAACGCTATAATTAGGTACTTTCCGTTCAGGTGAGGTATGAATAAATGTTAATTGCTCTTTACATTAAGTAGATCATTATTTAAAGCCTCAAAGCAGCAAAGGTCAGTATTTAACCTTGAAACGTTTAATAGATAACTCCTCGGTCTGAACTCCCTGTAGCCCTCATCCTCACTGAGGGCATCTGAATAATTAATTTCAATTTTTCCAAGTTGCCTTCTTGCCCCCTCATTATATATCCAAAGCAGTATATTATCAAGGTGCCCAGGGAAATATTAACGTGGAAATATGGTTTCTGTAAGTATGAGATATTTTTGAATATAGGTAAAGAATGTAAAGCTTTCTAATCCATATAATGGAAGAAGAACACACAAATGAAAATTAATATGTTTATATCAAAATGGACTCTTACAGAGACTACTGAACATGTAACATCAACGAAATATAGTATATATCTTATAAGGATCAATTTCTGTACAAGGATGTTAACATGTAACTAAGAGAAAGGATTGATTTTGAACATAATGTTATATTGGGATCAATTTCTTTAAGGTGCTCTCCCTCACCGCGAGCATTCGCCTATAATGTAGCGTTACAGATCCGAGCAATACATCAGTGAAGGAGGAGAACCGAGCATTACAGTGCGCAATCTGTAATAAACATAGACATAGACAATACTTTATTGTTCACTAAAACAAAAATTACAAAAATGCACAACAAGACAATAGCTACTTGGTAAAATAAAAGGTATCTATAACTAGACCTTAACCTCTAGTGCGCATCTCTTGTTTAAAGAGCAGGCGGTAGAGGTTACATTCTATTAAATTTTTATGTATTTGCCCCCAAAAGATTCAGTTCATTTTATATCGCAAACTATACCATCACTCGTCTATCTGTAAACTACATAAATGACAAAACTTGACAAAATACCTGATATGAGATACCCCGAGTGGACACTGAGTCGACCCCGAGTGGACCCCGAGTGGACCCAGAGTGGGCATCGAGAATGGACCCCGAATGGACCCCGAATGGACCCCGCGTGGACCCCGAGTGGGCGAAATGAACAAAATCACAAAACCTATCCTAGTTTCCGGGATAACCTTTACATAAATCTATCCCATTTTCCGGGATAAAAGTATCGCTTGGCCACCCTCGGTATTAAATTAAAATAGTCTTTCCATAAAAGGATAACAAACAGAGAGACAAATATATTTTTATCCCGGAAACTATCCCATTTTCCAAGATAAAAAGTATTCTATGTTCATCCTCGGCATCGAAAATATATATACACTGAGTTTGAGCCAAATCGGTCTACAAGTTTTTTCGTGAAAACGGAACAGACAGACGGACAGACGGACAGACAGGCAGACAGAGTTACTTTCGCATTTATAATATTAATAGGGACCATTATGCAACAAAGAAATAAAAATGACATACATGGACAGCAGATTACAGACTAATGTATTATAAACTAGCACATACATTATTGCGTAAGACTAACATAATGATACCTAAGTGAATTGTTAAATATGGCAAAAGGTCGAGCTTTTCTGACGTTAGTGGACTAGTTCCAAAGTAAGACAGCCTGCATGGCGAAGGAGTTGGAATAAAATGTTGAAGGGTGTGCAGATGCCATTAACAGGAGATTATTAGTGGAGCGCAAATTGACTGTGACGTATAAAGGAAGTTGAAACATTCCTTAAGATAAGGAAAGGTATAAGGTATAAACAGTATACGATATCGTAAATTGAGAATTCAGATATTCAGAAACGTGGTCATATTTTTTTAAACCAAATATGAACCTTATGCAAACATTTTGAAGACGCTGGAGCGTAATGAGTTGCTCTTCAGTGAGATTAAGATAGCAAGCATCAGCATAGTTGAGGACGGGTAGTAAAATTGTTTGAGCAAGCGAAATCCATAATAATGTTATAGGTTCGAGCAGTATATCGGTGAGGGAGGAGAACTAAGCATTACAGTCCGCAACCTGTAATGTTATAGATTCGAGCATTACATTGGTGAGGGAGAAGAACCAAGCATTGATGATGCAATGAGATGAAAGCAATGCCACTTCGTCTGACAACGTGGAATCACGAAATGTTCACAATCGAATTATAAATGTTACATTACAGGCGAATACTCGCGGTGAGGGAGCACCTTTACAGAAATTGATCCCTCGAAGCTATACTATGATTTGGGCTAAAAATTAAAACTATATTCTTAGAAACTAGATACCCTATATCTCAAATACGACGGAATGGCTGACGCACCCCATAGCATGTAACTTGCAACAATGTCTTATACTTACATATGAATTAGATACAAGTTTTAATTATGTAGAAATAAATTAATACTTCGTACAGTTTAAAAGTAGGGCAATGAGAGTAGTGTAAAGTATAAATTTAATGCGTCAGGTAAATAATACAATATTAAATGTGATTTACGTAAATAAAGAGACGAACATCATTCATTTAATCATAATAAATGGCAGCGTGGAAAACCTTTGGTGTGGGATGCGACCTGCGTGGTCACGTTGGCCGTATCTCATTTAGCACAAGTCTAGATCAGTCGGTTCGGCGGCGGAAATAGCTGAATCACTGCTTTGCACTTTGTTAAATGCTTCTTTTTGCATTTAATAAAGGTTATACTCAGGTGTTTATCTAGAATAAGTGATTGCATTAATTAATTTGAATGTTAAATTAATTAAACGCGTGTTAAAACAATATTCTGATAGTGTAGGCAGAGTGTCCGTAGCCGCGAGGCTGCTCATTAAATTTTCATACCCAACCATTTACCGCATTTTGGGAGCGACGCGTCTAGTTACCTTATCAACGGAATAATTACTATATAAAATTTCATTATTAATTCGGTATTTTGATCAAATTTTTATCTTAACAATCTTTTTATTTATTATAATAGATCAGATGATTATGTTTTTTAAGATATTAAAAGTGACATTATATTCTTAGAACTGTTAAAAACATCTAAATATAAATTAATAAAATATTTATTGCTCAATACAACAAATAATCTAATACAATAGAAGAAAACTTAACTTGTTTATATTGTACTAGCTGTGCACTCTTGTTTCACCGGCGCGGTGATGGAAAATTGTTATTTTTTGGATAATTCACACTATATATAATATATATCTTTATAAATTATAGCCTATGTGTTATTCTGATGTATAAGCTATATTATTGTAAAGTTTCATCAAAATCCATTTAGTCGTTTTTGCGTGAAAGAGTAATAAACATATATCTATGCATCCATACATTCTTACCAACTTTCGCGTTTATAATATTAAAAGAGATTCTATCCATAGTGCCTCAAAACTATAAATATAATACTGAGCCTAGATCACCGTATTCTATAGGTAAGATGCCCAGAAGGCTGGCTACGTTTCCTTGTTAGATCGCCATACTAAACCATTGCCTGAGGTAATCACTAACTTTCTGATCACCTGAAAAGTCAAATGAGTCGTTTTGATAAATTTTGGTAGAGGCTCGTGGTCGCAGGACCACACGGTCCAAGCGTCTTGACAGCAAACGGCACAAACATATAATATAACTCCTACACCTTAGCCACACTCGTCACCTTAGATCATCGGAAAACATAAGTCTAGAAACACCTGTAAATCACGCGCGATTTTACAACAAATCTTTCACAGTTTATGCAGTGTGTCTGTGGGATGCGCTACCTGTGAAAATCAGGCGTGCCCAGTCTCTTCAGGAGTTCAACGGCTTCGTGAAGGATTATTACCTCGGGCTCTACAGTCAATCATGACATCTTCAGCTCTCCCATATTTACGTACCTAATTCTATACATTATTACTATGATTATTTCTTTATTTATATATACCAATATATGTATATCTTTGTCTTATACTTGCCACTTCAAACTCTTAAATATATACTTTTTTATTCTAGTTATATTGCAAAACCCACATGTTACTCAATTTTTCTCTAATCCATCCTAAGGTTGTCTGGAAGAAATTGCTTGTAGTGATAAGACTGCCTATTGTCTTCTGTACTTAAACTTCTTGAATTGTATCTTAATGTTATGCAATAAAGTATATTCTATTATATTCTTACTGAGGGTTGCATATTTGCGCCGCTTGAGTGATTCAGCTGTTTCCACCGCCGAACCGTCTGATTCGTCAGCGTAATTTTATTCGTATATTCGTAAAAAAATCTTGATTAATAACAAAACCGTACGAAGGCGTATTTAAAAAACAAGATAAAATCTCCAAATTTGAAAAAATCGATAATGTTACTAAAATATTTTATAAGAGAGTAGTGCATGTTAACAAAGGAATTAAAATGTGTATGTATGAAGAGATTAACGAAAGAAGATGAACTGAAAAGTGTTTGTCAGGACGAATGGAGAAAAGAGATATAAAAACGTAAGATTAGTATCTACATAAACCTAACTTAAACCCAGCTTTAAAAAGCGTTGTACTCTTAAGAGCCCATATTCATTATGATTCAAACCATTACGTGACGATAACGCAAAACATTATATAAGACACAGAAACTGATTACGGAATAAAACAAAGAATTGCAGTCGCCAGTAAAAAGCGTAAATAGCTTCTAAGCCAAACGACACACCTGCGGAACGTTCGGAGGCGGAAAGTTCGAGAGCGGAAAAATCGACGGCGGAAAGTTTGACTAAATATGCTCTAAATGTTTTTTAAATGACCTATGACATATAAGTGAAAATCCGTAGCGTTTCGCCGCGTGCAGATAAGCACGTGTTCCAGTTATTTAGTAGCATAGTTTTTCTTGTCATGTTTCTTTTTAAAGTTAATAAATATTTTTTTTATGTACCCTCTTATTTATAAACGATACGATCGGCCATTTCCTTAATTGAATAATAATTGTAAAATGCAAGGACAGATTTGGGTAAGAAAGTACCAAACATACCAAATATCAACTATTTGGGCAGGGTTTCCCCTTTACTGTTCAGCCTTTGATGTGAATATTCACACAGCACAGTAAGCAATGAACACCGTCTATACGCCACTACGCCTTTTATACGAAAATGCTACCCTACAGAACAATAACATTGCATCATTGCTAAAAATAGCAATTACATCATAGTGTTGCCAGGATCATAAAAACAATTATAATAATTAGTTACTGATGTACTAAATTATCTAGACGATAATTTAGTGGGCTTATAAAATTAACTAACCGGTAGAAAGTGGTAATTTAATTATAAATCGAATCGTCTGATAAATCGACTAAAAATATTATCTATGACGATTGTCTATGTCATATTAATATACACTATGATTCTCATGACTACTGTGGTGGACACCTTGTAACATAATGTTATATTTTTATTTATTCTATGATTAGCACCTGTTTTGTATAGAGTAGTTGTCTATAATTTGCCATAAATTTATATAACAATATATATATATCCTTTATATAATATGTTAATTATGTAGATTATAATTCAAAATCTCTCAATTGTGTTCATCATTTTATATTCATGTTGGCAGACGCGATGGATTTATACTGTGTTCGGTTTATTTTATTACATGTAAAACTTTAAGTATAATTTTTTATATTATATCTTATATAAAATATTATCTAAAATTTCCACACAATAATGTATTAAATTCTTGTCATGCATAACCCTTTAATTAAAATAGTTTATCAATGACTTCAATCCGCTATCGGTTGTGCCAATTTGCTAAGATTAATAGACTGTAAAATTGTTGGAGGGATGGCGAGGTGTTCTAAAAATGCTTGTTGTGTTTGAACAGTCGGTGTTATAATATGTGTTAAAACCGTAAGGTTCTTTGGTTATAAAGTATTGTGACCAGTTGCTGTTCTTTTACTACCATAAACCCTTCTGAGTTGTTGCAAGTATTACACACATTTCGCAGGTGTGTCGCTATACTCCATCTTTACGTAGTATAAAACAAATTTGCTTTCCGCGTCTGTCTGTCTATATATCCGCTAACTCCTCCTAAACCACGCAACAGATTTTTAAGTGGTTTTCGTCATCATTTAGGTAATTTTTCAACGAAAGTTCATACATATACTAGCTTCTGCACGTGGCTCCGCTCGCGATATATAAAAACCCAATTAAGTTTTTATGTAAGTAAAGTAGACCTACTGACCAAGGTTTGACCGGACAACTTTAGTACTACATAAATAGGAGACGCCAGAAGTCATAGTTGTCTCGCTTCTTGACTTTTTATAATTAAAATCATTTTTCATAGAGGCGCCAACAACCGACAGCCAGGTGGTAGAGTATTTGCCCGACTGGATGGCTACCACCCCTAGTCTAGAGTATGCCGCCATAACAACCTTGAGTTGTGTTCCAGCATTAGTGGTTGGGTTTCAGTCTCCCTTTAGTGACCTACAACACATTGGTAGCACCTTTGGTGTTACAAATGTCCATAGACGACGGTTACCACTTTCCATCAGATGGGCCGTCTGCCTGTCTGCTGAACTCATGCAATAAAAAAACATATTTAATATATTCAATCGCTTCTGAATTATTTATACGTTATATTACGGTTTACTAAACTTCGTTACGATTCCATGAACAATACTTAAGTCGTTGGCGTTGTGATAAATTTAATAGCGAATAGGGCCTAAAGTAATTAACATTTTAAAATCCTAGAATTTTTAAAAGGGATTTACGTTTTTAAGGCTTAGACTTGTGCAAAGAATAAAAATAAAACCTAGGCGGGTCTCGCTTTGTCGTTAAAACCAGACGGAGGACTGTTTACTAATTAATGTTTCCCGTATGGTGACGGAAAGAGTGTCCATGACTCTTGGATAAGAGTACAGGACCGTACTCTTATCTACCGTTGGACAGGGTATATATAGCTTGTGTAAACTTTGGATCAATACCCTTAAGAGACGTTCCCAATTTCTCGTATTAAAATATGTGTATTCCTATCTTCGTTATTACATATCCATTTTTTTTATTGCAGGAGTTCAGCAGACAGGCAGACGGCCCACTTGATCGCAAGCTGTTACCTTCGCCTATGAACATTTGCAACACCAAAGATGCTACAAATGCGCTGCCGCTCTCTTAAGAGAGACTGGAACCTGGACACTAATGCCGGAACACAACTCAAGATTGTTATATACATACTCTAAACCAGGAGTGGTAGCCATCTACTCGGACAAATGCCCTACCACCTGGCTGTGGGTTGTTTTGTCGCCTCTTACGACAGGCCGCCCGGCCGCAGGAAATTGTATTCTTTCGCCGTTCCTGCACGGATAAAATCCATATAGGTCCCTGGCCATATCTATATTTTATTGTAAAAGTAACTCTGTTTGTTTGTATTCTTTACACCATTAAAGGGTTTCTCACTTTGGAGGACTGTTTACTAATTAACGGTGACCGTATGGTGGTGAAAAGAGTGACCATCATTCTTGATGATGGATAAGAGTGTGCACACAATATGGAGGGTATATTTTACGGATTATTTTACATAATATATATATATATATAATAGCGAAAACATAATGAATACAATTCGCTTCTAAAACACATTATATTCGACTTGCTCTTACAGAAATTTTTCACAAATGACATATTGAAAACAAAAGTTATCACAATACATCGAATTTAAATTTTGAAAAATCATTCTAAAAAGTTCTAACAGTAGAGGTAACGAGTGCGATCTTATATGGAGGGGAAATTGAAAAGGTGACCAGCAATATGCTGAAAATAGACCATCAAATACCTACCACAATAGCGCTGAGGTACGAAGAACTGAGATATGAATTCCAAATTGTTGAAGTACCGTAAAATGAATAAAATGCCAGTATAGAAAACCTCAACTTTTTACGTAGTCTAAAATAATTTAGTAAATTTAACGTAGGAAAAGATGTGTATTTTGCTATCACACTCTAATTACTACCATGATGATCTGACTCCTTTTTTTGTCCAGGGGAAATCCGATTGAGGACTAAGCAGCGACAAGGACGGAACCGGGGGATAATTCGCGACCCGTGTGAGAGATTCGCCAGATCGGGGGTGGTACTAGCATGCCCAGTCAGAACTGGTGCCATGCTGCTGCCACTCCCCGGTTAGGGATACCCACTAAAACCCCTGGATTTTCCGTCCTTCGTCTGATGCCAGGGCTACGGGTATATGACCTAGCCTCTCCGCAGCCCTGGCAGGCGTGGGCCTCGCGAGGCTTTTTCCACTACCGAGGGACTACTTTTATCCCCCGGTATCTTCAAGCTCTCTAAGTGTGGGGCGGTTTGTAACTCGCCCTACGGAGTAAGAACCCCTATACCCCAAGGGACCCCACCCGCGCTGCCCGCTTACGGTAGCTGAAGGTCTTACTGGCCCTCCAGTGCCAACGCGTCTTCCTTTGGCGGGAGCGGAGCCGTGACGTAGAAATGGCGTCCCATCCGGTATTGCTCCCGACCATGGTGCGTACCACGGCCGGGAGCATAATCTGACTCCATACGTCTATAGCAAATATATAGGAGTCTCGTATATATACAAAAATTTAGGTTCAAATTCGCAAAAATACACCAAGGAGTCTCGACGCAGATTTTGGTGAACACTAAAATGGCATCATTTGATTTTTGAAAATCAATCACCCACCATAGTCAGGCATCGAATTAGCTGATTTTGAAAAAAACAGAACTGTATTAATAATAATACAGATGTGTCTTTTTTTTTGCAATAATTAACATACATACAAATTGTCACGCCTGTTTCCCATTGGGGTAGAGGTAGGTAGCGACGATGGATTTCCACCAGCTACGATCCTGACAAACATTTTACGCTTCATCAACTTTCATTAATCTCTGCATACAAACACGCTTATTGAAAGGGTTTTTCACATGACTTTACTTCAAAATATGTTTAATTTGATCATGAATACGTGTACGTACGTACGTATCGTGAGTACGCCGCGGTCGACCGGCACCGACTCTACCACTCTCATTACTGTCATATACTTGCTTTGTGATTCTGCTTTTATTAATTCTCTCTATATGCCCGAACCACCTTAATGTTCCTTTGTCAACTCTACATCCTTTTTCAATCCACAACGTTCCCCTAATCAAATTGTTTCTCATTTCAACCGCGTTTATGCTTCTTTAGTACACGTAATTAAAACTACATTTTAATGGTTTTAATTGTGATCACAAAAGACAAAGATGTCAAGTGTCTTCCGTGAACATGGCTACTGAAAAGTGGCCGAAACGTGAATTCGAAGTAGATTTCCTTTCATGATTAATCCCATATGATAGTCACCCCACAATTTTCCCGCACATTCGTGTATAAAATTTCTTTTTCTCTATGTAATTACTCGATGCTTTTTAGATTGGGATGAAATCTATAGCCACACTTTGGATTTATTAAGGTTTTAAAATGCATAGTATAAAGTCAACGTTCTCATTAAGTATGTAATAGTCAAGCATATTAATCGTATTTTTGTTATTTGTCCAAAATAAATACAAAAGTGTTGATTACAAAATCGCTATATGGTAATGTGTGTTTGGTTGTTTCTGACGTTTTCGCGCTCTTACTACGCAACAGACCGTCAGGAATTTTTGCATACTGTTAAGAGTATAGAACAGGATATAAGGTACCTTAAGTACCTTAAGACAAGAAAAAGTTACTATTCCCGAAGGATAGACGAATACAGCGGAGAAGATGGCTCTAGATACCGCGTTTTATTGGCGCCACTGTTATAATTCACTAACAAATACATCGCCATAGCAACGGCAACGACATGACAGCGATAATTTCAACAAGTGAAAAAACTATAGTTGAGCCAGTCTATAATATTGTTACATGCCGTCAAACATAAACGCACAGCTGCCTGTCGTAAGCGCAGTTTATTTGCTTCCCGGATTTAGAAATTCTTTTGCGTTTTGAATTGTAATTAAGAAAAACATGCTATTGTTTTTCTACTTGTTTTATGACCATCATTAGCTTCGAACTAATCCTTACTGTTATTGTTTTCCGTTCGCAGGTATGCAAATTACTATTTCTCGGAAACTCAGTGCGCGCGGCCAATTTTTTTGTACTGTGTAGTTAGTATAAGACAATGCCCGAATGGAGGGGTGGGCAGTCAAGCGACGACTACGAAATGAGTAAGACATTTTGTAGTACTCTCGATTTGCGATATAGACGACGGACTTTGCGCGTGTCGAATTGCATTGAATCGTGCAGTGTGAACTGGTTGCATCCAGTTTTATTTGTATTTGTTTTATATGTGTTTGTACAGTTCTAATAAATTCTATAGTAGTTCCAACGGCATTTTTAATTCGAGTCCTGTAGCTCGTAACAATATAAAGCCACATTTCACATCTATCAAACTGATTTTAGTAGTTACGTGAACTATCATTTACTGTATTAAAAATAATTTTTACGTCTCGTTGTTTTTTTTTATATTTTACGAGCTGATGCCCGCGACTTCGTCCGCGTGGTGCGGTTTTTTAACTATCCCACGGGAACTCTTTAATTTTTCTTACATCCTCCTGACTCGGTTTTCAGCATTTTTTTTTTCATTGTACAGAAATTTGACCTCTACAATTTTATTTTATGTATAGATTAATTTCCACAGTTGTTATGGCGGCATACTCTAGACCAGGGGTGGTCGCCATCCAGTCGAGCAAATGCCCTCCCACCTGGCTGTGCGTCGTTTAGTCGCCTCTTACGACAGGCCGCCCGGCCGCAGGAAATTGTATTCTTTCTCCGTTCCTGCACGGATGTAAATTATAGCAATGGGATCACGTCCCTACCTACAAGATGGCAAAAAGTTAACCAACAAAATGGCACCTACATATCTTAGTCAAATGTAAATAAACTTTATAAAAAAACCTTTTGAATTTTTATATAAAATGCGAAGAAACTTTTTCCCAACCTATTTATATAAAACTTCAAATGTGGCTTCTTAGAATGGCTCAACTATAACGTAAGAAAAGTATGTTTCTCTCAACAACCAGCACAAACTAACACTTAAAAAATTAAGCGTGTACGCCACGCCGGCGCGGCGCCGTCACGTTCACCCAGCGCGCCGCCGCCGCCATCGTCCCTAGCACGCGGCGCATACGGTAGGTAGTAAACGTTGCTTGAGTTGTAAAGAATTTATACATAGTATTTTCATATTTATAGGCGATTTAAGTATTAAAAAATTAGTGATCTTTCTAAAACCATTAGCTAAATTGTTAGCATGATATAGATGGATGATAGTCTGAAAGGGACAGAAGTAGCGTTCGCGTCTTTGAATTCTGCCTATTTATTCCCGGTTTGTAGCTCACGTCTTATCGAAGTTGAAACTATTTTTCGAAATAAACATAAATAGAGTCAATTTAAATATAGTAACTTAAAAAATGGAATGTGTGTGTGTTTGCAGTTCACACGCAGTAGAAGTGAAACTTCTGAGAATATACTCACAGATAATTCTTCTCTAACTTTTATTAATATAATTCCTTTAGCCTATATCCGTCAACATATTATAAATCAAAACATTCAATCTAAATTAATAGTATAAAGTTCAAAATTCTATCCACTGTTACGCACAACTTCTTTTGATCTACGCGTAAAAGAATATCTGCCTTAAGAACATACTGATAGAGCTAAAATTCATTTGAAATCTTCTAAGTTTTATTTAAATTGATAATTAATACTGACGAGTAAAGAGAAATCTGTTTTATTTCGTATTTAATTCGAAATAAAACACATTTCTCTTTACTTTTTAGGTTGAACTTTATGTGCTTATCTCGTTTTAGTGTCAGTTTTTCGTTTCATCGATTTTCAAATTACAACGATTCTAAAGAAGTTTCGCTTCAAAAATCCTGAAATCATCGCGCCGACGGCGCCGCGCCGCCGCCGACTGGAAATCTCTAACCCGCCGCCACCGCCTTTCTTCAACCGGCAACGCATCGGCTCCCTTGGTGTTGCAGATGTTTGTGGACGACGGAAACCACTTGCCCTCAATTGGACCCGTTTGCCAGTTTGCTTACAAGCAAATATAAAAAACAATACCACAAAAGTATAGTTATTTTTTTAATTAAATGACTTGTTTACAAATAGTGATTAAATTATTCTTTTAACAAGGATATAGCTGATATTTGCACGTACATACGACCACAGCGGGGTGTCTTGTTCTGTCGAAAACGATGATTTGATTGCAGCGGCTTGCAGTACTCCCTTGGGAAGGGATCTGGGTGACCTATATACCACACGAGCCCTCTGTCTGAGGAGAAAACGCCGGTTGTTGACCTTTTACATTTAACTATAAAAATATTTTTTAAACAGTTCGCGTTATATGCCATTTATACCCTGTACAACGATTTATTTTACTTTTGACATTTGCACGCCATCTTCGAAGAGAAGTACAATATCTTCCATACTTTTGCTAAAAAAAAATTCTTCAAAATCGGCCTCGCGACTTTTTAAATGTTTTTTGCTATCTAGCATAGTTTAGGATTTGGCCCTGAAGGCCCACTTGAAAAATTCACTATATTATATGCGTGTCCAAAATGCTGGCCGCATTTCCTCGTTATATCGCAACGCTGATGCGTTTGTGAAAACAATATAAAAATATAACAGTTAATATAAAGCTCGCCGACCAGACAAAACATTTTATATGTTTTTTTCTTTAATGTACAATTTTGGCACATGAATAGAAATAAATTGAAGTAGTCAAGAACAGGCGCAAACACCCGACCCTAATACTACGCAGCAACGTACTGCAGGGGGTCCAAAAACGGCGCAATTGCAGGCGCCACGTGGGTGACGGGGTCATTGACCCGTATGTGAATCTCTGCTTGTTTACCTTTTATATTAAGACAAATTTCAATTAAGATACGTTCTTAAGGTTTTTATTCATTGCATGAGTACAGCAGACAAGCAGACGGCCAACCTGATGGAAAGCGATTGCTCTTAGCCTTGGTTCCGTTGCTCTGACTTTTGGCGGGAAGGAGAACACCGACAAGGCTTGAAAACGTTATCAATTACCTTTAAAAATATAGATATATTTTTTTACCGTTACTTAAGTAATATTTATGATTTTAACGTTATAATATGTTTAACGTTATACCTATCGGTATTTTTTACGTTATTTCAAGCGACGTTGCCGTTCTTCTTTTTGACAGGCCTCTTAACACTATTATATTTTCTTCACATGAAACTGGAAAAAACAATCGTTTTGGCCCATCCTAATAACCATACAAGAAAACAGTTAGCATTACTTTGGAATTTGTTTTTAAAGCATCTAGCAGAATTCGATAGAATTCACGTGACCCGCTAGCGAACATCCTCAATGGAATAACGGCAGCACGTTACCGGAACAATCAACAAACACAACTCTAAAATATTATTACGCGCGATTTTAGCAACAATGCTGTCTGACCGTTTGACGAGCTTTGTAAATGAACGAGTATAGTTATAACGGTAAAATTATCGATAAATTTAGTATTAACGTTATATTTTTAACGGTAAAATGGTTTAAAAATGACGGTAAAATTTATAACGATATTTAGTTTTTACCGGTATCAGAAATTAGCATAAGTAACGATACCATCTTTTTACCGGTATTTCAGTTGTATTTATCTTCATTACAACTATTAGGGCCGGCGCGATCGATGTGATACCGCGCACTGACAGAATATCGGAGTGAAACGGTTAGCCTTATAATAATCGTGTTACATGTGTTGACTGAGAGTTCCCATGACCCATTTATCCCTCCCCCTATCCCGTTTTCTCTATCCTATCCCCCTATATTCCAATCCTGTATCCCATTCCTCCTGTCAGATCCACTATTTCACCCATTCCATCCTCATTACCCATTCTAAATACTGGTAACGCGTTGCCTTCGAATCTGGTGTTGCAAATATCTCTAGGCGGCGGTAACGGGTTTCCATAAGCTTACAACAGGAACAACGTCATCGCCTGCGATGTCGAATTACTAGTGTGAAGGAATTTGTGGCAAAGTCGACTCACACACACCTTCACAGAATTGCCCCCCTTCACGTTCGGCCACCGGAACAACGTTTATGAGTGCAGGACTCAAATTAAAATGAAGTAGGAATTATTATAGAGTTTATTAGAACTATACAAACACGTATAACACAGGTACAAATATAACCGAACACAATAAGTCCAAACGTAATGTAGAAGGTCGTAATACAAATAAAACGCGCAAAGTCCGTCACTAATAGATTCCCGATTGTGGTATACACGTCTCGCTTCGATCGTGGTTCTCGCTCGACTGCCCCCCTCCCCATCAGGCCATCGTTTTTTACTGCACAAATGCAAATACTGTTGCCCGTTCGGCAACGTGGACCGAATTTCCTAGAATCATCTTGTACTTAATCCGTAACACCTGGCTAATGATACCTGCATGCGGCCATAAACGAGTACAATAGGCTGTTGTCCACAATAACTAGGAACTTATGCCAATAAATAAGTAAACAAAAGCAGATGATGATAAAAGAATTACAATTAGTTCAAATGCCGACAGGTAATAAAATGTGCTTCTACAAATCTGTACGTGGAATTTGTCTTTGTTGACGCCCAGGTTGTAACAGTATGATACTATATATTGTTGTAGATATGCCTGATTACCAGCATCGCAATAAAAAAATAGCCGGCGAGCCCCACACTACTCCACTGTTATGTCGCAGCGGTGGGGTGCACCGAAAGGGATTTCATCCCAACATAAAAATGCTGCTAAACTTGCGTCGATCTTAGAGTCTTTGAATTTTCTCATGTAATTTACTTATATTTAAAAAATCTGTAAATCTATCCTGGCAGGGCCGTCATGGGGTAAGCGCTGTAAGTAAGAAACTGCATTATCCCAATGTGGTCGATATCTTTATTGACGGGCGTTTACCAAAAATAAAGCCTTACCTATTTATATATATATATATTTATGCTAAGTGTCCGAATACATAATTATCGTACGCTGGCTGTCTTACAATGAAAAATACAAATATATGGATATGTAAGCATATATTTGTATTTTTCATACAGTACAGCTATTTTGCAAAATCGAAAATTTTGTATGAGTAAAATCTTTTAAATTTGAAGCAGGCGGAGTGGTTTAAAAGCCCAAGTATATTATATCCGGAGTCCCAACAGGCATAGAATATACAAATAAACAAATAAACATTTGGCAAACGTTTTGGAGTAGAATCGGTAAACACGCTTATGGAAGACTCGGTCAATATTTGGGGCTTCAAGCCGAGTGTGAGGATTCGTGTTTACACCTGACTGCCTGTGTCATCTATATCCGTTTGGAGTTTACCTTATATATGAAATATTTAGAATTTTAATAAATACATATAGTGGTTGCCAATTCGATTTCGCCGGAATACTTACATCCTTGCTTTTCTGTATAGTATTTTATTAGTCCCTAGTACTCCTGATTACCTTAAACAATAAACAAAACATACTTTACGCCCGTCTACTAAACTTAAATTGAACACTCCTGTACATAACTCAACTTTTCACAACAATTCTTTTACTCTTAAGGCTATACAGCTATGGAACGCGCTTCCTGTTACTATCAGACAAGCAAAATCGCTAGCGATAATTAAAACTATGATCAAAAAATACTACCTGTCGTTGGAATATGATATTTAAATTCATATATAAACATTTATATATTTTGTAGATTGTATGGTATGTATGTTAAGTTTATATATATGTAATATATAAAATTTCTGCATATATATACATATATATAATTTATGTATTTATTATTCAAATGTAAGTAGTTCGTACTAATAGGTTGGGGAAAAAGTCTTTTCGCATATAGTATGTATGGACTTGTAATAAGATCTCTTTGGCTATGCCATTGGTATCTGACTGGTTTTGGTATCATTAAAAAGTTTTAATTTTAAAGAAGACAATTCCCAATTCAAATTAGGAAAATGTGTGACTTTCATTTGTTTTTCTTGTTGTTAAAATGAGTTAATCTTATGAAGAAATTCGATACATTTTAAAATTTTACTACAAAAAAGGTAAAAATTCAACACAAGCCGCGAAGAAATTTTGTGATGTTTATGGACCTAATGCAGTCTCTGTGAGAGTAGCGCAAATTTGGTTTAAGCGTTTTCAATCCGGAAATTTAAGTTATCAGAGATGCACGTCGCTCTGGTCGCCCTGTTACTGACAAAATTGATGCCATTTTTGAAAAAGTGGAGCAAAATCGGCATATTAGTAGTTACGATGTAACTGGAGAACTGGGAATTGACCACAAAACGGTTTTGGCGCATTTGAAAAAATCTGGGTACACAAAAAAGCTCGATATTTGAATGCGTCATGAGCTCACTGAAAGAAACCTAATGAACCGTGTACTCATTTGTGATTCTTTATTACGACGTAATAAAACCGTACCATTTTTGAAGAAGCTGATAACTGGTGATGAAAAGTGGTTCACGTACGACAAGAACGTGCGAAAAAGATCGTGGTCAAAGGCCGGTCAGGCTTCACAGACTGTGGCGAAACCCGGGTTAACTCGCAACAAGGTGATGCTGTGTGTATGGTGGGATTGGAAGGGCATTATTCATTATGAGCTGTTACCGCCAGGCAGGACCATTGATTCTGAACTGTACTGGGAACAACTGATGAGATTAAAGCAAAAAGTTGAGAGAAAGCGGCCGGAATTAATCAACAGAAGGGGTGTGGTTTTTGACCATGATAACGCTAGACCTCACACATCTTTAGCCACTCAGCAAAAAGTACGAGAGTTTGGCTGGGAGGTGTTAATACATCTGCCGTATAGTCCTGACCTTGCACCTTTAGATTTTCACCTTTTTCGGTCTCTGCAGAATTCCTTAGGCAGTGTCAGGTTAACATCACGAGAGGACTGCCAAAACCATTTGTCGCAGTTTTTTGATCAGAAGCCCCAAAATTTTTATAGCAATGGGATCACGTCCCTACCTACAAGATGGCAAAAAGTTATCCAACAAAATGGCACCTACATACTTTAGTCAAATGTAAATAAACTTTATAAAAAAACCTTTTGAATTTTTATATAAAATGCGAAGAAACTTTTTCCCCAACCTAATATATTGAATTGTATTATTGCTCGTATATAAATATAAGTAATTTATATTGTTATAATCTATTTAATTATGTATATGTGTATCTATATTCGTTTATTATTTTGTTTTTCTTTAATTACGATTTAATTAGTTTTAATTTAGTTAAACCACTAAATATTATTTAATTTTTCCTTTAATGCCTCCTTGGACACCGGGTTGCCCGGAAGAGATCGCTATAAGCGATAAGGCCACCCATTGTTCTAATGGAAATGTATTTATATTAATTGTCTAGGTTTAAGTTATGGTGAACAATAAAGAGTTTTTGTATATATATATATATATATATATATATATATATATATACTGTTCTATTATAGTAGGGACAATAGAAATTAACAATATCACGCGTCTTTTTGGGTAATTTGGATTTCTCAAAACATAGCGTCGCAGTGTCATTGATTGGAAGCTATAACGTCATAAGTTTATTCAAGTATTAACAAAATCGGTGCACAATTTATGAAAAAATCACGTAACAATTACTAATTATATTAATCTCATTCTGAGTAACCTAAAAGTTCTTATGAAAAATAAAATTGTTAAGCCCTAGATAATAAAATGTCATTTTAACGACTATTCAGTGTGTCTATAGCTCTATTTTACGTCCCTACATCTAAATTTAATTAGGTTTTCATATATCGTGAGCGAAGCCGCGGACAAGAGCTAGTATATTGTTACGACCTAGATGCCTACAAAGACAAATTCACACCTGCATACCTGTAGAAACACATTTTATTACCTTTCGGAAATTGGACTTCCTTTGTTTTCTTTATGTTTAAAATTTGTGATTAGAAAACAGCCCATTGTGTATGGCAGGCATAATTAGCCAGGTGTGCGGATTACGAATTCTAGGAAATTCGGTCCACGCGGTCGGGCAGTCATATTGCATCTATGCAGTATAAAACAATGCCCTAATGGAGAGATCAGTAGTCGAGCGATAATCACGAGCGAAGCAAGACTTGTGTACATTCGGTAATCTATTTAGTGACGGACTTTGCGCGTGTATTTGAATTACGATCTTCTGCATTACGTTTGGACTTATTACGTTCGGTTATATTTGTACCTGTGTTATACGTGTTTGTATAGTTCTAATAAACTCTATAATAATTCCAACGACATTTTAATTCGAGTCCTGCAACTCGTAACAATATATTTAAACCTCCCTTGACAATTTATCAACTGATGGTGAAAATCGCTTAAAAATCAGTTGTGTGGTTTAGGAGAAGTTAGCGGATATACAGACACACAGACAGACAGACGCGGGAAGCGACTTTGTTTTATACTATGTAAAGATAATTATTAGAATTTAGTGTAACATGTTTCTACAGCCCTTTTGATTTAAAATCTATTATTATTTCTTTGGACAAAAATACTGTCAGATTGGCAACCCATGAATGGAAAGCAGAGAACAGGACACCAACCCAGAAGATGGGAAAACGACATAAGATAATTAGCAGAGGTTACATGGGGTAGGATGACAAAGACAAAAATTGACTGCAAAATGTTAGAGGAGGCCTACGTGTATACACACATCGAGCCCTTGCCGCCATTTTATCGTAAGCGACATTTGGACCTAAGTATATTTTTATTGTAAAGGCATTTCAAACACATTTTTGTTTAAGACATTTAGTTTTAGTTAGATTAGACCCCACTGAATCAAAAACTGAAAGTCTTAAAACAAAATAATAGTTTAAAATGCCTTTTACAACAAAAAATATATTTAGGTCCAAATGTCGCTTTCAATAAAATGGCGGTAAGGGCTCGACATGCTGAATACTTATTTAGAAAATGTAATTTAGATTAAATTTACAATTCAGCAAATATAGGCAAATAAATATATAATCTTTGCAATTCAATTTTAATCGAGTGTTTAGTTGCATTTCGACAATACGATTTGATCGTAATGAACCTCATCTTGAACCCTGTACCTAAATCCTGGCAATGCATCACGGCTAGATGTCTGTGAAAACACCACAGCCTTATTGATTTGAAATCGATTATAATCTTTGCAATTAAATTTTAATCGAGTGCTCAGTTGCATTTCGAGAATACGATTTGATCCTAATAAAATAAATTTTGAGTCCTGTACCTAAATCCGGGCTATGCATCACGGCTATGCGTCTGTGGACACACATCCCTATTGATTTGAAATCGATTATAATCTTTGCAATTCAATTTTAATCGAGTGCTCAGTTGCATTTCGAGAATACGACTTGATCCTAAGAAAACAAATTTTGAGTCCTGTACCTAAATTCGGGCTATGCATCACGGCTATGCGTCTGTGGACACACATCCCTATTGATTTGAAATCGATTATAATCTTTGCAATTCCATTTTAATCGAGTGCTCAGTTGCATTTCGAGAATACGATTAAATCCTAATGAAACTCATTTTGAATCTTGTAGTCCTGTACCTAAATCCCGGCTATGCATCACGGCTGGACGTCTGTGGACAGGCGTGCAACGCTCGTAAATCTGTGGGCCGGACACGCCCGGGTGTCCCCGCAGCATTCATTCACATGTTTATACCGTGGTGGCGGCCGTAAATAACGTTCTAATTGCTTCAATAGCTTAACTAGTCACGTATGTTTTATAGTGATGGTTCATACTGTATCGAATTCTAATTTCTACAATGATGACTCTGAAAAGGTATTGTAATCATTCATACTGATATTCATGATTAATCAGGGACATAACCAGAGAAGGGATTTGTGGGGGTTAAGTAATCTAACCCCCCCGAAAAATGGGTGTTACCCAGCTGGACGTTAGTGTATCATCTATGACGTTAGTTATCTAAACAGTGCATGCACTGCTTCGTAACAGTGCAGTGGATTTTTAACATGAATATTAGTTTCAATTTGTGCATATTTTTGTTGTTTTATTTTCTTGAACCCCTACCCTCCAAATTAAAACTAGGCTACGCCCGTGTGCTTAATAATACGTCTTTTGGCTCTCCTGTAAAGTTCACTTTTGTAATAGTGTTAGTAATGGATTAAGCTTGCGATATAGGTACGTAAATAGTCATCGATGAATTGGATATGTACTATACTTATTATATGTGCTAACTATGGTATCATAAAAAACCATTTAATCGAAAGAACACCATATCTCAAAAAAATACTACTAAAAATGGATTTAATTCAAAACAATTTTCTTTTAAAGTATTTTTGAAGCTTTATAATTCGTTTTTTTAAAAATTTCCAGTTCATATTTAAATTTACACGGACACAATTTTCATACCTTTGAAAGTTAATATATAGCCCCCTATTTATAGACTGAATTAAAAGGCGCTAGCAAAAATTCTTATGTGTGTATATATATCTCATATGTGTGTGTATATATAATTATATATATTAAGATTTGACTAAAACGATGCCCCACGCGACTATGTAAACTGAGATTAAATTTCCAAACTTTAGTTACGCGGCGGCCATCTTTAATCTTTATTATTTTCCCTACATACATAACTACATAGAGGCCATCCATAAATTACGGGTTGTGATTGATGAACTGTGACATTATGTGACAAGAGGTGGGAGGGGTCCTAAATTTCGTGACGTCACATTTCAAAATTAATATATTTAAGCTTTAAAACCCGTTTGTACTATTAACGAAAATCTTCAAAATCCTTCCAATTCTATCTGTATGGGCATTGTGTTTAAATTATAAAGAAATAATTTAAATGGAAATCAAGCTAATTACGGAACTGCTGTATTAATTTAATAATTTGTTGATGTAGAATTGCAAAATATCTGATGTCACACACATGTGACCAGCTGTGACAAGGGTCAAAAATCATGAAATTCGTGTGACGTAATTTGTGGGTGGCCCCTTATGTATTTCACTATATAACCTCATAGCGCATTAAAGAATACATCATCAACATGGACCCAGTAGTTTCCGAGAAAAATAACTGCGGCATACACCCTAGTCACCAGATTGCGTTTTGATAATTTTCACAATTTTATGACTTTGTTATGCCAGAAATAACATAATACACAGACCGTCATCATTGTAAGATACACAAAGAAGAATAAAGAGTAACAAAATTTTATATCGCAAGTTTTTTTAACTCAACATAACTTAATGGGGAATTTCCGATCAATCCACACAGACAGACTTGACGATTACACAAAGGTTCCGTTTGCCAAAATAACTACGGAACCTTAACATTACGTCACGTAATATTTAAAATTCCGTTTCACATATAAATGAAAGTAAAAACACATGTCAATATGAATGTGAATATTTCCTTTGACGTTGAAACACATCCTCTGACATGCTTTTTGCGTTTGTCGCTTCAATTTATTCCCAACGAATGATTTTAATACGAGCCCTTTTAAAATAAAACAAAATATTGCGGTAAATTAAGCTGACATATTCAAATTTTATACTTTCGCAGTGTTTACATATTACACAACATGAAAGAAGAGAATGAAAACTCTTTATTGTCAGAAAGGAAAAAACAACACACATGGCACTAGTTAGGATAATATATATAACTATAGACATGAGGCACACACTGCACATGCACTTCCTCACAACACCAGCATGTAACAGATACACTCTACATTAGTATAAGTTTAGTATTTAAATTAAAATAAACTAATATAATAAGTTATTCGTAAGGTACACCACAACACAAATATCATTGAATAAATGTCACACACAAAATCAAAAATTACCAAGAAGCGTATATAAATTCTAAAAACTTTCTTCGAATTTAAGTTGTAAGAAAGGGTACGGAACTCGAGTCCATAGAGTTGTTAAAAAAAACACTTTATTATTCACCATAAACTTAAATCTAGACAATTGATATGGATACATTTGCATTAGAACAATGGGCGGCCTTAACGCTTATAGTGATCTATTCCAGGCAACCCAGTATCTAAGGAGATTTTAAAGAAAATTTCAATAAACGATTTTTGATGGTGTACTAAGCTCAGTGCCGTAAATAGCCTTTTCTGCGCCCTATGCGAACTTCTATAACTGCGCCCTTGTTTTTTTAGATATTATAGGTAGGTTAGCTAGAGCAATGTCATGTATAGGCCTACTTTATTTCATTCAGGGTGATAAAATAACACACAAGGGCCTTGGTGTTGGTGGACCAATTATCTAATATTTTGGAAGAAAAATCTATTTAAAATTGAACAGACCTTTTTGATGATACTGGCATGTAGGTACGTATGTGTTGGAATCGAGCACTAGGGGCGCAGAGGGAACTTATCAGGAGCCAAACGGACAAAATAATAGTCCTGCCTGGTCTGGCCATTCTTGCAACCCCCAGAGTCTACGCCCTGTGCCTGGGCACCGGTGGCACCGCCCTATTTACGGCACTGATTAAACTAAAATAAAAGTAACAAAATCACAATCAAATACTATTTGAAACAAAGTAAAACACAGGTGACTTGAAGTGTAATAGATATGCGGAAACTTTTTTAATTTATTTATTCAAACATAAACTTACATAATTTTCATATATCTACATCTTAAAACCCGAAAGGGTTTGACGAAGATGCTAAGTCTGCGCTTTAAATACAATTAATAAATATGAGGTAGTTTGAGTTATTACATCTACCGTGTCTCCATTTCTAGTACTAAGTGAGAGGGGGACAGCAAACGTCGACGTGACATTGTACTCTATTTTTGCCATGTATATACAGGTGAGTATGTAGTGTTATTTTTTTAGTGAATAAATTAAGTTATATAAATAATAGAGATATACCTATACACACATCCACACACATATATACACACACATGTAACAATAAATTGTAATATTATTTACATAAACAAGAAAGGGAGAGAAAGAACAAGTTACTTAAAATATTATACTATTTCCAAACGTTTATTTTACTTTTGAGGTTTGCACGTCAAACCCACATGAAACAAATTACACAATTGTCGTACTTTATTTTTGTGTTGTGGGTGACGTAATAGTGATGTTCTGTGAGTCATATACCGCACAGACTATTAAACCGTCGACACTATACCTAAATAATCGAAAGGAAAAAGGAAAATAATGCCGTAATTATTATAAGTGCCGTTTTATTGACTTATTTAATATATTTAAAATATGTTCATTATAATGTAGATATATTTATTACACGATAAAGTATTTTTAGCAAAAATATATAGATAAGTTTAATTGATTAAAACTTATTTATAAATGAAGTTTTTGACTTGGAAATTACTAATTGATCCGTCATCAAGTTGTCAAAGTAAAATAAAAGCTTGGAAAGACTATAATTATTATTTAAACTATTGCGTCTTCATCTGAGTCAGTGACTGTGGTCGAATGCGTCTTATTTAAAGCATTGAAAAATAACGCCATTAACGCATAGCCACATTAGTGAATATTATATATACGTTATATAGTCTTGTGCACGGCCTATATAGTGTACATAGTGGGTAAATATAATATTGTTACATGCCGTCAAAGATAAGCTGCACAGCCTATTGTAAGCGCAGCTTATTGTCCTCCCGGATTAAGGAACTCTTTTGTCTTTTGAATTTGTAGTTAAGAAAAACATGCTATTGTCTTTTTACTTGTTTTATAACCATCATTAGCGTCGAACTAATCCTTATTGTTATTGTTTTCGACTTTGTGGCCGTTCGCAGGTGTGCAAACTACTATTTCTTAGAAACTAAGTGTGCGCGGCCAATTCATTTGTACTGTGTAGTTAGTATAAGTCGATGCCCGAATGGAGGGCCAGTCAAGCGACGACTACGAAACGAGTAAGACGTTCTCTAGTACTCTCGATTAGCGATAAAGACGACGGACTTTACGCGTTCGAATTGTATCGAATCGTGCAGTGTGAACTGGTTGCATCCAGTTTTATTTGTATTTGTTTTATACGTGTTTGTACAGTTCTAATAAATTCTATTTATAATATTTGTTCATATGAAAATAATTTTAAAATTTATTACATCCTGATATGTCATCTCCCCAACTAGCTCCCAAAGCCTACTAATATATATCCATTGAACTACCCAAGAAAAATAAAAGGTTAAGGAACCCTAATATGACTAAACTCACACTGAACCCAAGTATTTCGTCTTTGATTTGTCATCCTTTCAAACCCGGGTGTTGTGTTCGAGCAACACACGTCCAACCGGGTCCGGTGGCACAAAAGGCTCTCACAGACGTCGGCGCCGCTGTCTGCCGCTTCCTCCGTCTGAAGAGGTCTTTATGCGAACTTCCCAGCTTGTATTATTCACTAAAACGTATACTACAGTTGATTTATGTTGTTGGTGCTTCAACCTACAACAGTCCACAAACTAAGTAGAGCTCAGTCACAAATACTGACTGTTTTCAATGTTTGAATAGAGTAGAAAATAGGAAATCAAAGGATTAACCTCTTTATACCTTAAGTTTCTTCTTTATGAAGCATAAAAAAAGACGATGAATTATTCATGCATCATTAATTCATTACAAATAGAAGACCTAGTGGCCGAGCCGAACATAATTGGGGAGATAAAATCTCATCGTCTTCGCTGCCTCGGTCATGTATAACTGATGGAGGAGGATCGAGGAGTGAAGAAGGGATACTTGGGGCGACCAGTCGGTCGGCGACCGGTTGGTCGTCCCAAGTATCACTGGACGGACAAAGTCGAAGCTGACCTGACCGCATTACAATCCCACAACTGGAAAGAGACTGCGCAGGACAGAGGAAAGTGGCGTGCTCTTGTTTCGGAGGCCAAGACTCAATTTGGGTCGCTGAGCCAACGGAGTTAGTTAGTTTTCTCATCATTATCATCCAAGCGTTTAATCCCGGTTGCGTTCACTTCGACGCCACTTAGCGTGGTCTTCAGCATCCCCGTTTCGAGAACATGTACGCATGCCATCCTTTACAACGTCAAGCCAGCATTTCTTGGGCCTTGCCTTTCGACCAGGACCTGGCGGAGGCGGCATGGCTAGACATTTATTCCCCACGTAATTAGCCGGTCTCCGTAAAACGTGGCCATACCAGCATAAGCGACTCTCTTGCAGTTAGTCGGCTATGCCACGGACATGAAAACTGCCACGGATGCGGGAGTTCCTAACACGGTCTTTTCGCGTGACTCCTCGCAGCCATCGCAACATATTCATCTCCGTGACACGCAGTTCTTGCTTGTATTGCTCAAGTACAGGCGACGCTTCACTGCCATGCAAAACATATATTATAATCTATAATATAAGAACTATGGTACAGTATAGTATAATAACTATAATATTATAGTACGTCCGCTACCACCTGTTTTGCTGCAGCCGAACAGGAGGCCCTCAAGCGCCCCAAGTACGCCGCCATCGGAAATAGTTACACATTTGCGGCCTTTGGGGTGGAAACTCTGGGTCCGTAGGGTCCTAACACTCTAAAACTTTATCGAGATGTCGGCGAACGCTTAGTAGACCTCTCACGCGACCAAAAGGCTGGCGTCTATTTTGCTCAAAGGGTAAGCATTGCTATTCAACGTGGCAACGCCGCCAGCCTTTTGGGAACGTTCCCGGCAAGTGACAGTGGTTTGGGACCAATATTTTATCTATAATTATGCCCTGGTTTTTATTTAGTTTTAGTATTTAATTTTAGGTTTCCTTTTTATAGTTTAATTTAATTTTTAAAATAATTTTAGGATATTCTATTTTAGTTTGTATTTAAAAAGTTTACTATTAAAGTGAAATATATATATAGAGATAAATCGATAGAATGTTTGAACTTATGCAATGCGTTTAAAAATGAGTAACAATCAGAAGGGCTAATTCTGGTCAACCGATTCCGAAAATGCAATTTTTAGAATGTTTGTCTGTCTTTCTGTTAAAGCATCGTGTGAAAACTACTGAACTGGTTGAAATTAAACTCCACACAGAGCTATCTTAAAACTCGGATCATTTATAGTCATAACATTTAGAATACTTCTAATCCCGATAAAAGATATTAGAATATTTAGAAGATCTTTGAGGCTCACACGACACGTGTTTTCGTCTCGAGGTCAGCAAGAGATGGGAAGGAGAGGGGTGGAAAGATTGGATAGGGAATAGAATGAATTTGAGTGAAAAAGCGTTGTATGTTTTTCAATTTCGTCACTGAAATATTGTTGTATATATTTTCGATTCATGTAACAAGCACTGTAGGGTTTGCTATTAAACGCTTGTATTCAAATTCCACCGATTCGAAAATGCTCGTCTAAACGTCACTGTCAATTCGTGAGTGACAATGAAATCGACATTTCAACACGTCTACGAGTGGCGCCATCGTCTATAGGATACCGCATTTCACTCTCTTCAAACGAGCTATCGGTGAGTCGAATCTCACTATTTACAAGCACATTTTTCAAAATTATCAAACATTCAATCGAGCAAAGCACTATTAGCAATTATGTATATAATTTATATACCTCTCAAGTTCTCAACCCAGGACAAGTTCGCAAAGCGATTTTTCCAAATAGCACAAGACGTTGACCCAAGAATCCTTTGAGCCAAATTGGTATATGGCTAAAAAAATAGACAATCCAATTAGGCTAGCAACACGCTTGCTTGTGTTCAGTGTGACCAAATAAAAACCATCCAACCAAGTTCAGTCACTGTTTTTCTCCTATTAGTTCCAAATGTTTCTCCACATTACATAGGATATTTTCGTCGTATTACTGGGGACATTTTTTCGGGGGTCTCAAGTCTAATTTTGACGGGAGTTCATTAGGAGAGACCGACACTACATCGGAGTAATTTTATCTAATTTACCGGTCGTTTAACACTAACGTCTTACGGACTTACACAAGTAACTCTAGCGAGACACCATTCAAGTTTATTGGTGTCGTAAAATATTTTATAGGGAACCCCCCGTACTGAGTGGGCCAGGGTCGTATTTAGGGTTAAATTTTCGGAAATTGAAATAAGGCTTAAATTTTAAACTGTCTCGCTTTTATCGAAAATGTGCATACTAAAATAAATCGTCTCTGTAGTGTATGTATATTATAATAATATACAAGTATCTGTCTCGAGTGCATTACGTCATCGAGGAGCAGTGGGAGGGGATATCAATTGAGTAGGGAGGCTCGGTCCTCTCGACAGTCAATAACCAACCGCTGATGCAGCTGTACGTGTGGTAATACTTAGACGAACAGGTGACATCTGTATTAGTGTTAAGAAGCAAACACTACAGTCTCTGTTATCTAAATATATATATAAATGAAATCCACGTATATAGTGACTCATCACGATATCTCAGGAACTATAATACTTATAGACTTGAAATTTGGCATGTAACTTCCTTTCGGCAAGTAGAGGTCAGCTAAGAACGGATTTTACGGCACGCGAAGCGGGCGGGTATCAGCTAGTCTATAATATTGTTACGAGTTGCAGGACTCGAATTAAAATGCCGTTGGAATTATTTATAGAATTTATTAGAACTATACTAACACGTATAACATAGGTACAAATATAAGTGTACACAACCAGTCCAAACGTAATGAACAATTCAATCACACGCGCAAAGTCCGTCACTAACGTCTTGCTTCGCTTGTGGCTATCGCTAGACTGCCGATCTCTCCATTGGGCCATTGCTTTATACTGCACCAATACAATATGGCTGCTCGACCGCATACATCGAATTTCTTAGAATCGGTTCGACACACCTGGCTAATGATTGCCATAAAAGATTACAATAAAAATACAAAGTAAACAAAAGAAGTCCTGATGCGGAAAGGTAATAAGGTGTGCTTTTGTGGTATGCAGGTGTGAATCTACTTTTGTCGGCGTGTAGGTCGTAACAATATCATAAAATTCTAAACAAGCCGTGTCTTTACATTGAAGAAGCTATTAAAAAAAACAACTGAAACACGATGCATTTTTTTTTTGTTTTCTTGCCTGTTAGTCGTTTTGTCTGTTTGTTCGGGAGTCGCGTAATTTCCGTAACTACCTGCTTTTCCTAACCATCACCTTTTCCCAGGCGCCATCTTCCATTCCATTACGACTGTATTTGTCGTACTTACCGCTGTACTGATACTGCTCGTCTTTACGAGTTAGTGTGCTGTCGATCCTCGGCGCATATAGTCTGCTGTCCACCCTTGTACGACAACAGCCGCATACCGCATATCTTTCCGCCACTAATTGCCTAGAAGTGCAGTTATACCGCGCCGCATGTGTACGTATAATATCAAAATCCGCTAGAAGGAGACAAGTCAGAAGATTTGCTGTAAGGCTCACGACTTGTTGATCATCACGCGTAGTCAGTTGCAGCAGGTTAGTCTCCCTTCTATCCATTACGAGCAATCCTACCACCGCCATTTCGGATTCAGTTCCTAATACTCGGCTGCCATGTTGACAAAAATATATAAATAAAAATACGCTAAATACGGCCCTGTTCACACAGTATTTATATTATCAGCACATCTATTCATCCCACGAAAATGCTATACATAATATTACGAAACTAACGTCTCCCTCGGAATCTTATTGTAAGAGCTGTGGTGAGCTATAAAGTATCTAAGATGAACTCTTAGTTGCGTTTGAAGTGAAAAATTCCTGAGGCACGTTGGGCACTTTTCGGATGGGGAAAAGCATTAAACCCGCGTGAACCTCACGCTCATATACCATAATATCAGATATCAGAGTTTTCACTTCTGTTTCTTCTGTTCTGTTTCTGTGTAGCTGTAATATAATTTGTTGATCTATTTAAAAGAAAGAAAAAAGAAAGGAGCCTGAGATAATATATAAATAATTATAATGAAAAATCTTTTTTAGCTAGACGTGTTGCTGGGGATTTCTTGCCACTTCTTCTTTTTTAAACAGCGATAACACGTTGCGAAGCGGTGTACATAGAATAGGAAGTAGATTTAAATTTTGACTCACATGTATATATAACCTTCAAAAAGTGTTCTCCAGTGGAGCTTATAGTGAATAAAATAAATCGGCAGACAAACAGACACACTGTATATCCATGAATTAAGCAAGTTACGCTTGTGTTATGGGTAATATACAACGGACCATTCCGGGGCCAATCCCAGACACCCAGACCATAGTAAATAACGGAGAAAATACGTTTCCGCAATTTTACTATACCAGGAATCGAACCCGGAGCCTTTGCCGGAGTGAATCAAACTTTTGAATTTGAATTTCACTTGCAGTCCTACAACTGACAGTTTTCCTCCCACCCATTTTAATATTATATAAAATTGTTAGAGTTAGGCATGTTTGCTGAAGAGTTTCTTGCGCCGCTTCTTCTCTTCAAGCCCCAACATGTTGCGAAGCGGTGGTAAATTAGATTTGGCTCTCATAGAGTAAATAATAACCATAAACAAATTATAACTAAATAATTAAAATGAACAAGTTGGCGGTAGGCTAAATAAAACTTTAACAATACTCATTGACACTTGACATCTTTGACTTCCGTGATCACGTCTACTGAAAAGTGGCTGAAACGTCGGAATAATAAAAATCAAATAAATTACCGCGCTTAAAACCGTTAAAACGTAGTTTTATTATGACAGTTTTTTTCTTAAACGGCCTCTGTGTATGAATGGGTCATGTTTTTCCTGGCCCAGCTCACTGGAATGCAGAGGACCCGGATTCGCTTCCTAGCACGTTAAATTTCGTAAAAGAACTTTCCGTTGTTTACTATATATAGTATGGGTGTTTGGGATCAACCCCAGAGTGGTCCGATATATATTATCCATAACCAAAACGTAGCTTACGTAATTTGGGATTTAACTTATTGTTTTAAGTTGATAGGGGGGGGGGATATAAATATATCGAAATTGTCCCCCCTCCGCCTTTCTAAATTTTGTGCTATAAAGTGGACGATTTTGAAAATAGGATTCGAAAATAGTATCAACGAAAATTAGTTTTGGAGATGTCGAGATATTTTCGATTAAACGCTCTTTTATGGTATTGTAACCAAATAACGAAAATGGTAACAAAAAATGGAGCATAGAACTCTCATGCACACTGTCACCCTACAATACTTTCAATTAAGTTTAGGAATAACATTAGGATTCTTAAAGAATAACTAGTGCATACTAGTGTCGTAGACTTCGTGCAACTAGATTCCTATAGACTACCTTTACGAAACTAGCAAAACGGCCAAAAGGTCGAAAGCGCCATGGATTCATTGGTGCTTACGCGCTCTGTTCATACATATTATTACTAGTGTCTCTATAAACTAACTAGCGACCAAAAGGTCGAAAGTGCTATGAATTTATTGGCGCTTAGGTCTTTTGTTCGTGCATATATTATTACTGCCTTACTATCTCTCACGCTCGGCGGCTTTTCACGCGTGTTGGGTGAAATAGCAGCTCATAACCCGATCGGGCACCGGCTTTTGTTGCAAAATATGCTGTAAGGTTGAAAAATTAAAAAATCAAACTATAATAAGAAAGTACATCGCGAGTTAGACGTTTGTTATTTAGAAGTGTAAGTTTTATTTACAAAAATAGTTCAGTATGTTGTGGTTCGCCATTACAGCAGAATTATTGTAGTTTTTTGGTTTTATTTCTTTATTGTGTTGTTGTTCATGGATTTTACGCAGTTCTTTGTTCATTACAGTTAGTTTTATTTGCCGAAATGGCTTTAATTCATTTAGCCTTAATTTCCACAACAGTGGTGTAGTCGGGGTTAGCATCATACGGTATGTTTTTCAACCCGCTTACGCTGGCCGAATTTCAACCCCGCGCCACTGGTACATGCACTTCGACTTGAAATACGTACTTTGACTACCCCACACTGCACAAAGCGTAAAGGTATTGATAACCCAAAGGCAGCTGACTGTAAACCAATAAGGCGTTAACAACGTGCCTTTAAGCCAACCCAAGTTAAACTCACTTAGTTATGATAGCTTAAACATTACAACGAGTTAGATATCATAGAACGGACAAGTTCACAGCCTAAGACACAATAATTATGATCAAAACTGTTATTTATAGTCAAAGTAATAATTTTTTTGAAACATGAACTTATTTGCATATAATTACTATGCTAAGTCGTATTAGTTTCATGTCTCGCCTTTGACAGGCATACAATTTTTTTTGTAGTTTTGGTTACAACCCATTCGTAGTCATTATGATTACATATATACATCATGATATAATAATAATTATATCATGATGTATATATGTAATTGTTATGATTATATCTGTTATTAATCCTGATTATATCTGTTATCGATTATGGATATTATTATTTTTTATTGCATGAGTTCAGCAGACAAGCAGACGGCCCACCTGATGAGAAGCGAAGCGGTTACCATCACCTATAAACATTTGCAATACCAAAGGTGTTATCAATGTGCTGCTCTCTAAGGGGAGACTGGAACTTAGTCACTAATACCAGACTACAATTCAAGGTTATTATGGTGTCATATTCTAGCCCAGGGTGGTAACCATCCAGACGGGCAAATACTCTACGACCTGGCTGAAGGGTGGTTTTGTCGCCTCTTACGAAAGGGTATCCGGCCTCAGGAAATTGTATTCATTATCCGTTCCTGCACGGAAATAAATATATATATTATTATGATTACATCTATTATTGATTATGATTATATCTATTAATAATTATAATTATATCTATTATTGATTATGATTATATCTATTAATAGTTATAATTACATGTATTATTGATTATGATTATATCTAGTAACAATTATAATTATATCTATTATTGATTATGATTATATGTATTAATAATTATAATTATATCTATTATTGATTATGATTATATCTATTAATAATTATAATTATATCTATTATTGATTATGATTATATCTATTATTGATATAATCATAATCAATAATATCATCATCATCATCTATCATTGATCTTTGTGTCCTCTAGACATAAAATTTCACCTTTTTCATTATTTCCCTCATCCCATTCTCCTTATTCCATTCCGTTATTCCAATCTCCTATCTCATCTAAAACAATCAAATGTAGTCCAAAAGTTTACCAACATTGATCTAACCACATGTATAGCGTAATAGCTTATCTAGATAAGTCTTTATATAGATGTCTCTGTGTGGGCTGTTAAAGCAAACCGAGTGAAAATATTCACAGCAACACAAATATACATGAGTAGTAAAATTTCAGACGCGGCATAAAAATGACATTGGGCAATACACTAAGGCTGGTGTATAGACATTTAATCGTGGGTTAAAATAAAATAATCGCTGTTTAGCCGTACAGTTTTAGAGATTATTTTATTTTAACCATGGATTAATTGTCTATGCACACCGGCCTAAGGCTGCTTTCTTATTTTTTTTGGTGCAACAGAGCTGCAGAATTCGTATGCTCGTCACACGTGATATAGAAAACTTACCGAATGCCTATATTTTTGTAAGCATTTCTTGATCATCGGCGCGGCAGCGATACTTACCGAGCGCATCAGGAAACGCTTATATGAAATATACGGGCTCGGTAAACTTTCGGTAGGGCATGTACCGTCAATACCGATTCCGCATTGCTGCTACAACGACAAATCAGAAAACGGCCTAAGGGAGAAAATGGAGGACCGATATAAATAGTGCAAGCTTGGTGAGGCCTACGCGACCAGCAGTAAACAATGGTTGGCTGACGATGATATTTTACACTATTATTTTATTTTTAAAATTTTAGTAGCTCTATGTTACGTACATAAAAATATAATTAGGTGTTTATATATATACTCTAGTTTCTTGTTCAATTCACTACAATTACAAAAAAACTAGTCAATATAGTGTAGACAACTGCACAGCAAAACATAAAGAAAAGTCGCTGCCAACCTGATTTGAAGTACCTAATACGTAATGAGTGACATGTGGGCAACATGACAACGCATTTGTTATTGAATTACAGCGACGATTGTCCACATCGCGAGTGCAGCGTCATCTTTTTTACTAATCCGTCTATTTCACAGAAATGACTTGATTTATCGATACAAAAAGTATTCTAAATGTTGACTCGGGCTATAAGTCAGCTCTATATCGAGTTTCATTCATATTTGTTCAGTAGTTTCCAAAAAAGATGTGACAGCAGCGCCATCTATTTCGCTATTTTCGTCTATCCTGTGGAAACGACATCATTTATTGGTATAAAAAATATCCTAAGTTTTATTTAAATCCGTTCAGTAGTTTTCACGTGATGCTCTAATAGACAGACAGACAGATAAAAATTCTAAGAATTGCATTTTCGGAATCTCCTGGTTTTATAATACATCTGGTATAATATTTTTTATAATACATTTGGTATATTTTTAAACGAATCCACAAATCTGTTTTCGTGGCTCCGAAGTAAGCTGTCAAAGTTTCCTCATTGTTCAAAGCCTCAATGGACGGAATACAGACTATGTTGGAATAGTTTTAGCATGAACTGTATATCTAGGATAGGACTCAACACAAAACCCTTGACTATACATTTACCTTCCCTTATGTAGATTGTAATACAGGTAGTTTGTCTGTGCTATATAATAACATGAAGTTTTCATACATTAGAATTAATCCTCGTTTCTTGATTCATGACTTAATAATACACTTTTTAGTAATGAAGAGTAAAGCGTTTCTGAACCACAAAACAAAATGTTAACACTTAATACAATAATTCTGTTAGAGTACAGTGACACAAGTTGAAAGAGGAATTTTAAGGTGCTTTGGGCATTTAGAGAGAATGAATGAAAGCAGAATCACAAAATAAGTATATGACAGTAATGTGAGTAGTAGGGTCGGTGCTGGTCGACCGCTACGTACTTACCATGATAAAATTGAAGATATTCTGAAGAAAGGACATGTGAAAAGCAATTTAAATAAGCGTGTTTGTATGAAGAGATTAATGAAAGTTGATGATGCGAAAAGTGTAGCAGTGTTTGTCAGGATCGTAGCAAGTGGAAATCTATCGTCTCTGCCTACCCCTAACCCAATAGGAAACATGCGTGACAATATGTATGTATGTAGAATACAGTAATAATAGATCAATTTTGATCTTTTGATTCACTAACTGCTTTTTCTGTTTATTCTTTTCGTGATTTTTGTCCACATGTATTTGTCAATCCCATTAGGCAGTGCTACACTAAATCTGTGCAGATTACTAATTATATCGCATACCCAATAAAAAGTCTTTGGCTATTCCAGAAGTAGTCTCTGACAGCACACTGAACTATGCATATATCTATTTTATTCCATATGTGTTTGTTTATTATTATAAACCTATTTTCAATTTCGTACGAAGCACATTCCAACAACAAGTGTTGCACATCCTCAATTTGCACAAAAATCATTAAGTCATTTGGTAACCAATTTCGGACCACCAATTACAAATAATACTTAAACCTGGCATGATTTCCTTCCTTGTGATACGATTTTTACTGAACAGTCATTATTTTTCTCTACAAAAGAAGCCAAATTGCTTAAAGGGCCCCATACCCAATAATTTCATGTCAACTTTGTATAGCGGTGAAAGAACCAATTGAAAATTTTAAGGCAGCTAACCATGGAACTGCAGCGAGAAAGATATACTGCAATATATTTTAGAAGGATTCACAATCTTAAGAAAAAAATGTTACAATAAATACTTGTATATACTGGACCTAATTCGTGGTTATTTCCAGTATAAAAACTTTCGGCGAATATATCGCTAGCAATGCTAGCAATCTGTCTTTCAGTCTGTATTATTGCACCATATCATAATTAACTTTAATTTAATAATTGGTTTAATTTAGAACATACAATGTTTATTGTTGTCTACAAATCACTGTAATGGTGTTGCTTCATTTATAATGCAATTTTAATTAAAATAAAAACAATACTAGAACTAACATTATGCGCAATATTATTTTTTCTAATAAATAAAATTAAAATCACGCTTAAAACCGTTAAACACTCTATATAATTAGCACAACAATCATAAAACTCTGAAAATTATTTTATTTATATATATTCATTAACAAAAATATTTGTGTCTGAATATAAATATAAATAATATAAATACATAGTCATAATTACAATTATAAAAATTACAAACAATTGCACATTGCAGACAAACTTTCCACGTGCCTTTTTATATTAATTTATTTTCCAAAATCAAGAGTAAATATACTATGTTAATTAAAATTATTTAAAATGCATATACCTACATACATCACATTTCATTAAAATTAGAACCCAAAGCTATAAACACGAAGCAAACTAACACACAAGTGATATCATTTGTGATTCACTGACAACAATTTATAATATAATTACAAAGAAGAAAATTTAGCTTTAACTAATCAATATTAATTATATTGTATCTAAGTCGTAGTAGCGTAATGGCTAGCGCACGCGTCCTAAACTCAAAGGGCGCGGGTTCGATCCTGGCCGGAATGCATGCACTACTTAGGCAGTTTTCTGGTTTGGTGGTTCTCAGCACATTAGTGCATATTGTTACAATTACCACGTGCTAATAACGGTGAAGGAAAACATCGTAATGCAACCTGCACATCGAGATAACCGATGTGTAAAGCCTGCCAAGCCGCCTTCGGACAAGCGTGGTGGGTATACTGTCCGTTCCCCTATAGTGGGAGGCCCGAACCCAGCAGTAGGACATTCATGGGCTGCTATTATATATATTTTTTATATATATATACTATCTATAATCCCTTAAGACTATAAGTAGAACGCTGAGCTTAGATCATCATCATCTATGGGTCATGTGTCCATGGAGATTCGTTAAACGAGGTAAAGTAGAACACAAATATATAAATATGCTAATAAAGTATACTTTACTTTAATACTTTCACTGTCAGCACGTAATAATTATAACAATATGTATATTATGTCGGAAAAACAGATTTAAGAGAATGCTTTTTTATGCGCAGGATTCCAACCCGCGTCATTTTAATTTAGGACTTAACTGCTTTAAGCGGTAGTCTACTATGGTTTACATATGGCTAGCAAGTACGAATATCGCATAGCACTGCTTATTTACTGTGCGTCGACTTTATGGTATACCCGACCAATCTGTGCGGTTGGTCATAAATTTCGTCGTGTGAATAGAAGTTACTTTACATACAAAGTCCCTGAGAAAGGGAGCGTAAAAACGCGTCTTTAAGGCACCGAGTGGCTTCAGCACTATAATATGTGGCGAAGGGTACATGTACTGCGCGTTCAGAAAATGAAGAACATATTTTTATTTGAAAACTTTTTCTATTTTCACAGTAGACCGGCAGACGGCCCACCTGACGGAAAGTGGTGACCATTAAAAAGTTAATTCAGGGATAGATAATAATAATAAGTTGTGAGCCAGAAATTCGTAGACGCATTAGAATGGCCAAGACTGCTATGACCAATCTAAATCAAATATCGAAATACTGACATATTTTAAAGCAGACAAAAAAACGCCTAGTGTAGTCTTCTCCATATTTTTGTACTGTTCGGAAACTTGGACACAAAATTGACGCCTTCGTAAAAATACTATTGACAGCTCGCCGGACGAATGCTTCCATACTGGAAGAGCTTTATAAATTAATTATTATTAAGTTACCTATGACGTTGCCAGTTTTTATGGCATATAGTATAACGTATATTTTTCATTTCTACCAATCCAAGTAATCACCCATGCAATCGATGCATCTTTGACCACGCAGTGGCAGTTTATTGATGCCGTTCTTGAAGAAATCAGCTGAACCAGAGGCAAAATTCGTTAGACATTTTGTACTGCCTCTCGGGTATTTAATTTTTTTCCTGCCAAGAAGTTATCCAAATTCTGGAAAAAGTAGAAGTCTGTAGAAACTAGGTCTGGTGAGTACGGCGGATGACGGAGAGCTTCAAACCCCAGCTCTTGCAACTTGGAGACCGTCTGCGTATGAGGTCGCGCATTGTCGTGCAGGAGCAGCGGAGACGAGCGATTGACCAAAGCAGGTTGGAAACGCGCGAGCTTCTCCATCGTTGTGTTCAGTTCTTCACAGTACACATCAGTAATGCTCATCCCGTTTGGTAAGAAGCTATGATCAATCATACCGGCGCTTGACCACTAAACTGTGACTATCACTTTTCTAGGGGTAAGTTTTCGCTTAGGGCATTGTTTAGGTGCTGAACTAGGATCCAACCAACTTACTGAGCGCTTGTGACTGTCAAACAGAATCCATTTTTCGTCGCAGGTAACAATGCAGTTCAAAATTCCTTCGTTTGTGTGCCTGTTGAGCAGTGCAAGGCACGTCTCGACGCGTAGGTACTTCGCGCTGGCGATCGTTGAGTTCGTGGGGCACCCATTTGTCAAGCTTTTTTACCTTGCCAATTTGATGCCAATAGACCGATATTATTTTGACTCTAATGTCGAAAGCTGCTGCTAATTCAATCGTAGATTGAGTACCATCAGCTTCCACAATCGCCTTTAATTCGTCATTGTAGACCAAAGTTTTCGGACGACCACGAGGCTCATTTGCCTCGTCGACATTTCCAGAACGGAAGTGGGCAAAGCAACGTCGTTGATGTCGCGTGTCGCTTGTGCCGCGTTGCTGCCACGACGGTACACATATTTCCATAATTACTCGAATTTTAACGTATCCGTGTTGACGAAAAAGATTCAAATGCGATGACAACATTACGCTATCATGGCACTAGTTAAGATATATATAGGTATAGACTTAAGGCACACACTACACATGCACTTCCGCACAACACCAGCATGTAACAGATACACTCTACATTAGTATAAGTTTAGTATTAAAAATAGAAAAAAAATATTATAAGTTATTCTTAAGGTTCGCTACAACATAAAAAAATCACTAAATTAATGTCACACACAATAACAAAATAAACAATACGCGTGTATGAACTCTAAAAACTTTCATAGAAATTAAGTTGTAAAAAGGGGTACGGAACTCGAGTCCGTAGAGTAGTTAAAAAAAAATCATGCTAATCAATAAGTAAATGACTAATTTTGAAAAAAAAATGTTATATTTTTAAAATAAAATAAATTTGAAATTGGAATTCTTAGCCAATCCAAAATTATTTTGATTTTAAATGGCCTGTACTGCAATTTCGAAGATAAAGACCTATATAATAACACGAACGGACAGTATATCCACCACGCTTATCCAAGGCAGCTTGGCAGGTTTGACACATCGGTTATCTCGACAACCGCAGGTGCAGGTTTCAACACAATATTTACCTTCACCGTTGTTAGCACGTGGTAATTGTGACACTATGCACATTAAATCAAAAAAATGCCTAAGTGGTGCATGCATTCCAGCCAGGATTCAAACCCGCGCCCTTTTAAGTCTGGGACGCGTGCGCTAGCCATTACGCTACCACGAGTTACGTTACTTTCGTTGCTTGGTACAAATTGATAAACAGAATTGATTCGTCTAACATCGGCTTAAAAAATGCATAGTCGTCGTGACAACGCAAACGAAATTTCGCTGGCCCATACTAGTTGTACAATAAAACAGACCCGCAGGGCTCTGTATAGTCGTAAACCATACAAACTACTAAAAAACATTCACGCGTCAATGTAATCAATAATAACAAATAGGAACCCCACAAACGTTATTATAATAACTTTGTGCATTAAGGAAGTTTATCAATGGCTACTTAACGCGTCGTTTGATCCGTGACCGACCGCTTAACATCAAAGGAAGGCCGCAAAACGGTAAAGGTTCATACATAAAAAATATTACGGACCCCCAAAAAGTATTATTAAAAGCAATGTACCGTAGAGTGTATTACCGATATTACACTGTATGTAAGGAATATTGGGCACACTTAAATTCGTGACAATAATGTGCTCGGTGCCAATCTTGATTAACGTATGGTATAATGTATAATGATATATGTTAATCTTTCATGCAAAAACTACTGTCCGGATTTTTAATGAAAATTTACAGTAATTTAGCTTAGACATCAGAATAACATATATGTTATAATCTATAAAGACATTGGTTAAAATATAATGATAAGTATTAAGCAGAAATTCCGTTGCTTTAAATCATGTCAAAGTACTCGGTGGAGTGTAGAGAGCAAGGTGAATAGCTAACAACATTTAGTGCGCGACCCGAAGACTGGCCAGAAACATATTAGAGCAGATGTCGTTGACAGTTGTATCTGTATTGTGAATATTCCGACCAACGCAGGTAAAGTTGCAGGCAGCAGCTAGTGCATGTATATGTCTTCTTATTTAATTATTTTTATAGTTTTGCTACTATAAACAATAATTAAAACTAACTTCACCGATATTGAAGTGCTTTATTTTTTATGACTACTACTTCCTATTGCCAATATGAAGTCATTAAAAAAACACTAATATTTTTATAGCGACAAAAAAATAATGAGTTCAACTAATCACAAATGATACTTAAAACAATGCCATCACGACATGCGAACATAAACATGCAGTTATTACAATTTTATTTGGTTAATATCAATAAAGGAATGACGTTTTTAACAAATTTTAATATTGTTTTTTATTTCTTTAATATCAATTTATATAAAATAATTATATCGTCGGCCCACCGCACTGGAGTGCGTCCTTTTTCTTCTTTTAATTCCAATTGATATATAGTATTTTTTAAAACATGAAGCTACCAAAATGTTTGCTTTCAACTGTAAGAAATATGGCCCGTATAATCGAGTGAAAAAGTGTTTAACATAAAAATATATTTCGGTAATCGGCAATCATAACATTGAGGACTGGTATCATATTTTGGCCTTTGCAGCAGAATGTTTTCATAAGTAAAAGTATCTAAGAATTCTGTTAGATGTAACAACATGAAATTAAGAATTATTTTTATAAAAATGAAATATATGTCATACTTACACAGACGAATTGAGAAGGTACTCCTTTTTAGAAGTTGATTCAAAACAAAACAAAAAGCATGCTGTTTAATTAATGAAGCGTTGGCCAATACTCCTAAATAAAGTTTAGAAGGTAATTCATGTAAATTGATAAGTATTGTTACGACCTAGGTGCCGACAAAGACAAATTCACACTTGCCTACCTGTAGAAACACATTTTATTAACTTTTCGGCACCTGGACTTCTTTTGTTTACTTTGTGTTTAAAATTTGTGATTAAAAAAAACAGCCTGTTGTGTATTGTAATCTTTTACGGCCTATTGTTGTATTGTGATCACTACCAGGTGTCTCGAATTTAATAGTAGAAACTGATTCTCAGCAATTTGGTCTACGCAGCTGGGCAGACATATTGCATCTGTACAGTATAAAGCAAGGGCCCAATGGAGAGATCGGCAGTCTAGCGATAGCCACAAGCGAAGCAAGACTTGTGTACATTCGATAATCTATTTAGTGACGGGCTTTACGCGTGTATTTGAATTACGATCTCCTGCATTACGTTTGGACTTATTGCGTTCGGTTATACTTGTGTTATACGTGTTTGTATGGTTCTAATAAACTCTATAGTAATTCTAATGGCATTTTAATTCGAGTCTCGCGACTGGTAACAGTATATTCGATTATATTTTAACGTTATAGCCCCGCCCCGTGCCTTTTAAATTTTACCAATTTATACTTGAAGTTTTGTACTATTCTGGAATGAGATCCGGCTTGATGTTTGAAGATTGCACTTTATCGTTTTTTCCATTATGAATATCATAGTCAAACTGAAAAAATGTTGATTATTGTTTAAACGATTAAGAATATACCAGTAACTTAATTTATTTTTTTGATTAGTTCCATTGTGTTCCTTAGATGTGACTAATATAAATTATTCATTATTTTACGTACTTAATATCGGTGAAAAAATATTTAGTTCTAATACGCTATTTAAATACGAAATTGAAACACAACTTAATGTGTCTTTTGAATATTTAATAAATTATAATATTTATAAAACTGAAACATTAAACATGGAAGATGGGACGCCCCCTTGTATGGGACGCAACTTGTGTCGATACTTTGGCGGCGTCCCATCTTCCAAACACAGCCGTGACAGCTGAGACTACTGCTGCTCACCAGGAGGCCTTGAAATGTCGCAAATATATGCCCATTGGTAGTAGGTACGTATTTGTGGGTTTCGGGGTCGAGACTCTGGGGCCGTAGGGGCCTGGGGCTCATCACCTCTATCGAAACCTCACTACGCGTCTAATAGAGATCCCGCGTGACCAAAAGGCTGGCTTGCACCATTTTTTACTTATAGATTTATATTATTTTGTAAGTATAGTTTTATTTATAGTATAGTTTAGTTTATATATTTGATTAATAATTGTGAGATCAGTTCAACGTCTAAATATTAATAACAAGATAATCTGTTCTTATTTAAGATAGCCCAAACATTATAGACTAATACAATAAAGAATACTTAGTTATATTCTATTCTACTTATAATCTCCCTCAAGACTACAAGTATGTATTAAGTGCCCAAAAGGCTGGCTAGGTCCCCTCGCTGGAGTGATACACTGATCCGTTACTCGAGGTAGGCACCAGTCCTCTGATCACCTGAAGAGTTGATGAAAAGTTTAGATAGCTTTTTATAGAGACTTATGGCTATAGATCCCATGATACAAGCGTCTCGACAACAAACGGCACAAATAAATAACTCGCACGAAGGGTTATATGTTCGCGCCGCTTGAGTGCCTCAGCTATTTCCACTGCCGAAACAGCTGAGCTGACCGTATTTACTAAATGGGATGCGGCCAACGTGTCTACGCAGGTCGCATCTCATACCAGAGCCTCGCCACATCGGCAAGTAAGTAGAGTAATTAAAATCCAAACATCTCTACAACAAACGGCACAAATAAATAACTCGCACGAAGGGTTATATGTTTGCGTTGCCTGAGTGCCTCGGCTATTTCCACTGCCGAAACGGCTGAGCTGGCTGTATTTGCTAAAAGGGATGCGGTCAACGTGTCTACGCAGGTCGCATCTCATACCAGAGCCTTGCCACATCGGCAAGGAAGTAGAGTAATTAAAATCAATCACATTTGATTGATTTTATCATCCAGCATTACTTCAATTAAACAAATAAGCAAGCGCTTAATTTCCCGCCATACGCAAGTTAGTATTAATAAAATAATAAAACAAGTTGCGCCATAACCAATTTATTTATTACCATCGGCAATAAAGCAAAGTTTTTTAATCAATCTCCCCGCGCGGTAGTTCGGGATTTTTGGTGAAATCTTTTTATAGTAACAAAACTAATTTAAAAGATTAATCCAATTGTGTGATCGAATGTACTTTTTACGACACCATTTTAGGTTAGTTTTCTCATAAAACTATGCCAATTACTCTAATCAAATATACCATGCAAAACATATCTACTTACTTACTGTACTTGGAAAAAATACCAGAAAAAATATTTTTGACCCATAAAAATTGCAACTTTAAACAGATACTACATCCTAGGTGCTTGTTCTATTGTTCTATTATCTATACTAATAATATTATAACTAATATAATATTAGACAGGGATTATTTTATTTATTTAGGTTTATGGCTTAGCAGCTAGGCCCTTAAGCCACATCTTAGATTAAAATGTAGTTTCTTCATTTTCTTAAGTGTAGCAGAGCTGAACTGTAGGTTATCAGCTGGTGCCATTCAACGGAGTTCTTGTGACAACTCAAAAGGCCACATTTAACTATACAGTTCACATTTCTCACAAAACACATAATTACTACTCAAAAACTATCAATATCCTACAACTATTGTTCATTTTAAAGTATTATTAATAATCTTAACCCTAATAGCAGTACTGGTTTTGACGGAATCAGTGTAAAATCAATCAAATGTATAAAGAATATAATTAGTCTTCCCCTACAAAACTGTATAAATAAATGTTTTGAACTTGGAGTTTTCCCTGATACTCTTAACGTAGCGAAAGTTACCCCTATCTACAAATCAGGTAGCAAATCCGACACCGATAATTATAGACCCATACCGGTACTACCTGTCGTCAGCAAAATTTTTGAAAAAAATATTTTTAAAGGCTAAATGATTTCTTGAATAACAAAAAAATTTTAATAGACCAACAATATGGATTCCGACAAAAATCAAATACTCTTTCAGCTAGTATCGATTTGGTGATTAAAATTAAGTGTAATATTGATGAAAAAAATATTAGTTTAGGGATTTTTATTGATCTTAAAAAAGCGTTCGATACCGTCAGCCATGAAAAACTATTACAAAAACTTACAAACTTGGGTATTAATGTTGTAGCTTATGATTTACTAAAATCGTACCTTACTGATAGAACACAAGTAGTAAAATGAGCAGATATTGAAAGTACTCCTTGCAAAATTACATGTGGAATCCTGCAAGGATCAATATTGGGTCCTCTATTTTTCCTTATTTACGTTAATAATATTAATCAAATAGGTCTGACAGGATATCTCATATTATATGCTGATGATACAAGTTTGTTTTACTTTGGTACTTCTATAAATGAGATAGTAGCTGAAGCTCAAATGACCTAATCTTATTAAATGAATGGTTTTTGCATAACCTACTCACAATTAATACAAAAATGACATCGTACATGATATTTACAGCGAAAAATAAAAAACTCCCTGATTTCACGCCTCCACTAATTAATAATATTCCTATTCAAAAGTCAAATCAAGATATTGGATTTCGGATTGTTACTAGACGATAAATTAACCTGGACATCTCATATTGAACATGTTAAATCTAAGTTATCCTCATTATCTGGAGCACTACGCAAAACAAGAAACTGTATACCACATAAAATTAGAAATACAATATATAATGCATTAGCGAAGCCACAATTAGAATACCTTATCGAAATTTGGGGAGCAGCTTCAAGAACGAATTTGAAAACCTTGCAAACAACACAAAACAAATTAATTAAAAACCTATATAACTACAACTTTTTACGCCGACTAAAACTATATTCGAAGAAACTAAAATCTTAAATCTACATCAACTATATAAATATAATACGTGCATATTAGTACAAAAATCATGACAAATATCATACAAACAAAATTTCAATTCACGCGTATAATATGTAAGTACAGTTTACAGTTACACACTAACAAAATTATTATTCGAGCATCTAGAACGGAAAAATATGGCAAAATAAATATTTTATGCGAAGGAGCCAATATCTACAATAAATTACCAAATCAAGTAAAGGAGTGTAAATTATAAATTCTTATAAAAGGAAATTGAAAAATTATATTTCAAAATTTAATAGTAAATAATAAAAGATATATACTTATATAACAACAGGAGGCTACTCAGAAAATTTAATTATTGTTTATATGTTCACCTATTTATTATTATTGTTTCTTTTCTATACTTATGTTGGAATATAAACTTTTGTATCTCATATAAGTGAACTGTAATGTTCTTTTGAGAATAAATATCTTTAAACCCATTTTACACATTTTTAGAAAATAAAACTGCACAGCACAACATCTCCTTTCAGTTCCCGCCAAAAACTTATTATAGAGGGAAGATTTGTATTTTTGTATGTTTGTAACGAATAAACTCAAAAACTACTAGACCAATTTCAATTTTTTTTTCACCTTTAAAATGCTACATTATCCCTGATTAATATAGGCTTTATTAAAATTAGGGATCCCTAATAAAACTTGAATAATGTAACCCATCAATCTAAACAAAATACTTGGCGCTGGAAACTAGTTCTACGATTTTGATGAAATTTTATGTGTATTTGAGTCGCTCCCAGGGCGGTTTAGATTCACATATAGACCCGGCAGGTGGCGCTGGCATCGGGTTCTAGATTTTATTTTTTCAGGGCAAAACAACGTCTGTCGAGACTGCTAACATCTATAAATATAATGTAACATTTCTACCCACGGGTTCCTACATCTGACAAAACGTTCATTTGCCTTAATATCGGTTAAAATTTGACATAAGCGCGCCGCTTCTTCTCTTCAAGCCACAACATGCTGCGAAGCGGTTGTAAATTAGATTAGACTCCCATAGAGTAAATAATAACCACAAACAAATTAAAACTGAATAATTAAAATGAACACTTGACGGTAGGCTGAATAAAACTTTAACAATACTCTTACATCTTTGTCTTCCGTGATCACGGCTACTGAAAAGTGGCTGAAACGTCGGAATGATGAAAATCAAATACATTACCGCGTTTAAAACCGTTAAAACGTAGTTTTATTATGTATACTAGTGGTAAAGCAAAAATATTGTAATTACATTATTTATTTAATAGAACATAAACTTTGTATGCTAATAATAACATAAGAATCTTCTATACATAACCTTCGTACCAGTGTCGCCATGTGTCAATCGAGAGTTACCGTGTTGCAAGGGTAAAAATACGGTGTTTCTAGATAAAATTACGGTGATTCTACTAAAAGTGTACCGTGTATATTACTGTGTCATTTTTCAAAAAAAAACAATATTATGAACCAAATCAAGTCTGAATATATTTTAAGAAAATTTAGGTCATTTAACAACGGAATATTACGTCATTCATTCATCACACTTACAAATTTCACTCCTTCAGTTATTAAAATAAGGACGAGAATAAATTGCCAAGGCTTATTGGTAGTTTTATTTAAGTGTGAGTGGAGATAAACTTTTGGATATTGGTGCATTTCTCTGAGATTCCCGGCAAACAGGAGCAGTGTTGCTATTACAATATTTGTTAAGTGACTAAGATTTGTTTTGCGCAGTACCTACATGATGAAATTGTTACAACATAATTTATAACGCTAATACGGTGATATATGACACAGTAATACATTATTACCTTCAGGGTAGATAAAGACCGGATTATGTTGCATCTACGGTAATTACCGTGTACATGGCGACACTGCTTCGTACTATTTATTATCTAGTAACACTAGCGTTAAATTATATTGAACAGAGTTTTGGCTCTGTTCAACCGACGAACGTAAAATGTCCCGTGTTAGGCGATTTCACCTCCCTTTATATTTTCGAACCAACAACACCGAGTTCACATTTCAGCAACCTTATAATCTAACACTTATTATTACAAAAGCTATCAAAAATCCTAAAAAGATCAAGTACCTAACAATATAAACATTACCATATAAATACAACCTACTTTTTATTAAGCTAAAACACACTACTTACTCAACAAACAAGTGAAGGTAATTTAAGAAAAACATAAGTACCTTCAATTCAAAGTCACAGTGTGTCATAGCACGATAAATACATTACTTCATTTATTAAATACCTTTATATTACCTATAAGTGCAAACCTTGTTTACCGAAAATGCGGGATACAAATTCAAAAAATATTCTACGTATATAATCATGTGTAAGGAATGTAATTACGTCGCTATTTCTTCAAATAAAGACTTTTTATTTCTTTCTTTCTTTCTACAAATAAGGGAGAGAAAAATTTATGAGTTCCATTTCCGGCAAGGTGAATATCATGATCGAACTTTCCGATATTTAACATGATCTTGGAATTATACAATGCGTATTTGTTTGTCTGCAAAAATTATGTTTTGCTCAGTGAGCACAATACTCTTCTTGATGAGTCCTCATACAAGTAAAAACAGACAGACAAAAAACAACTTCGTTTAAATACACTACATACATAAAAAAAACAATCAAATTGAGAACCTCCTGTTTTGAAGTATGTTAAAAATTGTATTTTCCTAATCTGCTGTTTCACAGACATGACAACTATCAAAATGAAGGGACTTTATGCTTTGTCTTACACTACTAAGTATATCTAGACACGTTTCAATTTAACTTAGCAATTCTAGAAAAGTGGCCGCTTTAGGCCTTTTGGTCCGAATAAGCTCCCCTGATGTTTTCTCATTTTTAAATTCATTTAACAAACTCGACTTCTCTACAAAATTATATTGTTACAATTTGGGACCACCTGCATATTTGTAAACAAACCACATTTATTACCCGCCGGCGTTTGAGCTAATAACATTGAAACTGTTTATGTCTGTCTTCTTTTGTTTACCTTGTGTTTAAAATTTGTGATTAAAAAACAGCCCACTGTGTATTGTAATCTTTTATGGTAATCATTAGACAGGTGTGTCGAATTGACTCTAAAAAATTCGATCTACGCGGACGGGCAGCCATATTGTATCGGTGCAGTTTAAAGCAATGGCCCAATGGACAGATCGACAGTCGAGCGACAACCACTAGCGAGACAAAACGTCTGTACATTCGATAATCTATACAGTGACGGACTTTGTGCGTGTTATTGAATAGCGCATTACGTTTGGACTGATTATGTTCAGTTATATTTATTTGTACCTGTGTTATACGTGTCTGTATAGTTGTAATAAATTCTATAGTAATTCTAACGGCATTTTAATTCGAGTCTTGCAACTCGTAACAATATTATACTAGCTGTGGCAAGACATCGTCCGCGTGGAATATTTTTTCGCGGAACCCAAAAAAAAGCAGTCTTATAACATCAATTATTTTCCAGTGAAAGTCCTGCCAAAGTCGGCCCAGCTGTTACAGAGGTTAACCAGAATATCCAGACAGACAGACAAACAGAAAAAAAATAGTTTTTTGATATAAATACCGTATATACTTTTATATGCATTTAGTAAAAACTTAAAAAGCTTTTATTTTGACATTACAAACAGACACTTCAATTTTATTTATCTGTATAGATAATATAAATACATACATAAATGCTGCCAAATGTTTCAATGTGAAACTGGTTTTTTTTTTTAATTATGCCGTAATGCCAAGTATGCGTTGATTTTGCCAATATCGTTGGATATAAGAGTAGAATAAATCGTGTGAAAGATGACATAATGATTGTGACAGATGACGTATGCCAGAACAAAAGAGTCTGAAAGGAAAAGACAACAAACAAGACAACAAGATGATAGAAAAAGAAAAATATACAAAAGTACTTGCATTCTAAGAACTACACAATCGAAGTATTTCACATGCTGACAACGTTATCAAGGGTGATATTGTGAGAAACGTGGAATATCCTGCCGGTGTCATGTGCCTTCAGCAGACTTACGAGAGGTTAATATCGGCACTTGACTTACCTTATGCCGCGTATACCTACAGCTTGGTACAATTCATAAGTGGAAGACTTGAAAGTAATTTCCCACGTTCTCAATTCAAATAATTGGTTATTGCTTTACAGAGTATGCCGCCATAACAACCTTGAGTTGTATTCCGGTATTAGTGGCCAGGTTCCAGTATCCATTAAGAGAGCAGCAGCGCATTTGTAGCACCTTTGTTGTTGCAAATGTCCATAAGCGATGATTACCACTTGCCATCTGTGGTGGGCCGTCTGCCTGTCTGTTGAACTCATGCAATAAAAAAATAAAATAAAAATTATTACATTTTAGCGTAGTGTAGTGAGTATCTAAATTGTATACAATGAAACTTTTTAATTAATTTTTTAAAAAAAAAAGAAAGACTGATAGAGAAATGCAAATAAATAGAAAAGGCAAAAAAATCATAAAAAAGAATACCCAATAAAAAAAATAAACAAGGCCGGACAAATTCTGTTCGTCCGATAGAAAACATCGTGATGAAATCTGGTCAAGATAGCCGGTATTCAAAAAAGCTTTATTATATCACTGCCCGTAGTCGTAATTGTGAATCATAGGATTGAGTTTTTTTATTGCATGAGTTCAGCAGATAGGCAGACGGATAAAGCAGTTGATGGAAAGAGGTTACCATCGCCTTTGGACATTTTTAACACCAAAGGCGCTACCAATGTGCTGCCGCTCTCTAAAGGGAGACTGGAACCTGCCCACTAATGCCGGAACACATCTCAAGATTGTTATGGTGACATAGTCTAGACATCCAGACGGGTAAATAACCTACCACCTGGCTGTGGGTTGTTTTGTCGCCTCTTACGACAAGCCACCTGGCTGCAGGAGATTGTGTTTTTTCTCCGTCCCTGCACGGTTTTATATATATTATTATAACAATGGCGGAATGTTGAGAAAATACGAAACGTATTATCTACTTTATCGCTTCATCTTATGACTTTTACCACACAACAAAGGCGTAGAGCGAATAGCGGATATGAGGTACAGGCGGATATTGCACAGACACTGGCGTCAGGTACATTTGGTTACACTGTAAACCTCTCCGAATTTGGTTATAAATGTTTTCTCCCAAACGTTTCAGATGCTCACTGCATCCAACTTCATTGTATTGCACCAGCTCTGAAGTTATACATTATCTAAATGTATTAATAGTATACATAAACCTGTAGTATAGCAGATAACCTGACGGCCCACCTGATGGTAAGCGGTTACCGTTACCTATGGACGTTTGCGACACCAGAGATATCAGCAACGCGTTGCCAGCTTCGAAGGAATTTTATAACTCCCCTTTTGAAGAGCTGTACGACAATTTGACGTGTGAGCTGATTCGAATACCCCTCGATGCGCAAGATGAACGTATTGTTTTATTGTACTATAGGTTCACGTTTAACCGTGATCTCGTCTCATACATGTATATGTATATATATATATATATACATATGTGTGTGTGTGTGTACTACATGACTTTTGTGATTAAGGTGGTGGGCACTGAATATCAGGACTGTGTCGTACTGTTTCGGCACAGCAAAACTGAGTGCCAACCTCATTTCGCAAATTGCGGCTCACATTTTCAAATTTTTTTTTTTTTTTTTGGTAGATGTATAGGTTTGAGTTTGCCACTGTCTCACCTGATTTGAGCGATGACGCAGTTGATGGAGCACACATTTTACCTATTCATTATTGAGATTGTATTTGTCAGAATCGTATTTTTATATATATATATATATATATATATATAGTCATATACAACGTAGAGGCGTAAGTTGTATAATTTGGGGATATACATTATGTGTGTTTGTTTACCGATTATTTATTTATTTTATTTATGTCGACGTTTGTAAACATTCTACCCCTAAGGTGGTAGAATGGTACACAAAGGTGTAGAAAGTTTGCTAAAATTATGACTATATGAATTTACGCGAGCGAAGCCACGAGCATCAGCTAGTATAAGTATAAGATGTATAGGGAGTAGTTTTTACTTGAAAAAATCCCGGCCCTGTTTCCGATTTTCTGGCGCAAGTCGATGTACGTTACATCCACAAGGCTAAACATGGGGCATTACTTTGAGTTATGGCGCGAGAAGCGTTCAGTTGAAGCGAGACCCGGCTTTCAAATTTATAACATCGTAAATCAAGCTTATTCATAGGTGTGTTTTGTACATGGCACTCATATTGCCAGTAGAGACGAGCTGCATTCGAATTGCTTCTCGATTCATTCGAATTTTCGGAATATCGTCAACTTTCATCAACTCTTGGACTAAGGTAGTACCTAATTTTTAAATATTCGTGCAGGAATGGAGAAAGAAAAAACAATTTCCTGCGGCCGAGCGGCATGTCATAAGAGGTGACAAAACAACCCACAGCCAGGTAGTAGGGCATTTGCCCGACTGGATGACTACCACCCCTGGTATATGTATATGTATAGAGTATGCCGCCAAAACAACCTTGAGCTGTGTTCCGGCATTACTGACCAGGTTCCAGTCTCCCTTAAGAGAGCAGCGGCGCATTTTTAGCACCTTTAGTGTTGCAAACGTTCATAGGTGATGGTAATCGCTTGCCATCAAGTGGGCCGTTTGCCTCTCTGTTGAACTCGTGTAATAAAAATTAAAAAAAATACATTTTAACAGTTTTAGCGCGATTTCGGCCACTTTTCAGTAGCCGTCATCACGAAAGACAAGATGTCAAGTGCCAATGAGTAATGTTCACGTTATTATTTGGCTCACCCCCAACTTGTTCATTTTAATTATCAAATTTTAATTTTTGTTTAGGGCTATTATTTACTCTATGGGAGCTTAATCTATTTTATTACCGCTTCGCAACATGTTACAGATTCAAGAGAAGTGGCGCAAGAAACTCTTCAGCAACATGCCTAGCTCTATAAATTCTATATAATATTAAAAGGGCTGAAAATAAAGAGAAAATTATGAGTTCCGGTATACGCAGAAAGAGCTCACAGTGTCCAGAGGTCTAGCAGTTGTTTTTTGGCTGGGTTTAGGTTTTATTAGTGTTGATGATCGGGTCCCAAACTAGTAGTACTTGAGGGTTGTCAATCAATCTTCTCTTTTGAAATTTGGGTGTTTTACGATTTATTTATTATTTTACATTGTACAAACTAGACTCCTCTATACATTTATTATACTCTAGTACAGATAATAATAAAATAAACGATAATAACAGCTCACAAACATCCCACTGCTGGGGTCGAGCCCCCCACTGTTAGGCAACGTGTTTGACACATCAGTTATCTCAATGTGCAGGTTTCAACGCGTTATTTCCCTTCACCGTTAGAACAATATGCACATTAGGTCAGAAAAGAGGTATATGCGTTTCGGCCAGGACTCGAAAGGGAACACTTATCAGGGCGAGCGAAGCGAGCCCTACCCTATCCAACTATCTATGCATTTTTGTGGTACACTTTATTGAGAAACTATCACACTTCCAGGTTTCGGCTCTGACATAATAATTTCAATTTACTTGTAGGTGTGTTATTTATCATAAAATATTATATTATATACATAAAAAAATAAGACATGCCAACTGCACTGTTACTACTAACGCCATCTGTTCGACAACTAAAGAACTAATATCGATGTAAGCATGTCAAAAATACACCGGATTTTTTTGGTTAAGCATAAATAAATAATTAATAATGAATTAATTATTACTAGGTAGAAAAATTCGCGAGCCCTCCTAAAGCATCGCTTCTTGCTAGTACTAGTACAGATAACTTTTCTGAATTCGACGTACGATATCTGTAGAAGTCGAAAACATTTTACATCCCTATTTACTGTCCTCTGGGTCATTACGACAGGGTCCAATTTGAAAAAAAGTGCTACTAAATACTGGCCATTATAAAAACGTGACGCCCGCGTTCGATGGTCCCATGTCACATTTCACTAATTGCAAGCAAAGTATTTGGTATTCGACATGAATTTGATATATATCTGAATAAATTAAAAAAATATGTTATCCGTGCACGAACGGAGAAAGAAAACAATTTCCTGCGTTGGAGCGGCCTTTTTTTTGGTCAGGGGAAATCCGTTTGAGGACTAAGCCGCGACAGGCACAGAAGCCTGGGGCGATAATTCGCGACCCGTGTGTGATATTCACCAGATAGGGGTGGCACTGGCGCGCCCAGTCAAAACTGGTACCACGCTATTGCCACTCTTCAGTTAGGGATATCCACTAAAACCCCTGGATGTTCTGTCCTGCGCCTTATGCCAGGGCTACGGGTAATTTGGATTCCTGGCTCCGCGTGCCCTGGCAGGCGTGGGCCTCCCTCACGAGGCCTCTTCCATTGCCGGGGTATTAAACCCCCGGCGTCGTCCATGTCTAGTCCGGGTGTGGGGCGGTCTGTAACGCGCCCCACGGGAGGAGAAATGACTCATCTCGACGGCATGTGCATGGAGCGGCCTGTCGTAAGAGGCGACAAAACAACCCACAGCCAGGTGGTAGGGTGTTTACCCGTCTGGATGGCTACCACGCGTGGTTTAGAGTATGCCGCCATAAGAACCTTCGTTACCTCTACGCAATTCTTTAGTTCGTAGGTTACCTGATTATTTTATACCACCAGTGATATTTGTTCTATAGTTCTTTACTCGTGGTTGGACGTGTGCGACATGCACATTGCGATAGTGTTGGTTTGACTTTTGGTCTCACGTCAGGTGCGGCTCTAGCTTATTTGCCACCGTAGGCAAACTTGACAAATTCCGTCCCCACCGAAGCTTAAGAAAACTAAAAGAAGTCTTCTATCAATCTTTCTTCTCCCAGAACCTAGTCTATTCATGTTTTATGTGATTGTTGATTTCACTACTAATATATTTTCTAGATTCAAGTGAGCGAATTGACGTATATTTTTATGTATTTGTTTGTTTATTTTTGGATTTTAGTAGTTCAAGCGTTTTTGCAGACATTTTTGCCGCCGCAGGCAGTTGCCTACCGTGCCAACCGTCTCGAGCCACCCCTGCTCGCGTACACACCTCTTAATCACAAGTACTTAACCCAGCTCGTCTTTTGAGAATTGCAAGAATCATAACAGATACTTACGTATATTTTATACACCCTAATATATTTTTTCTGAGATAATATTACGTGAGCATACATTCCTGATATCTGCCTCGTAGTTAAGAGGCTCACCATACGCATAATGTATGTGCCACTCGAGGCAATGAGCCCATCAGCGGTGTATAATAACCGACGAAAAAATAACCTAAGAGACCTTTACTTTTTACAACACCCACTAAAACTTTTTTATGGCTGGCAGCACTCGTAAAAGGTATAAATAAAATATAGCGAGCGGCAACACTGACAGCGGAGGGGTAACGCAATAATTTCCACGTTTTAGCGACTCGAGAGCTAGCCTCTTTCGATTATAATTTATAGCCCGGAATGAGGGCTCGGTTTGTATAAGGCGAGTCATATATTTTCGTCAAGAACTGGCTGAGTACGCATCATCTCGTTGGCGATAAATGTTTGTGAACAGAAGAAGATTTAATCTGTCAAGTAGATCAGTGAATGCTGGGCTTAGACCTCAGAAATATTTCCTAAGCGGTGCATGCTCCCAGTTCAAGATTCTAACCTCATAGGTATGTAATATTCGTGCCTCTGCTACTGTGGCTTTCGAACAAGCATAATTATACTTAAACTAGCGTGTGCCTCTTTTTTAAATAGCAGTAATACAGGTTACATTTCATTTTTATAGACGATAAATTTTTGTATTTATCTATAAATTTGGGAAATAATTGATCTCCCATACAAACTTTCATCCTCTATTTCAACCCGTTCTAGTTTTATTTATCTATTCCCTGTTTATCCATCTGTAAACTACATAAATGATCAAAATGACCATAATAGCCAAAATGGCTAGAAGGACCAAAATTACCAAAATAACCGAAATAACCAAAACGACCAAAATAACCGAAATTACCAAAACGGCCAAAATAAGAAAAATAGCAAAGAAAAACTTATCCTACTTTCTGGGACACCTTTTACATAAATCTATCCCATTATCCGGGATAAAAAGTATCTCTTGTCCACCTTCGGTGTTAAAATTACATATATAACGAATTTCAACCAAATCGGCCCAGTAGTTTTTCCGTAAAAGCATAACAAACAGAGAGACAAGTATATTTTTATCTCGGAAACTATCCCATTTTTCGGGATTTAAAAGGAATCCTATGTTCATCCTCGGCATCGAGTATATATATATATATATATATATATATATATACTGAGTTTCAGCCAAATCGCTCCTCACTAGTTTTTCCGTGAAAACGGAACAGACAGACAGTGTTACTTTCGCATTTATAATATTAATAGGGATAGGGATGAATATATACCTAAATAAACTCGACAGCTCATTACACTACTGTACCGAGTGCTGTACAGTAGCTGAGTGCCCAATAAGCGCTCATTTCAATAGATACAAATTTGCTTGAGTTACTTTTTCTATTAGGTCGATAGATGGTTTACTCTCAAGCATCTTTAGTCGTTCGTTTTAATCAAATTTCATCATCATGACCGGTTTAACAATGACAACAAACGACGAACAAAGGCGTTTGAGAATTAGCCCTATGGACGCACGTTTAGCTAACAGGAACGCAAACTAGCGTATTTCGTCTTACGTAATTAATATATTTTGGAGGCCGCAATATTAAAATCTTGCCCTGAGGATGATTGTAAATCTTAAGAAAAAAAAGAAAGAAAAAAATATTTGAAGAAATAGCGACGTACTTACATTGCTAACATGTATCTTAAAAATAAAAACATGTTTTGAAAAGTACGCCGCATTTTCAGCAAACTAGATTTGCACTCAGCTTATTGCTGTGCCGACATAATATCCGACATAACACTAATTTTCAGTGCGAACCTTCCTTTTGGCGTAATACTAAAACGAGCCGAATAACTTAATGAGTTTAATTTAGAAACTATTTAATTTGTAAATTATAATATATGCCTAAATAGAATAAACAGCTTAAATATTTTGTTAACTTTGTGATTTAAATAAAATAAAAAAAATTCAATTCAAATTCATGCTTATCTATATTGTAACATGCTTGTATGTATATTGCGCACAACAACGCCTATCGATTCATGAAATCGAATATGATCGGATACAGCGATTGTCTACTATTGCCAAGTCACTGACATGAGGCAAAAATTATCTTTAGTATAACCTATAAATGTTTCATATGATATCTTACTGTAACATGACCTTTATAAATTGTTATTATATTCTACTTTCACACTATATCAACATGCCCCACGACATGCATCTTATCTTCTGTGATGAAACATTACTGTGGCATACGGACAAACACAGACGAATATAATCAGTCCTTAATAAGCGTACACGTTCCTATAAAACGTCATAAATACTGTCATAAAATTGTTTGGCTCAACTCTCGTAATCAGATCACGTTTGAAGGAAACCAGTGCCAGCAATAAAAACAACATCGTAATGCTCTCGGCTTGATAAACATGGTGATTCCCTAATGAATTATGTAATTGATTGGTTGTAGCTCCTTAAATATTAGGCAAATGTATTTAACGTCGCTAAACTTTTTTGTAAACAACACGAAACTTGTTTGTCCAAAAGCTAAATCGGATATTTCACGCTTCATTCCTGTGTTCAATTTGGATGAATCAACCAAAGTGATCCATATGAACGTAATCATGAATTAATCAATGTCATAGAATACCTTCGTATCCTCTGTTTTGTACCTTTCAATCAAATTGGTTTAATTTTTTTAATACCTCTTCTAACTATATCTATAGGCTACGTTCCACAAGATGCTCACAACAACCACTTTGTGACCGCAATTTCTCCAGTTCCAGTTGCTTGCGGACGTTATAATCATAAACTCTATTGGAACGGATTATGGGGCGTTGATGTCATAAACAACGAAATACATAATGTCATTGGTCGATTTGAAAATCGCGCCATTTTGAATGTCAATCTATAGAGAGAATTAACGCTTTGTGGTCAATGCCCACTTCGACCCACTTCGACAAATTAATAAAAACTTCCTTTTTCTAAAAAAAATAATACATTATTATTTATCTACGGAAATCGTCTCAGCGGCGTAAGCCTAATTATGATGCTTTTCTAATAATAATGCTTTTATAATAAATTTATTTATTTATTAGGCTATCTAGGGTACCCATCAGGTGCAAATCGGGACGCGTCCCTAGACCGCTGACGTCCCGCGCAAATTGGAACACCTGGAAAAGCTACCTAGGACTGTCGGATTACTCTCTTATATTTTTCAATTTTATTCGTAATTATTGTTTTCTTTTTAGTAAAATGACACTTCTCTTTTTTGCATTTTATTTTTTAAAATGGTGTTTCATTTTAGTAAATACATGTTCATTACATTTATTTCTTTTTCCTTACATTTTGTTAGTACATATTCCCGTCATATTTACATCAAAATCAGTAAGCAATCGGCCAAATATAAGAATAAAATTAAAGCTAATTTTTGTTTTATAACTTATATGACTATGACCTGCAAGAATTGTTCCTCGTAGAACTTGGTTTGAACAAAAACTTTTGAATTTTAAACAATAAATAATATTCATTCATTCATTGTGGTCCCTCCCGCGGTTTTCCCAGAGCGCTACAATATGGGGCTCTTCAAAAGGGGCGTAAACAGATATTTAAAGTCTCAACGAGGTAGACAACGCATCGGCTCCCTTAGTGTTGCAGATGTCTATGGCCGACGGCAGCCAATTGCCATCAAGTGGATCCGTCTGCCAGTTTGCCTATAAGCAAACATTAAAAAAAAGGTCACAAATATCCACCATAGGCCCACAACACTACATAAGTTACAAAACAAACTCCCAACGCCACATCCGCCACACGCATTTCAGTAATGCCACTTCGGTCCGAGCAAAATTCTCAAAAGGAGATGTCAAATAAATTATTTAGAGGCATGTCTCGAGCATGCCTAAAAATGCCTGCGTAAGTAGGTATGGCCATAATAATCAAAGAAAACCCTTTTCCGTTAAAAGCCCTAAGTAGTTTCGGCCCTTTCCTTGCAGGCGTATCTCATAAAGGACCGCCAGGAAGTCAATTTTTTCGGGCTCGGAATGTTGGTATCGCTTTTTCCTTTATGGACCTTCGAGGTACCAACCAAAACATACATTTGAAGTGCTTGATTTATCTTGTGCGAAGTGTATTCTTTAATTTTTAGGGTTCCGTAGATATTTTGGCAATAATAGAATCCGTATAACACGCCATATCTTTATAATATATACGAATATGTTGCTACACAATGACTATTTATTTAATACTTAATTACATGTACGTTTATTTATTAGAGTATTTGTATATTAATATTGTTACGAGTTGTAGGACTCGAATTAAAATTCCGTTGGAATTATTATAGAGTTTATCAGAACTATACAAACACGTATAACACAAGTACAAAAATAACCGAATGTAATAAGTCCAAACGTAATGCAGAAGCTCGTCATTCAAATACACGCGCAAAGTCCGTCACTAAATAGATTATCGAATGTACACAAGTCTTGCTTCGCTCGAGGTTATCGCTTGACTGCCATTCCTCAATCGGGCCTGCTTTATATCGCACAAATGCAATATGTCCGCCCGGCAGCATGGACCGAATTTCCTAGAATCGTAATGCGCACACCTAGCTTATGACTGCGATTAAAGATTACAATACACAATGAGCTGTTTTCTAATCACAAATTTTAAACACAATGTAAACAAAAGAAGTCCAAATGCCGAAAAGGTAATAAAATGTGTTTCTACAGGGCTGCAGGTGTGAATTTGTCTTTGTCGGCACCTAGATCATAACAATATTATGTACATTACTATTTTATGAAATAAACTTTCTCTCGACCTTTGTCGGTTTTTATAAATATCCCATCCCGTTGCCCACGAGAAAAGAGATATTTATGTCCCCACTATTGGTTCTGGATGGTGTGCATGGGTATGTCTCTGCTTCGTCTTCCTCTTGCTCTTCCTCTAACTTTCTGTGTCACTTCATTCTAATATGTGTGGTGATTGTGATGTGTGTTCTGGTTGTTGAGTTGTGTTCTGTTTGGTTGAATTTAGGGTGTCTGTGTTGTTCACAAATAACGTATATTAATATTAATATATTATGTATTATTACTATTATTAATATTGTATAGCTATTGCTCTTACTATACGCATATTAATATGTGTTATTCTTTATTCTCTATTTTTTATTAATTTTAAGTATATGTATTGTGTGATATTTATATATCCTATTTGAATGTACTGTTCAACGTACAGCGTTTTGCTGACGCTGTGGCCTACTTTAGGCTAGTTTAATATTATATTACTATAAATAATTCTCACAAATACTTTAAGATCGAGTTGCTATTAGTCGTAGTATACGACTTCAACTACCACTAAATTGAACCCAGGGTTCAGCATCCAAGCTCAACTAGTATAAAAATAAATCCCTGTAAGCAATAAGGCGTATTTTCTTCACTCTATAAGAAAGCACACGCCACCAACTACTGCCAGCATCCACCACTACAAGTAAGAGCAAGTGTACAAACTGTACATTGCATATGTATTTAATTTGCACACTCTCGTCATACACTTGCGAATCTCCCGTTCATAAAATCCGCTGTTGGAAACGGAACCACGCCACGTCGTTTCAGAGGCTAAGACTCGCTTTGCGTCGCTTAGCCAACAGAGTTTGTTATTATTCGAATCAAATAATAAAAGATTTGAGCATAAAGTTAAAGCAGTAACAACATAGTTTAAACAGGGCTTAACTCTATTAAAATATGTAAGAATATGGAAATAATATTTATAAGTAGTTATAAGTCGGAAAACTTCCCGAGCGGTCGATGAAGTTTCTTTTAAGGTGAAAGTTTCTTACTATGATTTTATAGAAAATCCAAGAGAAAGAATATTTTAAGTGAACTTAACATGAAAATTCTTCGCGGAACTTTATCAAGTTTCAATCGAGCATTAAATCATTTAAGTTTTAGCATTTTTCTCGAGCGAAGCAAGTGAATTATGTAATTAAGTTACAGTTTTACATAGTTCCTGTAATTTGGGACAAAATCTATTCATTGGTACTATCAAGGCTTGGAAACGGTTTAAAAATAATCTGTTATAACCGGTTTTAGTCGACTATTTTGTTCGGAGTCAGTGGCGGATTTAGCAATAGGCTGAGTAGGTGAGCGCCTAGGGCGGCAAATTTGAGGCCATATTTTTTTATGTCTTACTTAAATTTTAACTTAATAGGATAATTCTTATTAAGTCAGAGTACGAACAATTCAACATGTAATATGTTTCAACAATTAGATACACTTTTCTACTACCTCTTTAAGTCGAACCTCGATAAGTCGAAAACCTCCCAAACTCGAAGAAAAATTGTGTTCCCGTCTCTTTAACCCCAAAAGCTCCGTTGCTCGAAATCTGAACCCTCTATAAGTCGAAATAATTAGTAACTCCCTATAAGCAAATTCAATACCTATTTTCGCTCTATAACTCGAAAAAATTGGACCTCTGTATCTCGATCATAGCAATATTTGATTTTGCAAACTTTATGACTCGATTATTTAAATAAATCTTAATCTCTTCAAGTCGAATGTTTCCTTATAAAATTCTCTTAAGTCAAAACTCTATAACTCCAATTTCTTGGGGTCCCCTTCAAGTTGGACTTAAAGAGGTTCTACTGTATTTGAGTAGTTGCTTTTGGTGACGGCAGAAACCCATCGATCCCCTGCTTCACAATCTACAATTACGGGAAAAAAAACTTGTGTAGTTAAAGCGATAGTGCAGTAATCATAGTTACAATTTCACTGTCAATTTTTTTAAATCAATATGATTGTGAACTAGTTTATCGATTTGTAGAGGTCGGTAGCGGTGGCAAAATTTGAATAGCCACAGGAGGCACATGTCTAAATCCGCCCCTGTTCGGAGTGTAAACCTTAAAGAGAGTGTTATACAAACCTAATTTAACCGGTTTATTCCGTGAGAAGAGGAAGAATCAGTATATCTATCTCTCACAACATGTGTTTATGTGCGACTGAACACTTACTTTATCACATGGCTGCGCTTAGAAGCTGTCCAAAAACTGTCCGAAACCGGTTTATCCAACAACACTTATTTAACGAACTTTTGTTTCCAAAAACCAGTTGATATGATATAAATGGCTACTTAACCGGAGCAAACCCTGATTCTTTGTTAGACCTAATGCCGCCTCGCAAATCTTAGTGAACCAAGTAGAAAAGAATGAACGCTTAGCGGCACTGGAACCATGTAAGGAATGATGCAGGGTTTCGGCCGGATTCGCGCGTCCTGGTTTTGCAGTATATAATATAATTACATAAACACTACACCAGATGTTCAGGACACAGCTGGCACTTCAAAGAACGGTTTTAGCGCATAATATATAGTTTTGGGACTATTTATCGGCGAGCATGGCGTCACGACGGTGCTTAGGCAGCCATTCAAGGAATTGGCCGGCCAGTACGGCGCGTGCGTGTGCGCAGCGCCCCGTACTTTACACCGACCGAATAAAAGGTTTGAAGGAGGAAATGTTGCCGGGAAAGGGATGCTTTCCGGGAATGTCACGGGATGTCGTAACACCGGTTGATTGAGCTTAAAGTGAGAATCAAACCGAAAAGTTCCTATGTAGGTACTTACTTATGTTATAACCGGTTGTACTATTTCACCGGTTGCTACAGCGGGTGATACACTTACTTTTTTTAATGCTCGATTGTCGTTTGTAGTATTCTTCTTCTATGATATTTAGCAAGAACAAGCATTTGCACTACCCTAATTACGACTCACGGTTTCTTAGCTTTTAATTAAAATCGCAGATCTCATTTATGAACTTTTTGCGTTCACAGCGCTCGTTCCTTCGATTACTCGAGTATGTAGAGAATATAAATGAATTCGTAATCTATATATTAAAACGTGAAGCAAAAACGCAGCTAAAACTTTGTACCCGTTTTTACGAAAATTGCGCAGACGGAGGAGTATGAAATTTCGCACACTTATAGTTTATATAGAGAAGGAGTACAGAATGCAATTTTTTTTTTAAATTATGCATAATAAATACATTAAATGAATTAAAAGAAACATTACACACACTACCATGTATATGACACACACGCGCATATATACTCTTTTGTTTATTGTTAAAATCAAATTAACAGTGTAGCCTTATCGAAATCTGTGAATATAGAAGTATAGTCTTTAACAACAGAACCTTAATAATGTTCAAACTTATAATTTAAATTAATTATTATGGTCGAATTTCGAACACCGGCGACCACTAGTGTTTTCAAAAGTGCGAGTCCGAATGAAGTCATAGACAATTTAAGTTTATGGTAATTACGAATGTGATGAATACACAGGTGAATTTTTCAAGTAGGCCTTCATGGCCAAATCTTGTTTACGAAATAGCGAAAAGTACTAGAAGGACTGTTGAGGCCGATTTTGATCAAAGCTAACGTGCTCTCATTAGATTTATTGAAAAATCAATTACCCTTGTCAGGCATCGAATGGTCTGATTTTGAAAAAATAAACACACTTGTATTATTATAGCAAATCATAGGGTAGCTTGTAAGGTTCTATTTCTGCAAAGGAATGTCAAACGGCAAACGAAGGGAAAGAATTGTTTTTGAACAAAATGTTCTACGCTCCACACCCATTGACACGCGACGTATACTCTAGTGCGTGCCTCTTGTTTAAAGAGCCGGAGTTAATACAGGTTACATTGTACTCTGCCAGGGCTGCGGGAGGCTAGATCACGTACACGTAGCCCTGGCATCAGGTGCAGGACGCAACACCCAGGGGTTTTAGTGGATATCCCTAAGCAATAATGGCAATAGCATGGCACCAGTTCGATTGGGCATGCTAGTGCCGGCCCGACCCGGCGAATCTCACACACGGGTCGCGAACTATCCCCCCACAAGGTTCTGTGCTTGTCGCGGCTTATGGTCCTCAATCGGTTTTTGCCCGGGTTAAAAAAAAATGGTTACATTGTACTAAATTTTTATGTTAGGGCTATTTGCCCCCGGAAGATTCACTTCATTTTATGTCGCAAACTATCTCATCTCCCGGCATGAAAAGTATTTATATCCGGTTTCGGTATTAAAATTACATTTAAACGAAATTACAGCAAAACCGATCCAGTATTCCTAGTAGTTTTTCCTTGAAAGCTTAGCAGATATCTGCATATCTGCTAAGCTTTCAAGGAAAAACGTAACGTAGAAGATAACTGCTTAATATCGCAAATCTGTATATCAGTATCTGATATACTGTATATATAACAGTATAATAGCATCCGAGCTATTGTAGGTATCCGATTTTATGATACTTGTAAGCCTCATTTTAAAGATCTACAAATTTCACCACTGTTTGTCAAAAACAATTTTACGATTTTCACGACGGCAAAAGACTTCTATCCAAACAATACTAGAAATAGTCAACGACTAGTATTAAATGTGGCTCCAAAAACAACCCTCTTTAGCAGAAACTGCTATAACATGTGCATTCAGATCTATAATAAAATTTCGATCCACATAAAAGAGTTTAGGATTAAGAAATTTAAAATTCAGTTAAAGGAATGGCTCTTAAATAAAATGTTTTACTCGGTGGACGAATTCCTCAATTGTAAAATGTATTTTTTTTCATATGATTAACATTATTTAATTTATTATAAATATTTGTATGCTCCTATGTGAGCAAAACATGTGTACACTATAACATATATTCCAACTGTTTAACCATGTTTTGAACAAATAAATTTGATTTGATTTGTATATCAAGTTACTATTGCATTTTTTATAGATGTTGAATTTTTATATCTATAAGCTTGAGGATGATTGGTCTCATACACAATCCTTCGTCCTATACTTCAACCCGTCCTAGTTTTATTTATCTATCCCCCGTCTATCTATCTGTAAACTACATAAATGACAAAAATGACCAAATTGATCAAAATGACCACAATGACCACTAACCAATATGGCATATCACAAAAAAAACCTATACTACTTTCTGGGATAACCTTTATATAAATCTATCCCAATATCTGGGATGAAAAATACACCTTGTCCAACCTCCGTTTTAAAATTACGTATATAACGAATTTCAGCCAAATCGGTCCTATATTTTTCCGTAAAAGCATAACGTAAAGTGAAACAAATATATTTTTATCCCGGAAACTATCCCATTTTTCGGGATAAAAAGTATCCTATGTTCATCGTATCCTATACTGAGTTTCAGCCAAATCGGTCCAGTATTTTTTCCATGACAGGCAGACAGAGTTACTTTCGCATTTATAATATTAATAGGGATAGAGATACCTTTAGAGTGCATCTCAGGAAAAAAGTCGCGCGGCAAAAAATGGAAATAATTACAACAGATGAGCGTTCAACCGTTATGTTGTTTTTGTCAAGTGTTTTAATGTAAATGTGTGTATAACATATTATATATATTTACTATACACATGTATATGCCCGCGACTACGTTCACGTTTGACTTTTTTAACAGTTATTTTGCTCGTATTTAAAATCAAAGGGTATTTTCAGAAAGGCAGGACTTAGCTATAGTTCTAGTGAAATCGTATCGGAATCAACGAATTTTTATGCAACCTAAATAATTTGTATCATACCCGGGAAAATTCCCCGGGGCACAAAGTATCACAGCATTTAAAAAAGAATTAAGCTATCGTTTTAGTGGAATTGTGCCGGAATAAGCTAATTTTTTATGCACCCGAACAACTTCAAACCGCTCCCAGGATTTTTTCCATAGTATTATTGCGTTCTTTAAAAACTTTATTAATATTTTTCTCTGTCCACAGATGACACCACCGTATGCTAGAAGTTCGAAAGTTTGCATTAAGGTATCTTGATTTCCCAAACGGCCACTGAGTTAAGGCCGCAACTGCTAGCAAAGCAGCAACAAGTAAGCAAATTTGCGTCACTTTTCTCCTCAGTACTTTTTGTTTTGTCTGTCTTAAGAAGTTTAAAACGAGTGTGACCAGGGGAATCGTAAATAGGATACTTTTTCACCATCCGATTTCTAATGCCTCCTCTACATCTGGGATAAATTATTTGAGATGCAACACTTTTAATGACGTTAAACATTAACAAATAGCTCATGTATACATTAATGTAGCCAATCATTAATGGCGTATTTGCTGCATTATATTTCCCGGAAAAAATAAAATCTAAGACCCTATCCCAGTGACACCTACCGGTTCCAATTGTGAATCAAAATAATCTGGAGACCCATTTAAACACACTCAAAAAATTCATTAAAATCGGTAAAGTCGTTCTCAAGTTATGCGCGTACATACATTTGTAAGGTTTTATTTTTATAGATAAATATTATACTAATATATAAAGCTAAAGAGTTTGTTTGTTTGATTGAACGCGCTAATCTCAGAAACTACTGGTCTGATTTGAAAAATTATTTCAGTGTTAGATAGCTCATTCATCGAGGAAGGCTATAGGCTATATATCATCACGCTAAGACCAATAGGAGCGGAGCACAGATGAAGAATGTTTCAAAATCGGCGGATTTTGAAAACAAATTCCACGCGGACGACGTCGCCGGCACAGCTAGTTACAGATAAACAGAAATAGAAAAATACGAGATGGTACAATGGGCAACCTTATCGCTAAAAAGCGATATCTTCCAGCCAACCCCTATTTATTTTCTACATGTAGGTTATTGTAGTGTGTTGTATTTTTCCACCGTGACTTCACTTTCCGTTCCCAGGCAGACGGAAGAACAACTCTAGTCCTTGTTGACTAGCAATATACTGAGATGTCCAACTTAGGACTTACTTACTTTGTTTCTATCATTTCACTTTTATCTTTGTTTTTGTCCTGAATAAATCATCTTTCTTATTTTTTAACTCTATAAACAAGGTGCGTTTGGCTACAGTCACTATTATAAACGTAGGCGGGTCTTTCGAACTACTTACGGATTTCGAGTCTGCAGATAAAAAAACTATTTAAAGCAGACTTTCAATGTTCTTATTTTGTCCAAAAAATTCAAAATGAACTCATTGACCACATCCACGAAAACCTACGTACTTAATTTAATTATTTTATAGTTGCAGCTGCTAAGAATACCATATTAACTATCTTATACGGGATCCATTTGAAGCGTCCACCGGAAAGCAGTAAATAATAGTTCAGGAAGCGACCAGAGTGACTTTAGCAAAAGGTATAATGAGTTTACGGAGTAAAGGATATACAAATATTTAATAATTTTAAAGTGATTTTATTGTGCACTGTTATAAACGTTTTGTTTAAAATTTACCCTCTACCTACAGAGATGCCACCGAAATAATATATTTATGGAAAACCTACAGCTAAATACATTTGATTAATAAAATAAAAAGCCTTTTTATTTGGTCCATAATAAACATGTCATACAATAATTTTAAAATGTCTTTTTTTTTAATTTGTCGATTTATTATTATATATTATTATTATTTGCTAATAACACATTTGATTAGATAACTATAATTAACAACAGAAAGCCAAAGACAGGTTTTCACGAATAAACTATTGGTTAATAGTAACATACAGACGTAAAAAAGGCACCGAGGTGCTTAGTCACTGTTAAAATATTTACGGCTAAGACAACGCATGGCTCCTGAAATACTGACTGCATATGAGTCGATGTCGTCGTATTTACTTATATTATTTAAATAATTACTTGCTCGCACTAGAAATGAGTTTTGTCTGTAATTAGTAAAACTTAAAGGTACATTTATGGGTTGATTAAATCGTATAGACTTCGCTGGAATATTATTATAATGCCTATTAAAGGATATTTTAGATGGTCAACTGAACTTTCTACAATTACAGATATATTAAAAACTAGCTTCTGCTCGCGATTTCGTCCGCGTGGAATAGTTAAAAAAGTAAGTTAATAAAACCCTCTCGATTTTAAAATATTCTTCATTGGTGTTCCGCTCTTATTGGTCTTAGCAGAATGATATATAGCCTAATTGTTTTATAATGTATAAATTGTTTTATTGTATGATGATGATACCGGAAATATCAATACTTAATTAGGTGCAAAGTTGTATAATAAGCTGTTTAAGTAATTAAAGTTTTTTTAACTATCCCACGAAAACTCTTTAATTTTTGCAATCAAAAGTATCCTATATGGTGAACAGGGATATAAGCTTCCACCATACAAAATTTCATTTAAATCGGTCCAGTCCTTTCGGAGATTAGCCGGTACAAACAGACAGACAAACAGAGAAACAAAAGATTTGGATAATATCTAAGTTAGTTCTATTTCGCTTCTTACATCCCCCTAACTCGGATTTGTGCATTTTTTTTCATTGTACAGAAATTCCACTTCTACAATTTTATTACATGTATAGATGACAACGCCATCTATTAACTTACGAATAAACTATGGCATATAACTTACATGAAATGTTGGAGATTCAGAGGTCCTAGAGGTCGTTTTCACAGATTCATAGTATGACGAACATGACAACTATCAACAGAAAGTGGTACTTTCTTCTTTATCTTACAAATACCAGTATATTTAGACCGCATTAGGCCCTCTAATATCAATTTGCAAATTATTTTAATTTTGCTTATCCTAAACCAAAAAGCTAAGTTTATAAGAAATAACGTTTAATAGATAATACTAGTGGTAGCCCGTGGTAGAAATTCGACCATAATAATTAATGACAAGGACTATACTTCTATAATCACAGATTTCGCCAAAGCTACTGTTAATTTGACTTGAACAATAAACAAAAAGAGTATATATGCGTGTGTGTCAAATACATGGTTGTGTGTGTAATGTTGTTTTTTTATTGATTTAATGGATTTTATATGCATAATTAAAAAAAAATAGCATTCGTCGCTTCTTCACCATATAAACTATAAGTGTGCGAAATTTCATACTCCTCCGTCCGCGCAATTTTCGTAAAAAGGGGGTTCATAATTTTTACTTCCCGTATACATACATATGTCTATGAAGTTATCATTTATGTGTAGAATAAAAGAATAAATATTTGAGAACTTAATTTATTAACATCTTATAAAATACAATATTTTTGACAAACACCCACATTCTTGATAAACATTAAACACCTGAAAGCAAAAAATGCATGTTTAATTATTGTATTTCAAAAATGTCTTCAACACAAGTACTAAGCCCACAGATAACTGGATGAAGGACCATATTAATCAGTACTATAACCATATCCAAACTTATTTTTCTTTTATTTTGTTTATCTGTAAACTTTGTAAAATTTAAAATCAACTTAGACTTCTCTGTGTTTAATTTGAAATTATATAAGAAAAACCAGTTATTAGCCCTAAATTTGATGTATACTTGTCTATTTTATATTTGATAATTAAAAGATCTGTTGAATTTTTAAATAACTAAATATGTCTGAATTAGTCTGTTCTCTCTTCATGGTCTTGCAGATTATTTTTTTTATTGCTAAAGTACAGCAGACAGGCTGACGGCCCAACTGTGATGGAAAGTGGTTACCGTCGTCTATAGACATTAGCAATACCAAAGTTGCTGCCAATGTGCTGCCGGCCTAGAAGGAGAAACTGGAACCTGGCCACTGATGCCGGGACACCAAGTTGTTATGGCAGTATACCCTAGACCAGAGGTGGTAGCCATCCAGTCGGGCAAATTCCTGACCACCTGGCAAAACTATACATATTCCTCATCATATTTATTTATTTATGGCCGATTCTTAAATCTTAAACAACATTCATTTGCTTTACTTTGTGTTAACATTTGACATAAGCTCCATACAAGTACTGCCAAATTCAACCGGGATTAAGGCAAGTGAATGAATAGTAAGACATAGGAATAGGCTATTAGTCAGTAGCTTGAATGAGCTCTCAAAATAATTGTCTCATCAGGGTTCAATTCTTGACATGGTAAATTTTGTAAATGAACTTTCCATTATTTACTATGATCTGTATGGCTAGGATCAACATCAACACGGTTTGCAGTTGATTATTATTAAAAAGAAATTAAGGTGGGGGAAATGCATTTTGCACAGTACTGGGTCCTTTGCTAGGGATTAGACCATAGTGGATTATGGAGGCATTCCCAAGGGGACAATCCAAACACTAATCGACCGGCTTGTGTGGACACTCGATTACTCAATACCCCACTAAAACCACCCTCTTCCCATGTGCCCCGCGCTGTGGTAGAAAGAGTGTGAGACTTAGAACATAGTTATGCCCACGCTGATCTTGATTATTACCCATAACACAAGTGCAGCTAGCTTATCTTGAGAATATACAATGTGTCAGACAATTAGTATTACTGGTATCTGCATTTTACTCTGTGCAGGAGCAGGAAAATAATACTAATTTCTGTGGCCAGGCAGCCTGTCATAAGAGGCTACAAAATAACCCACAGCCAGGTGGTAGAGCATTTGCACGACTGGATGACTACCAACCCTGGTCTAGAGCATGCCGCACATAACAACTTTGAGTTGTGTTCCGGCATCAGTGGCCAGGTTTTAAGTTCTCCTTCAAGGTTGGCAGCACATTGGCAGGACCTCTGGTATTGCTAATGTCCATAGGCGACGGTAAGCACTGTCCATCACAGTTGGGCCGTCGGCCTGTCTGCTGTACTTCAGCAATAAAAAAAATAATCTGCAAGACCATGAAGAGAGAACAGACTAATTCAGACATATTTAGTTATTTAAAAATTCAACAGATCTTTTAATTATCAAATATAAAATAGACAAGTATACATCAAATTTAGGGCTAATAACTGGTTTTTCTTATATAATTTCAAATTAAACACAGAGAAGTCTAAGTTGATTTTAAATTTTACAAAGTTTACAGATAAACAAAATAAAAGAAAAATAAGTTTGGATATGGTTATAGTACTGATTAATATGGTCTACTGGCAGCTGAAACTATAAAATAATTAAATAAAAATAATATTTGATACATTACCTACACTATTTTGAGCTGTTTGCATTTATGTAGTGGTATAATATGACTAGGAGGAAGATGGAAACTCCTAGAATATTGGAGAAAACAGCCAACTGGATATCAGTGATCATTTTCCAAGTTTCACCTGATAAAAGAAAATGTTTGTATGTTAATGCTTATATTTTTACTAAAATTTTGCTATTATAGTGGTCATTGTTATCAAGTTGTATCCTTATCCATAACTGGATATCAGTGATTCTCAGTAATTTGCCAGTGTTGAACTATCAGCCTGGATTAAAAGTAATTGCCACAGAACCCCTATAATCAAATTTCTTTTTAAAAGAGTACTTTAAAAAAGTGACAAGATTCTTAACTAAAAATCATATTATATATTTGTATATGTCATCATCAAATTGTTGTAAATACTGTTAGATTATAATCTATCTGGTGAGACTGTCAACTGTCAAAATATAGTCAATTAAACACATTATTTTTTGGAAGATTATAATCTATCGAAACATAACAGATAAAAAGAATCTAACTTCAAGAGTAACTAAAAATATTTTTTTAGAACATCTTGACTACTGTATATATATATGTTATGGTAAACGTGACTAATCTAAAGTTTATATGTACCTAATAACTGATAATTATGCATAATCACCGGTAAATATGGTAAATAAATAAAAATGTATCAAATTAACCGGTTTGTTTGCATAATATAATTCCTAACTGCAATGGTAAATGTGATAAAAGTCCCAAAATGTAGATGATATGCCAAGCAAGACTTACAACATAAATTAATATATTATTATATACCGACTGGTCACCATTTATTCATTTATAACTATTTATACAATGGTTAAAGTTGATTGTGCCACTTGCCAGATGCTGCTGGTGCATGCTCGCTTCACTCGCTTGCCTTGTGGCTTTTGGTCTGTAACCTAACCTAACCAATGTCCTTTTCCAATGAAAAGATATCTTTCAAAGCAGTACCTACAAAAAAACTGTGCTCTATTCTACTGGCTTAATCAATCATGATATTTAACATATTTACCAGTATTAATGGTGATTATGCCTAATTACCAGTTTATTACTTTTACTGTAGCAAATACATACACAATGAATATGATACAAAATATATTAATACACAATGAACAAAAAGTAAACAATGAATGCACACCAGACCACAATATGTAGACAATTATATGTAGTCAAATTCAAACTGAGACAACATGCGTCAAGTACAATAGTGTTGACTCATAAGCAGTTACATCCTGTTCAATAATGCAATATATTAGTGAAGTTTCAACAAAATAAATTTTATGTAGAGTGATAGCCATATCAGATTACAGGGTGTGCTGTATTAAACAGGGGCCAGATTACTGGGAGTCCACTATATTTAGAACATTTCAAAATATAGTATGGGATGGGAACAATTATATAAATGTGAAAGTGGCTTTATTCATTGCTTTTTATGGTCTTGAATGAACTGAAACTGTATATATGTGATCTACTTTAATTAAGGCAATTATGGACTTGAACATAAAATACTTTTCATCTCAGACTATGTGATTGTTTTCAGAGGATACAGTTTGAAGATTTCATAGCTGAAGTCTTGTGGTAACCTCTATAGGAAATATCATTATACATCTTTATCTTAAAGGTGTGGTTAGTATTTGGAACATTTTAGATTGGGTTTGGCAATAAAATGTACGAAAATTTTACGATATGATATAGGACCTCATATAATTGAAGATACACACAAATATAGTTCCATATTACACTGGCTTACTGCAACCAACATTGTAAATTACGTTTTTCATTCTAATGGAGCCAAACCTCTCAATAGGAGATTAAATAATGCATAATGTGAGAAAAACGAAAAATAACTACATAACATTGAATTGGACACAAATAATAAGACTTCTTAAACTATACACAACACATTACACAAGGTAATGCGTATTATAAAGCCTAAAAATTAATGCCTACCGAACAAGAGATTTAATCTGTATTAATTATATGCAATACTTACTTTTACCAACAAAACTTAATGTCGAAAAAAGCCGCAAAGAACACGTCAGAAAGTTAAAAAGATTTGTCAAGTTGTCAGGCTCAAGTCTATTCTATCAACTGTCAGTGTCACATAACGTAAAATACACACGCATAGAGTTCTCGCGAAAACTCGCGTTCCCAGTTCCATTGTTCTGGCCATGGCCAGTCTGACGTCGGCGTCCGGGGAACACGTGCGCAGCTATCTCCTTCTCTGACTTTGAACTTTAAAAATTGTGCCTTACACTAAGTAAACTCACAAGTATGACTTTTATTTGTCTCAGGTGAATGAGGGCAAGGAAAAAAGGACAAAAATAGATAATCTTTCGTTATGCCTTTGAATCAAAAGCACTACATACTTCTTTAAACATCAATTTTTTTCAACTACTTTCAAAAATATCAAGAATTAAATTAAACTTTAAAACCAATTTAATAACCTTAATAAACCAAAAATTCCTTTACAATTAATAGAAACATTTACTTTATTATTATTTATTTAAAACATTTGAAACAATCATGATAGTCCTGATTAACACAAAGGTCTATTAAAAGATCTTAAATTTTGAATTATGATAATTTTCACTGTATCTCAGATCCATATAAAGTTTTTATGTAAACAGCAAATATAAAATATAAGCATCTATTTTTGATAAGCATACGAACACAAATTGTAAAGATTTCATGAATAAATTAAGTTTAATTTTCACACTCGACGATCTTGTTCCATGTTAAGTTAAGAAAGACAAATTTGTTTTGTTTGTGTTGGCACTATTGCTTGGTCACACACAAACAAAAACCTTGAACATGTGTTTGGATACATTACTTTAAAGAAAGGCGATAAAATGAAATTAGAAGCAAGCTTAAAGATGGGTACTTAAAATAGTACCCTGGACGTTTATATAAAGAAATTGGATTTGGTGCTGGGCTTTATTCACAATTTCATTGAAGTACTTTTTAAGGACCGTGGGCGGTTCGAAGCTATTGACATAAGTTCCTTAAATAACGTCAATATTTTACCGGTGGTAAACAATCAAATGAATCGTAACTATAGGAACCGGTCACAATTCGATTTGCTTAGTACCAAAAATAATAAACAAAAATATCGATGTACAATTTTAATCTCTATTCGCTGTCAATCCATACTGTCATTATTTAAAATTTTAAGAGTTTTTGGCGGGAACTGAAAGGGGACGTCGTGCTGTGCAGTTTTATTTTCTAAAAATGTGTAAAAGTACTCTAAAATGAACAATAGTTGTAGGATATTGATAGTTTTTGAGTAGTAATTATGTATTTTTGTGAGAAATGTGAACTGTATAGTCAGATGTGGTCTTTCGAGTTTTCACAAGAACTCCATTGAATGGCATCAGTTATAGCCTGCAATACAACTGCGCTACTATACGAAGACATATTATTACATCAGAATTGGCTGTATGGACTAAGATTCCTTTGCCTGCCTTTGTGGCAAATTTGAAAAACAACATTAAAATTTTAAATTTTCTTGCCGTTTCTCTTATGGTTACGCGAATTTGCTGTCTTGTGTTTTTTCGACGACTTACGCTGTTTTTATACTGTGTTGAATTTTTTTACGCTTACTTCTGGCGCTTTCTTTTGAACTTTTATTGGATTTGATTTGACATTTTGACTTTCTCACTATATTTTATAATGAGCTATAACGAATTGGTGTGGGCACCGTCTTCTGACATGGCGGGCCGTCTACTGATATGGCGTAGTTGCCTTTTGTTGCGGAGTCTTCTTCTGATTCGCTAGCTTCCGATTTCCAACACGATGGTCTATATACGGATCGACGGCTATATGTTAGTGAGAATTTAAACATGTAGAATTTTAAAGATATTTTCACAAAACTTGGTACACAACAACAATGTCTTGCATTTAGTGAGGAGCAAGGGCTGATTCTTAAAGAAAAAAAGTGAAATGAAAATTTCATACAATTATGGCAGTAAAGGTTTTGGGACCTTTAGATGTCGCAAAGGCAAATGTGATACTGGAAGTGGTAGAAGCATTTCACGCAGAAAAGGAACCTTTTTTTAAAAACACAGTTGTTGATATAATTCATGTGTATTACCTAATATATGCATATTCCGTGGGTGGACAGTGCTATTTTTGAAGATCCATATAAAAATGATAAATTTAAATGCCTCAGCTGAAAAACAATATCAGACTGGTTCAATTATTGTAGAGAGGTTGTCATTATTTACTATTTAGAAAAACAAAATACATTTTCTGGTAAAATAGGTGGGAACCAGGGAAAATCGTACAAATAGACAAAAGCAAATTTGGAAAACAGAAATACAAAAAAGGTAAATATAATGGCTGTGACTTAACAATCTGATACACAAATTTTAAGTAGTGGGTAGGGGGGAGGTATACTTACCCCTACTACAACCCTTAAGGTGGAGGGGTTAAACTTTACAATAGTGGTCACTGAATTTTAAGTAGTGGGGGGGCGGGCGGAGGGGGAATGAGGGGAGGAGTATTTCTCCGTTCTGTAACTAATTGTCTAAAGACGAGAAATGCAGAAGAAAGGTAGTGGTCAATGTAAAAAACATTTAAAACAGTCTAAAGACGCAGACTAAAGCCCACAAGCCAAGCGAGCAAAGCGAGTGTGTCATGACAGTGGTCAGCAAATGTCACAACCAATTTGTAACCATCATTTAAATAGTTATCAATGAATAAATGGTGACCAGTCGTTTCTGGCACTCGCCAGCCACTGCAGCGGCGCGCTCGCTTCGCTTGCTCTGTTCGTGCGCTTTGGTCTAAAGACTAACCCAATCTAACCATCCATAACAAAACACAAAGTACAATCATATAACTGAAAGAGAAATGGAATAAAAAAGGCGGCAAATAGTATAGCACATTATATATCGATTTAAAAAAAAAAAAAATAGTTTTAAAAACTACTAATTCAAACTCGCAATATATAAGTAAAAAAAAACATAATTTTCGTATTTAAAAATCGGTATTATTGACATCAAATTGATAACATTTTATTTTTCTTTATGCCTGTTTTCATCGTAAAGTAAAAAAAATGACAGTACTGTGATTTAATATTTTATGAACTTTAAAATTATAATAACTAATTCAAAACTTGTTTACTAAATTAAAAAACAGTTTTAGTGTTTATATATCAGGTGTAAGTGTATTCCTAAACAAAAATCAAACTTTTTTCAACAAAAGTGACATAACCTGGTTATTTTGCTGACCAAACATGTTTTTGTTTTTCCCATTATTCATTCAAAACTGGTGGTTGGTGGTTGGTGGACCCTAAAAATATGTTTCCTAGCCCAAATAACAGGTCTAGTGTCTATATATAAGGTGTATGTATACCCCTAAACTTAATTTCTGTTAATCTGATTCCACTCTGTGCAAACGTTTAGCCGGTGGAGGTCTTAAATTTTTTTTATTTTATAAACATAACCTCATTTATTTTTATTGTAAAATCGTGTCACTTGATAATAACAAACCATGATTTGAGTTTATGAATGTACTCATGAATTATATATAATTGCCAGAACTTTTTGTAACACTAAAACTGTTTTAAATGTAGAAATAATGTTTTAAATTTAATTGAGGCATAACTACAAAATTCATGCTAGACATATAATCAATTGACTAAAAAGTAACAGTTTTTACCATTTAATGGCTTGGCTTGCAAGGTGTGACGATAAAAATAAATTAATCAATTTGTCAATAATACTTATCAATCTTTAATTAAGAAATTCGAAATCTTCAGTTTTAATTAATATATTGTTTCATGTAAGTTTCGGAAATCGACATATTTGTATAAAAAGAAAATATTGATATTTTGCAATCCTTATTGCCACCATTTTATTCCTTTTCAGTTAAATGAATGTGCTTTTAAAGTAAATTAAATTATATAGGCACTATATTTTATTTAAAGAGATCCCTTACCTGATAACAGAGTAGGGCGAGCGAAGCGAGCGTACCGCAGCAGTGGCTGGTGAGTGCTAGGACCGACTTGTAACCATTTACTATTTATATTATACACAAGAACAGTATGGCGCCTTAAAATCTCATATGAAACATTTGTTTTATTTATCAATTTAGTGGATGACTAGCAAGTTGGTTTTAAATATGACAATGAATCAATGTATTTTGAATGGTTACTCTTGTAGTGTATATGAATGTGTTCTATTGTCTTTTTTCTTCATTTTTATTCAATTAAGCTGAATTTTGGTTATTTTGGCTCTTTTTATGTTGATTACTGGCTTTTTTTTAACTTTGAAAGGATTTTTCAACTTTGGACCTATGATAGAAGTGCAATATTAGCAAAAAAATCAGTGTAAATAAGTGAGGTTATGTTTATTAAAAATATATATTTCAAGATCTGTGGTCCTTAGGAGTTGTAGTAAAGGTAAGTATGCCTCCTCCCCTCCCCACTTCACCACCGCACTACTTAAAATTCCTGTATTAGAATGCAACAAACAAAGTTCACCTTTATGTAAAATTTGTAGTTTTATAATAATTTTATTGGTTTCAGGACAGTTAAATGAAGGCCATTGGGTGCTAGGACTAATTGAAGGGTCAGAGGACCTTCGTTTTTAGAAATGTGTCCTGAAAATATAAATTCGTCAGATGTGATTATACCACTCATTCAGAAACACATCGAAGTGGGAACTACTATACACACAGACTGTTGGCAGGCATATGATTGTCTGTCAGATCATGGATATATCCATAATAAACTAAACCACTCAGATCCTGATAACCCTAACAGCACAGTGGACCATAGGCATAATCAGCGCCTTGAGTCAAAATGGAGAGTAGCAAAACGGTATCTCAAACTTAAAAATTTTAATGATGAGAATTTTACAGATTTGCTTATAGAATTTTTATGGACGTGAAATATTATGAAATATAAAAAAGATGGCTTTTTGGAGATGATATGTGCAGTTAAATATGTGTATAAAGTGCAGTAGTATAGATACCATGTTTTATTTCAACAGATCACCTACCTATTTTTTCTATCAGAACAGATCCGTTTTTTTTTTTAAATATGGCTTAGACGTTACAGCTCTTCTTCGCTTTGCTCCTACCTTAACCTATGTGGTTATTTTTTTTATAACCACCAATAATTAATTTGAAATCCCATAAAATACATCAGCCTAAATGCAAGTTTATTTTTATATAGGTAGGTTAAAAATAAATGCAGTAATTAAAAAATGGGGATGTATTTCCAGCTCTAATGGCCTTATTTTTCATATTTGTTGTTCTAGTTTTATGACTTACTCTGCCTTTATATTTCACTTTTTAACAATTTGTGTTGTTTTTGGACTATTTAGAATCTTTTTATGTTGACTACTGGATTTTAATTGGAATCCTTTTAGACCTATGAATATGATATAAGTGCAATATTAGTAAAAAAACATGCGAAGTTATATTTACAAAAACACAAATATCTCAAAATCTATATATATACATTTTTAGATATAGGTTTTGTAAAAGCTCCACTTAAAATAAAAGAGCCATATATCTATACCGCAACCATTCAGCTTATTATTAGGTACCAAAGGATCAATTTAGGCCACAGTCCAAAAAATTGATAACTAATACCGTATTAAGCTGTGAACACATTACAGAATGCGTAGAGTGAGGTAAATGTAAGTAGAAAATAATAGGAGCGCCACTTTCGCAAAGTCTAAACTCTAGCAACTCCAATTTTTATGCGGGGGCCACACCTGCGATAATGTCTAAAGTTATTGATTGTGGCCCAATTAGATCACAAATAACGGATTACACCCTTTGCCACATCTGCGTGACACGGCATATATCTGTAACAATATCCCAGAGGAGTTACTACGTCAAACTTCGAGCAAGAATCAGGTTGCTTCATTTACGACAAGCGTGCATTTTTCCAACATAACCTTGGGTTATAAAAATGTTTTTATTTTGTTGTTATTTTTTAAATTATAGGAAAATATGGCAATGTCAGTCGGTCCTACATACAAATACATCTGGTTTAATTAATATCTTTCTTTAACAGTTTGTTTCATGTAATGGCTCTGCTCAGAAAACTGAAATGAAAACCTCTAAAGAGGGCCATACATAACAATAGCAAGCTTGGCAAATAGCGAATAAAAACGAGAAAACATTCAGTTTATAGATAAGGCAAATAAGTTAAGTGCCCTGTTAATTTATTATTTAATGTTATAATTAAGAAGTCTACAGCTGATGTGGAAGACTTCCAGTTCAAAAAAATAAAATTCTTAGTCTCCCGATACTTTAGATAACTTTTTATTATACATAAAAGCATATTTAAAACATAAGAAATAGCAACATAGTGGTCGGCCTGATCGGTAACGAGCGATTTCTTCCAGGCATATCTTTATTTATAGATTTCAAATATTAATGGTGGTGTAGTTTATAAATAATGTCAATTAGACACATTGTAATATACAAATACAAACATATAATAAATGGATATATTAGTACATTCATGTATACTGAAATATAATCTATTTAGGAATCATTATATTCTATTGAAAAGTATTATGAATCTGATTTTTAAAGACTGATTCGGATCTAAACAAAAACTTTTCTTTTAGTTTGACATTTCTTCACAGAAATTAATCTTTATAAGCTGCTCTATCTACTGGTGTACAGGTGTATTTTAAAAATACAATACAGGTGTATTTTTCTTCATAATCAACCGAGTCGATCCCTTACCACAAACTACTATGGATACTACTCTCTGACTAGGGTAATAATTGATTTTTCAAAATGTAATGATATCACTTTAATATTAATCAAAATTGGTTTCGAGAATTATTTGAGTATTTTCGCTATTTTTTTGTAGTTTAGGTTAGGCTCTGAAGGCCTACTTGAAAAATGTATCTTTTTTAGGTATGATTGTCTCCTATTAAGATTTTGTTATGCATCCAATAAAATATCAAACTTTCAAAACATCTAATATAATCTAATTCTCTTCTTATAATCTCTATTATCTGGAGTTTTTGGCGAGAACTGAAAGAGGACATTGTGCTGTGCAGTTTTATTTTCTAAAAATGTGTAAATTTACTCTAAACTGAACAATTAAGATATTGATAATTTTTGAGCAATAATTATGTGTTTTGCGAGAAATGTGAACTGTGGGGTCAAATATGGCCTTTTGAGTTTTCACAAGAACTCTGTTGTAGCCTAAAATTCAACTGCGCTACTATACGTAGACCTAAACATCAGAATTGGCTGTATGGACTGAAATTCCTTTGCCTGCCTTTGTGGCGAATTCTACTATTATAAACTTTTGATATTGCCCTGAAGAATGTATTCATCTATCTTACTTTGATTTCTTACTATTAACTACTAAAAGTGCCAACGATGTCCTTCGGTTATACTTTGAATAAGGACTTTGACATGGTCATGTATTAAGACTTCGTTTTTTTTAGAATTGTAATATTTTTAGTAGTATTTAGAAAAATACTTAGCTAGTGGGAAGGACAGAATCATTGACTAAAAAAACAAAACACGACTTCGAAATATATTTTTATTATAATCTTACACAATAATTGTGTTCATCAAAGTCTACATCTGACATTTCCTCATACTCATAGTCACTATCATCAGAACTATCACTATCGTCTCCTACTTCGATTACGAATTTATCCATTTCATTGTCTATGGCTGGGCCAGCAGCGTAGTATTTTTCTTCAATATTTATTACATGCTCGCATTCTTTCTTCCATTCCTCTTTAGTGATAGTAGCAAAAACTTCTTCCGTAATTTGTACTATCTTATTAGCTTCTTGACCTAAATTTTTTTCAGCTATCCTTCTTTTTAATACGCTCCATATGAGTTCGATGGGGTTCAAGTCACAATGGTAAGGTGGAAGCCTTACCACTTTATGGCCATTTTCTTCCAACATCACATCTGCTTCATATACAGGTGGTTGTTTGTGTTCTTTAATAATTTCAAATAGCTGTGCTTTTAACATTGTCGGCAAATAAGAAAGTCCTTTATTTAATATCCAAGATTGCATTTCTGACTTTGTGCTTGACATTGTGGGTGCCTTATCAATCTGCACGGTATGGTATGAGGCATTATCCATAACAACAATAGACTGTGGAGGCAGATTTGGTATTAGTTTTTCTTTAATCCAGTCATTAAAATTCACTTTATTCATTTCATCATGATAATCCGCTGATTTCGATTGGGATCTAAAAATCAGTCGAGCATTGGGTATAAAGCCCATGGCGCCACCTGCGTGAACAATTATCCACCGTGGTCCCTTGGAATCTGAAGATAAAACACCTTCTTCTGTTTCGCTTTGCCAACATTTTCCAGCGCAATATGTGGCGTGTATATATGTTTCGCCTCTAAATACACGACTGGCCGCTGGGCTTCAAGACGATTGTTTCTTAATTCTTCGAGGTATCGATGGCGCCAGGTGACAATGTCGTATCTCTCCATCAAAACCTTTCTTTTGGATTTGCATTTTTTAAAACAAAATCCCATTTCTTTTATAATCCTCCACAAAGTGGTGCGACTACCTTTATAGTCTATCTCATTTCGCATTTCATGTAATAATTTCGCCAATGTGAGCAATTCCTTTCTTACGGCATAAAATTCGTGTATTTTATACCTTATGGCACTTCGTTCTAAATCATCCAGTTCGTGAGTTTTTCGTCGAGGACCAAATTTGCGCGGTGTTGTAACTTTTTTCGATGTTGAAGTTGCTTCCTTACCTTCTTTGGTAATTTTCGAGACTGTTTTTTCAGATATACCTAAAACAAAATTAAATTATTTATTATTATTAATTCATGATATCGTAGGTATATGAAGTTTTTCAAATTCGTACAATATCGTTTGAAATTATTATTATCCATTATACTTTTACAATCAAAATACTCTTAATTTTAATAAGAATAGTACTAATTCACTGAAAAATCATAAATCTTTCTTGACAATAAAGAAAGCTATAATATAGCTTACATATTATATATTTGCATTTACAAAAAGTATCTAATTTTTGCCACTAGCGGCATAAACGGTGGTGAGATGAAACTGATGCTGGTAACCCTATTTCACTAACCTGTAATAGCGGCAACCCGAGCTTGTACACATCTTAATGGAATAATTGGGGCCTTGTTACGTTTTTCACGTTCACAAAAGTCTTTCGCTTTCAACACCATGATTCTTTCACCACTTTTCAATGTTTTTCTCAAGAAATCACAATTAAACTAATTAAAACTCGCAGAACGTATCTACCGTGTTGACGTAATTAACAGACAGTGATGCCAATATGACGGCAAAGGAACTATTTGATGAAACGCACTACTCTAATACTCTCTATACTATTAGCTGTCAATATATTTTCATTCGGCTTCTCTTATGGTTATTGGTTATGCGAATGTGTATTCTTCTGTTTTTTCGACGACTTATGTTGTTTTTATACAGTTTTAGGTTGTTTTACGTTGACTACTGGCTTTCTCACTGGACTTAAATAATGAGCGATAACGAACTGGTGTGGACACCGTCTTCTGATGTGGCGGGGCCGTCTACTGATCTGGCGGAGTCGTCTTTTAATGTTGCGGAGTCTCCTTCTGATCCGCTAGCTTCCGATTTCCAACACGATGGTGTATATACGAATCGACGGCTATATGTTAGTGAGAATTTAAACATGTGGAGTTTTAAAGATATTTTCACAAAACTTGGTACGCATCAACAATGTCTTGCATTTAGTGAGCAGCAAGGCCTGCTTCTTAAAGAAAAAATGTGCCCCAAACACCATACTGTAATGAAAATTTCATACACTACTGGTGGTAAAATTTTTGGGACCTTTAGATGTGGAAAACGCACACGTAAACCTGGAGGTTGTATAAGAATTTCACGCAAGAAGGGAACCTTTTTTGAAAACACAGTTCTTGATATAGCTCATGTGTATTACCTAATATATGCTTATTCTCGTGGGTGGTCCTATGATAATGTGATTTTTGAAGATCCATATAAAAATAATAAATTTAAATGCCTGAGCCGAAATACAATATCAGACTGGTTCACATATTGTAGAGAGGCTGTTATTATTTACTATTTAGAAAAACTAAATACATTTTCTAGAAAAATAGGTGGACCAGGGAAAATTGTACAAATAGACAAAAGCAAATTTGGAAAACAAAAACACAAAAAAGGTAAATATAATGAAGATTGTGTTACTATGTTCATTTTTTCTTTATATACATTTTGTAGGTTTATTGCATAATTTTATTTGTTTCAGGACGGTATAATGAAGGTCATTGGGTGCTAGGACTAATAGAAGATGGGTCAGAGGACCTTCGTTTAGAAGTGTGTCCTGAAAATATAACATCGTCAGATGTGATTATACCACTCATTCAGAAACACGTTGATGTGGGAACCACTATACATACTGACTCTTGGCAGGCATATGATCGTCTATCAAATTATGGATATATACATAAAAAACTAAACCACTCGGATCCTGACAACCCCGACAGCACAGTGGATCGCAGGCACATGCAGCGCATTGAGTCTCAGTGGAGAGTAGCAAAGCGGTTTCTGAAACTTAAAAATTTTAATGATGAGAATTTTGCAGATTTACTTATAGAATATTTATGGAGGCGAAATATTATCAAATATAAAAAAGATGCTTTTTTAGAAGTGATAAGTGCAGTTAAATATGTATATAAAGTGGAGTAGTATAGATACCATGTTTTATTTAAAGAGATCACCTACATATTTTTTTTGTCAGATCAGATCTGAATGTTTTTAATATGAATTAAAAGGCTAAGGCTTCGCTTCGCTTTGCTCCTGCCTTAACCATTATGGTTATTTTTTTTTAATATCACCCAAACTTCATTTTAAATCTCAAAAAATGTATTGGACTAAGTGTGAGTTTATTTTTATATAGGTTAAAAATAAATGCAATTATCATAAAATATTAATGCACAATTTCTATCTCGATTGAACACCTTGTTCATATTTGTTGTTATTCTAGTTAAGCAAATTGCTCTGTTGTGTTTTTTATGTCACTTTTTAACAACTTGTATTATAGTTTTGAATTATTTTGAAACTTTTATGTTGACTACTGGATTTATTTTGATTGTATTTCTCAACTTTGGACCTATGAATATGAAAAAAGTTCAATATTAATGAAAAACAAATGAGGTTATATTTACAAAAGTATTAATAGCTCAAGAACTATACATTTTTTTGACATAGGGGTTGCAAAAGCTCCCCGAACCCTTCCCGTTACTTAAAAAATAACGGTGCCATATATCTATACCGCAACCATTCTGTTTATTATTACTATGTAATCTGTGATTATTACCAAGGATCAATTTGTCTTGTTCCAAAAAATGGTGTAATACCGTAGCTGTGAGACATTAGTTACTACGCTGAGAGGCGTCGCGTAAAATGATCTAGATATATCCGTTGGAAGTTGAGTTTTGTATATTCAAGCTGCATACGCCCACGCATTATTATAATTCATGACTGATGGACGCGGCGGAGGGGCGCGGCTTAAAACGTATCTGGATAGGTACATAAGGAAGTTCATTGAAGTGTATACACTGTAAAGATTCATAAACCTTACGGGCTGTGTCCGTCAGCCGCGGTTTTTGTGTTTTCAACTCTCTTTAGGGAAAACATGCATTATCAACTCTCAAAAAGCGCTAGGTTTGCACGATTTGGAAAAAGCGCTGAAAATAAAGTAATAAGAATAGATAAATTACTTTATTATAAATGCTTCTTTTTTGACGATATACACGTCAATATTTCATTGAAGAGTAATTATAGAATTTAAAAAAGCGCTAAATAAGGTACTAAGCTTTGAATGATAACTTTGGGTGTTCATAAAAATAAAATCTAGCACCGAAAGGAAGCGCTAAGTTGGCAACCGTATGCATCTTGTCGAACGCAGAGTACATTAATTTAATAAAAAGTTATGGACTAATGTCGCGTGTTTTATTACAGGTATATTATGGACTTATTTCAGATTTTAACATATTTTTGTAATTTAATTTAAATTTAACTGGCTATGCCAGCGAAACTTCGTTCGCAGTACCATGGCGACAACGTATTTGGTGGTGAATTGCATCCGTGCAGGAACGGGGGAAAATACAATTTCCTGCGGCCGGGCGGCTTGTCGTAAGAGGCGACAAAACAACCCACAGCCAGGTGGTAGGGCATTTGCCTGACTGGATGGCTACTATCCCTAGTCTAAAGTATGTCGCCATAACAACCTTGAGTTGCGTTCCGGCATCAGTGACCAGGTTCCAGTCTCCCTTAAGAGAGCAACAGCGCATTTGTTGCACCTTTGGTGTTGCAAATGTCCATAGGCGATAGTAACCGCTTTACATCAAGTATGCCGTCTGCCTGTGTGCTGAACTCCTGCAATAAAAAAAAATATTTAAAAAACCGAACGTAAGCGACCATAGTACTACGTCTTGGGCAGCTTAGCTCCGCACAAACTTGACCATATAATACATAAAATATAAAATAGTTAAAATCAGTTTCGTTCATTACAGATACCTACCTAAATAATAGTCTTCTCAAATTCTCACTTCTAGTGTCAAAGCTTTCAACTTGTCAGTTCAAACGACATTACGACCAATATGACAGTGACATCGAATAGCGAACAAAATTTTGTGTTTTCAGTTTGTTTTGGGTTCCTGTTTTGCTATAGTAATAATTAATTCAAATTAAGAGTATTTTCAACTTACATGTTAAGACATTGAGATATTAAAGGCATAGTAACTTAAAATGTACTTCACGTCGGCCAGTTCGAGGCTACTGCTATACGATTCCAGCACTTGGGATTTCAAGAAATCCTATGGGTGTTACGAAGGCATTCTTAGAGATATATCGTGGAGTGATGACAGTAAATATATGCTGCAGGTAAATTTCATGTACTATTTTCTTATCTATATATATATTCACCTTATTAGACAGTTCGGCGTCTAACTTGTTTGTGATAAAAACATGCAGACGACATTCCTTTTGTCGCGGTTAAACTTTAGATTAATGGAATTTTAAGTAAGGGAGGGGGGGGGAGGATTACCTCTCCCTGCTACAACCCCCATGTCTAGGAGACATGTAGTTCCCGAGATATTTATTTCTTTCATTCGTTCGTTTCGTTATATTGCGACGATGGCGACCAGTCTGTTCTGGCAATCAAAAACTCAATAAACTTATTTACTAAACTCAAAAACAGTTTCAGTGTTATATAAACTAGCATAAGTATATTTCTAAACACAAGTCACACTTTGTTATCAACAAAAGTGACATAACCTTGTTTATCTAACATATTTTTCTTTTTCCCATTATTCATTAAAAACTTGTTGGTGGACCTTAAAACTTGTTTCCTGTCCCAAATAACAGGTCTAGTAGTTGCTTGGATAGTTTGAAACAAAGTACAAATGGTTTAAAAATTAATAGGTTACTTACTTATCAAATGTCTACTCTACGCCGATGATCCAGCAACATGTTTCCCGGACATGGTTCCGTTAGTGAAGTGAATTGTTCTGTGTTCAATTTGCTCCAGGACATGATTTGCACATTTCTACTCTTTTATGATATACAGAGATATGTCATAAAAACTGATATTAAGTTATAGGCAAGACTCGCTGTAGACATAAGTTTACTGTGTTTTGTGTAAATAAAGAATATAAATTTTAATTATTATACATTAATGTTAAATTTAGAATTATATTAAACATTTGAGTGTTATCAGATTAACAGGTTATTTGAGTTTAGGGGTATGTTATTGGGGTTGGGAAACCAGTTTTTAGGGTCCGCAAACAAGTTTTTAATGAATAATGGTAAAGTCGCAAGTCATGGTAGCATAATGGCAAGTACAAGCATCTCAAACACAAAGGGCGCAGATTCGATCCTGGCCCGAACACATGCACCACTTAGTCAGTTTTCTGATCTAATGTGCATATTGTTACAATTACCACATGCTAACAACGGTGAAGGAAAACATAGTTATGCAACCTGCACATCAAGATAACCGATGTGTCAAACCTGCCAAGCCGCCTTGGACAAGCGTGGCTGGTATATTGTCAGTTCCCCCTATAATGGGAGGCCCGAGCCCAGCAGTGGGACATTTATAGGCTGATATTACTAATGGCAAAAACAGAAATATGTTTAATAAACAAAGCTATGTCACTTTTGTTAGAAAACAAAGTGTAATTTGTATTTAGGAATATACTTACAAGTTATTTATCATCACTAAAACTCTGTTTGAGTTTAGGAAACAACTTTTAATTCATTATGATTGTTTTAAAGTTCATAATAATAAACCACATGTTATTTTTACCCCCAGGGGGGTTTTGTAGTGAAGCCTTAAGTGAGCAGCGACACCTCATACCCGACTCTAGAGCTAAGGTTCAAGCTCCAGGGGTAGAAGTGGTAAACGGTATAATGTCAGAAGTAGCTTAGTTGAACATGCAGCCCATCTCTCGACACTCCTTAGCCACTCATACCCATGTTGCCCTTTGCCAATTTATACATTATTTTTTTTGGGGCCCATGCAGGGAGTGAAGTGTCACCCTCGGTCCAGTTTATCCATGTTCCCTGAACATTGCAAAGGGCAGAGGCCATTGTCTCAATAGTCCATAGTCCCACTAGACCCAGATCCCTAGTTCCACTAACAGTTCATCCCAATAGCCCGGTACCTTTTATTCTTATTTCCTGCAATAGTCCTATACTGACCAGGGCTTGTCCTTGGGTGCATTACTATATGTACACAGGGATAATTGCCAGTCAGTATCATGCCACATTTACATTTTCATCAAGGGACCTCTATGTGTTGGCCTACCCATGGCCCCACGCAAGCCTTCCAAAAGCCCGGGCCAATTTTATGACCCATGATCTTCTAGGACATACAGTATAACCACATAGAGATAGCTGCCTCGTGCCATTATGATAAATGTCAACAAATCAATATGTGAATAATATCGTGATATCATGTTATTTAAATACATTTAAAATAGATAGTTTTCTAGAACTAATAACTACTATAAAACATGTCTATAAAATTGAACTGAATAAACATGTTTATGTATTATTTAAAAAATCCTCATAACAGATATTTTGGGTGTGATATAGAGAAACGGGAGGTAAATTAATGGGGATTTGACTTACGATTTATTTATAGACACTAAAGATGTAAGGCTCGAAAGTCACGACCAGTTACTAAAATGTAAGTAAGTAAGTTAGGTTAAGTTTAGACTTCAAACCATAGCGCACAAGCAAAGCGGTCAGGAACTGGCTGTTCAGCGCTGTTAAAGACTGGTTACTATTTATTTATAGATGAATATCCAAGGGTTATAAATCAGCTGTGACACTCTGACTGCCGCAGTGTCACACTTGCTTTGCTTGCTCGGCTTGTGGGCTTTAGTCTGTGTTTTAGACTGTTTTGATCTTTTTTAGATTGATTACTAGCTTTCTTCTGGATTTCTCATCTTTGGATGTATGATATAAGCACAATATATTAAGGAAAAAAATAAGTAAGGTTATGCTTACAAAAAAATTATATCTCAAGAACATACAGACATGGGGTTTGTTTCCCAGACATAGGGGTTGCAAAAGGGAGAAGTATTCTTCCCACCCTACTACTTAAAATTCAGTGATCACAAAACTAAAGTTTAACCACACAATTGCATTTTTGAAAAAGGAAGATGGTAAAGAAACATCTTTTAAAATACTCAGTTTTATTATTATACAACATAATTCTTTGTATACACAATTTAAGAAACACCTATATAAAGAACAATATAACAGTTTACCTATTAAGGTATAGAAAATAACAAAACACCTATAAGTTTAGTTGAAAATGGGTCAAGATTTTTTTCTTTACTCTTTCAGGTGAACTCCAAAGGTTTAGTTGAAATATTGACTGCTGCTGATCATGATGTGCGAAGCCTGCAACATGTGCCATTAAAGGACTCCTGGTCAGCCTGCTTCCATAGGGATGGCCATCGAAGTGTTGCCATTGGCACCAAAAGTGGCAATGTATTGATATGGGATACAAAGATTAAAAATATCACAAAAACGTTCCCCACACCAGCTCATCCATCGCCTGTTTCACATGTAAGCTATAATCTCAAAAATACTCATCTAGCCGCTTCCATGCTTAATGGAGACACTGTGATATATAGTGTTATAAGTAATATTCCATTGCTAACTATGAAATTAAATTTATCAAAGAGTATATCCTCTATGAAATTTCATCAAGAATCAAGATCATTAGTAGGCCTAGCAGTTGATGAAGGACATGTGATACTACGGGATGTATCTACTAATAAGGATAAAGCTGTGTTTGAAAATATTCATGCAGCACCTGTGAGTGATATTGCATTTTCACTTATAAATAAAGATGTTATGTTCTCTACTGGTTATGACAAAAATACACATATATATGACATAAGACTACAAAATGTTGTATCAACAATTAAAACACAATATACATTAACAACATTGGCTGTTAACCATGAAAATAATGTAGCGATAGGTACTAAAAATGGTCTTGTGCTAATATATGATTTGAGAGATCTGTACAATCCATTCAAAGTTTTAAAAAGTAATGAAGAAGAGATAAGTAAAGTAGCTTTTCAACCATTAAGAAAGAAGCAACTATCTGCGGATATTAGTCTAAGAGAAGATATGGACCATTTGTCACCTTTAAAAATTATGTCGCCAGTTCGTACAAGAACATCTGATATGTTCTTATTTACTGATAGTCCACCAAAGATTTTGGAATCTCCAAATCAGATGGGAGATGTTAAAGCTGACTCCTTCCTGGTAATGATGGGATTGGACAAGTCTCATAATGATTTAGATGACAATGTCAATAGGACAGTTGATAATGAGAGAAAAAGTGATAAGCTTGAGGTTAGATTTCGTCAGTTAGATGCAGAGAAGAACATCAGCAAAGTTTCAACACCTCTAACAAATAGAACTGGAGACAATCTTGCATTTCCATCACCATTAATTATGAATGGTGTTGCTGATGAGAACATTAAGATAGACATTAAGCAAACAACAAACCAGATTGATATGAAGTCTATGGATGAATTGAAAGATTTTGTTAAATTATCATTAAGTGATGTAGCAGATGATAACAGAAATTATTTTCTTCATATTATGATGGCATTAACTAAACAGAAGTTGTATTTAGAGAAACAGTTAGCCAATATGAATGACCAGATGAAAACCTTGGTACAAAATCAAAACACATTGGTTGAGATGAATAGGCGATTAACATTGGAGGTAGATCAGTTAAAATCTAGGCAACATTTCTTTTAAGGAGTGTTTTCTGTAGTCTGTGTCAATCCATTTTTTAGATAGGTAAAAAGCTTAATTTATTTTGTAAATGTTTAAAATTTTTATAATAGTAGGTACAATAGGGATTCCATTATCTGGATCTCAGTTATAGAATTAGCGATTATACAGATTGGCAGTCATTTCACGATTAAGATTGCAATATGTTAGAAATGTTGTAGGTAGATATTGGTTGGTCATTTTCTTTTTAAATAATCACGTTTGAGATGAGGTAAGTCACTCTTCTAGAGTTAATATGCTCAAAAATCTCTTTTTTCATATATTAAGTTATTCGCATTTTCAATTATCCAGATGCCTGACGACAATCAGTCCGGTTAATTGAGTCTCCACTGTAAAAACTATTTTTTTTTATTGTTGGAGTACAGCGGACAGGTTCATGGCCCAACTGTGATGGAAAGTGGTTACCATCGCCTATAAACGTTTGCAACACTAGGTATTACCAATGTACTGCCATACTCATAGACAGAACAGAAACCTGGCCACTAATGCCGGAACACAACTCAAGATTGTTATGGCGGCATACTCTAGACCAGAGGTGGTAGCCATCCAGATGGGCAAACACCTTACCATCTGGCAAATTCAATTTAATGCCACATGTATATTTATTTGTACCAAAAATAACACCAGCCCACGAAAAATAAAGGGTGGCCTATACTTTTGACCAAACCCATCTATCTATTCTTATGTATTTCGATGTACTGAATCCGAATTTGGGGTCGTTTTGGTCAGGGCTTGAAATACCGGTAAAAATATGATATCGTCATTTATGCTAATTTCAGATAACGGTAAAAAAATATAAAAAAACGTTTTTATATTTTTTACTTTAATAAAACATACTATATTTGTCGGTAATTTTACCGTTAACCATGTTTTGTTACTATCGTCGCTCTCTTTCTCTCGCAAAGATTGTCAAACAGCAGTGTGCTAAGAACGCTTTTGTTTGTCGATTGTTTCGGTAACATGCAGTTGTAATAAGGCCAATTCTTAAAAATGGCAACGTCGCTTGAAATAACGTAAAAATTACCGACACGTATAACGTTATACATACGATTTTTAACGTTATATTATAACGTTAAAATCATAAAAGTTACCAAGTAACGGTAAAAAAAAAAATTAATAAAGAGTATGCAGTATCTTTTTCGAAAGTACCGGTAATTACCTATATTATTAAAGATAATTGATAACGTTTTCAAGCCCTGGTTTTGGTCCCTACACCGTCAAAATTTTAAGAGTGTATGGACCAAACTCACCCCAGATTCGGTCTTTTGGTCCATAAACCCTCAACATTTTGAGGGTGTAGCGACCAAACTGACCCCAGATTCAGATTCAACGCATCAAAATACATCACAATACCCCACTATTGTTCAGGTCAAAAGTACAGACTGTATTTTTTGTGCACCTGTGTAATTAATTGGACTTGACTTGACAATTGAATTTGGACTACTACTAGTGTAATTGGGCTCACAACCAACCTAATAGAAAATAAAATCATTATAAAATTTTATAGATGACATTTGGGAATAGAATAGAATTAATATAATTTCACATGATTGCGATTTTATATTAAAATGTCATCAAAATGGATTGATACAGTTAGTATGTGCCAAAAATTAAACATTTAAAAGATGCCCCAATGAAAAAAATAGTATTATAAGAAAGTAGTATAAAAATGCCAGATAGCATATTTAATATTTATAAATATGTCTATGAACTTACAAGGATTACTAAAATTGAAGACACAAGTCAATGAAGTGAACTTTTTACTGTTGGTGAACATTTAGAGAATGGGAAACACAAGTTTTTTATTTATTTATCATTTTCCTTCATACATAACTCTTTCATTACTTTCTATTGTTAAAACTAACCTCAAACAACATTGTTATAATGTCTAATAGGTTTTGTGTGCTGCATTGTACCTTCCTTTAACATCAACAGTAAAAAATCTTTAATAACATCTTCAACCACTTATGTTTTCAATTATATTTTGCTCACTATATCGCTGTTTGTCTTGTGTGCTTAATATGGCTGCATTATACCTCTCTTTTCTTTCACCTTCTACCAATTATTTCAGATCGACACAATAATTGTCTTTTCCTTTGATACTTGACATATGTATGTCTTATATCACACCACAAATCATCAAGTCTTCCTACACACAATCCATCTATCTCTTTTCGGTTTACCTACATTTGGGCCCGTCAATCTTCCAAGTTAACATTCTTTATGTCAAGTGACTTCCGTCCCTCCTCATTACATGCCCATACTACCTTAGTCTTTTTCCTCTCAATTTTTCAGTCATGCGTGGAACTTTATTAGATCATGACTACTCAAATCTCAATGTGTAAGGTCTCTTAAAGTTTAGAAGAGCAAATAATACATGTCTAACAAAAATAAATTAACTCCTCTGTAGGTAAAGCTATAAAACTCTTAGATTGTATTATATTATTTATTAAACTACTAGAAAGTTCTATATGGAACCAATAGTCGAGAATTCATATACTGCTGAAGCTGTCCCTGCCCTATATTTCAGAATAAAAATCGTCCCTTCTTGATAATCAGTTCATCCCCAAGACTGAATATGGAACAAATAAATATACAAACAGAATCATCTACCAATTTATATATTAGTATAGATCTATAGTGATTATTCATTTATGCCATAAATCTTTTTATTAATTCAGATGATGCCAATAATATTATTCCAATAATCATTAACTAAATAAAAATTGTATACATATGATAATATAATACTCGTGTTATAATTTAAAAAACTAAAAAGACTAGCTCTTTATAATGTGTTATACAAAATTAATTAAAATATTAGATCGATTCGACAAATAATGAATTGTTTTTTGTATAGTAATATAATAAATAAGTAATTGAATAAAAGATATTTAATTAAAAATAAGTTTTTTTTCATTATATGTTTCCATGTAAATATAAATTAATCAAACTATGTAGATTAAAACGTGCTATGAAATGTAAATTAAACTGTCGCAAGTGCTCGCAAGAGATCTGTAAAATGAATTACCAGTCGCCTCATTCACTTTATAGTTCACTCATCACCGGTTCCTACATTTTACTATTCATTCGCTTACCTTACCATCATCGGATGAATTTTGACATTACTTATTATAGAGCTTATGTCAAATTTGAACCGATAGCAAGGCAAATGAACGGTGGGTAAGATTGATTGGAATGGGAAATACAGTGTAAACTCTATATAACGACACTGAAGGGACTGTGCGTTTTATGGCGTTATAGAGAGTTGTCGTTAAATGGAGAGAAGTCTGTTATTTTTGTCTGATGTCTTTTACTGCAGCAGTAATTTTGTTATATCTTTTTACTTATTTTATTCATATCTTGCGATATTGAGGCATATTGTTGATAAAGGAAGTACTTAGAAATTTCAGTATGCATTATGCCAACAGTCGAGTTTATTACGGGCTAGGATAATAAAGCGATAACTGAACGTACGCAGCTGCGCAGCTTTTACTAATTTTGGCAACTCAAAAGGTACTTTTTATTACTTAATTGTTGTCGTTATTGAGAGTGGGTGTAATGTTATAGGTATAGTGTATCATTGTATGGAAGACAAGCTTTTTTTTATACAGGGGAAATCCGTTTGAGGACCGTGAGCCGCGCGAGGGGGAAAGATCGCGGCCCGTGTGTGGGATTCGCCAGGTCGGGGTGTCACTAGCACCCCACTTCGGTGTGAGATGCTATTTCCACACCGCGGTTAGGGATACCCACTAAAATCTCTGTCCGATCCCGAGCGTCCTTTGTCCGGGCTGTGGGTTCGCTCGCGCATTCACCATCAGCCCGGACGGACGACGGCCGGCCCCTTTGCGGGCAGGCCTCACCATTTAATAGCCGGAGATCTGGGTCTCTCCGGCTCCTCTATCTCACCGCGAGGTGAGAGGGGGCGCGCGGATCGGGACGCGTTCCTCCTCTCCGACCTTAATGTGCGGGCGGGTCCGGTTTCTCCGCCGTTCGCCCGCACATGGAAGACAAGCTAAACCAACCAAAGCCAAGTGCTTTCGACGCTTAAGGGAGTTTGTCGTTAAATCGAGTGACGTTATATGGAGTTTACATTTTATTACGCATATCAAGTATACTCTACATTTGTGGGCAAGGATAGACCCACTAAAAATAATTTATTAATTAAAATTAAATAAAACTGCCATTGGTCGTTGAAAAACAATGACTATGTCAAGACTTATTTTTTTTAACATTTTTAAGATTATTGGCTGTGGACAGCGCCACATCACTCCCTTCCAGAGACCGTGCTACGGGCGAAGGTGTACTGGAAGTCTAACTCTTCTTCCACATCTTGCTCTTGTTTCCTCAATAGGACGCAAGTTAGGCATTGGTGTTTCGCCAGGAGTCTCGTCAGGCTGTTTAGGACTCTGAACAGTGTTGGAAGGCAATTCAATTAGCAGATATGCTGGCTTCAGTCTGTCTATTGATACATTTTTTTCTTTATTGCTGGCCAAAATTTTGAAGATTTTGTCATGCCTGCTCAAAACTCTATGTAGGCCTGAGGAGCTGGCCACACCTCTTAAACTGCAACCCAAACAACAATATCACAGACTTTAAATTCTGATTGTAAAATTATATTTTTGAACTAAATAGTTTAGTTTTAAAGTATGTTTCTTTTCTGCAAGATCATTTTATCTATAATAAGAAGTATAGTAGTGGTCGAGGTATTCAATTATTCCATGTTTCAAATTTTCATAGCAATTTAGCGTCTAATGTACACGATGTCTGGTCAATAACATAGGTTCGAATCCTGGCAGAGGGTTGCACCAATTATGGCCGATTCCTATAACTTACTATTAATTCACTCGCCCTGACACCGGTTAAATTTTCACATAAGATGTATGGAGCTCATGTCAAATGAACGGTCGGGAAAATATAGGAATCGGGGCTTAGACCATCTTTTGACCTAATTTGCATAAATTCCCCTAAAATGTGGACGTGCGAGCCCAACAGAAGGAAGTTTAAATGAATTTGTGATCACAATACCAAAGAAGCAATAATAGATTCGATCGACATTGCAACTGGCTGTCGATTCAAAAATAGTATTCATTCAAATGTCAATCCGTCAAACAGCTGTTCTAAATTTGAAAATCAAACAAAAGATGGTGTCCATCTGACAATTATCGTTTATAATGACGCTATCGACCGAAAACCTTTGTTATTGTGCGATAAAACGCGAAATATATATTTTAATTTGTAAAATCATAGTTTTTAATGAACACAACTAAATTATGTATCGAAATTTTTAAGTGGATGTTAATAGCATGAAGGCGAACATGACTAGGAATAGGGGTCAAGTTTACAGTGTCGGCAATTATTTGATGACCGGTAAAGTGCTTGGTAAGGGGCATTTTGCACGCGTCGAGGAGGCCACCCATCGCATGATTGGTAAAAAGGTAAGTTATAATTAATAATAATATTAGTATAGGTTGATAAGTTTGTATGAGAAAATTCCAAGGCCCGCAAACGGCGAGAGACGTATGAGAGATGCTCTATGGCATGATAGGCTCATAGAATAACATACCAAGCAGGCAATAGATTTCACATACCTATAATTTTGTTTAGAACAAGTCGCGAAACAGTATGAAAGATGGTCGCGAAGACATCTTAAATGTTTTGTATCTGTAAGTAGTCTTATAGGGTGGCCCGCCATTCCACTAAAACACTGAGGTCCCAGCTTCAATTTTAGTAGGGGAAATTTTGTTAAAAAACTTTCGATTATTTGTTCTAGTGTGAGTATTTGGGACCGGCTTCAGTATAGTTCTTTGTATTTTACCCATAAGCGTAACTTCTTACTTTTGGAATACTAACGAATATACAATCAGCGCGTTTCACCAATAGCTCACAACGTCCAAAATGCTCCGTTAGCCGTTTCACAAGGCAACCGCGGTCGTTGGGGTCGTGGCGAAAACGTCACTAATGACGTCATCGTTTTGTCATGTCAAGAGGTGGGTCGAATAACCGTTCCACTTGGGTTTACGATTGTAACGCCGGCAAGCAAGTGGAACGGGAAAAATCGCGATCGTGAACGTGGTCGTTGTGAGTCTCTGATGGAACGTAGCCAATGTGTGCTTTTCCGGAAGTCGTGGTAGCGTAGTAGCTAGCGCACGCGTCTCAAACTCAGGATCGCAGCAAGATCGAATCCTGGGTGGAACGCATGCACCACTTAGGCAGTTTTCTGTCCTAATGTGCATATTGTTACAATTATCACGTGCTAACAATGGTGAAGGAAAAAATCGTGATGCAACCATGCACATCAAGATAACCGATGTGTCAAACCTGCCAAGCCGCCTTGGACAAGCGTGGCGGATATACTGTCCATTTCTCTATAATGGGAGGCCCGAGCCCAGAGCGGGACATTTATGGGCTGTTATTATTTTTATATAGTGCTTTGTCGATTTGATTGAAGCCGACGAGTCACCGCCTGGAGTGGCCAGGTCTCATACTCTCGGCCGTCGCATAAAGGCGAAGGTTGGAAAATCGAAGGTTTTTAGTTTTAATCCCCAACGGGGCGAATAACCCACGAGCTTTCCGCGTTTCCCTCGCTATGGTAAGCGCTCAATCGGACTGCTCTCTCGTAAAAAAGGATCCTAAGAAGTCTGTTTAGATATACAAAATTATGTACATAGGTACAAGTTATTGAATGCAGGTCGCCATCAAAGTGATAGACTTGACATGCATAAAAGAGGAGTACGCGAGGCGGAATCTGCATCGGGAGCCGCGGGTTATGGCGAAGCTAAGACACCCCTGCATAGCGGCCCTGTACGAAACCATGATGGTAAGCGCTAGCAATTATCACTACTGATAATATAATTTAATCGAATCGATATAATTCCAACCGAAGATGGAAACTAGCACATGCCCGCGATTTCGTCCACGCCCTAATTTGAAATTCTGGCGGGATTCCCGGGACACAAAGTACCTTTGCATTAAAAAAAAGTGAGCTATCGTTTTAGCTCGTTATGCACCCGAACTACTACAAACCTCGCCCGGGAAAAGTTCCCGCGGGATACCCACATCACACCCCAAGGAAAACATCGTGATGCAACCTGCACATCGAGATAACCGATGTGTCAAACCTGCCAAGCTGCCTTGGACAAGCGTGGCGGGTATACTGTCCATTTCCCTATAATGGGAGGCCCGAGTCCAGTAGTGGGACATTTGTGGGCTGTTATTATTATAATATATATATATATATATATATATATATATATATATATGTAAATCAGCTTTGAAACGCGTTTTCCAGCACGGCCCTCGTTTGTACGTAGTGATGGAGGCGGCCGGTGGTGGCGACCTGTGCGCCCACGTGCTGAGCTCGCGTGGCGCTGCGCGGGGTCTGCCGGAGACGCGCGCCCGCGCACTCGCCGCGCAGCTCGTCTCCGCCGTGCGACACATGCACGCCAGGGGCGTCGTTCACAGGTGGCGTTTCATTTATATAACAGAATCCCACAGAAATTAACCCATTTTGAGTCATCTATACCAATATTATAAAGATAGTAGTAGATAAATAAAGGTAAGTATCCTTAACTTAGCTATATAGAAAATATATAAATAAATAGATATAAGAGTAAAAGTGAAAATTCATTAGATAGATAGATTAGATAAAATAGATACTAATAAATGTAAGAAAAAGACAGAAAGCATAAAAACAGATAAATTGATATATTAAGTAAAATAAGACACAAATATTGTATTAGTAGTAAGGAAAAATAGTTGCAGCTTTATTGAAAAAAGAAAGAAAGGAATCAAAAATAAAAAGATCCCCCCCCTTATCTCTATTTAGTAAAGAAAAGAAAAATAAAAATCTCAATTTTAGCCTATAATGGAGGAGAAGGCGACAGAAAATATTATGAAGATAAAATGTTTGTATTTTTGTAAGGAATAAACTCAAAAACTACTGGACCAATTTCAAAAAATCTTTTACCATTAAATGCTACATTATCCCTACTCATGGCTCATATTTAATTTAAATAATCGGGATCTAAATTCTTTCAAGGCAGAACAACGTCTCCCAGGGCCACTGGTATTATATACATACATATATCCTATCAACTAGAGCTAGACACTGGATAGCGCTGTTTGAAAATATGTATTAGTTGAAACAAAAGTATGGTGATAATTTTACTCTCATTTTGTTGCATACCAACATATATTTTTATTTTCTTTTTATAAAAATCAAAACCGTCTTCAAAAGTAACTAAAAAGCAAGAAATAAATATTTTGTACATCTTGAAGTCGGTGCGAAGTAAAAGATAACAATTACTATATTTTGCAAATTTGTTGCTGATATTACCATATTTTGCGAATTTGTTGGTAATATTTTAAATGGCACCGATTTCTAGATGTTGTAGAAAATTTTATTTTTTATTTTTAGTTACTGTGAGACTTAGAAGGTGTAATTTTTCTAAGCTGTGAGATAAAAGTGCACACACCTTGCACAATTTGCAGTATGTCCTTCGATAGCTTAACGCCTAAAATACTCCGCCTGCTGTTCCACAAGACGACCGCGGTCGTTATTGTTATGGCGAAAACGTCACTAATGACGTCATCATTTTCGATCACAGCGCTCACAACGACCCATGATAAGAGGTGGGTCGAAGTAGGCGCTGACCACAGAGTATTATATCTCTTTATCTTTTGACATTGAAAAAGGCGCGATTTTGAAATCAACCAATGACATTTGTGTAATTCGTCGTTTATGACATCAACGCCCCATAACCCGTTCCTCTGGAGTTTATGATTGTAACGTCCGCAAGCAAGTGGAACGGGAAAAATCGCGGTCGTGAACGTTGTCGTTGTGAGTCCCTTCTGGAACGTAGCGTAAATAAAACGCATATAATCAATTAAAAAGTTTGGCAGGGGATTGAAAACAATCTCTCAGAACGACCACTTATTGATACTAATGGTAGGTATTTTTTTAAATATTACAGGGACCTTAAAATGGAAAACATCATGTTGGACAGTACAAAGCAGTTTATTAAAATTGTCGGTAATTATATACTCTTTTAAATTGTTCTCAATTTTTTTAAGGCGATGATGTACCTAATAAGGCTAAGCACATATAGTTGTCATTTCTGTTTTTTTTTAGCTGGAGTTCTAAAGACAGTCTGACGTCGCACCCAATGGAAAGTGCATGTCATCTTTGACATTTACTAAAGTAGACGTATTATTACCAATGCGTTGGTCGGCCTGGAGGGAATTATCTATTTGATCGTGTTTTATGTAATATAGCATATTCAATCATTCATTCAAAAGCGAGTCTGTCTGAATGTATGTCCACTATTCGGGGCCTAAGTGTTAATTATATATTATTTTTATAATTATGAATATAGAATGTTTTATTTTATTTTACTACCATGTCAAAAAAGTACCGGGAAAAGGTTAATAATACACAAAATGATAGTTATTCATACAAATTTATTTTATCACCAACCGTCTTCAGAAACTTACGTCAACGAATAGTCCAATGATCAAAACATTTTTTGAACGCTTTTTCCGGAATTGAGTTTAGTTCTCATCGCGAATTCTCCTTTGTCTTCTACCGAAGGAAAACGGGTACCACGAATGGTAATTTGAGTTTAGGAAAAAGAAATCGGCTGGAGCCATATCATCCATTCCCGATAATTTTTTGACAAATGTATTGTGATAACAATTAACCCTTCATACAGCACACTGAACTATGAAATATATATTTAAAAAACATAAGTTATAATTCGATAATTACCTACATCGATGTACGGATTGGGACGCGCGTTTTCTTTTGTGGCGCGGAATCTACGCGAGCTCATCTACACTAATGTTATAAAGTCGAAAGATTTGTATTTTTGTCTTTGTAAGGAATAAACTTAAACACTACTGGACGGATTTTAAAAATTCTTTCACCATTCGAATGCTACATTATCCCTGATTAATATGGGCTATATAAAAATTAGGGACCCCTACTAAAACTTTAATAACGTAACCAATCAATCTACACAAAATACTTGAATTTGAATTTTGATGAAATTTTATGTATATTTGAGTGGTTCCCGAGGTAGTTTAGATTTACAGACCCGATAAATGGCGATGGAATCGGGTTCTAGATTTTTATTTTTTTTCACATCAATAAACAAATATGTAATAGAAAATATTGTTAAAGTTGTCGGTTCGTCTAGATTTCGGTCTGTCGAACGTGTGGAGCGCGGGAGGGGCGCTGCGCACGCCGTGCGGCTCCTTGGAGTACGCTGCGCCGGAGTTGTTTGTGGACGGGCGCAAGTACGGGCCCGAGGTCGACTTGTGGAGCATGTCAGTCAGTTACATTACTTTTGAAAGAAACCTCGCGTATCAGACACGTGACCTTCGACAAAAACAATATATATAGTGTTTAGAGAAAGGTTATGTGTACAAAGTATGTACAATAGTCGGCATTTTACAAATAAACTACTGCGGCTTAATGCTTAACAACATTTATATTCGTGTCCCTTAATGTGTGACGTAATTTATTGATGGCCCCTTATGGAAACTTGTCTGAAGAAATAGGAATTTGTTTTTTTTTTTTTTTTGAAACAATAACTACATCTTTAAGTTTCGTAGAATACAGTATTCGTGGCGAGTAACTTATGAGAATTTATCTCTTTGAAAATGTGGTAATGCGAGCGAGATTGGTAATATTTTTTTTTAAATTAAACAAATTCTACGGACTCATGTTTTAGAAATTATAATTTAAAAAGTATTGAGATTTACACGATATAATTATTTGTTTATAAGTGATAATTTATTGGGTGTTGTTTGTGTGTAGAAGTATACTTTAAGATTAATTATGCCATTGTTTTATTGCTAATTTATTTCCATAGTACTTATTCTAGTGTGGAATGTTACTGTTACAATTTTGTGTGAGTGTGTTAAGTCTATGATATGTTTTCCTAATTTTTTTGTTGTTTGACATAATTGGTAACAACATATAAGGCAGCGCGTAAGCGGGCCACCGCTCGAACGAAAGTGACAGTGCCGCACGCGTGCGGCGAGTTCCTACAGAATGTATGAAAGCCTGATGGAATGCGGTTACCATCGCCTATGGTTGTTTGTAATACCAAAGGTGCTATAAACGCGCTGCTGCTCTCTAAATGGAGACTGGAACCTGGCCTCTAATGTCGGAACACAACTTAATTTTGTTATGGTGGCATACTCTAGACCAGGGGTGGCAGCCATCCAGACGGGCAAATACCCTACCACCTGGCTGTGGGTTGTTTAGCCGCCTCTTACGACAGGCCGCCCGGCCGCAGGAAATTGTATTCTATCTCCGTTCCTGCATGGATAAAAACTGGTCGGCCCGTTTGCGCTAAGCCTAAGTAGCTAGTTGGGTAGTCTAACGCGATGCCATAATTTGGATCCCCAGCGGGGTGATAGTGTACGGCATGGTGACGGGCGGGTTGCCCTTCACCGGGGCGGAGGGCGGGGAGGGGAAGTCCCGGCCGCAGTTACGCGCCGCCATCACGCGAGGCTTCACCAGGAAACAACGCGCCGCGCTCGCCTGCGTCTCTGTTGGTCAGTGGGAACGTACAATTTTTCTCTTTTTTGTTAAATCTAATACATTCCAATTTAAAATTAATCTTTGCTATGTTCAATCTAAAAATAAAATTTCGTTTAAAATGTACGGTGTACAACCGCAAAAATCCCGCGTGTCAGCACATGACATTTCTACATACGCAAACGCACTCCGACGTGCGCTAAGATCTTTGAACTCATGAAACTACATAACAAACAATATAACAACCAAACTACAACAGCAGAGCGGGACTTGTACATTTTGGTCCTTCGCGCCGTTTCCCCGAACAGTACAATCCAGGTGTCTTCGTCTCGTGTGAATAGGTATTTGCAAGCGTGCTCCATCTTCGATCGCATCATCGTCCAATATTAGTCGTGATCGTGGTCAAACGCAAACATATTTATCATAAGGAATAGATTAGCATCATGTGCCAGCGAAACTTCGTTGGCGTTTCCGTACGACGATTTATTCGTGAATTTCAACGGTGGCACCAAAAAACACTTCTATCCCGCGGAAGCAATGTCATGTAAAGTGTAAAGAGATTGCCTGTGCAAAAGATATTTTTCTGTTTTCATAACATTTGGCCAAATGCTTTTAATACAGGATGCATATGCAATATTTATAATGCATAATTTTACACAATAAAGTTTCTTCTGCACAGGACTAGCTTTAATAAGATATAAAATTGTAAAGTGTAACAAATTGATGGATGAGATGTACACTTACATAATTTTTTTTATCTTTAGAGTATTTCAGTAAAAGGTTGTTTATATTTTTGTTGGATGCATATTTCAGAGTGCAAAACGTTCATACAGCAGTTGTTGGAGCCGAAGGTGGAAGTGCGGATGAAGATTGAGGAGGCTGCGAGGCACCTCTGGGTGAAAAAGCCTGGGATGAGGATGAAGGTACACCCCCTCTCGCCTCTCGAGCCCAAGACCAGCAGGAGGTGAGTTGCAATCCAATCTAAGATTTAACCTTTATTTACTTTTAAGCACGGAAATGTAATAAAATCCATACTTAATATTATAGAGAGATAGAGATAGATAACACTTTATTGCACACCAAAATATACAATTACAAAAACAGAGCATATTTGCAATATTTTCTAGGCAGTACAATAGGCTGCCTTATCGCTCAAAGTGATCTCTTCCAGGCAACCTAAATCAAAAACCAATTTGAATCAGGCGATGTAGGTGGTGCAGGAAAAAGGCAATAGATACATAAATACTCGAAACTAATTTAAGAAATAAATATACAAATACATACATATATACATAGTCATATATATACAAAATACATAAGTTATTATAATAAATGTATTAGCATGATTGTATTGTGTTAATCAGACATAGCTATTTGTGGTCAAATAGTTTTTTCTAAGCATATTTCTAAATGTTGGTAAGGATTTTGCCTCTCTGACAGTAAGAGGCAGCTTATTCCAAAGTTTGACAGCTTGCACTGTAAAAGAATTATCATAATAGGATGAAGTGTGTCCAAGGGTCTTAAAGTTTTCGGTACGTATCATGTATTATACTTACTTCTTACTTAATATTATACTTCATTCACATAGCAGCTCGCTCCAACCTCTTATACTATATTTTGTATAACGTTTTTATGTTGCCAAGCTTGTAAAGAATTTATGGAGATATGTTGCAGCATAAAATTTTAGTACGTCATATCATTATTATAACTATAATAATATTTTTCTTTCCTTTTATTGTGTCTTTGTCTTATTGAGTATGCACTGTTTGCTGCAACTCCATTCATTCTTCGAAAAGTAATTATGTAAAATATTTGTGTATAAAATTTATTTTAAAAAAAAGTTTGAGTTAATCAATTTTTAGCTAGACGTGTTGCTGGGGACTTTCTTACGGTGTACATAGACTAGGAAATAAAGTAAAATGTTATGTTTAACTAGCGGCCTGGCTCGGTTTCACCCGCGCTCTGTCCCACTCCCGTGATATACAGCGTCATGTTATATAGCCTATGACACTCCTTGTTAACGTAGCTTTTCAATAGTAAAAGAATTTTTAAAATCGGTCTACTAAATCCAGAGATTGTGTATTATTTTGTGCTGTTTGCTTTGTTGGCGTAGAAGTTCTAAAGAAATCTTTCTAAAGTAATTTTTTGTACTTATTCCATTAAGATATACAAGCAAATAGCGGAATTGAGCGGCGAGAGTGTCATGGACGTGGTGGCCGACATAAAGGCTGACCCTTTCGGCGCCACGGCCGGGATTTATAACATCAAGACCCACCTGCATCAGCTCCAGGCGGTGCCTGGCGCCGACCTGCTCTGGTCTTCGAACACCCTGGAGCCGAGGGCTTGGTCTCCTCCCGAATACCGCGCCAAGTGCGAGGCGGAAGGGTCCAGCAGCCGGATGAGTAGGCCGCAGTTGAACGTGGCTAAGGACCTCATAAGGTCGGTGGCCATTGCGACCAACGAGTGCAGGGTCGCGAACACCCAGACTGAGGGTTCGAGGATGATCAGACCGCAGATAGCCAGTAAGTTTTACATTTATTTATTTTTGAACGACTTCAAAAAAGGGAGGTAGCTTTGAGCGAAAACGGTGGTATATAAGATTAAAAAGATAGAAAACAGGTTTATTTTTAGGACGAACATGAAATAAACACATTTAAAGTAATAAAGCAACAATGCAAAGAGAAATCAACCACAAAGTACAGTCTACTCTCGATAATTTAACACTCGTTAATTTGAATCTCTCGATAATTTGAATTTTTTTCCGGTCCCTTGAAAAATACTCGATAAATTGAATAGAATCAATGTTAATTGGTCCCTTCGGTAATTTGAAGCGTTTATTATACACAACATACCTGTCGTTTGTTTACATACATGTACAGACCTGTCAATTGTTTACATAAATGAGATATGAGTAAGTTCGCATTCCAGTCTTCTTTCAAACGTTAATGAGTCATGTTAATGTTTGATTTGTGCTATTAAAATGAATCCAAGTAAGAACAAATGTCTTTCCATAAGTTCCATAAGAAAACGCTTGTTATTTTGAACTCTTGACAATTTGAAATTTATCTCTGGTCCCTTGAGTTTCAAATTATCGACAGTCAACTGTATTAAGAAAAGATACACTTATATACCCATGTCCTAAAAATTGGATCAAGCTCAGCAAAAATGTCGATCTTAAACCAATGCTGATACTCCGCTTGAACCTGCAGCGAAATCACTTCAAACTGTACATTATATTAATTAATTAATTATTATATTATTGAGGTATTTATTATATTTATAATTAAATTATTTTTTAGATACTTATATTTACTTTTTTTATTATGCTATCATTGTTTTCTGTTTTCTTTTTGTTTGTTATTTTTCCTTTCACGTATACATTGACTATAATTTAATTTTGCTTGTTTTAATAGTGGGTCGTATGACATTTTGTGATTTACGAAGTGGGCACTGCAAATAAATCAGTGCTGTGTCATGTTTCGGCATAGCAAAATACTGAATGCCAAGCTCATTTCGCAAATTGCGGCACACTATTACTGTTATAATTATTAATTATTGTTAAGTGTCGCATTTTTAGAAATAAATATTTACTTTCTTTCAATGAATCAATCAATATCTTTATTTGCAAGAATGTAGTTTATACGGGTGTTATACAATTGTAGATGAACAGTACATTCTACCACATAGTGGTGTACAAAGTGAATTAAAAATTAAGATATAATAAAATAAAAATTATAATTTACATAAATATTCTTATCGTCTATTCTAATTAGAATGTCAATTTTGGTATCTGGTATCTTTAGGTAATTGTTTGTAGATAATGTTGTATAAACTAGATGGCGCCACTGGAAAGTTACATCGCGGTATGGTTTGCATTCTATATGTACATAACACGGGTGCATTTAATTTGAATGTTGTTGGCACTCACTGCAATAAAATATTCTTTGAGATCTATATGTTTATAATTTTATTATATCGTATAGAAAATCCCCTCTCTCCCAGGACTGATTATACATTTTTTGGTCCTTGCTTGAGTCGGATACGGATTAAATCAAAGAGCGTTTTTGATAAGTCCTGGGTGGATAAGGACTTGGTTCCGGGGGTACGGTGAAGAGCCGTTTGGAACCTACTAGCAAGAGGGAAGCTCAGTACCAGGCGGGGTACTGATCAGTAGACCGTCCGATAACTGCAGGAGGGCAGTGGTCGGAGGGAGGAGCAGGGTTGTGACCAGGAGGGGTCCAACCAATCAGGTAGCAGCAGGGGTGCGGCAAAGGCGTGACGTCAACATCAAGCGGCCAAGTGCGTGGTCGTTGTGACATCATTGAGCGGCTAAGTGCGTGTAAGTTGTGACGTCATTAAGTGGCTAAGTGCGTGTGCGTCGTGACGTCATCCAGTAGTGAAGTGCGAGTGTCATCCATGGAATAAACTGTAAGTACTTTGATATTATTAGTGGTAAAAGTTAGTCAATTTTGAACGTTAAATTCATTCGTTAATGGACTTGGAATAATTTTATCGATTTGTCACTTGTAAAATTTTAGAGTTAATTTTAGGACTTAGAATAGTTTTAAGAATTTGGTTCAGACGGGGAACCTATGCCCAATTTTTTTTTTGATGTCGTGTTATTTCAAACACTTAGAAAATTTTGAAGAAAATTTACTTGTAGTTTGGGACTTAGAAAATTTTTAAGAATTTGTATCATTGAAACTTTAAATTTAAATTGAACTGTTATTGTAAATTTGGAGTTAGTTTATTTTGCTTTTATTATGATGGAGTCTAAGATACATTTACAATGCGATTTGCAAAAACGAATTGAGAAAAGTTTTCTGAATTTCAAAAAGTCTTCTAAAGAAAGATTAACTAAAGATTATATGGAAAGTAGATTGGAATCGTTAGAAGCAATGTGGGCTCAATATTTGAGTAATCATTCAAACATTGTTAGTAGTAGTGATGTTAAATTATTACAAGCTACAAAATATGTAACTGATGATTTGTTTTATGTTACCGAGGAGTGTTATGTAGAGTATAAATGTGTATTGAAATCTAAGTTATCTGCTTTTTCAACAAATGTAACACAAACATCGCAACATACTAATTGCTCTAACCATAATAATTTGAAATTACCTAAAATAACTATTCCACAGTTTTCTGGTGATTATAGTCAATGGTCTACATTTCGGGATTTGTTTGTATCTCTTGTGCATAAGTCAGAGATTGACAAAGCACAAAAGATGCAATATTTGAAAGGGCTTCTGTCAGGAGAGGCAGAGCAATTAGTAAGGCACATTAATATATCTTCCGATAACTATGATAGATGTTGGTCAATGCTTGAGGAGAGGTATAATAATAAAAGGTTTCTTACATATTCTGTTTTAAAAGATTGTTTAATCAGAAAATAATTTCATCAGAATCACCAACACTGTTAAAAGAAATGATAGATACAACTACAGAATGTCTTGGTTCTTTAGCTAATTTAGGAGTTGATGTATCTACTTGGGACGTTATAGTAATTTATATGCTTACATTAAAGATGGATTCTGAGTCCAGAAAACAATGGGAATTACAGATAGCTAGCAACTCTTCACAAGATTTACCAACTATGACGCAATTTAAGGAATTTATAACCAGTAGATATCGCGCGTTAGAATTCCTGGACTCAGGAGCCAAATTTAACAATCGATCTTATACTCATAAACCTAAGACATTTCATGTAGCAAATGTGGTGTGTAAATTTTGTAGCGATAATCATCGTTTAGCTAACTGTAAACAGTTTGCCAACGCAGAGGTACAGACTCGTCGTGGTTTCGTTGAGAAAAACAGAATATGTTTTAATTGTTTGGGTGATAAACATTCAGCCAAGTTTTGTTTGTCAAAGATATCGTGCAGGGTGTGTAATCGCAAACATCATTCGTTGCTTCATCCTAATGGTTCCGGGAATGCAGGTTCATCGTTAGGTGGTGCAGGTACAGGTTCATCAACGAGTGAAGTTGGCGCGATATCATTAGTTAAGAGTGGAGCAAGTACTTCCGCTCCTGTGGTGTGCTTTTCATCAGGCGGGATGGAAGCACGTAGTCAGGTGCTGCTCGCAACAGCACTCGTACGAGCTGAAAATAACAAGGGGGATCAATATACTATCAGGGCTTTGCTTGATCAAGGTGCACAAGCATCATTTATTACGGAAGCAACAGCTCAGTACTTGGGTCTTAAGAAGTCCCCAGTAAAAGGATATATATCAGGTTTAGAAGGAAATCAGAGTGTTTCAGCTAAAGGTAGGACAACTTTAACCTTTAGCTCGATTTATGACGCAAAGGTAAAATTATCAGTAGATGTTTATATAGTCTATAACTACTCTTCTACCTAGCAAGAGAATAGTAACTTCTGAGTGGGTATGTGACTTACCGTTAGCTGATCCACAGTATAACACACCTAACAAAATTGATATTTTGTTAGGTGCCGAAGTATATAGTAAAGTTATTCAAGACGGTGTTAGAAAAGGACCTGAAAACAACTTGGTGGCTCAAAATACTTCGTTGGGCTGGATATTATCAGGTAGAGTTACAGCTTTACATCAACCAACAGCGAATGTAGTAGTTATGCATTCCTGTGTCGAGGTTAACGATATGTTAAAAAAGTTTTGGGAACTGGAAGCTGAACCTCAGTTAAATAAAGGTGGTATACTCACCGATAAAGAGAAGCGATGTGAGGAGTTCTTCAGTTATACGACTACCAGGGATACGACTGGTCGATATGTGGTTAGGTTGCCATTCAAGAACGAAGAACTGGATCTGAAAATAAAGAATAGTAAGAAAATAGCGGGAAATAGATTAAAATTTGTAATAAATAAATTAGAAAAGAATTCGGATATAAAAGCAAAATATTCACAAGTTATGGAAGAATATTTATCACTGGGACATTTGGAAAAGGTACCGGAAGAGGAAGTAAATAATTCAAAAGCAGTATACTTACCTCACTTTGCAGTAGTAAGGTTTGACAAAGATACAACTCAGGTCAGAATAGTCTTCGATGCTTCCTGCAAAGGTGAAGATGGAATTTCGCTTAATGATCTTCTGATGGTCGGTCCAAGATTGCAGCCAGAGTTGCGACATCTCTTAATGAAATGGAGGTTAAACCGGATTTGTTTATCGGCAGATATCATAAAGATGTATAGGCAGATAAAAGTAGCACAGCAAAACATAGATTTCAAAGAATTCTTTGGAAGGAAAATGCTGAAAGTAAAGTAACAGATTATCGATTGTTGCGGGTTACATTCGGTACTGCGTCGGCTCCATATCTGGCTGTAAAAGCATTACAGCAAGTTGCTATCGATGAAGGGGTGAAGTATCCGATGGCAGCGGGAAGAGTCGTTCAAGACTTTTACATGGATGACTTGCTGACTGGTTGTGATACAGTTGAGCAAGGAATAATAATTTATAATGAGATGAATGAATTACTACAGAAAGGAGGATTTAAGCTACAGAAATGGTCGAGCAACAGTAAACAGCTATTAGATAGAATTCAAGAAAGCAGAGATGGGATAGGTATGAATGAAGAACTAAAACTCAAAGTAGATGATATAATGAAGTTGTTAGGACTTACCTGGAACAGGATGATGGATACCTTCCAATATACGGTGTTGCTACCGCAGGGTCAGGAACCTGTAACAAAAGAATAATTTTGTCAGACGTAGCACGTTTATTTGATCCGCTTGGTTGGGTTGCACCTGCAGTAATACTCGCAAAAACGATGATACAAAAGCTGTGGTTATCAGGTGTAGCATGGGATGAAGCAGTTCCAAGCAATATTTTAAATGAATGGCTTACCTATCGCAGGAACTTACTCTCCTTTCCACGTTGCAAATACCTCGCTGGCTTAACACTAGTGCAAATAATGTCCTTGTTGAACTCCATGGATTCAGCGATGCCTCCAAATTGGCATACGCTGCGGCTGTCTATATCAGAGTTGTTGGTGAGAATGGAGATGTTCATGTTTCGCTTGTAACAGCCAAAACGAAAGTAGCGCCAATTAAACAAATTTCTATTCCGCGACTGGAGCTTTGTGGAGCGGTTCTCGTTACGAAACTTTTAATTGAAGTGGCAGAAACGCTTAATATCTCAAAAGATGCATCCAGGCATGGACCGATTCTACGGTGGTGCTTGCATGGTTGAACAGCCATCCAAGTCGTTGGCAGACGTTCATAGCAAATCGAGTGTCTGAAATTTTGACGACATTAGAAGCCCATCAGTGGTCTCATGTGCAATCGAAATCGAATCCTGCTGATTGCGCATCGAGAGGTCTTAAACCCTCAGAATTATTGGGTAGTAAATTATGGTTTGAAGGTCCCGAGTTTTTGCATGAAAGGGACATCAAGTACAGTAAAGTAAAAGATTTAGATACAGAATTAGAAGAAATTAAAGTTAATTTGGTTGCTAGCAATGATGACATAATTTGGAATAAATATTCGACTTTAAATAAACTTATCAGAGTGGTTGCATATATGAGACGTGTATTATCATGGAGAAAGAATACGAGCATAAAGAAAGGATTTTTAAAAGCGGAAGAATTACGAGAAGCAATGGATGTATGTGTGAGGAAATGTCAAAGGAAAATTTCGCTGAAGAGATAAATTTTTTAATGATTAATAAATTGGGGAAATTGAAGGGGCAGATGAAATCGTTGACTCCTTTTATAGATGGAAATGACAATTTACGAGTTGGAGGAAGGTTGGACAAAGCACCACTCAGTGAAGGTCAGAAACATCCTCTACTACTTCCGAAGAAATCTAATCTCACAGATTTGGTGATAGCTGATGCACATTCAAAAACACTACATGGCGGACCGCAGTTGATGTTGGCGTACCTAAGGTCCAGATATTGTATACTGGGGGCGAAAGATTTAGTGAAACGTCATATGCGTACCTGTGTAAAATGTATCAGATATTCAGCCAAAACTACAACGCCATTGATGGGACAGTTACCGTCGTCTAGGGTAACACCAACACGCCCATTTAGTAATAGTGGCGTGGATTTTGCGGGTCCAATTAATGTGCGAATTTCAAAGGACGGGGTCAACATGCCTACAAAGGTTACATTTGCTTGTTTGTGTGCATGGCTACGAAAGCCATACATATTGAAGTAGTTAGCGATTTGACGACACAAGGGTTTTTAGCTGCCTTTAAAAGATTTGTGTCTCGTAGGGGTTATTGCTCCAATTTATGGAGTGATAACGGAACAAATTTCGTAGGAGCGTCTCGGGAGCTAGATAAATTGTTCTACGCGGCAAAATCGGGGTTGCATAAAGAGTTAGCAGAAACTTTAGCATCAAACGGAACTACGTGGCATTTTATCCCGCCACATTCACCAAATTTCGGAGGGTTATGGGAGGCCGGTGTGAAGTCGGTCAAGTTTCATTTGCGTCGAGTAATTGGTGATACAACCCTGACGTACGAGGAGCTGGCAACAGTTCTGACTCAAATTGAAGCGTGCCTAAATTCTAGACCACTTTCACGTATTGAGAGTGATTCAGATGGGTTTGAAGTTCTCACTCCCGGTCACTTTCTCGTTGGGGAGCCTTTACTTGCAGTTCCGGAGCACAATTTTGAATCACAAAACATAACTAGCCTCCGTAGATGGCAGTTAACTCAGCGGATCATGCAAAATTTTTGGCGACGTTGGTCGCAGGAATATTTAACCACATTTTTGCATCGATACAAATGGGCTTCGCAATCTCCGGAACCAAACATAGGGGATTTAGTATTAATTAAAGAGGAGGATTTGCCTCCTTCACGATGGTTGTTGGGACGGATTATTACCAAGCATCCGGGCAGTGACGGTATAACACGAGTTGTATCACTGCGTACCAAGGCATCTGTCATAAAAAGACCTACTTCTAAACTTTGTATTTTACCTTATTCTAATGTTTAATTTTCAAATTATTGTTTTTATTTTTGAGTTCTATGGTTTTTTTTTTTGTATCTTTCTTTATGTGTGATAAAGAACAAATGTGTCAATTTGTTCTTAGGGTGCGGAATGTTTGTAGATAATGTTGTATAAACTAGATGGCGCCACTGGAAAGTTACATCGCGGTATGGTTTGCATTCTATATGTACATAACACGGGTGCATTTAATTTGAATGTTGTTGGCACTCACTGCAATAAAATATTCTTTGAGATCTATATGTTTATAATTTTATTATATCGTATAGAAAATCCCCTCTCTCCCAGGACTGATTATACATAATAGTGACCAATAATTAAATAAATTTACTAATAAATATAATATATAATAATATAAAGTCGTGGTAGCGTAATGGCTAGCGCACGCGTCCCAAAGTCAAAGGGCGCGGGTTCGATCCTGGCCGGAACGCATGCACCACTTAGGCAGTTTTCTGACCTAATATGCACAATGTTACAATTACCACGTGCTAATAACGGTGAAGGAAAACATCGTGATACAACCTGCACATCGAGGTAACCGATGTGTCAAATCTGCCAAGCCGCCTGGGACAAGCGTGGCGGGTATACTGTCCGTTCCCCTATAGTGGGAGACCCGCGCCCAGCAGTGGGACATTTATGGGCTGCTATTATTCTATATTATATTATTATAATAAATGTAACATAAAATTCATATACAATCCAGCAGAATATTAAGCATACACATAATAGATTTATATAATAATACACAATAGATTATTTGATAAACAAAGTACATAAATAAATAAAAGAGCAGTTTTAAAATAATACCAGAATTGTATTATGCTGGAGTTGTTTCTTTGGCCCGCCTGTGATTTTTGATGGTCTCCAAGAAAAGTTTGAGTTTGACCCTAAACCCTTGAAGTGTCTGCAGGTTCTTCATTGGAGAACTCACTCCCTCACTATTTTTAAAGCCACCTTTGAAAAGTACATAGAGTAAATAATAACCATAAACAAAAATTAAAACTAAATAATTTAAATGAACAAGTTGGCGGTAGACATAATAAAACTTAACAATACTCATTGACATTTGACATATTTGTCTTGCATGCTCACGGCTACTAAAAAGTGGCCGAAACGTCAGAATGATAAAAATCAAATAAATTACCTTGCTTAAAACCGTTAAGCGTAGTTTTATTGTGAGTATACTAGTCGCGAAAATACTAAGGGAGTGGATCTAAATTCGTCGTGTAAATTTTTTTAATGTATGTTCAAACATAAGTTTTTTTTGGTTCTGCGTCGATTCTAATGATTCTTTTTGCGCTGGATTCAGTACAGCTTCAATTTTGTGTAAGGTTCATTGTTATTGACATTTTCATACCATATACGTAACTTGAAACTAAAAAGTATAAAATAACTTATTTCTAAAGCTATTTTTAATATATTACGTTGGGGAAAAAGTTTCTTCGCATTTTATATAAAAATTCAAAAGGTTTTTTTATAAAGTTTATTTACATTTGACTAAAGTATGTAGGTGCCATTTTGTTGGATAACTTTTTGCCATCTTGTAGGGAGGGACGTGATCCCATTGCTATAAAATTTTTGGGGCTTCTGATCAGAAAACTGCGACAAGTGGTTTTGGCAGTCCTCTCGTGATGTTAACCTGACACCGCCTAAGGAATTCTGCAGAGACCGAAATAGGTGAAAATCTGAAGGTGCAAGGTCAGGACTATACGGCGGATGCATTAACACCTCCCAGCCAAACTCTCGTAATTTTTGCTGAGTGGCTAAAAATGTGCGAGGTCTAGCGTTATCATGGTGAAAAACCACACCCCTTCTGTTGATTAATTCCGACCGCTTTCTCTCAACTTTTTGCTTTAATCTCATCAGTTATTCGCAGTACAGTTTTCGCCACAGTCTGTGAAGCCTGACCGGCTTTTGACCACGATCTTTTTCGCACGTTCTTGTCGTACGTGATCCACTTTTCATCACCAGTTATCAGCTTCTTCAAAAATGGTTCGGTTTCATTACGTCGTAATAAAGAATCACAAATGAGTACACGGTTCATTAGGTTTCTTTCAGTGAGCTCATGAGGCACCCAAATATCGATCTTTTTTGCGTACCCAGCTTTTTTCAAATGCGCCAAAACCGTTTTGTTGTTAATTCCCACTTCTCCAGCTACATCATAACTACTAATATGCCGATCTTGCTCCACTTTTTCAAAAATTGCATCAATTTTGTCCGTAACAGGGCGACCAGAGCGACGTGCATCTTTGATATCAAAATTTCCGGATTGAAAACGCTTAAACCAAATTTGCGCTACTCTCACAGACACTGAATTAGGTCCATAAACATCACAATTTTCTTGCGGCTTGTGTTGCATTTTTACTTAAAACGAATTGCAAAAATGCACCGACTTCAGGATGTTCTAGAAAATGTTTATATTATGATTTTTCGGTTACTCTTGAAGTAGGTTTCTTTTTTAGTAGAAAACTTTTGTTGAAATCTTAATTAGACATGGAAGAAGAATGACTACTAGGTATAATTCGCGACATATCTCGACATGGTGGTACACGGCAACCAATTTCCTTCAGGGCACCAAGTCTGTAATTCAAATTGGCAATCAAATCACTTTTGATAGTTTTGGTAGTCTGCAAACTATTCTCAATATTGAATCAGTCTTGATTTAACCGAGACTGAATGTGAATTTTGGAGACTACGGATATTTGACCATCTGGCGGTCGAATGAGTCTTGACGCGCACTGGCATGTTTTTTGTTGTTGTTAAAGTTACAGACTTGGGGCCCAGGTGTATCAATAACCTGTCTGCTATACTCCAGTACGACAAAATCAAGCGTAACTTGTTTAGCTTAGATATAAAAATGTGTATGTTTGTCTGTATTATTATATAGTGAAAGAACATGAGGTTTCCTTGATGGTTTGCAGATGTTCCTATGAAGAAACCGTTGTACAGAATGTACGAGAACGGGGACTGCTTACCATCACGGCTGCCCAGCATCGAGGAGCACTCCAACTTCGAGGATAGCGACCACAAGAGGCTGCCCAACAGGAATATCAGGTCCTTTAAAAAGTTTCACTTTTATATCTAGGGGAGAGTGGGGTAATTACGAACACTTAAGAATTGAAATAACACAAAACCAAATTAGGTTACAAAAATTCTTTGTTTACTTAAGCTAGGGTCAAACCCGAGGAAATAACTCTATTTTACTTACATAAAAACTTAATTAGGTTTTCTATACATCGCGAGCGGAGCCGCGTCAAAGCTGGTATATATATACTAGTTTCGCCCCGCGGTTTCACCCGCGTGGTGATGGAAAATCATTTTATTTTGGATAATTCACACTATATCTTTATAAATTATAGCCTACGTGTCATTCTGATGTGTAAGCTATATTATTGTAAAGTTTCATCAAAATCCATTCAGTAGTTTTTGCGTGAAAGAGTAACAAACATACATCCATACATCTATACTTACAAACTTTCGCGTTTATAATAATAGTAGGATGTATGTGTGTATATAAAACTTCCTTGAAAAGTTATCTAACTGATGGTGATAGCCGCTGCTTAAAAATCTGTTACGTGGTTTAGGGGGAGTTAGTCGATATATAGACAGACGCAGAAAGCAACTTTGTTTATACTATGTATAAAAAACATTTTTATTTATAATAACATCGGTTTTGACCCAAAAACTAACCCACTCTCCCCTATAACATAACATATATATTGGGGGTGACGAGTTTTTTACAGTGAATCCAAAAAAGAGAAAAAATTAGGGCCGCTAATCCGGATCAGCAGATTTCGAAAATGCAACTTTTAGAATTTCTTTCAGTCTTTTAAAGCATCACGTGAAAACTACTGAACGGATTTAAATGAAACTGGGCACAGAGCTAGCTTATATCTCGAGCAACGCTCAGCATACTTTTTATCCCGATAAATGACATCGTGCGTTTGCGTGGTGTAGAGGAATATAGCGGAAAGTGGATATTGTTGCCACCGTTGCAATTCACTAACACGTATAATGGCAACGCGAACGAAGTTTCGCTTTCATTACCAGTAGACAATATAAGAATGTTGAAAAGCTCTATACATAGCATTGGAAGTAGGATTAATTTTTAATCTATACTTGTCCAGTGGAACTTAGTATAGATGAAAAGATTTTTGGTAGTAAATGTCGAGTTTAACATTCAAGGACTTCGTGTGTGAGGAAGGTCAGCCTGGAGGAGGAGAAGCCTCTAAGGCTGAACAGCTGCCCGGACAGGTTGGTCGATAAAGTCGGTGACAAGAGATCGCTGTTCTACAGGAAGGCTGGTGACGGATTGCCAAGGTAATTTGATTCACCGACCCAAAAAATTATAAGTGGTCTGTACTTTTGACCAGACCCACTATTAGTATCTGTGCACTCTCAAAGCATATGCGCTGAATCCGAATCTGGGGTGAGTTTGGGCCGAGCATCCTCAAATTAATTGCGCTAAATCCGAATCTGGGGTGAGTTTGGGCCGAGCATCCTCAAATTATTTGCGCTGAATCCGAATCTGGGGTGAGTTTGATCCGTGTATCCTCAAATTATTTGCGCTGAATCCGAATCTGGGGTGAGTTTGGTCCGTACACCCTCAAAAATAAGCGCTGAACCCGAATCTGGGGTGAGTTTGGAACGTAAACCCTATAATTGTACGCGCTGAATCCGAATCTGGGGTGAGTTTGGTCCGTGCACCCTCAAATTAGGGTGTTTCAACCAAACTGACCACAGATTTGGATTCTGGTCTGGTCAAAATTATAGACCACTTTTTTTAGTGGGCCAGTATTATGAATTTGAAAATTTTTAAACTACTGATAAGTGGCCGAAACATGAAAATAAAAATTGAATGATTAAAAATCCGCGTTTAAAACCGTTTATAGGTATTTTTAAATAAGAACAAAATAAGGATTCCCTTTTCTTGTCCCTTGCATTTGGCAGGTTGACCTTAACCAAATGTGTATAAAAGTTCGTTTTGATAAAAAAACAAAACATTTATTTTAAAAAATTATAGTGCCTCCCGATATCTTGTTACGGAGGGTTACCAAAACTCAAGTGATATTAGCAACTTTAATCAATTTATTTGGGGCAAAAAAACAATCACACCACCATAGAAAAGGGTATTAATAACAATAAAGTCTGTCTATCAGTGAACCCATCATCCAGAAACTAATTAACTAATTTTTATCTTTTGTATTTCATATTTTTATTTAATATATTTCAGTTGGAGGTCGAGTGGCGCCATTAATACGCCACCACCACGACTGCTGCTGCAGACGAACGCTACGAACATCAAACGCGCCTCACTCGGGTAAATAAGTATTTATGATATTACTTATAAGCGCCTCTTAACGATAAGCTAAGTGATGCTTAAATAACTGTCAAAGTAAACAACGCCTAGACCTAGTTTAAGCAATGGCTAAGAGGCGAGATTGGGGTTTTATTTGAATCAGCCGATTGTCGCTTACAGGTTATCAATAATTAGAAATACTTCAACGTCACTTGTCAAAATCACGAAACAGATTCAAAAATCGTAGTTTTTATAACAGTACATTGGTTACAAACAGGTTAACCATTGAGATTTGTTTATCTGCACACTTTTAGACGAGCAACGGTCGATTCAAGCTTGCAATTATAATAAGAAACTTAAAGAGCTTCCTAGTTAAAGAGTTAGTTAAACATTGCTTAGCGGTATTTTTTATAAGTAAGGCACAGTTTTCTTCTTCTTCCCACAAACCACTCTTCATTGTACCATTGATATTTTCAACACAATTTTTCTTTGGAAACAATTCTACAACTGTAGTATTTTTTACCAATATTATACATTGCTTGAAAGTAGAGCTGCATACAGTGTTTTATAATTGTAGAAACCAAATTGACAATAATTTGCCATCTTTTTGTTATTTCGTCACAACACAATTAAAAATGTACAGTACGACCGATGAGTCGTGGCCCGTCTGAACATAGGCTTTGCGAACTTCCGCGCATGTACACTCGTGACAGTATTCGAGAGGGTGACAGGTGACAGCGATGCGACCAATGCAACGTCTGGGTGTGACCGAGACAGAATACCTCGTGGCTCGTTCCGAGTATTGCCGAATAAGCATGAAGCGACAAAAAGAGATGTGCAATGTCGTGTTGTTTAATCGATTATTATTCAAATCGAGTATAATTAAGAAATATTAATGCATTTATTTTTTATGTTCTAACAAAGTTTAAATTTTCTCTAACCAACCAATCACCAGACAAAAATTATTCTATAGAATAAAACAACATGGGAAAATTGAAAATAACAGTTGCATAAATAAAATAGCTGAATTAGTTTACTTTTAAATTTAGTCAGGTTATAATTTATTCGACTGATAACTTTTATCTGATGATTGAAAAATCAGCCCTAGGGAGAGTATTTAAATTAATACACTTAATACTTTTTTAAGCTAAAAAGTAATAGTTTGTGTCATTAACAACTTTCATTTGTTTTCATCATATTATCAATTTATTTCGTTAATAACCTTTATCCCTACATTTAATTTAATTAATTATATTTGAAATAAACGATTATAAAATTTAATCAAATAAGCAAGTGGTTGTTATTGTCTACGTCAGGTACATCTCTAGTTAAAGACGATTTGGTTCGTAAAGTATGTTTTGCGCAACCACCTGGCGCTAACTTCAGACAGGCCACGATTCATCGGTCGTACTGTACTATAGCTAAACGTCATTCTTCAAGGTCCCTTCAAAACGCTATTTTCTAAAGATTTTATGACTTGATTCTTGTTACCAAGACTTCAAAAACAGGCTAAGTCCTGTTTGTTTCATTAAAGCACTTATTAGCCTAGCTTAAGTCAAATAGTAGGTCTTTGATTGACGCCAAACAACGGATGACTGGTGGAAAACACCCTATTTCACTAAAAATAGAGTAATTCTATGTATTTTAATATTTTCAGAAACATTGTCAGCCCGCATTCATCAACAAACAGTCAATGCAAGAGCGAGAGGGCAATGCCAGTAAGCATTGTTTCAAATATGTCAAAATATTCCAAAATCTATGTGTTTCAAATTTTAAGTTAGAGCTGCTAGGAACATGAAGATGCCTAAACATAAATTATAGTTTTTAAAATGTTGGTCTTGAATAGGCTCCGAGAGGGCTCAAAAGGTTTAAAAGATTTTTTTTTTATAATACTAACAGGAGTTTTATAACAAATTTTCAAGTATATTTTATTTCAATATGTTTAAAGATGTGTTCAAATCCCGCAAGAAACTAAATTAAGATTCAGTTCATAAATAAAACTGTACAACGAAGCATAACTAAATTCGTGCAAAAAAATCTGAAGTTAAATAAATACATTGCTTTCAGGTTGGATGGTATTCGACAAGAAGCATTGGCAAGGAATCGGCACATTTGCAGCGTTTGAGGCGAACAGCACCAATGAAATGATACTTTTCGAATTGTTACTGATTGTACAACGCCGACCAATCAGTCCCAATATCCACCATCTTGGATTTCGCTGTCGCCGTCTTGGATTTCGCCGTCGCCATCTTGGATTCGAATATGACGTCATTATTCCTATGAATTATTTGGTTTGCATTATGCCTTGCATTTATAGGATTTTATTTTCTTGTTAAAATTGTTTATGTGAAATTTATTATGTAATTTAAGTGAATAAAGTTGTTTTTTTTTCACTGGTATATTTATTTTTAAGTATCTATATAACCCGGATTCGAAATTTACGCGAGGAAGTTCAATTTAGGGAATCCATAATAGTTCTACGAGAGGTTTATCGGCTCCTTAAAACAAGAAAGAAAAAATATGAACATGAATAATGACACAAACATTATAAATAAAAAAAGCAACATAACATAAAAATAGATCAACAAAAAGTTCGATGTTGACAGCTCGGCATTATGCTGAATAAAACTGTTTTAAATACATTTTAACGAGAGGATAAACCTTGTATAATTATTATGAATAAGAACATGGAACTTTCTATTTAATGTTATTTTATTGAAAAATAAAAACTGAACAAAGCTTAACAAAATACTTACACAATAACTTAGAGAATTTTTTACACACATTAGTTTATGTTTAGTCTTTAGTCCATATCAGCACTTGGGGCCTCATCTAAGATAATGTTACAGTTATAGTCCGTTTCACGCAGGTGTGGCGATAGGTGTATTGCGATATTATTTTTAATTGTGAATGACTTTAAATATTGATAGATAACGTATGTATATATACACATTATACACTAATGTGGCTCTTCGTTAACGGCGTTGGTTATTTTTGACGCTATAAATAAGACGCATTTGGCCGCGGTCAATAAGTTTAACAATATTGCAGATGTGGCCCGAGTATAACAATTACAAAACTAGAATAATCAGGCCTTGAAGCAGATATCAGTCAACAGCCATTGAGCTTATCTCCTCTCCGATTGACAGCAGATTCTTATTACTTATCAATCAAGTGATGATCACATTTGCCAAAAAGTAATTTTTTTCTAAAACCAGTTCATATATGCACACTTTTTTAATATTACATCGTTGGAATTGTCTCCCTCGTCAAATCATCATGTCATCCTTCACACAATCCATGCATCTCTTTGGTCTACCTTTACATTTGCATCAATCTTGCAACTTATCATTCATTTTGTCACCTATATAACCAAGCTAGAAAAAAATCGGTCGACATAATACAGTAAAGCCTCTAAATGGACTTGAAGGGAGACACCAAAAAATAGAATTCCAACTTATGGGAGTATTTCGACTTAAGCGAATTTTGTAAGGAAACATTCGACTTGTAGAGGTTAAGATTTATATTTCTAGAGGTTGTTAAAGCAAATAGTGCTATGTTCGAGTTACATAGGTCCAATTCATTGTTTCGAGTTTAGGAGGGAAAATAATTACTGAATTTGCTTATAGGGACTCACTAATTATTTCGACTTTACAGGGTTCAGATTTCGAGCAATGGAGGTTTTGAGGGTTGAAAATAAGGGAACGTAATTTTATTTTCGAGTTTGGGAGGTCTTCGACTTATCGAGATTCGACTTAAAGAGGTACTACTGTAAATCCCAACAAGCTCCTCTTCTAACTTCTTTGATTAAAAGCCAGATCTCATATCTTATTATTTATGCATTGGCTTCACTACTGGTTAATATTTGACATGAATTTCACAGATATTCCTACATTTTACTTAATTTGCAGGAATGAAGAATGAATACAATTTTCTGCGTTGGAGCGGTCTGTCATAAGAGGCGACAAAACAACTCACAGCCAGGTAGGCTATTTGCCCGTCCGGATAGCTGCCACCCGTGGTCTAGACTATGCCGTCATAACAACCTTGAGTTGTGTTCTGGGATTAGTGGCCAGGTTCCAGTCTTCGTTTAAAGAGCGGCAACACCTTTGTTGTTACAAATGTCCATAGGCGATGGTAGCCGCTTTCCATCAGGTGGGCCGTCTGCTGAACTCATGCAATAAAAAAATATGCGAACAATCCTAAAAGGTTTCAATGATATTAGTTAAAATCTTATTTTTAAGCCCCAAATCCTCGTAAAAAAACTGTCACTTGTCCACAAGATATTATAAAAATCACCAACACATATCTTAGATTAATTGAATATCATATTGTAAAATATAGAAATCTAGTTTGAGTAAAGGTCTTACACATACATATTGTCACACTTGTTTCCCGTTGAGGTACACAGAGATGATGGGATCATCACCTGATACGATCCTGACAAACACTCTTCGCTTCATCAACATAAATTAAACTTTTCATACAACATGCTTTTTACATGACCGAGTAAGGGTCTTACTTTCTAATTTCCAGTATGCTAGTGACGATGCATGATGGCTGGGTTAGCCATTGGGGCCAGTCTCATGTAAGTCGTATGAACACGCCCCGAAGGTGGGGAATCTTCTCCTACACGTTCATTCTTCAATACAGCCACGCATTTCCACTGGTTGAGGTATTGCACTGAAAATTAAAAATAAAACGTATGTGACATAACTATATTCAAATTCAAATTCAAGTTTTTATTCAAAATAAGTTCCACTGTAGAACACTTTTTGAAAGTCATATATATAAGTTAAAATTTAATTTTACTTCCTATTCTATGTACACTTCGCAACGTGTTATTGCTGTTAAGAAGCGGCAAGAAACTCCCCAGTAACACATCAAACTTTTTGGCAAAAATAAGAATTCGCGACCATTCTATCTGTGAGTGTGGCTTAGCTGAAGGTTCAGTTCACCATATTTTTTTTGAATGTCCCAAAATTGTTAGACCACTTTACAGCATTTTACCTGATAACTTTGCTCGCCCTGTCAATGTGAACTTTCTTTTAACTCTAGCTGATAAGAAACATGTAAATATTTTATCAAAGTTTTTAACATCAAATAACATATATTTATAGTGTAGTTAGTTTAACATTCTGTGTCTGTTTTGTCCACAGGATTACAGAATTTGAATTTACCGGCCAAATTTTTCTCTTTCTTTTATCTCGTATATATGCACCTGACATTTTATAAACTACTGTGACACTGGCAAAATCAATGCTAATTGCGTTGGAGCCATAATACTCCAAAAAAGAAGAAGAAGAACACATCAAGCTAAGAATTGTTTTTCTTTATATTTCTTATTTAATTTATATCTCAAGCCTTTTTTTTATAATTAAAGGAAATTTAACGCCAACTATAATTCGAAGATAAAATTCAATGGTGTCTTAGTTTCACTGGCTGATTTGTTATCGTGGTAACTATTCAAACACGAAAACAATGAGAGGTGTATGGAGTTACCCCACTCACGGACTGCGCCACCTTGACTATATATACGAGAGAAATACAAGAGTTTACCCCGCGTCTGCGCCGCGGGTCAACCTCCAGTGCGTGCCTCGTGTTTAAAGAGTTACAACACAGGTTACATTGTATTACATTTTTATGTTACTGCCATTTGCCCCGGAAGATTCAATTCATCTTATATCGCAAACTATCCTACCTCCCGAATGAAAAGTTTCTATGGCAATTTTCGGTATTAAAACTACATATGTATACTAAAATTACCAAATTGAACACACCACATCAACCACATCAACCACATTGACCAAATTGACCACACCATTTTCATCGACCAAATCGAACACATCAACCACATTGACTAGAGTGGCCACATCAACTATATTGACCACAGTGACCAAATCGACCACATCATTTTCATTGACCAAATCGACCATATCAACCACATCGACTAGAGCAACCACATCAACCATATCGACCACATTGACTAGAGTGGCCACATCAACTATATTGACCACATTGACCAAATCGACCACATCATTTTCATTGACCAAATCGACCATATCAACCACATCGACTAGAGCGACCACATCAACCATATCGACCACATTGACCAAATCGACCACATCATTTTCATCGACCAAATCGACCACATCAACCACATCAATCTCATCGACCAAATCGACCACACCAACCACATCAACCACATTGACCAAATTGACCACACCATTTTCATCGACCAAATCGAACACATCAACCACATTGACTAGAGTGGCCACATCAACTATATTGACCACAGTGACCAAATCGACCACATCATTTTCATTGATCAAATCGACCATATCAACCACATCGACTAGAGCAACCACATCAACCAAATCGACCACATTGACCAAATCGACCACATTGACCAAATCGACCACATCATTTTCATCGACCAAATCGACCACATCATTTTCATCGACCAAATCGACCACATCAATCACATTGACTAGAGCGACCACATAAACCATATCGACCACATTGACCAATTCGACCACATTGACCAAATCGACCACATCATTTTCATAGACTAAATCGACCACATCAACCACATCAATCTCATCGACCAAATCAACCACATCAACCACATCAACCACATTGACCAAATTGACCACACCATTTTCATCGACCAAATCGAGCACATCAACTACATTGACTAGAGTGGCCACATCAACTTATTGACCACATTGACCAAATCGACCATATCAACCACATCCACTAGAGCGACCACATCAACCATATTGACCACATTGACCAAATCGACCACATTGACCAAATCGACCACATCATTTTCATCGACCAAATCGACCATATCAACCACATTGACTAGAGCGACCACATAAACCATATCGACCACATCATTTTCATGAACCAAATCGACCACATCAACCACATCGACTAGAGCGAGCACATCAACCATAACGACCACATTGACCAAAATGACCACATCATTTTCATCGACCAAATCGACCACATCAACCACATCAATCTTATCGACCAAATCGACCACACCAACCACATCAACCACATTGACCAAATTGACCACATCATTTTCATCGACCAAATCGAACACATCAACCACATTGACTAGAGTGGCCACATCAACTATATTGACCACATTGACCAAATCGACCACATCATTTTCATTGACCAAATCGACCATATCAACCACATCGACTAGAGCGACCACATCAACCATATCGACCACATTGACCAAATCGACCACATTGACCAAATCGACCACATCATTTTCATCGACCAAATCGAACACATCAACCACATTGACTAGAGTGGCCACATCAACTATATTGACCACATTGACCAAACCGACCACATCAACCACATCAATGTCATCGACCACACCAACCACATCAACCACATTGACCAAATTGACCACACCATTTTCATCGACCAAATCGAACACATCAACCACATTGACTAGAGCGACCACATAAACCATATCGACCACATTGACCAAATCGACCACATCATTTTCATGAACCAAATCGACCACATCAACCACATCGACTAGAGCGAGCACATCAATCATATCGACCACATTGACCAAAATGACCACATAATTTTCATCGACCAAATCGACCACATCAACCACATCAATCTTATCGACCAAATCGACCACACCAACCACATCAACCACATTGACCAAATTGACCACATCATTTTCATCGACCAAATCGAACACATCAACCACATTGACTAGAGTGGCCACATCAACTATATTGACCACATTGACCAAATCGACCACATCATTTTCATTGACCAAATCGACCATATCAACCACATCGACTAGAGCGACCACATCAACCATATCGACCACATTGACCAAATCGACCACATTGACCAAATCGACCACATCATTTTCATCGACCAAATCGAACACATCAACCACATTGACTAGAGTGGCCACATCAACTATATTGACCACATTGACCAAACCGACCACATCAACCACATCAATGTCATCGACCACACCAACCACATCAACCACATTGACCAAATTGACCACACCATTTTCATCGACCAAATCGAACACATCAACCACATTGACTAGAGCGACCACATAAACCATATCGACCACATTGACCAAATCGACCACATCATTTTCATGAACCAAATCGACCACATCAACCACATCGACTAGAGCGAGCACATCAATCATATCGACCACATTGACCAAAATGACCACATAATTTTCATCGACCAAATCGACCACATCAACCACATCAATCTCATCGACCAAATCGACCACACCAACCACATCAACCACATTGACCAAATTGACCACATCATTTTCATCGACCAAATCGAACACATCAACCACATTGACTAGAGTGGCCACATCAACTATATTGACCACATTGACCAAATCGAACACATCATTTTCATTGACCACATCAACCATATAAACCCCATCGACTAGAGCGACCACATCAACCATATCGACCACATTGACCAAATCGACCACATCATTTTCATCGACCAAATCGACCACATCATTTTCATCGACCAAATCGACCACATCAACCACATTGACTAGAGCGACCACATAAACCATATCGACCACATTGACCAAATCGACCACATCATTTTCATGAACCAAATCGACCACATCAACCACATCGACTAGAGCGAGCACATCAACCATATCGACCACATTGACCAAAATGACCACATCATTTTCATCGACCAAATCGACCACATCAACCACATCAACCAAATTGACCACATCGACCAAAATGATCAAATTAATCAAAATGACGAAAATGGCAAATCACAAAATAAAAACCTATCCTACTTTCTGGGATAATCTTTACATAAATCTATCCTCAAACTTATTCCATTAACTGGGATGAAAAGTATCCTAGTATCCTTTATATATATTAGTACTAACTGATACCAGCTCGCTTCGTGTGCCGTAAAATCCATTCTTAGCTGACCTCTACTTGGTGAAAGGAAGGTCTATGCCAAATTTCAAGTCTATAGATTATAGTTCCTGATATATTGTGTTGAGTCACTATATACGTGGATTTCAATTATTTATATTTAGATAAGGATAATAGCAGCTTGGACTCACTCTTCCAGAGGCGGACGCAGGTGTCGTCGCCGGAGGAGGCGAGCAGCGTGCCGGTGAGGTTCCACGCGACGCGCCACACGCACGACGCGTGCTCCTCGAACGCCGCTACCACCTCGCACTTGAACCGCGAGCCGCAGCCGCCGTTGCCCACCGCACCCGACTCGCTACACATCCAATTTTTATTCATATTGTTACGAGCTACAGGAACTCGAATTAAAAATGCCGTTGGACAGTTCCAACGGCATTTTATAGTAGTCTATAGAATTTAATACAACTGTACAAACGCGTATAAAACAAATACAAATAAAACTGGATGCAACCAGTTCACACTAGACGATTCAATACAATTCGACACGCGTAAAGTCCGTCGTCTATATCGCTAAACGAGAGTACTACAAACGTCTTACTCGTCTCGTAGTCGTCGCTTGACTGCCCACCCCTCCATTCGGGCATTGTCTTATACTCACTACACAGTACAAAGAAATTGGCCGCGCGCAGAGAAATAGTAATTTGCACACCTGCGAACGGCCACAAACTCGAAAACAATAACAATAAGGATTAGTTCGACGCTAATGATGGTTATAAAACAAGTAGAAAAACAATAGCATGTTTTTCTTAATTACAAATTCAAAACACAAAAGAATTCCTAATCCGGGAAGACAATAAACTGCGCTTACAACAGGCAGCTGTGCGCTTATCTTTGACGGCATGTAACAATATGTATATTTATAAATTAAAAAACATCTTTTTTACACATTTACAGTAGTCAATGTGTCAATGCGTGCAGGAACAGAGAAAGAATACAATTTTTGACACTGTCGTGATGGAATAGTACTTTGAATATCTTCGCAAGCCAAGCTATTGAAATTGCAGAATTTGGCCTATGGAATACAATCGTCCAGTAGCTCTGCAAACGCGCTGAATTGTGCGTTTTATAGGGCGCCATAACGCTGCGCGGAAACGGGTTACTGACCGCAGCCACCGGTGGCTGTGGTCGGTGGCCCGTTTGCGCCCAATAGTCTTTCACAGTCATCTCTTGTATTTTGACACTTATAGCTAAACATCACTAAACTCAAGGAATATTTTATTTTATAACACATTTTAAGAACTTACGACTACTTAATCTCGTCAAAAACTTAGTCCGTCTCATCTATAATAATAATAAGTTTCTGTTCAATCTAACGTTTTCACTGATACTTGTTTTTTAAAAAAATATGGACTTTTATATGGAGTTTTTGGCGGGAACTGAAAGGAGATGTCGTGCTGTGCAGCTTTATTTTATAAAAATGTGTAAAATTACTCTAAAATGAACAATAGTTGTAGGATATTGATAGTTTTTGAGTAGTAATTATGTGTTTTGTGAAAAATGTGAACTGTATAGTCAAATGTGGCCTTTTGAGTTGTCACAAGAACTCCGTTGAATAGTACCAGCTGATAACCTACAGTTCAGCTGTGCTACACATAGGCTTAGAAAATGAAGAAACTACATTATAATCTAAGATCTGGCTTAAAGGCCTAGCTGCCAAGCCATAAACGTAAATAAATAATAGTGTACTTTTATATCATGTTTTTTCTGCTCCTTCGGTATTGGTCACACTTTCCATTTACTTTAACTAAGGAAAAAATGTTGCTTGAAAGTCAAATATAAGATCAAAACATCTCTTGGATGTTTGTGGTCGGCCTCTATAGAAGTAAGATTTATGGCTTATTCAGTTACATTTTTGAAATGATAACTTCTTATAGGAGGGTAAACCGCTTCGTTACGTAACGCGTTACGGCGCCAGTCTATCTGGCTTCCCTTTCCCTCACGCATACGACAACGGTAGGCAGGCTCCTCCTCTCTCACTCTAACCCACAGCGCTATATACATAAAATTTAAGTAATAACCTAAGATTTTCTCAAGTTGAACAATTTCAATATTAAATAGTTCAATTTAGATAAATTTAAGTTATCACTTCTGTCGGGCGTCCCGAGATGCACAAGTTTTTTTTTACACATCTAAAGTAATCAATGTGTCAATGTTATCCGTGCAGGAACAGAGAAAGAATACATTTTTTTAATTGCAGAAGTTCAGCAAACAAGCAGACGGCCCACTTGATGGAAAGTGGTTACCATCGCCTATGGACATTTGCAACACCAAAGGTGCTACAAATGCGCTGCTGCTCTCTTAATGGAGACTGGATCCTGGCCACTAATGCCGGAACACAACTCAAGGTTGTTATGGCGGCATACTCTAGACCAGGGGTGGTAGTCATCCTGTCTTGTTCCTGCACGTATTGAAGTTCCTGCGGCCAGGCGGCCTGTCGTAAGAGGTGACAAAACAGCCCACAGCCAGGAGGTAGGGCATTTGCTCGTGTGGATGGCTACCACCACCTCTACCACCTCTACCACCTCTGGTCTAGAGTATGCCGCCATAACAACCTTGAGTTGTGTTCCGGTATTAGTGGCCAGGTTCCAGGTCCATCTACAAGTCCGGCAGCACCTTGATAGCACTTTTAGTGTTGCAAATGTTTATAGGCGACGGTAACCACTTTCCATCACAGTTGGACCATCAGCTTGTCTGCTGTACTCCACCAATCAAAAAAAGTTAAGTTACCGCCTTGGCACAAGCCTTTTACTATCTTTTGTATTTTTCTACTTTTGTTTGTCTATGCTTAGGTGTACAATAAAGAGTTACTTACCTACTTACCTTTTTCACTAACATTTTTAATGGTCATTCTTGACATTTTTCTTCCATGGTTAAGCTGAATGGAAATTTCGATCTACTATTCAGCACTTTTTAAAATATATCTATGCCTCCTGTGTGGGCTATATTTACTGCCACAATTCATATAGTATATGTAAGACATGTAGAAGTTTAAGTATACAACTTACGGTATAGGTTCTATCTTGATAATCCTAACGTCTTTGGTTGCAACCGCCAATAAGTGGAAAGACCTCCCCAAGTTGGGGGCGAAAGCGAGGTCGTTCACTGGCTCCTGAACCCAGGAGATGCACTCAGTCCTCGTCCATCGGCGGGACACGTCACTGTACCTGATCAAAAGCATATTTATTATCTTAAATTGCACTTGTATAAGCCTTTACCCACTTACTAAATTGACATTAACATCAACATTTTGATCTCAAATGAATATAATAAAATACTTTTTAACAGTTTTAAGCGCGCTATTTTATTTGATTTTTATTCCGACATCTCGGCCACTTTCCAGTAGCCGTGATCACGGAAGACAAAGACGTCAATTGTCAATGAGTAATGTTAAAGTTATTATTTAGCCAGATCAAAGGAAGATCTTACAAAAAAAATTCAATTAATTTATAGAAGAAGAAAGATAAATATATACATAAAAGCTTGCTTATAAATTAAAAGAAAACACATGCAAGAATGTGCAATACTGCACACAAATTAATATGTGTACTTAATATTACCATTGTGTGCTTAGGTCTATATATTATAATACCCTCTATAGTTAAATACTCTAACAGACTTATTCATATTGAGTTAGAGTTTAAGGGTCTTAAAGAAGCCTACAAACTTACTTTAACTCAATATGAATAAGACTGTAAATCATTACCAACTTAACTCGAAAAGAGAGGTCTCACATTCATCTCTGGCGTGATAAATTTCTTTAACAAACGTTTAGTTATTTACTATGGTCTGGATGTCAGAAACCAATAGTAACACTGCAAGGAAACCTGCAGCTTGAGATTGTGAATATATTGTTACAACTTAAGTTCCGACGAAAACAAAACCCACCTGCATATCTGTAAAAACACATTTTATTACCCGTCGGCATTTGAACTAATTGTAATCCTTTTATGATCGTCTTCTTTTGTTCACTTATTTATTGGTTATTGTGGAGAACAGTCTATTGTACTTGTTTATGGATTTACGGATTACGATTTCTTTTGTCTCTGTCTCTGTAAGTGACATGAATGGTCTCTGAAACCGCACGGATAACAAACTGATTTCAATAAAAAATTTCCGAATGAATACAAGACTTTTTTTTATTAACTAGGTATTTACAACAATGGGAAATAGCTAGTCATTAAATATATAATTATCTGGAGTACTTACTCATATATAAAAACTTTCCCATTACATGTGGTTGCTTTATCTGTTTGTACATTGGCCGCAGCATTGGTGGTATTAGGCTCGTCGCTTCCTACCGCCAGCATTGGCGGGTTTACCACTCTAGAAAGAGATAGTTACTTAATATATATTTTTTAAGCAAGTTACAATGAAAAAATTTCAACAATCAAAACTGTGCGGGGTCCAGGTGCGAAGAACAAAGGCCGGGTGAGTCCTTTTTCTTCCTTGCCCTCACATCTCTCAAAGAAAGCTGTATTTATCGAAATTTTTACCAGCTGCAGTTTGCTTAATATCTGATTTTGTTTAGCTAAGTGTGACCATAACATTGACTTATATAGGTATTTTTACAGAGCAAACTTATACATGCTCACTTTAATGTGGCAATAGAGGCTAGTGAAGCTGGTATAACACACAGTTCAACTGGTATCCATGCAATTTAATATATATATATTTGAAGATGGAGAATATCTTCACACACTGGATGTGATGCAGTACAATTTTTATGATGTTGTTCAACCCATTGCCATGAAAATTAGTTAACACAAATATTTAAATTTGTTTATTAACTTGTTAATAATAATCAGCTGAACAAATCTTGATGAAATTTGGCAAGATATGATTGTATCCTAGAGCAGGAGACTGTGTTCCTAGGCATTGTTTCAAAATTATCCACAAGGGTGTGAAATAGGCAATGAAAATTTTTATACCCACCCAACCCACAATTCCTCAACTTGGGTTATGAAATATATTTAGTATTTTGATAAAAAATGTAAGTGTTAAGTGTTTCAGCAACTGTACCACTTTATTACTACATTCAAAAAGACATAAAAAAAAATCATCAAATCAAAATAAAGCATCCTAAAAAGTTAGGATTGACATTTGGTATGCAGAAGAAATTTAACCTACCTGGACAGGGAAGGGTTCCATGACAAACAACTAACCGACACTTTTGTGGGTATCTCATGTTGTAAAGTCCATTGTGCCAAGTTCATCACATCAGGTGCTTCATATATCCTGAAAATTCAGACATAGAATATGCTATATACACATTTTAAATCTATAACAGCATAAACATTGTTGCAGACAGAGAGCACCCCCTGATCACCCTGCCGGAGCACAAGTCCACCGCGCACCGCATACCGCCGACGCCCGCATATAGCAAAGTTAGCAGCTAAGTGTCGAACAAGTGATGTAACATTAGAAATAGCCTTGGAGGTTGAAAATAAAGATTCTACTTGACTCTCTCACCATTGCTATGTCGTGTTCTATCTCTCTCTCGTGCTACTACATGTATATTAGTAACCATGTAATAATCTTTGTAAATAATTATAATATAAATAAAAATATCCATAGTAAAATTGATATTCGAGAGGTTTTATTTCATGAAGCAACTGTCACCAATAAACATTATATGAGTAATATGTAGTTACTGTTTTATCTGTGCAGGAACAGAGAAGGAATATAATTTCCTGTGGCCGGGCGGCCTGTCTTAAGAGGCGACAAAACGACCCACAGCCAGGTGGTAGGGTATTTGCTCGACTGGATGGTCAACTACCCCTGGTCTAGAGTATGCCACCATAACAAACCTATGTTGTGTTCCGGCATTAGTGACCAGGTTCCAGTCTCCTTTAATAGAGCAGAAGCACATTTAGTAGCACCAGTGGTGTTGCAAATGTCCATAGGTGATGTTACCGCTTTCCATCAAGTGGGCCGTTTGCCTGTCTGCTGAACTCAATAAAAAAAATAATTACAATGGGCGATCTTATGTGTACAGTAACAGTGATTTCTTACAGACAAACTTCGGATAGATAGTTGCATAAAAACTTTTTGTTCTGATATACAATAACACTAACTTTACATTAACAACAATAATAAATTATTATTATTGTGGTTGTGGTAAGGCAGTAATTTAAATTTAAAGGTATGAATAATTTTTATTCTAGTAAATGGCATACTTTCCAGATAATACACATATCCTCCCTGTAAGGTATAGTAATAAACATTTAATTGTATGTAAGTAAATTTATAAGTAGATTATAAACAGTCAATCTACAAAAGACATCAGCTTTTCATCAACAATCAACTGCTACAAGCCATACTTACTTAATATATATAGCTAACTTTTTATTGTTCTCTGGAAGAGTTACTTGACTCATAAATAAAAGAAAAAACATAGCAACATTGAACAATCTTATCACATAAATGATCTCTATTAGACACTATAATTCTATAAAAATACATAAAAGGACAACAATACTCTTTATTGTACACCAACATATAAATAGTAACATAATTCCTCATCTTAAGATTATAATGTAGTGAATTGTAGTGCAATGAGCAGCCTTATAGCTTGAAGCAATCTCTTCCAGGCAACTTTTGGTTGGAGAGGGAACTTATTCAAAATACTTGTTGTTGAGCAGCTACATGCATACATACAACTTATCATGCCTGTTTCCCATGGGGGTAGGCAGAGACTCTGAATCTTCACTTGGGACAATCCTGACAAACAACTATTGTCTACTTTCATTATTCTCTTCATACATGCACATTTATTTGAGGTGCTTTTTACATGAGCTCTTTAACACTTCGGCTATTTGATCATGGTATGTATCTCTTGGTCTACCGACACCAGCTCTACCATTCAAAATGCTGTCATAGACTTGTTTTATGATTCCACTTTCATCCATTCTCTCTATATGCCCAAAAAATTCCCTTTTTAACTCTTGTTGTTACATCTTCTTTCAGTTCACAATGTTGCCTTATCACATGCTGATCCTGATCCTTATCATATTATTCAACCTAATTAATGTCACATATACTTCTCAATTGTATGACAATAAATATTTGGTTAATTAAATATTGAATATTCACCTAATAATACCATCTGCCGAACATGTGACTAATAATAAACCTAGGTGTTTAGGCCCGAATTTAACATCTGTAACTGAGGTTCTTGAATCTACCAGATTGGATCTCTTAAGCCATGTCCTTAGACCCTTCTCTGAACCAGACGCAGCTGTGTCACCTTAAATAAAATGTAAGACAATCATTACATAAATATTGTAGTTATTCTAATACAGTTTTGCACTGTTTTAGTGCATCTAACTGCTTGTTATTATGTAAACATATGTATTTATATACTTCAATAAATTTATTTACATTAAATTAATAAATTTGAAAAATCAGTTTAAATTTAATATATCTTATAATTATGTAACTTTTATTAGTTACACACAATTAAGTTTTGAATTATATCAAGAAATAAATTAATATATCTTAGTCATATTAAGGAAGTCTAAAGATCAAGATGACTATTATTACAAGTAGTTATTTTAACAATATCAACTTTTAATTTTATTTTACAATTTATCTTTTAAGTATTAATATGAAAATCAGCACATACTAAGTTATAAATATATTATTACAGAGCTTACCAACTTCTTCCCATATAGCAGCAGTGCGGTCAAAGGAGCATGTGGCTATAACTTGTCCAAATTCTGGATGTGCCCATGTCACCTTCCACACCGAGCCGTGGTGCGCTTTCCAGCTTCCTGTGAGTTTCCATCCTTCTTTTCCATCAGAATCCCAAATCTAAGAAAGTTTAAACTTAAATATTAATACAGACTCAGAATCTACTTGAGCACATGCTGCCATATACATAGCCTTAAATATAAGGACTAGGATATTTTATATATACCTAATCTCTTTGTATTCATCATATTTGAGACTGACTATTAAGTGAGCCAAACTTCTTCTAGTAATTTTTATACTAAGTACTAATTGGCCCAGCAGACATTGTCTGCCCCTATAAAAATCAAACTTAGACCTGATTGCAGTGCCACCTACCGGGTCCAATTGTGAATTTAAACCATTCCAGGACCCACTTTCAACACTCAAAAAATGTCATAAAAATCAGTCCAACCATTTAGGAGTTCAGGGACATACACACGTAGAGAAGAATTTTATATATAAAGAAAATTAGCTAACATTATTAGTTCACAAACTTTCGATAGTATTGTTTACTAAGGCACTTATCGGCATGCAGCTAGTGTGTTATTTATTTGTTATTTCCTTATTATCCATACGCATATTTTATGTAAATACAACTTCATACTAAAATTATCCATTGAAAACCGCAATGGAATACTTTAAACAACGCTAAGCAGCCCACAAAATTTACCTTCACATACTGGTCGCTGGAACAAGTCGCCATTCTCTCTCCATAGAAGTCATAAGCAACATCGTGGATTAAATCTTTGTGATCTGCGAATATTGTTTGAGACTCGAACAAATTTGTTGCTGTTAATTCACCCATATTTAGACAGATAACACGATAACAAAATTAACAACAACAAGCTAACCTCTCCAAAATATGAAATCGGCAAACTGATAACTAACTTTCACTGACATATGTGTCAGAAATCACTGTCACATATGGATTGGCACTTGACAGCTCTACGGCAGTTCAGAAATGAATATATTATCTTGTTGAATTGTTTCGCACGATTTCTGCATTTGCTCATTAAGTAGCCTTTATTGACCGGTTTCTATATCTTACTGTTTGTTGATTTGCTTTATATACATAAATACATACATACAAATTACATACAAATCAACTTTTATATATTTTACATAGCAGATAGACTGTAAGATATATCCCTAAGCTGATACGTTTGCGTAGAAACCGGCTACTTATAATAGGGCAGAAGTATCTAACTCTAATTCATACCGTCTCCGCTTCTCCATAGTCCATATTGATCTTCTGTAATCCCATCGATGAAGTCGTGTAAGTTTAATGGCTAACACACTTGCGTTTCATTCTAATAGCGTAGATTTGAAACCTGGCCGTGAAGCTTGCATTACTTACCACTTGGTAATTTTCTGACCTACGTGCATCACTGATCCATTATTACAATGATGAAAAAAAAATCGTAAGAAAACTTATACATTAAAATCCGATGTGTGAAACCCGCAAATCCTCGTTGGACGAGTGTGGTGATATACTGTCCGTTACTCTAGAAATGAGGATGCCTGAACCCAGCTGTGGGCCGTTTATTGGCTGATTAGTGTAATCGATATTTAAAATGAGCGATGTTCCGTGTGTGGTGGCTTCTTCCGCTTTGGCCATTAGAGACGGCGAGGAGATTAGGGCCTCAAGGAAAACCTCTTTGCCCCGGCTTTTACTCGGCGAGCGACTACCCGTCGGTGGTGGGGTTTGGAGCCGTTGAAGCCTACTTTCGACGGCTCTCGGTGGCCAGTGTGCGGCATCCGACGGCCTTCAGGGGCTCTGCGTTGGTTTTGTCTGCGATGTTCCGTACTATAATAATTATACACAATACACGTATTAAAAGTAAAAATAATATTATTTGTCAATCTATGAACAAATATGTGTAGAGTCCATTATTGTTTATAAGTTTCACCAAAAATTAGGTATATTATCATGTTCATAGTAATTATTGTATACTTGTTTTGAATCAAATATTCTATCTGATGGGTTTATTTAAAAAAAATATGTTCGGGGCCTGCAACGCGTTGGTAATTCCTCAACTGTGTAAAATTTTATAGGACTGAAGAGGTACAGCATTTTATGATGGAATGTGTACGGCGAATCAAGACCTTCTTGTTGAGCGAGATTTATCTGCGTTTGGAGAATGCAGTGGCGTCTTGGCATAATCATTATCGAGAGATGTCAAGATATTTTGCAAACAAAGATTGTTTATTTAGTTTAAATGACTTAATTAAAGATAAATATTATTTAGGATTTGTATTTTATTGGATTGGTACTTTAAACGGTGACGTGGCCGCTAAGCGGCAAAGCTCTTTCTAAATAAGTTTTCGTCATCAGCCTAGGAAAACCTGAGAAATATCATTTGTGCGGGAACGGAGAAAGAATACAATTTCCTGCGACAAAACAACCCACAGTCAGGTGGTATTTGAGAGTATTCAGAGTGTTTGCTCCACTGGATGGCTAAGACCCCTGGTCTAATGTATGCCGTATCTACCTTATGTTCTGGCATTAGTGGCCAGGTTCCAGTCTCCCTTTAGAGGGCGACAGCACGTTGGTAGCACATTTGGTGTTACAAATGTCCACAGGTGACGGCCGCTTTCCATCAGGTGGACCGTCTGCCTGTCTGCTGAATCGTGCAATAAAAAAAAAGTTAAAAAGACGTGCCATAACTCAAAAATTACCATAGGGCAGATTAGCAAATTTTGCAAATCGGTCATATCTTTGAGCATCTGCTCATATATCTCTGCTCTTATACGGTGATGTTTTCACTTGTAAGAATGCGCACAATAGATAAGAAAAATTGCATACGCTGTGCATGAGTCCCAACTACGATTCAAACCCATATCATAAAAATGTTACGCGGGCGCATTAACTATTAATTTATTAAGACTTGCGGCCGGTTCCTATATCTTACTGAACATTCGTTGCCTTTTTCTTAAATTATACCTCCAACGCCTTCGGTATTGATTTTGCCAATTTCAGAGTTAGAAAGGACAGGTGCTAAGCTAAGTGCAATTTTAGCCACTGAATTTTGGTCGTTGATTATCGGTGAAAATTTGACATAAGCTCCATACAAATAATGTCAAATTTCAACCGATGGTATGGCAAATCAATGAATGATGGCTGGTTCCTATTATTATTCAGCGTAGAGTCTGTATTTGCTCTTTAAAAACGGCCATGATGCGCAAAAGTTTCTACTGTATGGCGCCTATCATATTTAATAAAATTCCGAAAATGTTGCGAGTTCAGCCTATAATAGCAATAAATTATTCATGCTTTTATTCATTATTCATTCATTAATTCATTACTATTCATTCGATCGGTCATATATAGGTGTAGTCATAAAATACTTTAAAATACGAAACTTTGCATGTGGTAAAGTAAAGTTCTAAAGTTTTAGGACTAACTCGATCAGTGTGATCCAGGTTTTTTTTGCGAAGTTGGCAAACAGGCAGACTGCTTATCTCATGGAAAGTGATTACCGTCAGCTATAGACGTTTATAACGTCAGGGACGAAGCCAGAGTTGCCAGCCTTTAAGATGGCATAGGGGCGATTGCATAGAATTCGACAGCTTTTGTAGTTGAACGGGCTAACCTATCTACCTTTACTAGCCTACCTCGCTACGACGCAGAGGTTCCGTGTTTGATTCCGGATGGTAAATTTTGGAAACAAATTTTCTCCGTTATGTAATATGGTCTGGGTATCCCCAAGTAATCCGTTCTAAAACATAAAAATAATAGTCGGCAGACTAACTCACACATTGTACATCCCCAAGCTGAGCAAGTTATGCTTTCGTAATATACTGGGTAATATACAACGGACCACTTTGAGGTCGATCCCAGACTAGAGTAAATAACGGAAAGTTCGTTTACGAAATTTACCATGCCAGGAATCGAACCTGGAGCCTCTGCGTTGTAGTGAGGTCAGGATTCCACCCCGATCTCATAGTATAAAGGCTGGCAACGCGTTAGCTTCGGCCCTGACGTTGCAAACGTATATAGGCGACGGTAACCACTTTCCATGAGATGGGCCTTCTGCCTGTTTTTTTATTGCACGAGTTCAGCAGACACGTAGTCGGCCGACTTGATGGAATGCGGTTACGGCCTATGGACATTTGCAACACCAAAAGTGATGTAAATTCGTTGTTGCTCTTAAGACTGGCGCCTGGTCACTAATGCGGGAACACAAATCAAGGTTGTTATGGCGGCATACTCTAGACCAGGGGGTGGTAGTCATCCAGTCGGGAAAATACCCTACCACTTGGTTGTGGGTTGTTTTGTCGCCTCTTACGACAGGACGCCGAGCCGCAGGAAATTGTATTCTTTCTCCGTTCCTGCACGGATAAGAAGCCAGCCAGCTTCGTAAAAAAACCTTCATTTTTAAAATCGGTTAAAATAATTATCAAAAATGTTATTATTATGTTCATCGATCTAAAAGTTACAAGACTAGATGTTTTTATGTCAACAGAATTATGTTACAAATTGCGCAATTCGGGTTTTTTGCCAGGGCTGTCATTACATTTAACTCCTAAGTAGTTTACATTATTCTGCGGCAGTAAGCAGGAAAGTAGTGAGGGAAGTGGACAGCGCGAATATGCCATGTTCGTAATGTCGATAATGATTACTCGCGCTGCCCAGGTCCCTCGCCACTTTCCTGCTGCCGTGGCAGTGACCATAATAATAAATTTCAAGATACAAAAACATTTTTTTCTTACTATGATACTTTTTAATAATTATTTAAATTAATCATACTTTAAATTCCCTGAGTGCAACAGTAAAAATTAACGTTTATTTAAATCAACGCAATCTTATACAATAAACGAAAATTTAACTTATTTATATTGTATTCTACTCATAGTCCCCCCTCAAGACTATATGTAGAATAATGAGCCTAGATCAACGTCTTGTATGGGTAAGGTGCCCAAAAGGCTGGCTACGTTTCCTCGCTGGATCGCCATACTGATCCGTTGCCCGAGGCAGGCACCAGCCTTCTGATCACCTGAAGAGTCAGTAAGTCGTTTTGATAAATTTTGATAGAGGCTCATGGCCTCAGGACCCCACGGTCCAAGCGTCGCGACAGCAAACGGCCCAAACATATAACTCTCATTGAGGGTTGTATATTTGCGCCGCTTGAGTGATTCAGCTGTTTCTGCCACCGAACCGGCTGATCTAGACGTGTTTGGTAAATGGGATGCGGCCAACGTGTTTGCGCTTGCATCCCACACCAAAGGCTTGCCACGCTGCCAGGGAATGAGAGTCATGCCGTCAGGACGCCTACCATCGTCACGTGCAATACCGTTCGGCTCCAATAAAGCCGGCACGTTAGCGGTGGCAAGCGCCCTCCGTAAGACATCATTCATGGCGGCGTGGCGTGACCATCTGCCGGCACTGTGGCGGCAAGAAAGAGCGTGATATCGCCGGGTTGATTACCTCTGTTCCACAGACATGTGTGTGGTGCACATATGCGAGAACCCAAGTGTAGATTTATAGCCAAACAAAAGGAAGTATTATCCATCAATGTACCTATATTTGGGGATATCTGCATTTAACAGTGTTAAATGCAATATTTTCTTGAGTTTTCGCGACTAGTATACATGATAAAACTACGTTTTAACTGTTTTGATCATGTTTTAAGCAGTACAAAAATAGCCATTAATCGACCAAATGTAATCTGTTTCTTTAGTAGTTTTCTTCTAAAATTCTTCTTTCTCTACAACGTGGCAACACCGCCAGCCTTTTGGGAATGTTCCCGGTAGGTGACAGTGTTTGGGACCAATACTTTATTTTTAGCTATTTTTCCCTTTTTTACTTAGTTTTAGTTTTTAACAATAGTTTGTAGTTTATTTTTAAGTTTATATTGTATTTTTAATCAATATAATCTGAAAAGATTCTATATTGATTCCCAAAGCGGACTCGATTTATTTATTATCGCATTCCCAATACACCAGAACTAGCCGTGCTACGTGCAGATAAAGGTAATGCGACCGTCGTCATGGATACGTCTGATTACAACATTAAAATACAAGATCTTTTATCGGACGAAAGCTCTTACAAAAAGGTCAAAAGTGACCCAACTGATAAAGTAACCAAACAAACAATCTCGGTCATGAAAAAACACTCCGAAAAATTGAACTTAGACATATCCCCAAGTGTTCATAGGCGATGGTAACCGCTTTCCATGACCTGGACCTGTGTGCTGAACTCGTGTAATACAAAAAAATGGCAGTTATAGAGACTGCCGATAGAAGTGAAAATTTAAAACTTTTAGTATAAAAATTTGAAATTTCATAATGTCTGAATTAAAACATTATTTCAACAATGCACAGTATATACACATTGAACTTTTCACTAAATCCATTCAATTCCACTTATAAGATATACACAGCACTAATGTTGCACAATACGTCAGCTGTATAGCTACAGATATACTGTTATAAGCATGTCGGTGACGCGGACTCATAAGATTTTCCCCTACCAGAAAGTTCCCAACGCGGCTAGAGAAGGTTTCACTTCCAAAATTGACCCCCTGGACCGTCAAACATGACGATTCCAATACGAATCAATCGTTATTTTGAATTACAAACTTGCGGTCCAGCGCAGTTTAAAGTTATAAAATAATAACAGACGTCCCACAGCTGGGCTCGGGCCTCCCATTTATAGAGGAACAGACAGTATACCCGCCACACTTGTCCTGGGCGAATTTGCAGGTTTGACACATCGGTTATCTCGATGTGCAGGTTTCATCACGATGTTTTCACATTTTTCACATTAGGTCAGAAAACGCCCAAAATTGTACATGCTTTCCGGCCAAGGTCCGAACTTGTGCCCTTTGAGATTCGGACGCGTGCGCTAGCCACTAAGCTACTACGGCTTGCAATTTTAAGTTAATGAATTATAATTGGATTTAGAGAGCGCAAATAGTATTCAGATATATCCATATAATGTTCAGCCCTAGCTTAAGTAATTAATTGCAAAGCAAAATGCAATAGGTACTCCGTGAGTGCATAGGTCATTTAGTTGTTTATTATGCATTTTTAATATAATAAACATGTTTTTCGTCTGCCAGTTCATACCTGCGGTTTTATATATTTACGGATGGTTCCTACATCTTACCAACCGTTCATTTTTTAACCCCTACCCGTCCTTGTCACAGTTGATCACATTCGTGAGACTTCTCCCTTCCTAGGGCGCGTTTCTCTAGTATCTCACAACGCCCAAAATGCTCCGTCTGCCGTTCCAAATGGCGACCACGGTCGTTATGGCGGTGGCGAAAACGTCGCTAATGATGTCATGATTTTCGCTCACGCAGCGCTGACTACGATCCATGTCAAGGGGACGGTCGAATAGCCGTTCCACTTGAGTTCACGATTGTGATGCCGGCAAATAAGTGGAACGGGAAAAACCGCGGTCGTGAACGTGGTCGTTGTGAGTCTCTTGTGGAACGTAGCCCTAATGTGACATCACATATATTCCAATTTTACATCAAGAAATTATTAAATTAAAACATCAGTTCTTTAATTAGTTTTATTGCTATTTAAATTAGTTTTTAATAATTTACTCAGATAAATAGAGTCGGAAATATTTTGAAGTTTTTTGTTAATAGTTCAAATTTCCTGTTTTAAAGCTTAAATATATAAAATTTTCAAATGTGACGTCATGAAATTTAGGACCCCTTCCGCCCCTTGTCACACAATGTCACACTACGTCAACTCCCCCTTGCGTTGACGTTATTTATGGATGGCCTCAAACCGCACGAAGTGAGAAAAACCGAGAAAAAAATGTAGCTGAGCTGATGTAGCTTCTAGGCAGACGCTCTGAACCCAACCAGGATTCAACACTAACATGATGACAATTATTATACTCCAAACAAACACAACCCATGTACTTGTATTTTATATTAGTACTTAGTAAACATGAAGAATGCTTGCATAACGTTTTTACACAAATACTTATTTAGCTACACCATTACGCAAACAAACGAATTTGCAAATAATAATTTCCTGTTTTTAACGTTCTGTTTTTGTATGCTATGCTTAAAATAGACTAATTTACAAAAATATCACGCAACGTGCGCTGAGGGTAAGGCAAAATTCTAATCGATAACATGGAATAACACACTAGGGGCGCGTCCATTAATTACATGAGGCGTTTTTGGTGATTTTCCGGCCTCCTCTCCCCCCTGGTGAAATATCGTGAGATTTGGCTCTAACAACTAACAAAATGTGTGTTTGTAGTGTAAATGTATATGCATTGGATTTCTTGTAAAAAAACAATTTACTTACTATTTTTGTTTAAGATTGCATAGAACGTAGGCTAGTATCACAACAGCTGAATAATAAAATACTTAAATGGTAACTACTAAAATTCATACAAGAATATTTATTCCAGTTCAGTCCACGGAGACTCATTAACGGTCTCAGGAGTTACTATTGAAATTAACATGTCCATGTGATTTTGAGTAAAATCATCTGCTCCTTCAACCTCGCTCTGATTTAGCTACTCTAAGCCGTTCTCACTTGCGCACAGAAGCTCAGTAGCTCGTCCTGTGATAATCCATAAGGATCGCACTGTATATGCTTGCGTATTGTGCAAAAATTACGTGATATTCTCCGAACCCCCAAAGTAAATTATATAATTTTATAACAAAGATTAATCGCCAAGTAAAGATCGTAACTCTATAAAAGCCCGTAAATTATATTTTTATAAAAGGCCCCAAAGTCTTTCCATTTTTTTTTATTACGAGAAAGACTAACGGCCTGATGGAAAGCGGTTAGGTACCGTCACCTATAAACATTTGCAACAACAGGTGAACTACATGAGACCGAGATCTAACGCATGTAAATATATTATACCTAAACATAATAACGTATATGGGACAAGGCTCGAAGAATATAATAGTTACATTACACATTGTCAATGATCTCCCAGACGACCTGGCAATCAATGTACAAAAATAACCATAAATCGACCAAACATAATCTGTTTCTTTAGTAGTTTCTTCTAATATCCTTTTTTCTTTCTTTACAACGTGGCAACGCCGCCAGTCTTTTGGGAATGTTCCCGATAGGCGATAGTGATTTGGGACCAATAATTTATTTGTAGCTATTTTTCCCTTTATATTGTATTTTTCATCAATATAAACTGAAAAGATTCTATATTGATTCCCAAAGCGGACCATCGAGCTCACGTGCAGACCTGGAACTAAATCAGAAAGAACCATAGACTAGAATGATGATAACTCCACTTCTTATTATTATTATATTAACATTATTATATTATAATCAGAAGTAAACACTTGAAGAATGATGAGTGATGACAATTCGTTACCCCTGCTCCTAATTTTGATGTAACATTAATGTCGTGTAAGTTCATTTTTAAAATGTCACTACGTATCATAACTTAATGTATTTTACACGACTTTTTGCGTATAGCATATTGGAAAAATCGAAATGTGTGCTGGGACAAATAGTAGAAGTAAAACATTAACGGACAAGTGGAAAAACGAATGGCAACGGATAAGTGGCAAAACGAATAGCAACAAAATTTTAACTTGAAGTATTACGGGCAAATTATTAATGTACTTGTCCAATTTGAAAAACTGCCCGTAAAACTTCAAGTTAAAATTTTGTTGCCATTCGTTTTGCCACTTATCCGTTGAAGTCTCACTTCTAAAATAGAATATACTTTATTGTACAAAAATGTTACATAAAATCAAGAACATTAATATACAAGTACAATCGGCGGCCTTGTCGCCCATGGCGATTTCTTCCGGACAACCTTTGGATGGAGTATAGGAAAGACAGCAAAAGTCGGTAGTTGCTAAACCAGCACTCATACAATAATTTAGTTTATTAATGAATAAATAGTAATATATATGATAATATATATACACATATTATATTATACATACACACAAAAGTAAATAATTACACTATAGCTTGTAGTAATCTTTAACTAATCAGTTAAAAGAAGGTAATGATCGTGTCTGCTTGATGGTTCGTGGTAGTGCATTCCAGAGTTGAATGGCCTGAACGATAAAAGACTTGCTGTAAAAACTTGTTCTGTTGACAGGCGTTTTCAGTTTCAAATTCTCTGACAATCTAAATAATCTTGAATCACTGTAATTAAGGAACTGAAAGCGTTCCTTGAGATAATCAGGGGACTTGGGATTGAACAAAATGTTGTGAAGAAGAGACAGGATATGCGCATTCCGGCGAAGACGGATGGGAAGCCACTTGAGTTTAATGCGAAATTCAGATATATCATATTTGCGTTGCGTAGGCCAAATATGAAACGAATGCAAAAGTTTTGAAGCCGCTCAAGTTTATGAAGTTGATATTCTGTGAGGTCACTTCTACTATGTGTCCCAGCACAGATTTCGATTTTTCGCAGGTTTACTGCAAATTAAGATTTGGTTAGGTTAGGTACATTTTAATGAATGCATTTTTTATTTAAACATATATTATTTTATCAAACAAAAAAACTGAATTCGATCCGGAACCAAAAAATGCATCCAGAGTCTACTCTAAATATGCCGCCTCTCACCACGTCTACTCTAAATTTATACCGCCCCTCCACCCTACCGTAACACTTTTTCGTGGCAGAAAAAATCCTCCCGTATATATAGTATCAATAAACAAAAATAATGGCGTTATCACAGCACCGCCAACTTCGAAGAGATTTTAAAACACCCTTTTTGAAAAATACTATATCATAGCGCTATGGGAAAACCTCACCTCATTCCAAATCCCCACGGTGCAAAACGGAACGGTCTAGAGAACCGTTGCTTAAGGCTTAAGGCAACGGGTATGAACGTCCAGCCGATCACTGTGCGTTCGAACGAGATTTTTATGTGCTTTAGTAACAGAAAGGAAACATTAGACGTCTTAGGGCTCCTGTGCCGCTAAAGGTGGAAAATGGGTTGCAAAGGAAACAACTTTTCGTTGGTACTAATTACTGACCAATAATTTACCAAAAAAATGTAACATAAGTCTTCACGAAATGAGACGTAACGTGGTTTTTTCGTCATTTTTCTATAGTTACTTTTAATTAAGAAATAAATCAGCAAATTACCTCCAAATCATTGACATGAAACTATTGTACTCCTTCAATTTTTATCAAAACAGGATGAAAAAATATCTACATATTTATAAAAAAAGAGATAAATTTACTTTATTTTATTCAAAATAAAATAATAAAGTATCTAAAAAACCGTGTTTATCTATCGTTACCGCCCGAAAAATTAGTATCGAAAAGTTCTCATGGATGTTAGCGTTGCTACAAGTCTTAAGTTTTGTTTAGGTCTATCTATCTATACATATAATAAAACTGTAGAGGTCGAATTACTGTACAATGAAAAAAAATGCTAAAAACCGAGTCAGGGGGATGTAAGAAGTGAAATAGAACTAATTTAGATTTTTTTTCAAATTTTTTGTTTCTCTATCTGTTTGTACCGGCTAATCTCCCAAACGACTGGACAGATTTAAATGAAATTTTGTATGGTGGTAGCTTATATCCCTGGTCAACATATAGGATACTTTTGATCCCGAAAAATTTACGAGTTTCCGTGGGATAGCTAAAAAACTTTAATTACTTAAACAGCTTATTATACAACTTATCCACCTAATTAAGTATTGATATTTCCGGTATCATCATCATAGAATAAAACAATGTATACTTTAAAAAATAATTAGGCTATATATCATTACGCTAAGACCAATAGGAGCGGAGCACCAATGAAGAATGTTTTAAAATCGGGAGGGTTTTTTTAATTTACTTTTTTTTTAACTATTCCACGCGGACGAAGTCGCGGGCAGAAGCTAGTTTAGCAATAAATCTGTAGAGAATTCAAGTCCGTACAATGAATTTAGAAATGAGAAAATAATCAAGGCGGCTTATTTGGACCAGCAGACTTCGAAAGTACAACTTATAAAATGTTTGTTTGTCTGTCTGTTAGGGCGTCACTTGAACACTACTAAATTTAAATGAAACTCGACACAGAACTAGATTAAATCTCGGCTTAACATTTGAGATAATTTTTATCCTGATAAATGACGTCGTTTTCGTGGGATAGGCGAATATAGCGAATAAAGTGACGCTGTGGACGCGTTTTTTGACCGCCGTTGCAAATCAGACCAACACGTCGTCTTCATGGCAACGCGAACAAAGTTTCGATGCCATATGCTAGTCTATACTTATTATATTGTAAAGAGGTAAATATTGTGAGTTTGTTTGTAGCAAGTAATCTTTTGAACTAATGAACCGATTTTGAAAATTCTTTCATCAGTAGTAAGCTACATTATTCCTGAGTGACATCTATATAGGTTATATTTGATCGTGATTTTTTTTTGACGCCCAGCGAAGTGGGTACGGGCAGCTAGTATACAATATACAAAATATAAAGTAGTGATGGATTAAATATTACGTGAAAAATAGATTTATTTACGTAATAAATAAAATATTGAGCTATTTATTTTAATCAAGTTTGAAATTGGATTTTTTTATTGCATGAGTTCAGCAGAAAGGCCGACGGCCTACCTGAAGGAAAGCGGTCACCATCGCCTATGGACATTTGCAAGACCAAAGGCGTTACAAAATGCATAAAAGTACAATTTTAAACTTGTATAGATTTTTACTGCAATGTAAATAAAACGTCATGCTATACGGGTCCGAATTGTGCCACTAAAGTACAAACCACAAACGGGAAACATATGGATGGGTACAAATGTAAAGGTAGACCAAAAAAGATATGGCTGGATTAAGTGAAGAATGATATGATGATTTGTGGTGTGACAGAAGACATATTGTGCCGATCACAATTAATTGGGATATGGTGAAAGAAAAGAGAGACTATAATATACATAATTACTATACTATACAGTAGAATCCGTTTATAATGTCATCGAAGGGAAGTGACAAACACGTCATACTAAGCGGGCGTCATAAAAAACAATACATACTTTGAAAATAAAAAAATAATTGTATGTGTAATGTGTATTATATATTTTTTGCATAAGAAATCTATAATTTTAGTCTGCTTTTGTTTTTTCTTCAGGTTATGTCAAAAGAAAAACGATTCACGCGCCACACACACACACTATACTAAAGGAAAGGGGAGGGGCACAAAAACAGGCAATGGTATTAGGGATCATGTCGGTCACTACGGATACATGAATGAATAAATGAATATGCTTTATTGTGTTTTAAAAGATACAGTTAACAGACATATAATTTTCACTTGGAGGATAATTTACTTATTTTTTTTTTACCAACAAAATTGTAACCGAATACAATGCAAGAAAACTTATTCGTATTATATTCTACTCATAGTCCCTCAATACCATAAGTAGAATACTGAGCCTAGATCACTTTCTTCTATGGGTAAGGTGCCCAGAAGGCTGGCTACATTTCTTCGCTGATATATAATATATATACATATAATTTATTAAAAATATGTCAATATAAGCGAGGTCATTATATCCGACTTTGTTACAATAAAAACTAAGCTGTGTAATTATTTCATATTCAGCGGTTAGTTAACATAGGCGGAGTCATAAAAAACAGGTTCTATTGTAAATACACCCTTACAAAAATATACATAGAGGATCCATTTTTCAATCATCAGATAAAAGTCATTAGTCGAATAAATTACAACCTGAGTGAATTAAAAAAAAATAATTCCAACTGTTTTATTCGTGCAACGACATTTTTAATTTTTCCTTGATATACCTACTAAAAGTAACCAGGATATACCTAAATAAAAGTCTTGGTAGCGTAATGGCTGCGCACGCGTCCCAAACTCAAAGGGCGCGGGTTCGACTCTGGCCGGAAGGCATGCACCACTTAGTCAGTTTTCTGATCTAACGTATATATTGTTAAAATTACCACGTGCTAACAACGATGAAGGGAAATGTCGTGATGCAACCTGCACATCGACATAACCGATGTGTCAAACCTGCCAAACTGCCTTGGGCAAGCGTGGTGTATATACCCCCCCTATAATGGGAGGCCCGAGCCCGGCATTATTATATACCTACTTTATTCTATGAATATTTTTGATCTGGTGATAGCAAAATCGACCCCAAAAAGAAAAGAAAACACTAAAAACTACAATCGGTCCATCCCGACCAGACCACTGATTAATACGTAGCCGATCACTTGATGGAAGTAGAGTGCCCAGGGGCCCAATTCTGCAACAGTACGATTTCCATTGCGATAATGTCAAAAATCCGTATTATAGCGGGACAAAACCGTTCGTGCCCGGGGCCTCACGCTTCCCCTGTCCTCAACCCGTGCACGAAGTACAAGCCGCAAGAGTCTTCGTATTCCCGGTGCAGCCCCTCTCCACCCCTAGTGCCGCCAATCTAGTAGAGTATGAAAACTGCCTAAGGAATGCTTTTATGAAGAGCACACGCGCAGACCTGTGCGCCCTATGAGTTAACATCGTTACTCGTTTCATTGTTCAATTGTGTGAAAGCGTATTTGAATTATGTCAATCGTGTATTTTTTTAATCAGTTTAAATTTGTAAAATGATCAATCATTAAACTAATAAATTCAGTACCGAATAAGTCTTTAAATTAACATTAGTGCCCGCTATAGTATTCTACTAAATCCACGATATCTTCTCGATATCGTCAACACTTATTTCGCGGGTTTTCGCTTATAAATATTTATAAAGCGCCTTTGGAGTTAGCAGTATACCGTAATCAGACTAACCTAAGACTGAGACGATAGCGCCCGGAGATTTTGACGAGATAGTAACAGTACAATTATGCCCCTCGTTCGTCTCGCTGTACAGAATGGCAGCATATTAGTAGCACCTTTGGTGTTACAAATGTCCATAGGCGATGGTAGCCGCTTTCCATCGGGCGGGCCGTCAGCCTGTCCTCTGCTGAACTCATGCAATAAAAAATAATTTAAAAATTATAATGTTAATAAAAGCCTTCAAAGAAGTTGTTAAACATTTATTTCATAAACTGTCGCAGATTAAAAATTTTTAAGGAGTCTCCTAAGACGCTTATAAATAAGAGTTTTAAAATCTCTCGCCCATAAGAAATCCATGTGGTTAAATTCATGATACGATATCCTATAATAGTCTACTACGTTTCCTAATTTATTATATAACAGAGCTACATCGTTGGGATGAGCTAACCAATCCGAGTCACTGTAGAACAATGACACTGGAGTAGTTATTCTATCAAGGGCATAACTTGGCGGTATTTCTTGGCCATACCTTTCCAGATTTTCATAAGAACCATAGTCGTACATCCTAAAATCTGCAGACACGATTCCTTGTCCGTAATGTGCAAACTGCTTCATAGAAGAACCCGAGGGTACGTGGCCATAAATAACAGGCAAATTAGTCGCGTTCAGTTGTCCAAAATCAAAGCCAGCCATTAAAAAAATAACATTGCTACAGATTATTTCCATGACAGGACCAAATCCGCATAAAAGCTTTTTTAATACCCTTATTATTATATTGTCAGGCAAGAACTCGTGTAATCCTAAACCTCTAAATATGATGTTGAAGAAGGGAGTTCCTGGTGCTAATAACCTGACTATAGGAGCCTTAGCTTTAGACATGAATGCTACAGGCGATAATGCAATCATAAGAGAAATCTTCTCGTTGTATTCCGGCCTTTCAGACGCCATGACAAAGAATGACGTAGTCCCTTGCGAATGACCAATGTACTTTAATGCATCTTGCTTGGTAACATAAAGAATATAGTCTATCATAGCTGGTAGATCGTAAACACCAATCTCATGCCATGAGAAATCCCAAAAATCAGCGTTTTGAGGCGTTAATGTGACGTGTCTTCTTGAGTGTTTGTTGCCGCGTGCGTTACCCATCCAGACGTCATATCCTTCTTCAGCCAATAAAAAAGCTAAGCCGCTCTCTACTCCTGCAATTACGAAGTCATCAGCGCTCCCCAATAGACCATGCATAAGGAAAACAACAGGTCCGCTTCTCGGTATTCGGAATACAGTCAATTTATAACCATCTTCGGTAATGACCTCATGATTTTCCACTGGAAAGTCGTATTTGGCGATGATTTGGTCAACTCTCAATCTCGCGTCTTCGTTTCCCAAACCAAACTCGAAGTCGAAAACGACATTATCGAATACACCAAGTACATTGCTGCTCTCGAACAGGAGTGGTATTTTGTAGCCAGTACTGAAGGTTCGTGCTATAGCATTCGGTACTTGAGTCAAGAAATTGACTTTATCTGCCAGGATATCGCTGAATATACTGGTAGAAAATGATACTACTGGTAGCTTCGTAATTGAATCAATCACATCTCTGGTATTCCCAGTAAGAGATGGGAAGAGAACATCACTGATCTGTCCATTACAGGTCGTCAGTAGTATTAAAGTTAACAGCACACAAATCTTCATGACACACGCGTTGTATAGTCAGTTTGATTAAACACTGATTATTTTCCATTGTTCTACACCATGACCTTCGTCTAATAAAGTTTTTTTTTACTATACTTTTTGCTCCTATATTATCATCGTACAAAATACTATTAGATCGTGCTAGTGTAATGGCAAGCGCACGCGTCACAAACTCAAAAGACGCGGGTTCGATTCCTGGCCCGAACGCCTGCACCACTAAAGCAGTTTACTGACACAATGTGCAACTTGTTACAACTAACACGTGCTAACAACGTTCAAGAAAAACATCGTGATGAAACCTACACACCCAGATAACCGATGTGCCGAACTTCCAAAACTAAGCAAGTTACGTTTGTATTATCGATAAACAACTCTGGAGCCGATCCCAGACACCCAGACTATAGAAATGAACCGAAAGATCTTTTACGACATTTACCATGTAAGGAATCGAACCCGGAGCCTTTGTGCGCACTAGTCCGGCAAAGACTTAGCTGATTCAACCAAATCAAATCAACAGATTTTACAATAACATTATAAAGTATGTTAATAGTTTCACGTGCGCTAGACAGACATATTGGCGTACAAAATGATTCTATAGTACAATTATTTACAGTACAATTTTATTATTAAGACTAGATGATCCATGCCCACTTCGGTAGGCGTCATTAAAAAATGCAAACGCACGGACGCACGCACGTACGCACGCACGCACACACGCACGCATGCACGCAAATCAAGGTTTAATTGAGCTTTGTAACCTTTAAAAATATTATTATTCAAATCAAATATAGCCTATGTCACTCAGAAATAATGAACCTGTACACTGGTAAAAGAATTTTCAATATCAGTTCAGTTGTTCAAGAGATTACTTCCCACAAACAAACTTAGAAACTTTACCTCTTTGTAGATTGTTCAACTGTGATATTAGTATAGATTATATTATATTACTAACGTTTTCCCCGCGACGAAGCCGCGTGTATAACTCTAGGTAGTAAACTCTGTGTTAGTTACGTATATAAAAAATTAATTTGGTTTTCTATATACATAAACCTTCGATGAAAATGTACGTAACTGATGGTGAGAATTGTTTACGTGCCGTTGCCTTTTTTTAAATTTATTTGGACAACAAAGAGTATTTAGAATTTAGTATTATGAGTCTTATAATAAGTAGCTTCTATTAATACAACACCACCATCATTTGTTACATATTGAATAATTGCAAATAGAGAAAGAATACAATTTCCTACGGCCAGGCGGCCTGTCGTAAGAGGCGATAAAACAACCCACAGCCAGGTTGGTAAGGTATTTGCCCGACTGGATGGCTAACACCCCTGGTCTAGAGTATGCCGCCATAACAACCTTTAGTTGTGTTCCGGTATTAGTGACCAGGTTCCAGTCTCCCTTAAGAGAGCAGCAGCGCATTTGTAGCACCTTTGGTGTTGCAAATGTCCATGGGCGATGGTAACCGCTTCCCATCAAATGGGCCGTCTGCCTGTCTGCTGTACTCCTGCAATAAAAAACAAAATAAAAAAAAAGGTAGCATATAATATAACTAAGTTTTTTTTTGTATTTTTTGTAGTATTTGTTAAAATTAACGGAAAAAAGCCAATATATAAAAATACAAATAGCTACTTTTATTATTCTATTACACTAACCCATAAAAAATAATAAGTGGTCTGTCCATATACCTTCAAAATTTTGAAGGTTTTTGGAACAAACTGACCCTAGATTTGGATTCAGCGCATCGAAATACATAAGAATAGATATACCTAGACAAAAGTACTCCTTTTTTTGTGGGTCGGTGTTATTAGCCGTGGTAGCTTAGTGGTTAACAGTCTCAATTGTCTTAAACTCGCGTTTAAAAATGATGTGTGTTCGAATCCTCGCCGGGATGTATATACACCACTTAGGCGGATCTCTGACCTAACGTAGGTTACATAATATTATTGTTACATCTACACGACTACTAGTGTCGTACCATATAACTTACGGCCTTCCACTGAACTGAAACACAACACTCTTCTCATAGTCCAACTTTCTACAACAATTCTTTTACCGTCAAGGCTATAAAGCTTTGGAACGCGCTGCCAATTGCTATCAGACAAGCAAAATAACTACCAACATTTAAAACGATGATCAGAAAATATTACCTGTCCTTGGAAAATGATGATTTTTGACTGTATATACATATATTTTTATCTGTTAACATTTATATATTTTTGTAGCTATGTATATTAAATATATATTTATTTTATAAGTATATAGAACATCTGTATATACTGCATTTATATATTTATTACTACAATTTAAGAAAATGTACTATGTATTATTATACCACCATGTTTATTATAATCTCAATTCATTCCTAGGGTTGTCTGGAAGAGATCGCTTTTTAGCGATACGACCGCCCTTTGTGCATAATGAGACATACTTTTAGTCTGAAAGTTCTTTTTTGTATTGGTGTACAATAAAGATTTATTGATAGATTGATTGATTGATAGTGTCGGACAGTGAAATAAAACATCGTGATGAAACCAGCACATCGAGATAAGCGATGTGCAAAATCCAGCAATCCACCTTAAATAAGCGTGGCGCGTACAATGTCCGCACCCTTATAAATAAGGAGGCCCAATCCCAGCAGTAAGACAATGTGGGCTATTATTATTTATAAAATAGAGTAATTTTTATCGTGTACTATAAAATTCCTAAGTATTGCTGTAGACTTAACATAAAAAACTTAATAAGTAATAACAATAGTAGAACAGGTTGCATTCAAAACCTCTTTTTAAAATCGGTTAAAAATACTTACGAATTGAGTATAGATACACGTTTTAAAAAAACATGTTATTTAAAATAATTAAATCATCATAATTGTCTACTAAGTACTTTTTGGATTGCGAAAATAATGTTTTTGTGTTCTAATTTAGAGTGAAGAACGCTTAGCCCGTGACTTCGTCAGCGTTGGATACTTTTTTGTAACTTAACTCAGCTGCATAGCGACAAATGGCAAAAATCAATAATACTTTATAACCATAAAACCGGAGGATGAATTCAGAACAAAAATCTAATAGGCGGTCTACATTCTTGCAACATGGTCACTAATTGCGGGTTTCTGTATATTATTAAACATTCTTTTACTTTACTTCCCTCTATTCGTCTATCGTACGGAAACCCCCCAAAAAACACGAAAGCAGATTTATCTATTTATAGCTCTTCAGATAGAAACATTTTCAACTATAATACAGATGAACAGAAGATATTTTTTAACCAAGAAAATGGGACAGTTTTCATGAGATATCAACAAAGTTGCTTTAAAAACGCTAGTAATTATACATGTATAAAACTCTTACTTCTATTTCGTAGTATTTTCTATGTTCAATAAACAAACAGATACTTAACATGAAACCAATTTAATTATAGTTATTTTCCCTAGATGAAGCAAAAACAATAATGTACAATAAAATGTTTCTACTTACACAGCAAATTAGACCAAAGTACGTAAACGCCAGGGTTGTCAAGTTTCAGAAAAATTATTATGAATTTAAATTTATTACCGACCGTAGTCCCTCATCACTATCAATGCGGAGATGAAGTTTGAGATCAGTGCACCAAGGCTTGTCGTGGGTCAGGAGCGCCGGCCGAATACCACGCCAGCCATGTTGCACTGAATAGCAGTATCCGCCGGGCTCTTGTCGCTGGAACCTAATGGACTGTGTGCGACGATTGCAAGAGGCCGGACGGGATGTATTTGGTGCCTGGAAGATGGGACGACTTCTGGACGTCCACATGGAACCTGGCGCAACTGCCGCGCGGCAACAGGACCTCAGATACTGCAAACATGCATCCCTTGGTAGTGGATACATATTTGTGGTTTTTAGTGTCGAAACTCTGGAGTCATGGTGTACAGGAGCTCACCGCCTTTGTGGAGACCTATTTACTCAGTTGATAGAAGCCTCACGAGACCAAAAGGCTGGCCTGTATTTTGGGTAATGCGTAAGCGTTGCCATCCAACGTGGTAACGCGGCTAGCATTTTGAGAACGTTCCCAACTGACGGTGATTTGGGGCTTGTTTATTATATGTAATTTTTTTAAGGGGTAGGATATGTTAATTGTATATTTTAATTTTAAGTTTTTTATTTTAATGTGAATATTTTTAACCAATATACATATTTCAATTAATATAGTTATATCGGACCATAGGGTCCTGAGGCCATGAGTCTCTACGAAGATGTCTCAAAATGCCTAATTGACTCTTCAGGCGATTAGAGAGCTCATTCCTACCTCAGACAAAGGTTCTGTATGGCGATCTAGCCAACTGGGAACCTCGTCCATTGAGTTTGATGATCTAGGCTCAGTGTTCTATTTAAAGTCATAAGAGATTCTAGGAAAAATACAACATAAGTTTTGTTTTTAATTGTATTAGTTTATAATTTATGAATATTTGCATATATTATAAATTATGTATAAGTTTTAGTAAAAATATAATTGTATTATTTCGGTTTATAGAAGGATAAGTCTTTGATTGACAAATATCGGAGTTCGTATGACAGCTCGAAAGGCTACATTTCATTACACAGTACGTGGGGTGGTATTGTCACTGAGTGATAAAACTGCTTGAAAAATAAAATAGAATAAATTAAACTACACAGTACTAAACACATAACTATTGCTTAAAAACAATCAACATCCTATATTATTTTTGTCTTATATTACATTTTAAAGTTAGGTACACATTTTTAGAAAACAAAACTGCACAGCATAACATCGCCCGGCGCCCTTTTTTTCCTGCCTAAATCTCTTTAAATAGGAAAAATTACATACTGTCATGAAAGAAAAATACTGGCAAATAGCAATAGAGATGTGGATACAATTTTTAATAAATTCTATTACTTACATATCGAAGAACAGGCGATAAAATAACATCTCATCAACTTACTTTTAAAATATCATCAAAATTAATTGCTTCTCAAGTCATTTACTATCTCGCAACTTTTACTGGTACTGTACGCTCGTACAAAATTCATCAGGCTGCGATGTCTTGTAAGATGATACAAGTATCTCAGTTTTTTAGACCCAACCATTTAGTGAAAAATTAAAATCTCAATAGGTAAGCTTCTTTGCAATTTATAGTCAAAGCTTAACAAATTAAAAAAAATATAAAAATGTGTTGTATGTGTCGACTACTCTCTATCAAAAATATATTTGTCAATGAATTGAAAAAACGCGATTGCAGCGCCATCTATTTTGATAATCCGTTTATTTCATGAAAACGACATTATTTATCGGGATAAAGAGTATCCTAAGTTAGGCCCCGGGATATAAGCTAGCTCTGTATTTAGTTTCATTTAAATCCATTCATTAGTTTTCACGTGATGCTCTAATAGACAGACAAACAAAAAATCTAAAAATTGGCTTTTCGAAATAGTCTGGTCCGAATTACCCCTCCTGATTTTTTACTCATTTTTAAACGTAATATACAACTCAAACCATTTACAAATTTATTAAGTATAGATTTGCAACCCCCCTCGATGTTGGGCGAGAAACTCCATATTAGAAAATGGACAATATAGCTGTAATTCTTGTCAAAATTATCAGTTTGCTAGTTTCACACATACTCGACGTGCAGGTTTCCTTATGAGTTTTTTTACCGCCACTAGGTGGTAATTGTAGCCATCAGAAAAACCGTAATCGATTCATGGTTCTTTGCTAAGATTCTAGAATATACGTCATTAGAATGAGATATGGATATCTTAGCCACTCACCTGCCTACGAATTTACGTATTTTAAAATAGTTTCAGAATATTGAGTTATTATTCTAGTGCATAGAGAATCATTCTCTAAAATAAATAATTGGTCATAATATTATTTATATTTTAAAGTATGTGTGAATGCCAACCCTAGCTACGTCTCTACACGATGTATAGTCAAGTTGCTGAATTAACCAAAATAATTGTATATAAAGTCTCATTTTCCCTTCATCGATCAAAAACACATCGGCACAATGAAGGCAGTAAACGCACTGCTCTGCTTGGCTTTAGCCCAAGGCATCACTGCTCATATATTCCCGACGAACCAGCAGTACATGATCAACCCGTTGAATTACTTCGATCAAATCCAGAGGCATCGCAGCTCCGAAAGCTCAGAATCAAGCTACGAGAGTTCAAAGGAATGGAAGGACGTCAAGGCCCAGCACACCAACCCTCACCAGAATAAAGAATGGCCCATTTTCAAGACCATCGCCAAGTCGCAGTATGACCTCAACCCGAAGCTGTTCGGTGACGCGATTACTTGGAAAAATGTCCAGATAGCCGTAGGACCCAACACACCAGACTCGCCTTATCCATCCGACTCACTATTCATGAACCAAGATGACATCGCAAAAATCTACAAGGATGCTCAGGAGGCGATCAAGCACGCCACATCTGAAGAAAAGCTGAAATTCCACAAGGCATTCCAAACTGCTAACAACCAAGATCACGAAGACGCCCACTTGAACGCCACTCAGCTCCTTCAAAAGAACAACTACCCTGTCGAAGAGCACGTCATTAGAACAGAAGACGGCTACATCTTGACTGTTATCCGCATTCCACAGAAGACCCAGACTAGAGATGTTAAGAATAGCCCTGTTGCTTTCCTTATGCATGGTCTGCTCGGCAGTGCTGACGATTGGGTCCTGCTGGGCCCTGGAAAGTCTTTGGCTTATCTGCTTTCGGACGCTGGCTACGACGTTTGGCTGGGCAACGCTCGTGGCAACCATTACTCTCGTCGCCACGCCAGCAAGCATCCCGCTCAAAGCGAATTCTGGAAATTTTGTAACGACGAAATTGCTCAACAGGACTTACCAGCGATGATGGACCACGCCCTTGAAACAACCCATCAAGAGAAGATGCATTATGTAGGCCATGGGCAGGGTGTAGCTGTGTTGCTTGCACTCGCTGCTACGCGTCCCGAATACAACAATAAAATCGCCACGCTGCATGCTATGGCGCCTATGGCCTACATGTCGAATACCCGAAGCCCGCTCGTCAAGATTAGCGCCCCAACCAGCTGCCTTTACGAGCCACTCCGTGATCATTTCGGCCACGGCGAGTTCAACCTCACCTCCGAATCGATGGAAACAGTTGGTGGTTCCTTGTGCGAAAATGCAATCGGCTGTAAGAGTGTATGCTCAAATTTGAACTTCGTGATAGCTGGAATGAATATTGATGGTCCTCTGCCTGAGAGCCTTCCTGTGATAATGGCCCATCTACCCGCTGGTACGTCAACGAGGACAATCAAGCATTTTGGACAGGCCGTTGCCTCTCGCGAGTTCAGAAAGTATGACTATGGTTACGAGAATAATAAGAAGATCTATGGCACACCTGAACCTCCTAAATACGAGATGAATAAGGTGCAAATGCCAGTGTATGTTTACCACAGCGAGGAAGACTGGTTGGCTCATCCTAAGGATGTTAAACGACTTGTGAGTGAGCTACGCAATATTAAGAAGATTTACCAAGTACCGGAAGAGCATTTTAGTCACATGGACTTCCAGTTTTCGAAGAAGGCTCCCGAGGTCGTGTACAAAGAGCTTATCGACAACATGTTAGAATGTACCGAATAATCGTTTGTATTAGTTGTAAATAATTGTCTTATATAATCGTTCATTGTCATGATAGGCTTATTAGTATTAATAAACCCGTATATTTTTTAATTTATTATATTTTTCATTGTATATCCTTTATTATGAAAACCTAACAAACGCAATGCAATATTTTCATCGATTTATTACGAAAATAAATTGATAAAAATATTATTGAAGGACCTTCTGTCGTTTTTAACGCCCTTTGAATTAAATTTTATTCTGGCATTTGGAACTGCGGTCAGAGAAAAATATTAAAATTGCGCTTACAAACTGATTTATACTGATCCACTGACTTCATATTCGAAGGAAGCTAGTGCTAGTGCTGACTTCATACTGGCTTCGGGTAGATTGATTTGAAGTTAGTACAGCATTATCAATTCAGTGCATAGAGTCAGTCAGTATTCCCGATAGAATATTTTGAAGTCAGTTCGCTCCCCAAGTCATTAGCTGGATCAATGTAAATCAGCCTTAAGGGGGTATTCTGGTTTAGAAGGCCGAATTTTAGGTGTTTTTTTCGGTCGCGATAAAAAAAACAACAAATATTTCTACTATTCATTTTATTATAAGTTTTTTATTGATATTTAAATAGTACTGTTACGAGCTACAGGACTCGAATTAAAAATGCCGTTGGAACTACTATAGAATTTATTAGAACTGTACAAACACGTATAAAACAAACACAAATAAAACTGAATGCAACCAGTTCACACTGCACGATTCAATACAATTCGACACGCGCAAAGTTCGTCGTCTATATCGCTAATCGAGAGTACTCCAAAACGTCTTACTCGTTTCGTAGTCATCGCTTGACTGCCGACCCCTCTATTCGGGCATTGTCTTATACTAACTACACAGTACAAAAAAAATTAGCTGCGCGCACTGAGTTTCCGAGAAATAGTAGTTTGCACACCTGTGAACGGCCAACAAGGTCGAAAACAATAACAATAATGATTAGTTCGACGCTAATGATTGTAATAAAACAAGTAGAAAAATAATAGCATGTTTTTCTTAATTACAATTCAAAACACAAAAGAATTCCTAAGTCCGGGAAGACAATAAACTGCACTTACGACAGGCAGCTGTGCGTTTATCTTCGACGGCATGTAACAGTACAAAACATTAATAAAATTTCAAAAAAAAAAACAAAAAACTCCATACCGGCAAATTGGGGACTAATTAAAAAATGGCACATGCTGGTGTGCAGGATATCAATCCTTCCAGTGACCTGAAATGGAAAACAATTAATAGTCCTTCAAGAGGAAGGATTTAGCTATCGCACTACGAGACGTTTTAAAAGAAAATAAATCAAAAAATGGCGGCGGTTTCAGAAATACGTTTTGTTTTTTTACCTATTTTTAAAACAGTCGCCGATTTGTGAAAAAAAAATGTTTTAAAACATTTATTTATTTAGGTTTATGGCTTGGCAGCTGGGTCTTAAAGCCAGATCTTAGATTATAATGTAGTTTCTTCATTTTCTTAAGCCTATGTGTAGCACAGTTGAATTGTAGGTTATCAGCTCGTACCATTCAACGGAGTTCTTATGACAACTCTAAAGACCACATTTGACTATACTAAAATATATAAAATATATATATAAAATATATATATATATATATATATATATATATATATATATATAATATATAAATATATAAAAACTATGAATATCCTACAATTATTGTTCATTATAAAGTAATTTTACACATTTTTAGAAAATAAAACTGCACAGCACAACATCTCCTTTCAGTTGCCGCCAAAAACTCTTTTAAAACGTTTAAGCCTTTAAAATCATAGATTACAATATTGTTTTAATCATGGAACATGGTTAGAATAGGAATATCGAATGTAATTCTCAGGGTCATTTATAACTGGATGGCGCCACAGGTAATTTGTTTCTCACTTTAAAAGAAATAAAATACATTAATTAGTTTTAGGAAGAAAGTACATTACAAAAACTAACAGACTTATGATAACAAAATTAACACAGAATGAAGCTAAAATGTAACAAAAAAAAATTGTAAATGTTTTGAAGTCTACCAAATAAACCGGAAATTTAAATATTAACAAGATTGTTTTTAATTTTGAGTCGATTTGTTAAAAGATTTTAGAAAATAAAACGTCAAAAAGCTAAATAAGAAAGCTTCGTAATGCTAATTCCTAATTGTAGAAATTAGGAACTTATAAGAGTTACGTTTTTGACTGGGTGAGTGTCACTCTCCGTATCATTATTCTATGCTTTCATATAACTCTTGAATCCTGTATTAAGGCGGCGCTTCATCTGTCTTATCGCTGCTACAGTGTTAAAGATTTACACAGTTTCACGCAGACATGGCTTTGGGTTTAATGCGTTATTTGAGATGCCACATTGTTAATGACGTTAAATATTGACAGCTAACAATATATACACACTAATGTGGCTGCGCATTAACGGCGTTTTTCTAACGCTTTAAATAAGACGCATTCGTCCACAGCCTAACGGGCTTATTCATATTGAGTTAGAGTTCGTTTGAAGGGTTTCTTTAAGAACCACAAAGAAGACTTTGAATTTGCACAATCAATCAATACCTTTATTTGCAAGAATGTAGTTTATACAGGTGTTATACAATTGTAGATGAACAGTACATTCTACCACATAGTGGTGTACAAAATGAAATAAAAATTAAAATCAAATTTACTTAAATATTCTAATTTAAAAAAAATGTCATCTACTCTTTGGTAATATACAGGCTCGAATTTTTTAATGCCACCTGGAGGGAAAGTACTCTAAATAATAGAGATAGCAAATTTTACTCCAAAGAAACATTTCTTTATTTTTGATAAGAAATAAAACTGCATTCAAAGATTTTCGAAAATTCTCTTGCTTCACCCGGGAATCGAACCGACTAAAATCTGTAAATATTACACCCTGTAATTTTATTGCATCGATCGTTAGGATCAATCACAAGGATGAAATGTCTCTAACATACTTGTTAAATTTAATGAAAGGAAAACCATGAAATCTGTACTTATAAATTCAATGGGTCAAGCTAAAGCACTTTTACTCAAAGATCCATCTGTCTTTACTTATGTTAGTAATTAATAATTTATCATTGACGCTATTTACCAATTAAAATGACAAATTAAGTACTATTTAGATAAGACGATTGAAATAGCACGTGTTTGTAACGCAAACTCCTTTACCAAATTTACCAAGTGTGTTAGAGAGATTTCATCCTTGTGATTGACCCTAACGATCGATGCAATAAAATTAGAGGATGTAATTTTTACAAATTTTAGTCGGTTCGATTCCCGGGTGAAGCAAGAGAATTTTCGAAAATCTTTGAATGCAGTTTTATTTCTTTTCAAAAATAAAGAAATGTTTCTTTGTAGTAAAATTAGTTATCTCTATTATTTAGAGTACTTTCCCTCCAGGTGGCATTAAAAAAATTCCACCTTGTATAAGCAATTAATGTCAAGAGAAAAAATAACAAATAGATCACTAAGATTTTCCATATAAATAACTAGCTGATGCCCGCGACTTCGTTCGCTTGGTGCGGTTTTTTAACTATCCCACGGAAACTCTTTAATCCTATATGTTGACCAGGGATATAAGCTACCATCATATAAAATTTCAATTAAATCGGTCGTCGTTTCGAAGATGAGACAAACAGATAAACAGAGAAACAAAAAAATTGAAAAAATCTAAATTCGTTCTATTTCACTTCTTACATCCCCCTGACTCGGTTTTTAGCATTTTTTTTTCATTGTACAGAAATTTGGCCTCTACAATTGTATTATATGTATTCTATTCATAATAAATAAATGTGCCTTATAACTATACCCCACCCCATTTTGCACTACGAAAGGGTTAGAAGCCTGATATACAAGTTAAAGTAATATTTATTAAGTATTTATATAGCATTTTACAACCTATTTTATAAAGTTTTTGTTACCTATTGCTCTAAGGTTCTGGAATGCTTTTCCGTTCATTTTTAACTGACTTTAAAAAGGAGGACGTTCTCAATTCGTCTGTACCATCGTTTTTTTCGTATGTTCGTTACTCCATTTCTCTGTTGATAATGAACCAATTTTCAAAAAATTTCTTTTAATCGAAAGGTTATACTCCCGAATAGGTCCCATTGTCACCATGTCAGGATCTGATGAGTGGATCGGATCTCAGGGAAATCGAGAGTAAATCTTATTAAAGAATGCCGTGCGCCTACAGTCTTGAAAAAAGTTTGTATACGCGTGTAGGTATTACATTTTCTACAGGCGCTTAATTTTTTATATGCATTTACGCGATTTCTCCGTCAACTTTGGATCGATTTTGATTTTTTTTCTTTATTCGTTAGTATGTTTACTGCCAAGGCGGTTCCATGGTCACCAAGTCAGGATCTGATGAGCGGATTCCAGAGAAATTAAGATTATCCTCCGCTTATTAAAAAACGCCGAGAGCCTAAATTTTTCCAAAAAAAAACTTGTATACGCGTTTAGTATTAGACTTTCTACACGTGTTTAATTTTTTTGTAGGCATGTTACTCGATTTCTCCGTTGATTTCGGGCCGATTTACAAATTGTTTTTTTTAACTCATATCATCACACATAGTCACCATGTTTGCATCTGATTTATGGATCGCACGGAAATCGAGAGCAACCGTTGTTGAAAAGCATATGCACCGAAGAGTGAGATGGCAAATTTGTACACACGTGCCAATTTTACAATTTCTACAGGTCCTTAATATATTATTTCTAAAGCTATTGAAGTATTTGCGCAACTAAAAAGTGAATTTTGTTTTTCTTTAAAAACCGAATTGAGACTAAAACCAAAAAAATGATATTTAACCAACTTCTTTCTATAACATCTTGAAGCCGATCTCAAATAAAACATAAAAATTACTATATTTTGTAAATTTGTTATTCTTTTGTTTAACTTGGCACCGACTTCAAGATATTGTAGAAAAAATCGATTACATATTTATTTTTTTGTTTTTAGGGTGCAGTCTTTTATTAAACTAAAAACGGTTTTTGTTAAAGTAAAAAACATTCTTTTCTTACCGCTATTTGATAAATGGGATCGGTGGCGAAAATTATATCTAATTAAACAGGAGACTATTTTGTCGATGTTGTGTCCGTTTCACAAATAATTCATGAAAATGTCACAAGATGGCGACAGTAAATAAACGGTTCTCTTGACATTTTAATAGCCCACGCTTTGTTTTGACATTTTTTACTTACAACTGTCACACGGCGTTGCTATAAGAGCGAGACAACCATACGCAATTTAATACGCAAGAAAAGGATAAAATTGCGGCGGCGCTGTAGCTTCCCGCCGACTTCGGCCGTCATTCATCCGTCACTCGCGATCTGTTCGGTTTGCTGGGCATTGTTGAAAGAACTATTTTTGTTTTTTGTGTTTGTTACTGTTCTAAAAAACTTTTTGGTTTTGTGCTAATTATATAGTGTAATTGTGTGACTAAGTGATAATATAGTAGTCGTATGGATTGAGTGATACCATGTTACCGCCCACGGCCGGTCTACAACAAGAACAACGCGACCGGACCGAAATGGCGTTCCCGCAGAGGCACGACCTAAGTGTGAGAGAGTTGACCAGGGAAATTATAAGGGACGCTCGTGTTGGCAACAGGCAGTCTACATCCCCTGGAGGTAAGCCGGTCAAATATCAAAACGACGCCACGTTTCCGCCATGGTTGTCAAATTGACGTGATATGTCAAGGTGACATGTTTATTAAAAACAAATGCTGTTTAAAGAGTTAAAACTTATTTTAAACGGTTTTTATATCAATTTCTATACTGTAGCAGTAATCTCCTTGTGAAATTATGTCTATTACGTCATCAGCAAGCTCAATCGCATAAAATAAAAATGGCGCCAAGGTGCTACATAAAATGGTTATCTAGTCCCTACTGTTGTATAATAATTATTTTGTAGCAAAAACTACGATAATTTAACGCCATTTCGCCATTATTTGGTATGTGATAGGATTGTTATGTAACAAACCCGTACAGCATAATTATACTGTATAGGCACGTGCACAAGCTATTTTTAGATCAACCATTTGCTGTGACATAGTTACGCATAACCTCGATCGATACGAATTACTGCATCATCTTCTAAGACGAAATAATTGTACAAGTTTTAATTTTAATGGAAATAAAAATTCTTTACTTATTTGTTTGTTGTTGTTGTTATTAAATAGCGAATTGACTTTTATACAATGTCGCAATGACATTAAATTGACAGCGGTCAAGCAACACACGCTGACAAGATGGCCGATTTAAAGTCATTGACGTCATTATAAATTTTCGTTTAAACACGTGCCCCACTACGTGGCGCCACTTTGCCCTTATTTATTATTCGAAAACATATCCAACATTATTTGAAAATTTTGAGTCCAGTTAAAATCATTATCCAATAGACACATGGGCAGTACAGTATTTTTCTGAAAAATTGTACTATAAATGGGTCTGATATTTGATGACAGTTTCACACTTGGAACTTAAGGCTTGCTTTAAATTTCAACCATTTCCCTTGGTTTGACATTTGACTTTCCTTTACAGAAATTAAAGCTTACGAGCTACACTATGATTTGGTCTACTAATACAGATTTTTTTATCAGCTCATTAGATTCCTGACTTGAATATTTAATTTTTCTAATTCAAAAATCTAATTTAATAATATTTTTTTTTAGCCTTAGGATTAAAAAATATAATTAAATGGATAATTTTTACACACACATTTATCAGCTTATCCTATATGTATTGTAAGGGAATCTTTTGACCTAATCACTAACTTTCAGATATTTGATTAAAATTTGCACATGTATTAAGAACTGAAGACAAAACAATAACTCTGTTTTAATGGGCTGATTGGGTTCACGAGGATAAAAATAACCAGTTTTACACATTCAACATATACATATACTATTCATAGACAGTTATTATTGTCATTTATTTAAACACTAATCTCCTGATTACTATATATACAGGTGATAGATAGATGTGCATGCAAGTATGCATATTTATGATATAATAAGTTTCTTTGCTTCGAAAATTTCACATATGGTGACAGACAGGTGAAGGTTGCCCAAGCATAAATACCATTACTCCACATCAATTTCATTTTAACACAAAGTACAGGAAATGAAACTGCTTTAAAAAACTAAAGAAAAACAAGCTTTCATAGCAAACCAAATTGGACTTGAAACTAGAAACTAATTTTTAAATATGAGGACTTTTTACTGCAGCAATACAAAGTCCAATTCATGATCATGCACATCATTACAATTACATACATGTGCCTACCAAGTGAAGGTGAACATAGTAATGAAACCGGCACATTGAGATAACTGGCTGCCAAACCTCTGAAATCACCTTCAACAAGTGTATTTTGTTGGTTCCCATAAAAAATTAAAGGCTCGAGGCCAGCAGTGGGATGTTTATGTGTTGATAGTGTAAAATCTGAACTACGGAGTTCATAACCCTGTAGTTTACATAATGGTGTTTTGTTTTTAGCAATGACATATCACCAAGGTTTTATTATAATAACATCCATCCTTTTACCAGTCCATCATAGTCATAGTCTGAGTGTTAAATCACTGTTGTGTTCCGTGTGTTTGCTTCGAAGCCTGGGATTCACTTTCATACTTTTGCTAGTCCACTTTGCACTGTCTTCAGCATATATTGTTTTAAGACCATAAATTGGTATGCATATCATCCTTCACAACATCAAGCCAGCATTTCTTGACCTACCCCTTCTTCTGAGACCTGGCATGCAGAGACATTTGTTTCAGTAAATTGTGGCCCTACCAGCGTAAATGAGTCTTTGACTCCACACATTACCAGTAGCATATTCATCTCCCTGAAGCGCAACTCTTGTTTGTGCCATTCAAATATAGGCCATGCTTCACTGTTATATAAAAAACGACAGGTCTAATGATGAATTCATAGACCTAACCACATTATGGGGTCACAAACGACAACTCACCTCACACCACTTTGCCTAAGTTGCTGAGATACATGCCTCGACTTCATGGTCAATGTCCCCAGAAGCAGGGAGTGTTTTTAATAAGTAAGTAGTAGAAGTTTGCGTTTAGTATGCCTATGACTTCTGCCAAGTTTCTAGTATATCCACTCTTTAACATGACATTGGTCATAGTGTGCGCGGAAGCGCTAGTCACCACGCTCCTCCTTGTCTACCTCCTCCAGGCGGAGGAGGTAGACAAACATCAAGCAAACTCAGTCCATGGGTCCACCAATTACACGACCAGTGAAAAATGTAATTTACAATGTGCCGATTTTTTCTCAGACGAAAGGGTGACAAGGAAAGTATTGAACACAAATATGATATGAACATAAATAAATTAGTAGCAGAGGCTACACGAGTGTCAGCTCGCAGTGTAATGAGAATTGTAGCTCAAGGAAATTCGAATCGGAAAACCAAAATTTACTTCTCCACGAAAACCTAAAGAAATAAAAAAGAGAATCCACATTGATGATTTCGACATGGGGGTGATACGAAGAAAAATTCATCAGTTTTATACTGTTGATAAAAAAATCCCAAGTATTCATAAGCCTATAAGTAAGTATTCGTTTTAAAAAAAAGATGGCATCCTGCATTGCGGTTGTACCTATTTACGAGAGCTTTTACGCAAGATGGGACATTTCTTTAAAAAATGTAAATCTAAAATACACATTTTAACTGAAAGACCCAGTATTGCTGATTGGCGAGTAAGATTGATGAATAAACTAGCCCCTAATTCAGTGGTCGTAATGGACAATGCCTCCCACCATTGTGTACAGGTTGAGAAAATACCTACAATGTCAAGTTTAAAAAGAGTCATGCAAGATTGGTTACTTGAACATAATGTTGACTTTACACCAGACAATACTAAAGCCGAACTCCTTTCTCTGATAGAAAGAACTCAGTCCGAAAAAAATTACACAATTGACGAAATGTTAAAGGCTGCAGGTCATATTGTTCTTCGGCTTCCGCCGTATCATCCCGATCTCAACCCCATTGAGCTTGTGTGGGCCGATATAAAAAATAATTTAGCTTCAAATTATATAAATTCTTCATTGAACGACAAAATTACAATCATCACAAGATTGTTTTCTGAATTCACTCCCGAAAAATGGCAAGTGTGACGACCACGTACAAAAAATTGAGAACCAATATTGGAACCACGACATGAGGTTTGACAATGTGATAGACGAGTTGATCATAAATGTAGGAAACGAATCAGATTGTGAGGAGGATATGGAAATTGAAGACATGTCTAGTAATGAAGAAGATATGGATTCATTTTTAACCAACTTCAAAAAATTATCCAATGACAACTCCCTGCCTAGAAATACTAAAAAGCATAAAATAAAGTTTTCATTGAATATTTTTTTTTGAAGTCGGTTTGTTTTTTTTTTATACTGTACTATAACGGTGATAGTGTTTTAGTTATTTACTTATTGAGAAATGTTAATTTGCTTATAAAATTGTTTTGTATCGTAAATAATGAAATGTAATAAACACCTTTGAATCTGCATTTTTTTGTTTAACCAGGAAATAGAAAAATACAATATTACAATTAACCTAATTGTAATATTGTATTTTTAGAATTAATGTAATGGGTACCTACCCATTACATTAATTCTAACATGTTATTCTGAGATTTATCTGCACTTAAATATATCGTGTGCGTCTTGTCAATCGCGCCCTCCCCCGTCTCCCGTATGCATACGGAACCCATATGCATTCGTCATGTCCCATATCCGCTTGTCTGTCTGTTTTTGTGTGACAGTCATTTTCTCAGAAGCCACTGGGTTTATAAGGATGAAATATGACAGGAAGACGTGGTCGATATGGCGCTACACATTGGCGTTTAAATAGTACGTTTAACAGAGAGTTGAATTTTTTAAAATGTATTAAGAAAGAAGACTGCACCCCGTAGGTCCCTACGCACGACGACTCTGATAGTAAAATATAAAAAGCCTGCATTAGTGTAATTTACGTAGGTGTAATAGCTAAGCGCACGCTTTCTGATCTCTAAATGGCGCGGGTTCAAATCCTGGCCGGAACGCATGCACCGCTTAGGCAGTTTTCTGACCTAATGTGCATACTGTTACAATTACCGCGTGCTAACAACGGTGAAGCAAAACATCGTGATGAAATCTGCACATCGAGATAACCGATGTGTCAAACCTGCCGCCTTGCTAGCCGCCTTGGACAAGCGTGGCAGGTATACTGTCCATTCCCCAATAGTCGCAGGTCCGAGCCCAGCATTGGGATGTTTAGGGGCTGTTATTATATATTTATGTATACATAGGTGAAACAAATAATATTAACCGTCTACGAAGAGGAAAATAATCAGTTAGTTAATTGCCTAGAGCGCACAATGCCCTCGCATTTCTTTCCGTTGCACTTTGTAGCACTATAGTTAGCATTGTGATATCGGGTCAAATGAATGCGTCGCTCGCAGTCGATTGTCGAGTCGGGCGTTCCAATTCGAAGCGCAGCCGGTCTATTTTCATATTGGAAAGATAATGTTTCATTCAACAGACGATTGACTGATGGACATTACAGGGTACTCTAACGCCTTGAGAACTATATACGTAATGCGGCCTATCTAAAGGTAAATAGGAACCCTCTCATTTCGATCTCAGTCTGTGTGTGTGTGTGTGCTGACGGTTAAGAAAGACATGGGGATCGAATACTGATGGGTTAAACTGGCCAATCGGCCTTGAATAAGCTTGTCAGATTTACCAACCTCTGTATAAAATACGTAGGCTCGAAAAGTGATAGGGCGTTTAAGGTGGTTTGGGGTAATTTCGACATATTTTAGATGAGATACAAAGCCAACATTTTTGTGGTTTATTTTGCTAAAATCTATTTTCTGGGCTTAAGTCATATCACTTAGATACAGACGTACACAGTCTCCCTTTTCTCTTTTCGAATGTTTTTTTTATTGCCTGAAGGGGGCAAACAGGCGGACGGCCCACTTGATGGAAGATGGTTACCATCGCCTATGGACGTTTGCAACACCAGGGGCGTTGCCGGCCTCTAAGAAATTTTTATAACGCCCTTCTTAAACGACCCCATGTCGCAGCGTAGAGGGAAAACCTCGGCGGGAAATTCTCTCCTGATCATTGTTGTACGCGGAATAAACGTTCTAGACAACCGTTGCGTCTTTGGCTTCTGTAAATACAATAAAATTAATTTTAGTCGTGGTTAGGGTTAATTCCGATCTTCCACGTGATAATTCCGAAAAAAAATGTAAAGAAAAATGTATTTTAGCTTGGACTGAAGTCTAATGTTTCCTTTATGTTCTACTTTACACCATTATAAAAATAAATATAATACCATTTAAATTAATGGTATAATTACAACGAATTATTAATAATTTAACTGTTAAATCATAAACTTGTTGACAGTGTTGCAAAACATTCAGTTACGTACGAGAACCCCTGTTTTATACACATACAACCATTAAAATCTACCTGTCTTTACCGAAGCAAAGAATATATATAACATAGAGTCTGTATTGATGAGATCATAACAAAAAATATTGCCTGGTTTAATAGTAACTCGAATTTTCGTAATATTCACATTTTCGGAATTTTCCCCGAAGCACCTTACTTTAAGTACTTTTTCCTACTAGGTAGCGTTTACTTTGTGTGTAAACAAGAATGTCCTTGATAAGTAATATGTATTGCGTCACTCCGGCCGTTCGCCCTCGATCGATCGGCATCCCCGCTTTGCTACGCTTCACTCTTACAGGCAGCTGTATATTTTGCCGGAGCACACGACAATGGTTACGCAATTACGCGAATTATATTTGAGGGAGACTGTTATGTTTATTTTATTGCAAACCTGGCAGACAGCTCAACTCATAGAAAGTGCTTACCGTCACCTATAGACTTTTTGCAACGCATTGTCAGCCTTTAGGTAGGGCTAGAAGGGGGGGTGTCATCGTAACTCTCACTCATCAGTAGGCATTTAATAAAAAAAATGTAATAGATTATAAGATAAAAAGGACAGAAAAAGTTTACCTACCACTTTATTTCCCTAGATTTAAAAAATTTGATTAAAACAAGACAAGAGAAAAAAATCTCTGTCCTTGCATGTGACGGAGGAGTAGAAAAAAAAAAAAACTCACTCATCGCACAAAACGTGATTAACTAAAGCTAACCCTTTCATGCCGAAAATCTGTTAGAGCGTAGTATCACACAGATCGGGCAGGCCTATGAGCTGTATTCGATATCATGATCTCTACATGGCTCTACAACGACATTTGGGGAATTGTGGCAAATAGAATTTTCATGTAATACCAGGGTCTTCCCCGGTGCATCGCGGGTCTCTGTTGAACAGCGCTAGTCTAAAAAAAATGGTTTTAACGGTTGTGAGCGCGGTAATTTATTTGATTTTTATTATTCCGATGTTTCGGCCACTTTTCAGTAGCATGACAAAGATGTCAAGTGTCAATGAGTATTGTTAAAGTTTTATTTAGCCCACTGCCAACTTGTTTATTTTCATTATTTTGTTATTATTTTACCTCCCACCCATTTTAAAATTATATTATTAGAGCTGGGCATGTTTGCTGAAGAGTTTCTTGCGCCGCTTCTTCTCTTCAAGCCACAACATGGTGTGAAGCGGTGGTAAATTAGATTAGGCTCCCATAGAGTAAATAATGACCATAAACAAAATTAAAACTAAATAATCAAAATAAACAAGTTGGCGATAGGCTAAATAAAACTTTAACAACACTCATTGGCACTTGTCGTCTGTCTCCCGTGATCACGGCTACTGAAAAGTGACCGAAACGTCGGAATAATAAAAATCAAATAAATTTCCGCGCATAAAACCGTTAAAACGTAGTTTTATTGTGTATACTAGTCGCGAAAACTTAAGAAAAAAAAGCGCTAGTTTATGTAGAGAGCAAGCATTCACCCGGAAACTATTCCATTTTCCGGGATGAAATGTATCCTATGTGCGTTCTCGGTATTGAGACTACATATTGTTACGAGCTACAGGACTCGAATTAAAAATGCCGTTGGAGCTACTTTAGAATTTATTAGAATTGTACAAACACGATAAAATAAAACTGGATGCAACCAGTTCACACTGCACGATTCAATACAATTCGACACGCGCAAAGTTCGTCGTCTATATCGCTAATCGAGAGTACTACAAACGTCTTACTCGTCTCGTAGACGTCGCTTGACTGCCCCACCCCTCCATTCGGGCATTGTCTTATACTAACTACACAGTACAAAACAAAAAATTGGCCGCGCGCACTGAGTTTCCGAGAAATAGTAATTTGCACACTAGGTTATCTATTCCTGCGAACGGCCAACAAGTCGAAAACAATAACAATAAGCATTAGTTCGACGCTAATGATGATCATAAAACAAGTAGGAAAACAATAGCATGTTTTTCATAATTACAAATTCTAAACATAAAAGAATTCCTAAATCCGGGAAGACAATAAACTGCGCTTACGACAGGCAGCTGTGCGTTTATCTTTGACGGCATGTAACAATATTTACCAAATTTCAGCGAAAACGGTAGAGTTTACTAGCTAAATCACAGTTATATTGCATACATAAGCATTAGGTGAAAACGTTTGACCCCACTGCAAATGTAAACACATGAATTTTGCATACAATCAAAAATCACTCGGCAACAATACCTAACTGTTAATTAATAGGTTTTATTTCTTATATGGATAGAATTGCAACTTGAAAATATTTGTAAAGTATTATCTTAAAATAGTTTGATTGATACTTCCAAAATTTTGGCCAATTTACACAATATCTTTGTGAGTAATATAGCCTATTCTTATGTTATCTATATTCAAGTTTCATCAAAGTTCATTCATACCCTACACAACGACGAAACTGAAAATCTATTTTTAATATTAATTTAAATAACTAAGAAGTAAGTACTGATTATAATACTACTTACGAAAGCAAATCCTTTATATATCAAACATAATATGTAAGCGTATACGCGTTGTGCAGATAATTATTTTTAAGACATTGGAAGGAACTAACAGCTAAAAGACTGACTCGACCTAGTTTGGGTTTAGGGTAGTTAACTTTATAAACTTTTCTTTAAGATGAAAAATTGTATGTTTTCGAGTCTATTAATGTCAAACTATATATGTATATTTGATGTGAATAAAACATTATTATTATTATTCAATAGTTTTTATCTGAAGGAGCATCCTAATTCAAGCATTAATCCATTCTCACGAAACAAAACGAGAACGGATTTTTTTTTCATAAAAAAATGTTCATAAAATGAAAGCTACTGGGCCACAAACTATGTTAAATTTTTAGGGGACCAAATGGCAACTATTCCGCGTCAAACTAAAGAACAATCACGTAAATCGGATCATACATCTTAGCGTAATCGGTGTATATACGGAACGGAACGGAAAAAATGTTCATAAAATGAAAGCTACTGGGCCACAAACTATGTTAAATTTTTAGGGGACCAAATGGCAACTATTCCGCGTCAAACTAAAGAACAATCACGTAAATCGGATCATACATCTTAGCGTAATCGGTGTATATACGGAACGGAACGGAAAAAATGTTCATAAAATGAAAGCTACTGGGCCACAAACTATGTTAAATTTTAGGGGACCAAATGGCAACTATTCCGCGTCAAACTAAAGAACAATCACGTAAATCGGATCATAAATCTTAGCGTAATCGGTGTATATACGGAACGGAACGGAAAAATGTTCATAAAATGAAAGCTACTGGGCCACAAACTATGTTAAATTTTTAGGGGACCAAATGGCAACTATTCCGCGTCAAACTAAAGAACAATCACGTAAATCGGATCATAAATCTTAGCGTAATCGGTGTATATACGGAACGGAACGGAAAAAATGTTCATAAAATGAAAGCTACTGGGCCACAAACTATGTTAAATTTTTAGGGGACCAAATGGCAACTATTCCGCGTCAAACTAAAGAACAATCACGTAAATCGGATCATACATCTTAGCGTAATCGGTGTATATACGGAACGGAACGGAAAAATGTTCATAAAATGAAAGCTACTGGGCCACAAACTATGTTAAATTTTTAGGGGACCAAATGGCAACTATTCCGCGTCAAACTAAAGAACAATCACGTAAATCGGATCATACATCTTAGCGTAATCGGTGTATATACGGAACGGAACGGAAAAAATGTTCATAAAATGAAAGCTACTGGGCCACAAACTATGTTAAATTTTTAGGGGACCAAATGGCAACTATTCCGCGTCAAACTAAAGAACAATCACGTAAATCGGATCATAAATCTTAGCGTAATCGGTGTATATACGGAACGGAACGGAAAAAATGTTCATAAAATGAAAGCTACTGGGCCACAAACTATGTTAAATTTTTAGGGGACCAAATGGCAACTATTCCGCGTCAAACTAAAGAACAATCACGTAAATCGGATCATAAATCTTAGCGTAATCGGTGTATATACGGAACGGAAAAAATGTTCATAAAATGAAAGCTACTGGGCCACAAACTATGTTAAATTTTTAGGGGACCAAATTGCAACTATTCCGCATCGAACTAAAAAAGAACCACGTAAATCGGATCATAAATCGCAGTGTAATCGGTGTACATACATAAAAAAACATACCGATCAAATTGAGAACCTCCTCCCTTTTGAAGTCGGTTAATCAAAATAGCGTTTATTGCGGCCTCTGTGGTTGAGCGGGCTAAGCCATTGCTGGCCTACCTCGCTGCAACGCAGAGGCTCCGGGTTCGATTCCTGGTATAGTAAATTTCGGAAACGTATTTTCTCCGTTATTTACTATGGTCTGGGTGTCTGGGATCGGCCCCAGAGTAGTACGTTGTATATTACCCATAACACAAGCATAACTTGCTTAATTTGGGGATATACAATATGTGTGTTTGTCTGCCGATTATTATTATTATTTATTATTGCTAATATTAAATATTTTACAATTAATTTTCGTAACTACTTGCTTTTAAAGATTAGCGTATGTTTTTGACACAGGTCTTTTCCAGCTCTTTCCGTGTATGTTTAAAATAATACTAGGATTGTAATTGTCTGAGTAAGAGAACATTCATAGCGTAATATTTTTCCTACCTCGTACGCTCTATTATTCCAACACATTTTTGGGAAACGGGTTTCTTTTGCCATTGTAAACAGTTTTTTTTATAAACATCTTTAAGGTAGACTGAGGTATTTACACTACGATATAAGCTTACCTAATGGTTACCTCTGTATACAATGTCTTGTACATATTTACTGTATTATGTCAAGTAAATGCAATTATAACTGATAATTGAGGAATATTGGATACGAATGACCAGGACAGACCTCCGGAATTGCCGGGTTCAACATTATCAGTTGAAAGACTAGGTTTAAACTACCTACTTATGTATCCCCTTTCATTACAGTTCGGGACAGATTCCCGTCCACGTCGTCAACAGATGATAATGAGAGCGGAACAGACGGCGAAGCGGACAGGACGAGGCGCACGAGCCTTGTCCACGGAGGGCCGTCTACACCTCCACAGGTATTATTATTTTTATTTTATTGGATGAGTTCAGCAGACAGGCAGGCCACTGATGAAAGGCGGTTAACATCGCCTATGGACATTTGTAACAACAAAGGTGATACCAATGTGCTGCCGCTCTCTAAAGGGAGACTGGAACCTGGCTACTAATGCCGGAACACAACTTAAGTTTGTTATGGTAGCATACTTTAGCTATCCAGACGGGCAAATACACTACCACCTGGCCGTGGGTTGTATTGTCTACTTGCTTTACACAAGTATTCCTCCTTGTCTTTGACTATAACGTTTACTCCAGAACAGCTGTTGATGCTCTACATGTATGGAGTGCTGTTCTGTTTGAATAGCTCAGCGAAATACCAACCAGGCACTATAACCGATAAAGCGGAAATCAAGGTAGTTGATTCGATGGCAAAATTTAAAGTCTCGAACATCGACGCCGGATGCCGGCTTATCGGATATGTTTTAAAGAGTGTGCATTGGAGCTTTTCCGTCTTATCCCGGCGTCTCCCCTCCATCATCGGACAACCAGACGAACTAGCACGCGGCAACGGTATATGGTGGACGTGTCACCTACCTATACGAACAAAACGCTTCGCGTCCGCTTTCATTATGCGTACCGCAAAGGAGTAGAACTCACTGCCGGTCTGGGTTCCCCGAAACTACAACCTGGGTGTCTTCAGTTCCTTTGTGAATAGGTACCTTCTAGGTAAGCTTGCTCTATCCTAGACTATACATATCTCCGCTTGAATTTGGGCAAGATCATTGCATTCTATCATTTTTTATTTAAAAAAAGTGCTTGTAAATTTTAAAAGCCTTCATACATGTATACAACATCTGAAGTGTGATCAATTAATTTTGTCGATGTTTACCGATGTTTACAATTGATGATGTATTGTTTTATATTAGTTAATCTGTTCCAAGGGTTTCGCTGTGGCCATTCGCAAGCGGCGCGGAAATCTTCCGAAGCACTCTGTCAAGATATTGAAACGCTGGTTGTACGATCATCGCTACAACGCTTATCCCAGCGACGCTGAGAAGATCACGCTCAGTCAGGAAGCTAATCTCACCGTATTGCAAGTACGTATTCATGTTTCTATAACTCGATAATTAGGAAGAAGAAATTTAGTAATTAAATTATTGAGTAAAATTTTAGTTATATGTTCTATTTAAATAGTAAATTTCAAACATTTTCTACTTTAATACCTAACTTCAGATGTTTCTGTTGGCTAGACATTTTAACATCAAAAAAGCATAATAGAAGGTAAAAGTTGTGGTGTGTGAAGTATCACAACAATCTTCTAAGGAAAAACATGACATACATGCAAAGGTGGCCTTGATGTGGCATCCACAGGTTTATTATTTCCCTACGGTAACCTAACGGGCCCGATCACGACTTTTGACTCGGCGATGAACGACGCGACGGAGATAGCATAGAATCCTTCATACAAAACAAATCAAATAAAATCATTTATTTGCTCAAAAATATGGCAAATAAAAACATTAGATGACAATATGTTATTTTAAATTTCAAGTCTTTTCACCCTTTCAGACATGCAAATAGTAATTACTCCGTAAAAATCAAATATGCCCAGTCCAACCATTATTTTTATATTTATCTATGACTAAATCGATTTGATTTTTAGGGCAGATTCCATGTTGATTGTATGTTATTGTTTAGAGAAAAACATTTATAAGCTTATCAATAAAAAACAATAAGTTACGATATTTAATTGTAATGAATGTTGCAGGTATGCAATTGGTTCATAAACGCGCGCCGGCGCATCCTGCCGGAGATGATTCGTCGCGAGGGCCACGACCCGCTGCACTACACGATCTCGCGCCGCGGCCGCAAGCAGACCGCCGGCGGCTCCACCACCTCCCAAGGCGTTGTCGTCGCCACCTGGGACGGCGAGGTCGGTGAACCATTATCACATCACCTTAGTGTTTAATAACACCCTTATAGTTGGTCCATTCTATAAATCTACAATTTGACGACTATCAAACTGATTTTATTAGTTACGTGGCCTATCGATGTAAGAAGTCACACATTCGGAATCGATTAAAATAAAACATATTATTATTATTAAAAAATAATATATTTTACGCAATTTTTATCTTTAAAATGTATAGAATATATGCATGACTTAACTAACTTTTCGATCATATATCAATGGCCAGGTCACGTCACTAATATTTAAGAAAAAAAGTGTTGACAAACATAACCTTGTCGTGTGTTGCGTTTTTAGAGAAATAAGCTATTTGTGATGTTTTATTTGAAATGGATTACTTTTATACTGTTGCAATGTTAGTTCGTAAAATGTTTACCCTAACTGATCATTTCACAAAATATAATAATATTTGTAACATGGTTTGTTGGGTTAATTGTAAGGTCAATAATACTCAATTATCCAAAGAATTTCTACTTAATGCGATGGATTAGGGAGCCTAGAGGGAGAATACAATCGATGTCACTGATACACTCTTATATAACGTGGCGTCAAGCTTTTTTTCGCTTGTATTTGCCGATTCCGTGCCTACAAGTATGGGCACACCCTTCACAATATAAAAGTCATTTTTACATTAAAGCCTATTTCAAAAATTCAAATAAGACGGTATAGCTGAAACGTCTATAACTTTTAGCGTTATCGTAAATTATTCCTAAGAAATAAACAATAATAATAGTAATAACAAGGACCCCCACCTCCGTGCTTGCCTCAACCAGCCGGCACGGACTGGAGATCGCTAGAGTTAAGACTCAAGCTCCAGGCGTGGAGGTGATAAATGGGATCACATCACAAGTAGCTTTGGTGAACCTGCAGCCCACCTCTCTACACCCCTTAGCCACTCGCATCCATGTTGCCCCTGTCTTCTATGGCATTTTTTAGGGCCCATGCAGGGAGTGGCGTGTCACCGTCTGCCCAGTTTTCCATGTTCCCCGAACATTGCGACGGGCAGACGCCATAGTCCCCATATTCCCAGACCCCTAGTACCACTAGCAGTTCACCCCAATAGCCCGGTACTTTTTGTTCTTATTTCCCCACAATAGTCCTACACTGGCTGGGGCTTATCCTTGGGTGCATTATTATATGGTGTAGACAGGGATAATCGCCGGCCAGTGTCACGCCACATTTACATTAAATTTGTCAAGGGGCCTCTACTTGTTGGCCTTCCCATGGCCCCACGCAAGCCCTCCAAAAGTTTCCATTTTTATGGCCCGTGGTCTTCAAAGACATACAGTATAGTAATAAAGCTTTTATTTCCTTACAGCTAAATAATGTTTTAAATGACATTTTAAAGTATTAATTTGTTAGTACTTAACAGTTTTCTTAGTCTATCTATTCTCATATAATCTCGCGACAAGCTTTTATATCATATATATAAATTGTGTAGTAAAGCTTTAAATAAAAGCTTATTTTTAAAAATGTTTATCCTATGAATTTATTTTTTGTTTATTAGTTATTTGTATTATTTTAAGCAAACCTTTTAATTTGATAGCCATATCACTGGAGTGCACAAAAATAACTAGTCCACCATCTTGGACCGTCCACCATATTGGATTTACAATGACGTTACTCAGCTAATCATGTATTCTCATCCAAACTAAATGTGTATATACAAAATTTCATCTCAATCAGTTGAGGATAACTACTTTAAAATTCAGTTGGAAGATTTGACTCTTAACACACATACATACAATACTTATTTCTCTAGTTACCTTATTTCTCCCTCTCTCTCTTTTTCACCATCCCAATTATTTGGGGTCGACACAATATGTCTTCCTTCCACACTCCTCTATTCTGACATACATCTTCTGTCACACTACAAAGCATCATATCTTCCTTCACATAACATCCATCTCTTTTTTGGTCTACCTTTACATTTATACCCATCCATCTTGTAGTTCAACATTATTTTTGTCACATGACTTTCATCCCTCCTCATTACTTCTTCCTATCAATTTTTCAATCACGGGTGCAACTTTCAAATTCCTCCCATGATGTGTTGTTCTATTTGAAAATTGAATATTCAATATTTATTGTAATTATAATAGCATCATACATAATCAATAATATAGTCATAATGTGTATATGTAGGCCATAAGGACTACAAATGGTTTGTAACCAAAACTACAAAAACAATTATATGCCTGTCAAAGGCGAAACATGCAACTTTTACCACTTAGCATAACATCTACAAAAACGTCCATAAGGGTGGCGCAAAAAAACCGACTTATTTATGAGTCTCGAGTAGTATTTGATGTTTTAAGTACTCCCTCCAAAGAATAGCTCAATTTTTTTTCAATATTTCAAAAATCGCCAAAAACCGATTTTTTATTCAATTTTTTTCACGTTACAGTATAATTTTATAGACCAAAAAATAATACATTTCTGAAAGTTTCAGTTCAAAATTTGAATTTTAAAAGGTCGCTCATAATCATACTTTGACTTTGAAATAGTCTGTGAGTGAATTTTATTTGACAACACTCAGCGCGTTCCATTAGTATCTCACAACGACCAAAATGCTCCATCTACCGTTCCACAAGGCGACCGCGGACGGTGTGGTCGTGGCGAAAACGTCACTAATGACGTCATCATTTTCGATCACACAACGCTCACAACGACCCGTGTCAAGAGGTGGGTCGAATAACCGTTCCACTTGGGTTTACGATTGTAACGCCGGCAAGCACGTGGAACGGGAAAAATCGCGCTCATGAACGTGGTCGTTGGGAGTCTCTAATGAAACATAGCCACTGTGTACAAATATCGATAGACATGGTTTGTTGTTGTAGAACGACGCCGATCGCAGCGCTGAACAAGGGTACGCCGACCGGCTGCTGGTGTACCGCAGCGACGGGGACGAGGTGGCCGACGGCGAGGAGGGCTACTCGTCCAGCGCCGTCAGCGAGGAGGAGGTCAAGTACGACCCCTCCGTGTGGCAGTCCGTCATCCGCTACGGGCCCGAGGACAAGGAGCTGCACCCCGCGGCGCGAGGGTACGACACACACGACAGTTTTTCGTCAAAATTGTTACATGTTTTCCCGACTGGATGGCTACCACCCCTGGTCTAGAGTATGCCGCCATAACAATTTTGAGTTGTGTTCCGGCATCAGTGGCCAGGTTCCAGTTTCTCCTTCAAGGCCAGTGGCACATTAGCACCACCTCTGATATCGCTAATATCCATAGGCGACGGTAACTAGTCTAGCCTGTCTGCTAAATCTAAATACATCAAACAATGATGTATTTAGATTTTGGTCAGTTAATAATATAGTAATCGCTCCAGCATGAACTGGTAATGATAACAATAGTAAAAATGCAATAATTCCTACAGCTCAAACAAAGATCAAATGATATATTATTTAATCGCATATTAATAATTGTTGTAATGAAATTAATTTCTCCTAAAATAGATGAAATTCCAGCTAAATGAAGGAAAAAATAGCTAAGTCAAGTGACCTTCCTTTCAGCAATAAAAAAAAACTTGCCAATGACGCGGCTTGGAAACTCGGCTAGGGTAAGCCAGTTGAAAAACATACCATGTGATGCGAGCTCCGGCTACACCTGTGTTGAAAAAACGTCTAATTGTCTCGTGATAAATTTTCTTATTACAATTTTCATTTTTGATTTGTAATTTTACCGCATATTTTGAAACAAAAGCTGGTGCTCGACTGGGTTATGAGTTGCTATTACATATTACACGTGTGGAAAACTGCCGAGCGTTAGAGAGAGTTACAGTAATAATATATGCACGAATAAATAACTTAATAGCGCTTTCGAGCTTTTGGTCTCTAGTTAATTTATAGAAAAATAATAATAATAATCGGCAGACAAACACACACACTGTACATCCCCAAATTAAGCAAGTTACGCGTGTGTTATGGGTAATATACAACGGACTACTCTGGGGCCGATCCCAGACACCCAGACCATAGTAAATAATGGAGAAAATACGTTTCCGAAATTTACTATAGCAGGAATCGAACCCGGAGCCTCTGCGTTGCAGTGAGGTAAGCCGGCAAAGGCTTAGCCCGCTCAACCACAAAGGCCGTCATGAAATAGTTGTAATATGTTTGTGCAGAACGCGTAAACGCCAATGAATGTATGGCGTTTTCGACCTTTTGGTTAGTCGCTAGTTTCTTAAAGGTAGGCTATGGGTGGGAATTGAGTTGTATGAAGTCCACGCCGCTGATATTTGTCAATATTTTGACGAAAAAATAATTTCACCAAAAATGGGCCTTCACTGACGCCTACGTCATACTGTAATTAGATATTTCAATTTTAATACATGACCATTGTCAAATTAAGGCGGTAGTTGTAACAATATTCTTGCCCCCTTATAATTTGGAAGGCGACACTTTTTTTTACCATCTTTGCATTGAATAAAACAAAGTCGCTTTCCGTGTCTCTGTTCGTCTGCATATCCGCGCTAACTCCTATACCACGCAACTGATTTTTAAGCGTTTTTCATTGAAGGTTTATAGATCCAAATACAGTAGAACCTCGATAAGTCGAAAACCTTCCAAACTCGAAATCTATAAGCTGAAATAATAAGTAAATTCAGTACTTTTTTCCCTCTATAACATAAAAAAGTATATTGGACGTCTGTACCTCGAATATGGCAATATTTGATTTTACAATCTTTACAACTCGATTATTTAATTAAATCTTAACCTCTACAAGTCGAATGTTTCCTTATAAAATTCGCTTAAGTCCAAAACTCCAACTCGAATTTCTTGGGTTCGCCCTTCAAGTTCGACTTATAGAGGTTCTATTGTATTATAAACAAGTAATATTTGATTTGTATTTTTGTTTGTTTTGTTTGTTTTTAGAAAGTTTTAAACTATTGAATTTTGCAAATTCTTTCACCAGTGAAAAGCTATATTATTTCTGAGTAACATAGGGTATAATTGATTGTGATTGATAATATTTAATGACTCCCAAGTGGGCACGGATCAGCTAGTATAATATAAGAGACCTAATTAAGTTTTACGTAAGTAAAATGAAACCATTTCTTAGGGTCTAGTAAACACTAGATACATAAATAGATAACACTTAAACACCATTACAGAAAACTTATGAACTAGTATTATTCTAATTGTGTACAAAGGGCGGTTTTATCGCTAAAAAGCGATCTCTTCCAGACAACCCGTGGCAGGAATATTGCTGATTACGAATGGCGATGGTGATATACATAATTATTGTACAATTACTTAGATTTTAATAATAAATATACAACTATACTATATATACACATAAGTTATATATATTGTTACCAGCTACAGCACTCGAATTAAAAATGCCGTTAGAACTACTATAGAATTTATTAGAACTGTACAAACACGTATAAATCACAAATAAAACCGGATGCAACCAGTTCACACTGCACGATTCAATGCAATTCGACACGCGCAAAGTCCATCGTCTATATCGCTAATCGAGAGTACTACAAACGTCTTGCTCGTCTCATAGTCGTCGCTTGACTGCCCACCCCTGCATTCGGGCATTGTCTTATACTAACTATACACTACAAAAAAATCGGCCGTGCGCACTGAGTTTCCGAGAAATAGTAATTTGCACACCTGGTTATCTATTCCTGCGAACGGCCAACAAAGCCGAAAACAATAACAATAGGCTATTGTCTAATTGCAAATTTAAATACGGAATAATAGAAAGAACTCCGAATTCGGGAGGGGTAATAAACACGATGCGCAGCATTTCTTTGTCGGTATGTGACAATAGATGCAGGTGGCCCAACTTGTAACAATATATACAACAATAGTAATAAAATGCAACTATTAAAACAATAAACATATAGCTACACATATGTAATATAATACTAATTATATAAAATTACTTACCATTATATTGCAGTAGTACTACAACATTTAAAATAGTGGGAATCAAAATTAATATTAAGTTAAGACTAACTTTCAAATATTACAGTAAAATAACTTAATATTTATAATAACAGCCCATAAACGTGCCACTGCCGGGCTCGTGCTTCCCACTATGGGGACAGTATACCCGCCACTCGTGACCAAGCCATTTTGGCAGGTTTAACACATCGGTTAACTCGATGTGCATCTCATCACGGTATTTTCCTTCAGCGTTGTTAACACATGGTAATTGTGACAATATGCACATTGAGTCAGAAAACTTCCTAAGTGGTGCATGCGGTCTGGGATTAGAACCCGAGCCCTTTGAATTTGGGACGCGTGTGCTAGCCATTACGCTACCACAGTGTATAATTAATGCTTTAATAATAACTAGTGGTCGCCCGTGGTCGAAATTCGACCATAATAATTAATGACAAAGACTATACTTCTATAATCACAGATTTTGCCAAGGCGACAATAGTCAGACGAGTATATATGCGTGTGTGTGTCAAATACATGGTAGTGAGTGTAATGTTTTTTTTTAATTGATTTAATGAATTTTGAATGCATATTTTTTTTTAAATATTAGCAATCGGCGCTTCTTCTCTATGTAAAATATAAGTGTGCGAAGTTTCATACTCCTCCGTCCACGTAATTCTCGTAAAAAGGGGGACAAAGTTTTTGCTTCACGTATTAATACTAATGATAAATACCCTATTTGACTCGTTATGACGTCGTAACTTGCGATGCTAAGAGTATAAAATTTAAGAGGCTGACACTATCAGCTACCCAATTATTATTCTAACAATTGTTTCTTTGTAAAATACATTTAGTTAGTTTGTGTACTGTTTCCAAACGTTTATTTTACTTTTGACGTTTGCACATCTATCAAGTTACATATTTATTGGCAGTGAAGCCCACATGAAACAAATGACATAATTGTCATACTTTACTGTTGTGGGTGACGTTATAGTGATGTTCTGTGATCATGTAACGCGCAGACTATTAAATCGTCGACACTATACATAAATAAATCGAAGGTAATCATTATGAAAATAAAAATATTCTACTTTTAAGAAAAGTAATACCGCAATTATTGTAATTTTTTTAGTTTCTTATCCAGTTAACAATTTCGATGTATGTCAATCTATTTAAATGTGATTGCAGTACTGCGGCGTTGGTAACAGTGCGGACCTCGGAGTCCGAGGAGGCGGAAGCGGCCGAGCAGGCTGAGGGAGGGTCGGGGTCCGGCTCGGGCCCCGGGGGCTGGCACCCTCAGTTGGCACATTTGCCTCAGCTGCCGCACCCATTGCGTAAACGTCTGCAGGTATACTTTTGTCAAGTTTTATTATAGTGTGGACTGTATTGTCCACAATTATAATGAAATAAGTCTGTCTGCCTGTAATTCAGTGCACCCATCATCCGGAGAATTATGAACTGATTTTGATAAAATTTGTTATATTATGGTAATCAATAGGTGTATAATTCATCCGCTACCTACTATCGAATGTGTTAGTTAGGTACACAGATGAGCTATAGTTCGTTCACGTTAACTTAATGTCTAAAATCAAAAACACCTAAAGTCACTAGAATTACTTGAAAACTCTGTTTCCAAAATGACTAAGTTAGGTTTTTTTATTATTCTTTATTTACAAGTGTGAGTACTAAGGTTTTGTAATTTCACTGGCAACACTGCTGGCCAGCTCTCTCTCTTTGGTTGTGCCTTTACATTATGAAGTTGCTTGTACATACAATAATAATACTTAGTCTGGCCATAAATACTGTTACAATAAAAAAGAAACAAAATATTATATTTGAATTTGGAATCTGTCATTTTTATATGATTGTTCATTGTGTTTTCTCATTTTGACGCCAATACACTGTACAACATTTTGCGACAAAAAAATTTTGAGTGGGGCGATAAAGAGAACCGAATCGCTGTGATTGCATTACACAAAGTAGGTATGGAGCCAAATGCAATTTTTAAAATTTCATACGCTTGGTATTTGTCAAATGTTTGTGTACCGGGCTATTAATAGGTACAATGAGACCTCCTCTATTTGTGACAGAAAAAGATCTGGCCGTCCACACAGTGTTCGTATGAAAAAGGGGAAAGAATTCGAAGAAATCCTGTCCGAAAGCAAAAGATTTTATTTCGGGAGATGAAGATATCACCTAGAACCATGTCGCGTATTTTAAAAGCTTAGGTCTTGCAGCCTATAAGAGACGCACTGGTCATTTCTTAACTTGTAATTTGAAAAAGAATAGGGTGGTAAATTCGAACCAACTACTGAAACGGTACAAAAAGGGAGGTCACAGAAAAATTTGTTTATGGATGAGAAATTTTTACAATTGAGCAACATTTTAACAAACAAAATGACCATATTTATGCGCAAAGCTCTAAGGAAGCTTCTCAATTAGTTGACAGAGTGCTATGTGGGCATTATCCGTCTTCAGTGATAGTTTGGTGGGGTGTTAGCTATGATGGAGTGACTGAGCCATATTTTTGTGAAAAAGGTATTAAAACGTCGCCACAAGTGTATCAAGATACCATTCTTGAGAAGGTAGTTAAGCCCCTTAACAACACCATGTTTAATAACCAAGAATGGTCCTTCCAGCAAGACTCGGCGCCGGGTTATAAAGCTCAGTCCACGCAGTCTTGGTTGGAAATGAACGTTTCGGACTTCATCAGAGCTGAAGACTGGCCGTCGTCTAGTCCCGATCTTAATCCCCTGGATTATGATTTATGGTCAGTTTTAGAGAGTATGGCTTGCTCTAAACGCCATGATAATTTGGAGTCCCTAAAACAATCCATACAATTTGCAGTGAAGAATTTTCCCATGGAAAGAGTGTGTGCTTCTATTGATAACTGGCCTCAACATTTAAAGGACTGCATTGCAGCCAATAGAGACCACTTGGTATAAGCTTTTTATATTTTAAATTATTTTATATTTATGTATTAAACTAACACACTGTAAAACTTATAAATTTTATTTGCAATAGAAAAAAAAATCTTTATTACAATATTTATGGCAAGACTAGGTATATATAGCCTTAAATCTGAGATGAGGTAATTTTCAATGTTTCTCCTAGATCAGGTCTCTCTTCTCAGAGTGTTTCCTGGCAAAGGCCTCCTCCAGCTCATGCCAGTGCTGTCTATCTAATGCAGCACATTGTCAGTAGGGTCCAGCAGAAAGCCTGATCTCGTCCTCCCAGCGCATGCTCTGTCTTCCCTTACTCCCTTTCCCAACCCTTGGGTGCCAGTGGGTTACTAATTTGCTCCTGAGCATATGCCATATGCTTGTACATATAATTTTCTTTAAATTGTACATAACAAGTTCAAATTAAGTTTTATTTTAAACATCATAAAAAGTTTTTTATTACTCCAGTCCAGATGTAAAGGACAATGCCTATTTTGGGTCCGTCCCCCCTGTCCCCTCCTCCAGAAACCGGATGAACTTTATCCAAATATCCTTCTAAAATCTTTTATCATTTTTTATAATAGAATTATAAAATATTTTATAACCTAGCATACAAATTACATAAACACATCTTTGAACATTGTTACTTTGAATGTATGGTTTTCTCAGAAATATTGCTCTAGAAGAATTAGGATTTCTCTTAAACCTGGCTCAATGATTTAAATATTTTTAATGTATATGATAGTTATTTAAAATTGCTACAAAATAGTGAATAAATGCTCATACAATTTTATATGAAGTCAAGTCAGAACAAATTGACAATTTCATTTTCATTTACTTGCATTGTGTTTTGGCTATGGTGGCTAGGTATCAATCTCCCTTTCAAAAGCAGGAGCACTTTTGGTGTTACAAATGTCCATAGGCGAGGGTAACCGCTTTCCATCGGGTGAGCCGTTCTGACTGTCTACTGCATTTATGCAAAAAACAGTAAATCAAGGGGGTTACATTGAAGAAATCACTTTAAGCGACAAGGACATCCAGCGAGAGAGAGAGTCAAAGGTATATTTTCAACCTCCGAAGCCACCCTTAAAGTTCCATCAATCATCCGACGCTTAGCTGCTAATCGTGCTATGGTATGCGGGGCGCGATTAGTTGTACTCCGGTGGGGCGGTCAGGGGGGTGTTTTCTGCCTAATTCGCAACAAGCGGAATTATTGTTGACAACTCTTCAATTTTCTTTTTTATACAAAGAAGGGGTTAAGAAGAATAAAGAAGTAAATGTTAATCTGTGGTGGGGTGCGCAGGTGGTGCCTCAGAGTGTGGTCGTCAGCGGGGAGGGCGGCGAGCGTGACAAGTTCAAGTGCCTGTACCTGCTCGTCGAGACCGCGGTGGCCGTCCGCCAGAGGGAGAAGGAGGCCGAGGAGGTGCCCGTCTAAGGTGACACTGACACATTTCACTTTCATTTTATTTGGAAAACGGTTTAATATGGGTACGGTCCCTAAGCAGTTATGTACTTAGGGACCTTACCCATACTACGTGACCCGTTCAGAGGGGAGGGAGATCTTCAATATATCACGCTTGGTTACAGGGGCGGGGCTTACGGTTTCGTCAACGTAGTTAATGTTCTCTAGGGCAGTGTTCCGCAAACTTTTTGTGTTCAAGGTACATCTAGGAAAACGAAAATTTTTGGAGGTACACCACAAATAAAAATGATTTTGAAGTAAGCCAAACGAAACAAAACGCTACACTCGTGCGCTCGCGTGATTTACCTACATATTTTATGTGTAACTAAGTATTTTTCTTACCCTTACATTATTTACTCAAAATAAGTTTATAACATAACCTTATTTTTCCGAGGCACACCAATTAATGACCACGGTACACCAGTGTGCCGCGGTAAATACTTTGCGGAACATGCTCTAGGGTACTCTCGCGCTTTTTCAAGCTATATTCAAATATGGCGCGCTTGTTTGGTACTTTTTAAATGGCTTAAAGACATGTGGGTTAATTATTTTTTTTATTTCTGTCTTAAATTATTTAAAAATCACTAGTATGGGTATGTTCCCTTAGGGCCATATATATAGGGTTGTTTGTTGGCAAACCTCAAAAGCCCCACTCCCGTAATTTATTGACACTCTGATAAAATTTATTGTGTCATATTATTGAAGATGTCGTAATTTTTATTTTTTCGTATCCATATATTGTATGGCAAAGATATTTTTTTATTAGCTTTTGAAAGTAGGACAATAGCGAGGTATTTTTATTCGATTTTTTTAAAGAACATTGTTTTATAATTAATTGTATATATCAAATAGCTAATTGTTTTTACTAATAAAGACATCCTGAGAGACAATTAAAAAAGTTGATCTATCTACACACAATAAAAATAAAAAATTGCCTTATAAGTACGAAACCAAAAAGGAAGAGAGAAGGAAGATCACAAACTTTATTAGAAGTATACATACATAATATAAAATTCTTACAAACATGTCCACATATAACAAATCTAAATCGTAATAACATAAAACGCGCAATCTGTCGATGTCAGCTTCTCGTTCCGAATGTATATCTACGACACGCTATGATGAGCGTTCATGAAGTTTCGTTTAAATTAATCACTGCGTTTGAAGGAGCAAATTGCTGCTTTTTATGGTCAATAGTGTGATGTTCAATAAGCCATAAAATATATAGAATATTACTTCATTATAATTTTTCTACTATAATAAATTGACTTATTTCATGAGTCTATTGTAATGTCGTGTAACCATAAGACGTGGTAGTATAATGGCTAGCGCAGGCGTCCCAAACTCGAAGGGCGCGGGTTCGATCCTGGCCGGAACGCATGCACCACTTAGGTAGTTTTCTGACCTAATGTGCATATTGTTACAATTACCACGTGCTAATTAATAACGGTGAAGGAAAACATCGTAATGCAACCTATACATCGAGATAACTAATGTGTCAAACCTACCAAGTCGCCTTGGACAAGCGTGGCGGGTATACTGTCCATTCCCCTATAGTGGAAGGCCCGAGCCCAGCAGTGGGACATTTATGGGCTGCTATTATTATATATTTATATATATTGTAACGTGTCAAAACGCTCTATTGCAATGTGTTAAGAACGCCTCGATCGCCGTTGAAACTCGGCGCCGACGTCAGTCGGGAGCCCGGAGGCGCAGGTATGCGCATGACCTCCCTCCCTGAAATACCGCTGCAGGGGCCCTCTAGCATCTAGGGAGCAGAGGAGTCTTCACCCCTGTTGACGAAGTGAGTTTGCCTCTTCCGGGGCATTCTCAAGCACTTTTGCGCTAGGATCGGTGTGGGCGTAACTACGTTCTGTATCTCACGCCTTTCCTGCCATAAGCGCGGGGCACATGGGAGGAGGGTGGTTTTAGTGGGGTATTGATTAGTCGAGTCTCCACACAAGCCGGTTGATTATTGTTTGGATTGCCTCAGTGGAAAGCCTCCATGATCAACAACGGTCTAATCCCTAGCAAAGGACCCGGTATGTGCGAAATGCATTTCCCCCGCCTTAATAAAAAATAAAAAAAATAAAAACTAAATTGGTTGGTATATTAATACATATGTGGTTATGTTTCGAAAATCTAATGAGAACAATTTAGTTGTCGTCAAAATCGGCCTCTAGACTTTTTAGTGTTTTTCGCTATTTAGCATAGTTTAGGATTTGGCCCTGAAGGCCCACTTGAAAAATTAACGCTATATATCCAAAAGATAGATATGGACCTAGCAATAAACATCTATAGGACTATCTACATGATTCGTGAAACTTTTAAAGCTGTAATGCAAAATAAAAAAAATCTAAGAACTTATTAAATTAACTATATAGAATGGATTATAATGTCTTGCTTGAAGGTCAGAAATAAACACAATGGCGTTAGTACAATACCAGCCCATAAATATTACACTGCTGAGCTCGGGCCTCCCAGTATAGTACAAACGGACATTATATCCGCCACGCTTGTCCAAGACAGCTTGGCAGGTTTGACACATCGGTTATCTCGATGCGCAGGTTGCATCACGATGTTTTCCTTCACCGTTGTTAGCACGTGGTAATTGTTACAATATGCACATTAGATGAGAAAACTGACTAAGCAATGCATGCGTTCAGGCCAGGATGGAACCCGCGCCCTTTGCGTTTGGGACGCGTGCGCTTGCCATTACGCTACCACGACTTATATATGCGTGTGTGTGTCCAATACATGGTAGTGTGTGTAATGTTTTTTTTATTGATTTAATGTATTTTTTATACAATTCTCGTAAACAGGGGTACACAGTTTTTGCTTCACGTATTAATATGTAGATAACTGCCAGCTGTTTATATAATTTAAGTGTTATTCTTTCAGATTGCTATGCTATGGATGGTATGGTGTATTTCTACGCACTAGCAAGTGTTCTCTATATGGCAGTATATTAAACTTCCAATAAACTAATACTTTATACAATGTAGATTATAGTAATATCATGAAGGAAGAATACTAAGAATGATAACTGGATAGTAGTCAGTTGAGATACTTTTTTATCATCTTACAACACCTAGATTTTGTACGAGTTCAGTAAGTTATGTGGTGTCACGTCTTGAACGAGTCAAATAGTATTAATTCTTGTTTAAACTGCAATACCTTTTAAATAATAAAACAAGTAACAATTTATAATCTAGGTGTATTTTTCTATATCAAGCAATGCAATACTTATATAATATACTAGGATATGCCCGCGATTTCGCTTGACTTGAAATTCCCGGGATACAAAGTACCGCAGCATTTAAAAAAGAATGTAAGCTATCGTTTTAGTGAGAACTGTGTCAGAACAAGCTAATTATTATGCACCAGAACAAGTAGAAACCGCTCCGGGAACATTCCCGGGATAAAAAATATCACACATTTTATTATTTACATAAATTTTTCTAGCGATCAGTAAAAATTCACATTATAATTGAATTTTTTTTAATCTGGCCATTTTAAATCACTCAGAAAATTTCCCGCCGAATTCCCAAGACAAAAAGTAGTACAGATTTTAAGTCTAAGAATTTGCATTGTATCGTGTTCTCCATCGTTTATATAGTAGTCTATTCCAGTTGTCTCTTTTTAAATATCTTCAATGTACGGACATGGCATTTTTTGGAATTTTATATATTAATATTATAAATAAGTCTTGCATTGCTTGATGTAGAGTGTAAGTGACATATTATGTCTTCTAGAAGATGCTATATTATCCGAGTTAAACGTTCTACAGAGATATTGTCATTAGTAGTATTCTTATACCCTAGTAATATACACTTTTATACTAAGATAGAATATAGTAACATATTTGTCTGTTCATAGAATGCCGTTACCTCCCGCCGCGCTCCCTCATACCGCACTTAAAGTTGGCCCAATTGACCACAATTCATATTAAAATTAGTAAATGGTATACTTATATGATTTACTACTTTTTACATACCTATATCCAATATCAAAAAGTAATCTCTGTATTCGTTTTAGTTAACTCTACTAGTGCTTATGATAATACTTTGTAAGGATGGACGACGGCACTCTCGAATCAAACGGATTGTAGGTCGCTATAGTAATTTTCTTACAGAGCAGTTGGGTTAAAAGTAAAATTTGGTAAAAAAATGCGTTTAATGATATATAATAAATAGAGATGCCACGAATATTCGGTATTCGGCACATTCGGTCGAATACCGAATACCGAACTGAAAAAATAAACGCAAATATTGCTCAAAATTGTGTATATTTCCATCAATAATTGATAATTAAACCATGGAAAAAGAATACGATAAACTATGTCTTAACGCTGTTGAATGTGATTTTAATTTTTTATTTTATTTTAATATGACGTTTTGACCAGTTATTAAAATGTCAGAATCAAATAAAAAACATTTAAAATCGCGCTGCTTAAAACCGTTAAAACATAGTTTTAATTATGTGTACTTATCAGTCGTGAGAACGTAAGAAAATACTTCACAAATTATTGCTTCGCGCGAATTGCACATCTTACGCCGAACGTTCGGTAGCTATTCGGCGCTTCGGCCGGGAACGTGGCCGAACATTCGGTATTCGGCCAAACCAAAACTATTCGTTGCATCTCTAATAACAAAATATTTATAAAGTTTATTCTAATTCTTGCAATGTGTGTGCGAGACCAAACACGAGGATGATTTTTTTCGCCGGACGTGTAATAACTGCTCGCCTATATAGATTGCAAGAGCTATAATACAATTATATTTGACGTCAAATATACGCGCAATGAACACTTTCATAATATAAAACAAAGTGTTGCGCACTATTCTGCAGTCTAATTGATTTTTGGTAATAATATAAACCAAATTATTGTGGAAAAACTTGCTGAGAAACGCATAGAAAAGACTTTGGCATTGAAGTCTCTTTTTTTTGTATTTTTTAATATGATGCTTTTACTATTTAAAAGTTATGAAATGTGAATTTAAATATTCAGAAATATTAATAGCTTCTGAACATTTTTGTACGGAAAAAAACGACTATAATAAACTTATGCAAAACGTTTACCATGTCGAGAGCTAGCAGACTATTTGGTTTAAATGTGGTTTTGATTGAGAAAATTTTTAAGTTGTTTTTAACCGACTACCAAAAGTTTTCAATTCGACTGTATATATTTTTCTGTATGTTTGTTACGCGATTTCACTGTCCTCCGAAAGAGTATACATGAGGTAGTCCCATGGTCATGAAGTCAGGATCTGATGATCCCAGGGAAATCGCGAGCAACCCATGTTGACGAGTGCCGAGCGCGCCTCCACTCTTGGAAAGGCAAAACTTGTATACGCGCGACGGTAGTACAATTTCTACAGGCGCTTAAAATATTATTTCTAAAGCGATTCAAGCAACAAAAAGTTGAATATATATATGTAAAAAAATATTATTTTCTACATCTTGAAATCAGTGCCAAGTAAAACAAAAAAACAATATGAAAATTGCAAGATGCATCGACTTCGAGATTCAAGTTTGTTTTTGTCGAAAAAAAACAACAGAATACGAGGAGAGCGGATTTTAAACATTCACAAAATAATAAAAAATAGATTTCTTTCCGAAACTATAGACATTTCAGTCAGGACTTTTTTCGTTAGGTATAAAAATAACGCTTAAATCAAACAGTATTTTAGCATTCGATATGTGTACTTCCAAGTAACAAGAATACCAAGGGCCCGATTTAGCCATTAATATCTCGTCAAAATCGCCGGACATTATTATCTCAATCGTAGGTTTGCCTAAATTCGGTATTCTGTTAATTCCAATGGCGTGCCCGTGGCACACCTATCTTTTCAAATACTTATAATATGAAAAAAACACGCTAAATAAATGTTTAAATCTGCTGGTGCTAATACCAATTTTTCTACTGATATTGTGGATTTAGTAGAATGCTAATTTTTGACACTGTCGTGATGGAATAGTACTTTGAATATCTTCGCAAGCTAAACTATTGAAATTGCAGAATTTGGCCCATGGAATACAATCGTCCAGTAGCTCTGCAAACGCGCTGAGTTGTGCGTTTTATAGGGCGCCATAACTCTGCGCGGAAACGGGCTACTGACCGCAGCCACCGGTGGCTGTGGTCGGTGGCCCGTTTGCGCCCAACCTTAGTCTTTCACAGTCTTCTCTTGTATTTTGACACTTATAGCTAAACACTACTAAACTCGAGGAATATTTTATTTTATAACACACTAGCTTCTGCCCGCGACTTCGTCCGCGTGGAAGAGTTTAAAAAAAAGTAAGTTAAAAAACCCCCGATTTTGAAACATACTTCATCGGTGCTCCGCTCCTATTGGTCTTAGCGTGATGATATATAGCATATAGCCTTCCTCGATAAATAGGCTATCTAACACTGAACGAATTTTTCAAATCAGACCAGTTCCTGAGATTAGCGCTTTCAAGCAAAGAAACAAACTCTTCAGCTTTATATATTAGTATAAGATTTTATTATGACTGCTTAATCTCGTCAAAAATTTAATCCGTCTCTATTAATAATAAGTTTCTGTTCAATCTAATGTTTTCACTGATACTTGTTTTAAAAAAATATGTTACTTTTATGTCATGTTTTTCTGCTCCTTGGCTATTGGTCACGCTTTCCATTTGCTTTCCACTAAGGAAAAAATGTTGCTTGAAAGTCAAATATAAGATCAAAACACAAAAGAAGATGTTTGTGGCGGCCTCTATAAAAGTAAGATTTACGGCTTATTCAGTTATATTTTTTTCTAGGCGATTCTCATTTTCTCGAGATAATAAGATATGGGTACTTGTTCACTTGTATGTAGCCTGGGATTCGCTTCTTGAAAGAAGAAAATTACATCAAGTTTTGTTTTTATTAGAAACTTCATAATATTCAATGTAAATAGCTGATTAAGCATATATCCTATAGTTATAATTGATATTGAAGGTAGTTTTAGTTGGTAATTAAAAGAATAAAATAATGGTTTAAGTTTTGTTTTAAGGACAACTTATTAGAAGTTTTATGTTTATTGAAAATATAATGAAACTGAGTGTTATTTGGATGGAACTTTCCAAAAACATAAGCAATGCTTGTTTTTTTTCAATCAAATACATCGTTCATTGTGTATGCGCTATTTTAATGAGAGTTTAAAAGTACGAATATCATTTTTCATTTAAAACAAAACTTTATAGTTTGAGTAATATATTTTTGAAGGTTAAAGCAATGACACTAAGCGCGTTTTATTCTTTATTTGTGATCGTAGAAAAAAAAACACGCATACAACCGTTAAAATGTAAACTTAAGAAATTATTTATACAAATATTGTTTATGATTTGTGAAAGTTGCTTTGGCATATAGTATAAATAATGCGCTGACGCATGTATGTATGATGATTTATATATTTGCATTTGTATGTGTACGTTACGTTGATAATGTGGAAAATATTTTGCGTGCAATTAATTTAATAAGAGCAATGCTCGTTAATATTATTTTACAATAGGTTTATTTTAGTCATGGATTTCTTTAAAATATTATAAATACGTTAAACACTGTTATATTTTTGAGTTTAAATTATGAATTCGGAAAATGTGCTTTAGGGGCCATCCACGAATTTCATGTACCCCAACCAGTCTTTTTTTTAAAATAATTTAATCATACAGCTGGTCATACAGATAGATTTGGAAATATTTTGAAGTTTTTCGTCAACAGTTCAAATTTCGGGTTTTTATTACATTTTGAAATGTGACGTCACGAAATAAGCCCCCTCTATAGGATTCTTATAAAACTATGTTTAAATTATTTCATTTCATTTCTAATGCATAAAATTTTAAAATGTATGTCTTTTATACGCTTAAATGTTGGGCGTGCACTGATACGTGTATATACGAGTTCTGTGTTCGCCAAACATTATTGACTACGTTTAAGACGGTCAAAGATAATGTAGAATCGTAAGGATATTATATAAAGGCTCTATATCCACTGAAATGGAAATTGGCAAAGCGTGGAATAGGTAACAACATTTTAACCATAGACAACAGAAAAATTTACTTTAGTAATCTATAATGTAGAAAATTAATGTTATTTGTATGTAGTTTGTATCAAATTTGAAACAGTTGTAAGGCAAATAAAATAGTATAATAATTATTTAAGAAATAATAAATAAAAACATATTTATAGAGAGCGTGTTTTCTCGTATTAGTTTACGAGATATCGTGTTTCTTTTACAGTTGACACTGGCAATCGATGGCAGTTCACTCACGAACAAGCCGAAAGCCAACACATTAAAAAAAAAGACAATAGTAACTAATACTTGAAAAATGTCTTAGTTATAAATTTCCGCTCGTGGATATGGCGCCTTTTACTTGTGTGTATGGCAGAAACGAATTGACACCACGTAGGCGAATTAATTTATTACATGATGTCTCTACAATTTTATATTAATTTATAGACTCCAAAATCATCAAATTTGAGTTCTTCAAATTTCGTTTGGATAATATAGGTATTCTAGGGTTGTCCCTAAGTTACTATTTGATATATTTGGAATTGCCACATTAACATGGAATTTCGGTAACATCGTGTGCAAACGCATTTTTATATTGTAATACGTCTATATCGTAATAATTTGCCCCGCGGTCGAACCAGCTTAAATTATGTTTATGCTGCCGGACCATCTCAATTCTAACCGGTCAATTATTCGAATACTCGAAACTAGTATACACTAGTCGCCACAAAAAAAGTCCTACAGACGCGACGTTGCAATCGCCATACTTAATCCTGCCATACCAATTATTTGGTAATCTGTAAATCGATGTAGGTAATTGCTAAATAATATAATATACAAAATATGCCATAATTAAAGCCGTAAATTTATTTCCTGGCTATTTTACGAACAAAATTCTATCAAATAGCGGAGATGCCACTTTTAGTTCCTTTATTTAGCGTGGGACTTATTTTACAGCACACGGCGCAATGCCTTGTATTTTAGTAACTGAAAGTAGAATGGACATCACTAATGCAACCGGAAATGTGTTCGTACTGGTTTGCAGCGCCTCTAGTGTCGCAAATATCAAAGCGTCTGTTTGAAAATGGAACGCGACACCTGCACATCTTGTCTATGCCTAAACAATTTTTTTAATGTTTATGGCTTGGCAACGAGGCCTTTAAGCCAGGCGCAGTTGTATTGTAGGCTACAATCGACGCCATCCAACGGAGTTCTTGTGAAAACTCGAAACGCCACATTTGGCCTATACAGTTCACATTTCTCACAGAAAACACATAATTACTACTCAAAAACTATCAATATCCTACAACTATTTTTCATTTTAGAGTAATTTTACACATTTTTAGAAAATAAAACTGCACAGTACACCGTTCCTTTAAATTCCCGCCAACAACTCCATGCTTAGACTATTGTAATAAAGTCCGCGCCACAAAAGAAGTCCCACGGAAAATAAAGGAACTAATAGAGCGGCTCTACTATTTGACAGAATTTTATTCGTAAAATAGCCAGGAAGTTTAAATTTACAGTTTTTAATAATGGAATATTTTGTATTTATTATTCAGTAACTATCTACATCGATTTACAGATTAGCAAATAATGACTAGCAGGAATAAGTACGGCCACTGCAGCGCTGTCTGTGGGACTTTTTTTGGTGGTGCAGACTAGACGTGGAATCAATGCGTTTCAATGAATTTAGAATCGACTAACTTCGTAGTGTAGCTAAGTTACTTTAGCCCGTAAGCTCATTTAATATGTACTGTCGTTTAATTTTATTTTCCTAATGAAGGTGTTCTTTTCGTATCGTCTTGTTTTACCTGACTACAATAATATTAGTTTAGCAATTTCTGTTCTTGTAAATAATTTTTCATAAGACCTCAAACTTGTTAGTGCCTAAAATAAATTGATTTCAATAATTGTTTGGTATTATTTCTACAAAAAATCAGATATTACGCAATAAGAGGCTCGAAGGGTAATCTTGTGGTCGTTGAATGAGAGATTTAATTATTTTTAATAGAAATATCCTGACTTTTTGTATTATTTTAATCATTCAAACTTAATAAATACAACAATGGATATTTAACGTGTATTCCTCTCAATAATTTTCACTCGACAAAAAACAGTTTCGACATAAAAAATAAAAATCACATTCAAAATTCTATTCTATAAGAAAAATAGGTATTACACTAATGAGACTGCAACAGGTAAGTTTTGCTGTGCAGTTTTATTTTCAGAAAAAATAATATTAAAAGTGAAGTTTACGAAGGATTTTGCATTTGTGTTGAAAATCTCACATACCTCTTGGCATCAGTCAGACATACAAATTGATTGAGAGATTATTCCAAAACTTGAATATTTCAGATTGGCTAGATACATAAATCGTGCAGAGCCATATTTAAAGAGGACGAAATTAGACTGCCTGCAAGAGATCGGACTGCTTTTGGTTAGGTAAATAATTCATTATGATCGTTGTCTATGACTCAAGATTGTTTAAATTTGGTTAGGTCCAAGGAGTAGTTACAAATATGCTTTTTTGTCATTCATGAGATTATGCCCACCATAAGGCGACACAATGCACTAATTGAGAGCGGGCGACGGGTAATACAAAGCCCGAGAGGAAGGAATCGGCGGTTCGCGGTGGCCTATACTATCTTACAATCGCGGGGACGTGGAGAGAAACGTTTTGTGATATCGTCGACCTTGTCCGTGAGGATGTTACGCGGTCGTCGCACGAGAGCCTTTCGTCGAGGCTTATAATCGGACGCGGACACGACGAGGGATTTCGATGGTCTATGCTCGAAGTATCAAGATTGTTTAAATCCGAACGATTTGCACACAGGCTTGGCAGTCACACTCGCGTATGTTGATCGGGCGGATGCCTTGTGTCTGAGGGACATTTTGCTTCGTTTATCTATCATGGGTGCTAGACGACCCATCACAAATCGCGCTCTATTCCGGACTGTAGTGATATGCTCGTTGAAGCGCAAGTTCTGATCTAGGGTGACACCAGGTATTTGGTGTACTTTGCCCAGGGATCTCTTGTTCGTAGATGGCTTTTAAGCGAAGGCAAGCGCGTTTGGGAGAGCGAAGCGTGCCCGGGGAAAGAACATTGCTGCGCTTTTCTCCGGGTCATTTGCGAAACCATTCGCCTAGCTCTGTTACAGCTTGTAGCCGGTAAGCCATTTGTCGGTTGTCATCTGATGTAAGAGTGCGGTGTCATCCGCGAAGAGGGCCAAACATCTGGAGTTTTGGGATGTCGCTGGTGTACAGCGTGAAGAGTAGTGGAGATAGTGAGCCTGTTTGCTGTGAGTGGGTGAGGGACGAGCGTGTCCACTCGAAAACGGAAGCTACGGCCCAGGAGGAAGTCTCGCAAGATGAGCACGAGTCTGTCTGGTACACGAACTGGTACAGCTTGTAAATCAAAATGCCAGACCTTGTCGAAGGCCTTAGCTACGTCAAGGAACAGTGCGGCTGTTCCTATAGGGCGACGAGGGCGATGGGCATCTAATACGTCTTCTCGTAAACGCTCTATCTGTGAATACCGATGACTTCCAGATCGCGGGGAAAGAGCAGTTTGTTATATGGCCGGGGAGGAAAACGCGATTGTTAATGCCATCGAGGTAGGACTTGATCAGATCTTGCACTTCTTCCACCGTGACTGGGTATGGCTGGACGTTTTGTAAATATCTCCTCATCATCGAACGGATTTATCATTTCAGAATATTCATGCGTAGTTTGACCTCGCGCTCTAGCTACGGTGGGATATCTGTCGTGAGCTCTGGAGGAAACTGCTGGCACCTGTCTGGACGAGTTCGCCTGGTGAGGGCCTCGATCGCCGTCTCCGTGTCTTTGGTCGATGCGGGACTGTTCTCTGCCGCTGGTGATTTTCTTTCTCTCAACTTCAGTTCTGTCCTTGCTTTTGCTGGGGTTGATGTCCCTTCGATCCGGCAGGCATGCGGTCATTCTACTGGTCTGCAGGCTGGTGAGGGGATACCGGTCCATACAGAGGTCCTAGTTTCAGATGTCTGGTCCGTCTGTTGTCCTAATTTGAGGATAACCGGGCGATGGTCGAGTCTATATCGTCCATCGTTTCGATCGAATGGAACTGAAGAGTTACGCCCCTCAGTAATGCTAGGGTGGGGGTCATGGGAGTTATTATATCAAACAAAAGATTGTCTGATATATTTATTAGGGCTCTGCCATTGGGGTTAGTGGTATTGCAATTCCACTGTTCGTGTTTACAATTCAGATCTCCGGCTATTATAACAGCTGGGCCTAAGTTGAATAGGGCTTCTAGGTCTTTCTTAATAAGGGTTTTCTGGCACGCGAGGTATGCTGAGACTATGACTAGAGGTTGGTGGCCAGTCATTGCTAGTCTGCAGGCGGATACCTCCATACCTACCTAGTAGTGGTGGGGTGACTAGAGGCATGCAGTGTAGAGATCTTCTGAAATAGATCAGGGTGCCGCCACCACGGCCTATCCTGTCATGTCTCGTGACCCGATAGTTAGAGATCTTTGGATCTCTTTCACTCGGTTTCAGGAAGGTCTCCTGCACTAGTAGTATATCTACTTGATTGGTAACCAGGAAGTCATGGACCAAGTCGCGCTGGTTTCGAAGGCCGTTGGCGTTATAAGTCGCCAGAGTCAATGAGCGTGGTTTATTTCTACCTACATGCGCCATTTGTTACCGGTAACAATAATTTAACTAGGTTGTTTAGTTATAACGACCTAAGTACCTGGAGGAGGTACGCGTGATCCATTTCGATCACGAGTTGATCCCGGAGGGAGGGTTGGTCAGACTCTGCAACTTGTCTTAGTTTTCGAGCCAAGAGTTGGACCTCTGCTAGGTCGAAAGGCAAGTTCTTGGCGAATTTAGTCGCCAAGGCTAAGTCCTCCGCTAAAGAGTGGTGGGGTGACGGCCCAGAAGGTGCTTTTAAAATGGGGGCGGGGGCAGGGGTTGCTTAGGGGTAGGCCGGCCAAAATTGGGGCGCGCGTCCTTAGTGGAGGAGCGCTTCCGTCGTGGGAAGACCCGTCCAGTGATTTACCACTGGAGGGGGCCGCCACGAATGCGGGTTTGTTCGGCACTTTTCTAGTGCCTTTTGGGCGTTGCCCTTTCCGAACTTACGTTTGGGTCGGGGGGCGGCAGGACAGCCTCTGTAGTTAGCGGGGTGACCCGCTTGGCCGCAGAGAATGCAGCTCGGTGGCTCCGGGGAGTCCCGGGTGCGTGTGCACTCCGAGGTCCCGTGGTCGCCCAGGCACTTGACGCACCTGGGACGGGATTGACAATGTAGGGCAGAGTGCCCATAAAGTTGGCAACGATGACACTGCCGCAGTGTATGTTTTTCGTGTGGGCGTTCCAAGGGCGGCTGGAAGGTGCCGCTGTTGGTTTTGTGCCCGCAGTGGGAGCGGGGTTGGGGACCTCCTCTGGGTCTTCCGTTTTTGGTACGATTGACGGTTATGAAACCGTCATCGTCCTCGCGGTTTAAGGGATGTTCGCGGGAGGCGCGACATCCATGGGGGTGATTTCATCGGCCGGTGGAAGAGGGCATCCTGAGGTATTGCGGACCGTCAGGAGATAATTCGATTTCTCGACGAGAATCGATTATGCGGTGTATGGGCGATCGCGAACGCGATGTCGTCGAACTCGCGGAGCTCGATCGCGGTTGTCCCGACGCGGAACCGCGAGAAAACGAGGCGCGTGATTTTGGTGCCACACGGTGGGCATCGTTGAGCGGGGGTGCGGGCGGCGGGCGCACCGGTAACACGGCGGGTACGGATGCGGGGGGCGCGGGGGACGCGGGCGCTAAGGCAGAGCGCAGGTGGTCAGCGATAAGCGCGGTGGCGGGGGTCGCGGGGGGTGCGGTGGTCGCGGCAGATGCGGGTGCGGGGGCCCCTTGCACGTGTATTCCACCGGGTATAATGTATTTAATTGTCCAACACCTCTGCGTTTGTAAATGTCCATAGAAGATGTAAACACTTGTTGGGCCATGAGCCTGTTTGCTGTATGTTCTAGAAGTAAACAAACAAATAATGTTGGGGCCCGTCGCTCCTCATCTAATACGTCTTACCTATCTACGCTATAAAAAAGGTAGTGTATGGCTGGTTTAAATATAACGGATTTTCATTTCAGAATATTCAACTTAGCTAGGAAACTGCTTCGCCTTTTCGCGGGACTGTTCTCTGCCGCTGGTGATTTTCTTTTTCTCTCAACTTCAGGATGTCCGGAATCTTCGATGATAATGTCTTGTGTGGGCATCGCCATTAGGAGATTATCAATTGTACTGCCGTCTGCGTTCATTTCTTGGTTTTCTTCTGTTGAAGGGAAGTAAATCAGGTTGAAGGCAAAGGCAATAAGATTAGAACCACTTCGCATACTCTCCGAGGACAATTTTTTTATTGCATGAGTTCAGCAGACAGGCAGACGGCGTAATGGGAAGCGGTCACCATCGCCTATGGACATTTGCAACACCATAGGCGTTACAAATGCGCTGCTGCTCTCTTGAGGGAGTCTAGAACCTGGTCACTAATGCCAGAACACAACTCAAGATTGTTATGGCGGCATACTCTAGATCAGAGTTGGTAGCCATCCAGACGGGCAGATACCCTATCACCTGGCTGTGGGTTGTTTTGTCGCCTCTTACGACAGGCCGCCCGGCCGCAGGAAATTGTATTCTTTCTTCATTCCTGTACGGAACAAAACAATTACAATATTAATGAGTACTTGAAATGTATACATTTTTCGACCTAATTATATACAGCCACGCCGAATTTGATTTACCACAGAAGTCTACAGGCAACAGGCTATGGGCGGCAAATTCAGACTTCGCAGATAAATATCGAAAATCAAAATTCGACGGCCTCTGTGGTTGAGCGGGCTAAGCCTTTGCCGGCCTATCTCACTGCAATTCAGAGGCTCCGGGTTCGATTCCTGGTATAGTAAATTCCGGGAACGTATTTTCTCCGTTATTTACTATATTCTGGGTGTCGGGGATCGGCCCCAGAGTAGTCTGTTGTATATTACCCATAACACAAACGTAACTTGCCATATTTGGGGATATACAATATGTATGTTTGTCTGCCGAATTATTTGTTTTTTAATTTAAATACACAACTCATCAACGCAACTTTCGACTTTAAGCACATAAATTACTCTTCGCTGAGCACGTAACGTAGGCGGCATAGGTTAAAAACCATAAACACACGCTGAAATGATGATGATGTTAAGGTAAACATGGCGAGAGGAGCCCCCTTCCCTCTTAAAAAAAATCAAGATCTGGGGCTGCTGTGCAATATCGAGTTTTGCAAAGAAACGTGCCCAAAAACCTTAAAAGTTAACCAAATGACAATCGTCTAGTAGGAAATGAAACTTGGTAAGATATAAAAATAAAACAGCCATAAACATCCCACTGCTGGGCTCGGGCGTCCCATTTTTATAGGCGAACAGACAGTATACCCGCCACGCTTGTCCAAGGCAGGTTTGGCACATCGGTTATCTCTATGTGCAAGCGGGTTTCATCACAATATTTTCCTTCACAGTTAGCACGTGATAATTGTAAAAATATGCACGTTATATCAAAAAAACTGCCTAAGAGACACGAGTGCTTTAATCACTAAGTTGCTGACGTTGTATAAAACACAAATACGAGCATGTATGGAGTACTGGTCTCATCTTTGGGATGGCCCAGCTAAATACCAACTCGAAGCACTAGAATCGATTGAGCGGAGAGCCAGGAAGCTGATAGGCAACGACCAGATATTCAATGACAAAATACAAAGTGTCGAACATCGACGCAGGGTTGCCAGCTTATCGGTTTTCTATCGGATACATTTTGGAGTGTGCCTTGGAGTTTTTCAATCTTATCCCGCCGTCTCCCTTCCATCATCGGGCAACCAGACTGGCATGCGGCACCGCTATATGGTGGACATACCACCTATACGAACAAAGCGCTTTGCGTCCACCTTCATTATGCGCACCGCAAAGTAGTGGAACAAATTGCCGGCGTCTGTTTTTCCCGAAACCTACAATCTGGGTGTCTTCAAGTCCCGTTTGAATAGGTACCTTCTAGGTAAGCGTGCTCGATCTTAGACCATATTTCCGCTCAAAATCGAGCGCGATAATGGTCTAACGCGAACCTATACAGTAATAAAAAAAAAAGCTACCACGGCTTTGGTAAGATTTGCTAGAAATATATTTTAAATAATAAAACTTTGGAGTGTGACTATAACGCCACCTATGTTAGGTTTTGGAGTTTTTTATGAATAGTATTTTTAATCATGTTAATTGGTCGGTTTCTATATTTTACTATACATGCACTTGCCTTACCATTGGTTGACTTTTGACATTAGTTGTATGAAGCTTGTGTCAAATTTTAGACGATAGTAAACCAAACCAACGGTCAGGAAGAAATAGGAACCGGGCAAACATGAAGTTCGTTTTGTTAATGTCAGCATATCAGTGAAGCAGTATCATCTATCAGGTAAGCTTTTAATTTCTTTAATGTACATTCGTTAGAAACTTGTATATGGAATGATTTTCAGGTAACTTGGTACTTCTATACATTTTAGAGGTCTGAGATGACCATTGATGACTAACCTTACTGCTCCATGTGAGATAATGTTATAGTTAGGACTGTTTCACGCAATTTAATGATGGGTTTAATGCGTTATTTGTGATGCGACATTTTTATTAATTGTTAATGACGTTAAATATTGTCAGACAATATATGTATACACACTAATGTAGCTATTTCTTAACGGCGTTATTTTTAACGCTAGAAATAAGACTCATTTAGCCACGGTCAATAACTTGTTTACATCATCTCAGATGGAGCCCAAGCATAAGAGTTTTAGCTCGACATGTACTGAACCAAAGTCTGCACGAGACAAAACTATTTCAATATGCATTTGCAAGGTGTTTTCACAACCACAATTACACGGTTACACAACTGAAGCGAAATAGAGTTGCGTATAACTTATGGGGTATATATACTCGGATTTAAAAATACGCCTCATGATTAGGACAATGATAACTATGAAGGTGAAGAAATGAAAGTATAGTCATGGGAAGCAAATCACATTTAATTAAATAATACAAAGAAAATGAAAGCAAGCAAATACATTTAATATTGATACATTACTTAGTAGTTCAATAAAACAAGTGTTCCTAACCAATCAGTGGAACAATGGCGGAAGCGGAGCGATTGTATACGCAAACTACTAGAGGTCAAAATAAAGAGGAACTACGCTTTTTTACAACTACCAGTATAGACAATGACATGTCAATTGCACTAAACCAGCCATAGTCAACCTTTTTCTTATAAGGGCCACATAGACGTATTAGATAAAGTGCTGCGGGCCACAACATTAATTAATTTCGGTATAGAGTAAAGCAAAGAAGGTTGTGGCTCCCTGATGGAAAGTGGATACCGTCATCTACAGACTTTTGCAACACTAGAAGTTAACAATGTCATTGTCCAATTATTAGCATGTCAGATGGGCCACTTACAAATGCTCGGCGGGCCGTGGGTTGAGTGTCGCTGCACTAAGCGATTCACCAATAGCGACCGCTTTATTGTAAAGTAAACAGGGACGCGCCGTCCATATAAGCAAGGTCGTGTGGCGCCAAAGCGTTAAAGGCGCTGTCAAATTAAATTTAAACATTTTTGAAACTTTATAAGTACAAGAAATTTAGGCGTTTATAGCTGATATTTAGTGCGACGGCGCAGATGCTTGTCGCGTTACTTCTGTATTATTCGGAAACGTGGCCCATAGAGCAGGGCAGATCCAAAGGGAGACTTTTGCCTGAACGGCATACGTAATTATACATTAGGAGGCGGTCAGACACTAATTTCATTGACTAGATCGTTCTATTTTTTTTCCTGTAAGTCGGTAAACGAGTCTAAAACATCGATCCAGGGCTGTCAAAATTGGGAAAATAAATTCCAAGACTTGCTGGGAAAGCTATAGGACGTATAATAAATAGGCAACAACACAAATGACAGCACTTAAAATAGTAACACGAGTGTTTCGTAGTATGAATGATTGTTTTTAAGAATTAAATTCTACATAGAAAAAAACATGTCATCTTACAATTAATTTATGAATCATTTTTAAGCAAATTAATGAATTAAACACAATTTTTGCAAAATATAAATCAATCTTATCTAATGTAAAAATTGATCCATCGACATGTAGTACGACCAATATTAGTCTGTGTCCGTTTTATTCGAGATATTTCAATTAGTCTGACAAATCAAAGAATTACTTAATTTTAGCCATTGCATTACTTAAAAAAAGCTTATTTATTATCAATTCTTTCTTTTCGTGATAAAAAAAGTATTATTAATTTGCCTAAATTGTCCAATCGGAAATTAAATGATTATAAACTTTTTCAAACTCCTATTAGAGACTCTGTATCACGGTGTAAATCCGGAGACGCGGCGCTATGGTAGCGCAACGGAATGTAAGAAAGATTCCGATTTAATAGTATTAGTAAATAGAATAATATAATGTAGCAATTATATTAAAACAAATTATAAAAACTAAATAGCAACGTGGCTGGATTGATCTGTGTACACTTAGGCTATTGTGCATCACGGCCGTCGTTCGCACCATGGTCGGGAGCAAACCCGGATGGGACGCCGGCTTCTGCGAGCGCGTCATGCTTGCGAAGGAGGCGGAGCGGGAGCGTCAGCGGACGTCTTTACTCCGCTCCCGCCAAAGGAGGACGTACCGACGTCGGAAGGTGGGATTCGACCTTCGGACTGCGCAAGTGGGGCCCCTTGGGGTATAGGGGTTCTCACTCACCTGCACATGCCGTCGAGATGAGAGCGCGAGTGTTCCGTGCGCGCTCACCGCACCTCCTGTGGGGCGCGTTACAAACCGCCCCAGGCCTCGAAATAGACCTGGAAGATGCCGGGGGATAGAAGTAGTTCCCCGGCAGTAGAAGAGGCCTATCTGCCTGTCAGGGCACGCGGAGTTAGGACTCTCGTTTTCCCATAGTCCTGGCATAAGGCGCAGGACGGAACACCCAGGGGTTTAGTGGTATCCCTAATTGGCGAGTGGCAATAGCATGGCACCAATTCTGACTGGGCATGCTAGGGCCACCCCGACCTGGCGAATCCCACACACGGGTCGCGAACTATCCCGCCAAGCTTCTGTGCTTGTCGCGGCTTATGTTCCTCAGTCGGATTTCCTCGGGTAAAAAAAAAGGCTGGCGTGCATAGACATTTCACTGTCTATTAAAATAAAATAATTTTAGTACAGTCGCCATTTAGTTTTTCTTCTTAGTTCCATTTTTGCCGTGGGACTTAAACCGTGAAAGAGTCTACCCACAGAATTGCTCCCGACGTCGTCTTAATTCAATGATGACGATACTAACCATTCCCAGCTTTGTGTTTCTGTAGTTGTTTCAGTCTGAACTCCTCTTGGGCTAGCCGTTGCCGCCTTTTTCTTTCAGCTCGTGCTTCTTCTTCCGTCATGTTCTCAATCGCAGTTTTACTTGGTTCCTGTTTACGAATTATTTTTTGTGAACTGCTGTGCTTAAACATGCCGTAGCTAATAAGGCTAAGGCATTCGCATTAAATTTCAATAACGTGGCATATTATTGGCAGAAAACGCATGGTTTATACTTTAAACTTTCTTATTTGTTGTAGAAAATGGTTGAAACTATTACCCACTTGCAACAATGATGCCAACTATACATCGAGATTGTTAACCCGCCATGGAATAATGCATTGGGGAAAATTATCTAAGACCAGCGATTCAATTACTAAAGGCTGGGGATGTTATAAACCTTCTTCTAAAATCTTTTTGAATACGCACAAAAACTTATATAATCTTTCAGTATTAAATTTTTTTTGTAATAAAAACAAACGGGTGCAAACATAATAATCAAAAATACATTAAATTTTCAAACAATTTATTACCATAAAACATGTAACTCGTAAGTTCACACAATAACCTTTTAAAACTACATAAATATACCTATGTACATACATGCAATCCCACTTAAAATAATATAGTATATATTACTTCTACGACCACCGTTAAAAACCAATTCCTAATTTAATCATAAGAAAGAGTTAAAAATAAATATTGTAATCCAAAGCCTTGCTTCTAAACTTATTCTTAATCAATGGTTTCAATCAAATCTATAATTAGCAAAATATAATTAACTATTGGATTTTTACTATAACGACATAGAAAACTACTAAAAATGACAATCGTCCAATAAAATAGAAGGCGCCACAAATCATACATCGCATTTTTTTTATTTAAAACTTATTTTTAGATCAAATTGGTCGAAAATCGAAAAAACTTATAAGATTCAGCTTTTGTCTGTTTTGTTCTAAAAAAATTATTAGTTTGGTGTTTTTATATCTATACCTACTTACTGTTATAAATCTGTAAACGGTTCGAGTTTGTACAACGCGTTTAAAAATATGAAAAAAATCAGGGAGACTAATTCGGACCAGTAAATTACGAAAATAATTTTTAGAATTTTGTCTGTCTGATAGAGCACGTGAAAACTGGTGAACGAATTAAACTGAAACACGACACAAAGCTGGCTTATATCCCGAATCAACACTTCGGATACTTTTTATCCCGATAAATGACGTAGTTTCCATAAAATAAACCGATTAGCTAACTAGATGGCGCTGCAATAGCGTTTTTATTTCAATTCACCAACAAATACCTTCGTTATCATAAACAATATATTATTCATTGTATTATTACTTACTAAACCAGGTTGGCTTCGACTCACCTTTATGATTTGTTGGTCAGTTGTTTAGATTATACGGACTTAGTTTCTTTGTTATTATTATAATAGGTTGGGAAAAAAGTCTTTTCGCATATAGTATGTATAAACTTGTAATAAGATCTGTTTGGCTATACCATTTGTATTTGGCTGGTTTTGGTATCATTAAAAAGTTTTAATTTTAAAGAAGACAATTCCAAATACAAATTTGGAAAACGTGTGATTTTCATTTGTTTTTCTTATTGTTAAAATGAGTGAATCTAATGAAGAAATTCGATACATTTTAAAATTTTAATACAAAAAAGGTAAAAATGCAAAACAAGCCGCGAAAAAAAACTGTGTTATGGACCTAATGCAGTATCTGTGAGAGTAGCGCAAATTTGGTTTAAGCGTTTTCAATCCGGAAATTTTGATATCAAAGATGCACGTCGCTCTGGTCCCCCTGTTACGGACAAAATTTATACCATTTTTTAAAAAGTGGAGCAAGATCGGCATATTAGTAGTTACGATGTAGCTGGAGAACTGGGAATTGACCACAAAACGGTTTTGGCGCATTTGAAAAAAGCTGGGTACACAAAAAAGCTCGATATTTGGGTGCCTCATGAGCTCACTGAAAGAAACCTAATGAACCATGTACTCATTTGTGATTCTTTATTACGACGTAATGAAACCGAACCATTTTTGAAGAAGCTGATAACTGGTGATGAAAAGTGGAGCACGTACGACAAGAACGTGCGAAAAAGATCGTGGTCAAAGGCCGGTCAGGCTCCAGAGACTGTGGCGAAACCCAGGTTAACTCGCAACAAGGTGATGCTGTGTGTATGGTGGGATTGGAAGGACATTATTCATTATGAGCTGTTACCGCCAGGCAGGACCATCGATTCAGAACTGTACTGCGAACAGCTGATGAGATTAAAGCAAAAAGTTGAGAGAAAGCAGCCGGAATTAATCAACAGAAGGGGTGTGGTTTTTCACCATGATAACGCTAGACCTCACACGTCTTTAGCCACTCAGCAAAAATTACGAGAGTTTGGCTGGGAGGTGTTAATGCATCCGCCGTATAGTCTTGACCTTGCACCTTCAGATTTTCACCTGTTTCGGTCTCTGCAGAATTCCTTAGGCAGTGTCAGATTAACATCACGAGAGGACTGCCAAAACCACTTGTCACAGTTTTTTGATCAGAAGCCCAAAATTTTTATAGCAATGGGATCACGTCCCTACCTACAAGACGGCAAAAAGTTATCCAACAAAATGGCACTTACATACTTTAGTCAAATGTAAATAAACTTTATAAAAAAACCTTTTCAATTTTTATATAAAATGCGAAGAAACTTTTTCCCCAACCTAATACGTTAAAAAATCGAATAAGTTTTATGTAAGTAAAATAAAGCTACTGCCTAGGGTTGTGACACGCGGCGTAGAAGCGGAGCAAACTATCATACATAAAAATGTAAAATGAAATTAGTTGTGGCGCCATCTAGGCATGTAGGATTATTTATTTTAATGATATTAATTTTTTTTACTGGGTGATAATCGTTTCTAATATACTCCCAAGCTGTTATCGTAACATCCAAATGCAGAGACATTCCCTAACTTTAAAAATTTTAGCAGATCGTAAACTTAAAAAGGTATAAGTATGCGCAGTATTAAAATGCGCTTTGCAAGAAGTTTCTTCCGTGAGTTTGCAAGTCTTAACGTTTTTACACGTTCTGGGCACGGATTCGGCAAATATAAGACAAAAAGAGCTTAACGCCTACGACATAAACGTAGTATAATGTACGACGATTATCCTTATGGCAAACAGTCGCTGCCCGCGGTGCCATAAATCATCGGTGCACTAGGGAGAGACACTGGCGATCCGTCACTTATCAATAACCATACCTCTTCATAGTATTAATACGGACACTACATTGGTGCCTTTCATTAGGCCTGTGAGTGTGACAGAAAGACGTAGGCGCTGTCCTATTCCCACATTTTATTGCCCCACGGGCAGTGAGTGCTTGAAACGAGTATAGTATGGGGATTGCCTAACAGTGTATATTGCAAAAGAGATGCCATGCGAATCCAGATAACCGTCGAGTGAATACGAAACACTCTCCCCTCTCAGGCCCTGTAGACAAGTATGTATGGGAATGACATATCTTTACGTTAAGTGTTATGTTATTCCCATATATTTTTCATTATATTCATTTAGGTGATACACCTCGTGAACCTTACGCAATTACGTGTACAAAACAAACTTCAAGACCGCATTTAAGTTTTGCTCGAACTTATAATATGCGTATAGAATTGCCAAAAAAAATTGCCAGTGATCTTTACACGGTATATATGTTATATAATTAATCTTATATAATACGTAATTACTACCCAAAGGCGGACTTCAAGAAAATAAGCATCACTACAACCACTCGGGCACGTCAATAAACACTTACAAACTTTAATAACTCCGAAAAATTTCATTTAAAAAATATAATTTTTGAGATTTCAAACCTTTACCAATATTGGGGTGTATGATTTTCTTACCATTTTCATTAACCTTCTTTTGGACGCCAAGCTTGACGCTAGACGCGACAAAGAAAAGGTCTACTTTCCCACTATCATAACCTAAAATTATTGTGGTGTCCTTTTGACTTGTCTGAAGTTTGCTCGCTTATTCCTGGCTAAAGTTGGTTAAATACCTAAGCCACATACGAGCACACGACCGGCTCGAAAATTAGTTTTTATGTCTACGCTACATTGCAGTCGCTATAACCAGTCGCTTTAGACTGTATGATTAATATTTGGACTCTTCAAAAGTCCGCAATATATATATACAACCTGCATGCAACGTTAGGGACGATTCATCTCCTGTTTCAGATATACAAGTTCAATGTCACACTTCGTCAACCCCCACCTCCCTCCTTAACGTTGACGTAATTTATGGATAGTCCCCTGGAATCTGGCCACTAATGCCGGAACACAACTCAAGGTTGTTATGGCGGCCTATTTTAGACCAGGAGTGGTGGTCATCCAGACGGGCTACTGCCCTACCACTTAGATGTGGGTTGTTTTGTCTCTCTGCCTCCTACGACAGGCTGCCAAGCCGCAAAAAATAGTATTCTTTTTGCACAGATATTTTTTTTATTTATTATTTGGAGATTGTATATTTAGATCACTTTGTTATTATTTTCTTTCAAAAATTAAAACACGTATACTTCACTGAATATCTAAGCCAAAAATGGTAAGTAAATCTAAACCGCACATGTCAATAAATCGAATCAAACTACGTATTAATCTAATTCCGTCATGAAAGTTGCTAAAAATACAATACGTATATACGTAGTTATTATTATTTAAAAATCTAAGTAAGAACTATAAAACGTAGCGTGTCAATTCGCTGGCCAAATTGTTATATGAATCAATTTTGGGAATTATTGCAGCTTAGGATTTAATCCCTACTTAAAGTTCTTGAAACTCTGTAAAAACTGATCTCGTAGTTCTCCAATTGACTAATATCACGGAAGAATAATACTAGGAATCATAATCCCAGTACATATTTTAATATGTTGCCTTGATATCTTAATACTGCAAACGTACCTTCTATGCAAAATTTAAATGCCTGAAGAGAAGTTAACTCCGCAAATCCATTTAAGTGGTAATGTTTATTAGACCTAACAGTATGTGGTGTGAAAGAAATGGTATTAGGTCTGGATAGCGGCAAAACGAGCGCGCAACACTACTCTCTCAACTTTGTATTTATTGTGTTATGCGCAACAACGTGCACGAACTTCAGTGAGTATATAGTGCGAAAAAGACGGCATTAGGTCTGGATAGCAGCAGAGCGAGAGCGCAACACTACTTCTTCAGCTATCAAACTTCACAGACACACTTAAGTTTTGCTCATACAATAACATGTATGGAAGCTTATATAATTATTTAATTCTGATACACTTAAACAGATTGAGTTTTTCAATTTTGCATAATTTGGTCAAAACAATGTTTTAAATCAAGGTTTCCCAAAGTGGTCGCTATCGATCCCTGGTGTCTTAATCAGTTTCTCAGGGGTCGACAAATGAAAACTGATTTTGAGGGAGATCTATTAATTAACACAAGTTCTCATTAGAAACTTTCAAGAAAACTAGAGATAGAATTTTTAAAGTAATTTGGTGGGGGGTCTGAGGTATCAATCAGTTCATTGAGGAAAAGGGGTCTCTTGTCCAAAATAGTTTGGGAATCGCTGTTTTAGATAATAAAACGTCAAATGAAATGTATGGTATATAGTCATGTTAAGTATTACGCGCTTTTAGCGTTACATTTTTACTGGTCAATTAAAAATTATCATTCATAGTATTTTTCTTCCATGCTAAAAGTTATGAATTCTTTCTCATTCTTCAATGGTTTTGCAGGTAAACCAAATATCATCAGTGACTTATCAAGAAAGGAGCTTATATATTTTATCTTGTGTCAGAAACATTCTATTAAAACTACAAACAAATGCTAAATGTCGGCTTATACTCTGGTGATTTATTTTATAAATGACAATATACTGTAATTATTGAAATATATTTTTAAATTGTAGACCACAGTAACAGCTAATTTGTTTTTAGTGGATGCAACTAATAAAACATAAAATTAAAATAGGAAGCACTCCTTCAAAGTACCTTAGAAATCACAATAAAAGGTCAAAATTCAATCTGTTCAGAAAAGTGTAAATTGTCAACTTGAATACTACAATCGTATTATGTAAATTCAAAACACAAACATCGTCACGATGGCTAAGAAAATTGGCAAATTACCATCCTAACTTAATAATACCTGCACTTAAAATTAAGACTTGGACGTCGAATCCGGCTGCGGCGGGTTGTTTGATGATGAGGATTTCTGGGATGCATCCTCCGGGAACTGCTTCTCCACTTGTTCAGCGACCCACTTTTTAACCTTCTGCTCGGTCCAAAACCCATCGTAAAATATGGTTGGCTTTATCCAGCAACCTTGATTCGGTGCCGGTGGTCCGTATTGCAAAGGTTCACCCTCAGCGCCCCTACACGCATTCTTACATTCAGGTCCTCGACCGTTCACAACCAAATTCTTAGGCGGAAGGTTAAAATTTAGGTTAACGTTGCCCGGAGGACGGTCATAGCTTTCATATGTGAAATGCCACGGACCGGAATACTCGTAATAGGCGTTGGGGAACATGTGTTGGGGTGGCACAGGGGGTGGAGCGAGACGGGGAGGGGGGTATATTGGAGGCACGACGCCCCCCATAACCGGTTGTAGAACGAAACTTACGTTTGAGTTTGGCCTGACCGGAGGCACGTGGGGAGGTACCGGTGCGATCCTAGGCGCGTTGGCGGCTAACGGAGGCCTATTCGCAGCTGGGGGCAAGTTCGCTGGTATCGGATGCGCTTTTGCCATTGGAGGTGGCACTGGTGCGTTCTTAACAATCGGCGGTGATCGTCCAGCTGCATTTGCATTTCCATCCCCTGAATCCTTCCTATTATTCCTGTTCACCGGAGAGTTCTTTGGTTCTGCAGGCCTTTGTGGAGATTGTGGGTTATCGTTAGGTGGCTCTTGTGCAGGGTTGTTTAACTCGCCCCGATTGGTTTCTAAGATCTCATTGAGTTCGGTTGCAACACTACCACCGAAACTAAGCAGTGTTTCTCGCAAAGCATTTGTTACTGCGCACTGAAAAGTGAAATATAATGCAGTCTTGATATGAAATCTTAATTTGTATGAAATATAGATACAAGGTATTATATCACATCTCACACAACTTATTTTATAATAAGCATAATAACTAGTTGTGCCAGAGCAACTTTCTTTGTGTTGCCATGGTGGCGTTTGTTAGGGAATTGCAATAGTGGCAACCAAAAAAGACGCGAATCACAGCCACAGCACATCTGCTTAGTGATTTGTTTTTAATAGCATGAGTTCAACATACAGGCAGACGGCCCAGATGGAAAGAGGTTACCGTCGCCTACGGACATTTGCAACACCAAGGTGCTATCAATGTGCTGCTGCCCTCTAATGGGACACTGGAACCTGGCCACTAATGCCCGAACACAACTTAAGATTGTTAGGGCGGCATATTCTAGACCAGGGGATAGCCATCCAGATGGGCAAATACACTACTACTCGGCTATGGGTTTTTTTGTCACCTCTTACGATAGGCCGCCCAGCTACAGGAAATAGTATTCTTTCTTCATTCCTGCTCAGATAGATATTCATCTATCTCAGAGGTTCCCAACCTTGTACGGGTTAACGCCCCCTTTACAAAAATAAAAAATCCAACGCCTCCTTTTAAATAATAGTCAATTATGCCAATTTTACATGTCTGTCTATTATTTATTAATAATCACAAATTAAAAATTAATTATTTCTTTCTCTCTTTAATCGTGCTCCTCGTGGTTGTGGCTGAGGGTCAATAGATAATCAATGGAGGTATTTTCAAAGTAATTAATTAAATTTCTATTTAGGTAGGTACGCCGTGACCGCCATTTGCCTTTGGACACCCGCTACTGCTCCTACGAAAAGCTCCAGCGCCCACTTAGGGGCGGTACCGCCCCATTGGGAACCTATGATCTAGCTGATGGAAACTATATTATTTATCGGGTCACAAAGTATCTTAAGTGTTGACCTGGGCTATGGTAAGCTAGCTCTGGGATCGAATTTTATTTAAAAGCGTTCATAAATTGTTAAGTATTGCTCTGACAAACAGACAGACAAAAATTCTATTTTTGGAATCTGCTGGTGAAATTAGCCCTCTTGATTTTTTTTTCTCTTTTATAACCATGCCTGATCAGTCACTGCCTTAATAATTTCAGAAATATTAAGTTAAATAAATTAAGATTATGAATAATTCAGCATAACATACAACTGCTAATTAATATTCTTGTGGTAGCATAGTAGCTATCTTAGTAGTATAGTTACTGTTCCCGCCATTGGCGCGACGCGTGTGTTTGTGTGTGTGTGTGTGTGTGTTAACGCCCCTCGCCCGGTAGGGCCGTCAGTCGCATTGAAAACAATACGCTGCGTGCACGCGTGAATTAATACAAGTGAAAAGAACTAAAACCAAGTGCATATTAACACCCCATATTGTGATCATCAACATCATATTAATCAGTTCATACGGATTACACAGGAATCTCGTCACCATACATATCTCAGCTCCTAAACCGTGAGTATCCATATTCCTTCCAGTTCTCACTTTAAGGCACGTCAAGTTTCGACGTTGCCAGTTACTATCATAAGAATAGGGTGATACACATCTACATTTCATTCCATTGAACATAAAACCCATTTTGAATACGTATGGCTAGTTTATTTAAGCATGTGCCTAGTGGGATATTTATAAGCTGATACCTACAATTACTGAATAAGTACTACGTATAAGGATATATTACCTTTCTGGATTTATAGATGGCCATACCCTTGTTGGGAGCGATTGAAGTTGCATAACCAATATTCTCACGGTGTATGTCAAAGCTCTTTACTGCGATGGATACGAATGCCACTACGCCAGCACAATATTTCCCACTGTTAAAGTCCACAAAATCTAGAAATGTACACATAATATAATACTTTTTAAACAGTTCTAGCATTATGTATGTGTTTAATATTAACTGAGTATGCAGAATAACCATAGCCCCATGGGCAATGTTATTTTTAATCTTAATTTATTTTACTTATAAGAGAATGACCTTTTTTTTGATCCAAGTTTTGTATAGTTACCAAATATACAAATTTTCACCATTGTTGTCCTGTCCAGCATATAATTTCAACATTCTAGCTAAATTCATACAGTCCCTAAACTACATTTTAGGCACATAAAAAAAAAATTAATATCATTAAGGTAATAAGGAACCAATTAATATATTCTATTTTTTTTTAAAGACACTTTGTTGTGATTTTTATCCACCACTATTTGATATGGCCAAATTCTACTTTAGTACAATGTGAATGTTGATTGATATCAACCTGCGACCCATCAAACTTTTTTAGTGGCCCGCCTGGCATTATTGTGAATAATTGCATTGTTTAAAAAATAACAAATATAGTATTTTTGTTGAGTTGGACAAATCCTATGTACATTGTTTGGATCTACATGTTATTGTGAATCATTGTTTTTATGAATGATATGTTTGCAATGTCTGTAAGATTGTGTACAGAACTAAACTTACAGACTCATATGGATAGTGTATAAAAGTTAACTTAGAGGAACAACCTAGATTTTGTCAGTTTTGAAAAAGTTTCTACTATTTCTAAATTCTTATTAATACTAAAGTTTTGAATTATGTTAGCTATTTCAATATTGTGACCCCCAATAAAGTAAAATGGTTTAGTATGGCTGATATAAACAAAGGAACTAACCAAGGTCTTGTTTTGTAACTGACCAACTCCAATTGTTGAACCCCCATTGGGAGTGACCAAAGTTGATTAGCTGCTGTCTCTTTTGTTGCTGCTCACTGTCCTCCTCACAGAGATTTGAATCTGTTGTTGGTATGCAGTCAGGCTGTAAAAACACCAATCAGGCTATTACACTTTAGATACTTGACAGTAAAATCAACTGAGACAATTTTTATCATCATACCAAATGTCATTTCATCATTTATATTACAACACCGCAATTGGCATTTCCTAATCTTACAGAAAAAATTATAAACAATATAATCATATAAAAAATTAAATAAAAACCAGTTCTTTATTCAGTCATCATTTATTGGTGATTATACAAATCATAAAATTAAATAATGATTGAATAAAGAACTGGTTTTTGTTTAATATTTTGTAGGGGTGATCAGAGTTATCATGTAAGTACAGAACCTCTGATCACACCCACACATATGTCTGTCAGCGATATGATATACTTAGCTGTATTGTGGTTGTAACAAGCATCTTTTTATTCAACAGTACCAGGTTCAATCACACACGTGGATTAATTGAATACACTATTTATTATTGATATTTTGATATTCACTGATTCTAACATTACCCAAGGGATACAGTTTAAAATAGAGAATGGCTTTGATTTTAAGAACCTCAATGGGTGGAGTTTCCGCCGTTAGATTTCGTGAATACTGAGTAGTGTGTGGCCTCGCTGCTGATCTTGTCGCATCTCTTCCTGCATGCCGCGGGCACCCTTATATATTGCTTAGCTTATTATTAAGGACGCAGGTGGCCCGTGTAGTTGAGTCATCGTTCCACAGCACCATACTTGCTATGGGGCCGCCTTCGGTTTGTTGCTATGGAGAATGATATGATATGATCATGATTAAATGGGGGCTACCTGGTGCACCACCATATTTATTATAAAATTCCATAGTTTTTTGTTCACCTGTAAAGTTAGAAAAATGCGTATTCCTGGTGTTGTAATATAGATGACAATTTGCTCCTTGTTTTTGTATGGGTGTACTGTGGTGTGACATAGAAAGAGAAAGAAAAAGAAAGAAAAACTTTATTCGAACAAATAGCGATGTAGTTACATTCGTTATACATTATTATACACAGAGCATATTATGAGAATTTGTATGCCACATTTTCAGCAAACAAGGTTTGCACTTAGCATATTGCTGTGCCAGAATTATATCTGACACAACACTGTTTTTCAGTGCAAACCTTCCTAAGTGTAAAACCAAAATGACCCAAATTTGTTAATTAAATAATGAATAATAATAATAATTTATAAAACCAATTCTACGTATATAATATTTAATTAGTAAAAATAAATAAATACATTTGAATAAAACCAACAATAAATATGTTACTTCTAAATAAAAATAAAAATAAATAATTGTGTAACAAACTTGTATCGAATTATTTATTCAAATACAATTCGCTAGAGTGCTTGCTGAGTATTAACAAATTCTGTGTGCCACATCAGTTATGTCACTGACATACGGCAACAAATGACATTTTACTTCATAATCTATAAAATATTGAATGTGTTATTTTACTGTAAAGATATGAAATGTTTAATATATTTTATTTTCCCACTCTATATACTACATAGGCTGTGCATAAGACTGACTCACGTTAGAAATAAGTTGTCAGACAGTGATATGTGTATACTGCATACAATTTTCTTGTTTATTGAAAGTAAAAGTATAAATTGCAATTTTCAGAACGATAATTATTGTAGTGATTTTGAGTGAGAACTACTAATCCACACTACATTTGCACTTTAATTTGTCTGTCTGTGTATGTAATTCTATTTAGATTCATATCAAGGTGAGATAGTAACTGAACAAGATTGTAATTATTTAAAGGCTTATCAATGCATATGTATGATCTACATTTTTCTAAGGTGAGAAGAAGTCTTTTATAGTGGAATTTAAATGAATTTATTGTTTTTAGGTCTCTAATTGGTGGAGGAATATCATTAACATCACATATCCTATTGATTAAAATTTTAAAACAGTCATCAAAATTATTTCTATGGTCAAATTTTAAAAGTAAGATGATGCCAAAATACTTGAGTGTATACTCTTTTTTATGAATATTGTTTTAGAATTGATTGTAATATGGGTCAAGTACCCAATTACATATGAAGGGTATAAAAGAAGATCACTTCAGTCCAGAATAACCAACTATGCAACAGTTTTCTTGAATTTATATTCCACATACAACAGTAACTTGGAGGGAACTTCCCACTGCAGTTTTTCCTCTGCACTATGACATGGGATCCTTTCCAGTTAAAAAATTTCTTAGAGGTTGGCAATGCTTCAGCGAAACCCCTGGTGTTGCAAACATTTATAGGCAACAGTGACCACTTTCCATCAAATAGGCCATATGCTTGTTTGCCTGCTACAGGCAATAAAAAAAGTATGCATGTTTTTATTAGATAACCTTGAAACATTTGAACTTTAATTAAAATAACATTAAAAGAGTTTGCATGGAAAATTGCTTAAATCCAAAATTTCTATAAACAGAAATCCATCTACCTAGTCACAGTCACAAAAGTCTTTATTACAAAATATCAAGACAGAATCTATTTACATACTATCAAGTAAACTGGAAAGCAAAATATGACTAAAACAAGCTATTGTTTAGTATAAGGTTATACTGGACGTGTTTTATAAATCCTGTTAAGATGTATGTGTATTATATGCAAAGTTTAGAGGTCTTCTAAATAGGCATTTAATTAAACCCCATACTATAATCTTGCAAATAGGAAGACCGGCGAAAAACAAATATAGTTTATGTGATTAATGTAGTCAGTACCTTGTTACCAATAGAACTGTTCATAGTAAACATTTATAAATAATCGGTACCTAATTTAATATGAAAAGGTAGAACACGACATAGGTATTAATGTAATAACATCGATTGGCGTGTTATATTACAGGTTTGTATAAAGTACGTATCCGAGGCTTTTACATTATATTGTGATAATAAAATTCAAATTGTACTTACCATCTTAATGCTGCAATTTGCAACAGGGAAGCTAGGTTTTCTTTGCATTTTTGAAGATTGTCAACGTATGCGTTTTGCGACGTATACCTTGACGTTACCAGATTTACTCATTACACTACGATATTTATTTAAAGAATTGATACGAAGAAAGAAAAGTTTACAATAATTGTATCATGTAATGAGCGTAATTTAGTTATAGAATCAAGATTTGTTAAACAGTTTCGACCACAAAACATAACCCCCAGCAAAACAACTCTTCGCTACAAAACAATGTTGCCAGACGTCGTGAATGAGAGATCGTACGGTGGGTATAAAGGTCGTACATAGACCTCCTAGCGTCCACGGTCCTTAAAAAATTACGGTAATGAAATAGTGAATAAAGCCCAGCACCAAATCCAATTTCATGATATTAACGCCTAAGGTACTCTAAGTACTCCAACTTTAACCATTGCTACTATTTCAAATTATCAACTTTTTATAAAGTGATGTCTCCGAGCGTATCTTTGAGGTTTTTGTTTGTGTATGACCAAGCAATAGTACTAAAAAAAAAGAAATTTGTCTTTCTTGTCTTAGAATGGAACAAGATCGTCGAGTGTGAAAATTAATCTTTATTTATTCATGAAAACTTTACGATTTGTGTTGATATGCTTATCAAAACCAGATGCTTACATACTATTTTTGTTGTTTACATCAAAACCTTTATATGGATCTGAGGTATAGTGAAAATTATCAGTTCAAAAATTAAGACCTTTTAATAGACCTTTGGGTTAATAAGGACTATCATGATTCTTTCGAATGTTTTATATAAATAATAATAAAATAAATGTTTCTATTAATTTTAAAGGATTTGTTGTTTATTAAGGTTATTAAATTGGTTTTTAACTTATATTTCATTTTTGATATTTTTGAAGGTAGTTAAAAAAAATGATGTAAATGTTTCTTGTTTTAAGGCTAGTGCTTTTGACCTAAAGGCCTACCAAACGGTAATCTATTTTTGTCCTTTTTTCCTTCTCTTCGTTCACCTGATACAAGTAAAAAAAATCACACTTGTGCGATTACTATAAGGTACAATTAAAATCTTGGGGTTTCGCCATTTAAAACCTTTTTTAAGGACTTTAGGCGTTTACTTCAAGAAAGCGTTACATAACCTGGGCGTCAGGAGGCTAAAAAAGCTACTACAAAAAAATAGTACCATTTTAAAAACTTTATGTATTTATTGTAATCAAATTGCAATAATATACGCCCTAATTATCTCCGTATAGAGTTTTACTATTTATTTTATTCAACATTTCTTGTGTTGGAGAAAAATTTACACAACATCCATAGCATTTTAGATGTGTGCTGTTCAAAGTCTCGTTACTGAGTTTATTTTAGTCTTCGAAATTATGCTGACACTTTGACATTTCTTAAACAAATACTACTTCTATGTCTAAGACGATAATAAATAATTTGGTATTTTATAAAAAAAGAAAAATTTGATTATTGTAGTTAGGGGATCGTTAATTTAATCCTGGTCACCCTGATGTAGTGTTATCGATTTTGATATAGAAAGTTAGAAACGTGATGTTATCAAGTGGCACTGTTTAAAAAAAAAAACATTTTTTTATTAAAATTGCAAACTTAAGGAAGATAGGAAATAAAAAAAATATTCATATAAATCATAGAGTACTTTATATATAGGGGTAATATAAATAAAAAAAGCCGGTGAATTAAAGCAAATAATGGCTGAGCGTCTTGAAATCGATGGAAGTGTTTTAGAAGGGGTAAATATTAGTTCTTTTTCGTATTTGCTTTTTTCATTACATATTATGAAATGTTATTTAAATTTACCGTTTTTAATCATAAATAATAATAATAATAATAATTTATTATTGTTTTGAAGGGTGGACAAATTCTGCGTATTTCTATATCATTAAGCGCGATACTTGGTATACCAGTGCGCATCACAAACATACGGGCTGGTAGAAGTAAGCCGGGATTAGCTGCGCAGCATCTAAAAGGTATGAATAACTTGGTAGGAACAAAGTACATACTCTGGTTAATTTTGAATTCTATTTTCGGTCTTATTCATATTGAGTTAGAGTAAGTTTGTAGGCTTCTTTAAGAACCCTAAAGACGCCTACAAACTTATTCTAATTCAATATGAATATGTAACTATCTGTTACTTGCATCTTCGCTTTCATTTTTTTACTTTGTGAATGAAATGTATTATTTTTTGTTAATTTATCTTAAATTTTAGTCTTGTAGAGTGCAAGGAGTTTGTCCAATTATTTTGAAATAGAAAATTGTAATGTAAATTAGTGAAGAATCCAATGTATTGGTTAATTGATTATAGTGTAATTAATTAAATATTAGTAAATTGCAGGTATTGAGTTAGTGGCAGATATGTGTAAAGCGAAATTGAAGGGAGCAGACATAGGTTCCACGGAAATTGAGTTTACACCTGGAAAAATCCATGGAGGACACTATATTGCGGATACAAAGACTGCTGGGTAATTCTTTTAATCTTTATTATGCAAATACCCATAATAATCATTGTTGCCTCTGTAGTCTACTAGAATACCCTTTAGTCCTTTTAGCTTGAACACACTTTCCATTATGTACTCTTCTAGTCTGGGAATTTGGTATGAGCTCCAACTTTGTTTTTGGTACATTACCTATAACACAAGTGTAAATTGCTTAACATAAAAATATACAAAATGTATGTTTGTTTACTGGTTTATAATAAATATTTTCTTAAGTAATTAGAATAATCCTTTCATTTCAGATCAGTCAGTCTATTACTCCAAGTAGCTCTTCCCTGCGCCCTGTTAGCAGATGGTCCTGTTACTTTAGACCTTAAAGGTGGCACCAACGCAGAAATGGCACCTCAATTTGATTATATGACAGAGGTTTTCAAATATACCTTGATTAGATTTGGAACTAATTTCAATTTTTCTCTACATAGAAGAGGGTATGTATAAATTGTTTCTTGAAGTTATTAAATTTTATATTTATTCTAAATAAAACTAATTTACGCAAAAGCCCATGAAAAGAGGCTTCATCATCTTCTGAATGTTAAGGCAATCCAACTGTTCGACACCACAACCTTAGTGTGAATATTTAAAAGAATTAAGTCATTTGTGTTGGTGTAGTGTAAAGTGGAAAATCAAAATAGTTCACAAGTGATGTATAGTACGTGAGAAATGTAAATGCGCCCTTATAGATAGACAAAATGGACGCATTCTGAGATATAATTTATTTTGTAGAATATTAGATAAAAATTAAATTACTTATTTGTTTCTGTAGGCTAGAATCTAGATCGTAATTATTAGTAAAATAATGGAATTACTTTTAAACATTAAAAAAATGACAAAATAATTTATTGAAAGTAAGTCCCAAAAGTTTGTCAAATATCTAAGGCCCTGATGAGGCATTAAACCAACAAACTTACTTTTGTATTTATACATCAGTATTAACTGCCCCGGGAGATATTCGCAATTGTCAATTTTTACGTTATTGAAATACCAAATGATTGTCTATAGAAGCAATTGAAGCCATTGTCATTCGCGATTATGTGATTGAAGGCGAATGATGCAAGTTTTGATTGAAGCTCATTGACAATCGCGAATGACGTAATCAATTGAATGTCTCGTTGTGTGATTGACAGATTTCAGTCATTCGCTCTCTAGTCGAGAAACATGGCTAACAGAAAGCAAATGTGGGCGAGCAATTGACGCATCGTATGAAGCTCCGTCATTCGCACCTTTTAATTATTTAATTAGAACGGTCAATGACATAAAAATTGACAATTGCGAATGACTGTCTCCAGGGCACTACATTTTTTCTTGTAGCTCCTTTCGTGTAAAGATCTATCCAATGAAAAGCATCTCATTCTTTGAGTTATATTACAAATATGAAGACAAAACGTTCATTTGCAAAAGCTGTAAAAAAGGAGCATACAATCTTAATAGATTTTTAGTTAACACATTGTTTTTCACCAGGAGGACATAACTTAACTTTATAAGTTGAATTTAGTTTCCGGGTGAACATTAAAAGAAAAATATTGTTACGAGTTACAGGACTCGAATTAAAATCCTGTTAGAATTACTATAGAATTTATTAGAACTATACAAACACGTATAACACAGATACAAATATAACTGAACACAATCAGTCCAAACGTAAGCGAATCAATAACACGCGCAAAGTCCGTCCCTATATAGATTATCGAATGTACACACGTCTTGTCTCGCTAGTGGTTATCGCTTGACTGCCCATCTCTCCATTGGGGCATTACTTTATAATGCACGATGCAATATGTCTACCTGACAAGCGTCGACACAATTTCCCAGAAATTGTAATCCGCACACCTGCTTAATTATGCCTGCGAACGGCCATAAATGAGTACAATAGGCAGCTCTCTACAACAACCAATAACCGTCTTGTTTTGTTTACTTATGTAAACACAACAAGACGGTCATAAAAGCGCTTGTTATTAGCTCAAACACCGACGCCGGGTAATAAATGTTATTTACAAATATGCAGGTGGCCCAATTGTAACAATATGAAATTAACAATGCAGAATCTTCTATAAAACAATGTCTAGAGATCTTATTATTCTGGAATTGTATATATGATGTGGCAGCGCCATGCTAGAATCATTTATCTTCGTTACTAACTAACTACTACTACTCTCATAGAATAACGGCGTGAAATGGTTAACTTTGACATAATCATGTTTCATACTTTTTTAAATTTCATGAGTTCAACAGACAGATAGACGGCCCTCTTGATGGAAGGAGGTTACAATCGCCTATGGACATTTGTAACACCTAGTTGGCCTCAAATGGCACCAAAGGTGCTAACGATATGCTGCTGCTCACTAATGCCGGAACACTACTCAAGGTTATGGCTACTCTAGACCAGGGGCGGTAGCTGGTGGCCTGCGGGATGTTTTTGTTGCCTCTTACGACAGGCCGCTCGGTTACACGGTTACAGGAAATTGTATACTTTCCCCGCTCCTGCACAGATATGGTACAATGAGGGAGAGATCTGATAGCCCACTTCCGCTCCTCCTATTCCATACTAAAGTCCGAAAACGCATTGGCTTCGCCCCCGGTGTTGCAAACATCTGTATGCGACAGTAAGCGCTTATCGTTACATGGGATGTCTGCCTATTTGCCAGCGTCGCAATGAAAAATAATTGGATTAAAGTGGAATAGAATATAAGAAAGAAAGAAAGAAAATATTTATTTCTAAAAAGAACGACACAACAAAAATTAATAATAATAATAAAGCGAGGCCTCCCGTCTACGTGCTTGCCTTAGCCAGCCGGCACAAAGCGGCAATCGCTAGAGGTAAGACTCCAGCGCCAGGGGTGGAATTTATAAATAGCATTACGTCGAAAGTAAGCTAAGCCTTTGCCGGCTTACCTCACTGCAACGCATAGGCTCCGGGTTCGATTCCTGGTATAGTAAATTTCGGAAAAGTATTTACTATGGTCTGAGTGTCTGGGATCGGCCCCAGAAAGGTCCGTTGTATATTACCCATAACACGAGTGTAACTTGCTTAATTTGGGGATGTACAGTGTGTGTGTTTGTCTGCCGATTTATTTATTATTTATAGTTCATCCCAGTAGCCCGGTAACTTTTGTTCTCATTTCCTACAATAGGCATACACTGACCGGGGCTTGTCCTTGGGTACATTTTTATATGGCGTAGACAGGGATAATCGCCGGCCAGTGTCAAGCCACACTTGCATTAAATTTTTAAAGGGGCCTGTGCCAATGGCCAATGGCCTTCTCATGGCCACGCAAGCTCTTCAAAAGTCTGGGTAATTTTTATGGCCCGTGGTTTTCAAGGACATATAATTAATAATAACAATAATAATGAAAATGTGCACTCTATATTTTGCTGTGCCAAAACGTAGTCCGACACAGTATTGATTTTCAGTGTCCACTTCTTAATCACAAGTCATGTGACCCACGATAAAAACAAGCAAAATTAAAATTATAGTGAACGTATACGTGAAAGGAATAATAACAAAGAAAAAAAAAATAGAAAACAATGATAACATAATTAGTGAAAAAAGTACCTAAAAGTAAAGCACTTATTATGTATACATGTTACATGTGGTTAAGCTGTATGGAGTTTGTTCCTTTTCCTGCCATTGTGGTGTTACTGAAAAACAATAGATACTTTGTTGTACAATAAAATTAATGAAACAATACACAAAAACTATACTGCGATCTCTGCCAGAAAACCTTGGGATGGAGAGAGAATTTTTTTTCCGACCATACCATATCCAAAAGGAAAGATTATTTATTTATTAGACTATGGATGTTCGATAATAATAAATTAATGGTGGTATGAAGACTGAAATTTTATTATAGTAGAATCCTTACTTGTTGCTTACATAATAAATACAGCAGTATTTGTCAATCAATACAGATATTTCCCCAAAGGAGGTGGTCACGTCACTATAGATATAAATCCAGTTAGGAAATTCAATAGTGTCAACATAACACAGCCTGGTACCGTCAGCAAAATATATGGATGGAGTTTTGTTGCTGGCAACTTACCTATAAAGGTAAGTATAAAATCTTACAAAAATTTTTAAATATTGATGATGAGAGGTTATCGGACAATTTTGTCTGATTAAAATTTAGATCCCGGGAAAATGGTCCTATTTTCAGCATGGCATAATAACAGCATACAAAAATATTCACTCTCATTAGAGAAATGACCATTATTTTAGGATTTTAAGTTATAAAAGTGGTCTTGGACGCAGTCTTGGACGATTAGCAAAATTTAAAGTTACTCCTTTACACGTTCGTCGCACACAACGTGACCTCGTCTATTTGCATAAATTACTGCCTGATATATTAGGTTCGTCTTATATGTTAAGTATCTTGACCCTTAACACGTAATGTAATAAACGTGTACATAACAAAACATTCATCTTGGAAGTATGTAAAAACAACACATCACGCTATAATCCGTTGACAAGAATGTGTCGTGTCTGCAACAACTGTCTATAAACAACAATAAATTAGATATATTTTATCGGAGCTGCATATGTCTAATCATCACAGCGGACAACGAACTATTGGCACGCGCAACGCGGGAGCGCTCATATTAATAATTGCTCTATCCCGCTCGCACATCATCCGTTCCGCTCGCACATTGTGCTATATATTGTTCTGCTATAGCTGTACGACTTGTTAAAATTTGTACTTAAGGTTACCGTGTCCAAAATAAATTGTTTCACTTCAATTCACATCAACATTCGACAGTGAACACTACTCTCTGCCATCTGAAGTATCATTTAACCTCTACCTCTCGCTACAATTCAATGCAAAGTCTTTAGCTTTTAAAAAATTGGTAATTTCCGTGCTGAAAGATCACACCCCTTCACTTGTTTAGTAATTTGTTTAATGCTTTCTTTTCCTTCGTCTATTATCCTTACAATGTATCAGTAAAACTAACGTCCTAGATTTAACTATTTATTTAATCGTTATTACTGACATTATTTACATAATTTTGTTTGCGAAAATACAATTTTAACACTGATGTGTCAGTACGCTTGGATTTCAATCTAGACGTAATAATTTACAAACTATATTATATAAATTAATTACTGATTGCTATCTGTTGTGTTGTCCAAATAAATTATCTCTTTTCATTTGTTGAGCTGTATGCTCTTGAAATTTAATAAGACGGCGTAATAAACAAAAATTGGAAAATGTAATTTAGATTTCTTCCAGCTCTCATACTTAATGGCTGATGGAGCTAAACAACAACTGAGTGATATTCATAAAAATATTAATATAGAATGTTACAAAGAGGACAGAAATTTTGCACCTGATAACTGCAATGGTATCATGTAAGTACGGGAATTATTTTATGGAGTCATTGCATATTTGAAATAAACTTATTAAATAAAAGTGTCATTTCAAAATGGAATCTTACAGATTACTTATGGAAAGCCATGAGTCTACCACCGCTTCCAAAGCAATTTTAGTTACTGTTAAAGGCGAAGAAGCGGCGCAACAAACTACCCACCAACATATTGTTACGAGTTTGCGGGACTCGGGATTAAAATGCCGTTAGAATTATTATAGATTTTATTAGAACTATACAAACACGTATAAAACAGATACAAATATAACCGAACGCAACAAATCCAAACGTAATGCAGAAGGTCGCAATTCAATAAAACTCGTAAAGTCCACCAATATTAGATTCCTGAATGTACACGCGTCACGCCTAGATCGTAGTTGTAGCTCAACTGACCCCCTCTCTCAATCAGGCCATCGTTTTATACTTCACAAATGCAATGTACCCGCCCAGCAACGTCGACATAATTTCCTAGAATTAGCTTGTATTTATAATCCGCAACACGTGCCTAATGATGCTCTTGAGCGGCCGTAAACGAGTACAATAGGACAATAGGCTGTTCTCCACAATAACTAAAAACGTATGCCAATAAATGGGTGAACAAAAAAAGCCGATCATAAAAGGATTACAACTAGTTCAAATGCCGACAGGTAATAAAATGTGCTTTTACAGATCTCTACGTGGAATTTGTCTTTGTCGGAGCCTAAGTTGTAACAATATTATATATAATATATATATTATACTTCGCCTTTTTTTAAATGTAGTTTTTACTAATACAAGGTTTAACAAAGTAATTTATATGCATGATTACTGACAAAACTAGGCGGCGATCGCATTATACCCATTTGGTGCGGTCATCTAAAAATCTTTCGTCGTATTAATAAGCCTTCTCGCACAAATCTTGTTTTATTATTTTTTTTAAATTTGTTTACTGAAAGCTGTTGGACGTTTTCTGTGATTTTGTTGAAGAGCATTGAACTTTGCCACCACGTAACTGTTGTAAACTTTATGGAGCCTACGTGTGGGAGTTTGTAATTTATTTTTGTTCCTAGTAATACATTAATTTAAGGTGAAACTTTTGTTATGTTTTGTTAATTTGGTTTAGTTTGGCGACGGAACTGTCCTCTGGGTGCATATTGGGTGGGGATGCATTGGGCAAGCGGGGCGTGGAGGCGGGCGAGGTGGGGCGGAGGGCGGGGGAGGGGCTCAGGAACGACATCATGAGCGGCGCCTGCGTCGATCAGCACACGCAGGTTGATCTGTTTACATATTTACTTCCAATGGCCCACTTCCCCCTTCCGCTATCCCATTGGTAGGCCAACTCGTCATCCAAAAGAGCTAAATATTGATTGCACCATAAATTAATGTTTATTCAAAGAGCTATTTCTTTTTAAACTTAAGCTTTGCTTCATCAGAGACATTTTTATGGAAATAATTAGGGTTATATAAATATGTCTTAGTTTATCTAACGTTACATTAAATAAAACTTGGTATCATACTATATAATGATAATTAGAGATGTGCCGATTATGACTTTGGTCGATTAGCCGACTAGTCGATTAGTCGGTTGTAAGGAGGCCGACTAGTCGGCTGAGCCGATCACGGTTTCGGAGATTTCCGTGACGCTTCGTTTATTATAGGTAGCTAATTCGCGCGCAAGTCGCAACCTGTTTTGTTTACTTCGCATTGTTTCTTTATTGTTTTGTACAGCTCAGGGCGGTGTTTTTGTGTAAAAATATTATAGTTTAAAGATATTGTTCATTAAAGTGAAAGAGCTCAATTAAAATTTAAGCATGTCAAAAAAAAGTCTTGTGTATGGATTACAATGCAATAGTAAAGTATAGATTATAAACTACAAAGTAAGTAACCGGATAGTCGGCGCTCTTTGCCGAATAGTCGCCGACTACGGTAGTGGCCCGATAGTTGACTTTACCGACAGATGTGCCGACTACATCTGTAATGATAATAGATATTTGTTAAAAACGCTACGACGGAGACAATGATACACATGTTTGCAAGAGTCTATCTATTCTGTTGTGGCTTTCTAAAAACTTACCTCTTTCTGTGGGTTTGTGTTTCAAAAATGTTTACTCGACTCTTAGAAGGTAAGTTAATAAATAATATTTCATGCCTGCACTAAGCGTTTCGTGAAAAAACTGCAGCCAAGGAGTTAAAAAGCCGCGGTTTGCCTATGTAGTGGAACACTTACAAGCCAGTAGATGGCGCTGTGCAATAATTGATGTCACAAACCTTTCCCGAAACAAACAAAGAATATATATATATATATACATTTTGGCCCATCTGTTATTGTTGAATAAATTTTCAACAATAACAGATGGGCTTAGGCTTGCGAGGAACAACACTAGCCTCGCTGGAAGATCTTCCTTTAAGACGGAGGAGCATTCCATCTCGCTCCTCCACCCTATATCGTCCCTATGTATGTATATATATATATACAATTTTTCTAATAAATTAATACATTTTTACTTATTAAACACTAGAGTTTACCCCGCGGCTTCGTCGCGGATCAACGTCTGACGCGTACCTCTTGTTTAAAGAGCATGCGTTAATACAGGTTACATTGTATTTTATTTTTATGTCACTGCTATTTGCCCTCGGAAGATTTGCTTCATTTTATATCGCAAACTATCCCATCTCCCGGGATGAAAAGTATCTATGTCCATTTTCAGTATTCAGACAGACAGATCGAGTTACTATCGATTTTTGTATAGATTATGAATTTTTATATCTATAAACTTGAGAAATGATTGGTCTCCCATACAAACTTTGATCCCCTATTTCAACCCGTTCTAGTTTTATTTATATATCCCCGTCTATCTCTCTGTAAACTACACAAACGAACAAAACTACCACATCTACCGAATATACCAACCAAAACTACTAAAACTACTACAACTACCAAAATAAACAAAACTACCACAACCAGTCCAGTAGTTTTTCCGTGAAAACGGAACAGACAGACACGTAGACAGAGTTACTTTCGCATTTATAATATTGATAGGGATTCGTGGGTATTTTGTGGATTATTATGTTTTATTATCAAGTCCATATGATATATATATATAATATGATATTCAACGAGCCATTTTTTTAATGTGGTAAAGGAACAAAATTAGATATTTTTAAAAAATCCCAAAAATTGGGCCCTATACACAGGGGGTCAAATTTGTTGCATTTGAGCTCTTCTATCTCGTCGCGACGGTAACAGGTCGAGTTACCAGTAATCCTGTATAGATGACAGGGGAACACGAAGCAATTTTTTTTTAGATTTCTTGTCAGTTTGTTCGGGATTCACGTAAAAACTACTGCGCCGATTTCGATGCGGTTTTCGCTGATCGACAGCAAATTCTTAGACTTAAAATCTACTTTTTATTCTGGGAATCACGCAGGAATTTTTCTAGAAATGATTTAAAATGACCAGATTAAAAAAATCGAATTCCAATGTGATTTTTAAATGATCGATAGCAAAATTTTATGTAATATGTGATACCAGAGTTTACCCCGCGGCTGCGCCGCGGGTCGAGCTTTAGTGCGTATCTCTTGTGTACAATGTAACCTGTAGCGCCTGCTCTTTAAAGATTCACTTCATTTTATATCGCAAACTATACCATTCCTCATCTATCTGTATACTACGTTATCTGTCTAAGTGACAACACTAGACAAAAATGACAAAAGTGAACCAAGTGGACTAAGAGGACCAACGGGACCAACGGGACTAACGGGACCAAGTGGATGAAATGGACAAAATCACAAAAAACCTATCCCACTTTTTGGGATAACCTTTACATAAATCTATCCCATTATCCGGGATGAAAAGTAGCCCTTGGCCACCATCGATATTAAAATTACATATGTACCGAGTTTCAGCTAAATCGGTCCAATAATCTTTCCATAAAAGGATAACAAACAGAGAGACAAATGTATTTTTATCCCGGAAACTATCCCATTTTTCGGGATAAAAATATCCTATGTTTATCCTCGACTTCGAAAATATATACACTGAGTTTCAGCCAAATCGGTCCAATAGTTTTCCCGTGAAAACGGAACAGACAGACGGACAGACAGACAGGGTTACTTTCGCATTTGTAATATTAATAGGGATTTTTATTCCGTAAATTGTGTGAAGTGGAAGTGGTTTGTAGTTGTTCGGGTGCATAAAAATTAGCTTATTACGACACAGATTCCACTAAAACGATAGCTTACATTCTTCATTCGATGCTGCGGTACTTTGTGTCCGGGGAATTTCAAGTCAAGCGTGGACAAAGTCGCGGGCATATCCTGGTATATATGTTGATTTAATTTTCCATGTTCTTCAGGACCAAGTGATCTTATATATGGCGTTAGCGGAAGGCACTTCGACTATCAGAGTCGGCGATATTACGCTTCATACAAAAACCGCTATACACATAGTCGAACTGATAGCAAAGGTAAATAATTTAATAACTTTTTTAAGAATTTAATAATTTTCTATAGGATATTGCTTTTGCACTGGAATGCAGAGATCCTGGGTCTAATTTCCAGTCGAGTAAATTTTGTAGATTAACTGTCCGGTATTTAATCCAGTTTGTGTGTTAGGTACGACCCCAGCGTTGTTTATAGCGACGCAGCGAAAGTACATTGTTACGTGGGGGTACGCATTCAGGTTTGGAAATAAACAACAGTTGTTTTCCAATTACCTGCTTTTATTGACTTACACAGTCGTACTTAATCCTTCTCTGCAGGGTTGCCCCTTCACGCACAACTAACGAAGCGCTACCCCAATCATGAGATGTCTCACTCACAATATCGTCGCCGATATTACGTAAACCACCTCTTGCTACTGCATACCTCCAAACTAACCGCGCGTAGCTCGCTTCTGATTCTCCTCTTAAACTACGCTTAACTCCTAAACTTTTCCATAAACTCACCACTAACTACTAAACTTGTCACTAAACTCGTCACTGTCTTCTACTAACTCTTCTCCCAACTCTCTCGTATTGCACTTGTTGCTTTGCTGTCTTCAACTGAACTACCCGGTAGGCGCGCCTGACGCTGCTTATATACCCGGAAGAATCTTCTGGAACCCATAACTTCCATCTACTTTTTGTTATTCTTTTGCTAATCATCTATCTATTCTAAAATGTATCTGTGCTTTTCTTTTTCTTCAAGAATCTTCTACATTTTTCTGAAACTTCTTAAAACCAACTAGATCGTTCCACCATCACTTGCCACAATACTATCCATATATAACAGAAGCATAACTTGTTTAGTCTGGGATACAACGTTAATGTTTTTAGCTGATTAGGCTTTAAAATAATGCCTAATTGCATAAAGTGCCAGTAGATAAAGTAGTGCATTTGACTAAAACCCTAATAAATCAACAATATGAAGTATGCCATAGAAGCCAGTTTCTGACAGTCCTTCCGTGTAATCTCTTACTCATATTCATTCCTTATTAATTCAAATGACCGTTAATTCTTCTAAGTGCGCCATTTTACTTAGTTCCAGCTTAGTAACAAAGTTTTAAAAAATTGTTTATTTTCAGGTCAAATTCAATATAAGACCAGACGGTGGCCAAAACATCATAGAATGTACAGGAATGGGATACAAGAACTAAGATATACCTGTTTTATTTTAATATTTGATAAATAAACTTATCTGTTTGTAATCCGATGGGTTTGTATGGAAATATTACACACATAAACTTATATGCTTAAAAGAAGTTCAATCTTGGCTATGACAAATCAAAACAAGTGGTTCACAATATATATATATATATATATATATATATATACAGTGGTGGTCATATAATTAAGAACGCTGATTTAAAATGAAGATTTTTTCAAACTAAGACGTAAAACTAATTGCATGCAAATTTTTTATTTCTTTCAATATCGTAAAACTTTTCCATAATACCGCTGTATTCATTGATATAATTAACTAAAAATAAATAGACAAACTTTTTACACTACTTCTAAACATAGTATTCCTATTTACTGGCTGGTCACGTAATTAAGAACGCTAAACAGTTACAATAAACTTTCAAAATTGCGAAAACGTGTCTAATATTAGTATAAATTTGTAATTTGGTTATGTAAATATAAATACTCTTCACTACGAAAAGCACCTGTTATATTTTTATCATAGAGGGGGATGAAAAGCAGAGTACGCCAGACGGTACTAAAATTATTTAACCTCTAGCAACGTACTTTGAATAGTTAAAAAAATTTTACGATTCGTTTTACCACTTGTCCGTTGAAGTTTCACTTCTAATAGTAGAATTTCTACCTTTATTCCGCCGCGACGATATCGAGAAGATATTGTGGATTTAGTAGAATACGACTCTTTGACGCTATGGCAATGAAGTCGTATATTAATTATCTTCGCAACGCTAAGATATTGAAATAGCAGAAATAAATATTTAATAAGTAGCTTTTGCCCGCGGCTTCGTTTGCGTTAACGTAAATTTTGGAGATAGATTGGAGGTAATGCCGTCGAGTCCCACACTCAAAATACCCGTAACGCCATCTAACGAATACGGAACTGCCCACGAGAGCAACACATTAAAATTGTCACTGTCATTGTCGTTGGCATGACAATTTGTTAATGAATTGCAACGGTGGCGCCAATAAAACCCGAGCAAAGCGCCGTCATTTCGACGAATACATTTTTTTAGGATAAAAGTTACCTTATATACTTTTTATTTTATTATTAAAAGTATTCTACAGAATTTCCATAAATTTAAGTCCTAACAATACATAATAATACATCTAAACCAAAAATGGATACTTATGAACTAGGGAAAGAACAGAAACAAATAGTAAGTTACACATATAATACACCAAAATGAATTATTCAATCTGTCTAATACGATGACACTTCTAGCGGGAAAACTAAATACAACTAAATGTAAACATTACTCCTTTTAAAGCTTATTAATAATTTTACTAACAACTGATGACTTCAATATTTGCTTCGAAGAATTAATTGCACTTTTCCCCAACACGTATGCAAAATTTGGTGACGATCTGTTTCTCCTATTATATTGATGTACTCTGTGGCTCTGTTGCTTAGTTAAGGCCTACCGGCGTAACGAACAAAACTCACATTCCCATTCACAATGTTAAGATTATAATATTGTTACAACTTAGCCAAAATTCCACGAAGCACGCCGACAAAAGTGAATGCACACCTACCTGCCATAAAGCACAGTTTATTACCTGCCCGCATTAGGACTTCTTTTGTTTACTTTGTGTTTAAAATTTGTAATTAGAAAAGTCGCCTATTGTGTATTGTAATCCTTTATGATGGTCGTTAGCCAGGTATAGTTCTTGGAAAATTCAGTCCACGCGGTCGAATGTTGTATTGTACAGTTTAGGATAAAACAATGCCCGAACGGAGGGGTGAGGCAGTCAAGCGACGATCACGATACGAGCAAGACGTGTACATTTGATAAGCTATATAGTGACAGACTGCGCGTGTTATGGAATCGTGCAGTTTGTAATGGTTGTGTCCAGTTATATTTATACCTGTGTTATATGTGTTTGTACAGTTCTAATAAATTCTATAGTAATTCCAATGGCATTTTAATTCGAGTCCAGAGTCGAATCGAGTCCCGCACTCGTAACAATATGTATGTAAATAAAACATGCAATGCCATATATTAAAATATTTATTGTACTTAATTAAAACATTTATTACAAAAAGTTTTTTTTTTAAATTCCAATACAAGGTTGACATAATTTGAGACGCCACATGGTAACTTTATAGCTACACTTTCGTTCCACCATTTTATTATAAACTCAGACGAATAAAGGTATAGACGGAGCTCACGTGAACAAAAGCAAATGAAGTGAAACATTTTTTACAAAATTGTCTGCGTAAACTTGTGTAGTATACACGTGATTTGCGTCTGTGTTGGTAATAGTTAGAGATGCCACGAATATTCGGCTTCTCTCGGTATTCGAGCACATTTTTTAATTTCGGTATTCGGCCAAGCTGCATAATCATGGCATCTCCAGTTAAAACGTAGTTTAACTATGCAAAATATTGTTCTTCCGTGGTTTAACTATCGGTAAATTGTGATTGAAATATACACATTGTTGAATAATATGTATGTTTTTTCCTTTCGCGATTCGGTATTAATTAGACCGAATACCGAATAGTTTGCCATCTCTACTAATAGTAATGTATCCACCGGAAAATATTTGCCCTTTATCCACACTAATTAGACTATGTAATACTAAGCTCTCATAACGCACTGAGGCGCGATCGGCTTCCTTTAGCGGGCTTCACTCTACGAGCTCGTGTCTCGGTCTACCTGTTTTGTTTGTCTGAGCATCACGAGCGGAATAAATATAGTTTTTTTTCATATATTGATTTACATAAAACAATTTTACGACTACAGATGACAAGATAATGTACGGACAAGTGTAAAGTTTTAGACATATTTTGTGCTTTGTCTACAATTTAAATAATCGTTAACTAAACACATGTTACCAAAAATTGCAAAGTAATTATAAAGTATAATAATGATAATCGACAGACAAACACATATTGTATATCATACAACGGCCCACTCTAAAGCCGATCACAGACCATAATAAATAACGAAAAATTCGTTTCCGAAATTTACCACGACAGGAATCGAATCCGTAGCCTGTGTTGCAGTGAGGTAGGCCGGTAAAGACATAGCCCTCCCATCACAGAAGCCATCAGTATAATTAATCTGTTATTTATATGAACCTAAGTAACAATTTTATACAAAATAAATATAAATATTTTTGGATAAAAAAGCAAACAAAAATAAACATATATCAATAGGTAAACAATATTAATAAATAACCTAAAAAAAAGGCTTCGCCTTGAATCTGAAGGAAGTTTTCATTTATTTTTTATTAAGTATACATAAAATTGGAAGTCTTAATGAATACCCTTTTAATTTACAAATTATGCTATATTTCAATTTGTATACAGTGTTTGATAAATGTTTAAGCTATATTCAAAATTTTAAGAAAAAGTAATAGTTTTGAAACACCCAACACCATAACTAAATATAATGCTTTTGAGTTGACCAATGATGAATCATGCTCTCATTCCTGTTGAACATTTATGGGATTAATTGATCAAAACCTTAAAGTGAACTATAGTAACATCAATCATCAATAGGAGGTCAAACACATTGGCACTATCAATGTGTTTATGATCTCCTAAATGGAATACCTACACAAAACAATGCCTATCCTACCGGTGAGTTTTTGGCGCGAATTGAAAGGAGATGTTGTCCTGTACAGTTTTATTGTCTAAAAATTGTTTTAGTTGTAGGATATTTCGTTTTTGAGTATTAATTATGTTTTTGTGAGAAATGTGAACTGTATAATCAAATGTGGCCTTTCACGTTGTCACAAGAAGTCCGTTGAATGGCGTTGGTTGATAACCTACAGTTCAGCTGAGCTATACATAGGCTTAAGAAAATGAAGAAACTATGTATATTGTAATCTAAGATCTGGCTTAAAGGCCTAGCTGCCAAGCCATAAACCTAAATAAATGATAATTATCCTATCGGAAATGGAAGTAGAGGTGCTGTTACACAGACAATTTTTTTAACAATTATCAATATAGAGTAATTGCAATAACTGCGGAAGTTTCTTCGGATATCATCCACATTTTTCAACGTCGCCATATGAGTTGCATAGTGTTGCGTGGCCGTATCTCAGCGACAGGTTGTTACATATTGCCGTCGACTTAAATTGCTTGATGTAATCGTGACGTCATAGCTGACGAGAATTGACGGGGATTGAGCAACTTTAGTTGCTCGTGGAAGAGCACTTTAACAGACTCAGAAAATGCATAAGTAGTATAGGAGACACTACTCATTATTAATCAGGACAACACTAAACAAATTTAACAAATATAGGTTTTAAACAATTGAAATTGTTCACTTTTTTCAATTAGCTTTTTGTAAAACTATTTCGACGAATAGTGTTCCTAATCATTTCTGTCTAGTTAAAAATCCAAAAAACGTACGACCCTCTTGTATTTCTTAAGAAATGCGTTTGACCTTACTAAATCCTATGACATCATTAACATCTGGTGAAATGCACATGAATACCGTAGCCACTCAGTTTTAAAACACAAAAGGACCGACATTTTCCTTTTTGTCATTGTCATTGTTATTTTATTTGTCAATATTCATAATTGCCAAATTTCCTGAAATAATTTTTTTCAATGTTATTTAATTTATTTTACGATTATTATCATTAGTTATGTTTAAATAAACCGTAAACCTCTGTATTATAGTAATGTATTAATTAAATATATGAAAATTTATGTATATTTTTAATTACGACGAAAAAGCGGGGTGGGCCCTATTTTGTTTTAAGTAGTATATTTAGTTATGCTGAATCACACCATGAATTAAAAATGTATACAAAAAATGCTTTGCTTACAATACAAAAGCCATAAGGGTAAAGGATAGTTTTGCCCATGAGGCGTGCAAATTCTTCTAAAGATTACTAAAAAAATATGTACTATATAATTACAACATTGGGTTGAAGTCGTATTTGTTAGACCTAATTTCAAAAAAGTTGAAAAAACACAATGCAACATATGCCTGTTATTATTAGGACTACATAAAAAACCATTAGCGAAATATATAAAAAAAAAACACCTAAGCTTTCATAAGGGATGGAGAGTAGATTATTAGATATACTTTTGTGCGCCTTTAAACATAAAAACAAACATTCTGTATACAAAATGAAAACACTAACCGAATTTTAAATTACTAAGAACACCTATACAATGTGTGAACAGGGACGTATGTCATGATTACATATATTATAGAGAATACAATTAATGGGCGATATTCTTGATACTTTAAATAATACAATATTATCACTTAAAGATCATTTCTACTAAACATGCGATTGAAACATACATTTAATGTACTAATAGTATACATACATATTTTCAGATAAGTAATTATTTTTAAAAGTATTTTGATCAATGTTTTCAATGTTAACACATTTTTTTATTCATTTATTTCTGGCCATGGAAACAAAGTCTTTTAGTCTTTATATCAAAATTAAAATTCGAGTATGGCTATACTATATATTGCATTCTATTTTTAAATTTCCCTCCTGATTTATGTAGATTTTAAAATTATATACTCCTGGCTATGAGGCCCTTTGAACTAGATTCATAAATGTTTCATTCAAACTTCAGTTGTTACAGTCAGCTGTCATAAAATTGTAGGTCTGATCGAGACGCCAAACAGCAATACTTGTTCTAAAAATTATAATTGACTAAGTAGTTGTTGACATTTTCCAAATATGCAATTCAAGTGAAAAACAATATCCCACAGTACTGCACGTCAATAAATAACCCTCGAATTTACCAATAAGACTGCTTAAAGTTCTTGTAACCAGACCATAAAATAAAAAATCAACAATGGTGGCAAGTAATTAAGCCAATCATGAAAATCGCCCAAATGAATGGTCCCTCACACTTGTCTTTAAAAAAATACACATTCTTATACCAAAACGAATCGAATGTTTATATAGTTAGTGATTAACAATGGTGCGTTTATCAACGACTTTGTGCGAGATGGCAGACATAGTTCCTTATTCAGTCTTCTTCGACTTACTGTCTGTTGGGGACGGCGCGATACCAAGTTGGTCTTCATAACTGAAAGGATATTTACATATTCTGAAAGTACACTTGGAGTTGTCTAATTACAGGGATGATTACTTTTCATCCCTAGGAAACGACTTTCCCTCCTGTCAAAAAATTTAAAAACTAAGTGAACCATAGATAGTACATGCGACTCATGTCCCAACTTTGTTTACAGCCACTGTTAAATCACGGCATAAATTGTAATACAACAATATCAACAAAGTAACATAACTTTTATACTTATAAATTACTTTTCATTAAATTATTACTTAATTTACATAAATTTGAGCTAAATGTTTACTATTCAATGAGAAAAACAAATGCTGGCTGGTACACAATGCTACAGCAAAATTAATTTTCGTGTTGTTTCATATGTGACATATTGAATGAGTTCGTCAGATTCAGATATGGATTTAACGCCTGATTTCATTACAGTAGTTGTTTGTTTAACTAATTAGTTTTTATTTACTTTCCTCTTGTTCGAAATGAACAGCAGAGTGTTAACTTCGGGTAAAAGGCCTATTTAGGCACTCAAACTATGAGTGTCATCGCTACGCTCGAACGCCAAACTACCCCATGCCTAAATAAGTCACTTTCACCTCTAGTATAACAATCTACCATTTTTTGTATTGCGAAGCTTCCAAATTCGCCTACAGGCGTTTGCAACGTTAGGGACGAAGCCAACGCGTTGCCAGCTTTTAGGATGAGACAGGATAGATAGAGGCAGCGACGGATTTACCAATAGTCTGGAGCCTAGGGCGGCCAGCATGGGGCCACAACTTTTTTGTGAGTTCAGCACACAAGCAGACCGCCTATTTGATGGAAAGCGGTTAGCATCGTCTATGGTCATTTGTGATACTAAAGGTGCTGCAGCTCTCTAAAGGTAGACTGGAACCTGACCACTAATTCCGGAACACAACTCAAGGTAGTTATGGTGACATACTCTAGACCAGGGACGGTAGCCACCCAGACGGGCACATACCCTACCACCTGGCTGTGGATTGTTGCCCCAATGCAGGTAATTGTATTCTGTCTCCGGTCCTGCATGGTTAAAATGATTGGGAGGTGAGTGAAAAGATATCTTGGTACTGACTTGAAGAGCGCGCTGATGTCCCCCCTGAGGAGCGCGAGGGAGAGCGGCGTGGCGAGGCACGCGGGCACCAGGTACAGCAGCGCCGGCTGCGCGTGCTTGAACAGGTGCATCACCAGGATCGTGGCCACCAGGCCCAGGATGTACGCCAGGAACGTCGCCCTATACCAATAAAAAAAAACAAAACAACCTGATACAGATGGTTCACAAATATTTTCTTAATTTTTCGAGGCTTGTATACATAATAAAACTACGTTTTAACGGTTTAAAGCGCGGAAATTTATTTGATTTTCGGAAATGAATAAATAAAAAAATTAATTACCGCGCTTAAAACCGTTAAAACGTAGTTTTATTACAGATGGTTCAATTCTCAAGTCTTTCGATTTGAAAGATTCAAAGTGTTCCATATAAACATAAACATCTCTATAAATATTGTTACAACTTAGGCCCCGACAAAGACAAATTTCACGTACAAATCTGTAAAAGCACATTTTACTACCTGTCGGGAACAAATTGTAATCCTTTTATGATCGTCTTCTTTTGTTTACTTATTGGCATACGTTTCTAGTTATTGCGGAGACCAGCCTATTGTTCTATTATACACGTTTGCGGCTGCGTCATTAGCCAGGTGTGCGGATTACGATTACTAGGAAATTGTGTCCACGTTGCCGGACGAGCACAGTTGCATTGATGAAGTATAAAACGACGGCCTGATGGGGAGAGGAGGCAGATGAGCGAGAGCCACGATCAAGGTGTGACGTGTGTACATTTTGGAATCTAATAGTGACGGACTTTGCGCGTTTTATTGAATTACGACCTTCTGCATTATGTTTGGATTTGTTGTGTTCGGTTATATTTGTACCTGTGTTATACGTGTTTGTATAGTTCTAATAAACTCTATAATAAGTCCAACGGCATTTTAATTCGGGTCCCGCAACTCGTAACGATATTATAAACGCGAAAATTTGTAAGAATGATGTATGGATGTATGTTTGTTACTCTTTCACGCAAAAACTACTGAATGGATTTTGATGCAACTTTACAATAACATAGCTCACACATCAGAATAACACATGGGCTATAATTTATAAAGATATAGTGCGAATTATCCAAAATATAATGATATTCCAGCACCACGTGGGTAAAACCGCGGGGCGCAGCTAATATAAACACTTATCTGTACTAGGATATGCCCAAGACTTCTTCCACGCTTGACTTGACACCAAGTATCACAGCATTTGAAAAAGAACATAGGCCATCGTTTTAGTAGAAACTGTGTAAAAGCTAATTTCTATGCACGCGAACTACTACAAACCGCTACCGGGAAAATTCCTTAATTGCCACGATAAACAATAGCACACATTCTATCACATAAAATTTGCTATCGACCACTGAAAACAATCAAATTGGGATTCGAGTTTTTTCCAATCTGGCCATTTTAAATCATTCCCAGAAAAATTCCCGGGATAAAAGGATTTTAAGTCTAAAAATTCGCTGTCGATCAGCGAAAACCGCATCGAAATCGGCCCGGTAGTTTTTACGTCAATTCCGAACATACAAACAAACCGACATTCAGACAAGAATTCTAAAAAATTGCATCATGTTCTCCATAGTTTAAATAGTCTCTTCCAGTTGTTATATTTTAAATGGCTACAATGTACAGACACGGCAATTATATATTATAGATAATATGTCAAAAAAGAACTATTATTTGGTGTAATACAGTATGTTGCTTGTTTCAAAATCACTCAATTTGATTCCTGACAAGTGCTTTTAATTTTTCAAATACCTAATAATACCCTAGTCTTCGTCAAAATCGGCCCCTAGACTTTTTAAAATTATTTTTAATTTCTTCTTTTAATTTCATTTTTAAATCTCTTTTTTTATATCTCTAAGAAAGTTATCGGCAGCAAAATATCATTGGCAACTGTTTTGTTTTAAAAAATATATTTTTTCTCTAAATCAAAGTTAGTGTGACACCTATGAGCCTGGCTTTCCCATCCTTTTGGAATGAAGTTTCTTATCGCACGTTACTCGGCGGATGGGAGCTAAACGGGGAAAAGTGTTAACCGCAATGAAAAATGCTGACCGCTATATAGCGTGTGCTTCTTTACGTCATCTGTGGATTCTGCCGCGATACTACTGTACTTCGATATTGGTATGCTAATCCCTACTAATATTTATAATAATAATCGGCAGACAAACACACATATTGTATATCCCCAAATTAAGCAACTAACACTTATGTTATGGGTAATATACAACGGACTACTCCGGAGCCGATCCCAGACACCCAGACCATAGTAAATAACGGAGAAAATATGTTTCCGAAATTCACCATACCAGGAAACGAATCAGGAGCCTCTGTGTTGGAGTGAGGTAGGCCGGTAAAGGCTTAGCCCGCACAACCACAGAGGCCGCCAATTATAAATACGAAAGTAACTCTATCCGTCTGTTTGTTACACTCTCACGGAAAACTATTAGATCAATTTAGATGAAACTCAGCATAATGTATTTAGTGTTCAATACTTTCCAATGCTTATTTAACACTTTGAGACATCTTGAGAATATTTTAAGGAATATAGAGAAATGAACATTGTTCCAAGCAGGTGTCCCATAGACCGTAACATTTCATTATTTATTTTTATTTCTAAGACGGTTTACACTACTTCCCATCTATCCCACAATTCTCAATCTGCATCGCGGCTCATTGTATTTAAGACTGCTAATACCGAATGCTATTATTTTCTGTTCTGTTTCATGAACACCATACTCACCTGAAATAAAACTCAGAGTTCCTCTTGAGGCTCTTGTCGAACCTGAGCAGGAGCGCGATGAAGATGCCGGGCACAACGATGTCGCCCAAACCGAGCATCGCGAAGTTGCTCGCATTGAAACCGTTCACGAGCAGATCTTGAGGGAACACCACTGAAATATAGAAATTGTCCATTTTTATCATCCACTATTTTATTCACTACCAGCATCTGCCCGCGACTTTGTCCACGTTGGACAGGTGACAAATATTACAGTTATTTTGCTAAATATAAATATAAAATCAAATGTTATTTTCGGCAGGGTTAATAATGGATTTTTTGTATGTGGTGGGAAAATAAGTTCACCATTTGATTAGGCGTGCTTATGGAGTGTATCATAGGTTTGGTTCAATATTGGGAGTAGAAGGACCTCACCGTATGCTGCTGCTCTTGGTCTTCTTCTTCGGCCCCAGCAACAGGTCCGGTGAGTTTTTAATTTATTTATATTGTCACTTGGCGAGACGTGCTGTTAGTCCCGAACACTTATATGTTTAAAAAGAACACTTTTGGCTATTAGGACCCTTTTTATTTCACTATTACGAATAATAGGTGACTTGGAGTCTCAATATACGGGACCTCAAAGGTCCACCGGACCGATATAGTATTAGTTTAGGCAATCCAGCCGGCAGGCATAAACCAGGTCCGTAGCTGTAGAACTGTGGCTAATAACCAAGAGAACTCTCTGAATTTGGAAAAAGATTTGGTATTTATAGGCAATTACTGCTGATCGACATTTTGGAAATCTATGTCAATGAATTAGTGGACACAGCAATAAGTGCTTACCGAATAGGGTTGTAGTGCGTACAGTCTTGATTATAGGAGCGGTTTTTTTATAACGGCGGAGCGTGGGCTTTGCGGCTCTTGTCTTGCGTTTTTATTACAAGTATCCAAAAATGGTGGAATATTCACTTTTGATGCAGCGAGAATAAGGACGGGCGGGAAGGTTTAAAGGAATGGAAAGAAATTACATAAAATATACAATAATCAATTTACCAGTATGAAAATACATTAATCCCGGAAATTTCTGTAAAAACTCGGGAAATTAATGTCATTAAAGGCACACACAAATACAATTGTTTTTCTAAAGATTTTGTCGATAAGTGAAAGTTTCGCATCGAAATCAATTTTTTTTCGACTTAGCCACTTTAAATCTCTCCCAAGAAAATTCCCGTAGGATTCTCGGGATATAAAGTACCACAGATTTTAAGTCCCGGAATTTACTATCGATCAACAAAACCTGCCGAGTAGTTTTTACGCGAATACCGACCAAAGAGACAAACACAGAAAAATGTAAGAAACGAAAGACTACAGTTTTACAATTTTTTAATATTACTAGCATTTACTGAACGAACCACGTAAAAAATCATTACTTACGTTTGATGGGAGCCTCGAAAGACTTTGCAACTGTCACCATGACATTCGTGCCGAACACCCAGAATATGTCATAGATGAACAGACCGCAGAGCAGAATGCAGCCGGTGACAACATTATTCAGATGCAAGAGTTCCACTCCGTTGATGGCGAATGCAATGCCGAAAAGATTGTTGGCAATCCAATGCTGTAATAGAAAAGTTTGTATCAGCCCGATAACGTCTCATAACTGGTGAGAGGAATATTATATCTGCAAACCTTGTGGAGCTACCTAATTGGGGTTCGCTATCTTAAGGTGGGTCCAGACTTGAAACATTTCATCGAACAAGACTGCATCAATAGCGCGTGTCAGTACTGGTAATGTGGAAGTTATTTGTCAAATTGTCACACGAACAACTGTCTCGATATAACATTACGATACGATTCAAACTTTCGAAGAAACGGTTCAAAGGGCGAAATATGTACGGCGTAAAAAGCTACTAGCATGGACGCTGATCTTAGTTGTCAAGGTGAATTAAAATCAAAATTCAATCAAAGTCGGCCTTTTGAATTTTCTCTACTATCAACGTGACTAGGATACCTCCACACTTGTATTTATGTCACTCGTCGCTCGCTCGTTTCCTCATTCGCTCATTGGCGTTGTGCAGGTGGAGGGTTCTTTTGTTCACATTTTTATTTTGAAATTACAAACAGACATTTCAACTTTATTTATCTGTATAGATTCACTATTATATAACAATTAGCTGCTGCCTGCCACTTTGCCCGCATGGAAGGTATAGTTAAAAAAAATTCTTCATTGGTGCTCAGCTCCTATTGGTCTTAGCGTGATGATATATAGCCTATAGCCTTCCTCGATAAATGGGCTATCTAACACTGAAATATTTTTTCAATTCAAACCAGTAGTTATTGAGATTAGCGCGTTCAAGCAAACAAACAAACTCTTCCGCTTTATATATTAGCATAGGATTAAATAGACATAATTACCTTTTTTAATAGATACCACCCCCCCAAACATAGGGAAATTAGGAGGCATATCACATCGTATGATGTGAATTTGTAGTTGATGATGTCCGTACGACCATCCCTCTCGCCACGAGTGAAGTGTATATGGTAGGGTACATTGGGGACAGACGCCGGTACCATGAACGAGATAATTGGGCTGTAAAAGATATTATTTTTATATATAAAATTCTTCTGTGCATGTGTATGTGAATGAACTTCTACTAAATGGCTGGACCGATTTCAATGAATTTTTGTGTGTGTACAGGTGCATTCGAGAATGGTTTAGACTTTTAGAGTAATAATTGAAGACGGTAGGTGATGCAGCAATCGGATTTCAGGAATTTGACGATTTTTTTGAGTGGGTCCTTAAGTGGTTTAAATAGAAAATTGGACTCAGCGCCACCTGCTGCAATCGGGACCTATATTTTTATTTTTCAGAACAGGACAAAGTCTGCTGGGCCCGCCAGTTATATATATAAAGCCTTCACAGTCACTTCGCCTTCATAATAGTATAATCCGACATAGGAAAATTACTGTTGATACTACACTACACAATTCCCTATGTTTCCATTAGAATGAAGCAACCAGGGTAATCCATAAAATTAACTCCTTCAAATTCATCATGTCCTTTTTTTAAGTTCTACGCCTTTCAACCAAATTGATCCAATTTAGATATACTCGGATTATATAGCCCGGGGATGAGGGGCCACCGCCCCACGACCACTAATGAGATGCAGGCACGCCTGGGATCACCGTCCACTAGACCGATGGACGACTAGTAAGACGGACCATACGAAAATTGTATACATTACTTCGAATTAAACCAGCATTCATACTACACATCATTCAATACAACAAGCTTATCAAGTGTGTCAATTACAGTATACAATGGCACACTCTTATATAAATTTGGAGGCAAATATCTTGCCATCATAAAAAAACCCATAAAAATACTCATTCACAACTTGAGAAACATACACAATCCGCTCCATACACATATACATTAAAAAAAAACAGAATTGATTTCTTAGTAGGCGATTACATTCCTAACTTTTATCATGATGATCAATAAAAATACTTTGTATTCATTATATTTCAAAAAAACACCGACCTAAGTAGATGGCTCAAAGCCAGCACTCCCAAGAAGAAGAAGTATCCAGTTAGTAGAAGATTGATGTACTCTTTAGAGAAGAATTGGAAGAACACATAGAGTCCGAACAGGGCACAGGATGCTATAAATGGGAACATCAACGCATCCTTGTTGGACATGGTCTCCGGCTTTTCGCCTGACTCCTGAAAAAAGAAATAATGGTTAACTTTTTTAACATTGCCAAGTCAAGTGGCTCAATGGAGAGTGGTCTAACCTTAACAGAGTTAAATAGGTATTTGTTTCTTTAAGTGTAGATGCTTGATACCATAATGACCTAAAGGGTATAGCAGGGTTTCTAAGATAAAGCTGTCCCCGCGGCGTTTTATAATTATACTATGGGGATAGTTTTGTTTCTAAAGTAGTAGTCAAGTAGTTTGAGATTTTATTTAAAAACCTATGTTTTCGTTTTTATTTCATTTTTTCAATAGTAAAACTACAAATTAATACATGGCTAATTTTTTTGCAATAATCAGGACTAAAAGATATGAAAAAATATTTCTGTTATAATCCCGGATAAAAAGTCGATTTTTACAAAATTAAACAACTTTTTTGGTTTAAAGAGCTGAAAATTTGAGTAAATTATTTTCATTTGATAACAAAACGATTCCCATACTAAAAATAGAAAATGCTGGTCAGCAGATTGCTCCTAGAAACCCGGCTGTACCCTTTAGTTTCGGTTATTTTTAATAAATGCCACATTTATAGATGACACAAAGTATGGCTTCAAAGATGTACACACAATTTAAAAAATAAGTATTTATTCTTTTTTAATATAAATTTGTTGATTAAGGCAATGTTCGGCTGAGCAACTGATTAAAAGCAGGGAAACTTTAAGCCTTAAGTACTCGCGTCACAATGAAATGACATGATTCTGCCTTGGCCAAAAATGGCGGGTATACTGCCCGTTCCGCTATAAAAATGGTAGGCGCAATTCCAGCAGTGGGATGTTTATGGGTTGTTATTATTTTATATTTAGGTGCTATTTCAGAGTTTTACTTGCCGATTGTCATTCATTATCCTACTTCCAAGTCCATAGTACTTTTATAATGTATCTTGTCAAACACTTTTCATCCATTCTCTCTACATGCCTAAACCATAATAAAATTCCTATTCCAAGTCTCATGATCATTTCTTTAATAATTCATATATTCATGTACTCCTTGTTCAAGTATGTTAATGAGACATTTAGATACAAAATTCAAGGTGATATAAAAACTTTGAAAAACAAAATAAGTAAGTATATGTATTAAATGTTATTAAAATAGTAGTTTCCTCAAGTGCTAGTTAATTAACAAATGATTGTATAGTCAAAACTAGGTTAGTTGTAGTCACGAAAAATAAAAAATAAGCCAATTATATTAAATGTGGAATACAAACAAGTGCACACAAAAATGCACACACATCCACATTTAAAAGTATAAACACACACACACACACACACACACAAACTCAACGAGCACAAACACACCAGATTCAGATGGAAACCAAAAAGAACCTTTTACCCTTACATTGTAACTCTATAATATTTTTTTAATTACAATGGCCCACAAAAAAGTGGTCTGTTTTTTTATTAGACCAATCTATTCTTGTGTATTTCGATATGATGAATCCGAATCTGGGGTCAGTTTGATTTTTTACTTTTATTGCACAAGTTCAGCAGTATCTGCCCGTCTGGATGACTACCACCCCTGGTTTAGAGTATGCTGCCATAACAACCTTAAATTGTGTTCTGGCATTAGTGGCCAGGGTCCAGATTCCCTCAAGATAGCAGCAGCACATTTCTAACGCCTTTGATGTTGCAAATGGCTGTAGACGATGGTGACCACTTACCATTAGGTGAGCCGTCTGCCTGTCTGTTGAACTCGTGCAATAAAAAAAATGTGTGTGCAGTTCACTCACACACACAGTAGAAGTGAAAATTCAGAGAATATACAGGTGAACATAATTATATCTACAACACTTAGGAGACAAGAGTGAGGAGGCTAGGAGGCACTGCACAAAAAGGAGACCGAGGAGTATGAAATGCTGTATAACATATTCTATCTCATTCTCTCGCACTGTGTGAACTGCACACATATATTTTTTTTTATAGATGATAACTTTTTATGTCTATAAACTTGAGTAATGATTGTTCTTCCAAACTTTCATCCCCTATTGTAACCCGTTCTAGTTTTAATTTCTGTCCCCATCATCTGTATACTACAAAAATTACCAAAATGATCTAAGTGACCTAAGTTAAAATTATTTAATATAAACAATACAAGTTAGTGTCGCTTTTTCATTTCATGGAGTTTCAAATCACAACATTTTTAAAGAAGGTTCACTTCAAAAATACTATATCATGCATAGTTACATGTAAGAATAAATAATGAGAATAACATTTAATAAAAAATGAGGAGATATAATTCTAAAACTGACTATTAATTACTAGTGGACATAGAATGTTAGAAATTTGATCATAATTCAATAAAATTATAAATCTGGGTGTTAATCAAAATATTTTCTCAAAGAGTATATTTATACAGACATATAAGAATATATACCTCTAATCATAAAACAATCAATCAACAACTCTTTATTGTGCACAAATACAAAAAAAAGAACTTACAGACTAAAACTATGTCTCAATATGCACAAAGGGCGGTCTTATCACTAGAAAACGATCTCTTCCGGACAACCCCAGGAATTAATTGAGACAGAATATAATGATGATGGTGGTATCCATAATACATAGTACAATTTCTTACATTCTAGTAATAAATATATAAATGCAGTATATACGGATATTCTATATATTAAATAGATAGATAACACTTTATTGTACACTGTTACAGGAATAAAACAGATTATATTGGTCAAAGGTGGTACATAAATATTAAAGGATAAGCAGTTACTTACATATATTTTATTCATTTATAAACATATAAATATGTAAAATATTATATAAGTAAAATTATACTTAATAGACATATATAAATACACCTACTGATATTACTTGCATAAATATATATATATATATATATATATATATATATATATATATATATATATATATATATATATATACATATATATATATATATACATATATATATATATATATATATATACAGAAATGTACGTAAAAATATCAAACATCACTATGTTGCAGGTAGTGCTTTTTTGTCATGTTCTTAAATATTGTTAATGATTTAGCTTGTCTAACAGTAACAGGTAGCTCATTCCAGAGTCGAATAGCCTGTACAGTAAAAGAATTATTGTAAAAAGATGAATAATGTTTGGGAGTATTAAGTCTAAGATTTGTAGAAGATCGTAAATTGTGAGAAGAAGAGATGAATTCAAAGCATTCTTTGAGATAATACGGGGTTGTGGGGATAAACAACACACTGTAAAGGAGTGAAAGAATATGAGTATTCCGGCGAAAACGAATTGGCAACCACTTGAGTTTTTTACGAAACTCAGAGACATGGTCATATTTGCGTAACCCAAATATGAACCTTATATAAAAATTTTGGAGGAGCTCAAGTTTATTAAGTTGCTCTTGAGTCAAATCAATATAGCTGGTGTCAGCATAATCAAGAATGGGGAGTAGTAAGGACTATAAGTAAATAGATATATACATGACCTACATAGCGTACAAATACATATCTACAAAAATATATAAATGTTTCTAGATAAATATATATGTACATACATTTAAATATCATCACATTCCAAGGACAAGTAATATTTTCTGATCATCGTTAAAAAAATTTGGTAGCGATTTTGCTTGTCTGATAGCAATTGGCAGCGAGTTCCCAAGCCTTATAGCTTTGACATTAAAGACTTGTTGTAGAAATTTGAACTATGTGCTGGGGTGTTTAGTTTCAGTTTAGCAGAAGGCCTTAAGCTATGGGAGTACGAAATAAAGTCCAGTGTTCTTTAAGATAATGAAGAGTAAGAGTATTTGGGACAAATAAGATACTGTGCAGAAGACAAAGAATATGAGTATTCCGCCGAACACTAATTGAGAACCACTTGAGTGTTTTTTTATGAAATTCAGAGACTTGGTCATATTTCCGTAGGCCAAATATGAACCTTTATGAAATAAGTGATAATTATAATGACAGTGAAGGAAACTTAACTTATATTGTATTCTACCTATAATCCCTTAACCTTACTATTTCGATTTGGCAAAAATTTGTATGTTGTGAGACTCACGGTTGCGCTCAATTTCCCAGACGGATGCAGCACAAATTTTTTTGAATTTAAAATGAACCAATTTATTGTTGTTGTCTCAGTCTGTTTATATAGGATTTGTATGAAATGGGTATATTCTCTTGCATATATATACAATTAAACATTACAATGCAGGTCAGTTGAGGTTTTTAAACTTAAAGCAACAGGTCTTTTTTATGAGACAGGAACACTTGGCGCATAAGGCCAAGACTATAAGTAAAATACTGAGCCTAGGTCATCAAAGTCAATGGATAAGTTCCTAGAAGGCTGGCTATGTTACCCCACTGGATCGCCATACTCATATCCATTGTCCGAGGTAGGAACCAGCCCTCTGATCTCTCGAAGAATCAATAAGTCATTTTGGAATACCTTTGTAGAGACTCATGGCCTCTAATCATTATATGTAATTTGTTATTGAATTTTAGGAAATGTTTAAAAGCATTTTTAGCAGTAACATCCATATTTTATTACTATTTGACACTGATAGTATGAATGTTATGAGAATGTTTTATTTAACTTATATTTGTAACACATATAACAAAAAAAAAAACTAGCTTTCTGTATGTACTTCTACATTTACATAATAAACTTCAAAAGATGTACAAAGATTTTGTTCCACATATTAATTATTAAATTTAATAATAAATGGATAACTTTGAATATAAGGTGTAATACTAAAAAATGACTGTATTAATATTTATTAAAACATTTGTAATACAAATTTGTAAAGCATTAGATTATATTAATTAACTATTTAATTTGTTTAGTTCTTTTATCTAAAAAAAAAATAATTTATCAAGCACAACAAATAAGGAAATTTAACTAATATAATTAATAAAGCTAACTTATTCACTTGCAATTATTTTTATGCTTGACTGTTAACCCCAACATGCTATTGATAAATATATTGTGTGAAAAATTGCACGTACTGTATTTTTTTAACGTAATTTCACGGAGAATGTCACAAATATGCCACGGAGCTAATATACGATCAACAGATTGAATGTAATTTTTTTAGCCTAAATTATTGAAAAATAGATAAATATTAAACCTAAAGTGCTAATAAACTTACCTTTTGCTCATTTAGGTACTTAACTGACCTAAAAGACCCGAAAAATATGGGTAAAATAGCCATAACCACGAGACTAAAGTAAGCGATCGCGACACCTTCAATACTCGCTGGAACTTTTTCTGTAACATTTTTCACAGCTTCTTTCACTGTTTCCTCTATGTTTAAAGGAATTTCTGTAGCTGTTTCTGCCATTTCCACAAAATTTTACGCTAACAATACGTGTCGCAAATCTTCGTCCAACTTTGACAAGAAATTGACAAGTGTACAATTAGAATTATTCAGTTGGCTACATTTAAGTACATTTATATGAAAAAAAAATCAGATATCGGCTGTGCCGCGTCTACATTGGGCCAACGAACGCCTATGAAGAAAATTCACGGACCGTCGTTGATTTATTGTGTATGTTTTGTTGAAGATTCGTACAGCACCTACCAAGCTGACAGCAAATGTTCTTCAGTTTTCGTTGACCCAATCTCGTGTAGCGTCTCTTACACAATGAGCCAACGATGGCTAACGAATGTTTGTTGGAAATACAGTAACATCAGAGGAATCTATACGTTCAACAAAACATACATTTATGCCAACGAAAGCCAGCATTCCTTATTAATCCTTATTCACATGCTGTCGTTAGCTAGTGTGGCTGTGGCATAAATTTGACAAAACTGATTTTATATACACGTCATTTATGATGTCAACAGCTAATGCCGGCTGTACACTCTCATCGAGGAAGACGAGACTGGGCGGGCGCGAGAGTGTACAGGATACACTCGCTTTGGCTCACGAAGTCTCGCAGTCACTCGCGGGCTCTCCATTCCGAGTCGGTTTTTTGAGCGTGAGTCAAAGGGCCTTACCCTCGCGAGGCGGCGCAAGTGCATCACTGTACACTCTCACCTCATTCAGTTGAGCGCATGCTTTCTAACCGTACAGACGTTTTGTTGCCCTAGATATGCAATTTATGTTATACATAATTAGTGAAAATATATCGTCGTATGTTATGTTTTATGTGCACGTAATTTTAATAACTGATAGCGCATAGGGTAACAGCTGCCGTAACTTGTAACCCATCTATCTTCTCGGTGTTCGCAAAGCGTACTGAATAAACGAGAGTGTATAGGGTCGCGCTTGTCCCTCGACCCATAGATGATACACTATATATAGAGACCTCGACCTTTCGCGCGAGAGCTCTCGACGAGACATTGCGAGAGCACGCGCGCGAGAGTGTTCAGCCGGCGTAAAAGACGTCAACTTCAAAACAACTGCAACTGACTGAATACGTCAAGTCAAAAATAAATAACCCGGAGAGCTCAATCACTTAAAGTTTTCTATTCGCGTGTAAAACTTAATTTCTATTTAATTTAAAGCAGTATGATATTGTCGTTATACACTAATTTTATTCGTGAATTAAAGAAATAATATATTAAAAGCTATCAAAATGGAAGTTTCTAGTGGAGCTGAAGAAGGTTTTGTGCGAGAATGGACACCGTGTTCTCACATATTAAATCTTATACCTCCGAAGATACAGACAGGCTTGTTTTCTAATGAATTATGTTTGACTTGTGTTGACGCGGTCAGTGAGTACATTGCGCTTGGCACTAACGTGGGACTTATATATTGGTACGACAGAAAAAAGGGAAACATTCAAAGATTGCGGTGCGAGGTAAGTCTGGCTGACTCGAATTCCCTATCTCATCATCGATGTTTGCTTTAGGAACGGTCCATATTTTCATAGCATTTATCTTATGTATTGAAGTTTTTCACATAATTTATTTTTAAATATTTGTTACCATCTCAATAATAATAAAAGTTAACCATCGAAATATCAGCAATTTCTCTCCACTTAGCCTAGATTAAAACACGCATATTGTTAAGATCTTCCTTACCATTAAAGCATTAATTTTGCCTACTCAACATAAGAATGTAATCTCATAACTCTAAACATGTGTGTATTATGAAATTAGAAAGTAAAAAATTATGTCAAGGTTGTCTAAAGTGGACTGTTTGTACAACTGTGGCCGAATAATATCACAAGTAAATTTTGCCCTCTGCAATATCTCACTGTCTAAGTGGTTTGATTGGAATCTCTCATTGATAACTACCTTTTAGATAATATTTTGTAAATGAAGTAAAATGGCTTAGGGTTAGGGTGCATTAGGATTGTAATACTCTTGTTAATAAAAATTCACTTAAAAGTACAGGTTCCGGTTAGGAGTTGCAATTTTGTCCAATATGTGTGGAAAGCACCAGGCTTAAGAGAGAGTAATACAGTAGTAATATTTGCAGAAATAAAAAACTAAGCACCTGTAAATTCATGGCACTTTCCATATTTTGGTTGCTAGTTAATTTATAGAGACACTAGTAATAATATGTTTTAACATAATTGCGTAAACACCAATAAATGCATGGAGTTTTTGAACTATTGGTCTCTTTGCTAGTTTCTTAAAGGTAGCCTATGAGGCATCGAGTTATATAAAGTCCACATCACTTGTGAGTAGACAATGTCTAATATAGTCACATGCTGTTGAATATGTCCATAGAAAACAGTAATTACTTCACTAGCTTCACTGCTATAAGTTTTAGTTCCTATGGAAACATTTAGATTTTCTGAGATCAAAAGTATCTTATATTTTTTTAAATTTAGATTTCTAAGCCTGTAATACTAAATTCAATTGTCATAATTTACTAAAGTTAGTAACTACTATATTTTATTTTATGTGTTCTTTTATACAAAGCTCTAAAACTTTGGATAAAAAAACACAATATATAACAATTAAAAATCTTGGCTAGGCTTTTTGCTGAGGAGTTTCTTGACTCTTCTTCTTATTAATAGCTGGTTCCTATATCTTACTATTCCTTTACTTGCCTTATCTGTTGAATTTTAACATTACTTGTATGGAGCTTATGTCAAATTTCAACTAATAGTAAGACAAATGAATGGTTCGTCAATCATCAATTTACATTATCAGCATTCATGTGTTACTAAGTGAAATGCTTAGAGTACCTATGAAGTAGACTTTATTTTTAAATTATAATTATGTATGACTTACTAATGCCTGGTTTCTGAAGTAATTTTAACTGTAGTTAATTTGTCCATCAGTGCTATCGGTTCAATAACTTATAAAATTGCATTTCTGAACATACCATTGTATGATAGCTAAACTAGGTTCAACTTAACTGACCTATATTAGGCGGTTATCTATCCCATATCTTTTGTTTGAACTTTGTTGTTGATGTCTTTGTTTGATGTAAATAAATTGTTGATATTCCTTCTTAAATAGATCCATGTAGTGCCGAGTTTTATAACTAGTTGTAGGTTAACAGTTAACCTAAGTTTATCTATTACATAACTTTATGGAATCAATTGTTATTGAACTCATAACTGGTAACCTCAGAAACCGGGCATAAATGTTCTGCAGCAGATCTTGGTTTATTTATATGTATGTGGTGATAAATTTTATTAATAATATATGATTTAAATCATATTAGTGACTTTAAAAATGTCCTGAGACATACATTTGCCTGGAAGGCAAGAGACTATGATTGATAAGGCCGCCCAACAAAGTCTTGTATATAATTATCTAAGTTTATGGTAAACAATAACTGATTTTTGATTCATTCATTCAACCTACCTTGAACAAAAACTTTTCAATTTAAACAAACATCCAACCTTTTACATTTATATATTACTTTAGATTTACAATATTATGCAAACATTGCTCTACATTTAATTAAATAATTTTGTTCTTGAGGTTGTAATTGAAAATAATTTTTGCTCTTTATTGAAATTTGGTTAATTGCTTGCAAACTGCTACTATTGCCTCAACATATACATGTGAGGGTGGGTGCGTGGTGATGAAATTGGCTCGCTCTGAATAAAACAGATCTTCGGATAATAAACACTTTAATCTTCTGAATAGGTACACCTTAGAAAAAACCTTTATAAAACAACTTCTCTCATGCAACCTAACACCCTCCTCGGCTTTCGACTCACAACTCCCTGCTCACCATTCATTCCAAATCAATCAAATCTCCATTCTCATTCATTCAATCTACTCATGTGTTCCGTTACCCATCCAACCATTCTTAACATTAATACATACATACATATATATATATATATATATATGTGATGTTAGCAATGCCAACGTCACGATTGTTGGTTTCTTGGTGACAACCTATTTTTGAGTCCTCGAAATAGAATTTTAAGAGTACTCGGTGTCATATATTTCAAGAGCGTTACGACGTCCCAGAGAGGTACGTCTCGTTCGGCGGCTCAAGCAATAATGAATGAATTTTTTTTTTTATTGGACTTGACTTTATGTTGTTGGTCCGAAGAGCTCACAACTTTACCGGGGTTTTCGGGGCGAGTGCCTTTGCGAAGCGAAGGCGCTCGAGCCCGGGGGGCAACTTGCTCGAGGGGGCTCCCTAGGGAGTTTCACCTCAGCTGGACTGTTGCCATGAGAGGGGGATGAATCTAATGATGCCCACCATAGGGCGACACAATGCACTAATTGAGAGCGGGCGACGGGTAATATAAAGCCCGAGAGGAAGGATCCCGGCGGACCGGGTTCGGCGGTTCGCGGTGGCCTATACTATCTTACTTTTTCGCAACGTGTTATGGCTGGGAGAGAAGAAACGGCGAAAGAAACTACCCAGCAACACGCCTAGTCTATCCTATGGGGGGGCTATGTCTCCTGGCGGCCCTCGCGGGGACGTGGAGAGATCGTGATTGGCGGCGTCGATGCCACCGCCTGTGTCTGTCTGTTGGTGCCTGCCAGCCTGGCGTACTAACCGCGGGCGGGCTGATCCGGGCCAGCCGTTTTGTGATAACGTCGACCTTGTCCGTGAGGATGTTACGCGGTCGTCGCACGAGAGCCTTTCGTCGAGACTTATAATCGTGTCGGATGGTGCGGCGCTAGATCGAAATACTTACGCGAGAGCGACGTAATGTAGTTTTTGATGGAGGGAAACTCCAGATCGCGGTGGACGTCGACGTTACGCATATAGAGTGGAGCACCGACGGCTCTGCGCATGAATTTATTCTGAACGATTTGCAGTTTCTTTAAAAGGGCAGGCTTGGCATGGCCGAATACCACACTCGCGTATGTCATGATCGGGCGAATGCATGTTTTATATAGAGTAAACTTGTGTCTGAGGGACATTTTGCTTCGTTTGTCTATCATGGGTGCTAGACGACCCATCACAAATCGCGCTCTATTCCGGACTATAGTGATATGCTCGTTGAAGCGCAAGTTCTGATCTAGGGTGACACCCAGGTATTTGGTGTACTTTGCCCAGGGGATCTCTTGGTCGTAGAGCGAGATGGCTTTTAAGCGAAGGCAAGCGCGTTTGGGAGAGCGAAGCGTGCCCGGGGAAAAGAACATTGCTGCGCTTTTCTCCGGGTTTACCTCTATCCTCCATTTGCGAAACCATTCGCCTAGCTCTGTTACAGCTACCTGTAGCCGGACGCAAGCCATTTGTCGGTTGTGATCTGATATATAGAGTGCGGTGTCATCCGCGAAGAGGGCCAACTCTACATTTGGAGTTTTTGGGATGTCGCTGGTGTACAGCGTGAAGAGTAGTGGAGACAGGGCCGAGCCCAGTGGTACACCGGCTGTGAGTGGGTGAGGGGACGAGCGTGTTCCCTCCACTCGAAAACGGAAGCTACGGCCTTGGAGGAAGTCTCGCAAGATGAGCACGAGTCTGTCTGACATTCATTCATTAGAACAGTCTGTTCTAATGAATGAATGTCGACAGTGCAGCCGTATTTATAGGGCTCGATACACGTGTCGGCGCATGTGCACGTGATCACAAATGTTTAGGTTAAGTATTGGTAATATATTAATTATTGTATTTGCATATATATATATATATATATATATATATATATATATATATATATATATATATATATATATATTTGTCTCAGTCCAATAGAAAAATCATACCTCATGGTTAATTGAGTGTACAGAAAAAAAATCGTGAAGAATTTTGTAGGGATATGTAATGCTCTACAAAAAAGGTATCCTATATTTTTTCCGTAAACCTCACCATTTGAATGATATTGAAGAGTTAAGTTTGATTATTTTAAGACAAATTTCATTTTTGTTTATGAAGTTTATAACTCGACAATAAATGACTATTGTAAAATGCGCAATAAAATTTTTGTACGAAATTAACTGCTCTATAAAAATGTTATCCTATGTTTTGGCGATTAAATTAAGCAGACAAAAGGTATTCATCATCAAACTTTCATGTGTACTGATTTTAAAAGTTTTTAATTAGATATTCCAAAAATTAATTAAATTATTTATACATTTTGAGAAAATTTACACGAATTTTAGTTTTTATCAACTGAGAAACTTCAAAATATTTTTCAATTTTTTTTATGTGTAAGTATCTTTATCTACATTTAAAAAAACAAATTAAGTGATTTCGGTGCTTAAGGGAGTTTGTCGTTAAATCAAGTGACGTTATATAGAGTTTACACTGTATATACAATTTTTTTCCCCCAGTTTTGCTCTCGATACCTATAAAAACCTAATTAAGTTATTATATAAGTAAAATAGAGCAACACACTAGGGTTTGACCCGCAGTATAGCCTTGGAGAAAACTAGTATGACAATAATTTGAATTTATTGTAATATCAACCCAAAGCACAGTGTTAAGCATATCTATCAGACATGATTGTACACCAAAAGTTATGTATCACAGTGTTTTCACACTCTCAAACAGCATTTAACTTGTATTTCTTGTACCAAAGTAATTAAGATAAATTGAAGATAACACTTAATGTATGTAAACTGAGATAACACAGTTTACTCAATTGTATCACTTTCCTTTATTGTTGTTTCTTTGACATCATTCTATAGTAAGTAGTATTTTTTCAGGATTTACATCTGTTTATCTTTTAAAAATTCATAGATTTAAAGATGTTGTAGGAAATATGTATTTTTTGCAGACACTTGTTAAGTCGATTTCGGTTTGTTTAATTTTTGTGGATTTTATCATTTTACATATAACGACCTGAGTTGTAACGACTTTTGATTATAGCGACGTAACGAGTCAAGTCCCTTGATTTTGGGTATACTTTTAGAGGAGAATAATTTGCCTATAGCGACTTCGGATATAACGGATTTCGGGTGTAGTGAATAATTTTTATGAACCAGTTATAACAAGTTTCTAGAAATCCCTTGCACATATTGCGACCTAGTCTACCCACAAGGACCGAGTAGACAAACAAATACACAAATTCATTTATAGTATCATGAAGATTCTTATTTTTAATTTTGTTACTACTCAGACTATAATTATATTTAATCTAAAAGAAAAGAAAGAAAGAAAGAAAAACTTTATTCGAAGAAATAGCGACGTAATTACATTCGTTATACATTATTATACACAGAACATATTTTGCGAATCTATGCGAGTGAAGCCGCAGGCAACAGTTAGTCAAAAATATTTTTGCAATTTTTAAGGCTTCAAACACACCAATAACGTATGTCAAGATAGTCAGCACCGTAGACTACATGGTTGGAGCAGGCAATGCAGCTGGACAAGTGACCGTGTTCCAGATCCCTAAAAAACATCCAGAGAACATTCCAGATACCTTAAAACCTAAAATCGAGCCTAAGGTTGAAAGGTGAGTTTATTTTTTGTATTTTATGGCTCTGTAGCTAGAAGCCTTTAAGCCAGAAAAGGTGATTCAACTTTTTACAAAATAATTTTTGTTGGCATAGATTTTCAACTTCTACTGCATTATTTTTTTTAATTTTCCTAGTTTATAAATAAGAGGCCACACACTACTAATTAACAAGTGAGAATTATTGAAAAACTATGTTTAAAACATGGATTTGCTTACACTCATCAAATTCCATAAAATTAAAGTAATAGTAACTTTAAAATATATACTATATTTATTCATTGAATTTCTCCCTAAATGGACGTGTATGTATGAAGAGATTGATAAAAGTAGACGAAGCAAGAGATGTATGTATGTCAAGATTGTAGCAAGTGGAGGTCCATCGTCTCTGCTTACTATGGGGCTATCCACAAATGACGTCACACGAATTTCATGATTTTTGGACCCCTCCTCCGTCCTTGTCACATCTGGTCACATTCGTGAGACTCCTCCCTCCCTAGTGTGACATCACATATATTTTGCAATTTTTCACCAAGAAATTTTTAAATTAAAACAGCAGCTCCGTAATTAGCTTATATATTAGATTTTGAAATGTGACGTCACGAAATTTAGGACCCTCGTATCCCTTGTCACGAAATGTCATACTTCGTCAACCCCTCCCTCCCTTAATGTGTGACGTAATTTTTTTTAACAATCTGAAAAAAAGAAAAAGACACATATTGTATATCCCCAACTTAAGCGAGTTACGCTTGTGTTATGGGTAATATACAAGGGACAAATGTACGGGTGGCCCCTATGGGTAACAGTCGTGATAATATTTATGTATAAGTATTTGTAATGTTTAATTTTTGAAGTGATAACTTCTTATGGGAGGGTGAACCACTTCGTTACGTAACGCTTTACGGCGCCAGTCTGTCTGGCTTCCCTTTCTCTCACGCATACGGTAGCGGTAGGCAGACTCCTCCTCTCTCAGTCTAACCCACGCGCTATATGCATAAAATTTAAGTAATAACCTAAGCTTTTCTCAAGTTTTCAATTCTTCCACTCTTCCAGGTACACAATTGGAGATCTCCATAAGAGCAAGATAACAGCGATAGAGTGGTCCAAGAATGGTATGAGACTATTCTCCGGCGACAAGAACGGTGTTATCATTATGACTGAAATCGACTTTTATATGGTAAAATACAGTTTTAGATCTTCATTTTAACACTATTCATATTAACGTTAGTTAATGGATAATAAGAGCGTCAGTTCAAGTCCTAAATGGGTTTCAAGTGTTATAAGTGAGTGATGGACATTGCTAGATTGGAATTTTCTTATAAATTCTTGTATAGACATATATACCTTAATCTATGTATAATATAATATACGTAGAGTGATAGAGTAATGTATATTTAAAAGAAAAGAATCAAGGGGGCCTGCCTATTCGGACTACAAGAAAATTCAATTTTTGTCTGTATGTCTGTTACAACGAGCGTCACGCGACAGCTACTGAACGGATTTAAATGAAACTCACCACAAAACTAGCTTACATCTTAGGTCAACACTTAAGCGTCGTCCTAATTGGCAAGAATCGTACAATGACACGATGCGTTCTCGTCGTACGATGAGTTCATACATACAGATTTCTTTAGTGTCCTAACTGAAGAACGGAAGTCATCGTGCGAGCACAGGCTATGTTTAATAATGAATGATACGATGGATTTGATTGTCCGATCATATAATATACCGATCTCTTTCGACTGTCCTAATTGGTCACGCGTTATCGCCCGAGCACGGCAATTCACCGCGCTGATTTATACATTTAAAAACTGTATTATGTGGTCTACGTTTCCTTACTTAAATGTTATTTGTAATTTTAAAGCAACATTGCCGAAAAGCAAATACATTGCATCTCTGTAAAGAGCGATTGTTAAAATGGCGCTTATAGTCTCATCGTGCGACGGCACCGCACGATGAGCATCGCACGATACCGCTATTGAATCATCGTACGGCCATATTCATTTTTATTCCTTATGCCTGTTTATTCCGTCGACGGAATGTGCTGTGATTCATCAGTATCACATTGATGAACCAGATTAAATACTGAATGTGTAGCTTTTTTTTTATTGAGTTCAGTAGATGGTCAGACGGCCCACTTGATGGAAAGCGGTTACCATCGCCTATGGACATTTGCAACACCAAAGGTGCTACAAATACGTTGCTACTCTCTTAGGGAGACTGGAACCTTGTCACTAATGCCGGAACACAACTCAAGGTTGTTATGGCGACATATATTAGACCAGGGGTGGTAGCCATCCAGTCGGGCAAATACCCTGCCACCTGGCTGTGGGTTGTTTAGTCGCCTCTTACGACAGGCCGCCCAACGCAGGAAATTGTATTCTTTCTCCGTTCCTGCACGGATAGAGTAGCTTTCGCTTAAAGCAGCTATACTCAACCCCGTAAATGCCCCGTTTACCATACTAATAGTTGTACTATTACGATGGTAATACCTCTGGTATTGTAATAGTCCATAGATGACGGTAACCACTTTCCATAATGTGGGTCGCAAGCCTCTTTTATACTCTAGCAATAAAAATACACCTAAATAAATTTGTATTGTGTAACCACGAAGGCTAAGGCTCCGCTTGGTTTCGTTCCCGCCTAAGCCTTCGGGTTATTTTTTTTTATAACCAACCAAAATTTCACTTTATATCTCAAACAATAAATAAATGCGCCCAATAACTATACCGCGCCCTAACATTTTATTCAGTTGCATGTGTTACTCTTTTTGAAATGGTACATAACTCAAATAAAGTATATTGTTATCTCTCTCGCACACACACGATTGTCGTGCGCTAGAATAGTGTCTGTGATTTTGTTTTTTTTTCCAATTATAACACCTTCTATGTGGCCCTTATAAGAAAAAGGTTGCGTATCGCTGGTTTAAATGCTGGCAACGCCGTAACTTCACCTCTGGTATTGGAAAAGTTATTAGGCGACGGGAACCACTTTCCATGAGGTGGGCCTTCTGTTTGCTGGGGCTTCACAATAAAAATAAATAAATAAACCTCTTACACTATAAATTCATTTGTTAGCTTTATTGTGAGTTCAATAATTTTTACTGTCCTTATCCAGCACCTCTGCAAATCAATGGAAATAGTGAATGAAGGACATCAGATAGTACAAATGAGTTATTACCAAAACACGTTGTTGGTGTCCAGTGTGTACCGTAGCATCGTTTGTGAAAAACGAGAGTCAAAGTGGCATGTTAACCAACTTCGGCAAGAAAGAGAGAAAGAGGTTTGTAAATAGAAATAGAAATTATACTAACCTTATAAATACAGAGTGGTCAGAACAGTGACGTTCAAAAGAATAATTTAGTTAGTTTACATGAAGGGGTAATACTTTACATTTTTTAGTTTTCTAGTTAGATCAAGACTAAGGTTTCATAATAATACAAAAATAATTTCACCCAAGTTAAGAACTTTTTTTTTTTTTTGGCTATTATGTCTCTCTAAGTTAATTAATATTAGGAAATGGCGAAATTCAATAAAACAAGAAATCTTGCAAGAAGAGTATACATTTTGATGAATAATTTTGTTTTGAGCAGACCGGTCTTATAAATTATAATATTCGGGTGGGGGTAAGGTTATAGGGCGCATTTATTTACTACGAACAGATCCGACCTTTTTTTAATATAGGTTAGAAGGTTAAAAATAATCAATGGTAGAAGGTTATAAAATAACCCAAAAATTAATTTTATATCTCAAACAATAAATAAATGCGCCTAATAACTATACCGCACCCTAACATTTTATTGATATGCACGTGTTACTCTTTTTGAAATGATACATGACTCGTATAAAGTATATTGTTATCTCTCTTGCACACACACGATTGTCGTGCGCTAGAATAGTGTCTGCGACTTTGTTTTTATTTTGCGGTGTACTTGTTGTGTCTTTTTTATTAAATAAATTGAAACACATTGGATTGTGAAAAAAATCAATTCTTTTACAATCGATTCTCTCTCATATTCTTGTTCCGTACTTTTTTTAGATTCTCATTTATTATTAAAGTATTGATTTCACACAATTTGTTAATTGTTCTTTTAACATATGACATTTGTTGTGTTTTAATTATGTTGAGTTGTATATTATAATTTAAACAACGTGCCACATAGTTTGTACAAGGGCTTACCCTTGTTTCTATTATTATGATAGTTTGTGCACGTTGGGCGCCGTGTTCCAATACTCGTACGCGTGCGGGGGCCCCGCGCATGCGTACTGCGCGCGCCCCGGCCTCAGGCTGTGGCGCGCCGACAAGCAGGGCGAGGTGCTGCAGACGCTCCTGTTTAAGGTCAGTCGAATCACTGACCTCTATTATTACCACTGGGCCACAATTCTACTATCGCCATCTCGTTGAAATCGCCGGACACTGGTGTCTCAATCGTAGGTTTGCCTGTTTGCCTCTACTTTTATAAATATTTATAAGCGAAAACTCGCGAAACAAATGTTTGATTTCTTTTTTTGGTAATTTTTAATATTCATTTCTACTAGTGGTAATACTGTTACGTGCGAGCGGGGGTACGCAATTGGGATTGGAAGGAAACACCAGTTCTTTTAACTAAACGCTTTTATTGACTTACACAGCCGTACGTGAGTCCTCTCCGCAGGGTCGCCCCTACACCTTACTAACGACGCACTGTCCCAACGATAAGATGTCTCACTCACAATATCGTCGCCGATATTGCGTAGACCATCTCCTGCTGCTACCGTGCTCACCTCAGAATTTACCGCGTGTAGCTCGCTTCTGGATCTTCTCTCGAACTCCGCTACACTCCTTCACTGAACTGTCCACTAAACTTTTCACAAAATTCACCACTAAACTCGTCACTGTCTTCTGTTAAACTTCTCTTCCAACTCTTCCGTACCTCACTTGTCGCTTCGCTGTCTTGAACTGAATTGATCTCTAAACTGCCCGGTAGACGCGCCTTACGCTGCTTATATACCCGGAAGAATCTTCTGGAACCCATTATTTTAGATCTTTTCGTTATTCTTTTATTTACTATCTGTCCCTTTCTAAACATCTATCTATCTCTGTCTTTTCCTTCCCGAACTTTCTATTGTAGAACTTTCGTTCATCGTCTATCCCTTTCTAAAATGTATTCGTCCTTGTCTTTTCCTTGCAAAGTTTTCTACCTTTTTCTAAAAGTCTTAAACCAACTAGATTGTCCCACCATCACTTGCTACAATACCAATTTTTTCTATTATTAATTCTGCCGCTACGATTTCGAGAAGATATTGTGGATTTAGTAGAATATGAGTTTATGACACTATCGTTATGTAGTCATACTTTGAATGTCTTCGCTAGGCCAATAGATTGAAATAGCAGAATTGGGCCCCTGTACTGGCTGCTGTCATTTTATTTTTATGCCAGTTTCATCGCCGCCATATTGTCGCTGATAGTCAAGGCGGTGACTGCGAGAGTCTCAATAAGTTACGTTAAATCAACATAGTACCAGAGACTGTCGCAAGCGGCGCTTCATTAACACAATAATATCAAATATGTCAGTCATTTAGATGTAATAGTCAGTGCAGTCGTATTAAAGAAGCCATATAAATCTGTTCTATCGCAAAATAAATTATACATGGCACACATGTAACAATAAATTCTAAAATTGATATAGGTATAAAAGAACGAGCGTCAATATAACATGTTTTAAACAGTAATAAATGCGCCACTTTCCTCCTTTTACTAGTACAAAGTTGTGACGTCATAAAGTTGTAAGCTCGCACAAAGTGTATGAGGCGATGACCATTTGTAAAATAAGAAGTTCACTACATTATTCTATATTACTATGGAAGCACAATACTAGGAATCACAGTTGCTCAGTGTAAAATTTAACTCTTAAGAAACCCCTAAACTTCATATTAACAGAGGGCGACACAAGTCATTTGTTGTAACCCAAAAATAAAGTTGTCAATCTATACAAATCAATAAAATTGAAGCGTCTGTTTGTAATGTCAAAATAATAGCTTTTTACTAAATGCATATGAAAGTATATTACGTTACTTATATCAAATAAACCATTTTTTAAATGTTTGGATGTTTCGCCTAATCTATGAAACGGCTGAACCGATTCTGACGGGACTTTCACTGGCAGATAGCTGACGTTGTAAGGAGTAACTCGGGCTACGAAGAAAAATGACATGCGGACGAAGTCGCGGGCATAGCTAATCTCTAATAAAATGGTCGTATCGTTTTATAAAACTCACCGAATATCGACGTGAAACGGCCGTGAGCTGATAGTGTATCGTACGATGAGTGACAGCTCTGAGTGTAGACAAGTGTGAACTGCACACACACACATCTCTATTATAGAAGTCTTTATTCTTAAGCCATTTTGACACTTATTCGTAATAATTCAATCTAAATTACACATTAAATCACTAAGTTCAAAATTCAATGCGCTATTACGCACAATTTCCTTTGATCTACGTATAAAAGAATAGAATAGAATAGAATAAACATTTATTGTATAAACTGTCACAATCATACAATTATAAAGGTGTTGGAGTTTTTTTTTGTTGGAACGACAGTTTGTCCTTTCGAACGTACAATACAGGCGATTGTAATGGTGCCTGGCCATAATTATATTATTTAAATAAATTATTAAATTAATATAAAACTTTATCTTTATACAAGCACAAAACAATGTCACATTACTATAAATTATATTTTATCGTCAGTTAATCGATTTCAAAATAATACTGTTATTATTATATACATTATGTAATTCGTCATAAATAATAATATAGTTATTTCTGTCCTAGATATTCGTTTACTGTATAATTTGCTTTTTGTATTAAAAATGTCTTAACCTTACGTTCAAATATATTAACAGTTGTTATATTTAAAAGCTCATCTGGTACATGGTTGTACAGTTTTGATGCCATACAAAATATACTTTTATTTAAATAAGCCGTCTTGTTTAGCGGACAACATATTCTATTCTTTTGTCTTAAGCTTACAGTGTGTGTGAAGTGAAAGAATATCTGCCTTAAGTATTTACAGATAGAGCTAAAATTAATTTGAAATCTTTTAAGTTTTATGCGAAAATTAATACTAACGGGTAAATATAGATGTGTTTTATTACGAATTAAATAGGGTTGAATTTTAAGTGTCGCTTTTTCGTTTCATCGTGTTTCAAATCACAACGATTCTAAAGAAGTTTCACTTCAATAATTGTAAAAAACAATCCACAGGAAGCAATAACAAACCCACTGACTATAGCTGAGCTGCTGAACCCCTCCCAAAGGAAGCACTCCCATTCGGACCAGGAGTACAACTTTGGTCCGCTGTTTGTGTTCAGGGAACACTTTATCGTTTCCCACAATGAGCACATACTGTACATCCTGGACCCGAGGTCCCTGACTGCTGTCGCTGTAGTTGACGATCTTAGGAGGTGAGTGACGGCTGTAGAATATGAAAATAAAAAAAGTACTACGGTCTATCACAAATAAGACGGTATGGCTGACACATCCCATAGAACGTAACTTATAGCAATATACCTATCTTATATTCGACCTATGAATTAGATACAAATTTTAATTATATAGAAATAAATTAGTACTTCTTGCTGTTTAATAGAGACATTCTATTTAAAATCGCGATTTTTTCACTTTATTCACGTAATTTTCATGTAACTTTTTATTATTTATCTGAAATTTTAAAGTTATTTATTAAGGGTATATTTTTGACTACTGTCAATGGCGAAACAATAAAATAAAACATCGCGAATTTATTTATAACGTCACATTTACACAGTAAGAATTATTAATGCATTTATATATATTTCAAATTTGTATCTAATTCATATGTCAAGTATAAGATATTGCTACAAGTTACGTTCTATGGGATGTGTCAGCCACGCCGTCGTATTTGAGATAGACAGTAACTGACTGTACTAATGTCTTATGGCCAATTCTTACATCTTACTAATCATTTATTTTACCTTACCATCGGCTTATTTTTGACATTACTTGTATAGAGCTTGTGTCAAATTTTAACAGATGATAGTAAGGCAAATGAACGGTCAATAATTATCCAAAAAGTAGGCATGAGATTGTTGATTTATTATTTTCAATTTTAATTCTTACATTTCTATTTATAATGAAATGAAATCTTTATCTGTGTGAGACATGGATACAAAGGCTTATACAGGTGAGAACATGTTTTGGCATTTTCGGCATACATTTTTTTCCTAAAACTGTTATAGTTAAATATCATTTAATGCAATTATTCTGGTATTAGTAGTTTATTATAATATTACAAATCTTTTATCACATTTATGTCATAATAAACGCATATTTATAGTAATATGCGCAGACGATGCGGACTCGTACAGCACTAAGTAGAGGTGGGTAGCTCTTTAAAATCCCAGCTAATTAGCGGTTTTTCGCAAAATAGCCACGGCTAAGTTGTCACCCACTTCGCCAACAGGTTAATGGCTGTCGAATAAAACAGAAAACACAAAACAAAAAGTTGACGTTGACTGTTTACCCGTCAGCTATCAGCTGTTGGCGAGTAATCCACCCAACAGCCATCAATCAGTTTTTTAGTCGTCTAATGAACATCCATTAGCCGAATGGATGGCTTAGTTGTTGAAATTTTTGATGTTTTAATGGTGGTTACCCACCCCTAATTCATATGTGATGGAGAAGTGCGGTAAGTTTTGACACTTACTGCTTTCCTTTAAAAAAATTACAATAAATAATATGGTGATCAGAACGGTTTTTAGATCAAAATCGTGTATTTTATGCTAAAATAGCAAACCATAACGCGATGTAAAACGATTGTGGTGCCATCTAGATTAAAAAATATTTTATTATATCTTTTATATAGGCCTCAGACCAACAAAAGCTCTGAGTTCTCAGAGTGAAGCCGGCTAATGGAAGACGATGGCGCCGCAGTACGTTACAAGAACATAGTTTTAGATAGAAAGACACACACACATAGAGAGAGAGGCACTTGAATACTTATTTGTTATTTTATATTTTTGTAACTCTGGAAGTCGTAAATAATGATATCCATGATACAGGTCTATCCTAGTATGAAATCATCAAATCAAATTCAATAATCTAAACATCGATTGTTCATTAAATTACCAATTATCAAGAGTCAACTTCGAAAATTTTCTTATGTCCCGTAAAGGCGGAATTGTTTCCAGTGGATGCATTATTAACATACAGACCCAAACCACGTGTATAAAGTTTATTTGTTGATAATGGACTAAAAAAGTATATAAGCTCGTCAGAGCTGTATAAGCTAGGGAAGGCTTTATGCACCATGGCATGGCATGAATATGTGGGTATATTTATGAAATTAACATCTTTTGTGATCTTCAATAATTTTAATTTATTATACAACAACATAATAATTGCTTAAATAACAATGATGTCTCTTGACATTAACACTGATTACGTTATAATTCTTATTAATTAAGGCAAGGGTAGGGATTCGTTGATAACTTGGTGCGCTGGCGACCATTTTCAAGAAGAAGTTATATTGGGCGCGTTCCTTTAGTTATCTCACAACGCACAAAATGCTCCATCTGCCGTTCGATATGGCGACCACGGTGATTATGGTCGTTGCGAAAATGATTTTTTTCACATTTTGAAACGTAATGTACAAACTCGAACTATTTACGGATTTATTTTAGTATAGATTTAAATCTAATTTCAGAATCCTGTCAGTATCTGTGAACAAAGAAGAGATATTCGTGTTGGAGGGCCCGCGTTCTTTGGTGCGGCTTGCGCACGCGCCGGAACCAGCGGCACTTGCCACAGGTCTGTTCTCCAATAAGAGTAGCCGGTGACATCTTTTCTACTGTAGATTGGTTAGTGATGGGCAAAAAGTATTCTTAATTTAAAATTCAAGTAAAAGATGGAAATCTAGCTGTTTCAGGTCGATTCCAAAAATGACATTTTAACACGTTCACTGCGAAACGGGGTCTAAGTAGCCCAGAATGTCTCACTTGCGATGCGGCTAAGAAATTAAACATAGACTTCTCTGTGGTGCTAAGGGCGTAACTTCGATTTAGTTCAGTGTAGATAAAAAAAGATAGTATATATCTAAGATGTGCTATTAAATCAGTGCTCCTTGGTATACTTACCTTCTTCTTCTTTTTTTAAAGGGATTATGGCTCCAACGCAGTTTGCATTGATTTGGCCAATGTCACAGTAGGTGGTAAAATGTCAGGTGCATATAAATATAAATACAAAAAAAAAATTGGCCAGTGATCTTCCAAATCAGTTTCTGGGACCCCGAGGACAACATAAAACATAGAATGTTAGACTAACTACATTATAGATAAATGTTATTTATTGTTAAAAACTTTGATAATATATGTACATGCCTACTATCAGCTAGGGTAAGAAGAAAGTCCAAATTGACCGGTCGGTGAAAATCTTTGTGTAAGATACTGTAGAGGGGAGAAGCTATTTTGGGACATTCGAAAAAAATGTGGTGGACAGAACCTTCACCTAATACCGCACAACACAAATCGAAAATCTATAAACTATTATCGCACGCTTAACTCAATAGACACAGTCCAAAAAAGTGAACTTTACAGGAGAGCCAAAAAACATTTTTTGAACATGAATATCAGTATTATTACATACATTTTACAATGCCTTCTAATGAATATTTATGTTGCTTTTAAACCAGGATTAGCGCTATTACACATATTTCAATGTTTTACGATAGATGACATTAAAAATTCGATTTGGCAAAATTTTGGATAGTGCTAGTGTTGGCTTGAGCGTGTGATATGTCAAAAGAAGGGTTTTAGCTTTTAAAACGTTACGGGGCTCGATAGGCCACGTGCTGCAACAATGTTAATTTTAGTACAAGGTCTAAATCGCCCCGTACCGCAGGAATGGAAAGTACAGAAATCAGTGCCCTGTGAACGTGTTAAATTAGCTGCTTCACGTGAATTGCAAAGATGACGTTTTAGCGAAATATACTTTAAATAAACTTTTATTTCTTCTTTTATCTGTCAAATATACATATATTGTGACATTTTTAATAAATAGTTGATAAAACATGATTTAAAAATTGATTACGACATTTTTGCCAAATCCTAGACCATACTAATAATAATACCATATTAAACACATGATTTTTATATATACACATCAATTTATTTAAGAATCCCCAACAGTTTTTTTGGCAATCCATCTAGTACAATAGACTTACAAATAAAGACTATTGCTTATTGACATATAATAAACACATATTGAAATTCATTAAAAGATTTGGCAAAAATGTAGGAATACAATTTTCTCCAATTATTACCTAATTACACACAGGCTTTTTGCCCATTGCTAGTGGTTTGTTTTCTCTTAATTTGGTAGTGTTGTACCTGTTTATTAGCATCCAAATTTTTTAGTACCTGCTTCGGAGTATTTGCTTGAAATTCTTAATTTTTTGCTTTATTTTAGTTAGTAATTTTATGACTTAGCGGATATAGTTCGATGATATATCTACTTATGTTTTTATTGTTATAATAATAAAACCGGAATTTTTCCAAATTAATAGTGTTAATTAAATGATAAGTTAATTCCTAATGACTTAGTAAAATAATATAAGGAAGAAGTTAATTAAGTGCTTTGTGTTAGAAGCTGTATGTGTTACAGTCATAATACTTTACCTTGATAGTAATAAGCAACAATTATAACGAATGTATAATTCAGAAAGATTTTAAGTGGTTTTTGTCAGTTTTACAAAGTAACTACTTTATGTTTTTACTATTCCATCAATGTTGTGTACTTAAGCACTAGCTCTTAATATCCACTACATGCCGGGATATATTTTGCTATCCACTACATTGTTTGATAAAAACTCCATACAATTATGTAAATTTTCAATCAATAAAAGAAAGAAGACGACGATATGAGAAAATAGAGATAGAAGATAAACGAATGAATAAGGAATAAAATAATCTATTTGAAATAGAATGGATAGTGGGATCAATCTTGGTATAACTGTTAGCGATGTGCGATGATACCGAAAAGTATGTAATACTTATAATATTTTCTTAAGTTTTCGCGACTTGTATACATAATGAAACTACGTTTTAACGGTTTTAAGCGCGGCAATTTATTTGATTTTTATTATTCCGACATTTCGGCCACTTTTTAGTGGCCGTGAGTGACAAAGATTTCAAGTGACAATGAGTATTGTTAAAGTGTTATTTAGCCTACCGCCAACTTGTTAATTTTAATTATTTAGTTTTAATTTTGTTTATGGTTATTATTTACTCTATGGAATAATCTAATTTAGATTATAGAGAAGATTTAGAGTAGGCTCCCATAGAGTAAATAATAACCATAAACAAAATAAAAACTAAATAATTAAAATGAACAAGTTGGCGGTAAGCCAAATAAAACTTTAACAATACTCATTGACAATTGACAACTTTGTCTTCCGTGATTACGGCTACTGAAAAGTGGCCGAAATGTCGGAATAATAAAAATCAAATCAATTACCGCACCTAAAATCGCTAAAATGTAGTTTTATTAAGTATGTACTTACATTCATAGAAAAACTATGATGCTGCGGCATTTTGTAAAATGATAAAAAGTGTATCAATTGATTTGACTGTCCCTCCCTTATTGGAGATTTTTGTCTTATTGGACAGTTCTTGGTAATTTACTTGGACAAAGAGTTGTGAATATGTGTTATGAGATAATTCCGTCCGTAAATTCTTGCATTTGTCAAATCAAACGTAAATAAAAAAGTATTTCTGAAAGAGTATTCGATGTAGGCCAAATTTGTTAAATTAATTGAGGGTATGAGTATATGAAAGTGACTTGATTAAATTAATAAACGTTAAGAAAACGGACAAGAAAGTTTTGTTTCACTATTATTTTGTATACTTTCATACATTCATCATTTCTATTTCTAAAAGTTAGCTCAAATTTTGTGTAAATAATAAAATGTCGAGTATTTCTTGCATTAGATGCAAGTATGCTTCGATTAAGCTCAAATTCAGTATAAAACAATAATATTTATAATTTGATATAAAACTCTTTCCTTCACTTATGTCTCCAATTTTATTTTCGCGTCTAATATTTCTTGCATCTAATGCAAGTATGATTTGACTAATATGAATTTTAGTTGGTGCCATTTAATTATCAATTTTTTTACTTTTCTATTTTTAACCATGGAAGTAGAATACATGAAAAGACCGTCTTCTAAATCCTATATGGCTAGATAGCGCTACAGATTATTGCTGTCGCATTTAATGTTTCGTTTCTTTTAAAATGTTGACTGATGGTCTATAAAAAACATCAACATTCTGATGTGGTAGAACCATGCTGGGATCACTATATTCATTACAGCTTTGTAAGGCCGGCTCGATCGGTGTGATACCACACTCTCACAGAATATCGGCGTGTAACGGTTAGTATTGAGCTAATTGTGTTTCTTGCGATGAAAGGGTTCCTACGGCCCACTTCCTCTTTCCTTTTATTTTAACGAGATTAATCCCGGATGAGGGTTATCAGCCGCGCATAGGGGGGCAGGATCCCCAAGGGAAAATGCCGGCCTGTCGGCGTGCTACTAGCACCTCTAGCCAGAACTAAAGATGCTATTGCCACACCTCGGTATTTCGACCTTCGCCTTTATACCAGGGTCACGGGTACATGACTTAACCCCTCCGCTGGCCCCTGGCAGATCCAACCTTTCTTATCCCATCCCTTAATTTCAATCTCACATCTCATTCCTAATCCAATCCCTATATCTCATCACCCCTATTTCATCCTCTTTATCACATCCTAAAGGCTGGCAACGCGTTGGCATCGCCATTGGTGTTGCAAACACCTTTGAGCCACGATAACCACTTCCTATAAGCTGGGCCGTCTGCAGGGTTACCAGCTTCGCTATAAAAATATAATCAAGCAGTCAGAAGAATAATGAACTTAATAGGCCACTTAGTTATATAGGATTTAGAAGATTTCAGAGTTTTATTTTTACACGATCACTGTCATTTCGAGTATTTTTCTTGCATACTTTTGACCAGGCGAGATGCATGCTTCAGTCTTCTAAGCAAGAGTACATTTTGTAAATAATTCATATCGTATATTTTTTAAACAAATACTAGTCTGTTAACCAAATTTTTCATAAATTCAATAGAACAAAATTAAAAAATTACTTTTTTTAAAGTATCAAATTATTTTGGTCGAACTGCATATTTTTGCTATGTAAAATTACAATTTATTAATAATTATGTAAACGAGTCAGATATAGTAAGTGTTTGTGCTTTATCTAACAAACATTTTGTAGATTTTTAAGATTAACTACTTTAGTCTTTGACGTACTTAATAAGCAGAACTTTTTCTTAGGTTGTAAGCCAGTACTTAAGGGGTGTACATACGTTGCGATTTACTTGTCCTTTGAAGAATGTGCTGGATGATTTTAGAGCCTTAGGTTATTCACAAGTAAATTGTCTGCCTAGCAGAAACTTGTTATTTGCTTTTATAGTTTCAGTAGATTTAATTGTGTCTACTATCGGCCGGTTCTTATATCATACTATTCATTCACATGCCTTACTTTCCGTTCAATTTTGACATTATTTGTATGCAGTTTATGTCAAATTTTAACAGATATCAAGGGAAATGAACTACCGATAAAACATCACTTGTGTAACATAACATGTGTGAATTATAGAGAAATTACTGTATCCTACATATTCTGTGGACATCTCATCGTGTAGTACAAACGTTATTTATCACACGTACATTATTTGATGGGACATGTCCGTGAACCATAAATATACTTAATCAAGTTTCAAGGTTATCATGGGACTTCTTTGCTCGTATAGAAGTGTTCTTTAACAACATAAGTCTAAGCGAAGACAAGAGGCAATTAAATCGCGCCATTTGTTCAAACCCTTATGACACTAGCCGTCAAATAAAACGGAATGGTGCTTATTTTATATTTACTATTTATAACGCAGATTAAAATTGAAAAAAAAAACAATAAAATATTAAAATAAAACAATATTGTACTATATAGTACTCGCTTTTTTGATAGGCGAGTGTTATACGTTATATATCTGACTAATAAGGTTAGTGGTATGAGATAGAAAATTATTTTTTGAACAAATATTTAAATATTATAAAAATATTTTAGTACAATGCACATGCGCAATCTAATTCTTATTATGTTAAACCTTCCAAATTAAATAGCAATTTTCGAATACACTTGCTGTTATAGGGCAAAGTACTTTTTAATTTGAACAGATTACCACTTCAAACGTTAAGTGAAGGGCACCAGTATTGCCTTAACAATCAAGTTATTCAAACTGTATTATGTTTGTGACGAGTTGAACGATACGACTGTTGAAATTAATTTTTATAGATTAAAAGAAACATCGAAACATTAGTCATATTTATAGTAAAATTTATCGAATTTAAAGTTTTAACTTGTAATTTTTAAACATTTGTATCGTTTAGTCTGTGCAGTGCCTTAAGTTTATACCAAATAAATATAAATGTATAAAATTATATTTTTTATTATATTAAACATTGCGAAATAGCACGAATTATATTGATAATAATTATAATTTCTTAATAGTATAATATATCACTTGTTTATAACTATTATATAATTATATACTATAAATAACATTCACGTACTTAATTAAACTTTTAATTTAATATTATATATTGACTTAATCATGTCTGTTATTGAATTTGTACTTAGTAATTTAAGACTTAACATATTATGGTGAGGTCGCATCTGCGATAATGTTAAAGATGTAGACTGTGGCCGATTGAATTGTATTTAAAGCGTTATAAAATATCGCCATTAATGAATAATTATTATTATATATTAATGTATATACATGCGTTATCTGTCATTATGTAACGTCATTAACAACGTCCCATCTCAAATAACTCATTAAACCCGTCACCATATCTGCGTGAAACGGCCTATATCTGTAACATTATAGCAGATGAAGCCACACCATAGCGCTAAGGGACTTATAGTCAAACATTCCATTATGCATTTTAGTATTACATTTGTAGTTGTGAAGTTGCATGTACTGTTTAGTTTGTTTTAGTTACCACTTTGAGTTGAGATTTATTTAGCGGCTTCTATTTCGTTATTTGTTAATTTTGATTTATATGTATATTCCTCGCATAAGCATACTATGACTAGACAGACATATGCACAGCCAGGGATGGCATATTCGGGACTAATTTCCCCAAAAAATGTTCTTTGTTGTCAATAAATTTTGGGATACGTTTAAAATTTTGTCACTGGGATGGAAAATTCAAGCTAAAATAGTAAGCATACTAAAATGTATGCAATAATGACGTTGTTGCTTTACTCTTGGCATACTAATTAATTAAATTGTGGCAATTGCCAAAATTCAACCTAGAGACCCTGTTGCCCAGCAATAATGTAACTCTACTACTATTTCGTTATTTGTTAATTTTGATTTATATGTATTTTCATCGCATAAGCATCCTATGTCTAGACAGAGATATGCACAGTCCGGGGTGGCAATTCAGGAATATTTTCCCCAAAAAATGTTCTTTGTTGTCAATAAATTTTGGGGTAGGTTTAAAATATATAATAAGCATACTTAAATGTATGCAATAATGGCGTCGTTGTTGCTTTACTTTTGGCATAATAATTAATTAAATTGTGGCAATTACCAAAACTCAATCTAGAGACCCTGTGCCCAGTAAAAACGTAACTCTGAATATTGCTGAGCATGTAGACCTCATTACTAAAAGTGATTTTAAACTAATTCCAACAGCAATCTCGTTTGTATAAATTGCAGAGGATACGTCAACGTTGTTATCACTTTAGCTACTGTCTCTCAACCATAATAAAGTTTTGCAAGTGTCTGAATCTTTGGCATGAAAAAAATATTTTTAACCACTCAAACCATAAACTGTATAGCTGTTATTGGACACCAAAAAAAGTGAAGGCAAGGTGCCTGGCCATAAACCTTTCATCCCCTACTTTTTCCTATGTGACTGATCGGTCCTCTCTCGATTTTTAGAATAGAATATATTTATTGCGTAAAGCATGTACAGAGATGTTACAGTTTTTATAGTATCAATGCATTCGGCCCATAATTGGACGTGCAAAATTATCATTACATATTTTTTTACAGTATTAAATAAACATTTTATACAATCAATACAATTAAAAATAATAATAATAATAATCTATAAGTAATACATCTAAATAATAAAATGTCTAACCATGTCAAATATATTTATGTCAGTTCATAATGTTTTATCGTCCATGAACATGTTTATATTATAATATCATTTAGTGATCAGTAGCGATTTTTTTTTAAAGAGTGTACATGGTAGCTCGATCATTTTGATGTTTCAATATTTAAATTAATGTATCTTTAGACCGAATTTACTCATGACAACCTTGTATTTTATGAATCTCAACAAAACTATTACGAATATTTCACAAAAAAATCATATTGTTTGTATGTAGAAAAATGTGCATTAATTAAAATCAAATTTATGCGAAAAACTCGTAGTTTTTTTTGTGAAGGTTCGTGTAATACAGATTTGTCGAAGTGAATTCTGTTAATTTATATCTTCGTAAATATGGTAATGCACTAGTGAGATAGCGATGTAGGTAGCCCCTTAATACAACATTTCTGGACTGATTTGTTGTAAAACATCTGTATTGAGTGTTAAAACGTTAATAAATGGAACAAGAATGACTTAAGAAGAATTTTAGGAGATTTTCAGAGTTACAATTTTTTACAGGGCACTTACCATCCCTAGTATTGTACTTCAACGGTTTTGGTTATATAGTTCTTGCAATTCATTAACGCAAGCGATCTTTAGTAGTAGTTGAACTTGTACATAGTGTGCGTGTCTGATGGAGCAATCAGTTGCGGCCGTCCAATCATGCCCGCTTTTGGTCTCAAGCACACTCAGATACACACTCGAACTCAGATACACACTCAAACTCAGATACACGCTCAAACTCAGATGCACACTGAGCCTCAGATGCACACTCGAATTAAGATACGCACTCGAACTCAAATGCACACTTAACCTCAGATGCACACTCGAACTCAAATACATACTCAAACTCAGATACATGCTCAAACACACATGCACACTTAGCCTCAGATGCACACTCGAATTCAGATCCACACTCAAACTCAGATGCACAATCAGCCTCAAATACTCACTCAGAGTCAGAAGTACACTCAGATATACACTCAAAATAAGAAGCACACTCAGATACGTGTTTGGCAACAAGTAAATTCCGCCAACCTTCGTGAATTGCAAGAACTATACTGCTATTATAATAAATATATTTTGTGCTGTGGTAAATATATAAAAATGTATCACACTTAAAGAGATTGACTTTTGCATGATTTAATGTATGATTTATTATATGCTTTTATTCTGGCAACCCATCAAAATCAGTGTTACCATGTTTGAAAATGTATGAGATTAATATTCGATCGTTTTATTACATAAGGTGATTCAATGTCAGCACAGCCATTTTATTTGTAATAATATATAATTTGCACAAAATTTACTGCATTTTTATTTTTTATTCACCTTTGGCTTTCAACGCTTTTTGTTTTTTTTTTCGAGCAATGGCCCCAATGAATGTTACTTGCTTCACCTTGTGTTATAAATTTTAAATTGTTTGTAATAATAAAGTTATATCTGCACACCGGTTTTCTTGGGAAATTTAGAGTCCGTGACCATTCCCTTTGTGAGTGCGGCTTAGACGAGGGCACTTTGGAACACATCTTTTTTACTGCCCAAAAGTTATTACTCCACTCTACGATATTTTACCAGGAGATTTCCCTCGCCCTGTCAACATAAATTTCCTTTTAGCACTGGCCAATAAAAAATCTGTTAATATATTATATACATTTTTAATTGTAAATAACATTTATTTATAAGGTAGTTAGATTAACTCTGTTTATGTTGTGTTGTCCTTAAGTTCACAGAAGTCACAATTGGAAAGAAAACCGACCAAATATATTTTTTTTGAGCTGCTATTGCCTATAACCCACACCTGACATTCTCTGTTACTGTGACATTGGCAGAATCAGCGTTATTAGCGTTGAAGCCAAAACGCCAAAAATAGAATAGAATAATAAAGTTATCCGGGTTCGATTCCCAGATGAATATTTCGGTGGCAGAATTATTGCTATAATTTGAGTATTGTTCGAAAAGACAAAGCTAAATGGAATGTAGAGTTCTTGATAGAAGACTTATTTACCACTCCATCGTTAGCAGAAATAATAGATAATGAAGGATTTGGGGTTCTGTCAAGCTGATATTACACGGTACAACCGAATTGTATCGATTTGATTAAAGGCACAGTACAATTTTATTTTTACACGGATGACTTTGATTTGTTTCATCTAAATTGAAAGATAGAAGTGAACCGTCTAATATCATACTTAACAAAAACTTCCCTTATGAAATTGTCATGTCCGTCTGTCCGTTAGTTAGCCTTTGTGTGTTATATGTCATAGTAGGGGAGCTCAAGATGCTAAATGTGGAGCTACTCGAGCGTCGCGGGGACCTTTTGGATTGGGAAGATTAGACGCTAAAAAGAAAAAAGGTTATATGATGTATGCCCTTTCACTGGTGGGGGGGAGCGTGTACAGGTTTTCCAAAAAAAAAGAGTCACAGAAATACTCAAGCGCGTCAGATATTCAAAAGGGATGTTAAGTAAACCCAAAAAGAACTCCTATTCAAAAGACTGACGAGATTTGGACGCGACCAAAAGTCATATCCGATTTTTGAAAATGCAAAAAATACCGTAACCTTGAAATACTCGAGCGAGTCAGATTAATATACAGACTGTTCAGCTTGATGTCCTTGTCGTACTGACCCATAATCTGACAATTATCTGGAGAAATTTCCTTAATCTGACGGTTTGAAAAAAAATTGAAGAATAAAAAATACCACCAGCCTATATGAAGGTTTAATTTATGGTGGAGGTGCATAATAGAGTGCAAAATTTCTTCCCTTATGTTATTCTGCCACGCTCGAGTACATCCCAAAGTCCCCGCTTGGCCTCCCCTATTATTATAGTCATTATTCACATGCTGCGGCCGCACCTGTGATAGTGTTACATATATGGACTGTGGCCGAATGTGTCTTTTTTATAGAGTTCAAACTAACGTCTTTATCGAATAGCCACATTACTACAGTAGCGGAACGAAAATTTTCGTCACTTTAAAATCGAGATGCTTGCACGACTACAAGAAACAATACTGGAGTATTGGAATAGGGGATTAGCGCAATGCTAACCGTTTCACGCCTATATTCTTTGAGAAGGTGGCATCACAACGACTAAGTCGGCCCTAAAAGCTGTAATCAAAATGGTGATTCCAGCGGAGTTGTATTACGTCAGAAATATGTCAAAGTAGGAAAATTTCCAAAACAATCTAAAACTCTGAGGTGTTTTTGTATCATAACAAAACGTGTGTGCCAACCGCTTTAACTTCATATTATAATTAATTATTCCATTTTTCCCCTGACAGAGGAACCGATCAACCTCATGACAAAGTCCCTAACGTCTTCAATCCAGCAAGCCGTCAACACGGTTCGCGATCTGACGCACATCGACCAAACAGTTCCTTACATCACTAGCGTTCTAGAACAACCGATATCAATGTTCACACGGCAAGAGGACGTCACTATCGGCAGCGCCGAAGAGTGCTTCGAACTCCGCCGATCAAAACATTACCAATCGATCTATCGGAGAACGTTCTAGAATCGATTGTGAACGAATTTAGGGATGTGACTAGTGACGTTGAGGAGTTTCGGCGTGCGAAATCCGAAGAGCTGCAACGAAAGTTGAAGTTGTACAACAGTATTATGGAGCGGAAGTGCGATGAGGAGTTAATACATAGCAGCAGGAGGAGTAAAAGATCTGGGTCCGGTGCGAGCACGCCAAGAATGGCCACGCCTGTTAGAAAACCGGAGAATATCAGTTTTACAAGTCCGTGTGTTATGGATGTCAGCACATATGGGTATGTATTTGATTTTCTTTTTTCGTTTGCAATTGTTAATTTTGTGTTACTTTCCTTTGACTTGAAATATATACAAAACGTATTCTTTTTATTAAAGTTTTCCTATAAATATGTAATATTTTAAAGCACAGTGAATTATTCAAGTGAATGTTCAGAAATACGATACTTTAGCAATTAGAAAAACATTTATAAAATGCCATTAATAGACTGAAAATTCATATTCCTCGTTGAGTATTAAAAATCTATTGATTTTGTAGTTATCCAATATATATTATGTTATCCGATATTATTTGATAGCTCTTTTAATAATTATATTATATTATAAAATTCTAAATATTCGTGTCTGTACATTGAAGCTATGAAAAAAAACCCAACTGGAATACACTATATATACGATGGAGAACACGATGCAAGTTTTTTAGATTTATTGTCTGTTTGTTCGGGATTCACGTAAAAACTACTGGGCCGATATCGATGCGGGTTTTATGATGCAAATTTTATGCAATATTTTTCTCGCGGGAATTCCGCCGGAATGTTCCCGGGAGCGGTTTGAAGTTGTTCGGGTGCATAAAAATTGGCTTTTTCCGATACAGTTTTCACTAAAACGATAGCTTCCGCGATAGATCCTGCAGGAATTTCAAGTCGAGTGGGGACGAAGTCGCCGGATATATAATTTGTGCAGATTAAGAACTTTCTTTTAATCTTTTTCACTATACAGCAGATTTTTTCCTAAAGAAGTATTTATAAAGTTTACCTTTTGTTTAGTATTAATAACTATATTCAGCAAAATACTATTCATAAATAACTATTATATATCTCATTTTAAAAAAATACATTTCAGCAACTCGCTGCAAGAGAACGACGAGAATCTCGAAAAAGAGATCGAGGAGAAAGAGAAGATATTAGCTAAAATGTTGAATCTCGAATCGTTGAGCATTAAAAGTCCTAAAATTGACTACGAAACTGAAGTGTCTCCTAGATTAACGGAAATCAAGCCGAATATAGTCGAGACATCACTAAAGAAGGAATTTCCTGTTTACAAGCATATTGATGTGCAACGTGACGACGAGCCGAAAGTGGCCATAGATTTGGTGCCGAAAGTCGTCAACTCATTCGTCAAAGACACGAATCCTATAGATTCGGTGCCGAAAGTCGTCAACTCATTCGTCAAAGACACGAATCCTATAGATTTGGTGCCGAAAGTCGTCAAGTTGCCGAATAATTGGAATCTTGAGAATATCGAATTGAAATTTGACACGAAAAATGGTATTAATGACCATGTAATTTCTCCGGACGACCATTTGGACAGTGAGTGGGAATTCATATGATATAGTAAAAAGAATTAATGGTTTGACTTGCACTTGCACTACTTGTCATGTCCCCGCCCCATCTGGGATAATGTTAGTATTGCTGACCGTTTTACGCAGATGTAGCGATGGGCTTGATGCGTTATTTATCATGCGACATTGTAAATTAATGACGTTAAACATTGACAGATAACGTATGTATATACGCTAATGTAGCTAATAATTAATGGCGTTATTTTTGATGCTAGAAACAAGACGTATTTTGCCACAGTCGCTAACACTAACATTATCCCAGATGGAGCAGGGACATCAGGTGTATATTTTATCGCACGTATAAAGTAACAGTGACTTAAAATCTTTACCGTACTTATAGTCGTAAATATATAATTAATTGGCAGGTAATATAGAAGAAGATTCTGGGGCCGATCCCGGACACCCAGACCCTAGTAAGTAACGATAAGTGCGTTTACGTAATTTGCCATGCCCGGAATTGAACCTGAGACCTCTGCGTTCCAATGATTTAAGCCGGGAAAGGCTTAGCCTACTTAATCACAGAGATTAGTTAATCGTGGCAATGGGTTCGAATTCTGGTCAAGGAATATGCACATTATGGACAGCTTTTGTTTAACCTAACGTACATATTGTTGTACATAGAGATAACAGATATGTGAAACTCACCGATCCGTCTTAGACAAGACTGGTGGGGCCAAAACTACTGTAGGAAATATGGTAATTTATTTCCCAAATGTATGGAAAGTCTGTATGTCGTAAGTACTTTGAGGCATTAGTCATTGCAATCATTTAAGTATTGAATTACGAATGATAGCTTTCAAAATAATATTGACATGCAAGTTCAATTACTCAACAAAGTTATATTGTCCACTTTGGCAAAATCTTATTATGATTCTGCCAAGTGTCAATGTAACATAACTGTTTGTAATATCTAACCAGTATCTAATTAATAATAAATATTAAATCGTTCGTCCATTAAATTCTATAAGTGGTGCAAAAACTATGGTTAAAAGTAATTTTTAGGCTATAAAGTTTTATCTGTTATTTCGTAGGTGCGATATATAAATCTTTATAGAATCTATAATATCATTATATACATTAGTTTTGTTTTAAGGTATCTAAAATTGACAACGGTATAAGCATTTAACAAATATTACAATTATGATATCTTTTAATTTTATTTTGAAATCAGTGACATCTGTATTTCCCAGTTTACAACATGGTGCTTTACGAATGTTGCCCAGTTTTAATAGTTGAATAATACATTGAACTGGTTACAAAACTGCAGTTTCTTTTTACTGATAATATAATTAATTTATAATGTTGACAAATTATCATCTCTCGTCGGTTTGCGAAAAGTTTGCTTTTATAAAAGAGAATGTTTAAAAGCATTCGTAACCATACCATAAATTAAGAAAAAAAAAGTATTGTTTCAAATTAAGCGTTTTGTCTTTAAGGGACTTTTTGGCGGGGGAATTGACAAGTGATGTTGTGACGTGCAGTTTTTTTTAATAAATAGCATAATATTGATTTAAAGTGTACATCAGTTGTAGAATATTGATTGTTTTAACGAAGAATATGTGTTGAAAATCTCAACCGTTCAGTAAAATGTGCTTTTTCGATTTGTCACAAGAATTTCCTCATTTACCGCCAGTTAAATACCATACCTATAGTGTGGCTGAGGTTTTCGCTTAAAGATTATTAGATTTATTTAAAATACTTCACCGAAACTGGACACTATGAAGAAGAAGTAAGGGCAGGGCGTCACAAATTTATATTAGAGGAGAATAAAATTAAAATGTAATAGCAGGCCAAAAACGTCTGCTGTGTTTGGACCTCCTATTTTAGAATTGATTGTATTGTTCAGTACAGTAGTGTTCAAATAGGGTTTTTATATATTTTTATTATATTGCTAAAATAGAGGCTATTTTTATCGAACAATGACTGAACTGATAGCTAAGTTTACAGTTATTGAACCAATCAATCAATTTTTAAATTTTATCATGATTTCATAATATGAAAATTTTACAAGGAAATGTGTAAAATTCAGTGATAATTGCGTTTTTAATATAATATGCTTTAATTTGATTTGATGAATTGATTTTTAATAGTACAGTTCAATTCATATTAAGTCGTACTCACCTGCGAGCCAAAACTGTAACCGAGCGGATACAGTAAAGTACTGTAATGTGTTCGCCGATAATGATCTTCGCTTTTTTCCATGTGACATCTCAAGTGACAGTTGGGAAGATCGTGCTCTACAAACAGCGCGTTCCACTAGTAGCTCACAACGCCCAAAATACTCCGTTAGCCGTTCCACAAGGCGACCGCGGTCGTTGTGGTCGTGGCGAAAACGTCACTAATGACGTCATCATTTTCGATCACACAACGCTCACAACGACCCATGTCAAGAGGTGGGTCGAATAGCCGTTCCACTTGGGTTTACGATTGTAACGCCGGCAAGCAAGTGGAACGGGGAAAATCGCGGTCGTGAACGTGGTCGTTGTGAGTCTCTTTTGGAACGTAGCCATAGAAGGGAGTGGTTTAGGTCTATTGATAAAGCTGTTGCTGTCTTCGAAACACAGCGTGTAGAACACTTAGATGAGCAACGCTTTGTCAAAAAAAAACCGCCCTAAAATCCTACAGCTATACATATGATTTATCAGGACAGGCTGTATTGTTATATATATAATTTATATCACAGTTATCAGTTATCACAGTCACCAAGGCTTGGAACCGGTTTCAATCCGTTATAACCGGTTTTAGTCAACTATCTCCTTTGGAGTGTAAACCTTAAAGAGAGTTATATAAATAAATCTGAATTAGCCCCCTTAACCAGAGGTCGTCAAATGTTATAGGATTCAACTCGCAGTGAGTTGCTCCAAGCTTGCAATAAAAAAGGCAGCTGTCATTTTGGTCCAGGTAATTCAAAATCAGAGTATAGTTATTATGGATTTTTCTTATTACAATTTAAGATCTTTCTTTGTGCATGAAAGAGGGAACTATGAATCTAGAAGATTAACCGGTATAATCGGCGAGAAGAGATAGTAACTTTGTATCTCTCTCAATATGTGTTTGTGTGCGACTGAAAACTTGCTGTACCACATGACTGCACTTTGGCCGTGTGCGGCAAGAACCGTTTGCAATCGTTCTATAGCGGTTTATTCAACAAAACCTGTTTAACGAAATTTTGTTCCCAAAAAACTGGTTAATTGAGCTTAAATTGAGAACAGAACCGAAAAGAAAAGTCTCTGTGTACTTGGGCTGTAACCGATTCGACTTTTTTGCCGGTTTCCAAGCCTTGACAGTAATTAGAACGGTTATGGCACGCAGGTGAGCACGCGACTTATAATAATCACGAAATAAAAAACCCGATTTGATAGTTTGCATTACAACATATTTATGGATTGAAACCTCCAAATCGTTAACCAAGTTAACCGATTATCACGAGAAAACAATTAAAATTTATACGAATTTGTGATCGATGGATTTATTTAAGTTACTTACTTTTTGTGTCGCACATACATCTCACAAAATCGATATGGAGCGCGAAAGTTTTCTCTCGCATCGCCTTTCGCGTACCGCATGCATTTATAATGCACCACAATTAATCTATTGATTTTTTTATGATTTCATTTTTAAGATATAATATATATATATATATATATATTAGAGATGTGCCAATTATGACTTTAGCCGACTAGCCGATTAGTCGGTTGTAAAGGGGCCGACTAGTCGGCCAAGCCGATCACGGTTTCGGGCATTTCCGTAACGCTTCGTTTATAGCTGATTCGCGCACAAGTCGCAACCGCCGCATGCGAGCGCGTCGGAACTGTTTTGTTTATTTCGCATTATTTCTTGATTTTTGCTTTTGTTCAGGGCGGTGTTTTTGCGTCATAATAAAAAAATATTTTAATTTAAAGATGCTGTTGTTGTTCATTAAAGTGAAAGAGCTCAATTAAAATTTAATCATGTCAATAAGAAAGTCTCGTGTGTGGATTAGGTCGATTACGAAGTATTAGTAAAGTATAGATTACAAACTACAAGTGAGAAACCGGATAGTCGGCGCTCTTTGCCGAATAGTGCCGAATAGTTGCTGACTAGGATAGTGGCCGGATAGTCGGCTTTACCGACTAGACAGCACATCTCTTTTCAACAATCGTTTTTATTTACAAAACATATATGTACAATTATTTATTATTGTTTTAGTGTAAATACATAAGTGATCTAAGGTTTTACAATAGATATGTATATGGTTTTTTTCCTGAAATCGAATCGAGTTAATGAAGTGCAAAATAACCCTTTGGTAGCAACACTAAAATTTAAAATAAGACGTCTTATAACGTAACTGTTTTTGGGACTTCGTCATAGATTAATACGACATAACAGAATTAATAAAAAAAATCATGATTTTTTCGTTATTTGGAGGAAAATAATATTTTAAATGCTTTATAACATTATATAATGTATCAGTAAAAAAATTATGTATATTATCAACTAAATAAATTAATTGTTTTTGGCTTTCAGTTTTGTTGATTTCATTCAAAGTTACGTTCTTTAAACATACTTAAGTGTCAAATCGGACTTTTTATTTTGTGATTATTATAATAACTTTTAATGTACTGAGCGCATTTAAGTCTTGCCCGTAATCAGTGGCGTAGCGTAGTGGGTGCGGCAGGGGCGGCCCGCCCCGGACGGCACTTTTTAGAGGGCGGCAAAATTTCACAATAAATAATATAAATATTTGAACCATTTCGTATTTTTATCGCAACTACAAAATCGGACCGATTGAAAAGAGTACGGAATTTTTCATTACTTACTCGCCCGGCTCAACACGGGCTGATTTTTCATTACCATTCCGTTCCTATTGGTCCTAGCGTGATGTGTTATATAGTCTATAACGTTCCTCAATATGCGGGCTTTCCAGTACAAAAAGAATTTTCGAAATCAGTTCAATAGATTCAGAGATTACCCCCTACAACAACAACAAACAAACTTTACCTCTTTATAATATTAAGTATTAGTATAGATATAGTATGCATTAAATTGAAATATCTAAATAAAAGGGCGGCAAAATTGTCTCCCGCCCCGGGCGGCCGTCACCCACGCTACGCCGCTGCCCGTAATGTAGTAACAGATTGTCTCTAAACGTTATTTATTGTGTTAACTCTAATAATGCATTATAATATAAGCTGTGTACCGTTTTTTTTTATTGTTCCTTGAATGTTTTTTATACGATCATTATATTTGTATCAAAATTTTATTTATTTATATGGTTACAATACAATATATTACAATATACATTATATTTATGCTAGGTACATAATATGAGATTATAAGTTGACAGTTTGTCCTCAAACTAGGACAGGCCTGTATTTTGGGAGCACATTCGGCCATGATATGTTCTCATTTTTTTTTCTTTATTGTAACTCATTATGGTTGGGTAAGTTGACCTTATTAAATAATTTAATTGTTTAAATATCAAAATTTAATTGTGATATGATTTGGTGGTATTTTAAATTAGTTGAAAATAGTATTTTTTTATTTATGTTTTTGTATTTGTACAACTTATTATAAAATTGCTATCTATTCTCTCTTTGCATTTAATGTTATTTGCGTTTCGTGCAATGAAATATAAAACTTTAAAATGATTTTGAAATTTTTGTATTTTTATGTTTTAAGTAAATTGTTTGCTTTATAACATCTCAATAGTCCTATAAGTATGTGTGATTTAGATTGTCGTAATGTTAATTCATAATGTTTTGAGTTAAGCCGCGCTGAAGTGTCTTATGCGTTGTTTCATTTTCAATAAATGAGTTAGCGCTATAGCGCGGCACAGAGCAGTATTAGGCTCACCACATACGGGCGACGCGATCACCAAGCTGCGAACTACACCTACACATGTGATTCATTTTATATTAATTCGCCACACAGTGACGCTGGTGATCGCTATACGCTACGAAATGTCGGTTTTCGCTTCCAGTTGCCGCCACCAACCGAAAAACAAAGATTCGCTCTTCAGCGTTCGTTAATGACTGTTTTCGTCCGAATTTGATGAAATCGATGTCCGAAATTGATCCGAGAGTAGACCCTCTGAGCCTTAGGTCCGTGCGAGATAAAATGGTACGCACCTTGCACAATTTAAGTTTTACACACGTCGCGTCGCGATGGTTGAATTTTGAACTCTTATTTCAATATTTTGAGTAGAACCTTTTAGAATTCGTATGCGTGCGTAGCGGTCGACTTTTGTAACGTCTCTTTTTGGAACAGAAGCGGGTAGGAGGGGGAAGATTTTGAGTACCGGGAAGGAGCGAACGAATGAAATGAATGGCGCATACAGTCCGTGTTATCGTGGAAGATGTAGCCATGGAGTAGAGCACTGGTGGCGTGTAATACCGATCTGCACAAACCACAGTAGGCACCGGTCTTACACAATAGGTATTTTATTATATGTACATTGTTGTGTGAGAAAATAAATAAAGTTTCTATTCTGGAATTGCTATTGTTTTATAAATGGCGTGAAGTATCCAGTTCTACTATAATAGATGTAGATTTTGCATGTATTAATTATAATAACGCTTAGGATAAAAAACAGTTGTCATATAGAGGAACTAATTCTCGCTGAATAAACCGGTTAATGCAGGTTTACATAATCCTCTTTATAACGTTTATACTCCAAACGAAATAGTTAACTAAAACATATTTTAAACGGTTCCAAGCCTTGTACTAAAATAATGTATATGTGTATGCACTACAACAGACAATGGCTATGTTCCACTTATGGCTCGCAACGCCCAAAATGCTCCTTCGGTCGTTCAACATAGCGACCACGGTCGTTATGGTCGTGGCCAAAACATCACTAATGGCGTCATTATTTTCGATCACGAGCGCTCACAACGTCCCATGTCAAGAGGTGGGTCGCACTGGACTTTGACCACAGAGCATTAATTCTCTCTATCGATACGTTGACAAAGGCGCGAATTTCAAGTCAACCATACCGTCAACTAATGACATTTGTATATTTCGTCGTTAATGACATCAACGCTCCGTAATCCGTTCCACTTGAGTTTAGAATATAAACGCTCGCAAGCAAGTGGGACGGGGAAAATGGCGATCGTGAGCATAATCGTTGTGAGCCTCATGTGGAACGCGGCCAATATCAAACTGACTTTGTGCAATACAACATGTATAACATTCTGCGACTGGAAATAGCTAGAAAGTGGGCATAGCTATCCTAATGTTACTGCTGCATCTGGGATGATATTAGTGGTAGTGACCCTTTCACGAAGGTGTAGCTAATAGTTTAATGCATTATGTGTAATGCGACATTCTTATTAATTGTTAATGACGTTAAACATTGACAGTTCACGTAGGTATACACCAATGTTGCTAATTAACTGCGTCATTTTTAACTCTATAAACAAGACGCATTTGGCCATAGTCACTAGCGCTAACATTATCCTAGATGGAGCAGGGACACAAAACAACAATGCTTTTTGAATGACATTCGATCAATTATAGACTGTTTAGAGTAAGCATTTGTTATATTCCTTTTATAGTATTTAAGTTCTTGACCAGCTATTTATTACACCTAAGTTACTAAGGTTTTCTTATGGAATGGTACACGTTATGCTCAAAATATAATGTATTTTAAAAGATTAATTTCATGTTTGTGGTATAGGTGCGGCTGCATCTGCGATAGTGTTACAGATATAGGCCGTTTCACACAGATAAGGCGATGGATTTAATGCGATATTGTTAATGACATTAAATATTGACAGATAACGTATGTATGTACGCTAGTGTGCCGTGTATGTGTTACGGCGTTATTTTTTAACGCTTTAAATACTACTCATTCGGCCACAGTCACAATAAGTTCGTAGGCTTGTTTAAGACCGAAGGACCGTATCTTTAACACAAGTGCGGCCGCAGCATAATTGTAACACTTTCGATACACGTATAGTTGCATACCGATTCCGCACCGCTGCTGCACCGAAAACTAAGAAAGCGGCCTAAAGCCTCGAAACAATTTATCGCATGCGTCCGCGCATAGGCAATACTAGAAACGACTGATCAGTGTGCACGGCAGAACCGTAACATATTGCCATATTGCTATGAAACGTCCAAAAGCTGAAGGTCACGTCCGCAATTTATATCTTACAGTTTGCACACATCAATGTATATTCAATATCCAGATAGCTTTTAAGCCACGCCCCGGCTGCACCCCAAGCCGCCAACGACTGAATCTGCTATTACAAGGGACATGGCTTAACATGTCCCTCAGTCATGTCATTAACATCTGGGTAATGAAGGTACATTGAAGTGTGCATACTATAGGACAAAAGTCTCAGATGTGACCAGACCGATACTAGGCGTGCACATTGCTTCGGACGTGTCCTCAGCTGCCGCTGACGGACGCGTCCCGTAATTTGTTCATGGCTTTTGGAAGCTTTAGACCAGTGTTTTTTCAATGTGGGTCGCGACCCCTAAGGGGGTCGCAGAGACTTGTTCGGGGGTTGCCGGCAAAAGGGAAAAGGCAATTTATATATATACCTCGTGTTTGGCTACTTTCTAAGCTCAGTAACTTTTTGCAGAGTATGTAGGTCCTAATAATGAATAGAGGAAAACATAAAAGTAGTCTTTTAAATTACTAACTTTTTGTCTTTCATGACCCAAGGGGGTCGCCAAAATTTTTCAACCTGTAAAGGGGTCGCGTATTCAAAAAGATTGAAAAGCACTGCTTTAGACAATTGCCCGATACAAAACATAATTCTTAGGGCCGGTTTCTATATCTTACCGACCGTTCATTTGCCTTAGAATTTGACATAGCTCCATACAAATAATGTCAAAATTCAACCGATGTTATGGCAAGTGAATGGAGGATACTTATGGGTACCATTTTATAAGAAATACTAGCACGAAATATGAGCACTTGATAGGTATAGTCAATATTTAGTATTAAATAACACTCGAGTGCAAAATTTTGTTTGTGATAAACTGCGGCATATCGTATGTCAGCGGATTTATTAAATCATTTGATGCAAATGACATATATTTTTATTTTAAACCTTTACCTTTTAAGATAAGATAATTCTTTATTGTACACCAAAGCATAAACAAACAGAAGTAGAAATAGATAAAAGATGGTACAAACGGCGACGTTATCACTAAGAAGCGATCTCTTCCAGGCTACCCTTGGCAGGGATTGATACATTTTTAATACTAGCGGTAGAGCAGTTAATAATAGCACATATAAATACAAAAACAGAAATATATACATATATACATATGACAATACAAACATTTTAATATATGTTTTTGACCCCAGGATTACAGAAATTATTTGCAAACGAATACCGATTAAAGGCTTTTTTAACTATCTAACACCAGTCACTTCACTGTGTCATTGGCAAAATCATTGCCTATGCGTTTGCCGAGCCGTAAACATAAAAAAAATTGCCTATGCGTTGGCGCTGGACCAAAAATAAAATAGAATAGAATAAAAAGACGCTATTTTTATCTTGATAGAACTGTGTGCTTTACGTTGTAGAGATAGGGGTTAATATTTTATGTAAATTATTAGATCGACGCTTCGATGCGCTTCGACTCTGCGTCAATGTGATCCAGCTCCCATCCAAGCTGAAGATTGCCTTCAAAATATACTTTACTTTTACTCAACCTCTTTTAAAAAAGCATTTATCCAGAAGCCCTGTAACAACACGCAGCTGTTGGGAATTACGTTTTATCTCTAGTCAAGCACTAACCAGCAAAATAGGATGTATAAAATGCATACACTTAAATTATTAAAAGAAAAACAGTTTGTACAATGCACATACTAACTTTATTACATAACACAATGCCGGTGTCAAATATTGTCGCATTTATCGCGATGCCTACAATAAATATTCTAAACAATACGACATAAAAAAATAATTTCGTCTTGCTCCACGTACAAGTAAATCGGTACAACCAAATCAAAGTCTTATATCAAAACTAATACAATTTGAAAATTCTATCTTTCATTTTGAAACAAATCAATAAACAATACTTATTTTTAAATACAATTTTGAAATAGCATTTCACGAGAGCACAAATAAATTATAATAATTTATGGACAAGTTATAATCACAATAGTACAAAAAAATACTGTAAATTAACATAACAAATTGTATGTGATTTTGAACAGATGTCATCGAATACGAAACAACTTCAGATCTAAAACTAATTTGAATTTTAAACAGTATTTCTTGATTCCCGTGACAGCTGTTATTAAAATGACAATGTATCAATGTTCCTTACAACAGATATACTTTGTTACCTGCAAGATATTCTAAGACCTCTATTAATTGAACGGGCTATCCACTCGATAATCCCATAATTGGATTCGAAGTCGCCAAGTATGTCTGCATTAAAAATAAAAACTAAAGCATGGTACACACTCTCTTGTCATCTTATGTATACATAGTTTATTCAAGATAGTGATGATAATGCTGATATTAGACGGATCAACCAAATTCAATTAACTTGACTGAATGGACACGATGGTATTGAATGACATTGAATTATTCAAGTTTATGTTTATTTGGATCACTTTGGTTGATACATCCAAATTTAAAGACAAAATTGAACCGTCTAATACTAGCTTAACAGAAGTACAATATCTCGCATAATCATATCTTCACAAGGCTCGCTCAATAATGATTTCATAACCTATACGCGCGCGATGCGCTTTACAACTTTTGCGTTTGACAGATTCAAATCGTGTCAGAACAAGACTTCAGAGTAAATATCTATAAATCAATAATCTTGATATAATTTAATAACACCTGTCCCAGAAATCATTACAGCTTTAATAAAGCATAAGGACTAAGCGAGTATTTTAGTTAAGTAGATTGTGTTTTAGCAAATTAAGCATACAGCAATAAAATTTTCAAAAATAGTTTGGCTACTAAAATACTTGGTGATCTCCTAGAGGCCTAACTAAGCAAATTATTTATTAAATTAATCAAATAAATTCTTATTTTATAAAGTACTGAGATTCGAGTTTCAATTTTTTCAACTTTAGCAAGATTTGTGATAAATTAAGTACTTAAATTATTAAAGCTTAAATGTGAAGGCATAAAGTGAACAGGTTTATAAACTTACTTTTTGTCGTTTTCCTATTAATAGCATACATACGTATATGCTAAGGATTCAGTAATGATGACCAAGTTGCTTCGTTTTAATCACAAGTTAGTCGCAAGGAAATCCTAACCGACTAAAACTGTTATATTGCTACGCTAATTTTAGGGACCCTTTTTCTAAATCAGGGTGGTATAGTATAAAGCTAGGGTAAGCTCATCGGGACCCTTAGTTTGCACTGTAACATAATTTTAATACGAAGGTAAAATACGATAAATAAAGTCTAAATAGTTCCAAATCAGCCTTAAACAAGACAAATTCTAACCTACTAAACAACAATAAAGAAATGCCATAGATATTGGCGGGAATTTTTGAAATTTTAATCTAATAGGCCGATACGCTTTCGTGTATTAACACAGAAGAACAATAATGATCGTAATTGCTAATTAAAAAACAACTCAGAAAATCTCCTAAGCTCTACGTGATTATTTAAAACATATTTTTATTCATAACCAGTCAAAAATTAGAAAATAACTTACTAAGGGTCAATGCACACTGACGTAGAGTCGAAGCGCATCAAAGCGTCAATCTATGTAGACATGGACGTCGCGTTGAAAAACGGCATGAGAATCTCAACCTTTTTAATTGCTCTATTTAAATCTACTTCATCTATGGTTGGTTTCAAAAATAGTCACAACAAGACTCGGGCACCTAAAAGTGTGTACTGCAAACCGAGGCAGAATTCAAAGATGCAAATTAAATCATGCTAACAATAAACTAAAGGTTTTAGATAGCTGTCATTTTTAAATACTTAAATTGCCTATAAACATAAAAATAGTATGGAAATTGTTTACAACTCGAACAATGTCTTACTACATTAGCGGCAGACGTGTCTAATCTATAGAAATATGTGCCTTAAGTTGTGGAGGTAGGAGTCAATGTGCTACGTAAACTTTTAGATGAACGCTTCGATGCGCTTCGACTTTGCGTCAATGCGCTTTGACACTCGGACTGCAATTTTTTTAATGATTTAATGTAACAAATATGTTTTAAATTATACATTTGTCATACTTTAGTATTCTTCTTTAATGATTTGACGAAAACGGGACTGTCTGTACGCGCCTCTATAGAAAATAATTATCGAAACGTTATCAATTCGTTCTCATCGATCACACACTCACGATTAAGTCTTTATTTTCAGTCTTTGTTATTATTAAATACCTTCAATCATCCAAACAACATTCACCAGCATATCGGCCTATGTCAAAATAGAACTAACATGAATTAATCTATACAGAACATGCTATAAATAATAAAGATTAGTACAATACTGTTAATTTTGGACCAAATAAGCTAATAATTTGACAGTAATGTGGTCATTGGCTGAGGCATAGCATTGTTGACAGTCATAAACGTCAATGTCAAAAAACGTTATTTTATATACGAAACATATCAAGAGGAAGTTGTTGCAGGTAAATCCTGAACACATAGAACAACAACTAAAGCTATAGTTGTAGATCTAAATCATACTAAAATATGTATGAGATACATACAACGGAACTGTATTCTCATATAACATTAAAATGTATTAGAAAGAGATACGTATACAGTCGTATTCATATTCCTGTCTCACTTCAAATAAGTAACAACTATATCTAGTTGGTCTACATAACAAAATTAAATAAAAATCATGTACAGTAAGTATTTTTTAATTTAGTAGCACAGTTGGAACCCAGTCATGAACTGGAACCGATTGTCAAGTTTTCAAGCATACAAATTCTATAGATGCTTTTGAATATTTTTTCGCATATATTCAAACCATGAATCAGGAAATAAATTACCGCGCTTAAAACCGTTAAAACGTACTTTTATCATGAATCAGGAATTATGTTTTAACGCAAGTTCCAGCCAATAACATCACAAACATTGACCAAACGAATCAAATATTATAGAAAAATACCTATAACTTCTTTCTAGAGACACAAAGACTAAAGTGACACTTGCAAATGTCAAACTTATTTGGTAAAGTTTATTATTTTTAAATTTGACATTACCAATTGTCAATTTAGTCTTTGCGATTAGATAAAAGGAATGACTATCGTCAAATTAGAAATGTAACTTTGAAAAATCTCTTAAATCTTAAATTTCTAAAAGACTCCACAAATTATTCTGCCATCGCGTTTTGATATGGAAAACATCAGTACACTTTCAACGGATTTTATTATTAAAAGCATATTTTTCTATCAAATCAGTCACAAGTATAGTACAATAACACACAGTGTTAAGCTTTACATCACTTCATTGTACATTAATTTTGTTCACCTCTGTAAACCTAATAAAGAAAAAAAATGACAGACTGTAAAAAAATATGTTTTAAATAATAAAATGGTGATTTAAAGTCTAGTAAGTCTTTGCCTATGTCAAGTGTTTTAAAACTTGTGGCGTCTTCTATAAATGAATGATTAAGGCTGGTGTTCATAGACATTTAATCGATGCTTGAAATAAAATAATCGCTAAAACTATATGGCTAAACAGCGATTATTTTATTTTAATCGTCCGTGAAATGTCTATGCACACCAGCCTTAGACCCTTTTATCGAAATCATTTTTTACCAAGTGACCGCCATTCCTAAATCACACTACCATTTTAATACGAATAAAGAATCACCACACCAATTATATTAATTACATCATCAAAATCAACAAAGCTTCGAAGCCTATACAAACTGTTTCTTAACAATTAAATATCACAACACATTATAGCGAAATTAATCCGTATATAAATACTAATTAATGAACAAGCCCTATATATTTTATTAATGTACCTATCTACATATTATTCTTCCAAAAGCCCATAATATGTATTATTATGTGTACTGTTACATTTATTTAGTTGTATAGTTGTTCTTGTCATGTTTTCTTTTTAAAGTTAATAATTGTTTTTGTTATGTACCCTCTTATTTCTGAACGATACAATCGGCCATTTCCTTAATTGAATAATAATGTAACATTTTTATTTAGACCGTGATTAGCGCCTGTTTTGTATAGAGTAGTTCTCCATAATTGTATGTAACAATATTTATCTCTAATATGATGTGGTAATTATGTAGATTATAATTCAATACCTCAATTATGTATCGACGGTATTCACTATATTTTATTTTCATGTTGGTAGACGCGATAGATTTTTACTGTGTTCGATTAATTTTATTACATGTAAAACTTTAAATATAATATCTTATCTAAAATTTCCAAACAATAATGTATTAAATTCTTGTCATTCATAACCCCTTTTAATGAAAATAGTTTATCAATGACTTCAATCCAATTTGCTAAGTTTCTTATACTGTAAAAACTACATAAATATAGTGACCAGTTGCTGTTCTTTTATTACCACAAGCCCTACGGAGTTGTTGCAAGTATTACACCACGTAAAAACGTAACTCGTAACACACTCCCACAATATCGGTATTGCCATCAGACTTCCTAGCTTCCGTTCTTATTTTTAAATTCAAATTCAAAAGTTTTAATTCAAATAAGTTCCACTGGAGAACACTTTTTGGAGGTCATACTTGTAAGTTAATTTTAATTTTACTTCCTATTCTATGTACACCGCTTCGCAACGTGTTATTGCTGTTAAGGAGAAGAAGCGGCAAGAAACTCCCCAGCACAATGTCCAGCTAAAAATTGTTTTTCTTCTTATTTATATAGCTCAAACTCTTTATTTTTTAAATATATTTTATACTGAAGTATGTTACACAACTACTTTTCGAAAAACACGTTTCATTATTTAAACTATGGAGGATAGAGATAAGAAGTACCATTTCTGTGTTGAAAAAGTGTCCGCCAAAACGCTGAGAAACAAGGGTGGCGCTGCGACAGCATGGAAGCGCCAAAAGTAATTAGAGTGAGATAGAAAGATAAACAAGTACCGTAAGATTTCCGCCTTGTTTTTTATTATTAGAAATTCACAATAATTTAATCGCTCTACACGTTTTCTCACAGCATTATATTTACTTAATTATACTGGACTACGTAAATAGTTGAGGTGTTGTATATAGGAATTTTATTCATTTTATCACTTCAACAATGACAACAACTTTGGATTGGTACTTCAACAATCCAAAGTCATATCGTAGTTTTTCGTACGCCAGCGCCGTTGTGGTACGTATTTGGAACTCTATTTTCAGTATACTGCTGGACACTTTTTCAACTTCCCCTCCATATAACATGGTACCAGTTACCTCTATCATTCATGTTTAAAACATTAATTGTTCATAAGTTAAAAGTAAGTGAAAGGTAGAACACAATATAACTAAGTTAACATTTTTGTGTTATATATTTTATAATATTTTAGTTTTAAGTATGTCATGTTTTTTATAAACATAAAAACATTATGAAATTTAAAATGAACTTATTAGGACTTTCAACTTATGACCGATTTTAATTAAAAAAAGTGTTTTTAACTAGACCCGCAACATCGTTCACGCTTGACCTGAAATTCCCGCGGGATTCCCGGAACACAAAGTACCGCAGCATTAGAAAAGAATGTAAGCTATCGTTTTAGCGAAAACCGTCTCGAAATAAGTTAATTTTTACGCACCCGAACAACTGCTAAACGCTCCCGGGAAAATTCCCGTGACAAAAAATATCCCACATTTTATTACATTAAATTTGCTATCGAGCAGTAAAGATATCACATTGAATTTCCTTTAATCTGGTTTTTTTAGAAAAATTCCCCCAGGATTACCTGGATAAAAAGTAGCACAGTGTTTAAGTCTAAGAATTGCTGTTGATCAGCGAAAATCGCGTCGAAATCCGCCCAGTAGTTTTTACGTGAGTCCCGAACAAACAGACAAACCTACAAACAGACAAGAAATCTAAAAAAATTAGCATCGTGCTCTCCATCGCTTATATAGCCTATTCCACTTGTTTTATTTAAATAGCTTCAATGTACAGACACGGTATGTTTAGAATTTTATAATATAGATAATAAGATGTCGTCTGAAAGTTTTATTACAATTGAAGTTTTCTATAAAGAGAAAAACGCCGGGTTGGACTGTTAGCGCCACTTGTGTCGCAAGAATGTGTTATGAATTACGTTTTTGGGCATTTATTATTCATCCAAAATGGGTATATAGGAATCGGCTGTAAACAAATAGAAACTTAACTTTACCGAGCTGTGCGCAGTTGTTTTATAAACGATTTCCATTATTTATTATTCAAGCAAACTCGTAATTAAAATTCACACACATGTTTCAATTATTCTTTATCTCTTCCTTCAGTCTTTTTATATTTATCTATTATGACCGAAAGATATGAGTCCATGTTTACTGAATGAATGATAATGTTTCGGTCATAATGATGGATAAAAGGGATATATTGATATAGACAGTCTTATTTTTCCATTCATTTTGTCACAATGAGCGAATGACATGAACTTACTGAACGAATGATTTGAATGATAATATTTAAGCTAAATTGTTAAATAGTATTACATAGACATAGTCTTGTGATTAATATTTATCTATCAGGTCGCGACATTAACGTTTTGTAAATCACAAAATGTAGTCCAGTAAGAAGTTGAAGACTCGTTATGCCTTTCAACTTTCCACGCTTGGTTCGTTTTCAATACATATTGAAGGCGTAACAAGCGTGAAACATTTCAATTAATGTAACTACTGCACTTATAGTTCATTACAAGTCGACATAGCAAGCAGGGATTAGTTGAATCGTGGAGTAGCTAGCTTGCTACTTTTTGGAATCTGACTAATGGATGTCCATCAACCGGCTGAAAAACCAGTTTATGGCCCTTTGTTTAATGAGTAAATGACTCGCCAACCAACGGCCGACGGCTGATGGCTAAGCTGTGAATTTGTCGGTTTTCGGTTTTATTCGAGAACCATTAGCCAGTTGGCCAAGTTGTTGACAACTTAGTCGTGGCTTTGTGAACAACAGCAAATTAGCTGGGTTTCAAAACAGCTACCCACCTCTATTTAGTGCTGTACGAGTCCGTATCGACTGCGTTTATAGATTTCGACCTAGCACACATTTTTGGTTGTATTATATATGTGTATTGAAAATGCTGCACTTATCTCTTCGCCACGTGTAAAAAAAAACAATAATCAATTCTCGAGCACGATAACTAGCCAGAAAATTATTAGAAAATTGTGACATTTAACGAAAAAGTCCTGTCAATCAGACACTGGACAGGATTGTGTTTGAAAATATTATTTATTAGTAACAAGATGGTTATATTTCTACTCTCAGTGCGTACCAAAAAAAATATCGATATTAACTGTCTGGTCTGTCGTCACATCACTAGATAATTGCCATCTCGACCTGTCGGGAACTATACGTAAACATTATTTCTAAAAGTATACTAGCTAATATTTTAATTTTTCCCTAAAAGAGAGAACCGTCGCAATTTTTTTTTATGAAAAAACGACAGCTCATGTCATGTAACATCAGTCTCGTATTATGCATACGGTATTTGTTACTATTAAAATAAGATTAAGACCCCCGAAAATGGACCCCTGTCTAGATATGAACAGGAAAAATATTATAAAATAAATAAAAACTAACTAACAAACCACTAAAATTAGTGATAGAAAGTGTTTACAACCTGGCAACATTGATCCATAGATAAAATAAAAATATGGAAAACTAGCCCGTATACGAGCGCCCTTAAATGTCAAACGGTAATGCGTTTGACATTTAAGGGCGCTCGTATACGGGCTAGTTTTCCAGCAATTTCTTGCGGCAAAGATCTACCAGTCCAGTAAATCGTCATCTCGTAATTATAAAAAACTATCACTTGCATTTTGCTGCAATTTTAAGCACTAGCAATATTTACGCCAACATGCAATCGTCGTATATTCCGCCGAATTTATTTGTGAAATGGAAAAAACGGAACTACAGCTACCATGTTGAAATTTCAAAAGAATTAGGAGCGTCAATTCTAATTAAAGTTAAATTCGTTAATGACTTTATTTTTAACCTTATAAATAAGACACATTTGGCCACAGTCAATAACTATAACATTATCCCAGATGGAGCCCGAGCATTCTAATATATGATTATCTTAGATCAATGTGATATATTTAAATATCTTGGATGACTATTTGATGATTGGCAACACTGACGCGAACACAGCGACACTCTTTATTTGACAGATACGTTGGGAACACTATAGTTTCATTTATGTGGCGTTTTACAATCATACCTGGCACTGACAGTAACGGTAGTAGGATAAAAAAATATATTTAGGTTTATGGCTTGGCAGCTAGGCCTTTAAGCCAGATCTTAGATTATAATATAGTTTCTTTATTTACTTAAGCCTATGTGTAGCACAGCTGAACTGAAGGTTATTAGCTGGTGCCATTCAACGGAGTTCTTGTGACAACTCAAAAGGCCACATTTGACTATACAGTTCACATTTCTCACAAAATACATAATTACTAGTAGGATAAAAACAAGAGTGTTGCCAGTCAAAGAAAAAATATACATATTTAGATATTTTTCCCATCTCTGTTGAAACGCCCATTGCCAGTGCCTTAAGCTTATTATTTTATCGCCCATTCCAAAAACCTTCAATCACCTTTTTCACAAAAGTCCAATAAAGGTACACCCACCAAAACAACTTGATAATGTCAAGAATATCCTTCCGAGATCGAATGGTTTCTAATTAAGAGTACACCATACTCAGAAAGCTCAAAGAGAAATTAACTTGAAGGGCTTAAGTAATTGAGCGAAATAAGAAATTCAATTGGTACTTTTCAAATTAATGACCCATCATCTGACTCTGAGTAGAGAGCATGGACATTTACAGCTTAGAATGGTATTCCGCACATGACGGCATATCAATTGACGGTTCCTATATCTTACTAATGGCTGGTTCTTTTATATCTTACTAATGGCTGGTTCTTTTATATCTTACTAGTTATTCACTTGCCCTACTATCGGTTGAATTTTGAGATTACTTGTATATGAATTTTTTACCGATAATAAGTCAAATTAACTGTCGGTTAGATATAGGAATCAACCATAAACGTTAATTTGCCTTACTACTGGTTAACATTTGATACAAGATCTATACAAGCAATGTTAAATACCTATCAGTGCTGCCTTAGCATGAATGAATGGTTAGATATAAGAACTAACCATAAGTCAGCTTCTAGAGGAATTGATTTGTAAATTCTGTGATGATGAATTAAAATTTCCTCCTTCAAAATTTTGTTTTGCCAACCTTACTTTGTCCCATTTCATTAACCCTCTTTAGCTTAAAAATAATCCGAAATGTATCTCTCTAAATAAAAGGCGGTGTAAGTAAACAACAAAAAAAAAGAAAAAATTGCCTTTTAACGCTATTGTCTTGATTTGATTCAATCTGACCACAAAAAGTGGAGTGGAAATAAATCAGAACAGAATCATAGAAATAATGACAGAGATAAAATAAAGTAAGACGTGTTTACAAAAAAATGTCATGCCACACCTTTATAATGGTAAGGCCTCGTTATATGATAAGCATATAGGGGAGCAGAAAGCCAAATTAACTGACATACTTTTTATTATCTTACAAATCCTCGCAAACTCATAGATTTCATACAAAATCTACGTTCGTATTTGCGATATCATTGGTACGTACAAGTAAAAGGAGTCAAATAGCGCATTCATTCTTTTTTATAATTACCTGGACTAGAATGACAGCTGCGATCGACCATTTTTAGGGCGCGTTCCTCTAGCAGCTCACAACGCCCAAAATGCTCAGTCAGCCGTTCCACAAGGCGATCACGTCTTTATTTTCGATCACACAGCGCTCACAACGACCCATGTCAAGAGGTGGGTCGAAGTGGGCGTTGACCACACAGCATTGATTCTCTCTATCGTTTGACATTGAAAAGGCGCGATTTTCAAAGCAACCAATGACATTTGTGTATTCCGTCGTTAATGACATCAACGCCCATAATCCGTTCCACTAGAGTTTATGATTGTAACGCCCGCAAGCAAGTGGAACGGGAAAAATCGCGGTCGTGAACGTGGTCGTTGTGAGTCCCATGTGGAACGTAGCATTAACGTTGTAAAAAAAAGTCTATCACAGCTTTATATTAATGTTTATTCTATTATATGGAAATATTGTTAGAAATTATTGCGACCGTATCCCTATTGGGTAAAATGTAATGCTTTGTAATAAATAATAATAATAAATCGACAAATATAAACGTTATATATTTCAAAGTTGGCAAATTAAATGTATCATGGGCAGTGTTGTCAGATGGTTACATTTTTTGTAACTTTTGACCCTCTCACGTAACATGAGAGTAAGTTTTGATGATTTAAGAATTTTTATTCATCTAAACTTTATAATAGTTACTATTTATGAATATATAAGAAAAGGCCAAAAAGATAAAATTAAATAATTATGTTCGAAAATGTATCTTTTCACTTCAGTGCCCTAGCAACACTTGTAATGTGTAATATTCAATAATAAAGAAAATTGTCCCTGACAAGAATCGAGCCCCGGGCCCTATGAATTCCAGTGAACTAGTCTGACCAACATTTTTTACAGAGACCATCAAAAAAAAATCAACATAAAAAATTGGTGACATGAAAACACATTGTTCGAGGATTTGATTCCTGGCATGGTCATTTTCGTAAACTACCCGTAGATTATTTACTATGGTCTGTATGTTTGGGAACGGCCCCAAAGTGATCCGTTATATATTACTTATAACACAAGCATAATTATCTTGAAAACTCATGAGTGTTATCTGCTGACTGTTATTATCATAAAGACCCTAAAAAGTTTCATTCACTACCCTGCATGGCTGCCCTGCAGTTGACGGAGCATGCAGGACTCAAGAGGCACCCTGCTCTGTGTTGCTGAACGCAATGTAGGCTGCAACAACATTTACAATCCTGCATCACGCGGCGGTCTGCTAGGCGGACCGCGATGCGGGATAGTGAATGGGCCCCTTTTAACCTATTCATAGTATGAAGCCTCACCATAAATATAAAGACGTGAATTAGGCTACATTCGATCTCGGCGACATAACGATATAGTGATGTTCCATAGCGGGCTGTGGAATTATCGGTGCAATCGGCGACATAGGCATATATTCATTCTCGTCACCTCTTAACCTAACCTTACCTAATGGCTCATGATTCAATATAAGATCGACGATCTCCCTCGATATCGATAAGGCTGCGACCGCGTCATCGTGATAGTCTAACGATAAATCCGCATCGAAATCGTCGACAAACTCATCGTTCCCTTCCAAACATTCAACGGACTTTGAACAACGACTCGTCGGTATATGCTCCGTTTCGTCCAAAAACTCGCAGCTCTTCGTCTCACCTTTGGTCAACCCGTTGGTGATTTTAAGGTTCTTCATCTTGCGGCTCACTTTGAAACTCTTGAATATATCCCTCGTCGGTGTGAAGTCGAATTTTTTCTTCTTCGTCTCGATGTCCTTGTTCTCTTTTGAAGTTTCGGACTTTGGTGAGGATATGCGAGAGTCGCTCTTTAGTCTTTTTCTGTGGGAAAAACATCTACAGATTAATATTCAAATGGAAACCTTTGTACTTTAAGGATATTACTTGTATTGAGGAGTATGAATTTTGGCATAATTAAGGTTTGTGTGAAGAGGTGCAGAAAGCTAAACTAAGGCAGACGGCCCACCCACATGATGGAAAGCGGTTACCATCGCCTATGGACATTTGTAACATCAAAGGTGCTATTAATGTGCTGCCACTCTCTATTGGGGGACTGGAACCTGGTCACTAATGCCAGAACAAAGTTTTTATAACGGCATATTCTAGACCAAGAGTGGTAGTCATCCAGACGGGCAAATACCCTACCCCCTGACTGTGGGTTGTTCAGTCGCCTCTTACGGCTGGCCGCCCGGGCGTAAGAAATTGTATTTATTTATTCTCCATTCCTGCACGGATGAACACACAATAGTCTGTCGTCAAACAGTCGTAAAGAATACTGGTTATATCGCCACCATAAATTTAAGATAGAACCAAATAATAATAATTACCAGCTATTGGAGTATATAATTATATTCTTTCTCAAAAAGAATGTCATGATAACATTCAAACTTGAAGATTTTATCATGAGACTAGGATATGCTCGCGACTTCGTCCACGCTTGACTTGAAATTCCCACGAGATTCCCGGAATACAAAGTATCGCGGCATTTAAAAAAGAATGTAAGCTATCGTTTTAGTGAAAACGATGTCAGAATAAGCTAATTTTTATGCACCCGAGAAACTAAAAACCGCGCTCCCACAAAAAATCACACATTTTATTAAATAAAATTTGCTATCACATTGGTTTTTTTTTTATCACGTATAGGTTCGCGTTTGACCACATCTCGGTCAATTTGAGCGGAGATATGGTCCAAGATCGAGCACGATTATATAGAAGGTACCTATTCACACGAGACTTGAAGACACCCAGGTTGTAGGTTTCGGGAAAAACAGACCCCGGCAGTTAGTTCCACTCCTTTGCGGTGGGCATAATGAAGGTGGACGCAAAGCGCTTTGTTAGGTGGCATGTCCACCATATAGCGGTGCCGCATGCCAGTGCGCCTGGTTGGCCGATGATGGAAAGGAAACGGCGGGATAAGATTGAAAAGCTCCATTGCACACTCTCCAAAATGTATCCGATAGAAAACCGACAAGCTGGCAACCCTGTGTCGATGTTCGAGACTTTGTAATTTGTCATTAAATAGCTGGTCGTTGCCTATCCACTTCGAATTCGATATTTTTTTTCAATTTGACCAGTTTAAATCATTCCCTGAAAAATATCCCGCGGGATTCCCAATATAAAAAGTGTCGCAGAATTTAAGTTTAAGAATTAGCTGTGCATCAGCGAAAACCGAATCGAAATCGGCCGCGTAGTTTTTACGTGAATCCCGAAAGAACAGGAAAAAATAAAAAAAAATTGTATCGGTTTTCTCCATCGTTTATATAGTCTATAATAGTTGTTTTGTCGTGTGTTAGCTTCAATGTACAGACACGACATGTTTCGAATTTTATAATATTATAGATTAACACTGATTGGCCATTTGTTTTATCTTTTAAGCTTTTACCGACAAGCACTTGGCCGATTCTATCTTATCTATCTATTCTTATTCTTCTTATCGTATACTAATATGTAAAACTGAAGAGTTTATTTGTTTGAACGCGCTAATCTCAGGAACTAATGGTCTGATTTGAAAAATTCTTTCAGTGTTAGATAGCCCATTTATCGAGGAAGGCTGTAGGCTATATATCGTCATGCTAAGACCAATAAGAGCGGAGCACCAATGAAGAATGTTTCAAAATCGGGGGGTTTTGAAAACAAATTCCAAGCAGACGATGTCACCGGCACAGCTAGTTTTTATATAAAGCACTGTGAATCACTCGAATGAAAATGCGATTCCCAACTCGTGTGTACTGCGGCACTCAGGTGCTAATCGGTGACTTTTGCCCCTCATAAAACAACTAGCTTTTGCCCGCAACTTGGAGCGCGGAGGATCGGCTTATGGAAAGCCCACACGCCCTCCGGCAACCTCCCAAGCAAATGACGATTTGTTGCGTATTTAAGCGTGAAAGCGTTACAAACAAACAAACTCACATTCATATTTATAATATTAGTTACTTATTGAACCATGCCGTTAATAAAAGAAAAACAATAATATCTATGAAAGTTAAAAAAAACATACTTTTACATTAAAAGAAACAGTGGGCAGGGATTCCCAAAAAATTTTGGGCAAGACCCCTTTTCTAAAATGAACCGATACCTCAGACCCCCATAGGAAAAATTGTTTTAAAAATCCATCTCTACTTTTTTTCGTATTGATACAAAATACTTACCAATTTATAAACTTTGTGCTTGGTTAAGTGAGTGACTTGATATAATTTTCTTATCAAAATTAAAGAAAATAAATAGAACATAAAATTCAGTAAATATACGAACTTTGTTCGCATATCAACTTGTTGAGTTTTTAAAAGTACAACCATGATACTACCTACTAAAATATTAGTCATTCTTATAACAAGTTAGTACACACAATACAACTTGTAAAGTATCTTGAAAGTTTAAAATAAGAACTTGTGTTAATAAATAGGGGACGATTTTTAAACCTCGTCGACCCCTGGGAAACCGATTTCGACCCAGGGCGTCGATATCGATCACTTTGGGAATCCCTGGTCTATAGCGTGTTGATGTCAAGTGCGATCGTTACCAAACTCTTTCAGTAATTATTATTAGAAAATGACTTTGTTAAATCTTGTATTAACTACATTAAGAAAACACAAATAATAATAATTATGAATAAAAACTTGTCGGTGGGGAGTTTGTTGCGCCGCTACTTCTCCTTTAACAGTAACTAAAATTGCTTTCGAAGTGGTAGTAGACTCATACATTCATTTTCAGTTGTACTGCTGTTTCACTGTGTCCATGTTATAGAATAGTTACCAAAAACCACCTTAAATTTTTTTATTTAATATATCACTGTGCATTATAAAACTGTTTCACTCTGCCGGCCGACAACTCAGAAGGATTGTATAGTGTTTACTATACACTATTGCTATAGTACAAACTTATATCATACCGGTTTAGTTGTTTTGAGCCCTAGCAAAGACAATCACCTGAACACGCTGAAGCCCTGCCTGGACTTGTCCGGCTTGGGCAGGGTCTTGGTGTTCCTCAGGTCGTTGGCGATGGAAGGCACCCGTGGCAGGGAGCCCAGAGACGAGTGCCGCGTCACGTTCGCCTCCCCGTTGCCGTTCATACGCGAACTCCACGAATCGCCCAACTTCATTGACCTGCAACAACCATAGACAATTTTAGGCGGGAATTTCAAGTGTCATTTTTTTTCTTTTATTATTTTTATTTATTGAATTAAAGTCTTTATCTTCCGTGATCACCCCTACTGAAGTGACCGAAACGTCCACGAAACTAATGTATGTGTTACTTTTTATATCATGTAATATAGGGTAGTTACGGATAATTTAGTCCGGTAATAAATATGTCTGCGAACGGTCTGTTTTATTAATGTATCAGTGAACCCTCTATTAAATATCGGAAGAATAAACGGAAAATAAAATAAATTACCGTACTTAAAACGGTTAAATTGTAGCTTTGCAATACAAACTCTTATGAGACCTAGTGTGGGGGTAAACAGTTACTTTTGAGACACTCCATGTAACAGCATTGCCTCGAATCGTTATAGAAATAGAAGGGGGGGTTAAACAGGAAAATGGGGTAGGGAGATGGCATAAGGGTATGTCTAACCGTTTCACGCCGATGTTCTATGAGAGCGTGGTATCAAGGTAATTATCCTTGCCCCTGTAGTCTATGGCGTGACGTCTCACCTGGCGGGCAGCCGCGGCGGCAGGGGTGGGGGCTGGCGGGCGGCGGGGCGCCGCTTCGTGCGCCGGATCGTTGCGTACACGCACTCGCCCACGCACTCGTACATCGGCTCCTCGCACCCGCCCACCTCCGCGCTCATCAACTGACGAACGCAAAACAATACAACAACAACATTAGATTCAACTCCATAAATTTGAGAGAGCATTTTGATTTGGCACCACAAACTACAATCAAATAATATTGTTACGACCTGAACGCCGACAAAAGACAAAATCACACCTGCATACCTGTAGACATTTTATTACCTTTTCGGCATTTGGACTTCTTTTGTATACTTTATGTTTAAAATTTGTGATTATAAAAACAGCCCATTGTGTATTGTAATATTTTATGGTAGTCATTAGTCAGGTGTGATTCTAAGAAATTCGGTCCACGCGGTCAGGCAGACATATTGTATCTGTGCAGTATAAAGCAATGCCCCAATGGAGAGATAAACAGTCGAGCGATAACTACGAGTGAAGCAAGACCTGTGTACATTGGTAATCTATTTACTGACGGACTTTGCGCGTGTATTTGAATTACGATCTTCTGCATTATGTTTGGAGTTATTAAGTTCGTTTATATTTGTACCTGTGTTATACGTGTTTGTATAGTTTTAATAAACTCTATAATAATTCCAACGGCATTTTAATTCAGACAGGACACCCAGGGGTTTTAGTGGGTATCCCTAAATGGGGAGTGGGTATCCCTAAATGGGGAGTGGGTATCCCTAAATGGGGAGTGGGTATCCCTAAATGGGGAGTGGGTATCCCTAACATCAATTTTTTTTCAACTACCCACAAAAATGAAATTAAACTTAAAAACCAATTTAATAACCTTAATCAACGAAAAATTCCTTTAAAATGAATAGAAACATTTATTTTATTACTGTTTACTTAAAACATTCGAAACAATCATGATAGTCCTTATTAACCCAAAGGTCTATTAAAAGGTATTAAATTTTGAATTATGATAATTTTCACTGTATCTCACATCCACATAAAGGTTTTATGTAAACAGCAAATATAGAATATAAGCACCTATTTTTAATAAGCAAATCAACACAAACCTTAAAGCTTACATGGATAAATTAAAATTTATTTTCACACTCGACGATCTTGTTTGATGTTAAGTCAAGAAAGACATTTTTTTTTGTTTTTATTGGCACTATAGCTTGCTCACACACAAACAAAAACCTCAAACATGTGTTTGGATACACCAATTTATAGAAAAGAGATAAATTGAAACTAGCAGCACTGCTTAAAGTTATGGTACTTAAAATAGTACTCTGGGCGTCTATTTTATGAAATTAGACTTGGTGCTATGCTTTATTCACTATTTCATCGAAGTACTTTTTAGGGACCGTGGGCACTAGGAGGCTAAGCCAAATCAATTTAGTCATAGATAAATATAAAAATAATGGTTGGACTGGACATGTTTAATTTTTAAGGAGTTTTTAATTACTATTTGCATGCCTGAAAGGGATAAATATGTGAAACAAAAAATAACATATTGTCATGATCTGGTTTAGAATAGAAAAATCGCCTGTTTGCTTCAATGTTTTATCTTGAAAAATCTTTTTTTTTAAACTACCCAGAAGTAATTATATTGAAAAGAATAACTTTTTTCTGTCAAACTACAATATATTATAAAAGATACCATGTTATTCGTGTCGATAAAATTATTTTTCAATAGTTAAAAGAACTTTCTTCTAAATTTTAAATTCTCAAGATAACACATTATTGAAGCAGAGGCGATATGCATGTATTATTATTATATTTGAAGACGCCTAGACAATAATTTCACAAAGAATTTTGAATCGAATCGGATTATTTTTATCTTAAAGTGACAATGAACAACTGTCAGTTGTCAATGTCATTGACGCAACTCCGGGCGCTAGTGTGTATAATAGTGTATTGCCGTTAGTTTTTAAGAATAGAATCCGTTAACATCTTACTCGCGCATTACGTTTTCGGTGAAGTGTCTTTGTGGATTAATAATTATATCACTATAAGCACTTGCAATATTAGATTTAGTCATTTGGTAGAATATTAGAGATGTAGACATTGTAATTTTATTTTCATTGCCAGACTACCCTCAAAATCACAGAATCAGAATACACATACCCACATATTAATCGATTATTTACATGAATAAATATTTATTTACTAGCGACCACCCGCGACTATGTCTGTGTTTGTCCTGAAAATTCACGATATGGATACAACCATCAATGAAGGGTGCGCCCTCACACGTCTGCCCGCCTTTCTAGGCCTTATTTGCGTCCGCCCGCCACCGGATAACGCAATCGACAATGACGCGTGTGTTTAGTAGTCATAATTTTTTAATCTTATACATAAATACATTTTTAGCATCATGCTATACTACAGAATTTTTTTGAAAATCACCTTAAACAATCCGTTAGGAACTTCTTTGCTCATTTTACAATAGAGCGAGTCTTGAGTGGCCATTTTGTCTGGCAAATCCAATATTTCTTCATAAATCCCCGACGCTATCGAAGCTAGTGACCGGCGATCCGACATACTGTTCAACCACACAAAACATACAATTAATTTATTTTTCTTTTGTTTATTTAATATCATTAAAAATACACCACCAACCGCTGAAGCATATTGTATTATTTTTCCTATCAAAGTGAAAAAATCAAATAGAGTTCAACTTTATACATATAGGGATGTTACAAAAAGTACTGACTGACTTATTAATCTTAAATATATTTATTTCTTTAATTTGTTTGGGAAACATATAATAATTAATATTCTTAAATATAAAACACAAAATTAATACATTATCAATCAACTTTCCAATAAAAAATAATTTATATAAAAAAATAAAAATTGGCTCAAATAGTTAATTACAAAAAAATACAATTACACGAAACTTAAATAAAATGTCTATTTAATTTACATTCAGTTAATATTGAACAAAATCGAAAAAAATGTCACAATAATTACTAATAAAATAGAGATAAAAAAAGGAAAGTATGAAAAAAAGTTTGTCATTATTCTGATATATATATATATATATATATATATATATATATATATATATATATATGTAGTACGCGTTCCTTTAGTATCTATCTATCTCCCAATGCCCAAAATGCTCCGTCTGCCGTTCCACAAGGCGACCACGGTTGTTATGGTCGTGGCGGAAACGTCACTAATGACGTCATCATTTTCGATCACACAGCGCTCACAACGACCCATATCAAGAGGTGGGTCGAGATGGACCTTGACCACACAGCATTAATTCTCTCCATCTCTTGACATGAAAAAGGCGCGATTTTCGAATCAACCAATGACATTTGTGTATTTCGTCATTTAGGACATCAACGCCCCATAATCCGTTTTACAGAGTTTATGATTGTGACCTCCGCACAGCAGCAAGTGGAACGGGAAAATCGCGGTCGTTGTGAGTCCCAAATGGAACATAGCCATAGTATAACGGTAAACGTTATTGTAATAAATAAATATAAAGTGAAAATAAACGGATACATACATACAAAATCTAACATTCTTTCGGTATCCACAACATACTACTTACTACAATACACTTTTGCAGCGGTATTAACTGAGATAGATGTATACAACTGGCTGACCCATAACGCATCGCTGGGCGTTATTAAAAAAAAAACAATCAGATACGGCCTATGTTACTGAGGAATAATGTAGCTTTCTACTGGTGAAAGAATTTCCAAAATCGGTTCAGTAGTCCAAGAGATCACTTCCAAGAAATGAAAAATGCTGACCGCTGTATATTATTGTATAATTTCTAACTTTAATGCAATAAGATCTAAAATAATATCCATTAGTGAAATAGCTGTTTGGAAAATAAATCTTGTAATCGCAGTTGTTATTCGGCCGCATTTGGGCGTCGTCACCACTCACGTGAACATGTTTTTATATAATTTACTATTTTTAGCCAACTTCCAAAAGGAGGTTCTCAAGACGACTGTATGTTGACTCAAAGTTAGTCTAATTTCGAGTATTTACAATATTTACTATAGTTTGACACATTTTGTTTGTTTATGTAGAATGATATTTTATGCTACATTTTAATAAATATCCATACATAGCGAACAAAAACTTCGTTCCAACTAGATGTTGTTGTGTTCCGGTATTAGTGGCCAGGTTCCAGTCTCCCTTTTAGAGAGAGGCAGCACATTGGTAGCACCTTTGGTGTTACAAATGTCCATAGGCAACGGTAATCGCGTTTCATCAGGTGGGCCGTATGCCTGTCTGTTGAACTCACGATTTTTTTTTAAATGACTCAAATGTGCCTCATTATTTTTTTTTATGATAATGGCCATAATCGAAGTAACACACTTTAACATTGTATATTTACCTGTCATCTAGAGATGCGACGGAGTGCAGCACTTCGGGCTGCCTGTTGGCCAACAAGGAGTGCGCGGGCGCAAGGTCCCCCGCGCCGCTGCAGCGCGACAGCCGACCGCAGGGGATACGAGGCCACTCCTATACACATATATACAACTTTTATCTCCATTGAATCAATAACAATTTCACCACTGTAACAAAGATAAATGGTGAAGCGTAGGAAGTCTTCAATGAAGCACCTTTTGCTCGAGAAATGTGTGATTTCAATATTTTGTGATTTTATAATAAAACTTGTTGCGCGTACAATAGTTCGGTTTCGTTCTGTCGTGAATTTTGAACATTGGCGGTTGGCCGTAGACTATATTGAGCGATTGTCACAGACAATTTTGATATTGCGTGTACACACCGGCGCGAGCGTACTGATTTCATGCCCGGCTGGACCGGTGTGTAACTTCCTTTGGTAAATCATGTGGCAACAGATGGATTTCTACATTTTAACGGTTTTAGACGCGGCATTTTATTTGATTGTTTTAACAGACGTTTTGGCCACTAATTAATTAAAATTAACGAGTTGGAAGATATTTTTGTCTACACCTACTGAAAAGTGGCCAAAACGTCGAAATAAAATACAAAGAAAATGCCGCGTTTTAATTACGTGTACTAGTCGTGGATATTGTTACGTGTTTGCTACAACTGGGAAAATGTTAATTTAGTGACTGTGTTAGACAAATGTAGCTGAAGGCTTTATCTATTATTTGAGATACCACTTAGTTAATGACGTTAAACATTGATAACTCACGTATATACATTAGTGTAACTAACTGTTGACGCGTTATTTTTTAACGCCATAAGCAAGGTCACTACTCACCTCACCTCATAGGGTTCAAATTTAGAATCACGATTCTAAAAACGTAATTCTAAATTTGAATTTTCAAATCTCGAAAATCCCTCGTTTACACTATGGCCACATCCACTGGGTGGCAAGCATGAAGAGGGGCAGTGCGAGTATGCAACAATTATTTGAACATTTGATGCTCACGCTGCCCACTTCCCTCGCAACTTTCATGCTTGATGCCATGGAAGTGGGCATAATATACTCGAAGGGTCAAATCCTGAACTTAGAAAGGGATTCAAAGGCCCAAGAAACAAGTCGCATCACAGATCTTGTGTCATTGTCATACATACAAGTTGACATCTTTAGGTAGAATATACATTATGTAGGTTGTAAGAAAAACATTTGTATACACTTTCAAAAGAATAATTTATAAAACTTAATGTATTCTTTTTGAAGTTACATTGTATGTACATTGTACTTTTACTTGTTGGTTTTAAGCAACAAACATTTATAACATGTAAAAAATATTTTAGTAATACCTTGGACATGACTAGATCGATATCATCAAGCGACACCTCAGACGGGCCACTGTACCAGCTGCTTCGGCGTATTTCACCTGGAACAATTGTGACAATTCTACTCAACAAGTGCCCATTTTACGTTACTTTTTAAATTCCATGCAGAAACAGAGAGAATCGACTATCGTAAGAGGCGACAAAACAACCAACAGCCAGGTGGTAGGGTATCTGCCAGTCTAGATTGCTACCACCCCTGGTATAGGGTATGCCACTATAAAAACCTTGAGTTGTGTTCCATTGCATTAGTGGCCAGGTTTCAGTCTCCCTTTAGACAGCGGCTGTACATTGGTGTTACAAATGTCCATAGGCGATGGTAACCGCTTTCCATCGAGTGGGCCGTCTGCCTTTCAGCAGAACTCATGCAATAAAAAAAGTGTCATCTTAAGAAAATTTTATTGAACAAAGTTTATTTATACTGTAAATGAATATGAGAATGACTAATAATATTTTGTAACTAGACACACGCATATATATATATATATATATATATATATATATATATATATATATATATATATATATATATATATATATATATATATATATTTTAATGTAATTTGTTTTTATAATTCTTTTTTTATTGTAGGAGTTCAGCAGACAGACTGACGGCCCGCTTGATGGAAAGCGGTTACCATCGCCTATGGACATTGCAACACTATAGGTGCAACAAATGCGCTGCTGCTCTCTTAAGGGAGACTGAAACCTGGTCACTGATGCCGGAACACAACTCAAGGTTGTTATGGCGACAGACTTTAGACCAGGGGTGGTAGCCATCCAGTCGGGCAAATGTTCGGACATTGCACGCCTAATAAGGCAAAATGTATTGAAACAACGCATTTTGTATATAACATCTTGTGTACATACATTTTAGCAATAAATTATTAATTCATTCATAACATTCCTTAGAGACGGGCAGCACATTACTATTCTCTATTAAGAACCTTAAAACCTCGTTATCTTAGGCCTTAGAATAACACTGAAAATCTCTACAAAGACTGCCTATTTTTAATAGACTTGTGAAGGATTATTACAGCTCAATTTAAGGAAGCAGCAGCAGTTATTGCCAGCTTTTTCTAGTTTTATATTTATTTATGTAAGTGTATTGTATAATATTTTATTTACATATATGATATTAGTATAATTTTTATATTTTACTAGCTGCCCAGGCAGACGTCGTCCTGCCCGGAAAAGCGTCAATCGATATGCCGACAGCAGCGCCACCTACCGGGTCCAATTGTGAACCAACTCAGAAACCTTCTTTGGCTCATGCACAACAACTTTGCTAAAGATCATCACATGATCAAATAGTTTACGATTCTATAAAGGACATACAGACAAACATTCATTTTTATAATCAAGATTAATGTATGCATATATTTATAAGATACTGATTCGGTAGTGAGAATAATGCAAGATATCTCTGTTCTTATCAAATTTTTGTCCATTGAAAGGTTGTCTGGAAGAAATCGCTAATAGCGACAAGACCGCCTATTGTATTGTAAAAGGTCATTGGGCGTTTTTGATCCACTTTTTTTTTAAACGTACAGAGACCAAACTAATTTTACTTTGAAGAATAAAATCCCACTTTTCTAAATATATATATATATATATATTTTTGATGTGACGACCGGCAGAAATAGTTATTTAACAGTATGTGTGTAAAGTATCAGCATGTGAAAATATAAGGTACAAGCATAATAAACGCTCATATAGCATAAAGGATTGTCATTCTCTCTCGCTCGCACATTTAGATGAATTAACCATTGATTTTGATCAAGCAGAATAAAAATATTATTTATGTAGAACTGTATTTTATTTTTGTGCTTTGAACAGAAATTGTCTAAAACAATTGCGATTCAAAATATTTTCGAAATCCATCCAATAGTTTTTACATAATTAAAATTACAAAAATGCTTTAAAAATACTATAATGATAACAAATTTAAAAAAAATCTCAATTTTCCCAGGGCCTGCAAGAATGCGACCCATACCACTGAGTAGCAGGTACATTTATCTACATACCTAGCCCTATTTCGTTTGTGTACGCCGTGGGTCATATGCCCGAACAAAATGCCCAATGACTTTTTAATTTCTGTTAACTGTCTTTTAAAACACAATAAAGCATATTCATTCAGTCATTCAAAGACTAGAACAAGAAGATATGCTCACCTATATCACTATCAGTACACTTGGACGAGCGCAAGTCACCTTCGCTCTTGCTGAACTTCTTCGCGCAGTCGTCGCTGCGCATCTCCTTCAGCACCCTCCGTAAAGCTGCCACCAGTTCACTGGCCAACGGAGACGTGAACTTCAACTCACCACCGCCATGCTGGAAAGTGCTGCAACGAAAGAAAAATATATTGTTTTATTATAAACTTCATACAAAAAATAAGGGAGAAAAAAAAACTACATTGTTGGGTGATTTTCAACAGGCTGTAACTTGAAGAGAAATGAGCGTACAGCTAATTTAGTTAGTTTAGTTTTTGAATAAAAAATGTCTGTAAGTATGTACTGAGTTTCAGCCAATTCGGTCCAGTAGTTTTTCCCTGAAAACGGAACAGACAGACAGAGTTACTTTCGCATTTATAATATATTAATATTATATAATATAATATATTTATAATATAATATATTAATATTATAAATGCGATTATATATATGTATTGAATGTTATTTTAAAAACTCATAAAAGTTTTTCATTGTATGAAAGCGTTGACAAAGGTAGAAGGAAAGGGAAATCGATAAAAACCACTAGGGTTAATACTTCATTTGTTAATCACCAATATAAAATGCATTCCATACATATATTTAATCAAATTAATAAAGTATTACAATTTAGTAATATGAAATATTATGACTGTAAAAAAATGTTACAAATTTGTTATTATTGAAAACATATAAAGAATGTGAAGAATTTTTAGTGTACATTACATAATGTTTGTTACGAGTGCGGGACTCTAATTAAAATGCCGTTTGGAATTACTATAGAATTTATTATAACTATACAAACACGTATAACACAGGTACAAATATAACTGGACACAATCAGTACAAACGTAATACACGATTCAATAACACGTGCAAAGTCCGTCACTATATAGCTTATCGAATGTACACACGTCTTGTCTCGCTTGTGACCATCGCTAGACTGCCCCGATACAATATGGCTGCCCGTCCGCGTAGATCGAATTTCTTAGAATTCGTAATCTGCATACCTGCCTAATTATGCCTGAAAACGGCCATAAACAAGTACAATACACAATAGGCTGTTTTCTAATTAAAATTTTAAACATTAGGTAAACAAAAGAAATCTAAATGCCGAAAAGGTAATAAACTGCAGGTGTGCATTGGTCTTTGTCGGTCTTAATAGTATTCTTAGTTTGTAAACATAAACACAAACACTTAGTCTCATACTACACACACTCGCATATACACACGCATATACGCACATTCATACACACAAATAAATGTATACAACACATAAAAAATATTTGTATAAGGATTATTGTAATAAAAGTTACCTTTTAATATTTAAGTTAATTGAGAGCGGGTCCTTCTGACACAAGTATATATTAATTAGCACATAATAGAAGGTCCTAACCCCAAAAAAATTCCTGTATGTATTTTTGGAACAAAATAAACAATTATTATTAATAGGGATATTAGATCTCTTTACAATTTCTACAAGACCAGTAAATAGGTTATTACTTGTCTACGCCCGTTGTTTTCGTACATAACATATTTATTGACATATTGACGTCAGATGACCGCACTCTTTTCGATTCACAATAACATTGTTGATGGAATTTAATCAAAAACAAACAGTTATATTAATGTATTGACGGAAGACCACAAAAACAAGTTTAAATCGTAAACTATATACTGTGTATATATATATTCAGTGCCTGCCCCGCCTCATTGATTAATATTTGACCCACGGTGGATAATTAACTTAAACAATAACATATTCAAATAATACTTAAATATATACATACCTACATACTAACGCATAAAGTAACACAATATATGAAACATAAAACAAATATGACAAGCAGTTAAAAAAAAAATTGAAAACACTCAGAGCGCACAGAAAAAAAAAGAATTTTTATCTTTCTGTCAATGTGTAACGTCATGAACAATGCGCATTTCAAGTAGCTAGTTAAACCCTTCTGCTATATCTGCGTGACACGTTCACAACATTACCCTAAGGTGTAGCATAGACAGGAGGGCGGGTCGTGTTACGCGCGCGCTCCTCTCTCTTCCCGTAGAGCGAGACACTTTACCGTCCCATGCTGGACAGATGTTGACGATGCCGGGGTCATGTCTCCCCCCGGCAGTGGGGGATCGGATGTGGTCCCCGCCTGTCTGGGCACACGGAGTTAGTCGAGTTGCCCTTGCCTCTCTTTCCCGTAGCCCTGGATAAGACGAAGAAAGGACACCAAGGGGTTTTAGTGGGGTATCCCTGACCGTGGGGTGGCAATAGTATTTCTCGCAAAGAATGTAGAAATAGATAAGTAGCTCGCTTAGATAAGATAAAAAAATAGAAGAATTTGGACATAAATGATTAGGGTATTATTCGATATTTTACACTTATTTTCCCCAAAATAGAGTATAAAAAAGAAAAGAAATATAAATAAAAAAAGAACAAAAAAGAGCATTTCTGGATTGCGGTGCTAGTGCCACCCCGACGTGGAGAATCCCACACTTCCCTCCGGGTTTGGTTCCTTTGGTATAAAAAAGTGTAGCATAGGCATAGCAATAAAGGGCACAAACCTGTCAACACTTATAATACATGTCCTCTTGTCGCCGATAGCTAAAGCGACGCGTCTGACACAGCGCCAAGGGACAAAAGTCGCCAGCGTGTGCCCGCGCGACACGGCGACGCCGTCGCGCGACAGGCACACCGAGGTCTCGGTGCCGTTTAGGCCGCTTTTGCGCGACAAATCCGTCGCGACAACAGTCGCCGAGAATGAGTCCTTGAGTAACGTCTCCGAGTCTGTAATAGGGAATTATATATGAAATTAACCTATCTTTAAGTGAAATTTCTTTAGAAACGTTGTAGTAGACATAAATCTATAGAACTAAGCCTACGAGAGAATGAGATAGAATATATTTATAACGTGAACACTATGCTCATGCTGGTAAGAGTTGGAAATGTTTTGAGTTTTTCGTTAATACTTCAAATTTCATGTATTAAAGCTTAAATATATTATAACGATGTAATATATGAAATATGACGTCACGAAATTTATAATCCCCCCACCGCTTGTCAACCTTTGTTTCACTTCTACTGCGCGTGAACTGCAAACACACGATTTCTTTTAAAGCGAGGTTGAGGCCTTCCATTTTTGGCGAACAAATAATAAATAGAACCGCCATGCTTACCCATACAGGAAAGGCGTGTAACATCGATATGCCGTTTTGTGACGATGTTTTCCTTACCGTCAGCATCTTGTAATTGTAATAGACGCTCCACATTCTACTTTCTCTTATTCTCATGAGCATGTGGAGGATCTTTAACAATATTGCATATTGTATTTTGTTAGTACACATAATAAAACTACGTTATAACCGTTTTAAGCGTGATATTTCATTTGATTTTTATTACAACGCTTCGGCCACTTTTCAATAGTTGTGATCACGCAATTACTAAGATGTCAAGTGTCAATAAGTAATGTAAAATTTTCTATTTAGCCTACTGCCAACTCGTTAATTTTAACTATTTAATTTTAATTTAATGTTATATAACAGAAATAAAAATCAAATAAAATAATTTGCTGTTCGATTGGTAAAATAATAATATTTAATCGGCAGACAAACACACACGTTGTATATTCCCAAACCAAGTTACGCTTGTGTTATAGATAATACACAACGGACTACTCGGGGACCGATCCCAGACACCAAGACCATAGTACATAACGGACGAAATTTACCTTGCCAGGTATTGAGCCTTTGAGCCCGGAGCCTCTGCAAAGGCTTAGCCCGCTCAACCACAGAAACCGTCACGCTATATACCGCGCTAAGAACCCTTAAAACGTAGTTTTAAAATCAATACTTCCGATAGTCCACGACTAGGTGCAGTCCCACAAAGGTATTCAGCTATATTTCCCATTTCGATGGCGTCGTATGTGGGTAACAATGGGCAGTTTACCGGCCGTGGCCCGTTTACGATTTACGTCACACCATTCGATGCAAACGAATCAATTTTAAAATTGCATATGCAAATAACATGCACTATTGTACTGTGGCGCTTGTTAACATTCTTGTATACCACTACTGTTCTGGCTGGCAACTGTAGTACCCCTTATTAACCGACTTCAAAAAGGAGGTTCTCTTCAATCTCTTTTTTAAAAATAATAAACTATTTATTTCCTCTTTAAGCACACTGTAAAACTTAAAGCTGGTAATAACATTGAGTAAGAGGCTAGTGCCTGAATTAAGTTAAGAAGCCTGTATGTAGTACAGGTCATTAGGACCAATACGTTGGCGGCCAAGATATTTGGGTAACTAAGACAAAAAAGTAGTGTAATTATACAGACAGAAGGCCCACTTGATGGAAAGCGGTTACCATCGCCTATGGACATTTGCAACACCAAAGGTGCTACAGATGCGCTGCTGCTCTCTTAAGGGAGACTGGAACCTGGTCACTAATGCCGGAAGACAACTCAAGGTTGTTATGGCAACATACTTTAGATTAGGGGTGGTAGCCGTCCAGTCGGGCAAATGCCCTACCACCTGGCTGTGGGTTGTTTTGTCGCCTCTTACGACAGGTCGCCCCAACGCAGGAAATTGTATTCTTTCTCCGTTCCTGGACGGTTAAGAATTATGTACACAGGTAATTGTGTTGGTGTGACTTGGACTGTATATACGTATTTTTTTAAATATTTGTTACGTGATTTCATCATCAACTTTGGATCGATTTTCAAAAAAGAAACGTTATTCGAAAGAGGGACTCATGACGTGCTCCCATTGTCACCAAGTCAGGATCTGATGAGCGGATTCCAGAAAAATCGAGAGGAACCCTCGAATATTATAGGTACAACGTGTTTTATATATTTTTCTAAAGCTATTCAAGCATTTGCGTAACTAAAATTTAAAAAATAAAACCGCTTTCAAAAGTAACTAAAAGGTAAAAAATAAATATTTTCTACAACAAATTAAAACGAGTGCCTATTATAGTAACACATAAAAAACAACACCAAATTTGCTAAATATAGCAATCTATACTAGTATTATAAAGAGAAAGATTTGTATTTTGTATGTTTGTAACGAATAAACTCAATATCTATTGGACTTATTTCAAAAATTCTTCCACCCTTCGAATGCTACATTATCCCTGATTATTATAGGGTATATAAAAATTAGGGATCCCTACTAAAACTTCAATAATGTAACCCATCAATATAAACAAAATACTTTGAGCTGGAATCGGGTTCTATGATTTTGATGAAATTTTATGTGTATTTGAGTGGGTCCGTTTAGATTCACAATTTGACACGGTAGGTGGCGCTGGAATGGGGCTTTAGATTTTTATTATTTCAGGGCAGGACGTCTGCCGAGACCGCTAGTTTTAACATAAAATAAATAATTAAACATGAAATAATAGAGTGAGATCCCAGTCACCCCAGACTTACGTGATTTTAGGAAAGACGAAATTTTTAGGATCGCTAGTTTAACATAAACTTAGAAAGGAATGGATACTCGCTAAGCTGAAAGCGGGGCCGTTTTTCAGGTAGCAGGTATCAAGCTTGGAAAAATACCATGCTAAATTATGTCAAAGTAGCGAGGCTAGTTTTTACATATGTCATATAAGATATTGTTATAAACAAAGATATACAGAATAGAATATACTTTATTGCATAACATTAAGATACAATTCAAGAAGTTTAAGTACAGAAGACAATAGGCGGTCGTATCACTAAAAGCAATTTCTTCCAGACAACCTTAGGATGGATTAGAGAAAAATTGTGTAACATGTGGGTTTTGCAATATAACTAGAATAAAAAAGTATATATATAAAATTTTGAAGTGGCAAGTATAAGACAAAGATATACATATATTGATATATATAAATATAAATAAATAATAATAGTAATAATATATAGAATTAGGTACGTAAATATGGGAGAGATAAAGATGTTATAATTGACTTATACAGTTGCTAGACAGTTTCTGTGGGCTATAACTTTTGACAGACACTTTAAAAAATAATGTGGGAACTTACGTCATTTTAGGAAGGCTGAATTTTATATATATTATCAAGTATAATATTTTAAAATATTTTCCAATGAGCCAGACAAATCTGACGGGCCAAACATCCTCCCAGACTCGTTAAGAGTTCCGCTATGGAAGGAAGCGCGAGAGCATTATTCAAGTCAATTCAATATTATTTATATTAAAATTTTATATATATTATATACTAGCTGTGCCCGCGTCGTCGTCCGTCGCTTGTGGGCGTTCGCAACACAAGGGGCGAAGCCAACTCGTTGCCAGCCTTTAGGGTGGAATAGGAGGAATGGGAGAGGGAGAGGTGGGTCATGGGAACTTTACGACTTTGTAAACGAATATCTCCACACTTATGGATTTAAAAAAAAGGTCGTCAAGAAACAACTTTGTGAGGGTAAAATAAGTTGAGTGGTCTATGAAGGTTAACCCGTTGGATGGGTCGACGCAACACTGGCGAGAGCCCATGGCTCAATCGCCCGAGGGGAGTACAAAACAAGGCAACGAGTATTGTACTCTAGATGTAATTATTGCTTAATGAATTTAACATTAAACTTGACGACTATTTATACAGAAATCTTAAGAGCTACGTGAAAATATGTAAATCATAAAATATGTAAACATGCATCTAGTTCAACAACAGACAGTTCAACAGACAAAACCTACATTGTTTGTTTTCTGTGTTGACAGATTTTGATACGTACATCGACTACTCAGTTTTAACCTTGCTATTATGTAGCAATCAATTATTGCATGTACGCGACGTAACAATCTTTAAGATTTGACTAACAATAGGTCCCACATGATTATATAGTACACTTAAAAAAAATTCATCCCTACGTTACGTATTGCCTCACCTAAAAATAATCTTTACATAGTATAAAACAAATTCACTTTCCGGTCTGTCTGTATATCCCCCTAAACCACGCAATGGATTTTTAACGGTTTTCACCATCAGTTAGATAATTTTTCAGTGAAGGTTTATATACATAAAAATCTAATTAAGTTTTTATGTAAATAAAATAAAAGTACTTCCTAAGGTTTGTAATAAATAAACAGTCGGCAAAGCACATACTGTACATTCAAGCCGAGCTTATGTTATGGCTAATATACAATGGACCCTGTGGGGCCGATCCCAGACACCCAGCCGTAGTAAATAACGGAAAGTTCGTTTACGAAATTTATTAAGCCAGGAATCGAACGCGGAGCCCCTGCGCTGCAGTGAGGTTGGCCGGCAAAGCCCACAAACATAGCAAGCAGATCTGCATCAAATTGTGGGAAGTCTGCCTTCCCCGCAGCGCCGCATCGCACTAAACACTGCGTTCCATACGCTGGTCGAATGCACTGCATGGGCACCTCAGAGGTTCAAGGTCAAGGCCGTTGTAGGGCCTATCGATTCATTGGGGGTTGGCGTCAACCTTCTGCGAGGCGGTAATATCACGCAAGGAGGCCGCCGAACGAGAAAGGGAGAGAGGTGCGCATACGCCTCACGGGTACCGACGTCAGACCGGTGTCGATGCGCAGATATGCGCAAAATCTCCTACCGTGACTCCGTCACAGGGGTCCACTTGCATTTGGAGATGCGGCGGAACTAAACCTCTGTTGGTGAAGTGAGTTACTCTGCTTCCCGCGGAACTCGAGCCTTGATGCGCGGATCAACATGGGAATAACTTCGTTCTAAGTTTCATATGCTTCCAACCACAAGCGCGGGCTCATAGGAGGCAGGTTCAGGTTTAGGGGTGTATTTGAGAACGCCTGTATCAGAATCCCACAGAAGCCGTGCGGCGCTTAATCTCGCCGCGTAAGGTCTAACCCCCACAAAGGATCCGGTAGTGTAACAAAAAAAACGTTGCAAGCAGGACGAAGAGATACTTTCGTATCTAACCAATCAGGATCGAAGAAGTACAGAATAAAATTCTCACCATTCCTTTCACAAATGAACTTCAGACACATGTCTATCCAAGCAACATGTCCACGGCAGCAGATAAATCTTACATCAATCCATTCCATACACATTTTGTATTATCACATAATAATATTAAAAAACAACTGTTGCACTAAAAGAAACTTCTATAAATCATCTGCTTTTGTAATTTATTATAAAAATTAATATTTCAGTGTCTTAAAACTCGCACAATAAACGTAAACTTTCACTGTCGTTGTGATTTTGGAAAGTTAGACCCACATTTATCGCAATATGGCTGCAATTTATTTGTTATATTAAACGAATATATGAAATAAAGTTTGATATCAACTATTTTAAATTTAATACAATCAAATAATAGTTTAAAATGTTATGCAGTTGGTACATTTATAAAGAGAATAAGAAACATAGACATATAAAAAAACAGAAACTAATTATACTTTTTTATCAAATCTATTTATATCAGACCGATCAAAAAACATATATATATTTAGGACTCAAATACAGTTCATATTTGGGAGTAAAACCATTGTACTTTTACTACGCATAAAATTTATATTTATTTATCATAAACACTTCTAAAAAGTAATGGCATCTATTTCACTAATTACTTTTAAACCAGAAAAAGGTAATTAACATGTTTGACGCAAGGCAATAATTGTACTAATAGCCGTACAAGAATTCCGCCAACACATTACAAATGTAAACAATTAGTCAGACGTGTTATTGTTACGGCAAGGGTTTGTCAAAACAGTAAACAAAGTCATATGCGGAGGCTGTTTGAATTGGTCATATCGTGAACTATGACCTCAAAGAACTAGGTTTTTTATCGCAAAGCTGGCAAAGAGGCAGACGGCCCATCTAATGAAAATTATTATTATCGCCTTTTTTTTTTAAAGAAAACCTGATTGAGGACCATCAGCCGCGCGATGGGCGAAAGTCGGGATGGCACTAGCAGGTCTAGCCAGAACTAGAAGTGCTATTAGCACACTACAGTTAGGGATACCCACTAAAACCCCTCGGTATTCAGTCCTTCGTCCTTAATGCCAGGGCCACAGATATATGACTTAGCCCTCTCCGATGGCCTTGGCAAGCGGTAGCCCAACAGCCAAATCTACTGCCGGGAAACTTCTTTTTGTCACCCAGCGACTACAAACTCCCATCGCGGAGAGGTCTGTAACGTGCCCCACGGGAGAGGTAAGCGCGCGCGGTACACGCCGCGCCCTTTCCCCATGGACGTTCACGTCGGCCGAAGGTCCAAACTGGCATAGTTTGCTTTAGCGTAGGATAGGGAGGGATTGAATAGGAACGCTGGGATAGAGAGGTATCAAGACAGGAGGAAGCGAGCCATCGGAACTCTAACTCATCGCACGTAACATGATTATCTCAGAGCTAATCGATTCACGCCGATTTTCTGTGAGAGCGTGGTATCGCACCAATAGAGCCGGCCCTAAGAGCTGTAATCAAGAAATGATTCCAGGAAAGCTCTACCACATAGGTATGACCAGTGATGAATTTAACAGCAAGCTGAGAAGTCTGGAGCCTAAGGCGTTAGATTCTAGAGGTGGCTTTTGGGCAAGAAATTAAAAGGTTTATTCTTATAACACAATGTGGCGATGTGTTCCATTTCTTCTAAAATTTCTCATTATTATCCGAGCTTTAAATCTCGATTGTGTTCAGAGTATACGCTTCGAAGTCGGGAAACAGCTTTCTCAATTTTATTTTGGCACCACGCGCCAATTATCAGCATGCTTTAAAACATTTAACGACATCAAGCCAGCATTTCTTGGAGCTACTCCTTCTATCAAGACCAGGCGGAACCAACATGGCTAGGCATTTATAAGCAGGCTTCTTTACAATGTTATTACTCTCCAGTCTCTATCCTAACTGTAGGAATGTGTATGTATAGTCAACCAAGAAATTGTTGTCTTTACCAGTTTTGGCAATAATTCATAATTAATTTTCAGTAAAGGTCCAGGTTGGGAATTGTAATATGTTTGAATTTTGTTACTCATCCCAGCGTTAAGTCCCAGATGCATTGGGAGTGTGTGCTCCGAGGCCCAGGGTCCGTTTTCCTACCTTTTCTTCTCCCCTTGAAGAAGCGGTCTTAGGCATACCCCGTTTTGAAACCATTGGTACACATGTCATCCTTCACAACATCAAGCCAGGATTTTTTAGGCCTTCTCCTACAATCGGCATCTAGCGGAAGCAGCATAGCTAGACATTTGTTCCCCACATAATTAGCCGGTCTCCGTAAAACATGGCATAAGTGACCCTCTTGCAGTTTGTCTACTATGTCATGGACATGATGACTGCCCTGCGTGCGACAGTTCCTGACGTGGTCTCTGCATGACTCCACTAATCCATTGCAACATATTCATCTTAATATTTGAATATTTTGCTACTATCATACAGATTTTAAAAGTGAAAATATACTATGTCATCCTATGAAGTGCAAAAAAATTTTTATGTTAGGGTGGTAAAAGACTTTCTTAACTGTCCAAACATAGATTATACATGAAGTCTGAAACACTCCCAAAGTGATTCCTAGATCCTAAGTATTATTCAAACCTACATTGCAGAGATATGTACACATTAGACTCAAGCTATGGTATATTCATTTTTTTATAAACAAGTTAAATTATTGTTATTTAAAGATAATGAGCCATTATTTGATTATGAGTACCACATGTTTGTTACATCATTATTATACAGTATGTTTTACAAGAAATTCTTCTGTGCACAATCACTGACCAAGAATGCTAGTTCATAAGCTTTCCCTTATCAGTAGTACACTTAACTAAGTAAGGAAAATAAACAGCAGTTGAAAAGTATACCATGAAAAGACCATTAAAGATTTTTAGATTCTGCTAATGCATGTACCGCTGATACTATGCTAATATTACTAGATTTTCACACTTGTTTGCTTGCATTTTTTTCATACCCCATGGAAACTGTTCCGTATTCTGGGATAAAAACTATAACTTGTATGTAATATATTTTATATAGATAATACTGAGTGTGACAGACATTGTTCTCTCTGAAAAAATAAAATCTAGAACCCAATTGCAGTGCCACCTATCAGGTCCAATCGCAGATCTAAAGCATTTCGAGACCCACTATAACATATATAAAAAATTCATCAAAACCAATTGAATGGTTTAAGAGGAGTCCAGTGACAAAAACAGACACAGAAGAATTATATATATACAGATCCGTATGTATGTTAAGTACCATTATCTATACAAAATATTATAAAGAGAAAAAGTTTGTATTTTTGTATGTCTGTAATGAATAAACTCAAAAACAAATGTTGCATTTTCAAAAATTCTTTCACTATTTAAATGCTACATTATCCCTGATTAATATAGCCTATATAAAAATTAGGGATCCCTACTAAAACTTCAACAATATGACCCATCAATCTAAACAAAATACTTGGCGCTGGAATCAGGTTCTACGATTTTAATGAAATATTATATATGTTTGCATTGGTGGGTGGTTTAGGTTCACAATTAGACCTGGTAGGTGGCGCTGGAGTCGGGTTCTATATATTTTTATTCTTTCAGAGCAAGACAATGTCTGCAGAGACCGCTAATATATGTATAAATTAGGAACGTAAGAGTTTATAGAAAGAAAGAAAGAAAAAATATTTATTTAGGACAATATACAAGTCTTACATGATAAAATGTCTAAAAATTAAATGTGGTGTCCTAAAAAGGCTCTTCACCCTCCCCCTACATCACCAGGTTAGCTAAGAATATCCTATAAGTTAGATTTTCAAGAAAAGATTGATTTGAGCAACCAGTTCACCTACTGTTTTGACTAAAATAAAATCTAATGGGTACAATGTCTGTTTATTTTCATGAGCAATAAAGGATATTTCTCTATCTGTATTATATTCATAAACACTTTCAAAAGTACTCATTTCTGAAGCTAATGTAAAAGCAATAAAAATATACCTCCTAGTTACCGCCATGTGTCAAATCATATTATGTTTAAGGGCCTATTGAATATGCATTATTATTTAACATAATTTTTGTTGCACGGAATCTTTTGAGACTACAAAGAATAGATCTGATAGATCATAAATAGATATAGTCAACTTAAAACTTTGTATGAAACTTTCTAACAAATTATCATTAATATACAATTGTTGTTGCTAAAATTATATTGAATAATATTAGGAAAAAAGTTAAGAAAAAGTTTTGGAACACACACCTTGTCACATAGTAAATGTTGTAACCTCAATATGTGAATCAATACATGCTAACTGTGTGACAACCTATCAAGTAAGAAAGAACTACAGACTTGGCAGTAATTACTAAAGTAGACAAAATAATACAATTCTAGAAATAAATGTAGGGAACTTTACATTTCAGGATTACATGGATTGACCTATCTGGGATGTATAATGAATTTTTTAAATACATGAGCAGCAATTTTAAATGAAAATGTATCTAAATATGTTTCATGAAATATGCAGAGCAATACTTCTTACTAATTAGCAATTAGTAACAAGTATTTCTCTACATAGTTTGTATTTGTTCAGTGCAACTATTAATAGAAAGGAGGTAATTAAGTCTTACTTTAAAAATGTGAAAGGTAATTACAATAATGAGTGTTTAATTAAATTAACAAATATGCAAAATGACCAACATGAAATTTATAATATTTTGTGTCATTTTAGTTATGCATGTTCACAATATATTCAATATTTTTGGGTTATAAGAGTAGAGTACACATTCATCGATAATTTAGATATATTTTTTGTTCAAAAGACACAAATATTTGTGTCAACATTTTTGAAGTCAGAATTTACTTTCAAAGACCCTTTTTATATCTACACAAATATTCTGCAAGCTAGCCACCCATACCAGTTGTTTTTTAACATATTAATAAAGACTTTGGCATAGATAAATTATTAAATATAATGGAGGGGTCAATAAGGAAAAAGCTTTCAGATTTCCGTTTAATTAAGATATCTTGTGATCATTTCATTCAAATCAACAATACCAATGACTCATAAAAAACAAAAACAGGTATAGTGTACTCACCTAAAAATTTGCTGCCATTCAATAAGTCTCTGATTTTTTCCATCCATATTTGAGCTTCTTGAAGAGTTTGAGCTGCCAAAAGAACGCGAGGCTTGCGGGGTTCTTCAAACGAGAATATAGCGAACGCGTGAGGACGGGTGCGGGACTTCGCTCTTCGAACTATACAGGTAACTGGCAAGTCTATATTCCCCGCCGAAGCACCTGCTTCGCTACAGTAAACCGCTAAAGACCCTCCAGAACACGTTGCACTTGGCCTCAATATGCACCACTGTCTTTTCCACGACTACCAAAACAATTAAAAATGATTGCAACAGAGCTCCAGGACAAATCAATCACACTTCAGTAAAATTATTTCTTACCTTAAACGGATTTAAACCTAAATTAGATTTGAATGGGTACTTCACATCTAGATATCCAGACATTATTATCGATTTTGATATAAGACGACGACACTCACATATCCTATTGTCTAAATAAAAATAAAATAGAAATCAACACAAGCTGCACATGTTCATAAAAATTGTTTACAAGAAACCATAGACAGTGAATAAATAGAGAGTGGTCGTTGGTAATTTGAAAATCGATATGTTAAAACCGGTTTTTCCAGTATGTGTCTTGTCTATGGTAAGATATACGTAGACTTTTTTGTGCCTGCGATTAAAAAAACTTATTTCTTTTGTGCTTGAGTGCTTGAATTATATACATATTGCATTAAAGGACTTTGAGTAATCTGACAAATATTTTTTGGATAAAAACGTTTTATACACACAGCCTCTCGTAAATCTCTGTAGGAAATTCTGAGACACGTCTTTGATGGATGGGGCAGAGCATTCTGCATAGAGTACATTAATATAATATGAGAGCATTCTGGCTTAACCATCATTGAGACGATTGCATGCTTCGACATAATTATGAAAGTAACGGTCTTTCCTGATGCACATGGAGTACCTAATACAATCCAGCTTTGAATTTTGATGAAACTTTGATCTATCCACACGTTTGGCGTAGGTGATGAACATTCTTGTCAAGATCTCACAGTGGCTAGGGAGTCCAAGTAATTCTAAAATCAATTACTGGTTACTGTAAACGTTACTCTAGAGAAATAATTAGTTTTCATTCTTCTAGTCAAACGGCTACATTGACCATGAAACTTGTTTGACAATTGTAATTGAATTTGCTTTAGATAGTTATTGGATTTAAATTGCTTCTATTTTTTATTATCATCTTTTGACGACAGCAACTGTTGAGTTGCACTCTGTGCACTACACCCGTAGGTGATTCATAAATTACGTCACACGTTAAGGGACGGATGATGTCGATGAAGTGTGACAAGAGGCGGGAGAGAGTCCTAAATTTCGTGACGTCACATTTCAAAATCTATACTTCCTACTTAGATCATATAAACGTTATAGATAGCGCATCAATTGCACAAAAACGGCCCAAAAAAAGCGCATCAAATTTGGTGCACTCGCTCCCCACGCCTGTTAGTACATGTATTCTCTGCCTGTTAGTGTCGTGGCGACTACTTTACTGGTTAAGTCCCTGCACTAAGCTGTTCCGTGTACCTACCCTATAGTTCCTACTACTGATATAAATTCGGATTACAGATAACACACCCAGTATGAACCCATCGAATCGTTCCAAGTCCATTATTACAAATGATTTCACTGATTTTTAACGCAGGAGAACCTTTGGGGCATAACTAGTCGTCTAATAACCTTCGTGAACATTTTGTGTAACACAAAAATAATTTGCCATTATGAATAGTTCTTTTAGAATTATTACATTAGTATTGGTAATTAACAGACTCATAAATATGTACTAATATCTGTACAGTCATCTTATTGCGAATTAAAATTATTACATATACTAAAATGTGTTGTGAATTCATTTGTGGTTGTATTTTTTTATGGTTCATTCCAGGACACGCAAACTTTGTTGCTAATACTTTCATTATTAAAAAAAATTAAAACCTCTGAGTAATATTAAATTATAACACATAAAGCGATTAAATAATAACGATCAGTTAAACTTTTCACTTACATAAAAAAATGTTTAATTATAAAAGTCATATTTTTTAGCTGATATCCCGAAAACATGCACACATTGATAGTTTTTCGAGAGCGAATATAGCAACGCTTTGTGTTTTTGATGCCGTTTTTGGCGGTGTTGTTTGTTAGCAATGCTTTCTATAGACCAGGGTTGGATTTCGTACTATAATTATAGTATTTGTACTACAATTTCATGCTTCGTACTATATATATACTATCCATATCTAACGATAATACGAAAAAATACTATAACTTCAATACCTTGCCTATATGACTAATATCAGTAGTATTTAAATACCATTCGGTGCTAACCCAACATTAAAAAAAGAATTCATTAAGATGTAATCACGTTGTCTAATCTGTAGTCGAAGAATACAGATTATAAATCGTCATCCATGAACTATTTACGACTACGACTAACTATTTTGTGACGCTATCAAAGACAGTAGCAAAAGTGGGAACTGTACTGATTTTATGCCTACTGAGGATATGTTAATAAGATTAAATTCTAAGATTTCTGAGGATGAAACTAATATTGAAGAACTGATAAATTTGGAAGAGGACTAAATTTTATGTAAACTCCGGTTGATTTAATGTTTAGGTATTTTTAATTCAAAATAATAAAGTGTACTATAATTTTTTACAAATACTATCTTTTTAAATGTTTTATGCTATCGTTTTCAGCTTACCCAACTCCAATTCTGCTATAGACTATAGACTTGTTAATCTCAATGACTACCTACTAATACTATAAAGAGGTAAAGTTTGTGACGTTGTAAGGGGTATTCTCCGAAACTACTGAACAGATTTAAAAAAATCTTTCACTGTTGGCACCTTTTTTTTTTTTGCTAGGGATTAGACCTTTTTTGATCATGGAGGCTTTCCACTGAGGCAATCCAAACAATAATCAACCGGCTTGTGTGGAGACTCGACTAATCAATACTCCACTAAAACCACCCTCCTCCCATTTGCCCCGCGCTTATGAGTAGGAAAGGCATGAGATACAGAACGTAGTTACGCCTACACCGATCCTAGCGCACTAGTGCTTGAGAGTGCCCCGGCAGAGGCAAACTCACTTCGTCAACAGGGGTGAAGACATTCTGAAGTCATTCTGAAGGTCGGGGTCCCGCGTTTCCGCGAGAGCCATCGCAGCAGCTGCGGTCGAACCGCCTCCACCGTGTCAATGCCAGCAACAGGGTTTTCCAACTCTACTGACCAAGATTGGATCATGGCCGCGGTTTCCCGCGTCCTGATCACCTGAAGTTTGGCCTGGCCATAGACCAGGCCACTGGCGAGGGCATCCTGTCGGGAGTGCCGCACTTTGGCAATCACGTCCGCCTGGAGAGGCCAGGGCGGATCGCCCGCCAAGAGTGTCGACGCCGTCCACGACACTGTACGGTATCCTCAGATAGTCCTCACCGCCAGGACCCATTGTGCGCGGCACAACAAAGTCCTATTGTGGCGGTGAAGTGCAGTGGACCATACGGGCGCACCGTAGAGGGCCATACTCTTAAGGATGCCCATGTCACTGTTGGCACTATACTATGCCCGGTTGACATAGGCTATATATAATAATAATAATAGCAGCCCATAAATGTCCCACTGCTGGGCTCGGGCCTCCCACTATAGGGGAATATATAGGCTATATTATATTTTCAAAAAAATTAGGGATCCTTAAATTCCAATAATGTAACCCAAGGTGTAAAAAAAATTACCTAAAATATTCTTTACATCGCAGGCGCTGCGAAAATTGTTGATGATAGAATAAAATAATATACTACGACTTTGCAGCACACATCATTAATTACAAGAAGTGTCGCGATAGTATATGTCTAACTATTATAGTTATGCCACAATAAATGTTCTTTTATTTTAAAAATTTAATAAAAAGCCGCCGATAAAGAAGGCTCTTTGTTTGTATCTTGGTATTCATCCTTATCAAAATAAATTACTTCATATTCAAGATTGCTTCAGTACCTTTATATAACTTTTTGAATTATTCAATTCGGACAATCCAATCAAAAGATATCACAAGTTTAAAAATATAAGTATTAGAAAAAAGTTGCGTGGTCACCGCGCAGCCTAATCGGCTAGATAAGCTTATGCGATGTAGGCGTCACTGGGGTACAGGCAGTACGGGAGCGGAAATATTTTGAATTCGCTTAGTAGGTAAAACAAAAAATAAAGAGGTAAAGTTTATGAGTTTGTCACGTTGCAGGGGGCAATCTCTGGATCTACTAAACTGATTTTGAAAATTCTTTCACCAGTGGAAAGCTACATTATTCCTGAGTGACATAGGGTATCTTTGATTGTGATTAATAATAAACATTTTTTAATTTTTTTTTGATGCCCAGCGAAGTGGTGACGGGTCAGCTAGTCTAATATATTAAGTTGGGGAAAAAGTTTCTTCGCATTCTATATAAAAATTCAAAAGGTTTTTTTATAAAGTTTATTTACATTTGACTAAAGTATGTAAGTGCCATTTTGTTGGATAACTTTTTGCCATCTTGTAGGTAGGGACGTGATCCCATTGCTATAAAAATTTTGGGGCTTCTGATCAAAAAACTGCGACAAGTGGTTTTGGCAGTCCTCTCGTGATGTTAACCTGACACTGCCTAAGGAATTCTGCAGAGACCGATACAGGTGAAAATCTGAAGGTGCAAGGTCAATACTATACGGCGGATGCATTAAAACCTCCCAGCCAAACTCTCGTCATTTTTGCTGAGTGGCTAAAGATGTGTGAGGTCTAGCGTTATCATGGTCAAAAACCACACCCCTTCTATTGATTAATTCCGGCCGCTTTCTCTCAACTTTTTGCTTTAATCTCATCAGTTGTTCGCAGTACAGTTCAGAATCGATGGTCCTGCCTGGCGGTAACAGCTTTTAATGAATAATGCCCTTCCAATCCCACCATACACACAGCATCACCTTGTTGCGAGTTAACCCGGGTTTCGCCACAGTCTGTGAAGCCTGACCGGCCTTTGACCACGATCTTTTTCACACATTCTTGTCGTACGTGATCCACTTTTCATCACCAGTTATCAGCTTCTTCAAAAATGGTTCGGTTTCATTACGTCGTAATAAAGAATCACAAATGAGTACACGGTTCATTAGGTTTCTTTCAGTGAGCTCATGAGGCACCCAAATATCGAGCTTTTTATTGTACCCAGCTTTTTTCAAATGCGCCAAAACCATTTTATGGTCAATTCCCAGCTCTCTAGCTATATCGTAACTACTAATATGCCGATCTTGCTCCACTTTTTCAAAAATAGCATCAATTTTGCCCGTAACAGGGCGACCAGAGCGACGTGCATGTTTGATATCATAATTTCCGGATTGAAAACGCTTAAACCAAATTTGCGCTACTCTCACAGGTACTGCATTAGGTCCATAAACACCACAAATTTTTTTCGCGGCTTGTGTTGCATTTTTGCCTTTTTTGTAGTAAAATTTTAAAATATATCGAATTTCTTCATTAGATTCACTCATTTTAACAATAAGAAAACAAATGAAAATTACACATTTTCCTAATTTGAATTTGGAATTGTCTACTTTAAAACTAAAACTTTTTAATAATACCAAAACCAGCCAGATACAAATGATATAGCCAAGGAGATCTTATTACAAGTTCATACATACTATATGCGAAAAAACTTTTTCCCCAACCTATTATTTCGGCTTTAAAACACGAAATTTAAAGTATTAACGAAAAACTTCAAAATATTTCCAACTCTTATCTGTATAATCATAGTGTTTAAATGATTAAAAAAAATATTTAAATGGAAATAAAACTAATTACGGAATTACTGTTTTAATTTAATAAGTGATGTCACACTAGGAGTGCCAGCTGTGACAAGAATAGGGGAGGGGGTTAAAAATCATGAAATTCGTGTGAAGTAATTTGTGGGTGGCTCCTTAGCTGTTATATTTAAAAAGGAGAATATTTTTAATTTAATAAGAATTTTGATGTAGCCAGTTTTCAGTATTTATAAATATATTGTGGAATATTAATCAAAGAAATTGACGTTTGTTTAAAAGCAGGAATTCTGAAATAAATCAAAGAATATCCAAAAATAGTTTTTATTAGAGACCACTATGAAAAAGTGACTCTTTAGAGTTTCGCTATAAAATGCAATACAGTACAATAAGGCAAAACTTATATAATATAATGAAACGAATATGAATTGATTTTGTTTTTATCAACATTTAAGTATTGATAAAAGTACACAGTTACAAGGAGTCGACGAGGGACCGCTATTACTATAAAGCATGAGCACGCCGGCAGTGTGACAAAGCTATTTCCATATTTCTACATATTTTTGATTCTCAAGAAATAAAACTAAAAATTAATTAAAAATATTTTTTATGTGTGTAAAAATATTCCTTTCATTCAATACTTTGTTTCGATGAAATTGACCACAGCCTTTTCAAATTTCCTTTATCTATTCAGAACCGGTTTTTACATCATAATTACACTACTTTGTAATTACAACTACGTTTTACTGGTTTTAACGATGGCACTTTATTTGTTTTTATTTCGACAAGTTGCCCACTTTTCAGTACATCGGATTAAAAATCAAATAAAACGTCGTGCTTGAAACTGTTAAAACGTAATTTTAATTATGTGGTAGCGAAAACTTAAGAAAATACCACTAGGGCCGGATTTACCTTAAGTGCCGACCTGGGGCATCGTGAAAAATAGCGCCATATTATCTATGCACTGTAACTAGACTTCAAAACGTAAATATCCAATGAGAACTCGATTTTTAAGATTTGGCATGAAACCAGTAACTTCACAATTTTTGAAAATCATTGATTTTTATAGTAGAAATTAGAATTTTTTTATGACACTAAATTTTACCGCCCTCGACAATTTCACCGCCCTGGGCATTATTTTTAACTATAAGGTAAAAAAAACTACAAGCAGCGGGTGTTATGAAAAGACGAGACAGAAGCCCGGTCCACTTGGCGGTTGGGCGCCAATTCCACGCTGCCGCATCCGGCACGCGTGTTCTTCCATTCTGCCTCGCACTTCACGCGAGACCGGGGGCGGTGCTTTGGTGTAGTCTATGCCAGACCATAATCTTTCCGCCACCGCACTTGTTCGAGGCCACGTTCTATATACAAAAATAAACAAAAGGATTATTTACAATACGAGTTATAAAGTTAATGTGGTACAGCCATCCTGGCATCATTATCTTGCTTACAGCTGAACGGTGTGATACCACGCTCTCACAGAATATCGACGTGAAACAGTACGCCATGAGCTAATCGTGCTTCGAGCGAGGAGTGAGAGTTTCGTTGGCCCACTTCTTCCGCCTATCCCAGCGCTATCTATTCCACGTACCATTCTTCCTGTCTGATCCTCTTATCCCATCCATCCTATCCCTATTCCTATCACTCCGGAGGCTGGGAACTCGTGAGTTTCGCATCTGCTGTTGTATATGTTTAAAGGCGACGGTAACCACTTTCGGGTAAACTATAAAAAAATATATTCGTCTATACCAAGTATATGATGTAATTTATGATAATAAAAGGTATCCTAATTGTTGACCCGGAATATAAGTTAGCTCTATGTCGAGTTACATTTATCAGTTCAGTAGTTTGCACGTTATACTTTGACCTACAGAAAGACAGACAAATAAAAATTCTAAATATTACATTTTACATAATTCTTGTGGCGTGTCGTAAAAGGCAACAAAACAACCCACAGCCAGGTGATAAGGTGATATATTTGCCCGTCTGGATGGCCACCGCCCGTGGTTTAAAACATACCGTCATAATATTGTCTCATTGTGTTGTGCCATCAATAACCAGGCTCCAGTCCTCTTAGATGCCGGCAGCAGATTGACAGCACCTCTGGTGTTGCTAATGTACATAGACGACGATAACCACTATCCACTAAGTGGGTCGTCAGTCTGTCTGCTGGTTTTCATAAATTCTAGTATGTTCGATAAATATACAATTAATTAAGAAAGAGAGAAAATCATTTTACCTGCTTATAACATTGATATCATCGACCTTCTCCCCCCACATACAAGCTTCGCCCCCGGCGATGTTCCCTAGCAGGTGATTCTCAACTTGGCCGTACACCATCTGCCTCGGATCATCTAGGTAGAATGAGTCCCAGTCGAACTTCAAATAATCAAGATACCAAGACGACGAGAATACTACTAAATGGCCGTCATTCAGGATCTGCAGGAAAATTTAAATATGTCTTTCGTTTAATAAATTGGAAAAGCATTTTGTTTACCATTTAAATATACATAAACTAGAATAAAGAATCCTAGTTTATTTATAGAGCAAGTAATGACACAGGTTACATTGCATTAAATTTTTATCTAGGCGCTATTCGGTCCCGGACATTTTATTTAATTTTATCTAGGAAACTATTCCATTCTCTGATATGGAAAGTATCCCATGTCCATTCTTGATGTTAAGACTGTCAGTGTTACTCATACTGTGTTAGTGTAAGTTTATAGACTTTTTTAAGGTTCTTAAAGAAGCCTATAAACTTACTCTAACTCAATATGAATAAGACTGTGTGTGTTTATATATATATATATATATATATATATATATATATATATATATATATATATATATATATATATATATATATATATATATATATATATATATATATATATATATACCAAATTTCAGCAAAAACGATCCAGTAGTATCTCTGTAAAATCGTGACAGACAGAGGTACTTTTGCATTTAGTAATATTTGTATGGAAGTACGAATTAATAAACTAATACATTTAAAAAAAGGCAAAGGCAGAAAATGAGATGAAAGATAAAATTTAAAATTTAGCTAGGTGTGTCGGTGGCCTGTCAGGGCCCCACGGAGTGGCCAGGCACTATGTATTAGTATGTACCCGTGGCCCTGGCATAGGGACGAAGGACGGCACACCGAAGAGTTTTAGAGTCTTCGACTCGGGTGGCAATAATGCTTCTTTTGCGGTGCTAGTGCAATCTTAGCTTGGCGAATCCGACACACCCCCACCGCGCTTCCCCCGCGGTAGTATAGTCCATGCCGTCGTCGGTCTGATTTCTCTTCTCTAATATAATAAATCTGTAAATGGTTCGAGTTTGTGCATTATGTTTAAAAATGTGAAAAGAATCAGGGGGGCTAATTCGAACCAGCAGATTCCAAACATGCAACTTTTAGAATTTTTGTTTGTCTGTTTGTATATCTGTCTGCCTGTTAGAGCGTCACGCAAAAATTATAGAACGGATTTAAATGAAACTCGAAACGGAGCTAACTTATATCACGGAGACGAAAATAGTGAAAGAGATGGCGATGCCATCGCATCTTTTTTGGGAACTACTGAACATATATGTGTGAAACTCGATACAGAACTGACTTACAACTCGAGTCAATTCTTAGCATACTTTTTATCCCAATAAATCATGTCGTTTCGGTGAAATAGACGGATTAGTAAAAGAAGTGACGCTGCAATCGCAATGTAGACAACCATCGCTGTAATTTAATAACAAATACGTTGTCAGGTTGCCCATATGTCATTCATTACGTATTAGGTACTTCAAATCAGGTTGGCTGCGACTTTTCTTTATGTTTTGCTGCGCAGTTGTCTACATTATATTGACTTAGTTTTTTTGTAATTGTAGTGACTTATACAAGAAACTATATATATATATATATATATATATATATATATATATATATATATATATATATATATATATATATATATATTGTTATGAGCTACAGGACTCAAATTAAAAACGCCGTTGGAACTACTATAGAAGTTATGAGAACTGTACAAACACGTATAAAACAAATACAAATAAAACTGGATGCAACCAGTTCACACTGCACGATTCAATGTCGACGATACGTCGTCTATATCGCTAATCGAGAGTACTACAAACATCTTACTCGTCTCGTAGTCGTCGCTCGACTGCCCACCCCTCCATTCAGGCATTGTCTTATACTAACTACACAGTACAAAAAAAATTGGCCGCGCCCACTGAGTTTCAGAGAAATAGTAATTTGCTCACCTGGTTATCTATTCCTGCGAACGGCCAACAAGTCGAAAACAATAACAATAGGGATTAGTTCGACGCTAATGATGGTCATAAAACAAGTAGGAAAACAATAGCATGGTTTTCTTAGTTACAAATTCTAAACATAAAAGAATTCCTAAATCCAGGAAGACAATAAACTGCGCTTACGACAGGCAGCTGTGCGTTTATCCTTGACGGCATATAACTATATATATATGTATATAAAATACTTAATTATATTTGTATGTACGTAACATAGAGCTAATACCGATGGTTTTTCACGCAGTGTAGCCTACCTTAAAATAAAATTAAATAGGCGTGTAGGTGAGGAGTATCATGCCGCTTCTTTTCTTCAGTAATTAAGAAAGAAAAATTACTTATGGTACTCTCTAGAAATGTAGAATTTATTAATTATATCTCCACTGGATGGTTGTCCATGGAACTAATGAAGACTAATATGACTAATCATGGCTAAAATGATATTTTGCTTACTTTAATCATTTCTTCGATCCAATGGTATTTCCATACTTGTATAAGAGTTTCTTTAGACAGTACTACGCCTTCGTCGTACACCTCCTGCAAAACAAATAATTGTCAAATCGCCTTTAAAAAACTATATTGCAGACGTAGTGTTTAAACGTGCTATGTTGAGTGCGTTGCAAAACGATTTACTATACCTATGACGCGTCGACTGTAGTTGGTAATGGAGAATATGCATATAATTCAAATACAAGTCAATTTTTTATATGATGTCTTTATTGTTGTAGAATTACATGTCTAGCGTTATTTTTTTATTTAGTAATTTATTTCTAATTAATAAAATGTCTGAATAATGCGCGGGATATTTAAAATCACAAAATACAACGCCATTGATCAAATGGAAACGTGACGTCATTTTTCATGTTGACATTTCAGATTATCAAACAGCGCATTCCACCAGTGGCTTACAACGCCCAAAACGCTCCATTAGCCGTTCCATAAGGCCACCGCGGTCGTTGTGGTCGTGGCGAAAACGTCACTAATGACGTCATCATTTTCGATCATACAACGCTCACAACGAGCCATGTCAAGAAGTGGGCCGAATAGCCGTTCCACTTGGTTTTACGATTGTAACGCCTGCAAGCAACTGGAACGGGACAAATTGCGGCCGTGGACGTGGTCCTCGTGAGTCCCTAATGGAACGTAGCCTGAGAATGAACTATGACGTCATTAAAAGCCCGCGAAAATAGGGGCGTTTAAATAGCTCACATATATCCGAGATTTTTAAATATTTAAAAACATAATAATTTGTACATTTCCAATAGTATTTCAATTTTTCACTATGATAAAACGATAACGATAAACAATGAATCAAAAATACAACAAAACAAATGCATATTCCCCATTCTAAGACTCAAGCCATTTACGCACGTAAAGCGATTAAAGCGATATGTATATATTTGTCCGATGATAGAATGATCTGAAAAATGAATTACATTCACTCACCTGCCAAACTGCCGGAACAGTGCCGTTCTTAAGGAAAGCAATAACATTCTTCATGAATAACGCATGTAACTTGTTAGTATTGAGATTATGATCTTTCATATATTTATATACTTCAGGGTTTGAGCTCCTGAAAAAGAAACGGTTGAATATATGAAGATTATCTCTCTTTTCTTTCACCTTCTCCCAGGTATGTGTTTTCTAACTATACTCCTCTATTCTATGATACGTTCTACACCACAAATCATCATGTCATCCTTCACCATCAATCTTTCAGTTCAACATTCTTGTGGCCACATGATTTTCATCTCTCCTCATACCTTTACCACCCTAGTATTCTTCCTTCCTAATTTTCAGTTACAGGTGCAACTTTCAAAGTTGGATAATGATAGATATATAAACTTAACTTAGTTGTCTGTATTCTGCCTTTTTTTCAATTTATTACAGAGAGTAGTATTCACTGTCGAGTGTTAATGTGAACTGAAGTGAACTACTTTATAACTTGCTCGAGGGGCTCCCTAAAACAATAAAGGAAAACTTAATACCACACTCGCGTATGTCATGATCGGGCGGAGTTGTCTGTATTCTGCCTATAGTCCCTCCGCGAGAAGAGGGCCAACTCTACATCTGGAGTTTTTGGGCAGCGAGGTAGAGGTAAAATGATACTTCAGATGGCAGAGAGTAGTATTCACTGTCGGTGCACCTGTTGAACACCGGCTGAGTGTCTGGCACGGAATCAAACTGCTCATCGGGTAGTAGATGTTTGCTGATGCCAAAATCTTAGTCTAGAGAGGATGACCTCTCATAAAGCTTGCTGAGTGTGCTCAGTAGGCTGATTGGGCGGTAGCTGGACGGTTTATTAGCCGGTTTTCCAGGCTTGTGAATGCCGATGACGTCTGCTTCCTTCCAGATCTCGGGGAAAGAGCAGTTTGTTATGGCGGCATTGAAGATGCTCACTAAGATTATAATCAAGTGGATGGGGAGGAGTTTAACACGCGATTGATCGATCCCTGGGGCCTTTCGTGGTTTGAGGACTTGATCAGATCTTGCACTTCTTCCACCGTGACTGGGTCATGAGTGTGGTTTCCGCTGGTAAGGAGGATCTACGTTCAACCTCGGAGTCCACCTCCGTCAGGTGTGACTGGTCGACGTTTTGTGTAGTGCCGGGAGCATTGAAGCTCTAGACTCTGAGCAAGGCATTCGGCTTTCTCCTCATCATCGAACGCCTCGGTGTTGTCGGCTCTTTCTCAAGCGCGGGTATGACAGTGAGGGTATCTGATTTGAGAGCTTCTAGCCAGCTTCAGTACGCCTGGTGAGTTGGTTCGATATCTCTCAACGTTCTGTCCCAACGTTGTTCTCTGACTTCCCGGATACGTAGTTTGACCTCGCGCTCTAGTTGGCGGAGTCGGACTCTGTTGTCTTCGGTGGGATATCTGTCGTGAGCTCTGGAGGCGGCTCTCTTTTCCTCAGCAGTACCCTCACTTCGTCCGGCAGGCATAAGTGGCGGTCATTCTCCACTGGCACCTGTCTGGACGAGTTCCGCATTGCGGATTGAAGGTGGCTGGTGAGGGGCCTCGATCGCCGTCTCCGTGTCTTGGTGGGATTCGATGTGGTCCGGGATGCGGTCCAGGTCTTGTGATTCGGTTGCCTTGAGGAGGTCCCAAGTCTCAACCAGTCCACAGAGGTCCTAGTTTCAGATGTCTGGTCCGTCTGTTGTCCTAATTTGAGGATAACCGGGCGATGGTCCGAGTCTATATCGTCCATCGTTTCGATCGAATGGAACTGAAGAGTTACCCCCCCTCAGTAATGCTAGGTCGAGAGTGTTTTGGGGTCCCAGTCAGCGGTTGGGGGGTATCGTGGGGGTCATGGAGTTATTATATCAAACAAAAGATTGTCTGATATATTTATTAGGGCTCTGCCATTGGGGTTAGTGGTATTGCAATTCCACTGTTCGTGTTTACAATTCAGATCTCCGGCTATTATAACAGCTGGGCCTAAGTTGAATAGGGCTTCTAGGTCTTTCTTAATAAGGGTTTTCTGGCACGCGAGGTATGCTGAGACTATGACTAGAGGTTGGTGGCCAGTCATTGCTAGTCTGCAGGCGGATACCTCCATACCTACTAGTGGTGGGGTGACTAGAGGCATGCAGTGTAGAGATCTTCTGAAATAGATCAGGGTGCCGCCACCACGGCCTATCCTGTCATGTCTAGTGACTCGATAGTTGAGATCTTTGGATCTCTTTCACTCGGTTTCAGGAAGGTCTCCTGCACTAGTAGTATATCTACTTGATTGGGCAAACCCTCCAACAGCAATGGAGAGAGCTCCACGCCGTCCATTGTCCCTGAGGGGGACGAACGATTTGGTGGAACTGATGAACTTTTCACTATATTGAACGAACGAACACAACGAACACGAATAACGGACAGCCGAGGCGGAGCGGGAGACGTACGACAACGGGCGAATGTGAACTAATTTATATTGGAAACGATAACCTTAAGTACAAATATTAACAAGTCGTACAGTTAGTACAATATATAGAACAATATGTAAGCGGGACGGATGATGTGCGAACGAGATAGAGCTACTATTAATATCTGTGCTCCCGCGTTGCGCTAGCCAGTAGTTCGTTGTCCGCTGCGATGACTAGACGTATGAAGCTCCCATACCCTCAAGACTATAAGTAGAATACTGAGCCTAGATCACCGTCTTCTATGGGTAAGGTGCCCAGAAGGCAGAAGGCTATCTACGTTTCCTCGCTGGATCGCTATACTGATCCGTTGTCCGAAGTAGGCACTAGCCCTCTGATCTGAGTTTGTTATGCCCAATATTAAAGAATACGATGTTAATATTACTCTTAACGACACTAAACTTAATCTAGTAGATTCAACTGTATTCTTAGGCATTAACCTAGATCAGAAGCTCCAGTGTGGCCGGTCATATATCTAGTCTCTCAGAAAATTTAGTTCTGCTACATATGCAGTTAGAAGAGTTAGGCTATTTTAGTTATTTTCATAGTATCGTGTCCTATGGTATTTTACTTTGGGGTAACGCTACTGACTTGGAGACTATATTTGTTTTACAAAAAAGAGCCGTAAGGTCAATTTACAACCTCGGCCCTCGGGAGTTTCTTAAAGAACGTTTGGATAAAATCGGTATTATGACGGTCGCCTGCCAAAATATTTTTAATAATGTGGCGAATGATGGTGGAACCATCTAGTTAGTTTAAGAACTTAGAAAAAGCTAGAAAATTCTGGAAGGAAAAGACAAGGACGGATATATTTTAGAAAGGGATAGACGATGAACGAAAGTTCTAGAATAGAAAGTTCGGGAAGGAAAAGAGAGAGATAGATAGATGTTAGAAAGGGATAGGTGTATAAACGAAAGTTCTCGAATAGAAGGTTAGGGAAGGAAAAGACAGAGATAAATAAATGTTTAGAAAGGGACAGATAGTAAATAAAGGAATAACGAAATTATGGGTTCCAGAAGATTCTTCCGGTATATTAGCAGCGCAAAGCGCGCCTACCGGGTGGTTTAGAGTTGAGTTCAGTTCAAGACAGTGAAGCGACAAGTGCGATACGAAAGAGTTGGAAGAAGTGTTTAATAGAAGACAGTGACGAGCTTAGTGGTGAAAGAGGAGTTTTGCGTAGTTTAAAAGGAGATCCAGAGGCGAGCTACGCGCGGTAAATTCTGTGGTGAACACTGCAGCAGCAGAAGGTGTGTCTACGCAATATCGGCGACGGTATTGTGAGTGAGACATCTTATCGTCGGTATAGTGCGTCTTTCGTTGTGTGTGTAGGGCAGAGTGGAATCACGCACGGCTGTGTATGTTAACAAAAGCGTTAGTTAAAAACTGGTGTTTTCTTCCAATCCTAAGTGCGTACCCCTGCCCGCACTTAACAATAATATAATTTATATTCGTAATAATTTGAGTGCCTATAAACAATATAAGGATATTCACAATTTCAACACCAGGCATAGTAATAGACTGTAATTGCCATCTTTTAGATTGCAAAAAGTATTGTCCTCATTCTTGGGGGTTGGTATATGCTTCTTCAATAAGATTCCGAATGAAATGTTAGATCTGCCTTTCACTAAATTTGAAACCAAATTAAAAAGTATCTTGAAGAATACTTAAATGACAAAACTTCCTGTACATAGCAGCTCGCTCCAGCCTCTCTTGTAATATTTTGTATAACATTTTTATCTTGCCAAGCATGTGAGGAATTTATGGTGATATGTCGCAGTATAAAATTTTAGTACGTAGTAGGAAAAATATTATTATATTTATAACAATGACATCCGTTACTATAACTACAATAATATTTTTCCTTCCTTTTATTGTGTCTTTATCCTACTTTATGTACTGTTTGCTATAACTCCATTAATTCTTCGAAAAGTAATTGTGTAACATATTTCTGTATAAAATTTATTTAAAAAAAAGTTCGAGTTAATCAATTTTTAGCTAGACGTGTTGCTGGGGAGTTTCTTGCCACTTCTTTTCCTTAACAGCAATAACACGTTGCGAACCGGTGTACCTAGACTAGGTAGTAAAATTAAATTTTAACTTATATATATGACCTTCAAAAAGTGTTCTCCAGGGGAACTTATTTTGAATAGACACTTTTGAATTTTGAATTTGATTTGAACACCTGAAGAGTCAATGAGTCGTTTTGATAAATTTTGGTCGAGACTCATGGCATCAGGACCTCACGGTCCAAGCGTCTCAACAACAAACAGAACAAACATATAACTCTCACTGAAAATGGCATATTTGCGCCGCTTGAGTGATTCAGCTATTTTCGCTGCCAAACCCCCTGATCTAGACGTGTTTGGTAAATGAGATGCGGCAAACGTGTCCACGCAGATCGCATCCCACACCGAAGGCTTGCCAGGTTGCCAGGGAATCAGAGTCATTCCGTCAGGACGCCTACCATCGTCACGTGCAATACCGTTCGGCTCCAATAAAGCCGGCACGTTAGCGGTGGGAAGCGGCCTCCGTAAGACGTCATTCAAGGCAGTGTGGTGTAACCGTAAAGACCGTGGTACCTTAGATCGATTAACGCTGTTGCACAGACGCATGTGTATGGTGTACATATGCCGAGATCCCAAACGCAGGTTTGTAGCTAAAGAAAATGAATATTGCTATCAAAATATTTAAGTTAATTAATTACAATTTAAACATAACTTTAAATAAATTAAATCTAAAATTATAAATTATGCAGCAGATTGCTGCCAACAGGAAGCGTGCCCAGAACATTGGCTGTGGCAATGCTAATTATCTGGGTAAAATACAAACCAGCCTTCTGATCACGGGTAGTGCCAAAGAGTTTCTTACAAATGTCTGATAGATACAAGGTAGATATAAAGTTATGAACTAACCAGCAACTCAAATCAACTTCATCGCCGCCGACGTGGAAGTATTTATCCGGGAACCACTCCTGGGCTTCCTCGTACAATTGCCTCAGTACTTTGTAAGCCACGTTATTAATTGGGTTAAGTGGGCCCAACCCGCTGATCCGGTTGGATTTGTAGCATTTCGTGAGCGCGTGCGGATACGCGACGCCCCATGACCGCGTGTGAGCTGTGGTTAAGGATAATTTAAAAAAAGAACAAAATAGACTTCAAACTAATAAGCGGCAAAAAATAATTATGTTCTGCAACGTCCTGAAGTCAGTGCATTTTACAATTTTGTTATTTTACTTGGCACCGACTTCAAGATGTTAAAAAAATATATTTTGTGCTTTTTAGTTTAGTCTGTTTTTTATTTAAAAAAATAATATTTTCTAGTTTTTAGTTGCACAAATAGTACTTGAATAGTTTTAGAAATAATACATTAAGCACCTGTAGAAATTCTACTACTGGCACCCGTACACAACTTTGCCTTTCGATGAGTGTAGTCTCTTCAACAAAAGTTGTTCTCGATTTACCTGGAATCCACTCATCAGATCCTGACTTGGTGACAACGGAACTACGTCAAGAGTATGTTCTTTCGAATACAAAAAAAATGAAAATTGGTCCACAATTAACGGACGCTGAACAAACATATAAAAAAAACAAAAGGAGCTCCTCCTTTTGGAAGTCGGTTAGGAATAATATAGATAAGTCTTGAAACTCCAAAAATATCTTCTAATTTGGATTAGATTTATGACGTGGTTCATTTCAGCTCTTAAGCGGATATACACTTTAGGTCAGAAGGGTTCTTTGGCCGTTTACCCGCTTCCGGCAAGAAAAGCAAGTTGTTTTAGCATAATTCCAAAATACAGCGGCGCCGGGGGACTTTGCTCGCCCAGGTCATTAGCACGCAGAGGTCCCGGTTTTGATTCATGCACGGGATTCATAGCATGGTAAATAAACTTTATGATTTAATATAATCTGGGAGGTCGAAAAGTTGTCTGTTGAATAACACCTATACTATAACACAAGCGTAAACTGCTTGCATTGAGAATGTGTGTTTGTCTGTCTATGTATTTTTGCTTTAGAGCTTGGCTTCAAAGACATTACCTGGCACGTCTATTTCCGGTATCACTCGTACGCCGCGATCTCTAGCGTATTCTACTACCTTTTTGATGTCATCTTTAGTGTACACCATGGATGGATGGAACGCACCCATAGCACTGAAAGTATTTTGTTTGTTTAGTTTTGCATTTTGTAATTGTAACCCGGGCATATAAAGGATTAAATAGTTACTTATTTATTTATCTATACTAATATTATAAAGAGGAAAGATTTGATTGTTTGTTTGTTGGTATTGCTCAATGAGTATTGTTACAGTTTTATTTAGCCCACGGCCAACTTGTTCATTTTAATTATTTAGGCTAAATAAAACTTTAACAATACTCATTATTGACACTTGACATCTTTGTCTTCCGTGATCACGGCTACTGAAAGGTGGCCAAAACGTCGGAATAATAAAAATCAAATAAATTACCACGCTTAAAACCGTTAAGATGTAATTTTATAATAAATATTATTACGAGTTTTACGGGACTGGATTTAAAATGCCGTTAGAATTATTATAGGATTTATTAGAACTATACAAACACGTATAACACAGGTACAAATATAACCGAACGCAACAAATCCAAACGTAATGCAGAAGGTCGTAATTCAATAAAACGCGCAAAGTCCGTCAATGTTAGATTCCCGAATGTACACACTTCACGCTTAGATTGTAGTTGTAGCTCAACTGGCCCCCTCTCTCAGTCAGGCCATCGTTTTATAATTCACAAATGCAAATGTGCCCGCCTGGTAACGTCGACATAATTTCCTAGAATTAGCTTGTACTTATAATCCGCAACGCGTGGCTAATGATGCTCCTGATCGGCCGTAAACGAGTACAATAGGACAATAGGCTGTTCTTCACAATAACTAGAAACGTATGCCAATAAATGAGTGAACAAAAGGAAGACGACCATAAAATGATTACAATTAGTTCAAATGCTGACAGGTAATAAAATTTGTTTTACAGATCTGTACGTGGAATTTGTCTTTGTCGGAGCCTAAGTTGTAACAATATTATAAAATTCTAAATGCCGTGTCTGTACATTGAAAGCTATTTAAAGAAATACAACTGCAATTCAGTATATTATATAAACGATGCAATGGTTTTTAGATTTCTTGTCTGTTTGTTCGGGATTCACGTAAAAACTTCTGGGCGGAATTGGATGCGCTTTTTGCTGATCGACAACACATTCTATACTTACACACTTAAGTACACAAACATTTCAGATAAGCACACACACCATTCGCATACGTACAGGCACACACACATGCGTTTACACTCGTTAAAATTATCATTTTTTATTATTTTACACACTCGCATTAAACATTTACCTAGGTTCCTACTTTATAACTCGCGTTAACATCTGTCTATACAAGTTTATATGGCAGTATAACACCTCACAAAATTTTGTAACACTTCTACCCACATATGCATATAAGTGAAACATTCAAATTATACATTATAGGAAGGAACTAACACCTATATATAGTACAGGCTTTGCCTAGTTTAGGTGTTAGTGTCCACTAATTTTATTATTTATTTCTAGTTTCCCCTAATTATTAATTAGATTTAACCTATTTTATTGTAATACAACTTTATAGCACCTTCTGTTATCGTTGTAACAATGCTCTTATTGGTGGCAGTTGCTTCTTATTTGGAAATTAAACTCGATGTAATGGACTGTATGATTATTATTATTGAACTTTTTACATGAATCGAAATATACATAGAATAAGTACAAATTATGCAAGAGTCGTCGTTGAGAATTGTAAATTGTGAAGAATTATGAATGAATGAGAAAGAGTATTTTTATTTTATCTCCAAGGCCGGCCCTATATCCCGCATCCCGTCCGACGCCTAGTTGCTAATTGCGCCAGCTATGGGCGTCGGCGGTATGCGGGGCGCGGAGAGTAGGTGTGCTCCGGCGGGCGGGTCAGGGGGGTGCTCTCTGTCCGCAACAGCTCTGGTACCTAATAAACTATTTTATTATTTATTTATTATTATTCTTAGACTTAAAATCTGCGCTACTTTTTATACTGGGAATCCCGCGGGAATTTTCCCGGAAGCGGTTTGTGTTTGTTCAGGGGCATAAATATTAGCTTATGCCGACACAGTTCTCACTAAAACAATAACTTACATTCTTTTTTAAATGGTGCGGTACTTTGTGTCCGGGAATCCTCCGGGAATTTCAAGTCAAACGTGGACGAAGTCGCGGGCATATCCTAGTTGGATATATAAATATAAATTGTAATTGCTACCTTAAAGTAGGAAACTTATCGCTCTGGTATGGAAAACTTTCATCGTCGACGATATGCCAGTGGAAAACGTTCATCTTGTTCATGGAGAGCGCGTCAACCGTCGTCAGGATCTTGTTTAAGGACACGTAATGGCGACCGGTGTCGAGCAGGAGGCCTCTGTGCTTATATTGCGGGTAGTCGTGGATTGACGTCGCGTTAATACGGACCTCCTGGAAAAATAATTAAGAAAATACTTGGAAATGAGTGGTTCAGTGTATAAATAACATGTTATAAGAGTTGTATAATAATCACAAAAAGCCCGATTTGACACTTAAGAATGTCTGTGCTGTTTCCAAGCGTTTATTTTACTTTTGACGTTTGCACGTCTATCAAGTTACATATTTCTTGAAAGTAAAACCCCCATGAAACAAACGACATAATTGTCGTAGTTTGTTGTTGTGGGTGGCGTAATAGTGAAGATTTGCGAGTTATGTAACGCACAAAATATGAAACCATCAACACCATACGTAAATTAATCGAAAGTAATCGATTTGTATATTTATTACACGATAAAGTATTTTTAGCAAAACATATATAGATATGTTAAATTGATTAAAACATATTTATAAATGAAGTCGATTTTTATAACAAATCGAGTCGGGAACGCATTAGGACATTCCTAATCGATTCGTCATCGAGCTGTCAAAAGTAAAAAAAATGCTTGGAATAAAATTGCTTTCATTCAAAGTTATGTTCTATATACCCTATATAGAATACAACTTGAACATGAAATAACTAATAACTATTAATTTATTTAGTTGATAATATACATATTTTTTTACTGGTGCATTATATAATGTTATAAAACATCTTTTAATCATTATTTCCTCCAAATAACGAAATAATATTTTTTTAATGAACTCTGTTATATGGTATTAATCGATGACGAAGGCCCAAAAACATTCTAAGGAGTCTTATTCTTGATGTTAGTGTTGCTACCAAAGGGTTGGTGCAGTTCATTAACTCAATACGATTGAGAAAAAGATCTATATAGGTACTTACATATTTATTCCAAAACCTTACACTATTTCTGTATTTATACTAAAACATTAACTAGTACATGTATTGAAAATAAAAACGATTGAATAAATAAATATTATATGGGTGAAATCATAAAAATTTCAATAGATTAATTGTTTTAGTGCATGATAAATGCATGCGGTACGCGAAAGGCGATCTGAGAGAAAACTTTCGCGCTCCATATATATCTTGTGAGATGTTTGTGTGACACAAATAGTAATTAACTTAGTATAAATCAAACGATTACAAAGTCGTATAATTTTCAACCAATTTCTCGTGACAATCGGTTAACTTGATTAACGATTTGGAGGTTTCAATCCCTAAATATGTTGTAATGAGAACTGTCAAATCGGGCGTTTTATTTTGTTAGATTACATTTTACAAAATATAGTACGGACAAAACTAAAAAGCCGGTTTCAAAACCGGCACTGTACTGCCTACACCATACACCGCTTCCCTACACCGTACTAGAAGAAACATTTCACATTATAGTTCACTCGGTCAACGATCAGCGTGTAGTTCATGAAAGATCAACAATTAGGGACCGTGATTCAATTGAAGACATTTCTTATGTTCCGTCATCACGGCTACAAGCGCCAAGTCTATAACGTTCACAAAAAAGCCATACCAGTGCGAGTCTAGATCCATTCGACTAACAGATTGTCAAATATCTGCAGTCTCTAAAATTTTAAATCAGCTAGGTTAAATCACGATAGATTCAATGTTGAACTTTTGACGGTTTTGGTAGTTTACAAACTACCAAAACCGTCAAAAGTTGCTATTCCCATTCGATTGCCAATTTGGGTTACAAACTCGGGGTCGAAACGACGAAATAAGAATACGAATCAAATAAAATGACGCGCTTAGAAGCATTGAAACGTAGTTTTGGTTAAGTGGCCATAATGTTTTTCATGAACTATAAAACAAAACGATTTATTCTTACGAGTGTCTACGATTGCATACTTCTTTACTCCTGGCGTTTCTCAACATTCTCGTATATATTTCTTTTTATTTACATAAACTTACATTATAATCATTTGATAAGTAAAACAGTTGTGAAAAGGTCTCCAGGCCTCTTAAGATGCCCCATATCGATTCTGAGTTCAATACGGATACAGTATCGACTGATAGAGTATCTGAAAAAGAAATGTTGTTAAGAATTCACTGTATGTTGTCATACGTTTAAGGAAAGCAAAAGAATAAACAATTAAAACAAAGATGTTCAAATAATAGATAAAGGACACTACAATTAGTGGCAGAGGAGTTTTAAATAAGATTTTAGATAAGACTACTGTCGACAGCCAATCTCAGTCTGCTGCTGGATGTAGGTAGGTCCTTTGCGCCATAATTTGAACCTAGTAGCCAGGATCATCCACCAGCAACTTGCTCTTAAATATGGACTTGTCTCGTCCGCGGTACCTTATTACCAATTCAAGCCCAAGCCAGTTCTGGACAATGGTCAATATGTGCTCCACTGGGACCGATCAATGAAGACAGACAGGACTATTGTCGCCAATAAGCCTGATATTGTGATAGTTTATTGGTCTGCGAGACGTGTAGTAGATATCACGATTCCCCATGATGTAACCTCAGGAATGCCGAGAATAAAAACAAATAAACTATATTGAGCTTGCTCACAAAGTTACCGCCATGTGGAACTTGGACTCTACAATCATAGTACCAATAGTGGTGTCTGAAACGTACTAATAGCGAAGAGCCTTGACCGCCACCTTGAAAGGCTCTCGCTTGTTTTATGACTGAAAGGACGGGCACAGAGAACAGCTCTACTGGACACAGCCCGCATTGGGTTTCTATCTCTGGAGCCTTAACCACCGGGCCCTCTATCGACGGAGATCAGATTTTTTTAATAATACTTGTTATTTTATAAATGTATAGTATTTTTATTTTATAAAGTAATGTATTTTTTTATATATTTTACAAAAATGTAAAGAAAAATTGATCATCATCATCATCCGAGCGTTAAATCCCGGTTGCGTTCGGAGCGTTCACTCCAACGCCCAGGGTCCGCTTTCCTACTTTTTCTACTCCATTTCGCGCGGTCTTCAGCATCCCCCGTTTTGAGACCATTGGTACGCATATCATCATTCACAACGTTAAGCCAACATTTCTTGGGCCTTCCCCTTCGACCGGGACCCGGCGGAGGCGGCACGGCTAGACATTTGTTCCCCACATAGTTAGCCGGTCTCCGTAAAACCTGGCCGTACCAGCGTAAGCGACACTTGCAGTTTGTCTGCTATGTCACGGACATGACGACTGCCGCGGATGCGGGAGTTCCTGACACGGTCTATCCGCGTCACTCCACACATCCATCGCAGCATATTCATCTCCGTAACACGCAGTTCTTGCTTGTGTCGCTCAAGTAGTTGTCGCACGCTTGACTGCCATACAAAAGGACAGGTCTAATGATGGATTTATAGACCTGTCTTTTTAATTTAACCGGCATTTTGGGGTCACAAATGACTAAATAATATATTTGAGCATAATAATAATCGGCAGATATATCTACACACATCCTATTTGTATGGTATGTATATAAAGCAAGTTGCCCTAGTGTTGATAAATGCCCAATATCTTATCATAAGTAAGGACTAGAGTTTCCCAAGGACATATCAACTTTACAGCTCCTTTCATGTACAATAATTTACCCGAAATTTAAAACATTGAAAAAGAAAACAATTCGTGATTACAAACGTTTTATATTGGAATGGCTTATAGAATTAAATTACGATGATGTAAAAAAACTTCTGAAAATAAGCATATAATATAATATTATACAAGATATTAATAAAACTTCATACGCATAGGCAAAAACACAAACACACACACAAACACACCCAAACGTATAAATCTCGTTAAAAGTTGTGTTAAATTTATGTTTCCCTCTGAAGGGAAACTAATGGCGGAATACAACTCAAGGTTATTCGGCGACATTCACTAGACCAGGGGTGGTAGCTGCTCTAGACGGCATGCACGGCAGGCTAATGCCTGCGGCGGCAAAATTTAGTAATTATTAAAAATAATTTAAAATGCCTACAAAGTCTGTAAAAACGCTTAAACTACTATAGCCTAAAAAACAACACCCAAAAATATGTATCAATTCGTTTACTTGAATCTAGAAAATGTATGAGTAGTGAAATCAACAAGTACACGCAACAGGTACAGACAGGGTTCTAGCAGAAGAAATGCAAATAGGAGACTTCTTTTAGTTTTCTTAAGCTTTGGTGGGGGCGGCATCTTTCAAGTTTGCCTACGGCAGCAAAAGGAGCTAGGGCCCGCCCGCTAGCTATCCAGATGAGCAAATACCTTACCACCTGACGATGTTTTAAGTTCCTAGCTAAAACTCACAGAATTCCTTCATGTCTAAGTGAGGATATTCTTCACATGGCTCCGAGAGAAAAACTTGCAGTTCATGGATGATCCCTTTATACGTGCCCCCTCGACTCGTCTTGTGGTTTCGTCTCGACCGCCACTTTGTGACCTCCCGGTTTCTTCTCGATATACCGTGAAAATCATTTAAAATGTTCTTATATCGATCTACAGCTCTTTCCAGGATATCACAGTTCTTCTCTTTTATCTACAAAAAACATACACAATAGACGAAGAAATCACATGCATTCAAAAAAATTATGCGCCTGTAGAAAATGTAATACTGGCACGCGTATACAAGCTTTTTTTGCTAATAATGTAGGCGCTCGGCGTTCTTTAATAAGGGTTACTCTCGATTTCCCTCGGATCCACTCATCAGATCCTGATTTGCTGACTATGGGATCATGTCGGGAGTATACACTTACGAGTAAAGAAAAAAATTTGAAAATCGCTCCAAAATTGACGGAGATATGGTGTAACAAAAAATCGGTTAACAATTTTCAAAGGTTTCTCTCGATTTCCCTGGGATCCACTCACCAGATACTGACATGGTGACTCTGAGACCAATTTGGGAGTATATCTTTTCGATTAAAAGAACAATTTTGAAAATTGGTTAACAATTGACGGCGGAAGCTAGTAACGAACATATAAAAAAAACGTACAGACGAATTGATAACCTCCTCCTTTTTAAAGTCGGTTAAAGATTATTCAAAAATCTCATAGTGATCTTTTCTTTAAATAGAGAAATATCAAAAATTTCTAAATAAAAAAATTAAAAATTATCGTTAATAGGTTCTCGTTTGACTGACATTGCGCCTGATGTCAGGTGGAAATGCAGTCTAATGTGGAGCACGTTTACCTAGAAGATACCTGTTCGCGCGAGACGAAACACCTAGATTGTATTCTTGAAGAATGTAATGCAATATAACTGTTTATTGCTTAATTATAAAACGTAACTAAATAATAAATAATTCACCAAAACGACAGTAGAATCACAAGACTAGTTAGAAATTGCTAGATTAGAATTCAACATAAAATTTTAAATCCCACTATCGTTTTTTTTTTAGCGCCTGGCTTACTTGGCTTTTGGCCTTAATAAAAATAGCGTAATAAACTTACCTCTATGTTTAGAGTTACGGGGCACAGAGTAAAGAATTTCTGAGTTTTAACTTCAATTTGCGGGTCAGGCCAAACTCGTCCCTTGGTCGGCGGAAATCTTGGTCCAGGTTCCACAATATAACTTAACACGCAAAAGTAGGTCCATATTATTGACAAAATGCAAAGAAATGGCAATAATATTTCAGCCATATTATTTCAGAGTTTTTTACGGAAACTTGAAAGATGGTGTTTAGCTGAGTAGTTTTTGTCAAAACATGTATATTATTATTCAATACTAGGATATGTCCGCGACTTCGTCCACGCTTGACTTGAAATTCCCGAGAGATACCCGGGACACAAAGTATCGCAGCATTTAAATAAAGAATGTAGCTGTCGTTTTCATGGAACTGTGTCGGATAAGCTAATTTTTATGAATCCGAACAACTTCAAACGGCTCCCGGTAAAATTCCCGCGGGATTCCCGTGATAAAAAAATGTCACACATTTTATTACATTAAATTTGCTATCGATCAGTAAAAAAATCACATTGGTATTCAATTTTATTTTAATCTGGCCATTTTAAATCTTTCCCAGAAAAATTCTCGCGGGATTCCCAGGATAAAAAGTAGCGTAGAGTTTAAGTCTAAAAATTAACTGTCGATCATTGAAATCGGCTAAGTAGTTTTTACGTGAATCCCGAATAAACAGACAAGAAATCTAAAAAAAAATGCACCGTGTTCGCCATCGTTTTTTTTTAATAGCTTCAATGTACAGACACGGCGAGTTTAGAATTTTAATATTATGGATAGATTTAATGAGCACTAAGACAATAAAAAAATAATTTGTATTACGAAGCTGGCAGACAGGCCATCTCATGGAAATTGGCTACTGTCGCCAATAGACGTTTGCAACAGCGCAGCGAAAGCATTTTTTAAATTTTCTCCCTCTCCTGACGTAGATTTTTGTCAGGTTGTTCATTACGGGGCATTTTAAGTTCTTAAATACTTTTTTGTTATTTGGTAATTAATTCTCGTATATTTTATGTAATTTCTTTCCCTTTCTTTAGACCTTCCCGTCCATCCTTATTCTCGTAGCGTCAAAAGTGAAGGTGTCAACATTTTGAAACTAATATTAAAAACGCTACGACAAGAGCCGCGAGCCGCTGTCCGTCTCAATGGTCGTTCGCACCATGCGCTTAAATTCCAATGCTCCGTCGTTATAAAAAAAAACCGCCTCTACAAACAAGACTGTGCGTAGGTACGTCTCGCGAAGTGACAATATATATATATTTTTTTAAATCCTGTCGGACCTGTTGCTGGGGCTGAAGAAATACACCAAGAGCAGCAGCATACGGTGAGTTCCTTCTACTCCCAAAATTGAAACCAAACCTATTATACAGTCCATAACCACCTCTAACTAAATGGTGAATTTATTTTTCCACCATAATTCTTCTTTATTTGCGTCTAACCTTTTAATGTTTTATCTCTATGCATTTTGTTTCTTATCTATTGTGTTTACAGTTTGTTCGTGTTACCAGCCTTTAAGACGGGATGGAGAGAATGGCATAAGGGAATGGAATGGAGAGGATGGGATAGGAGAGGGAGAAGTGGGTCATCAGTACTCGCGGTCATCGTACAAAAGCTAACCTGTTGGAGAAATATATTATGTGGTAGTATGCTCAAATGCATAAAAAAGAATCTATTATTTTAGATTGGTCACACTGTTTTTTATGCATATTGTTACAATTACCACGTGCTCACAGTGGTGAAGGAAAATGTCGTGATGAAACCTGCACATCGAGATAACTGATGTGTCAAACCGCCACGCGGCCTTGAACAAGCGTGGCGCGTATACTGTCCGTTCCCTAATAGCTTAGTGGGAGGCCCGAGCCCAGCAGGCGGACGTTTATGGTCTGTGTTATGTATGTACGAAGCGCTTGTCATTAGGCTACTTTCTTATAATAAACCAGTGCATTACAACCCCGAGTTTGATTCATACGCGTCCGCTCTGTAGCTATCAGTGGCGACGATTTACCCACATATTCGGCATAGAAAAAAAAATGTTCGGTCTAGCTTCAGCTATTGGTGTTTTATCCAATTTTGAGCATCACGGACAAGACTGGAAGACTTATAAAAGTCGTTTGGAGCATTGGTACATCGCGAATAACCTGGATGAACAATCGGACAAGGCAGGAATCAAAAGGAAGGCGGTGTTACTCAGCGCACTCTGAGAGAGCACATACCAGCTGGCCAGCAATTTAGTATTACCAGATGACCTGGCAACAAAAAATTATAGCAGCATAGTGGAAAAATTAACGGAGCATTTTACTATCAGACGATGCGGCTTTGCGGAAAGGCATAAGTTTTACGAAGCCATACAATTAAATGGTGAAACCCACTGCAATGGGCTGCTCGACTGCGAGGACTAGTTCGTCATGGGAATGTTACCAGGTCCCGAGAAGGAGAAACTGTTTGCGCAGGAGATCGACGAGCTGACCCTAGGGAAGGCTGTGAACCTGGCGGAAGAAGTCCGCTGTGCACGCACCGCTGCTGCGGCAGGGTCTTCGTCGGCTGTATCCGATGGCGTGTATAAAATGAATCGCGGAAGTTCAATGGGGGTCGGTAGGAAAGTGCTAAGTGTTCAGTGTGCGGTTATAAAAATCATACGGCTAAAGAGTGCCGGTTTTCTAATTATAAATGCAAAAAGTGTAATCGTAAAGGTCATCTACGGAAAATGTGCCCCGGTAACCCGCGAGTGAGGTACCTGGAGGAAGGTAACGGCGATGACGAAGGCGATGATGGTAAGTTTTTGCACAATATTAGTTGCCCCAACGGGGAGCCATTAGTTGAGTCGGTGTGCCTTGGTGGTAGGAATTTAAAATGTGAAATTGATAGCGGTTCTCCGGTATCCGTAATATCTGAGAAAACTTATAAACATAATTTCTCAAATGTTCCATTATCACCACCCTCAAAGCGGCTTTTTTCTTACGATAGCGCTAACATGTCCGTTTTGGGAAAGATTACCGTAACAATTAAATACTTAAGTCGCACAGCCCCGCTGTGTATTTATGTAATAAAAGATGGGGGTCCCCCTATATTGGGGCGTGATTTCATGCGAGTATTTAAGTTGCAACTAATCTCAACGCTTGCTTATTGTAGGAGTAATAACGAAGTTTTATCGAAGTTAATTAAATTATATCCAACATTATTCTCAAATCAATTAGGCTGTTATAATAAATATGAAATAGATTTGCCGTTGAAGTCGGACGCTAAACCGGTTTTTATGAAGTCACGACCCGTACCGTACGCCTTAAAAGAAAAAATAAATGCCGAATTGCATTGGTTAGAGTCGTTAGGCTTCTTGGTACCGGTCAAACATTCCGATTACGCATCGCCGATAGTGCCCGTACTAAAAAGTGACGGTAGTGTTCGAATCTGTGCGGATTATTCACAAACAATTAATAAACAACTTTGTGTAGAAAATATCCCCTACCATCGGTTCAAGATTTATTCACTAAACTTTACCACGGAATCCAGTACAGTAAATTACTATATGGCGTATAACCAATTTAAAATCAATATCCCTTCACAAAAGTTAACATGTATTAATACGCCTCGCGGTCTATTTAATTACACACGGCTAGTATTCGGTTTGTCGAGCGCTCCGGCTATTTTTCAACGAGCGATCGAGTCAATAGTAGGGGACATGGACGGCGTGTTTTGTTTCTTGGACGATTTGATTTTAACAGACGTTAGTAAAAACCGTCATGAGCAGAAACTTAAGGAAGTCCTACGTCGTCTTCAGGAGGCCGGCCTCACCTTACACAAGGATAAATGTGCGTTTTTTCAAGATCAAGTTACGTACTTGGGTTATGTTATCGACAAAAACGGTATCAGGAAAAATCCAGACAAAGTTTCAGCCATTTTAGAAACCCCTATTCCTAAAAATGTACAAGAACTGCAATCCTTTTTAGGTCTTATAAACTATTATAGGAATTTTATTGCAAATGCATCCTCCATTTTAAGTCCATTGCATTTTTTATTACAAAAGGGAGTTAAATGGAACTGGAACTACGAGCAGGATAAAGCGTTCGAAACAATAAAAAAACAAATGGCTTCCGATCAGGTTTTGGCACATTTTAATAGCCAAACAAAAGTAATTTTAACTGTGGACGCGTCCCCGGTCGGGTTAGGGGCCATTCTGTCACAGGTGGACAGCGACGGCGTCGAAAGGCCCGTGTCATACGCGTCGCGGTCGCTCACGCCGGCAGAGAGGAAGTATGCCCAAATACAGAAGGAGGCAACTGCTATAATATTTGGGGTTAGGAAGTTCCATCAATTTCTGTACGGCAGGTCAGATCCTTTCTTATTAAGGACGGATCATAAACCGCTTACAGCGATTTTTAAGCCGAGCCGGGGCATACCAGAGGTTACTGCAAATAGATTACAGCGTTATGCCATATTCTTGAGCGCCTATAATTATGTTATAGAGTACGTAAATAGCGCAGCGAACACAGCTGATTTCTTATCAAGAGCGATACCGGTTCATAAATCTGAAGAGGGGGGCGCAAGAGACCGTGATGCAGCAGCGTATGTAAATTTCGTAGTCGAAGGATGCTTGCCCGTTACGCTGCAGGACGTACATTTGGAAACGACTAGGGACCCGACACTGAAAAAAGTTTCAGATTTTGTATCAAAGGGATGGCCGCGTAAAATATCAGATCCGACACTTAAGCCGTTTCATCTTTGCAAAAATGAGATTGCATTAGAAAATGGAGTCCTGATGCGCGGTTACAGGGTTATAATTCCACATGCCTTACGGAATAAGGTATTAAGAGAACTGCACAGTTCCCATTTCGGCGTTGTAAAAATGAAATCCGAAGCTCGATCTAGGTTTTGGTTTCCGGGCATCGATGCAGAATTGGAAAAGCTCGTAGGGGCGTGCGCTGTGTGCGTGCAGCTAAAGCCCGCGCCACCACGGACGCATCTTGCGTCGTGGCCGTATCCGCCATATGCATTCCAGAGAATACATATCGATTTTTTTGGTCCAATTAATAATAAAACTTATTTAATAGTAGTCGATGCGTTTTCGAAATGGGTGGAATGCTATGACATGAAAGGTAATTTAACTGCTAAAGCCGTTATTGCGAAGCTGTGCGACTTCATGTCACGATACGGTATACCAGAAATTATGGTGAGTGATAATGGAACTTCTTTTGCTTCAAAAGAGATGTCTGAGTTTTGCAAATTAAATAAAATAAAACAATTGTTTTGTCCCGTATATCATCCCGCGAGTAATGGTCAAGCTGAATCATTCGTAAAAATTATAAAAAAAGGAATCAAGTCGATTCTACTATCTGAGTGCAAAGCAAACGATCTGCTCATGCACTTATGTAAATTCCTTTTCGACTATCGGAACTCTAAAAATAGTACCACGGAGACATCACCGGCACACTTAATTTTTGGTCATAACTTACGTTCGCGATTGGACTTAATCGTCCCTCACAATTCGCCATCGTCATCGGAGTTATCTTCCCGGGTTCACCGTAAACAGTGTTTACAAGCGGAGTACTATGGAGGAGTGAATAATAAACAATTTTTGGTCGATGACTTGGTCTGGGTAAAAGAGTACGTAAACAAAAATAAGCATTCTTGGTCCAAGGGTAGAATAGTGCGAAGAACAGGGAAAGTAACTTACGAAGTTCAGCTCATAAAACAAGACAAGGTGGTACAAAGACATAGAAACCAGTTATATGTTTTCAAAGGGGAGAGGTCTCCACAGGAACATCACAGCCCTCTATTAGAATGGGGAAAGGAAACCTCGAAGGTCGCTGTCGTCGAAGCCGGCGATAAGAGTACAGAGGAAGAGGCAGAGGTGGAAGTGGTTCAAAATGAAATCAGAGTACCACAGAGTATCGCTAGTCCAGAGCGGCGCGTTTCTACTTCTAGCCCACGGAGCCCGGAACAAAGACCACCGTGTGTAGCCGAACCAGTAGCCGCGCCGAGTAGTGTCCAGCCTACTACCCTTGATCTCAGAGCAGTTGAATCCTGCATTTCAAGGGAACGTTCACGGAGAGGTAGACCTCCGGTAGACTATAGGAAATACTTTTAGGGGAGGAGTGTTATGTATGTACGAAGCGCTTGTCATTAGGCTACTTTCTTATAATAAACCAGTGCATTACAACCCCGAGTTTGATTCACACGCGTCCGCTCTGTAGCTATCAGTCTGTTATTATTATTATTATATAACCGTTTCACGCCGATATTCTGTGAGAGCATGTTATCATACCTATCGAGCCAGCCCTAAGAGTTGTGATCAAAATAAAGATTTCAGCATGGCTTTACCATTTATGAGTTATTGAGTTGTATGAAACTTATCTAATTACAATAAGTTACACAAAGCGGCTAAATACGACGAGCGTGTTTTCGTACTTCGAGGAAAAAGACGACATGCGGCCAATCGTAAAAGGTGACAAAACCTCCCACAGCTAGGCGGTAGACCATTTGCCCGTCTGAGGGTACCACACACCTGGTCTAGAACATTCCACCACAACAAAAGAACATAGAGTTAGTGGCGTTCCAGTCCCCTCCCCCTACGAGGACGCCAGCACATTGGTAACACCTCCGGTGTTGCAAATGTCTATAGATGAGGATAACCACTTCCTATCATGTGAGGCATCAGCCTGTCTGATGTACTTAAGCAAGAAAAAGAAGGGAAAGCAAAAAGAGAGAATATACGGAATATATAAAAGTAAAATTCAAAGAGCATCAAGTCGTGGTACATGCGAATAGTCTACTTAATTATATTATTACAGTTATTAAACATTAAATGTGAATAATATCAATTGACATGTTTATTCAAGGATGTGACTGATAAGAGATGGTCTCAAAATGATTTCGTACAGAGGACCTATTGTATCGTCCACAAAGCAAACTGTTTCAGCATAAAGTTACTACTTTAGGTATGCCACCGAGTGGCCTCCTTCTACAAGGACATTTTATCGGATAAGGAGGCTGCCGAAAGAATTAGGAGGATGAGCAGGCAGACCACCGTCGCAGAAGGCAAAGAGGGGGTCGCAGCCCTGCTAAGCCCATCTGATCCCGATAACGTAGTGGGACTGGTGTGACAGTTGCAGCACGCTCCCAGCATGCCACACCCGTGGAGTGTCCTGGTCCCAAAGACACGCCTCCTTGTCGATTTGCATCGAGGGCTCACGACAGTCATGATTACGGTCCCGTGGTGCTTCATTGTGATGCGGAGGGACGCTGGAAGGTTTAGAGGGTAGTCTGGGTTCTGCTATTCAGGGTGCGATAATGCATTTCAACATCGTTAACAACAAAAAAAGTTATGTCACCGAGATAGGCGATACCGGAGTGAGACTATGAGGGTTTATTTTCAATACGGAGGGTGGAAGTAAGGAGACAAACCGCCTACCTGGTGGTAAGTGGCCTATGGACATTTTCAACATTAAAAATGCTACCATTGTGCTACCGGCCCCGAAGAAGGGACTGGAACCCCTTGGAGGACTGGAGCCTTTACCGGCATAGCTCGCTGGAATGCAAAGTTACCGGATTCGATTCCCGACATGATAAATTTCGTATACGAACTTTCAGTTTTTACTATAATCTGGATGTCTGAGATCCCCTAGTGTTCCGCTGCCATTACCCATAACACAAGCGTGAATTGCTTCAATTTACATTAATATTATAAAGAGAAAAGATTTGTATTTTTGTATATTCGCTACTAAAACTTCAATAATGTAACCCATCAATCTAAACAAAATATTTGTCGCTGGAAATGGTCTTAGATTCTTATTTATTTACAGGGCACGACAACGTCTGCCGAGATCACTAGTTTTTTTTTTTAATTTAAGCAGTCATAACCCCTTTCATGTGTTAAGAATACTACTAAACTAATAATCTAGATCACTACTACTTACATTCATATAAAACAAAAATTACCTTTTATCTATTACATTTTTACTAAAATACATCTATGTATATTTATTACATAATACTATTGTTGCGGACAGAGAGCACCCCCCTGACCCGCCCGTCGGAGCACACCTACTCTCCGCGCCCCGCATACCGCCGACGCCCATAGCTAGCACAATTAGCAACTAGGCGTCGGACGGGATGCGGGATATAGGGCCAGCTTTGAAGGCAAAATTATGCACAACTCTCACAACAATTCAACAATCTCTCTTGCTTTAACGACGACTCTCTTGGATAATTTGTATTTATTTCATTTCTTCTAAAAGTTCAATAATAATAATCATACAGTCCATTATATCGAGTTTTTTAATTTCCCAACGAGAAGTAACTGTTACCAATAACTATTATATATATATATATACTAAATAGAAATTTATATATATACTAACTTATGCGTATACATGTCTGTGTACTCCTTCCTCGCCCGACCGTCACCACCCGCCCTTATGATTTGGCGCTGTGTGGTGTCGGTCCAGGGAAGATGAATAGACACATACTATATAACTAATAAAACTTATTAAAAAAAAGACAACTTGAGATATAAATAAAATAAGAAACTTAAAGAAAAACAATATTTAGCTAGACGTGTTGCTGGGGAGTTTCTTGCCGCTTCTTCTCCTTAACAGCAATAACACGTTGTGAAGCGGTATACATAGAATAGGAAGAAAAATTAAATTTTAGCTTATATATTTATATGACCTTCAAAAAGTGTTCTCCAGTGGAACTTATTTTGAATAAAAAACTTTGAATTTGAATTTGAATTTAACATTATACCTATATAATACTTGAGACCGTTAGTTAGAGATATGTAAATGTACATACAAACTGTACTTGTCTGCCTTATTTATTCAGGTCGATTTCCGAATTAATATTTATGTACGCTGCTGGACACTTGGAAGTTCGACTCAGGGCTGTCTGGACCATATGCTCCGGGTGTGAAAATCACTGTGGGCCCATGCCAGTAACAAAAAGTCAAATGAGTAAAACGCAATAATTAATTATATCTTCAGTGAAGGAGTTCTGTGCTGCCGGCTCTAGGTCTCTGCGCCCGGGTCGCCGGGTATAAACGGCCCTGAGTATTATCAATTTTCCCCAAACGATTGTCCTCTTTCCCTTTCTACCCTCCATATTTATTTACCTTCAAATATTTAAACCATAAAAGGAAGGGACCTTCAGCTTTATTCCGGATACGATTCATTAAGGCAAGTTAATTAATGGGTAAGAACGTTATCATGTTTGGAATTTAACAAAGGAACTCTAAAATTAAATTATTATCAAATTAAGATACAACATTCGAAAATAGAAATAAAAAAAAGCCCTGGTAGCCATTGAGTTATATGTACTTAAGTAGTACATTGGAGAATATTTCAACAGACATACAGTGGAGACCGCGTCTCGATAAATGTAGTGTCGGAGTCCAGCCCGATGAACCGACGACCTGCGCAAGATCGCCGGTAGGCGCTGGATGAGGAAGTCAGAGGACAGGGATGAGTGGCGTCGAATTAGTGAGGCCTACGTCCAGCAGTGGACTGGGAATGGCTGACGACGACGTAGTTCATTATACGTCAATGGTGGTAGCTTAGTCGCTAGCGCACGCGTCCGAAGCTCGAAGGGTGCGTGTTCGAATCCTGGCCGGATAGCATGTACCGCTTAGGCAGTTTTCTGACTTAATGTGCATATTGTTACAATTACCACGTGTTAACGGTGAAGGAAAACATCGTGATGTAATATACACATCGAGATAACCGATGTGTCAAACCCGCCAATCCGCCTTGGACAAGCGTGACAGGTAGGTGTACTGTCCGTTACCCTATAAAAATGGGAGGCCCGAGCCCAGCAGTGGGACGTTTTATGGGCTGTTATTATGTTATTTTATTCGAGAATGATGCAGGTTAAAAATGATTCTACGTAGTATACAAGCAGTATATGTAGGTAGGTAGAACAAAAATTTATTTAAAATAATTTCGGGAACGTATTAAAAGACATGCATGTAGTGTTAGTGATCAAACACTATTTACTTAACGTTAAAAATAACGCGTTAACGAAATGAGTTATCTGTCAATGTTTAACGTCCTTAACAAAGTCGCATCTCAATATCGTAATAAGCTCTTGGCTACATCTGCGTGACACAATCACTAACACCATTTTTACCCCAGGTGTAGCAGAGGCGTTATATTTAAAAATTAAATTGTTATCAAATTAAGATGCAACATTTGAGAATAGAGCAGGCTAAAAAAATATTCTGCGTATACGAATAGAAGATATACTCGTATATACATGTAGGTATTACAATAGAAGATTTATGTTTAACTTAATAATTAGCCTAATAGTATAGTAACTTTAACTGTTTTCACAGATGACAAATAATCATGAAATTAACACGTATTTTAAGCAACACATAATAATTAAATCACCGTTAAAAAATTAAGTTTCGGAGTCAATGTACGCGTGCGCAAACGCAACTTGCGTGCGCTTACGGTCGACACACGACAGCACTGAACCAAAGAGAACATTAAACACTGGGCAAAAACAATGCCCCGCATGATAATTAGTGTTTCGTGGCCGGTTTCTATATCTTAAAGCTGATTTACATTCAACCAGCTACTGATTTCATCGTTTAAATATCCTAATTAAATTATTATCGAATACAGTAAAAGAAAACTTAACTTATTTCTATTGTATTCTACCCATACTCCTTCAAGACTGTAAGTAGAATACTGAGCCTAGATCACCGTATTCTATGGATAAGGTGCCCAGAAGGCTGGCTACGTTTCCTCGCTGGATCGCCAGACTGATCCGTTGCCCGAGGTAAGCACCAGCCTTCTGATCACCTGAAGAGCCAATGAGTCGTTTTGATAAATTTTGGTAGAGGCTCATGGCTTCAGGACCCCACTCGTGTAACTTGATTTGAAGTCAATACAGTGCTTAACTTTAACCAAGTCTGACTGATTCTATATTCTTGATTGATAGGCTGATTTACATTGATCCAGCTATTGAATTGGGAAGCGGAATAAATTCAATGTATTCAACTGGGAATATTAAAGTCAGCACTGACTTGGTAGCGCTGTACTTCAAATCAGTTTACTCGATGCAAGTATAAAGTCAGCACTGGCTTTTACCATTGGTTTTATTTGTAATGGCAGTTGATTATTGTGATTATAATACTTTTATTTTCGTTTAGTACACCACCAAAAATCGTATACGTATTTTTTTTAAACTACTTAGACACTGGGTTGCCTGGAAGAGATGGCTAGTGATAAGGCCGCCCATTGTTGTAATGCATTTGTATCAATTATCTAGATTTAAGTTTATGATGAACAATAAAGAGTTTTCATTCATTGGTTTAATTATGACATTACTTGTATGGAGTTTATGTAAGGTTGCCAGATGTATTTGAAAAAAGAACACCGGACTATTTTTTTTTATTACATACTGAAAACTAGCTTTTTAGATATTAAATTTGCATTGCATGCTAAATTAAGGGCCAATCTACTTTTTTATATATTTAGTACCCGATGCCATTGCTTTTAATAAAGTTTTATTGCCTGAGATGGCAGCTTTGAATTCAGTGTAACTAGCTGTTAAAGCTGGACAAACTTTTGTCCGGTTTGTCAAGAGTTTCTTGACCGGACAAACATAAAGAAAACCGGATTGTCCGCCTGAAAATCGGACATCTGACAACTTTTAACCGATAATAAGATAAATGACCGGTCGGTAAGGTTTATTAACTGGGCATAAGCGGGCATAAGGACCCTTTATCGCTCGAGTACAGCAGACAGATTGATGGCCCACCTAATGGAAAGTGTGCATTTGTCTATATGCTTAGCACATTGTTACGAATTTGTAGGATGTAAATTCGAAAATGCCGTTGGAATTATCACAAAGTTTATTAGAAATAGACACATGTAATTCACAGTTCTTAGAAGTATAGCCGAATACAACAAAACCAAACCGTGGGGTAGAAAATCCTTACTACGTAAATCGAGCAAAGTTCGTCGTTATAAGATACTCGCACTGAAAGTGCACTAGGTAACGCCTCGTTCGCAGTCAGAACACAACTGGCGCATTTCCCGACTGACCGACCCTCATCCATTTGTAAATTAGACATGGCCTCCTAGCAATATGCTGCCCAATGGTTCAATATACTTGTCACTTCAAAATTTTATATAAATACTTTTTATTCTAGTTATATTGCAAAACCCACATGTTACACAATTTTTCTCTAATCCATCCTAAGGTTGTCTGGAAGAAATTGCTTTTAGTGATAAGACCGCCTATTGTCTTCTGTACTTAAACTTCTTGAATTGTATTTTAATGTTATGCAATAAAGTATATTCTATTTTATTGCGACGCTATTGACGTCGCATGCCGTCTCCTTTCTTCCACATGCTAAGGTATGTACAGGTGAGGAAAAAAAGATAGGAGATGGTTTTACATGATTTAAACGTATATATATATATATATATATATAATGTATTACAAATTCTTTAAAAACTAATACAATAAAAGAAAACTGAACTTAGTAATATTGTATTCTACTCATAGTCCCTCAAGACTATAAGTAGAATACTGAGCCTAGGTCAACGAGTAAACCTTAACGTGCCATGCATTAATTTTTTTCGTACATCATATTATTATATTGTCATATTGTTTATATGTAACAACAAGTGTATTTACTGTTTTTTTGTGCATTATTTTGCGACAGTAAATATTTTTCTTTTAATTTAACTTTTATCTCGATTTTTTTTAATTTGGTTTAAAGTTTGTAGTTTTGTTTTGTATAAGAGTTTACAGTTGTGAGTGTTTTTCAGGGTATATTCAAGTTATAGCTTCAAGCCATTTAGGTAATATAAGTATTTGCACGTCATGTAAATGACAAAACATACTGGAAACTTTATATTATGTAATTAATACCTATTTATGTACCTATGTTTTTGCAAATAAAGATTGATTGATTGACGAGTGTACTGGTATGCTGGATATCCTGGCTGCATCATCAGCTCATCGTATTGCCACCATTACATTACACGTAGAATCAAATACTGATAAAAACGAATCCAATGTGCTAGATATCTTGCCTGCAACATCAGATCAAGAATTCCATAACCTTGCATAACTATATAGCATACATACCCATTATGCGTCTAAGATTCCTACCGCAGCTAACGAAATAGCTGATGACCTTGAAACGGTTGAACCGATTTTGATAAAACATGTCACACTTTGGAAAACATTTTTTCAAATTAAAAAAACTAGGGCGCTAAGCTACGGTGACACAGACAGACACACATAGCGGTCAAACTTATAACACCCCTCTTTTTGAGTCAGGGATTAAAAATAGAATTTGACATTGTCATTGCATTCTATTGCAGTCTTGTTTAATTTTAATTAATTAATTATTTTTACTGGGTTTATCCTTGCCCACTGAGGGCAACGACATACCACACACCAAGGTCAATATTGCAAACGACTATACGCGACAGTAACCACTTTCCGTTACAGTTGGGCCGCTGCCTGTTTTATTGTAATTATGTATGTGTGTGTGTGCAGTTCACACGCAGTAAAAGTAAAACTTCAGAGAATATACTCACAGATAATTCTTCTCTAACTTTTATTAATAAAAATATAATTCCTTTAACCTACATCCTTCATCATATTGTTACGAGCTACAGGACTCGAATTAAAAATGCCGTTGGAACTACTATAGAATTTATTAAAACTGTACAAACACGTATAAAAACAAATACGAATAAAACTGGATGCAACCAGTTCACACTGCACGATTCAATACAATTCGACCGCGCAAAGTCCGGCGTTTATATCGCTAATCGAGAGTACTAGAAAACGTCTTACTCGCTTCGCAGTCGTCGCTTGACTGCCCCCGCCCCTCCATTCGGGCATCGTCTTATACTAACTACACAGTACAAAGAAATTGGAGGCACACACTGAGTTTCTAAGAAATATTAATTTGCACACCTGCCAACATCCACAAAGTCGAAAACAATAACAATAGGGATTAGTTCGACGATAATAATGGTTATAAAACAAGTAGAAAAACAATGGCATGTTACAAATTCAAAACATAAAGGATTCTCTAATCCGGGAGGACAATAAGCTGCGCTTACAATAGGCCGGCCGTCAAAGATTGCGCTTACAATATTATAATTTTTCATTGTTTTAGTGTCAAAAATAATATTATCAGTTTTATTTCGGTCCAAATTGGACCTATGTTTAATCATCGGTTTTATCTCTCTCTCTCTCTCTAATCTGTGCTGCACAATGTAAAACTTGTATCTTATTCTCTCGTAAGCTTCGCAGTCCTATAGATTTATGTGTTTATCTGTTTTCAGTGTCGCTTTTTCGTTTCATCGAGTTTCAAATCACAACGATTCGAAAGAAGTTTTAATTCAAAAAGAAAAAAACGACAAAGCTGTACAACACGAATCTCGTTAGTAAATTACGAATGTTTCACATAAATTTGATTATTATTTCATATACATTTCTATAAACAAAAATTAAATGAAACCCTACCCGAATCGAAATTATTTTTTTAATCAAACGATCGTATATTATTGCTAATAATAAAGATTTGATAAAAAAAATCCAATTCCGATGTGATTTTTTCACTGATCGATAGCAAATTTTATGTACTAAAATGTGTGATATTTTTTTACCCGGGAATACCGCGGGAATTATCCCGGGAGCGGTTTTTAGTTGTTCTGGTGCATAAAGTTTGCTTATTCCGACACAGTTTACACTACATAAAACGACAGCTTTACAATATTTTATAAATGCTGTGCTACTTTGTGTCCCCGGAATCCCGCGGAAATTTCAAATCGAGCGTGGATGAGGTTGCGGGCACATCCTCGTATATTATATAATATATTATTATTATATAAATATAGATATAAAGTATCACCGATTTTATGACAGACTTTGCTATTGATCAGTGAAAACCGCATTGAAATCGGCCCAGTAGTTTTTAAGTGAATCCCGATCAAACAGACAAACACAAACAAAACAAAAGACTATACTTCTACAATTTTAAAATATTACGAGAATAGATAGATCATAGAAATTGTGATTCACCTCGAACAATTAGATTGAAAAAAGAAACATTATAATATATTAAAGTATTGTTACGAGACGCAAGACTCGAATTAAAATGCCGTTAGAATTACCATAGACTTTATTAGAACTATACAAACAAGTATAACACAGTTACAAATATAACCGAACACAAGTCCAAACGTAATGCAGAAGGTCCTAACTCGATAAAACGCGCAAAGTCTGTCACTTATTAGATTCCCGATTGTAGTACACACGTCTTGCTTCGCTTGTGGTTCTCGCTCGACTGACTGTTCCCTCAGTCGAGCCATTACTTTATACTGCACAAATGCAATATATCCGCCCCGCAGCGTGGACCGAATTTTCTAGAATCGTAATCCGCACATCTGGCTAATTATGCCTGCAAGCGGCCATAAACGAGTACAATAGGCTGTTCACCACAATAACCAATAAATAAGTGAACAAAAGAAGACAATCATAAAAGGATTACAATTAGTTCAAATGCCGGCGGGTAATAAAATGAGTTTTTATAGATATGCAGCTGGATTTTGTTTTCGTCGGAACTTAAGTTGTAACAATATTAAAGTATTGTTATTATTGCGGTACAATGAAAGAAAAATACTTATGTATTTGTTATTACAATATATTGTACGTACATTAGAAAGAACTCATGTTTATCAAATGTTTACAGTCCGTAATTGTTCTCATTATTCATCTGACTTACTGAATGGCGTATTGTTTAATGCATGGTCTTTTAATAGCCCTCTGCACCATGAAAATATACAAACATAATTATGGTTCAATGTCAAATTAATTTAGAGAGTATAACGCGTAGTCTTTGTCAATAAACCCAATGATATTTCAATAAACGAACATTTGTCTGTTGCCTCTGCTACACCTGGTATAATGATAATGCTAGTGGCTATAATAGGAGAGTGTTAACAGCGAGTCAACAGACAAAAAGCGTTTTTTGATCGATTTCTCAGCCCTTGTTAGAGTAAGTAGTTACAGTAATACAGTAAGTATACATACTTTATTGTGGTGAAAAAAATATATGTCAATCTTGATCACCTTTCTGAGGTAAACTATGTACTCAAAGCGCATTTTCGATAAATTTTCTCGATAGAAAATAATTGCAAAGTAACCTCTAAACGTGTTCTTCAATCTTGTGTCATGTTATTACTGTTAATCGTACATCATTAAAATAAATAACAATAACATATCACATTATAAGAAATATATACATTATAGTTTTTTTATTCGGTTACTTAGAGAATTTGCAAATAATTAATTATTTTATTATAAATGACTTCAAAAATCACGCTTGCTGGTCCCAATGTATGGAATTTATCAATACGCCGGACGGCTCGGTGCTGTGTACAAGCGTCGCTCTGGTCGAGCGTGCTATTCGAAATTAAATTTTAAATAAATGAAAGAGTAATAATAACCACAATTTCGAGCCGATCGAGCTGTACTTATTTGGCGTATACGGTAGAGGACTGGTCTAAATCATAGACTGTGTGGGTTCGAATCCTACTAGCTTCACTTGATCTAGTAGATTTTTTTATTTTTATATCAAAGTTGATAAAATAGTCTTTTTCTCTTCTTAAATAATTTTATAAAATGCAATAAAAATACTTTTCTATTAGGTTGGGGAAAAAGTTTCTTCGCATTTTATATAAAAATTCAAAAGGTTTTTTTATAAAGTTTATTTATATTTGACTAAAGCATGTAGGTGTCATTTTGTTGGATAACTTTTTGCCATCTTATACGTAGTGACGTGATCCCATTGCTATAAAATTTTTTGGGCTTCTGATCAAAAAACTGCCACAAGTGGTTTTGGCAATCCTCTCGTGATGTTAACCTGACACTGCTTACGGAATTCTGCAGAGACCGAAACAGGTGAAAATCTGAAGGTTCAAGCAAGGCTAGGATTATACGGCGGATTCATTAACACCTCCCAGCCAAACTCTCGTCATTTTTGGTGAGTGGCTAAAGATGCGTGAGGTCTAGCGTTATCATGGTGAAAAACCACGCCCCTTCTGTTAATTAATTCCGGCCGCTTTCTCTCAACTTTTTGCTTTAATCTCATCAGTTGTTCGCAGTACAGTTCAGAATCGATGGTCCTGCCTGGCGGTAACAGGTCATAATGAGTAATGCCCTTTCAATCCCACCATACACACAGCATCACTTTGTTACGAGTTAACCCGGGTTTCGCCACAGTCTGTGAAGCCTGACCGGCCTTTGACCATGGTCTTTTTCGCACGTTCTTGTCGTAAGTGATCCACTTTTCAACACCAGTTATCAGCTTCTTCAAAAATGTATCGGTTTCAATACGTCGTAATAAAGAATCACAAATGAGTACACGGTTCATTAGGTTTCTTTCAGTGAGCTCATGAGGCACCCAAATATCGAGCTTTTTTGTGTACCCAGTTTTTTTCAAATGCGCCAAAACCGTTTTGTGGTCAATTTCCAGTTCTCCAGCTACATCGTAACTACTAATATGCCGATCTTGCTCCACTTTTTCAAAAATGGCATCAACTTTGTCCGTAACAGGGCGACCAGAGCGACGTGATTGAAAACGCTTAAACCAAATTTGCGCTACTCCCACAGATACTGCATTAGGTCCATAAACATCACAATTTTTTTTCGCGGCTTGTGTTGCATTTTTACCTTTTTTGTAGTTAAATTATAAAATGTATCGAATTTCTTCATTACATTCACTTGTTTTAAAGAAAAACAAATGAAAATCACACATTTTCTAATTTGAATTTAGAATTGTCTTCTTTAAAATTAAAACTTTTTAATGATACGAAAACCAGCTAGATACAAATGGTATAGCCAAAGAGATCTTATTGCAAGTTCATACATACTATATGCGAAAAGACTTTTTCCCCAACCTATTATGTAATTTTAATACCGAGGGTGGCCAAGAGATACTTTTCATCCCGAAAATGAGATAGTTTCCGGAATCAAAATATATGTGGCCGAACGGACCTAAATGATAAAATGAAATGACCGAAATGACTGAAAATAAAACCTGTTCTACTTTTTGAGATAACCTTTACATACATCTATCCCATTATCCGGGATGAAAAGTATCCCTTGTTCACCGTCATTATTAAATTACATATATACCGAATTTCAGCCAAATCGATGTAACAGTTTTTTCCGTAAAAGCAGAACAAACAGAAAGACAAATATATTTTTATCCCGGAAACTATCACATTTTCCGGGAAAAAATAAATATATAATAAATAAAATGCATCCTATTCTCGGCATATATATATATATATATATATATATATATATATATATATATATATATATATATATATATATATATATATATATATATATATATATATATATATATACCAAGTTTCAGCCAAATCGGTCCAGTAGTTTTTCCGTGAAAAGGGAACAGACAGACAGACAGTTACTTTCTCATTTATATTAATATATACCTATATATGGATTCATTGTTGTTCCAGAATACAATTACATCATTTTAATAAAGTTTACTGGTCTAAAAAATTATTAAAAAGTAATAAGAAACATATAGCCTGAGGAGGATTCGAACCCGGTTCAACCTAGCTACTATTACGCTCGGTGAACCGTTGAGCTACAGACGCTTTGGAAGTTGTGTCAAAATTTCATTAGATATTAAGCTTATAAACGATCTGTCTCACTTTAGAATATTTTGTCTCGCTCTCGTGCTCGTCAGCCTTAGAATGAAATAAATTGAATCAAGTTGGTATGGATACGGTGCGCGTAGGTATGTTCAGGTGCAATATTTCACCACGCTCGGACTTTTATTACGCGCTGTTTCATCGAAGTAAATATCGGGCGTGCGGGGTTGATTTTCTGAAACACCGATTTGAATCAGGTCTATATAGCCTCTTAATTAATATGCTACACTATGGCTACATTCCATTAGAGACTCACAACGACCACGTTCACGAGCGCGATTTTTCCCGTTCGTCTTGCTTGCCGGCGTTATAATCGTAAACCCAAGTGGAACGGTTAGTCGACCCATCTTTTGACATGGATGGGCGTTATGTGATCGAAAATGATGACGTCAATATTGATGATTTCGCCACGACCACAACGACCGCGGTCGCCTTGTGGAACGGCTAACGGAGCATTTTGGGCGTTGTGAGCTACTGATGGAACGCGCAATATAAATGACCGTTAATGATTTTAAACATTGACATATAACATGTGTTTACGGCGTTATTTTTTAGGCTTTATACAAGGCGCATTTGACAACAGTCATTAACACTAACGCACATGGAGCAGAAGCATAACAAGGAACAATTATAAACAAGGCGTTAATACATTTTTTTTATTGCGTGAGTTCAGCAGACAGGCAGACGGTCCACTTGATGGAAAGCGGTTACCATAGCCTATGCACATTTGCAACACCAAAGATACTACAAATGCGCTGCTGCTCTCTTAAGTGAGACTGAAACCTGGCCACTAATGCCGCAACACAACTCAAGGTTGTTATGGCGGCATACTCTAAACCAGGGGTGGTAGCCATCCAATCGGGCAAATGCCCTGCCACCTGGCTGTGGGTTGTTTTGTCGCCTCTTACGACAGGTCGCCCCAACGCAGGAAATTGTATTCTTTCTCCGTTCCCGCACGGTTAAAAGGCGAATTAATTAAGGCGGTACTTGATGCTGTAACAAACACGTACGGTACGAAAGGGAGGGAGCGTACGCCCCGCCGAGTTCGTGCTCGTGCCGCACCCGGACGCCCCTTGAAATCATTTTATCTAGCATTAATACAATTATTAAAGTTACAATAGCAAAACTTTGCAAATCACATTATTTTTTTATCTATAATAGCAATAAGCGAGGCTTATGGGCTTGTTAAAAATGTTTTAATAGTATTATTCTCACATTCAAAATACATTTATAAATAACACTTTAAAATTGATTGATCAGAAAAATAAATGGATCGACGGAGGGTTAAGGCTAACGGACTGGTTACGACCATGGCTTAGTGACGGGTGATGCCGGCGAGCGGTGTGGATAGCGCTAGCGCCGCAGCTTGTGGCATACTTAATTTTTAATATTTTTATTGTCCGTTGCGTCGCACTTAGCTATCACTCTCCTATGAATGTACTCTGTGGCTATCACTCGCAGAGACAAGGATGTGGCCAGACCTATAAAGTACTAAATTATACAGGCCGTCAAATTATTCTCATATTTCGAATTAATATATACAAAAATCAAATTACTGCAGTAAAACATGATGAGGAAGCTGTGTTAATTACAATTTTTGCTTACTTTTGGCTACGTTCCACAAGAGACTTACAACGACCACGTCCACGACCGCGATCTTTCCCGTTCCACCTGCTCACAATCATAAACTCTGATGGAACAGATTATGGCGCGTTGATGTCATTAACGACGAAATACACAAATATCATTGGTTGATTTGAAAATCGAGCCTTTTTCATTGTCACTCGATAGAGAAAATTAATGCTCTGTGGGCAACGCCCACTTCGACCCAGCTCTTGATATGGGTCGTTGTGAGCGCTGTGTGATGGAAAAATATGACGTCATTAGTGATGTTTTCGCCATGACCATAACGACCGTGGTCGCCATGTGGAACGGCAGACGGGCCATTTTGGGCGTTGTGAGATACTTAAAGAACGCGCGCAATGTGGCGTATTGAAAATCATCAATACATGTTGGTTTAAAGCCTTAGCTGCCAAGACATAAACCTAATTAAATAAATAAACTGATTCTGTGTCAAAAAAATCAATTATTTAACGAATACAACTGACAAGGCTGTATGGACACGTAGTCCTTTGCCTGCCTTTGTGGCAAATTTGAAAAACAACAACAATCAATATATGTCAGTGTCAAAGGACCTGAATAATTGACTGTCACAGTCTGTCATCTGTCATTATCAGTATTATTTCTCATGTTTTCGGAGTTGTTTAATCATTTCGGAACATCAGAATTTTGAAACAATTACCTAAGAATTATATTAGACAAAAGATGAAGTGTTACATTGCATTCGTTTTATTAAACATATTTATCAATGTATTATGCGCGTCGAATCCTATCGAAGAAGAAACAGACAGCGGTAGATATGCCATCGAAGGACGAGTTTTTCCTCCAGAAGAGCAAGAAGTTGGTAATTGGCAAGTTGAAACCAGAGTGCATGTGAACGGCGGGGAGTATATTGGATTCATACGCGACGACGGTACGTTCGTCGTACGCAACATTCCGTCTGGGTCTTATGTCATCGAAGTATTGCATCCGGATTACATGTATGAGCCTGTGAGAGTAGAAATCAACTCCAAAGGCAAATACAGAGCTAGGAAAGTTAACTACATACAAACTTCTCAAGTTATTCAGGTTCCTTACCCACTGAGAATGAAGGCTCTGTCCAAATTCAGGTATTTCCAAGTCAGAGAACAGTGGAGGTTGACTGATTTCTTGTTCAATCCCATGGTGATAATGATGGTGTTGCCACTCCTGCTCATCATGATTTTACCCAAAATGATGAATGACCCAGAAGCAAAGGAAGATTTGAAGCAGATCAGCAATTTGGCAAAAATGGGGGAAATGCCAGAAATGTCTGAGATGTTTACCTCTTTGTTCAGTGGAGGGGCATCAGCTAAAGCCTCTACTTCGAAAGCGAAACAAGTAAAGAAAAGGCAGTAGGTAGTGTAAATTGTAACATAATTTATTATATATTTATAGTTGTAGGTGTCAATAAAACATATTAAAAGATTTGCCTTTCATTTAAATTTTAAATTAATAATAATTATCAATTGATATTTGCCATTTAACATTTTCTAAAACAAATAGTATGAATGTTTCTGAGTAATTAACATTACAAAATGTTTTCAGACTTATAACTCTATTTCTTTGTATCATTTCGAATAGTGAATAAGAGATTTTCAATTATTTTATAGTGACTCATTTTATTTACTAGTGGTCACCCATGGTTGAAATTCAACCATAATAATTTGTTGTCAAAGACTACTATAATCATCATCAATACATAGATATTAATATGTGAAGCAAAAACTTTGTACCCCTTTTTACGAAAATTGCATAGATAGAGGAGTATGAAATCTCACACACATAGTTTATACAGAGAAGAAGCAATGAATGCTATTTTTTTTTAAATTATGCATAAAAACTACATTAAATCAATAAAAAAAACATTACACACACACACATATACTTTTTGGTTATTGTTCAAGTCAAATTAACAGTGTTGCCTTGGTGAAATCTGGGATTTTAGAAGTATAGTCTTTGACATTCATTATTATATGGTCGAATTTTGAGCAAGGGCAACCACTAGTATAGACTAATTCTTCCGGCAGTGCTAGAATATTTATTATACAGGTTTATTCAGTCCTGGATTTACCGTGGGGCCCGGTCTATGGCGGCATAATTTTAGGGGCAGTAAAATTTTCTGGAAACTATTTAATTTCATTAAGAACAATTCAAATATTTATATGAATTCATTTCATTATAAATGTCTAAAGAAGACAGATGGCTGGACATGGCAATTACATAAGGGTTCTGTTTCTAAATGTCTATGTAACTCTAAATAGGGCAGCATTTTGCACTTTAAATCCCATTATGTTCATTAGGACAGATCCTTAGCATTAATCAACAAAAAATGTGGATTCCAAGTCTGCTAACACAATAGCCTCAGAATGGTTTCAGCATGGAAGTATTCTTTTTCCATGCTGAAACTACTAAAATCAAAGTTTCAGTATATACAAAACTAACAATCTTGGTGCCAGTGATCAACTATTCTGACATTTCTGATACTAATAGCAAATATAGGACCCTGGTCAAGTTTTCACATTACAAAGTTATAAGTATTTCATCTGTGCAGGAATGGAGAAAGAATATAATTTCCTGCGGCTGGGTAGCCTGTCGTAAGATGCGACTAAACAACCCACAGCCAGGTGGCAGGGTATTTACTTGACTGAATGGCTACTACCTCTGGTCTAGAGTATGCTGCCATAACAACCTTTAGTTGTGTTCCAGCATTAGTGACCAGATTCCAGTCTCCCTTAAGAGAGCAGCAGCACATTTGTATCACCTTTGGTGTTGCAAATGTGCATAGGCTATGGTAACCATTTTCCATCAAGTGGGCTGTCTGCCTGATTGCTGAACTCCTGAAATAAAAACTTAAAAAGAAACAACTTTTATGTGAATAAGTACCAGGTAAAGCCTTTGTAGATACTTAGAGAACCAACAGCAGTGTGGAACATTGATGAATAAAAGTAAAACTAAATCTTATTGAAAGGGCCTTTTATTTTGGAAATAATAAAATGTCAATAATGTTAAATACACTACAGACACACATTTTTGTAACAACTTAATTTAAAAGACATTACACACAATAGATACATAAAAAAAGTAAAAAAAATCAGTCATTGGTAATTTGGACGGAAACTACATAAGTAAAATGCTTAAGGTAAAAATATACTGACATTCTCTTAATCTTAAAATATGTTTTAAATACATTTTTATATTTTTGGGTTCTGGACGGGCTTTATTTGTACATAACAGTCATAAGGTACATATTTTAATACCATATACTTCTTTCTCCATGAATTAAAAATTCATTTGATAATATAGACAATTATGGAGATTTAGCTGCCAATCATTCACCATGTCCTATCAAAATTGCTTCCATATTTTTCTTTAATATAGCCAGAAATAGTTTTATATCCAATAACTTTTTCTGAGGGAAATGTAAAAAAAAAAATATTTCATCTTACAAATGGAAACGAAATATAATAATAATTACTACATTTTAACGATTTTAAGAGTATTTTTATATTTCTCGTGGATACTTGAACATCTGACTTATTTTGTGATCATCATAGACTAATATTGTAATGCTGATATTCAACCAAATCAATCAAATACGTTGAAAGGAAACAAAAGTGTTCAATTACATTGAATGATTTAAGTTTACATTTATATGCATCACTTTGGTTGATTCATCCACACTGAAAGATAGAAATGAACAGTCTAGTACCAGCTTAAAACATACATTAAAGGTGTTCAGCAATCACGACAATTGAAAAATTACTAAAATGAAAAACAAGTTATAATCACTCTCAAAACCCCTAAAAGGAAGCTTTAATGGTGAAAATCTAATAAATTACTAAGGTACAGTATAATAATTATTTTTATACATATTTAATTTTTATTTATTATATACTTATATTGTCTTTTTCTACTAAGGCAATTGTAATTATGTTTTAAACAATACAGAAGTTAAATTTTAAAATATCCATAATAATATAAATAGCTAAAAAGGGTTAACTTTTTCATTGGCTTAGGATTGATCTGCTATACATAAAATCCTGTAGACAGAGCTTAGAATGCAATCAAATATAATGCTAAAATGATGATGATACATTAAATATACAGATGACAATCGGCTAAGCTAAGCAAATTGCATTTGTATTGCAGATAAAATACAACGGACCACTCTGGAGCTGATCCCAGACACCCAGACCGTAGTAAATAACGGATAGTTCGTTTACGAAATTTACTAGGACCAGAATCAAATCCGATAAGCCTCTGCATTCCAGTGAGCTCGGCCGGCAAAGGCTTAGCACACTCAACACAGAGGGCAACTAGCTACGCTATAAGTTAGCAATAGATAACTGTGTAATAGACGGCTTTTCATATGAAGATGGCGTCTCATGTGAAAGACGACATGTGTACCAATAGTCTCAAAATGGGAGAGGGATGCTGAAGACCACGCGAAATGGAATAGAAAAGATTTAACACATGGATGATGACGATGGGACTGCTTTTCATGTAAATAATAAGTCACTGCACAGTCTTGTACGGCTAATCTAGAGAGCCCAGTATATTGTGTCGAAAATATTGACCACATTCTAAGTCAAATAGAGATACAAGATCATATCTACATCCTAGATGAAATTTTTATTTGAAATGTAATTATTGTTTATGTTATTGCTTCAATACATCTAAGGGCACTTAACATCAGGTTACACCAATGTTGTCGCTTACGTGAATAACAGGATTAAATAGTCCAAATACATCTTGTATTATTAAAATTCTGCAAAATAGATCATTTTCAACCAAAACACTTTTTGATTTATATTCTAATTAAAGCACAAAACAATAAGGCGATTGCACCTATATATCATCAATCATCAAATTGTAAATATTTTATAATTATTTATAGAATGTGAAGAATATGAGAATATATCGATTTAGAATTTCAAAGAATATGTAAATATTTCAATTTACAATAATCGCATCATACTTTTTTTATATAATAAAAGCCTGGGGCAGCCTGCTCTAAGAGATAGACCGTGTACAACTGTACATATATCGGAAATAAGATTGTATGATACATCACTACAAAATACTATCCTATACTTATATCTACACATTATTGTTATAACTCACGCCAAACTTGAGTTCTTATATCAGGCTCAGAAAGTTGCGCAGTAATTAATTTTGAACGAAAGTGTCTACTGCAAGCTATCAACCGTTCCTATAAAGTTCAGCCATTATAGTTAAGAATGACAATCCCATAGTAAAAATGTAATTCTGAAGTAACCCCTAAATCATACTCACGACGTTGTAGTCATGGTGGAATCTTTATCTTCGAGGGCGTAACCAGGGGGGTGGCGGGCAGGGAAGGGCAGATGCTCCCCCTGTATTGTATGTCTACGTACCAGGTACCTAATGTTGTCGATAAAAGTTATGCTAGAGTCACGTTACGACTTACTTTACAAAAACGCTTTAACCTACTTCAAGGGCTAAATTTAATATTATTTTTTCCACAAGCTGGCATCAAACGTAACATTTATTATATATCAAAACCAAGATAATTATATCGTCTTTTTTATTCTAATACAAGTTCTATGTAGTTAGAGGGAGAAAGCACCAGTTTCAACGTTTGTGATGGTTCCGTCTTAAAGGTTAACTGTTATAAAATTCGCGTTACCCACTGATCCAGTTGCATTCATACAATGCCTTATGCTTATTTATTTGACTACCTATAAAACAGGATCTCCTGCGGGGGTTTCCCCTGCACACCACATATGCCTAATGCTTCGTGTTGGTAGGGCAAAACAAGCGCGGGAGACACGGCTTGAGAAATTTCTCAATTGCCCCCTCCCGCTCCCCTCTCTTTAGCTTTGAATTAATCGTGTTACATACGACGAAGGAGTTCCGTTGACCCACTTGCCACTTCCCTATGCCATCCTCGCGTATCATTTCCCTATCTCATCTCCCGTGTCCCCCATCCTCCTATGCCATCCCGTATATCACACCATAGACTGCCAACGCGTTCGCTTCGCCTCTGGGCCCCAAATTCTGCAATCTCAATATCGTCAGAATGACTGTTTGATCACTGGCATAATAATGGTTGTTTTAGTACGAAAAAACAGGCATTACGAGGCTAGAAGTCGACCATTCTGACAATATTGTAATATAGTAGAATTAGGGTCCAGGTTTTGATATATACCATAAAACAGGAGAAGAATGACTTGTTGGCTATTTATTTCAAGAAAACAAGTCCCATATTACATATTACAATGCATAAATTTAACTTACAATAATTAAAATTATAAATTTGTATAATTAAATGAACATGAAATTCTATAGCTGTATAATTTAGGTGTTTTTCAGAGTTTAATTTTATATCGGGCGATTGTCGATCATTGCATTCCTTCTTCCCTATAAAGTAAAACTAAAATGTTTTTGTGTCGCAGCGAATCCCATTTTTATGTCTCGAATAAGGCAAGCGTGCATTTTATGCTTAATTAAAATTTATTATAATTGACTTCTGATATTTTTTTAAAGATATGTAACAAAATTTTGACACAAACTTGATACAGTCCGCGCCAAAACTTATTGCCTCTGCAAATTAGTTCCAGAAGATCACCCCGTGACTGATATAAATGAAAACTGACACATTAATATCTATTGCGAAACCATCTGCTGCTAACCAGGTGCAGTCATAAAGTTTGACGCGGAATAGATAGAGAATTGCGACAGGGCAGCATGGGCTACGTTCCACAAGAGACTCGCAACGACCTCGCTCACGACCGCGATCTTTCCCGTTCCACTTGCTTGCCGGCGTCACAGACGTAAACTCAAGTGGAACGGTTATTCATCCTCTTGGGATCGTTTGTGAGCGCTGCGTGAGCGAAAACCATGACGTCATTCGTGACGTCAACGGTACGACCGTAACGACCGCGGTCGCCTTGTGGAACGGCAGACGGAACATTTTGGTCGTTGTGAGATACTAAAGGAACGCGCCCACGGTGATACGTTTTTAAATTTTTATAATCACACTTAGCAAAGTGAATGACTACGCAATAAGTTTCAAGTACAACATCAGGTGTAAAGAGGCCATTATATTTGGCGCAAACTGTACTTTAAATACATCGAATGGAGTATCGAGTCATAATAAAACCTCTATCCATGTTTTCCCTATGAAACAGAAACAATATTAGAATACATTTGTGGAAATATATTTTCATTTTTTTTCTTTTGAACACGCTTTTATAAGTTTGTCTCGAATGTATCAATGAATTTTCACTGCCTTTGATACTTCTAGTAAGTTTAAAATTTGCATACATATTTGAAAAAAATGACAGTATAGTAATTTCGTAACTTTATTATTATTTTAAAAAATTGTTTAAAAAATCTTCAGATGATCAGAGAGCTGGTGCTTACCTTGGGCAACGGATCAGTATGGCGATCCAACGAGGAAACGTAGCCAGCTTTCTGAGCACCCATGGAAGGCTGTGATCTAGGCTCAGTATTCTACTTATAATAATAATAATAATGGGCAGACGAACATACACGTTGTATATCCCCAAGCTAAGCAGGTTACGCTTGTGTTATGGGTAATATACAACGGACCACTCTGGGGCCGATCCCAGACACCCAAAAGACCGTAGTAAATAACAGAAAGTTCGTTTCCGAAGTTTACTATGCCAGGAATCGAACCCGGAGCCTCTGCGTTTCAGCGAGTTCGGCCGGCTAAGAGTTAGCTCGCTCAACCACAGAGGCCGTCAAGCTTATAGTCTTAAGGGACTATGGATAGACTACAATACAAATAAGTTATTTTTACGTTGTATTAGTTTATAAAGTCATTGTAGTAATTTTAAGAACTAAAAGAAATATGCTTTTATAGCAATATAAATTCAAAAATTTTACTTAAAATAGACCATGAGGGTCATCGAAAATCGTCTGAAGTATACAAGAAAAAAATAGGACAGCGGTCCCCGAGCTCCGAAGCGAAAGCTCCGCATGCAACCGGGATTTAACCCAAGGACGATGATAATAAAACATGTCAAATAAAGTGTATGTTAACATAGCCAGAGGTTTCATTATGACCCTCTCCTATATTCAAAAGTTCATAAGTTTTGAAGCTTTATAAGTTTCTATTATCTAGCTATAGATCAATATGTATTTTCATAATAAATATTATTTCTTAATATAAACCATTTTAAATAATTATGTAATAATATTATTCATTAATGTCTTTTATAGTCATTGAATAAGATTTATTATACTTCAAAATGTAAATAATATTTAAAAAGAAATTAATAAAAGATTATTGTCAATGTAGAAATGTTGAACATTAACAAATAACTAAGTACGTTAATGATTTAGTTAATGGTTTTAAGTAAGTAGAATAAAGAAGAAACAAAAAGAAATCTAGTTAAACAGTACTACTTTACAACTAAATACTAAAACGGTGGTTAACACATACTACATAAATATTGGAGATATTACTAGATATCGATGACATAAAGACTTCTTATTTATTTATTTTCAATCACACCTTGTTCATTTTCCTGTTATCATTACAAATATTATGGAGTACTATTTATTTAATTTTGTTAATACAGTCCACTCATACAATACCAAGCCTGTTACGAAAATGTCGTAAGCGACAGGATTTAGGTACGTATATCACTTCTTTATTGTTACGTACAGTTTAAATAATTTACATCCTAGTACAACGATCCTGAGGCCCACATCTGCGTTAATAGCAAAATAATAAATTACCAAAAATCGGAGATCTACGAGTAAAATATTAAAAATGGTTTGTAAATTACACCTGTGAAATTGTATATAATGCTATGGAATATATATGCTATGGTTCTTCCATTGTAAACGAGTGTTCTTCCATAGCATGCTCGATATATCCATATATATATTATGTTCGCATACATATTTAATTCAACTTATAAAAATTATTGGTCCTTCGAGACGGATATGTAAGACGTCTTTATGTCTACAATTAGGAATCACTATTATATGATAATGAGATTATTTCGCATCACATTTTTACATCTTAATATTTCCGACATCTCACAATCCTTAGTGATACATATAATTAAATTTATAAACAACAAATGATTCTCTACAATGCTCATTACTTGTTAATAAACATTCAATAGAATCTATAAGCAAGTTACAAGCTAGCAAACAATGGTAAAAAATTATCAAATACAGTAAAAAACCTATAAAAATTTCAATGCATTTTTTATCTACACGGTTTCATATAAAAATACAAATATTTTTCTTTTTAAATTAGTATCATAGATATAATCGTAAAATTCACTCGATTTCTATAATTGAATGAAATTATTTCTTATCTAAGTGTTTTTTTTTAATTTGAATGTTTATTATTTTAAGGTTCACATTAGTAGGTTGCTGACTAAATAAGTTGAAGATACTGTGATGTCATATTTTGCTCAAAAATTAAGAAAATTAAGTTTACCTACCATTTTCGTATAAAATGCACTTTCAAGTCACAAAAAAATAGGACATTAATTTTATCATTATATTCGTTTTCTTTAAATATATGTCCACACATAGTTTGTGGATTTAGCCAGTGGTAAAATACAGTATTTTAAAAGTTTTATTTATACATAATATATAATATTCAAGAAAATAGGTACCAGATGTAAGCCGGACCCATATAAACCCCAATGTTAGCCTTAACCAAATTGCAGGGTATACACAAAGCACTTCTTGCGTCAACCCAAAATGTGACATTTCGCCCTATAGTCTATATTTATGAATGAACGACTATAATGTATAGTAATGACCGGTTCTATGTCTTACTATTCATTTAATTGCCCTACCATTGGATGAATTTCGGCATTAGTTGTTGTTTGCTTCAATTATCCGGAATCTTGGTTTAGCGATTAAATAGATATACCTGGACATTTGGTTGGTGGTGAAATTGTCTACATGGATGTGTATACAAGAAGACTTTATTTATTGGTGTTACCACTCTAACAAATATAATTTGCGTGACCCATTTTGGTGTTACCAGTCTAAGGAATATAAATTGAACAATCCTTTTAGTGTAGACAGTTGTATAGAGCTTATGTCAAATTTTAACCGACAGTAAGGCAAATAACGGTCAATAAGATATAGGAACCGGCCATAAGAGACAGTTAATGAAAATGACAATTTACAATATAATAGGCATCAGACAATCTCTGTTATATTACTTATGTTTAGTTAAATCTGACTCCAATGCCTTTGAGAATGATTTTCACATTGAACAGTAAAAAAGTAGCCGAGTCATTATTACCTTATCACTTCTATAGATTAAAAAAAAATACAACTGTAGGGTAAAACATCATCTTTCCAGTTGCCGGCCAGAGAGTCCACTCTAGTAATCGTGTGATGAATTTAAACATTAAACAGGTCACAGAGCAAACAGCATACATAATTATCACTTTCTTAGAAATATGTAATGAAACGAATGAAATTCTACTATGATATATCGACGAAGGACGTTAAATACCGTGTTATCGTCAAAACGCTGGTGAGCAGTAGCAATGGTGTGGCGTGGGTCGTCTTTATGGCGGCGTTGTATATCGCGCAGTAGGGGCACTGCGACGAGCCGCAAACCTCGCAGATGTTCAACAGGTAAGTCGGTAATGCGTCGAATATGCTCTCGTTGAAGCGCTCTGTAAACAGAGCAAATGATATTTGTTGGTTTATGTCATAAATGTCATGTCATTGACGGCCTCTGTGGTTAAGCGGGCTAAGCCTTTGCCGGCTTACCTCACTGCAAAGCAGAGGCTCCGGGTTCGATTCCTGATACAGTAAATTTCGGAAACGTATTTTCTCCGTTATTTCTATGGTCTGGGTGTCTGGGTTCGGCCCCAGAGTGGTCCGTTGTATATTACCCATACCACAAGCGTAACTTGTTTAATTTGGGGATATATTATTAAAAATGTGTAACAGCGAGAGGTAGAGGTTAAATGATACTTCAGATGGCAGACAGTAGTATTCACTGTCAAGTGCTGAACTGAAGTGAACTAATTTATTTTGGGAACGATAACCTTAAGTACAAATATTAACAAGTCGTACTGCTAGTACAATGTATAGCACAGTGTGCGAGCGGGACGGATGATGTGCGAGCGAGATAGAACAACTATTGACAGTAGTTCGTTGTCCGCTGCGATGGCTAGACATATGCAGCTCCCATAAATGAATGAAAATACTTTTTATTTCTGTTATTTTTATTTATTTCATTAACAAAACAACAGAAAGTCATTTACAACTTATTAATTCATATACATGGTGTTATGTAACACTAATAAAGTCATGCAACACTAGTTCTAAATTAAAACATATCTGTATCTGTCTATGACAAGAGGCTACGAAGTAATTATGTATGTTCAGTCTTTCATGTTACAAACGTACACGGAGAAAACAAATAATTATTATAATTGTATAAATTGCGATGATTCAGTTAAGTAATTAAATAGCCAAGTTGTGAAGCAAGAATATTATGTAGTTTAATTTTGAGTGTACGAAACTGCCCAATTCCCTGCATAAAGTCAAGTGATATAACCGAGTTCAAATAGGAGATGCATCCAAACCTCCAAAATAGCATAGAAAACCTCTGGGGTTAATATTAGTGTTATAATGTTACGTCCGTAGCATTTAACATCACACTAGCTTTAAATTAAAAGTTTATCTAAATAAATAAAAATAAATCATAAAGTAAAGTAGAAATTTTGATGAATTTTTTTGTGTTTGAGTGGGTCCCCCTGGATTATTTAGATCCACAATTGGAACCGGTAGGTGGCGCTGGGATCGGCTCCTAGATTTTTATTTTTTCAGGACAGGGCAATGTCTGCCAGGGTCTCAAGTTTTTAATATCTTTTGGTGCAATGCTTTTCCTAAAATCTACGCATAAATCATTTAGCAAGTGCAGAACTAAATATGCAATTCTTATTCGTTTATCATCATTTAAACGTGGCCGAGCCATGCTGGAAACAATATATTGATTACGGCTCGATTCGGTGTGATACCACGCTCCCACGGAATATTCGCGTTATAACGACCTGCCCTTATTCCAATGCTATTCCTCCTGTCAGATCCCTCCATCTCATCCCAAAGGTTGGCAACGATGCAAACGTCTACAGGTGATGGTAACTACTTTTGATGAGCTGGGCCATCTTTACGTTTGCCTGTTTAGCAATTTAAAAAAGACTAGGTTCTTATTGTGAAGACGTGTCCATCGAAATGCATTAAATTAGGGTGGCGCCACTTTGGCATCAGGGTGAATTTTAAAGGGAGCGCCAAAAGTTATTAGAGTAGTATTATAGGGTTTTAGTTTTATAAAATTAAATATTACTAAATCACTAAGCGTATTATTCATAATTCACGAAATAAAATCACTATTCATGTTTTACCTTTAAATTCCTTTGTACTGCGTAAATAGTTGACGTTTTATAACAGTGGCCATCACCGCAATTACTTTTGTCGCCAAGGATATTAATTTTTTAAATTCGGCATACTTCGATTCGTCTACAACGGCTACATTCATACCCTTTGTTTACACCAGCGCCATTGTGGACGGTTTTTGAACTGTTATTTAAAGCATATCTTTTCTCCCATATGAGATGAGTCTCCTTACCTCTACCTTCCATAGTTCTTATAGACAGAGTGAAGTTAGCAGATATCGGCAATTTTTTTAAAGGTCTGCGTTTGACCATGACCACGACTGATGCTAGGCGAAGATAAGGTCTAAGGTTTGATATAATTTTGTAAACTCGAGCCATTCTGGACGATTTTTTAGCTATTGTTATTATTGACACTTCTTGTATGTTAGGCCCATATAAGATTGATTGTCCATTTGACCTCTATCCTACGTGATAACTTCCATCTATACTAATATTTGATCAATATAAAGCTTTTTGTATATATTTTTGCACAGATTCGAGTCGATGTCCATTTGTTGGCTACAACTCTTTAAAATTGTCTAAGTTTAATAAAAAAATTAATGAAAAATTAGTAACGTATATAATATTACCTGGAGCATAGTAATCGTACACTCTGATGGGCAGGTATCGAGACATGTTCGCGACCGGAAACCATCGCTCGATAGTGAAGTTCACACACGTTGGCTCCACTGACAGCTGCCAAATAAACAAATAATATGTATGTGAAGCCTCTTTACAACATACCATAGGACAACATCTATCTGCGCAGGAACGGAGAAAGACTACATATTCCTGCATTGGGACTGCCTGTCGTAAATGGCGACAAAACAACCCACAGCCAGGAGGAAAGGTATTTGCCCGTCTGGATGGCTACCAGCTCTGGTCTAGAGTATACCAACATAACAACCCGGAGTTGTGTTACAGCATCAGTGGCCAAGTTCCAGTCCCATCTACGAGTCCGGCAGCACGTTGGTAACACATTTAGTTTTGAAAATGTTCATAGGCGATGGTTTTTTTTTTATTTTTTTATTGCAGGAGGTCAGCAGACAGGCAGGCGGCCCACTTGATGTAAAGTGGTTACCGTCGCCTATGGACATTTGCAACACCAAAGGTGCTACAAATGCGCTGCTGCTCTCTTAAAGGAGACTGGAAGCTGGTCACTGATGCCGGAACACAACACGAGGTTGTTATGGCGGCATACTCTAGACCAGGGGTGGTCGCCATCCAGTCGAGCAAATACTCTACCACCTGGCTGTGGGTTGTTTAGTCGCCTCTTATACGACATGCCGCCCGGCCGCAGGAAATTTTATTCTTTCTCCGTTCCTGCACAGATCACGGCCGGTAATCACTTTCCATCACAGGAGCGTCGGGCCTGTGTGCTTTATTCTAGCAGTAAAAAAATACAATTTTTAATTTATTTTATAATCTAAATAAACAGGACCAACAATATTTAATAGTCAAATAATGAAAATAGGAGATGTTTATGATCTCTAAGGAACTTTTCATAGTTCATGGAATGCCATGACTTGGCTGATTTGATTAATTATTGGAAAAATAATTGTATTATTGTATGTATTGACATACTTTTATTATAACACTAGCTTCTGTCCGCGACTTCGTCCGCGTGGAAAGTTTTTTAACTATCCCATGGGAACTCTTTAATTTTTCGGGATCAAAAGTATCCTATATGTTGACCAGGGATATAAGCTTCCACCATACAAAATTTCATTTAAATCGGTCCAGTCGTTTCGGAAATTAGCCGGTACAAACAGACAACAGACAAACAGAGAAACAAAAAATATGAAAAAAATCTAAAATAGTTCTATTTCACTTCTTACATCCCCCTGACTCAGTTTTTAGCAGTTCTTTTCATTATACAGAAATTCGACCTCTACAATTTTATTATATGTGTAGATAGATGATTAGTGGCACTAAACTTATATCTACTAAATTTGGTATTCTCATATTGCTGCAACGGTAAAACGTTGCAAGATAACATGACGCTTCTAATTTTTAATACCATACTAAATTTCCTCACAACATTGATATGAAAATTTCACTTGAAAAATTTAGTTCATCTTTAATATACTTTCAAGTCAAAAATAAACATATTTATTTCAAAATAAAATCTTTTAAATAACACAATAATATTGAAAGACACAATTTTGACGTCGTTTCCAAAGCATTTTTAGTTGCTTGGACAAAAAACGGCGCAACAAACTCCCAAAAACATGATAATAAAGAGAGACAGAGATAACACTTTATTGCACAGCAAAATATACAATTACAAAAACAGACCATATTTACAATATTTCTTGAGCGATCTCTTCCAGGTAACCAAAATCAAAGAAATTTGAATCAGGTGGTGCAGGAAAAAGGCGATAGATACACAAATTCAAACATAATAGGTATGGGGAAAAAGTCTTTTCGCATATAGTATGTATGAATTTCTAATAAGATCTCTTTGGCTATATCATTTGCATCTGGCTGGTTTTGGTATCTTTAAAAAGTTTTAATTTTAAAAAAGACAATTCCTAATTCAAATTTGGAAAATGTGTGAATTTCATTTGTTTTTCTTATTGCTAAAATGAGTGAATCTAATGAAGAGATTCGATACATTTAAAAAATTTACTACAAAAATGGTAAAAATGCAATATAAGCCGCAAAAAAAACTTGTGATATTTATGGACCTAATGCAGTATCTGTGAGAGTAGCGCAAATTTGGTTTAAGCGTTTTCAATCGGGAAATTTTGATATTAAAGATGCACGTCGCTCTGGTCGATCTGTTACGGACAAAATATATGTCATTTTTGAAAAAGTGGGGCAAGATCGGCATATTAGTAGTTACGACGTAGCTGGAGAACTGGGAATTGACCATAAAACGATTTTGGCGCATTTGAAAAAAACGGTTACACAAAAAAGCTCGATATTTGGGTGCCTCATGAGCTCACTGAAAGAAACCTAATGAACCGTGTACTCATTTGTGATTCTTTATTACGACGTAATGAAACCGAACCATTTTTGAAGAAACTGATAACTGGTGATGAAAAGTGGATCACGTACGACAAGAACGTACGAAAAACATCGCGGTCAAAGGCCGGTTAGGCTTCACAGACTGTGGCGAAACCCGGTAACTCGCAACAAGGTGATGCTGTGTGTGTGGTGGGATTGGAAGGGCATTATTCATTATTAGCTGTTACCGCCAGGCAGGATCATCGATTCTGAACTATACTGCGAACACCTGATGAGATTAAAGCAAAAAGTTGAGAGAAAGCGGCCGGAATTAATCAACAGAACGGGTGTGGTTTTTCACCATGATAATGCTAGAGCTCATACATCTTTAGCTACTCAGCAAAAATGACGAGAGTTTGGCTGGGAGGTGTTAATGCATCCGCCGTATAGTCCTGACCTTGCACCTTCAGATTTTCACCTGTTTCGGTCTCTGCAGAATTCCTTAGGCAGTGTCAGGCTAACACCACGAGAGGACTGCCAAAACCACTTCTCGCAGTTTTTTTTATCAGAAGTCACAAAATTTTTATAGCAATGGGATCACGTCCCTACCTACAAGATGGCAAAAAGTTATCCAACAAAATGGCACCTAGATACTTTAGTCAAATGTAAATAAACTTTATAAAACAACCTTTTGAATTTTTATATAAAATGCGAAGAAACTTTTTCCCCAACCTAATATATACATAGTAATATATACACTTAGTCTGGCCATAAATACTGTTACAATTAAAAAGAAACCAAATATTACATTTGAATTTGGAATCTGTCATTTTTATATGATTGTTTATTGTGTTTTCTCATTTTGGCGCCAATAATGTACAACATTTTGCGATATTAAAATGGAGTGGGGCGATAAAGAGAACCGAATCGCTGTTGCTGTGATTGCAATACACAAAGTAGGTATGGAGCAAAATGCAATTTTTAAAACTCTCCATACGCTTAGTATTAGTCAAATGTTTGTGTAACAGGTTATTAATAGGAACAATGAGACCTCCTCTGTTTGTGACAGAAAAAGATCTGGCCGTCCACGTAGTGTTCGTACGAAAAAGGTGGTCAAAGCAGTAAGGGAAAGAATTCGAAGAAATCCTGTCCGAAAGCAAAAGATTTCATCTCGGGAGATGAAGATAACACCTAGAACCATGTCGCGTATTTTAAAAGATGACTTAGGACTTGCAGCCTATAAGAGACGCACTGGTCATTTCTTAACTCATAATTTAAAAAAGAATAGGGTGGTAAAATCGAAACAACTACTGAAGCGGTACGCAAAGGGAGGTCACAGAAAATTCTGTTTACGGATGAGAATTTTTTACAATTGAGCAACATTTTAACAAACAAAAGGACTGTATTTATGCTCAAAGCTCTAAGGAAGCTTCTCAATTAGCCGACAGAGTGCAACGTGGGCATCTCCCGTCTTCAGTGATGGTTTGGTGGGGTGTTAGCTATGAAGGAGTAACTGAGCCATATTTTTGTGAAAAAGGTATCAAAACATCGACACAAATGTATCAAGATACCATTCTTGAGAAGGTAGTTAAGCACCTTAACAACACCATGTTCAATAACCAAGAATGGTCCTTCCAGCAAGACTGGGCGCCGGGTCATAAAGCTCGGTCCACGCATTCTTGGTTGGAAACGAACGTTTCGGACTTCATCAGAGCTGAAGACTGGCCGTCGTCTAGTCCCGATATTAATCCGCTGGATTATGATTTATGGTCAGTTTTAGAGAGTATGGCTTGCTCTGAACGCCATGATAATTTGGAGTCCCTAAAACAATCCATACGATTGGCAGTGAAGAATTTTCCCATGGAAAGAGTGCGTGCTTCTATTGATAACTGGCCTCAACGTTTAAAGGACTGTATTGCAGCCAATGGAGACTACTTCGAATAAGCTTTTTATATTTTAAAATGTTTATGTATTAAACTAACACACTGTAAAACTTATAAATGTTATTTGCAATAGAATAAAACAATTATTTGTTACAATATTTATGGCAAGACTAGGTATACACATAAGTATACAATAATATATTTCAAAATACATAAGTTATGTATTAGGATGATTATATTGTGTTAATCAGACATAGCTATTTGTGGGCAAATAGTGTTTTCCGAGTAAATAGTAATGATGGCTTACATAGTCGAAGTAGAAGAGCATTTTGGTGGGGCTGTACTTGGCGCGCTGCAGGGTGGGCACTCTCCTGGAGAGCACGTAGGCGTCGAGGACCTGCTGCTGGATCATGTACCCCGTGGGCACGCCCACCTCCAGCACGGCCATGCCCGAGCGCGGTGACTCCTCGACATATGTCCAACTAGAAAAGGCACAATTGGGTAGGCGACACATTTATTTAAGTCATAAAGTCAACAAAATATTTATACTGTTTATTCTATGTAGGTATAATAATAATAATTCTTTATTGGAGTTTCTGTCTTAACTTTAGATACATTCATTGGTGGTGGGGATCTTCTTGTAAGTATGAAATACCTGTATCAGAAGATTCCACTTGTCACGTTATGACAAACAACTACTACCAGAAATTTATATATCTATCACAAGGAAGAAAAAAATATATATTTATTTATTTGCAAGTTGTGTGTATATGTGTGCTTGATTTTTAAATATGTGCATCGAGTAATTGAGAGGAATTAATCAACATTTTTATTTCATCATATGCTTTGAATTTTAACCATTAGGTAACCAGGTATATGTTATTGCTATTTACAAATTAAATAGGTTTTAAAATTAAATTCATAAAACTATTCGGATCGTTTTAGTTATTACGCCAAAAGGAAGGTTTGCACTGAAAATCAGTGTTGTGTCGGATATTATGCCGGCACAGAAATAAGCCGACGGCAAACCTTGTTTGCTGAAAATGCGGCGTACAAATTCTCAAAATATGTTTTTATTTCTAAGATATATATGTTAACAATGTATGTCGCTATTATGGCAAATATTTTTTTTCTTTCTTATTTACAATATGGGTTTTTTATTACGAAGCTGGCAGACGGCCCACCTAATGGAAAGTTATACCTATTAATATTATAAACGCGAAAATAACTCTGTCTGTCTGTATGTATAAAATTTATTTTAAAAAAAAGTTTGAGCTAGATAAATAAGAAAAACATTTTATAGCTAGACGTGTTCTTCGTGTGCTGGGGAGTTTCTTGCTGCTTCTTCTCCTTAACAGCAATAACACGTTGCGAACCGGTGTACATAGACTAGGAAGTAAATTTAAATTTTAACATATGTATGACCTTCAAAAAGTGTTCTCCAATGGAACTTATTTTGAATAACCTTTTGAATTCGAATTTCGACAGTCTGTTACGCTTTCGGAAAAACTACTAAACGAAATTTGGCTAAAACTCAATAAAACAATATATTTTCGATGCCGAGGATGAACATAGGATACTTATTATCACGAAAGATGGGATAGTTTCCGGGATAAAAGTATATTTTTCTGTTTGCCTGTAGTCGGAAAAACTATTCGACCGATTTGGCTGAAACTCCGGAAACTCGGTATATATGTAAGTTCAATATCTAGGATGGTCATAGGATGCTTTTCATCCTGAAAAATTTATAGATTTCTTGTAATGGTTATTTTCGGTCCCTTTGGTTATTGAAATAGGAGATGAAAGTTTGATTGGAGACTAATCATTTCTCAAGTTCATGGATATAAAAATTCACCATCTATAAAAAATGTGTAGTAACTCGGGTCTGTTCATCTGTTATGCTTTCACGAAAAAACTTCTAGAGTACTGGGTCGGTTTACTGTAATTTTGTACATACGAAGTTTTAATACCGAAAAGCTGCTTTGCATCCCGGAAGATGGGATAGTTTGCGATATAAAATGAAGTAAATCTTCCGGGCCAAATAGAACTAACATAAAAATTACAATGTAACCTGTATTAACGCCTACTCCTTAAACGGATAAAAAGGTATGATCCCAGGCGCTGCCGTATATTCTAGTAATTCTATATAATATTAAAATGGTTAAGAGTTATAATAAAAAGGGAAATTGTGAATCAAGTTGGCAGTGTCTTAAGGTCTCGCAGTTGGTGTTTGCTGGGTTTGTGATCCGATCATAAAAACTATTAAGAAGTTTTTATGATCGGATCGCAAACAGGAGCTACTTGCCAACCATCTTCTCTATTGAAATTTGGGTGTTTTTTATTTCAATAGCCCCGTGCGTTTGTATTTTGTGGAATCTGATGTAGTGGTTGGGTTTATATAGCGTGTGTTTAATTTCGCGACTAGTACACAAAATCCACTAATAAAACAGAAAACTTAAGAAAATACTGTTACAAGTTGGGCCACCTGCATACCTATTGTCACATACCGACAAAGAAATGCTGCGCATCTTGTTTATTGCCCCTCCCGCATTCGGAGTTCTTTTTATTACTTCGTATTAAAAATTTGCAATTAGACTTTTATTTGCCTATTGTTATTGTTTTCGACTTTGTTGGCCGTTCGCAGGAATAGATAACCAGGTGTGCAAATTACTATTTCTCGGAAACTCAGTGCGCGCGGTCGATTTTTTTGTACTGTATAGTTAGTATAAAACAATGTCCGAATGGAGGTGGGGGAGTCAAGCGACGACTACGATACGAGTAAGACGTTTGTAGTACTCTCGATTAGCGATATAGGCGACGGCCTTTGCGCGTGTCGAATTGCATTGAATCGTGCAGTATGAACTGGTTGCATCTAGTTTTATTTGTATTTGTTTTATACGTGTTTGTACAGTTCTAATAATTTCTATAGTAGTTCCAACGGCATTTTAATTCGAGTCCTGTAGCTCGTAACAATACTATATAATTATTGAAACACGCACCTGGCACAGCCCTGGAACTCGATATGGGAGTGATTCCGCCCGTAGAAGTGGTGATGGGAGACGAGGGAGAAGGCCCTGACCGGGGGCTGGGTCTGGAAACGGGGGATGTCCACGTTGTACTGCACCGACATCTGGAGGATTCCATACCCGGCACCTTTGGCCGTCACTTTCACCGTGCCCCACGCCTCCGGAATCTACACGAACAATGTTTAAAGTTAGTAAATAATTTAAAAGCTTCAACTAAAATATTGGTTGAAAATCTAGTATCGTTTCCCTATATCAAAACGCGAAAGAAGCAACTCTTTTGACATCCTGAACAAAGGAATGGTTTAGGGGCTGATTCAGATTTCTTTTACTAGGCGATTGTCCAACTAAAATTGAATGTGTCTTAAAACAAATTCATAGTAGTTTAAAATGTATCTGCGCAGGAACGGAGAAAGAAAACAAGTTCCTGCGTTGGGGCGGCCTGTCGTAAGAGGCGACAAAAGAACCCACAGCCAGGTGTTAGGGCACTAGCCCGAATGGATGGCTACCACCCCTGGTCTGAAGTATGTCGCCATAACAACCTTGAGTTGTGTTCCGGCTTAGTGACCAGGTTCCAGTCTCCCTTAAGAGAGCAGCAGCGCATTTGTAGCACCTTTGGTGTTGCACATGTACATAGGCGATGGTAACCGTTATACATCAAGTGGGCCGTCTGCCTTTTTGCTGAACCAGGGTTCGGCAAACAGTACAATATCAAAAAAGTTAACAAAAATACCTTTTAACAAAATAATACATTTATTATAGGTACTGTTACCGCCACAGTTAGTGTATAACATAAGGATATTAATGAAATAAAAATGCGAGTTGATTTGACTTGTGTAATGGCGAACAGCGAAGAGAGAATGCCGTACAACGCAATATTTGTAGTAAAATTTGACAGCCCCTGACACAACGTGTGGAGCAATAAATCTTGATATTACGAATTTTTTGTTATTAAATTTGCAGGCGGCAACAGGTACAAATGTCGCTTATGATAAATCGGCGACAATAGCTCGAGCAGATAACCAAGGTTTACCATCAGGTAAACCTTTGTGGTAAACCTTTGTTATCTGTCTATCAAGACGGTGTTTAACTTTGAAAAGTTATTATACTCACATCAATACTCTGCATGATGGCCAGATTGGTGTTGTCCACGCGAAGCTTCTTCCTGACCCCCCCGAGGGCCACGGCCTCCACGTCCACCTCTAGGGAGCTCACGTCCCTTAGCCGCTTGCGGTTCGTGTACTCGATCAACGCACGGAGTGCTACGTACGTGTCCTAGGGAGGAAATATTTCTAAGGAATTCTGGTCATCTGACAGCTGTCATTTAAGTCAAGCATATCGGATTCATAAATATTCTAGATTTAAATGACATTTAGGCTATGTTCCAGAAAGGACTCACAACGACCACGTTCACGACCGCGATTTTTCCCGTTCCACTTGCTGGCGGCCGTTACAATCATAAACTCTAGTGGAATAGATTATGGGGCGTTGATGTCATAAAAGACGAAATACACAAATGTCATTGTTTGATTTGAAAATCGCGCCTTTTTTAATGTCAAGAGATAGAAGAGAATTGATGCTCTGTGGTCAACGCCCACTTCGACCCACCTCTTGACATGGGTCGTCGTGAGCGTTGTGTGATCGAAAATGATGATGTTATTAGTGACATTTTCGCCACGACCATAACGGCCACGGTCGGCTTGTGGAACGGCAAACGGAGCATTTTGAGCGTTGTGAGATACTAAAGGAACGCGTCCTTAGTAGGAATATTGGAATTTTGTTATTTCAAAGTCACTTTTGTGACTGTTGTCAAGCATATCGAGTTCTTTGATATAATAGGTTTAATTTAAAAGACAGTAATACAAATGGACAAAAATAATGACAGAGTGGCGGCCCACGAATGGAAAGTGTTCTTCTCTTTCCATTCAAGATGGTAACACAGAAAGTGGGAAAGAGACATACGAGAATCGGCAGGGGTTACATGGAGTATATCATGGACAAGAAGTGACTGGAAAATGTTGGAAGAGGACTATGTGTCAAAAGACACACTGAATATATTAAGTAATTATAGAAAAAAAATGTCATTTAGATTAAATTATCATTCAATAGTAAAGGCAAATAAGCAGTGCTTCAAATTAAAACAAAAATATGCTTGACATTTATATATATAGCAGCCAGTCCAGTGGTAATAAATATCTCTTATTAAAAGTATCTTTGATTAAAATTATATAATATCGGCCCACAAATGTCCCACTGCTGGGCTCGGGCCTCCCATTATAGGGGGACAGTATACCCGCCACGCTTGTCCAAGGCGGCTTGGCAGGTTTGAAACATAGATTATCTTGATGTGCAGGTTGCATCACGATGTTTTTCTTCACCGTTGTTAGCTCCTGGTAATGGTAACAATACGCACATTAGGTCGGAAATCTGCCCAAGTGGTGCATGCGTTCCGGCCATTACGCTACCACGACCTATAGATGTCCTTGTATGAAACAAAAAAATAAAAAATGGCACCGACCTGCGTGGAGGCCCAGCCGCCGTCCCTGAGCCGCTGCGCGTTCAGCCACATGACGATGGGCTCGTTGTTGTCCTGGTGGTCCATGCACGCCAGCAGCGCGTACGCCGTCGCCGCGATGTTGTTCGAGTCGTACTTGTAGGGCAGCCGCGGCAACAGGAAGGGCTTCTGGTTCTCCATCTTGAACGGGGGCGGGGGCACCGGCTCCTTGCCCCAGTACACCAGACCGCCTGGCAACACGAGAGCAGACGGTCAAGTCAACAGATGGTTTATATATGTCAATAAAATAAAATAAATAAAAATACAGTCTTTATTACTTGATCATTATACATGTTACACTACCGTCCCCTAAGGAAATCGCAGAGTAGGCGTGACCAATAAAGAGGTTGCTGCACGTGCTATCTCGTCGGCACCTGCTGACGAAAAGGGATACTTTTATCCCGGAAATGGGATAAATTTTGGGATAGATTTATGTAAAGGGTACCCCACAAAGTAGGATAGTAGGCTTTTTGTGATTGACGATTTTGGTTATTTTGGTCAATTGGGTAATTTTGGTAAATTTTATCAATTTCGTAATTGTGGTGATTTTAGTCAATTTGATATTTTGGTAATTATGATCAATTTGGTCATTTGGTTATTTATGTCATTTTTGTCATTTATGTAGTTTACAGATAGATAGACGGGGGATCTTAGATAAATAAAACTATAACGGGTTGAAATGAGGATGAAAGTTTGTATGGGAGACCAATCATTTCTCAAGTTTATAGATATAAAAATTTATCATCTATAAAAAAATGCGATACTAACTTGATCTGTCTGTCTGTTAAGCCTTCACAGAAAAACTACTAGAAGTACTGGATCAGTTTTGCTGTAATTTTGTTTAAATGTAGTTTTAATACCGAAAATGTACATAAATACTTTTCATCCCGGAAGATGGGATAGTCTGGGATACAAAATGAAGTAAATCTACCGATATAGCACCAACATAAAAATACAATACAATGTAACCTGTATTAACGCCTGCTCTTTAAACAAGATGTCAGAAACAACATGTCATTAAATATATTACTTCAAATCAGGTTGGCTTCGACTCGCCTCTATGTTTTGCTGGGCAGTTGCATAGACTATACGGATTAATTTTCTTTGTTATTATAGTGAAATTAACAAGAAATAGCAAATGAAGTTTTTATGCAAGTAACATAGAGCTTCTAACTAGGCTTTTTCACTAAGGGAGAAAACACTAGTATTAAATAAAAGTTGTCCCATAACTATACCTCACCCGTCAACTGCCAATTCTATAAATAGGAGAATAAATGGTGATGAAAACTTCAGTGGAAATAAGAGATACCTTCGGAGCGCTCCCGCTTCTTGAGCAGCCTGTAGGCGTGCTCGGAGCTGGGCGCCTTGGCGAAGGTCAGCGCGTGCGCCACCAGCGCCAGCGCGTACGGCTCGCCGAAGTCCTCCAGCAGCTTCAGGTGCCGCTCCAGCCACGAAATGCCCCGCTGCTGCGCCTGCACCACGCGCGCACTCAGCCCCTGACACCAAACGGTCATTAAAAAATTATTTATATCTCATAACGTCATTGTTATGATAATATATTAAATTTAAAGTTTGTTTCAATTTCAGTATGTATGCTTTATGTTTTCATAGCTTTTTAAGTATTTAGATTTATAGATATTATTTAGGTATAATATTTTTATTACTAGCCCGCTTCGCGTGCCGTAAAATCCGTTCTTAGCTGACCTCTACTACTACTACTACTCCGTTTTTTTATTGCATAAGATCAGCAGACAGGCAGATAGAAGGGGTTACCATCGCACACCTCGTATATCCCCAAAAGCTAACCAAGTTACACTTATGTTATGGGTAATTCACAATGGACCACAGTGGGGCCAATCTCATACACCCAGTTGCCAACATGTTGCCTTCCTTTACAACGGAATAAAGTGGTCGGTATAGAGATGTTATTAGAGGTGATTTGTTACTCACCTCTCTTACTCCGATATCTTTCAAATTTTTCACCGTTTCCAGAGTGATCACCACTTGAGCAGTCAAGGTTATGTTCCGCTGCATTATTATCGAATTATTAACCTGAAATACAATTTATAGAAATTATTTTGTTAAAATTTGTATAAAAAGGTCTAAAAATTATGGCAGAAATAAGTTGTATTGACATGCATTAATCAATAAACAAAATAGACCAAATGTATGTTGGTCTGTATACATATAGTATAAGGTTCCATAGCGGTTACGAACATCCTCGACTACGAAACACTCAAAAAAGTATAATCGAAAATACCCTGTATCTCAAAAACCGACATTTTTTTAAAAACAATTTTCGGTTAAAATATTGTTTTAAACTCTCATATAGCTATCATTTTCTGCATTGTTTCTCAACTTTTGTTTATGTCGTAACCCACGAAAAAACCAAAAAGTTAAGTAGTCTTGCAACACCTTCACTACAAAATTATATTTAATTAATAGTTTATTTATATATTAGATGTATATACAAATCAAATATCAAATAATATCGCGTGTGTTAAGGATGTCGCAGTTTGTTAAAAAATAAGATCTACGTCTTATTTTCAGGTTGAGAAACAATGATCTACTGGAATAAAAAGTATGTATACTATGTAATATTAATGTGAAATTTTAGATGGATGTTTGTTGCTCAATCACGCCAGAGCATATGAAAATATCTGGATGAAATTTGGCACCGAGATATAAAGTATATAGCACATAGGCTACTTGTTATTCCAGAAATATGTACGGTGGAAAATATTAAAACTAACGAAGCCGCGGGGAAAAGCTAGTTTGACAATAAATGACTAGAGATCGGGTTTATAGCTACTTCCAATATCCCATTAAAAATTATTTGACTCCAATACACTCAACAGAAATGTCTGTCTCTTTCAATATGGCTCTGCATCTTGTTCGGCTAATCTCTGAAACGGCTTGACCGATTTTGACAGAACTTTCTCTGGCAGATAGCTGATGTTATAAGAAGTCACAGGCTACTTTTTAGGGGTTCCGCGAAAAAACCACGCAGTCGAAGTCGCGGGCGCAGCTAGTAAAGAATAAAAAATTGAATATTTCCATCAAGTTCCTACCAAGAAAGCTTAATATGTATCAACAAATAATCTGTCGACTCACTTGTGTGGCCGTGCTGAAGTCGTGCCAGGCCAGCTGCTGTTTCGTGCCCTGATAGAGGGCGCTGTCCATGGGCACAACTATGGTGGAGTTGTCGTTTCTGTTCGGCAGCCAGGTCACCTCGTAGAAAGCCCCCTCCGGGGTCTGGTGCTCCAGCACCCAGGCCACTGCCATCGATATCACCTGTGAAACAGGTGGTCATTTAAACAACGTTTTTAATTAAATCCAACTAGAATTTGTTTCTTACTCACATTAATATTTTTGTTGAAAACATACAATAAAAAGTAGAAAAAATTCGAGATTAAAATACCAGCAGTCAAATTAAGACTTTTCAATAACCTTTTTTTATACATATAAAAAATTAGATGAAAATAAGAACTTAAAAAAAAAATATATTTTTTTTTAATCTAACTATAATAACAAAATTTAAAAAAAATATAATAATTAGATTACAGATAAAAAAATCCAGCTAAAAAGAAACTAACTTCAATAGGAACTGAAAAACAAGAAATAAATATTGTCTAAAAACATCTTGAAGTCAGTGCGAAATGAAACATGATTTTTTTTTTAAATCTAGTTATCATACTTAAAATTTATAAAATATTTAATAATTCGATTACAGAAAATATCATTTTGTGACATGTAAAATTTAATTTAATTTGAAGTATTAACAATTTAATAATATCAAACTTACATCAGGATCAATGTAAATGAAGTTCTCCCACTCGTTGAACGACGCGTCCTGGAATATTTTAGCGCAGAACGATGTCAACCATACACTTGAAGATGATTGGTTCCTGGAATCCATACAAATATATCATAATCGAAGTCGTGAATAACGTCAGTTGACTGTGTATAAAAAAGCAAGCTAAATCTTCTATTTAACCGTCATAGATGGAAAGTACTAGAAACGTCAATGTCCTGCTAAAAATGTAACTCTGATAACGCTACAAACGCATACCTTGCATTTGGATATAGAAAAAAACAACGCTCGACCTTCAACATAAATTTTGTATTTTAAAATTTATTTTTAAATCACATCACTATACAATCAATACAAATAAATAAAACTTTTTTTTATAACTGATTTCTTTTAAATCATTAGATAATATAATGTTGATTGTAAGTTTACTTGTGTTTTGCAATATCAAAACGCAAGAGAAGAAAGAATAAAAATACAGAATTTATGTATGTGTATGTTATATAATGTGTGTATATATATAAGATTACTGATTATATCTACTTACATATAATAAAATTGTAGAGGTCAAATTTCTGTACAATGAAAAAAAAATGCTAAAAACCGAGTCAGGGGGATGTACAAAGTGAAATAGAACTAATTTAGATTTTATTCAAATTTTTAGTTTCTCTGTTTGTCTGTATGTCTGTCTGTTTGTACTGGGTAATCTAGGAAACGACTGGACCGATTTAAATGAAAATTTGTGTGGTGGTAGCTTATATCTCTGGTCAATATATAGGATACTTTTGATCCCGAAAAATTTAAGAGTTACCGTGGGATAGGTAAAAAAAACTTTAATTACTTAAACAGCTTATTATACAACTTATGCACGTAATTAAGTATTAATATTGCCGGTATCATCATCATACAATAAAACAATTAGGCTATATATCATCACGCTAAGACAAATAGGAGTGGAGCACCAATGAAGAATGTTTTAAAATCGGGAGGTTTTTTTAACTATTCCACGCGGACGAAGTCGCGGGCAGAAGCTAGTCTATATATATTGTTACGACCTGAACGCCGACAAAAAACAAATTCACACCTGCATACCTGTGGACATTTTATTACTTTTTCGGCATTTGGACTTCTTTTGTTTACTTTGTGTTTAAAATTTGTGATGAGAAAAACAGCCCATTGTATATTGTAATATTTTATGGTAGTCATTAGCCAGGTGTGATTCTAAAAAAATCGGTCCACGTGGTCAGGCAGACATATTGCATCTGTGCAGTATAAAGCAATGCGCCAATGGAGAGATCGGCAGTCGAGAGATAACCACGAGCGAAGCAAGACTTGTGTATATTCGGTAATCTATTTAGTGACGAACTTTGCGCGTGTATTTGAATTACGATCTTCTGCATTACGTTTGCACTTATTACATTCGGTTATATTTGTACCTGTGTTATACGTGTTTGTATAGTTCTAATAAAGTCTATAATAATTCCAACGGCATTTTAATTCGAGTCCAGCAACTCGTAACAATATATTATATATGTATAATTGAAATCCACGTTTATAGTGACTCATCACGACATCTCAGGAACTATAATCCCTATAGACTTGAAATTTGGCATGGACCTTCCTTTCGCCAAGTAGAGGTCAGCTAAGAAGGGATTTTACGGCACGCGAAGCGGGCGGGTGTCAGCTAGTATAATATATAATCATATGTATCAAACTTGCGTTATTCATGTGTATGTAGTGTGTGTTATAGCTATGAATAATAATTATTTATTTTCAAACAACACTCACCAGTCACTCCTGAAGAGGCTGAAGGAGCCATCGTGCTTCATGAAGGACAGCTGCCTCTGGTACAGGATGTTCATGTGGTAGAACGCGTCCCTCTCCAGGGTGCGGTTGCGTTGGTTTATCAGCCGCATGTACAGCTGGAGGTACATGTTCGCCGCGAAACTGAACATGTTCTGTTCCGCAGAGTCCTGCATATAATAATGCGGTTAAAATTTGATATCAATTATTCTGAAAAAAATTGTCATACTGGGGTGAAAAATTATTTGTCCCACAAATTTGTGGTCAAATAAAGATAATTGAAATGAAATTAAATGAATGAACGTTGAAACTGATGCTTTTTCCTTCTAACTACAAAGAATTTGTATTAGAATAAAATAGACAATATAATTCTCTTGGTTTTGATATATAATAAACGTTACATTTGATGGCAGTTTGTAGAAAAAATAATATTAAATTTGGCTCTTGAAGTTTCAACAGGTTTGTAGTAGTGTACTGTCAACACATAAATAATTAAACTAATACTTTTCACACATTTTTATAGGCAGGTAGGATTTAAGTATAATATATTGCACAACGCTACCGGCAGAATATAGAAGTACTCAATGCCTAATTATAACACATTCATAACTTACCTATATTCGCAATAAATGAATTTGAATTTGACTACACACACACACGTCTAATCCTTATATAGGCTACGTTCCATTAGGGGCTCACAACGACCATATTCACCGCGATTTTCCCGTTCCACTTGCTTGCCGGCGTTACAATCGTAAACCCAAGTGGAACTGCTATTCGGCTCACCTCTTGACACGGGTCGTCGTGAGCGTTATGTGACCGAAAATGATGACAACGATGTCATATCTACCAACTTTTTGGTAGATCTACCAATTTTCACTTCAGTCTACCTATCTCCCACCCTAGACCTAAAACTACCTATTTTTTTAATTAGTTTGACATATCACCACTTTGAATTATTTTTATATCGACGAGTGACGTTGCGATGTGTTGCGTGAGCCATGCGACGATGCGTCAAGCATACATAGAGTCCAGGCCATAAATTATAAACCACAAAAAAAAACGTCAGCAACAGTTCGCCGTTCGCGCCATTTCGCGACATCAGACCAGACCAGACAGAGATCAGTCTCCAATGTTTCCCCTGCTATACGAATTCGTGAGAAAATTACTCGCACTTCCACATAGTAGCGCCAACGTTGAGATTGTTTTCTGCAATTAATAATATGAAAACCTTCCAGAGAAATAGAATTTGCACGGAGACTCTAGAGGGATTGTTGCGTACTAAAATATTCATAGCAAACAATGGGCAGCCTAGCGCAGAACATTTAAAATTTTCAATAAAAATATGTATAATTTCCAAAAATAAACATTTTAAGAACAGTTCGTGCATTTTTAATCTTAAAAAATCTTCTAAATGGAGGTGGTAGATCTACCAATTTTGCATTTTACATTCAACCAATATTTGGCACATAATCTAGTAATTTTCTAAAATTCGGGTTGGCAACACTGAATGATGAAGTCATTAGAGACGTTTTCGCCACGACCACAACCACCGCGGTCGCCTTGTGGAACGGCTAACGGAGCATTTTGGGCGTTGTGAGCTACTAATGTCCTGACAGTAGACATAGACACTCTGTTACTAAATTGTTTTTATTAGAGTATATATGTATAAAACGTGAGAGGGCACAGATTCCCGAAACACAAGCCTAGTGCCTATATAGCTCGGGAATTCAAGATTTCAATATTACTTTATGTATCTGATTTTTTGAAATGAAATGTAATGATTTATTTGTAAGAAACATGGATAACAAGGTCTTATGATTTAGTGAGAACGTGTTTCACCATTTACTGGCATACAAATTTTCTTAAAAACTACGGTTTATAAACATTATGTATTTTTATTTAATAGTCATGTATGATCATTACAATTTGTTCCACAATTTTGTCACCCTTGTATCAAAGTTAAATACAATTATATATTTTATGAATGTCACTTTATTAATAATAATGAATTGTCGAATGTATTGAATAATGATCGCATGTCGGTAATAAAATAATAATAATAAAATCAATAAATGTCATTTGATGTAACTGAACAATTTTGTTGCTTTTAAATTGTTTGAGAGGTAATTCTCTTATTGACGCAGGTATTCGATTATATATTTTTATTGTTATTACTGGTATATTTTTGTGTCTTAATGCAGTCCTATGCATAGGAATTATTTAGTGTAGTTGGGTCTCTGTTCTAGATTTTCGAATATATTTGGTCTGTATACGCTGAAAAATATTCTGAATGTTCCTTTACAAATAGACCGATTTGTAATATGTATAGGCCAGCTAGAGTTAATAATTGTTGTTGTTTAAATAGTGGTCTGCAAGAAGTAATTGGACTTACTCCGCATATAGCTCTCAAACACTTTTAAACTTTTGCAATAAACATTATTATTACTCACCATAGGCAGATCCAACAGGCTGGTGGCGTTGACTGGCATCGTTGGGAACAGGGGCCCTACCACGTCGCCCACGACCGACACCCTCGCCTTGTTCGAGCCGAACACGTAGTAGCGGTCGACCTCGTACGATATTATAGGCGTCTCCGTCACGTTCACGTGCATGTATTGGAACACATAGGCACGGTTCGAGAGGTCCAGGAGCACCGACTGGTGCCTGTATTGGGGCAGCCCATCGGGCTGTGGGAGTAACGAAACCCTATCAATATTTTCTAAGCGTGTCATATTTAAAAAAAACAATTGGAATAGACTATATAAACAATGGAGAACACGATGCAATTTTATTTAGGTATTTTGTCTGTTTGTCTATTAAAATTATTGGGGTGAGCTCGATGCGGTGTTCGGTGATCGACAGCAAATTCTTGGGCTTAAAATCTGCGTTACTTTTTGTCCCGGGAATCCCGCGGGAAATTTTCTGGGAATGGTTTAAAAAGGACAGATTGAAAAAGAATTCTAATTCCAATGCATGCGGTTTTTTTCATTCGTCGATAGCTAATTTAATGTAATAAAATATGTGATATTTTTTATCCGTGGAATACAGCGGGAATTTCATGTCAAGCGTGCACAAAGCCGCGGGCACACAAGTTCACAATATCACTATGACTGAGTTTGAAATTGTGAACATCCTTATATTGTTTAGAGGCACCCAAATTATTACGAATATAAACTATATTCCAAATGTTTATTAGACGGGCCATCCGCTTGTTTACCGGCTTTATAATAAGGAAGAAAGAAAGAAACTTTGTTTTCTCACACAACAATTTACAAGTGATATAAGACCCGTTGTGTGAGACTGGTGCCCGTTGTTGATCTGTGCAGATCTGTATTACAGGTCGCCAGATATAAAAAAAGGGTTGTTCTCAAACTGTCACACACGGCTAATTGGGAAGCACCACTTTGTGGTCAAGTACAGATAATTGAAACAAACGTTGAACTGATGCTTACTCCCTCTAACACATAGAATTTATATTAGAATAAAATCTCGATTTTATTCAAAATTGACCTAATGTAAATTAAATAGATATTTTATGTAATTTTCGTAGAATTCTATTTTTTTTGTTGTAATTAGTTATTTGAGCCAATTTTTATTTTTTTATATAAATTATTATTTAATGGAAACTTGATTGATATATGAATTAATTTTATGTTTTTTATTTAAGAATATTAATTATTGTATGTTTCCCAAAAAATTAAATAAATAAATAAAAGAGACGATATAATTCTCTTGGTTTTGGCGCGGCAATTTTGATGGCAGCTGGCATCTTTTCGAAAAAAATAATATTGTTGGTCCCTCAAAGGGGTTAAAACAAGAGGCCTCACCTCGACGGTGATCGTCTTGGTGTACTTGTGCTGGCCCATGAGCGTGGAGGCGTGGAGGTGCACGCGGATGTCGCCGAGCCGCGTGGGCACCACGGGCACGTACACGGTGGCCGCGTCCCCCGACAGGATGTACACGAAGAACTGGTGCTCGCCGAACGACGTGCGCGGGTTGTACGACCGCACCTAACCGACAAAACCGCACTCCCATATATAAATAAAGAAAGAGATATTATTTGAAGAAGTACTGACGTACTCGCATTGTTCACATTATCTTATACTAATATATAAAGCTGAAGAGTTTGTTTGTTTGTTTGCTTGAACGCTCTAATCTCAGGAACTACTGGCCTGATTTGAAAAATTCTTTCAGTGTTAGATAGCCCATTTATCGGGGAAGGCTATAGGCTATATATCATCACGCTAAGACCCAAAGGAGCGGAGCACCAATGAAGAATGTTTCAAAAACAAATTCCACGCGGGCGACGACGCGGACACAGCTAGTGATTTATAATAAAAAAAAACTAACAAAAACAAAACCTACAAAGCAAAAATCTTTTTTATTTTTATCTTATTGCACGAGCTCAGCAGACAGGCAGACGGCCTACCTGATGGAAAGCTGTTACCGTCGCCTATGGACACTTGCAACAACAAAGATGTGCTACAAATGCGCTGCAGCTCTCTAAAAGGTAACTGAAACCAGGCCACTAGTGCCTCAAGATTGTTATGGCGGCACACTCTAGACCAGGCATGGTAGCCATCCAGACGAATAAATAGCCTACCACCTGGCTGTGGGTTGTTCTGTCGCCTTTAACGACAAGCCGCCTGGCCGCAAAAGATTGTATTCTTTCTCCGTTCCTACACGAATAATATATATAATTATTTAATCGACTTCTATCTACAACATCTTGAAGTCAATGACAAGTAAAACATTTAAAAAAAACAAATTTGCAAATAATAGTAATTTTAAACTGGTGACTACGGTAAGCCCTCGACTTGGTCTCGAGCTTACATTTGTCTACTCGTTTGTGAAAACCAAACTTACCCACACTAGTATCATAAATAACTATTAGAGATCTAACTAAGAGGCCATCCACGAATTACGTCACACGAATTCCATGATTTTTGACCCCTCCCCCGTCCTTGTCACAGCTGGCCACATTCGTGAGACTCCTCCCTCACAAGTGTGACATCACATGTTTTGCAATTTTACGTCATGAAATTGTTTAAATTAAAATAGCGGTTCCGTAATTAATTTATGTTTCCATTTCAATAATTACTAATACTAATCGGCAGACAAACACACAAATTGTATATCCCCAAGCTAAGCAAGTTACGCTCGTGTTATGGATAATATATAATGGACCACTCTGGGGCCGATCGCAGACACCCAGACCATAGTAAATAACTGAAAATACGTTGTAGAAATTTACCATGTTAGGAATCGAACCCGAAGCCTCTGGGTTCCAGCGATTTCAGCCGGTTAAGACTTAGCCCCCTCAACCACAGGGGCCTTCTATATAAACACTATGCTCATACAGATAGAATTGGAAATTTTTTGAAAATTTTCGTTAATGGTTCAAATATCGTGTTACAAAGCTTAAATATATTCGATTTTGAAAGGGACGTCACGAAATTTAGGATCCTCCCACCCCTTGTCACATGTAGTCGACGCAACCCCCTCCCCTCCCCTTAAGGTGTGACGTGTTTTTTTTTATTCTTTATTGTACACAAAAAGTTACATACAAAATTATAGAATAGTGGTGAATTGGTGATGTATTATACAAAGGCGAGCTTAACCCTAAAAGAGTTTTCTTCCAGCAAACCTATGGGTCTAGCGAGAAGGGGAGAAGCAAAAGGCAGGGTTGTGCACACATAAGTGTAAAGTGTAAGTGTGACGGCCTCTGTGGTTGAGCGGGCTAAGCCTTGGCCGGCCTACCTCAGTGCAACGCAGAGGCTCCGGGTTCGATTCCTGGTATAGTAAATTTCGGAAACATATTTTCTACGTTATTTACTATGGTCTGGGTGTCTGGGATCGGCCCCAGAGTGGTACGTTGTATATTACCAATAACACAAGCGTAACTTGCTTAATTTGGGGATATATAATGTGTGCGTTTGTCTGCCGATTATTATTATAAAGATATTTTACGATTTAAGTATATAACATATAATATAAACAGATTAACAAAAAAAACCGACTTCAAAAACTAAAAAGTGTAAAATAACTTATTTTTAAGCTATATTATCTAAAACATCTTAAAGTTGGTGCTTAGTAATTTTCATATGTTTTACTTCGCACCGACTTCGAGATGTTTTAAATATTATATTAAAAATAAGATATTATAATTAAAAATAGCTTTAGAAATAAGTTGTTTTATACTATTTAGTGTCTGGCTATGGGTAGGCCTACGAAAGGTGCCGCGCGCCTTAAAAATATAGGTCCCAAGAAGTGTGGACGAAAAAAAAACCTTATTAAATGTTCATAAAACGAAAACTACTGGGCCAAACTATGTTAAATTTTTAGGGGACCAAATGGCAATTATTCCGCATTAAACTAAAAAAGAATCACGTAAGTCGGATCATAAATCTCAGCGTAATCAATGTACATACAAAAAAATACCAACCTCCTTTTTGAAGTCAGTTAAAAATAAATTATATAGAAGATACACTTAAGATGTATACATACATATATAACACAAAATATAAACATACAAGGAAAATTTAAGACAGTGCTCTTTGACTTTTTTTTAAACTACTCTCCGATGAACTGTATATATATATATATATTAATTCATGGATGACCACTAATTAGAATAAATAATAAAGATGTAAACGCCCAGCAACGGCGGGATCCTCTCAACGGGGAAGCTTAGTACTCACAATGCCGTTCTCCTCGACGTGGACGAACTTGTAATCGGGGGATGCGCTCAACACCACGACAGCCTCGATGTTGTTCGGCTGGTAGTTGAACACGACCACGCGCAGTCCCACCTGCTCCCCCTGCCGGCACTGGTCTGGACCCTCCACTTTTATGAAGAACGGGAGCACGCCCACGTACTGAAAGTACACGAACGGTACAGTAAAACCAACATAAAGCCATGTATTCACTATACCAGTGGTTTTCAATCTTTTTGATTACGCCACCCCTTGACAGGTAGAAAAATTTTGGCTACCCCATTGCGATATAGACACATAAAAAGTTAGTAATTTAAAAGACCATGTTTATGTTTTTTTTATTTTGTTACCTATATTCATTATTAGGACCTATACTCTACAAAAAGCTGCTGAGCGTAGAAAGTACCTAAGTACGTGATATAAATTTAAATAGCAAATTCCCTTTTGCCGGCGATCCCCTAGGGGTCGCGACCCACAGATTGAAAAACACTACACTATACTATGATTTTTAATTAGCTGGACTAAAATGACAGTTGCGGTCGATCATTTTTGTGTTGCAAGCTTGGCGCATAGTGCTGTAGTACGGCTCATTCATAAGTGAGTTGTGTTAGTTATTGATTTTGCGAGTTGAATCCTATAGAATTTACTGATTTTTAATTAGCTGGACTAAAATGACAGCTGCGGTCGGTCAAATTTATGTTGCAAGCTTGGCGCATAGTGTTGTAGTACGGCTCATTCATAAGTGAGTAGTGTCAGTTATTAATTTGCGAGTTGAATCCTATAGAACGTAAATACAAAACTATCATCCACACTTGCAACATATAATAAAGGTGGATTGTGGTCGTCATTTTAGTCCAGCTAATTAGAAATCAGGGTAAATTCTATAGGATTCAAATCAAAAATCAATGGCTAACACAACTCACTTATGATCATCATTTTTGATACGATAGATTCTAATCTAACTAAACTGAAAGTTTTAAAACAAAATAATAATTTAAAATAACTTTTGCAACAAAAAATATCTACTTAGGTCGCTTACGATATGGTGGTAAAGGCTCGACATTTAATAACGTAAAAGAAGCCTAAAAAGTCTCTATACTATACTTCATTTAACACAAAACAAACAATTAGTACAAATATGAAACTTACGTGTTTGGGTTCTGTCAGCATACCAAGTCCGAGGGATGGTGACATACTGAAAGCAGAGACTGTCCAGTGCGCCGGAGCCTGTGTAATGTACAAGTACAAATAATATAATATCTGTGGGTCTTGATGGAAATATCGGATTAGTAGTGCACCCACATTTCATTCTAATATGCATGTGTACGAATTCGGATTCAAAGCATGGAAGGAAAACGCTTGGTAGCTGGGTGAAGGGTCGGATGCAAAAAGCAGCTCTGTTGGGCACGGCCTGTACTGTGAGGAGATTCCTATGTCTGGAGCCTTAACTACCGGTAGCCTGGCCCCTAGGCTCTACTACCGGCGGAGATCAGTCTTTTTTTTTAAATAATGTAATCATTTTGTAAGATAATGTTATATTTATAAGAAAAATGTAAAAATCTACAAAATAAAATATATATGTGAATAATAATAATCGGCAGACAAACACACATATTGTATATTCCCAAATTAAGCCAGTTACGCTTGTGTTATGGGTAATATACAACATACTACTCTGGGGCCGATCCCAGACACCCAGACCATAGTAAATAACGGAGAAAATATGTTTCCGAAATTTACTATACCAGGAATCGAAGCCGGAGCCTCTGCGTTGGACTGAGGTAGGCCGGCGAAGGCTTAGCCCGCTCAATCACAGAGGCCGTCACAATTGTATTATGAACTGATGCATAAAAAAGTAACATTTAAAGGTAAACATTACCTGTGGCACGTCCACGGTGAACACGTATCGTCCGTGTGGTCCGATGTTGACGTCCCGCCACAGCCACACGTTGTCGTATTGTCTTTGGACTCTGTTGAACCGGAACTTACGGAAATGGGCGAGATCGAACGAATCGTCGTCTTCACCTAATTTGAAAAGGATAAAAAAGTTTGCAGTTTGAGACTTTACTTCACAGAAATTGATCTTTAAATCTTGTCCTGACACGGTATGCGTTTTTTTCCCAAATTCAGCCGATTCGATTCCTGACAAGGGTAATTTAAATTTTCATGACTAGTATACAGTATATATAGTATCTTTCTGCGTGCACCGGAACACAAACCAACTTGATTGATTTTAATATTAAATAAATTATTAGAGCTAGGCATATTTACTGAAAAGTTTCTTGCGCCGCTTCTTCTCTTCAAGTCACAACATGTTGCGAAGCGGTGGTAAATTAGATTAGGCTCCCATAGAGTAAATAATAACCATAAACCAAATTAAACTAAATAATTAAAATGAACAAGTTGGCGGCAGGCTAAATAAAACTTGAAAATTGACACTTGACATCTCTGTCTTCGGTGATCACGGCTACTGAAAAGTGGCCGAATCGTCGGAATTATAAAAATCAAATAAATTACCGCGCTAATGATACCGCTTTCCTTTTCATTAAATTTCATATATTTTAGGATTTGGCCTTGGAGGCTCACTTGAAAAATTCACCTATAGTCTAAAAGTTTAATGGTAAATGAATTAAACAATCAAATACACCAAGAGTACAACTACTCGTAGTCTTATTTTGTACTCCCTTTATCAACAGTCGAGTCTAGCTTCCGCTGCGATTGAGCCGTGAGCTCTCGCCAGTGGTGCATCACTCCATCAAACGGGTTAGTCAACATAAACAGACCACATAACTTACTTTAACCCTCATAGTACTCACAATCACTTTAACGCCCAAAGTACTCACAATCACTTTAACGCCCACAGTACTCACAATCACTTTAACCCCCACAGTACTCACAATTGGACTCGTCAGAGCGATCCGAGCAATCGGCGACGCCGTCGCACCGCTTGCTCATGGAATAGCAACCACCTTCCAGGCATTCTGCGACTCCTAGAGACGCGTTGCAAAGGCTGTGCCGAGGCGCCACTGGCACATCGCTGAACACTATCAGGCCGGCGAATCTATGGAATAATGGTGTTATTGTTAGTTTTGGGGCACAGATGTATGTGCCGCCAATGGACGCGTTCCTAAAGTAACTCACAATGCCCAAAATGCTCTGTTATATGTGATGTGATATTGTTATTAATTGTTAATGACGTTAAATATTGACAGATAACATATATGTGTACAATAATGTAGCTGTGAGTTTTAAACGATTTTCACCATCAGTTAAATTCATTGAAGGTTTATGTAAAAAAACCTAATTAACTTTTTATGTACGTGTAACGTTGCACTTGTACCATTAAAAAAAATATATAGACATAGCCAATGACTGCACTAATAGCAAACTATGTCACTGTCAAGAGTTTAAAAAAAGTTGTGACGGCAGTTAAGTTTGGCTCTCGCTCGAAATTTAAAAATAGCAGCTGTTCATAATCCTTATGAATATTATAAATGCGAAAGTAACTCTGTCTGTCTATTCCGTTTTCACGGAAAAACTACTGGACCGATTTGACTGAAACTCAGTATGAATACCAAGAATGAACATAGGATACCTTTTATCCCGAAAAATGTGATAGTTTCCGGAATAAAAATATTTGTCTCTCTGTGTATTATCCCCTTTTATGGAAAGACTATTGGACCGATTTAGCTGAAACTCGGTACATACATAATTATAATACCGAGGGCGGCCAAGGGATGCTTTTTATCCCAGAAACTAGGATAGGTTTTGTGATTTTGTCCATTTCGTCCACTTAGTCCACTGGGTCCACTTGGACTACTGGGTCCACTTGGTCCATGTTATCTATTTTGTCATTTTTGTCAAGTTTTGTCATTTATGTAGTTTACAGATAGACGGGGGATGGTATAGTTTGCGATATAAAATGAAGTGAATCTTCCAGGGGCAAATACATAAAAATTTAATACTATGTAACCTGTACCGCCTGCTCTTTAAACAATAGATATGCACTAGAGGTTGACCCGCGGCGCAGCCGCGGGGTAAACTCTAGTTCTTTTATAAATATTACTCCATATGTTTCAAAACTTCCTTTAGCGTTATTAAATTAACTACACGTTCCCGCTGGGAACCAAGGCTACCCTTACTTTGCCTAAGAAAACCTGCCAACGTATACCAGACGCGGAAAATTATCGATCTAGCTAATATTAGAGCGGTGGAACTACTTGACTTGAAGAGCTTCCAAGGCTTCGACAGGCCAATGTACCCTTTTGTGCATAGAAGTCCACCGGTGGTGTTGGAACAGATTAAATACATTATATATTACATAATTATCTTGTATAGTTCATTGACCTACCTAAACCTATATTCTGTGGCCAAGGAGGAGGAGCTGACTCTTCCCCCCACGTCACATGAGCAACATAGAGCCACAACCAAAGGCTTTGATATAAATATATAGGTAATTACAACTTACTCAAAAGTCCTGTTAGCATCAATCCCAAAGCTTGAAGACGGGAAGTAGACCAGTTCGTCCGCTTCGCCGATATGGGACCGCCAAGTGTACGCAAACGTACCGTTGGTAGACTCGTCGAAATACGCCATTTTAGATATCACCTACAAACAAATTATCTAAAGACTAGAACAATAAAACACTCTTAACATATATCACAAATCTTAATTCTAGTTAAGTTATGCAATTATTCTGGATAAAAATCATCCGTTAATTCATTTGAATTATTTGGAAGTACATTTTTAATACAGTACTATCACAACAATTAGCTATTTAGAACTAGTAAAAAATAAACATGTTAATAGGATATGTTACATCACTACAACAATTAAGGCTATAAGGCTTTGGAACGCGCTGCTTGTTGCTATCAGAAAAGCAAAATCGCTACCGATATTTATAACTATGACCTTAAAATATCACCTGTCGTTGGAATATGATATTTGAATGTATATATTCATCTATAAACATTTCTATATTTTTTATATATGCATATTAAGTATACATCTACTTATAATAAAAAATTATATATAGATTATTTATGTATTTATTATTAAAAAGTAAGTAGTTCATACTAAATGTTACATATACTACAATCGCCATTATTATCTCAATTCATTCCTAGGGGATGTCTGGAAGAGATCGCTTTTTAGCGATAAGACCGCCCTTTGTACATAATTAGATATAGTTACCATTGTACATAATTAAATATAGTTACCTTCGTACATAATTAGATATAGTTACCTTTGTACATAATTAGATATAGCTACCTTTGTACATAATTAGATATAGTTTTAGTCTGTACATTCACTTTTGTATTGGTGTACAATAAAGTGTTATATATATCTAGATGTAAATGTATACAGTACATGTTAGCACATCCCTATGTAATCTGTCAAAATTATCTTAATCTAGGAGTTTTTGGCGGGAACTGAAAGATGTTGTGCTGTTTTATTTTCTAAAAATATGTAAAATTACTCTAAAATGAACAATAATTGTAGGGTATTGATAATTTTTGAGTAGTAATTATGTGTTTTGTAAGAATTGTGAACTGTGTAGTCAAATGTGGCCTTTTGAGTTGTCACAAGAACTCCGTTGAATGGCACCAGCTGATAACCTACAGTTCAGCTGTGCTACACTTAGACTTAAGAAAATAAAGAAACTACATTATAATCTAAGATTTGGCTTAAAGGCCTACCTGCCAAGTCATAAATCTAAATAAATAATCTCTTAATCTATGTATTCAATAGAAACAATAGCAGTTAAAACATTGTACAATACAACATCCAAACAAAATTGTATTTACATATTACTGTAGAGCACTTGAACTAACTAACCTTGGCGTATGTGAGTTCGTTGCCAGCCTGCATGGTGTAGAACGCGTTGTCGATGCCCGAGAGGCCGACGTAGGCGCCCGGCTCGCCATAGATCGCCACCTCCACGCGCTCCCCAGTGCGGTGCTTGCGGTTGTTTATGAACACCGTGAACTATAAAACAAGCCAAATTAATTTCAACCGATAAATGTACATTCAAACTCAGAAGTTTTTCTTCAAAATAAGTTCTACTGCAGACCACATTTTACATCCACAATTTAAATCCACTTCCTACTTGATCACTGACCATTATTTTTCCATAAATAAAATTTGTTGCAGTAAATAGAATTATAATATTGTTCGCATGTGACAATAATATATCTAATTTATATTATTGTCACGTGCGAACAGGGTACGCACTTAGGATTGGAAGCAAACAATAGTTTTTAACTAACGCTTTTATTGACTTACACAGCCGTGCGTGATTCCACTCTGCAGGGTTGCCCCTACACACACAACGAAAGACGCACTGTGCCGACGATAAGATGTCTCACTCACAATACCGTCGCCGATATTGCGTAGACACACCTTCTGCTGCTGCAGTGTTCACCTCAGAATTTACCGCGCGTAGCTCGCCTCTGGACCTCCTTTTAAACTACGCGAAACTCCTCCTTCACTAAACTGTCCACTACACTTTTCAATAAATTTACCACTAGACTGGTCACTGTCTTCTATTAAACTCTTCTTCCAACTCTTTCGTATCGCACTTGTCGCTTCACTGAACTGAACTCAACTCTAAACTGCCCGGTAGGCGCGCCTTACGCTGCTTATATTCCCGGAAGAATCTTCTGGAACCCATAATTTCGTTATTCTTTTATTTACTATCTGCCCCTTGCTAAACATCTATCTATCTCTGTTTTTTCCTTCCCGAACCTTCTATTCGAGAACTTTCGTTTATACATCTATCCCATTCTAACATCTATCTATCTGTCTTTTCCTTCCAGAATTTTCTAGCTTTTTCTAAAAATTCTTAAACTAACTAGATGTCCACCATCATTCGCCACATTATTATAATCTATTTTATTAATATATATCTACCTACCTACCCTACCCATTAGGTATGGAGGTTTAGGCATCCGCAAAATCTCTAGCGTTGTTCTACCGGCTTTTGTTTCATCCGCATATAGCAATAGCCTATTATTTAAAAAAATTATGCAACACTGGAATAATGCCTATACATCATTCTTAAATGAAGCTCTAAACGCCTGGAAAATGGTCTGCCCTGGTGAAGACATTCCCACGATCCCGAATTCGCAACGATGCTGGGATGAACCTATTTGTAGAGGATTAAATACAAAACTTTTAAATTCCACTAACTCTACAGGACGTGCTCGCATCCTTGCCGTTTCCCGCAAAGAGTCTAGTTTCTGGCTCCAAGCTATCCCCTCCCCAAACATAGGTAAATTAATGGATAATACTTCCTTTTCTTTGGCTATAAATCTGCGCTTGGGTTCTCGCATATGTGCACCACACAAGATAATCGGCCCGGGATACCATGGTCTTTCTTGCCGCCGCAGTGCCGGCAAGATGGTCACGCCACGCTGCCTTGAATGATGTCTTACGGAGGGCGCTTGCCACCGCTAACGTGCCGGCTTTATTAGAGCCGAACGGTATTGCACCTGACGATGGTAGGCGTCCCGACGGAATGACTCTAATTCCCTGGCAACGTGGCAAGCCTTTGGTATGGGATGCGACTTGCGTAGACACGTTTGCCGCATCCCATTTACCAAACACGTCTAGATCAGCCGGTACAGCGGCGGAAACAGCCGAATCACTCAAGCGGCGCAAGTATGCAACCCTCAGTGAGAGTTATATATTTGTGCCGTTTGCTGTCGAGACGCTTGGACCGTGGGGTCCTGAGGCCATGAGCCTCTACCAAAATTTATCGAAACGACTCATTGATTCTTCGGGTGATCAGAGGGCTGGTACTTACCTCGGCCAACAGATCAGTATGGCGATCCAGCGAGGAAACGTAGCCAGCCTTCTGGGCACCTTACCCATAGAAGACGGTGATCTGGGCTCAGTATTCTACTTATAGTATTGAGGGATTATGAGTAGAATATAATACAAATAAGTTAAGTTTTCTTGCATTGTATTGTCAATATAATAAATATTGTTCTCATATACATTTTTATTCTATATATATCTATAGTAGTTTATTATTATTATTTGTCCTTTAATTATATTTAATTAGGATTGAATTAGTTTTAATTTAGATAAACCATCAAATATAATTTAATTTTTCTTTAAAAAATCTCGTTGGTCACCTGCCTGGAAGAGATTACTATAAGCGATAAGGCCGCCCATTGTTCTAATGAAAATGTATTCATATTAAATTGTATAGGTTTAATTTATGGTGAACAATTAAGAGTTTTCGTTCATTCATTTATACTTCTATGTAAAAATGTTTAGATTACATTTTTACTAGATGCAAGTTTTTTTTCCATATGGGAAGGTCGAGACGTTGGGTCTGCACCTTCCTCAATCCTGATAAATACCACCTACATTCAATAGTCTCTTCATACATGTATATTTATTTTCAGTTGCTTATAACAGGTTAGATAAAAGGTACCTATCAATTAAATTATAAGCTGACTAAAAAAAGTGAAACAATTTAACTGTTTTGTTCATGCAACTGTCATTTTTAAATCTTTAATGTTGTATTTTATTCTGTGAATAAATTTTAATTGGTGATTGAAAAATCAGTCTCAATAGTAATACAAGAGGTAAAAAATCTATATATAAAATGTATTACTATCCATGCAGAGTAAGAATACAATTTCCTACGTTGCGGCGGCCTGTCGTAAGAGGCGACAAAACAACTCACAGCCAGGTGGTAGGGTATTCGCCCGTTTGGATGGCTATCACCCCTGGTCTAAGTATGTCGCCATAACAAGCTTGAGTTGTGTTCCGGCATTAGTGGCCAGATTCAAGTCTCCCTTAAGAGAGTGGCAACACCTTGGTTACAAATGTCCATAGGCGATGGTAACCGCTTTCCATCAGGTGGGCCGTCTACCTGTCTGCTGAACTCACACAAGAAAATATATATATATATATATATATATAATTTTTACTTACATTATTCCTAGAGATTCCGTTGACAGGGAATGTGAGCGAATCGGCCAGCACGTGTCCTCTCCTGTCAGCGCTCCATGCCACTATCGTGGCCACTGGCGCCATCTCGGCTGACACTGATACTGCGAATGTACGTACCCCCTCCTGTACGAAATAATCGACTTTATTATACACAAAGAAAGCCCGATGGCCTGGAAACTTAATTGCCGTAGATGTGCAGAATCAATGGTAAAAACTGGACGAGGAAAACCGTTATGTGGCGTAATCTTGGGGAAATCTACACCTAGTAGTAGATCGCGACTGGCTGTCGACGATAATATGATGATGAAAAAATTATAATCTAGTACCTAACTGTCAAGCTGTTTATTGAGTTCTACCCAGACGAACCAACAGCAATTGATTTATATATGCATAAAATAGCGACAACCCTAGTTTATTTTGAGAGCAAGCGAATTCGCACAGGTTACAGAGGCCCCGGGAACTTCGTTTAGTTTTATCCCAAAATCTATCCCATTTCCGGGATGAAAATACCGTATGTTGTTACTCGGTGTTTACTACTAAATTACAGCAAACTCTGTCTCGTGGTTTTTCCGTGAAAGTGTGGAAGTATGGCTTGGACTACAATAAAAATGCATTTTTTGTTGAGACATAAAATTTTAAACATATGAAAAAAATTATATTTGCCAGTTGAAATTATCATGAGTTATATACATACCTGCATGATTTCCTGAGCGCTGGTCAAAATTATCCCTTTAGACATGACTACGTAGTTGAATGACTCCATGTAGAAGTTGCTTTGCACATGGAATATTATGTACTCGCCCACCTATAAAAATACATATTATGGTTTCAACAACTCTTAAGCAAAAGTGGAACCTTTCAAATTCAAAAGTTTTTATTCAAAATAAGTTCCACTGCAGAACACTTTTTGAAGGTCATACATATAAGTTTTAAAAAAAATGTACACTTGTCCTATTCTATGTACACCGCTTCGCAACGTGTTATTGCTGTTAAGGATAAGAAGCGGCAAGAAACTCCCCAGCAACACTTCTAACTAAAAATTGTTTTTCTTTATATTTCTTATTCTATTTATATCTCAAGTTCTCTTTTTGTTACTAAGTTTTATACAGAATTACTTTTTGAAGAATTAATGGAGTTGTAGCAAACAGTGCATACTCAATAAGACCAAGACACAATAAAAAAAATTAAAATTGTATCATGTCTATGTCACAGTTTTTTTATGTGAAGATTTAATACAACATTTAATATAGAATCTAATCTAAATAGACTGATGAATAATTTAAATATAACCTACATTAACTAAAATCATTCATACTAAGAAATTGTCGCTAAGCACTTTTCTTATTTTCAACTAGGACATGCCCGCGACTTCGTCCACGCTTGACTTGAAATTTCCGCGTGCTCACGACGCCCGAAATGCTCCGTTAGCCGTTCCACAAGGCGACCACGGTCGTTGTGGTCGTGGCGAAAACGTCCCTAATGACGTCACCATTTTCCACTACTACTAATAGCCGTTCCACTTGGGTGTACGATTGTAACGCCGACAAGCAAGTGGAACGGGAAAAACCGCGGTCGTGAACGTGGTCGTTGTGAGTCTCTAATGGAACGTAGCCCATGTATCACAGCATTTAAGCTATCGTTTTAGTGAAAACCGTTTTGGAAAAAGCTAATTCTTATGCATCCGAACAACTTGAAACAGCTCCTGGTAAAATTCCCGGGATAAAATATATCACACATTTTATTACATTTTTGCTATCGATCAGCAAAGAAATCGCAAAGAAATTCGATTTTTTTCATCATGGCCATTTCAAATCATTCCCAAAAAAAGTTCCACGGGATTCCCAGGATAAGAAGTAGCGCAGATTTTAAATGTAAAAATTTGCTATCGATCAGCGAAAACCGCATCGAAATTTATTCAATAGTTTTTATGTGAAAACCAGACAAACCAACAAACAGACAAGAAATCTAAAAAAATTGCATCGTTCTCTTTCGTTCAAGTAGTCTATTCCAGTTATTTTTTTATAAATAGCTTCAATGTACAGACACGGCATGTTTAGAATTTTACAATATTATAGATTAAGGCGAAAGCACTTTATTGCTGTATTCTTTCTTAATAGGTAGCAACTATATTGCACTTTGGTTTATAGTACTAGTTTAAAAGGTCTTCTCCTTTCAGGCCGTCTCATAATGTTCTTGTTGTCGAGAAACTAGATCGCCTCAACTGTAATATGAATCAAATTAATGATTATTATTATATTGTTACATTTGAGGGATACAAATTAAAATGTCGTTTCCAAACTTTGTTAAGTACACACACGTAGTTCTTTAAAACACAATCAAATAACAAAAGTCCAAAACGTAAGGCAGTAGATCGTAATAACATAAAACGCGCAAAGTTCGTTGATGTGAGATTCCAGTTCCAAATGTAGTTAGTAACGCCTCGATCGTAGTTAAAACTCAACTCTGTCTCAACGGGCAAACCTTATATGTTCGCAAAAAGAGATGGCCTTCCAATAATGCATGCACAGACCATACATTGGGATTCTCAATTTTTAATCCAAGCTTTAATCCAAAACATGTGGCTTGTAAGAATATGCAATTAAATTTCAACAATAAAACGGTTTATGATGTTTTACTCGAAAACCGGCCATAAACACAAAGAGATTAGCGATTGACGATAGATGATAGATAAAAAATAACAGTGAACGATTAAGGCAACCATTAAAAGAATTATAGACAATTTAAATACCAAGGGTAATAAAAATAAAACACGTGTTCAGGATAGGAATATCGGCTTGATGAATAAGGTATGGAAGCTGCAAACGTGTAGTCATCGTAGCGGACAGCGAACTACTAGCTAGCGTAACGCGGGAGCGCGCATATTAATTGTTGCTTTATCTCGCTCGCACATCATCCGTCCCGCTCACACAATGTGCTATATATTGTACTAGCTGTATGTGTGACTTGTTAGTATTTGCAGTTAAGGTTACCGTTTCCAAAATAAATTTGTTCACTTCAGCACTCGACAGTGAATACTATTATCTACCATCTGTAATATCATTGAACCTCTACCTTTCGCTGCTACAAAGGCATCTCAACTATATGTATGATATCGGGTTTTGAAATAAAGACTCCAGAGACAACCGGGATTTAATGATAGTATGACGAGTATGATACCTATTTGAAAACGGTTTTTATTGCAAACATCATAAATAAAATCAAACTTACCCTGGCATCAGTGGTGCTAGTTGTTATCTTGATATGTTGGTTATTGGTGCTGTGGTGTGCCACCAAGTGTACGTCGGCATTAGCGTGACTCCCGACCGCGTCTATCAGCTGTGCGCTTAGCCTTACACCCGTTATTCCGTTTAGCACTTCACGATAATTCGGGTCGTTTTGTAACTCTGAAGATAATAGTTTAATGTTATTACAATAATAAAATATTGTTACGAGTGCGGGACTCGAATTAAAATTCCTTTAGAATTACTATAGAGTTTATTTAGAACTATACAAAGACGTATAACACAGGTACAAATATAACTAAACACAACCAGTACAAACGTAATGCACTATTCAATAACACACGCAAAATCCGTCACTATATAGATTATCGAATGTACACACGTCTTGCAACGCTTGTGGTTATCGCTTGATTGACGATCTCTCTATTGGGGCGTTGCTTTATCCAGCACGATGCAATATGTATACCTGGCAAGCGTCGACGCAATATTCCAGAAGTCATAATCCGCACACCTGCGTAATTATGCCTGCGAACGGCCATAAACGAGTACAATTAGGCTGCTCTCCACAACAACCAATAAATAAGTAAACAAAAGATGATAGTTATAAAACAATTTCAATGTTATTAGCTCAAACGCCGGCGGATAATAAAGTGTGCGTTTTATGGTAGGCAGGTGTGCATCCACTTTTGTGGGCGTGTAACAATATCCTTTCCATACAAAAAGCTTACGTTTTTATAATTTTCCATTTCTTAGTTCAAGAGGTGGAGAGGACGAGCGTGTCGGGAACAAAATTTTATCGACTGGAAAGTAACATCTCCCCACCTACTAATAAAGTTACTAAAAGAATGTATGATTTTTTTTATTCTTCCTAAAGGCTTAGCCACAACTTGGCTATGTCGCCTTAATAATTAACAATCAACATATATTTAAATTAGGTGGCGTGTGCGAGAGTTTATAATTTTGTTGGCAGTCTGATAAGGGCTCTGCCAAAATGCTATTAAAATCATACCAACGTTATCCCACATGACTTTGTATACCGAAGGATGAATTTTTCAAATGGGCTTCCAGGGTCAAATCCTAAACTATGGTAGATAGCGAAAAACAATCAGAGTCTAGAGGCCGATTCAGACGAAAACTAAAATCGTAGCATTAGATTTTTGGAAAATCAATTACCCCTGTCAGTAATTGAACTGGATGATTGTGTGTGTATGTGCAGTTCACACGCAGTCGAAGTGAAACAAACTGTGACCAGGGGTGGCAGGTATTCTAAATTTCGTTACGTCACATTTCATATATCGTTGTAATATATTTAAGCTTTAAAACACGAAATTTGAAGTATTAACGAAAAACTTCAAAACATTTCCAACTCTAGCTGCATGAGCATAATAGTGTTTACATTATTAAATATAATGTATTCTAACTCATTCTTTCGCAGGCTTAATCCTATAGATTTATGCGTTTATCTCTTTGTAGTGTCGCTTTTCCGTTTCATCGGGTTTCATATCACAACGACTCTAAAGTAGTTTCACTTCAAAAACGCAATAGTTTGTGATAAAAATGGCAATGGAACACTAAAAAGACGTTAAAAAGAAATTAACTTACTGAGCAATTTATACAAGTCCAGCTTGAGATGCCAGACGGCGTCGTGGCCGGGCGCCAGGATGGGGTACTGGGGCTCGACAGCCCCTCCCCTGCCTTCCACCTGCAGCTGCACCGACAGCGACACACCCGCAGCTTTCCACTTGGGAAGCGGCGACCCGTCGTGGTAAGAGGCCACCATCTATTGACATAAGTAATCATTAAAACAAGGAAAATCATTTTATTTAAGACAAACATATCCAGCCTTCTGGGCACCTTACCCATAGAAGACGGTGATCTACGCTCAGTAATCTATTTGAGGGACTATGGGTAGAATACAATACAAATAATTGAAGTTTTTTTTATTGAATTAGTTTATTTATAAATTTCTTCATTGAACTGGCTTATAATTTATGTAATAAAGATATACAAGTGTAGGGCAGCTTTCATATTATCTAGGTAACTTTAAGACAAATAACATTAATAAATACTATAGAACTTAAAAGTAAAGTAAAATTATATTGTCCTAAAAGGGGCTTAGCGTAATGTTGGTCTGTCAAGACCTGCACTGATCTTCGCTGAGCCCTTAAGGTATCATTGAGGAGAACATTACATCATTGCAAAGCACGGAACTAGAGTTTTAAACAAGATTAATATATATATATATATATACGTGCATACACCTTGTTTTGTCTTACAAGATTTTTGAAGATAATTTTAGTTAAATTGTAGATGTTTAATATGAAATATTTTCTACTGTGATATTTAACTTTAGATGTGGCTTAAATTGTCTAAGACATTTAAACATTATTAAATAGTGTAATTCATTGCAAAAATCCTGTTTGTATTTTACCAAAATGATCTAAGGTAAAACAATACATGCATAGTATACAGGTGAACATTTCAAGTGGGCCTTCAAGGCCAAATCCTAAAGCTATGCTAGATTTTATCCGTGCAGGAACGGAGAAAGAATTCAATTTCCTGCGGCCGGGCGGCCTGTCGTAAAAGGCGACAAAACAACCCACACCCATCTGTAGGGTATTTGCCCGCCTGGATGGCTACCATCCCTGGTCGAGAGTGTGTCGCCATAACAACCGTGTTAACAACAACAAATGTGTTGTGTTCCGGAATTAGTGGCCAGGTACCAGTCTCCCTTCAGAGTGCGGCAGCACCTTGGTAGCACCTTTGGTGTTACGAATGTCCATAGGCGATGGTAACCACTTTCTATAAGGTGGCCCATCTGCCTATCTGCTGAACCCATGCAATAAAAAAAAGATAGCGAAACACACTGAAAGGATTCTCGAGGGCGATTTAGGCGAAAACCAAAAGGGTCACATTAGATTTTTGAAAAATCAATTATCCTCGTCAGGAAACGAATCAGCTGATTTTGAAAAAATAAACAACTTGTAGGGATCAATTTCTGTGAAGGAATGTCAAACGGCAAACCGAGGGAAAGTGTTGTTTTTGAACAAAATGTTCTATTTGCTATATAATTCCTACAGTATTGTTACGACCTAAACGCCGACAAAATGCAAATAAGACATTTTATTACTTTTTCGGCATTTGGACTTCTTTTGTTTACTTTGTGTTTAAAATTTGTGATTAGAAAAACAGTCCATTGTGTATTGTAATATTTTATGGTAGTCTTTAGCCAGATGTGATTCTAAGAAATTCGGTCCACGCGGTCGCGCATACATATTACATCTATGTAGTATAAAGTAATGCCCTAATGGAGAGACCAGCAGTCGAGCGATAACCACAAGCGAAGCAAGACTTGTGTACATTCGGTAATCTATTCAGTGACGGACTTTGCGCGTGTATTTGAATTACGATCTCCTGTATTACCTTTGGACTTATTGCGTTCGGTTATATTTTTACCTGTGTTATACGTGTATATATAGTTCTAAAAAACTCTATAATAATTCCAACGGCATTTTAATTCGAGTCGCATGCAAAGTTCCAGTCCTAGCCCCAGTTGGTTTGACTGTGCATTGATATAATAATAATAAACTAACTAACTGCTCCGGCTCAACGACCCAAAATGAGTCCTGGCCTCCGAAATGAGAATACCACTCTATAATAATAATAATATAATTAGCCTCGTCCGTCATCTAGAGAAGCTTTCGCTAGGAAGCTGGGTGAAGGGCCAGGTACAAAAGGCAGCACTCTTGCCCTAACCACCGTATATATATTATATAGTAATAATAATTTAATTTAATTCAGACACAAAGATCCATAATGACAACAAATTTTATACAAACAATGTTATTATTAAATTAAACCTTAAAAAATTAAATTAATAAAAGTCCATCAGTCTGTCAGTCCTTTATTGAAGCATTTCATTGTCATATGTTTTACATTAAGTTGCATGCAGCAATCTGCAACCAGTCCCAATACATTTTTGTTTGGTGTAAGTTTGTTATAGCAATGGCCACAATTATGATATGTCAGTCAGTCAGTTAGGTTAGGTAGTTATATGTATGTATAGACTAGATGGCGGCACTAGTATTTTAGTTCGCACTAACTAGAGCTTAACAATAGGTTGCTATACATAGGAAAAACTTGTATTTTGAAGCATCAATCGCTTCTTTGCGATTGGTTCTAATTTTTGAAAATGTGTATTACTGACTTCCATTGCGAAGGTGGAAATTCCTATCATATTGAAGAAAATCCACATTTTATGATATTTTGTAAATTTGTTTTAATAAATGCCATTGTATAATGTGCTATGACATAGATACGAAGTTCAGAGATACCTTTAATTTGCTTGTACTATACTTCTCGTTTTGTGTCTACCCTTATGGTGGGGCCTCATCTAAGATAACGTTACGGATATAGGCCGTTTTAAGCAGATGTGCGATGGTGTAATACCTTATTTGTGATGCAATTTTGTTTTTAATTGTAAATGACGTTAAATATTGACTGATAACACATGTATATAGACTAATGGAGCATTTCGATAACGGCGTTATTTTTAACACTTAATTTTTTAAGTCGGCAGACAAACCCACACAAGACACATTCGGCCACAGTCAATATCTTTAACACTATCGCAAGTGCGACCCCATTGTAACATAGTTCTTTGTATCATCACCATTTTACCACCTGCTTAAGAAACAGAATACATACATAAGACATGAAGATGTGTTACTGTTTTTCTGTTGGTGTATAATAAAGAGTATTGGTAATGAACATTTCAATTGCCGGGTTCTATATCTTAATATGTACTGTTTTGTATTACCATTGGTAGAAATTTACATTACTTGTATAGTTTATATTAAATTTTAATTAATAAGACAAATGAATATGAAGACATAGAAACCCAGAAAAGTAATTATTTAAATCGCAACTTACATAAACATCAAAAGGCATAGACGGTTTGAAAACCTGCGGAGTTCCTCCCAAAAATTTGATAGCCAATGAAGAATTGAATATTCTGGCGATGCTGAACCCCTCGATTATGTCGTCCAAGAACGGGTCCCCAACGGAAGCTGTTATAATGACTTCAACTCCATCCAACGTTGGAACCAGTTGGGCCAACTCAGACATTGGGTATTTGAAATCATATGTACCGTTGAACTGTTAATTAAAATATATTTATTACTGTAGAATTTGTTATATCATAATAAATATTTCTTATACAACACAAAATAAAGTTCAAGAAAATTGATACTAAATCTCTGTTAGCAATTTAATTTTAATTTTAACATTAATATCAATTCACAATAACATTTTCACTTGTAATTTTGCAAAGTTAATCAGAAATGCTGATGCTTTTAATAAATCTGAATGCATGCCAACATATTTGGTTGTATTGGTTGATTTATTGTATCTTTATATTAATGAGCCAACCTTCTGCTCACGTTTGGCATTACAAAGTTTCTTGCAATATTTCATCAATCAGTATAAAATAAAAATATTTCATCTTTCACTATCTTTGTACCTTAGTTTATAAGATTGGAGTTGTTAGCCCCTCCCAAATACAAAAACTAATGAGATGGCTTTGGGGTACCTGGTTGCAATGAAATTTCCAAGAACATCAAAAAAATTGTTTAGTAATAATAAAGGCAATTGCAAGTCCTCCTAATTTCAAAACACATTACACTGATAGATTTTATTTTAGATGTTATTTCATTGCATTAAAGTTCAAAATTGTATAATAATATACAGCGGTCAGCATATTTCGTTTTGGTTAAACTTTTTTCGTCTAGCTCCCATCCGCCGAGTAACGTGCGATAAGCAACTTCGTTCCCATAAAGTAAAATACAGTAACGTAGTTTAATACCCAAATATCACTGCTATTAGTAATTTGGTTTCTTGAGAGTATGTTCACAAAGCTCTGTAAATCATTATCCTGATTTTAAATCTTGGTTGCTCCGAGAGTTTTGTATTTGGAGCCAAGGGTCCACTTTCTAATTCTTCGTTACCACTATAGTCTTTGGTGTTCTGTTCATTGGCATGTCCCTCATAAGGCATTTCAATGATGTCATGATAGCCTTTTACTAGGTCCTGTACATTTTAAACTCCATCCAAGTTTGATAGTCAAAAAGATTGTATGATGTTCGTTAGTAAAATTTCAACAATAATTAATTATTACTTACAAATCTCAAATAAGGCAGCTGGTCGTAATATGCGTTTGTGTAGTAATTGTAACTCGATGGCGTAGTGTACGTATTGTAATTTGGATTATTCCCAGCTGCAGTCTGAATGGCATACTGCGTCGCGTCCGGTTTAGGCATCCAGAATGGATACTTCTCATCCTAATAATAAACAGAAATTCGTTATATTATTTACCAAATTATTTTTTTTTCAGAATTTTCCACTTCATAGTTCAAAAGTTACGATTTTCAAAGCTAACGTCTTCCTTCCACTTCAATAAAGTCATCAATTTATTTTAAAAAAGTGACCTCCAACAATTTAACTAAAGACAACCGCCCATAAAATGTGACAATAAAAAAACATATTTTCAAGCCTTAATTATATATATGTATATCGCAGCAATTCCTATCCTAATTCTTAGTTTCTTGCCTCTTGTTCTCCTTAAACAGCGATAACATGTGGCAAAGTGGTGTACATCGAATAGGAAATAGATCTTTTTAACTTATGTATATGTATGACATTCACAAAATGTTCTCCAGTGGAACTTGTTTATCTGTAACTAGCTTCTGCCCGCGACTCCGTCCGCGTGGAATAGTAAAAAAAAATAAGTTAAAAAACCCCCTATTTTGAAACATTCTTCATTGGTGCTCCGCTCTTATTGGTCTTAGCGTGATGATATATAGCCTATAGCCTTCCTCGATAAAGGGGCTATCTAACACTGAAAGAATTTTTCAAATCAGACCAGTAGTTCCTGAGATTAGCGCGTTCAAGCAAACAAACAAAGAAATAAACAAACTCTTCAGATTTGTATATTAGTTAAGATACACAAAATTAACTCTTCATAAAAGGGCTAAAATGCTATAGTATAAAAAACTTACAAAATTAAACATCCTAGTGACAACCTTCTGCGGGTCGTACCACCAGTCTGGCTGATCGATCTTGTTAGGCTGCCCTGGTATATATCGGGTATCCTGGTACAGGACTCGGCCATACTCATCTATTGTCTGGCCCGGATAGTCGTTCGGCTGGTATCCAGTCTCGTTGTATATGTATGGATTGTAATTGGATCGAACTGTAAAATATAGTACAAGTCATGAAATTTTTTAAAATAATTAGTGAGTGTCTTTTAAATTTTTGGTTTATTTAATCTACACTAGTGGTCGCCCGTGGTCGAAATTTGACCATAATAATTAATTTAAATTATAAGTTTGAACATTATTAAGGTTCTTGTTGTCAAAGACTATACTTATATAATCACAGATTTCGCCAAGGCTACATTGTTAATTTGACTTTAACAATAAACAAAAGATTATATATGCGTGTGTGTGTGTCAAATACATGGTAGTGTGTGTAATGATTTTTTTATTGATTTAATGTATATTTTATGCATAATTAAACAAGTTAGCATTCTGCACTCGTTCTCTGTATAAACTATATAGTGTGCGAAATTTCATACTCCTCCGTCCACGCAATTTTCGTAAAAAGGGTTACAAAGTTTTTCTGTGTTTTTGCTTCACGTATTAATATATTAATCTAAATAAAGTTAAAAATTTCACTGGCTCACAAAAAAAGTGGTGTATGGACCAAAAGACCGAATACCCATACAAATTTTTTAGGCTGTATGGACTAAACTGACCCCGGATTGGGATTCAGCGCATCGAAATACATAAGAGTAGGTGGGTTTGGTCAAAAGTACAGACCACTTTTTTTGTGGGCTGGTGTTATTTATACAATTTACTAGCTGCGCCCCGCGGTTTCACCCGCGTGGTGATGGAAGATTATGATAATGATGATCATTCACACTATATCTTCATAAATTATAGCCTATGTGTTATTCTGATGTGTAAGCTATTTGTAAACTTTCATCAAAAACCATTCAGCAGTTTTTGCGTGAAAGAGTAGCAAACATACATCCATACATTCTTACAAACTTTCGCGTTTATAATATAGAATAGAATAGGTGACAACCAAATCAATTGAGATTGTCGCGGTCTTAGCTTTCATAGCTTTTGTAGTGTGTATGAGTTATGACGTCATAATTCTATACAAACAATAAGAGTCAAAATGCGCATTAACTTACAGTTTAAACTTTTTAATTTGAATTTTAAAGCATTATGGTAGATAACATGGTATTTTATATGTAAATAAATGTTAGAATATAGAATATATTGTAGTATAGATTCGCATTTGACCATGATCTCGCCCTATGTGGAGCGAAGATATAGTCTAGGATGGAGCACGCTTACCTAGAAGGTACCTATTCACACGGGACTTGAAGACACCCAGGTTATAAGTATCGGTAGAGACAGACTCTGGCAATGAGTTGTACTCTTTTGCGGTGCGTATGATGAAGCTAGATGCAAAGTGCTTCGTTCTTATAGGTGGAATATCCACCATATATCGACTCAAACCGCTCAAGATTGTATTTAAAAAATTATATTACTTGTAGTTTTTGTCTAATAATATACTTTAGATCACCTGGAAGATATATCTATATATATTGTTTCCAAGCGTTTATTTTACTTTTGACGTTTGCACGTGTATCAAGTTTCATATTTCTTGACAGTAAAGCCCATATGAAACAAATGAGATAATTGTCGTACTTTATTGCTGTGGGTGAGGTAATAGTGACGTTCCGTGAGTCATGTGACGCACAGACTATTAAACCATCGACACTATACGTAAATAAATCGAAGGTAATCGATTTGAAAATAAAAACGGTTCTACTTTAAAGAAAAGTAATTCATTAAAACTTATAAGTGAACTCGATCTTTATAACAGATCGAGTCGTGATGTGTTAGGATATTACTAATTAATCCGTCATCCAGCTGCCAAAAGCAAAATAAATGCTAGGAAGTACTATATATTCACATATTTATTTAGCATATATAAGTAAGTATTCAAGTCATATATAATAAATATACAATGTTTACAAGACATTATTTACATCATAAATTAAGTACTTAAAAATAAACGAAATAATATTATAAAACAACTTAGAAATTAAATACTATTATAAACATATTTACAAGTAAAAGATGTAGTGCAGATCGTTGTTGGTGGGGAACGTTCCCAAAATGCTGGCCGCATTCCCAACGTTGTACGGCAACGTTGCTCTATATATAGGCTAGCCCTTTGGTCACGCTAGACTTCTTTCAATCGCCTTGAAAGGTCTCGATAAAGTTAATAAGCCTCACGTCCCCGTGGCCCCAAAGTCTCAACCCCGAAAGCCACAAATATGTATCCGTCACCGATGAATGCATATTATATATTGTTACAATTGGGCCACCTGCATATTTGTAAACAAAGCACATTTATTACCCGCCGTCAGTGTTTGAGCTAATAACATTGAGCGCTTTTATGACCGTCTTCTTTTGTTTACTTATTTATTGGTTGTTGTGGAGAGCAGCCTATTGTACTCGGTTATGGTCGTTCGCAGGCATAATTAGGCGGGTGTGCGGATTACAATTTCTGGGAAATTGTGTCGACGCTTGCCAGGTAGACATATTGCATCGTGCATTATAAAGCCCCAATGGAGAGATCAGCACTCAAGCGATAGCTACTAGCGAGACAAAACGTGTGTGCATTCAATAATCTATATAGTGACGGACTTTGCGCGTGTTATTGAATCGCGCATTACGTTTGGACTGATTGTGTTCAGTTATATTTGTACCTGTGTTATATGTGTTTGTATAGTTCTAATAAATTCTAGAGTAATTCCAACGGCATTTTAATTCGAGTCCTGTAACTCGTAACAATATTATATTAAGTATTATACATATTATATCTCAGGGTTTGCAGATAATATGCAAAAAACTGGCCAAATTTTATTTTGTTTCACCTGCCTTTTCATTCTAAAACTTCAACATTGGCAAAATCAATGCCGTGTGCGTTCAAGCCATTAAATAAAAAGGTATATAATAAGATTATTTAGCAACACTGGTAATACTTTATTTTGATGAGAAATCAAATCATGTAACTTACCTCTCGTGTACTGATTATTCCCATATCCTGATATGCCATATTGGCCCATATTATTGAACTGCCCCTGGTTGTAATATCGCGGCCTGTACTGCGGTATTGGCCTGATAGTGGCTTTCAAAGTCAAATTTCCACGCACCGGAGCGCCGGACGTGTAGTTCGCCATTATACGACCATGGATGAAGGGCTCCGTGTTGAAGAAGAACGCCGGCATAGTCACGTTCACCTAAAACGGGTAGGGTTATGAGGAATCCTACACTGACTTTTTTATGATAAACTATCTATATATACCCGCGACATCGTCCACGCTCGACTTGAAATTCCCGCGAGTTTCCCGGGATAAAAAGTAGCGCAGATTTTAAGTTTGAGCATTAACCGTCTACCAGCGAAAACCGCATCGAAATCGGGCCAGTAGTTTTTACGTGAATCTCGAACAAATAGAAGAGAAGTCTAAAAAACATTGCATCGTGTTCTTCATCGTTTATATAGTCTATTCCAGTTGTTTTTTTGTGAGTAGCTTGAATACACGACACAGACACGACATGTTTAGAATTTTATAATACAACTAAGTTATGCCCGCGACTTCGTCCACGCTTGACTTGAAATTCCCGCGACACAAATTATCGCAGCATTTAAAACAGACTGGAAGCTATCGTTTTAGTGAAAACTGTGTAGGAATATGCTAATTTTTGTGCATCCGAACAACTTCAAACCGCACCCGGGAAAATTGCCGGGATAAAATATATCACACATTTTAATACATTAAATCAGTAAAAGTTCAGTAAAAAAATCACTTAGGAATTCAATTTTTTTTTTAAATTTGGTATTTTTAAAAATACCCAGAAAAAAATCCCATCATACGGCATGTATTTTTCAACCGGCTTACCCTAGCCGTATTTTCACCCCTCACCATTGCAGTAACCACTTTGTATCGAGTGGCCCGACAGCCTTTTTCTTTTTATTTTATTGCAGGAGTTCAGCAGACAGGCATGGACCCACCTGATGGAAGGCGGTTACCATCGCCTATGGACATTTGCAACACCAAATGCTACAAATGCGGCGCTGTTCTCTTAAGGTAGATCGGAACCCTGTCACTAATACCGGAACACAATTCAAAGTTGTTATGGCGGCATACTCTAGATCAGGGGTGGTAGCCATCCAGTCGGGCAATTACCCTATCGTAATAAACCGGCCGTGGGTTGTTTTGACGCCTATTACGACAGGCCGCCAAGCCGCAGGAAATTGTATTCTTTCTCCGTTCCTGCACGGATAAAAAGCCTGTCTTCTGTGCTCTAGCAAAAAAAACCCTCACTCAGGTGTAGGGCATTTGTCTGTCTGTATAGCCACTGGTTTAGAGTATGCCGCCATAACAACCTTGAGTTGTGTTCTGGCAGCAGTGGCCTGATACCAGTTTCCCGTCGCCGTCGAGGCCACACATTGGTGCGATGATGTTATCTTTTCATAATATTTGCATATGCAGCCTCATTTTGCATTGTAAGTATTAGTTTTCCTGTTGAGCATTTCTGTAATTTAACTATTGTTCTAAACAACAATATTAACTCACCTCGAATCTCGTCTGATAGTACTCTTCAACAAGGAACTGCGTCTCCTCAACTTGACCCAAGGCCTCCACTCTAATGTACCACTCGCCGTATAGGGGCTGATCGGACATCTGATACTGCAGACTGACCGTGCCAAAGTTACTCTGTACAGAAACAAAGTTGAATTAAATCTGCAGAATCCATCAATAGCTTACTATACTGACTCCTCGAGGGATCATTTCTCGTATGTCTAAATTGGCTATTGGTTGATCTGAAGGCCTAAACAAGATATAATGTTCTGCCTTCTGGAAGATTTACTAGGGTTGTGCGAATGTCGTTCGAATCGAATCGAATATTAATATTCGATTCGAAACCCGAATTAAATAATTCGAATTATTCGGGAATTCGGAAAAAATCGAAGAATTCAATTTTTTTCCGAATTATTTGCTAATTATTGTATTGTTCGCATATTTCCGAATATTTTAAAACATGCATGTGTAACCTTTTTCTTATAGAATTTTTTCAAACGGAAATGATTAATTATAAAAACCAAAAGGAATTGAAAAGATCTCTTGCCAATATTAGTTTTATGTTACTGACAAAAATGAACATATATTAAAATTGAGCAATTGTTTTCTCCGGGTAAATGATTTTTAATCAAAAAGTATATTATACGTAAGTAGAATATTTTGATACACGATGTAATGGAATTCAAATTGGAAATAATAGAAAATTCAGTGATATTTCGATAATTCGCGAATTGTTCGAATTATTCGTCGAATTTGGCATAATTTGAAAGTTCGAAATTCGATTCGATTCAAACGTTATTCGCACACCCCTAAGATTACCCTTAGAAGACGTCGACCTGGGTTTTTAGTATTCTACTTATAGATCTGAGGTACTATTAGTAGCAGTGGGTCCAGGCTAAGCCGGTTTGTCACTATATATATTCTGTTTTATACTTTACACAATTTACGTTAACTAGTGGTCGCCCGTGGTCGAAATTCGACCATAGTAATTTCTTGTCAAAGACTATAACTTCTATAATCACAGATTTCGCCAAGGCTACACTGTTAATTTGACTTGAACAATAAACAAAAGAGTATATATGCGTGTGTGTGTGTCAAATACATGATAGTGTGTGTAATGATATTTTTTATTGATTTAATTAACTTTTTATGCAAAAAAGACACCAGTATTGGTCGCTTCTTCTTTATATAAACTATAAGTGTGCGAGATTTCATATTCCTCCGTCCGCGCAATTTTCGTAAAAAGGGGTACAAAGTTTTTGCTTCACGTATTATTAATAGTAGATTCTGCACTCATGATACACATTCAATCATTTTATTTCACACACACATCACCGTACGCATTCACACACATACGCACGTAAGCATAATCAATTACATATCCAAGAGCTTTAATTATGTTGTTTAACCATATAGGTGAGGGGTACCTTTGATTAACTCAAAACACAGGCCTTGTTCCTAGTTTGCGAGTCGAAGGTATACCTACTTGTTTTAGATTCCATAGCCTATTTTAAACTAACACATTTTTACTGTTTCCTTATTACCCGTGTCTCTTCTATTGTTAAATTATAAAACACTAACAACTAATAAATATTTATTATTTTCTTATTACAATTTTTATTTTTAATTTTGCAATATTAACGCATATTTTGTTGCTACATCATCCAATGCGCGTAGAAAGCCGCCGACCGTAAGAAATAATGCCTAAATTCGGATAAATCATTATTCTGCAACTATGTCTATTTTTATTGTTCTTCAGTTTTAGGTTCAAGAATGTTTCGTCAGTTATCTAGATGTACGTACCTAGACAATGTTTCAAACAATACTGAAACTAAGAATCAAGACGTATGTCCAAAAACGATTTGAAACCGTTAAGTGATTGAATTCATTTACACATAAATGCCATATTCATGCCATCATGTACAATGTCTTGTTCCGGTAATAAAATAATCATTTTCAAAAGAACACGTTTACAAAGTAAAAAACATTTCTTCAATAATTTATTATGCAGTCTGATTTTCAAATAACCCTTTATTAGCATTTTTACCATTAAACAGATTTCGAGCATGCTATATTCACATTTTGGTTTTAACATTCTGATAGCTAGATGCAATTTACAAGTCTTATTTATCGAGACGTATGCCTGATAGTGGCAAGGAAAATGGAATGAAAGAAAAACACAATGTATATATAACATAATATATCGAACATGGTATACTTGGAGTTGGCAACCTGAGGACGGAGAGGGAAGTGTCCCTCACTACTTTACTGCTTGCTTCTGTGTAAGTGGGCATAATGTCGATCCGTTAGATGTAATACAAGTCATCGGGTTACTGTGTTCAACAAAGGAACTGCCTGGCGTAATGAACAATATATCAAACAATAGGGTATTAAACGCAACGATATTAAATGGAATAGAGATTGGTTTTATACTTCTGACTTTATGACCCCCATCTGGTTACACCTGGCGGTGTAAGCGAATACGACCGATATATTTTTTTATCTAATGAAAGTGAAAATGAAATCTAGGATTCAGGCACACTTAAAGATGTCATATTGTTAAAATCGGGACAAAAATTTCCGAGTAAGTGTGCAAGAAATATGTAAGTAGAAGCGGAGTCCATACAATCTTCAAGCCATGAAACTACAAAGAACTCTCTCAAAGTGCCTTATCGGCTCTTCCGGTGACTAGAGAGCTGACTCCTACCTCGGACAACGGATCAGTATAGCGATCGAGCGAGAATTAATGAATGAATTTTTGGGCCGATTTTTCAATCACCAGATAAAAGTTATTCATAGAATAAAGTATAACATGGTAAAATTAAAAATGTCAGTTGCATGAATAAGCATTGAATGGTTACATAATAAGTAAATTATAAACTAGTGTTTATAATTTACGTATATTATGATATAAGTAAATACTTGACACAAGATATATCTAATTAACAAATTGACTGAACCCACAGCTGTATGGTAACTAGTTTAGCATACTTTAACAAAGTTAATGAAGCTTTTATGAACTTTCAAGTCGGCGTTTTGTATGAATAATAAACATGAACTTCAACCAAAGTGAGAGTTAGAAAACAGATGTTGTTTATTGATATGTGTATTAAATATACAGCAACCAGATTAGGCCAATGAAGTTTGTTTATTTTTCTTACCCTTTTGGTATTTAAGGAAGTTTGTAGTCATTAAAGATGTTATGGTGAAAGTTATAACAAATCTTTTTCAAGTTTCAAGTTTACAATACTTTAGACTGTAATCTGCAAGTCCATTTATGTCCTTTATATATATATATATATATATATATTTCCAATTCCTTTGTTGAATAATAATTATAGATAATGTAAGAATTTCCTTTGAGTCAGGTTAGCTGGAAGAGATCGCTTTTAGCGACAAGGCCGCCTTTTACCTTGTTTTACCAAGTAACTATAGTCTTGTTGTGCATTTTTTGTAATTTTTGTTTTGGTGAACAATAAAGTGTTGTCTATGTCTATGTCTTTTTCATCTTTTATTAAAGTCTCAATAGAAAATCTAAATTGGCTAAGTTTTAGCCGTCCATTTTAGCCAAAACGACACCTGAGGCCTCACTATCAAACGTTATTCTTCGCTCGTTTTACGAGTTTTTCTAATTAAATATTAGATAGAAGAAAGAAAGAAAAATGAATTGTTTGAAACTACAATAACATAGTCTATATAAGACAAAAATAAATGGAAAATGTACTTAAATATAAAAAAACAAGCAAAACAAAAAGTTCGCAAGCGAACGACGAAAGACGTTTGAGAGCAAGCCCCCTGAACCTAAAAAACGACTTACCTGCCTAGAAAGCCACCTTTTCATGATACGTCGGTTGGGGTCCAAAATGTACACATCGATGGCGCGTCCAAAAGCTTTCAGCTCCGTGTTGATTGGTATCACTCGGAAACGCACTAAAAATTATATTAATATTATGCTTACGATTGCCTATGTAACTGATGTTTATTTTTAATATTTACAATCATTATATTAAAAAAAATTTAACCTAAAATATACCTATAGTTATATTATCTATATATAGTTTAATTTAAAAATAAGAAAAACTAGAAAAAGTAAATGGGTCCCAAATCACTGTCAGTGGGAACGTTCCCAATCCGCTATCTACGTTACCATGTTGTATGGCAATGCTAGCCCAATTTTTTTTTTTTTTTTAAATGTCTACGTTTCGGTCGCGTGAGACATCTATCAACCGTTTTGATAGGTGTATATATATCTGATTCCCTTTAAGTTTAAAGTAAAAATCAGAAAAGTGGTTTTACAATATTTTATTTAGTTTTTTTTAACTGCTGGAGTAGAACAGATAGGCTGACGATGATCCACCTGATGGAAACTGGTTACCGTCTCTTATAGACATTTGAAAATTGCTCGAGTTCAGAAGAAGCAGGCGGCCCACCCGATGAAAAGCGTTTATGCGCGCCTATTTACATTTGTAATACCAGAGGTGCTACTAATGTGTTGCCACTCTCTAAAGACTGGACAGAGACTGGAACCTGGTCACAAATGCCGGAACACAACTCAAGGTTGTTATGGCGACATACTTTAGACCGGGGGTGGTAGCCATCCAGTAGGGCAAATGCACTACCACCTGGCTGTGGATTGTTTTGTCGCCTCTTAAGACAGGCCGTCCGACAGCAGGAAATTATATTCTTTCTCCGTTTTTCACTAACTGGACTTAGGCTTACCTCATCTTACACTTTCTAGATCATAAGGGAGCTAATTTTTTAATACAGGTTAACTCAATGGTTCCAAACCTTTAAGTCATGACGGACCATTTTACCAAATTTCTGTCTCCCCAGGGAGCACCAAGTCGGTTATGTACTATAAGCATAGATTCTATGTATTTATTCCTATCTAATAAAGCACGTATAATTTTAGAACTAGCATGCATTTATTTATTATTTTAAAAATCTAAAAATATAAGTTACGGATTTTAAATGTAATGAGATTTTTGTGACTGCATTTTTGTGGTTTGCGTTGTGATGACTCGACACAACACGTCACGTCACTTGTTTATAACGATGGCTTCGCGAACCACTTGGAATGCCTCCAGGGACCACCAGTGGTCCGCGAACCACCGGTTAAGAACCACTGGGTTAACTCAATAATTATGGACAATTTAGACTCAGACTTTTAGGTACCTGACTCTTGTATGTGACGATTTTTGAAAGCAAACAAAGGGAGTAGATTTAAATACAGTAACTTACAAAAAGACTGAAATTGTCACGCCGTTTTCTTAATGCGAAGCACATGTCTCGGACTAGAGTTGAGTAGGACATGATTTTAAAATGAGTTTGTAAGAGTAACATGACATTCTGTACTGAACCAGTACAATGTACCACTTCAGATGAGGCGAGGAGATTTGTATGGTTTGTACGGCGGCAGTAAATTTGAAGCGATGAGGCCGGTGAGGCGGTGAGCGTCATTCCCTCATTTGTCGCGTACAAAACTTCTAGCTCCGAAATGTTCGTTAAGGGGTTAGGCGGGCTTATATAAAATCATATATTTTATTTAAACAATCAGCATATCAAAGACACATATTTAAACAGTATTTTGTGAAATTTTTATTTAAAAATTCCGAAAGCTCAGCTATTGGTACCGCATCTCCCTTGACGTCTCAAAAAAAATGCTCTTGCCGTGGGCAGCATAACTCATTATTGGTTCATTTAAAATCAAAAAACCAAAAATATTTCGTTAGTACATGGACAAATCTCGTTATTGGAGGAAGGAAAAAAATTTCGAATTTTTGACAGACTGAAACGTTTTTTTGTCAAAATTTCGCCATGTATTATAGCTCGAAAAAATTTATTGTAATAAAAAAATCCTTCGTTCAGTGACTAGATAATGTAATTTCAACGATGTGTGCAAAATTTGAACAAAATCGCTTTATAACTTTTCGAGAATTCGTGTCCACCGACTTAAAAAAATGAGTTTTGAGATAAACGCGTAATACCTGCGAAGCGCTGCACTGACGTGGCCTGATGGGCGGAGCTTCCGAAGGGTCTATCTATTGCAATTTTCCTCGGTCGATTTGAAATTTTAGGAGAATATTTTAAACATATTGTACTATTTAGTAAGACAAAATAAAAACGATATTTTAAAATTTACAAACCCACCTAACATCCCCTTAAGAATCGGATGTTATCGGCCTCGGTCACCTCATTTTACTACCAGTCGTACATGTCCTGTTGTCCTCGTTCCGTCCTTCCTCTTACATTTGATGCGTGAGTAGTAGCGGGACAAAATTTTTGAAGTAGTACAAATTTAAATTTTGAGCGCTATCTATCAGTACAAATCTATTTTATACGAGACAAATGTACTGCCTCACACGTGTACTACTCATCACTGTTTTGGACAAACCAAGATACTTTCAAATAAATTGCACTTCAAGGTGTATCTATAACACTTACCAGTCTGTCCCTGCATATAAACTGGTTTGTCCATTTGAATGAATATAGTCATGAATCGCTTTGAAAACGTTAGTTGGGTTTCATTCACAAACGCTCGTCCGCCGAAAGGCGTGTCGAGGTATAGGCCTTCCACGCGAAGTTTGTAATCACCAGGTACTGTGGTCGCTGGTACCTGGTGGACATTTGATTTGTGGATTTATACAAATTATTACACAATTAACATTTAGAATGGTTTTATAATTCTTAAATATTGTGGTGAGCGACGGTGGAACGATCTTGGTTGATTTAAGGAGTTTCAAAAAAATGTAGAAGATTCCAGAAAAGAAAAAGACAAGAACAGATACATTTTAGAAAGGGATAGATGATGAATAAAACGTACACAGAAACAATTGCTTTACAAAAAATTAGTAAAGCAATTGTTTCTGTGTACGTTTTATTCATCATCTAGTTCTATCTCTATTCGTTTTTCAATAGTCATTCATTTAAATTACTTGGTTAAAGCTTGTATTAGTATAAACTACATTAAAAAAAAGGACGAATAATAATTATTATTATTATTATAAAGTGAAGATATGTTGCTGGGTAGTTTGTTGCGCCGCTTCTTCTCCTTTAACAGTAACTAAAATTGCATTGGAAGTGGGGGTAGACTCATAACTTGCAATATGTAATCTGTAAGATTCCATTTTGAAAAGAATAACGAAATGAAGCTCGAAATTTTAGAATAGAAGCTTCAGGGAAGAAAAGACAGAGACAGATAGATGTTTAGAAAGGGACGGATAGTAAATAAAAGAATAACGAAAAGATGATCGAAATTATGGGTTCCAGAAGATTCTTCCGGGTATATAAGCAGCGTAAGGCGCGTCTACAGAGTAGTTCAGTTTGAGTCAGAGAAGCGACAAATGCGTCGCTCGCACGTACTTAACAATATTATGAACGAGAAAGTTTGCAAGGAAAGGTGGATGTTTGTTAGTCTTTCATACAAATATTACTCAATGGATTTTGACGAAACTTTACAGTAATATAGTTTACAGATCAGTATAACAGGTTAGAATAAGCGCAGACAAAGTCAAGGGCGGTCGCCATCTAGTTTTCTAAAGCATTTTTTTATTGACACAAAATATTTATATTACACAGTAGTGCATTCATACTCCTGGCCCGTCAACTATTTTTACTATATTTCTTCTAATATCCTCTCCCATAAAGAAATGATATCTAATAAAACTAAATACATTTTTGTAAACTCATATTTTAATCTATTATTAAATTACTTTGTCTAGAACGTAGAAAAGAATAGCAGGAATTAATTCACTAAATAGTATTAATACCTTATAATTTCACACACATAATATCTAGTTATGTATGTAAAATTGAACAATAGTTACATATAATTCAAAATTAAATCTATGAATTTCCAAAGTGAAATTCATACATTCATAATAAAACTACGTTTTGACGGTTTTAAGCGGTAATTTATTTGATTTTTATTATTCCGACGTTTCGGCCAGTTTTCAACAAAGACAAAGATGTCAAGTGTCAATGAGTCTTGTTAAAGTTTTATTTAGCCTACCACCAACTTGTCCATTTTATATTTTTTAATTGGCGGTAGTTTAAATAAAATTTTAACAATACTCATTGACACTCGACATCTTTGTCTTCCGTGATCACGGCTACAAATCAAATTAATTACCGCGCTTAAAACCGTTAAAACGTAGTTTTATTATCATACATTCAGTTCTGATAACCTGTATAAACATAAGATTGAAAAAAAAGAAAATGTTGTCTATTTTAATAATATTTTTATAATTTTAATAATGCTTTTCAATATCAGAAGAATAATTTGTGACAATATATCATTACTTACCCTCAAATTTAATATTTCGGGCACACCCTCCTTCACTCTCTGCGTGACATCAGTTATCTCTACGCCATTGCAAGAGATAGACGCGCGAATCGTCATTTGCAACCTCGATTGCAGGATATTAGCGGATATCTTATAGATTTGACCGGGGCGAACCATCCTGGACGCTACCACAAAATATGTGCTGTGGGAAAATAAATTGAAATTAACTTAAAGATGATATCTATTGTACTGTACTGAAAATCTTTCATATGTGTTTGTAGACATTTTTTAGTTGCGACTGTCTGTAGTGGTTTTCGAATTTATTCAGTGAATGCAGCTGATGTTACCAAAAGTTTAATTATAAAAGAAGTTCAATTAATATAAACCCCAGAGGTTTTCTATGCTATGCATAATTCAATAAATTGTAATCATTTTGTTGCCTTGTTAAATAATTAAAAAAAAAATATAAATTAGTATATTATCTTATAAAAAATGTATATAGAGGTTTAGTGACCAGGTTCCAGTCTCCCTTCAGAGAGCAGCAGCGCATTTGTAGCACCTTTGGTGTTGCAAATGTCCATAGGCGATAGTAACCGCTTTCCATCAACTGGACGGTCTGCCCGTCTGCTGAACACCTGCGACAAAAAAAAACAAAAAAAAAATCAAGAACCACCCCAAACGGTTTGGAAATGTATCTGGGTTATTCTCCCGCGGCCAACCACGCGCGCGTCATTGCTGGAAACCAGATTTTGTTTAAAAACATTATAGCTCTTTAAGAATCTTGCCGTTGCAACTGCTTTGTTGATAACAATAATGAGCGCTAATCAGTTAATTGTAGTCAAACATGAATAATCTAGCACAAGTTAAAAAAAACCTAGTTGCCGCCAACGATGGGAGCAGAATAATCGCACGTCAACAAGAAATGCCCGTCTCTGGAATAAATGAATTATTATTATTCATATATTTATTTTATATCAAACTAGCAGTCCGGGCAGACGTTGTCCTGCCCTGAAAAATAAAAATCAAGGACCCGATTCTGGTGCCACCTACAGGTTCCAATTGTGAATCTATACCATCCAGGGACTCACTGAAACACACACAAAAAATCAACAAACTCGGTCCAGGAGATTAGAAGGATTCTAGAACCTGATCTCAGCGCCACCTACCGGTTCCAATTGTGAATCTAAACCATCCGGGAACCCACCCAAATACACAAAAACAAAATCACCAAAATCAGTCCACTTGATTAGGAGGATTCTAGAACCCGATCTCAGCGCCACCTACCGGTTCCAATTGTGGATTTAAACCATCCAGGGACCCATTCAAATACACAAAACAAATTTCATCAAAATTGGTTAAGTCATTCTTAAGTCATGCGCTTACCACCACATTCTGAGATTCATTTTTATATTATAGATTAATTACATTTTTCTTTAAACACTATACAAATTAAAACATATATTTAAATAAAAACATAACAAGCCGATATCGGGCGGCAGCGGGTCTGGGGTTCAAATTACCGGTGGCTAGGGCTCTACAGATAGGTACCTACTCACAATTCATGATGTGAGCAAGAGTGCTGCCTTCTATATTTTTTTCTTATTTTATTGTATGTCTTTGAAGACCAGTTCATAAAAAAGGCCCAGACTTTTGGAGGGCTTGCATGGGGCTATGGGAAGGCCAACACATAGAGGCTCCTTGACAAAGATGTAAATGTGGTGTTGTACACTGAACAGTGATTACCCCTGTCTACACTATATAGAAATGCACCCGATGACAAGCCCTGGCCAGTGTAGGACTATTGTGGGAAATGAGAACAAAAAGTACCGGGTTATTGGGGTTAATTGCTAGTGGTACTAGGGATCTGGGAATATGGGGACTATGGTGTCTGCCCGTCACAATGTTCGGAGAACATGGAAAAATGGACAGACGGTGACTCACCACTACCTGCATGGGGTTCTTATTAATTATTATTATTGTTTTTGTCCCTTTATTGGAAAGAGACAAAAACATATTTTAACAAAGAACCAAAATTTCACTTGAGCATAGGCCAAGGTGGCCTTTCAAGAATCTGCCCGAGATTATACTTACGCTTCATGAATAATAACACTATCATGCTCCACTAAGGCAGCCTTATATGATGTACTATATGTCCTGGTGTTATCCCATGACTGCCGCTGAGTATTCTCTGGATTGTATGGGTTTTGATTGTATGTTGGATCATTACGATTTTCATATTGGTTGTACCTTATGACAAATAAAATATTGTTTTGTACAGTATGCACCAAACTTTATACAGCTGCTACAGAAGGCCATGTAATACACAACATGGAATGGAAACAATTCTTTAGAAGCATTAGTTGGTGCAAACTTGATAATAAACTCAAAATGTTTCTACTTTAATTTTAACTCTACATTCTCCCATGAACAGATGACACTTTCATGATCCACTGGTGAAATATTCCAACAAAGGGAATAAAAATCGTGCAGGGAAGCAGGGAACCCTTAATAATAGTGCTAAGTAAGCATCACTGCTGCGCTCACCTGCCTCTGTTGAATCACAGTTTTTAGGTAGCATTACAAGTGGTAATATGTTGTAATTTATTGCCTGTATAATTTATACCATTTAAAAGGTCTTTACCCATATAATTGGCATTTAGGCATTTACCACAATTGTAGGAAATCTATATAAACACTGGCTGTTTGGAAGCCTCATAATTTTACAATTAATTCTTATTTGTTGAATAATATTGTCAGTTGCTATTGAACTGTTGCTTCTTAATGTTATAATTATTCAATTAATACGAATAATACTGGGTATTTCCCTGTGGCATAGCCGAAAAAACCATAGTAGCTTTACTTACATAAAAACTTAACTAGGTTTTTATATATCGCAAGAAAAGCCATGGGCAAAATCTAGTATGTTTATAAACCTTCCTTGAATAACTTCCTTACTGATAGTTAAAACTACTAAAAGACTCCATTGCATGGTTTAGGAGGAGTTAGTGGATATACAGACAGACACAAAAAGCAACTTTCTTTTATACAATGTAAAGATTGTTCAAGTGAAATGCTGTTTCATTATATGAAAACACAGTACTTATGTATTAATGCTACCGCAGTGGCTCGTGCCATTTGGTTTAAAGTCTAACCTAAGCACAACTTATGCTGCGGTGGCGTTAATACATAAGTACCGAAAACACTATAGCCAAATACAGTCAGCTAGAAACATAAGTTTTGAAAGGCATTTTACTTAAACTTACCTCTGATCCACATCATATTGATTCCTATTCAAATCAAATTGGTTTTGGTTTTTGTTCTGATATCTTCTATTTGGGTCATAAGGGTTATCATATCTAGGGTCATTTTGGCCATTGAGGTAGTCATTTGTAGGGTTGGTTTGACCTTCAGTGTTGTATGTTGGAGGTACTTCTTGTGAGTAAAATAACTTTAATATTGTTGCTGATATAATGTATGTTGATATGAGATTCATTTTCAGTCTTTGTTTAGCCTGTAATGGAAAGGGTGTTAAATAAAATATGATATATTTTATTAATTTTGACAACTGTTGAGATAAACAATAAATGCCAGTAACAATCATAACCTAACAATAGATATGGTTAATGAAAATATCGTAGGAAAACTATTGTCAAAGTAGTTTAACATATTAATTAATTAATATATAATAAATAAATGCTTTGTAACACCAATTGTGATTTCTAAGTATTAAATTCTTCTCTAGGTTTGCAATTTAGATGATTAGTAACTTTATATATCAGAAAGCTAAAGACCAGCCCGTGATATAACTTCATATCATTGAGCAACAGGCCAGGAGTAATGATTGTGTTTATTTTTAAACACTACAGTTATCTAACAACATCAATGTAACAGATGTTTCAAGAACCAAGGTAAAAACCTAACGCAGACTGTTTATTTGTAGGAAATCAATTTATCGTCTTATTTATATAAACAAACATTGTTTCGTTTATTATGGATTTTTTTATTGTAACATCTCTGAACTTTTTGAATTCACTATGTACGAAATGACGATAAAAGCACACAAATAATGAAATATTTCAATTAAAAAAGTTTATACAAAACGGTTTGTTTTATCCGGTTGTAATTTATGTAAGTTTTAAACATTAGTACGTTAGCTAGGTAAATAAAAACTTTTGTTAAGACCTATAAGCGTGCTAATACAAGCAGATAGGCCATTTAAACGGATTCCAAACAAAGGAGTTTATCGTGAACGAGTGTAAGACAAGATTAACCCTAATTTTAATTTAATAATAAGTTAACAATATACTAACCTGACGTTAACGCCCATCTAGAAACACCTCTTTTGTTGTATTTATAATGGAAAATACATTAATTTTAGCACTAAAACTTTTCAAAAATTATTATGTACACATTTTTTGAAATTGTAGCTGTAAATTTTATTTAAAATCAAGTTTATTGAGATAAACAAACAAGCGATAACGACAGCCTTTTACTCACTTCATTCAAGAATTTGCGATTGTCGCGCAGCCGCACTACACCACGCCCGGATAGAGTTGCCAGGGCGCGAGGTGTTTGTTCGATAATAAAATAAAGTACCTTTGCTTTAGGAAGAATATTATCTGAATAAAATTATAATTATTCTATTCGATTAATAAAATATGAATGTACTCATTCTCTGCAACTGTCTCTACAACGTTGGATATTTTAAAGGGAATCATATTTATGGTTTGTTCGGTGTCACTAACGACAGTTTAGAGAGGTTCGGCCATAGATAATACAATATATATGGCCCGGTCATAGCGTTGCGTTGCAAAGATTATCTAACAATCGACGACGATTCCTTTCCATCAGATAATCCGTCTGCCTGAGACGGGGAACTAAGAAAGAGAGATTCGCCGTGTAAGCATATGAATAAATTCAAGTTTAAAGGTCTTATTCATATTTAGTTAGACTAATTTTGAAGGCCTCTTTAAGAACCATATTCAAATTTAAAATACAAAACTTTTTATTCAAAATAAGTTCCACTGGAGAACACTTTTTGAAGGTCATACATGTAAGTCAAAATGTACATACTACATGTAATGCAAAACATAAACGTTATACAGAAGATACTAAAGAAGCTTACTTATTTACTTTAACTCAACATCATTAAGACCGTGAAAATCGTTAATTTATGTCTTGTCTCGTCTTTCGGGGTAGCGTACAAGTGGTTATTATTATTATTATTACAACTGATCTCAAAAAAAAATATTTTCATATATTTGAGAGTTGTCATAACAAAGCAAAAGAAAAGAATATTTTGTGAAACATAACCATTTCTATGCATGTATGGCAACATTTATTCGAGGTGCAAAACCGGTGTGAACCGTTACAAAAAACAAATGCATAGATCTGATAAAGTTCTTAATTATCAAGTTCGTAATGGAAACTTTTATGCTAATTAGGTTTTTAAAATATTTTTGTGACATGGGTTTAAGGTAAAAGTAGTTGTTAATTATTTAGGTTACGAATTCCAAATACTTATATAAGTATTAGTAATGGTTTACCGGTTGGCGGTTTAATTTGAAATGCTGATGATGGTATCCATTTCCATAAAACATTAAATTTATTGAATTGAAATGCAACAAACCAGTTGCGATTTTTATGTCGCAGTAATTGGCTGAAACACATACTATATACATACACTTGATTATCTCATTGTAATGAAGCTTATTCAATTTTGTTGTTAGACATGCGCGATTTTCATGCTACAAATTACAAGTAAAGAAAAACGTCTCAAGGAAACTTTGTATTGAAGTTACACTTTTGTGGAAGTCTTCAATATATGTTGGCCAAAATATGCGTGACCCAAACCCAGAAGTCGACCGTTTAATTTGTTAAAATCGGCCAAGCGTGTATTGAATTGGCTCATGCACAGAGAAGGGTAGCATACTATTTAGCTACGCAAACATAAAAACATGTCAAAAATACATACATATTATCACGCCTGTTTCCCATTGTAGTAGGCCGAGACGACGGATCTCCACCTGCTACGATCCTGACAAACACTTTTCGTTTCATTAACTTTCATAAATCTTTTCACACATACACGCTTATTTAAACTGCTTTTTATCTGACCATTCCTCAAAATATCTTCAATTTGATCATGGTGAGTACGTCACGGTCTACAGGCACCGACTCTACCAGTCACATTGCTATGATATACTCGTTTTGTGATTCTGCTTTTATTCATTCTCCTACATGCTCAAACCACCTTAACATTCCTTTTCCAACTCTTGTCACTACATCCTCTTTCAATCCATAACGTTCCCTTATTATAATGTTTCTTATCATATCACTTACATTAACCTTTATCCTACTTTCATGCATCTTCTGCCATACCCAATTTTTACTGCCGTACATTAGCGTTGGTACTAACACCCCTTGATGGATAGCCAGGCACGCCTTTACAGACACTTTCCGACTGTTCATAATAAATTAATTATTATAATTGGCGGTAATATTTTCAGAATATTCAAAGTTACACTGGAGACACACCGCTTAGGACATTCCACTCAAAGAATATCGGCGGGCAATGGTTAGCCTTGAGCTTGTGATGTGTCGTAAGGAGTTCCAATGGTGCATTTCTCCTTCCCCTATCTCGTCCCCTCTATTCTACTCTTATTGTCCGATCTCCTTATCCCATCCTAAAGATCTTGGCTTCGACCCTGGTGTTATATCTATATTATGGAGGGTAGGATAGGTAGAGGAGCACACTCTCCTATAAGGGGGACAAGTCGAAAAAGTGTCCAGCTGTAGGCAGCAAAAACTCACCAAAATAGCGCTAGCGTAGCAAATGATATGGTATGAATGTAGCAGTTGTAAACGGCGTGAAGTTTGCCGAGTTGAATATGACGCTGCCAAAACGAAAACCAAAATGAACAGGAAAAATGCCAAATTACTTCAATGTACGGCTTATTATTATTTAAATATTTCATGTTATATTTATCTACAAAAATTATATATTTTAATTTTCATAATAAACATTCGTTAATTATTTTCAAAATCTGTTTTATGATTACACCATACCAAAGCGAGTTTTCCTTTCCTTATTTAATTCACTATCCTACTCTAATAACTTTTGGCGTTATCTTTGAAATTACATTATTTGCTATGGTGGCGCCATCTCAATTAGTCGCTTTTCAACGGACACTTTTTTAACACAAAGAATGTGCTCCATAGATAATAATACACTGTGTGCTCCTTATACCTCTACTCTCCATAATCTATAAACAACGGTAACCGCTTTCTATTAGGTGGGCCGTCTGCCTGTTTGTCAGCTTTGCAATAAAAATGGTTCTACAAAAATCTCCAACTATACCTACCTCACATTTGCTAATCTTTTTTCATTCTTCTGTTGCTTAAATGGCGGCTGTCCTAACTTTACTCTTTTTCCGTTTCGCGAGGAATCTATGCATACTTACTTTATATAATCTATAAAAGTGTATTCAGATGAGATCTGAGCAGGAACGGAGAAAGAATACAATTTCCTGCGGCCGGGCGGCCTGTCGTAAGAGGCGACAAAACAATCCACAGCCAGGTGGTAAGGTATTTGCCCGTCTGAATGGCTACCACCCCTGGAGTAGAGTATGCCGCTATAATAACCTTGAGTTGTGTTCCCGCATTAGTAGCCAGGTTCCAGTCTCCGTTTAGAGAGCGGAAGCACAACAGTAGTGCCTCTGGTGTTACAAATGTTCATAGGCGACGGCAACCATTTCCCATAAGGTGGGCCGTTTGCTGAACTCGTGCATTAAAAAAATATTATTATTATGGTCCAGTATTCTTATTCCATGTCAGGGCGGTAAAAGAGCAGTATGACGTACACTTTTATTTTTTTATCCAACCATACACCCTGCGTTCCTTGTATAATAAATTATCACAGAAATTAAACGTCATGATGATGCGTTCATCACGAAACTATTGTTATAAGTAACTGGTGACGAGAATCCCATGAATAACTTATTATTATTACTGAAAACTGGCCGAAACGTCGGAATAATAAAAATCCGCTTTAAACCGTTAATAACAATTTGCACATTGAACAAATTACCAACAAAGGACATTAAATTGGGGTCGCCACTGTAGCTAGAGGGTAATCAACTCGACATATTCACCTCAAGTGGTTATAGACAAAGTGAAGTTAGCAGTTATAAAAGCATCATTCTGATCGAATTTTAAACCATAAATTTATTGTAAAAACCAGCTAAATAGCACAAAATAACCACGGCGTTATCCATCAACTCGCCAGCTGTCCAATCGTTGTCGAATAAAACTGAGATTTACCGTTTAGCCGCCAACCGTCGGCTTGAGTAAATATTAGACGGTTCATTTCATTCTTTCAATTTAGGTGAACAAAGCAGTGATCCATATACCGTAATCATTGAATACCACCGCTGCCGTGTCCTTGTTTTTCTGTACCTTTCAACCAAATTGAACCAATTTTGTTGATCAGTCTAGTATCAGCATTAGCGAGTCCGGGTGAAAGGTTTCTAAAATTTCCGTTATTAGATAGCCACTGTTAATATGTGCTTACCACCAACCGGACACTGAGTTCTAGCCATTCTCTGAGGAATTATTACACTCCTCCGAGTAGCCATATTACGATTTTACTCCTAGTCCCTATCCTCCACGATACTTACCAATAAGCATTTATCAGGTTCTTAGCGGGAATTTAACTAGTGATGTAGTTGTATTTTTGGAACAGCTATATTTTTTTTATTGATAAAGAAGAAGGAGAGTAAACTTTCCTTTATTTACTATGGTCTGGGATAGGCTCCCCCAGCGCTCCGTCCATCACAAGCGTAATTTGTTTATATTGGGATATACAATATCCGTTTACTGTATTTATCTGCTATTTATTTATAAAAGATCACATGTGGCGCCATCTAATGATGTAGGGTTTAGGAGCTTTTAGTTATGTGTTTTACTGGGTTTTCTTATTTCTAGATTTTAACCAAGTTAAAAAAAGGAGGAGCTACTCAATCCGTGGAGTATAATTTTTCTAAATATATATCCATCCATAACTTTTGAAGTGAAACTTCTATAGAATCGTGATTTGAAACTCGATGAAACAAAAAAGCGACCCTAAAGAGATAAACACATATCTATATGCAGGACTAAGCCTGCGACAGAATTAGATAGAATACATTATATTTAATCATTCATAGATTACCACTATGCTTATACAGATAAAGTTGGAAATGTTTTGAAGTGTTTCGTTAATACTTTCGTGTTTTAAAGCTAAAAATTATAATAAAATATATTACAACAATATAATATATTAAATGTGACGTCACAAAATGTAGCATCCCTCCCACCCCTTGTCTACGTTTCATTAGAGACTCACAACGACCACGTTCACGACCGCGATTTTTCCCGTTCCACTTGCTTGCCGGCGTCACAATCGTGAACTCAGGTGGAACGGTTATTCGACCCACCTCTTGACATGGGTCGTTGTGAGCGCTGCGTAAGCGAAAATCATGACGTCATTAGTGACGTTTTCGCCACGACCATAACAACAGCTCTCACCTAGTGGAACGGCAGACGGAGCATTTTGGGCGTTGTGAGATACTAAAGGAAAGCGCCTTTTGTTACACTTCTAATGCGTGTGAACTGCGCACAAACACACTTTTTGTTTCTGAACCGATTTTGACGATTCTTTGCGTTGGATTCAGTAGTTTCAAAGTTGTCCAATATAAATTTGATTGCTATTGGACTTAGGGTTCCAAAGATATAGCAGAATATTGATTAAAATAAGACAGAAAATGTGTATTTTTTTAGTTTTCAGCCATAACTATTTTGTCTATCAACAACAAATTTGCAAAACATAGGTAGTAATTTTTATGTTTGACTTCGCACTAATTTCAAGATGTAGAAAATATTTAACTATTTAATTTTTAGTTCTCTTGAAGTAGTAGGTTTCTTTTTTGCTAGACTTTTTGATATATAATAATAGTTCTATTTAAAACACAATCGGTCACTATAAAAGCTTCTATTATAAATCAAAAGAAGCCATGATACCAATTTGAGTCCATATCAACTTGTTTTCCACCTCTTTGCTACTCTCCTCCAAACCTCTGACATTAATAGTAGTTAATATCATAGAAGTATACAGTTTTACATAACTAATAACTCGTCTCGATGTACCCGCGCAGTGGTCCTATTTTAGTAGCGCGCGACAGTGTACGAATCGTGTAAGCGGAACAGAGGTAAGAATGCATAGCGAGCAACGTTCTGCCATTCCTGCTGGCAAATAAAGTTCAATATATATTATTTTACATGTCGGAAACCGGTCTGTACTTTTCTGCGCAAACGAAAATTGCCGATCGGAATTACAAGTTTTGTAAAACTGTAACTAAAGAATGACAGTGGCCCAATAAAAAACGTAACTCGTAAGACACTCAGTATCATAATTGGAATTGTTTTCATCGAAAATCGAGTAAAACTTTTAATTTTAAACTAAAATCAGTCATAAGCTTCTTCTCAATTTCATTATATTGAAAATGAGCTTATTACGATTTTCAATTTATGAATTGATTTAAGTTTAAAACATTTTTAAGCTGTCCGTCCGCATACGCTCGGTTTCCTGATTAGTTTTCCGGATCAGGAATTCAGATTCGGAATTCCGTGAGCCTAGTGCAAACGTCCGGTATTTGTATTCGGAATGCACGGCGAAAGTTTCGAACCAACGTTAGGTTTTGGCCTTGTTGAACATTTTGTATGTAAGCAGAGCATTCAAGTTTCCGGATCCGCAAAACTAATTAGGAAACCGAGCTTATGCGGCCAGCCTTAGTCGGTTAAAAACCAGAACTGAATGAAAGAAAATAAAGAAACTGAACCAAGATTGGTCTCGCCAATAGGGGAGCGAAGCCAACTTACGAAACATCGCAGCCTTATGGATTTTATACGAGCGTACCTACTTATGATGTCATAAGTAGGTACAAGAGTCAAATAGTGCATTATTATTGTCTGCATTTTTTCTTTTTGCTTGGGTACAGCAGGCAAGCTGACGAGCCAACTGTGACGGAAAGTGACTACCGTCGCCTATGAACATTCGCAGCCACTAATGCCGGAACACAACTCAAGGTTGTTATGGCGACATACTCTAGACCATATTTTAAAAGCATAATGGCAAGAAGTTATTTTAACGCCTGGTAGGGGCCATCCACAAATTACATCACACGAATTTCGTGAATTTTTTGACCCTCCTCCGTCCTTATCACGGCCGGTCACATACGCGAGACTCCCCTCCCTTTCCCTCCCTCTAGTGTGACATCAGATATTTTGCAATTATACGTAAGAAATTATTCAATTAAAACAGCAGTTCCCTAATTAGTTTTATTTCCATTTAAATTATTTTTTAATAATTTAAACAGTAGGCTCATACAGTTAGGAGTTGGAAATATTTGGAAAATTTTCATTAATAGTTCAAATTTCGGGTTTTAAAGCTTAAATATAATTAGATTTAGAAATGTGACGACACTAAATTTAGGAGCCTCCCTCCCCTTGTCACACTTCGTCGATCCCCCCTAACATGTGACGTAATTTATGGGTTGGCCCCTTATATGTAAAATACTAGAATTTATTGTCCACATCCCTATAGCGTCGGGAGCGCTTATTACGTGTTAACTTTTTTGCTGGGCCTTTGTCGCTCCTTAATTTTTTCCTTCATGATTAATAACATTTTATTTCAACTCCACACTGATCGTCGGTTTGGGTTGTAGGTTGATAGAAGGATAGTGTTGCCCTCTTGTTCATTCTTCGTATGTTCCGGGAGATTGTCTCATATTATGTATATGTGAAACAATGGGGCAGTATGGAAACTTGCAAATGATAAGGCAAGATTTTTATTTAATCATTATATCTCCCACTTGAGTCATGCAACTCATAATTACATTAAAGTGTACATAGGCACATTATCAGGGATAACAAAATAAACAATGTTCTGATTGATGAAATTCTAATTAACCACTGAACTCTCCACATTTTAATAGCAGGATCTCATAAACAAAGGAATTGATCATTTTAAAACAAATCACAAGTTAATCTAACGGGGTGTGATCACTTGAAGCCGGTTCCTATATCAAACTTATTCATTCAATTGCCTTACTACTGGTTAAAAATTTTAACAAACACCATACAGTGTTGTCAATTTATTTATCAATGGTAAGACACAAGAATCTGTAGTAAGAACATAGAAAGCCAGCTTTGGTCGTCGGGTGGCGCGCACCGCGTTTGGAGTGCGGGCACAGTACAGTAACACGGTCACAGTGCGGTGCAGTGGAACAGTGTCGAGACACGAGACGAACAAGAGGTCCACGGGGGGGAAAGGGCGCCTCCTCAGCCTCCACTCTCCACATTCAAAACGCACATCGTACGCCAGCATCCAATTTATCTTTTTGACAAAAAAAATCTATACAAAATATATTAAATATATACTCTGTAATGCTAAAACAGTAACGCTACCTCCTCAATAGTCCATTCACGAATTATAAAATGATTTAAAAACACAATAACTCGTTCACGTCGTGCAAGAACAAACATTAACCTATCGGCGGAGACCCTATATACAAGTCAACATTGAAACCGTAATACTCCGAGGGCTTGGCGTCGGGCGGCGGGCGGCGGTCCGCGGCCCGCGGCTGCTGCTTCTGGCTGTAATTCCGTTGCATATGTAAATTCCATACTGACACAGTCGTCCGGTGTTGAGTGTCGCGTCCTTTGCTTATCGTCCGTGCGTGGCTTCGTATCAATAACGTATCATATCATAATATACATAGTTTGTCGTGGGATACATGCGCGGGTGGCTGTGCCGTGGGCGTGTGTTAGTTCCGCTCCTCGTCGCAGTCGCGCGAGATGTGGCCCGGCTTGCCGCACACATAGCACGTCTTGGTGCCGTCCGGGCAGTGGCGTGAGATGTGCCCGGACTTGTTGCAGTTGTAGCAGGTCTGGTTCGAGTTGTCGCGACCGCCCTCGGGGCAGTTCCGCGCAATGTGCCCGGTTTTGTTGCAGTTGTAGCAGGACGGCTCGTCCGGGCTCTGCGCGCACTCGCGCGCTATGTGCCCCGTGCCGTTACATCTATGGGACAAAACAGAACAAAAAGACACATTATGAAACATTCAAACAGTATCTCTGTTCTAGAATGAAGGGCAGACAGAAACTAAATAACTAATACCTTAAGATTGGCAATATGTACGTTTGTGGGGAACGCCAATGTTATAAGCGACGATATCCACACTAAAGGTGATGAGTGAGATGATGAAAATTATTTTGGTGCCATTAGGGATTTCAATTTTGGTTAATATGAACTTTCTATATTTGGGATTGATTAACATAAGACTCCTTTATTCCAGAATATGGAAAACGGTCTTACGGTCTTATTCATAGAGTTAGGATAAGTTTGAACGCTGGGAGCGATATGGTGTAGTAACTACATATACTAAATCCCATGTTTTTCCAATTCAAGCGTGTTAAAGGATCATGGGTTTAGGTTTAGTGAGGTAGTAAAGAACGCCTGTACCAGAGACCTCATTCGTGTCTGTTGCGGAGTTTTAAATTCACTCAGTATTCAGTCCTCACCCTAAAGAACTCAGTTGAGTACGAAATGTATTCCGCCTGCGTTATAAAAAAAAAGGAAAAGTTTGAACGCTTGTTTATAGCTCTTAAGGAACCGTTCAAATTTATTTTAACTCTCTATGAATAAGATCGTTAATATTTAACTACCGGGGCGATGTTGCTACAAAAAGGTCTGATAAGTTTAGTCACAGGTACCAAATGACTGAACACAGGCAGCAAAATTGAGCAATGACTTTGCCCTACCCTGTTGTGGTAAAGGCATGCTGAAATCATTATCTTGATTACTTCCTCCTCCGATCCTAAAGGCTGGCAACGCGTCGGCTTCGCCTCTGGTGTCGCAAACATCTATACATAACGGCGACCTACTTTCTATTAGGTAGGGCCATTTGCAGGGTCTCCATATTAGGGTTTTTTTTTTGTGAAATATTTTGCCGTTGGGGTATTTTATTTCCATAGTCTTACTAACATGTCATAAAATATTCGACATAGCATGACATTGCTAATAAAAGTAAAATCCAAACATCGTCACCTCTCTCTACGAATCCCTTTAATGTGCCTTGTCCAATTTATATCCAATACATTGATATGGGAAAAATTGTGTGATCACCAGTTTCGCAATAAAAAAAAATGGAGACGAAAATCACATTCTTTTTTTAAATATGGATTTTTAAAGAGCATCAATTTTATTGTATGACAATATAACAGAAAGAAAGAAAGTATTGTTATATTTAGGACAAATGAACACTTGACAATAGTGAGGAAAATAAAATAAAGGAAACAATATAAGTCCTAAAATTGGACCCAGACTCAGCGTAATGCTAGCCACAAGACCAGCGCGGGTCTTAACACACACACTATTGCATAAACAACATCTATATAAATAAACTTTCATGTGTTTTAGTCCTTTGGCATTCCCTAGCATTAAATCGATCCGTAAGACGCGTGGTTCGTCGACACACCGGTCACAACAAGGTCACAGGTTCATTTTCACATGTCACAAGACACATCTTCTGAATAATTTAAATGTCTGTTAATTAAACTTCGAGACAAGATTTTATTACTCGACATTATTGCGTAAGATTAATAATATTGTTACTCGCTTTAAGCTTATTCTAAAGCCGATATTAGACGATTCATTTCACTCTTTTAATTTGGATGAATCATCCAAAGTGATGCATATAAACAAACTTGAATCATTCAATGACATTGAATGTTCTTGTCCTTTCCGTCTAATTATTATTATTCAGTGTAGAAACGGAAAAGAATACTATATACTCTCATTTTTAATTACCTGTGGCCCAATTCTGCTATTCTTGTCTTGTCAAAATTGCCGGAGACTATCGTCTCAACCGCAGGTTTGCCTGATTTTTGTATTTTGCTAATTCCAATAGCGCACCACGGGCACGCCACGCGATCTTTATAAGTATTTATAGTATGTGAAAACACGCGAATACCTAAATGTTTAAAATGTTGGTAACGTGTCAATATTCGTTTCTGCTATTGGTAATACCAATTCTACCATTATTCAGCCGCAACGTTATCGAGAACAAATTGTGTATTTAGTAGAATACGATTTTTTGACACAATCGCAATGGTATCAATCGTACTTTAAACATCTTCGCATCACCAAGATAATGGCAATAGAAGAATTAATCACCTGGTCTAAAATGACAGCATCGATTGATTTTTTTAAATGTTGCAAGCTTGGAGCATAGTGTTGTAGTATGGCGGCTCTATAAAATGCTACAGGATTCAAGTAACTAATAACTTCAACAGTGGTGAGTTGTTGATTCAACTTACACGAATCACTTAGGAATGAGTCATACTATAAACACTGCTTCAAGCTTGCAACATTCCTGCGGCCAGGCGGCCTGTCATAAGAAGCGAGACAAAATGTCCTACACCTACAGCCTACCTACAGGTAGGGGCATTTGCCCGACTGGATGGCTACCACCCCTGGTCTAGAGTATGCCGCCATAACAACATTGTGTTGTGTTCCGGTATTAGTGGCCAGTCTCTTTGAGGGAAGCAGCACATTGACAGCACCTCTGATGTCGTTACTGTCCATAGGCGATAGGCGGTGACCACTTTCCAATAGGGTTGGGCCGTCAGCCTGTCTGCCGTGCTCCAGCAATAAAATAATAATAATATCAGAATTAGACGGGTAACTCAAACTGAAGCAATTTGGTTGAAAGGCGCATAACTGTAAGTTAATGTACGACGACATTTAGTCGCATTGCATTGATTAGCTCAATTTTATGTACACACAGATCACTTCGGTTACAAAGACAAGTAAACACCTAACGGTGTAGGAGGTACTATCATCATTACGATACACAACATCTAAGTTTTTTACCACTCATAGATAACCTTTACGAACCTCTACATGACTGTTTTCATCTATAAATTATTTGATATGATTTATCATAGGTTAGTGATTACAAAAAAATAAGTATCTTACAATTAGAGCAGATTGCTTAGTCTTCAATTAAAGGAACAGATACGGCTGGGCACAAATGGGCCGTCGACCACAGCCACCGGTGGCCAGCGCCAAGCAGTACCAACTCTTTTTCATATATTTTGTAGGGACTCGCCGTAAACGTGTATGTAGTCCGTATGCGCCAGTGTAATACTTATTCAATACAGAGAAATGAAAATCATCCGTCAGCTTTCTATATATTTTACAATTTCTATCTTTTTCCTTGTCGTATAGCTCTTTAATGTAGTATATGTACGCCCTATAGCGCAAGCTATATTTTCAGCAGTATAATTTATTATACAATACAAATAATAATAAAGAACACTTATTACTAGAAGTTATCTCTTCCAGATAATCCTCCTTACTTTCACACATGTTTTAACAATAAAATCTATTCACTATTCATATTTCTTTGAGCTTGAAAAATGTCACCTGTAGCAACGGTCAGCCTCTTCCTTGCAGTCGCGAGCAAAGTGTCCGGTGCGGTTGCACTTGAAGCACTTCTCGCGCTGGCGGCTGAAGCCGGCGTCGCGCGCCCCCTGGGTGCACTCGCGGGCGAAGTGCCCCGTCCGGTTGCACTTGTAGCATACGCTTGAACTCATTGCTGTAACCAACCAAACATAAATTCCTAAGTTCACATACAAAACAATAATAATAGTCTGCTGGCTATTATAGGGATAAACACGCATGTTATATATGGGGAGTACGCTTATAATAAAAACTAGCTGACCCGTGCCTACTTCGGTGGGCATCAGAAAAAAAATAAAAACTTATTATTAATCACAATCAAATATACTCAGGAATAATGTAGCTTTACACTGGTGAAAGAAATTTCAAAATCGGTTTAGTAGATCCAGAGATTACTCCCTACAACGTCACAAACTTTACCTCTTTATTTTTGTTGAGTTTAATTACCTACTAAGCGAATTCAAAATATTTCCCCTCTCGTGCTGCCCGTACCATAGTGACGCCTATCTCGCTATCGCATAAGCCTGTCTAGGTGATTAGGGTGCGCGGCGACTACGCAACTTTTTTCTAATATTTACATTTTTAAACTCGTGATATCTTTGGAATGGAATGTGAATGTTATAAAGATATTGAAGCAGTCTTGAATATGAAGTAATTTATTTTAATAAGGATGAATACCAAGATACAAACAAAGAGTCTTTTCTAGCGGCGGAGTTTTAATTAAATTTTGAAAATAAAAAAACACTTATTATGGCATAACTATAATAGTTAAACATATGCTGTCGCGAACTTTTCGTAAATAATGATGTGTTCTGCAAAGTCGTAGTACATTATTTTATTCTAAATAGTTTTCGCACCGCACGCGATTTTAGGTAATTTTTTACACCTTGAGTTACACTATTGGAGTTTTAGTAAGGATCCCTAATTTTTTTGAAAATATAATATAGCCTATGTCAACCGGGGATAGTGCAGCTTGCCAACAGTGAAATAATTTTTTAAATCGGTTCAGCAGTTTCGGAGATTACCCCTACAACGTCACAAACTCACAGACTTTACCTCTTTATAATATTAGAATAGATAAAATCAGCTCTGCACTGCTGGGTTTAAGTTCTCCATTCTTAGGGGGACGGAGAGAATACCCGTAACTCTTGTCCAAGGAGGATTGGAGGGTTTAACAAGTTGGTTGTCTCGATATGTATCTCCTAATTAGGACCTTTTCAGCAGGGAAGCGGGCTGTCAAATAAATTAATATACTTTTTATAAACGTACAGAACTATTTGTGGATTTCGTTTGAGAATACCTACTCGTGACGTCATAAGTAGGTACAAGTAAAAGGAATCAACAAGCGCATTAATATTGTTTGAAAAGCAATTAAATTTATTTTTATTATGATACTAGCATTTACCAGCGACTTTGTTCGTTGTATAGGTAACAAAGATTACAGTTATTTTGCTAGATATAAAACTAAAGGTAATTTTCGGCAGGGTAATGGATTTTTAATTATGAAAATACATGAATCCCGGAAATTCCCGTAAAAACTCGGGATAAATACACAGCTACAATTGTTTTACTAAAGATTTTATCGATCAGTAAAAATTACGCATCGGTACCAATTTTTTTTCGACCTGTCCACTTTATCCTCTCCCAGGAAAATTCTCGAATGATTTTCGGGATATAAAGTACCGCAGGTGTTAAATCCGGGAATTTACTATCGATCAGCGAAAACCGCATTGAAATCAGCACAGTACTTTTTACGTGAATCCCGAACAAACAGACAAACACAAAAAATGTAAGAACTACAACTACAAGACTACACTTTTACAATTTTATATTTTATAATATTATAGATATACATAGATCTTAAAAGTTGTATGATAAAATATTAATTAACGCCTGTTATTTTATAATTATGCAAAAATATTAGAATTTATAGTAACATGTGGCCACTCCCTTATTTGATTAAATTCATCAAAATTATAAAATTAAGAATCCAAGATTAAGTCAATTTTTGAGTAATCATTTTTCTATCGGCATAACAACAGGCACGTTGGAAACTTCCAAGCTAAGCAAGTTATTAGGGGCGACTGCAACCTGGTCACTAATGCCGGAACACAATTCAAGGTTGTTATGGCGACATACTTTAGACCAGGGGTGGTAGCCATCCAGTCGGGCAAATGCCCTACCACCTGGCTGTGGGTTGTTTTGTCGCCTCTTACAACAGGCCGCCCGGCCGCAGGAAATTGTATTCTTTCTCCGTTCCTGCACGGATGTACGGATGTAAGGTGAATGTTTTAATTAAGATGGGCTATAAAAATAAGAACGGACTGGTCGAATGTTTTTTACTAGGTGATTATATAATAATAATAGCAGCCCATAAATGTCCCACTGCTGGGCTCAGGCCTCCCACTATAGGGGAATGGACAGTATACCCGCCACGCTTGTCCAAGGCGCCTTGGCAGGTTTGACACATTAGTTATCTCGATGTGCAGGTTGCATCACGATGTTTTCCTTCACCGTTATTAGCACGTGGTAATTGTAACAATATGCACATTAGGTCAGAATTAATAATTAATATTCTTTTTCAATTAAATCGTAGGGACTTTTTCAGAGTTGAGTTTTTACTATGGACAGTAGAGGTAAGGAGTACCGTACCATCTCTGTCTTGAAAATGTCCGTCAAAATGCGGATAATAAGGGTGGCGCTGCGGTAGCATACGAGAAAGTTTAAAGGAAGCGCCAAAAGTAATTAGAGTTAGATAGAAAAATAAACAAGGACGGAAAGATTTCCGCTTTGTTTTTTAATATTAAAAAATCAGTATAATTAAATCACTACACGTCTTCTCACAGCATTATATTTTCTAAATTATTTTTTAATTAGATGAATAGTTATTATTAGGTATTTTTATACTGGCATTTTATATTTTATGGCATTTCAAAAATTTTTAATACATAGCCAGCGCTATTATAGTGGATATTTGAACCTCCATTTTCAGCATATTGCTAGACACTTTTCAATTTCTAATCCATATAAGATTATACATACCCCTTACCTTTCTCTACCATCCATAGTTTTTACTTGACGATAACTATTCCTAATATTTTTAGACATTACATATTATCAGGCAAGGCTTGGAACCGGCCTAAAATTTATCGGTTGTAACCAGTTTTAGTCAACTATTTCGTTCGGAGCGTGAACCTTATAAGCAGCGTTATATAAACCTCAAGTAAGCGATTTATTCCGCGATAATTACTTTCTCATTCTATCACTCTCGACACGTGTTTGTGTGCAGGTGGAAACTTGCTGTATACCACGTGGCTGCGCTTTGAAGGTGTGCGACCATACAGAAACCGTTCGAAACCGGTTTATTCAACAAAACCTATTTAACGAACTTTGTTTTGCTAGGTCTTCATTTGCGTTAGCGTGAAACTGTAGCCGAATGCGTGTTATTTAAGGCGTTACAAAATAACGTCGTTAAAGCATAGCCACAGTAGTGTATATGTTATAGTCAAACATCGAAGCTCTGGCGCTCCTAGATTTGGCTAGTCAAACCTTAGGTCTGACAAAGTCTTAGTCAAAGTCCAAATAAATGGCTTTCTGGTTTTGACTAACAAATTTTTGTCTAACCTAGGAGAGACTAATTTAGACAGTCATGAAACATGTAACAAGTGCAGTACGAATCGACGTTTGTCCGAGTCTGCCCTGGTCGCTTTTGGGATCGACTAGGCAAAGCCCGAAACAGATTATTTTACGTTCGACATTTGACTAAAAAGTTAGGTACTTTTAGGTTTGACTAAAATACTTTAGTCAAAGGACGAAATTGCAATTTATTTCGAGTTTTGTCGAAAGGCCTTGGTCAAACCTAAGATAAACCAGTCATTCCGGAAAGAGACTGCATATCGAACTTTGACTATAAAATATATACATAAGTTATCTGTCAATATTTAACGTCATTAACAATGACGCACCTCAAGCTGCCGATTACAACCATCGCCACCTCTACGTGAAACGGCCTATACCTTTAATTTTTTTAATTTTATTCCAGAAGAGTTTAAACTTAGAGCCAAACCGAAAAGCCACCGGTTCGACTTTTTTTAATCAATTTCCAAGGCTTGCTATTATTACAACTATAGAAATGGGGAAATTTCATTTTACTCCATTGGGAGGAGGCCAGCCATATTAATAGGTTGGGGAAAAAGTCTTTTCGCATATAGTATGTATGAACTTTGTCATAAGATCTCTTTGGCTATACCATTTGTATCTGGCTGGTTTTGGTATCATTAAAAGTTTTAATTTTAAAGAAGACAATTCCAAATTCAAATTAGGAAAATGTGTGATTTTAATTTGTTTTTTTTAAGGTTAAAAGAGTGAATCTACGGAAGAAATTCGATACATTTTAAAATTTTGCTACAAAAAAGGTAAAAATGCAACACAAGTCGCGAAAAATTTTGTGATGTTTATGGACCTAATGCAGTATCTGTGAGAGTAGCGCAAATTTGGTTTAAGCGTTTTCAATCCGAAAACTTTGATATCAAAGATGCACGTCGCTCTGGTCGCCCTGTTACGGACAAAATTGATGGCATTTTTGAAAAAGTGAAGCAAGATAGGCATATTAGTAGTTACGATGTAGCTGGAGAACTGGGAATTGACCACAAAACGGTTTTGGCGCATTTCAAAAAAGCTAGGTACACAAAAAAGCTCGATATTTGGGTGCCTCATGAGTTCTCTGAAAGAAACCTAATGAACTGTGTACTCATTTGTGATTCTTTATTACGACGTTATGAAACCGAACCATTTTTGAAAACTGATAACTGGTGATGAAAAGTGGATCACGTACGACAAGAACGTGCGAAAAAGATCGTGGTCAGAGGCCGGCCAAGCTTCACAGACTGTGGCGAAACCCGGGTTAACTCGCAACAAAGTGATGCTGTATGTATGGTGGGATTGAAAGGGCATTATTCATTATGAGCTGTTACCGTCAGGTAGGACCATCGATTCTGAACTGTACTGCGAACAACTGATGAGATTAAAGCAAAAAGTTGAGAAAAAGCGGTCGGAATTAATCAACAGAAAGGGTGTGGTTTTTCACCACGATAACGCTAGACCTCACACATCTTCAGCCACTCAGCAAAAATTACGAGTTTGGCTGGGAGGTGTTAATGCATCCGCCGTATAGTCCTGACTTTGCACATTCAGATTTTCACCTGTTTCGGTCTCTGCAAAATTCCTTAGTCAGTGTCAGGTTAACATCACGAGAGGACTGCCAAAACCACTTGTCGCAGTTTTTTGATCAGAAGCCCCAAAATTTTTATAGCAATGGGATCACGTCCCTACCTACAAGATGGTAAAAAGTTATCCAAGAAAATGGCACCTACATACTTTAGTCAAATGTAAATGAACTTTATAAAAAAAACTTTTGAATTTTTATATAAAGTGCGAAGAAACTTTTTCCCCAACCTAATATATCGTTAATAAGACTGCATGACTATTGTTTTTTAATGGCAAAATAAAACAAAGTGGCAAAAGCCTAGGCTTTGAAGATTTCCCTACACTTTAAAATATGATAACAACGATAACGTTACGATAAAGTGAATAGCCAATTTATCGATAAATAATCTTTTATCCTTGCTACGTGATTATCGACATCTTTCATCAGACTCAAATATTATATAAAATTTCAATGCATCACTTTAAAATCGTTTGATATAGTGGTATTACATAATTGATACTCTTAAAAACTTTGATTTAAATTATGTAAAACTAGCTTTTGCACGCAGCTTCACTTGCGTTAAAAAAAATTCGGGATAAAAAAGTAGCCTATGTGCTATTCTGTTCTGGCGTGATTATGCCAATAAACATCCATCCAAACTTTGACCACCACCTATAGTTCGTTCGCGTTAAGAATGCAGTGAGTCATCAGTGCAACTGCAGGGTAAAGGTCTATTCACAGTGGTGTTAAAATTCAAACAAATTATATTTGTAAAGTTTAAGTTTAATGAATTTAAAAATACACTTAAAAGTTAAAAATCAAAATTAAGTCATTAATATTTTAATCACTATAACTAGTATCCTCGTTAGTATTTATAATAAAATAATTTTCTGCAGCGAGTTCCATGACGTCATCTAAATCCCACATGGTATTTTCCTTCTTCTAAGACGTGGTCGCAGCATTTCTTCCTTCGGTCAGCGTCTACTAACCGAATTGCGTCACAAAATATTTTTTTCACGTCAGTCATCTTAAAAGTTGTATTGTTGGCAGCAATATAATTTTTTATTTGGGCCCACACCAACTCAATAGGGTTCAGTTTGCAATGGTACGGAGGTAAACGAAGAATTTCAATGCCGTTACTCCTAGCCATTTTATCGATTAAATAATAGGTTGGGAAAAAAGTCTTTTCGCATATAGTATGTATGAATTTGTAATAAGATCTCTTTGGCTATACCATTTGTATCTGGCTGGTTTTGGTATCATTAAAAAGTTTTAATTTTAAAGAAGACAATTCCAAATTCAAATTAGGAAAATGCGTGATTTTCATTTGTTTTTCTTATTGTTAAAATGAGTGACTCTAATGAAGAAATTCGATACATTTTAAAATTTTACTACAAAAAAGGTAAAAATGCAACACAAGCCGCGAATAACATTTGTGATGTTTATGGACCTAATGCAGTATATGCGAGAGTAGCGCAAATTTGGTTTAAGCGTTTTCAATCCGGAGATTTTGATATCAAAGATGCACGTCGCTCTGGTCGCCCTGTTACGGACAAAATTGATGCCATTTTTGAAGAAGTGGAGCAAGATCTGCATATTAGTAGTTACGATGTAGCTGGAGAACTGGGAATTGACCACAAAACGGTTTTGGCGCATTTCAAAAAAGCTGAGTACATAAAAAAGCTCGATATTTGGGTGCCTCGTGAGCTCACTGAAAGAAACCTAATGAACCGTGTACTCATTTGTGATTCTTTATTATGACGTAATGAAACCGAACCATTTTTTAAGAAGCTGATAACTGGTGATGAAATGTGGATCATGTACGACAAGAACGTGCGAAAAAGATCGTGGTCAAAGGCCGGTAAGCCTTCACAGACTGGCGAAACCCGGGTTAACTCGCAACAAGGTGATGCTGTGTGTATGGTGGGGATTGGAAGGGCATTATTCGTTATGAGCTGTTACCGCCAGACAGGACCATCGATTCTGAACTGTACTGCGAACAACTGATGAGATTAAAGCAAAAAGTTGAGAAAAAGCGGCCGGAATTAATCAACAGAAGGGGTGTGGTTTTTCACCATGATAACGCTAGACCTCACACATCTTTAGCCACTCAGCAAAAATTACGAGAGTTTGGCTGGGAGGTGTTAATGCATCCGCCGTATAGTCCTGACCTTGCACCTTCAGATTTTCACCTGTTTCGGTCGCTGCAGAATTCCTTAGGCAGTGTCAGGTTAACATCACAAGAGGACTGCCAAAACCACTTGTCACAATTTTTTGATCAGAAGTCCCAAAATTTTATAGCAATGGAATCACGTCCCTACCTACCTACAAGATGGCAAAAAGTTATCCAACAAAATGGGCCCTACATACTTTAGTCAAATGTAAATAAACTTTATAAAAAAGTCTTGAATTTTTATATAAAATGCGAAGAAACTTTTCCCCTAACCTAATATTTATCATTGTAAATTACTTTATTCTCTCCACTATGAATTACCGAATCACTTTTATTTTTACGAATTGGTGAGGTATTAATTTTTTTAAATATAAATCAGTTAACACAATTACAGGACACAACCGTCGCGTTCGAAGCTATGCCTTCAACTGGTCACTGTGAACTTGACTTTGTAATTTGAAAAGATTTAATTGGTTAGGGGGCGGGGCTAGGCCGGCGAACAATGATGACACTGCATTCTTAACGCGAACGAACTATAGTAAGATTGTATGATTAAGGTAAGATGGGGCTGACATGGTATTAATCACCACTAAAAACCCCTAAATAAATTTGATTAAAAAACGATCGATCGATACACACATTTTGATCCAAATGACTTCAATGTCACGAGATGCTTTAACAAACAGACAGACAAAAAATTTTAGTTAGATTTTCTAAATCTCCTGTCCTGATCTACATTAAGCCCTTCTGACATTTTCTGATTTTGAAATTCATAGTACAAATACTCAAAAGATCGACACCTTAACAGATTTATTATACTATTATAGATAGATAATATAATTGTGCTGTTGAGACGCTTGAACAGAGGTATCCTGGGCCATGAGCTTACTCTAACTCTACAAAGTTATCAAAACGACTCATCAACTCTTTAGGATAACCTAAAGAGTTGAGTTGAGTTCGCTGTCCGAGGTAGGCTTTTTTTTTAATTTATTTTTTAAGGCGGGGGAAATGCCTTTCGCACATACCGGGTCCTTTGCTAGGGATTAGACCGTTGTTGATCATGGAGGCTTTCCACTGAGGCAATCCAAACAATAATCAACCGGCTTGTGTGGAGACTCGACTAATCAATACCCCACTAAAACCACCCTCCTCCCATGTGCCCCGCGCTTATGGCAGGAAAGGCGTGAGATACAGAACGTAGTTACGCCCACACCGATCCTAGCGCACAAGTGCTTGAGAATGCCCCGGGAGAGGCAAACTCACTTCGTCAACAGGGGTGAAGACTCCTCTGCTCCCTAGATGCTAGAGGGCCCCTGCAGCGGTATTTCAGGGAGGGAGGTCATGCGCATACCTGCGCCTCCGGGCTCCCGACTGACGTCGGCGCCCGCGAGACGCATGCGCACTACCATCTCTCTCCCTATCTCGTTCCGCGGCCTCCTTATGAGACACTACCGTCTCGCAGAAATTGGCCGCACCCACCCACCAATCGTCTCTGTGCAGCATGGCTTGCACCAGATCGCCCAGCGATTCGATCGGTCCTACAAGTGTCTCGAGTTCAAACCTCTGAGGTGCCCATGCTGCGCACTCGACACGCGTGTGTAACGCCGTGTCCAGCGCGCCACATTGGCGGCATTGGGGTGAGGGCAAGCAGCCCGCAATCTGACACAGATACTTATCGAAGCAACCGTGCCCGGTAAGTATCTGTGTCATTCTGAAGGTCAGGGTCCCGCGTTTCCGCGAGAGCCATCGCAACAGCTGCGGTCGAACCGCTTCCACCGTGTCAATGCCAGCAACAGGGTTTTCCAACTCTACTGACCAAGATTGGATCATGGCCGCGGTTTCCCGCGTCCTGATCACCTGGAGTTCGGCCTGGCCATAGACCAGGCCACGGGCGAGGGCATCCTGTCGGGAGCGCCGAACTGTGGCTATCACGTCCGCCTGGAGAGGCCAGGGCGGATCGCCTGCCAAGAGTGTCGACGCCGTCCACGACACTGTACGGTATCCTCGGATGGTCCTCACCGCCAGGACCCGTTGTGCACGGCACAACAAAGTCCTATTGTGGCGGTGAAGTGCAGTGGACCATACGGGTGCACCGTACAGGGCCATACTCCTAAGAATGCCCATGTAGAGTTTCCTAGTCGTCCCCCCCGGTCCCCCCACGTTGGGAAGAAGCCGAGAGAGGGCGCCTGCGGACCTCACGAGCTTGGGGACTAGCTGCTCAAAGTGCGCTTTGAACAGCCATTTCCCATCAAGAATTAGCCCCAGATATTTCATCTGGGGGCCTACACGAATGTCCACCCCTTGGACTGTAACGGACAAGTCCGCGGGGGGGTTACGAAACCGCCTATGGAACATGATGGCCTCCGTTTTCGCGGGGGAGACCTTCAAGCCCAGCCTACCTATTCTTCGGACCACGATCGCCAGCCCGGCGTTGGCGAGGTCCACGGATTCCGCGAATGACGCAGCGCGTGCCGTGAGTAGGGTGTCATCCGCAAAGCAGATTAGCCCTATTCCGGGCAGGACCGGAACCCGAAGGATCCAGTCATAACCGACGTTCCAAAGAACCGGCCCGAGGACCGATCCCTGTGGGATGCCGCACGCGACGCGTCGCCGACCTATCGCGCGGTCCGAGATAGGCCTTAGTTATCTACGGACAACGGACCAATCTAGATAACACGCAAGAATATGTAGCCAGCCTTCTGGGGCACCTTACCCATTTGATACGCTAAGCTAGGCTCAGCATTCTACTTATACTATAGGTAGAATATATTTTTTTTTTGTATTAGTAATTTATGTGTTTGTAATATTATTACTTACGAATGAGATTAAAGACGGTTTTATGAATCTTGTTTGATGTTGATTCTATTCTATACAATTATAATACAAATACCTGTACAAAATATTAAGTGTATCCTACAACTGATTATAATTAACATTATTTCAAGTATTATTCGGCTAAATTAAAAAGTCACATTCCATATTAATTCAGTACAAGTAGATATCAATGCCCTGTCGATAGATGCATTCCAAACTACTTTTTATTTCGACTGGATATTGTGTCAAACATTTTTTGTAAAGTACTTACAAGTAGTACATTATAACCCGTGTTTCAACGAATCCCTGACCTTGTATATGTAATCATGACCTTAAAACGTTAGTGACGGTCATTCAACTCCTACTATCTCTTTCCAAAGTGCAAAACGCACGTAAGCGCGAACGGAATGGGGATACGTTGATATCAATCTACGTATTTGCCCTGTATTTGCATAGATGTACTGCGTGTCTCTGGTTTGATAAGAACATTAACCTGAAACGAGAAATCCTACGTTTTCCAAGTCAACATTGCTGAACAGCTTTGTCGAATAGCAAAGCTTAGTATTCTCATTCGAAAAAAAAAAACTCATCGTATATTCATAATGTGGGAAAGTATGACATTATTAGTGACCATCCCTAACGTTAATTTTCCTAATGATTTCACTACAACATAAACTAGTGGAAAAAATGAAAGGATAAAAAAATGTCTTTAGCGATTTTTCAAATGGCTGTCTTTGTTAAAAATGAGCGTATCGGGGTCATAAAACAAGCAATTTGAAGCCTGAAGTCTCTAGTTTTAAGATCTTCAAACACAAGGACAAAAAAATCTAGCAACAAGTATCGCGCAATTCTAATGAATAAATACCGTGAAGAAGAAAAAAATGATCCAGTCCATATTTCGATTTTTTTTTGATTAACTATCGTATGTATTGGAGATTGTATCCAGGTTTAATTTGTATGAAATAAAAAACAATGGTTGTAGTTGCACAAAATCAATAAGCCAGTTCGTTAAAAGAGTTAAATCTTGAAATGTTAAAGAACGTCCAGCAAAAAGACACGCTTTATCAAAGTATATGTTCAACGGCTGTCAAGAACTATATCCCAAATTGCGTCCGATACGCGTCAATTGAACAGCGGGCATACATTGTTATTCTTATTGAGATGGGCTAAAATTGGGACGCCCACGGCGCCAACTGCGACAATGTGGTCACTCCTTGCAACGATACATTTATTTGAGTGACGCTTAAGAGCATGTAGAATGTATTGACAATTTTAAAGTTGGGACCGGCTTGGAGTTTTGTACTGAAAAACTTTTATTGCCCAGAATGTAGTTTTATACACATGTTATTAAATTGTACATTCTACCATATAGTTGTGGTGTGCAAAATATATAATCTCTTAGATAAATAGTAACATTTAAAACATTACAGTAACATACTAATTCAAGAACGATACAGAAAATTAAAATATTTGAAACTAGTGGTCGCGGCAGACGTTGTCCTGCCCTGAAAAAATAAAAATTTAGAACCCGATTCCCGCGCCAGGTATTTTGTTTAGATTGACACTTTTAAACTCTTAATATCTTTTGAAGGGAATGTCAGATTTGAATAAATCAAAAAGTAATCCACAGGCATTGAAATAGTCTTGAATACGAAATGATTTAGGATTTATACAAAGGTATGGATAACATGGTCTGATTTTGGTCGGCATTTCTATCAACTTATAAAATACAAAAAAGTAGTTATAGTGACATAACTGCAATAGTCGGACATATGGTATCGCAAAGTTTTTTGTAGATATTGAATGTTCTGTAATATTGTAGAACATTTTTTTGTTCTATCATCAATAGTTTCTACAACACATGGGATGAAAGACATTTTATGGCTAATTTTTTTACATTTTGGATTACATTATTGAAGTTTTAGTAGTGATCCCAAATTTTTTTCTAGTAATAAATACAGCCTATGTAACTCAGGGGTAGTGCAGCATTATAATTATGAAAGAATTTTTGAAATCGGTCCAGTAGTTTTTGAGTTTATACACGTTACAAACATAAAAAAATACAAATCGTTCCTCTTTATAACATTAGTATAGAAGTATAGATTTATGTCAAAAGAGATATGGATAATAACACCGGCCCACAAAAACAAAGTGGTCTGTAATTTTGACCAGACTCATCTATTTTTATGTATTTCGATGCGCTGAATCCGAATCTGGGGTCAGTTTGATCCATACATACATAAGAATAACATACATTGATAACAAATGCATAGCTAAATAATATTTATAACTGTTAAAGAATCATTATCCGACTCTGAATACAAAGGTTGCTCTTAATATTGTGTCGTAAACTGTAAAGTTTGCTTGTCGCGTTTAAAACTTATAATACACGTTTGCTTAGTGTTTATTGAAATACTCGTGTACAGACCTAACACAGATCAATTGTATGAAAAATAAGCTCACCTGCTACAGTTGCCATGTTAACTTGCAAAAACCACACAACTTTTTACAGTCAAACTTAAAACTCAAATGAGTGCAGAACTACCAACTGCCATACCACAGTACTGAACAGTGGCACAAGTCCACCAATTAAGAACGAAGACAAACTTTAAAATGTTAACGAAGCAGATTGTTACAACTTCAAAACAAAACAATCGAAACAAAACAATTTAATTACAGCCGTTCTTGGAATCGATTCTTGTACACTTACGTAAACAAGGGTAGAAGGCAAAAAATAACAAAGTGGGAAACCATACAATATAGCAACAAACGAATTGTTAAGAGCCCACCTTATGTAATTGCGATGATGTAAACAATCTATATTTTTAAATGCATGAAAAAAAACCTTCAATTAAAGCATTTGATATTAAATATAAAAATGATTTACTACTTTCATTTTTTAAAAGATTAGTTCAACAAAAAATAATATATTTAAACGACAAGTTGTGAACCTCTCTTTCCTTTTTCGAAGTCAGTTAAAAATAAAATCTTTTCCTGGTCTATTTGTGTACTACTGTTCTCTTCTTGCTTTTGTTAAAATGCATATTTTTATCCTTTAAATAACTCTGTGTATCCGGAACTTCGCTCGCATTTATTTTTTACAGTTAGCCTCTTTCGGGGGTTTTTATCTCTCTCTATCTTATTTCATTATTTCTAACTAGAGCAATTGTTAGCACACACATTGTTTCACCATCTTGAATGTTTTTTGGAGATAAAAGCTAAACTATGTATACGTAGGGTACAATAATTCAACTGTTTTGTCGTGAAAAGATAATAAAAAACAGCGACTCTCGCATTTCTAATATTGAAAATTCTATTATTCGGCACTTATACTGTTTTAGTATTGAAGCTTAGGCACCATTTTCATCATTTTGTTGCAGGTCAAAGTAGATAGCCTATTTACATTTTTCTTTCAATCAATGTCTATAGTTATAAAGTAGAAAGGAAGGGCTCTTAAGGGTTTTTAGCGACTTCGGTAACCTACAAGGTGCGATACCTTTCTCTGGCCTCTAAAATATCGATTATACACAGATTGAGGCATTAACTGGCAAGTATAAAATGCAATATGTCAGATTCGTGTCGGTTGTGCGGACCGTTAGGCCAGCACGATTGAGATTAACACTTGGACAAAAACGAGTTTGTTGAACTAAAACAAGAAATGCACTGGTCGAGATTCTAATGTTATCTCTGGCCGACATTGCATAATCATTTGTCTCACTTATTATTTTTTCAGTCCGACCATTTTATATAATTCCCAGAAAAATTCCTGGGATGAAAAGTAACGCACATTTTAAGTCTAAGAATTTGCTGTCGATCACCGAAAACCGCATCAAATTCGGCCCAGTAGCTTTTACATAAATCCCGAACAGACAAGAAATCTAAATAAAATTTCATCGTGTTCTCCATCATTTATATAGTGAATTTCAGTATTTTTAAATAGCTTCAATGTACAGACACGGCATGTTTAGAATTTTATAATATTATAGACTACCCTCTGCCCGCGAATTCGTCCACGTGGACAGTTTTTTTAATTATCCCACGGGAACTCTTTAATTTTTCGGGATCAAAAGTATCCTATATGATGACCAGGGATATAAGCTTCCACCATACAAAATTTCATTTAAATCGCTCCAGTCGTTTCGGAGATTAGCCGGTACAAACAGAAAAACAAAAAATGAAAAAAACTAAATTAGTTCTGTTTCACTTCTTACATCCCCTGACTCGGTTTTTAGCATTTTTATCATTGTACATAAGTTCGACCTTTACAGTTTTATTATATGTATAGATTATACTAATGATCCCAGCAGACGTTGTTCTGTCTTGAAACAATAGAAATCTAGAACTCGATTACAGAGTCACCTGTCGGGTTTAATTGTGAATGTAAACCACCCCGGACCCACTCAAACACCCTTTTTTACATCTTGGGTTACATTATTGAAGTTTTAGTACGGATTCTTAATTTTTCTAGTAAAAGCCTATATTAATCTGGGATAACGTAGCATTTTAAAGGTGACAGAATTTCAAAAAAATACAATTTTTCAGTCTTTATAATATTAGTATACATTAAAGGAACATAAAACAAGTTCAAAGGGCGTAATGTACCTAACAACGGATATCGCTACTCAGAACTCACACCAACGTTAAAAATATTTTCGTTAAATTGTTAACATTCAACCAACCCAATTCTGCTATTACCATTTCGTCAAAATCGCGGAACACTATCGTCTCAATCGTAGGTTTGCCTAATTTCGGTAAATTGGCTAATTGGGACCAGGAGAATTCAGAAAAGCAGCTTTTAGAATTTTTTCTGTGTCAGTTCGAGCATCATGTGTTAGTTAGTTTAGGGGATTGCCTGGAAGAGATCGCTTTAAGTTATAAAGCCGCTCTTTGTTTTACAATTATTGTATCTAGTTTTTAAGAACGTATGTTTTAACTTGTGGTGAACAAGAAAGTGTTTTCATTCATTTATTTATTCATGTGAAAACTATTGAATGTTATTTCATGGTTTCGCTGGATAATAGAAACGTTACTTTATCAATTGCTTCTCGTGTTCTTATTGACCTTGGGCGTCCCGTAGGTTATTGGTTTAACGGGCAACTGTCGATTCAAACTTCCTGACTCACGATTTAATGAGCCTCTCACTGGAACATTGATTGAAATCGTGTAATCAAAGAGTTCAGTCTTTGCGAAATAAACGCCAAAAATCATTATTTTTGTAATAATTTTTAACGCAGAGTGCAGGTCACGTGTCCGTCCGTGGAAAATTTCAACGTGACATTTTTCCCAGAACTGAGCTACAGAACTTCACCCCCCACGCGCCCCTCCCACTAAGTCTTCCGAAACAATTTCATTTTTAAACTCGTAAGTTTTCTGGCTCACCTGTATTATAAATGCGAAAGTGACTCTTGTTTGTCTGTTACGCTTTCACGGAAAACTACCGGTACAATTTGGCTGAAATTTGGTATATATATAGTTTCGATATCGACGATGCACATAGGATACTTTTCATCCCGGAAGATGGGATAAAGTTTGCAAGAGAAAATTAAGTAAATATTCCGGGGCGAATAACGCCTAACTAGATAAGATTTTAATACAATATAACTTCTGTGCATGTTTGCTCTCTAAATTAACAAGGGATACTCTAGGGCCTAGGGTTTGACCGGCGGCAGAGCCGCGGGTATACTCTAGTGGTGTAATAAAAACAGGCCAATCATATTAAAATTACAAAGAAAATATGAAACGCGTTACGACAACTAAGTGAAAGCTTGTAAGTGTAGGAGTCATTAACTCGTGCAATTATGATAAGTAGTTGCCCAGTTGGCGAGTTGAAAGATTATTTCACTGGCTACTAATACAGGCTAAAGTGTGGAGCGTGTATCGATTTGTAATGATATACAACGCATTTCAAGTTAGTTTCACATACAACGCGTTCTAGATTCTAGTTAATAGGTATATCAACATACACGGCGAGAACTCGGTTGAATTTGTCTTTGCGATTATTCGTGAAAAGGGATCCAAGCTCGTGGTATAGAATGGCACAAAGTCACCATACTATCGACTAGAACTTCTCGAATATTAAAGGGAGAAATAATAAAAATACACATTGCGTCCCGGGAATTCATTGACTGCTACTCCCTACTTGGCTGTTCAACTTAACTACAGCTAACAAAAGCTCTTAAAACATTCTACTGGCCTTATCAACCTTCAAGACAGTTTAGAAAGTGTATATTATTAACGGCATGTCACTCACCAGAATTATACGGTTCTCATCTAACAGCAGGTGTTGTCTGTATACCTACCAGACTCTCTGTTTTCTTTCACCTTCCCCCAATTATTTGGGATCGGCACAATATGTACTTTTCTTTGTCACGCCACAAATCATAGTTACTATGAGTGAGCAGTTTGTACCCCAGCCTATGCTCATAGAAACTGCACCGCTCGCCAGCAGCGAGATGTTCAGTCTCATTTCCTTGAGCTACCACGCTGAACTACTCACAACAGGTTATTTAGAATTGGAGGGAACTTCCCGCCGAGGTTTTCTCTCTGCGCTACGACATGGGGCCATTTAAGAAGGGCGTTATAAAATTTCTTCGAGGCCAGCGATGCGTTGGCAGCACCCCTGGTGTTTCGAACGTCCATAGGTGGCGGTGACCACTTTCCATGAGGTGGGCCGTTTGCCAGCTTACGGCAATAAATAAAACAACACTTCGTGATAATGGACGAAAAAACAAAATACACTAACTCATCTCCAGAGTAATCAAGAAGAAATTCATATGGTGCGGGTGCATTAAAAGATAAGGCTGTGGATATATTATGCAATACTACATGTTAATTTTCTGTAATACCAGCCCATAAATATCCTACTGTTAGATTCGAGTCTCTCCATTGGTAAAAAGGAGAAATACCTGCTAAGCCAATATAGATTAGGTTTCACGCGTATTTTATCTCAAAGTTCTGGTTTTTTCGCGATATTTTATTTTACAATGATAACGGTAAGAATATGTACATTGGATCAGAAAACCCAAATAGTGTATATCCCTACACTATGATTAAAAACAACTTCATTAAAATGAAACGCGAGTGGCCTTAGCTACTAAGTTGCCATGACTTTTTGGCATGGGTGGTAAATGGTTTTTGATATTTGGCCACTAATTCCTAAACAGCATTTAAATAGACAACCCCATATCCTAAGAACTACTCAAACAACTATGTATAAACAAACTTTTCTTGATAATATTTCTGGTAACTTTACTAGCATTTATTTTTAAATTTTCCACGTAGTTCAAAAGTTAGAGAGGAGAAACACATTTTATGACTTTCAGAATGAATGAAATTAATTTAATTTACACTTTGTCATTGCGTCACGCAAATGATATTTTTGCTAAAAAAAACCAACTATTGGATCTATTCAGTACCCAGTTTCAGAGAAAAATTGCTGTAAAATAGTACATTGACAAAAGAACATAAATATTGCTTAAAGATTTCAGTTATACTAAAATAACATATGGAAAGTAGAAATGTAAACTCTGGCCTCAAAAATTCAGGCTTACCTACCGGCATTTATAGATAGGTGGCGGTATGATGATAAGTTTAGCTCAAATTCAAAATGTGAGTCTCAAGATTACTTAATTTCCACAAATAGAACTAACAGTAGGTATTCAGAGTCAAAGTTCTGATTATTACATGATCTTAGATAGGTGGCGGCATGATGATAAGTCTAGCTCAAATTCAAAATGTGAGTCTCAAGATTACTTAATTTCCACAAATAGAACTAACAGTAGGTATTCAGAGTCAAAGTTCTGAAGATTAGATAGGTATGATGATAAGTCTAGCTCAAACAAAAATCAAGAACTTAATTTCCACAAATAGAACTAACAGTAGGTATTCAGAGTCAAAGTTCTGATTATTTTACATGATCTATGTGATTAGTCACATTCACATATCTTTAGAATTTATAGAAATATTCAAAATGGCACTTACTATTAGCTTTTTAACCTCACCAAAATATTAAGGGTGGAACAAACAAGTTATTATCTGGATATTTCCATAAACAACAATCCAAACACCTGCATGTGCACCTGCCTTTACATTCCCTGCATTGAAAATAATTGTTCAGTATATTCATAAAATGCCTTTATACTGCTTTACAAGCTGTAAAATGTGTGATAATCAATTGTAATATAACATTTTATGCTACACTGTGTTAAATTCTAGGTTGTTTTTAAATTGTTATACTGTAATTTCCATGTCTAATAAGAAAGTAATAAAATGTGTCATTAGACTTGAGTTCAGCAAGTATATAGTTTGATAAAAAAAAGTTTGAAATTTGTATAATATACAGACATAATATAACATTATGAAATATGTAGTGATGAACAAAGAGCAAGCAAGCTTAACCCTAAAAAGAGCTTTTTTCCAGCAAACCTATATAGCTAGCAAAAGGGGAAAACAAGAGATGTGTTTGTGTGTACAAAAGTTTATTTGTATATAGGTTTTTATACCTAAATGTATTTTTGCATATTTGTAAAAACACACTTCTATGCCTAAGTCACAAATGCATGACAATCGGAATCCAAACAGCCAGAATACTTATGCAGCTCATCTGGCACTATATGCCTTAGGTTTGTAGGAATACATCATTTGTGAAATTTGCTAATCCATCTTAGAAAAATATAGGAAGTATACCATTCATTGCCTTCAAAGGGGGAGACCTCTACCAGGCAGTTGAACAGTTATGAGCTGGTACTATACTTCCAATTGTATGGACTGGACAAACACACACAGTATAGTAAATATTCCCAAGCATAGCTATTTTATGGATATCATGAGTACTAGAAAAAATATATAACTACAACAAGTCATCAAAAGATGACAATTTGAATTTAAGTTTATATTATAAGCAATTTTTTTAAATGTCAACAATAATAACAGACTCAATTGCTAAGTACACCTACTAAAATTTAATACAGCTTTACTTCATACAACACATATATTCTTGTATGTAATCCTTCATTAAGAAGTAATAACACAAAGGAACTTACCTAATAAATATCTATGTGTAAAACTAATTATACAACTTGAAAAATTAAGAAAGAAATATTACATGTAAAATTTTATATAAACATCAATGAAATAAATTATTATTACCCATCTAGGAGGTTATGATAAACAATATATACATTATGGTTTAGTACATTTTAGCTTAAACAATATAAAAAGTTCTTGGAATGAACTTGAAGGGTCATGCTTTGTGAAATTTAAATTATCTATATTATTGTATTCAGACAAAATATATTTAATAATGAATTTATATGTAAATATATAAGAATGAATAAATTTTATTTTAAATGGATGAATAGGACTATCCTAAACTTGGAAAATAATAATAATAATCTTTGTAAGCAATAAAAATCTGAACTCTCTAGTATTCCTATTTTTTCAAGTTGCCAAAAGAATTTCAATATAGAATTTGGCCAAAACTTAGTTCGGGGTCTTATGGCTTTCACATAGAATCTATTTGCTAGAATATTATGGTAAAACTTGAAGTCATTATTACATCACTGACTAGATAGTCAAACCATAGAAAGCACTATTAAATAAGATGTAAAAACATTATATGATAGAACCTTGTAAAAAATAAACAGTATTATAATACTTAATAAAATTTTCATAAAGAATAAATAGTAAAGAAGCATAATTCTCAGAAAGCAGATAATTGCTGCAATTCATATATAAATTTACTTTCATACTGAGAATAATTTCCAATGCAGACAACTGAAGTATATACTTTGATATTACATATTTCTTTTTGAGTTATTTTAATTAAAACTACTGGGAGAACCCTACCGTATCCTAATATTTATGTTTAAAAATGAACTTCCATTGTGACCACAGCAGGAAAAGTAAAGATTGAAGTATTTGAAACAGGCCTTTACTAAAAATTGGTAAATACGACCACATCGCCAATGTTGACTCATCAGCAAGCAGAGTTATTTAGTAATTGAGTTACATTGGATCGAAATTAAAAAAATTATATATAAAGCAAGGGTATGGAAAAAGAGAAAAGAATGTTAAACAACAAAATAGATGGGTACAAATGTAAAAATAGACCAAAAACAGATAGATGGATGGATTATGTGAAGGATGATGTTATAATTTGTGGTGTGACTAAAGATGTAAGTCAGAATAGAGGAGTGTGGAAGGAAAAGATATATTGTGCCGACCTCAAATAATTAGGATATGGTGAAGAAAACAGACAGACAGAGAAGGTTGTGGAATACCTAATTTTGTATGAAAAAGCATGTATGGTGCAGCCATCTGTTTTCAATTAACATCATAATAGCCATAGAGATTGGTATAAAGTATAATACTAAATTATGGAAAACTTTAAAAGAGATAATATGTTTTGCAGCATTCCTGAATTTTAGTACATACTTATTATGCTATCAGACAGTGGAATGAAGTTAGGTTCAGTTTTACAAAACTTAACTCATTGGATATATGAATTCAAACATAGATTTAGATCAGTGAAATTGCTTCACAAATACACAGATAAGTGATACAACTTGTTAGCAGTTTCTTAGGATACATGATAACAATAATGCATAGTTATCATTATACATTTATAATGTTCAAAGAAAACATAAAAAGTGATATTTTTAGAGAAGATGTCAACAAAAATAATCTCATTTGATACTATTTGAGGTTACACGAAATACTGTTCACAAGATTGATAAAATACAATGTTGCAAAGAATTATGAAGATTTTATAAAGACAATATTAAAGGTATGTATATAAGCCAAATATGAATTTCTAAACAGTTTATAAAGTCTATTTCTTTGTGTTAGTATGACATAGGTTACATGCATATTGCTAATAATATTGACTTGTAGGGTTCATATAGGCATTATAGATGTTATTATACCGCCACATGCACCCGCAACATAATGATGCGTCATTGTCTTTACACGACACGGGAAAAGAAAGCAGAATCAATTAAGCAAATATTGAGCTACAAACCTAAGGCCAAACGTTGCAACCGAATAAACACTCAAATCTCACAAGTTAAACGTTTATCAACTTTCAAATAAGGTTTAAACGTAGGAACATCCCAAATAAGATTTACTTCAACAGCTTCTATGTGTCAGGAACGAGTCACCTCTTGTCAAAGTGACCACGTTCAACACACAACCTAAACGTTAGGACGTTAACATAAAAATATAATAATATCACATAAAAACACCAGATATTAGAGCGTCGTTGCTTTATTCGTAGTTAATTAAAAGAAAACACTAGCTACAATATACGTACGAGGTATAGCAGCCAAACCACGTGTAGAGGTACCGGTAGCGCGCGATTTCACAATAAAACACGCACTTTACACTTACCGATTTGATGTGAAATTTCTTGAGCACTTAGTTCACTATTGTTGCGATCGTTCAACGACCAAAATAACTAATTAACTTTACTATTTGAATGTAATTTATGACGCTTGGTTTGCAAGGAAGCCAGCCACCATCACTACAAATTCGTAAAAGACATTATGTCGCATAGACAACAACAATTAAAAAGTTGTTAAAATATAAAACGTGACTCGATAAATAATTTTGAAATTATAAATTTTATTGAAATAAAATCTGGAATGAAAAGTAAAGCAAACTAAAATAAAATCTCGAAAAAATTTGGATATATAAAAAGATAATCTTTAAATTATTTTATTTTTTATCATAATATTTCAATGACGCCAAAAACAAAAAAGATTGTTTATGGTCTTACGGAATGCACCAATAAGCACTTTTTAACAACCAATTACAGTAAAGGTTTAAATTGAACCAATCAAAATTCATCCCGTACGATTTTACGTTACTGCCAAACACGGCATAAGAGAACATAGGTAACTGTCTACGTAGGTAACACTGGGAGTTTTAGGCGGGAAATGAAAGGAGATGCTATGCTATGCAGTTTTATTTTCTAATAATGTGTAAAATTACTCTAAAATGAACAATATTTGTAGGATATTGATATTTTTTGGGTATTAATTATGTGTTTTGTGAGAAATGTGAACTATATAGTTTAATGTGGCCTTTTGAGTTGTCATAAGAACTTTGTTTAATGGCAGAAGCTGATAACCTACAGTTCAGCTGTGCTACACATAGGCTTAAGAAAATGAAGAAACTAGATTTGAAAAACCTGTGAAGTGCCGAATATCCAAAACAGACTTGGCTTAAAAGTCTAGAAACCAAGCCATAAAAACAAAAAAAAAGTAGGTAACACTTTTTCTTGACGTATTACCTTATCGATTTACGAAGTCCTAAAACTACTACTTTCAGCAATGTTATATTTTATGGTATTTAACCTAAAATATTCGTTTAAGATCTACTTCGCACTGCAAAAAAAATCGCGCGAATTATTCCGCGGCGATTCTGTAACACAGGAAATTATATGGTAGCCTCCGCACAGGCGAATATAAATTCTGTAGCTTGCCACAGAATTGACCGTGGCGTGGCGCGAATTTAATTCGCAGGAGTATTCTGTGGAGTATGGAGTTGTATAACCTAGTTTGCACTGCGAAAAATTTTTCGTGGGGACGAGGGAGACGAGGCTGGCGCTCAGTCGTATATCATCTTTCGACCTTTCGTGGAAGGATGAAGCGCTCTGCGCCTCCCACAGCCGCAGAATATGAGTTAGCATGGAAAAAATAATTACCCAATTATGCATAGAAAATCTCTTATGTGAGACATATTTGATGTTATGTACAACGACATGAATATTAAAATAAGATTGTGAGAGTAAATTTATCTAGCATTGTTGATTTATTGGGAAGATTTTTTTTATTTTGCGAACCTGCCAAACAGGCGAACGGCATTGCTAAAGGAAAATAGTTTTCGTCACATATAGACATTTTTAACATCGGTGACGACGCTAACATGTTTCCAGTCTTTAGGATGGGGTTAAGAGAATGGGATAAGGGGTTCGGATGGGTGGGTGAATTAAAGGAGATGGGAGAGAGGGATTAGAGGATTGGGAAAGAAGAGATGTGATAGTGCAATAGGCCATCAGATCTCACTCATGATACGAAACACGATTAAATTAAGGCTAACTGTTTTACGTCGATATTCTGTGAGTAAATAAACTATTGTGTATATGTGTGTATGCAGTTCAGACGCAGTATAAGTGAAACTTCAGAAAATATACTCACAGATAATTCTTTCTAACGTTTATATTAATATAAATAGAATTCCTTTAGCCTACATCCGTCAACATATTATAATTCAAAACATTAAATCTAAATTACACTTTAAATCACTAAGATAAAGTTCAAAATTGAATGCACAATTTTCTTTGCTCTACGTATAAAAAAATATCTGCCTTAAGTTAGTATATACAGACAGAGCTGAAATTCATTTGAAATACTTACGGGTAAAGAAATTTTTTTATATCGAATTAAATACGGTTGAATTTTATGTATTTATCTCTTTTTAGTGTCATTTTTTCGTTTTATCGATTTTCAAATCATAACGATTCTAAAGAAGTTTCGCTTCAAAAAATACAGAAAGACTTTATTTGAAGAGCATGGTATTATATCGATCTAGTCGGTCCTAAGAGCTGTAAATCAAGATAATGGTTTCAGCATTGCTCTATCACGTCATAATTGTAATGAAAAGATCAACTTGATATTGAAATAAACAAAAAGATACCTCAGTCAAGTAAAAAAAATATATAATAAAACTACGTCTTAGCGGTTTTAAACACGGTAATTTATTTGATTTTTATTATTCCGACGTCTCGGCCACTTTTTAATAGCCGTGATCACGTGAAAAAAATATACACGAAAAAATTCACAATATTTTCGCAACTTATGATGTTTTATGTAATAAATCGTTATTAGGTCATAAAGCTGTAAGTGGGTGATATCGTGATTTTGGTTCCGTTGTGAATGGCCAACGGAACCAAAATCATGCTAGACGTGCGTCCCGGCCGAAAACTTCATAAAAATTAGTTAAAATCGCGTGAAATAATTCGCAGTGAAGCCCCGACGAAATTTATTCTGTGGAATTTATCTCGCGCAGTGCGTACTAGGCCCAATAAATTGACACTTGAAATTTTGATTGTGACTGTGATAGCTATAAGTCAAATTTGCTTAAATGTGTTTCCAGTTTTGTATTTGTAAACTTTGTAAATCTATCTGAAGTCCAACAAGAATAGAATAGTAAAGTGGATTTCTAGGTAATTTTATTGAATTATATTGTAATAGTCATGACTTCAGAGAAAAGGCCAAGCAGTCCTGGTAAATCAGAAGATGGAGAAGATTCTGAAGGTTGGATTGGACCAATGCCTTCAGAAGCAGCAAAACCCAAGCCTAAGAAACGAAAGGGTTAGTTTGAATCGTTTCACACATTTCACTGTATATTAGTCGTATTTTATTGTTTGAAACATATTCTAAACAAACAAAGTTACTTAGTATGCATTTTTGATTAATTTTGTGTTGTAAGTATATCAGAAAATTTAGATATTTTTCAGCACTACAGAACCTTACAGCGGTGGTATAGTTAGCTGAATATACATGTCCTTATTTTGAGGTTTTATAAAGTTTTAACTAACAAAATAGAAAATTAGTGATACATACAAATATCATGAATAGCATTAATAAAAACGCCTAAAATTAAAAAGTGTGTAATAAAATCGTGTTTTTTTTTTCAGTGCTTGAGTTTGAATCCTTATATCTGGATAATTTACCTTCATCAGAAACATATGAGCACAGTTACATGCACAGGGATGTAGTCACTCATATAATAGTTACTAAAACTGATTTTGTTATTACTGCTAGCCAGGATGGGCATCTGAAATTTTGGAAGAAACAGGTAATACTTTTAGTATTGTAACTCTATGAATCATTCTTCCTGTGTATGATGTACAAACAAAAAAAATTATTAGAATATAATAAACTAGTGGTGCCTGCAGACATTGTCCTGCCCCAAAAAAAGAAATTGAACCAGATTCCAGTGCCACCTACTGGGTGTAATTATAAATCGAAACCATCCCATCTCTGACTCAAATACACTAAAAATTTCATCAACATTCTAGAACCTGATTCCCGCGCCAAGTATTTTGTTAAGATTGATACTTTTAAACTCATCTTTTGAATGGAATGTCCGATTTGAATAATTCAAAAAGTAATCGACATGTATTGAAACAGTCTTGAATATGAAATGATTTATTTGGATAAGGATAATACAAAAGTATGGATAACTTGGTCTGATGTTGGTCGGCATTTCTATCAAATTTTAAAATGTAAAAAAGTATTTATGGTGACATAACTACAATAGTTGGACATATGGTATTGCAAAGTTTTTTGTAGATATTGATATGTTCTGTAATATTGTAGAACATTTTTTTGTTCTATCATCAATAGTTTCTGCAGCATATGGGATGAAAGACATTTTATGGCTAATTTTTTTACATTTTGTATTACATTATTGAAGTTTTAGTAGGGATCCCTAATTTTTTCTAGTGATAAATATAGCCTTTGTTACTCAGGGATAATGCAGCATTCTAAAGGTGATGAAGAATTTTTGAAATTGGTCTAGTAGTTTTTGAGTTTATTTGTTACAGACCTACAAATCTTTCCTCTTTATAATATTAGTATAGATAATGTTAAAGTAAAAGTTTATGTTGCCATTAAGTTATTAGTGGGTCTCGCATATTGTTGATATCTAAGTGTAGAAACTCTTTGCCGCATTTATGGTCGTTTGACTTTACATAGAAAAACATTGTGAAATATAATGCCAATTGGTGAAAAAATAATTTTATTTGGAGTTTTCTTCATAAATATATCGAAATTCAATATAACCATCGTCCCTATGTCCACACTAAGTGCAAATATTCTTGGAATGGGTTCCTTTACCATTGATATGTAGTAACTGAAGCACATGCATATTAGGTTAGGAAAACTGCCTGTGCAGTCTGCCTCTCTGGCCAGGATTCAGCTATGAAATTGTAATGAAACATGACTGCTTTAGTGACAGGTTGACTTACACCTGCTTGTCTGGCACAACCTAAACTCCTGTTGGCAGGAGCTTTGAATCCCCCTTATGTATGGTGGCAGAATAAAAAAGTTCACCAGTTTTCAAATTGTTTCATTTAATGTTCCATGTTACCTTTTCAAACTAACTAACAGACTGTTCCACAGAAAAGTATGTTCAACTGTTTGACAATAAAGTTTAAAATTACTTACTTATCAATTTTGTTTGGTTTTCTATCTTGTCTAAGAAGATTGTTTAGAGATGTAAAACCTTTTACTGTTTTTAATATATATGATAAGCATAGTGATTATATCCTCTTTGTTTCTTAATGTTAATCTCAGTGTCTGTCATTGCCAATATTGCATTTTCATTTTTCATGATTCTATCTATATATAGAAATAAATAAAATTAAGTGTGTGTTTGTAAAGGCAGAATAACAGCTTCTTACTAAATGCATATGAAAGTATATATGGTACCTATATAAAAAAAACAATTTTAAACATTTTTGTCTGTCTGGATAATCCGGCTAATCTCTGAAACGGCTGGACCGATTTTGACACTTTCACCAACAGATAATTGATGTTATAAGTAGTAACTTAGGCTACCTTCTTTTAGGATTCCAGGAAAACAAATCCACACAGGCGAACTTGCGGGCACAGCTAGTATTTTATAAACATAACATTTATTAAAATGTTGACAGTACTGTTTCTTGTACTCATTCATAAGATTTTTTATTGTTCTGCTATAACATTTCTGTAGGTTTTGACAGCTGACTTGCCTATCATGAAATAAAAACCAGTCACCTTGATATGATTTTATTAACATTTTACAGGAAGAAGGCATTGAATTTGTCAAACACTTCAGATGTCATCTAGCTCCAATAACAGATGTGTCTGCAAACAGTACAGGAACTCTGCTCTGTACAACATCATCGGAGAAAACTGTGAAAGTGTTTGATGTTGTTAATTTTGGTATGTCCTATTAAGTAAGCTTCATATAATATATTTCTGAACTTTATGGCCCATCCAGATTAGCTCCAAAAGGCTGTGCAGTGTCTGCGGTACTGCAGTACATGAACCTCTGTGACAGTATATTAAGATTGCCTTTATTACTGAACTACATCCATTGCATCAGTTATCTATTTATATATGTGATTTCTTTTAGATATGATAAATATGATATCCATAGAGTTTGAACCGTCTTACACAGAATGGGTGCATTCAGCTGGTGATCCTATATCTGCATTGGCAATGTGAGTACAAGATTTTAAGTTAATTTTGTCTTTTAGAATAGAATAGGACGTGAAATATATTTAACCAGATCTCCCAAGGGAATATTTATAACTAATATGGTCATATAAGTAATGTACGGCAATGAAAGTTGGGTATGGCAGAAGAAGCAGGAAAGTAGGATAAATGCAGTTGAAATGAGAGCTTTGAGAAGTATATGTAAGGTTAATATAAATGATATGATAAGAAACAGTGTGATATGGGAGTGTTGTGGATTGAAAGAAGATGTAGTGACAAGAGTTGAAAAAGGAATGTTAAGGTGGTTTGGGCATGTAGAGAGAATGAATGCAAGCAGAATCACAAAACAAGTATATGACAGCAATGTGACTGGAGACGTACTCACCATTATCAAATTGAAGATATTTTGAAGAAAGGTCAGATAAAAAGTAGTTTAAATAAGTGTGTATGTATGAAAAGATTAATGAAAGTTGATGAAGCGAAAAGTATTTGTCAGGATCGTAGCAGGTGGAGATCCATCGTCTCTACCTACCCCAATGGGAAACAGGGGTGACAATATGTATGTATAGTCTACTCTCAATAACTTGATACTCGTTAATTTGAATCTCTCGATACTTTGAAAAATAGTTCCGGTCCCTTGAAAAATACTCAATAAATTGAATAAAATCAATGAATGAAGGAATATTATCTTGCTCACAAACATGCGATAATTTGAAGTCCGGGCTTTCCTACTCTCTATAATTTGAAGCGTTTAACATGCACATACCTGTTGTTTGTTTACATACATGTACAGACCTGTCAATTGTTTACATAAATGAGATATGAGTAAGTTCGCATTCCAGTCTTCTTTCAAATGTTAATGAGTTATGTTAATGTTTGATTTGTGCTATTAAAATGAATCCAAGAAAGAACAAATGTCTTTCCATAAGTTCCATAAGTAAACGCTTGTTATTTGGAACTCTTGACAATTTGAAATTTATCTCTGGTCCCTTGAGTTTCAAATTATCGAAAGTCGACTGTATATAAAGAAAGGAAACAAGAAAATCTAATAAGATTTTCTTGTTTCCTTTCAAATAAAAGAAAAAGAAAAAGTAATAACTTTTTCTTTTTCTTTTATTTGATACATGAATGCTCGCTTTGGTCTTCCCTTCCCTCTCCTTGCTTCCACTTTGCCTTCGATTAACGTGCATAAGAAGGTGTCATGTCGTAGCAAATGGCCAAACATCTTTCCCCTTCTTTCCTCCAGAGTTTTTAAAATTTTGCGTTTCTCATTTATCATATCCAGAACTTCTTCATTGGTCTTCTTTTCTTTCAAACTTATTCTCTCCATGCGTCTCCAACACCACATTTCATATGCTTCTAATCTATCACGATCTCTTTGTGTCATTGTCCATGTTTCACACCCGTATAAAGTCTATTACTAATAGCATTTAGTTGGCCTCTTTGCAACCGACTAATTGGTTAGTCGGCTGGTCGGCCAAAGTCATAATCGGCACATCTCTAATATCGTTATTTGTCTGTAAGCCTTACTAAAATAAATAAATAAATATTTATAAAACAAATTCATCAATATGATATTTACGTGTATGCAGTCCTAAGCAGTTTATATGTAATCTAATTGAATCTTTCAGCTCAGAGAAGAACACAAACAAAATCCACGTGTTCGATGGCACCCAAACTTCGAGCACACCTCTCCATACTTTCGAGACTCTCCACCAAGATACAGTAGCAGTGATCAAATACAACCACGTGTTTGACGTGGCTGTCTCTGTTGACAAAGCTGGTATAGTTGAATACTGGACGGGACCCAAGCACGAATACAACTTCCCGAGAAACGTGAAATTTGATTCTAAATTGGACACAGATTTGTTTGATTTCGTGAAAAATAAGACATATCCAACAGCATTAGCGTTCTCTCCTGATGGGAAGAAGATGGCGTCTATAAGCTTGGACAGGAAGGTGAGTTATTAGCATCTAAAGCTGTGCATGAGGTTTCTGTCACGATAACTCTTTACTATATCCTGCGGAAAATATTCAATTCTTTATTCATAAAAAATATCCTATATTAATGTACAGTTCACGAAAGTGGGTGGGCTTTACGCAGGTTGAACATGTACAATGCATATTGAGAGTGTTTGATGGAAGTGATGAGGGTGCAGCCGTCTAATCAAAGCTGCTTTTGGTCTCACATACACACTGTTACCTGTTTTCCACAAGTAAACCCTGTTCACCTTCCTGAATTTCAAGAACTATACAGAAAGTACATGCATTTTTATTGTTTATGCACTTTATCATTATTATGTTTAAATAATTCACTTTTATCTATAATACTAGCTGTACCCGGCAGACGTTGCCCTGCCTTAAAAAATAAAAATCTAGGAACCGATTGCAGCGCCATCTACCGGGACTAAATATTTATCTAAACTTGTCTCGAATCCACTTGAACAAAAATAAAATTTCATTAAAATCGGTCCCACCGTTTAGGAGGAGTTTAGCGGTGCCACCTACCGGGTTAGCTGCAATCGGATACCAAGAATTAGGTGAAATATTTCTGTGTGTGTTCAAGTGGATCCCGGTATGGTTTACATTTAAATTTGAACCAGGTAGATGGCGCAGCAATTGGTTTCCAGCATTTAGGTGAATTACTTTAATTAGATGGTCCACGAATTTCTTTTTTTGTTTTTTTTTTATTAAACTTTCTTGCCTAACTTGCCTTAGGAACATAGGAAAAAAAATTATGATTAAAAATTTTCATTTTTATTTATATAAATAGAAGATTACAAAATTCTAAAAATGTAGTCTGTACATTGAAGCTATTTAAAAAAAAAAACAACTGGAATACAATATATAAATGATGGAGAACACGATGCAATTTTTTTTAGATTTCTTGCCTATTTGTCGGTTTGTCTGTTTGTACGGGATTCACATAAAAAACTACTAGGCGGATTTCGTTGCGGTTCTCTCTGATCGAATTTTTGACACTATCGCAATGGAATCAATATAATATTTAGTTATAAGTAACTCATTTTCAGTCTCGTACTATTTTAATGTTTGCACTTGTTTGTGGATTGCAATCCAGATTTTTGTTTATATTTTAGTCGTAAGGTATTGTAATTTGTTTTGTGCATCAATAAATAAATAAATAAATAATCATACGTTGAATATCTTCGCAAGACGAAGATATTGAAATAAGAAGAAGAACTGGGCGCAAAGATAAAATTTCGAAAAGTTCAAAACTCTATGGGAAATGAATGAATGTGCATGAACTGATCGCATTGCAATTTAGTTGCGGCAGACATCGCTTGTTTCCCCCTAAATGGGCCGTTGTTGTGATTAATAGGTGCGTGTGTTCCATTTCCTGTCAGGGAAACTGCACAAGGTGTTGGATGAGAGCTTGCAGAGGTTCCACGAGTTGCAGCATCAGACGCAGCAGCTGCCCAATATGGAGTTCGGCAGAAGGTAGGTTATCTATTCGGACCGGGAGATTCCAAAAATGTAATTTTTAGATTTTATTATTTTTTTTATTCCAGAAGTTCAGCAGACAGGCAGACGGCCCACTTGATGGAAAGTAGTTACCATCGCCTATGGACATTTGCAACACCAAAGATGTTACAAATGGGCTGCTGCTCTCTTAAGAAAGACTGGAACCTGACCACTAATGCCGGAATACAACTCAAGGTTGTTATGGCGACATACTTTAGACCAGGGGTGGTAGCCATCCAGTCAGGCAAATGCCCTACCACCTGGCTGTGGTTTGTCGCCTCTTACGACAGGCCGCCCGGCCGCAGGAAATTGTATTCTTTCTCCGTTCCTGCATGAATAAAACACGGATTGTTTGTCTGTCTGTCTGTTAGAGCATCACGTGAAAATTACTGAACGAATTTAAATCGACATCGATCTAGCTTATACCCCAGGGCGTAACTTAGGATACATTTTATCCCAATAAAAGACGTCGTTTACTTGGATTGGCGTATTAGCAAAATAGATGGCGCTGCAATTGCGATGTAAACAACAATCGCTGTAAATTAATAACAAATGCGTTGTCAGGTTGCCCACATGTCATTCATTTCGTATTAGGTAGTTTAGATCAGGTTGGCTGCGACTATTCTTTATGTTTTGCTGTGCAGTTGTCTACACTATATTGACTTAGTTTCTTTGTAATTGTAGTGAATTGGACAAGAAACTAAAGTATTGAAGGTTCAACACTTTATTGTTCACCAAAACAAAAATGCACAAGACAATAGTTACTTGCTAAAACAAAAGCCGGCCTTATCGCTAAAAGCGATCTCTTCAAACAAAAATATATATTATGTATATATAATAATAATCGGCAGACAAACCCACATACTGTATATCCCCAAATTAAGCAAGTTTCGCTTGTGTTATGGGTACTATACAACGGACTACTCTGGGGCCGATCCCAGACACCCAGACCATAGTAAATAACGGAGAAAATATGTTTCCGAAATTTACTATACCAGGAATCGAACCCGGAGCCTCTGCGTTGTAGTGAGGTAGGCCGGCAAAGGCTTAGCCCTCTCCACCACAGAGGCCGTCATGAATGAATGAAACGTATATTTGTTTGCTGGGGTTCGGTGGCACGCCCGGAAGGCGAGAATAGACGAATGGCAGACAATAGATGACGTGTATTTAGCCCAAACTAGAAGTCAAGCCGCATTTCCACTAGGCAACATTTGGCGCGCGACATGTTGCGCAACATGTTGTGCATTATACAGACCTAAATCAGAATTTTGAGTAATTGGATATTAATATCTAGTATACAGAAATAAGTCATAAAATTGAAGAATTTGATATTTCTAATTAGGTCTGTATAGTTCTATGGGTGCGAATTATATAAATTAAAATGACATACATGGACATCAGAGTACAGCCTAAAGTATATAGAGTAAACTAGCACATACATCATTGCGTAAGACTAACATAATGTTTCCTGAGTGCATTTTTAAATATGACAAAGGATTATATATAATACAGGATACTAGCGGCCCGCCCCGGCTTCGCACGGGTATCTAAAAGGACTTTTAAATTTTTTTATAGCCCATGTCAACCGAGTATAGTGTAGCTTGCAAACAGTGAAAGAATTTTTCAAATCGGTTCAGTATTTTCGGAGCCTATACAATGCAAACAAACAATCAAATCTTTCCTCTTTATAATATTAGTATAGATATAAAACACCTAATTCATTTTTATGTACGTAACATAGAGCTACTACACTAGTATGATCTAAAAATAATACTGAATAATGTCAATCCCTTAATAAAAAACTGTAAATTGTAACATACAGCAATCCATTCTAGCTTTTAGCAGACTTCAAAAAAGGAGGAGGTTCTCAATTCGACTATGTTTTGTTTTGTATGTTTGTTACGCGATTTCTCCATCAGTTATTGACGGATTTTCATTTTTTTTATTCGAAAGAGTATAATCCTGTTGTGGTCCCATTGTCTGTGTGAAACTGTTATTTTACAATGCCATACATACGGAAGCCGGAACTCGGCGTTACGGAAAGAGGACGAAGAAAATTTATCAGTACATCAAAGAAAAATGGAGAGGAGTATTTTAGACATAAAACTTCAAGACTGTAGCAGCGAGAGGTAGAGGTTAAATGATACTTCAGATGGCAGAGAGTAGTATTCACTGCCCAGTGCTGATGTGAACTGAAATGGACGACTTTATTTTAGAAACAGTAACCTTAAGTACAAATATAAACAAGTCGTAAAGCTAGTATAATATATAGCACAATGTGTGAGCGGGACGGATCATGTGGGGGTGAGATAGAACAACTATTAATATATGCGCACCCGCGTTGCCCTAGCTAGAAAACTTGCATCCGCCCCGTCATGACCTATGCGAGTGTGGTCTTCGTCCACGCCAGCGATACCAACATCTGGAAATTGCAAAAAATCCAGAACCACTTTCTGCGTACTGCAGTCGACGCCCCGCGTTACATGCGGTTCGCCAACCTGCATCGCGACCTGGAGCTTCCCTCCATCAAAGACTACCTTATCTCCTTCTCGCACAGATTCTTTAACCGTGCCCTCCATCACCCGAACCCTCTGGTGACGGAAATGGTCAATTACAGACCCACCCCGAACGCTTTCACGAGAAAACGACGTCGTCGCAATGTACTCATTGACGAGCCCGATTAAATCACGCGACTCCTCGCGACTATGAACCCCCGAGGCTCAGAACATCAGCCTGGCACAACAGACGCCGGAGAGACATCGGCTCGGATCCTGTCACACAAAGTTAACATCCACCAATCGCACCCACTCATTACAGACACAAGTAGCCATACATGATTAGCTCAGGCGTGTTGCTGGAGAGTTTCTTCCGCCGCTTCTTCTTCTCCAGCTATAACACGTTGCGAAGCGGTAGTAAAGATAGACTAGGATCGGCTCCGCCGGTGGACTCGATAATAATTGAGTCCCCATTACATAAACGCTTCAGCCTGTTGGCTTAGCTCGTTCAGTCTCTCTTGGCTTAATCCTATCAATCCCCCTGCAGCGGTCGAGCCGAGGTCGAACCTCACAGGAGGTGCCTCCTCGAGCGCGCTGCTTCCGGGCTGAACGCCTCCGCTCTCACGGACTCGGGAAGCCCCCAAGTCCGGTATCGCTGAAACAGCCACCTGCGGCTATTCAGCTGGAGCTAGCTCAAAAAAAAGCACTAGCCAGAAGACCATTGCGATGACTAGACGTATGCCTCTCCCATAAGACAAAAGTTCAAAACAAACTATAAGAAAAATCACTAAAATAACGGACGTCATTCAAAGAGTAAGTAAGGTCTTTAAAATGGAACTGGGCAGGATATACAAGTAGGCAAGAAGATAACAGATGGACAAAGAAAATCAGTGATTGGAATAGAGAAAGGGGAAGGTCCAGAAAGAGATGGGAAGTTATTTTCGCAAATAGACGTGGGAATAATTGGAGAAGAACCACTGGAGACAGGGAAAATTGGAAAATATTGGGGGACGCCTACACTGCAGAGGCGACTTCCATTATTTCACATAAAATTTTGTATTTATCATTTTTATAATAATGTTACGAGCTACAGGACTCGAATTAAAAATGCCGTTGGAACTACTATAGAATTTATTAGAACTGTACAAACACGTATAAATATAAATACAAATAAAACTGGATGCAACCAGTTCACACTGCACGATTCAAACAATTCGACCGCTCAAAGTCCGTCGTTTATATCGCTAATCGAGAGTACTAGAAAACATCTTGTTCGCTTCGTAGTCGTCGCTTGACTGCCCGCCCCTCCATTCGGGCATCGTCTTATACTAACTACACAGTACAAAGAAATTGGCCGCGCACACTGAGTTTCTAAGAAATACTAATTTGCACACCTGCGAACGGCTAACAAAGTCGAAAACAATAACAATAAGGATTAGTTCGACGCTAATGATGGTTATAAACAAGTAGAAATACAATAGCATGTTTTTCTTAATTGCAAATTCAAAACACAAAGAATTACCTAATCCGAGAGGACAATAAGCTGCGCTTACAATAGGCAGCTGTGTGGCTTATCTTTGACGACATGTAACAATAACTATAATTTCAGAGATAAAGCAGTTTTTTATTTATTTTGTATACATGAATTGAATAACAATAAATAAATTTTAATCACCAGAATGGCAAGTGAGAGGGACCTAGAGAAATCCGATGCTGTCCAACACGCGAATGTTCTGTTCGACGCCAGCGGCCATTTTGTGTTGTACGCAACGATGCTCGGCGTGAAGGTGGTAAATTTGGTGACGAATAGGTGCGTGATGATGATTGGAAAGCCAGAGAACCTGAGGCCACTGCATCTGGCTTTGTTCCAGGTTTGTTTACTCTTTCGTTCACCTTTTCCCAATCGGGTATAGGTAAATTAGCTACGAGACGTTTTTGCGTTTGTAGTGTACGGTCAGCACACAAATAAATAAACTAATACTTTTATATATTTTTATAGGTTGGTCCCTGTTCTGGAGAATGACATTTGCTTTCTGATAGCACCTTTCCGATGGAAGTCATACTCCGGTTGATTTAGCAACTAATTGAGTGGGAGTCATAATACTGCTCGGATTGTTATTCCACTCATTTTCGAAATATTTGTACAAGTTATACAAAACTTCTTTAGTTTGGGAAAGTCAAAAGCTTACCTCGACCACGTTTCAATACTGGAACCATTTTTATTTAACAGATTTAATATCCAATAACAATTAGCAACTAATAATAATAATTAATTATCAAAATAAAACCACATAGTCAGACCTCACAACAATTAGCAATGTAAATAATTATTATTTATTTGACTTTTGATTGTAAATATATTTTCTCCTTCAAATTGTAACGAACTTCTTTTTGCTGATGGTACAAGGAATTTTAAATTTTAGGATTAGAATCATTATATTAATACGTGAAGCAAAATCTTTGTACCCCCTTTTACGATATTGGCGCGGCGGAGGAGTATGAAATTTGGTACACTTATAGTTTATATAGAGGAGGAGTGCAGAATGCTAATATATTTTTAAATTATGCAAAAAATACATTAAATAAAAAAACATTACACACACTACCATGTATTTGACACACACACGCACAAATACTCTTTTTGTTTATTGTTAAAGTCAAATTAACCGTGCAGCCTTGGCGAAATCTGTGATTATAGAAATATAGTCTTTGACAACAGAACGTTAATAATGTTCAAACTTATAATTTAAATTAATCATGGTCGAATTTCGACCACTAGGCGTCCTGTAAATATACAAACGCAAAAACTTCTCGAAGATAATTTACCTATATTTGAAACCATTTTTTTATAAATGTAAGGTTCGTATAAGTTTTATAACAAACTATTAGTAATTTCTCATAATAACTCATCGTAACTTCGTAGCACATCAACTGTGTGCTTCAAAGCTACGATGAGCAGAAATTATCATAGTGACGTCACACGCGTGCTTCATGTGCTTTCAGTTCTCGGGTACTTCGGGCTGAAATAAAAAAAAATGATATAACTTTTTAATTATAGCCAAAAATATAGTGTTATAAAATTTACCTTTTAATTGTTTAAAAATTTATTAAAAAGAAAAAGATTCAAATACCCAATTATTTGGGGTCGGCACAGTATGTATTCTTCCGTTTCCGAGAATCTGACATTAACTTAATTAACTAACTTACAAGTAACTAAATTAACTGGATGGTTCATTGGTTGGTCCTAGCGTGAGATCGGGACTCCAACACTACCTTACTGCTATCCCTGTGTTGTCCCGTTAGGGTGTCCATGACGCATAACACCTCGTTAAAAATCTCCTGTCTTGCTGTACAGTGCACGCAAAACTTAAATTAGTTACGAGTAAAGTTAGAATAGAATATAATATACTTTGTCTATAACATTATAAATTTCTAAACATGCGGTGTTTGTACATTAAAGCTATTTAAAAAAGAACAACTGGATTAGACTATATAAACGATGGACACGAAAAAGCTATTGGACCGATTTCGACAATAAATTCTTAAACTTAAAATTTGTCCTACTTTTTATCCTGGGAATTTTTCTCGGAGATATTTAAAATGGCTAGATTAAAAAAACTTCCAATATGATATTTTTACTGATCTATAGCAAATTGTATGTAATAAAATGTGTGATTTTTTTTATACCAGGGATCCCGCGGGAATTTTTCCGGGAGCGGTTTGTAGTTGTTCTCGTCCATAAAAATTAGCTTACATTCTTTTTTAAATTCTGTGGTACTTTGTGTCTCGGGAATTTCAAGTCCAGCATGGACGAAGTCACTGACAAATCCTTGAATAAAATAAATCATCAAATCAAATTTAAGGCCGATTTTCTAATTGTCAGATAAGTCATTCATTCATTCATCAAATTGAAATACGACAAAAATAAATTAAAAATACAGTTGCGTGAATAAAACAGTTAAGGTTCACATTTACATTCATTCAGGTTATAATTTATTCGATAGATAACTTTTTATCTAAACTACCACTAAAAGTTACGGACATCGACATGAAAAGCTTTAAAATAAAATTACGACAGTCATCTATACATATAATAAAACTGTAGAGGTCGAATTTCTGTACAATGAAAAAAAATGCTAAAAACCGAGTCAGGGGGGGTGTAAGAAGTGAAATACAACTAATTTAGACTTTTTCAAATTTTTTGTTTGTTTATCTGTTTGTACCGGCTAATCTCCGAAACGACTGGACCGATTTAAATGAAATTTTGTATGGTGGTAGCTTATATCCCTGGTCAACATATAAGACACTTTTGATCCCGAAAAATTAAAGAGTTCCCGTGGGATAGTGAAAAAACTTTTCACGCGGATGAAGTCGCGGGCAGTAGCTATTTAATAAATAAAGCATGTTACACAATACATGAGTATTTTACTGTCCCAAATACTCATACAGGAGTCTGATTTTGTGCCATGAGAAACCCTCATTATTGTAATTATTATTATTTTAAATTGTATATTAATTTTTATTTAGACATTAGGAGTTTTAAATTCAATTATTTTGTAAGCTTATATATGTCGCAGGTTACAGTGATACTTAAATTATTATAATTACGAATATCATATTTAAACCTGTATACACAAAATAAATTACTTTGGCTTTGACTTTATCTGATTGAAAAATCCGTCCTAAAACAAATCAACTTACATTTTATAGTGTTTTTTTTCATAAATGTTTTATTTAAAAATACCACACTAATATTACCATCTAATCTTAAAAGACTAATAAGTAATTTAAATATAACCTAAATTAACTAAAAGTGTCAATTAGCAGTTTTCTTATTGTCTCTATTAAGGGGAAGACACTTTGTTCATGTGTTTTTTATTAAGCTAGCACAGTACAATACACTTTAGTTTATAGCACTAGTTCAAACGGTCTTGTCCTTTTGAGCCTTCTCATTATAACCGTGTTGTCGAGGAGCTAGATCGCCTTAACATTCACATGATGGTGAAGCCGATGCTCGTGAGCTTCCGCGTACTTTCTAATAATGCTGGTGACAAACTCCACTTTCAGGTCCCGATGGAGGTCGCTCGATCTTACGTACCATGAAATATTTATTCATTTCATAGTTGGTAACGATAAAATTAGTGTATATTAATTTAATCATTAATTTATGTATCTGTCAGGTTCACGGCGTGCGAACGACACGACACCGAATATAACACAATAATAATCTGAAATATTATAATCCAAGTTTATTAAACTAGAATTATTACAATTACAATATTAAAAACAGCACAATAATACACAGAAATATTAGGACAACTCCCAAGAGTTGCATCCGCGCTTGTCAGGCGTCGAGCAGCAATTTGCCCTCCAAGAATACTGCGATATCAAGCAGTAATTATCGACCACAAGACGACTTGGTTGTAGACTGTCCCCTCTCTGCCCGAACACCGCGTATTCAAGGTCCTCGTAGCGCGCCGTAGTGACAATATCCGGTAATGCTTTGGCGCCACTTCATAAAACCAACTTCCGCCATCCATTTTAACTTCCGACTTCCGGGTACTCCATTTGCGATATTCGTCGCTCGATAATAAATGCCTCTACGTTGACATCCGGTTATATGACTACTTCCGTCATATGGTTACTTTATAATAACAAATACGATTCTTACATATCTATTTTTTTGTAACATAAATATTATACATAACAGGGCAGAACAAATCAGTCAAAAGTGGCAACCACCTTAGAAATGGAGGGCTCAGAGAACCCGACGTTGTTGAGCGTGAAAACGGATCCGACATTATTCTGTACGGCGTATAAAAAGAACAGGTTCTACATGTTCTCGAAGAGATCTCCGGACGACATCAAGAGTCCTGACGCTGACAGGGATATATTCAACGAGAAACCTTCGAAAGAAGATATCATTTCAGCGACTGAAGGACAGGGTGAGTTGGTAAATATTTTCGAAGTCACTTGAAGCAGTTTTCAAGATATCAATTAAGGTGCTCGTTCACCGCGAGCTGTCGCCTGTAATGTAACGAAGGAAGAGAATCGAGCATAACAGTGCGCAACCTGTAGTGTAACACAAACAACGACTGTTTCGTCTGACATTGTGAAGTCAACGAAATGCTCGAAATCGAATCATAAACGTTTCGTTACAGATGAATGCTCGTCAGTTAGGATGGCGCAGTATTGTAACGTAATGCTCGAAATTTAAACGTAAATATTACATTACAGGCGAATGCTCGTCAGTCAGGAGGCGCAGTATTGTAACGAAATGCTCGAAATAGGATCGTAAATATTACATTACAGGCGAATGCTCCTCCAACAACTTTGCTAAAGATCATCACATGATCAAATGTATAGTTTACGATTCTCTAAAGGACATACAGACAAACATTCATTTTTATATATCAAGATAAAAGAATATATAGAAATAAGTAGTTGTATTGTTATAAGAACCTTGTTCCCGTGAACATTTGCTGTTGATGATGAAGATGGCGCCACTTGAGGCACCGACTGTTTACAGAAGTTGTACACGATTAAGAAGTTTCTTTGCTTTTTCAGGGGTCCAAAGGTTATACGAGCAGGCAATATTGCACACATCTCTCGGAGATATTCACCTCCGGCTTTTCGGGAAGGATGTACCAAAGACTGCGGAGAACTTCTGTGTTCACGCGCGAAACGGCTATTACAATGGGCACATATTTCATAGGGTCATCAAGGGATTTATGATTCAGACCGGTGACCCCACAGGTGCGTATAGTAGATTGTTACACGAGGGATGGAAGTGACCTATTTAGGCACGAGGTGCTTTAGCTAATAGTTCGAGTGCCTAAATAGGCCTTTCGCCCGAGGTAAACACTCGTGCTTTCAAAACATTATCAATCACAATCAAATATATGTCAGTAGTTCAGTAGTTCAAGAGATTACTTCCTACTAGCGAACAAACCCACAAACACAAACTTTCTCTTTATAATATCGGTATCTATTTATGGCTACTGCAATTTTTTTTTTTTTTTATTATTACCTTAGTTGTTATTGATGGAGAATTAGTAGTCAAGGCATATAGATATCAGGCATCATTTTACATGACAGGTGGTTAATGTGGGCCTAGTTAATTTAATGTATTGAAAGGAGAGTAATGGCAGGTAATAAGGTGAATGGAGCCCTGAACTCTTTTATGAAGAGCCGCAAAGTGTCTGTAAAGGCACGTCTGGCTGTCCATCAAGGGGTATTAGTACCAACGCTAATGTACGGCAGTGAAAGTTGGGTATGGCAGAAGATGCATGAAACTAGGATAAATGCAGTTGAAATTAGAGCTTTAAGAAGTATAAGTAAGCTTAATGTAAGTGATATGACAAGAAACAGTGTGATAACGGAGTTTTGTGGATTGAAAGAAGATGTAGTGACAAGAGTTGAAAAAGGAATGTTAAGGTGGTTTGGGCATGTAGAGAGAATGAATGCAAGCAGAATCACAAAACAAGTATATGACAGCAATGTGACTGATAGAGTCGGCCCCGGTAGACCGAGACATACTTGCCAAGATCAAATTGAAGATATTTTGAAGAAAGGTCAGATAAAAAGTAGTTTAAATAAGCGTGTATGCATGAAAAGATTAATGAAAGTTGATGAAGCGAAAAGTGTTTGTCAGGATCGTAGCAGGTGGAGATCCAACGTCTCTGCCTACCCCAATGGGAAACAGGCGTGACAATATGTATGTATGTACAGTCTACTCTCGATAATTTGACAGTCAAAAGATAAAAAAAATCTCATTTGCATTTTTTATTTTGGACTCAAACCAATTTAGATTAAGCGGTGGTGTTAGGTTTTAATCTAAATTATTATCTAATATATAAAATTCTCCTGTCACGGTGTTAGTTACCAAACTCCTCCGAAACGGCTGAACTGATTTCTATGAAACTTTGTGTGCACATCGGGTAGGTCTGAGAATCAGACATCAATTTTTCATACCCCTAAATGATAAGGGTGACCCTAACTTTTTAATTTTTTTTACAAAATTTCTTATTTGTATTTCATTATGATTCAGCATTGAAAAAAATATATACAACCCTAAATTTTCATCCTTCTACCACCAACCCCTGTTTTTTAATAGCGATATAAGTACTTTAATAATTTTCTACTCTGTTTGTTCCAGTTGATTCGAGCTTAGATTAACATTTGGTCCCGGTACGCTGCAATCGGGTTCTAGATTTTTATTTCTTAAAGACATGACAAAGTCTGCCGCGTACAGCTAGTTTGATATGAAAAGCTAAAAAATGAAATTGTCACTCATATTGCGATCTCGTATTATTTGCTACAGTAGTTGTTTTAATATTCGTTCATAACATGTAAATAATGTTAGGCTTAATGCTCATGTGTGTACGTGCGTATTCCAGGCACGGGCACCGGCGGTGAGAGTATATGGGGCGGTGAGTTCGCGGACGAGTTCCGCGCCCACTTGAAGCACGACCGGCCGTACACGATGAGCATGGCCAACGCCGGCCCCAACACCAACGGCAGCCAGTTCTTCATCACGCTCGCACCAACGGTATGACTAATGTTTAAAAAAAAAATGGAAATAAATAAATGCATAATCTTTTAACAGCCCATAAGCGTAGGGGAACGGACAGTACACCCGCCACGCTTGACCAGAGTGGCTTGGCGGTTTGAGACAGGTTATCTCACGATTGTTAGCACGTGGTAATTGTAACAGTATGCACATTAGGTAGGATTCGAACTCGCGTCCTTTGGGTTTGGGTCCGCTAGCCACTACGCTACCACGATTCATATGACATTAACGGAATGCCTTTTATTCGTGCAGAAATTGAGAAAGAATACAATTTCCTGCGTTGGGACGGCCTGTCGTAAGAGGCGACAAAACAACCCACAGCCAGGTGGTAGGGTACTTGCCCGTCTGGATCGTTACCACCCCTGGTCTAGAGTATGCCGCGATAACATCCTTGAGTTGTGTTCCGGCGTTAGTGGCCAGGTTCCAGTCTCCATTTAGGGAGTGGCAGCACTTTGGTAGCACCTTTGGTGTTACAAATGTCCATAGGCGATGGTAAACGCTTTCCATCAGGCGGGCCGTCTGACTGTCTACTGTACTTGTGCAATAAAAAAAAATTAAAAGGAGTTCGCTATCTCCCTCGTGCATCACATTTTTGAAGATATACATTGATAGAATTCATTTACGACAAATCTGTATTCCACAAATCCTTAGTTATAAAGTTAGGGATGTTATATAGAAAGATTTTTATAATAATACTAGCTGTACTCGCGACGTCGTCCGCGTGGAATTTGTTTTCAAAACACCCCGATTTTGAAAGATTCTTCATTGGTGCTCCGCTCCTATTGGTCTTAGCGTGATGATATATAGCCTTCCTCGATAAATGGGCTATCTAACACTGAAAAAATTTTCAAATCAGACCAGTAGTTCCTGAGTTTAACGCGTTCAAGCAAAAAACAAACTCTTCAGCTATATATTAGTGTTACGAGCTACAGGACTCGAATTAAAAATGCCGTTAGAACTACTATAGAATTTATTAGAACTGTACAAACACGTATAAAACAAATACAAATAAGACTAGGTGCAACCAGTTCACACTGCACGATTCAATGTAATTCGACACGCGTAAAGTCCGTCGTCTATATCGCTAATCAAGAGTACTACAAACGTCTTACTTGTCTCGTAGTCGTCGCTTGACTGCCCGCCCCTCCATTCGGGCATCGTCTTATACTAACTACACAGTACAAAGAAATTGGCCGCGCACACTTAGTTTCTGGGAAATAGTAATTTGCACACCTGCGAACGGCCACAAAGTCGTAAACAATAACAATAAGGATTAGTTCGACACTAATGATGGTTATAAAACAAGTAGAAAAACAATAGCATGTTTTTCTTAATTGCAAATTCAAAACACAAAGAATTCTTTAATCCCCCGGAGGACAATAGACTGCGCTTACAATACGCAGCTATGCGCTTATCTTTGACTGCATGTAACACTAGTATAAAATTAATCATCGCCAGACTAACACACACATTGTATATCCCTAAGTTAAGCAACATACATTTGTGTTATGGGTAATATAAAACGGACTGCTCTGGGGCTGATCTCAGATAGCCAGACCACAGTAAATAACGGAAAGTTCGTTTACGAAATTTACTATGCCAGGAATCGAACTCTGAACCTCTGCATTCCAGCGAGATCGGCTGGCAAAGGCTTAGCCAATTCAACCATAGACACCGTCGATTTTTAATTCGCATTTTTTTTATTTACTTATTTTCCAATATGCTTATATTCATATACCTACATAAAAAATATTCGACTGGGGCACAGAAACCTCATGGGTTTATTCGTCCCACAGACAGGGCGTTCCATTAGTAGCTCACAACGCCCAAAATGCTCCGTTAGCCGTTTCACAAGGCGACCGCGGTCGCTGTGGTCGTGGCGAAAACGTCACTAATGACGTCATCATTTTTGATCATACAACGACCCATGTCAATAGGTGGTTCGAATGGCCGTTCCATTTGGGTTTACGATTGTAACGCCGACAAGTGGAACGGGAAAGATCGCGGTCGTGAACGTGGTCGTTGTGAGTCCCTAATGGAACGTAGCCAGAGAAATACATAAAAGTTACGATACATGACACTTGAAATAAAATTATTATACATTTCTAGACAGTTACCCTTGTCATTCCTGACAAGGGAAGCGACTGGTTTTGCAAAAATAAACACACTTCTCTATTATTATACCAAATCATAGTGTAGCTTGTTAAAATTTAAAAATGGTGAACTTGCTTGTGGTTAAAATTTGACATAAGCTCCATGCATCTCATGTCAAAATTCAACCGATGATAGGGCATGAGAATGTATGGTATAGCTATAGGAGCCGGCCATTAACCAATTTATTTATTTTACAGCCATGGTTGGACAACAAGCACACAGTGTTCGGTCGGGTGATAAAAGGAATGGAAGTTGTGCAAAACATAGGATCAGTGAAAACGAACCCTAAGACAGACAAGCCATATGAAGATGTCAGAATAATATCTGTTACTGTAAAATAATTATATACAATGTTAATTTAAGAAATAAATAAGTTAAATTTTTTAGACAGTGCTCTTTTATAGTCATGTATTTCAAATTCAGCAGTTTTTGTTCAAAGATCCGCTCTATTATATTAATTTACTCTGTGGTTCCGCTGGTGAACATTTTTTGAAGAGAGTTTTTGGCGGGAACTTAAAGGGGATGTGCTGTGCAGTTTTATTTTCTAAAAATGTGTAAAATTACTCTAAAATGAACAATAGTTGATCTTACAACTATTGTTCATTGATATATATCATTGATAGTTTTTGAGAAGTAATTATATGTTATTATGAGAAATTTGAACTGTATAGTCAAATGTGACCTTTCGAGTTTTCACAAGAACTCCGTTGAATGTAGCCTACCGCTACCTATACGAAGACACATCAGTATTGGCTGTATGGACTAAGATTCCTTTGCCTGCCTTTGTGGCGAATTCTACTACTACTATTTCTGTTTTTTTTGTGGGTCTGTTTGACAGAAGATGCAGTATCCGCCATCTGCTATGGGAATAAAGATGTTATTATTTAGTAGACAACTGCCATCTTGTGTGGGATAGAAATAACTAAAACTTGTTAAATGCATTGAAAATACGAAGTAAGGTCCTGACATCAAGTGAGCAATAGACTAACATTCTCTTTTATTCTATAGTTTACGTTAATAGATGGTATTATTCTATTTTAATGTCATTTCAATTTAAATTAGTCTGTTAAAATTCAAATAGTTTTTTTTACTTTCGCAATTGGTCATTTTAGAAGCCTAGAAATTCGCTGCATTATATTAATCCATACATGTCCATACTAATAAATAAATGTGAAAGTAACTGTGTGAATGTTTATTTATTAATATTTTGATCTAATTTGTAGTGCTTTTGCCATACAACTTTCAAGCATGAAAAGTATCATCTTCCATGTTACAAGTAACATGAAATGGGAGTATTGGTTGTTTTGTTATGGATTTCGGTTTGATTTGTAAGTTGTTTTAATTGTTAGATTTCTTTTTTTAAAGTACGTAATTTTAATTCTTCTTTTAGTAATAAAGGATGTGTTATCTTGTTAATACTTAGCAGTTCAGATGAGTGCCGAATTTTATTTATGTATAGCCGAATTTCTTCTGAATGTATAGGTAGGTACCTACTTATATCAAGGAATCAACGCCATTGAGGAATTAAAATGATATTAATAGAAGGCATATATATCATACAGCCATAATTGTACATCGAGGAGTGCCAACAGTTATATCTGATAGTGAAAGTTGGATATGGTAGAAGAATCACGACAAGCAAAATAAATGAAGTCAAAATGAGAGCTTTGGGAAGTTTGTCAGAAACGTGCCTTTGATCCCTACATAAGATCAACAGTTAGAATAGGGGGAGCAGGTATTCTGCATTAGCTTATCTAACTAATCCCAATGCCTACTGTAAGATTGGCTGACATCTGCAGGGTATCGTCGTCAGCTAACTATATTCTGGCCATTCTGAGTTGGGCAATTCGCGGAACACAGAGTACGACTGCTGGATACCATTGACAATGTATAGATGTTGTGCAAGACCTCACAGTCACTCTCCGCTCAGTGGGGTGTGCATATGCCTAGCACACTAGGTACCAATTGCGTAGCTAGTTTTATAGGCCGCGTATCACAATTAGTTCTTGGTAATTCATTGTCTGGCTACGGCGAAGTCCCTAACGAGGTTAATTTTCGTATTTTGTGAATTATTTTGTGTAGCTCGGGTCTCATATCGTTGATGCGGCTGGTAGAACAGTAGCTTCGCCTCTGTTACCTTGACAAAATACATACTTATATGTGTACAGAACTAAGTTTTTTTACCTCTGACTATAATTATGTTGGTATCTTATTTATTTTTCTTTATATGTTTTTATACTTCTTATTTTTATTTTGGGCTTATAGTGTTGACAGAAGTAAGGTTAAGCATACGATCGTGTGTGGCAAATTATTTCTTCTTATGTTGAATAAATAGCAACATCAAGGGGTTTTAGGTAGTAGGTTTGAGTATGGCATTAGGAAATCAACACTAGCATTCTCTGGAGTGGAGGTCCTGTATAGAGGTTTCACTTCGGGGAAAAAAAGTAAGAATTGACTACAAATGATGTTTACAAGCATCTAATTTAGAATACTAGACACTCTAAATTTATTATAGGTTTAGTAGACTGTAATACATACATATTTAATTCGATCTGTTGACTACATTTTGGTGAGACTAGAGTATTCCAACTAATTCTGTTGTAGGTCTAACAAAGTGAAGGTCAAATTTACAATAAACAAAGCAAACAATACAAGTTCTCATAAAATTGATGGAATTTTAGTGCATTTTGTTTTCCTTCTATACTTATATTTGTTGGAGTTATCGCTAGGTAAGAGAGATGGCGATACTTTCCCCCTCTGTCTCACTTATGCGCTTTGGGTATATGCCACCCTCCCCCGCGCGTCCCTCGCATATATTTTCTTGCAGCGCTGCGCGGCTACCCCGCCTCCGCGCCTCGCCCGATTATTGCTCGTTTCCATTGATTATTTTTTAAACCCAGTTTTTCGTCGGTAGCATACTTTACATTGAATAAACACGCTGAATATTACATCTACGTAGATGAAAAATAATTCTTTATTGTACACCGTTACAACAACTTACAGATTAGCCTTATTTTAATTGTTCATATAGAACGGGCGGTCTTTATGCTAAAAAGCGAAAGTTTCTTTAAAGAAAATTATAACGTGTTAGCGATATTTTGAAAATATTTTTCTCAATTATTATAATGTGTCACATGATTATTCATTTTTCCTTACTATTACCTTTTGCAGAGCTAATTTAGTAAACATATTGTAAATTATTTTTGAAGTTTTACTAGTTTTTATAATATAATTCACAATGATTGCAGAGTAATGGGTACTTTTATCTTATATAATGCAGTCCTATTACAGAAGAATGGGCACTACTCTTATTCAGTGCAAGGCGAATTGCCGAGTTCCATATACTGACAGTTTCAATGTGCAAATCGTCTTAAATGTTTTTCTTCATGGTCAGTACGTTATAATTATAACAGTGTCTAAATGAAGTTGAAATATATTGCGTTTTTGCTTAAATTTTTTTATGTGTTGGAGTTATTATAATACTTATTATAATTACAAACTTATAAAAAGCAATTTCACACTTTTCTCTATGGTTACATCTTTATCTCAAATATTTTAATGGTTTAATGAATACTATATATTTGCGTTTAATGGTTATGTAGCCATTTTTGGTAAAACAGCAATAAATACTACCCAATAACTTTCTTTCTCCGTGGCAGTTATGTCTCTCGGCTTTCGCTGCTTTTTGCCTTCTTACCTATGGCGGGTTCCATTATTTTGCCCTACCACTGGTAGAAAATTGTCGTTATCTGTATGGAATATTTGTCAATTTTTAACCAGTAATTACTCTGATAATGGCAAAATCAATGCCAAGTACGTTGGAGTCACTAAACTAAAAAACTGAAGTGAAATGAAGTAATAAGAAAGACAATTGAATTCATAATAAGATATAGAATCCACCCGGTATTAATTTATTCAATGTCTTCAACTTCCCTCGGTGTCGAACATATCCACATTTAATCTGCTTCATTACGTCTTATTTATATATTATATTCTACAATAATTATATTAATTATGATGCATATTATTTTTATTAAATTGACGTCCGATAATCCAAGTACAATGGAAAAGGCGTCGTCGATTCTCGGTAATCACACGAAGTCGTAAACAGCCCGCTGCGGCCTCGCGCTACGCTACAACACGAACTGAACAGCCAATCGTAGCCTGCCTCCACTCGGTATGACGTGATATTTGACCAATAGAGGTATTTCTATATCACGGCATTTCTAAAAATAGCTTATCTGAGTCACGGCATAAAAGCAGTGGTCGTTTCTTAACAATGTTTAGAAACAAGCGGAACGTCGAAAGAGGTGGACGTACGTCGCCTTGCGGAAAGTTTTGACATTCGCGCAGTGAGTTCAGTGATACCGAAGCGTTCGGTGCAAACACATGGTTCGGCACTCCGGCCACGGCATGGAGACCACTTTCTATGAGGAGCAGTACCCCCTGAGCGGCTCCGTAGATAACCTGAAGCGGCCTCTCACACTGGATGTGGGGCGGGGCATGAAGCGCGCGCGGCTAGCTGCGCCCGTGCTCTCCTCGCCCGACCTGCAAATGCTGAAGCTCGGCTCTCCGGAGCTGGAGAAGCTGATCATCCAGAATGGGATGATCACCACCGCCACCCCCACCCCGGGCGCGCCGGTTCTTTTCCCAGCGGTGGCCCCCACCGAGGAGCAGGAACTATACGCGCGGCCATTCGTCGAGGCGCTCGACAAGCTGCATCACGGAGAGATCGGCCCGCAAGTTCCCCGCAGAGTATACGCGGACCTCGACCGGCCCCTCGATAGATATCCCACGCCTATAGTGAAGGACGAGCCACAGACGGTGCCCAGTGCGTCCAGCTCGCCACCCCTCTCCCCCATCGACATGGACACCCAGGAGAGGATAAAATTGGAAAGGAAAAGGCAGAGAAACCGGGTGGCCGCGTCCAAGTGTAGGCGGCGCAAGCTGGAACGCATATCAAAGTTGGAGGACAAAGTGAAGACGCTGAAAGGAGAGAACGCGGAGCTGGCGCAGATGGTGGTTAAACTAAAAGATCATGTACACCGGCTGAAGCAGCAGGTGTTGGAGCATGCGAACGGCGGGTGCCACATCGAGGCGCACTTCTGATCGCGCCACGCCACCCACCGCCGCCACTCCACATTCCATGCTAGTCGCGCCCGATAGGACGCAGCATACAAAGCGATTTGTGATTTTAATTTTACTGTGTAATATATAGTTAATGAACACTAGTACGTAAGGTGTTGAAGTCGCTCCGTCGAGAATGCTGTGGTGTGGGAATGCCGTTGTTTGACATGAAACGAGAGATGCTCGCCAGTGATGTGTGTCGCGGCAGAACCTCCGCTCGGCTAGAGTCATTCCAGGACGATTGATTGATGTATGTGTATTTTAACTACTTAGAGAAGGATGTACTTAGAGTCACAACTTCGAAAGCTTTAGCTTCCATTGTAAGTTGCAGAAACCATTTGTTTTCCAAAAGTATCAGTATTCAGTTGTCTCTTTTAGAATAGTATAGAAACTAGAAAGGATAATCGAGCAACGTCACTCGTTCGCGGACTGTCCAAATGAAGTTGGTGCGACGTTGCCAGTTTTACGGAAAATTTCCCGTTTCAGCGATGTTGCCACACTTATCCCGCTGAAGTGGGAAATCCATTGTTCATTGTGACCCGTTCCATTGTGTATAATTTTCTGTCGGATGGAATCTTATTATAATAATTAATTTCGACTCTGTAATTTATATATGAGACAGAGATGACACACATGACGGGTAAAGGACACACTTAGTGTGAAAGAGACGGGTGTTGTGTAGTAATGGCAACGGCGCATCAAATCGAGTCACGAGCGGATGTTCTGCTAATTAAAATTCCGCCTGCGCCGCCCTCGCGGAATGGCGGCCATGTGTTCAACAGTCGGACGTTCCGAATCACGTTTTGTTGCACAAGGTTAACTTTTTAAAACGCAGCAATTGCGTTTTAACCCATAAATATTGCTGCGTAAAGGAACGTCTCTGTTGAGAACTTTGGATCGTATCGAGACAAATTACACGCTTGTGTGAAAGACTGACTGCATGTGTGTTCGTATGACAAAGTGAGGTCGTGTGTTGTGTATTGCGCAAAGTATTTTTCTTAAGTTAAAAGATGATTTCTCGGAACTGAACCGGTGCTCTTAAATATAGAGGACGTGACTTTTGTAACGCGAGCCCGTCCGAATAAGTTGTAATCTAGTGGATTTGTGAAAGAGGAATTTATAATTGATGGACTGAATGCGTTCAATTATGTTTGTGTCGAGAATGAATGATGGACGTAACTATTTATTAGTGAGAATGTTTATATTATAGGTTGAAATAGCAATCTCGAGTGCCTACGCTTTGTAAACTAAAGCCTATTTTTATTATTACCTACGTTTAAATTGTTTTTGTTACCATTAAATGTGCTACAGTAAATTGTTCTGTACCATTGTCGTCTATAGGTTATTTGTAAGTAATTATAATACCAATTAACAAGTTGAAATGTTATAGAATTATGACAGGAGGTGCTCGCCAAAATGAAACGAGACTGCGTGTAACGAAACGCGCCTAGCGAGCCTTGTTTGTATTATTTTTTATACAAGTTCGTCAAAATGTTAACAGTAATTTGTAAGTTTATAAAAGAATAAAGAACAGTTATACTAAAATAATATATTTCTATGAATTTAACAAAGAATATTGTTTTATACTGAATACATTATTGTATGATAAAAATGAATGAAGAGAAAATAAATTATGAAGATTATTATACCATTTAAATATATCTTTTATTTCCTTATTTCCAAAATATCTAAGATTGATTAATTAGATAAGATTGATTGATTAGATAAGACTTCTCTAAGATTTGAGAACGGCGAAGGTTAGAAATTTTGCCTTCGGTGCTTTTAATTGCCACGCTGGGTCTAGTAAGAATATAACGGAAAGTTTGTCTTGAAATTTCCCCTGCTGAGAGTCTAATCAGGGACTTCTGCATTCCATTGAACGTAGCTGGCCAAAGCTTGCTAGACAAAGGCCAATATGTGTATCAGTATAAATTGAAGGTATTTTCGAAAGTTTACAAAATATTCACAACAATGCACCACAAACAATGTTATGTAACCTGGATATAAATATTTAACTACATCTATCAAAAGTTCTAGAACAATAACAGAACTTACTTACAATACATATTATCAAATCTACATAGAACCAATTGAAAAGGTCATTGATTTGTTGTCTCTTTTATGCATTCTCTAAATTTCTTGTTGAAGAAAAAGAAAAATGTAAATTATGTAATTAACGTCTTTTCCAAGTAAACATTGAGGACTTATCTCATTTAAACTAGTACATTTTGCGCAGCAATTGACGAAAATAATGTAAATGCATGTTATGACATTGAATTCGCAATAATTCGACATTGAGCTATTATGTAAAGTAGTTTTGTCATTAAACATAACAACAATGACGAATTATTTTATGAGAACGTCAAATGTTGTTATAATAATTAGTTTGCTATAATGTTAGGCAAAGGAACTAAGTCCATACAGCCTGATCAGATGTATTTATTTGTCAGAAAGTCCGTTCAACCAAATAACAGTTCTTCGATCAGTTTCGATCCAAACAAAATGAGACAAAAAGTTTAGTTCGCATTGATTTAACTACGCAATTCCATTCCTAAATATTTCCGAGCTCTGTTGCTTTGTTGCGTATTTTTGTTATGAATATAATACGAAATTACAAAAACTTTCAAAGAATCAAGGTTGGGAATAAAGTTTACAAAAAAAAATCTAAGCTAAAGTGACAGTGGGTGGGGCGGGCGCCATCGTAATAGACGCGGGTCCAATAGCGTTGAACCTAGTTACCGTTGGGTTTTAGCTCATCCCCAGCGCCGGCCTCGCCGTCATCCAAGCGGTGAGGCCGATCATGCCAGAATGGCTGCAGAGGCGTCACGGCATCCTGACGTTCCGCCTGACGCAGGTCCTCTCGGGGCACGGATGCTTCGGGAGGTACCTGTGTCAAATAAAGCGTGAACAGACGTCAGGGTGCCGCCACGGCGTCGGCGGCGACGAGGACACGGCGCTGCACACCCTCTAGGTGTGTCCAGCCTGGAACGAGCAGCGTCGCGATCTCGTCACGGCCATCGGGGCGGATTTGTCCCTCCCGGCAGTGGTGAAGACCGCGGTCGGGAGCGCCGACGTGTGGGACGCAGCCGCCTCCTTCTGCGAGACCGTCATGTGCGCGAAGGAGGCGGCGGAGCGGAAGAGGGAGCAGTCCGCCACGCTCCTCTCCCGCCAGAGCCGGCGGCGGCGACAGAGGGTCGTCCAGGACGACCTCCAGCCGCCGTAGGCTACGGCCGTGCGGGCGACCGGCGGGGAAACCGGACCCGCCCGCACATTAAGGCCGAAGAGGAGACACGCGCCCCGATCCGCGCGCCCCCTCTCACCTCGCGGTGAGGTCGAAGAGCCGGAGAGACCCAGATCTCCGGCTATTAAATGGTGCGGCCAGTCCGCAAAGGAGCCGGCCGTCATCCGTCCGGGATGGTGGGGAACGCGCGAACGAGCCCATAACCCGAACAAAGGATGCTCGGGATCGGACAGGGGTTTTAGTGGGTATCCTTAACCGCGGCGTGGCAATAGCATCTCGCACTAATTAGTGGGGTGCTAGTGCCACCCCGACCTGGCGAATCCCACACACGAGCCGCGACCTTTCCCCCTCGCGCGGCTCACGGTCCTCAAACGGATATCCCTTGTTTAAAAAAAAATGGGTTGTAGATCGCCTCGGGCGTGAGCCAACGTCAGGGTGCCATCATTACGACACAGGCGACGAGGATAGGGCGCTGCACACACTTCAGGAGTGTCCTGCATGGACCTAGCAGTGTCGAAATTTCGTCGCCTTCACCGGATTAGACCTTTCGCTCCCGGTCGTGGTTCGTACCATGGTCGGGAGTCGCACCGGATGAGACGCGGTCTCCTTCTGCGAGCACGTCATGCCTGCGAAGGAGGAGGCGGAGCGGGAGCGTGAGCGGACGTCATTGCTTCGCTCCCGTCAAAGAAGGACGCGCCGACGCCGGAGGGCGGGATTCGACCTTCGGCCGCCGTAAGCGGGCGGCGCGGGTGGGGCCCCTTGGAGTATAGGGGTCCTCACTCACCTGCATATGCCGTCGAGGTGAGAGCGCGAGTGTTCTGCGCGCGCTTTACTCTCCTCCCGTGGGGCGCATTACAAACCGCCCGGACTAGACGAAGACAATGCCGGGGATAAAAGAAGCCCCCGGCAGTGGATGAGGGCAGTGTGTGAAGAAGGCGCAGGACGGAACACCCACCCGGAATCCTGGAGTAAAGACCACTTGTTAAACTTAGGGCGCGTTCTTTCAGTATCTCACAACGACCAAAATGCTCCGTCTGCCGTTCCACTTGGCGACCACGGTCGTTATGGTCGTGGCGAAAACGTGACTATTGACGTCATTATTCTCGATCACACAGCGCTCACAACGACCCATGTTAAAAGCTGGGTCGAGGTGGACGTTGACTACAGAGCATTAATTCTCTCTATCGATTGACATGTCAAAAGGCGTGATTTTCAAATCAACCAATGACATTTGTGTATTTCGTCGTTAATGACATCAACTCTTCATAATCCGTTCCACTAGAGTTTATGATTGTAACGCCCGCAAGCAAGTGGAGCGGGAAAAATCGCGGTTGTGAACGTAGTCGTTGTGAGTCCCATGTGGAACGTAGCCTCACTGTAAGACGTTATTCAGCCAGGTGGTTTGACAGCTTGCACTACATAGCGCTAAGCTGAGGCTTACGTCTCTAAACAGTTAATTCAAAATATTTTCCACTGGAGAGAACACTTTTAGTAGGTCATACATATAAGTCAAAATTTAAATCTACTTCCTATTCAATGCGTTTTACGATTCGCTATAGACTATATTTGTGGAAGAAGCGATTTAGTTCCAAATTTCAGTTTTAAAATTTCAGTTCCAATAGTCAGGTTTCAATCCTGACTAGCTATGCTTGCCTAGGCTGTTTTTCTGAGCTGATGTGGTAATAATTACCATGATGAAACTTGCAGCACATTTGGTTATGCCAAAATGAAAAGCCACAACATGTTGCGAAGTGTTGGTAAATTAGATTAGGCTTCCATAGAGTAAATAATAACCAGAAACAAAAATTAAAATTAACAAGTTGGCGGTAGACTAAATAAATACTGTAACATTACTCACTGTCATCTTTGTCCTTCGTGATCACAGCCATAGATGATACAATATATACAAGAATCACGGCTAGTGAAAAGTAGCCGAAACATCGGAATAAAAATCAAATAAAATACAGCGCTTAAAACCGTTAAAACGTAGTTGTATTCAAATGTAAAACATCAACAATGGCTAAGACTAGTGCCTTGTAATAGCATAGATTAAGTATCAGAAGTCAGTAGAAAAAGTATCAACTACGTAAATGTGCGCCTGCGCAGTTATTTTCCACGCCTGCACAACGAAAGATATAATTGACAAAATATACAACTTAATGCCAGAAAGATCACGAAATAAATCATGGTCTACGATCATTATAAGTGCTAAAATGGGTTTTTATTTATTGACTGCGTGGCTGTCTCGTTTCAAAACCTAGCAACTGACAATTTTTTACATCCGTATTCTTCGATATACCTGCACTTAATATCATTTGGATATCCCAATGCTGAACTTGGCCTCCCATTTATAGTGGGACTGAGATGGATAGCATACCCGTCACTTTTGTCCAAGGCCGGTTTAATACACTGGTTATCTTGATATACAGGTTAAACCACAATGTTTTCCTTCGTTGTTAGCACGTCGTAATGTGCATATTAGATTAGAAAACTGTCTTAAGTAGTACATGCTTTCTGGCAAGAATTTAAACCCGCGTCCTTTGAGTTTGGGACTCGAGTGCGGTAATCACTAAGTTATCATGGCTTTTTTTGTATTATGACGCTTTAACCCCTTGTTCTATCAAAATATCTTCATTTACAATTCGGGTTTTTTAATGACTAGTGCGTAAAATTTTTGTTTTTATACGGCAATCATAAAAATGTAAATTGTCAGTTACTTAGTTTTGATATGGGGCAGCCGTGCGTTTGTGATATCTGAAGGTCGCCGAGTGGTGCCAGTACAAAATGCTCACCGGATGTCCGATTATTTGATATGGAAAACATTTAGTTGGCTTTGCCAGAGATTTATTTAAAAAAAAACGTGTCATTCAGATTATATTTACATTACAAATATTGGGCAAGTGCCTGGCGATCTAGGCATAATAAGGAATTCCGTAAAGGTTACAAACGTCAAATGCTTACATTATTTGTTAATGATATTAGACGGATCAATATTATAATAAAACTACGTTTTAACGGTTTTAAGCGTGGTAATTTATTTGATTTTTATTTTAGTTTTAATTTTGTTTATGGTTATTACTCTCTTTACTCTGTGGGAGCCTAATCTAATTTACCACCGCTTCGCCACATGTTGTGGCTTGAAGAAAAAAAGCGGCGCATTAACTCTTCAGCAACATGCTTAGCTCTAATAATTTTATATAATACTAGGATTTTCCCGCGACTTCGTCCACGCTTGACTTGAAATTCCCGCGGGATTCCCGGGACACAAAGTATCGCGGCATTTGAAAAAAGAATGTATGCTATCGTTATAGTGGAAACTGTGTCGGAATAAGCGCACTTTATGCATCCGAACAACTTCAAACCGCGCCCGGGAAAAGTCCCGCGGGATTCCTGGTATAAAAAATCACACATTTTATTACATTAAATTTGCTATCGATCAATAAAAAATCATACTATAATTCGATTTTTTTAAATCAAACAAGTTGGTTTGTGTTACTGTGCACGCAGAAAGAGCTCATAGTGTCTTGAGGTTTGGCAGTTGCTATTTGCTGGGTTTGGGTCTTAAGTTTTGTTAAACGTAGTTTTATTATGTATACTAGTCGCGAAAACTTAGAAAATATAATGAATCAATTTAGTTGAAACGCACATTACTGAAGGTATACTGCGGTATGCAATGACATCGAATGATTCAAATTTATGTTTATATCGATACTATACTTTGGTTGATTCATCTAAATTGAAAGACAGAAATGAACTGTGTAATAACGGTTAATGGAACAATAAACAAGCAATTTGTCGAAAATAGTTCATTTTCAAAAGTACTCGACGGATTTTGTTGCACCAATTTGCATTCAAACTATTTTTAAAGCGCAATTTTCCAGCTTGTATTCGAAAATATAACAAAGGGGGAAGGAGGGACATTTTTAGTATTTTGGAAGTTGATATCTCCTAATACATTGATATAAATAAAAAGGTAATTTAAAAATAACGCCATGAATTAACTTGACATATCGATTTTTGCCAATGGCCACGGTACCCTAATAAAACAATTTAATGAATGCAATGAGGGTGTGAGTCATAGAAGAAATATCTTGGAATTAATTAAATGTAGCAGAATGAAAGACAATAAACGTTTTCAAGTTCTTACGTTATATAAATTTAAATATTTTCGATAATAAACCAATATATTATGCAATACATGGTAGAGTTCATGGTACATCAATGACTAAAGCACACAGGTTTCATTCCGATGATTCTCTTTCTCGGATATTTTAGGGGAAAAAACGGTTTATCGGCCGCGCTTGTCCAAGGAAGATTGGCGGATTTCACACATCGGTAAATTCGATACGTAATAATTGTAAACAACATGCACAGTTGGTCATTCGGTCAGTATATCTAAGCGACAGGCAAACAGACAGGCATACAGACAGAAAAACCACCTGATGGAAAGTGGTTACCGTCGGTCCGCCGCTTATGGAAGTTTACAACACCAGGAGCATTGCCACCATGTCGTAGCATAGACGTAAAACCATGTTGGAAGTACCCTCCAAGTCGTTATTGTACGCAGGATATATGTTCTAGAGCAGCGATACTCAACCTTTTTCTTATACGGGCCACAACATAAATTTATTTAAGTGTATATTTTATGCGTAGATTATAAAAGAGGTTTGCGACCCACCTAATGGAAAGTGGCTATTGTCATCTATGGACTTTGGCAATACCAGAGGTGTTACCAATGTAATTGTATAACTATTAGTATGTCAGACGGGCCACATACGGCTCGCAGGCCGCGGGTTTATAATAGCTGTTCTAGAGAATCTACACATAGCAAAAGGTGGTATGTAGCTCAAGAATACTTAAAAAAAATACTTTCAATGAAGACTGATGTGAAGAATATTTGTCGAATAGTTTTTGAGACAAGAGGTTTTCAATTGAAGGTTTTTTTACGGTTTCGGAGCTAAATGACGAGGGTTTTGTCATTGTCTCATTTACATAGATAAATACATACATATTGTCACGCCAGTTTCCCATTGGGGTAGGCAGAGACGTTGGATCTCCACCTGTTACGATCCCGACAAACACTTTTCGCTTCATCAACTTTAATTAATCTTTTCATACATACACGCTTATTTAAACTACTTTTTGTCTGACCTTTCTTCAAAATATCTTCAATTTGATCATGGTGAGTACGTCTCGGTCTACCGGCACCGACTCTACCAGTCACATTGCTGTCATATACTCGTTTTGTGATTCTGCTTTCATTCACTCTCTTTACATGCCCAAACCACCTTAACATTCATTTTTCAACTCTTGTCACTACATCTTCTTTTAATCCACAACGCTCCCTTATCACACTGTTTCTTATCATATCACTTACATTAACCTTACATATACTTCTCAAAGCTCTAATTTCAACTGCATTTATCCTACTTTCATGCTTCTTCTGCCATACCCAACTTTCACTGCCGTACATTAGCGTTGGTACTAATATCCCTTGATTTACAGTCAGACGCGCCTTTACAGCAACTTTCCGGCTGTTCACAAAAGAGTTCAGCGCTCCATTCACCTTATTACCGGCCATTACTCTGCTTTCAATCCTTCTCATTTACATAACATAATTCTTTATTTCCTCTTTAAGTACACAGTGAAACTGAAAACTAGTAACAACATTAACCAAGAGGCTGGTGCCTGAATTAGGTTAAAAAGAAACCTGAAGTACAGGTCACCAGGATCAACCCTTTGGCCTTCATATTTGGCTAATTAAGAGAAAAAAAAAATGCTAGTATAATTATTATAAGTAATTGTGTTAGAGTGAGCCCTTCAAGTGCTTAGGTGTGATGTATTGTCTGTGTATCTGTAAGTTGGCATGGGTGATGTAAGAATAAGTATGTGTGATTAAGCGAGAGTGAATGAGTTAGAGAATGTTAAGATCCATACGTTGTATAAAAAGTGTCAGGGAATTATGGAGGGGATTAGGAAATAACGTTGGTAGTGGAAAACAGCATAGTCATTTAAGAATATACTCGTACAAGAGGTCTTCAGTGGACTGATAGTTGAGAATTTTTAAGAAGAAGCTAGTCATTTTTGTGTTGCAAGTATATTTTTTATAGGGATATATGTTAAATACATTATTGATTTTATTATAAAGGAAGTCACCCAGAAAGCAAAAGAAGTTTTGTGTGCGACTGGTACGAAATAAAGGAGTTATTTCGTACCAGTCAGTCGTCGACAGTCAGGCAAATCTTCATCTTGCGCATCCCATTCTTTATACAATTTACGGAAGCCTTCAATTCTTAAATTGCGACGCACTTGCCCGGTTTTATACACAGCCACCTAAGGTAGTTTATTAATTAATAACAAGTCCCATCATTTAGGTTAGTACTGTAGCTGTACTGTACCATGTCAGATAAACAAAATCGTACGCATTGTTCTTAATAATAAACATATTTATAAACATTCACTGTTGAGTATATGGTATAGCGTTGTTATCAATAACATTAATATTTATAATGATATTTTTTATTTGACCGTTTTGTTGTGAAATCGCGTTGGCCCATTATTACGTTCTCGAAGCTTCTTAGGCCTTTGAACGTCTGCCCTTGAGTATTTTCAATGTGTTAATAGTTTATTAAAAAACTTTGCATGTTTTATAAATATCTCCCTATATAATATTATGCAAGAAGAACAAATATAGCTCTGAAAAAGCCCTTACTAAAGTCAACATCTCCTAAAGACACCACAAACCCTTTTTTTCGGGTGTTTCCGTTTTCTACCTACTTTTTATACTCATAAGTCTAAAATAATAATAATAATTCCGTTTTCCACCACTTACAAAATTCAATTCCGTTTCCTACCTAGTAAACTGAGTACAAACAGCAGAAAAAGTAAAACCGATTAAAAATATTCATTAAAAAAATAATAAACTCAAAAGATTTATTAACACAGTTTACAAAAAACTAAAAAGCACTCTTAGATTATAAAACATTATTACATAGATCAAATAATCAACGTTTAATACATAAAATTTTCAGAATTCACAACCTCGCCAAAATAGCAAATTTAAACTATTAAAAAACTTAGCTAAAATATGAATTTGAACAATAAAATTATATAATTTTGACAATCAAAATTACAAAACCACAGATTCGTTATAGGTCAAAATATTTAAATAATCAATTACAGACTTTGAGGAACTATAAAGAAGCTTAATAAGTTAAATATTTTGAACTGTTATTCAATACACTGGATGCATTTATTGCCTTTTGAATCATAATATTGACAACATAGTCTTAAAAATTAAGTAAACTTTTAATAACTCTAAATTCTTCTTAATTTTTTTGTCATTCTGCAAACCCTTCGCTCTCGCTCTCCGGGCCAACGCTCCGATCTCAACCGAGATTTAACGCTTGGATGATGATAATGATGACTTCTTTTTCGTATATTTCTTGTATAGGGCGACCAAGGGAAGATTTAGACTGCTACTTTATATTCTTCATTGATTTTTTATCAATAATTTGGCATAATTAGGTAGACAATTACTATTGTGATCACTTTTTTTTAACAATAACACTGTCGATAGTTTTTAAATTACCATAGCAAGTTGGTGCTTTGATATATCTCCACAATGGATCGGTTCTTATTAAGTCTTCTCTTATAAAGTTCTCTTCCACCATACACTAAAACTTGGTTTCTTTTCTTTAACACAGTTAAATAAAAATCGGTTTCAAAGTTATCAATAACATTTGAATTTTACATTTTAACTACATTGATAGCTATAATGTAATAAATATGCATTCTTGACTTGTGCTACGTAATAACTAACATAAAATAAACACAAGGCTTGCCAGATTAGCAGATTTAAAAAAAAATGTATCTATTATTTTTATTTTCTCCTTGACCCTATGAGAGTGACAGAGATAGCGACATCTTTTAAAACTTGTTTTTTCATTTGTGTGTGTATGATTAATATCCAGTGACGTCAGCTAAGAACTAGTTGGTGAAATTATATTTAAATATTTTAATGTTATGAACTGTATATCTTGCAATAAATAAATATCAAAAAGTAAATAATGTTTCTGACTGTACATCAAAACAATGAAAATTAGTAATAGGTTAAAAACGGTAAGTTTTTGGGTAGAAAACAGAAACAAATATTATATTTAATTTCGTAGGTTCAAAACGGAATAGATTTTGAGTTGAAAGCGGAAATAATATTTTTGGGTAATTAAAGTAGGCAGAAAAAGGAAGCACCCTTTTTTCTTGTGTTTTTACTATCACAATATCACTAGACCTTTGAATAACATTCATCTATTAATTAAAATAATTTTAGATCATCACTTCTAATTGAGTCATCACATTCGTCGTCGTCGTCAGCCAATCGCACTCCACTGTTGGACGTAAGCCTCCCCAAGGCATATAGGCATCGCATCCAAAAATTTAAATTCTTAATTAAAAAAATTCAGTTTAATGTATTGTTATTATTAAAATATGTTTTACACAGTAAAATATTAATTGACAGTCTAGTGAATTAATGAATAATAATTATTGTTCATTATAAATTAAAACTAGTTTCTTAAAAATTAATTAGGTAACAATTATGCTGAACAAAGGGTGGCCTTATCGCTTAAAGCAATACTTATTTGTATACTGCCCACTTTGAGAATAAATTCTTTTTTAGCGCCCTCATTTTTTCACCTACTTAAAAACCACTGTAACGTGAAAATAAATTAATTGATTATTGTGAGCTATATTCGCGGAAATGAAACATTCATTCTAAACGAGACTTTTACTATAGCCCGCAAGAGTTAACTTGAGACCTAAGCGCAGTAGGTAGTACATAACGGCGATGAGGTCTCAAGTCTCTTATCGCCCCTTTAGGCCTGCAGCGCCCACAAGGGGGCGTTATCGCCTATTTTGGGAAAGGATAGCTTAAAGGGATCTCTTCCAGGCAACCCCATTTGGTTGCGACAAATAACATAATTAAAATGAAGAATGCGTTATAGTCTAAAAACGTCTTTCTTAACAGCGTCATTTGGAACATGCAAATGAAGAAAATACAATTCAAAGAATTTAATCATCCCTATTAATATTGTTGCAAGCCGATCTAATCCTTTGCATGTGTCTTATTATCCCTCTGAATTTGAGTAGTCTATTGTTCGCGCTAAGCTATTTGTTCACGCCACCGTAAGACGTCATAAAACCTTCTTTCCTCTGTTGGTATTTCATGCGAATTCTTGGAAGCCATTAAGCTGACCATTTAATTATTTCAAAAACCAATGGGCGGCATGTTGCTTGAGGGCCATGTCTAATTTATAAATGGATGAAGGTCGGTCAGTCTCGAAATGCGCCAGTCGTGTTCTGACTGTGAACGAGGCGTTACCTAGTGCACTTTCAAAGTGAGTATCTTATAACAACAAACTTTGCGCGATTATTCCATAACAATTTTCTGCCCTACGGTTTGGTTTTGTTGTATTCGGCCATATTTATGAGAACGGTGTGTGTGTACTTCTAATAAACATTGTGATAATTCCAATGGCTTTTTCGAATTTCCATCCCACAAATCCTCTACAAATTCGTAAGAATATTATAAATGCGAAAGTAACTCTGTCTGTTTGTTACTCTTTCACGGAAAAACTACAGGACCGATGGCGACTGGCTGAAAGTCGGTATATATATATAAATTTTCGATGCCGAGGATGAACATAGGATACTTTTTATCCCAAAAAACGGGATAGTTTCCGGGATAAAAATATATTTGTCTCTCTGTTTGCTATGCTTTTCCGGAAAAACTATTAGACCGAGTTGGCTGAAATTTGGTATATGTGTAATTTTAATACCGAGGGTGGACAAGGGACACTTTTCATCCCGGATAATGGGATAGATTTATGTAAAGGTTATCCCAGAAAGTAAGATAGGTTTTGTTTTTTTGTGATTTGCCATTTTCGTCATTTTGGTAGTTTTGATAGTTTTGGTAGTATTGGTAGTTTTGTTGGTTTTGGTAGTCTTGGTAGTTTTGGTAGTTGTGGTAGTTTTTGTAGTTTTATTCGTTTATGTAATTTACAGATAGATAGACCGATAGACGAGGGATAGATAAATAAAACTACAACGGGTTGAAATATGAATGTTGAATATATGAAATATAATAAAAGTTTCTATGGGAGACCAATCATTTCTCAAGTTTATAGATATAAAAATCTTAATGTATAAAAAAATGCGATAGTAACTGGATCTATCTATCTGAATACCGACAATGGATATAGATAATTTTCTGGCTTCTTTCTTAATTTCTAAAAATTTAATACAATGTAACCTGTATTAACGCCTGCTCTTTAAACAAGAGGCACGCATCACAGTTTGACCCGCGGCGCAGCCGCGAGGTAGACTCTAGTAATATCATAAAGGTTATGGAGAGAAGGTATATCGAGAGAAGGTGAACGCAGCAAACTGAAGGTGAGGTAAGTGCAGCAGACTGGAGGTGGGTGACGCCATCGTATCTCGCCAATATCCAAGATTTAGTAAAAAATAAATAGGATATTACATCGGTGGTCTAGCCATGGTTTTCAAAATTAAAAGAGAATAAATTCTTCACTTGAAAGAAAAAAAAAAGAAATTCTTTTCTAGTAGTGTATTTTACTAATATTGAGGTTCTTTGATAACATGGTGGTTTGCGTCGTAATTGATTAATTTGATATGGACCTAGGCCAAAATTCGAATTTACGTCGATGATGAAACTTCCCAACTGCCAACGCATGCGGTACCTCGAACCAATTCATTTATTTTATAGACCCAAAATACACTGCTTCATCTGTGCCTATAGTCAATATTTTTTCTATACAATCTTGACAGAGTCTCACTTGGACACGTTCCAAAGTAAACGATACGTGCGGTCGTTTGCCCTCTCCATCGCTTTATCGTATTTAGTGATGTGACTCGTATCAATTTTTAATCAAATGACTTGAATTAAATTATCAAAATTTATTTATATTTATATAATAATTCTCAGTTCTTAAGATAATAGGTTGGGGAAAAAGTCTTGTCGCATGTAGTATGTATGAACTTGTAATAAGATCTCTTTGGCTATACCATTTGTATCGGGCTGGTTTTGCTATCATTAAAAAGTTTTAATTTTAAAGAAGACAATTCCAAATTCAAATTAGGAAAATGTGTGATTTTGATTTGTTTTTCTTATTGTTAAAATTAGTGAATCTGATGAAGAAATTCGATACATTTTAAAATTTTACTACAAATAAAGGTAAAAATGCAACACAAGCCGCGAAAAAAAATTTGTGATGTTTATGGACCTAATGCAGTATCTGTGAGAGTAGCGCAAATTTGGTTTAAGCGTTTTCAATCCGGAAATTTTGATATCAAAGATGCACGTCGCTCTGGTCGCCCTGTTATGGACAAAATTGATGCCATTTTTGAAAAAGTGGAACAAGGTCGGCATATTAGTAGTTACGATGTAGCTGGAGAACTGGGAATTGACCATAAAACGGTTTTGGCGCATTTGAAAAAAGCTGGGTACACAAAAAAATTCGATATTTGGGTGGCTCATGAGCTCACTAAAAGAAACCTAATGAACCGTGTACTCATATCTGTAATTCGTTATTACGAAGTAATGAAACCGAACCATTTTTGAAGAAGCTGATAACTGGTGATGAAAAGTGGATCACATACGACAAGAACGTGCGAAAAAGATCGAGGTCAAAGGCCGGTCAGGCTTCACAGACTGTGGCGAAACCCGGGTTAACTTGCAACAAGGTGATGCTGTGTGTATGGTGGGATTGGAAGGGCATTATTCATTATGAGCTGTTACCGCCAGGCAGGACTATCGATTCTGAACTGTACTGCAAACAACTGATGAGATTAAAGCAAAAAGTTGAGAGAAAGCGGCCGGAATTAATCAACAGAAGGGTGTGGTTTTTCACCATGCTAACGCTAGACCTCACATCTTTAGCCACTCAGCAAAAATTACGAGAGTGTGGCTGGGAGGTGTTAATGCATCTGCCGTATAGTCCTGACCTTGCACCTTCAGATTTTCACCTGTTTCGGTCTCTGCAGAATTCCTTAGGCGGTGTCAGGTTAACATCACGAGAGGACTGCCAAAAGCACTTGTCGCAGTTTTTTGATCAGAAGCCCCAAAATTTTTATAGCAATGGGATCACGTCCCTAACTACGAGATGGCAAAAAATTATCCAACAAAATGGCACCTACATACTTTAGTCAAATGTAAATAAACTTTATAAAAAAACTATTGAATTTTTATATAAAATGCGAAGAAACTTTTTCCCCAACCTAATATTTCGGCAATTGCTTGGCGCGAAAAGCTGCTTATTTAGCGAGAAAAGCTACAGCATCAACTACGTCATATATAAATGTCGATACTCATTGATGCCCGGTATCTTACTATTCATTCACTTGCCCTACCATCGGTTCAATTTTGATATTACTTGTTAGCTTATTAAAATTTGACATAAAATTTTAACCGATAGAAATGAAATGCATATGAACCGTCCGTAAGATATAGGAACCAAAGAAATGGTTATGATTTAGGCTATTCTCCTTCATAAAACCTTACTATGCAATTTAATTTGAAAAAAAATTAAAGGACGTGTACAATCTATGAAATATAATGTCAGGATCTTCCTTCAAGCAATGATTACTATATAAAAATATAACTTCTAAATAAATGTTTTCGGAGATCTAAATATTAGCATATGTTCGTTTTTCAATTTCTAACCTTTATACTAAATTACATGAAAATAAGTCTAACTGTATTTTCCGACCATGAAGAGAGAGGGATTAAATAGTTAAAGTTCAAAAGTTTTTATTCAAAATAAGTACCACTGAAGAACACTTTTTGAATGTCATACATATAAGTTGAAATTTAATTTTACTTCTTATTCTATGTACACCGCTTCGCAACGTGTTATTGCTGTTAAAGAGAAGAAGCAGCAAGAAACTCCCCAGTAACATAACAAATAAACATACAGAGTAACAGTATTATATTTAATTAAATACTTATTATTTTTCTAGAAAACCTATCTAACTGACCATTAGATTAGAACATTATATACTATCAATGTACTTAAAATATGTAGAAAAGTGACTCGTTGACTTCATCGATTTCATGTCTTTAACTTACCCGAGTCACATCACTAACCACATGAGTCATGACAAAAAGGTATATGCATTGTTACTTACGAAGAAACTAACAGAAGCAGTTGTAAAAGGTCTTTGTTTATTAAGAAACAAAGTATTTCTAAAGAAATAATAAGACTTCAATCAGCTTAAATACTTACCTATTTTTGGAATAAGAGAACGATTTCAAGATACAAGGAAAATGTTCTTTTTGAACAAATTGCTTTCAAGAACGAATTATAATTCGATTTACAAAATGTTTATGCATTAATGATGTTGCAAATGAATTTTAAAAGCGGCTTAATTAATTTGGTTTTACCGAGTTAATGCAGCAATTGTAATTACTCGTAATTATAAATAAAATAATTTGGACGTAATAATTATGCAAATTGGAACGAACATAGAATTTTGAGATAATTAAGATGTAAAAAGTTATGTTACAAAGAAATCTGTTTTCTAATTTATAAGGACATCTAATAATAGCCTATAAACTTCCCACTGCTGGCCTGGGATCTCTCGTTTATAGGACGGACAGTATACCTACTCACTACGCTTATCCAAGGCGGCTGGGCGGATTTAACACATTGGTTATCTCGATGTACAGTTTCATCAATATGCATATATCAGAAAACTGCCTAAGTGCTGCATGATTTCCGGCCTGGATTCGTACCCACAGCTTTCGAATATGGGATGCGAATGCTCTAACCGCTGATCTACCACGGCCCTAGACGTAACCGGTGCAAATATTTTATTTTCTTAAGTATTCATAACTAGTACACATAATTAAAACTACGCTTGAAGCGTGGCATTTTAATTGACTCATTTTTCTCAGAATCTCACTTATTGACACTTGACATTTTTGTCTTCCGTTATCATGGCTATTGAAACATGGCCGAAATGTCAAAATAAAAATCAAATAAGATGGCACCATTAACTTTAAAACGTAGTTTTAAATGTGAAGTTATTTTCTTTCGCTTGACAGTTACTTATATCACGGATATAGCCGCAGCGATAGGACGCAATAATTAATTTAAGTATTTTCTAGAAATCTCCCTACTTCGAAGTCAATCCGTTTCCCTTAAAAAAAAAACAAAAGCCAAAATTAACAGTATTATGGCATGTCTTCGAAGATTCCTTTTGGCAGCCGTTTCTTTGTTTCACAATAGAAAATAACCATAAATCAGCATTGTGAAGCGACCGTTTCCATTCTCGTATTTCTAAGCTTATCTTGTCTATGGATTTAACGACCGATTGTTCTTGGCCTATAATCGCACAGATAAACATACGCGGAAGGGATCCTGATAATGTGGATACTTTGTTCTTAATATGACTCGACGAAGCGTAACGAAGTGGTTCGAATAGAATTCATGTTTAGAGCGGCTTTAATGTTGTTGTGTCGACATACTACATGTGAAAAGTATGAACAGTGACGTAAATTTTCTTTTGAAATTATTTCCGCTTCATTGCTTTGACAACTTTGTAGTATCCAATCTGCTGGTTTAGTAATTTACTTTGTAGATATCCAGTCTAGTGGTGTAGTAGTCTGTGGTATAGTAGTTTAAGCGTTTGTTAGTCTAGTCATTGGAACACAGAGAACCTGGGTTCGATTTTCGATAAGGTAAATTTTGTAAATAAATTTTTCATTATTTATATAGGTCTGGCTGTCAAATATAGGTTCTAATATCTGTTGTATCTTCTGTTCTCTCAACTTCTGCTAATTACTTGAGGTCAGCACAATATGTCTTTCCCTTCTATATTCTTCTACTAGCTTCTGCCCGCGGTTTGGCTCGGATAAATTTTATCCTACGAGTACCGTACATTTTTCCAAAAAAAAGTACCCTATGTACTATTACAGACTATAATCTATTTCTGTGCCATATTTCATCCAAATCTGTTTGCGCATTCTGCCGTGATTGAGCAGCAAATACCCATCCAAATTTTCGCATTTATAATATGTATTAAAATAAAGTACGTCCTCTATCATCACAAGCATCGTGTTATCCTTCACACAATCCGTTTGTCTCTTTTTTGGTCTACCTTTACATTTGGACCCATCAGTTCCAACTTCTTTTTGTCACGTGATTTTCATCCCTCCTCATTACCTATATCACCTTGGTCTTCTTCCTCTCCCTTTTAAAAATCCTTTATGTACTAATTTCAAACCTTATCATTGTACGAGTATATATTTTATAGTCAAACATCGAAGCTTTGGCGCTCCTAGGTTTGACAAGTCAAACCTCAGGTCTGACATAAAGTCTTAGTCAAAATCCAAATAAATGAGGTTTCTCTGTCTTTGACTAACGAATTTTTGTCTAAACCAGGAGAGACTAATTTATACACTCATTAAACATGTAACAAGTGCAGTACGAATAAATTAATATAATAAGTTATTCGTAAGGTATACCACAACACAAATATCATTGAATAATTGTCACACACAATAACAAAAATAATTAATAAGCTTGTATAAATTCTAAAAAATGTATTCTAAATTAAGTTTGTAAAAAGGGTACGGAACTCGTGTCCGTTTAAAAAAAAACAAGTGCAGTACGAATCGACGTTTGACTTCTAGGATCGATCAGGCAAAACTCAAACAGATTATTTTACGTTCGACGTTTGACTAAAAAGTTGATACTTCTAGGTTTGACTTAAAATCTTTAGTCCAAGGCTGAAATTGGAATTTATTTCGGGTCTTGTCGAAAAGCCTAGGCCAAACCTAGGACAGACCAGTTATTCCGGGAAAAGACTGCATATCGACCTTTGGCTATAACATAACATGTACATAAATTGTAAAGAACTAGATGAAGTTATTGTAAAATACATAATTATATAATAAAGCAATTAATAATATAGCTAAGTAGGTATATTCTGCAAGGTTTTGCACTAAAAGTGAACGTGAATGCAATTCATTAATATTTTTTGGCTGCGCCGCGCGGCATTGACACTTTCCGATAGCGACCCGTGTGTCAGCTTGGGTTAGGGTTGCCACCTTTTTTGAAAAAATATAGTAAAATAAATCGGAAGACAAACACACACACTGTATATCCCCAAATTAAGCAAGTTACGCTTGTGTTATCGGTAATATACAACGGACCATTCTGGGGCCGATCCCAGACACCCAGACCATAGTAAATAACGGAGAAAATAAGTTTCCGAAATTTACTATACCAGGAATCGAACTCGGAGCTTCTGCGTTGCAGTGAGGTAAGCAGGCAAAGGCTTAGCCCGCTCAACCACAGAAGCCGTCAAATGTAGTACTTTTGTTTTTAAGCTTTAAAAATATAGTACTTATGGAAACTTAGGGGGAAAAGCAGTACACATTTATTTTCATTATTTATTTATTTCATTATAGAATTTTCCATGTGTATTTATTATTAATTTCTGCTTTACCCAGTAAAGGTAAAAAAGGCGCAGCGCGATGATTGAATTAGCTATGAAAATATAGTACATTTCGTACTAAGTATAATATTTTTCTATAATATATAGTACAATTGGCTAAAATGTGGTACGATATTATAAATTGCTAGCTGCGCCCGCTGTTTCCCCTGCGTGGTGATGGAAAATCGCTATATTTTGGATAATTCACACTATATCTTTATAAATTATAGCCTATGTGTTATTCTGAAGTGTAAGCTATATTATTGTAAAGTTTCATCAAAATCCATTCAGTAATCTTTGCGTGAAAGAGTAACAAACATACTTCCATACATTCTTAAAAACTTTCGCGTTTATAATATTTATAGAGATAGTACAAGTGGGAACCCTAGCTCGGGTCACCTTCGGCCGCTAATGGAACACGTTTCCGAACGCACCTGTGTCCTCTATAATCGTGTCGGATTATATGCTGATGGTTCCCAGAAATGGGGTTGCCATTGCTGTTTTGGGGATTACAGGCAAAATAGGAATGTGTTACAATTATTTTTATTTAGGTGAAGTGTTCACGGTTATTACTATTGATAATATTTCTGTATTCGTTATTTAGATCGCATGTAAATAAATATTAAAAGGCTAAAACCTTTTTTTGTGTATTTTTCTCCCCTTGACGAGTATTGGAATATTTCAAATATTTATATTTTTCTTATTTTTAACATTTTGTTTCTTTTCTAGGACCAACAATATGTATAGAACATATTTAGATTTTTTGTGAATGTGACTTCACCTAGGCTTTAACAGAAGACCGACGCTGTTCTTTCCAACCAGTATTCGCTGAGTTCGGGCCTGTTTTGTTAAGTTTCATTTATCCAAGTTCTATGTAAATAGGTACTGTCTAGGTAAGTATGCACTATTTTCTAGTAGAAAGTACAGTTTGGTCTACTAAAATATACACATAAATAAATATCTTCATTTAAAATCAAGTGAGACGTGGTTAAACGCGTACTTATATCACAATAAAATATTAATAAGTATAAGTTATACGACTTTTTGTGTTTATTATTTTTCTTAAACCATAAACAATCTTTTTTTTCATTCAGTAGTCCGATTTAGCCGTCGTCCGAGGTAGGCACCAACACTCTGGTCTGATATTTTAGGAACATTCAAATATTCGAACATCATGAAATAAGTACAGCTGTGGCACGTATCTATTTTAGATTATAGATTGGTGCTGGAAATTCGGTCAATGACCTTCACCGACATAGTTCACGCCTTATCTATGTAACTAACCATATTATATGTAAGATTGTTTTTCTACATACACGTGACTGTCTGTAACAGTTAGGAAAATACTTGCCAATAAAAAGTACCATCTTAAATATTCTTTAATGAAGTATAAACGTTAGTTAGAATAGTTCTTTCTTTTTTCTTTCACCTCCCAATCATTGGGGTCGGCACAAAAATGTCTTTTCCTTCCATACTCCTCTAATCTGACATATGTCCTCTGTCACACCACAAATCATCATGTCATCCTTCACACAATCCGTCTATCTCTTATTTGTTCTACCTTTTATCTATATATTATCTATACATAATTAATTTTATAATAATTAAAGTTTAACTGGAAATATAGATTTCCGGTCTTGTTCATAAAGAGTTAGACTAAGTTTGAAGCATGGAAAAAATGTCTTCCATGATGTGAACGCTTCTTTAAGAACCATAAAGAAGCGTTAAACTTACTCTAACTTCTCTATGAATAAGGCCATAGGTCGTCATATATATACTTACTAATAATTATGAGACTGCTAGGTTAAATGTTAGATCGCTTTCTAAATAATATAATTTTCTTGTGACGCAAACAACAAATACATACAAAATTAATCTTAAAAGTTACATCTAGGTTTAAAATAAGATTACAAATTTGAAATTTGGAAGCTATAATCATGTCAAATTATATAGAAACTCTTAAAATAAAAGTATCTATAGTTAATAGGTACATTTTAAAAGTTCTTTAGAATTGTGTTCAATTAAATTAGAATACGTTGATAAAATAATTTCCTTCCTATTTTTGATCCTTCGAGCCGGATTTCATATAAATGCTAAATATTAATTGTAATGAAATGAATAATAGTGCGTCAGTGCTCAGATAAAATTTCTAAATTAAGAAAAGTAACCCCTACTATTTCAGTACTTTGTTACTTTATGTCTAATTTATTTTTAAAAATTTCACGATTTTTTATAAATATTAAGTCGACGTATAAACTTTTTAATTTGTCGCAAAATATCCCTTTAATTCCGTGAAATCGAATATAATTTTTTTATAAACCAGTATTACAAGTACAAAAATCGGTTGGCGGCCCTCCAAAGCAGCACGTGCACCCCAAGTCCGCCGTGCTCATACGATAAATAAATCAGAAAGATTTATTGCACTATTGTCATCGTTTCACTGCTCTATAAATAATTATATTATGTAATATAAAATTTAACTGATTGTTTTAAAATATATTACAATTACAACAAAACAACAATACTCTCTATTGTACACCAACATAATAAAAGTGACAGACTTTATTATCTTTACTAATGGGTGGCCTTATTGCTTAAAGTAATCTCTTCTAAGCAGACTTTGGATGGACAAGATCTAATTAAAAATAATTTGTTGGCGTGCAGATTAATAATATACTAATGATTATAATAATAATAAACCCGCAGGGAGGTTTTGTGGCGAAGCCTTAGGTGAGTAGCGACACCTCGTACCCTACTCCGGGGCCAAGGCAAGGCCCCCTCGGTGCTTGTCCTAGCCAGCAGTCATGGAGTGGCGATCGGTAGAACTGAGACTCAAGCTCCAGGGACTGAAGTGATAAATGGCCTAACGTCGGAAGTAGCTGCGATGAACCTGCAGCCTACTTCTCAACACCCCTTAGACTCTCACACCCATGTTGCCCCTCGCCAATCTTGTATAGCATTTTTTTTGGGCCCGCGTAGGGAGTGGCTCGTCACCTTTTGCCCATTTTATGCATAGTCCCCATAGAACTAGATCCCTAGTTCCACTAACAGTGTACACCCAATATCCCGATATCTTTTGTTCTCATTTTCTATAATAGTCCTACATTGACCGGGGCTTGTGCTTGGGTGTATTTCTATACAGTGTAGACCGGGATAATCGCCGGTCAGTGTCACGCCACATTTACATCTTTGTCAAGGGGCCTCTACGTGTTGGCCTTCCCATAGCCCCACGTAAGCCCTCCAAAAGGCCGGGCCATTTTTATGGTCATACATGTATAATCTATATATACATTATATCATACATATAATAAAACTGTAGAGGTCGAATTTCTGTACAATGAAAAAAATGCTAAAAACCGAGTCAGAGGGATGTAAGAAGTGAAATAGAACGAATTTAGATTTTTTTCAATTTTTTTGTTTCTTTGTCTGTCTGTTTGTATAGGCTAATCTACGAAACGACTGGACCGATTTAAATGAAATTTTGTATGGTGGAAGCTTATATGCCTGGTCAACATATAGAACATTTTGATCCCGAAAAATTAAAGAGTTCCCGTGGGATAGTTAAAAATACTTTCCACGCGGACGAAGTCGCGGGCAGAAGCTAGTAAAATATAATATTCTGTTAAGTATTACTTTAAAACTTTAAAAAGAAAGAAACTCATTCTTTCTTTTTTATGTAGCTTGCTATGGTTTTTTCTTTGCCAGAAGTGGGTAAACAGTTTGGCATCCCACCCGCAAAGTTAAAGTGATCACCAATGACTTTTTGCAACACCAGGCGATGCTAGCGCGTTGACAGCCTTCAACATGGGATATAAGGGATGAGGACGGGGATGCAGGAAGGATGGGATAAGGGAGAAATGGGCCGTCGGAATGGCTCATGGTACGATATACGATTAGGTCAAGGTTAACCATTTCAGAACGATATTCTGTGAAAACGTGGTATCACACCAATCGAGTTGGCTCCATCAGCTGGAATCAAGATATATAATACTTAGGCAGCGACAAATAAATTCAGCGTTTTTCATTCTTGTACCCTTTACATATCGTATCTACTATCCAATGAAAGGTTTGGAGATACATATAAAGGCTTGTATTTCCAAGTGTACTTGCTATAATATTAACATTAATTTCTATTAACTGATGAATAATTGTGTTAAATGTATGAGAAATAAGGACGCTTTTGTAATTGACGTATAATTTCAGTTTTCCCCAAATGTGGTCAAAATTTATGTATAATGTATATGTCATAATATTCCGCGAATATTTAAAATTCAAACCTTTTACGTAGAAGATATTAAAATATATACAGCAGAGCAGAGCAAGACAATATATTATTCGTATTCACTTGGTAGTAGTAAACTTGACGTTCTCACAAAAAAAGTAACGAAGGCGCGGCGCTAAGGTCGTGCATTCGCGCAACAGAATGTTATGCTTTGGTCTCTCTAAGGCACTGGTCTGTCTAAGCAGTCATACGCGGAAGATTGCAGACGCAGCCGAAAATAACCGAATGTCGTCGTTCGGATGGCACAGGCGCGACCCATACCAACCCATAGATGGATCCTCAGTGTGTCAACACATGACACAGCGATAATATCCCGTAATGTGGCTATGTACACAAAATTACCCTAAATATATGAGACTCAGAGCTGTTAAGATATATGTACTCTTGGGTAAAACTTGAGGGTTGCTGTAATTTACATTTTTGTTTATTGAAGTATATAATTTAAACTGGCAGAACTCAATTATACAATACAAATAACAGCAACATCATTAACAATCGTTAAAGGGACTGTTTATTATTTCTGTAAGAGTCTATAAAATCGATTTTATGAAATTTAGCAAATAGGTAGAGACGAGTATAAAGTTTTCGTCATAGAAAATATAACTGCGGAATATGTAGCCGAAACTAAGGGGAAGGCCATTAATCTTCTATAAAAATGAAAGATAGAATTACTTAAAGTTCAATCTCTTTATTCAAGATTCCTTTGCTGTTTTTTGTTTACATCTTTTGTCATAGAACTGTTGTTTCCACTGAATGTAGGCATTTTCTCTTTTTAATCCAAAGCAACATTATCAAAATGAATTAGGCAATTGAATATTTTTTTGGATTTCAATTATTTATTCCACATGTTTCCAACCACATTTTTTTCATCATCCAAATAGCTGAAACCTGAATAAAAAAATCTTTGTTGTTAAATATTATTTTTAAGCACTTTTTTGATTTCAGTATCGTTAAACGAAATTCAAGAATTAGTAATCACTAAAACATGAGGTTAGGAATTCTAAAAAGTCAGGGTTCGCGCATTATTTCCTTAGGTTAAAGTTAAATTACTTTCAAAATGTGTTTAAATAAATTATGTTTTCCAAAAAGCAAAATGTCACACCTCGCTTGTTATGAAGGCAATAGTGAGAATTTGACAACCAACAACGCGGCGTATGACTTTGGGTAGTACATTGGGTGACCTCCGTACGCGTTGCGCGAGAGAGATCGAGCCCGAACATTATCATGCTGTCTTCATCAGCCACAGGCGGTGAGACAGATGATAAAAAAACTATTAATGTCTACATTATGCTACTGCTTCATCTGGGGTAATTTTATAGTTATTGACCGTTTCACGTAGATGTAGTGACGGATTTAATGCGTAATTTGAGATATGAAATTGTTACGAATTATGAATGACGTAAAATATTGACATGATATTTTACGTGATATCATGACACAGATAACATGTGTATACATTATGTAGCTATTCGTTAACGGCGTTATTTTTATTGTTATAAAAAAGACGCATTTGGCTATAGTCGAAATATAACGTTATCGCAAATGACTTTATCGCAATATTATAAATTCAAAATCTGACATGTGTGACTTTTGAGACAACGTTTAGAATGCTAAAAAGATGACAACAAAAATTCACCTTTTTTCATTTTATTCCGAGGTGAAATCCCTAAAGTGACTGGATTATAGACTTGGCGAAGTGAAATAAAAGCGAGATTTTTAGTGAATAAATATTTGGTTATATTGCGTAGGTTCAACAGGGTGTGCCGGCAACTTTCTACTTTTCACGAGGCAAGCTCGTTTGGCGAATAAAGCGATCCTGGCACACTTTCCACTTTGTTTACCAGTTGCCTACGCTTTCAGTCACGTATGTCTACTTTTTTTAGACAGCTGCTCAGTTTTGATCGATCTCATTGCTGCCATGTTGCTATTTACAAATAAAAACAACATGACTGCCAAACTATTGTTAGGATTTCATAGCTATTTTCGCAAAAATTGAATCGTTGTTTTTTTTTTAAATTATCGGATATTGTATATTCCCAAACTAATCCTATTCATCCTAGTGCGCCGATTTGGTACTAAACCCCTGGAAGCACTGCCATGCCACTTCATACTGTAGAGGTGATTCCACCGATACCCCTGTAAACCGGATACAAAATGTTGTTTTCGAACCCCCGTCCAATTAAATAGACGACAGTCGAAAACTGCCTGCACCGTCCTCTCCCTTCAGCAGACCATTCTGGGCCGACCCCAGACGCCCAGACCACAGAAAATAACGGAAAGTTCGTTTCTAAAATTTACTATGAAATCAAGCCCGGAACGTCTGTGCTGTAGTAAGCCGGCAAAGGCTCTCACAGTCGCAGAGGCGTTTTCTGACGTGACCCTCGTTTTGTCCTTAGTTAATTACCTACAAACACGTGTATAAGGAAAAAGGTAGGTATAGGTAGGTAACTCTTTATTGTAGATCAAAGCATAGCCATAGACAAACAGAAATAGAAAAATACAAAAGATATTACAACGGGCAGCCCAAAGAGTACATTGTATGGGTGGCCTTATCTCTAAAAAGCTAGCTATTCCAGGCAACCCTTAGCAGGGATTAATAGATTTTTTGAACTGACGGTGGTGCAGTCTATAAATAATGATCATAAGTATACAGTGCACATAAGTACAAAAAAAACTATATATACACACACGTACACACACACACACACACATACATATGTATATACATACTAATATTATTGTGTGTGTTGATCAGGGCCCCAAGTCTGCAACTCAAATTGGCAATCGAATCGAATTGAAATCGTAACTTTTGAGAATTTTGGTAATCTTTAAAAAATCACGGCTCAATATTTAATCAATCTTAATTTGACCGAGACTGATTTAATGTGAGTTTTAGAGACTACAGATATTTGACCATTTATCAGTCAAATGGATTTTGATTCGCACTGGCATGGTTTTTTTTGTTAAAGTTAGAAAATAAATAATAAAAAATTCAAAAAAAATATTTTTGGAATTTGCTGGTCCGAATTAGCCTCTTATCTTCTTTTCTTCTGATGGTATGGATAGATTTGAACTTGATAATTTACATTAGTATTTTTGCATTAGGCCTAGTCACTTATTTAGGTTTTCCCTTATGAATACTCGTTACAAAGTACACAATAATTTACTCCAATTACATATATCAATCGTAATAGAAGTTGCTTGATTACGTGCCTTAGGTACTATACCCAAGTGTGACTACAGAACGTACTAAGAATTTTCTTTGTTTCCCCACAAGAATCTTGTGGTTCGTGACGTCGCAGAAAACAGGTGTATTGTTGGAATGTTCTCAAGCTTTTAGGTAAATACGTCGTAGCAGAAGGCCGCTCTATACGGGGGTAATAGTGGACCTTTACCTCTGCTGACCAATCTGTCTGTTGTACCAATCTTGCACACTAGGTCGTCACCGTCCAGTAATTCTGTTCAAGAATCCGTGGCGTCCTTACAAGATGTATCATCGTTGGGGCGCAAATTAGGTTTAGTGGGTAGTTCGTCGGCTCTCCTCGGGGAGAGGTACTGGTACCATACGTACGAGAGTCCCACACGCACTCGTGCAGGCAGCATTAGGACCTCCATTTGATCTCCCCTCATATCTATGGCGCGAGTGTGTGTCTTAAGAAAAGACATTCCTTTAGCTTTATAAAGAATATTAGGTAAATACGTTTACCTTCGTAGCTAAACTTTTTAGATTCTATTAAACTTACTTCAAAATCAAATGTTTATTTAAAATTCTTAGTTCTTGAGTTTGTTTTGGTGTTAGCGGGGAGCGTTCCCAATATTGGACACATTGCCATGTGGGATAGTAACGCGGCGCTAATTACGTGCTACACTCTAGCGCTCTTCCCAGAGCGCTACAATTATAATGGCAAGTTTTCGTGCAGCGATGGAGACGGTAGGGATACGTCGTCAACGAGCAAGTCAAAGTCTTACGAGTTGTTTTAATCACCTTTTTTAAAATACACAACTTAACTTGTAACTTACGGAGTGAGTACAGTACAGTCTACAGATCATGGCGTTTTAAATGCATAGTTAACACTTTAATACTGATTCTTTACACTTTATAACATAACTAGCTGACCCGTGCCTACTTCGCTGGGCATCAGAAAAAAAAACTTATTATTAATCACAATCAAATATACCCTATGTCACTCAGGAATAATGTAGCTTTCCACTGGTGAAAGAATTTTCAAAATCGGTTTAGTAAATCCAGATATACAACGTCACAAATTCGCAAACTTTACTTCTTTATTTTTTGTTGAATTTAATTACCTACTAAGCGAATTCAATATATTTCCCCTCCCGTACTGCCCGTACCCCAGTGACGCCTACATCGCATAAGCCTATCTAGCCGATTAGGGTGCGCGGCGACCACGCAACTTTTTTCTAATACTTACATTATTAAACTCGTGATATCTTTCGAATGGAATGTCCGAATTGAATAATTCAAAAAGTTATATAAAGGTATTGAAGCAGTCTTGAATATGAAGTAATTTATTTTGATAAGGACGAATAGCAAGATAAAAATAAAGTGCCTTTTAAAATTTTAATTAAAATGCCGCCCTAGCATCGGCATTTTAATTAAAATTTTAAAATAAAAGAACACTTATTGTGGCATAACCATAATAGTTAGACATATGCTGTCGCGACACGTTTTATAAATAATGATGTGTACTTCAAAGTTGTAGTACATTATTTTATTCTATCATCAATAGTTTTCGCAGCGCACGCGATTTTATGTAATTTTTTTACACCTTGGGTTACACTATTGGAGTTTTAATAATGATCCCTAATTTTTTTGAAAACATAATATAGCCTATATCAACCTGGGATAGTGTAGCTTGCCAACAGTGAAAGAATTTTTTAAATCGGTTCAGTAGTTTCGGAGATTACCCCCTACAACGTCACAAACTCACAAACTTTACTTCTGTATAATATTAGGATAGATTATATTTCACTTTCTTAATTTTGGCACGAGGGAGCCGTCCTCAAGCACTCGTTGCCTGGCATGTGCTGAACTGTACGTATTTGATACAATTGCGAGACATACATATGCACGCTCAATAATAGACTGACCGATTAGGGTTTCGGTCCAAAATGAGTTAAGCATAACAAGTTCATTTTAACGCCTTCTATCTGCCAATATCAGGTTTTCATCAATATCTTGTTTTTAAGCGAAGTTATAGATATATCGGTCTCTTTCATTCGCATGTGTTTTGGCAAGGAATATTACAAAATAGTGACATAAATCATTATACGTCCAGGACTGTTACAGTGAACTTCTTGAGTTTTTGTTTTATATTGACCGATTAATAGATTAGTTTGTTTAGTATGAAAATCTCTGGAAAGTTTTATTTAGAATATTCATAAAACTGTGACCGATTGATAATTAAAGCTATTTAGTAAATCAAAATATTTTATTATTTTATGCTTTATGGCCTTAAACCTTAAAAATGTAAAGTATTCAGTTATGTATTAAATAAAACATGGACATAATTCAAAATGTGTCACCAGGTTTTACTCAATGTAACATTTCTTTTTATATTAAATAAACCTATCTCAAGAACGTAATTTATTAACCAAAAAATATAATACAAAAAAAGAATATTTCTCTAAAATAACATTTGTATATTATTACTCATTTTTAAACTTCATACTATACATTCATTTTCTTATTAATATGCTATTTTTATAGGATAGTAAGACATTTTGTAAGAAAGTCCGGATTGTCAAAAAGTTTTTTACGATTTCTCAAAAATCAACTTTTTTGAGTTAAGTCAGTATATTATTGAGCGTGCAAATATGTCTTGCTATATACATAGTTCAATAACTATTTTTCTTTTCAATGTGTCCCACTGTGTGTTTAAAGATCAAATAAATATTTTTTCTTTATTTCTTTCTGTCATGATCTCACCCGATGTAGAGCGGAGATAATGGTCTAAGATGGAGCACGCTTATATAGAAGGTACCTTATTTACAGGGGACTTAAACGCAGCTAGTTTGTAAGTATCGGGTAAAACAGATTCCGGCAATGAGTTCCACTCTTTTGCGTTGCGCATGATGAAGATGGACGCAAAGCGCTACATTCGAATAGTCGAATACCACCATATATCGGTGCCGCATACCAGTGTGTGTGGTTCTCAGATGATGGAAGAGAGACAACGGGATAAGGATTGAAAAGCTCCCATTCACACTCTCCAAAGTGTATCCGATAGAAAACCGATAAGCTGGCAACCCGGCGTCGATGTTTGAGACTTTGAGCAAACATAAAAATAATATAATTACGCGTTAAATAAAATGTACGCACAATACCAGTGCAATTGATAAAGGACTGTACTTTGTACTTGTTCAAAGGGACTAATAGTTCTTGCAATACACGAAGGTGAGAGCGGCTTCACTTTGTTGTAAACATGTGTCAACGTGTGCGTGAGGCCAAACACGTGTATGATTGGACGGCATGCTCGTAACTGATTGTTTTGTTAGGTACTCACACTATGGGGAGGAGTTCTCACCGGCCGTCAATGCCGGCCGCCGGTGTTCCGCGTGCGCACACCTCTCCTGTCGTGGGGTGCGTTACACCGCCCTATGCAAAGACAGTCTGAAGACTCCGGGGGCTTGATTCCTCCGGCAGCAGATGAGGCCGAATAGCCGCCTCCTACCAGGCCAGATACCCTCAAATCTGGTGGCAATAGCATCTCTTCGGGGGTGTTAGTCTTACCCCAACGTGGCGAATCCTAAACGCCCCCATCGCCTTTCCTCCTGCGGTGGCTTGTTGTTAATCTGATTTCCTTTCGTTAAAAAAAGTACGCACAGTATGTTAGGGCTTAGATACACACAGCCCTGGCACAAGGCGAAGGATGTAACAGCTAGGGGTTTTAGTGGGTATCCCCGACTGGGTGACCATAACATCTGCTCGGAGGTGCTATTAGCATTAACACCCCAACGCGGCGAATCCAACACCGCGGTTCCCCGGCGATGAAAGTCCTCATTCGGATTTCCCTCGTTGAAAAAGAAGCACGCAATTTGCATGTACAGTTTCATCTGAGAGTAAAGTTCGGTCGCTATACCTACAAATTAAAACTCATAATATAAACAAAATATGTCATGAAACGTACGTCACATGAAACGCAGTAAATGCACTGTTTCTAATCAATTACATTTCCTTATTCGAGTTTGTGTGCACGTGGGGACACGTAGCGTAAAACCAGCAGGCTTGCGTGTGCGCACGTTTTCAACCGTTCTTTGTTGTCACAAACAAAGGGACAAGTAAGTGTATAGTGTTTATACACTTCTTCCTTTCAGTGCCGTAAATCCTTTTATGCGCCCTATGCGAGCTTCTATAACTGCGCCCTTGTTTTTTTTAGATATTATAGGTACCCTAGCTAGAGCAATGCTATGTATAGGCCTACTTTATTTCATTAAGGGTGATAAAATAACGCACAAGGACCTTGGTGTTGGTAGACCAATTATATATTTTGGAAGAAAAATCTATTGTTTTTAAAGTTAAAATGTTAACAGACGTTTTTGATGATACTGGCATGTAGGTACGTATGTGTTGGAATCGAGCACTAGGGGCGCAGCGGGAACTTATCAGGAGCAAACCGAATAAATAATAGTCCTGCCTGGTCTGGCCATTCTTGCGCCCCCCAGAGTCTACGCCCTGTACCTGGGCACCGGTGGCACCGCCCTATTTACGGCACTGCTTCCTTTCAGTTGTAATTAGACGTGTGTGTTTTCAGTCGGTGTCGGCGCGACGCCGGTGGCGTGGCAATTTCAGGCATTTTGAAGTTACTGTTACTAAATTACTAACTAACTAACTAACTGTAACCAAGTTGTTGTTAAATAATTTAATTTAAATTTGTAAATAAACTCCATCTATGTTTGCTTTCAAAAATAGTCAGAAATATGACTTCGACACACAACTTGAGCAGCAAACCGGGAATAAACAGGCAGCATTCAAAGATGCGAAATAAACAGGCAGAATTCAAAGATGCGAACATAAATAATAATACTTAAATTGCCTATAAATATGAAAATATTATGGAAATTGCAACTCGAATCAAAAGTTTAGCTTAGAAAGAAAGGAAAGAAAAACACATTTGAAGAAAGAGCGATGTAATTACATTCCTTATACATTATTTTACACAGAGCATATTTTGAGAATTGGTACGCCGCATTTTCAGCCAACAAGGTAACTTAATGTACGGCCTGCGCGCAAGTAGTGGCAGCGGCAGCGGTGGCGCGCCGAACGAACTCGGTGGCGCCGCGCCGGCGTGACCTACATATCTAGTCTAAATTCAATTTTTTTACTCGAAACTAAGTTCAATTGGAAAACATCCTTTAAGATCATAAAATAGGTTAAAAATTGTCTACTTATTTTATGTACATCGATTTTTGATTCAATACAAATTCAAGACTGCCTAATAGTTAAGCCGTGGTTGCTTAGTGATCAGAGCACTTGAGTCACAAACTCACGTTTAAAATGACGTAAGATAAGTCAATAGACAATTGTAGCACCTGATGTTTATTTGCCCGCTTAAGGATATATACCTAAAAATGTAGACTGCGAAGAAAATCCTGGTGAAAAATGCACAGATAAAAGAGAAAATAAATCAATAATTGTTAGTCTTAATAAGTTTGTTTTCAAATGATTTGGTCCAGAAATATATTTTAAATATTAAAATATCAACTCTACAACTGGTCTGTTATCTAGACGTTTAAGAGTTCTACGGATTTACTATAATTATTATATATACTAAAATATATATAAGTACGTTCATGATAACTTGACATGGAGAGTTACCAACTCCCAATTATAAAAATTTCAGTTAATTTGATTGTCGCTTATTATTTGTACTGTGTCACAGGAGTACACTGGTCATAATTTTCTGTGTTTCGATTCTGTCAAACCAACCTTATTTAAATGATATATATGAGCAGCAAACAAATTAAAATAAATGAAATCTTTTTATCCGTGCAGGAACGGAGAAAGAATACAATTTCGTGAGTTGGGGCGGCCTATCGTAAGAGGCGACAAAACAACCCACAGCCAGGTGGTAGGGTACTTACTATTTACCCGTCTGGATGGCTACCAGCCCGTCTAGAGTATGTCGCCATAACATCCTTGATTTGTGTTCCGGCATTAGTGGCCAGATTCCAGTGCCCCTTAAGAGAGCAGCAGCGCAGTTGTAGCAACCTTTAGTGTTGCAAATGTCCATAGGCGTTGGTAACCGCTTTCCATCAGGTGGACCGTTTGCCTGTCTGCTGAACCTTAAAGTAGTACAATTCGACACAGTTACGCCAATCAACGGAGTTCTTGTAACGACTCCAAAGACGACATATGTTTACTACACAGTTCACATTGCTCACAAAAACACAATACTGCACAAAAACAATCAATATCCTATAACTATTGTTCATTATAGAGTCATTTTACACATTTTTAGAAAATAAATCTGTATAATAACGTGACCTTTCATTATCGAAAAAAAATCATAATTATAAGAAGCAATATACATAGATTATGTGTCATAATAAAAAGGTAATATAATTTTTTTGCGAGTTGGTAACCCTGCCTATCAAGTTATCGTGAAGACACAATAAAGATGGCTGATTAAATACACTCTGCAAAATAAGTCTTGTAATACAAATAGGTAAACTTCTAAATATGCAAATATTGTAAAATCAATAATTATTTTTGAACGCGCTACTATTTGCCGGCCGTTGTCAATAAAAGACACGCTTCCGTACTAGTGTGTTAATTTATTTTATTTATACGCAACGAGGTATAATGTACTACGTTCATATAAATCAATGTTTACACGTCGAAACATTTTTAGATTTTTGTCCATGAGAAGTATTTTTATAAAAGTAGATATAGTAAAAACCATATTACGAATATTTAACAAACAATTTTGAAAACACAATAATTCAGAAAAAAATTAGCGATAGTAGATAAAAGTAGCTACAAGCAACGTGATACATGCCTACAACTTGATAACATAATACCAACATGGTATTCTAAATTAATTCTGTGTTAAAAATACAACTATTTATATAAGCGAATATAAATAAGATTATAGGCTATAAATAGCTCTAAAGTGGATATTTGTGAAAAAAATTGTAGCAGACTTTTGATGATTTATTTTTACGGCTGGTCGCGGACTTGTGGTACACCAAAGCGCGATGCGACGGGCACAAAAACAAAGGTAAGGAAAAACTATACAAGTAGTTTGTCATCTCTATGGAACCCTTTGTAGCTCATGCAGAGCTGTTAAGCACTTGAACAATTCTATTAATGATTTAAAAAAATATAGTTACATACTTCTATCCACTGTTCTATAACATCCCTATTAATATTATAAATGCAAAAGTAAGTCTGTCTGTCTGCCTATTCCGTTTTCACGGAAAAAATGTTTGATCGATTTGGCTGAAACTCAGTATATATATTTTCGATGCCGAGGATGAACATAGGATACTTTTTATCCCGAAAAATGGGATAGTTTCCGGGATAAAAATATATTTGTCTTTGCGTTTGTTATGATTTCACGGAAAAAGTAACGGACCGATTTGGTTGAAATTCGGTATATATGTAAATATAATACCGAGGGTGGACAAGGGATACTTTTCATCTTGAATTATAGGATAGATTTTGCGATAGATTCATTTAAAGGTTATCCCAGAAAATATTATAGGTTTTTTATATGTGGTTTGTCATTTTCGGCATTTTGTTTATTTTGGTCAATTTGGTCGTATTGGTCGTTTAGGTAGTTTTGGTAGTTTCGGTAGTTTTGGTTGTTTTGTAGTTGTGGTAGTTTTGGTAGTTTTGGTCGAATATGTAATTTACTAACCTGTATTAATGCTCTTTAAACAAGAAGTACGAACTAAAGTTTGACCCTTGGCGCAGCCGTCATGTAAACTCTAGTACTGTATATGTACCGATTCTGGTACACTCGTGCAGCCGTGAGCCTTTTTATTTTTACACCGTAATAAATATCTACCCTCCTACGTCGATAAATAAATTTCACATAAATATTCGTTCGATGTTATTTTTAAAATATTATTCCACTCTTAATAAACAATCTCGGATAATGGAAAATCTTGGATGCATGGCAGGCACATCGTCTGTTCCTTACCTTTATGGACTGATATTTATATATATGTCCAATGTCATACAAAAAACATTCCATAGACGAGTCCGACTTGCACACGGCAGTTTGTAATTAAATAACAAACGTGCAATATCGTAATAATTATTTTTTGGGAATCGGCGATTAGAGTGTACAAAATAAATTTTAATAATAATAAATATCGTGTTTTAAAGTGATTAAGTTGCTTGTATTTCCTTATAAACCGACAATAAAGGAGATAAAAATGAAACAAAAAGTGTAATTAAAACGAACAAAGAAGTAAAGGAAATAATACGTTGTGAGATAAAACACGAAAAATATTTTTATTTGATTTTGTTATGGAGGTTAGGTTGATAACACACATAAAATTTTCATTTTTCATTTGACTACTTTATTTGTATAAAGTTTTTTAAATCAATAATAAAGCTATCGAGTTATTTTTTTAAAATTAAATCATCACTTTCTAAAATCCAATGTCTTCCAAGTTCTAAGGCGCCAAATACGATTTTTTTTTCTTCTGTTATGGCTTCCGCGGTTAGCGTTGAGCCAACGACAAAATACGAATTTCTTATGACAGCTCAAAAAGTCATTTTTTTCGGTCCATCTAATGGCAAATGGTTACCGAAGTCTATGGACCTTTGCGGTATCATGCGTTGCCAGCCTTTACGATAAGATAGAGAGGATGGAATGGAAGGGATGGAATACAGGCGATGGGATAGGGGGATAGGGTAATAGGGGGATATGAAGATAGGGGGATAGGGGGATAGGATAGGGAAGATAGAATAAGGCGAGAGGGAAGTGGGTTTATTTACTCTTATCCAAAGGTACCAGCGGTAGACGACTCTTACTACAAGAGATTTTCCTGAGCAATTTCTGTAGTAGGCGTCATTGAATGTGAACCTTATGCTTATCGTTATCCTTATCCTATATCCCCCCCCTCCCATAGTGTGTTTGATGATAAGTAAGTACGCTAGATAAACTGAATTAAAGGTTTTGGGTAGATACCAGTAAGTACTTGGAGTTCCTAAGTTTTACAAGCACCCAAATAAGTAGTTAGCAACTCCATATTTCATAGGATCGCTTACTTATCGTAAGGAACACAAATAGCTCAATGATGAGCCTGGTAACACCGATTGAACCAGTCGTAAGAGCTGTAATTAAATGCCTCTACCACGTTACATTTGAGAAAACAATTGATATTTTTCACATAAATACAAGTCTTGTTTAAAATTGCTTAAAATAAAAAAAATAGCCATCAACTGGACGTTCATCTTCATAGTCTTGAGATACCCTTTTGCTAACACTAATACCAAAAACATTTTGATTTGTAATTGACCTCCAGCCAAAGTTTCCTTAAGTATTGTGGTATGGATTTTTACAAGAACTTTAATGTTGCGCAAATTAAAAGATTTTGTTAATTTTATTATTTTATTTTATTTGGGGGGCTAACAGCTGTAGTCTTACAAACGAAAGTTACAGGGATAAGTAAAGATTAGCTATTTATAAGCCTCCACAGATGACAGAAAATATAAAAAGTGAAAATATATATTATATTACATTCATAAATGGAAACACTGAAGTGCTGAGTGTGCTTGAGGCCTAAAAAAGATGGCGACCGAAATGTCAACGACTTTTGCCGCCTAAAATATTGTTTGGCGGGCGAAGAATGGAACACATCGCTCATTGTCATAGAGGGGCACTGACACCCGAAGTAGATAATCCCACATACGGGCACACTATAATTATAAAATTCTAATTTAGTTTACGACTGCAATCAGTGGTTGCGTTGGTTTTAGATTTATTATAACCTGCTTGGGCGTTGATAGAGTAGTTCACTTTTCAATTTTGTTTATAGTTTTCGTTCTGCATGACAGTCAATAATTAATTATATTGAACATTGAATTGAAGAGTGCAACTGGTGGACATACACTAACATAATACAACTCATGATACCTACAGCCTGGACGTCTTCAAACCCTGTGTGAATAAGTACCTTCAACGTGAGCGTGTTCCACCTTAGAAATATCTTCGCCTAGGCAAAAAAAAAACACAACATAAATCTAAAATAATAAAATATTTGTATTATTTTTATTAAAAGCCAATAAATCATAATCTTAAGTATATGTGTACTGTTAATTTTAATACCGTACAACTAGAGTTGCCAGATGTGATCGAAAAAAAACCCGTTTTTTTATTAACATATAAATTTACTGAAAACTAACTTTTTAGTAACTAAATTTCCATCGAATGCTAAATTAAGAGCCAATGTTATTCATATATTTAGTAAGCGATGCCAGTGCTTTTAATAAAGATTTATTGCTTGTTCGTCAGATAATAAACGAATTTGTTTTAAAACCGGATAATCATTTGTCCGTTGCTGTCGAGACGCTTGGACCGTGGAGTCCTGAAGCCATGAGCCTCTACCAAAATTTATCAAAAAGACTCATTGACTCTTCAGGTGATCAGAAGGCTGGTGTTTACCTCGGGCTACGGATCAGCATGGCGATCCAGCGAGGAAACGTAGCCAGCCTTCGGGCACCTTACCTATAGAAGATGGTGATCTAGGCTCAGTATTCTACTTATAGTCTTGAGGGACTATGGGTAGAATACTGTTACGACCTACACGCCGACAAAAGTAGATTCACACCTGCATACCATAATAGCACACTCTATTACCTTTCCGCATTTGGACTTCTTTTGTTTACTTTGTGTTTTAAATTTGTAATTAGAAAACAGCCCATTGTGTATTGTAATATTTTATGGCAGTCATTAGCCAGATGTGTCGAACTGTTTCTAAGAAATTCGGTCTACGCGGTCGGGCAGCCATATTGTGTCGGTGCAGTATAAAGCAATGGCCCAATGGAGAGATCGGCAGTCTAGCGATAGCCACAAGCGAAGCAAGATGTTAGTAACGGACTTAGCGCGTGTGATTGAATTGTGCATTACGTTTAAACTGGTTGTGTACAGTTATTTTTGTACCTGTGTTATACGTGTTTGTATAGTTCTAATAAATTCTATAAATAATTCCAACGGCATTTTAATTCGAGTCCTGCAACTCGTAACAATACAATACAAATAAGTTAATTATGTCCGGTTTACCAACATTTTCTTGACCGGACAAACATAAAGAAAACCGGACATCTGGCAACTCTACATACAGCTCACTTCACTCCACTCAGGTATTTGAGTCATTTGATCGATGTAATTAATTTTAAAAAAAATGAAACTAATTAATTATTGATGTTTTATTCGGAGATCTGGAGTTTCCTTGCACTTTTATTTTTCATATAGTCAAACCTAAACTAGAACACGTATACGTGGTTATTTCTTATGTAGAATCGAATTAAATTACATTATAAAATAAGGGCTGTATTAACTAGTGTAACAGAAAGAGAGATTTGGGTAAGTAAGTACCAAATATTAAATATTTGGGCAGGGTTTCCCCCCTTTTTTTATTGTTCAGCCTTTGGTGTGACTATTCAAACCGCAAAGTAAGCAATGAACACTGTCTACACGCTACCGTCCCTTTTTATACGAAAATGTTACCAACTACAAAACAATAACATTGCATAATTGCTAAAAATAGCAATTACATCATAGTGTTGCCAGGATCACAAAATAATTATAACCATTTATTACTGATGCACTAAATTATCTAGATGATAATTTAGTGGGCTTATAAAATTAACTAACTAATAGAAAATGATAATTTAATTATAATTCGAATCATCTGATAAAACAACTAAAATATATTTCATCTATGATACTATTATAAATCGAGTTATGTAATGAATCGACTAAAAATATTATTATCTATGACATATTTAATGTACTTTATGATTCTTATGACTACTGCACTAGGTAAAAATCTATTATAACGTTATAGAGGCCACGCTGGAATCGTTATCTCGATTTCAACTTTACGGCCGGCTCGATGGTGTGGTACCACGTTCTCATAGAATATCGGCGAGAAACGGCTAGCCTTGAAATAATCCTGTCTCGTACGGTAAGTGAAAGTTCCGATTGTGGTATATTAATGTATTGTAATAATGAGGGTAGTTGCTAATAAAAGTCAGTCTTTGTCGAACTTGTGTTTTATTCACAACACCGATCACCAACTTCCCCTATGCCATATTTCCTATTCCTATCTTACCCCCTATATCCCATCTTAAAAACTGGACGCGTTGGCTTCGCACGTTTATTTTCTAGAAAATATGTCTTGTAGCAACGAAAACTCCAGATGACACAAGTATGTTACCCCGTATTTTCAATATATATGAATAGTCTGTGGAAATTTACCTAGGCTATTAGGAAAAACAGTAATTCAGTGTAATTTCTGTTAAAAGCCACGGCGTAAATTGTGCTGTTAACCCGAATACCTAGTTACATCTAACTACATCGATACTTATTAAGGCCAAGAATGCCATTGGTATTTGTTTTGAGGTAAAACATTGTTTTATTACAATTCTAACTTATTGCGGTTTGACGATCTTTCGAGAAACTCCATATGTTTATACACATACTAGCGCGTCCAGCAGACGTTATCCTGCTTTGAAAAATTGAAAACCTAATACCCGATTTCAGCGTCACCTATTGGAACCAATTGTGAATCTAATGTAATACTTGCAACAACTCAGAAGGGTTTATGGTAGTAAAAGAACAGCAACTGGTCACAATGCTTTATAATTAGAGATTTAGAGAACCTTACGGTTTTAACACTTTACATACACTGACTATTCAAACTCGACTTCGACGAGCATTCTTAGAACACCTCGACATCCTTCCAATTTTACAGTATATGAAATTTAGCATATTGGTACAACCGATAGTGGATTTAAATCATTCATAAACTATTTTAATTAAAGGGTTATGCTTGACAAGAATTTAATACATTATTGTTTGGATATTTCAGATAATATTTTATACAAGATATTGTATAAAATATTATACTTAAAGTTTTATATGCAATAAAATAAGTTGAACACAGTATAAATCTATCGCGCCTGCCAACATGAAAATAAAATGTAGTGAATACCGTCTATATACAATTTAGAGGTTTGAATTATAATCTGTACACAATTATCACATTATACAAAGGATAAATATTGTAACAAAATTATTGTAAATTATAGACAACTACTCTATACAAAACAGACACTAATTACCGAATAAATAAAAATATAACATGATTCAATTAAGGAAATGGCCGATTGTATCGTTCAGAAATAAGAGGGATCGTTCAGAAATAAGAGGATACAAATAACAAAATCAATTATAATTTTAAAAAGAAACATGGCAAGAACAACTATGCTACTCAATAACTGTAACACTAAATCATTCCGGGATCTATACGAACGTACAATATTTTATCAAAATCGGTTCAGGGGCTTAAAAGGAGTCCAGTGACATACACACGAACAAAAGAAGAATTTTTTATATAAAAGAAGGTATAATTCTTTTAGACGTGTGTGTCACTAAACTGATAAAACGCTGGACTGGTTTTGATGACATTTTTTCTGTGTGTTCGCCATCTAACGGATCCAATTCTGAATCTAAATTATTACGGGATCCGCTCAAACGACGCACACAAAAAAATCCGTCCCGCGGCTTAGCAAAAGTCTTAAAGTTTAAATTATTAATTTTAATTATATTATGTACTATTTTACTATTTATTGACGTGTCTTGCTATGGATAGAAATTTGCTAACACGTTTTTTTTAATTTTTTTAATTGCAGTAGTTCAGCAAACAGACAGACGCTCACTTCATAAAAAGCGGTTACCATCGACCTTTGTATGGAGCTTACGTCTAAGTTAAACCGATAAGATATAGAAACCGGCCATTAGAAATATGAACATCATTAATGTCCGGTTCCTATTACCCTTCATTCACTGATCTTACCATCGGTAGAAAGGCATTACTTGTATGGAGCTTATGTCAAATTTTAACTAATGGTAAGGCAAATGGACGGTTAGTAAGATATAGGAACTGGCCATAAATAGTGTGATTGGGTGTAAAAGATATGATGCACTAAGTACCCAAATGATCTTCTAAGGAAAAAATTGTATGTGTGTGCAATTTACACGCAGTAGAAGTGAAACTTCAGAGAATTTACTCACAGATAATGCTTCTCTAACTTTTATTAATATAAATATAATTCTTTTAGCCTATATAGGTCAACATATTATAATTCAAAATAAACTTCTTAAGTATCACTTTCAATTTTTTACTGTTTTAGTCTAAAAAATATTATTATTAGTTTTATTTCGGTCCAAATTGGACCTATTTAATCATCAGTCTCATTGACTCAAATCTTTGCTGCACAATGTAAAACTCGTATCTCATTCTCTCGCAGGCTTAGTCCTATAGATTTTTGCGTTTATCTCTTTTTAGTGTCGCTTTTTTGTTTCATCGAGTTTCAAATCATAACAATACTAAAGAAATTTAACTTCAAAAACAAGGTATATATTATGTTGAATTTCAACGCCCTCTATAACGATGTACACAAACGTTTTGGTTTCCCACAGCGGACATTTAGGTTTATTGTCCTTTTATTGACCTAACCCACGTTTGCTCTGTCAGGGTAATGAACGGTCGTCAGTCTCTGCATGGGATATTGTTTAATGTTTATACTCGTACAGGCGACCACGAAAGTCGTCAATCAAAATATTGTGCTACAGAATCTTGAATCCGTTGCACTTTTGTGATTCTGTAGCCACTTAGGCGAAAATAGGACTCTTAGCGCGCGTGTACACGATATCGCCGCCACGCAACCGCACCGCCTTCGCACTTTCGCTGTCAAGCAGGCGTCGGCGATGGGGCGGCATTATGAGAGGTCGGACAATGTTCACATAATATAGGTGGGTATGTCCGAATGGATATGAATCCTTGGCATCATCCGTGCTCTGGCATCCCTATCCACGATTACAATTAAAAGGGACCTAAATTTTAGTTTAACAGAAATTAATCATTATATGTCATAGTTCGCTGCATAGGGATATATATATATATATATGTACCGGGATAGAGCTCCGAGTTGTATTCGGAGCTACTCACCTCGATCGCATAATACACAGAAATTCACAGAAGAGCAATGCGGTGTCGGCGCGGCGTGTCGGCGGTGCCGTCTACACGCGCGCTTATGTTTTCAGCATGCCCGTCCGTCTTATGCCCGGTTTCTGAGTACTTTTAACTGTAGTTTATTTGTTATAGCGCTATCGGATCAATAACTTATAAAATTGCGTTTCCACATACACCATTGTACGATAAACTTCAGTCAAACTAGGTTCAACTTAACTGACCAATATTAGACGTATATCTATTCCATATATTTTTTTGACGTTTATCTCTTAAATTCATAATTCAAAACTAACCTAAAACATATAGTTATTTGTATCAAATTGTAAACTGCTTCGCATATCACATCGTTTATTTGGATAAGCGATGTGTACTATACCTAAATACTAGAATTATGGACAGCAGTGACGAGTTTTGGTACTAGTGACGAGTTTTGGTACTAGTTGTCTACGCTTCTATACGTATTCAGAAACTCAATAACAATTAACCTAAGTTTATCTATTACACAACTTTATGGAATCAATTGTTATTGAACTCATAACTGGTAACCTCAGAAACCGGGCATTAGTACGTCAGAAAGTTTCCGCGACAATTAGATTTAATATGGATTAAATTTAATACTAATCTACATATAATTTTTTCGGTCAGTTAAGTTTTTCAATGTACCTACATAGTAGTTTGAAGTCGTAAAAAAATTGAGGTGGTAGAGTTTCAAGAATACTTTTAAATGAACATTGAATTGAACAAAATTCGTAGAGTAGGTATCCGGCAGCCAGTCCATTGGCATTAAATATAAACTTTAAAATACTATTCTTTTTTAAATTGTATAACAAACGAGTTGTCTGGAAGTGGGCGTTAACAACTGCAACACAGTATTGTTACGAGTTAGCGGGACTCGAATTAAAATTATTATAGAGTTTATTAGAACTATACAAACACGTATAACACAGGTACAAATATAACCGAACACAACAAATCCAAACATAATGCAGAAGGTCGTAATTCAATAAAACGCGCAAAGTCCGTCACTATTAGATTCCCGAATGTACACACGCCACGCTCGTATCGTAGTCGTAGCTCACCTGACTCCTCTCTCAATCAGGCCGTCGTTTTATACTTCACAAATGCAAATGTGTCCGCTCGGCGACGTCGACACAATTTCCCAGAATTAGCTTATAATCGTAATCCGCAACACCTGACTAATGATGCGGCCTGCAAGCGGCCGTAAACGAGTACAATAGGACAATAGGCTGTTCTCCACAATAACTAGAAACGTATGCCAATAATTAAGTGAACAAAAGAAGACGATCATAAATGGATTACAAGTAGTTCAAATGCCGACAGGTAATAAAATGTGCTTTTACTGATTAGGAGTGGCATTGTCAGGGCCTAAAATTTTACAGTATATATATATATATATATATATATATATATATATATATATATATATATATATACTACAGCAGTTGTTTGCGATACCAAATTGTTTCTGTACACTATGTTAGTGGTTTCGAATAAATTCATTAATTCTTTAATAATTTAAGATGATAAAAAGGGTAATAGTGATATTAGATGGATTAACCAAGTTGAACAATTTGGTTACAAAGTACAGAAACCTGAATGCGCGCGGCGGTATACAATGAAATTAAATAAAAGAAGGTTGTCTTTATATTGATCACTTCGGTTGATTCATCCAAATTGAAAGACAGAAATGAACCATCTAATATGAGCTTAAGTACTTCTCCGACAACAATTATAATTGTTTCTCAAGTAGATGCACTGTTTAACGGATCACTTTTTCTGTCGACCGTATTCATAGTTTCATGAATGAGTCATGGTGTCAATCCAGAAATGGTATGCAGTATATGGTTTGGAGCAAAGCAGTGCTAGGAATCATTATTATCTAATTATTATAATTGTTCGTACTTTGCTTCCGTATGTAGCCATTAATTCATTTAAATATTCAATGAAAGACGAGCTCCTCTGATACGTGATCACAATTTATTGTCAACTAACTGGACATACTATATCTATTAATATAATAATCTATACCTATAATAAGTCGGGGTAGCGTAATGGCTTGCGCACGCGTCCCAAACTCAAAGGGCGCGGGTTCGATCCTGGCCGGAACACATGCACCACTTAGTCAGTTTTCTGACCTAATGTGCATATTGTTACAATTACCACGTGCTAACAACGGTGAAGGAAAACTTCGTGATGCAACCTGCACATCGAGATAACCGAGGTGTCAAACCTGCCAAGCCGCCTTGGACAAGGGTGGCGGGTATACTGTCCGTTCCCCCTATAATGGGAGGCCCGAGCCCAACAGTGGGACATTTATGGGCTGATATTATATTATAATTTTTATATATATCTATAATAAAACTGTAGAGGTCGTATTTCTGTACAATGAAAAAAAAATGCTAAAAACCGAGTCAGGGGAATGTAAGAAGTGAAATAGAACTAATTTAGGTATTTTTAAATTTTTTTTGTTTCTCTGTTTATCTGTTTTTGTCTGTTTGTACCGGCTAATCTCCGAAACAACTGGACCGATTTAAATAAAATTTTGTATGGTGGAAGATTATATCCCTGGTCAACATATAGGATACTTTTGATCCCGAAAAATTAAAGAATTCCCGTGGGCTAGTTAAAAACCGCACCACGCGGACGAAGTTTCGGGCATCAGCTAGTGTAAGGTCTCGATAATCTAGAGGTCTAAATGTTGGGATCTTTAGTTCATTGCAATCCAGAGGTACTATTACCGGTGTCCGACTGCCGGCAGGGTTCATAATAATTGAGAGATGACGAGTATTTGAGGCGATACAAGGCTTTGTACAGTTTCATATTTTTTTATAACTGGAGTACAGCAGACAGGCTGACGGCCCACCTGATGGAAAGCGGTTACCGTCACCTATGGACGTTTGCAACACCAGAGATGTTATCAACGCGCTGCCGGCCTCGAAGTAATTTTATGACACCCTTTTTGAAAATCTCCATATCGTAATGCTGTGGGAAAACCTCGGCTGGGAGCTCTGAATGATATCTGAATATAAAAACGAAGACCTGGCTGAAAAATAACGGAATTTAACCAAGGTAGAATTTTCAAAGTAGTGAGTGTTTTAGCAACTTTGGTACTTTTGGTAACGGCAATTGGTACTTGAGGCTTTCTGAATTTTTGATTGTTTAAATTAAAAAAATATTTTTTTTGTTTCATGAGTTCAGCAGACAGGTAGACGGCCCACTTGATCGCCTATGGATATTTGAAACACCAAAGGTAGACTGGAACCTGGCCACTAATACCGAAACACAACTCAAGGTTGTTATGGCAGCATACTCTAGACTAGGGGTGGTAGCTATCCAGGCGGGCAAATAGCCTACCATCTGGCTGTGGGGTGTTTTTGTCGCCTCTTACGACAGGCCGCTGTCCGCAGGAAACTTTATTCTTTCTCCGGTCCTGCACGGATTTTTGTGGATTAGAGGAAATTTGAGGAATTAAAAGTTACACAAGCCACATCAATAAGCCGGGTGTACACCACCGACAGGCGCTCCCAAAGCTTAAAAAAATAAATTCAAAATAATGTTTGAGGTACGTTGAGATTTTTACAGAGTTATTATTGGTGACTGAAATGAATATATTAAAAAAGACAAACAAGTTATAAACACATGATACAAGGCTTTGGTAGAGTTAACTGCGAATCTAGTCTAGGTATTTATCATATCTTATCGTTTATCAGATGGACGTCTTCGTAAATATTTGTTGCACGGACGCAGCTCTTTGGAGATTATGTAGTCTTAGTACCTATCTACTTTAGGTTTTAAACGTGACCTGTTTATATATTCAAAACAAGATTATAAACTTGAACGGTTTCGAGTTGTTAATTTAAAATCGACATGGAACAAGAATACTTGAAATTTTTTTTTTGTATTTATTATAATTTTGTTTAATGTTTTGAAGTATAGTTTATATTTATAGTATAATTTATGTCGCGATTTAACAGTGGCTGTAAACAAAGTTGGAACATGAGTCGCTTATATTACTATGGCTATGGTTCGCATAGTTTTAAAATTTTGCTTTTGAGTGTTTTTTTGGCGGGAACTGAAAGGAGAAGTCGTGCTGTGCAGTTTTATTTTCTAAAAATGTGTAAATTTGCTTTAAAATGAATAATAGTTGTAGGATATTGATAGTTTTTGAGTAGTAATTATGTGTTTTGTGAAAAATGTGAACTATATAGTCAAATGTGGCCTTTTGAGTTGTCACAAGAACTCCGTTGAATGGCATCAGCTGATAACCTACAGTTCAGCTGTGCTACACATAGGCTTAAGAAAATGAAGAAACTACATTATAATCTAAGATCTGGCTTAAATTCCTAGCTACCGAGCCATAAACCCAAGTAAAAAAATCCTGTTTCTATATATATCTGAATATACACGCTCCTATTAGGTTGGGGAAAAAGTTTCTTCGCATTTAATATAAAAATTCAAAAGGCTTTTTTATAAAGTTTATTTACATTTGACTAAAGTATTTAGGTGCCATTTTGTTGGATAACTTTTGCCATCTTGTAGGGAGATCAAAAAACTGCGACAAGTGGTTTTGGCAGTCCTCTCGTGATGTTAACCTGACACTGTCTAAGGAATTCTGCAGAGACCGAAACAGGTGAAAATCGGAAGGTGCAAGGTCAGGACTATACGGCGGATGCATTAACACCTCCCAGCCAAACTCTCGTAATTTTTACTAAGTGGCTAAAGATGTGTGAGGTCTAACGTTATCATGGTAAAAAACCACGCCCCTTCTGTTGATTAATTCCGGCCGCTTTCTCTCAACTTTTTGCTTTAATCTCGTCAGTTGTTCGCAGTACAGTTCAGAATCGTTGGTCCTGCCTGGGGGTAACAGCTGATAATGAATAATGCTTTTCCAATCCCACCATACACACAGCATCACCTTGTTGCAAGTTAACGCGGGTTTCGCCACAGTCTGTGAAGCCTGACCGGCCTTTGACCGCGATCTTTTTAGCACGTTCTTGTCGTACGTGATCCACATTTCATCACCAGTTATCAGCTTCTTCAAAAATGGTTCGGTTTCATTACTTCGTAATAACGAATAACAGATGAGTACACGGTTCATTAGGTTTCTTTTAGTGAGCTCATGAGCCACCCAAATATCGAATTTTTTTGTGTACCCAGCTTTTTTCAAATGCGCCAAAACCGTTTTATGGTCAATTCCCAGTTCTCCAGCTACATCGTAACTACTAATATGCCGACCTTGTTCCACTTTTTCAAAAATGGCATCAATTTTGTCCGTAACAGGGCGACCAGAGCGACGTGCATCTTTGATATCAAAATTTCCGGATTGAAAACGCTTAAACCAAATTTGCGTTACTCTCACAGATACTGCATTAGGTCCATAAACATCACAAATTTTTTTCGCGGCTTGTGTTGCATTTTTACCTTTTTTGTAGTAAAATTTTAAAATGTATCGAATTTCTTCATCAGATTCACTCATTTTAACAATAAGAAAAACAAATGAATGTCACACATTTTCCTAATTTGAATTTGGAATTGTCTTCTTTAAAATTAAAACTTTTTAATGATACCAAAACCAACCAGATACAATAGGTATAGCCAAAGAGATCTTATTACAAGTTCATACATACTATATGCGAAAAGACTTTTTCCCAACCTATTATATTATATTATTATCTATATATATAAAACAAAGTCGTGTTAGTTACACCATAACTCAAGAACGGCTGGACAAATTTTTATGATCTTTGTGTTTTTGGTATTGTCGTCGTCCGGAATAGGATAACAAGCATTAAAATATGATATTCATCAATAAAAAAACATTAGTCTAGCCATTCATTTGTTATGGCCTTTCCAGGCCGATTTCGGCGATGGTGACTGCATTTAAACTCATTTTCATTTGTCTGATTTAGGTAAATTATTTTTGTGTGTGCTCAAGTGGGTCCCGGGATGGTTTAGATTCACGATTGGACCCGGTAGGTGGCGCCGCTAAACTCCTTTTTAACGGTGGGACCGTCTTGGATGAATTTTTTTGGTTTTTTTCAAGCAGATTCGAGAATGGTTTAGATTAACAATTGGTCCCGGTAGAGGGCTCTGCAATCGATTTCTAGATTTTTATTTTTTAAGGATAAGTCAGCGTCTGCCGGGTACAGCTAGTATAATATATAATAACAGCCCACAAACGTCCTACTGCTGGGCTCGGGCCTCTCACTGTTGGGGAATGGACAGTATATCCGCCATGCTTGTCCAAGGCGGCGTCGCTGGTTTACGCATCCGTTATCACGATGTGCAGGTTGCTTCAGGATGTTTTCCTTCAACGTTGTTAGCGCCTGATAATTGTAACAATATGCACACTCAGTCAGAAAACTGCCTGAGTGGTGAATGCGTTCCGGGCGTGATTCGAAGCCGCGCCCTTTGAGTTTGGGACATTGCATTACCACTAATCCTCTTCTAAATTGCCAACGGTAAAAAATTGGAATTACTTGTAATAATTTTGTCAAACTGTAACCATCAGTAAGGTAAATGAATTGATTGAAAGATGTATCTCGAGATCGAGATGTAAGTATCTCGAATTTGTAATAATATTAGCACATAAACGTCTCACTGCTGGGCTTGAGCGTACCCATTTTGAGGAGGAGAGTACGGACAGTGTACTCTCGCGGGTTTCACATATCAATAATGTCGATGTAAATATCATCTGAATCCTGAATCTTACAGTATTACTAGTTTAGGAATCATAATTTTCTTTTTACTAGTGGTCGCCCGTGGTCGAAATTCGACCATAATAACTAATGTCAAAGACTATATACTTCTATAATCACAGATTTTGCCGAGGCTACACTGTTAATTTGACTTGAACATTAAACAAAAGAGTATATATGCGTGTGTGTGTCAAATACATGGTGGTGTGTGTAATATTTTTTTATTGATTTAATGTATTTTTATGCATAATTTTGTTTAAATATTAGCATTCGTCGCTTCTTCTCTATATAAACTATAAGTGTGCGAAATATCATACTCCTCCATCCGCGTAATTTTCTTAAAAAGGGGTACAAAGTTTTTGATTCACGTATTAATATAGAGAGAGAGAGATAAGACTTTATTGCACACCAAAATATACAATTACAAAAACAGACCATATTTACAATATTTTCTAGGCAATACAACAGGCGGCCTTATCGCTCAAAGCGATCTCTTCCAGGCAACCTAAATGAAAAAAATGTATTAATATACTAGCTGCGCCTGCGGTTTCACCCGCGTGGTATTGGAAAATCGTTATATTTTGGATAATTATCTGTATCTTTATAAATTATAGCCTATGTCTTATTCTGATGTGTAAGCTATATTATTGTAAAGTTTCATCAAAATCCATTCAGTAGTTTTTGCGTGAAAGAGTAACAAATATACATCCATACATACATTCTTACAAACTTTGGCATTTATAACATTTATAGGATAGATGTTAACAAACTAGCCTTTGAATACAAGTAATTTCTTGCAGTCGGATGGCTGCCAATGCTAACTGTAACACATGTTTGATACTAGTTCGGGGTCTTGGCAACCATCTGACTACACAGCTGGTTTTTCTTTGTACAATTTTGTCTTCATTGTACCTTTACTTGTAAACATTATTATGTTGATATGACTATGAAATAAAGATTTGTTATTTACGATGTGTAGGTTTCACCACGATGCTCTTCTGCACCGTCAGAACGAGGTAACTCTAATAGCATGCTTCCCGGCCAGGATTCGAACTTGAAATGTGAGCCTGTTAGCCACTATGCTTTGTATCTTGTCTCCTCAGACGTTATAAAAGTATAGACGGAGCCTACGTGGTGAAAATATTTGAGAATGACATAATAGTTAGCGTAACGATATGCCATTTTCATACATTTTCTATTCTATTCGTTTAGCGCTAGCCACTTGTCTACATAGCCTGCTCTGCTTACACAATTTGTACACTGTCGTGCACTACTAAAATGGGTTTAGTGCGCAGGTACATTAACTACAAACTAACTCCTTTGGCTCAGCGACTCAAAATGTGTCTTGGATTCCGAAACGAGAACACGCCGCTTGTTACTGTCCTGCAGTGTTGCCAACCACAAAAAACTAAAAAACAACAACTCACCAATAAAAAAATAGGAGAAAACAGTAGGTAAAGTAAAAAAAGGCAGATTTCATACTTTTCTCATATAATTAACAATAACCTACTTTTAGTAGTTACCAGGACTCGCAATGGAGTACATTTTTATATTATAATATTGATCACAACATAACAAAAAACAAAAATCAAAGTAAAATTATCTTCCACTTTTATCCTCAATTGTGTCATTTTCAGTATTTTCGGACTCATTTTCCTTTTTAAAATCATATATATTTTTGTTAAATTTCTTCATGTGCCTTTCTGTGGCTTCAAATAAGTAGAAATCGGTTATTTCGCATTTAGTGTGTAATGCTTCTTTAATAGTGTAATAGGTGGTATTGAACGCCAATTTCAAAACAGTAAAAATTAGGAATGGAACGGAAAACAGGGGCATCAATGTGAAAACAGCAAAACTACTGGTAAAACAGTAACACAGTTGGTAACACTGCTGTCCTGTGCGATTTCTTGTCAGTTATGACTTGAAGCTCGCACAGGTCAGCCGCCACTCTGTCCCTCGTGGACGGGGATTGGGAGGAATTATTAGTTATGTAAAACTGTAATTCTATCTAATACTGAGTTCTCGTAATGAAATGCGGGACGATTGGCAACCTATTCTAAGATCGGCATCCTGTAGCCGACTTCACTCTGAGAGTACGAAACTCCGAGCTCGTCTCAAACACTTAATTCTGTTTAAATTACATTTATCTGTTTAACGTACCCTTCTAATCAATTGTTCCAAAGAAGTCAATGCCCTCTAAGCTTCACCCGAATTGTTAGGAACTAAATGTTTAGTTGATCTTGCACTTCTGTATCATATCGAACCATATCCAATCACCTGATAACCAGACGTGTACATAAAGATATTATATCGTATTATTTAGCGTTTAAATTGATAAAAAATGATTACAAAGAATTTCATACAATGATACAGTCACTGTTTATTATTAATTTATATTATATAAGAGAAACAGCTCGATATGTCATAATTTGTCATTACGTGTTACAAGTACTTTCTTTCACAATACAAAGAAGAAAACTTAACTTTTGTCCTGAAACCCTGGGGCCGTTGGGGTCTAGAGCACATCTGCTCTATCGAGATCTCTCAGCGTGTCTGAGGCTGACTTGCACTTTTTTTTGACGAGGAGAAATCCATTTAGGACCTCTCACCGTGTGAGGGTCACGGTGAGGGCATTTGGAGACTCGCCAGCTTCGTCCTACTCTGGTGGAGGTAGGTTACCACACCCGGAATAGCCAGTAAAGCTCCTCGTGTTCCTTCCATTCGGCTATAGCCAGGGTGGCGGGAAATGCCTATCGCCTACTCTGCATTGGCCCTGGCAGGCACTGGTCGAGACAGCCTCATCCACGACGGCTTCTGGGATTGAGCGGGTTAAGCCTTTGCTAGCTCACCTCACTGCAACGCAGAGGCTCTGGGTTCGATTCCTGCTATGGTGAATTTTGGAAACGTATTATTATAGTCTGGGATCGGCCCCGGAGTAGTCCGTTGTATATTACCCATAACACAAGCGTAACTTGCTTAATTTGGGCATATACAATGTGTGTGTTTGTCTGCCGATTATTTATTAAGAAGAAAAACAAGTTATTGCGAAACTGGCAAATAGGCAGACGGCCCAGCTAATAGAAAGTGGTTACCATCGCTTATAGATGTTTGCAACACCAAGGTAGAAGGCAAAGCGTGGCCAGCCTTTAGGATGGGATATAAAGGAAGGGATGGGGACCTACCCTAAACCCCTACGCGGGACTCTGATCTATAGGATGACGCAGATACTTACCGGTCACGGGTACTTCGATAAGCATCTGCATCAGATCGTGGGATATTTGTCTCCTGCTCAATGTCGCGAATGCGGCCTCGCATGATTTTGCGTTTCACACTCTGGTCGAGTGCACTGCATGGGGACTTCAATTGTTCAAGCTCGAGGCCATGCTCTGCGGCAACGATCATCGGCAGGCGGTCTCGTCCTTTTGCGAGCCAGTAATGACCCAAAAGGAGGCCACCGAGCGAGAGAGGGAGAGGTCTGCGCATGCAACATCCGGACGCTGTCATCAGACTGGTCCCCGGAGGCGCAGATACGCACAGACTATCCTCCCGTGATACCATCACAGTAGAACCGACTGCAGCTCGGGAAGTGCAGTTGGGAAACTTCTCTGTTGGTAAAGTGGTTCACCTTAGCCAATCCGGGGTGGACCAATCCAGCGCATAGGACTATAGTGTTTATAGTAACCACGTATACTAGATCCCGTGTACTCCCAGTCCATGCGTGTTAAAGAACGCAACAGTGACATGGAACGTGTTTACCAGAGTCTACGTTCAGTAGTCGGTGACGGGAGGCTCTTTCTAAAGATCTCCCGCAGCCGGTCGGATCCCTCTTGAGATCCAGACTTAGTTCGAAACTAATATCCCTGCATATCGAAAAAGAGGGCTCAGACAGGAGGAATAGGATAGGGAAAAATCGGCCAAGTAGCTTTTACGTGAATTCCGACCAAAAAACACAAACAAACAAGAAATCTAAAAAAATTGCATCGTTCTCCATCGTTTATATAGTCTTTTCCAGCTGTTTTTTTAATAGCATCAATGTTGTCAATGTATTTTACCTCAAAATAATAGTCTTAAATTTCAGACTGCGAAACCAGCACAGCCTTTTATGGCAGCCAAATCAATGGAAGGAGAAAGCGGTTAAACGTGTTAGGTCTCAGGTTCGATTGCAGCCGTGTGCCCACGCGGAACATCGACCCTGCTTCACAATATTCCATACTTATTAAATTATAAATTATCTATACCCATATATATGTATCTGCCAAATGTGTGACAATCTACGAACTATTAACAACACCGACTTCATAATGTTGTAGTTATTTCTGAAATCAGTTATATTTTTGCTAGAAAATTTTAATTTTCTATCTGAATAACGCCCATACGACTATGTACATACATACACTGAAAAATATTGTTTAAACCCTAAGTCACATGTACGGTAGTCACACCTGATCTTTCATTTTTGGTAATTTTATTTATATTATATTTTGTTTATATAGACACAGTAATGTACAAGAACACTTACCGTCACACGGACAGACGGACATACTGGACCACGACTTGTGCGTACGGAGTGTCCTGTGTCAGCGATGACAATTTAAAGGCCATGTATACATAGGCCGCAAGCAGAGCTGATGTTTGTTCTCGCTGACAGATTCGCGTCGCGTCATTTGTTTTCGTCCGTTCAGCCCAAAAGAGTCAATGTTTCAGATAGAAGACAGAAATAACAAAGATTTCTTTAAAATTACAATAATAGAGTTCATATAACACGAAAATAAATGGAACATACTGGAAACTGCACTTAAATATAAAAAAAGTTCTAAAAAAAAATCGAACGACGTAAGATGTTTGAGAGTACGCCCTCGCAAGCAAGACATTTTTTTTTGACGAGGAGAAATCGATTACGGATATAGAGAGAAGAAAGATGAAAGAAAAAATATTTACTGTCGCGAATGAATGCACATAAAACTAAAAAATATACTAAATTAACGGAATCTACATACTCATAAAACATAAAGCCATTAGAATTTTATAAAATACTAGCGGTCCGCCCCGGCTTCGCACGGATCCCTAAAAATAACTTTTTTGTTGAGTTTCATTACTTACCTACTGAGCGAATTAAAAATATTTCCCCTCCCGTACGCCCGTACCCCAGTGAAGCCTACATCGCATAAGCCTAGTTAGCCGAGCAGGGTGCGCGGCGACCATGCAACTTTTTTCTCATACTTACATTTTTAAACTCGTGATATCTTTCGAATGGAATGTTCGAATTGAATAATTCAAAAAGTTATATAAAGGTATTGAAGCAGTCTTGAATACAATTTTATTTTGATAAGGATGAATATCAAGATACAAATAAAAGGCTTTTTCTAGCGACGACAATTCATTTAAAATTTTAAAATAAAAGAACATTTATTGTGGCATAACCATAATAGTTAGACATATGCTGTCGCGACACTTTTTGTAAATAATGATGTGTTCTGCGAAGTCGTAGTACATTATTTTATTCTATCATCAATAGTTTTCGCAGCGCACGCGATTTTAGGTATTTTTTTTACACCTTGGGTTATACTATTGGTGTTTTAGTAAGAATCCCTATTTTTTTGAAAATATAATATAGCCTATGTCAACCGGGGATAGTGTAGCTTGCCAACAGTCGGTGTGGGCGTAACTACGTTCTGTATCTCACGCCTTTCCTGCCATAAGCGCGGGGCACATGGGAGGAGGGTGTATTGGCAGTCTCCACACAAGCCGGTTGATTATTGTTTGGATTGCCTCAGTGAAAGCCTCCATGATCAACAACGGTCTAATCCCTAGCAAAGGACCCGGTATGTGCGAAATGCATTTATGGTCCACTGCACTTGCCAACAGTGAACATGGGCACCGCGGTGCACCTGTATGGTCCACTGCACTTCACCGCCACAATAGGACTTAGTTGCGCCGCGCACAACGGGTCCTAGCGGTGAGGACCATCCGAGGATACCGTACAGTGTCGTGGACGGCGTTGACACTCTTGGCGGGCGATCCGCCCTGGCCTCTCCAGGCGGTCGTGATTGCCAAAGTTCGGCGCTCCTGACAGGATGCCCTCGCCCGTGGCCTGGTCTATGGCCAGGCCGAACTCCAGGTGATCAGGACGCAGGAAACCGCGGCCATGATCCAATCTTGCTCAGTAGAGTTGGAAAACCCTGTTGCTGGCATTGACACGGTGAAAGCGGTTCGACCGCAGCTGTTGCGATGGCTCTCGCGGAAACGCGGGACCTTGACCTTCAGAATGACACAGATACTTACTGGGCACGGTTGCTTCGATAAGTATCTGTGTCAGATTGCGGGCTGCTTGCCTTCACCCCAATGCCACCAGTGTGGCGCGCTAGACACGGCGTTACACACGCTAGTCGAGTGCGCAGCATGGGCACCTCAGAGGTTTGAACTCGAGACACTAGTAGGACCGATCGATTCGCTGAGCGATCTGGTGCAAGCCATGCTGCACAGCGACGATTGGTGGGTGGGCGCGGTCAATTTCTGCGAGGCTGTAATGTCTCAAAAGGAGGCCGCGGAACGAGATAGGGAGAGAGATGGAAGTGCGCATGCGTCTCGCGGGCGCCGACGTCAGTCGGGAGACCGGAGACGCGGGTATGCGCATGATCACCCCCCCTGAAATACCGCTGCAGGGGCCCTCTAGCATCTAGGGAGCAGAGGAGTCTTCATCCCTGTTGACGAAGTGAGTTTGCCTCTGCCGGGGACACTCTCAAGCACTAGTGCGCTAGGATCGGTGTAGGCGTAACTACGTTCTGTATCTCATGCCTTTCCTACTCATAAGCGCGGGGCAAATGGGAGGAGGGTGGTTTTAGTGGAGTATTGATTAGTCGAGTCTCCACACAAGCCGGTTGATTATTGTTTGGATTGCCTCAGTGGAAAGCCTCCATGATCAACAACGGTTTAATCCCTAGCAAAGGACCCGGTATGTGCGAAATGCATTTCCCCGGACTGTAAAAAAAAAAGCTTGTCAACAGTGAAAGAATTTTTCAAATCGGTTCAGTAGTTTCGAAGCCTATTCAACAAACAAACTAACAATCATATCTTTCCTCTTTATAATATTAGTATAGATATAACTTTAAAAAAGAAATGTACATAACACTCACGGCAATAAGGCTGGTAACTCAGCATTATGCTATGTCAAGAACTGACTGATATCTCACCGTGTGAGGATTACGATGAGGGCGTGTGGGGACTCGGCGGCTTGTTGCCGGAATACCCGCTAAACTCCCTGTGTTCCCTCCCTCCAGTCGCCTATAGCCAGGACCGTGGGAAGTGACTTTCACCTGCCCACTTAAGCCCTAGCAGGTCGCAGGACATCCTCCAAGCAACAAGCGATATGACATAGGTTGGCGCCAAGCGACAGCACAAGTTGTGTTGTTGTTTACTTCATACATATTAATACTATTGCAAAAACTAAATGCAGACAAAGTCACAGATAATACAGAATATTAAAACATTAATAGAATTTACATTCAAACCGCAAACCAAAAAGCTCTGTGCAGCGATAATTATAACAAATAAAGCCTTATCGCTCTATTGTTCAGTTTTATTTCGTATAAACTTGTAATATTTAAGTGAAATAAATGAAACAAAATCCAGTGCATTGTTTAATTTATATTTATTAATAGTTTTTATCTTTCCTTTTATGTCTTGAATTTGTTGTTAAATTTGTCCGGACTAACAGGACAAGCAAGGTTAATTGATTTGTTTGATTCATTTCCTTCCTTAACATCAATTTTCAAGGCTTGTTGTTATTTGAACATAGATAATAATATAACCAATTTATAGTAATTTTCCTGTTGTTCTCTTAAAAATAATACCTACATCGTTATATTTTATTATTAATACACGATTTAAAATACCTACCATGAATTACATTAGGACCTAGTACTCCTCTAAACAGGCCCGTCTTAATCATATTGGACGCCGGGGTGCGAAAATTAGGTTAGAATTACGATCGTGTGGAAATGGCCGATCATTGTCGTCATAATGATACCTTTCGTATTGTGGATTGGTGTACCAATTCCAATTCAACGGGCTATGGAGCTAGATCGAAAATCTTATAGTTTCTGCTTCTGGGTCATAAAATTTAACACCGGTCTCTAAAAACGTTTCTATGAAATTTCTTGACAATAAATTACTGTAAAAATATTTAATTACTATATTTATCCTTAACAGATAAGAAATAGACAACAACGTTCAAGAAATTTCAATAAACTTTTCCATGAAACAAAGTTAACAAACACTTGATGGTATCTGATTACTGCGTATCTTTAATATTTTCCGGTATTTTGCAACTATTTATCGCTAAGAAGTGTCAATAGTCCTTAAAAGATAACGCTTGTTCTAATTTTTAATATATCTATACTTGTTGAAAAACCGAATAAACAATACCTTTCGAAGCTTTAATTATTAATATTGTTACAACTTAGGTTCCGACAAAAAAGACAAATACCACCTGCATATCTGTAAGAACACATTTTACTACCCGTCAGCGTTTGAACTAATTGTAATTCTTTTATGATCGTCTTCCTTTGTTTACTTAATACTTACTTTTATTGTACTCGTTTATGGCCGCTTGCGAGCTAATCATTAGCCAGGTGTTACGGATTACGTCGACTACGATACGGGCACATTTGTATTTGTGAGATATAAAACGATGGCCTGGTGGGGACAGGGGGGCAGTCGAGCGGGAACCACGATCAAGGCGTGACGAGTGTACATTCGGGAATCTATAAGTGACGGACTTTGCTCGTTTTATCTTCAAAATTGCAAGATGCGGTTCTTGCTCTTAATTATGTTTTCTACATAACTATTATTTCAATAATAAATTGAAATATTTAGATGGTGAAAACTCAATTTTCATTTTCCATATTTTTGCGTATTTCAGATATAAATGCATATTTTACCAAAAAATAAATGATAATATATGTCTATATTTTACATTATATATGTATGTATGAAGTGTATCTTGTATATAATTTATTTTTTGTAATCTATTTATATTATATGTTATATCGTTAAATATCTTTAGTGTACACAACTCTGCCTTTTGCTTCTCCCCTTCTCGCTAGGCTCATAGGTTTGCTGGAAGAAAACTCTTTTAGCTCGCCTTTGTACATCACCACTCTTCTGTAATTTTTTGTGTACAATAAAGAATAATCTATATTTTTAACATTCCAGTTAGATGTACTCCACATTATAATGAAATTAAAACTATTATTTTTAAAATAGAAAGAGCTGCTAGTAACTCAGTCTCAAAAGAAATATTCGAAAATGAGGCTCAATGTAACGATTTGGTCTACATAAAAAGCAATTATTGCATTTTAATCACACCAGATATAGGCATTCCATTGGGCCACTAAAGTGACAAACCACAAACGTCGCCACTCAGCTGAGATGAGAAAGTTGAGATGGATGTGTGGTGTTACAAGAATAGATAATTAAGGTGGTATGGGCATATAATGAGGACAGATGAAAGTCACGCGATAAAAAGAATGTTAAACTACAAGATGGATGGGTAAAAATGTAAAGGTAGACCAAAAAAGAGATGGATGGATTGTGTGAAGGATGATATTATGATTTGTGGTGTGATAGAAGATGTATGTCGGAATAGAGGAGTGTGGAAGGAAAAGAAATATTGTGCCGACCCCAAGTAATTGGTGAAAGAAAAGAGAGAGAATTACAGGCATGCTAAAATTCGTCCACTTCACTAAATGATAATTTGAAGATTATAGAAAATATATAAAAGTAATTTTTGGATAAGAAGAAACCGTTGCTGAAGTGGTTAAGAAAAAAATAAGCTACGTACTGGGTAAAATTACCACACTAATATTTAATGCTTCAATCCATATCCTGTGAACATCACAGGTCAAGGTCATTCTTCCAATACAAAGCACACATACAATTTCGTTCAAAAAGAGTTTTAATTTTAAAGAAATTTGTGATTATACAATGCAATTCAAATGTCAATTAAATGGAAACTGAATAAAATTGTACATACCTTTAGGTTGTTCACAATATGTATTGATATTTTTTATTATCACATATTTTTTCCCATATTTTACATTTTTAGGTCCATATTATATTTACATATTTTTTTATTGCATGAGCTCAGCAGACAGGCAGACGGCCCACTTGAAGGAAAGCGGTTACCATCGCCTATGGGCATTTGCAACACCAAAGGTGCTACAAATGCTCTGCTGCTCTCTTAAGGGAGACTGGAACCTGGTCACTAATGCCGGAACACAACTCAAGGTTGTTATGGCGGCATACTCTAGACCAGGGGTGGTAGCCATCCAGTCGGGCAAATACCCTACCACCTGGCTGTGGGTTATTTTGTCGCCTCTTACGACAAGCCGCCCCAACGCAGGAAATTGTATTCTTCCTCCGTTCCTGCACGGATGTGCAATGATTAATATGTATTATTTTAAATTAATACATATTAATTCGGGCCCCAGTCAATAGCTCCCAAAGTCGTAGAAATGTTGTAGCCCTGTAATAAAGTATATATATATGTATAAGGGTCTTCTTTAAAACTCCAAAGTGGATAATACTGAACAAAGATCTAGTTTTTTGAGCTTGATCTTCCAAAATACTTTTAACAAAAAGAAATGGTTAAAACATTATTCATTGAGTAGTTTTCAATATAATTTTTATTTTGGAGTATTTTTGATCCAATGATTTTTAAGGTTCTGTAGCTATATTACGAATACAGTAGCCATTTTGTGTTTTATGTATGATTTTGTTTCAATAAATAAATTTAATAAAATAATATCACTTACTCAAAATTTTAAAGATAATACTGCACAGAAAATTATCGCTATTCAAGTTCCCGCCAAAACTCTTCCATGTTTAATCTACGTCTAGATGACCAGACAGGCTATAAAATCGATGTTATCTAGGACGTTCATTATCCAAATGACCACGATTAAATATGTACCTTAACACCTAGCTTTTAAGTATCATAATTAAATGTTAAAAGCTAATTTATTTAGTTCGGAAGTGACCCCATTCTTTCGCACAATCTCTTGTTCTCATATGTCAACCTTGGGCGATTGTAATTAAATAAGATCTTTATAGCTTTGTAATAAAGACCAAATTAATTCATTAAAAAAGTACAATCTTAATAAAGTCTGTACAAAGCGATGTTCTCAGACGTGGCTATGTATACTTCCGCATGTTTGTTGTTGCAATTTTCATTGTAATAACGTTGTTTATAGAGAAATAATTAGGATATTTTAATAACACAATACAACCCTTTGACCATATTACATAATAACTGGCAAAATTTATAGTATTCGCTAATTTTATTGGTTATAAACTGGGAGAAATGGTCTAAGATCGCGACGAATAGTGGGACTAATGCGCACGAGCCGAGCGAGCGAAACGAATGCGTCGCGACCGTAGTACGGCGAGTATAGTCACGACACATTCCGACACAGTTTGCTTCATGATTAAGAAAATGTCAGATAATTACCCAGTTTTAATACCGCCAAAACAGAAAGAAAACCTATCTACGTGTAATATATAACCACTGAAGTTTATAACTCGATGTGTATTAATGTAAAGTTACAGATATTTACAACTCGACCAAAATTTCTAGAAAATAAAGTAATTTTTTTGATTCATAAACAATGTAGATCAGAGTCTAAATTCCTCTAAAAAAAAACTAAATACGCATGTAACAATACCAAGTTTCACGAGAGCAATGATTTTTAAAGTTTACCAAGGATGTGTAGTGGAATTTGAAGCAAAAATCTTTTCGTTATGATTCGACGATATTTACTAAAGAACTGCCGACATGATAGGTTTGTAATGGTTAGTTTAGCTTCTTTTAATCAAATAATTTTTCTGTTAACTATCATAAGGTGATAAAACTTTGGCTTACAAAATTATAGTCATTATTATTAAAGGCTATGTTGACAAAATGCGGCGTTTAACTAAAGACGTATAGACTGATATTGCCATCTTTTAGATTACAAAAAGTACTGTCCTCCTTCTTGGGGGTTGGTATACGCTTCTTCAAAAAGATTCACTAAATGTAAAACCAAATTAAAAAGTATCTTGCTAAAAAAGGGATACTACACTATTAAAGAATATTTAAATGACAAAAATTCATTTACATGGCAGCTCGCTCCAACCTCTTATAATAATATATTTTGTATAACGTTTTTATCTTGCCAATCTTGTAAGGAATTTATGGAGATATATTGCAGCATAACATTTTAGTACGTCATGTCACTATTATAACTATAATAATATTTTTCTTTCCTTTTATTGTGTCTTGGTCTTATTGAGTATGGACTGTTTGCTACAACCCCATTAGTTCTTCAAAAAGTAATTCTGTAACATACTTCTGTATAAGACTTATTTATGAAAAAGAGAACTTGAGATATAAATAGAATAAGAAATATAAAGAAAAACAATATTTAGTTAGACATATTGCTGGGGAGTTTCTTGCCGCTCGTTCTCCTTAACAGCAATAAGACGTTGCGAAGCGGTGTACATAAAATAGGAAGAAAAATTAAATTTTAAATTTTATGTATCACCTTCAAAAAGTGTTCTTATTTTGAATAAAAGCATTTGAATTTAAATTTGAAAGCAACTCGATACTTACACGATGTCTGATGTACTAATCTTACTAGTAAGTTACTAGTAAGTATCGAAATTACTCTTGACCTAATATTGGAGTTGCTAGAGTTTAGACAAATTTGCGAAAGTGGCGCCCCTATTATTTTCTACTTTATTTTGCCGCCCTGTAATGTGTAATTTATTTAAGTTTCCACAGGTGTGCCGACAGTTACTTCGTTACGGGGTGTGCCGATCCAGAAACGTCCAGAAAATTGAAACAGACATACAAAATTAATAAAAAAGAAAAAAGTAATAAATTATCTAATGTCATAGTTGAAGGTAAACGTTGGTGAGTCACGCGATATGAAAACTACATTAATTTCGAGAAAATACTTCTTATGCAACTTTCGACCTTATCTGTAACTGATTTAGTACTAAGTAATGTTTTTCGTGAGCAAAATATATGTTTGCAGTAAATTAATTGGAATTTGTTAAGCTCATTGATGTTATAATGTTTTAAAGTAGATATTTTAGACACAAATATCCAGAGAAAGGAGCGTGTTATTCACAGTATTTTCTCTAACGTTACTTCCATATCTGGGATAATGTTAGTGTTAACGACCGTTTTAACCAGATGTAGCATAGAATTTAATGTGTTATATGTGATGTGATGTGTGATGTTATATCTCTCTGCAGACCACGGGCCATAAAAATGGCCCGGACTTTTGGAGGACTTGCGTGGAGCCATGGGAAGGCCAACACGTAGAGGCCCCTTTGACAAATTTAATGTAAATGTGGCGTGACACTGACCGGCGATTGTTCCTGTCTATACCATATAAACATGCACCCAAGGACAAGCCCCGGTATGTGTAGGACTATTGTAGGGAATGAGAACAAAAGATACTGGGCTATTAGGATGAATTGCTAGTGGAACTAAGGATCTGGGACTGTGGAGACGATGATGTCTGCCCGTTACAATGTTCAGGGATGATGATGTGACATTGTTATTAATGAAGTTAACCATTGTCAGAAAACGTATGTACCTATGTCCACTAATGTAACAAATTATAATTAACGGCGTTATTTTTAGCGTTATCAACAAGACGCCTTTGACTACAGTCTCTAACTATAATATTATCCCAGATGAAGTAGGAAAATATAACATGTCTTTAAAATGAAAAAGGAGGCAGAATTGATAGGTAACTTAAGAAAAAATATCAAGTGTCAACCCTAAAAATTTCGCAAACATGTTTAGCGAAATATTTTATGGACAATTTTTTTTTAATAAATAAATTAATGTATACAGATAATATATTTTTTTAAATTCTGTCTATCTGTCTGGATGTTCCGGCTAATCTTTGCAATGGCTGGACCAATTTTGACGGAACGTCTACTTGGCAGATAGCTAGCTGATGTTATATGGAATAACTAGGTAACTTTTTTTAGGGTTCACACCTAAAGGATCGCTATGCATATGAGCCCCAAGGTCCATTATTCTTAGCACCTGGTACCTGTAAATTGGCCATCGAGCCAAGCTAGAAGATATGCACACACTCAAAGTTTATACTAACAGTACTTAATCCAATATATTTTATTTAGGAGAATATAAGAAGATTAAGAAACTTTTTGCCCACTGCTATCAAGATTACGCTTGCAGAGTCTCTCTTACTTCCCATACTTGATTTTTTTTTCAGCCGGGGGAAATGCATTTCGCACATACCGGGTCCTTTACTAAGGATTAGACCGTCGTCGATCATGGAGGCTTTCTACTGAGGCAATCCAAACAATAATCGACCGGCTTGTGTGGAGACTCGAACCCATGGACAAATGCCCATGGGCTAATACCCCACTAAAACCACCCTCCACCCATGTGCCCCGCGCTTATGGTAGGAAAGGCATGAGACTTAAAACTTAGTTACGCCCACGCTGATCCTAGCGCATCAGTGCTTGAGAATGCCCCGGGAAAGGCAAGCTCACTTCGTCAACAGGGGATGACTTCTCCGCTCCCTAGATGCTCCCTGCAGCGTTATTACGGGAAGAGATCTTGCGCATATCTACGTCTTCGGGACCCCGACTGACGTCGGTACCCGCGAGACGCATGCGCACCTCTCTCCCTTTCTCGTTCTGCGGCCTCCTTTTGAGACATCACTGTCTCGCAGAAATTGACCGCACCCTTCCCATACTTGATTACGCTGACGCCTGCTATCTAGATTTAACCGTAGAACAGTTGAACAAGCTTGAGCGGCTTCAGAATTTTTGTATCAGGTTCATATTTGGATTGCGAAAATACGACCATGTTTCCGAATATCGTAAAATACATAAGTGGCTTCCTATTCATTTTCGCTGGAATACTCACAATCTCACTCTCGTTTATAACATATTATTTACTCCTAATACTCCCCAGTACCTTAAGGAACGTTTTAAATTCCTGTGCCTATCCACTGCCCATGATAGGTACCGAAAACTTATGACGCCTGCACACACTTCATCCTGTTATGATAATTCTTTCACGGTGCAGGCTGTCAAAGTTTGGAATATGCTGCCTCTTACTGTCAGAGAGGCCAAATACTTACAAACATTTAGAAATTTGCTCAGAAAACACTATTTGTCCACAAATAGCCATGTCTAATTAACAGAATATAATCATGCTAATATATTTATTATAATAACTTAAGTATTATTGTATATATAAGACTATGTATATATGTATATATTTTTATATTAATTTCTTAAACTAGTTTGAGTACTTATATATCTATTGCCTTTTTCCTGCACCACCTATATCGCCTGATTCAAATTTCTTTCATTTAGGTTGCCTGGAAGAGATCGCTTTGAGCGATAAGGCCGCTTGTTGTATTGAAAAGAGAATATTGTAAATATGGTCTGTTTTTGTAATTGTGTATTTTGATGTGCAATAAAGTGTTCTCTCTCTCTCTCTCTCTCTCTATAAGTAACGTCTGGGAGCCCTGGAGTCTTGGTCTTGATTATTAAAACAGTAGGTAACGTTCAAATCGTGTTAATGAAATACAACAATAACCTCCATATACTTTTTGTTTAAATATTTTTTAAGCCTTAACCGATAGTTTGAAAACAGCGGAAGTTTATGAAGCTATTAGCAGCTTTGATCAGACAAGGTTGCATCAAAACACGAGTGGTGACGCCATTTGTTGTTTCCATACTTCTATGCCACCTTTGTACAGGGGTGGATTGAGTCAGGTACTACGGGTAGTAGTTTTTTTATTGCACGAGTTCAGCAGGCAGACAGACGGCCCATCTGATTGAAAGCGGTTACCGTCGTTTATAATATGCTGCCGCTCTCTAAAGGGAGACTGGAACCTGGCCACCAATACCGGAGCACAACTCAAGGTTGCTAAGGCGGCATACTCTAGACCAGGGGTGGTAGCTATCCAGACGGGCAAACCCCACCTGACTGTGGGTTGTTTTGTCGCCTTTTACGACAGGCCACCCGGCCATAAGAAATTGTATTCTTTCTCCGTTCGTGCACGGATAAGTAGTGCCCAAGTCAAGAATATTCCGATCCGGAATCTTTGACTTTATGCCTTGAGTCTCTAATCATCGTTTGTAGTTACCATCACCGTCATCAAAAATGCAAAAGATTGACACAAAGCATATAATGCCTCTCTATTTCTGCGTCTTTGGTACAATTGGACTATACACCCGTATTGTGTATTATGATTTTTAACATTGTAAGGTACCTACCTACATTATGCTTTTTTATTTTACATTTTTTAATTTTCTGTACTTTATTTTACTGCTTTTTTGATGTATAGAGTAATTATACCTTTTCTATTTGTTAAATACTTTTACGAGTATTAAGATTTCCTTTTGGGTCTACGATTGCACCCTCTTAAAGTTTGGGTCTACGACTCTGTTTGCATATGCCACATGATTTCAGCAAGGTCTTATGAATGCATAACTGGGACACTTAAACTTATAGTAAGGTGACCAACTATTTTTTGTTCAGAGAGTACACTTTGCAAGTATTTCATAGGTGAAAAAAAACGAAGAAAAAACGATAAAAACTTTATTTTCTTTTAAAAACATACTTTTTTCGGAGTGGATGTTTTTTGCTAAATGAAGATGTTCGTGTAATAATGTAGCCACATCCGAACAACTTTCATTTTGCATATTAAATTTGATTGTTAAGACGGCAGATAATGTTTTTACAGAAAGTTGCGACTTCTCACTGCTCCAATAATCATTCCCTAGTGAAAATACCCTTTCAACAGTAGCATTAGTGCCTGGACAGGCACAGGAGATATCTCTCCAGGTACATAATACGGCCTCTCAATTGTGCCGGAAAGGGCAGCCATATGTGCGCGCGAAATTCAAATCACTGTCAAACTCGTGTCTGGTGTTTGCCCTGTCTTCTGACGTGCCGGAAACGGCAAGCAAAATGCGCGCGTCAAATTCAAATAACTGTCAAATAATTTTAAATATTTAATTAATATACAAATGAGTACTTTCAGAGTACAAGATTTGAAAAGAGTACGGTTCGCGAAAAAAGAGTGAGTAAATGAGTATAGTTGGTCACCTTACTTATAGAATTTTTTTTTTCTAGTTTTAGTTGAGGTTATTTAGTGATTCACAAGAATTATAGGTACCTAAATCCGACTCTGTACAATCGCCTTGGAGGAACACTAGTACATTTATTATTGTCTATTTTTAGCTATGTAAATCTCAAATCTCATTACTTCTTTATTATCAAGTAGCTGTACCAGTCTTTATGTTCGCACATAATACTTATATGAATTTGCTTATGCGTGTACTTATTTATAAGATATCTTCTGAACCCTGTAAAATATCGAAATGAAACATATACTGTTACGTGCGAGTGGTACGCACTTAGGATTGGAAGTGAACACCAGTTTTTTTAACTAAGCGCTTTTATTAAACACAGCTGTACGTGATTCTTCTCCACAGGGTTGCCCTACACGCAGAACTAACGACCTACTGTTCTGACGATAAGATGTCTCACTCACAATACCGTTGCCGATATTGTGTAGACCAACCACCTCCTGCTACTGCAGTGCTCACCTCCGAAATTACCGCGTGTAGCTCGCTTCTGGATCTCCTCTTAAACTACACTACTTTCCTCCTTCACTGAACTGCCAACTAAACTTTCCACTAAGCTCGTCACTGTCTTCTATTAAACTTCTCTTCCAACTCTTTCGTATCGCACTTATCGCTTCGCTGTTTAGAATTGAACTCCCCGGTAGCGCGCGCCTTACGCTTCTTATATGCCCGGAAGAATCTTCTGGAACCCATAATTTCGACATTCTTTTATTTACTAGCTATCCCTTTCTAAACATCTCTGTCTTTTCCTTCCTCGAACCTTCTATTCTAGAACTTTTGTTCATCATCTATCCCTTTCTAAATATATCTGTTCTTGTTTTTTTCTTCCAGAATCTTCTACCTTTTTCTAGAAGTCTTTACCGGTTTACGCTTCCAGAAATTTCTACCCTCGGTCGCCACAATACTTACGTAGGTTTAAAGTAAAATTCCTGTGTTCAAATTAATTTTCATAGAAATACGTTGAGTCGTTTTGAAACTGATTGAAAACTTCTACGATAGTATTACATAACAAGAAAACAGTATAGAAGTTTTAATAACCATTCCAACCATTTTTATATACAGTACAAATTATTAACTATCAGAGTCCTTGATGTTATGCTTTAATAGTAATTACTATTTACTTCATCTTTATATGGCGGAAGTGGACAAGGCAAAGCTAAAAACAGAAATCTTTAGTATTTATGAGATGCAGGCTGGAGCGCGTTTATCACAAAACCATGCATTTGATTGCTAAACACGTAATCTGGGTGGGTTTTATTGTAATCTATATTATTTTTCAATGTATGATAGCCATCCATATGATTAGCAGTGTTTGGTTGTGTGCAGCTGAGCTCTTCGATCTGATCCCGCCTCCTCCCTCCCATCATCGGACTACCAGACGCACTGACATGCGGCACCGATATATGATGGATTATTCACCTGCAATACGAACGAAGCGCTTTGCATCTACCTTCATCATACTCACCGGAAAAGAGTGGAACTCATTGCCGGAGTCTGTTTTTCCCGAAACCTACAACCTGGGTTTCTTCAGTCCTGTGTGAATAGGTAGCTTCTAGGTAAGCATGCTCTCATCTTAGACCATATCTGCACCTGCACATCGGACGAGATCAAGGTAAAAAAATCTACACCATTCCTTGAAATGGTTTTTCATAAAACTCTTTTTTCTTTCACCTTCTCCCATTAACTTGAAGCCGGCATAACATCAATTTTCTTTCCATGCTGCTCTATTCTGGCATATGTCTTGTTATATTTACACCACGAAATTTTAAAAATGTAAAAAGATGACGATTCCGTTTTCGTGATTTCAGTGCTCTAAAAAGTCACATGGTAGCAGCTAGTATCTCAATTGGTACACTTCAGTGTACCAATCAGTGGCGTGGGGTAAAAATACGGCTAGGGTAAGCCGGTTAAAAAAACATAGCATATCACGCAAGCGCAGACTATACCGCTGTTGAAAAAAGGTCTAATTCACGCTGCATTTTCTTATTACAATTTGTATTTTAAATTTTACAATATTACCGCATATTTTGAAACAAAACCCGGTGCCCGATCGGGTTATGAGTTGCTATTTCATCCAACACGCGTGGACATCTATACTGATATTATAAAGAGGAAAGGTTTGTAATTTTGTATGTATGTAACGAATCAACTTAAAACTACTGGACCGATTTCAAAATGATTTCACCATTAGAATGCTACATTATCCTTTATCCCTAAGTAACATAGGCTATATTTAATTTAAATAATCGAGTTCTAAATTGTTTTCATGGCAGGACAACGTCTGCCAGGACCGCTATTAGTCATAAAATGTTTGATTGCGTAAACGCCAATGTATGAATGACGCTTTCGACCTTTTGGTAGTTTCTTAAAGTTAGGCTATGGGGAATCGAGTTGTATGAAGTCCACGCCACTGGTACTAATCGAAAGATAATGAATGAGTGAACATATAAAATACTATAATACAAGATGATAATAAAAACAATGAGAAGGGAAATATTTAAGTAATTAGGACTAATAGTGCTTCAGTGGAGTCATAGTCGAGTTTCAAAAGCCATTCGGTGAGAGTTTTCTTACATTTAGCTTTAGTCAAATAAAATAAATCAATCCGCTTGTTGATTTTATTATATAGGTAACTCCTAGAAAGAACAAAAATCTACAGCAAAAGGCTGTGCTGACAACGTTTTGTTTACAGGGGATGTAAGTCCTTTTAATAATAGAATTGGATGATATAAATGGTGTGATAACATGTTGTTTAAGAACGATTTGTTGAATAAAGAGTTGCCGAACAGTTAGCACTTTCCAGCGTTCATAAAGGTTTTTGGTGGGAAGTAGAACGGAAGAGAAAGACTGACTTTAAGTACTGCTCGTTGTGCACGTTCTAATTTTATCATTGCGGTTTTGGCAGCTCCCCCATGACGTGATACAATAGCTCAAAACAGATTGGCATAGGGCGTAATATAATAATTTCATTATGTTAAAATCAGCAACCTGACCAAGGGTTTTAAAAATATAAATTAATTTTCGTAATCTGAGTGTTAATGAGTTAATGTATGGTTGAAAACTTAGATTTTGGTCAATGATAACACCCAAATATTTAATATGTTGAGTTGTATGCAAAGTAGGGCAAGAGTTACAAGTAGCATGAGAAAGACAAGAGTGAGCTATAATTTTTAAGGTTTGAATATGAGGTTGATCCTGATTTCTAAGAGATAAAGTCATATACTTCGTTTTATCAATATTAAGGGTTAATATATTTGAATTTAGCCAATCCATAACTTTATTAAGACCTTTTTGCGCACTTTGGAATACTTTTGACCATGTATCAGCAGAAAAAAGGAGTGCAGTATCATCAGCATATGTAATAATACTACCGTTTTCAAGTTCTAAGTCGCAGAGTGTGTTTATATACGCAAGAAACAGGGTTGGGCCAAGGATGCTGCCCTGGGGCACACCAAAAGAAATAATAGTGTCTTTACTTATATATTCACCAATACGGACTCTCTGCGTTCTGTTTTGGAGATAATCAGCGAAAAGTTGTAACTGAAGATCTCTTATTCCCAGCGCTTCAAGTTTATGTATTAAAAGCGCGGTTGAGACCGTGTCAAAAGCCTTTGTTAGATCTAGAAATATGGCAATAACTTTCTGTTTTTTATCAAGATTAGATGTTATATAATTAGTTAATTCTTCAACTGCGGCATCCGTAGATTTGCCAGATCGAAAACCAAATTGATGAGTAGAGATTAAATTATTATATTCTAAATATTTAATTAATCTATTATTAAGTAAACGTTCGATAACCTTTGATAAGCTTGATAAAATAGATATAGGTCTATAATTATTGACGCGGCTTTTATCACCAGATTTATGGACGGGTACTATTACAGACTTTTTGAATAAATCTGGGAAAATACCAGTAGAGAACGACAAATTGCAAATGTGAGTAATTGAAGGAACTAATTTATCTTTATAAGTTTTCAGAAATTTGTTTGAGATACCATCTAAACCGACAGAGCAGACAGACTTTGAATTTGCAATTATACTGTTTATTTGAGATTCACTAGTGGGTAATAATACAAAAGAGTTAAGGACAGTTTTTGTGGGAAGCACATGAAAAGAAGGAATATTTTTAGAGATAATTATTTGAGCTAAATCGGAACCAATCTTAGAAAAGTAGGAGTTGACTTCATTTATAGAATCGTTAGGGTTAACAGATGACAAAAGTTGTGTAGGTGAATCGTGTAGTTTTTGCTATATGTAATATTTTTAATGGTATCCCATAGTAATTTACTATTATTCTTTGCATTAAGAATTGCATTTTTATTATAATCATTTTTCAATTTCTTTAAGAGAGATTTACAGAAATTCCTGTATCGTTTATATGTAACTTTTAATACTTCATCATTTGGGTATTTCTTAGTCTTTTTGAAAAGAGAATCACGATGTCGCATACATCTTAAAATGCCAGGTGTAATCCAAGACTTAGTAATTTTCTTTCTGTTTGGGATTTTTCTCACTGTGCTGTTTGCACTGATAGCCTCAGTTAAGGTATCGACTAAGATTTGTGAAGCAATATTAACGTCTGAAGTGGAAAGAATAGAGGATAGATCAATGTTTTTCATACACTGATCTAAGGTAGTATGGTTAATACAAGTTTTTGTATGCTGTATTTGAGTTAAAGGAGTAGATTGTTCAAGAATCAGCATAGTAGCGTTATGATCTGTTATTGAGGAGTCTATTATATAGGAGTACGTTTTATCCTTAGTTTTTATTATATTATGATCAAGACAAGAGTCAAAACGTGTAGGGATAGAGTGGGCAGGAAGCAATCCATGAGAAGCAAGAAGATCAAGGTAAATACTGGATCTAGAATCTGAGGAATTATCAGAGATGTCAATATTGATATCACCGGTGATAACAATAGTTTTATTTTTGTTTAAGCCAACATTCTGTTAGTATTATTAAATCCCATGAGATTTGGCTGCGTTTGATGAGAGATGAGAGCAGCCTTTACCTATCAACTTACTTGAAAGCTGATTTACCGCCAGTGCTGACTTCATACTGGCATCGTGTAAATGGATTTAAAGTCGGTACAGCGCTACCAAGTCACTGCTGACTTCAATATCCCCAGTTGAATATTTTGGAGTCAGTCCGCTACCCAAGCCAGGAGCTGGATCAGTGTAAATCAGCCTTTATAGGCAGAATGCCCACAAAGGCTGGTAAATATAGTAGATCTACATTATTTAGATAATTGAGGTTTGCATTTCAGCGTGACTCAGTGTTTCTGGTATTACACAAGAATTCACTCTCAATACAACTTGTATCCGGTGCTTTATTTGTTCAAGATTATTATACTCAGAAATTAGTGCCACTTGGTATTATCAAGTATAAATTGACACTGGCTTGAACTGTGTCGTTGTATAAACAAAATTATAAGTTGTATTTTAATATTTAAACACATGCTGATTTTTTCCGTTTATGGTCTGTCATGTTTAAATTTATTTATATGCGTCTGGACTTTCGTCATATTATTTCATAATTAATAAGTGAGCTGCGCACGCATATATTCAACAATCAAAATTCACACAGAAATTCTCAAAATATACTTTTATTTTTTAAGATACATGTAAGCAATATAATTACGTCGCTATTTCTTCAAATAATTTTTTTCTTTCTTACTTTACCAAATAAAATTGGTATTTATTTTATGGGATACTTTCAAGATTGTATTCAAAATTTATAATTTGTGGCAAGTAAACAAGATAAAAATGTTGTTCCTAAACTACATGGTTACATAGACAACACTTTGTCTCATTATTATGATCATAAACAAATTTCAATTCTAAAATCTCGACGAGGTGGGAACCGCATCGTCACGCGTCGGCTCCCAACCCGTGAGCTACGATAACTACTTATCGTCATGTGTCATATTTATCGAGATTAATTCCGTTTGCGGACACCCGGGACCATGACTATGGACTATTGGACTCGCTTGAATGTTTTTTTTTATTTTTATTGCATTAGTTCAGCAGACAGGCAGACGGCCCACTTGATGGAAAGCGGTTACCATCGCCTATGGACATTTGCAACACCAGAGGTGCTACAAATGCGCTGCTGCTCTCTTAAGGGAGACTGGAAACTGGTCACTAATGCCGGAACACAACTCAAGGTTGTTATGGCGGCATACTTTAGACCTGAGATGGTAGCCATTCAGTCGGGCAAATGCCCTACCACCTGGCTTTATATTATGCATTTCATATAATATAATAATATTACAACATTATTTTATCCTTTTGTGGTATCGTTTAATTTATCGTCATGCATCTCGCTATGTGAAAACCAAATAAACGTTTTTTTCTTTCTTCTGTTTTTGCCAAATTACCCACTAAACACTCTGGTGTTCTTCCTGACGTTATAAATATGCCAGGGCCACAAGAATCCTACTGTCCTCCTGTCAATTTGTCAATAAGTAAAAGTTAAAAAGTCATGAAACCATGCAACGTTACGATTATCATATTGACCACATATTCTTTTTTCTATACATCTCGCTCGCTTTCCTTCTGGAACGCGAGCATTTTGTTTGGTCGCTCGCCAAACCTGTCGAGGGTAATTTTAGTCGGCCGTCCTTTCCATCGTTGCGCACAGCGGACTACCAACTGGCTCATACCGCAAAAGATAAAGCCGAACTCTCTCTTTCTCTTTGTGGCCAATTCGACTCTTGACGACGGAGGAGCAACCCCGCCTACTATTCCGCGGTGTGGGAGGGAGTGCTCTATGAAAGAAGTTCGCTTTACACAGAAAGCGGTTCGTAGAGCTCTTAGCTCCGTCGACGTCAAGAAGTCGTCCGGGCCGGACGGTATACCTGCTGTCGTGCTCAAGACTTGTGCTCCAGAGCTATCTTCAGTCCTGGCCCGTCTCTTCACACTCTCTTATACTACCAACTGTATCCCGTCTTCGTAAAAAGTTGCCCTAGTTCATCCTATCCCTAAAAAAGGTGATAGAACCGACTCATCCAACTACCAGCCTATACCGATAACTTCCTTGATCTCAAAGGTGATGGAGCGAATCATCAATTTGCAGCTTCTGGGTTACCTTGAAGATTCTCAGCTACACAATGATCGGTAATATGGCTTTCGCCATGGTCGTTCTGCTGGGGATCTCTTGGTATACCTAACACACCGTTGGGCAGAAGCCATTGAGAGCAAGGGAGAAGCCTTGGTAGTTAGCCTTGACATCGCTAAAGCCTTTGATCGGGTCTGGTATAGGGCACTTCTCACGAAGCTGCCATCATACGGGATACCCGAGCGGCTTTGCAAGTGAGTATCCAGCTTTCTTAGTGGTCGCAGCATGAAAGTCGCTATCGATGGTTGCTGCTCATCCACCAAGCCTATATTTGCTGTTGTGCCACAAAACTGTGTGTTGTCACCGACACTGTTCATCCTGCATATCAATGATTTGTTGTCCATAGAAAACATTCATTGCTATGCGGATGACAGTATCAGTCACGCCAGATATACCAGTCGCGCCGATGTTCCTTAGTCGCTAGTAGAAGAGTGTAGGATCATACTTGTGTCTGAAGTAGAGAACTCCCTGGAGCGAGTTTCTGAATGGGGACGACAAAATCTTGTCCAGATTTAACCCCACGAAAACAGGTCTGTGCATTTTCTGACAAAAATACCCCATTTGTCCCTGCGCCACAGTTCCAAGGAACACATCTTACTATCTTCCATAGTATCGGGATCCTTGGCGTCGACATAATGAACGACGTGCAGTTTCGGAGTCATCTGGAAGGCAAGACTAAACCTGCCTCCAAAAAGCTCGGTGTGCTAAACCGTACTTCACTCCGCGGCAACGACTTGTGCTGTACAAAGCGCAAGTCAGACCGCACATGAAGTACTTACTGTTCGCATCTATGGGTTGGAGCACCCGCTTACCAGACTGACCCCCTCGACTCCATCCAGCGTAGCGCCGTTCGTATCGTCGAAGATCCCATACTAACAGGCGGTTTAGAATCGCTTAGTCTTCGAAGAGATTTTGCGTGCCTCTGCGTATTTTACCGCCTGTATAACGGGGAGTGTTCCGAGGAACCGTTTGATCTGGTGCCAACGCTTCACTTTTAGAACCGCACCGCTCGCCAGGGACAGGATATTCACCTCCATTTCCTTGAGCTCCCACGCTTATCTACGCAACGGTTCTCTAGAACATTTATTCCGCGTACAACATTGATCTGGAGGGAACTTCCCGTCGCAGTTTTCACTTTGCGCTACGACATGGAGTTCTTTAAGAAGGGCGCTATAAAATTTATTAGAGGTCGGCAACGCGTTGGCGACACCCCTGGTGTTGCAAACGTCCATAGGCGATGGTAACCACTTTCCATCAGGTGAGCCATCTGCCAGTTGCCTGCTTCAGGCAATAAAAAAAGTACATTCTCATATACATGCGAAAAAAACGAATTGCAATGGTTCTTCCATAAAAATTTAGACTCATTAGCGTTAATTCAAACAGCTGAAAATGTAGCACTGTTTTTCAACATTTCTAGTCGATTCTCATCCATCGGTATACAAAGATACAATACAAAATTCCTTGGCAATATGTTGACCATGCCTTAATATTATTCCTGTGAGTTTGCTAATGAAGTTAGAAACTTATCCCTTTGTAATACGGTCGACTATTGCTTATGTATTTTGTTTACTTTGGTAATATGTAGGCAGACTGTACCGCTCTCGACCGCTTTATTTGCACCGTTCATTGATAATGATTACAGATATAGAGATCGACTAGATAGGTTAATGAAATGAAACAAGATTTTTTTAATAATAATGAAGCGCAGCCTATACTTGAGCGACACAAGTGGGAGCTATGTGTCACGGAGATGAATATGCTGCGGTGGATGTGTGTGGAGGCACGTGCCAGGACCGCATCCGTCTGTGACATATCAGACAAACTGCAAGAGAGTCACTTACGTTGGTACAGCCACGTTTTACGAAAACCGGCTAGTTATATGGGGAACAGATTTCTAGTCATGCCGCCTCCGCCAGGTTCCAGTCGACGGAGTAGGCCCAAGAAATGGTGGCTTGACGTTGTGAAGGATGACATGGATGTCGAAGTTCGCGCGAAGTGGAGAAGAAAAAGTAAGAAAGCGGACCCTGGGCGTCGGAGCGAACGCTTCGAACGCAACCGGGATTTAACCGCCGGATGATGATGATAATAAAATATCTAAGTCAATGAATGAACTCATGTTTAAAAAAATGCATTTTTAATGTGTTGCCCTCATGGTTAATTCGTTTCGTTAGATGACGTTACAGGTATTTTGAATTAGAAATTTTTAACTAGGGCGTGAAGGGTTCCCCTACGGCCGGTACAAAGTGTACATTAACGCGTGCGATGCTGAAAGTGAAAGTTGGTGTTTAATATTTATGTGTTGAACAAGTTGAAGTACAAGTTGAAGTGGCAGTAGATCGGTTACGTCTGCCGCAGGACCGATGAGCGATGGAGCAGACGAGTCCTGGAGTGGAGACCGCGTCTCGGTAAAGGTAGTGTCGGCGACTTGCAGCCCGATGGACTAACTACCTGCGCTCACCAGTAGGCGTTGGATGAGGAAGTCGAAAAACAGGTGCCGCTGCCTTGGAGAGGCTTACGTCCAGCAGTGGACTGCGATTGGGTGACGACGACGACTGACCTTAAAAATTTTCTTAATGTGATTTATATATTATACCTACATTATATATTATACTGAATATAAAGAAATTACCCGTAAAGTTATAACACGATAATTAAAGTTAGGTATTTCAATTGTAGTCCTAAGAATTCAAATGCAACGCAGGTCACATTGGGCAGACGGCCAGTTCGTAAGTATGAATACAATAAACGATTGAGCTATTAAAACACTGTGAAAATGATTATGACAGAACCGGTTATGACGAAATTTCAGCCAGGAAACCCTGAAATGAATGAAAAAATACATGCATGGACATAGCGCGGAGGCGAAACGTGTTTCTCTATATCTTTGGCTGTTTACAATCGTGTTTCGATCTGGGTTGAGCACATTAGCGGACTGTAACTGACGCGAAGACCGAAATCGGCGGAGCCGGCTCTATTGTTCCCGATGCTTAAAACGTAGAAACCATGTTTCGTATTTTTATGTATAGAAACGGAAAATTAAATTGTTTGTCCTATTTTCTAAGACGGGCAGTACACGAGTAAGTTGAACGTAGATTGTTCAACTCTGCTACTAGTGTCGACACTGCACCCGTCGGACCATCTTATCAAAGCTGAGTCCTAATAAATCGTAGTGCGTGCGTAAGCCGCGATCAAAAATTATTGGCGTAAGACCGGCCTTAGTCTAACAAATTAAACAAAAATTGGTACTGTTCAATTTCTTTACTTTAGGGTTATTCATTTAACTTATATATAAAAATCAATTACTGTTAGTTAGTCTGGCTAAAACTCGAGAACGGCCCGACTGATTTGGCTAATTTTGGTTTTGAATTATTTGTAGTCCAGGGAATGTTTAAAAGGTGAGTAAATATGAAAAACATTAATTCTAAGGCGATACGAAGTTTGTCGGGTCAGCTAGTATTAGAATATATAGGTAATTACTAAAATTACAAACATTAAAATCACTTATTACATTAAACAGCATTGTATGTAAGATCCGGTATACAGTAATAACTTGTAAAATGTAATAATCAAATCAAAATAGCATGAAAATTGGCCGTGATACTCTTATTACGAAATATATTGGTACTACATAACATTTTGCATATCTGATTAGTACCAAAATACTCTTTTTATATTTCCCAGGATTTTCTAACTTCGAAACCACGTTATTTTAGGATTTGTTTGCTACGACAGTTTCTATATTTATTAGAATCTTTAGTAGAGCACTTGTTGTTGTGTAGAACTTTGGTAACATTACTTATCTCGGGTTTTCAGTGGAATTTTAGGGATACCTGCATTTTCACACTAAAAAATCCATTACTCTGCTGGAAATAACTTTTGAGTTTAGATATTAGCAAAAGTACTCTAATCTTTGTTATTTGTTCAACGTGGACGAAGTCGCGGGCAAATGCTAATTAAATTTATAAAATATTAAACACAGAGTTTCATTTTTATGCTATCCATACTTGATTGCCAATGTTTTTGCTTTAGGTTGAATTGGGAATAACATTTGGGTTGAGTTGGGAATAGAAATGGGTTGATTTGCGTTTTTTTGTGGGTTGAGTTGTCGTGGGTTGAATCGGGAACAACGCTGCCTTTAGACCGGAGGCACGGCACCCTGACGTTCCGCCAGACGCAGGTACTGACTGGGCACGGCTGCTTCAGTGTGCCATCACTGCAGTGCCAGCGTCGAGAACACGATGCTGCACACTCTACAGGAGTGTCCAGCCTGGGACAAGGAACACCGTGTCCTCGACGCAACCATCGGAAACGACCTGTCGCTCCCGGCCGTGGTCTCCCGCCGAAACAACCGGTTGCAGCGTCGGAGGAACTAGGACCTCCGGCCGCCATGAACCTGCGGCACGGGTGACGGTCAGGGGAGGCTATAAGGCCGTCACCCGCATCCAAATCCGCCGACTAGGCGCGCGTCAGTGGCCTGCGCGCGCCCTTCTCAATCCTGAGTCAGGAGAGGCCTGCCTGACGGGGCAGTCCCACGCCAACCGGGGTCGCGGAAGAAAAGCTCACGCACATCCAGTGACCCCGACACATGGCGTCAGGTGGCATCAAGGGATTTTACTGGGTATTCCGGCCCTTTTGGCCGGCGAGGCCCACACTCCCCCGCCAAAGTCTCCCCGGCGGGGGGTCAGCAAATGGGTTAACTCCTTGTAAAAAAAAGAAGCGAACAACCCTAATTTTTTTATTGCATTTTATACAATAGACAGCATTCAAAATTTAAGAGCAAACATGGACGCTCCACGATGCCAGATATGTATCAAATAAAAAACATGTTAAATATTACACATCATCAATCTATCACAAGCGCAAATATCATGTATTTTTAAATATTATATTTAATTTTATTCGAAGACTGTTTGAGCGGCGCGGCGGCGCTGATATCAGATACCTGAATTAAATACTCAGTGTCTCAAAATGGTGGCAATTTTATGGCGCCCAACAATGACTGAAGAACAGAATTCCAGCAGAATGCAGCCTATTATTATGTACGCTTCTGCTACTAGATATGTTCTGTTTAAAAGGAAGTCTGGCAGATAGTTCAATACGGGCTTGCAAGCAGTTGTTTTGGATCTTTATGGACTTTTACTTATTTATGTTATAATAAGAATTTTGTACTTTGTAATATGTTTAGACGTTTTTACATGCTATCCACGAAGGTACAAGCTTGGAAATTAATAAAAGTTTTGCTATTGACTCTTTACTTTTATTTTTGAACATGAAAAACATCAATGATTGTATTACAAAGAATAAATATTTGCATATGTGATCGAAAATATACCATATTATTATTTCAAAAACTACACTACACATTTTATTAAAACCAATTTTCATTGAATGTATTTCTTACGTCTACCTTGATTTTTTCAGAATTTCAATACGGCCACCTTATACCAATGTGTAGATGTATATGAAATAAACCTTCGTTCTAAATTTTAGAGTCCGCGCCACAAAATAAGTCCCACAGACGTGGCGCTGTAATCGCCGTAATAATCCTGACAGAGTAATTATTTGCTAGTCCATAAATCAATGTAGGTAATTACTGAATAATATATACAAAATGTTCCATAATTAACGTTGTAAATTTATTTCCTGGTTAGTTTACGAACAAAATTCTATCATCATCCTTTTAGCCGACCCCTTCTCTGTCTGTAGAAGCAAAGTTAGTTTTAGATTTTATTGTTAAAAGCATAAAATAAGTTATTTTGCACGCATGAACATACAAAATCACTATTTTATGCTTATTATTGTTATATGTGCATGTAAGGTTTTGTCTTCACGAACTGATATGGATGATTGTCCAAAAGTCCTTAAAAAAAACTATCAAATAGCAGAGCTGCCACAGTTATTTCTTTTATTCTTCGTGGGACTTCTTTTGTGGCTCGGACTTTATCTTAGTAACCCAGTACAGTTTCAGAAAAAAAAATGATTATAGATAATACACATTACTAGATAGATTACACAGTAAACGAAACAATATGGCGATTATATACAAGGGTCTATATTTAGCTAAATAGTAACGAAACCTAAAAAAACGCTTCCAAAAAAAAGACAAAAGAAGACTTAATTTGAAGAATAACAGCGACGTACATACATTGCTTACCCAATGATGTAGAAAGAATAAAATATTGTTACATGCCGTCAAAGATAAATGCACAGCTGCCTGTCTTAAGCGCAGTTTATTGTCTACCCAGATTTAGGAATTCGTAGTACTCTCGATTAGCGATATAGACGACGGACTTTGCGCGTGTCGAATTGCATCGAATCGTGCAGTGTGAAATGGTTGCATCCAGTTTTATTTGTATTTGTTTTATACGTGTTTGTACAGTTCTTATAAATTCTATAGTAGTTCCAACGGCATTTTTAATTCGAGTCCTGTAGCTATTAACAATATCAAGTTTTATAAATTCGTACGCCACATTTTCCTTTTCAACATACAACGTTTGTATTCGGCTCATTGCTTTTATTATCTCCAAAAATGGGCCTACCTCGTATCTTGAAGCTTTGTAACTCAACGACAAATATTTAAACTGCGATTACCAGAAAGGATTATATTTAGGAAGTTTTTAAGTGTCCTTGCCTACTATCTTATCTTTGCGATAGCCAACAAAGAAATTTGGCCCGAAAACAACTTACAAGCAGAAAACAATTTTAACCAATTGTTTACATTTGCGTTGCTACAGTCGCTAAACTCGTATATAATAATATAACAGAAGAAGAATACTTATTTCATGATAATACCTACCATTGTTACACATCTTAGCATTATTTGAAACTTATTTTTAGATATAATTAATACATAAATTAAAGTAGATACCGTGAAATCTGGCAACTTAACCAATGGTTGTCAATTTTGCCATTATACGTTTTCGTTTGCAATATTACTATTACCTCTCACAAAATATCTTTTTGAGGGACATTATATGCCCAAGAAAATAATTTTGTTAAGGGTAATTGTAATTTTGTTAAAGGCAATTGTAATCTCGTAAATGAAAGTCGAAGACCTATAATGGCAAAATTGTCAACCGTTGGTTAAGTTGCCATATTTCACGGTACCTAAACGAAGTTCGCTAGCACATTACCACGTATATAAAGGTATAAATTGTCTGGGTTTACTTTTTTAAAATAGTATGTCTCGTATCACTCCCGATTCTGTTCAGGAAGATTATTATTTACATACTCCCTATATAATTATATAGTCGTAAACTTTTCTAGATTTACTTACGACAAATCTGTATCTACTCTATGAATCTCAACAATAATGTTACGAATGTCTCATAAAAAAACCATTTAAGGTCTCATACATAAAAATAGACTCAATTTTTTTTAAATTATTAATTATTAGCTGATCCCCGCGACTTCGTCCGCGTGGTGCGGTTTTTTAACTATCCCACGGGAACTCTTTAATTTTTCGGAATAAAAAGTATCCTATATGTTGACCAGGGATATAAGCTACCACCATACAAAATTTCATTTAAATCGGTCCAGTTGTTTCTGAGATTAGCCGGTACAAACAGAGAAACAAAAACATTTGAAATAAATCTAAATTAGTTCTATTTTACTTCTTACATCCCCCTGATTCGGTTTTTAGCATTTTTTTTCATTGTACAAAAATTCGACCTCTACAGTTTTATTATATGTATAGATAGATTATTATATTTTATGTTTGTAGAGACCACGGACCATAAAAATGGCCCGGATTTTTGGAGTGTATATTTTTATAGTATGTATATAATTATATAATATAATGATAATAATAATTATTATCATATTATATAATTGTTATTAATGTATGTAGAAATGTAGATATATAAAAAATCGTAGTAGGTACAAATGTTTCACAGATTTTTTTGTTGGAATTCATAGAATACAGAATTTTGGTGTTAATAAATTTTATCTCCGTATCATCAAAAATGAGATAAATCCCTCTAATCTGTGAATAACAGAATAGCTATGTGTTGTAACAAACAAATAAATGCTTTTTCTTTGTTTCTTTCTTTCAATCCGTGAATTATAGAGATTTTTTCATATTTCCTAATTAATCAAGAATTAAATTCTTTGCTTAGCTCAGAGACATGTGCTGTTTGACTATCGATTATATTTATCATCAAAGCCCAGCTGTGGGCCATTTATAGGCTGATATTACTACATTAGTAGTTTCCTTCTTTGTGTAAAATAATTGCATTAATTACGTATTATTAATGACTTTGTTTTCTAGTCAATTCCATGCTTATCGCCTTTTATAGAATCCATTACTTGCGCGGAAGTTATTATGATAATAACATATAAATAAATATTTATGACCTATTTAGGTAACTTATCAAATTATTCTTCATAGTTCATTCTAGTCAATGTTTTCCCGTGGTAAAATCCGTGAAAAATTAATATCTGAAAATAATTCTTTTTTTCTTTAAATAGGGCTTTATATGCTTAGTGTATATTATAAATTGTTATTATAATTGATATTGTCAAATATTCTTGAATATTCAAGTTTTATGTTTGTCTTCTATTTAGTTAATGCGTATTACAACAACAAAAAAATACACTACGTACAATCCAGCGTTTTGACATTAAAATTTAATATAATTCAGAAAGTGGAGGTAAAAGATTTATCTAGTGATATGTTGACAGTATATCATTGAGGTAATGTACTACGTAAGTACATATAACTTCATAGAATAGAATATACTTTATTGCATAACATTAAGATACAATCCAAGAAGCTTAAGTACAGAAGACAATAGGCGGTCTTATCACTAAAAGTAATTTCTTCCGGACAACCTTAGGATGGATTAGGGAAAAATTGTGTAAAATGTGGGTTTTATACTATATTAATGGACTATATTAAGTTTTTATGTCAAAACGCTGGATTTTAGTGTATAATTTTTTGCTGTAATACGCAATAATTAAGTAGAAGACAAATAATTTTAACTATTGAGCTTTATATTTTAGCAAATAGCCACCAGGCGCAAGTAACCATGTGACCCTCCCCTTATACGCCGGACAGGCAAATACGGGAGCGAACAGTTAAAACAAAGGAAATACTTATCCGAATAACACGCTGGAACATTTTGAGATTACGCTTAGGAATTCCAAAACGTCACTTTTTGTTTTCGTCGGTTAACATTCGTGGCACCCATCTCGCCGACACTTTTTTGAACCCCAGTGAATCAATTAAAATGAACGCTACCAAAAGATATCTTTAGAATGTCAGCTATAAGTTTTATAGTTATTCATCTGTCTTCCAAAACCAGATTCTCAACCTTCTTGACATTTTCTTCCGTAACGGAGGTTGATGACCGTCCAGAACGCGGGTTATCTTTACAGCTTGATCTACGTGTTCTTTTTTTTAGGCGGGGGAAATGCATTTCGCAGATACCGGGTCCTTTGCTAGGGATTAGACCGTTGTCAATCATGGAGGCTTTCCACTGAGGCAATCCGAACACTAATCGACCGGCTTGTGTGGAGACTCGAACCCATGGACAAATGCCCATGAGCTAATACCCCACAAAAACCACCCTCCTCCCATGTGCCCCGCGCTTATGGTAGGAAAGGCATGAGACTTAGAACGTAGTTACGCCCACGCCGATCCTAGCGCAAAAGTGCCTGAGAGTGCCCCGGGAATCAGAGTAAACTCGCTTCGTCAACAGGGGTGAAGACTCCTCTGCTCCCTAGATGCTAGAGGGCCCCTGCAGCGGTATTTCCGGGAGGGAGATCATGCGTATACCTGCGCCTCCGGGCCCCCGACTGACGTCGGCGCCCGCGAGACGCATGCGCACTTCCATCTCTCTCCCTATCTCGTTCCGTGGCCTCCTTTTGAGACATGACCGTCTCGCAGAAATTGGCCACGCCCACCCAATGATCATCGCTGTGCAGCATGGCTTGCACCAAACCGCCCAGCGAATCGATCGGATCTACTATTGTCTCGAGTTCAAACCTCTGTGGTGCCCATGCTGCGCACTCGACTAGCGTATGGAACGCCGTGTCTTGTGCGCCACACTGGCGGCATTGGGGTGAAGGCAAGCAGCCCGCAATCTGACACACAGCTTGATCTACGTCTTCTAAATCCAGCCAACCAGTATGCAACCGTAGAATAAGGTATAGCATCATCCCCTAATGTCTGCTGAACGTCCGAAAAAAAAATTCGTAGATATTTTTTCAAGCTGAGATATTTTATGACCGCACATAACTCACTTTGATCCATAATTTTGCGTTTTTAGCAACTCGTTGCACAAAACAATTTATTATGTGCGAACGAACTGACAAAAAACAAGTGACAGTTGGCATAATATTGTGTGATTGACACTCTTTAATTTGAATATCAAACTTCTCCCTAAAAGGTTTTTATATATAATGCACTTCTAAGAACATATTGATTCACGCTAGTATGTTCCATATAAGTAATATTAAATTCCTACCATTTGAAAACAAGTGAATTAATAAAGACATAGAAAACGGCCATAAATAATTCATGATTTCTACACAAACAACGTCTTCCAGACAATCTTTGTGTGTAAAATTATTAGGTAACGGTTGGTATTTCTCAGCAAAACGCCCATACGTTTTGGTTTACTGCACGTCGCGACCTTGGGCCGCTCCTCACGTATGTTGGGACACGACCCTCCTTTTCGGTACCCAATTTTGCGGGTGGTAACTTATAATTTCACGAGTAGGTATCATAAATTACAAAACTATGTATAATGTAAATACATTGTATTGTGAATTTTATAACCTCTTTATGAAGTTGTATGTTATAAAATTAAGGTTTTAGTTATAAAATATGTACCTCTTTATAATTTTAGATTCTGTGATAAAACTATGATTAAACGATTAAACCGTTTTAAGCGCGGTATTTTATTTGATTTTCATTCCGACATTTTTGGTCACTTTTCCGTGGTAAATTAATAAATATAAATAATAAATTAAATAAAAACCATAAACAAAAATTAAAATGAACAAGTCTGTAATGGGCTAACACAATAACTTTAACATCACTCGTTGACACTTGACATCTTTGTCTTCCGTGGTCACGGCTAATGAAAAGTGGCCGAAAAACGTCGGAATTAAATCAAATAAAATACCGCGCAGTTAATACGTAGTTTTATTATGTCTGGTCGCGAAAACTTAAGAAAATACTATTTAGGTTTCCTTTTCTTACAAAGGGTCTCATGACATATTATCCACGTCAATGCAGGACGTTCTAACTAAATGTTCTGGTGAAATAATTTTTTTCATCGATAATAGTTATATGTAACAATTTTGCGACCAAAAGGCTGACATGTATGCTGGGCAACGCATAAGCGTTGCCATCCAACACGGCAACGCAGTTAGAGTTTTGGGAACGTTCCCAACCGAGGGTGCATTGGGACCTATTTATTATTTGTATTTTTTTAAGCTGTAGGATATATTAAATGTATATTTTAAGGTTTTTTATTTCAATGTAAACCCTTTTTAGGTTATCTGTTCATTTTACCAAAAAATGTGGTTACAAGGTTCTGCGGTGATGTCGATGATATGTGATTTAGGAGGTGGGCACTAAAAATCAGTGCTGAGCCAACCTCATTTCCAAAATTGCGATACAATTTTTATATAATATTTTCTCATTTGTTTGTGTTGGGTGTGTTGAATTTGTAAATACATATTTTCTTCTTCTATTCTTTCTTTCCTTCTGTTTTTACAATATTCCGGTGACATCGATACATAAATATACCTACATTCTGCCGTATAAATATGTATACGATCTGTACTATATGCGTGTTCCGTAACTTTGTTCTATTAAATAAACCTATATGGTCATTTTCGTATGCATGAACAGTAAACATCGTCGGTTATGGCTTGCACACCTGCGTATTCTATTAATGTAATAAGTTGCTTAGTGTTGTGAATATTCCTCAGTAACTTTATGCGACCACCCGCACAGTTAGTCAATATACTAGCTGTTGCTCCCGGCTTCGTCTGCGTATATTAAAAACAGTCATAGTTTGAACAAACTTTCACCCCCTTTTTTACCCCCTTAGGGATTGAATTTTTAAAAACGCCGATACACGTATACTTCTCCTTCGTAAATGATGGATTTTCATACAAACTTTCATCCCTTTATTCACCCCCTGAGGGTTTGAATTTTTAAAAGTCCTTTCTTCGTGCGTACCTACAGTATATATAGAAAGAACCAGCATGCAAGTTTTCTCGATTCTAACTCCAGTAGTTTGGCTGTGCGTTGATATGATGTCAGTCAGTCTGATTATGACTTTATAGAGATTATATTGTAATATTTTTAGGCCTAGCCAACATTAAATGTAAAGCAATCTACATATCGTAGTTGACAGCATCAGTTTGTTGTTTTTTTTATAGAAAATTTCAAATATAACTTTCAATCAACGTCTTATTATTTAAAACTTAAATCAATCATAAATTGAAAGAAATAATAAGTTCCTTTTCAATTACGTACATTTCATGATAAATTGTAGAAAATATGGATGGATGTTCTTTTGGAGCCTTTGGATCTTCTTCTGGAAGCCTTTGGAAATACTTCTGGAACGTGTTGGATGCACTTCTAGAAGCCTTTAGATGTTCTTCTGAAAGCTTTTGGATGGAAAATAAATGTTGCACAGAACAAAATTAATTATTAATAAAAAACTAACCATTATATTAATACGTGAAGCAAAAACTTTGCACCTCTTTTTACGAAAATTGCGCGGACGGAGGACGAAATTTCGCGAACTTGTCTTATATATAAAAATGAATCGTAGAAATGTATGTAAGCCCATAACTTGAGAACGACTTTACCGATTTGGATGATATTTGTTTTGTGTGTTTGAATGGGTCCCCAGATGGTTTAGATTCACAATTGGAACCGGTAGGTGGCGCTGATATCGGGTTCTAGAATCCTCCTAATCACCTGGAGCGATTTTGTTTTTGTGTGTGTTGAGTGGGTTCCCGGGTGGTTTAGATTCACAATTAGAACCGGTAGGCGGCGCTGAGATCAGGTTCTAGAATCCTTCTAATCACCTGGACCGATTTTGGTGATTTTGTTTTTGTGTCATGAAACAAAGTCTTTTAGGAATTCAGAAAATATGGCGGTACGAAGTTCGCCGGGTCAGCTAGTAGTTTATATAAAGGAGTGCATTGTGCACTTATATTATTAATACTAATATTTTTTTTAAATTATTCATAAAAAATACATTAATTCAATAAAAAAACATTACACACACTACCATGTATTTGACACACACGCATATATACTCTTTTGTTTATTGTTAAAGTCAAATTAACAGTGTAGCCTTGGCGAAATCTGTGATTATAGAAGTATTAGTCTTTGGCAACAGAACCTTAATAATGTTCAAACTTATAATTTTAATTAATTATTATGGTCGAATTTCGACCACTGGCGACCACTAGTTATATAGAAATGTGTGACAACTTTGTTGTATTCCAGCCTACAATGTTCATTATCTTATCTACATTAAAAAAATAGAACTAAAATATACCTATACTAATGATATTGTTACATGCCGACAAAAAGTAAATGCATAAACCCGGTTTATTACCTGCCCGCATTTGTACTTCTTTTGTTTACTTTGTGTTTAGAATTAGTAATTAAGAAGAACATTCTATTGTTATTGTACTTGTTTTATAGCCGTCATTAGGCAGGTGTGTCGAACTAATTCTTGTTGTTATTGTTTTGCGCCGAGGCATATTGTATTTATACAAAATGAAAGGGATGCCCGAAGGGAGGGGTGAGGCAGTCAGGCGACGATTACGATACGAGCAAGACGCGTGTACATTCGATGAGCGATATAGTGACGGACTTTGCGCGCGTTATTAAATCGTACAGTTTGTACTGGTTGTGTCCAGTTATATTTGTACCTATGTTTTGCGTGTTTGTATAGTTCTAATAAATCCGATAGTAATTCCAAACGGCATTTTAATTCGAGTCCCATAACTCGTAACAATATGTACAGCTTAATTAACAATTAAAAAAGCATACAAATAATAAATAAATAAATATTCTGTAGTTCGACTATTTAATTTTGATTCAAAAGCCCTTGAAGTTGCAAAATTCTCCTTATGTTGGCGACTAAAGAGACCTATTCATTATCTTGCATGGTAGTCTGCGGCGTAATGCAGGACTGTGAATGTAGTTGTAGCCTGCATTGAGTCTTGCAACACCGGGCAGAAGGCCTCTTGAGTCTTGCAAGCTCTTCCTCCCTGTAGAACTGCACTACAGGATAGTGAATGGGCTTCTTAAAGTGCACGTGTTCGCGATAGTTTATTGCATCGCTATGATGCAATAATGAGCGGATTGCCGCCGCAGCTGCGGCCGTAATGTGTAATTAACGTTATCCTTCAACTAGGTTAATATTATTTGCTAATGCTAATTGCGCTCTTAACTTTATCGTGGGATATTCCTCTTTTATTGTTATAAGTTTTAATTATGCTTTTAATGTATTTTCTTTATGAAATCCCATATAAGAACTGATTAAACCGTAAATTACACTTCACTGTATCATTTATGTGGGACCCGGTATTGAGTATGCTGCTTGGCGTTACTACAGATATCAGCTCTCTTTTTCTTACTGTTAAAGGTTTTTACAAATAACTTATTGGTTTTCGTACCAAGTTAAAACTTTAATTTGACTGGACTATTAGAAATAGGTAAAATGGCGGCCTTATTGCTGACAACAGTCTCTTCCAGACAACTTTGGGATGAAGAGAGCAATATGGAACTAAAGCATGGACAGGATTCTGTACTTCATCGTCATCATTCATCATCACAACAAAGTATATCTGAAATGTCTATAATGCAGAACCAACAATAGGTAGGAAGCATAATCAATATGCGTAGATGTGTCTGTTTTTTCAAGCCAAGGATTTTCATATATATCTACTTTGTATAAGACCAATATTTATTTTAAATAAAAAAATATAGCTACGTTTTGTAAAGCAAAGGCCATGATCGCCAGGTGTTGTTTTTTTAAAATATGGCTTTGCACGATTTATGTATCTAGCCAGAGTATTCATGAATATTCAAGTTTTGGGATAATTTTTAAGCAAATAAAAAACAAAGTCATATACGTTTACTTTACATTTTTCCCACTTTTAATGCAGTTAAGGTGCTGCCTTAACTGCATTAAAAGCAAGCAAGGTAGTAGCAAGTAAAATGGGCAGCGCGAGTATGTAAACGTAACATAAATATTGAACATCGTTTACTCGTGCTGCCTACTTTCCTCACCACTTTCCTGGTTACTGTCAAGGAAGTGAGCATAATGTAAACGAGGGGTAACATAATTAAGCAGACATTAGAGGTTCATTTCTGTCTTTCAATTTAAATGAATCAATCAAACTGATCCTATATAAACATAAACTTAAATCATTCAACATCATTGAATGCCATCGTATCCTTTCAGTTCTGTGCCTTTCAACCAAATTGAGTCAATTTGATTTATCCATCTCATATCAGCAATGCTGTCAGCATTATTTCGAGCATGACACTCGCGTTGCTCACTTCTCTTGCTACTTTCCTGCTTGCTGCCGCATAAGTGGCCATTAACGTAAACAATCGGTAAAATATAATCTTATTTTTATTCCAAATTCAAACACTCGCTCTATTCTACCTGTCGCTATTAATTTACTGTTGAGAACAACAAAAAACTTTTTATCTTAACAAAAGTTTTATAATGGACTTTTGACACCCACACGTCAAATTGTAAAAAAATATTTTGCGAGCATTATCATGTTTAATATCTGGTATTAAAGGTTATATTGCTATGATTACATTTTTAATATAACGTTGTTTTTTGGCTAGCCAAATGTTCATGTCCCATCACGATGTTTTTAAAACATTTTGACTCTTTGGAATACGCAATGACTTTAAATAATTATTTAATCTTATTTATGTACTTGTAGTGTTATATTTCATGTAAGAAAATTTGCCCTAGTCGCTACGTTGGACAGGCGTGATGAAGACCGCAGGGCCAAGATGATATGCGTGCACTGGGAGCGTTGCTGCCCCCTTACAGTCTGTAGATTTTTGCTTGGTTGACTAGATCCTTAAATATTTTTTACAAAGTTTCTTTATAACATGTTTTAAATGAGCGACTATCTTTAGTAGTAATCTTAGTACTCTTTTACCTTGATTCATTGTAACATTACTGCTATAGCTATAGATGTATGTACTTAATAGTTATACATCTGCACGTGTTACTTAGCAATGCCGAAACTCTTTAGATCTGAAAATGGCGTGTTATTCATTTTAAGCATAACACGCATAAGAGATTTTTGACATCAAGCATATTATGCCATAGGGAGATGCTAAAATTCTGTCTGGGCATAGCGTATATACCTATAGTTCTTACATCTTATATTTTAATTTAGATATTTTAGATTGAATTAGACTATTAATCACGTCATGTAAAAAGTTGTGGCAGCGTAATGGTTAGTGCACGCGTCCTAAATTCAAAGGTGCGAATTCGAATTCTGGCCGGAACACATTACTTGGGGAGTGTCTGACCTAATGTGCATATTGTTACAATTACCAGGTGCTAACAATGGTGAAGGAAAACATCGTTATGAAGCCTGCACATCGAGGTAACCGATGTGTCAAACCTAACAAGCCGCCTTGGACAAGCGTGGCGGGTATACTGCCCGTTCCTCTATAGTGGGAGGCCCGAGCCCAGCAGTGGGACGTTTATGGGCTATTATTTTTTATTATTTATTATATATCACGTTATTGTCTATAGACATTTTTACGTCTATGGATAGTCATCGAGCTCATGATTTTCAAGTGCCTAAGACTGAAGAAATATTGACGGTGCATATTTTGTGTGATGTAAATTATATTTAAAACTAGGATATACCCGCGCCTTTGTCCACGCTTGACTTGAAATTCCCGCGGTATTCTCGGGTCACAAAGTATTGCAGCATTTAAAAAAAGAATGTAAGCTATCGTTTTAGTGGAAACTGTGTCGGAATAAGCTAATTTTTATGCATCCGAACAACCTCAAACCGCGCCCGGGATAAGTCCCGTGGGATTCCTGGGATAAAAAAACACTCATTTTATTACATTAAATTTGCTATAGATATAGATCAGTAAAAAAATCACATTGTAATATGTTTTTTTTTTAATCTGGCCATTTAAATCATTCCCGCGAGATTCCCGGGATTAAAATTAACGTATAGTTTCAGTTTAAGAATTAGCTGTCGATCAGGGAAAACGGCATCGAAATCGGCCCAGTAGTTTTTACGTGAATCCTGAACAAATAGACAAAAAAATATAAAAAAATGCATCTTGATCGTTTATATAGTCTATTCCAGTTGTTTTTTTTAAATAGCTTTAATATACAGACATGTTTAGAACAAACACGCAATCTAAATATATGTGTTGATTATTTCCAATCTGCGCTATATCCTCTTGCTGCCAGTTCGATCTTCCGAAAGCATCGTATTTAATAACATCATAAACAGATATAGGTAACTAAGTTTTACTAATGTATGTTTTGTTTAGACAGTGGCATAATTCTATGTGAATGTATTTTATATTTTTCTTTGGTGGTTGATATGATGCTGAAGTAACTTAATTTGTATAAATGTGCGTAAACATATTGCTGTACTTTCTATTGCACAACAATGCGTGCCTCACTAAAATAATTCATGTACATAAACTACTTTCTGTGCTTGTATATTTTGGACCTATTGTTACAACAGAAACTGGCATTAGGGTATCCCAGTCATGTTGATCTCTCAATTAACTAAACTATACTAAGCGTACTAACATTGGGATCGTGAGTCAGTTTGTTTGTTCTAGGTACCGTGATAATCATAACCACTTCCTTTTATATACCTGATTATCACAAACTTCCTGTGTACAAAAGTATTATTCATACATAAGGATATTATACATAGAATTGTTTATAGTAGTGTTACGACCGACAAAGACAAATTCACACCTGCATACCTGTTTTTCACATTCTATTACTTTTCGGCATTTGGACTTTTTTTACTTTGTGTTTAAAATTTGTGATTAGAAAAAGAGCCCATTGAGTATTGTAAAAAATATTAATATTAATTCTATAAAAATTTGGGGAAAAAATTGTAGTTTATACTTACCTATACATATATAGGTATAAAAGCCACGCGAAACATGGGTGTGTATACTCTGATTTTTAATTGTGTGGACTAAAATGACAGCTGATATCGCCTTTTTTTTGTTGCAAGCTTAGAGCAACTCACAGTGGTCCGTTGATGATTCAACTTACACAACTCACTAATGTTTTAAAAAGGCTCGATCGCAGCTGTCATTTTAGTCCAGGTATCATAATCAGAATATAGAATATTTTTTATTTCTGGGTTACAGACGGCCGACACCTGGTGGAAAGTAGTTACCGATCTTCTAATAACATTTGTAACACTACACGTGATATGGAACGTGCTGCCGTCCTTGCATAAATATAATGACACCTGTTTATTCCAAGACATTTTTACATATATTTTGGAAACGAATTTTATATTGTACTAGCTGTAACCAGCAGACGTTGTCTTGCCGTTAAAAAATAAAAATCTAGAAGCCCTTTGCAGCGCCATCAACCGGGACCAATTATGAATCTAAACCATCCCGGGATCCACTTGAACACACAAAAATAATTCACCTAAAACAGACAAATGAAAATGAGTTTAAATGCAGTCACCATTGCCGAAATCGGCCAGGAAAGATCATAACAAATGAATAGCTAGACTTGTGTGTTGTGTTGTGACTAATGTTTTTTTAATGATATTTTTTTTATTGATGAATATCATATTTAAATACTTATTATCCTAATCCGGACGAAGACAATTTCAAAAACACAAAAATCATAAAAATTGTTCCCGCCGTTCCTGAGTTATAAATGGTGTAACTGACACGACTTTGTTTTATATATATCTTCTATATATATAATAAAACTGTAGAGGTCGAATTCCTGTAAAATGATAAAAACCGAGCCAGGGGGATGTAAGAAGTGATATAGAACTAATTTAGTTTTTTTTTTAAATTTTATGTTTCTCTGTTTGTCTGTCTGTCTGTCTGTACCGGCTAATCTCCGAAACGACTGGACCGATTTAAATGAAATTTTGCATGGTGGTAGCTTATATCCCTGGTCAACCAACATATAGGATACTTTTGATCTCGAAAAATTAAAGAGTTCCCGTGGGATAGTTAAAAAACCGCACCACGCGGACGAAGTCGCGGGTATCAGCTAGTAGATATATAAAGCCGATTGGGGGAATTCACCCATTATTAACCTCAACTTGCAGATTTCATTCCTGAATTCAATTTTCGCCAGGTCAATTGAAATTGATCCCAGAATGAACACTAAAATACCAGAATGAAAACAACTTTTGGCGTCAATACGCTCATATTCTCAGTGCTAAGCACAATTTTATTAGATAGCCGCCAGGTAAACGATTTAAAGTTATAATCGGTTGATTTTTTATTTGATTGGTGTAATTCGATTGATAAAAAAGCACTAAAAAACCAATTCGAACGCAGTCTACGTCGATTACGTCGTTCCACTAGTCCTTGAAAAGTACTCAAAAATGACTATACCTTTTGTTACAAGGTGAAATCTGATTGAGGATCTTCATGGGGAAAATCGCGGCCGGTGTGTGGGACTCTCCACATCGGGGTGGCACCAGTGCCGTAAATAGGGCGGTGCCACCGGTGTCCAGGCACAGGGCGTAGACTCTGGGGGGCGCAAGAATGGCCAAACCAGGCAGGACTATTATTTTTTCGATTTGCTCCTGATAAGTTCCCGCTGTGCCCCTAGTGCTTGATTCCAACACATACGTACCTACATGCCAGTATCATCACAAACGTCTGTTAAATTAGACAATACATCGCGCTCTTTTTTTGGCAGCGCACGAACGTATTTGTGTTCTAGTTCTTTAAAAAAAAGACATTTCTGCCAAAATATTATATAATTGCTCCACCAACACCAAGGTCCTTAAGGGTGCGTTATTTTATCACCCTGAATGAAATAAAGTAGGCCTATACATAGCATTGCTCTAGCTAGGGTACCTATAACATCTAAAAAAAAACAAGGGCGCAGTTAAAGAAGCTCGCATAGGGCGCATAAAAAGCTATTTAGGGCACTGGGTGGCACTAGCACCTCCCACAAGAAGTGTTTTTGCCACACCACGGTCAGGGAGACACACTAAAACCCCACGGTGTTCCTTCCTTCGCCTTAATGTCAGGCCCATGGGTACATAGTCTCATCAGTTTGCGGGGCCCTGACAGCCAGTGGCCCTACGGCCTCCATTACCGGGAAATTTCTTTTTGTTCCCAGCGTCTTCAAACTCTCTTAAGCGTGGGTCTGTAACACTCCCCTCGGGAGGAGAGGTGAGCGCGCGCGGAACAAGACGCGCCCCCATCTCGACTGCATAAGGCAGCTTGTCCATTGAAGCGGAGAGAGGCTGCGAAACGGAGAAATATTAACCGATAGGATTGGCTGCCTATCCATTGATGCAATTTTTATGCAGCCTCGCTCCACTTCAGTGGACAGGCAGTCTAACGGTGGGTGAGAAGTGAGAACTCAGAACCCTTTCCCCAAGGGAAGCTCACGGCGGCCGGAGGTCTAAAGACGCCCTCCGGCGCCGACGCGTTCTCCATAATAACTGTACCTACATTATGTAACACGGAGGTCTTATTGCTCAACACCAATCTCAACCAATTTATGAAATTATGTAATGTTCACGTCAATTAAAATAGAATTCTTATATGTTCGCTGTACATTTTCTAATATTCTAATATTATTTAATACTAATACTATTTCACATAAATAAAAACTTAATTAGGTTTTTATATATCACAAGTATAGCCACGCGCAAAAGCTAGTATATATAAACCTTTCCTGAAAAATTATCTAACTTGTGGTTAAAACTGCTTTAAAATCAGTTGCGTGATTTAAGAGTTAGCTGATATACAGAGAGACGCGGGAAGTGAGTTTGTTTTATACTATTGGGGAAAAGTTTCTTCGCATTTTATATAAAAATTCAAAAGGTTTTTCTTATAAAGTTTATTTATATTTGACTAAAGTATGTAGGTGCCATTTTGTTGGATAACTTTTTGCCATCTTGTAGGTAGGGACGTGTTCCCATTGCTATAAAAATTTTGGGGGCTTCTGATCAAAAAACTGCGACAAGTGGTTTTGGCAGTCCTCTCGTGATGTTAGCCTGATACTGCCTAAGGAATTCTGCAGAGACCGAAACAAGTGAAAATCTGAAGGTGCAAGGTCAGGACTATTCGGCGGATGCATTAACACCTCCCAGGCGAGTCTCGTCATTTTTGCTGAGTGGCTAAAGATGTGTGAGGTCTAGCGTTATCATGGTGAAAAACCACACCCCTTCTGTTGATTAATTCCGGCCGCTTTCTCTCAACTTTTTGCTTTAATCTCATCAGTTGTTCGCAGTACAGTTCAGAATCGATGGTTCTGCCTGGCGGTAACAGCTCATAATGAATAATGCCCTTCCAATCCCACCATACACACAGCATCACCTTATTGCGAGTTAGCCCGGGTTTCGCCACAGTCTGTGAAGCCTGACCGGCCTTTGACCACGGTCTTTTTCACACGTTCTTGCCGTACGTGATCCACTTTTCATCACCAGTTATCAGCTTCTTCAAAAATAGTTCGGTTTCATTACGTCATAATAAAGAATCACAAATGAGTACACGGTTCATTAGGTTTCTTTCAGTAAGCTCACGAGGCACCCAAATATCGAGCTTTTTTGTATACCCAGCTTTTTTCAAATGCCCCAAAATCGTTTTGTGGTCAATTCTCAGTTCTCCAGCTACATCGTAACTACTAATATGCCGAACTTGCTCCATTTTTCAAAAATGGCATCAATTTTGTCCGTAACAGGGCGACCAGAGCGACGTGCATCTTTGATATCAAAATTTCCGGATTGAAAACGCTTAAACCAAATTTGCGCTACTCTCACAGATACTGCATTAGGTCCATAAACATCACAAATTTTTTCACGGCTTGTGTTACATTTTTACCTTTTTTGTAGTAACATTTTAAAATGTATCGAATTTCTTCATTAGATTCACTTATTTTAACAATAAGAAAAACAAATGAAAATCACACATTTTCCTAATTTGAATTTGGAATTGTCTTCTTTAAAATTAAATCTTTTTAATGATACCAAAACCAGCCAGATACTAAAGGTATACTAAAGGTATATATACCAAAGAGATCTTATTACAAGTTCATACATACTATATGCGAAAAGACTTTTTCCCCAACCTATTATGTAAAGGTCTTACAGTAGAATCCGCGCCACCAAAGAGTCACAGACGTGACGCTGCAATCGCTGTACTCAATCCTACCCGAGTAATTATTTGCAAATCCGTAAATCGATGTAGGTAAAGCTTAACAAAATTGTCTTGAAACGGAACTAAATCTTTTTCCTACTAGCAAAATTCGGAAAATGAACATTCTGCTTTGACATATGATGTAAACAAAGGTACAGGTACTCGTAATATTTCTTTAATTTCTTTAACATATTGTTACAACCTAAGTTCCGACAAAAACAAATTCACACCTGCATACCTGTTTTGCAGGTTTTATTAATTTTCGGCATTTGGACTTCTTTTGTTTACTTTGTGTTTAAAATTTGTGATTAGAAAAACAGCCCTTTGTGTATTGTAATATTTTATGGTAGTCATTAGCCAGGTGTGATTCTGAGAAATTCGGTCCGCGCAGTCAGGTAGACATATTGCATTTGTGCACCATAAAGCAATGCCCCAATGGAGAGATCTTCAGTCTAGCGATAACCACGAGCGAAGCAAGACGTGTGTACCACATTCGGTAATCTGTTTAGTGACGGACTGCGCGTTTTATGGAATTACGATCTCGTGCATTACGTTTGGACTGGTTGTGTTCAGTTATATTTGTAGCTGTGTTATACGTGTTTGTATAGTTCTAATAAATTCTATAATAATTCCAAGGGAATTTTAATTCGAGTCCTGCAACTCGTAATAATATTAACAGTGATTGAAACACAAGAAGAGTGTAAAAATGAATAAAACTGTTCTACGTTCGGGAAGAATAATAATTTATGAAGTTTACAAACGATATCTTGCGGTATGAAGCAAGAAGTATTCTTTTGAACCTCGACGATATTTACCAAAGAACCACTGATATGACAGGTGTATTTAAGTATGTTTTGTTGTTTTTCGTTCAATCGTATATTATTCGATAAAGAAATCGCTATTTGGATCTCTCATATTCGATATTTATCATCAACCAGATAGGTTATGCTTATGTTGGTTTTTCAGTATTTATTTGTACTGGGAGTATGATATCACAATGTGAGATCGATTGACACAAATGTACGATATGGTTTGAATAAATTTACGTAGGTAATAATTTTTTACTTTGAATTTTGGTTGAATTACATTCTATCAATCTAGATGATGATTTATTGAAATAAAGTATAATTAAATAATACCTATAATTTTTGAAGTGATAACTTCTTATGGGAGGGTAAACCGCTTCGTTACGTAACGCGTTACGGCGCCAGTCTGTCTGGCTTCCCTTTCTCTCACGCATACAGCAGCAGTAGGCAGGCTCCTCCTGTCTCACTCTAACCCACAGCGCTAGCCGTATTTTGGTAATTAAATTAAATAATGATACTAATAATGTACATACACATAATTCTAATGTACATATTCAAGAATTGTAACTAAGAATAAAATATATTTTATAATCAATAAAAGTTTTTATTAATAAATAACCTTTCCTTACATTATCATATTAATATACATAAAATTAAAGTAATAACCTAAGCTTTTCTCAAGTTAAACAATTTCAATATTAAATAGTTCAACTTAGATTAGTTTAAGTTATCACTTACTTCTGTCGGGGGTCCCGAGACGCACACCGCCTGTTTTTTTTTTATTTCTAGGTATTTTAAATTAACAATAAATTGAATACATGCTTTAACGTCAAGTAACATTAAAATAAAGGTCTTTGAATAGATTTTTTGTAAACGTTGTGTATAACCTTACCATAACGTCGAGAACATGAACTACTTTTTTTGCCTTCTAGCAATATTCTATCCTATCTGCTGTCAAGGTCGGTGAATTATAAACAAAGCGAATTTATCCATGTTATTTTAATTTGAACTCTAATCCAAGTCTAAAATCCATATCGTAAAGGTTTGCTTAGCTTCTTTTAATAAAATAATTGTTATTTTAATTATCATAAGATATTAAAGCTCTTGCTTACAAAATTATAGTCATTATTAATTAATTAAATAATGAAAGTAAACATCAATAGGTTATGTTGAAAAAATGCACGCATGTCATAAATAAAGCAATTTGATACTTGCACGATATTTGACGTAGTATCTCTTCTGGGATAGTGTTAGAGATATAGTCCGTTTCACGTAGATCTCGCGATGGTTGTAATGCGTTATTTTGTTACAATCTATATCTTTAACATTATCGCAGGTGTGGCCTCAGCATAAAATTGGAGTTGCTAGAGTTTAGACAAATTAGCAAAAGTGGCGCTCCTATTATTTTCTACTTTATTTTGCCAAACTCTAATTACTGAATAATAAATACAAAATATTCCATTATTTTATAATAAATAAAATAAAATAATTTATTCATAGCCACAAATTATAATAATGGAAAAATAACTTTGTGCAGTCCGTCAGCTACCAAAGTCCCGAACTAGGATTCAAAATGTAAATTATAGTTGACTTTGGCAACTTACGGTTGCAGCAGAATACAATATACAATAAAGTAAAAATTGCAAAATATTGAAATTCAAATGAATTAAAGCCGTAAATTTATTTCCTGGCTACTTTACTAACAAAATTCTATCAAATAACGGAGCCGCGACTTTTAGTTCCTATATTATTCCTATATTCCGTGAGACGACTTGTGTGGCGCAGACTTTAAATTATATTTTTTTTTAGAATATCATTTTCATTCATTACAAACAGGATTTTTACAATGAATTACGCTATTTAATTATGTTTAAATGTCTAAGGCAACTAAAGTTACATCTAAAATTAGATATTACAGTAGAAATTGTTTTATATTAATCATCTGAAGACACAATTTAACTAAAGTTTTATCTAAAAATTGATCTTGTAAGAAAAAAAAAGTATATAGCTTTATATATCCAAACTACTAAATTGGGGCCCAACGTAGGACACCACTTAGGCTCAAACCAAAATTATATAATATCTTGTACTTATTATGTATGTAAAAATGACAATATTAATAGCTAAGAGTGTTAATAATAGCTTACAATCCACTAAGCAGGTACGAAATCGAACTAGACTATTACACACTTTAACATTTAATTGAAATTAATTGAACACGTGACTATGTTACTCAGATAGTAAGTCTTAGAGTAACATAGTCACGTGTAAGGTTGCTGCGGTTTTATGTTTACCATAATATACCAGAATAGCATAATAAATTATTATAATCATGATTATCACACGAAATTATTTACATTATGCTAAGAAACAACTACAAGTAAGAAATATTTATTAAAGTCTATTTCAAATAGTACGGTATGGTTGACACATCCATAGAACTTAATTAATTGTAGGTTTATCGTAAACGTTCCTACGAACTTAAAATTCATTTTAATATAAATAGATATTTAGTCTTGTTAATATTGAATAATAATAGTCTTATACTTAGATTCACGGTGTTTATTTCTCTATTTACGTAATATATCCCATCATAACTAAATATATTGAGCGAGAGTAGTCAGACAGATCAAGAAAAAATACATGACAACAGTTTATTGTTCAGAGAAAAATATTTATTACTAAAACAATAGGCGATCTTTGTAATAACTTTCGTAAATGGAACACAGAAGAGTTCCAGACATCAACTCTGACTTTATACGTGTAAACTTCTATTAAAAATAATCATATTATGTGACCCACAGAGTACATTAATCTAATAAGATATCTCTTTCAGACTACCTACTTTATAGGTTATAATTATTTCTTTATTTACAATTGCTTCCCATTTCATATTATATAAAAAAATCAAGTGTATTTACGAAGTATTCCTACACTGGCTAAATACGTAAACAGAGATAGATATACATTACATAAAAGTAACCGTCATAAGCAACATTGTGGTTGACCACAGATAAAAAAGTGAAAAATGAACACATAATAATCCATCTGACGTGAATTAACTTCAACTTAATGGTTAAAAAAATTGAAATGGGTGTCAAGGAGTATTTTGAGGGCATAAAAGGTATACAATGTTCTTAACAAACAAATCCATTTCTCTTTTATTTAATTTTAGACTATATTTCTACCGCAATAGATTTCATAATCTTTTTAACAAAACACTGGTAGTTTGAAGCATACTTCTGCAACTTGTTGTTGAATTATCTTTCTTAACAAATTGAAAATAAGGTTCAAAATAGTTCAGATGAATAAAAACTTTTTAATGCATGTCCCAATATTCGATGCATTTCATGCATTCCAATGCACTCATATATCATTTTCGTATTTAAAAGAGATTTTTAAATTCCTCAGCGTCATGTTGCATACTAAATTTGAATAATAAGTAAGCAATAGTGTTGTGCCCCTTGCATTAAACCGATAATATTACCGATTGATATAAAATATGGCAATCGTTCAGACTTCTGGGCAAAGTTGCTATAGACAGAATGTGACAATTTGTGATAGGTATCGTAGAATATTTTTACAAGCTTTTATATAACTTGCGGTGATTGTTGTAAATAGTTTGTTTAGGTCGAATCCTGCAAGCTAAATTCGAACCTTGAATTTCTTTAGAACTTCAGACCTACGACTGCGATTTTGTACGCTTAACTAGTACTGATGATATAACACGAAAATGAAAAACAAAAGAGTATTTTTTTTTACTTTTGCAGTTTCAAGCTAAATTAGAATTAATTCCTTTAGACCACTGACACTCAAAGTGGTCTATATCCACCTCCAGAGATTGACTACAACATCCCAGGGGTCCACGTTAGCGAAAATACATGAGGGGAAAAATGAAACATATGGTAATATAGGTCCAGGACATTAGATCTCATTTAAGGAGGTTGGGACTGTAATTTTGGCTTCCATCAATAGAATAAACCACATAATTAAAGATCACCAGTCATTAAAATTTGGGGAGCTGTGCATTAGACTTACTTACTTGTCAATTTGCATGCGTCTTCAGTCCTGATGAAAATACACTAAAATAATGAATTGAAAATTACGCACCACACAATGGACCGTGTGGAAAATTGGTAGGAAAAAATATATAAAAAATATACCAAGGTCCAAGGTGTTTCACATTACGAAAATAGTTAAGCTGAATAATCAAACCTCCTTGAAAGCGCTTTTGATTAATACATTTGTCTCACTTTAATACTATAGAGAAAATGAGACGAAAGATGTAGTTCTAATTTTCACCACGCGCATGTGACGCCATTTGCAAATGCGCACCATTTTCATATTAGAAACGTCAAAGATTGTTGCGACTTTCGACTGATATTTATGTTTGTTTCATTACTTATTCTACTGTTTTCTCGTGAATGTGTTAAAAATCTTGTATGACCACGTGCGGTTGATAGTTTTTACAAGCTCGTGACTATGGTAAGCAATGGACTTCGTTACGGGCTCACATTCGTCTACTCGTTTATAAAAACCAACTTACCGCACTAATATCATAAATAACTATTTTTAATGAATTAATAACTTTTTTATTTATTATAAGTGTTATGCAATAACTTGTAACTTTTCAAATAGTAAGATATATTTAGAAAGAAATAGACAATGTGGTAGGTAATTACTATGGCAGCACGTAAACATTGGAAAATGATATTATAATTTATAATTATGTTACTATGTATTTTATATTTTACTCTAGTTATCCACAAAGTATAGGATAAATCTTGTTACGGAAGTATTGTTCCTCTATAATATATATACTATGTAATACAAAAGTGGCGAGCCTTTATTGGTGTACGTGCTCTTTTTAAGTTAACTACATTGCAGTTTTACTTAAAGAAATATATTAATATTGTTACATGCCGTCAAAGATAAGCCGCACAGCCTATTGTAAGCGCAGCTTATTGTCCTCCCGGATTAAGGAACTCTTTTGTCTTTTGAATTGTAACATGCTATTGTTTTTCTACTTGTTTTATAACCATTATTAGAGTGGAACTAATTAATCCCTGTTGTTATTGTTTTCGGCTTTGTGGACTTTCGCAGGTGTGCAAATTAATATTTCTTAGAAACTCAGTGTGCGCCTCCAATTTCTTTGTACTGTGTAGTTAGTATAAGACGATGCCCGAATGGAGGGGCGGGGGCAGTCAAGCGACGACTACGAAGAGCTTAAGACGTTTTCTAGTACTCTCGATTAGCGATATAAACGACGGACTTTGCGCGGTCGAATTGTATTGAATCGTGCAGTGTGAACTGGTTGCATCCAGTTTTATTTGTATTTGTTTTTATACGTGTTTGTACAGTTCAAATAAATTCTATAGTAGTTCTAACGGCATTTTTAATTCGAGTCCTGTAGCTCGTAACAATATTGATTATAACTGAACAATACTTATTTTTGAGCCACGCATTCTAAGAAAGTCCTTGTTTGAATTAGTTTGGATTCAGTCAAATATCTACTATTTGGATTTAACTTGAAGACTTCTAAAACATAAATATTCATGTGTAATTGACACTGGCTACATAGATAAATGCACAGCCATATTTTATAAGGATAAAACAAAGAAGTAAGAATTACAAATTTTAACATCCAATGTGTGTCAAAGAATGTTCTCATTAACAGAACTCAATTTGATAAATAAACCTTTGAATTTGGAACTATTATGCAAGTCATCAGGAGTTTTTGGCGCGAATTGTAGGGTGCTGTGGTGCTATACTATTTTTTTCTAAAAATGTTGTATGTAGTATTACTTCAAAATTAACAATAGTTGTAGGATATCAATTATATCATTTGTAAGTAATAATTATGAGTTAAATGAAAAATGTAAACTGCGTAGTGAATTATGGCTTGTTGATTTTTTACTAGAAGTCCATTGTTTGGCGTCAGGGTAAGACCTATAATATGGCTGTGCTAATAATGAAAACTTAAAACATTAGACACTATAGACTAAGTTTTTTTGTCATATTAAACAATGTCATATTAAATTTATTTGACTTCAGCTTTATACGTTTTAAGTCTTAAAATCTAAATATTCTATTCTGTTTTAGTATTAGGTACCTATATGACATACATATAATTAACATAGATCTAAATATTTTTACAACCATAAGTAAGATATGACGATACTAGTTACTTTGTTTACTAACTATTGTCGATATACCACTACTTTTATCTCTGCAAATAAAGGTTCATTCATGCGTAGAAAACCTGGCACCAATCTCCAGACTTCAGTATAGTTTTAGCAATGTCAACCTTCATAGAACGTATGTGAAAATACATAATACGCAACGCAACTCGTATGTAACTGATTAAAAGTTCAATTATGTAAAGTCGTGTACAGAGCAGATGTTCGCCTTGACCTGGCGGGGCGCCGCGCCGGCCGGGCCTCGGGGCCTAGCAGCGTAGCCGTGTGGCTCTGACCTTACCTTTAACGTTGTCCTCACAATTTAAAAGCATGTTATTTTGTCTATGTATCTTGTCGGCCACTGTAGTTTAAATTTCGAATACTGGCCAGAAATATTTCAACTGATTTTGAATAAGGAACTTTTACACCATCTTAAAATAAAAACGGAATTGATTTTGATCCATTAAAAAAATTGAGTGGACGCAGACAGCTTAGACTAGAATAAAGCTAATTTACATTGATTTAGCTACTGTCTTCAAATTTGAAGGAAGCCAGTGCTGACTTCATACTAGCATTGTGTAAATTGATTTGAAGTCAGTAGAGAGCTACCGAATCTGACTGACTTCAATATTCCCTATCGAATATTTGAAGTCCGTACTCCAAGTACGTACTCCAGGTAGATAAATGTAAATCAGCCATTAAGTATATACTTATTATCAATGATAATGCAATAAAAATATTGTAGTATCATTGCTTATTATTGTAACACTATAAAATAATTGTAACTTATATTTCCATTGTATTTTGTCATCAGCCAATCGCATTCCACCGCTGGTCATATGTCATATCATCTGTTTTCCTCATTCAGTTCTTCCGCTTCCCCAATGCAATGTATGAATATTTCGATATTATTTTAAAAGATATTTCATAAAATCCTTATTTTCTTAGAAATATATACGTTGAACAGTTCAAGAATAAGTGATGAAATGCATACTGCATCCGGCTACTTTCACTGGCCACGCAACGTGTTGGGCAAACATCAACCAACCTTAGTTGGCCCCTAACTTTATTCTAGTACGCCCCTAGTTGGTTAAGTTATAGTAGTCAAATACGGGGGTAGGTATACCTTGTTAAAATGGAAGTTTTAAACAAAATGATAGCAATGGGTTTTTCCGTGAAACAAACTAAATAAGGACGTATTAAATATATTCGGAGACGTATTTTGTTTTTTAGTAATAATATTAATCATCAGTTAATCAAGCAAAAAGAGCAAAAATAAACCAAACATTTTAATATGAGTTAGTTTACTGTATTCTTTTTTATCAGCTGGTTCTGGTGATGGTAAAAATGATGCTAATTAGAACGCATTAAGCGATATGAAAATTTTTCATGGTACTAAATAAAAGTTTGTTGTATGATTACACATCTTTAAAAATTACAATCAGGTTGCTTAGTGATTTTCTTTTTCATTCATTCGTTCATTTTTCAATCAACAGACAAAAGTTATTCATGGAATAAAGTATAACGTGGAAAAATTTAAAAATGTCAGTGCCATGAATAAAACAGGTTGAATAGTTTCACTTTTGTATTCACTCAGGTTATAATATATTCGACTTATAGCTATTATCTGATGATTGAACAATCGGCCCTAAGTCATATAGTGGGATGATATTTGTTTTTAAAGTGGCAAAAAATACATCCAATGACGAGGTGGAAAATTCTGAACAAAATTAATTCAATGATAACTTGACTTCCCCGATACAAGACATAAATTTGTAGTCTTAGTTCTGCTACTTATTAAAAGAAGTCTATTTAATAAGAATACTATAATAAAATAAGTCTAAAATATTTTTTTTATTTCGAATCGTATTAGTAAAAAATCTAATAACATCAGAATTATTTTAAATATTAAAATAAATTACAAACTGAACTACCTTAAAAATACATACATTTACTAACTAAAAGTAAATATAAAAAGATGAAAATTATAAAAAAAACATTAGTCGTAAACCTAAAAATAAAATTATATGTCAATAAATAAAGACTTAAACTTGATATCTATTGATCCTTTATCAACGTTATTTAGTCTACCAATAAGACTTATTATTTTATAATCATGCAATAATATATCGTTACAGACATATGCCCATTTAAATGGTTATATACTTCGTCAAGTACAAAGAGCAAGTGATAATATGACAAGGAAAAAGATTTATTACCGTGTTACAAAATGTGTATTGATTTAATGATAAAATTTACCTCTTTCATTGATAACAGATAGGTAAAGCTAGGCAATTTTCGCGTAAGCGAATTTCCCGTTACTTCATCTTGCCTGGACGTCTGCATTGAATCCTAGATTTGTCTGTTATTTATCACTTAGAACACTACCACTATGACTTACTTAACTTGAGAGTATATGATGGGTGTTTGCCTGCCAACAATAAAAAAATGGCTGCAGTCGAGACGTCATAATCCGACTAACATAGTTTTTTTAACAACTCTACGGACTCGCGTTCCGTACCCTTTTAACTTAATTGCTAAGAAAGTTTTTAAAATGTATACACGCTTATTGGTTATTTTTGTTATTGTGTCTGACATTTATTCAATGATATTTGTGTTGTGGTGTACCTTACGAATAACTTATTATATTAATTTTAATACTAAACTTATACTTATATAGAGTGTATCTGTTACATGCTGGTGTTGTGAGGAAGTGCATGTGACTAACGTATTACAGGCCCGCAGCCGGTCGTTTCATGTAAAGTTGTAAAATTATTGAACTTGTCAATGCTTATTATTTATTATATAGAGTGCTGTCAGTGACCCTTGGCTGACCTAGACCTTTTGGAAAATAATACTGTAATTCGACAAGTTATGAAAGTAAGGCCATGAAACATAATTTTTTTGAACCAAGCCTTAGGGTGATATTAATTATGTATTAAGAAAATTAGATAATCCATATAGCAGCGTTGAAAAAGATAGGGTCCGGATTACCGCAGGTCGACTGTATTCGGATAAATATATACAATCCTTAACCAATATATTGTTATTGTGTACCAGATGTATTGAATATAAAATTTTGTGGTTTTTGTACGATTAATGTCATTTTGTACATCGCTTGTGGAATATATAGAGCTACATTATCTGTCTTGTGCGTTCAAGTTATTGCGTAGAAAACTAGGCATAGGAAATTTTAAGTAAATCCTCAGCTTTTTTATCTGTTTTAAAATTTCTAATATATTGTTACGACCGACAAAGACCAATGCACACATGCAGTTTATTACCTTTTCGGCATTCGGACTTCTTTTGTGTACCTTATGTTTAAAATTTGTAATTAGAAAACAGCCTATTGTGTATTGTACTCGTTTATGGCCGTTTGCAGGCTTAATTAGGCAGGTGTGCAGATTTCGAATTCTAAGAAATTCGATCTACGCGGGCGGGCAGCCATATTGTATCGGTGCAGTATATAGCAATGACCCAATGGGGAGATCGGCATTCTAGCGATGCTCACAAGCGAGACAAGACGTGTGTACATTCGATATGTTATATAGTGACAGACTTTTCGCGTGTTATTGAATCGTGTATTACGGTTGTACTGGTTGTGTCCAGTTATATTTTTACCTGTGTTATACGTGTTTGTATAGTTCTAATAAATTCTATACTAATTTCAACGGCATTTTAATTCGAGTCCCGCACTCGTAACAATATAAATGCCAAAGTAGGTTCATGATGTTAAATATCGTCGATTCTCCCGCAGTTTTTGAATACGAATGTCTTCGGCTGGACTGGTCTACAAATTCCAAGTCGCTCAACGAGCTATGGAGCGATCTATTTGGTGTTTCTCTTATGGATAGAATCAGAAATGAGGTCATCCGTAAGAGAACCAAGATAACTGACATAGCTGGCAAAATTATCAAGTTGAAGTGGCAGTGGGCCGGTCACGTCAGTCGCAGCACCGATGGCCGATGGAGCAGACGAGTTCTGGAGTGGAGACCGCGTCTCGGTAAACGTAGTTTCGGACGCCTTCCAGCCCTACGGACTGACGACCTGCGCAAGGTCGCCGGTAGGCGCTGGATGAGGAAGGCGGAAAACCGGGATGAATGGTGTCGACTTGGGGAGGCCTACGTCCGGCAGTGGACCGTGATTGACTGATAAATGCCAAAATTACTACGTTTGTCTGAAACTTGTTCACGATTAAGCGACTGAGCGGATAACAGGGCCTAGAGCAGTCGCCTTTGGAGAATCGCTTACAGTGCGTTCCTTTAGTAGCTCACAACGCCCAAAATGCTCCGTCAGCCGTTCCACCTGGCGACCGCGGTCATTATGGTCGTGGCGAAAACGTCACTAATGACGTCATAATTTTTGATGACGCAACGCTCACAACGACCCACGTTAAGAGGTGGGTCGAATAACCGTTCCACTAGACTTTTGTAACTCCGCAAGCAAGTGAAACGAGAAAAATCGCGGTTGTTAACGTGGTCGCTGTGAGCCACTAGTGGAACGTAGCCTTAGTGAAATTGACACATGTCTAGATATACTGGTAGCTGTAAGGTGTAGCATAAAGTTCCACTTTATTTAGATATTTGTCATGTTCATCATATAAATCTGCGAAAACCCCCTCTTTAGACTTTAAGCCCTCTTAATGAAATTTCGTAAAGAGGTAGACTGTATCTTGGGAAAGGACAGGTTATCTTATGTATCCAAACACAATCTTGAAGGGGTTGAAATAAAGGATAAAAATGATCATTGGCAAACCATAATTCCTCAAGCACAGAGCACAGAAAATTTCCGCACGTCTACCGCCACCGACCTAGTGTCGAAGCGAACTTTATAATTATTTGATATTTGTAACTTGAGTGTCTGTGATTAAGCGGACTAAGCCTTAGCCGGCTGAGCTCATTGGAACGCAGAGGCTCCGGGTTCGATTCCAGGAATGGTAAATTTCGTAAACGTACTTTCCGTTATTTGCTGGGGTCTGGGTGTCTGGGGTCAGCCCCAGAATGGTCTGTTGTGTATTACACATAACACAAGCATAAGTTGCTTAGATTGATTTGTATTTAGGCTTGCTGTGCGAAACACCATTCAACGTGTAGAAACGAAAAAATAATACTAGTTCCTGCGTTTGAGCAGCCTGCCGTTAAAGGCGACAAAACAACCCACAGCCAAGTGGTAGGGCATTTGCCCGACTGGATGGCTACAAACCTGGTCTAGAGTATGCTGCCATAACAACTTTGAATTGTGTTCCAGTATCAGTGGCCAGGTTCCAGTTTCTCCTTCAAGGCAATTTGCATTGGCGCACCTCTGGTATCGCTAATGCCCACAGGCGACGGTAACCACTTTCCATCACAGTTGTGCCGACAGCCAGTCTGCTGTGTTTCAGCATTTGAAAAAAACGTGTTTTTGCGTTAGCGTTGTATTTTTATTACTTTATTGAGAGATAAAAAATACATAAATACGGACGCAGTCGCCGGTATCGGCAAATGTTTATGTTCGAATGATTTGGTCTGCATTAATACGTTTTAAATAATAAAACTACAGAAATCGAGATATAATTGACCTTCGGCAGTATTTTTATCTTATTATCAATTTATTTATAATTAACTACTGCTTAAAATTTGACATAAACTCCATATTGGTAGTATTGTCATTTTTTTACGAATGATATGCCTAAAATAGATGAGAGAGAGAGAGAGAGAGAGAATACTTTATTGCACACCAAAATATACAATTACAAAAACAGACCATATTTACAATATTTTCTAGGCGGCCTTATCGCTCAAAGCGATCTCTTCCAGGCGCCTAAATCAAATAGATACATAAATGTTCAAACTAATTTATAGAATAGATGGTCCATTATTGTCTTTCAATTTTGATAAACGAACTTAATAGTTAACTGTATTTGCTGAAGTCTTGAACATCGACGCGGGGTTGCCAGCTTATCGGTTTTCTATCTGATACATTTTGGAGAGTATGCATTGGAGCTTTTCAATCTTATCGCGCCGTCTCCCTTCCATCATCGGACAACCAGGCGCACTGGCATGCGGCACCGCTATATGGTGGACATGCCACCTATACGAACAAAGCGCTTTGCGTCCACCTTCATTATGCGCACCGCAAAGGAGTGGAACTCACTGCCGGTGTCTGTTTTTCCCGAAACCTACAATCTGGGTGTCTCCAAGTCCCGTGTGAATAGGTACCTTCTTGGTAAGCGTGCTCGATCTTAGACCATATCTCCACTCAAAATCGAGCGAGATAATGGTCCAACGCGAACCTATACAGTAATTAAAAAAATGCGACAAAACAAACACTTGTAGTCCTTGAAGGCCTTTTCACGGTGCCTTTTTAAAATATCCAAGAATTTCAAGCTAATCTCTTTTGAATGGCTCCAACTGCCATTATATGTAAATTTATTAGATGTTTGTTTAAAGATTAATGATGTATAAGCCTGTTTCAATGTAACGTCTTGTAAGTAAAAACATTTACATAAATCTTACGCATACTAAATTATGGCAATATTAAAGTTGGGTTTGGAAGCTTGGAGTAAGCCACCGCCTGCCAGGAGGACGCTAAGACGCCGGGGGGCCAGATTAGATCTTCGGTCGCTTTGAGCGGGTGGGGGGGTGAATCCCTGGGTTCAAGGTTAAGGGTTCTCACCCGCCTTTATGCCACCGAGATGACCATCCCATGTGTAAAAAGTTTGAAGATGCCAGGGGATAAAAAGAAGTCCCCCGGCAATGGATGAGGCCGATGGGCCACCGCTTGCCAGGACTCGGGGGGGAGGGGGAGGCAAAGTTGTAGCCCTGGCATAAGGTGAAGGACGGTACACCGAGGGATTTAGGAGGGTATCCCTGACTGTGGCGTAGCAATAGCACTTTTAGTTCTAGCTAGAGGTGCTAGTGCTACCCCGACCTAGCGAAGCCCACACACCAGCTGCAATTTTCCTTCTACGCGCGGCTGATGGTCCTCAATCAGATTTCCCCTCGCTAAAAAAAAGGCCACCGCCTACAAGTGATTCGCGGACCGGAACGGCCATGTACCCGTGGTCCTAGCATAAGGCGAAAGAATGTACACCGAGGAGTTTTAGCAGGTATCCCCGACCGAGGCGTATACCATTTCTCGCTTGCGGTACTAGTGCCACCCCAACGTGGCGAGTCTCACACTCCCCACCGCGTTTTCTCCTGCGGTGGATAGTCCTCAAAAGGATTTCCTATGTATAAAAAATGGAGGCGTCGAGTATGATAATGTCAATATTTATTGATAGTGGTTTGGCGGTTTTCGCACATTGTTACATTACACATACATATATCCCAATTGCAAGAAACAAAAACGGTTGAACATGATTAAGCTTATACTTTTTAAAATGTATTATCATTTAAAATATTTGATAAACTCTTATATCAGCGTAACAATACTGCCGACCTCCATGCTGTCACTGATCGGGTAGACACAAACATTATACTTACATACCTAACTTATTATTTGCTCTTTATCCAGGCTTCCAACCAATCATCCATATCCAACAAAGGGCTGGACTTTATTTAGGCCAGTGAGCTTACATATAGATCATTGATTTAGGCCAACAAATAAGCGCGACCATACAACGCGGTAGCGCTTCCAGTCATTTGGGAAACTTCCCGATGAGCGATATTGGTTTGGGACCAATTTTTATCTACACCAATTTTTTTATGTTAATATATTATTTTATTATTAAATTAATAATTTATATTTAGATTATAGTATTATTTTAATCTAAAATACTAGCAGGCCCAACAGACATTGTCTGCCCTAAAATAATAAAATTTCGAACCCGATTGCAGCAATACTTATCGGGTCCAATTATGAATATAAACCATTCCGGGACCCACTTGAATATACACAATTTAATCAACATCGGTTCAACCGTTTAGGAGTTCAATGACATAGACAGGAACAGAAGAATTTTATATGTAAAGATTATTAGAAAACCTATTTAAAAATGTACCTATCTATATGAATAGTTTTAATGCCATATCTTCTAAGACATAAAGAAAGATACGATTTATTCTAACTTACTTACAAGTATACAAGTCATGATTCATAAAATTACAGATTCGTGAGAAATTGTCGTCGTAATCCCACTTTTCCATTGTAAAACAGGCAGGCCCTAAAAGTCTAGACTCAGTCGCAATGATAAATATTAATAGCTCGCGCCTAGTGTGCATATATAATTTGATTGACACTAATGTTGCAGGCGGCATCCTTTGTGCGGTGTATTGCGTTCAGTTCTCACGTATTGCATGCAGATCTGCGAATGAACGTATCAACGCCTCACTCAGCTTTTCGGATCGCCGTGATGTCTTTGGTTTGTTATAATTTAATTATTATTGCCTATGCAAAAAACAATAGAATCTATACGTCCATGTATATAACTATACATACATCAAATCATATCAATTTTTAAATTAGAAACTTTGTGTAATACTACTGCTTCATCTGGGACAATGTTATAATTATTGACCGTTTCACACAGATCTAGCTAGCGATGGGTTTAAACCCATTATGTTATTTGTGATGCGATATTGTTATTAATTGTTACTGACGTTAAATATTTACAAATAACATAATTATGTATATACACTAATGTAGGTATTTCTTAACGGCGTTATTTTTAACGCTATAAATAAGAGGTATTTGGCCACAGTCAACAATTATAACATTATCTCAGACGAAGTCCGAGCATAAGGAAAGACAAAAAAGTAGGGCCTTTTTAACAATTTAATCTAAGTGTGGAGTGACACTGACTGGCGATTATGCCTGTATTACCTGTATGCATTTATGCTACAAGTAGAAAGGCATCCAAGGACCAAACCTCGAGAGCCTAAAAACTGCTCAGTAAAATTGACAATACTCTTACATCTAGATATAGATAGATACTTGTCATCTTCGTCATACGTATCTTAAAAGCGACTGCTTTAGGCGTGTTGCTCAGAGTGTAACTAATTGCTAAGAGCAGGGGGTCTATTAAGATAAACTGCTAGTAAATTATTCAAGTTATTATTGTTGTGTAATCTCTTTTAAAAGTTAAATATACCTATTGATTACTCTACAATAAATATTTAATAATAAATATTTTACTATAAGAAATGTCCTTAAAGTATGCCATAAAAACGTGCGAGAGGTGTTCGCGTTCCGTATTAAGTTTTTCATACCACTAAAATACATACTTTGCACTTACATTCTTATAGACTACGGAATAATTCTGATTTCGTCGATAATTTTATGTTTTGACCCTTTTTTTATTTATGTTGTGTTTATTTGCATCAAATTATACATAAATAATAAACTAATACAAATAAGAAAAGGTAAACTAAATAAAACTAATGCCTTTTAGGTATATTGTATTCTACCTATAATCCCTTAAGACTATAAACGGGCCCTAACTCACCAGTTTCTATGGGTAAGGTGCCCAGAAGGTTGGCTACGCAACCTTGCTTGATTGTCATACTGATCAGTTGTTCAAGATAGGGTGTAGCTAAATGATTACCTTGAAAGTCCACTACGCATGATTTTTTAACTGTAAACACACAGTCTTTGATTATATTGTGGCGAGTGATGGTGGATCAATCTAGTTTAAGACTTTTAGAAAACGGTAGAAAACTCTGGAAGGAAAAGACAAGGACTGATACATTTTAGAAAGGGATAGACGATGATCGAAAGTTCTAGAATAGAAAGTTCGGGAATAGAAAATTTGGGAAGGAAAAGACAAAGATAGATAGATGTTTAGAAAGGGCACATAGTAAATAAAAGAATAACGAAAAGAAGACCGAAATTATGGGTTCCAGAAGATTCTTCCGGGTATATAAGCAGCGTAAGGCGCGCCTGCCGGGCAGTTTAGAGTTGAGTTCAGTTCAAGACAGTGAAGCGACAAGTGCGATACGAAAGAATTGGAAGAAGAGTTTAATAGAAGACAGTGACGAGTTTAGTGGTGAATTTAATGAAAAGTTTAGTGGACAGTTTAGTGAAGGAGGACTTGTGCGTAGTTTGCAAGGAGGTCCGGAAGCGAGCTACGCGCGATAAATTCTGAGGTGAACACTGCAGCAGCAGAAGGTGTGTCTACGCAATATCGGTGACGGTATTTTGAGTGAGATATCTTATCGTCGGTACAGTGCGTCGTTCGTTGTGTGTGCAGGGGCAACCCTGCAGAGAGGAATCACGCACGGCTGTGTAAATCAATAAAAGCGTTTAGTTAAACACTGGTGTTTTCTTCCAATCCTAAGTGCGTACCCCCGCTCGCACGTAACAATATTAAGTAAGTATATGCAGGCCTTTTTTTGTCAGTTCTTTTTTGGGGGCACGCTAATGCTGGAAAATTGCAAGTCCATAATTTTTTATTTACTTTTTGTCCACTAAATAATCGCGAAATCTCCGGATAATATTTTGTTTATTCAAATGGAACTTGTTTGACAACGTACGAATCTCGTTTTCTCCAAACGTAATGTTTTTTTTCAACTTCATTTGACCATTTTTCGGGTATGAGAACATCGCAAGCTTGAATGATATCTTTATCACTCGATTCTAGTAAACGATATTTCATAGAAGCTGCCAATTGACAATAAAACGTCTCTGGATTTATGGATTGCTGTATATTTCTTCCGCTTTCGTTGTATAGCTCCACTCCAAAAATTACAGTTTATTCACCGCTTCCAAAGCCTTTTCATAGTACGTACCAGGTTCAGTTATTGTTCGTTCAAATATTTGAACCACATTTTCAATGTTCTGATTAGCACTCATTAGGCTTACATCACGATTTTGCAAATCTAAACTCAGTTCACTTAGCTCTTGAAGAGCATCACACATTTTGTATGAGGCGACGCGGTAACTGTTCAGGAACGATAGATTAGTTTTAGTCCGAGAAGCACGACGCAGCACATTTTAAGTAGCAATTAGGGTTCAGTTATTTTATTGATGTAATATTTGAATTGTTTTAAAAATTATTTTGATTTTTTTAAATTTTTGTAATGGATTTTGTGTATTGTATTTTTTTGGGGAGGGGATGATGTGACAGCTAGCGACAGTTGCAATTCAGCAAAAATTGTAATATGTGGATATTCGTGGCGCTTTCGTCAGTCGCTCCACATCACCTCTCCGAGTCGAGTCGTACAACGCAAATTAAAGACAATATATAATTTGAATATTTATTTCATTTTATCTCCATCTGCCCGACACGCCTAATCGGAGTCGGAAGAGAATCATACCGACCTACGAACTTAAAACCTTAAACATTTTGTATTTGAATAATTTTGACCGATTAAAAAAAAACATTTTTTTTAAAGTTTACCAAAATAGATTTTTTAAATTCTTTAATTTTTTCAGTTTCTATGGCAATTTTTCGATATATTCGCAATTTCCTCGAAGGGCACTGCGTGCCCCCACAAACAAAGCCCTGAGTATATTGCCTAATTTTTGGATTCTGTATTTAATGTTCATCGTCGTATATAAGTAACAATAATCGGCAGATAAACACACACACACGGTATATCCCTAAGCTAAGCAAATAACGTTTGTATTATGGGATGTTATACAACGGATCATTTTGGGTCAGATCGCAAACACTCAATCCATAGAAAATACCGGAAGGTTCGTTTACGAAAAACCATGCCAGGAATCAAAGCTGGAGCTTATACGTTCCAGTAAGCTAGACCGGCAAAGGTTAGCCCACATAAGTAGTATTTTAAGTACCTTTCATTAGTATCAATCGTTAACTCAGCTTCACGGTTGAAAGACAGCATTTATGAGCTGTTAATTGATGCCCCTTAAGACGCAGTAAATATGTATGTCTACCACTTTAGAGCATATGGAAGTTAACTCTCTAACATAAGTGTTATACAATATTACTAACAAAGTGTATGTGGCAGGAGTTTAAGGTTCTCTTTCTGCGACAAGGATACTGTATCCTTTTTTAGGGTCTCGTAGCTATTTTGGGAAAAACAAAACCGTTATGAATTCATTCTGTCCGTCCGTCCGTCTATCTATTTAAGTTACAACATTTTTTCTCAGTAATTGCTGGGTTTGAAATACATGTAATAACTACGGATTGTTTATTTTTTCTTCAGGGTCAGTCGTATTCAGTTTAAGTCTGTTTAAGTCAGTAGAATGTAAGATTTAGCACCCAAATTCGTGATAATTGCCCAAAAAAAGAAAATAGTAATTTTCTTTTTTGCCAGACTTAAAACTCCGGATTCTGAATTGTTGACCCAAAGTACTGTTTTTATAAACGTTAAGACTACAAAGGGTGTCTGTTTATAATCAGTTTTTCATCGTATTGAGGACGCGCCCTCTTAATTGCTCTTCCTTTAATGCGAGTTGTCTATATATAGTGGTGTTGGTTTGTTGGAAAGCAGTCGGGCGCCGGCGCTGGCGCGACGTCTCGGCGCCTCTGCCCCTCGCCGAGGGTGACTATTACCAAGTAATGTCGACGGTGTGTCACGTTGGAATACCTAGTCTTCCTTTTTTAAATGTCTTAGAACATCGTTTCTCAACCTGGGGGTCGCGTTTATTATTAAAGGGAATGGCAGTCTGTTAAAAAAATAAAACTTATATACAAATCAAATGTATAAATAAACTATGACTTTCACTCGGAGGTCATTTATGGAAGAAGCTATTCAGAAAAGTCCCACTCAGCCTCCGGTGTTCACCCACTCGGTTCGGAGACGGCAAAATAATAATCTATATATTAATACGTGAAGAAAAATGCTTGTATCCCTTTTTACGAAAATTGCTCGGACGGAGGAGTATGAAATTTCGCACACTTATAGTTTATATAGAGAAGGAGTGCAGAAAGCTAATATTTAAACAAAATTATGCATTTAAAATACATTAGGTCAATAAAAAAAATATTACACACATTACCATGTATTTGACACACACACGTATATATACTCTTTTGTTTATATTTATATTTTAGTCTTTGTCATTAATTATTATGGTCGAATTTCGACCACGGGCGAACACTAGTAAACTATTAATCTTTTCCATGTTGGACTGTTTTTTTGCGAAATTAGGTAAATAATAAAAAATATTTGAAAAAAATGAAATACTTTTCAGTTGATTTCTTCATTATATTTCACACGAAACAGTTTACCATGGCACAACAGTAGTGTTCTCGACATGAGGTTGACTAAAAAGTTAACGTCTCAACAATTAAAACGCCGACATTTAATTTAATTTTGAAAGGTACTCAGACTTCTTGGGTGAAATGAAAATGTGAAACGCCTGTTCTCCCGTCCTTTTCTCACATTCTCGCGAGCTTCTCACATGTATGCGGATTTTGGAGGACCTATGACAGTGGTAGGGGTAAGCAACCCTACGCTTCACGCAGTACGCACGTCACGCGTATTATTGAGGACACGACGTTGCAAATAAATATGGATTTTTACACCATGTTATTTGATACAATGGTACAATGTGGGTCGAGTGAGGTTACTTATTCATTACCCAACCGTATGTGTAGGTGGAATTTTAAACATTATTCTGTTAAATATAGTGGGTTTTCAAAAGTAAAAATGTATGTACAGACAAACTCAAGGTAATAATGTTACGAGTTACGGGACTCGAATTAAAACGTCGTTGGAATGATTATAAAGTTTATTAGAACTATACAAAAACGTATACAACAGGTACAAATATAACCGAACACAACAAGTCCAAACGTAATGCAGAAGTTCGTAATACAATAAAAAGCGCAAAGTCCGTCACTATTAGGTTCCCGATTATAGTACACACGTCTCGCTTCGATCGTGGTTCTCGCTCGACTGACCTCCTCCCTCCAACAGGCCATCGTTTTATCCTGCACAAGTGCAATGTGCCCGCCCGTCCACATGGACCAAATTTCCTAGAATCAGCTTGTACTTTTAAAATCCGTAACACCTGGCTAATGATTACAATACAACAAAAAGCTGCCAGTAAATAAGTAAACAAAGGAAGACTATCATAAAAGAATTACAATTAGTTCAAATACCGACGGGTAATAAATGTGCTTCTACGAATCTGGGATTATGTCTTTGTCGGCGTTTAGGTTGTAACAATAATAATAATTGTGAGAAGGTTCCTGCTTCTGGAGCCCTAACCACCGGTACTTTGGACCCCAGACTCCGCTGCCGGCGGACTACAAGGTTTTATATTTGTTTATCATTTTTTTCTTTTTTTTTTATTGCATGAGTTCAGCAGACCGGCAGACGGCCCACTTGATGGAAAGCGGATACCATCGCCTATGGACATTTGGAACAACAAAGGTTCCACAAATGCGCCGTTGCTCTCTCAAGGGAAACTGGAACCTGGTCCCTAATGCCGGAACACAACTCACGGTTGTTATGGCAGCATACCCTAGACCAGAGGTGGTAACCAAATATTGTATTTTGGATGTTTTCTTATAAAAGAATATTGCCAAAAAGCTTTTATGCTGTGCTTTTAGTTTAAAGCAAAATGTTTGTAATAAAGAAATATACAAATAATAATAATCAGCAGATATACACACATATTCTATATCCTCAAATTAACCAAGTTACGCTTGTGTTATGTGTAACATACAACGGACCACTCTGAGACCGATCCTTGACACCCAGATCATCCTACTATAAACATCTTACTATAAATACTATAGTATAATATTGGTATATTATAAACGCGAAAGTTTGTAAGAATGTATGTATGGATGTATGTTTGTTATCCTTTCACGCAAAAACTACTGAATGGATTTTGATGACGCTTTACAATAATATAGCTCATTCAGAATAACACATAGGCTATAATTTATAAAGATGTAGTGTGAATTATCCAAAATATAACGATTTTCCATCACCACGCGGGTGTTTCACCACTACCACCACCAGTTCATTTACGAAATGTACAGTAATGTATGCCAAGAATCGATCCCGGAGACTTGCGTTGTAGTGAGGTTGGTCTCCCAAGGCTTAGCCTACTCAACCACAGAGACCATTAAATTGAAACCAGCACGCTAATATACACACAGTCGTGGTAGCGTAATGGCTAGCGCACGCGTCCCAGACTCAAAGAGCGTGAGTTCGATCCTGGCTGGAACGCATGCACCACTTAGTCAGTTTTCTGATCTAATGTGCATATTGTTACAATTACCAGGTACTAACAACGGTGAAGGAAAACATCGTGATGCAACCTGAACATCGAGATAACCGATGTGTTAAACCTGCCAAGCCGCCTTGGACAAGCGTGGTGGGTATACTGTCCGTTCCCCCTATAACGGGAGGCCTGAGCCCAGCAGCGGGACATTTATGTGCTGATATTATATATATATAATATACGCTAATATAGTGATTGTAATAGATCAGGGACGCAATTCTGCTAATTCAATATGTTGGATTTGCGAAGACATTCAAAGTACGATTCCATTGCGAGAGTGTCGAAAATTCGTATTCTACTAAATCCACAATATCTTCTCGGTATCGTCACGGCGGAATAAGAGTAGAAAAAATTGGTTGCCTGGAAAGATCGCTTTTAGTTGTAAAAAAGTTGCCTTTTTGACCAAGTACGTAACTATTGCCTGTAATTTTTTGTTTTGGCTAACAATAAAGTAAAAGAATAAAACTCAATCCATCTATGTTTACGTATATGTTGGATATGAATGAATATACTGTATACTTCTAGAGAAAAAAAGTAAAATTAATGTATGTTTTTGTTAATTAGTTGATTTTCAACTTTTAATTACTATTTGCCTGCCTGAAAGGGCAATAACATGTGAAACATAAAATAACATATTGTCATCTAATGTTTCTGCTAACCATGTTTTTAAGCAAATAAATGATTTGATTTGATGAGCATAGATTATATATTATATCCTGGAAAATGTAAGATATCTCGCGATATATAATTTACCATGTCAATGTAAATAAAATCCCCAAGAAAACTAGAGTAATAAAAGAGTTTCGAAGTTTCTTCGATAGAAATTACGGATGAGCTCCAGTGCCAAGGAAAACTTTAATACCGAATCATAAACATTCTGAAATAACTAACGTAAGAAATAATTTGATTGGTCCTTATTTTCACTCTGAGTACGGTGGTTACTCATCCGACATCCTGATGTTAATTGCATAATAGTTTTACCAAGAAATTCAGTTGCTTATTCGTCTATTTAAAATGATTTCTTGCGGTTATATTTGTTATTATTAAACTTCATATAATTCCATGTGGTTACAATATGTTGTTAAACTAATATAAATAAGAATTTTTCAGAAATTCCAAAGGCACATTTTAGACGAAATACATAACTTACACGTATTGTTAGGGTAATAAAGTATTGTTGTATTGTGATGTTGACGAGAGGAATGAAAGAAGAAACAATTATGTACTATACCGTAAACGAACATATTAATGTTTTTTTTCTTTATGTTGTTGGCTTCAATGCAAATGGCACCGATTTTGCCAATGGCAGAGTATGAAGAGGCAGATGGAAAAGAAAAAAATAATACATATTTGAAAATCTAAAAATTTGACCAGTAATTTATACAAGTTTTCTGAATATATTAATGATAATACAATGAAATAAGATAATGACATTGAAATTTTCAAATTTAATACTGTAATTATTTTTAATAATGTTAACATTTCTTTTTTATTATCTGACATGTATACTGGCTAAAATTTAATTGGGAGCATTAAGTGTCCTGTTACAGTTATTTAGTAGCATAGTTGTTCTTGTCGCGTTTCTTTTTAAAGTTAATAATTGATTTTGTTATGTACCCTCTTATTTCTGAACGACCCCTCTTATTTCCGAACGATACAATCGGCCATTTCCTTAATCTAATCATAATGTTATATTTTTTTTATTCGGTAATTAGCGCCTGTTTTGTATAGAGTAGTTGTCTATAATTTACAATAATTTTGTTACAATATTTATCCTTTGTATAATGAGATAATTGTGTACAGATTATAATTCAAACCTCTCAATTGTATATATAGACGGTATTCACTACATTTTATTTCATGTTGGCAGACGCGATGGATTTATACTGCGTTCGACTTATTTTATTGTATATAAAACTTTAAGTATAATATTTTACATAATATCTTTAACAAATTCTTGTCACGCGTAATCCTTTAATTAAAATAGTTTATGAATGACTTAAATCTGTTATCGGTTGTGCCAATATGCTAAGTTTGACGTACTGTAAAATCGTTGGAGGGATGGCGAGGTGTTTTAAAAATGCTTGTCGAGTTTGAATAGTCAGTGTATGAAATATCACAAACTAATATGGATATACTACGTATTGAAATATGTTAAAACCGTAAGGTTGGTTCAATATAAAGTATTGTGACCAGTTGTTCTTCTTTTACTACCATAAACCCTTCTGAGTTGTTGCAAGTATTACAGTAGGGTTCTATCATTGACATTTAGCTATTGTAAGCATTTGCACGTCATGTCAATGACAAAACATATTGCAAACTTTATATTATCTAATACCTATTCATGTACTTATGTTTTTGCGAATAAAGATTGATTGATTGCAGAATGAAGTTACGTATCATAATTAGGTATTTTCTTGTTTTAGGGTTGTCGTAAACCTTAACAATACCGCAGTTACTACCCTTTGAATGATTAAAATTCGGTTGAGAAACAAAAATTTATGTTTGATTTTTTTTACAAAAACAACTGACTTGAAATTAAAAAGTAAAAAAATAATATTTTCTACATCTTAAAGTCGGTGTCAAGTAAAAAACAACAAATTTGCAAAATATTGTATTTTTTATCGCTCTTCACCGGGTTGCTCTCAATTTCCCTGGGACTCACTCATCAGGTCCCGACTTGGTGATGGAAAAAAAAATTTAAATCGGTCCACAACTGACGAAGAAATCGCGTAAGAAACACACAAAAAAAACAACACACTGTCGAATTGAGAAGCTCCTTTTTCTTGAACTCCATTAAAAATAATGTTGGAGTTTTTGGCGGGAACTGAAAGGAGACGTTGTGCTGTGCAGTTTTATTTTCTAAAAATGTGTAAAATTACTCTAAAATGAACAATAGTTGTAGGATATTGATAGTTTTTGAGTAATAATTATGTGTTTTGTGAGAAATGTGAACTCTATAGTCGAATATAGCCTTTTGAGTTGTCACAAGAACTCCGTTGAATGGCACCAGCTGATAACCTAGAACAGTTCAGCTGTGCGACACATAGGCTTAAGAAAATGAAGAAACTACATTATAATCTAAGATCTGGCTTAATGGCCAAGCCGCCAAGCCATAAGCTAAATAATAAAAATAAAAATAATGTTCGTTATTAAAAATATTTTCAACATATTTGCTCAAAAATGCATTTACGAAGCCTGTATACGTTGTTCGAAAGTTAAAAATTACGCACCATACAACGGAACGTGCGGTAAAAAAGGTACTTAAATAAAAAAATCCACCTAACAGTTTCATTTTACGAGAATAAATAAGCTGAATAATCGAACCTTCTTGGAAGCGCTTTTGATCAATACATATGTCTCACTTTAATACTAATAGAGAAAATGAGACGAAAGATGTAGTTCTAATTTTCACCAAACGCGCACGTGGCGCCATTGTCATATTAGAAACGTCAAAGATTGTTGCAACTTTCCGACTGATATTTATGTTTGTTTCATTACCTATTTTACTGTTTTCTCGCAAATGTATTAATAAGCTTTGTATGATACACGTGCGGTTGTTGGTTTTTACAAACTCGTGACTATGCTAAGCGCTCGACTTCGTTGCAGGCTTCCTTTTGTCTCCTCGTTTGTAAAAACCAACTTACCGCACTAGTATCATAAATAACTATTATTTATCACTACCAGTTACAACACGGTACTGAACTGGGGGCAGACGGGTTGCGATAGCAAACAGTCCACGATTTCTAGTACCTACATTATTATTCCGTTTACACTGGATATTCTATATTTTAACTACCCTTTAACAAGCTATAATAATAGCCCATAAACGTCCCACTGCTGGACTCGGGCCTCCCACTATTGAAAAACGGACAGTAGTATACCCGCCACGCTTGTCCAAAGCGACTAGGCAGGTTTGACACATCGGTTATCTAGATGTGCAGGTTTTATCACGATGTTTTCCTTGATCGTTATCAAGCTATAAAAAAAATTAATTAATAAACTTATGTTTTACGATGCCATCTATCTCGTATAGCGAGTTACTTGGATTCTCTTAATTATGTCATTAGTATGTGAGACGACCCAGACGACGTTAGGGAAAAAAGTTATAATAAATAAAGTGTAATAATGCATACTGTGACGTTAATATAGTTGCTTACGTGAGGAACAGCATGTATTTTCAAACGCAATACCCCGATAAGTTACGATTTCGTATGTTATTCAGGTATTGGAAAAAATGAGTCATGAATCAAGCCTTTTATTAGGGAATATCATATCGGAATTACCTGAAGGCAAAATACGCATTACAAGCCGTGGTTAGTCGTTAGCGCACTCGCGTCCCAAACTCAAGGGCGCGGGTTAGAATCCTCGCTGGAAAGCATGCACCACTTAAAGTCTGTTTCAAATAAGACGATATGGGAGAAATTACGTAAATAGAGAAATAAACATCGTGATTCTAAGTATATTGTTACGACCGACAAAGACCAATGCACACCTGCAGTTTTTGTCACCTTTTTGTCAGCCATTTCCTTTGTTTACCTTGTGTTTAAAAGTTGTATTCAGAAAACAGCCCATAGTGTATTGTACTCATTTATGGCAGTTTGCAGGCACAATTAGGCAGGTGTGCAGATTACGAATTCTAAGAAAGTCGATCTACGCGGGCGGACAAACATATTGTATCGGTGCAGTAATTGCCCAATGGAGAGATCGGCAGTCAAGCGATAACCACTAGCGAGACAAAACGTGTGTACATTCGATAAGCTATATAGTGATGGACTCTTTGCGCGTGTTATTGAATCGCGTATTACGTTGTACTAGTTGTATTCAGTTATATTTGTACCTGTGTTATACATGTTTGTATGGTTCTAATAAATTCTATAGTAATTCCAACGGCATTTTAATTCGAGTCCCGTAACTCGTAACAATATGATTATTATTAAATAGGAATAAACAAATCTATATCTATCTCTCTCTCTCTTTTCTTTCACTTTCTCCCAATTATTTGGGGTGGGCACAATATGTCTTTTTCTTCCATACTCCACTATTCTGACATACGTCCTCTGTCACACCACAAATCATCATATCATCCTTCACACAATCCGTCTATCTCTTTTTTGGCTTACCTTTACATTTATATCCATGCATGTTTTGCAGTTTATCATTCTTTTTATCACGTGCCTTTCATCCCTCGTCATTATATGCCCATACCACCTTAGTCATCTTCCTCTCAATTTTTCAGTCACGGGTGGAACTTTCAAAGATCCTCTTATGTACCAATTTCTCACCTTATCAATTTTAGGTAACACCACAAATCCATCGCAACATTCTCATCTCAGCTTAATGGAGCCGTGGTCCATCCATCGTGGTCCATTCGTGGTCTATCACTTTGGTGGCCCAACATTCGGACCCGTATAGTATGACTGATCGTATGACAGATTTATATATTTGACCTTTTAGTTTCAATGGCATTAGTTTGTTGCATGTCAACCGGTTACCTGCCTCCATTTTAGCCAAGCTAACTTTATTCTTCTTTTTAACTTCAAATCTATATGTATCTATAATATTATGAAATTGTAAAAGTGTAGTCTTTTATCTTATAAGACTTTTTATATATTTAGCATTGTTTAATAAATTTATAGATTAGAAAGAAATATTTTTTGGAAACTCACTCTTGTCATCAGTTTGACCTGCGGCGCAGCCGCGGGTTGAACTCTGGTATTTGTTTATAAGTAAAAATCCTTGTATTTTATTGTATGCATTTATTTGCGACAATAAATATTTTTCTTTCACTCTTTAGTTTTTTGTGTTTTTCTGTTTGTTTGGGATTCACGCAAAAACAACTGGGCCGATTTCAGTGCGGTTTTCGTTGACCGACAGCAAATTTCCGTACTTAACATCTTAGTTTTGATTCCAGAAATCCCGCGGGAGTTTTCTTGGGAGTGGTTTAAAGTGTTCAGTGCAATATTTTCACTGATTCAAATTCTCTGTGTAAAACAACTGTGATCTTTACTCTCCACCCAACGTGGACGAAGTCGCGGGTGAATCCTAGTTTTTATATAATTATTATAAAATTAATATTGATTTCGTAGGAAAGTTTACGATAACACTACAAGTTACGTTTTAGAGATATGTCAGCCATACCTTCCTATTTGAAATAGACTTTAAAGACAGAAATAGACAAATTGTTCAACTATATATTCAAATTCAATTTCGTTTATTGCTAATATAGGTAAATTATGAAGTTGTAAAAGTCTCGTGGTAGCGTAATGGCTGCGCACGCGTCCCAAACTCAAAGGGCGCGGGTTCCATCCTGACCGGAACGCATGCACCACTTAGGCAATTTTCTGACCTAATGTGCATATTGTTACAATTACTACGTGCTAATAACGGTGAAGGAAAACATCGTGATACAACCTGCACATCGAGATACCCGATGTGTCAAACCTGCCAAGCCGCCTTGGACAAGCGTCGCGGGTATACTGTCCGTTCCCCTATAGTGGGAGTCCCGAGCCCAGCAGTGGGACATTTATGGGCTGTTATATATGAAGGTGTTACAATTAGAGTAGTACTACTCATCATTATATCGTAGTACTCATCTTTTTTCAATAATTCTTTTACTGTACAGGCTATTCGACTGAGGAATGCGCTACCTGTTACTGTTAAATAAGCTAAATCACTAACAATATTTAAGAACATGACGAAAAAGCATTACCTGCAACCTGCAACATAGTGACGTTTGATATTTTTAGGTATATTTATGTGTGTATATATATATATATATATACATATGTATATATTTAAGTATGTAATATTAATAAGTGTATTTATATATTTTATGTCTTAAGTATAATTCTTACTTATTTAAAAATACATTAATTTATAGTAATTATTTTGTAGTTTAAGAAATAAATAAATAAATTAAACTATACTATAAATAAAGCTATACTTACAAAATAACAAATCTATAAATAAAAAATTGACTCCAAATCGCTGTCGGCGGGGAGCGTGCCCAAAATGCTGGCCGCATTTCCTCCTTGGATGGCAACGCTAATTCGTTGCCCTAGGTGTAAGCCAGCCTTTTGGTCACGCGAGACCTCAATTAGACGCGTTGAGAGATCTCGGTAGAGGTGATGAGCTCCAGGCCCCCACGGCCCCAGGGTCTCGACCCCGAAAGCCACAAATACGTACCCATTACCAATGGACACATATTTGCGACATTTCAGGGCCTCCTGGTGTGCAGCAGCAGCCCCGGCTGTCACGGCTGTGTCTGGAAGATGGGACGCCGCCAAAGTATCGACACAAGTTGCAATCTTCCATGGCACCAACGACATCCCATCTGGTCTCTTACCATCGTCGCGGCACAGCCCATTTGGTTCAAGAACAGCTGGTGTCCCGTAAGTGTAGCATGCCGTGACATTCTACCAGCGCTCCTTGCGCATGACAAGCCATGGTGGCCTAACTCATCAACTCCATCTCCGCACCGACAGCGATGAGGCACTACAACACCTACACCCAGACGAATGCAAGCAGCAATCCTGAATGTAGTGTCATCCAAGAGAGTGCCTAAATTCGCCGAGGGCAGAGCTTGGAGCCACAAACCTGACTCCCATTTAGAGACAGCTAAAAGACGGGCTCGGTCAGTTTCGCCAATACAAGAAGACAAAAGGTTCTCATGTATTAGCTTGCTGAGCGGCCCGTCCCATAGATTCTGCGACTTCGGTTCCACGGGTAAATTTTGCGATGGGCAAGCCAAGGACTAAGCATTTCTGGCCTCAGTCAAGCATGGGACCTCAAAGCCACTAAGTGACGGATTTAATATTTGTACTATGAGGTCCACAGTACTATAAACTGAGGACAGGAAGGCAGGTAATGCTATGTCGGAAATTTTGTGTACACCCAAGCCTCCTAAGCGTATTGATAAGGATGCTTGGGTCCACGATCGATCTTCCAAAGGTATGTTTATAATGGAGGTTAAAGTTTGTCGAATAATGTTGTCTAGATTGTATAAAATATTTGGATGCCTCCAAAGTGGAGAGCACCGCAAAATGTACGTGAAATTTGGAGTAAACAAACAATACCGAATAATAAAATAGGCACTATGTGCGCTTATTTCTTAAAATTTTTTTTATTTTTGGCTGAAAGTTTTGGATTTTATCGTCAACGAAATAAGGAAAAGATTGATCGAAGATAGGACCCAAGAAGGCTTAGATTGTCTTTCTTTACTAATATTAAATTTGGAGCCAGAACTTGAAAATCGGAAATAGTGTTGTTGTCTTTTTCGTTAGCATTTGGTATAAAAAGTTCACATTTGGAATAATTCAACGACAGACCTATTTTGCCAAACTCACTTATTAAATATTTCAAGTCATTTTTTAGTGTATCTATGTCACCTCCTAAGGTCCTATCATCAAGATACCATACGTAAAATTTTGAATTTAGCTTCTGTATGATTGGGTGAATAGCAAACGAATATTTTAATAATAATCTTATATAATATTTTACATACTTATAAGTTTACTAGCTGATGCCCGCGACTTCGTCCGAGTGGTGCGGTTTTTAACTATCCCACGAGAACCTTTAAATTTTCGGGATCAAAGTATCCTATATGTTGACCAGGGATATAAGCTAACACCATACAAAAGTTCATTTAAATCGGTCCAGTCGTTTCGGAGATTAGCCGGTATAAACAGACAGACAAACAGAGAAACAAAAAATTATAAAAATCTAAATTAGTTCTATTTCACTTTTTGCATCCCCTTGACTCGATTATTAGCATTTTTTCATTGTACAGAAATTCGACCTCTACAGTTTTATTATATGTATAGTATATAGATTATTGAATAAAATATAATTAAATAACTGCATATCGTATACGGCTTTGACAAATTGAATCCGTTTTATTCGTGCCACGGGTTGTGTGGAAGACATTGCTCCTCAGCGATAAGACCGCCCATTGTGCACATTTAGAATATTTTAAAGTTTTTCTGTGTTTTCTGTAATGGTGTACAATAAAGTGTTATCTCTCTCTCTCTCTCTTAACCCAAATAAAAAACCACATGAGAACTGATAGTACGATAGGTGCATGTATAAAAATAAAATTGGCAAAAGCTTGTTCATATATTTACGTGATTTAGGCATCATTAGCTGCTTTTCCACGGTGCTCGCGTCAGGTGTGAGTCAGGCGGCAACCTGGCTTGTATTCACGAGCTAAGCCCCACTTTTCTCAAACCCACGCTTTTAAGATAAATGCTCGTATCAAAGCTTAGAAACTGATAAAAATGAATCGGTTAAAGAAGCCTAACCCCTTTATTCATAATAGATATCCGAGGTGTATATGCACGTTAAGCAAGTGGTTGCATTCTGAACGCTGTTATGAATAACATTTTTATTGTCAATTTTTTAATGATAATATATTTAAAAGTTTGTATTCAAACAAATTCCACTGGAGAACATTTTTTGAAGGTCAAGTTAAATATTCAGTTTACTTCCTATTCCGTCTATATAGCTTCGCAATTTATTATCGTTGTTTAAAGAGAAGAACCGGCAAAAAATTCCCCAGCAACAAGTCTAGCCAAAGATTTTTTACCTTTAAATCTAGTATAATTAATTATCCATACTTCCGTCTATACCTACTAATTTTATGCGAAAATAACTCTATCTGTTACGCTTTCACAGAGGAACTACGAAACCGATTTTACTGATATTTGATATAAGCATGTATATGTAATTTACTACCGAGGATGGGCATAGGATACTTTTAATTCCGGAAAACGGTATAGTTTCCGGGATAAAATTAAGTTATTTTTTTTATTGCTAAAGCACAGCAGAAGACGGGCTGACATATACATTAGCAATACCAGAGGTGCTGCCAATGTGCTGCCGGCCTTGAAGGAGAAACTGGGACCTGGCCACTGATGCCGGAACACAACTCAAAGTTATTATCGCGGCATACTAGAGTATGCCTGGTTTAGAAACCACCACCAAGGGCTACCACCCCTGGTTTAGAAACCAAGGGTGGTAGCCTTCCAGGTCGGGCAAATGACCTACCTGTGTTGTGGCTGTGGGTTGTTTTGTCGCCTCTTACGACAGGCCGCCCGGCTGCAAGGAATATTCTTTCCCCATTCCTGCACGGAGAGTAAGTAAATGTTTTTTCGGAAACTGACCTATTTTCCGGGAAAAAAATAAGTAATGATTAGGGACGAATTAATTAATCCAATTATTAAGATCAATTTTTACGATTTGAACGAATCACGTAAATACATATTAGGTAATAGATAAGTCATGGGCCACTCAGCCACTACCCCCGAAAAAATATAGTGAATAGTTATTGTCGTTGGTGACACTTCTGGTAATACAAAAAACAATACGCAGAAAGTCTACCTGATGGAAAGTGGTTATTACATACTTTCTATCGGGTAGACCAAAAGGTCTGGGGAAATAGGCAAAACCTATTTCCTTGCGTCAGATAATAAAAAAATTAAATCACAAATAGAATTGAAACAAAAACATTTTCACATTGACGCTTGAAATCGTGATAGTTGCAAGAGAGTCCGTAATTACGAACTATAATTAACGACCCTTTGAAATCGGCTAGTTCACCAAGTGTCCGACATAAATCTGGTGGCGCCACTGTCGTGACTCACCCGCGCCGTTGCGCGCGCGCAAGTACAAGAGATTTTTCAGCTTATTTCTATTTTATTTTCAGCCTAGCCTGAAATAAAGGACTGGTGGTGGTGTGTTGACACGAGTTTGCAGGTGCCCTTCTGAGTCATAGCTCTGTTTATATGTTCGTATTTATTTTGAGTATTTAAAAATTGTGCAACACGCACCTGTTGTGGCGTAAATGATTTTTATTGTAACATGTGAATTACTCATTGCTGGGGCCTAATTCTGCTATTTCAATATCTTGGCGTGCGAAGACATTCAAAGTAGGACTCCATAGCGATAGTGTCAAAAACTCGTATTCTACTAAATACACAATATCTTCTCGATATCGTCACGGCAGAATAATTGTAGAAAAAAATGCTATTACCTACTATCATTAAAAATGGTGTCAGCCGAAATGAAAATTGAAAAGCTACTAATAATTTAAACATTTATTTCGCGAGATTTTGCTTATAAATATATTTAAAGATATAGTGGCTTGCCACGGGCACGCCATTGGATTTAAGAGAATACCGAAATCCTAGGATTGTGACTATAGTGCCCGGCGATTTTGACAACATAGTAATACCAGAATTGGGCCCCTGGTAAATAACCTACATACAGCAATACAAACTGATTGCTTGGTGCTTAATTATTGGAAAACGTGAAATAGTAATATAGTTCTTGCAATTCACTAAAAGGAACTTACTTGTGGTAAACACATATCTATCTACGGGTGCGTAATATCAAAAGGGAGAAGATTGATTGGTTGGCATACTCGCAACTGTTCTGGCCAACTGTACATAAGATTGTAACAGCGAAAGGTAGAGGTTAAATAATACTTAAGATGGCAGAGAGTAGTATTCACTGTCGAGTGCTGATGTGAACTGAAGTGAACTGATTTATTGCTTGAGTAGGTCAACGGGTCTGCCTATGGATGGCAGAGCCGGTATGGGGCCTCGAGCTGCTGCTCTTTGCCCCAGTCTAATTCGCAGGGGGCAACTACCCCCCGGTGACGAGGTATGGGAGCCGCCAGACACATAAGGAGTATGTCAGTGGCTCGCATCTGCCAATCAGCGGCGTACGGTGGCCATCACGGGCTTCGCGTTGGCCATCTGCGGCGTCTGGTGGTCTTTCTGAGGCATTGTGGAGATTTTCGCGACCTCTCAAACATCGCCCTGATCCCGGCGGATGAGGTCACGGGGGGTCGGTGATTTATTTTGGAAACGAGAACCTTAAGTACAAATATTAACAAGTCATACAGCTAGTACAATAGATAGCACATTGTGTGAGCAGGACGGATGATGTGCGAGCGAGATAGAGCAACTATTAATATGTGCACTCCCACGTTGCGCTAGGCAGTAGTGCGTTCGCCCTTGCCGTACGGCTGAAAGATGTCCTGCCTGAGGACGAAGTGAAGGTGTCCAGGCCCGAGAGATGCTTCAACGTGCGCGTCTCGGGTCTGGACGACTTCACTACAGTAGAGGAGGTCGTGGCCGCCGTCGCTCGGGTTTCGGACGTTGCTGCTGGGCGTATTAATTCCAGCACCATACGTCTGGGTCCGAATAGGCTGGGATATGTCATCCTGGCCTGCCCTGTGGCGGCGGCCTTCAAACTGAAGGAATGTAAGAGAGTGATGGTGGGGTGGGCCTCGGTGGATGTTAAAATCCTGCCGAGTCGGTCCGAGCGGTGTTGGCGCTGCCTTGTGGCAGGACACGTCGCCTGCACCTGCTCCTCCCCTGTCGACCGTAGCAAAGACTGCTATCGCTGCGGTCAACCTGGTCATCCTGCCGCTACATGCCAGAATACGCCGCACTGCAGCATCTGCAGCGCGGCTGGCCGAGCGGCAGGTCATTGGATGTGCAGGGGAGTGCCAGCCGCGCGTAGAAGCGCGGCCCCTCCCACCACCAACACTGCGAGGTCCACCAACAATAAGGTGGACCAAGATAAAAGTACCGGCGGAAAAAGGAAGCCGCCAAAGAAAAAGAGGAAAAGCAAACGGAAAGGTTCCAGGCAGGCTGCAGCTGCTAATACTTCTTTGCCACTGCACCCTCAGTGGCCGCAGGCAAAACCACGCTCGCTGCTGCCACCGCCGCCGTCGCCAGCGCCCGGGGCCACTAGGATGGAGGAATAAAAGTAACTCTTCCAATGGCAAATCCAATCCTAGTGGTCCAGGGTAATTTGAACCACTGCGCCACTGCCCAAGACCTACTAGTCCAAAGCATGGCGCAGTGGGGCATACAGCTGGCCGTGGTCGCCGAGCCATATTACGTCCCCCCCCGTTCTGACTGGGCGGGGGACCTGGATGGCTTGGTGGCCATTATTGTTCCGACCGCCGCCGCATGCCATCCTCTAGCCGGTGTGGTAAGGGGACGGGGTTATGTGGCGGCTACGATCGGGGAGATAGTGGTCGTCGGTGGCTACTTCTCCCCGAACAGAAGGCTCGCCGATTTCGAGGGCTGGATTGAGGAAGTGGGCACAGTGGTGGCCCGCAGCCGGCCTCGCCCCGTGCTCGTGCTCGGGGACTTCAACGCAAAATCCGTGGCTTGGGGATCCCCGAGTACGTGCGCGCGTGGCGAGGCGCTAGAAGAATGGGCCATCGAACAGGGTCTCGTAGTTCTAAACCGGGGCTCCGTACACACGTGTGTGCGTCAGCAGGGCGGCTCAATAGTAGACGTCACGTTTGCCAGCCCTGAACTGGCGCGCCGTGTGCGGGATTGGAGGGTTGTCACGGGGGTGGAGACACTCTCAGATCACCGATACATCCGGTTCAGCGTCTCCACCCGGAATCCGGACCCGCCGTCCCGAGAGCCCCCGGTAGGAGACTGTCCGCGCTGGGCATTGCAAAAGTTGAATCGGGAGGCGTTCAGAGAGGCCCTGATTGTCGCAACCTGGGCATCAGGGCCCGAGGTGAACCCTCCCGATCTAAATGTAGAGCAGGACGCAGAAAACCTACGGTCGCTCGTCACTGGCGTCTGCGATGCGGCGATGCCGAGGAGGGGTCGTCTCCGGCCCTTTCGAAAGGTGTACTGGTGGAGCCCCGAACTCGAGGGGCTAAGGCGCGCGTGCAATAGCGCGCGCCGCCAGTACACCAGACACAGAAGACGGCGTCACCGCGCAGCGGACGCGGCGACCGTAGAGGCTCAGCTGTACGAGGGGTACAGAAGCGCCAGAAAGACACTGAGGATTGCGATCCGCAACGCAAAGAACGTGGCCTGGGGGGAGCTCTTGGATAGTTTAAACCAAGACCCTTGGGGGCGCCCTTACAAAATGGCACGGAACAAACTCCGTGCCTGGGCGCCTCCGCTAACCGAGTCTCTCCCCAGGGACGTCACACACGACGTTGTTGGCGCTCTGTTCCCTTCACGGGCTGAGCACACGCCTCCTGCAATGGCACCGCCAGAGACGGAGCCCAGCGCGGATAGAGACCCTGTGCCCACCGTGGACCGGGTAGAGCTGGGGGCGGCTATGCTAAGGCTAAAGGCCAAGAACGCTGCCCCCGGCCTTGACGGCATACCAGGGCGTGCGTGGGTTTTGTCCTACGACGCCCTCGAGCCCCGACTGATGAGGTTCTTCGGCGCATGTCTGGAGCAGGGCCAGTTCCCGCAACGGTGGAAGACCGGAAAACTGGTCCTGCTGCGTAAGGAGGGGCGCCCTGCGGACTCACCGTCCGCCTACCGGCCCATTGTGCTACTGGACGAGGTCGGCAAGCTCTTCGAGCGTATCATCGTAGACCGCCTCGTCCAGCACCTATCGACGACGGGGCCGGACCTGGCGGACAACCAGTTCGGTTTCCGCTCAGGGCGCTCGACGATTGATGCCGTCATGCGCCTGAGAGGCCTGGCGGAGGAAGCAGTTTCCCGGGGCGAGGTATTACTGGCGGTGTCCTTAGACATCGCCAACGCTTTAATTCCTTGCCCTGGCCATGCATCATGGAGGCACTCCGGTACTTCGGGGTGCCGTCCTACCTCCGCCGTATAGTCGGGGCATACTTGAACAGCAGAGCCGTTATTTACCCGGTCCACGAGGGCTGGAATCGGCGAGCCATGGTGTGCGGTGTTCCACAGGGGTCGGTTCTAGGTCCCCTCCTGTGGAACATCGCATACGATTTCACCCTGAGGTGTCGGGTCCCCCCGGGCGTCAGTGTCATCTGTTACGCTGATGATACACTGATCACCGCGCGCGGGGGGACCCATCGGCAGGCGTGCCTTCTAGGCACGGCTGGGGTGTCCACTATCGTAGGTAAGATCCGGCGTCTTGGTCTGGAGGTGGCGTTGCAGAAGACCGAGGCCGTGATGTTTCACGGTCCTCGTAACCGTCCACCTCCAGACAGTAACATCGTAGTAGGAGGCATCCGCATCGGCATCGGGGAGACCATGAAGTACCTCGGATTGGTCCTCGATAGCCGATGGGATTTTTCGGCACATTTTCGGCAGCTGCTCCCCAGACTCAAGGGGGCGGCGGGCGCACTTTCACGCTTGCTCCCCAACGTCGGGGGGCCCAACGCCACGTGCCGGAAACTCTTCGAAGGCATCGTACGATCGATGGCACTCTACGGGGCCCCAGTATGGGCAAATCGCCTGGCGACCAAAAATGCTGCGCTACTACGTCAAGCGCAGCGAATATTGGCCGTCAGAGCAGTAAGAGGATACCGTACGGTGTCCTTCGAAGTGGCCACGCTACTCGCCGGATCCCCCCCATGGGACCTGGAAGCCAGGGTCCTAGCGTCGTTGTATACATGGCGCAAAGAAGCCCTGGCCAGGGACTCCAGACCCGCGCCTCGCGAGATCGAGGCGTGCCGGTCGGAGCTCCGCCAGGTTGCCATGGGGGTCTGGGAAGAGCGCCTACGACGCCCCAGCGCGGGCCCCGCCACTATTGAGGCGGTGAGGCCCGTCCTGCAAGAATGGATTGGACGAAGTCACGGCACCCTGACGTTCAGGCTGACACAGGTCCTAACGGGGCACGGTTGCTTCGGGAGGTACCTGTGTCGCCTAGGCCGTGAGGCCACGTCAGGGTGCCACCATTGTGACACGGGCGACGAGGACACGGCGCTGCACACACTCCAGGAGTGTCTAGCCTGGACGGAGCAGCGCCGGGAGCTCGTCGCCCGTACCGGATTTGACACCTCGCTCCCGGCCGTGGTACGTACCATGGTCGGGAGCTCTACCGAATGGGACGCCGTCTCCTCCTTCTGCGAGCAAGTCATGTTTGCGAAGGAGGAGGCGGAACGGGAGCGTGAGCGTACTTCCCTGCTCCGCTCTCGCCAAAGGAGGACGCGCCGACGCCGGAGGTCGGATGATGACCTTCGGCCGCCGTAAGCGGGCGGCGCGGGTGAGGCCCCTTGGGGTATAGGGGTTCTCACTCACCCGCATATGCCGTCGAGATGAGAGTGCGAGTGTTCCGCGCGCGCTCACCTCTCTTCCCGTGGGGCGCGTTACAGACCGCCCCACGCCTGGAACAGACCTAGTGGTGGCCAGGGGCCTAGTCCCCTGGCAATGGAAGAGGCCCAGTGAGGGGGGCCCACGCCTGCCAGGGCACGCGGAGTTGGGAATCCCGCAGTCCCGTAGCCCTGGCATAAGGCGCAGGACGGAACACCCAGGGGTTTTAGTGGGTATCCCTAACTGGGGAGTGGCAATAGCGTGGCACCGTTCTGACTGGGCACGCTAGTGCCACCCCCGATCTGACGAATCCCACACACTCACACCGGTCGCGAACATCCCCCCAGGCTTCTGTGCCTGTCGCGGCTTAGTCCTCAAACGGATTTCCCCTGGCCAAAAAAAAAAAAGGCAGTAGTGCGTTGTCCGCTGCGATGAATAGATGTATGCAGCTCCCAGAAGTTATTGTAAAATAATTCTATCAAAAATTGAAATGAAACGTTAAGAAATATTTGACTACTTTGGTCTGAAAAACGCGTTTTAAATAATAAAATCTTCAAAAGCAAGATGAGAATGATCTAAAATCCCATCTTGTCATAATTTTAGGAATTCATCCCTATTAGATACTCTTTTTTTCTTGCGATAGGAATTATAAGATATCCAGGCACTAACATCTTTATTTTCACTATTTAATGATATGACGAACACTGTGATTTGATCAAATACCTAAGGGAGATAATCAATTTACGCGAAATGTTACAATCCCAACTCTGTGGGGCCATTTCACTTAAGAATATAAGTAATTTGATCAAATCCCTTTATTTAGTAAGCCATCAATTATCAAATGTAGAGTAGGCAACGTAGTGATATTGTTGAACGGCTGCGGACGGTGAGTGTCACAACGGACTTTAACTATCGTTAAAATAGTTATCAATGAATAAATAGTAACTAATCTGTTCTGGTTTGAAGCTAACCTAACCTAACTTACTGTTCTTGTCACTGTTCGCGACCTTCGAACGCCTCTCACGACTACTACGCTACTGTGTTGTCAGGCCGACACGGTCAGCGGCAAGGAGCGCTGAGGTAAAAGGAAATGGAAACAAGCGAAACATAGGGCTGTGCGAGTCCTGACTTTTCATTTCATCATTTCACTAAAACAGTTCACGGTTTTGATCAAATCACTAACTTTATTCAGGGAAATCACCCAAAGAGTTATGATTGTAATATCTTGCGTGAATTAATCATCTGAGGCGCAATAAAACCAAACGATTGTATAAACAATACAGGACTAACTTTTTTGACAAACTACCCACATTTATAAGTAATAATACAAACATATATTAGAGAAATATGGAACTAAAGCAAGTTCTGAAGCGTAAACATTAAGTTTCTTTGAATATATTTGCAAGTGTACTATAGTAAACTTTACTACTTAACTGTGTGTACTATATAGTACACACAGTTTCACAACTTTATACTTTGAATAACGAATAAATTTTGCTATTCGACGTGGCAGTGCAGCCTACTTTCTGTATATCTCTTCTTTACCATAGATCTCATAATTATTAGAATGCACATTATTTTTTATTTTATTATCCTATCCATTACGCTGATGATATTTTATTCATAATACGGTATTTGACAGTCTAATTGACTGATAAACTTTTTATTTTTTTGGGATCGGCCCCAGAGTGGTATGTTGTATATTACCCATAACACAAGCGTAACTTGTCGACATTGCAAACTAGAAAGATATTTACCGCTGCCAGAATTTGATTTGGTTGGGATATACAATACGTGTGTTTGTCTGCCCGATTACATTATTATTATATTATCGTCTTACAGAACGCCCAACATGTAAGTGGAAGATTATAATCACCTAGATCTTGTAAGAGCGTTCTTTGCTACTTATGACGAAGCTTGCGGATAGGTTGAAGCTTCATCTAAAGCAAGTTGACGCAACGTTCGAAGCGCAAGATATGGTGCAGAAGATACGCCGAAAGTTACGGTGCAGAGACGAAAATCTTGTACTGGATCGTCAGTAGAAAATCGCCAAAGAATTCATTTCTATAACGTAAGTACACTTTTCTTTACTTGAATGAGATGTGGAATCAGAGGTAACTTTTATATCACTATGGTCAAATAGATCATTTGAATTAGATTCATGCAAAGTTGTATGGTGACGTAGTGAACAGCTTCGACAAGAAAATTTAGAGTTACAGTTTTTAACATCATGTCCAACTGATAGGCAATTAATGCATATTTTATTACCTGCAACGATTTTTTACGATCTAATAAAGGTAATTGATTAAAATCCTCACATCTGTATAGTGGATGGAAAGTTGACTTGCAATAAAAACATTTATTTATATTTTTAAAATGGTAAGGACTAGCAGAGGAGGGTCATTGCTCTCAAAGTCAATAGCAGTCGCGGCGTGTACATTATAAGACCGAGGAGAGGAGGAAGCGAAGCGCGGCGCAACTTCGGGGCGCGCGTCGGTGAGTGAACGCGAAAGAGGATACGGCGCCGCTCGCGCACTTGCGGCTGAGGTACGGTCGCCGGTTTCACCTGGTGTGGCATCATCCTGCCGGCGCTGGACATTACTTCAAATGCCATCAATTCCTTTTCGAGAAAATCGAGTAATTCCCCAACGGAAGGTATCTCACTAGGCGAGGGAAGCGATGTTTCGAAACGACTTCTTACGGAGTCAGGTAATTTTCGTAATAATATGTTTAAAAGGACAAAATCCCAAGAATGAATAGGGAAACCCAGGATTTAAGAGCTGTAATATTTTCAAAGTAAATATTAATCAAATTTCTTAAATCATTATGGATGTTTTTGTCATTAAGGTTTTCAAGATCAATGATACGATCCAAATGTTTAGATGCAACAATACGTTTGTTTTCATATCGATTTATCAATATTTGGACAGCATTATTGTAATTTTCGTTTGTTACAGGCAAAGATTTGATAAGATTATAAGGTTCACCCTTAACGGAAAGCAACAAATATCTGAACTTTTCAACTTCACTTAAATGTTCATTAGTAGTTATCAAAGATTTAAATAAATCGTAAAAACTATTCCATTCAGTTGGTTGTCCATCGAAAGTAGGCAGCTGTAAGGGAGGTAGCGGCAATACGCGAGATTGTGGAATCCGAGATAAAGGCGAGTGTACATTCGAAATACTGTGACGAGCTTGTGATTTCATTAAATCGGACGCGGCTTGAACCTCATAAAACATATCGTCAAATTGTTCTCGAATAGTGTATTGTTCATGTTTATCGAATGTTTTTTCCTTTACCAAAATTTTCTCTAATTTGGTTTGAGTTTTAATGAAATCCTTTTTGCAACTACCTAGCTCTCTCAATCTGCATTTGAATTGCGTTTCACTTTTAGTTGAACAATCTAACATCTTTTTCAAATTGGCCATCAAAACTTCTCTTTCGAAAAGTAACTGTTCCTTTTCAGCAAGTTCTTTCTCCGAAAGAGACATTTTGAAATTAATTAGTTAGATCAAGAAATCAAAGAAGAATTAATGCAAAAGAAGAGCTTAAAAGATTAAGCGTTATAATTAAAATAAACAAAAAAGAAAAAAAAAACTATAGTTAAATTAGAGAACGTTAACTGATGAAAGGGTATAAAAATACAAAAAGCAAAAGTATGATATAGTCTAATAAAAGGTACAATATAAAAACTATAAACTATACTTAAAAATTAAAATGCAGTTTATGTAATTTTTTTTGTGTAGCTGTGTGCGCCTGCCCTAATGCATTCACTGCGCAGCAACTTGCAGTCGCACAGAAAATAATATCGTAACGTAGGTAGTTTGAAATAATTGTAATTACGATGAAATTTGCTTTTATATTAGTAAATAAGTATATAAATACAGGATAGAAATTTGGAAGAGAAGTAGGAAAACTAGCACAATCAATTAATCGTTACCCGGTTCGAATGGAACAAAAAATGTACGGTTTAGAATGCGGAATTTGGAAAACGCCAAATGCACAACCACTTACCTTGCTAGCTGTGCTGCGGGAACCCTTCGATCGTGGATTGTAATTCACATTCACTGGCACGATTTCTCGATTGGCTAGAGGATTAGCTAATTGTATATTTGGAAAACACTTGAATATGGACGAAAAAACAGGAAGGTCGATGCGGCGCGTGCGGTGTAGGAAGTAGCACTAACTGTCCGCGTGAGGGCAGCATCGGCGTCGATAGCTCGCACGGGGTGGCGATGCATTTGTTTTTAAATATACTAAAATTGGAAGTTATGACATACGCGGAAAAATTGATTGTGCTAATATTACGGAACAGTAATTAAAATTAGTTCTATCATAATATTTTAAAGTTATGATGATGACATGGTAGTTGAACGCCCGCTGTTTTATATGAACACTAGCTTCTGCCCGCAATTTGGTCCGCGTGGTGTATTTAAAAAAAAAGTAAGTTAAAAAAACCCCCGTTTTTGAAACATTCTTCATTGGAGCTCCGCTCCTATTGGTCTTAGCATGATGATATCTAACCTATAGCCTTCCTCAATAAATAAGCTACCTAACACTGATAGAATTTTTCAAATCAGACTAGTAGTTCCTGAGATTAGCGCTTTCAAACAAACAAACTCTTCCGCTTTATAGCTTATCTTATACTAATATATAAAGCTGAAAAGTTAGTTTGTTTGTTTGATTGAAAGCGCTAGATGTATATCAGTGTTAGATAGCCCATTTATCGAGGAAGGCTATAGGTTATATATCATCACGCTAAGACCAATAAGAGCGGAGCACCAATGAAGAATGTTTCAAAATCGGGGGGTTTTGAAAACAAATTCCACGCGGACGACGTCGCGGGCACAGCTAGTATTAGTATAAGATTGTTTCAGAATTTTTAGCGATGTGTCAATTAACCTTTAATAAAAAGTTTAAACTTGAAGCGTTTTTTTTAATTACAATTTAAATTATATACAATTTTAAATTAATATGTATAGCAATAAGTGACATATGGTCATAGACTGTCGTCTGTTATGATCGTTCCCAAAAAGCTGGCCGCATTTCCACGCTGGATGGCAGCGCTAACAAGTTGATTCAATTACAGACCAGCCCTTTGGTCACGTGAGACTTCTAACCCATGTGTTAATAATTAATTGATAGCATTTAAAATGATAATAATTTTAATAGTAATTAGAATTGTAATTACTATAATAAATTATATATTACTGGTGTCAATTTTCCTCTTCTATCCCACGCCTCTAGCATTTCCTGGAATTAATATTTTTATCCTTTACCCATATTCACTATTCAGACTATACTATACTAAGAAACAATTATTATAAGTGTTATAACATTTATTACTTAATAAGATCTGAAGAGTGGGTGAACGAATAATAACTTATTTAGGAAATGAGTATTCACTAATAATGCAATTGAAAAGTTGTTATCCAAGCTCATTAAATACTTACTGCTAATGTTCCTGCTCCGTCTGGGATAATGTTAATGTTATTGACCGTTTCCGCAGATGTGCCGATGGATTTTATGCGTTATTCGTAATGCACCAATTTTATTTATTTTAACATCGACAGACAACGTATGTATATACACTAATGTAGCGAATGGTTAACGGCCATATTTTTAACGCTATAGACAAGCCGAATTTGGCCACAGTCATGATAAAAGAGGAACATTAAAGTTTTATGTATAAGTTAAAAATTACGGTCTTATTCATATTGAGTTAGAGTAAGTTTGTAGGCTTCTTTAAGAACCATAAAGTAACCTACAAGCTTCCTCTAACTCAATATGAATAAGACCATAAGTCTACTTCCTACTCTGTTCGTGTGTGCACCACTTCGTAACATGTTATTGCTGTTTTAAGGAGAAGTAGCGGCAGGAAAGCAAAGGAGATTTTTTCCGTGGAGGAACGGAGAAAGAATACAATTTTCTGCAGCCGGGCGGCCTGTCGTAAGAGGCGACAAAACAACCCACAGCTGGGTGGTAGGGCATGTGCCCGACTGGATGGCTACCACCCCTGGTCTAGAGTATGCCGCCATAACAACCTTGAGTTGTGTTGCGGCATTAGTTACCAGGTTCCAATCTCCCTTAAGAGAGCAGCAGCGCATTTGTAGCACCTTTAGTGTTGAAAATGTCTATAGGCGATGGTAATCGCTTTTCATCAAATGGGCCGTCTGCTGTCTGCTGAAGTCCTGCAATAAAAAAGGCATACCTCCAGAAGCACGTCTACTTTAGATTTTTGAATATTATTTTTGAAGTGATAACTTTTTATGGGAGGGTAAACGGCCTCGTTACGTAACGAGTTACGGCGCCAGTCTGTCTGACTTCCCTTTTTCTCACGCATACAGCAGCTGTAGGCAGGCTCCTCCTCTTTCACTTTAACGCACGCTCTACATACATGAAATTTAAGTAATAACCTAAGCTTTTCATAAGTCAAATAATTTCAATATTAAATAGTTCAACTTAGATTAGTTTAAGATATCACTTCTGTCGGGCGTCCCGAGACTCACACATTTTTTATCTTTGATTCTTCCTACATCACAATAGTATTACATCCATTTCAATAATTCATAATTATGGCTTAAGAATTCTCTCTAACCATGTTTAATGCTAAATACCTAATATTGTTAACTTTTTCGTTACATTTAGAAATCTTGATGTAGGTTTACTTTAAGATTTATTATAAAAAGTATTAACATTTGTTCATATATAATATTTATAATTTTGCGTTTGATATGTACATAGCCAAAACAATTAACACAATTAGATTAAAAGTAATGTAATAAATATAGAATATGTACAGCTACAAGCTATACTATATAAAAACTAAAATTAAATTTTAAAAAAGGGGAGATATCTAAAGATAAGTTATTGGTCCCAAACCACTGTCACTTACCGGGAACGTTCCCAGGAGGCTGGCGGCGTTGCCACGTTGTATAGCGATGCTTAATCTTTGAGCAAAATAGACGCCAGCCTTCCGGTCGCGTGTGACGTCTACTAAATTTAAATCTACATTTCAGTTATTTATAACGTTTGAAAGTGTTTTTGACAAGCTAATTAATTTTTAATTCGTTACTAATTGACGTGAAATACATGCAATAATTTCAGAGAATAAATCATTAGGGACATCCATAACGTCACACGTTAAGGAGGGAGGGGGTCCTAAAGGTCGTGACGTCCCATTTCAAAATCTAATATATTTAAGCTAATTACGGAAAAGCTGTTTTAATATAATAATTTCTTGATGTTAAATTGCAAAATATGTGATGTCACATTAGGGAGGGAGGAGTCTCACGAATGTGACCAGCTGTGACAAGGACGGGGCAGGAGTCGAAAGTCGTGAAATTCGTGTGACGTAATTTGTGGATGGCCCCTTACGACATACAAAGACGGACATAACAAATGTACAAGGGTATTATTATATTGTACTGCCAAAACGGCTTTAGGATGTTTTTGTTTCTGGAATACAGCAGACAGTGGTTACCATCGCCTATGGTCCTTTGCAACACTCAAGGTAATAGAACCTGGCCATAAATGCCGGAAAAGTGAAGATTGTTATGGCAGCATACTCTAGAACAGAGGTAGTAGCTATCCAGACAGGCAAATGCCCTACCACCGATAATAAAAGTTTTCTAACAAAAAAGAAACCGACTTCAAGAGTAGGTATATGAAAAGCATAACATAAATGAAAATATTTATTTCTTAAGAAACACATGCACAATTTGTAGCCAGTTGCTGGAATCTTCTTTTAAGCAAAATTTACTTGTATCAGAAAATCCCGCTCTTTCATACCTTAAATATTACATTTACATATATGTACATGTTACATACATTGTAATTAAAAGTTTCTAAAATATTTTTATGCTGTTGTTAGGAGTCGCGAGACTCGAATTAAAATACCGTTAGAATTACTATAGAGTTTATTAGAACAATAAAAACACGTATAACACAGGTACAAATATAAGCGAACACAACAAGTCCAAACGTAATGCAGAAGATCGTAACTCAATAAACGCGCAAAATCCATCACTTATTAGATTCCCGATCGTAGTACACACGTCTCGCTTCGCTCGTGGTTCTCGCTTGACTGCCTCCCCCTCTATCAGGTCATCGTTTTATATGCACAAATACAATTTCCCCGTATCTAAGTCGGCTTAATCCGCCACACCTGGCTAATGACTCGGCCGCAAACTGCCATAAAAGAGTACAATAAAACAATGGGTTGTTTTCTAATCACAAATTTTAAACACAGAGTAAATAAAAGAACGCCATCATAAAAGAGTTACAATTAGTTTAAATGCCGGCAGGTAATAAAATGTGTTTTGTTTCAGATATGCAGGTGGGTTTTGTTTTTGTCGGGATTTGAGTTCTAACCACTATAAAGGACATAACACTGATATTAAAAATATTTCATTATACATTGTAATTGTATGTAATTGTATTGTAAATAAAGTTAGTGTACTTAATTTTCATTATATACAAAACATATTATTCATAGCAAAATATTAAATTACATTATTATATTGAATTACTAGAAAAATAATTAACTAAAACATCACGAAGTAAGTGCATTTTGCATTTTTTTTTGTTTTTTGTGTTTCACTTGGCACCGACTTCGGGATGTTTTACGCTTTTTGTTTACTTTTGAAGTTGGTTTCTTTTTAACTAGTTACGTATATGTTTTAAACAATGAAATTTAAATATCTTGAAGTTGTGACTGAATCCAACGAAACAAGAATCATTAAAATCGGTTCAGAAACAAAAAATATGGCTAAACATATACACAGTAGAATCTCACTAATCCGGCACTATTAAAAACCAGAGAAAAAGTCTTATTAAACAAAATAAAGCATTTCATAAAGAGAATAATATATTTGTATTAAAGTTCTAAGCGTTTTTTTAACTGTAACATATCTCACAATTAACTAATTACATTGTTTTAAAGTCCTTGATTAAGGTCTCTTTTTGTGCACCTTGCACGTGATGAGTTTTGAGGACGTTTACGTGATTTTAAGTCTCGACGACGATAGAGCGCACGCTGTACGTGGCGTAGGAATGGACGAGGGAGGCGCGGGCGGAAAGTGCCGGATTATTGGACATATCGGTCTATTGGAGTGCCGGATTAGTTGGATTCTACTGTATAATTATAAAAAATATTTACAAGACGGAATTGAGAACCTCCATTTTTAGAATTCGCTTAAAATGATAAAAAACATTATGAGAATATATAGTTTTTTCACCTTTTAAACGTTTTCACGATGGATGGAAGTAAAAAATAAATAAAGCTTGTATTGGTTAGCTGTATCTAAGTTTATACGATACGTTAGATCTAATTTACGAGTGCGTATTCCAAAAATACATTACGAGACTAATAAGAGCAATCGTCTATTGGTGCCAGATGTGGCCCAGCGGCGGTTAACTTTATTTATTTACACGCTGGACTTACGCTAAATTAATCTTCAACAAGATAAAGGATAGCTCGTTTGTATTTTATTGTTCATTGGCTGACAAGCGCGCTTCCACCGTTGTGGGCACGATGGGCATGCCCACAACCCTAATAGACTTGTGACGTCACACTTTCACGGTGTATTAAGGTCGATAGGTTGATTACATTATATCTAAAGTCTATATTTACAACAAATAATTTAATACAATAAAAGAAAACTTGTTTATATTGTATTCTACCCATAGTCCCTCAAGACTATAAGTAGAAAGTATTAATAAATTTAAAAAAAAGATGTTTTTGATTGGGAAGGCCGCGAAATACTTAATCATCATAGAGCATAATAATAATTTATGCCAACTAGTCACATTTTTTCCAATATATTATCTGTATCTTTTTGGCACATGAATACATGTGTTTATAAAGTTAGTCTAACATATGTATATGCGCCGTCTCTCCTCCGATTTTTTGAAAAAGATTACCATCCGTCGATCCATACATACATACATATTGTCACGCCTGTTTCCCATTGGGGTACGCAGAGACGATGGATCTCCACCTGCTACGATCCTGCAAACACTTTTCGCTTCATCAACTTTCATTAATCTTTTCATACATACACGCTTATTGACCATCAAAACCATCGAGTTCATACTTCGACTCGCACTTGGCCGATTTTCGGGTGGCTGTGACCACAACCTTTTTTGAGGGATGGATCCGCGCGTGTTGGTTGAAGCTTTAGGCAGCTTCAAAGTGGTTATTATCGAGTGTAAAGGTTTGCCACTCTAGAAGCGCTGCCAGCCTTTAGGATAGGATACGGGAGGTATGATGGGAGGCAAGGGATAGACGAATGGCACAGATAGGGAGATGGAATGGAGGATGAGTATGTGGAGGTGAAATGGGCCATATGACATGGTAGAGCCGTGTTGGAATAATTGTCTTTACTACACCTCTTGGTGGCAAGTCGTGGTAGCGTAAGGGCTAGCGCACGCGTCCTAAACTCAAAAGGCTCAGGTTCGATCCTGGCCGGAACGTATGCACCACTTGAGCTGTTTTTTGATCTAATAAGCATATTGTTACAATTACCACGTGCTAATAACGGTGAAGGAAAACATCGTGATGCAACCTGCACAACGAGATAACCGATGTATCAAACCTGCCAAGCTGCCTTGGACAAGCGTGGCGGGTATACTGTCCGTTCCCCTATAGTGGGAGGCCCGAGCCCAGCAGTGGGACGTTCATGAGCTGTTATCATATAATATTATATACTAGTATATACCCTCTTGGGACTAGCTCGATTGGTGAGATACCACGCTCTCACAGAATATCGACAGGAAACTGTTAGCCTAGAGCTAAGCGTATTTCGTGCGATGAGTGAGAATCCCGATGATCTACTTCTCACTCTTCTTATTCCATATCTCTATCCCAATCCTCCTGCCTGTGCCCTCTATCCTATCACTTTTATCCCGTCCTTCCCAGCTGATTCGTCTATTCTATCCTAAAGGCAGGCAACGCATTGGTTTCGCTCCTGGTCATGTGTCGTACGTCTATTTACCAGCTTTGCAGTAATTGTTTTTACACAATAATACCTAACATACCTTGCATGGGTTTTCCTGCGACACAAATTACAAAAATCGATTGTTTATATCAAGGAAAACAATTGGAAAAGGTAATTTCCTTAAATTAATAAATAATGCACACTTCAGGAAACACATCATCAAGAATTGAAGCTTTTTTAAAAAAGATATTAATAAATTTTGAAACATAAAACAAACGACGTTTTAAATCATCAAAGTAATAATAATAATAATAATAATTTGTTTATTTAAAGACAACACAGTCCAATACGAATACACACTCACGAATACACAGTCCAATACGAATATACACAAAAATACACACAATAATGTTATTAGTAATTAGTTTTTTTTTCCTACTGTATACTGTAATACCTAATACCTGTTTCATGTATCCTCGCCCACGTGAACCATCAAACTGATATAACACGATTCACTTCTGTCTTTCAATTTATATGAAGCAACGAAAGCGTTTCATGTATTCTCCGTGCAGGAACGCAAAAAGAATACTAATTCCTGCGGCTGGGCGGCCTGTCGTAATAAGCGGCAAAACAACCCCCAGCCAGGTGGTAGGATATTTGCCCGACTGGATGGCTACCACTCTGGTCTAGAGTATGCCTCCATAACAACTTTGAGTCATCATCAGTAGTCAGGTTCCAGTTTCTCCTTCAAGGCCGTCAGCACATTGGCAGCACCTCTGATATTGCTAATGTCCATAGGCAACGGTAACCACTTTCCTTCACTTCCGCAATAAAAAAAATGTAAGCATAAAGTTAAATTGTTAAATGTTGTCATTTCCTTTCTTTATGCTGGTATAAACGTTTTCGACATATACGTTTCAACCAAATTGTATAAACTTGGTTGCATAACGCCGGCAACGGCTGCGGGCGGAGGTTGCAGAGGACAGCAACTGAAGCTTGCCATAGTAGTATCAGAGGGGCTGGTCACGTCGTTCTGGGCGCGTCCTCTAAAGGACTGCGGTTGAATATCATGGAAGCACCGGGGGGTACCGTCTTCCCAGTGTTCAGGCGAAGAGGCTGGCCCCTTCAGGATCGATCCACGTCCAGTCATGCTGCAGTTGTTGTCCTTTAGGGTTCCCGTAGCCTGGCAATTGGACAGAGCAGGAACAGGAGGGGTTTTTTTAGTGAATTAACATCGTGTCTCCACACTCCTTCACCGTGTCCCCCGATGAGAAGCAAGCGCGGATCCACCGTCGTGGGCAGGATGGGCATGCCCACAATCCTAATAAACTTATGACGTCATACTTTCACGGTCTATGGAGGTCATTAGGCTGATCCTATTATATCCAATGCTTTAATAAAATAAAAAAACTAAAATTGAACAGGTTTTAATTATATAGGTTTAGTAATTCCACTATATTTAAGTTCTTACAAGAAAATTGTTTTAGGTGCCGCGATACAGACCTAGAGTCTAGTACAGCAACCGCCGCCAAAAAAATTGTTGTTACCATAAGTTTTAGATATAATTATATAAGGCCTAGAAATAAGTTTATATAAATAAATGAATTTGAATTTATTTATTATTAATTTACTATTGTTCGCCCCAAGGCTTTGCCCACGTGAAACTGTACACTGTACAAAATCTTGGTCAGGGCGTCATGCATTTTGTGAACATTTCCTTTGTAGGAATGCACTATATCGATCATGAGCGAGTTCATACTCCGACTTGCACTTGACCGAGTTTCAGGTGGCTGAGACCACAACCCTTTTTGCGGGCTGGACCCGCGCCTGATGCGAGGTCCGTAAATATGATTTTCCCTTAACATACAAAAAAGGAATAGATGTTAAAGAACACGACGATATTCAATAACATTGAATGATTCAAGTTTAACTTATTGAATATTATTTATCATTGTATATTATTTATAATTTGTCAACAGGCTGGCGTCTATTTTGCTCAAAGGTTAAGTAAGCATTGCTATTCAACGTGGCAACGCTGCCAGCTTTTTGGGAACGTTCCCGATACGTGACAGTGGTTTGGGACCAATATTTTATCTATAATTATACCATTAGCTATAATATATATATAACAATGAATTATTTATCTTATTTACTTCTAGTATTTTTTTATAGTGTAGTATAATTTTTAAGTAAGTTTAGTTTATAATTTAATTTATTGTAGTGCATTTATTGTTATTATTTAAAGTCTAAATAAAGTTTATGTTTATATGGACCATTTTATTTGCTACATCCTAATTGAAAGATAGAAATTGTGATAGTGACATAACTGCACCATCCAGGCCGCATCCCTCGAGTCGCTCACAACGCCCAAAATGCTCCGTCAGCCATTCCACATAGCGCCACGGTGGTTATGGTCGTGGCGAAAACTTCACTAATGAGTTCATTATTTACGATCACATAGCGCTCACAACGACCCGTGTCAAGAGGTGGGACGAAGTGGGCATTGACCACAGAACATTAATTCTCTCTAAAGATTGACATTGAAAAAGGAGCGATTTTCAATCAGCTAATGACATTTGTGCATTTTGTCGTTAATAACATTAAACTCCATAGTATATTCTACTAGAGTTTATGATTGTAACGCCCGCAAGCAGGTGGAACGCAAAAAAAGTCGCGGTCGTGAACGTGGTCGTTGTGAGCCTCTTGTGGAACGTAGCCTCAGTGAAATTGATTCAATTAGTCGAAGCTTGTAATTCGACTTTAAAAAGTGTCTTATAGGTATATAAGTGTCTCAACAAAATATATCACAGCTATTTATTGTAATAAATTTCTTTTCCATGCATGTGTTGAGCAATAATTTTCTATCCATGTATACTAAATATCATAATAACTGCATCATTAAGCCTGCAAAGAAAACGAAAAGTACCTGCCACACAAATTCACTTTCTCCTTGATATATTAGTAATGATTATTTAAAAAATCCATTAGCATATCAATATTATTTTCTATCGTATTCTCTGTTGCATCATTTCTTTATTTATTCTGTACTCATTCGATTTTGCCGAACTACTGGCACTTTTCCCAATAATCCAACAATCGATCCTATACTTTATTCCAAAGTAACAAGGTTTAATTTACCTTATTACTGTGTGAAAAACTGTCAAATCAATACTTACGCAATTCGCGGGAATTTGTTATGTGTGCGGTCTTCATTCATCGCTTTGTGCATCCATTCAATAACAAAAAAAACGACAAATTGTCTCTGGTTGACAGGTAAAATGTCGAGACATTAATTGAACGTTTAAGAATTTGGGTATAAAATCATGATGATAGAAGTTGGCGAAGTGCGTGTCACACACGTCTGGAAAGTGTATGACAATCGACGTAGGGTTCGCAGCACCATGGAAGACGAATACTATCTTTTACCATGGCGCCGCGAAAGAAGCCCCTCAGACGCGGCGCTGCAATCGCCATACTTAATCCTGCCAGAGTAATTAGTTGCTAATCCGTAAATTGATGTAGGTAATTACTTAATAACAAATATAAGATATTCCGTAATTTAAGCTATAATTATATTTTCATGCTAGATTAAGAACAAAATTCTAGCAAATAACGGAGCTGCTACTTTAAGTTCCTTTATTTTCGTGGGACTTCTTTTGTGGCGCGGACTCTATTTGAAGGTTTCCATAGATACGACAAACGTCTCCTCTTTTTAACAGACTTTAAATAAGTAGGAGATTCTCAACATTTTGTTATTGTAACAATGTATATAATAGTTTTAATTTTATGTTTTACTTGATAGCGACTTCGAAATGTAGAAAATGTTATTGTTTAAAAAGTGAACATAAACTTTATTTACAACATATTTCTACCGTTATTTACATTAAACAATATTTTAAAAAAACTAAAGATAAAAGTACAATATACATATTCATAAACAAAAAATGGATTCCAGGTCACTGTCGGTGGGGCACGTTCCCGAAACGCTGGCCACATTCACGCTGTATGGCAATGCGTTGTCCAAAATACAGGCCAGCATTTTGGTTACGCAAGACTTCTTTCAATCGTATTGAAAAGTCACGATACAGTTGATAAGCCTCGCGTTCCCACAACCCTAGAGTCTCAACCCCAAAAGCCACCAATATGTACCCATTACCAATAAATACATATTTGCCTGGTATGTAGCAGCGCCCCCTACCATAGTCAGATGTCGATTTTTGCTAGAAAATTGTTATTTAATTCGTCTACGAAAGCCTAGCCTCATTTACATTATTAGATTCGATTGCCCTCTTCCCCTTCCTACTGTCATATCCCTTGTATCCCATTTCTCCTGTCTGATCCCTCTATCCTGTCTTTATCCCATCTTAAAGGATTGTGACGAGTTGGCTTTGCTGCTGACGTTGCAAACGGCTATAGGCGACAGTAACCATTTTCCATTGGTGTGCCGTCTGCCTGTTTACCAGCTGCGCAAGCAAAAATAACCATTCCTACAAACCAAGCACCGTGAATTAAATGAAATGGAAATAAACAACTAAAACAATCGACTTTTCTGATGAATATAATGACAAAAATTCACCGAAAGCACTACATAAAGTATAAAAACAAGTTTTTCAGTGTTAATTTCATGACGCTAAAGGTGCTCCCTCACTGCGAGCATTCGCCTGTAATGTAACATTTATGATTCGTTTTGAGCATTTAGTTGATTCCACAATGTCAGACGAAGCGGTCTGTTAGTCCCGAGCACTTATATGTTTAAAAAAAACACTCATGGCTATTCGGACCCTTTTTATTTCACTATAATAAGTGACTTGGAGTCTCAATATACGGGACCTCAAAGGTCTACCGGACCGATATGGTATTAGTTTAAGCAATCCAGCCGGCAGGCATAAACCAGGTCCGTAGCTGTAGAGCTGTGGCTTTATTAACCACACCTCTACAGCAAGAGAACTCTATGAATTTAGAAAAAGATTTGGTATTTATAGGCAATTACTGCTGATCGACATTTTGGAAATCTATGTCAATGAATTAGTGGACTCAGCAATAAGTGCTTACCGAATATGGTTGTAACAGGTCGTTTTGTTACAAGTTGTATTAAAATATTACAGATTGTATAATTACAGGTTGCGCACAGGTTACAGTTTCACTGATGTAATGCTCGGATCTGTAACGTTCCATTATAGGCGAATGCTCGCGGTGAGGGAGCACCTTAAGATTTCCGTGCACTTTTGGCAAAGTGACAAAAAGGCGAAGACCTTGTACATTTTATACGTCGCTTTTCCATTGCCGTGATTCATAAAGGCAGGTCCGTGTTTTTATAATTTTACCCTTTACGATAATCACTGTAATAGGCCATGCCGAGTTTAAATTACTGTTTTAGTGATTTTTTCATTATTGCATGAGTTTAACACACAGGCAGACAGCCCACCTGGTGGAAAGCGATTATCATCGCTTATGAATGGACATTTGCAACACCAAAGGTTTTATTAAAAACTAATTGCTACCTTACCTTACCCACTGTCTTCGACGATCTACGTTCAGTATTTTACTTATAGACTTAAAGGATTACCGGTAAAATACAATATAAGTTTTCTATAATATATTGTACTACTTTATTATTTAGAGTCCAGGTGGAGAAGTCCGTCAGTGGTCTATACGCCTCTCGTTATTTCCATGTTTGAATAGCAACGACGACAATAAATAGGTAAGTAAAGATAAGACACCATTTAATTCTATTTTCAAATTGTAGTTGAAGTTAAATTCCGTTTAAAAAAGGTAAAAAACGAGAGGTATAAGAACTTACCCCACTGACGGATTTCCCCACCTTGACGTATATTTTATACTATAAAACACTTCTAAATGAAATCAAAATGAAGTACGAAAAAATTTTGTCTTTCATTTTGTTAGCGTGAGATTTACGGTCTTATTCATATTGAGTTAGAGTAAGTTTGTAGGCTTCTTTAAGAACCTTAAAGTAGCCTACAAACTTACTCTATAATATGAATAAGACCGTTAACCCTTGTATAATCCGTCTGAACCCTACAAGATATAATGAATACATACCTCCACAAAATTTTAAGATAAACCTAAATATTTTTAATGAAATCCATTATGTCGTTTCAGTTCCCATTCGACATAAACTTTTATAATGACAGACAAGAACATTAAAATCAATTAATCTATGTATAGCAAATTTTATTTAATTTCTCGTATTCATTTAGTAATCACAGATTTATTTATTTAGGTTTATGGCTTGGCAGCTAGGCCTTTAAGCTAGATATTAGATTATAATGTAGTTTCTTAATTTTCTTGCCTATGTGTAGCACAGCTGAACTTTAGATTATCAGCTGGTGCCATTCAAAGGAGTTATTGTGACAACTCAAAAGACAACATTTGACTATACAGTTCTCATTTCTCACAAAACACATAATTACTACTCAAAAACTATCAATATCTTACAACTATTGTTCATTTTAGAGTAATTTTACACATTTTTAGAAAATAAAACTGCACAGCATAACACCTCCTTTCAGTTCCCGCCAAAAACTCTAGTAATCACAGATATTTCAATTTAGGATAGATAATATAGGATACCCAAGTAAGTGCAGTATATCGATGACAATATCCTTCAAATGTTATCCATTTTTAAATATACACATTTTTAGAAAATAAAATTGCAACAAAATATCATCCTTTAGTTCCCGCCAAAAACTAGATCATAGACAATATTTTGCTTTTTTAGTGTAGTGATACTAAAGTCTGTTTACCGGATACAAAGAGGTTTATTCCGACTCATGAACTACATTTTGTACCACATAAAACATTGAAAATGTTATAAACTTTTGAATGAAACTAATGTTTTATTTACTCATCACTTTAATAAAAAGTGGGTTGATGTGTTTTCTCAGAACGCGTAAATATAGTTTCGAGGTCGACTTGTTTATTTCATAGATAAATCAATGTTTTTAAACATCAATAAATTTACTTATGTTCTTCTTGGGTTTTTTTTAATTTCATTAATTTCGTCGAAGACCACGAGCCATAAAATGGCCCGGACTGTTGCAGGGCGTGGGACCATAAGAAGGCCAACACGTAGAGGCCCCTTCGACAACTTTAATGCAAATGTGGCGTGACACTGCCCCGTGATTTAAGGGCCCCCCATTCACGGTTATGCATTTCAATCCATCTAGAAGTTCGCCGCGTAATGCAGGACTGTGAATGTTGTTGCAACCTTCATTGCAATGCGACCTGCAACAGCGAGCAGAATGCCTATTGAGTCCTGCAAGCCCCGCCCACTGCAGGATCAGGTATGGGTCCCTTTACTTTGGCAAACATAGATCTCCCGGTATAAATAAATTAGATACCTATATACTTTTTAATTAGACAATCAACGGAAGCAACTCCGGTTTACGTCGTCTGTCGGTCTGTGTCATTTTGGCGCTTATCCAGTTTGCACGGGAACACACATGGTATATAATAAGATTTTTAATCGGACTGTTGCTAGCTTCGTTTTTCCAAAGTACGTTGACTCATACATGTAAAGATGGGTCTTGATGTGGCACTACGTATATGTTTATTTTGCAATGTTTGGTTTCAGATTTTTTTATGGTTCTAGCTACAAGTCCTTTTAACCCAGTCTTATATTTTTATAATTGTCACTTGCTGAATAAAATATCTTTTTCGAAGTGTAATTCGTTATGGACATTCTACAGAAGGATGCTGCTTATATTGTAATTATCCAGTGTACTTAGCGAATGTTGGAATTATACAACTCTAATATAATGGAAGTTCAATTGTGAATATAAACCATCAGGGGGACTTCAATTTATACAAAAAATGACATCAAAATCGGTAAAGTCATATTCTAGTTATACGCATACATATCTACATTTCAATTTTATTTATTGGCATCTGATCAAATATTCATGGTTTTTGCATTAAAAGTAGGTAAAAAACATACAGTTTGTTAGGTATTTTATATAATCACATGACCTTCGTTTCTCCCCTACGAACTGGTTGAACAGGGTTGTCAGTATCAAACAAAACATAAACAAAAAAGTTATCTTTTTCTTTTTTAGAGTTCCGAATCTTAAACATAAAAAGGAAACCTTAACTTAGTTAAATGTTTAAAAGAACAATATTTAAAAAAAATATTTAAACTAATTTCAAAACCAAATAACAAACAAGGTATTTTTAATTATTATAATTAAAAACAAATACGAAAAGGTCCGATTTCTGAGGAGTCTGAACAGTCTTACTCCGCTGGTATCAGAGTTAGTTATCTCTTATGCTGGGGCAGCACTTGCAATAATGTTGAAGCTATACGCCGTATCACGCAGATATGGCGACGGTTATAATGCGTTATTTGTGATGCAATATTGATTTTAATTGTTAATAACAATACAAGAAAGAATACAATTTCCTGCGGCCGGGCGGCCTGTCGACGACAAAATAACCGACAGCCAGGTGGTACGGTGTTTGCCCGACTGGATGGCTACCATCCCTGGTCTAGAGTATGCCGCCATAACATAGTGACCAGGTTCCAGTCTCCCTTAAGAGAGCAGCAGCGCATTTGTAGCACCTTTGGTGTTGCAAATGTCCATAGGCAATGGTAACCTCTTTCCATCAAGTGGGCCGTCTGCCTGTCTGCTGAACTCATGCAATAAAAAAATGTATGTTTGTATATAAACTAATATAAAACGCCTTTAGCCACAGTCAATAAATTTAACATTATCGCAGGTCCGGGCCTCAGCATTGGGGTTTACTATAATATTTTGTGTCTATAATTTTATTAAGTAAATATAAAAGATAGGCCAGGTTGTAATCGACTCTTATCGTATATTATATATATATATATATATATATATATACATATATATATAGTGGTGGTCATATAATTAAGAACGCTGATTTAAAGTGAAGATTTTTTCAAACTAAGACGCAAAACTAATTGCATGCAAATTTTTTATTTCTCTCAATATCGTAAAACTTTTCCATAATACCGCTGTATTCATTGATACAGATATTCATTGATATAATTAACTAAAAATAAATAGACAAACTTTTTACACTACTTCTAAACATAGTATTCCTATTTACTGGCTGGTCACGTAATTAAGAACGCTAAATAGTTTATAACTTTATTCAAATTTAAATAGAGAACACTCAGTCGATTTGTTACTGTTTGTATAATTTTGGCGCCATTTAGTGCTGTAAAAGATTAAAAGTGATTGCTTCTTATGAAAAAACAATGGGAAAAAATAAAAGTTGTGATAAATCTACAAGGGAAGTAATAATAAAACTTCGCCAGAAGAATTGGTTTTATAAAAAGATACCCGACCACCTGCAATGTTCAAAAACGATGGTTTTCCACGCTGTAAAGCATTTTGCTACGTATCAAACTACTTCGAATGTTTCACGTGTATCTAAACAGAGAAAAACAACTCCTCGAGATGACCGAAACATCGTTCGTATGGCAAAACAAAATTCTTTTAAAGGGTCCAATGAGCTGAGAAAAAAATATTTTGGTGAAAACAACCCTTCAGCAATCTCAGCACGCACTATTCGAAGACATTTAGTAGAAGAAAAATTAAACGGTAGGATAGCAAGAAGGGTACCTTTCTTGCTATCCTACCGTTTAATTTTTCTTCTTTCTTTCTTCTTTTTCTTTAATGTTGAAACTTTGCCATAGGCAAGCCCGGCTTGCATTTGCGAGAAAGTATAAAAACTGGACTGTGCGACAGTGGAAAAATGTACTTTTTTCTGACGAGACGAAAATAAACAGAGTATGTTCTGATGGAAAACGATATGCACGACGTCTCCCGAATATAGCATTCGACCCTAAGTGCACGAAAGTTACATTAAAGAACGGCGGTGGAAATGTGAAAATTTGGCGGTGCTTTTCTGGACATGGTGTTGGACCTGTAAAATTGATAGAAGGTAACATGGATCAGTTCCACAACAAAATATACTGGAAGAAACAATGTTACCTTATGCTGAAGAAGTTTTAACGGTTATTTGGACATTCCAGCATGACAATGATGCAAAGTACACTGCACGCACCGTAAAGGAATTTCTTACAGCGCAATCAGTTTCAGTCTTAAACAGTCCAGCTAACAACCCACATCTAAACCCAATAGAGAATCTGTGGTTCCAAGTAAAGAAAAAGATTTCAAATACACAATGTGGGAATTTAAGAGAGCTGTACGACTTTTTTTATAAGAATGCTCTATTAATGTGGCTATTTTATAACTTAACTAGTCGCTTCTCAGAAGGTACACATCTCTGTGTATGACACGATTTAAATAAAAAACTTCTAGAACTTTAAATCGTTCTTAATTATATGACCAGAACTGTATGTAATGTGTGTGTGTATAATATATGTGTATAAAAAAATGGTATCATCGTGTGCTTCCATATCTGCATTGAAGTATTTGAATTTAATAACAAAAAATGATACTTAATAATATACGCATTGTATTGGAACTCTACGACTCGCACACGGCACGCTCTTTTGTTTATGGCCCGTGAAGGCTATTTGAGCGCCAAAAATATCAGCGAATGGGTTGTTTTAAACTTTTTCTTTTGAAGCATCAGTGTGGGATGGGTCCAAAATAATTTATATTTGTATTTGTTCTTACAATATTATTTTTTTTATAAAATCTTTTATGTCCGTTTGTGTTAAATTTAAACGTAAACTAGTACTTTGAGGGAGAAATATTTTAGGGAATTTAAAACAATATAGACGAATGCCATCTTCTATGGTGGAGATCATTTTGATTTTGATTTATTTTACATTGCTATTCATAATTGATGCTTCTGCTAAACATGGTATTATGTTAGTGTTAATGCAGATATAGTAGAGGGGTAAATGCATTATTTCAGATGCGACATTGTTAATGACGCAGGTGGAGCAAGAGTAAAAAATGAATATAAAACCTCTGAATTATGAAAAATAAATACTAAGTATTCTTCCATGGTTTGAATCAGAATTATTCGTTCTTAATAAACAATCGTAATATGCACATATAAGAAGCATAAATGTAATTGTTTTAAGAGACTTTATATAAGTATTTTTGAAATAGATACAAAATAAAAATAAAAGAACCCGATATCATAGAAGTAGTTACTTTCTTAACATAAAAAGGAGGAGGCGAAAGAAAAAAATACGCACATTTAACTAACATTAATTTTAATTTAATTACACATGTATTTAAATCTATTTATCTATACTATTGTAGCCACAGACGTCCGATCACCACGACGGCTCTTTGCAAATGATCGGCAAGCGCGCCGCTCCTAGTCGGGGCCCCGCGCGTTTCCATCCGCGTACACCTCGCCTCACCTCACCGCGGCACGTATAATCGCTCGAGTGCGCTTATTATTATTAAATGTTATATTTTGTTTAGCCGCTAAATGTGTGCTGTATTATAAAATATTAATCGGTATTTTTACCAAATAAATACACAGCAGTATTTTATTTCTACCTGAAGACCGCCAAACTGTAATTAATCGGTAAATCACGGGGGTTATTTCGGACCAGGAATTCCGAAAAGCAATTTTGAACATTTTTGTCCGACTGTTAGAGCGCGACGTAAAAACTACTAAAGGATTTAAGTGAAATTCGAAACGGAGCTCACTTATATCACGGGGCCGTAACTCGGGCTACTTTTATCCCGATAAATGGCGTCGTATCCACGGGATAGACGAAAATGGCGAAAATTTTGGCGCTGCGCATTTTTTTTGGAAACTACGAAACGTATATGAATGAAACTCGACATAAGGCTGGTTTATGACACGAATCAACACTTAGGATACATTTTATGACCCGATAAATGATGTACTTTTCCATAAAATAGATATATTAGCTAACTAGGTGGCACTGTAGTAGAGTTTTTCAATTTACTTCAAATCAGGTAGAATCGACTCCGCAAGTTTTGTTGGGTACTGTTTAGATTATATGCACTTAATATCATAAACTACACTCAATTTATTCAAATTTACCTATTAATATATATAAAACAAAAAAAACAAATTTAGTTTTTATGTAAGTAACAGAGCTATTACCCATCGGTTTTCACTCTAGTATTATATAAAAATATATTTACTAGCTGATGCCCGCGACTTGGACCGCGTGGTGCGGTTTTTAACTATCTCACGGGCACTAATTTTTCGGGATCAAAAGTATCCTATATGTTGACCAGGGATATAAGCTACTACCATACAAAATTTCATTTAAATCGGTCCAGTCGTTTCGGAGACAACAAACAAAACAAAAAAAAGCAAAAAATTGAACAAAATCTAAATTAGTTCCATTTCACTTCTTACACCCCCCTGACTCGGTTTTAAGCATTATTTTCATTTTACAGAGATTTGACCTCTACAATTTTATTATATGTACAGATTTTTAAAATTCAACTGCATTTCTTTTAGAAAAAAAAGTGCACATCCGTACTTATGTTTTTGTCGAGGTTCGTGGGATACCGATTTGTCGTAAATAAATTCAGTCAATCACCTTTAAAAATCGATATTTAGCGCCATTTTATCGTAAGCGACATTTGGACCAAAGCATATTTTTTGTTGCAAAAGGTATTTCAAACTTATTTTCTTTCAGACTTAGTTTTTGATTCAATGGGGTCTAATCTAACTAAAACTGAAGTCTTTTAACAAAATAGTTTAAAATACCTTTTACAATAATAAATATACTTTCGTCCAAATGTCACTTACCATAAAATGGCGGTGAAGGCTCGATATGTATAAGTAGTCTCGCTAAAATATTCTCTTATATGCTTTGGCACAGCCCTAAGCTACCACCCCTGCTATTAATCCACCCCAACCCCGACCACCCGATGCCCTTGCACCAATATCGACCCCTAGATAACAATCTAAATTATACTATCAACATCAAAGAATAGTATTTTCTCCATGCTATCAATCAGATTACTACCCAGTATTAAGAAATGCATGAGGGGTCAGTGTTATAGATGTCCAATCGAAACATATTCTTACGGTTCCCGGGCTCTATGGACAAACAGAAGTAGAAAAGTACAAAAGATGGTAGTACAACGGGCAGCTTTTTTAGATTTCTTATCTGTTTGTTCGCGATTCACGTTAAAACGATTGGGCCGATTTCGGTGCGGCTTTGGCCGATCGGCAGCAAATTGTTTAGAAGATCCAGAAATGAGAAGCAGTATTTCATCCCATAAATCACTTTAATGTATTATTCTTCCGATTTACACGGAACAATTGCACAGAACTTATCACCCTCGCACTTGTCTGTCACAGAATTACACTGACTTGTGTGCGCCACTCTCGCCAGGTTTTATACTTTAAGAACGAGAAAAAACAAGTAATGGAGGTAGTTAAACGGAAATGTCGCTCACATCAGTATTTTAGTAAACGGTTCTCATAATTTGATTTTATCAACGGAAGTAACAAGGAAACGGGTTGACCGGAAGTACCGCACACATCAGTACTCAATTAGTTAATTTTTTACAGTATTAATAAAAATCACACTCATTATTACTAATTGCATTTTAGCAGTAAAATTATAGACGAAACTACTAAGTGTTTAATTGACATTTATCAATAGTTGAAGAAGTTCTTATATTCTTAGACTTAAAATATGCGCTATATTTTGTCTCCGAAATTAAAAGCCAGATTAAAAAACAAAACGAATTCCAATCCGTTTTTTTCACTCATCGATAGCAAATTTTATGTAATAAAATGGTTTTTACCCCAGGAATCCCGCGGGAATTTTCCCGGGAGCGGTTTGTAGTTAGTTGTACGGATGCATAAAAATTTGCTTATTTCGATACAGTTTTCATTAAAACGATAACTTGCATTCTTTTTTAAATGCTGTGGTACATTGGGTCCCGGGAATCCTGCAGGGATTTCAAGTTAAGCGTGAACGAAGTCGCGGGCATATCCTAGTCTTATACTATTATATAAAGCTGAAGAGTTTGTTTGTTTGTTTGCTTGAACGCGCTAATCTCAGGAAATATTAGTCTGATTTGAAAAAAATTTTCAGTGTTAGATAGCCCATTTATTGAGGAAGGCTATAATAGGCTATATAACATCATGATAAGAACAATAGGAGCGAAGCACCAATGAAGAATGTTTCAAAATCGGGGGGTTTTGAAAACAAATACCATGCGGACGACGTCGCGGGCACAGCTAATATTATATAAATATCATTATATAAATAATGTCAATTTGTGTGCAGCATAACATGTGTGATAAATTACAGATGATATATTACAGTGGTGTGTACTGAACATCACTTCTGTGTCGGATACTTTTGAATTGATGGGTGATGAATTGTTTTGTAAAATTGATTACTTTTAACAAAGAACTGCAATTGAAAATATGACCTGTTTGGAGAAGTGTGTTTTTTCGAGTTATCCCTTCGACTTTCCTTGTTTAGCCTCAACCATATACCTACGATGTGGCTGAGGCACTTGCTTGAAAAATATTCATGATTATTTGACACTGGCTAGGTACACAAACCGTACAAAACCATATTTTGAAAGAAGAACAGAAGTAACAGAAAATTATTTTGAAATTCCCGCCAAAAGCACTACGGCGTTAATTATGTTATTAAATTTTATTATTGATTGATACCTATGTTGTGAAACTAGGGCATTGATGTTTATCTTTATAGAAATTGTTCTACGAATTATAGCCGAGAAGGTCGCGACCGCGTACTGTATGTATTCTCAGAAACTTATCGAACTGCTGGGGAAGCCAAATCCTATGTAATAGTTCAAAATCTCTGCAATCATTATTATTTATATACGTCGGAAATAAAATTCGTATCTATATAGTAGGGTCAGTCAAATTATCTCTATCAGTTTAACCTGTGATACAAATATTGTTTATTGTTGATTTTGTCAGGCGATTTCGATTTGTAGTTCTCACTACTGCCATCTATTGTTTAGTAGCTGAACTGTGAAAATACTACAGATAGGCCTACTACTACTACTACACCAAATTAAATTTAGTTTATTAGAATGCATTAACTAGTTGCGTTACCTTCATATTTTATCAAAAATTGTAAGTTACTGTATACTCTCACTTTAGATTGAATTAACTAGGGATTCTATAGAAACAAAGCCAAGTATTCTATCTCCGTTTTTTTAACATACTGCCATCTGCATTTTTCATCAAAAGTACTCGGTGATTTGTACAAATAGTTGTTGACTCAGATTAATAAGTATACTGTAATGGAAAATTTACAAAGTCATTTTTTATTTATTAATAACAAAAAACATATAATTAATCTGAGAATTAAGCTTGTCATTGTCTATGGTATGCTAAATTTTTTTTATTGCCTGTAGTAGGCAAACAGGCAGATGGCCCACCTGATGGAAAGTGGTTACCGTCGCCTATAGACGTTTGCAACACCAGGGGTGTTGCCAACGCGTTGCCGACCTCTAAGAAATTTTATAATGCCCTTTTTAAAAAATTCCATATAATAACGCAAGGGGAAAACCGTGGCGGGAAGTTCCTTCCAGATCATCGTTGTACGCGGAATAAATGTTCTAGAGAACCGTTGCGTAGTTGTGCGTGGGAGCTCTAAGAAATGGGAGTGGCGAGCTGTGCGGTTGTAAAAGTGAGGCGTTGGCACCAGATCAAACAATTCCTCGGAACATTCCCTGTTATACAGGTGGTAGAATACGCAGAGGGACGCGAAGTCTCTCCGAAGGCTAAGCGGTTCTAAACCGCCTGTTAGTATGGGATCTTCGACGATACGAACAGCGCGACGCTCGATGGAGTCGAGGGGGTCAGTCTGGTAAGCGGGTGCCCCGGCTCATAGATATGAGCAGTATTCCATATGCGGTCTGACTTGCGCTTTATAGAGTGCAAGTCGTTGCCGCGGGGTGAAGTACTGCTTGGACAGGTTTAGCACACCAAGCTTTTTAGAGGCAAGTTTGGCCTTGCCTTCCAGATGACCCTGAAATTGTACGTCGTTCGTTATGTCAACCCCAAGAATCCCAATAATATTAGAGACCGTGAGGGGTGTTCCTTGGAATTGTGGCGCATTGATAAATGGGGTTTTTTTGGCTGACAATGGGCAGACTTGCGTCTTCGTGGGGTTAAAATGGACAAGATTTTGTAGTCACCATTTAGAGCCTCGCTCCAAGGAGTTCTCTAAGTCGGACACAAGTCTGACCCGACTCTTTTCTACCAGCGACCAAGGGACATTGACTCGACTGGTGTATCTGGCATCACCGGTACTGTCATCCACATAACAATGAATATTTTCTATAGACAACAAGTCATTGATATGCAGGATAAACAGTGTCGACGACAACACGCAGCCTTGTGGCACACCAGCATTGATAGGTTTGATGGTTGAGCAGCAACCTTCGACAGCGACTTTGATGCTGCGCCCACCAAGAAAGCTCGATAGCCACTTGCAAAGCCCCTCGGGTATTCCGTATGAGCGCAGCTTCGTGAGAAGTGCCCCATGCCAGACCCGATCAAAGGCCTTAGTGATATCAAGGCTGACTGCCAGAGCTTCTCCCTTGCTCTCAATGGCTGTATACAAGTAACACAAATATACTACACTTGTACTTATTATATTAAATAATAAAATGGAATTATTGCCAGACTAAAGATTTTAATTATAACATTATTTAATAGCGTACAATTTTATGTATAATGATATAGTTCATGTTTGCAGCGTTTTGTGACTAATCTGGAGAGGCCATAATTTTTAGCTTAGACTTAGTAGGTCCTTCTGCTCGGGTTTGGTTGGTGATATAGGTAGCATGTTCTTTATTAAAATAGTGACAATTGTTCGCTGTGCTTTTGAGCTAAAACTAGCAGTATAGGGAAAAATGAGTTTTTAGCGGATAATGTGCAGATTTATATATTTTATCTAAACTAAGCAAATTTGAAAATATTGGATTTGAAAATAATTAGTATCAAATAACCCTAATATAGCATAATAGCAACCCATGTTGTCTATGGTATAAAGTTAAGAACGTCAATTGACGTATGTTTCCGGCCCTCTGACAAAAAGGGTCCTTTTTCAAGCGTACGCCATTGCTGGCGTATGGTAGTTTATTTTGTTGAACAGAAAATCAAAAACCATCCAATATGGTGAGTATTTATTATAATCAAAGCATCAAGAAAAGTGTTGCGGTATATTTGTGCTATGCTTCAGCATTGATATTTTGCCAGTTCAAATAGTAAAATCATTTAAAACGTTACTTAATTCACGTCCTTTCTTTGTCGGATGACGTTTTCAGTGCGGTGATTTTACGAAGTGTTTGTGTAAAACTGTATGAAATAAAAGTTTAATTCATATAATTAGTAAATGAACTGAAGAATAGAGGCATAAAATGAAACGTGCATATGACAAGTGGGTGCTGGATAGAACATCTGTGTTGTGTTGTGGTGTGTCATCTAAAGGCTGTTTTTCGTTTTGTTCAGGTGAATTTCACGGTAGACGAGATCCGCGTGATGATGGACAAAAAGCGGAATATCCGCAACATGTCCGTCATCGCTCACGTCGACCACGGCAAGTCTACTTTAACGGACTCCCTGGTGTCAAAGGCCGGTATCATTGCAAACGCTCGAGCTGGCGAGACACGATTTACAGACACCAGGAAAGACGAGCAGGACAGATGCATCACTATCAAGTCTACGTAAGTTTTCTAGAATCTCTTGCATATCGAAAAATCTCATATCTTTGACAGCTGTAAAGCAGCTTGCATCTGCAAACGAAAAGATTGAATGGCTGATAGGTTTAAAAATCAGTGACATATGTTCATCAAATTGGGCAACTGTTACTGGAAACAAAGTACATTGAATATAATGTCTCAAGTGCCAGTATATTGATTTTGTATGTAATAACACATTTAGGCAAACTTATTCAGCAGCACACTTCTTCATGAACCTTACAATATCCTTGAACTTGACCTACCAAGTTTATCAATGAAGTAGTTTCTTTGTTTGTACATTGATTTTCATAATATTACAAATGTCCAATCATTATTACACAATAGAATAGTTTCAAAGTATAGAAGAAAACTTATGCTCGTCATTTTCAAATGAAAATTGCAAAGTTAAAAATAATATTACTAAGTAACTCCTTTGCCTACACCTTAAGTTATGGAGGGAAGTTGAGACAAATATGTATTTATGAATTTTGTAGTAATCAATATTACACAACTAAAATCAATACTGTTGCACATGCACTGTATACTTTAGAATGTCTAAACTTTTACATTTGCCGTTTTGTATTAAATATATAATTTGTATTTATTTTCCTTATTGATAAATAACAGCCATCATAATAATATAATATGATATATATGGTGTAAATGTTTAAATTATGCTTTAAATTTAAAACACTTGGATAATTGATTTATTTCTTCACTGTGATTCAAATAAGGAGAACTCTTGATAAATTTTGTTTATAGAATTATTGTTCTTTTTTTAAATATATTACATAAATTTATGTAACTTAGATGTATTGTACCACTCCCATAGGATAGGGATTGAATTAAAGAGTTATTAGTCCTACATACATAACAAATAAATTGCAACTTAATCTGATTTTGCCCTCCCTGTCCCTCAAAAATCTGTATTAAGATCATAAAAAATAATGACTTGAAAATTGTTTTTATATAACATCACTTTAATTAAGAAAATACTTAATAAGTCTGTAAAAAGAGAAATCTTAGCTGATGTTCATTATTTTATTTTTGATCATATTTTGTGTTCATTCTGACAGAACTTTGTTTAAAATAGAATTTTGAAAGAAATAATTAATTGGAAAGAGATAAGATATGGCAAGATCAGACTAAAAGTGCCTGTGTCTTCCTTGATTCATATGCGATTTCACTATTTCAAGACCAATCAGCACTTTTTAAGATTACTTCATGGTTGCATTCAGATCTGAAAGTCAAAGGGCACAGATTTGTCTCTTGGCCAGAAAGCATGTGCCACTGACATTAGGTCAGAGAACTACCGTGCGTATTGTTACCATTACCTCAAGTGTGTTGGTTATACTGTTCCCCTACAAATTTGGAGCACTGCGATGTTTATGGGCTATTATTACAGTAGAGTATTGATTATCCAGACTAGATCCAGGGACATGGGTGTTTGGAAAACTGGTTTCTTCAGATTGTGTATTCAGCCATACTTATTGACGGCCTCTGTGGTTGAGCGGGCTAAGCCTTTGCCGGCTTACCTCACTGCAACGCAGAGGCTCTGGGTTCGATTCCTGGTATAGTAAATTTCGAAAACATATTTTCTCCCTTATTTACTATAGTCTGGGTGTCTGGGATCGGCCCCAGAGTGGTCCGTTGTATATCACCCATAACACAAGCGTAACTTGATTAATTTGGGGATATACAGTGTGTGTGTTTGTCGGCTGATTTTACTTATTTATTTATTTTATTTGTGTACATGTGAATGAAAACCTTATTTACATATTTAAATCTTTAATGACAGATGGGAAGTAAACAAAAAAAGTGCAGACTTGTAATGAAATACATACATACTATGTACAATTAATGCTTTAAAAAAGCTACAATTTTCGTCTTTCGAAGCAACTCTACCTGCTTACGAGCGGCTAGCTCATATACTTTTTTAAGGATAGATATTTGACACTGGTCGCTTTTAGCTTGTGTTTAAAACCAACGCAAGGAAATATCTAAGCCAGTAAATGCTTCTGAAGTACCAATTATGTTTTCGTCTTGATTATCTGAACTTGTAGGTGTCATAGTTCTGATAAGCGATTGTTCGGTTGATCGATGTTTGTGTAATCGAAGAATATAATAGAATAATTTATTGCTAGAAATGTATGTTTTCTTTTTTGTGGTAATTGTCTTAATACAATTTGCCTTATTAGGCGTGCAATTTTCAGATCTTATAACTAAATCTAAATTGATACTAATTAAAAATAATAATTAAATAAATTAGGTAATATTAAATGTCAAGCAAAACTTTAATTAAATAAGAATACATTAATAATAATTAGAATTTATCACTTAAATAATCCTCGATTTTGCAATAGCATTTCAGTATCAAAAATTTCTCTAGGTGTCTCTTAAATAATAATATGGATTTTTGCTTCTTTATACTGTCAGGTAATTTATTGTATATTACTGGTGCCATACATAATACACTTTTTTGCATTAGTGTAGTTTTACTATTCCACTGTATTTGAATTAAGAAGAAGACATGTTTGCTCCTTCTACAGGGAGTCCTGTGACAGATGTGAGTAGCACTCTGCCACTTTACTCCACCTGAAGTGGAGACCGCATCTTAGTAAACATAATGGACAGACTACCTGTATAAAGTCACTAGCAGGGATTGAATGAGGAAGGTGGGACACCGGTATATGTGATGCACATTTGAGGAGGCCTACATCCAGCAATGGACAAAAAAGATTAAGCAGTCATAATCACAACCTTTGTGCAGTATTTTATTTATTTATTTGAAACTTATACATTGATCGGACAGTATTTTTTGATTCTACTAGCCCCCTAAACTAGTTTGCACTGTATTATAGAGGCTAATGTCCTCTCTGTAATGTAAGTACAATAACATAAAATACATTTAAAACCACTTTAAACTAAATATCTAAAAGAGTGTGTGTATGTATGTGCATGTGTGTGTTTGCCTATGTGAAGTTATATCAATATATTGTATAATACTATATTATATGCCTATTTTTAGAAATTTTTCATCATAATTTAATTCTATAAGCCATTTCAATATAAAACTTTTGAAATGATAATTTGTTTTCTTCTTCAATGTTTTTATTTTGGGTAATTTATTGTACATGAAAGTAGCTGTAAAGCTAATATGTCCTTAGGCAAAAAAAATCAACTAATAAATAAATATACTATGATGATTGTTCATAACCATTTAAAAACTGATTATCCATTGAAGATTATCAGAACGGCCATCTGAAGTTAATTTTCATCCAAATCTTTATTGCTCATATTTACTATGACTTTTGACCATAAAACAATCTCCCCAGTGCCATATCCATGTTCTTTGAACTGGAGGAGAAGGACTTGGTGTTCATCACAAACCCAGACCAGCGTGAGAAGAGTGAAAAGGGTTTCTTGATCAATCTCATAGACTCACCTGGTCACGTTGACTTCTCATCTGAGGTCACCGCTGCGTTGCGTGTGACAGATGGAGCTCTCGTCGTCGTCGACTGTGTTTCTGGTGAGTAGCTTTTATTGTATTTACATAATTGCACTCCACATTCATGCTAGAATGTTTTCTAAAAAGCGCATCATTCAATTTTTTTAAGGCTGGAGATGCCCCTGATGATTTGAAAGTTATATGTAACCACTTGCCATCAGATGGGCTGCGTGTTGATTTGCCTGCTTCATGCAATAATAATATAATGTTTCTTTTGCTGTTCTCATTTATTTCATTCAAAATTTTGATTCCCATTCTCATACAAATTTTTCTGTTTTGACTTGGATTTAGTAAGCTGGCCATCAACTTTCAAAAGTGAACTCATCTTGTTGTTTTATAATTTTAAGATTGATTATGACATTAATATTTGACTTCTTGAAACATTTTGTCTAGTATTTGATTGACTTTAATTCTCCTCCACATTCTCCCGAGAAAAGCATCTGAAGTTCTCGTGAGAATAGGGCCCTCCCTACATTAAAACAATTTGCATAAAATTATAGTTTATAAGTTGCTTCAACCTAAACTACTTTGGAAACCAGGTGTGTGCGTACAAACGGAGACTGTGCTGCGTCAGGCGATCGCGGAACGTATCAAGCCCATCCTGTTCATGAACAAAATGGACCGCGCGCTGCTGGAGCTTCAGCTGGAATCGGAAGAACTCTACCAGACCTTCCAGCGTATTGTTGAAAATGTGAACGTCATTATCGCCACGTATTCAGACGACAGCGGGCCTATGGGTAAGTTTTTTTTTCAATATTTTAATGATGTTTCCAGTAATAGCCATTTCAACATTTCCAGCAATGTTTTCACTTTTAACTTTATATTAATATCTTCTGAACTGCAGAAATTGAAATGAAACATAAAAAAAAAGATATAATTCCTGTTTGTTTCCCTTGAATTATTAATTTTTTATTGACTCAGCTCAGTGCCCCATTCAAGATAAACTTTTAAACAAAGACCAAATTCTATAAACTGTAGTTCATGTATTATATAGCAGTTTCCACCTTGAGAGAGGGAGAGGGAGATAACACTTTATTGCACACCAAAATATACAATTAAAAAACAGATCATATTTACAATATTTTCTAGGCAATACAATAAAGCGGCCTTATCGCTCAAAGCGATCTCTTCCAGGCAACCTAAATTAAAGAAATTTGAGTCAGGCGATGTAGGTGGTGCAGGAAAATGGCAATAGATACATAAATACTCGAACTAATTACATATTGTATCTTATAAAAGAGTTCAGATAGACTCATATGTGGTATTTTCATAGCAATCTGTTTAGCTACTTCATCAGAATGAATTGCATTTTTCATAATTTATTATCAAAATTACTGTTAAAATCAATGGTAACCAACTTGTTATGAGACACTATTAATTGCCGTTTTATCTACTTGGGAATAATGATATTAGACAGCACTCGTTAGCCGTGCCCCGGGTATAGATGGTATATTTTTTTAGTTTACTTCAAAATTTTATAAAGCCTTTCACGCTGCACTGCGCGGCATATAGTCTCGGCCATGCTTCTAGCAGAAATCGTTAATTCATTATCTTTAAAAGCTTCCATTCTAGGTTAAACCCAGTCTTCTTTTGATTGATGAAACACAACTTTTCTAAGAAACCATTACGATTAATTCCAATAATGGCAAGAGTCTCGACCTTGGTTCTCCACTGAGAACTTATTGATTTTCGACGATAATTTGTTATGTAATTAATATAGGCTAAAGTCAACTTATTCACAACCCCAAAATTACAGTAGTAATCTAGAAAGTTTCGATCGATTCTTTGAATGCTTCAAGCCTCACACAATTCAACTCCTTAGATTCATGACTTCATAACGCGTACCTACTTATAGTGCGCATTATGAAGTGAATATATTCATACAAAGTCAAGAAAGCTGTGACTTTTGTATGATGAAAATAGTATTTTTGTTGCTTTAAATTTAATACCCCATTTTCTATTTAATTTCCTATTTACAATTTGATATTTTGTTCTGATATCTTTAGCATTATTTGGCATCATTTGATAGTATTTCTGATCATTTGACTACCAACAATTGTAGGACAAATTACATATCATAAACCAATCCGTTTAAAGGGCCTTATCTGATTACATAAAGATATTACACGAATGCAAGAGATATCGAGTCATAAATATTTTGTCATACACGTGGAAAGTGTCCTGTACATTTCGCGCGACGCCGATCAACAAGCGAAGGTCACACGATGACGAAGCATTGTTTACTTCGTATTCTATAAATTATACAAATAATTTATCACGATTTTAAAAGGGGCTCTTTACTTTCTAGCGTAAATGCTAATAACGCGTGAGAAGCGTCTATGTGGAACGCTCATGTTCTCTTTTGCGGTGTTCTCATGAAAATATGGAACTCCTTTAAACTCTCCCATGTAGATAGATAACTTAGGTCAGATGCATTTCAGATTGTATATTTTCATTGTTTGTAATTCAGAAATTGATTCAGCCAAATATGTTAATCAGTCGACTACTACATGTAGTTTTATTTAAAAAAAAATGAAGGGACAGCATATATGTTCGGCTTAGGCGGATTAGCAAGTTTCACACTTCGATTATCTCGTTGTAAAGTTTCATCACGATGTCCTTCACCATACCGAGATATCATATTTTTTTTTGCTTTGCTCCTATTTTTGATATAATAATAATATTGATTAATTTCATTTCAAAGTATCACTGTATCATAACTTCATTTTACACGACTCCGGCACGAATAAATTTATGTGGTTTCTGTGCCACAGTCAAATATTTTGTGTATATAAATGCAAGCATGTGGAAAAAAAGAACTGCAGTAGTCTTGTATTTAAATAAAAAGGAAGGAGATTCTAATATCAAATTGTAATGACAAGTCATGGTACACTTACAATATTGTAGGTTTTCTCAAAGTGGGCGATAACGACCCCTTCTGGACGCTATATGCTTATATAGGGGCGAACGTAAAAGGCCCAAAGAAAATGTGGCCAAAGTTAGTGGGGTCAGTTGCTGTTTTTATTTAGTACTAGGATATGTTTGCGACTTCGCCCACGCTTGACTTGAAATTCCCGCGGTAGTCCCGGGACACGAAAGTGCCGTAGCATTAAAAAAGAATGTAAGCTATCGTTTTAGTGAGAACTGTGTCAGAATAAGCTATTTTTTATGCACCCAAACAACTACAAACTGCTCTGATTCCAGGTATAATAAATATCACACATTACATAAACTTTTGTGAAAAAAATCACATTGAAGCACGATTTTTTAAAATATGGCCATATAAAATCATTCCCAGACAAAAATCCCGCGGAAATTCGTAGGATAAAAAGTAGGGCAGATTTGAAATTAAGAATTTGCTGTCGATCAACGAAAACCGCATTGAAATCGGCCGTGAATCCCGAACAAACAGACAAGAAGTCTAAAAAAATTACATCCTGTTTCTCCATCGTTTATATTATTATAGTCTATTCCAGTTGTTTTTTTAAAAAGCTTCAATGTACAGACATGGCACTTTGAAATTTTATAATATTATACATTTCAAATTTAAATGAGAACCTACTTATAATTAAACTAATAACTGCAATTGTATTTTTGCCGTTATTAGTGGACGCTTTAGAATAAAATCCTTAAGTGGGCGCTGGACAATACAAGTTAGAGAACCTCTGCCCTCCATATTGCAAACGCAGTACTTTCAAAATGGCGGTTTCGAAAATAACGCGCTAAACATATTTTTGTTAGATATCTAAAAAACAAGGAAAAAAATCGAGCTTTATGTATAGATGAGCGCCTTAGGGCACCATTTCTGCATAAAAAGTGTATAAAAGCCAAAAATGACGATTACTGCAAGTGCAGTTAATAAGGCAGGCCTCTAGTATACAGTTTTTACTAGGAGCATATTGTTCAGAATATATTTACTTGTGAACCAGGCGAGGTCCGCGTGGACCCGAGCAAGGGTTCCGTCGGCTTCGGCTCCGGCCTCCACGGGTGGGCGTTCACCCTCAAGCAGTTCGCTGAGATGTACGCGGACAAGTTCAAGATCGACCTTGTCAAACTCATGAACAGGTGAGGTGGATTTAAAAAAAAAAATCAGTTGAGGAAATTCAATGTATTTGCTATGACTAGTGGTCGTCCGTGGTCGAAATTCGACCACAATAATTAATTTAAATTATATATGTTTGAACATTATTAAGGTTCTGTTGTCAAAGACTATATATTTCTATAATCACATATTTCGCCAAGGCTACACTGTTAATTTGACTTTAACAATAAACAAAAGAGTAATGTGTGTGTGTGTCAAATACATGATAGTGTGTGTAATGATTTTTTTATTGGTTTAATGTATTTTTATGCATAATTTAAATTTCATACTCCTCAAAGTACAAAGGTACAAAGTTTTTGCTGTATTTTTGCTTCACCTATTAATATATAGATTTACATGTAACAGATGTTTTTGTATGTGGTTCTCGTCATCATGGTCAACATTAAAACTGGTTATTTTATCAATTCTTTTGCATCATTTTCAACTGTAAATTTTTGCTATTGATACAGTTTCATAATGTCTCTTAAAACAAATAGCCTTTATTTTGCACATTATTTTGTAACCCGTCTTGTTGATACTGGATACAGTCTTCAATGCTCTACTCCAGCGGCAGAAAAAGACGGAAAGTATACTCTCGACATGGATTGGTGAACTGTTCTTTCTGGACATTTTACAACGAAGGTTGAGACACATCTTATGATTTGCGCAATATAAATTCAAAAGTGTAAGCCACTACACCGATGTATGTATTGAAAAGAAGAATATATCAATTGTTAAAAATATCTCTTTAATATACCAGTTCGTGGAAGATTTCTCATGATCTCTATGCTTTTGAAATATAATGTCCAAAATAAATATAGTCTATTGTATAACATTAAGATATTGTGATAAGGGAACGTTCTGGATTGAAAGATGTAAAAACAAGATTTGAGAAAGATATTGTTACGAGTTGCAGGGACTCGAATTAAAATGCCGTTGGAATTACTATAGAATTTATTAGAACTATACAAACACGTATAACACAGGTACAAATATAACTGAACACAATTAGTCCAAACGTAATGCGCGATTCAATAATACGCGCAAAGTCCGTCATATAGATTATCGAATGTACACACGTCTTGTCTCGCTAGTGGTTATCGCTTGACTGCCGATCTCTCCATTGGGCCATTGTTTTATAATGCACCGATACAATATGGCTACCTGGCAAGCGTCGACACATTTTCCCAGAAATTGTAATCTGCACACCTGCCTAATTATGCCTGCGAACGGCCATAAAGGAGTATAATAGGCTGTTCTTCACAACAACCAATACATAAGTAAACAAAAGAAGACGGTCATAAAAGCGCTTCAATGTTATTAGCTCTAAACACCGACGGTGGGTAATAAATGTGCTTTGTTTACAAATATGCAGGTGGCCCAATTGTAACACTATGTTGAGGTGGTTTGTAGGTTGTGGCGATAAAATAAAATAACCCACAGCCAAGTGGTAGGGTATATGCCCGTCTGGATGTCTACCACGCCTGGTCTAGAGTATGCTGCCGTAACAATCTTGACTTGTGTTCCTGTATTATTGGCTGGGTTGCAAATGTCCATAGGCGATAGTAAGTGCTTTCCATCAGGTGGGCCGACTCCCTATCTGCTGAATTCGTGCAATAAAAATCATCTAAAAAAATCTCCCAACAGGCTATGGGGTGAGAACTTTTTCAACGCCCAGACAAAGAAGTGGGCGAAGCAGAAGGACAATGACAACAAGCGTTCGTTCTGCATGTACGTGCTGGACCCAATTTACAAGGTGTTCGACGCCATCATGAACTTCCGCAAGGAGGAGATCGACGGTCTGCTCAAGAAGCTCGGCGTCACCATCAAGCACGAGGACGCCGACAAGGACGGCAAAGCCCTGCTTAAGGTCGGTGATTATAATTCTTCAGAATAATATTTTCTGGATCATGTAAATGCAAGAGTTGAAGTTAAGAAGATGAATACACTTTCATATATTCTTAGACCCAGATTGTAGTGATTTTAAGATTTCTTTTTATTATGTTGATATTTTTTATAATTGTGTTTTAATATTCTTAATTTTTTGAAATTCATTCACATAAATTGATTATGGTAATTAATAATAACTTACTTTTAAGATTCTCGTCTTCCAGATAGAATTTAAGGGTAATGTTTTCTATTTTGTAATAGAAAAATATAACACTTATTTTAAGCCATATCTTAAACTCATGAAACTTCTTTGGTCCAAAAGGCTTCGTCTCCTTTGTTTATTTTTACTTCGCATGTATGCAAGACGCGCATTAGGCAACGGGACTGCGGCAGCTGAAACATTGAGCAGACATTTTTTTTCAAACAGTCTATTTTAGCATTCTAATATGACTGCCACATTGAAATATTTTTGGTCGCTTAGTGCGTGAGCTGCAATGAGCCATCATACATCGGAGTGGTTGCCGCAGCCAGGCTGCCTAGTGTGCTGCCTGCCATAGGATAAATGTGTTATTTCTTAGTCAAAAGGAGATGAATGCAGTAATTGGTAATTGCAATTGATGTCTAAAACGTTAAGATACTGCAGCTATTTTCGCTGTTTTAGTTGTGTGTGCTTTGTAGAAACATCAGGAAAGTATATCCCATATTAATCATTGATATCTTGAGTATACTCATACATATTAGAAGAGAGTAAGGAAGTAACCAAATCATAGTGATTTAGCTATGATTTGATTGGTATTTAAATTATTGGTTTAATAATAAAATTTACTTTATTTATACAGCAACTAACATGCATTTTATAATAAGAATCGTATATATCTATTAATATAATCCATTCACTTTTAATTTGCATCTAATTTAAAGTATAGAAATATTTTGCATTTTCAATGTTTTATTGTAAATAAGTAAAGAAATAGAACTTTATTTTAGTATGTTTCATAATTATATTAATAAAATTAAAAAAAAATGTAAAGATTCTCGAAAGTGGTTTAAAATATGTTCATCTTCTAATCCATCATTAGTCCCAAGTGTTGCCAGTTACTTAATCATAAGTTTCTGGGTGTCAAAGTGGACTTACAGTATGTTTTCTTTCTGGAATTGGTTGTGAATTATTTGTCATTTGTGACCCCATAAATGGAAGATACATTTGCTGCTTTAATTAATTATAAATAGAATTAATAAAGTTGTAGGAAATTATCAATTTCTTTGTTGAAGTTATAACTAATGATAATTATAAGATGCAGCATGTTTGAGAATGGTTATTTTTCGTGAGAAATTTACTTGGTTTTATTATATTTATGGAAGATATTGATTATAAACTTGAATACAATTTACATTGGAATTCAAGCTATCCAGTTTAATTAAGATGGGGCTGTGGTACATTGAGGTACATCATTTTCCATTGGTACACTTCATGGACTGAATTGAGAACTATTAACAGTCAGCTTGAGAAATTTTTATTTTGTGCCCACTTCGACCCACCACTTAAGATGGATCGTTGTGAGCTCGTCGCGAGCGAAAATTAAACCGTCATTAGTGACATTTCACCGCGACCACAACGACCATAATCGGCACGTGGAACGGCTGAATGAGCACCTTGAGCGTTGTGAGCATCAAGTGGAACGCGCCCAAGACACTTGCCTATGACAAAGTATAAACTCAAAAAAAAAACTAACATTTCTACTACTTTTGCACAGGTGGTTATGCGTAGCTGGCTGCCTGCTGGGGAAGCCCTCCTTCAGATGATTGCCATCCATTTGCCTTCACCTGTGGTCGCCCAAAAGTACCGTATGGAGATGTTGTATGAAGGACCTCACGACGACGAAGCTGCTCTCGGTATTAAGGTGATTGATTGATCATTATCAATATTGTCTAAATTACATCTCGGTTGTACAATTTTAAGTGCATTCTAAAAACTTATTGCACAACACCAAAAAGTAAATGATGTGCCATTTCAAAGCATATTTTTTGATTCAGTCTGTATGTTTTGGCAAACACAATACATCAGCAAATGCCCACTAAGACAAATAGATGCACAAATGTTAAATGTTAGATTTTGAAATTGCACAACTGATCTGTTTTGACTTATTTCTACTACAGTGTAAACTCTATGTAACGACACTGAAGGACTGTGTATTTTATGGCGTTATAGAGAGTTGTCGTTAAATGGAGAGAAGTCCGTTCTTTTTGTCCGACGTCTTTTGCTGCATCAGTAATTTTGTTGCATTTTTTTACTTATTTTATTCATACCTTGCGATATTGAGGCATTTTGGTGATAAAGGAAGTACTTAGAAATTTCGGTATGCGTGATGCCAACAGTCGAGTTTATTACGGGCTAGGATAATAAAGCGATAAAAGAACTTACACAGCTGTGCAGTTTTTATATCAATTTTGGCCTTAAAAGGTACTTTTTATTACTTAATTGTTGTCGTTATTGAGAGTGGGTGTAATGCTATATAGATTGTATCATTGTATCAAAGACGAGCTAAACCAACCAAAGCCAAGTGATTTGGACACTTAAGGGAGTTTGTCGTTTGGAGTTAACACTTATATTTTTGAAATCCAATCAATTTCTGTACAGTAAAAATTTTAGTTTATTTCAATTCTTTTCTTTCACATTTCAACTTTTCTAAAGAGAAAGATATATTTAAATAATGCGCGCTGATTGGACGTCGCATGTACACGAGAGCCCCAAGTGGCGTAGCCGTAACCCGTTTTAGCCCTGGGTTATGGTATAAGGTATATGGGTATTCTTTAGATGAGCTAGCAGGTGGTGTGGACTTCAGCATTAATTATGCCACGGGAATTAGTTCAAGATGGTAATCCATGTAGGAACAGAGAAAGAATACAATTTCCTGTGGCCGGGTGGCCTGTCGTAAAAGGGGTCAAAACAACCCACAGCCAGGTGGTAGGGTATTTGTCTGACTGGATGGCTACAACCCCATCCCCATCACCCCTGGTAGCCATAACAACCTTGAGTTATGTTCCGGCATTAGTGACCAGGTTCCAGTCTCCCTTAAGAGAGCAGCAGCGCATTTGTAGCACCTTTGATATTGCAAATGTCTAGGCGATGGTAACTGCATTCCATCAAGTGGGCCGTCTGTTTCTCTGCTGAACTCATGCAATAAAAAAATATTTTAATGTTTAAATATCAACTTTGCTACAGATAATTAATTGAATGATGACTATCATTACAAATAGGTGTACAAAAAATTATAAGATTAAAGGCTCTCTCTGATCATAAAAATATATTGGTAATAGTAATTTAAACTAGCAAGAATAGCCAGTATTGTTTTGACAGTGTTTTGAGGCTCGGTTAAATTAAATACTATGTTTAGTCCCAAGTGTTGCCAGCTATTTAAAATAAGTTTCTGGGTGTCAAAGTGGACTTACATTAATTTCTTTTTGGAATTGGTTTTGAATCTAAATGACTCAAGACCCCATAATTAAAAGATACATTACAAAGTAGTAGAGTAGGTTTAGTAGAAAGGCAATCCCACATAATCGCACAAAGAATTTAAATCTTTGCAAAATGACTAAAAAGTAGTAGAATGAAAGCATGATATTTTAAGACTGATAACAATGGGCTTTAAAGAGTTAAGTTAGAAGAGATTTACAAGACATAGATAGTGCAGTTTTAGCTTAGGGATGTTTTTACGTTTGTAGAGGGTTGTGTCCAATGCGATGCACATGGTAGCAGCTAGCGTAAATTGGTTTTATTTCTGTTGTAGTTACTGTATGTATTACACTAGTACAAATGCAAAAATGACTGCATGCTGACGTATGTATTGTTAGTGAGGGATTTATACAACAAAAGACTGAAAAAACTTGGAATACTGTTTAGTTCCACTTCCGAACTAAGAATGCCGATCTAAAGTACAATTAATTACAAGTTACGTTTCTTGCAAAATAATTAGCTACCTCAAGGCGCTACTGTAACATGTGCATCCAACCAAAGTTGACGTGAGCATGATCTTCGCTACGCCCGCTCACTTTTATTATCCCAGCGCTAAAAAACGAACTGAGTAGTAATCACAATGAAAATATTACAAACCACCATAGTATAGTAATAATAGGTGGCACTACAGTACGATGAGTTGTGGCCCGTCTGAAGTTAGCGCCAAATGGTTGCACAGAACATACTTTACGAACCAAATAGTCTTACCTAACGTAAACAAAAACAGCCGCTTATTCGATTAAATTTTATTATCGATTATTTTAAATAGATTTAATTACATGTAGGTATAAAGATTATTAACGAAATCAATTGATTATAAACATTTTTCATTGTTCATTGCGTTTTTAACCATATTCAAAATATTATAATGACACATAAACTATTCTTTTTTAAGGTAAAAAAACTAAATTTATATAAATTTTAATACTCTATTTAGAGATATTTAAACTTTGGTAAAACATAGAAAATAAATGTATTTATGTTTCTTAATTATCTTCGATTTGAATAATAATTGATTAAACAACACGACATTTCACATTTGTTTTTGTTGCTTCATGCTTGTACAGCAATACTCGGAACGAGCCACAAGGTATCTCTCATAGACACGTCAGCATTGGTCGTATCGCTGTCACCCTGTTGAATACAGTCACGAGTGTAATGCGCGAAAGTTTGCAAAGCCTATGTTCAGACGGACCACGACTCATCGACTCATCGGTCGCAGTACCGTAAATAGGGCGGTGCTACCGGTGCCCAGGCACAGGGCGTAGACTCTGTGGGGCGCAAAAATGGCCAGACCAGGCAGGACTATTATTTTTCGGTTTGTTCCTGATAAGTTCCCGCTGCGCCCCTAGTGCTCAGTTCCAACACATACGTACCTATATGCCAGTATCATCAAAAACGTCTGTTAAATTTTAAACTTAAAAAAAAAGATTTTTCTTCCAAAATATTAAGATAATTGGTCCACCAACACCAATGTCCTTGTGCTTTATTTTATCACCCTGAATGAAATAAAGTAGGCCTGTACATGGCATTGCTCTAGCTAGGTTACTTATAATATCTAAAAAAAACAAGGGCGCAGTTATAGAAGCTTCGCATAGGGCGTAGAAAAGACTATTTACGGCACTGATCGGTCGTACTGTACTTGGACACAAATGCTATTAACAGTAGTAGTAGTATAGTTTCTCAGATGTCGGAAAGGAAATTTTCTACCTCTGTTCTTCATATTTCATTTTGGTGTTTCACTCCTTAGAATTGTGACCCAGAAGCGCCGTTGATGATGTACGTGAGCAAGATGGTGCCTACTTCCGACAAGGGTCGATTCTACGCTTTCGGACGTGTGTTCTCCGGGAAGGTCATCACCGGAATGAAGGCTCGCATCATGGGGCCGAACTTCCAGCCTGGCAAGAAAGAGGTCAGTGCATTGTTTTTTTGTTTTATGTTGATATTCTAAAGGCAAATACACATAGTGCTTTCGACATCTTTTTTTTATGTTTCTTTGTATCGCTAGGTGAATAAACATGAAAGCAGTTTTAAAAGCTATACACTTAAGTCTGATGTGTAATAAAAAATTAAAATAGCTAGCACACCTTCCGGCACAACCGTGCCGCGCTGTAGCGGGTCTGTACCTTTGGTGCTGATCTGCTTTGACGGCGTCGACGTGCTAAAGAAGGAGATGAACCCTCGACCGCGTCCAAACGCTGCACAGGACCTCTATCCTTATGTCCCGGGACTGCTAGCTACGGCGCAGACGATACATTTAAAATATTGTTAAAAGAAAACAGTTTTTATTGTGTAAAGTTGATGTGTCTAAATTAATATTGCATAGGTTTCATACTATAAGTTTATTCTCTACTAGCGGTCCGCCCCGGTTTCGCATGGGTATCTAAAAATATATTTTTTGGTGAGTTTAATTACTTAATAAGCAAATTCAAAATATTTCCCCTCCCGTACGGCCCTTACCCCAGTGGGGACGCCTACATCGCATAAGGTGCTGCCTAGCTATCCGAGCCGGGTGAGCGTCGACCACGCAACTTCTATTCTATTTTATACTTTCATCAATAGCTTTCGCAGCGCACGCGATTTTAGGTAATTTTTTTACACCTCGGATTACATTATTGGAGTTTTAGTAAGGATCCCTAATTTTTTTTGAAAATATAATATAGCCTATGTCACCTGGGGATAGTGTAGCTTGCCAACAGCCTGCAGGGGCCCTCTAGCATCTAGGGAGCAGAAGAGTCTTCACCCATGTTGATGAAGTGAGTTTGCACTGCTTCCCGGGGCATTCTCAAGCACTGATGCGCCTGGATCAGCGTGGGTGTAACTACGTTCTAAGTCTCACACTCTTCCAGCCATAAGCGCGGGGCACTTGGGAGGAGGGTGATTTTAGTGGAGTATTGAGTTGGTAGGTAGGTAGGTTTCGAGTCTCCACACAAGCCGGTCGATTAGTGTTTGGCAGCCCCCAAGGGATTGCCTCCATAATCGACTATGGTCTAATCCCTAGCAATGGACCCGGTATTGTGCTAAATGCATTTCCCCCGCCTTAAAAAAAAGGTTGCCAACAGTGAAAGAATTTTTCAAATTGGTTCAGTAGTTTTGGAGCCTATTCAATGCAAACAATCAAATCTTGTGTGTTTAGCTTTGATACCTTTCTATAACCCACACTGTTATTTCAGGATCTGTATGAGAAGACCATCCAGCGTACCATCCTCATGATGGGTCGTTATGTTGAGGCCATTGAGGATGTGCCATCTGGCAACATCTGCGGTCTGGTCGGCGTCGACCAGTTCTTGGTCAAGACCGGAACGATCACCACATACAAGAACGCTCACAACATGAAGGTATATCTTTCGAAATCTTTGCATAGTTTTATTTTTCTGAATTGTTATAGAATTTTGTATAATTTCATATAATAATTGTATTGTTCTAGTTTTAAAAAATGTATATATATTTTAATTAATCTAGTAATATCTGCTAATCTGTGTTTAGAGATATATGAGTTTTCATTGATATGAAAACTAACTTGTATATTTACATATTTTATAAGGCATAATATAATTTATAAAATGGTTTTATAGTTCACTAGCAGCTCGTCCCGGCTTCGCACGGGTGGATATTTATTTTTGATACATTTTGGGATAAACATATAAATATAGCCTATGTAACTCAGGGATTATGTAGCATTCTAATGATGAAAGAATTTTTTAAATTGGTCTAGTTTTTGAGTTTGTTCATTACAAACATACAAATATTTCCTCTTTGTACTATTAGTATAGATTTATAGGAAAGCCACTTTTGTTTATTTCAATTCTTTGCAATATTTTATAACAATCCAAATTATGAAATCAAAAGTAAATGTTTGTCTGATATGTATTATTGGCGTTTATCACATAAGACTCTATTTACAATATAAGGTATGGAAATTTTATGAGGAGTGAAATAATCGTTACTGTTTGTTATTTATATGATTTCGAAAATGCAATGAAATAAGATCTAATAAAATATTATACATCAGTATAAGATACATCGTTTTGAAATTAGAAGACTTGTTACCATCGACGTTCACAATACATAGCTATACTATGTGACCTGTTCAGGGGTGAAGGGAGGTCTTCACAATACCATACTGTCTTAAGTTTTTGTCATGTACTCTATATGCTCTCGGAAAATCTCGCGCTTTTTCGAGCTGTTTTCAAATATGACGCAGTGTTTGGCGATGGCGATTTATCAGTTACTACGTGAAAACTATGGGGAGGGAGTCTTGGTGTATTCTGTGGGTGGTCATCGAAGTGGGGGAAGGCTAAGAAATGGATCGCTTAGTGTGGGTATGTCCTCTTAGTTACCTCAAACCTCTTGTTTTTTATTTTTCAATATAGGTGATGAAATTCAGCGTGTCGCCCGTCGTGCGTATTGCCGTTGAACCCAAGAACCCAGCCGATTTGCCCAAACTGGTGGAAGGTCTCAAGCGTCTCGCGAAATCGGACCCTATGGTGCAGTGCATTAACGAGGAGTCTGGCGAGCATATCGTCGCTGGAGCCGGAGAGTTGCATCTTGAGATTTGTCTCAAGGTAAACTTTTGTAAACTCGCTTATGATCATCTTCAATAATAATAATATTATTATTATTTCACATTTTTATTACAGGTATATATCCCGATGTACCTGCGCAGTAAACCATTTTTAATACACGTGACAGTGTACGAATCGTGTAAGCGTGGAAGAGAAAAAAACGCATAGCAAGCAGCACTGTCTTGCAAATAGTGTTCAATATAGGTTATTTATATGTTTGAAACTGAGCCGCCTTATCTCCGTAAACGGAAGCTGCCGATCGGAATTATAATTTGTGTAATACTGTACCACTCTTGGTCAGGTTAATATTTTTTTTTATAAAGAACATACTTTTTGCTTTGTCATAAGTTTAAACTGCTAATTTTCAATACAGGATTTGGAAGAGGACCATGCCTGCATTCCTATCAAGAAGTCTGATCCTGTGGTATCGTACCGTGAGACAGTGAGCGAGGAGTCTGACCAGATGTGTCTGTCCAAGTCCCCGAACAAACACAACCGACTCTTCATGAAGGCCCAGCCTATGCCTGATGGCCTACCCGAGGACATTGATGATGTGAGTACCAAATACTAAAGCGCCCTCCACATTTTCGCGAGAAACGAGAGTCTGTAATGGGTTATTGCGAGTATGTGTAATGCCCATAATAGCTGAAGTTAAGTTTCTGCTATAAAAGCATATACACCATTCGCTTTGACATTTATTCTTGTTTTGTGGCGGTGTATTGTCATTCCAGCCTGTTGAAATTTCTGTTGAAAAAATTTGTTCTATATACAGGATTATGTTCTCATGATTTTTAGAGAAAAAACGGCTGAGTATTTGGTCAGCTCATGTGCATTAAGAATTATAGTGAAAAATTTCTATTCTCTCAAAATAGCTTGATCTATTCTGTTAAAACTAATTCTGTCTTTTTTAAATTCCACCATAATTAAAAGGTGTGTAATACGTAGCCATACTCCTGTACACTTGAGTATATATATATCACATTCAAGTTTACGCAATTTTGTATGGGAATGACTTAGCGCCATCCCGTGAGCGTGAAGAGAAACATAGTCGTGCCATCTACGTCAAAACGTGGCCAAGTTACGTGCCGTGGATTGCACAGTCTTGTTCAAAGGCCCAGTCACGGTAATGGTATGCTAATATAAGAAATGTGCTTAGGGCAAAGTGAACCCACGCGACGACTTCAAGACCCGCGCCCGTTACCTCACCGATAAGTACGAGTACGACGTGACCGAGGCAAGGAAGATCTGGTGCTTCGGCCCCGAGGGCACCGGCCCCAACATCATGGTCGACTGCTCCAAGGGTGTGCAATACCTGAACGAGATCAAGGACTCGGTCGTCGCTGGGTTCCAGTGGGCCGCCAAAGAGGGCGTCATGGCCGAGGAGAACCTGCGAGGTGTCAGATTCAATATTTACGACGTGACGCTGCACACTGACGCCATTCACAGGTGAGATCGCCATTTGTATCTTTATGGCTGGAGTACAGCAGACAGGCTAATGAACCATCCGATAGAAAGTAATCACTGTTGCCTCTTAATATTTCTGACGTCGTAGCGATGTTGTAATCATTGCCTTGATTATAGTTCATAGGGCCGGCTCCGTCAGTATGGTAATCACGCTCTCGTAGAATAACGGCGTGAAACGGTAAACCTTGATGAGTTGATTGTGTTTTGTGCAATGAATGAGAGTTCCCATGTGGCCCATGTTAGCCCACTTGTCCCTGCCACTATTCCAATCCCATATCCAATCCATTTTACTATAACGCTTGTTTGATCCCGCTTTCTCATCCCCTTGTCCACGCCTCTTATTCTACCCTAAAGATTGGTTACACAGCGCGTTTGCTTCGCCCCTGGTGTTCCAAATCTCTAGGCGACGGCAACCACTTCCCTAGATCTGAGCTGTCTGCATGCTTGCCGTTTGCAATTTAAAAAAAATTGTGTGTACAGCTCACAAGCAGTAGAAGTCCAACATCAGAGAATATACTCACAGATAATATATTATCAGTTTTATTTCGGTCCAAATTGGACCTATGTTTAATCATCGGTCTTATTGACTAATTTGTGCTGCACAATGTAAAACTCGTATCTCATTCTCTCGCAGACTTAGTCCTATAGATTTATGTGTTTATCTCTTTTTAGTGTCGCTTTTTCGTTTCATCGAGTTTCAAATCACAATAATTCTAAAGAAGTTTCACTTCAAAAAGTTGTCTCTAAATAAACACGGAAGTGTCACCCATCTTCTGCCGCTAGTGATGCTCTTGAAAGAATATAATGCTCAGCTCCAATCATCATTTTGTCATATAGGCAGTTGAATATTAAAAAAAGTATATTTTTGCTCCCTGTGATCAATGACAATACTTTAAGCAAAAGTGGTGTTTGAGGATTTGACTGTGGAGGTTAATTTTTACATTAAAGAACTTCGCTTTTAAGAAATGCATTTGCTAGGTTTCCGGCCTTCAGGCTCGCAAATGTGAAACAGTTTATAATTCCAATTGGCAGTTCAGATCTGAAGTGCAGACTCGTTTTTTGATGTGTATTATAAATAGTCTATATTAAACTTTATTGGCATGCAGAAATAGGAAAGTGTGATTTGCTATGCATACTTAGCTATGTTCCACTTACACGATTCATACACTATCAATTGTTTCCAGCACTAGTAAAATGGAATTATTAGCTGTGTAAAACTGTATCATTTCAGTCTGGCTAGTATTAGTGAAGGCTACAGTTGGTTGGTTAGTAAGGTAGTAAATTGATGGTTTTATTTACATGTTTGTTGCAGAGGTGGTGGTCAAATCATTCCAACCACCAGGAGATGTTTGTACGCGTGTCTGTTGACAGCGCAACCCAGGCTCATGGAGCCCGTCTACCTCTGCGAGATTCAGGTAAGATTTTATTTACTACTAGCTGACCCGACGAACTTCGTGCCGCCATATTTTCTGAATTCCTAAGACTTTTATGACACAAAAACAAAATCACCAAAATCGGTCCAGGCGATTAGAAGGATTCTAGAACCCGATCTCAGCGCCACCTACCGGTTCCAATTGTGAACCTAAACCATCCGGGGACCCATTCAAACACAAAACAAATATCATCAAAATCGGTAAAGCCGTTCTCAAGTTATGCTCGTACGTACATTTCTACTATTCATTTTTATATAAGATTGCATGGTTTTTTGTGTGTTTTTTGTTGTTATAAATAGTTTGCATTTGTCGATAAAGTGCGCTTTGATTAAAATATGATATCAGAACAGATGATATTATAGACAACTAAATTTCAAAAATTGCAAATTGCTCATTAATATCTCCTGGAAATGAAACTTAATAAAGTAAAAAGTAATTATTTATAAATTTTGTATAGATTACAAACAGCCTTTCTTGATGACTTGTGATCGTTTTTCGAGTGTTGAATTGATTGATAGGTTAGTGTAAGATTTCACGGGCAAACATGTATATTAAAATATAAAATATCAAATAGACAATAATATTGAAACAAAATTTGCTCAATATTTTTTTCGTTTTGTTTTTAAAGTTTATTTATCTAATATATAAAATTCTCGTATCGCGGTGTTTGTTACCAAACTTCTCCGAAACGGCTGAACCGATTTATATGAAATTTTGTGTGCATATCGGGTAGGTCTGAGAATCGACCAAAATCTATTTTTCATACTGTTAAATATTTTTTTAACAAAATATCTTATTTATATTTTATTATGATTTAGCATTGAAAAATACATACAACTTCAAATTTTCACCCTTCTACGATCAACCCCTATTTTTTAAAAGTGATATTAGTACTTTAATAATTTAACTTCTTAAAATTACTAGAAATAATTTAAATGGCAAAACAACGTCTGCCGGGTCAGCTAGTGTTTCAAAAAAAAAAATATATATATATGCTGTAAGGTTTTGGTGCATTTGCACAACTTGATCAAAAATTAGGTACACTCTGTCATTCACTATGTCGGTAGAGCACATTACAAAGACAACAAATAAATATAAAAAAATTCATTGGGATAAATCTTATCTTATTTGATCTCTTTGCAAAGAAAATCATGTTCAATAACCGATACAATATTACAAGAACTTCTCTGGAACTAAAAAATGTTAACGCAGTGATCCTTTAGGTCGTCAAAATGCAAATTCTCACTTTAAAAATGTATATGATCGAAAACAGTTTATTATTTCAATTTGACGCAATATCCATATATAAAAAAAATTGTATTGCTCTTGCATGAGATTGCATCTATACCTATACGTACCCACGTTTTATCCTGCGCGGCCTATGTATGCAACCAATAGAGCCGCCTTTCCGAGACGTGGCAGATTAACTAGTTCTTTGTTTTGGCATTGGCACACCCAACATATGCATTGCCTGAATAGGGGATCTAACACTCGTTATCAAAATTTTTAACAACACCAACAATATTGGCAATGTCCCAATTCGTAAATGCTTTGAAACCTGCATGGATTGTTTTTGTGGCAGTTTTAAAGAATGATAGTGCCGCGGAGAAGTTAAAATATTAATTTTATCAGTGTTGGCAATATGAAAATGTGAAATGATATACCTTTAAATTCGTAAAAGTATCGCAACATGTACAGTCACGGTACGAAAGTGTTCGTCACCTTAAAGTCTGCTCTGGTGCTTGCACGAGTACAAGAGACAATAATGCCATTGTTTTTAGTAAAGAAAATTGCAATGTTGATAATGACAGACGCTGAGATTAGCAATAAGAAACAAAGCGGATATAATTATTACACTTAACATAAATATAACCAATAAAAAGGTTTTACATGTCTAAACGATTTTAGACAAGATAGAAAATCAAACAACTTTGATCTAAGTAATTTGTAACTTGATGGGCAAATAGTTAAACATAATTTTCTGTGGAATAGTCTGTTCTGTGACTTAGTTTGAAAAGGTAACATGTGCTCGCGGAACGTTAAATGAATCAATTTATAAACTGGCGAACATTTTCATACCACTACTGTACATAAGGGCAATTCTCGTTGTCGATTGAAACTGAACTGAACTTTGAACTGATTAGCGCTCATTATTGGTATCAACAAAGCTGTTGAAACGGAATGATTCTTAAAGGCTTAAGCTTATATTTTAAAAGAAAATTTGGTTGCCGCTAATGACGTGCGTGATTGGACGCAGAAGAATCACCCATAAAATGGTTGAACTGCGTTCGTCGAACTTTTGGTCGCGTTACGCGTCGCATGATATATTGATTTCAAAATACATTAAATGTGTTCTCGTGGAAAAATAGCCGCTAGAGACCGAAGATTCGGCATTATGCCGAACGCTACGTAATTTCGGATGATGTGTCCATAGGTTATTAAAAACCAGTGAGCGGCGTATACTTTCAGCGCTGTACTTTCGGCAGGTGTGTCGCCTAGCTTAAGCGGGATGTTTTATTGTAAACAACTAGGTTTAACTTGACTTTTAGCTGGCTCCTATTTAATATTTGCATTAACTATATACGAGTTACAGCAATTTTCTGCCTATAGTAAAGGTAAAACCAGAATAAATTAATGGATAGTAAGATATAGACACAAGGGGGCCTAAAGTGGCTGCTTTCACAAATTTGTGTTATCGAGTAGTCTTGCGCAAAAGGTTTGCCGATGATAACCCCGTCCGCTTCCTACAACAGCGACCTGCGGTCGTCTAGTTCTTAGCACTACTTAGTCAAGCGCATCACCATCGGCAAACCTTCTGCGCTCAACTTATATATCTTACAGATACCAGTATATCTAGACACCTGTCAATATCACACTCCAAAAGCTCGGCTCGTTTAGGTCCTCTGGCTAGAAGTCTGTTTCCTAGTTTAAGAATCTTTTATTTTTGGTAGCCATGGAGTGGAGTACTGGTGACCTGTCATACAGATTTCTTGCAAATCTATTTCAGGCACCAGTCTCACACACCAGGTTTCTTAGTGAATCTGTTGTATTGGGATATAAATAAAGTTTTATTATTATTATTATTATGTGCGTCATCGTCGAACAAAGGCAATAATGCAAATTAATTTGGCGCCAGTGCCCCGAGGTGGCCGTGGGCGGCATATACGGCGTGCTGAACAGGCGACGTGGCCACGTGTTCGAGGAGTCGCAGGTGGCCGGCACGCCCATGTTCGTGGTGAAGGCGTACCTGCCCGTGAACGAGTCGTTCGGGTTCACGGCCGACCTGCGCTCGAACACCGGCGGGCAGGCGTTCCCGCAGTGCGTGTTCGACCACTGGCAGATCCTGCCCGGTGACCCGTGCGAGGCGGGCAGCAAGCCCTTCGCCGTTGTACAGGTGCGTGTTTATCAAGGGGATACTGTATATATGTTGTACCCATATAATTATAATAAAACAAAGTATACTGATTTTGCTCACTAAGTTACCACTATGTGGAATCTGGACTCTACAATCATAGTATCAATAGTGGAGTCAGTGAAGAAAGTGTCTTGACCGCTATCTTGAAAGGTTCTTGGTTGGTAGCCAGTTCTGTTAAACACAGTCCATATTGTGAGGAGATCTGTCTTATACTATCTCTGGAGCCTTAACAATTGATAGCTTGGACCCTAAGCCCTACTGCCGTGGAGATTATTTTTTACAAATTAATGTACATATTTTACATAATATTTATAAAGAAATGTATAAACAAACTAGCTGCGCCCGCGCGGTCTCACCCGCGTGGTGATGGACAATCGTTATATTTTGGATGATTCACACTATATCTTTACAAATTATAACCTATGTGTTATACTGATGTGTAAACTATATTATTGTAAAGTTTCATCAAAATCCATTCAGTAGTTTTTGCATGAAAGAGTAACAAACATACATCCATACATTCTTGCAAACTTTCGCGTTTATAATATTAAGTAGGATAAACATGTGATAATTGTAATGTGATATTGCATGGATGCAACATTTTTCTTTTATTGTCTGGCAAGACAGCTTACCTAATGGAATATGGTTACTGTCTTCGTCACATTGCTAGACCTTAGGATTGGATAGAGAGATCAGACAGGAGGAATGGGATGGGGAGAGAAGAAGTGTATCATACACAATTAGCTCAAGGTTAACCATTTCTTGTTGATATTTTATGAGAGCGTGGTCTTACACCAATCAAGTAGGCCAATGATTCCAGCAAGGCCCTACCGCATGAAATAAATAAATTTAAAAAAATACTAAGATATCTTAGTCCAAACCTTCCGGCACACCCGTGCCCTGCTGTAGCGGATCCGTTCCTTTGGTGCAGATCTGCCTTGACAGCGTCGGCGTGCGATGGAAGGAGATGGACCCTCGACCGTGTCCAAACGCTGCACAGGACCTCTATCCTTATGTCCAAGGACTGCATGCTACGGCACAGACGATACATTTTTATAGATATATTTAATAATTATATATCTTTTTTTCACTGATTAGATAATGTCTTAGGCACCACACCTGGGGCCCAATTCAGCTATTTCAATATCTTGGTGTTGCGAAGATATTCAAAGTACGATTTCATTGCGATAGTGTCAAAAATCTGTATTCTATTAATCCACAATATCTTCTTGATATCATTGCGGTAGAATAATAGTAGCAAAATAGGTGTTTGTTACCATTAGCAGAAATGTCATTAGCCGAAAAAATATTAAAAAGCTACCAAAATTTTAAACATTTATTTCGCATGTATTCGTTTATAAATATTTATAAAGCGAGAGTGGTAAGCCATTGGGATTGATAGAATACTGAAATCGGGCAAAACTACGATTGAGATGGTGTCCGGCAATTTTCATGAGATAGTTATAGCAGAATTAGGCGCCTGATTTATTACCCATCAGGATTGTTAAAAAATAATTGTCATTTATGTTTGGACTCTCTTCATGGAATTGTATAAAATAAACATAGAAAAGCAATTTTATTAATTAATTCAGCTTTGCAAATCTCAATACTTACAAAACTTACATCTCATGCCAGTAAATACTTTCGTTATTGCTTGATGCACAGTGAACTGTATGTATCGTTGTTTTTATTGCTGGAGAGTACAGGACACAGGCTGATGGTCCAACTGTGATGGAAAATGGTAACCATAGCATATGGAAACTTGCCACATCACGGGTACTATTATCGGCCTTGATTGGGGGAACTGGAATTTGGCCATTGTTCAAATGACTCAAAGATTGTTATTAGGGGCATGCTCTGGACTTGTGATAGTATCTGTTAAAACCTATGTTTTAAGATTGTTAAGACACTGGCGATGTTTAGAGAAGTATTTTAAAATATTCTATTGATTTTTCTATACCTGTAGCTTTTTTTTCATTACTTCTGTCATTGTGGCAGCCTAATCTATTATTTCCTCTCCCAAATTACCACAGATTTCTAAACTGTGACTCTGTGTTTGACACAAATCTCACATTATCAAATTAGCCATCTAGACAGACAAATATTCTGCTACCACTTGGATTGCCAAGTGGCTATCCAAGGGTTGTTTTATCATCTCTTGGACTAAGACGAACCGCCTGGCTACAGAAATTGGCATGCTTGCTCTGTTCCTGAGCGGCGGATAGTAACATTTCTTCTTTAACAAGCGTCGCTGACATTCTGTTCTCTTTTCTTGCAGGAGACGAGGAAAAGGAAAGGACTTAAGGAGGGTCTCCCAGATCTAAGTCAATATCTGGACAAATTGTAAATGCCGTAGCTAAATGCAATCCAAATTGTAATATATGTAATATTACGAAGCCTCAAGCACTAAACAAATTTGTTTTTTTAATTAATATTATATTCTACATCAAACATTCCCAACGTGGAACACCGTGAACAATTCAAACTAATGCTCCATTGCGGCCCAGTTTCAATTCTTTAAGAACAGTGTGAACTTACATATCATTTTGTTCGAAATTTAAAAAAGAACTGTTAATGACTGGTTTGAACCAACATTATTCCAAACTATATGAACCAACTATCAGACATATGTGCAGAATTTTTTTATAAAAAAAATGCACTGCGCATTGGTCTGGCTGTTTTGACAATTGTTGGTCTAATGTGGGAACAAACATATTCTATACTTAATCAGCATTTATTAAAACCATTTATCGCGCTTGGTAAGTTTATAATAAGAAATGGAAAAATCTGGAATGTTTGGACAAACATAAAAATGTCCAGATTGGGTCGTTGGACATTGTCGTCACACTCACGCAAAGAGACTGTTTTAACATCAATGAGTGTATAAATACAATTTGCTGGACAATATTTATTGTTATTTTTTAAAATGTGATACTTTGTCTATGGTGTCACATAATAAAATTATTATTGGAACTCTATGGTCGTCATTTGAATCCTGATTATGTTCGACAGTCGACGTATTTAACTAGACTGTACTTATTTCTCATTTTCGTAGTACGGTCGTCTTGAGGTTATAATTATTATCTTTTTTATGTGATATGATATTTTTCGTTATCCGCCATCTTTATATGGTAGGACCGCGTTAAACTTGATTTACTTGTACTTGTAATTAATTTTTAAATTATAATTTTTCTATTGTAAAAACCAATCGGTATTGTTTATTGACTTTTTAGATAAGGAATAGATCACTTTCATATTGAAGACGGTAAGTGGTTTTTTTTTTCAATTTAATTGTTCCTATGTCTGTCTTATTTCGAAATTATATATATATCTCTATTTTCTCTCGCAATATTATTTGTATTGAAGATGTGTAAGTAAATGTTTGTATAAATTCTTAATATTGAAAATTAGTATAAATAAATTAACTAAAGCAAGTAAATTCCATAGAGATTTGACTTTCGAAACTCATCAGATATAGGACCTTATATGAATTTAGTGTTACTTCAAACTAAGTCGTAAAAATTGTCTCTGTCCCCTAAAATACAAGGAGGGAGGATTCATCAAAGTGAAACTAACCGTCAAGGCAGTACTTATGGGTCCCGACCCACTGCGTCGCGAATTGGCGCGTTGATATTTAAAAAAACAGGAAACAAAATTATACAACTTTCTTATTGAAATAACTCTCCCTGTATTTAAATAAATATCTAAATTGTCAGTTGTAACTGAAAGATTTTTTCTCATTTTAACCGTCTCTATTCAAATAGTTAAGAACTGAGCTCTCTTTTCTTCATAACAGCCATAAGGCGAGTTCTAAATTGGCAACTTTATTAGGTGGGTCGTAATCAAGTTTACTTTGGGAACCATTGTATTAAATAAACTATTAGGATTGATGTTCCCACTATTATTTTTTTATGGTGTCTACCCATTTTTCAAACAAAACATTTGCGATGCTTTTACGAAAGTACCATCTTAGTAAGAAATCTCCAAAATCTTGAAGTCTATAAAATCATTTTACAATACTTTATTTTTATCTGTAACTCGTATATAACCTTAAAAACATGTTTACCGCAAATCTTATCATTATTTGAGTATATGGCAACATTTCTAAACTAGTTGTTTTCTTTTGCAGTTTGCGTGTTTATTTGAAGAACCAAACAACAAGAGGTAAGATTTTGCAATAACAATTGCAAATTTTTGACAGGTCGCGCACTAGGCAGCTTGGCTGCAGCGGCCCGAATATTGAGCTGCGAGTCTATTTTAGCGTTGCTTCCACAGTCCGACTGCGTTGTGTGCGGCCTGTATTACATATTTTATAATTTGAAGATTTGCCAAATTTTTAATATTAATATTAGAGATGCCACGAATATTCGGTATTTGTTCGAATACTGAAAAAAACCCTCACATTGCCCAAAATTGTATATATATATATATATATATAAAAAATAAATAAAAAATAATTCAAAATCGTGCTTAAAACCGTTGTAACATTGTTTTAATTATCTGTTTCTATCATTCGTGAGAACATAAGAAAACACTCCACAAATTATTGCTTCAATACTAACCTGCTACGCGCGAATTGTACATATCCTGCGCCAAACATTCGATAGCCGAATATTCGGTATTCGGTCAAATAACTATTCGTGGCCACTCTAATTAATTATAAGGCCTGTTACAGTGCTCCACCGACCGTCAGTGCGTATGTCAGTCGCGCTTGTCATTTATATGAAAATTCATAAATCCTTACAAGTGCTGGACTGCCCGTACGCAAGCGTATATTGCTACGCACTGCGTACGAGGACCGTCGGTCGAGCGCGTGCGCATGCGTGCCGTCGGTCGATTGACGCGCTATGGAGACGAATGAACGCACCAGTGCTGCACCTATCGGTGGACTGATCGCATGGATATGTGTGTCATCATAAAAGAAAAGCGATTTCATACTGAAGTTAAAATGTTGAAATAAGTTCTGATGTAATTTCGGTGATAATTCATCAAAACTTGTGGTCGACATTTTGAGTAACTAAATTTTTTTCTTCATCTCGCAATAATATGAGTAAAGTATTGCATTCCCCTTGAAATGCTCTTTAGGCGGCTATTGGGTGAAAGTGATATCTACGTCTTCTAATAAGCAGCAATTAAACTATTTGCAAACGCGTCCATTTCGTGTACCGACTGTACTAGTCCGGTCAGCACTGAACGTACGCACTGACGGTTGGTGGAGCACTGTAACCGGCCTAAGTGAGCATTAGAATATGAACTGATAATTACAAAATTTGCTACTTGGAAGCTTGTGAGTTCTGGTGTGACACTATTGCTGAATATTTAAAAACGAATTTGTGTGAACAGCTCTAGTTTAATGTTAACTTTGAAAGATTTGATTATTTTAATGATGACAAATAACACAGACCTGTTCTGATGTAATGAGGAAAGCTTTTATTTATTACTGATTATTTAAATAATTATTATATCTCTATAAAATGTTGACAATTGCTAAATGTTTAAGTTTTCTTTTTTTATAGGTAAATGGATATTGAGAGAACACTACTTTAGTAAAATAAGGTAAAAATCATTTTCAATAGTAACATTTGTTTATTTTGTGTTTAACATTTTGGAATTCAGTTTTTTTATTAAGTGAAACCATTATAAGATTTTTTTTATATATTAATATAGAAATAGATCGACCAACCGACGAACCAACTTGTTAAATATTTTTGAGAAAATATATCTTTTATATGACGTGTATTAGAACATGTGCTGATGGTGACGTAAAACATCGTGATGAAACTTTCACATCGAGATAACCGATATTCGCCTTGGACAAACGTGGCGGGTATACTGTCTTTCCTCTAAATTGTGGAAGCTGAGCCCAGCAGTGGGATGTTTACGGGCTAAGTAGTGTTACAGGCTTTTTAAACTAATGATGATTAATTTTCTTTAACGTGATGCCATCGTGATGGTTGTTAACAAGCTCAACAGGACTGAAACATTAAATCCTTTATTATAATTTAGTCATGTTTTAAGTATATATTTTTAAATAAATTATTTTCTATCTACAGATAAAAAAATATAGTGACAGTGTCATTTGGAGCGTGAACTGGTGAAATGGTGAACTAAGTAAGTATAAATTAATTCTCTAATTATCAACAACAGGTTTAGTGGGGTTTTTTAATACTGCTAGACAAACTCGCATACTGTGTACATCCCCAAGCTGATTAAATTACGCCTGTATTTGTGTAACCTGAATTTTGTGCTATTAGTAAGAGAAAATACTACACAGATAAAGAAATGTGGCTTAAATTTATTAATTTCGCTCCTTTATATTTGGGGTTAGACATTACACATGTACTTCTTCATCTTGTAGTATAGCTTTGCACAGTTTGTGCATTTTTTGTGCATTCAAGTAGTCTTGTCAAACCCCTGGGCAGTGGCTTTGTTTTACTTATATAGACACTTAATTCGGTGTTATCCCCTCCCCCTCCTGATTTTAAACGCATTGTACAAACTCGCGGGCCATTTACAGATTTATTATAGAAATTATAGAATAGAAGATCGATTCAGTTTACTACCAAAAAGTAGATGCATTTGATTTATTATGATGATAATCTTCGCCCTGATGCCACCGTGACGGTTGTTTACAAGCTCAACAGGACTGAATTTGTGATCATATTCGTTTTGTTTTTATATTAATTGAAATAACAAAAATAATGTAATTTTTTTTCTTTATAGGTGCCGATGGAAACTTTCGTAACATAGTCCTTTCGAAGTTGCTCCACGTTTTAGTTTTGGTAAGATTCAGTAAATTGTGTTTATGACGTTTGAAGTTTGACATTACAAATTGTCAGTTTTGTCTCTGCAATTAAAAAACTTAAATTGCATATGATTATATCGTCAAATGACAAAATATTTCTGGTTCATCTCCACTATGTAATTCTACTAGTCCATACCCTTGATTTTTTTTTGTATGCTCACAATTCAAATTTAAGTTTTAATTGAGTATTTACATTATATTCGATTTTTCTCGCGGCTTCCCTCGCGCTAATAGACTATATAAACGATTGAGAACAAGATTCAAGATTTCTTGTCTGATTATTCGGGATATAGTAAAAACTACTGGGACGATTTCGATGCGGTTTTCGCTTATCGACAACAAATTCTTAGATTTAAAATTTGCGCTATTTTAAAATTTTATTCTACTTTCTGGGTATCCAGCGAGAAATTTTGCTAGGAACGACTTAAAATGGCCAGATTAAAACAAATAGAATTCGAATGTGATTTTTTTTCACTGATCTATTGAGCATCTATCTATTTCTACTGAGCAAATTTAATCTAATAAAAGGCGTGTTATTTTTTCATCCCGGAAATTTTCCCGGGAGCGGTTTGAAGTGGTTGGGGTGCATAAAAATTAGCTTATTCCGACACAGTACTCACTAAAGCGATAGGTACATTCTTTTTTAAATGCTGCGGTACTTTGTGACCCGGGAATTTCAAGTCAAGTCGTGGCAGAAGTCGCGGGCATATCCTAGTTTGTAATTATACTCGACTATCCTTTTTTGGTTATATCCGTCAATACGTCTGGAACAATACTTTTTTTCTGGATGAAAGGTTAGGTACCCTGTCTTTCAACGTGTATGAAAAATTTTTGTGATATAAGGTGTGGAAGTGTCACAAATCAACTCACATTCGCATATATAATATCGTAATATACGATGCATGATGTAATAGAAAGTATAATAATATTATTTACCACGAACATTGTTTAGATTTGGAAAGATGATTAATATACAGTAAAAGCTCTTTATTCACGGGGTATGTTTCCATAAATATGCCGCGAATACAGAAAATGTGAATACGGAATGATAATTTATATGGGATTATAGGGGGGATACGTTATACGTTCCCCAGGTGACAAAATAAAAAAAACAACAAATATACAAAAAAATCAATTACATTGAAGTTTTTGAACATTTTTATTAATTATCTTAAGGCTTAGGGCAATGGTTTGAAGAATTTTGTAATTTTCTTAATTTTTGCTTGGCAGTTTTTAAAAGCTCCTTCAATTCAGACTGACATGCAGCAGTCGCAACAATAGCACGGGTAACACAATCTGTGTTACCCGTGTTTTTTCGTATCGAAACTCGTTTCTCATTTTTTTAGTTGACATTATAAATTAGAAAAAGAAGGGCAGAGACGTGTTACTCTATCACAATTTTTGTAACAAATGTGAAAGACCAAACAATAAAACACGCAAAGCGGCTTATGTCAAAATCCATTTATTTATTTATTAGTCCATTTGACGGCAATTTACAAAGGATATTGAGTTGGATTCCTATTGGAATCCTTTTATTATTATGTATGTACTTATTAGATCCGCGAATATAGGAATTGGGTCGCATTTTTTTAATCCGCGAATAGTGAAAACGCGAATGAACGAAGCGCGAATAAGGAACTTTTACTGTATCCTGTTGATGGTCAATAATAAATAATATGATGAATATATCACAGACCTGTTCTGAATACATTTGAGGTCACTTTTTACAACTCTGATTTTATTCTGATATATTAATATTTATTTGTTTATTATAAATGTGTATGAAACTAATGTCATGCTGTTTGTTTCAGGTACGGATGAATTTTATGTTTATAAAATACAAACAATATTTTAAAGTGACATAAAATAAAGACAAATCGTTAATTTTTAGTTTTATTTTCATAATAAAATGTTGGCTGCAATGTATTTTGATAAGTAGTATATTAAAACATTAACTATTTGTTTATGAGTAATACAGAATTATACAAACAGATAATCAAGGCTTGAACATATTCCTATGAAAAAGATGGTTTAGTTTTAGATGTTTATTTCATCACGGCACTTTTTAGGAGCATACAGGGCCCTATCTGATGAATTTGCCATGAGCCCGAGGTGAAATAGGTACGCCACTGAAACCCACCCAAAATATAAAGTATTCTCAAATTAAAACCAAAAATATGACTGATTTGGACTAAAATAACATTGTTGTGATAATAAAGCATAAAGAACAAAATGACATATGGTGCCATTTAGTCTTGTGGAATATGGAGGGTAGAGTTAAGGAGTACCGTCTTATATGGAGTGGAAGTCCGAGTCTCCAGCAATATGCTGAAATAGTAAATGGTTACTTCAGAGGTGAAAGTGACCTATTTAGGCATGAGTTCGTTTGGCGCGAATAGTTCGAGTGCCTAAATAAGCATGTCACCTGAGGTTAACACTTCATTTCGAATATGAGAAAAGTTAAAAACAGACAACTACTCTAATGAAATCAAGCGTTAAGTCCATATCTAAATCTAATGAACTAATTTAGTGATAAATAACCTATAAGTATAAAATGATGTTACAAGATTGTTGATATTTTTTATTGCAAATTTGCCGCGACTTAACTGGCTGTAAAAAAAAAGTTGGGACGAGTCGCATGCATTACGGCATAGTTCTTAAATTTTTGACAGCAGGGAAAATCGTTTCTTAGGGACGAAAAGTATCGTTTTCATCTCTGTGATCAGGCAACTCCAAGCATATTTTCAAAATATTAGAAATGTAAATAAATAGTTTCAAATGCCTACCACAATAGCGCTGGCGTACGAGCAACTACGATATAAATTGAACATTGTTGGAGTGCCATTAAATAAATAAATTGCCGCTATAGAAAACCTCTATTTACGTAGTATATAGTAATTTGGTAAATATAATGCCGCGTAAAAATGTGGAGAGTAGTTCAATCATTGAATTTTTAATAGTGATAAACGAGGCGGAAATCTTTCGGTCCTTGTTTAATTTTCTATTTCACTACCTATTACTTTTGGCGCTTCCTTTACAATTAATCCCAAGCTACTGTTCGTTCACTGTGTACATATTTTATTTTCTGCTATTTAGCTACGCAAATACTTGAATAGCTTTAGAAAAGAGTATGAAACACTGGGATAAACTCATCCTATTCAGACTTGGTGACAATGAGACCACCTCGAAAGTATACTCTTTCGAGTAATAAAATATTGAAAATCGGTCCACAATGGACGGGAGAAATCGCGTAAAAAACTTACGAAAAAAACACGATTGTTTGTACTTCGACTGAATTACGAACCTTTCGTTCTCAACCCGTCGATTGATTGAATAGTATACCCACACATATAGTTCGAAAGACCTTATAGCCAGACCAGAATTATAAAACATTTTCTAAAGCTGTTACACATTACGGGACGCGTCCGTCAGCCGCGGCTGACACGCGTTCGAAGAATAAAGAAAGAAGACGCCAAGGTCACATCCGCGACTTACGACTTATAATATGCACACTTCAATGGACTTGCCTTACCCAGATACGTTGTAAGCCACGTCCGTCGCCGTGACTTATAATATGTACATACCTTTATTCTTCGCATTCAATGTTGGCACATGCATTGTAATTACATTAGATTTACCGTATTTGCACACCATCTAATCGTTGGGTTTCACTTACGAAAATGTTATGGTTATTGATTGTGGCCAAATGCTTCTTATTTACAGCGTTAAAAATGACACCATTAACGAACAGCTACATTAGTGTAAAATAAAGCTTTAACAATACTCATTGACACTTAACATCATTGTTTTCCGTGATCACGGCTACTGCAGTCGCTGAAACGTCGGATAGTAAAAATCAAATAAATTATCGCGCACAAAACCCTTAAAACTTATGTTTTATTATGTATACTAGTCGCGAAAACTTAAGAAAATATTATTATATATTTATTCTACAAAAGTGTGTGTCACTCACAGAGTACATTAATATAATAGGAAAATGCCACTGTTATCTATGCAATTACAAAATTTTATAGGATGTTCGTTGATTTATTTTCTGAATAAATAATGGAGCGAGAATCCATCGAATCTTTGAAGGAGGTTTCAACTGCCTCATTCGAATAGACTTTTTTATGCAAGAAATTGTCTAAATTCCGGAAAAAGTGATAATCTGTTAAAGTAAGGTCCGGGGAGCATGGTGGGTGTCGGAGACATTTCAATCGCTGCTCATCTAATTTAGTGATAGTCTGTGGTCCTGAAACAGCAGTAGGCTAGAGTAATTGATCAGTCGGTCGTTTTTCATCATGTATTGATGTATTTTCTTGAAAACACGGTATGCTAACCACAAAAAAGTTCCGCTCCGCAAACGCAGAGCTGCAATCGATTTATGTAATGTTGACAGAGTAATTATCTGCTGATTCTTCAGTCCATGTAGGTAATTATTCCTATTATATTAATACTTAAGACTGTAAATTTAATTCTTGGCTACATTAAAAACAAAATCGCCCTTCAAAAATAGTCCGCCTTTTTCCATAGGAATTATAGCACGAATCTTATGTTATTCTTTATTTATTAAATATTTATATAGCAACACTAATGGCATCGCTGTCAAATGGAGTTTTTGGCGGGAACTGAAAGGAGCTGTTGTGCTGTGCGGTTTTATTTTCTAAAAATGTGTAAAATTACTCTAAAATGAACAATAGTTGTAGGATATTGATAGTTTTTGAGTAGTAATTATGTGTTTTGTGAGAAATGTGAACTGTATAATCAAATGTGGCCTTTTGAGTTGTCACAAGAACTCCGTTGGATGGCACCAACTGATAACCTACAGTTCAGCTGTGCTACACATAGCATAAGTTCATTTTAAACATGTTTCCGACTGAAAGACATAGATTCTATGGTCATAAATAAATTAATAAAAAAAAAACACTGTCAAATGGAGTTTTTGGCGGGAACTGAAAGGAGCTGTTGTGTTGTGCGGTTTTATTTTCTAAAAATGTGTAAAATTACTCTAAAATGAACAATAGTTGTAGGATATTGATAGTTTTTGAGTAGTAATTATGTGTTTTGTGAGAAATGTGAACTGTATAGTCAAATGTGGCCTTTTGAGTTGTCACAAGAACTCCGTTGAATGGCACCAGGTGATAACCTACAGTTCAGCTGTGCTACACATAACATAAGTTCATTTTAAACATGTTTCCGACTGAAAGACATAGATTCTATGGTAATGAATAAATTAAATAAAAAAAAAACGCTGTCAAATTGTCAATTTCTCTCATATTCGTTTTTTATGTCAAAAATTTCAAGGTCGATGTTTTGCGCATGTTTTATAAAAGTATTTGAAATTCGGTGAAATAAATTAGTCTGGCTGTTTGATGTTGAGCCGTACGTTACATCAGTGTGCGAATTATCTTAACAAAATGGTGCCTGAAGTTGTATTCGTGCTGGGCGCACCTGGTTCCGGCAAAGGTACTCAATGTTCATTAATTTCTAAAGAGTATGGTTTCGTTCACCTTTCCGCTGGAGATTTACTTCGTGAAGAGCGTCAGCGACCCGGTTCCGAGTATGGAGATATGATTGAAGAGAAAATTAGGAATGGAGAGATAGTTCCCGTAGAGGTTACGTGTTCATTACTTCATAAGGCAATGCAGAAGTCTGGTAAACCGCGTTTCCTCATAGACGGTTTTCCGCGCAATAAAGACAACATGGACGGGTGGGAGCGTGTTATGTCGGACAAAACGAAAATGTTATTTGTGCTTTTTTTCGAATGTTCACGCGATATATGCACGGAGAGGTGTCTGAGTCGCGGTGCTGCGGGCAGCGGCCGCTCAGACGATAACCTACAGAGTTTGCAGAAGAGATTTAACACATACTTAAATGACACAATGCCTATTATAAACCATTATGACCAGCAGAAACTTGTCAGACGGATTAATGCAGAAGCTGCCCCTGAAACAGTGTTTGAAGATGTCAAAAAGGCTTTTGATGTTCTTGGCCTACATAGGATAACAAATTAAAAGATAGTATTTAGATCATTCAATTAAGATTATGAGAATCTATTGTCTTGTGCTAGTTTTTAGTTATTTATGTAGTTTAAATCAATAAATCAAACCCTTTGTAGTAATAATGGCTTTAAGATACAATATTTATCATTATTTTGTAAATCCATAAATATAATAAAGTTTTGAATTGTGTGGTATTTATTAGCTTTAGCAGTCAGATCTTTTTAACAGTTTATTATTTATAAAATAGTACTAATACAATAATTGCATCAATTAAATACTAGTAAATTGTAGAAAATGTTATGAAAATAAAACCTAGGTAGCTAGTTATCTTGTAAGTTTTGAAAGATTTAAAATGTTACCAATATGCTTATATAAGTTGTTTGGATGAAATTGAATTGAATGTATTATTTGTTGTTAAGGCTTATATTTGAAGAATCAGTAAAGGATGTTTAATTAAATTATATACTAATCTGACTTAAAAATAGCCTTGACTATAATTGTATATAGTTGCTTGTTTAGCCTTCACAATTACATTTGTATATTCATCTCTACACAATCGGTGTGAACATATAGCAAAAAAAGATTTGGATAAGATTCTAATAATTTTTTTAAACAAATATACAAGGATACAAGTGTAGGGGTTATACTAATAAATAGATTTCCTTAATAGTATTACCGTAATTATGTCCATGTATGGATATATTTAGATTTGTCTTCTTACGGTCTTATGTTAGACTTCAGTAAAACCTAAATGTAGATAATGTTGGTTGGGTTTAAGATCTACGATTTGGTAAAGACACTACCAAATTTAACTTGATATAAAAATATTGAGCTCTATTTAAGCTTGCTGCTTTAGTTCTATGTATTAACTAGCAAGAAATTACTAGTGTAGTGTAGACCTGGAAGATATGAAATTCATAATTAATATAAGGCATAACATTCGTCGTAGATAACTCTGTTCACCTTTAGACAGAATCATATCTAACTATAAGCAGATATAAGAGGATGTTTACTTGCCATTCAATCATTTTAAAATCCTGTTTCATCACAAAACATTCAGACTAGTTTTTAATAATTGCAAAAACTTGTTTCTTGTTTTCCATTTTGTTCTTAACATGACTTTACACTTTGATCAGATTGTAATGCCATATTTTAGGCAATTAAGATAGTGTATGATATGATGATTTTTTTTACATAACAGACATTTTATTTCTTATTATTGTATTGATAAAGTAATCGAAATAAAAAAAATATTATTTATAAAGTATTTCTTTCTGTTATTTTGCAAAATTGTATTTATTGTTACAAACCTGTTTATCACAGTATTGAAAGTTTGAATTCAATTTACTATTTAGTTGTATTCTAAAATGATTCTCATGCCTGAATCCACCTGTCTTACCTAGTTTGATATTTCAAATATAAAAGTGTATGAAAATCAACTCAAAGCTTCAAAGGACTACAAGACATTTTAATTTTACCTGTCTCTCTATCTCTAGCATCATACTGTTGCGATTGTTGTTCTGGGATACAAGTGTAGGGGTTATACTAATAAATAGATTTCCTTAATAGTATTACCGTAATTATGTCCATGTATGGATATATTTAGATTTGTCTTCTTACGGTCTTATGTTAGACTTCAGTAAAACCTAAATGTAGATAATGTTGGTTGGGTTTAAGATCTACGATTTGGTAAAGACACTACCAAATTTAACTTGACCCTGGCTAGATACACAAATCATAGACTAATAAATATTTTACTAGAAAATTAGTTTTCTCCACTATGGACACCAGGTTGGTGATTATACTTTGACATTAATTGTGATGTCACATATTGGACAGAATACAAATCCCTCTTAGTTCATTTTGTATTGGTACAATAAAGAGTTATTGATTGAAATATTAGCATTTAAAGTGTATCACATCTCTCAACTGCAATAGAAGACAGTATAGCTGTTAAACTATTTATTTTAATTACAACAATTAGCTAAATGTTGTGTTATGTACCTACAGAATTTAAGTGAAAATAAAAATTGACTCTAAACCAATGTCTTATTTCATCGAATGATCGCCTTATGCCCCTGTTCTACCTGCATTAATGACTGGCCATTTGGCCTCTTATTTAAAGTTAAAAATAACGCCGTTAACAATTAGCTGAATTAGCGTATATAAATAACACTTCCTTTTTTGAAGTCTGTTTTGGAAAACCAAATTACAAGAGATTAAATTCAAGTTTATTCTCTGGCTAATAAAATGCGTACTTTCGTCATAATGTAAAATATTATTTATCTAGTTTTTTTTTCTATAAATAAGGTATTTAGAAAGAATTACCTTATCAATATTACCATCTAATCTAAAAAGATTAATAAGTAATTTAAATATAACCTAAATTAACTAAAAGCATGCATACTAAGAAAGTTTCCTCTAACACTTTAAGCTTAGTGTCTCTATTAAGGCGAAGACACTTTGTTCATCATGTGTTCTTTATTAATCACATTAAACTACACTTTTGTTTTATTATTATTATTTATCAAGTGAAGCAAAATAAAAATCTATCGCATACATGATGATTTCCGGTGTCGATAATTCTGTTACAACCTTTTGCTGGTTTATATGATATCAGAACGATTTTTAGTACAAAAATGAAACGCATTGGTGGTTACACAAACGTTTAATAAACAGTACATAAATACAGTCTTGCATAGTTAATGTTTATAAGTACAGTATATTTATTTTTCCTAAACAAATTACAAATTTGAATGAAAAGAATAATGATAAAGCCCTCTTATAGTAGACATCAAAGTTTATGGCGCTCTTGTCTATAAATGAATGCGTAATAAACACTTGGAAAAAATTAATAACCAAGTCTGTTATTATTTTACATTTGTGTCAAAATGGTCAAACACTTCACAATGATTATTTTTGTTAGTATTTGTAAATGCCTACTAGCGTGGAAGAATATTAAAAATTACACTCGCTCAGTAGAAACCTAACTTCGAAATACTCCAATCGCACGTGACTACGTGGCGCTGTAGTCATGTAATCACGAATGTCGTGTAACAATTACTATTATTATTCAAACACTTTTAGGCCAAATTAATCTAAATTAGAAAGTAATTTATTAACACTTTCAATTTTATTTTTAACTAATTCGGTAAATAAAATAGACCGTGCATCTAGGCGTATAGGATATAGATATACTAGGCGATAGCCTTTTCAAGTATCAGTCCTTCATGGTAACAAGCATTGGATTATCAGATTGAATTATGAGTCAATGTTGGACGACTTAGACACGATTGAGAAACTTGAGTCCGGGTTATGGCGCAACCGTCTAACTAATCTGGAGACGCCATAAAGCTTGGCGCGGACTATATTAGAGACAAGAACCATTTTACTATCGTAATTAAAGCAATGCCGGTGTAATTAATTTGCGAACTTAGGTGGTCGCAAATAGTTGTTATTGTTAATAAATTGTGCGAACTTAATTAAATTAATACAGTGCTAAAACAGGTTTTAAAACATTGTTTAGTGTAATATATAATACATAAACAGCTACACGATTATAATAATTTGTTCACATCACCTAATTATAATAATTGTGTAGCTAAAATATCGCAATAATTAAGACTAAAAGTGCTATGTGACAAATATAAATGATGCAAAAAAATTACATATAGAGAACTAATTGGTGCACTCAAAGAACTCAAGTCCATAATACATCAAAATGGTCCTGATATTCAACAAACTTAAGTCCCGTTGAATTATAAACATTTTCTTAATAACTAGGTATCGGATGGTGTTTGTCAATTTGCCTATAACGCCAATCAGACGAATTCATGAAATTGAATCAATTTGGTTGAAAGTCACATTGAATGATTCAAGTCATGTTCATGTCACTTCGGTTATTTCATCCAAATTGAAAGACATAAATGAACCGTTGTATATTGGCTTAAATAAACAAAAAATATCGAATCAAATTATAGTAAAATATATAATTACACTTAGTTGTTAGAACCTTATGAATAATATGCTGCCTATTAAAGATATCGGTAATAGATTACATAGTAAGATTGAATCTTTTTATAAATTATGGTTACAGCTCCATTACTTAAATACGTCTTTGAAATTATTACACGTCTTTGCGCAGAACATAATAGGGCAGTTGACAGTCATGAAAATTGAAGCACTTGTCATTCTACAAAAGCCGAATCCCCCTAAACTATGTATGAGAATAACAAGTTATGACATCATAGTTAAAATAAATAAATACCGTATCAAATTTTTGTTTAAACAGATACTGAGGTTATTTTTATGATTATATAATAAAAGTACGATATTATAGCGCCTGCCCTATCCTCGTAAGGACCTCTCTCTTATCTTTCACCTCCCAATAATTTGGTGTCGGCGCAATGTCTTCTCCTTCCACATTCCTCTATTCTGGCATACGTCCTCTGTCACACTACAAATCATCATATCCTCCTTCACACAATCCATCCATCTCTTTTTTAATTACGTAACGACCATCATTCTTTAGTTAGTTTTAATTGAACATGGCATTCAGACCCAAGTTTTAAATCGATCACAATGCGTATCCTTTTTTTTGCGAATAATTCAATTTGTCCTTCTAGCAATTTCAAATATGCCGCACAGACATCATTTACAACACTTTCTAGATTTTATAAAATATTATTCGATATAGGGTTATTCCTCCTAGTCGCAATGTTCATATACACTTCGTAATTAAATATAGATACTCTTACGTTAAAAATAAAAATTACGCATCCAAAGTTAAGATCCGAATGACTATGAAAAGTTATTTTCAATTAAATTGCAATTGGATCTACACTTCAGAATAGTAAATAAATGTTAGTTCTTACGAGTCTATTATATGAAAATAACTACAGTTAATTTACTATAACCAGCCCGTTCTATAGTTTTATTTTTCAATGCAATGTTGCAACCACCAGTTGATTCGATTATAATTGATAAATATAATCGATTTAAAGCTAAATATAAAATTTATGTTAATTCATAAAAAGAAGTTTGATAAAACACTAAACCATTTTTTTACACCTGAATTTTTTTTAGTTTAGTTTGTTATCGAAGGGACCGGAGGTCCTTAACCTCCGACTGATTATTTTATCGCAATTTTTGTATCTTATTAAAATATATTTTTTTCTAGGGTTCTATAACCCTATGGTACTATCTTATATACAACATAATAAGTATCTATATCTAAAAAAGTAATATATCTTGAGCATATTATTTATTACTATCGACTTAATCTATCTGTTAGTCATTTTACATTGTTTAATTTATTTTCAATTTTGTTCTAACATTTATTCATATTTTCTTCGTTAATTTCTACAGCTGCCTGTATATGTATATACTAATGGTAAAAATAACCTAAATAAAAAAATCTACAGTTATACATTATAAGAAGATACTGTGTGGTGGTAGTATATCTATGCAACTATCTACAAAAAAATGCTCATTATGTGGTCCCATTAATATATAACCTTCTTGAGACATTAAAAAATTATCAATAAAATTATTTAAAACTAAATTACACAACTGGCTGATTAACAAATGTCATACAATAAATGATTAGTTTTATTGATAAATATAAAATTAAATACAAGTGACATAAAAATTATAATATAGTAAATAAAATGAACAGTAATAATTATAATATTAATTTTACTATTTTTTAATTTGTACGCCTAATATGTAAATAACATGTGAAACTATTGTCCTAACATTTATAATGTGTACCATGTTATTAAGCAAATAAATCAATTGATTGATTGGGAGCAGATTACTACCAGCAGGAAACATGCCCAAAAGCCAGGTTGCATTGCCGACGTGTTAGTTAGATAACACTAATCGGGTAGTTGACACGAATTTCTTAAATAATCCTCATACATAAAATAGTGGGCTTTAAAATATCTTGTTATCAGCGTAGTATTAAAATACCATAATAAAAGCAATCTTAATTAATGTTTTAACAATTACAATTGAAACGCCATTTGACTCATTATGACGTCGTAACTTACTACGCTCGTGCGAAATTTAGGCGGATTCGGCTTTATGAAAGAGCACTCTCGCTTTAAAGCCATGCGTCACCGCATGGCATCTCTTCCTCTGTACACACTGTCATGCGTAACAAACATTAAGGTGGCACTTAAATGGAGTTCGTTACTCTGACCTTTAACTCCAAAGCTGTGCGGCATCGCACAGCATAACTTCCTCACTAGACACTCGTCATGCGTAACAAACATTAAGGTGGCACCTAATTGAAGTTCGTTACTCTGCCCTTTAACTCCAAAGCTGTGCGGCATCGCACAGCATAACTTCCTCATTAGACACTGTCATGCGTAACAAACATTAAGGTGGCACCTAATTGAAGTTCGTTACTCTGACCTTTAACTCCAAAGCTGTGCGGCATCGCACAGCATAACTTCCTCGTTAGACACTGTCATGCGTAACAAACATTAAGGTGGCACCTAATTGAAGTTCGTTACTCTGCCCTTTAACTCCAAAGCTGTGCGGCATCGCACAGCATAACTTCCTCACTAGACACTCGTCATGCGTAACAAACATTAAGGTGGCACCTAATTGAAGTTCGTTACTCTGCCCTTTATAACTTCCTCTCCAAAGCTGTGCGGCATCGCACAGCATAACTTCCTCATTAGACACTGTCACGCGTAACAAACATTAAGGTGGCACCTAATTGAAGTTCGTTACTCTGCCCTTTAACTCCAAAGCTGTGCGGCATCGCACAGCATAACTTCCTCATTAGACACTGTCATGCGTAACAAACATTAAGGTGGCACCTAATTGAAGTTCGTTACTCTGCCCTTTAACTCCAAAGCTGTGCGGCATCGCACAGCATAACTTCCTCACTAGACACTGTCATGCGTAACAAACATTAAGGTGGCACCTAAATGGAGTTCGTTACTCTGCCCTTTAACTCCAAAGCTGTGCGGCATCGCACAGCATAACTTCCTCATTAGACACTGTCATGCGTAACAAACATTAAGGTGGCACCTAAATTGAAGTTCGTTACTCTGCCCTTTAACTCCAAAGCTGTGCGGCATCGCACAGCATAACTTCCTCATTAGACACTGTCATGCGTAACAAACATTAAGGTGGCACCTAATTGAAGTTCGTTACTCTGCCCTTTAACTCCAAAGCTGTGCGGCATCGCACAGCATAACTTCCTCATTAGACACTGTCACGCGTAACAAACATTAAGGTGGCACCTAATTGAAGTTCGTTACTCTGCCCTTTAACTCCAAAGCTGTGCGGCATCGCACAGCATAACTTCCTCGTTAGACACTGTCATGCGTAACAAACATTAAGGTGGCACCTAATTGAAGTTCGTTACTCTGCCCTTTAACTCCAAAGCTGTGCGGCATCGCACAGCATAACTTCCTCATTAGACACTGTCATGCGTAACAAACATTAAGGTGGCACCTGAATGGAGTTCGTTACTCTGCCCTTTAACTCCAAAGCTGTGCGGCATCGCACAGCATAACTTCCTCATTAGACACTGTCATGCGTAACAAACATTAAGGTGGCACCTAATTGAAGTTCGTTACTCTGCCCTTTAACTCCAAAGCTGTGCGGCATCGCACAGCATAACTTCCTCACTAGACACTGTCATGCGTAACAAACATTAAGGTGGCACCTAATTGAAGTTCGTTACTCTGCCCTTTAACTCCAAAGCTGTGCGGCATCGCACAGCATAACTTCCTCGTTAGACACTGTCATGCGTAACAAACATTAAGGTGGCACGTAATTGAAGTTCGTTACTCTGCCCTTTAACTCCAAAGCTGTGCGGCATCGCACAGCATAACTTCCTCATTAGACACTGTCACGCGTAACAAACATTAAGGTGGCACCTAATTGAAGTTCGTTACTCTGCCCTTTAACTCCAAAGCTGTGCGGCATCGCACAGCATAACTTCCTCATTAGACACTGTCATGCGTAACAAATATTAAGGTGGCACCTAATTGAAGTTCGTTACTCTGCCCTTTAACTCCAAAGCTGTGCGGCATCGCACAGCATAACTTCCTCACTAGACACTGTCATGCGTAATAAACATTAAGGTGGCATCTAATTGAAGTTCGTTACTCTGCCCTTTAACTCCAAAGCTGTGCGGCATCGCACAGCATAACTTCCTCACTAGACACTGTCATGCGTAACAAACATTAAGGTGGCACCTAATTGAAGTTCGTTACTCTGCCCTTTAACTCCAAAGCTGTGCGGCATCGCACAGGATAACTTCCTCACTAGACACTGTCATGCGTAACAAACAATAAGGTGGGACCTAATTGTAGTTCGTTACTCTGCCTTTTAACTCCAAAGCTGTGCGGCATTGCACAGCATAACTTCCTCACTAGACACTGTCATGCGTAATAAACATTAAGGTGGCACCTAATTGAAGTTCGTTACTCTGCCCTTTAACTCCAAAGCTGTGCGGCATCGCACAGCATAACTTCCTCACTAGACACTGTCATGCGTAATAAACATTAAGGTGGCACCTAATTGAAGTTCGTTACTCTGCCTTTTAACTCCAAAGCTGTGCGGCATCGCACAGGATAACTTCCTCACTAGACACTGTCATGCGTAACAAACAATAAGGTGGGACCTAATTGAAGTTCGTTACTCTGCCTTTTAACTCCAAAGCTGTGCGGCATCGCACAGGATAACTTCCTCACTAGACACTGTCATGCGTAACAAACAATAAGGTGGGACCTAATTGAAGTTCGTTACTCTGCCCTTTAACTCCAAAGCTGTGCGGCATCGCACAGCATAACTTCCTCACTAGACACTGTCATGCGTAACAAACATTAAGGTGGGACCTAATTGAAGTTCGTTACTCTGCCTTTTAACTCCAAAGCTGTGCGGCATCGCACAGGATAACTTCCTCACTAGACACTGTCATGCGTAACAAACATTAAGGTGGCACCTAATTGTAGTTCGTTACTCTGCCTTTTAACTCCAAAGCTGTGCGGCATCGCACAGGATAACTTCCTCACTAGACACTGTCATGCGTAACAAACAATTAAGGTGGCACCTAATTGAAGTTCGTTACTCTGCCCTTTAACTCCAAAGCTGTGCGGCATCGCACAGCATAACTTCCTCACTAGACACTGTCATGCGTAACAAACATTAAGGTGGCACCTAATTGAAGTTCGTTACTCTGCCTTTTAACTCCAAAGCTGTGCGGCATCGCACAGGATAACTTCCTCACTAGACACTGTCATGCGTAACAAACAATAAGGTGGCACCTAATTGAAGTTCGTTACTCTGCCTTTTAACTCCAAAGCTGTGCGGCATCGCACAGGATAACTTCGCTCAGCATAACTTCCTCGTTAGACACTGTCATGCGTAACAAACATTAAGGTGGCACCTAATTGAAGTTCGTTACTCTGCCTTTAACTCCAAAGCTGTGCGGCATCGCACAGCATAACTTCCTCATTAGACACTGTCATGCGTAACAAACAATAAGGTGGGACCTAATTGAAGTTCGTTACTCTGCCTTTTAACTCCAAAGCTGTGCGGCATCGCACAGGATAACTTCCTCACTAGACACTGTCATGCGTAACAAACATTAAGGTGGCACCTAATTGAAGTTCGTTACTCTGCCTTTTAACTCCAAAGCTGTGCGGCATCGCACAGCATAACTTCCTCACTAGACACTGTCATGCATAACAAACATTAAGGTGGCACCTAATTGAAGTTCGTTACTCTGCCTTTTAACTCCAAAGCTGTGCGGCATCGCACAGGATAACTTCCTCACTAGACACTGTCATGCGTAACAAACAATAAGGTGGGACCTAATTGAAGTTCGTTACTCTGCCTTTTAACTCCAAAGCTGTGCGGCATCGCACAGGATAACTTCCTCACTAGACACTGTCATGCGTAACAAACATTAAGGTGGCACCTAATTGAAGTTCCTTACTCTGCCTTTTAACTCCAAAGCTGTGCGGCATCGCACAGGATAACTTCCTCATTAGACACTGTCATGCGTAACAAACATTAAGGTGGGACCTAATTGAAGTTCGTTACTCTGCCTTTTAACTCCAAAGCTGTGCGGCATTGCACAGCAAAACTTCCTCACTACACACTGTCATACATAACAAACATTAAGGAGGCACCTAAATGGAGTTCGCTACTCTGCCCTTTTGCTCCAGTCATGCTTCATTGTATATCATCTCTACTAAGTTTAATACCCGACTGGAGCTGTACAAGCTTACCGCACTAATTCTCCTGAAGCTCGTAGTTTTACTCTTACTATGTAAGACTAACGATTTAATTTTACAGGATCAATTTCTGTGAAGGAATGGCAAACGACAAACCAAGGCTCAAATCATATCAAACTTTACCTAGCAAGTAAATAAAACCGATTTATTATTTTGCTGAGCTTTTTATTGCACTTATCACAGCAACAATAATAACAATAAGCCATTATCTGTCGCGGGCCGTAGTTTGGAGACTCTCCTTCTAGAACATTAAAATAACCAACAATTCGTCGAAATAATCAATCACAAAGTTTAGTTATGGTGGCCACCCTAAGTTTTAACAAAAGCATAATAAGAGGATTTTTTAAAAAAAAACACCAATTACTAAGCAACCATTTACAGCTGATCTTAGATCATAAAATTTGGCTGAGACTAAAAAAAAGTGTAAATTATATTTATTTTGAGATTAAAGTTTTTTCAAAATATTCTAGTTACCTGCTGGTGTTAATTTTCAATTGCCACTGGTTATAGCTAACTATATGACTCTAATATAATGTTTTGTTTACAAACTATATTGACATTGTATGTCATTTTAAATACTGTATACTTACATACATGTATATTATTATAGTATAATATGAAACACTACAGCAAAAGAAAAGGAATCTTTTGTTATAATCTATTTGGCTTACATTTAAATGAAAAAGCAATGATATAAAAAAATACATTATTAAAATTTTGAGATCTACTAAATGATTTTTTTGGAAATATACTCCTCTTAATACATATGGGTCATCAGGCTTTTTCATATTCCTTAATATGAAACATTATCTTGAAAAAAAAAAATAGTTTTGTTAAATATCTCATATAATGTCGCCTAAAACGCCTCATATAGCCAATTACCTAACATCCAATCAAAACAAATGAATTGTTTTTTTAATTATTAATTTGCGGTGATAGCTACATGTGTGTGCATAACTATGCTGAACAATCATAGTCTCACTTAATATCTATAATATGACATAGTGAAATACTTGCAAGATTACAACCATTTAAATTACGCCAGGACTACAGTAGGCACATCAATAGCACTGTCGGTATATTTACTATACTACACGCCAAAAAAAATCAGCAGCTACGAATTTTATGCAATAACTATGTGCGTGTAGCAACTACACTGTGAACTCATACACATTTTTTTTATATTTCAGGGTAGAATCGTAATTACTATAGTTTTTATTAAATAACTCGTATGACTATAGAAAAATTATTTTACTTTTCCATGGAATAGCCAAAATAATAACAGTTACGTAACCCCAATTTTAATAAAAATCGTCAATACCTAATTAAACTCTTACATCACCTTTTTTATAGACAATGAATGATTTTGAACAGACACATATAATTAAGCACAATTATGTGTGCGTTTATCAATAAAATTTACCAAATTTTATAGTAATAAAAAACTCTAAATTATATACGAATATCAAAAATTAACTATAATTATAACGTTAAAACCATAAGAAATTTTTATCAATATGGTTTTTCAAAATCTTCCCTGTTTACTCTCTTTAGATTTAAACCTGTTCTGCTTTTAATAGTATTATATTGATCTTCCGATACAAATATTTTATTGAAAATAAACAAATAATAATCGTACGGTTTGCTTACTTTTTTTGAAATATCGTGTAATAAAGTACATTTAATACAACAAATCCACAAAAGCCAATTCAAGTACTAACCTAAACAATCTCCTGGTTCTCTTTTGCGAAAGAGAGAAACACTTCCTCCAAAGTTGTTTCAGTAACGGAGTAATCTTCGATGAGACTTGGGAACGTTTCTTTAAGAGATTCCAACGATTTGAATAGATCGCTATAGCGCATCGTTTCGTTTATGTGGTAGTGTAACATGGTCTGAAAAAAGAAAAGAATTGTAGGAAATAGGATAAACTATACCATTGTTTATTTATACCGATTCTTCTCCTTTAACAGTAACTAAAATTGCTTTGGATGCGGTGGTACTCTTGACTTTCAATAAGCAATCTGTAAGATTCCATTTTGAAATAAATACATTCATTTTATATAACATTAAGAAATCTTAATATTGTTTTTGCAGCTATAAAATGATAATAATAATGGCATTGTATGGCTTCCAAAGAAATGTTATGAAGATGTCTATTATTATTATTGGTATTTTCAACAATATGTCTATCAGCCGAGTGGCTGTCAGTTCTGATATTGTCTAGTACTAGCTGACATGTGCCCACTTCGTAGGGGGCAACTCGAGATAAGCCAGCATATAATTTCCCACTGACCTGTGCCCACTTCGCTGGGCGCAACTCGAGATACGCCAACATATAATTTCCCACTGACCCGTGCCCATTTTGCTGGTCGCTACTCGGGATAAGCCAACATATAATTGCCCAAGGTAAAAACACTCCTTTTCAAGTCAATGTTTACCAGAGAGAATGTTTGACGCTGAGATCTATTTATTGTTTAGCTAGCACACGCCGATAAATCAAACAGGTCTGTTTTACTCGGAATTGACATTTTACATTAAAAAATTTAAATAATTAATCATCAGAATGAAATATAGCCTTTGTCACTCAGGAATAATGTAGCTTTCTACTGGTGAAAGAATTTTCGAAATAGGTTCAGTATTTCAAGAGATTATTTCCTACAAACCAACAAACTCACAAACTTTACCACTTTATAATATTAGCATAGATCGCTATAAATCTATAATATTTTTTATTATCTATTACATTTGACTGGTAAACTTCTCGCTTCTTCTGTTGGCAACTATACTATTTCCATTTCTTTATTTTCTCGATGACAGCTCCTGTGGAAACTTGAACGAGCGTCTTTTTTACATTATTTAATAAAAATATGACGCTTACGCACGTACAAGGTCATAGCAGTGTCGGGGAAACTGATAGGGATGGAAATATCGATAAACGTAACACGATAACAGACCCGATATTTTTTTACAAAGTGTAAGAAATTAAATTATTGCCGGATAATTTTGTACAAATTTATTAACTAATATTACATTTCATTACAAGATGTAATTATATTATATTGATTCTTTATTTTTTATTTAAATCAAAATCTGATGAATCGTCACTGTCACTCGATGAGCTCTCGCCAACATTTATTATAAGTTCCTGTACTTCTATATTATCGAATGCCACACGAATTTCCCAATCCGACGCTATAACGTTTTGAGTTCTTCTCACAATTTTTTCCCAGTGTTCGGCGGTTACTTCCGCACATGCATTTTTTAATAAATCTAACATCTTGTTTGCCGTAAAAGGGGGATGGGTATTGTTTCGAGCGGCGTGTCCTTTGATTTTGTGTCCATATTAGTTCTATAGCATTGTACTGGCAATGATACGGCGGAAGTCGAAGAACCCAATGACCACATTCGGCAGCTATTTCGTCGGTAATATATCTTTTAGGGAGGCTTTTTTTCGATTTTAAAATATTCACTAATTGTACTTTTAATAAAGTATTATCCACATTTTACGCCATAACGTTGGAGCCAGTCAATTATCTCTTGTTTTTTATTGGCCTGTGTCGGTATTTTATCAATTTGTCTGGAGTGATATGTAGCGTTGTCCATAATAAATATCGACGGTTCTTCCAGAGATTGCACCATTTCTCTAAACCATCCTTCGTAAATCTCCGCGTTCATTTCTTCATGGTAGTCCACTGTTTTCTTGTATTTAAAGGCCAGTAAAGCATCTGACACAAATCCTTTCGTAGACCCTGCATGGCATATGATAAGGCGTTCACCTTTTCCCATTGGCACTGAACTAGTGGAAGCGGCGGTTTCGTCAGCCCAATTCTTAGATACTGTGTGATTTGCATTTAACCAAGTCTCGTCAGTGAAAATAACATTTGACCAATCTGATATCTTTTTGGCTTCGCTCAAAAATTCGCAGCGAGCCGATTTTTTACAAGAAAATACAATTTCTTTCCAAACCAAGCTTAATGATGACTTTTGGCTATGGAACAAACCACAACCATCACGTAAAGAAACAACTAGTTTTTTAAGTGTTGGAATTTCTTTGCGCAACTAATAGTTATATATATGACGGCGAATAGCGCCAGCGTCGAAGTTGTTAACCGATGTCACACGACGTGGTTGGCGTTTTTTCTTCGGCGTACGAAGCTCATCTTCCTGCATGCCGCTTGTACCGTAAGCTTCGGTAGTAATTTTTGAAACAGTAGGTCCACTAATTTCTAACGCGGCCGAACACGCTCTCGCACTTGCGACAGTGGTAATAGCGGGCCACCATTTTGATACTCTGCTTCAAAGTAATTAGGAACCTTGATCACCAGTTCTCTCGTCTGCCTTTTCAGAACAGATCCTTTAGGCATTTTGATATTTGACAGCTGGGCAGCAATCAACGTAACGTATGGTTATTGTGAAAAAACTCAGCGAACAGAAATGTAGTGACTATATAGCACGACCGTCTTGTTGTGAGTGACAGATTAAAACAAACACAAAATGGCGGTGGGCCATTAAGTGTTCCCAGCTTGAAAAATATATTTGAATGTTTTTGTTGTATTTGTCTTTGTTCATAACATAATAAATATATGCGATCGATATCATTACTTACTTGGTCACAACACTACAACTATCAAATTAGAACTGTCATCGAGAAAATAAAGAAATGGAAATTGTATAAATATAGATACACACACTCTTACTATTGTTATTAAGGGCCGATTTATCAATCATCAGATAAAAGTTATCAGCAGAATAAATTATAACCTGACTAAATTTGAAAGTGAAAGAAACAATTCAACTGTTATATCCATGCAACTGTCATTTTAAATTTTTTCATCTTGTGTTTTATTCTATAGAATAACTTTTATCTGTTGATTCAAAAATCATCCCTTAAAATAATTAAATCATTGTTATACTAGGACATGCCCGCGATTTTGTCCACGCTTGACTTAAAATTCCCACGGGATTCCCGGGACACAAAACAACATAGCATTTAAAGAAGAATGTAAAATCGTTTTACTGAAAACTGTGTCGGAATGAGCTAATTTTTATGAACACGAACAACTACAAAGCGCTCCTGGGATATTTTCCGCGAGATTCCCGGAATAAAAAATATCAGTGAAAAAATTACATCGGATTCAAACTTTCTTTTCAATTTGGCCATTATTAAATCATTCCCAGAAAAAATACCGCGGGATGCCCGGGACAAAAAGTAGCGCAGATTTTAAGTCTGAGAATTAGCTGTCGATCAGCGAAATCCACATCCAAATCGCCCATTACTGAACAAACCCGACAAGAAAAAAAAAATGCAATGTTTTCTCCGTCGTTTATATAGTGAATTCCAGTTGATTTTTTTAAAAAGCTTCAATGTACAGACGCGGCATTTTTAGTTTTTTATATTACATATTAAAATGTGAAAGTTTAATGAACAATGATAGTGATCTTTTAAATTTGAAAATCATACCTTATGCTCGTCTTTCAGCGTGCAATGGAAGTGAGTGTGCACTTTCTCCTTCAAGCGCGTCACTTCACAATTAGCGTTGTCCACCTCTGTAACCATAGAGAATATTTGAGTTAAACTAAATAAATGATTTAATCCTTGGTAGCTCAGCAATTCAGGCACGATCGTCTAAGGGGGCCACCCACAAACTACGTCACACGTTAAAGGTGGAGGGAGGGGGTCGACAAAGTGTGACATTGTGTGACAACGGCTGGGAGGGGTCCTATAATTTCGTGACGTCACATTTCAAAATCTAATACCTTTAAGCTAATTATGGAACTGCTGCTTTAATTTAATGATTTCTTGATGTAAAATTGGAAAATACACACGCACACTAGGGAGGGAGGAGTCTTATGAATTTGACCAACTATGGTGACAAGGACGGGGAGGGGTCCAAAAATCAAGAAATTCATGTGACGTAATTTGTGGATGGCCCCTTATCTAGACGTTATTATTATTAGTATAGTATTTAGTTATTAGTATGGTTATAATACGCAATGAGATATAAAGACGCTTATAACCGAAGCGTACCCCACTGGCGGCCCGCCACATATGTGTTTTATAGAGACCAAGTGCGCTTTGAATGCTCCTATAAAATCGTCCTTGTATTGTTAAACAATGTTATGTTCCCTGTACCGGGGCTTGAAATACCGGTAAAAAATAAATTTAACGGTAAAAAAAATATCGTTATAAAAGTTACCGTTATTTCTAGCCCATTACCATTTACCGGTAAAAAATATAACGTTAATACTATGTTTATCGGTAATTTTACCGTTTTACCTATGTTTTGTTACCATCGTCGCTCTCTTTCACTTGCAAAGATTGTCAAACAGCACTGTGCTAAGAGCGTCCGTAATATTTAGAGTTGTGTTTATCGATTGTTTCGGTAACATGCAGTCGTAATAAAGCCACTTCTTAAAAATGGCAACGTCGCTTGAAGTAAGTAAATATTACCGATACGTACAACTTTATACATACGAATTTTAACGTTATATTATAATGTTAAAATCATAACAGTTACCAAGTAACGGTAAAAAAATATACCGGTGTGGTAGTATCTTTTTCCAAAGTACCGGTAATTACCTATATTTTTAAAGGTAATTGATAACGTTTTCAAGCCCTACCCTGGATAACCAGATGAGACATATTTCTTATCAAATTATATTGATTTATAAACACGCCCATGATAGCCTGCCAATCGAAGTGTTCATGGCTATTTTAATTAAATTAGTTTTAATAAAAAAATTTCATAACCTTCAACACTTTTGATAACTGAACGAATTTAGTTTCAACTGATAGTTTTTACTTATTTCTGTTCATGGCAACCTGGCAAGCAGGTATGAACTAGTCAATATAAGTAACTATACCGCTCTGTTAACCAATAAGAATTGGTATCATAAGAAAGATAATTTAATTCCAAAAATAACCGTATAGGCTTGCCTGCAAAAAACCGTTCATGGAATATTATTGCCATGCTTTGAACAGTTCGAAAATAGCCATGAACACTTTCCGATTGGCAGGCTATCATAGGCATGTTTACAAGTCAATATAATTTGATAAAAATATGTCTCACCTGGTTATCATATGTACGAAGGTCGATCTTCAGCGTCTCTTGAACTATATTATAAATAACATAAGTAAGCAGCAAAATGTTGACCCATTTAGGATCAGTATTTCGGGAGCCAAGCGGTGTTTAAGCCATAATTTTTCATGACCAGTTTTATACTGTACTGTAGTTATGTCTGCGTGTTACAGAATGTATATACACAGGCACACATACGTATAAACCCTATACTATGCAGACACTTAAACATGAATGTAATATCATCTGAATCCTATTATTTTACAGTTTTACTAGTTTAGGATTCACGATTTTCTCTTTATGTAACAAATTAGCCTTTAACTACAAGTAATTTCTTGCAGTCGGATGGCCGCCAATGCTAACTGTAACACAGGTTTGATTCTGGTGCGGGGTCCTGGCAACAACTTGACATCACAGCTTGCGTTTCTTTGAAAATTCTGTCTTTTTTGTACCTTTTACTTGTAATACAATTATGTAATAAAGATTTTATTATTATTATTATTATAATAAAAAGCAAAAGAATCAAGATTTTATTCGCGTAAGTACCAATTCCAAAGGTTTATTCGTTTGTATTAGCTGTAGGTTTTCCATCACTAAATAAATGAAGTGAGAGCGAGGTTACCATCCGCGTTGGCGTAGTGGCGTATCTTGAAGACGACCGCGTGGCCGGCGGCGTGGTTGGCGCGCAGGGCGGCCGCCGAGCCCAGCGCCACCAGCGTGCCCGTCGACATTATCGCGATCCGGGAGCAAAGGGCCTCCATCTCATCCATACTGAAAACGATATTTTCCGTTAATAAACGGCAGACAAACACATACATTGTGAGAAAGTCGGAAAGTAAAAAATCTAGGAGTCAGTCATTTGATAGAGAGCTATCTTGGCGACCCCACATAACCGAATCGAGTCGACGTGTCTTCCTCTCTTCGAAATCCCTCGGGAGGTTGAAAAGCTTCTTGCCCATAGCCACCAAAGTTAAGCTTGCAGAGTCCTTACTACTCCCCATTCTTGATTATGCTGACGCCAGCTATATTGATTTGACTCAAGAGCAACTTAATAAACTTGAGCGCCTCCAAAATTTTTGTATAAGGTTTATATTTGGGTTACGCAAATATGACCACGTCTCTGAGTTTCGTAAAAAACTCAAGTGGTTCCCAATTCGTTTTCGCCGGAATACTCATATTCTTTCACTCCTTTACACTGTGTTGTTTATCCCCACAACCCCGTATTTATCTCAAAGAACGCTTTGAATTCATCTCTTCCTCTCACAATTTACGACCTTCTACGAATCTTAGACTTAATACTCCCAAACATTATTCATCTTTTTACAATAATTCTTTTACTGTACAGGCTATTCGACTCTGGAATGAGCTACATGTTACTGTCAGACAAGCTAAATCACTAACAATATTTAAGAACATGACAAAAAAAGCACTACCTGCAACATAGTGATGTTTGATATTTTTACGTATATTTATGTATGTATATATATATATATTTTTATGCATGTAATATCAGTAGGTGTATTTATATATGTCTATTAAGTATAATTTTACGTATATAATATTTTACATACTTATATGTTTATAAATGAATAAAATATATGTAAGTAACTGCATATCCTCTAATATTTATGTATACCACCTTTGACCAATATAATCTGTTTTATTCCTGTCACGGGTTGTCTGGAAGAAATCACTTAATAGCGATAAGACCGCCCATTGTGCACATTTAGAATATTTTTAGGCTATAAGGTTTTCTGTAATGGTGTACAATAAAGTGTTATCTATCTATCTATCTACATTGCATACCTTCAAGCATGTTATATTAATGGAACCCTATCGAACTAATAGATGGCGTTGTGCAATAATTGAAGTCGCAAACCATTCTTGACAAATTTCCATTACAAGTAAGTAGACTTTTTTTTGATAACGCAGAGGGATTGGGGCATCCCAGTGGATCTCCCTTACATAATCGAAAAAATAAAAAGTATGGAAATTAGCGCCATCAAGGAAAGAAGCGGTCAAAAATTATAAGCAGTTTCCATTTGGAGCACTGAAGATGGCGCGGAACAATATCGTTGAATAATTACAATGCGCTGACGATATCTCAAGAGCAAAATGGTTAACCACAAGTGATGGTCATATTTGGTGAATCACTCGCACATTTTTACTGCTGGTTTAATTATTATCAAATGTTTAATTTTAGTTTTAATTTTAATTTGTCTTTATTCCAATTTCCAATTTAGAATAATTTAGAAGTACCATCAAGTAATTACTAGGAATTTATAAAACTAACGATTGAAATGCCATCTATCGGGTGAGGTGGTGGATGTTTTGGAATTTTATATTCAAAAGCTCATCTATTTCGTATATAGTGTATTGTCTACGGATTGGGGAATACATTTCGTACCATATTGGGTCCTGATTTTGGAGGGAGGACCAACCGCGGTGATGAGCGCAGCGCAGCGTGTACGAAGGCTGCGATAAAAGCGTTCCCAACTACTCCGCTAAACTTAAACCTGCGTTCCATACCCGCGCTTGTGTGGAAGAACATGAGGTCAAGAGCGAGGCTACTCCTATGAGCAACCGCGCAACAAGCTTTGGACACCCCGGGAAGCAGGGCGACCAACTTCACGAGTAGAGATTTAATTCGCCGCATTCACAAGCTGCTAGCGGAACCCCTACGATGGAACTAGTAGTTAGACTCGGGCTTAGGCCTGCGAGGAAGGCATACCAATAAACCCGGCGGAAGATCTACCTTTGAGTTGAGACGGTGGAGTATCCCACAGTCCATCTCGCTTCTCCACCTATAAGGGTCACCCCTAAATCACGCCCGTGTTATGGGACTTATGGGTATGAGTTACTTACTTACGCCCACACCATGGTGGCCGTCCAGAAAAAACGTCACGCAAAATTTAGGCTTTTCTTAATAACGGAAATTTTAGAATTCTCTAAAAAAACACGTCATCATGGCACGGCGAACGATGGTTCGTTGGAAAAGCTAGTTATTATATCTTTGACTAAAAAAAATTTAAATACCTATGTGACGTTATGACGACCGCCCTGTGCTCCTTGAGGCCCCGCCTAAGTGCTTTCCATACGCGCCTGCGCGCGGACACGTCCACCCCGGCGGTCGGCTCGTCGAGGAGTGTGAGCGGCGCACCGCACGCGAGCGCCGCCGCGCTACCCAAGCGGCGGGTGCACCCACCGCTGTACTCCGAAACCAAGCGATCCGCGTATTTCTCTAGACCTAAAACCAAAAGTTCCATGCTAAAAAACCAATTCAGGTAGATGATACATATCTCAATAAATTCTAACATCTAGAGACGCAATTAGGCAATCTTCGCGGGGTGAGGATTTTGTGTTCAATATCATCCCTTATTCCCCAATTAAAAACCGGTGCCCGGAGAACACAGAAGTTGCACTTACCTCGCAGTCAGCCATCAGCCCACGACAGCGCTAGTTCAGGGGGTCTGCCGCTGCTAATCCACGTGACGAGACAAAAGGTCCTTCTACACGAGCCCCGGGGCGCAAGGGACGCAGATCATACGACGCGAATGTCCTAGTAACTAATTATAGGACACGGAAATCTTTAATAGCTTTATTGATGTGCGGTTGCGAAGTTGGTGCTATGCGAACCAACTTCGGGTGCGTCGCGGTAGCGTGGCGTTTGGCGACGTACTGACTCACGCACAGACCGGGCTTGTGGTAACAGACGGGGGTTGTAAGACGCTATAAACCCAAGGCACAATTTCTAATTGGGAAATAGATAATAGGTGGCGCCAACACATTACTTACATAGAAAAAAATTGGTTTTTAAAATACTATACAGTCGGATTCAGTCAAGTAGAACCTTAATAAAAAGAGGGGTTTATATGACGTGGTGTGTAACTCACCAACAACCTCTATCCAAGATTTGACTTCGCTCTTGACAACATCTTCGTCGAACCCTCGGAGTGTCAGCACCAAACTCAAGTTCTCCCTCCCCGTCAGAAACTGGTCGAGGCCAAAGAATTGCGGGCAATATCCGAGAGTGCGCATGTACTGCGAAATATTTAAATAAATTCACACTAGGCCTGTGTATGGCAAGGATAGCAAAAAAATATATTTATATAAAGGAGAAGACAAATTAGTAGCTTCGGAACAAAAAGTACATTTTGACTTCTTTTTGATCAAATTATGGTGTGTGGGTTTTTTGTTGCATTTCTAACCTTCATTAATAAAACCATTATCCGCTGAAAATTCAAACTATCGTTAATTAAACCTATAAAAAACCAGATAGATCTGTTTCAAAATACATATTTCCGTAACACATTGATCTTAACACAAACCTATAAATGTATTTAATCCTAGCCAACAATCAACGAATCCGCACGCCATCGGCAGGGCGTTCATCCCCACTTCCTTGAGCCGCTTCGCTCTTGTAGGCAACGGTTCTCTAGAACGTTTCTCTTGCGTACCGAGGGGATTTGGAATGAGCTCCCAGCCGAGGTTTTCCCACAGCGCTACAATATGGGGTTTTTTAAAAAGGGTGTCATAAAATTTCTTCGAGGCCGGCAGCGCGTTAGTGATACCTCTGATGTTGCAAACGTCCATAGGCGACGGTAACCGCTTTCCATCAGGTGGGCAGTCTGCTTGCCTGCTGTACTCCAGCGATAAAAAAACAGGAATACCTTAGGCTGATGTGCATAGACATTTAACCGACGGTTAAAATGTCTATGCTCACCAGCCTTAGAATGTTTCATAAATTAGGATTTGTGCATGCATTGCGAAATAAAATTAATAAATACAAGAATTTGTTTCATCATTAAAAACCAATACAGACTTTAGTTTATTTTTATAGTTGAACAATAAGGGCAAATCAGAGTTGGCATTTCACTTTCCAAACGGTGTTATCGAAACAGATAAATTATATCAAACTTCAAATGGAAATCAAAAAGAACATATTTTTAATTTTCAGAAATTAATGCCTTTTTGTTCCGATGGTCCTCATATATCAAAAGAAAAGGAAGGAACTACATATTATAAATTAAAATTACCGCTTCTCTCTCTTTGTGCATGCGGCGTGAGTTGGCCGTGATCTCACCCCGCGTCGTGCATTCTTCGGCAGTCATCATTTTGAAGGTGGTCGATTTGCCAGCTCCATTCACGCCCAGCAAACCGAAGCATTCTCCTATAATATGCTTAAGTTTTATCCGTCTCGAAGGACTATATTTTTCTTCTACTTATCATTAGACAGAAGTTCGATATTTATCTTTAAGTCCAATTTTTCATTCATGAGACACAATTCTCTATAGACTAAATTATAATCAGAGGGCCTAAAGACGTCCTTTTCGCAGATTCATATGATGAATATGACAAGTATCAAAATAAAGTGAAACTCTATGCAATGTCTTACTATCATCGGTATATAGAGATATATCTCCAAAGTCGACCGCTTTAGACCCACTGTGCGAACGCAAAGTGAAACAGTTGAACTGTCATTTTAAATTTATTTATGACCAGCTGTGCCCGCGACGTCGTTCGCGTGGAATTTGTTTTCAAAACCCCCGGTTTTGAAACATTCTTCATTGGTGCTCCGCTCCTATTGGTCTTAGCGTGATGATATATAGCCTATAGCCTTCCTCGATAAATGGGCTATCTAACATTGAAATAATTTTTCAAACCAGACCAGTAGTTTCTGAGATTAGCGCGTTCAAGCAAACAAACTCTTCAGCTGTATATATTAGTATAAGGTGTATTTTATACTTTGAAGAGGTTTTATATCGTGATTGAAAAATTAGCCCTTAGAATATATCATATATCATATACTTATATAATGTCAGGATAAAATCTTTTAAATTAGTGTTTAAACAATAATTGCAGTACACTATTCGACAACATAATTAACTACGCTCGCTTTGACTGGCAACTAATCTATGTATTTATATTACATACCTTTTTTGACGGAGAAGCTGACGCCCTTCACAGCGTTGCAACTCTTCCTGAATAGGCTGAAGTAATTCTTGTGCACTTCACGAACCAACATAGCGTCCGATATTTGTTTCTTTGCTACATGACAAAGGAAAATATATAATATTTTTAGGAATTTATGAAAAGTATGTTGTATTTTTTAACCTGGTTTTATAAGCAAGTAAAATTGGTTGAGCCCACCACAGCCTATGTTTGCCGCAATGCACCACTCCGGGCTAATATAGAAAGGCAGTGCAGTTGATTATTTCAATTATTCAGAGCTGTAAAGCCCAGCAGGAAATATGGGTTTTGACGAATATAGCCAAAAACATGGCGCAGCAGTTGCATGTTTTTCATATCGTCGTTGCAAGTCACCATTAACACGTCGTCATGGCCAATAGAATACATGTTTCGCTACTCAAGCTTCGTACATTATGCTACTAGAAAATAAAGGAAATTTTGCATTTGCAGCACACACCGCTAAGACGTTTTTAATGATGTCGAGTGATTCCAGTGACGAAAAAGCTCTTGCAGTGTATCTTTATTACAGAAATAGAAACAAAAGAAAACACTGGACTCATCTTTATATTGTTACGAGCTACAGGACTCGAATTAAAAATGCCGTTGGAACTAGTATAGAATTTATTAGAACTGTACAAACACGTATAAAACAAATACAAATAAGACTGGATGCAACCAGTTCACACTGCACGATTTAATGCAATTCGACACGCGTAAAGTCCGTCGTCTATATCGCTAATTGAGAGTACTACAAACGTCTTACTCGTTTCGTAGTCGTCGCTTGACTCCCTCCTCTCCGCCCCTCCATTCGGGCATCGTCTTATACTAACTACACAGTACAAAAAAAAGATTGACCGCACGCACCGAGTTTCCGAGAAATAGTAATTTGCACATCCGCGAACGGCTAACAAAGTCGAAAAAAATAACAATAAGGATATTAGTTCGACGCTAATGATGGTTATAAAACTAGTAGAAAGAGAATAGCGTGTTTTTTAATTACAAATTTAAAGCACAAAAGAATAACTAAATCCGGGAAGACAATAACTGCGCTTACAATTCGCAGCTGTGCGCTTATCTTTGACGGCATGTAACAATATTAATATTTTCTTGAGTTTTCGCGACTTGCATACATAATAAAACTACGTTTTAACGGTTTTAAGCGAGGTAATTTATTTGATTTTTATTATTCCGGCGTTTCGGCCACTTTTCAGTGATCATGATCACAGGAGACAAAGATGTCAAGTGTCAATGAGTATTGTTAGAGTTTTATTTAGCCTACCGCCAACTTGTTCATTTTAATTATTTATGGTTATTATTTACTTTATGGGAGCCTAATCTAATTTACCACCGCTTCGCAATATGTTGTGGCTTGAAGAGAAGAATCAACGCAAGAAACTCTTCAGCAAACATGCCTAGATCTAATAATTTTATATAATATTAAAATGGGTGGGAGGTAAAAATAAAAAGAAATTTTCAATCAAGTTGGTTTGTGTTTCGGTGCACGCAGAAAGTGCTAAGTATCTTGAGGTCTGGCAGTTGGTTTTTGCTGGGTTTGGGTCTTAATAGTTTTGATGATCGGATCCCAAACAGGTGGTAGTTGCATCATCCTTATATTACCAGAAACATAAATTGTAGAGCTTTTTTTGCTGCACGAAAACTACAACAAGATTGAAAGTCGCATAGCTAGAGAATCTTATGAGCATTTTGTTGCTGTTCCGCAGCCATTTTACAAAGATTCAGGAGACGCGAAGCTAGTAGCAATCTAGCAGATGCGTAGGATACCGGTAGCTGAGGTCTACTCTCCAGGTAGCAGCATGTAATACGCACGACTGTTACATTTATTGAGTAGCATAGTTGTTCTTGTCGTGTTTCTTTTTAAAGTTAATAATTGATTTTGTTATGTACCCTCTTATTTCCGAACGATACAATCGGCCATTTCCTTAATTGAATCCTAATGTTATATTTTTATTTATTCGGTAATTAGCGCCTGTTTTGTATAGAGTAGTTGTCTATAATTCACAATAATTTTGTTACAATATTTATCCTTTGTATAATGTGATAATTGTGTACAGATTATAATTCAAATCTCTAAATTGTATATAGACAGTATTCACTACATTTTATTTTCATGTTGGCAGACGCGATAGATTTATACTGTGTTCGGCTTATTTTATTGCATATAAAACTTTAAGTATAATATTTTATACAATATCTTATATAAAATATTATCTGAAATATCCAAACAATAATGTATTAAATTCTTGTCAAGCATAACCCTTTAATTAAAATAGTTTATGAATGATTTAAATCCACTATCGGTTGTACCAATATGCTAAATTTCATATACTGTAAAATTGGAAGGATGTCGAGGTGTTCTAAGAATGCTTGTCGAAGTCGAGTTTGAATAGTCAGTGTATGTAAAGTGTTAAAACCGTAAGGTTCTCTAAATCTCTAATTATAAAGTATTGTGACCAGTTGCTGTTCTTTACTACCATAAACCCTTCTGAGTTGTTGCAAGTATTATACGACATCGTCATTTTTAACATTAACAATCTGTTTATTTTATTTACCTGTTTGTGTTGTTTACGTATTTCACTGTTTATATATCTATGTATATATTGTTATAACTTAAGTTCCGACAAAAACCAAAACCCACCTGCATATCTATAAAAACATGTTTTATTACCTGTCGGCATTTGAGCTAATTGTAATTCTTTTATGGTTGTCTTCTTTTGTTTACTTATTTATTGGTTATTGTGGTGAAACTTCAACACTATTATAGAGAATAGCCTATTTTACTCGTTTATGGCCGTTTGCAGGCATAATTAGCCAGGTATGCGGATTACGATTCTAGGAAATTCGGTCCACGTGGTCGGGCAGACATATTGCATCTGTGCAGTATAAAGTAATGCCCCAATGGAGATATCAGCAGTCGGGCGATGACCACGAGCGAAGCAAGACTTGTGTACATTCGGTAATCTATTTAGTGACGGACTTTGCGCGTGTATTTGAATTACAATCTCCTGCATTATATATGGACTTGTTCTGTTCGGTTATATTTGTACCTGTGTTATCCGTGTTTGTATAGTTCTAATAAACTCTATAATAATTCCAAAGGCATTTTAATTCGAGTCCTGCAACTCGTAACAATATGTTTATTATTATTATTTTGATGTAAATTTGTCTAATAACCCGTTTTGTTTTTATAATTATTAAACTGAACAGATTTTATATATTATTTGTGTTGTATTGTCCTCCGTGATTCCAACTGCTGGTCCCAGGCGGAAGAACAGCGCTGGTCTTAGCGGCTAGCATTACGCTGAGTCTGGGTCTAATTTTAGGACTTATATGGATGCATTTATTTTATTTTTCTCAGTATTGTTAGTGTTTATTTGTCCTAAACAAAACAATTCTTTCTTTCATTTTGCGCTTGTGTGTAGCTTGTTTGCATCTTGCGTAGAAACAAAAGAAACTGTCCACTGCGAGACAACGTCGCATTTGCGTATAGTCATGCAAGCTCGTGCCGCGGCCTGCCACTACTTCAAGCGTACTGCGAGACGCAAACTCGTCTTTGTTTACAAAATGGCCGTTTGATCTGGTGCCAACGCCTCACTTTTCCAACCGCACCGCTCGCCATCGACGGGATGTTCGCTCGCTCAACTACGGTGTCGTCGCCTTCTAATGTTAGCTTGCATGACACGATACGTGCTTGCGATGCTAAATGAGAACAATGATTGCGATATTGTGGTATAACGACATTCTAAGAAGCAAATTATACCTGTCGTCGCGAAAATTTGCTGCGTTTAACAATATATTAAGTCTATTTACACATGTCTTACCCTAATTAGAATTATTACATTAACATACACACACATGCTCCCATATTATCACATATTACCTTATAATTAGTAAGTAGTTTGTTTTTCGCCATGGAGTGGAGCACTGGTGACCTGTAATGCAGATCTGCACAGATCCACAGCCAGGTGGTACATTACACATTTGCCCGACTGGATGGCTACCACCCCTGGTCTAAAGTATGCCGCCATAACAACCTTGAGTTGTGTTCCGGCTTAGTGACCAGGTTCCAGTCTCCCTTAAGAGAGCAGCAACTCATTTGTAGCACCTTTGGTGTTGCAAATGTCCATAGGCGATGGTAACCGCTTTCCATCAAGTGGGCCGTCTGCCTGTCTGCTGAACTCATGCAATAAAAATAAAATAAAAAAAGAACTACAATTGGAACCAGTCTCACACAACAGGTCTTATTTCACTTGTAAATCGTTGTGTGAGCAAATAAAATAAAGTTTCTTTCTTTCTTATTCGTAGCTCGCATGCATGCGTCAAATGACGCATCAGTGGACAGTAGACCTAAGAGTGCAAATTACCATACAATTGTATGAGAGATATCTGTAAGTATCGTAATGTAAGAAGTGAGTATTAGTGAATTTTAAATCAATGTATACTCACGCAACTCGATGGCACGTTTGACATACTCATTCTCAGCTCGCACGGTTTCGTCTCTAAGGAACGGTATCACTCTGTATCTGCAGTTCACTATTTTGTCGCAAACACGATTGAAGAAACCGCTCTCGGTTAGTATTATTAATGCCTACAAATATTATAAGCTAATATAATGAATAATATTTACTACAGATAGCTGTTGCTGAGACATACTCCAGAATAACTGGAGTATGTCTCAGGGAGAAAGTACGGAGGCAAAAAATGGAACTAATTATACAGTTCAGTCCAGCCACGTTGTTTATATCGAGTGTTTTAATGTAAATATTACAATTATATTATTATTCTATTCATTAATATTATTAAATCGGTATCTTTCTAAAATTATTTTATTCTTTCTAACGTTCCGTTATGCGGGACTTATTTTGTCAGGCAGTTTACTACGTCTTAATTAAACCCTTCTCCGAGGCTTGGACCCGGTTTAAAATTAGCCGCTTTTAATCGGTTATATCCGGTTTTGATCAACTATTTCGTTCGGAGTGTAAACCTTAGAGAGAGAGATAACACTTTATTGCATACCAAAATATACAATTACAAAAACAGATCATATTTATAATATTTTCTAGGCAATACAATAGGCGGCCTTATCGCTCAAAGCGATCTCTTCCAGGCAACCTAGATAAAAGAATTTTAAATCAGGCGATGTAGGTGGTGCAGGAAAAAGGCAATAGATACAGAAATACTCAAACCAATTTAAGAAATAAATATACAAATAGATAAACACATATATATATATATATATATATATATATATATATATATATATATATATATATATATATATATATATATATATATATATATATATATATATATATATATATATATATATATATATATACAATACACAAAGAGTGTTATGTTAAGCTGAATTAACCGGTTTATTCCACTAGAATGACTTTCTCTATATGACAACTCTTTCTAATATAAACATGTCTTTATATACAACTGAAAACTCGTTGTGAGCGACAAAACCCATTCGAAATCGGTTTATTCAACACAACCTATTTAATGAACTTTTGTTACCAAAGACAGTTTGATTGAGTTTAAAGTAAAAACAAAACCGAAAAGTTCCTATGAGCTTAGACTGAAGCTCATTTGACTTTTTTACCGGTTCTCAAGCCAGCCCTGCTCTTTCTATCTAGTAAAGATTATGAGACTCACCCAGTATACAAGGAACTGACAGGCCAACGTGATCATCCACTTAGCTGCGCCTATTTCATAATTTCCGTCGGTAAAACAGAAATAGCAGTTCGCGTCCTCGTTGCCTGCAATGATGAGAGATGGTAAAACAGTTTATTGCCGAGTTTCTATATTATATTGTCTTACTATTGTACTATTATTGGAAAATAGATATTCCTTTTATGTGGCTTATGTTAAATTTTAATCAATTATAAGACAAATGATCGGATAGTAATATAGAAACAGAAAAGCTGACCGTCTGGTCACCAGATTGAAAGGTTACATTTGCAAGACTAGAGTGGATTCCAACACCCTGGCGGCCTCGAAGAAACAATAAAAAAACACCTTATCATAGTGATCAGGGTAAACCTCTACTGGAAGTATTGTCCAAATTTCAATTTCAGGACAAAGACAGAAGTATTTCGTGGTATATTGAATTTAAAAACCTTTTTATTGCATAGTTCTAAGCAAATAAATTTCATCTCTGTTATTGTATTGTTTGAGAATCGAACAAGCCAACCGGTAGGACACAAACCACACATTAGACTGGCGCGAGGCCAGCCACTCGCTGGTAGTATATAGAATCTCAGAATATTACTATCCTAAGTGCATGAAGTTATCAATAATCAGTTGGGGAAGTGGTGATTGGTGTACAATGGAAGCATTTCAATTCCATTGAACACCACTCACCACTTCCCCACCTGCATCCCATCACTCCTTGACATCATCCTGGTAGTTTTCGCAGACAATGTGGCTAAGTATGGTCAGTACCCTGATGATTTTATTTCTCGCCCCGATTAAATATTATTATCCTACAAAATTCTCCCTCGTAAATATAAACCCAAAATCTTTATGCAACGTAATTTTAGTGATATTAAAAAATGAGGAATTAGAAAAAGACGCTCTGGCAACAGACTGAATGCAATCATAAATTCGAATTGTTTAGACCAAAAAGTCGTAACCACTCTCCTATCGGAATGTTGCAAGAAAGCAATCACTGAACAAATAGATTTACAAGCTACAATTTAATGGAGTGATGCGTTTGGCCTTGAAAGTTAATCCGTCTAAAACGCGAACAATTGCCATAGAATGATAGCAAAAATAAATTGAACTTCTGTACCGAATAATGTCTCATTCTCTTGGAGTCCTCAGTTACAAGAATGTTTGTTTTTGCAGCATCTTTGAGGAGATTGCGTAATTTTCTACGACATGTCACTACAATTCTGCTTACGCAGTCCCTTCATTTCCGATCTTTGACTATGCATATGTCAGCTATCTAGATATTAATGAAAATCAGCTACATAAACTTGAGCGAATTTGTGTATCCGTTTTACCTTCGGTTAACGTAAAAATGACCATGTCTCTGAATTTCGCGATAAATTTAAGTGGCTTTCAAAGCCTTCGCCGGAATGGCGAAATCCTGTTCTCTTCTGTACAATATATTGTTTAATCCTAAAACGTCTCGCTGTGCCTTAAATTTTAAAAACGAATTACCGACTAAGAATTCCCACACATAGTACGCAGTTCCGTGATAAGTTTTTTTAATTATGCTATCATTGTTGTCTTTTTCTTCTTTATTAATACTCCTTTCACGTATGTATACGTTGATTATAATTTAATTTAATATTGCTTGTTTTTACCGTGGGTCGCATGACTTTTGTGATTAAGGAGGTGGGCACTGAAAATCAGTGCTGTGTCGGACTATATTTCGGCACAGCAAAATACTGAGCGCCAACCTCATTTCGCAAATTGCGGCACACATTTTTATTATTATTGTTATATTGTATATCTTTAAAGACCACAGGCTATAAAAATGGCCAGGACTTTTGGAGGGCTTACGTGGGGCCATGGGGAGGCCAACACGTAGTGGCCCCTTCACAAATATAATGTAAATGTGGGGTGACACTATTGTTATTATTATTAATTTCTGTTAAGTGTCGCCTTTTTTAGAAATAAATATTCTTTCTTTCAAATCATTTACAGTAAATCGGCCGCTATCCAGACTCGCATGGCATCTCTGTCGCACAACAAACCACAACGAGCAATAAACGTTAACATTTGACTGGAACTGAACTGACTTCACTCGAAACGCATGTTAGTTTTGTGCGAACTATATGTTTATACTGTTTCCAAGCGTTTATTTTACTTTTAATAGCTTGATGACGGATCAATTAATAATGTCCTAATGTGTTACCGACACGATTTGTTATGTAAAAAACGACTTATTTATAAATAAATTTTAATCCATTATTTTCTTTAAAGCAGAACGTTGTTTATTTTAAAATCAATTACTTTCAATTTATTTATGTATAGTGTCGATGGTTTAATAGTCTGTGTGTTACATGACTCACAGAACATCAATATTATGTCACCCACAACAATAAGTTCGACAATTATGTCATTTGATTCATGTAGACTTTACTGTCAAGAAATATGTAGCTTCATAGACGTGCAAACGTCATAAGTAAAACTTTGCAAACCGTACAAATTAATTTATAAAAGAAAAAGATTCAATACTCACGGCAACATTTCTCCTTGTTAAAATACAAGTCATCCTCAGGCGAATTCAAATTCGGGCACATATCGCGATTCATATTACAGAAAGTGTTCAAGCGACTAATGTAGCCTACAGTAATAGCGCCCATAGTGAATGCGTGCGTAGGAAGAACCATTCCGATTATGGTCATAGACCATCTAAATGTTACATTGTCGAAAACCTTCGTCGCGATATCAATGTCGTGGATAGTTGGGGTAATGAAACCTGAAAGAGTAAGGATACGATCATCGACAAACACAAAAGTATGACAATCTCTCTTATTCTCTCTTTCTCTCTCTCTCGCGTATTTCCACATTTTTTAAAAATCTTTATTACAGAAATGGGGTTTGTCACTTTGTGATAAGGGCACCCCGTCCAATCTTACAATTATTTCTACTTCCTTAAACTAAGTACACAGATATAATAACTGAACGAGCATTCTGGCTGCTCCAGAAAATGGATAAGACAGAATACTGCTCCAGTCACCCACATTATAAGCACCTCGCCCCCGGACACACTGCGCCAGCACGTGATAGATATCTTCAAATTTTTGGCATTCAGAGCAATTTGGTGAATTAGAAACCTTCATCACATTGTTACGAGTTGCAGAACTCGAATTAAAATGCCGCTGGAATTATTATAGGATTTATTAGAACTATACAAACGCGTATAACACAGGTACAAATATAACTGAACACAACCAGTCCAAACGTAATGCACGATTCAATAACACGCGCACAGTCCGTCGCTAAATAGATTACCGAATGTACACAAGTCTTACTTCGTTTGTGGTTATCGCTATACTGACGACTCTGGATTGGGGCATTGCTTTATACTGCACAGATGCAACATCTCTGCCTGACCGCGTGGACCGAATTTCTTAGAATCACACCAGGCTAATGACTACCATAAAATATTACAATACACAATGGGCTGTTTTTCTAATCATAAATTTTAAACACAAAGTAAACAAAAGAAGTTCAAATGCCGAAAAAATAATAAAAGGTCAACAGGTATGCAGGTGTTAATTTGTCTTTTGTCGGCGTTCAGGTCGTAACAATATATTTGAACTTGTTTGAAGGAATGTGTCAGGAGCGAAGTCTTAATAGAGCTACAATAGTTTTCCTGTCCAATTCTACGGATGACAAGGCGAATCAGTGGCATCGAGGGAGTCAACATTGGATGGTTTTGTACCATATGCCCTTCGATAGTGATCGGTCATCAAAATATTCTTGCCACTGTTCTTCCACATTTTTGAAGATATAAATTGACAAATTGGGTATTTTATACACGCTACAATAAATACTTACTTTGAAATTTTCATCATAGAAATAATTTTAATCACTGATTAAACAACAATTAATGATTATAACTGTGTTTTAGAGTTAAGTGCAGCATTTTATTTGATTTTCATTTCAACTTTTCGGCCACTTTTCAGTAGCTGTAATCAAGGAAGACAAGGTGTCAATGAGTATCGTTAAAATTATTATTTAGTCTAGCCCTAACATGTTCATTTTAATTATTTAATTTTTGTTTATGGTTATTATTTACTCTATGAGAGCCTAATCTAAGTTGCCACCGCTTCGCAACATATAGCGGCTAAAAGTGGCGCGAGAATCTTTTCAATAATACGCCTAGTAAAATAAAAAGAGATAATTATCAATCAAGTTGGGTGCGTTCCGATGCACGCAGAGAAAGCTCAGAGTCCCGAGGTCTGGCAGTTGTTTTAAAGAGATAATTATCAATCAAGTTGGGGTGCGTTCCGATGCACGCAGAAAAAGCTCAGCGTCCCGAGGTCTGGCAGTTGTTTTAAAGAGATAATTATCAATCAAGTTGGGGTGCGTTCCGATGCACGCAGAAAAAGCTGAGCGTCCCAAGGTCTGGCAGTTGTATAAAAGAGATAATTATCAATCAAGTTGGGGTGCGTTCCGATGCACGCAGAAAAAGCTCAGCGTCCCGAGGTCTGGCAGTTGTTTTTTGCTGGGTTTCAAGATCCAAACCTTAACACTTTTGATGATCGGATCCCAAACAGGTGGCACTTGTCAACTATCCTCTCTATAGAAATTTGGGTGTTTTTATATTTCAGTATGAAACGATTCTCTTTTGCGAGATTTTATGTCAAAAATGTGAAATCTGATATACCCAACGGTTGAGTTTATCCAGCTTGTGTTCAGAGATTCAGAATTTATAATTAATGAGCTATTTGTCTCGTTAGAATTATTACATCACAACGCAGTACATTCGTAGAAAATCAAGAAGGCTGTAACGTTTTGTATGATTATAAACAGTAACTCTATTGATCTGATTGTCAAATACCCAATTTACTTACGACAAATCGGTATTCTACGATATAATGATAATATTACGAATGTTGCACCATAAGAGTTTACACATTACATTTGTTACCTACTGGGGCATTTTATCATTGCTTAATATTCTAGTTGCATAGTTTTAACGATGTTAAATTATATACGAACAAATTAGTGCACGAAATGTGACCTAAGAGGTCGATTCGTTTTTACAACTTAACTATATAATCCTGATGTAATAACAACTCACCGGCTACAAAGACAATGGCGATAAGGACAACACCTGCCGATCGTTCCGAGAAATGCAAACTGATCAAATACATCAAAGCGAAGAACGCCATACCTCCCATAACAAGAACGTACAGCATTGCGACTGAAAAGCAACAACATAAGATAAAATAAATAAGCCCGGCATTAGGAGCCATTCATAAATTACGTCACACTTAAGGGAAAGGGAGGGGTTGAGTGTGACATTTGACTGGAAGTGTGACATGACATGTGTGACAAGGGCTGGAGGGGTCGACGGGGTCATTGTGTGACAATTTCGTGACGTCACACTTCAAAATCTAATATACTTAAGCTAATTACGAAACTGCTGTTTTAATTGAATAAATTTTTGATGTAAAATTCCAAAATATGTGAGGTCACACTAAAAAAAAAAATGAAAATGAAGGTATTTATTTTAAATTGGAATCTTACAGATTTCTTATTGAAAGTCACGAGTCTACCACCGCTTCCAAAGCAATTTTAGTTACTGTTAAAGAAGAAGAAGCGGCGCAACAACCTCCCCAGCAACATATCTTTAATTAATAATAATTATTAATATTCGCCTTTTTAAAATGTACTTTTTACTAATACAATGTTTAACAATGTAATTGAAATGAATGATACTTAAAAAACATGGCGGCGATCGCATTACACCCATTCGGTGTGGTCATCTAAAAAATATTTCGTCGTATAGTCATAAACGTTGCTTTAGAAGATTTTTAAATTTGTTTACTAAAAGCTGTTGAACGTTTTCTGTGTTTTTGTTGATCATTATACTTTGCCCCACGAAACTATTGTAACACCTACATGTGGGAGTTTTTAATTATTAAATATTTGTTTAAATATATTAAAGTTTTGTTATTATTTAAATTTATGTTTCTACTTTTTTTCGCAATGTACATCACCTAATCTAAGAAAAATCGAATTATTTCTCGTAACATATAGTACATTTTAAAATATATACTATGAAGCTACTATTAAAATATTAATTTCTTTAAACTTATCTCGCAAGGAATCCCGCGCTCCCATGTTGTAAATTGAGCGAATAGCACGCTTCTGCAGGCCGAAAATTGCATTTATGTCAGCTTTGAAAATAACTACAATTTCCTGCGGCCTTGTCGTAAGAGGCGACAAAACAACCCACAATCAGGTGGTAGGGCATTTGCCCGACTGGATGGCTACTACCCCTGGTGTAAAATGTGCCGCCATAACAGCCTTGAGTTGTGTTCCGACATTAGTGACCAGGTTCCAGTCTCCCAGTCTTAAGAGAGCAGCGGCGCATTTGTAGCACCTCTGGTGTTGCAAATGTCCATAGGCGATGGTAACCGCTTTCCATCTGCCTGTCTGCTTAACTCCTGCAATAAAAAATAAATAAACCAAAGTAGCAGTATCAATATTAGTAATGAATCGTATCTTTTTTACTCTGCATATGCTGTCGAGCTTAGTCTGTTCGCCAATTTACTTACATGGGAGGTCCATTGTAGTTTCGAATGTAAGGTAATACTGAGAAAAATGGTTGAATCCACAACATCTAGGGTTTCTCTATTTAATAGCACATCAGTTTTTACAGGTTTAACATTAGGCATGGAGAATTTAATATATTTAGTTTTACTATTTTTTGAAGTGAAAACTTCTTTAGCCGCGTTGGGCACTTTTTGGTAGGGGAAAATTTCATGAGTTCGCGTCACCGACATGCTCATGATAGGCGCATGTACGGCGGCCGTGTGCAGCGTGTGCTGTGCGCGTTCGACGCTCTGTGGATGGGTGAAATCTCGTGCGTTCGCGTCACCGACATGCTTATAGCAGTATATCTGTAGCTATACAGGTGACGTATTGTGCAACATTAGTGCTGTGTATATTTTATAAGTGAAATTGAATAGATTTAATGAAAATTTCAATGTGTATATACAGTGCATTGTGGAAATAGTGTTTTAATTCAAATATTATGTAATTTCAAATTTTAATACTAAAAGTTTTAAGTTTTTATTTCTATCGGCAGTCTCTATAACTGCCAATTTTTTTAGGGAGGGAGGAATCTGTTACAAGAACAGGGGAGGTGTTAAAAAATCATGAAATTCGTGTGACGCAATTTATGGATGGTCCCTTACTCCTGTAAATGTTCTTCGCATAAGCCTTTAAGGCTAAGAATGCACTACGATTTATCAATACCAGAGTCGGCTGCGAAAGGACGAGTTCGATATTGATAGAGCGTAGTGCGCGTCTAGCTTTAGACGCTTACACGAGCCAATTGATCTGAACCTATTGTAACTATGGTTCACGACAAATCGACATGGCAATTTTCCAGTGATGTGACATACCAGGTAATTGATATCGATGTTTTTTTGATACGCAACGAAATAAGAATAAAAATATTACCACCTCATTTTAAGTATTTATCAAATCAAAATCAAATGACCTTATAGTAACAATACTACAAACACATAAGGTATCTTCGTCACTAGTGACTCCGAATTTTATGATATAATATTTCATATAAAATGATAATGATGATCATTGCAAAACTACGTTTTAACGGTTTTAAGCGCGGTAATTTATTTGATTTTTATCATTCCGTTGTTTCGGCCACTTCTCAGTGGCCGTGATCACGGGAGGCAAAGATGTCAAGTGTCAATGAGTAATGTTAAAGTTTTATTTAGCCTACCGCCAACTTGTTCATTTTAACTATTTAGTTTTTATTTTGTTTATAGTTATTATTTACTCTATGGGAGCCTAGTCTAATTTACCACCGCTTCGCAACATGTTGTGGCTTGAAGAAAAGAAGCGGCGTAAGAAACTCTTCAGCAAACATGCCTAGCTCTAATAATTTTATATATGTCGGCGCAAATACAACAATTAACGTATTACAAAAACAATAATCATTTATTTAATTACTATGAGTTTATTGTAATGTGAAATTAACGTAAAATAACAAGATTTTATTGTAATTTCAATACTTAACCTAAAAATTGGCGATCACGTGCAGGTGCACCGACACGTGCGCCGAGCACTATAAATACGCCCGCACTGTCGACACTCAAGCAGTCTGTACCAGTTCGGTGTACCAGACAGACTCGTGCTCATCTTGCGAGACTTCCTCCTAGGCCGTAGCTTCCGTTTTCGAGTGGAGGGAACACGCTCGTCCCCTCACCCACTCACAGCCGGTGTACCACAGGGCTCGGCACTATCTCCATTACTCTTCACGCTGTACACCAGCGACATCCCAAAAACTCCAGATGTAGAGTTGGCCCTCTTCGCGGATGACACCGCACTCTATACATCAGATCACAACCGACAAATGGCTTGCGTCCGGCTACAGGTAGCTGTAACAGAGCTAGGCGAATGGTTTCGCAAATGGAGGATAGAGGTAAACCCGGAGAAAAGCGCAGCAATGTTCTTTTCCCCGGGCACGCTTCGCTCTCCCAAACGCGCTTGCCTTCGCTTAAAAGCCATCTCGCTCTACGAACAAGAGATCCCTGGGCAAAGTACACCAAATACCTGGGTGTCACCCTAGATCAGAACTTGCGCTTCAACGAGCATATCACTATAGTCCGGAATAGAGCGCGATTTGTGATGGGTCGTCTAGCACCCATGATAGATAAACGAAGCAAAATGTCCCTCAGACACAAGCTTACTCTATATAAAACATGCATCCGCCCGATCATGACATACGCGAGTGTGGTATTCGGCCATGCCAAGCCTGCCCTTTTAAAGAAACTGCAAATCGTTCAGAATAAATTCATGCGCAGAGCCGTCGGTGCTCCCCTCTATATGCGTAACGTCGACATCCACCGCGATCTGGAGCTTCCTCCATCAAAAACTACATTACGTCGCTCTCGCGTAAGTATTTCGATCTAGCGCCGCACCATCGAAATCCCCTCGTCGTGTCCGCGTCCGATTATAAGCCTCGACGAAAGGCTCTCGTGCGACGACCGCGTAACATCCTCATGGACAAGGTCGACGATATCACAAAACGGCTGGCTCGGATCAGCCCGCCCACGGTTAGGACGGCAGGCTGGCAGGCACCGACAGACAGACACAGACGGCGGCGTCGACGCCGCCAATTACGATCTCTCCACGTCCCCGCGAGGGACGCCAGGGGAGACACAGCCCCCCATAGGATAGACTAGGCGTGTTGCTGGGAAGTTTCTTTCGCCGTTTCTTCTCTCCCAGCCATAACACGTTGCGAAACGGCAGTAAGATAGTATAGGCCACCGCGAACCGCCGATCCCGGTCCGCCGGGATCCTTCCTCTCGGGCTTTATATTACCCGTCGCCCGCTCTCAATTAGTGCATTGTGTCGCCCTATGCTGGGCATCATTAGATTCATCCCCCTCTCATGGCAACAGTCCAGCCGAGGTGAAACTCCCTAGGGAGCCCCCTCGAGCAAGTTGCCTCCCGGGCTCGAGCGCCTTCGCTTCGCAAAGGCACTCGCCCCGAAAACCCCGGTAAAGTTGTGAGGTCTTCGGACCAACAACATAAAGTCAAGTCCAATAAAAAAAAAACTCAAGCAGTGTTGCTCGAGCCGCCGAACGGGACGGACCTCTCTGCGACGTCGTAACGCTCTTGAAATATACGACACCGAGTACTCTTGAAATTCTAAGATTTCGAGGACTCAAATATGGGTCTTCACCAAGAAGCCAACAGTCGTGACGCCGGCATTGCTGACGTCATACTCTTTAATAACACCACGGAGGTCCCTCCCGCGTCATATAATATTAAAATGGGTGAAAGGAAAAATAAAAGAAAATATCAATCAAGTCAGTACGTATTCCGTTGCACGCAGAAAGAGCTCACAGTGGCTTAAGGTCTGGCAGTTGGTTTTTGCTGGATTTGGGTCTTTATAGTTTTGATAATCGGATCCCAAACAGGTGGTCCTTGTTTTTATTTAATGTAGTTTTATTATGTATACAAGACGCGAAAACTTAAGAAAATATTAGATAATGATCATGATAAAATATTCTATTCGTTCCGTGACAAAGAGGAAACTGAAGTCATTTTCAACACACAACGACAAGCAGCAACGTGAACTAGGTGAAGCACTAAGAGTAATATGGTGCGCACTGTGCGCGACTACCCTCAAACACGATTGTCATGTCGACCTGTTATAGAACAGTAGAAATATCACGAATCAATAATGTTGATAAATTTACTTACACACAAACTTGTAATGGACGAATGTCCCTTTGTCGTCCAATAGAAACAGAGCAATGAGGGTGGGCAAGAATAAAAGTACCGTGGTGATTACAACATTGAAAATGAGGGTAAGCGTCCAGTAAAGTATACCGGGGCAACCGCTCATTATGTGCGCGTGCCTCGCGCCGGAAGCACGTTCCTTGCACGGCAAAGACACAAAGTTTATCTGAGTTGCCATTATAACTGAAAATAAAAAGTAAACAAGAATTAATTATTTTTAATCGAGTTCCAAAAATGAGGAGTTTCTCAGTTCGTCGTGTAAATGTACATTAAGCCATAACAGAGTTTTTGGCGGGAACTGAAAGGAGAGGTTGTGCTGTGCAGTTTTATTTTATAGAAATGTGTAAAGTTACTCTAAAATGATTAATAGTTGTAGGATATTGATTGTTTTTGAGTAGTAATTATGTTTTGTGAGAAATGTGAACTGTATGGTCGAATGTTGCCTTTTGAGTTGTCACAAGAGCTTCGTTGAATGGCACTAGTTGATAACCCACAGTTCAGCTGTACTACACATAGGCTTAAGAAACTACATTATAATCTAAGATCTGGCTTAAAGGCCTAGCTGCCAAGCCATAAACCTAAATAAAATAAAATAATTAAGCCAAATCTATTTTCTTATCTTAAGTCTCTTTTTTAAGTAAAGAAATGTGTTATAATACAATTACTTTTCGAAAAATTAATGGAGTTGTAGCACCAGTGCACAATAAGAGAAAAAATCAAGACATTTAAATTCACAGTGCCACATATCTCTATAAACTCTTAACATGTTTGACAAAATAAAACGTTACACAGATGATAGTATAAAAGGGTGGAGCGAGCTGCTATACAAATGCAGTTTTGTCGTTTGTGGATCTGTCTGCTATCATGTAAAAACTACTGACTGGATTTAACTGAATACTCGACACAAGAGGTTTTTTATCTCGATAAAAGACGTCGTTTCCGAAGGATAGTTGAATATACCTAAAAATATAGATCTGCGGTCACGTTTTTTTTCTACCACCGTTGCAATATACTAACGCTAACGAAGTTTCGCTGGTTTATGTTAGTCCGCAATAACTTGCGACAGAAATGAATGTGATAGAAAGACAGACGGGCTATTGAACCTCAAAAGAGCTTACCACTGCAAATGATGGCCATGAGCATCATTATTTCTGTCCTCGTCTTTGGTTCTTCGTATACACTGGCGATGTAATGATTCACGGGCTGGTTTCGAGTCTCCAATGTGCCACCATCAGCTGAGGGGATAAACCACGTAGCTATTACGTTTGTTAGCAGGTTCAGAGCCACGGGAGCCGCGTGTCGTACCGTCGTTGTGTATAGAACCTATTAGGAAGAAATAACATTTTTTGGAACTCACTTGGAAATGAATCAAAATAAAAGCAATATTCAAGGTAACGTACACAATCTTGCCCCCCTTTCCCCCCCTGTCAATGATCGGCAAACTATAAATTCATTCAAAACATTAGGTACTCCTCAGATATCTCTTTAAAATCATATCAGTGTTACTTACTTTCGCATTTGTTTCATTCAATTCGATTCCGACCAAATACTTATTGTAGTCGATTACATTCCCCTTCCCAATTTCAAGAATATCTAAAATAATAAAATTAATTATTTTCTTCATATTAAGAACACTATAATAAAAACCACGTGCACGTTTGCGGCGACATAAGCCGAACAAGAAATCGATTGCTATTCGTTAGTCTTGCTAAAACTCAAAAACGGCCTGGCTGATTTGTTTTAGTTAAAAAAGTAACACTTTTGAGTTAACGCTTATAAATTTCACTCCTCGTAACATTTCTATACCGGGGCCTTATATAAAACCTCCAACAATAACTAATTAATATTAGGGGTGTGCCAATAATTCGAAAATTCGATTTTTTTCCGAATTTATTATATTATTCGCAAATTTTCGAGTATTTTGAAACATTGCATGTGTAACCTTTTTCTTATAGATTTTTTTCATACGGAAATTAATAATTATAAAAACTAAAATGATTTGAAAAGATCTCTTGCCAATATTAGTATCTAGATTTTTTTTATGTTACTGACAGAAATTAACATATATTGAATTTCAGCAATTGTTTTCTCCGGGTAATTGATTTTTGATCAAAAAGTAAATTATTCGTAAGTAGAATATTTTGATAGACGATGTAATGTAATTCAACTATTCATCGGATTTCGAATAATTCGATTCGAACGATATTCGTACACCCCTAATTAATATATGATGAAACATTGTATGATTGTATTGTATACGATACGCTCCGAGTTCCAGTCGTCTTCAATCATCCATCCCGGCCAAGTGTTTGTTCTCTCTCTTATAGTAATGCATCTTATGTGCATAAATAACATGCTAATTATTTGGTAACATTTATAGATATGGGTAATATATTGATAACCCATTTCGTTCTTCCAAGTAACGAGAGAGGTTCGGTGTGCGAGTAAGAAAAAGCACGGTAATATATTTATAATATTACACTGTAGGGATAATTGCCGATACTACTGTATAAGTCGGACTTTAAAGCAGTGTTAAAAATACCTCTGACAACATCATGAGCCATTTCGAAATGTACTCCGGCATATTTATCTTTGAGAATTCTCATATTCTGTTCGTCCACATTGTACAAGACGCGTTTGTCCGTTCTGCCATCGTAGAGGTTTAAGTTCATTGCAATACTGTTCCCGTTGTCACTGTATGATGGGTCAGCAATCGATTTTATCATCACACATATCGTAAGAACTGGCAGGACAAAGCCCTAAAAGAAAGTGTCACCGCCTATTTATTTCTGTTTCTTTTCACCGTATCTGTCACTATGTAAATATGTGACAGTCTACGATTGACCGCCTAAGGAATCGGAATATTTATTTATATATTTAATGAGAAAATCAACAGAGAATACACAAATATAATATAAAATCGTTTACAACAAGCAGTAAGGCCAATAAGAGATTTTACTTTTTAAACTATAACTTTTATAACATTTTAACAAAGTACGAGTTAATTTAAAAATAAACAAAGTCGGGTCGTGTTATAAAAACTTCTGCAAGTCATTAATAATACTAGTTTTAAATTTTTATTTGGAGGATGCAAACAGCTCAGTTCTGTCAAATTTAGTATAAGGGGGCCATCCACAAATTACGACACACGAATTTCATGATTTTTGACCCCCGTCCTTGTCATAGCTGGCCACATTTGTGAAACTCCTCCCTCGCTGTTTGTGAAATCACATATTTTACAATTTTACATCAAAAAGTTATTAAATTAGAACAGTAGTTCCTTAATTCATTTTATTTTTAGTAATTTAAACACTATGTCATGGATAGATTTGAAAATATTGTTACGCGTATGCGGGACACGGATTAAAATGCCGTTAGAATGATTATAGTTTATTAGAACTATACAAACACGTATAACACAGGTACAAATATAACCGAACACAACAAATCCAAACGTAATGCAGAAGATCGGACTTCAATAAAACCCGCAAAGTCCGTCAATATTAGATTCCCGAATGTACACACGTTACGCCTAGATCGTAGTTGTAGCTCAGCTGGCCCCTTCTCTCAATCAGGCCATCGTTTTATAGTGCAAAAAAGCAAATGTGCCCGCCCGGCAACGTCGACACAATTTCCTAGAATTAGCTTGTGCTGATAATCCGCAACGCCAGGCTAATGATGCAGCCTGAAAGCGGCCGTAGACGAGTACAATAGAACAATAGGCTGTTCTTCACAATAACTAGAAATGTATGCCAATAAACAAGTAAATGAAAGAAGACGATCATAAAAGTATTACAGTTAGTTCAAGTGCCGATAGGTAATAAAATGTGCTTTTACAGATCAGATACATTTTGTTAAAAGTTGGTATTGGTATGGTATATCGAAGGAATCGCAACACGAGAAGAGGATCGAGAGGAAGACGTGTCTAGCCCTATGCAGCTCGCATCGATCATAGCGTATCGTGTGACTCCTATCCAGACCAAATGGATAAGGGAGAAATGGGTACATAAGGGGGTACATCTTTGAAAGTCACACCCGTGACTGAAAAACTGAGAGGAAGAAGACCAAGGTACGAGCATGTAATGTGGATGAAAATAAAGTTAAACTGGAAGATTGATGGGTACAAATAAAAAGGTACACTAAAAAGAGATGGTGGATGGATTGTGTGGAGTAATATGATGATTTGTGGTGTGACAAAGGATGTATTTCAGAAAAGAGGAGAATGGAAGGAAAAGGACATTGTGCCGACCACAAATAAATAGGAGAAGATGAAAGAAAAGAGAGAGAGAGACAGAAGAATACTCAGGGATGACAAATGCCCACAAAAACATATTCTACATGCTACAGTACAAATAATGTAATAAGTTTCTTCTCAAACCCTTAAGCACTTTCAATTTATTTTTCTAGTCTTCTCACATTTGTTTTGTTTCTCATAAATCTAAAGCGTGGCCTGATATCATTAGCATTCTTAATTAATTTTATAATACATCCATAAAATAATATAAAATACTCACCATAAGGAAAAATGCTAATTTCTTTGAAGTAATATATTTAAATTGTCTGTGAATTAAAACTCTTGATTGTCTTAGGCACAATTTTATACCACTTACTTTCTTGAATTTAGGAGCTGAAATAATTTCAAATTGCAGTTTTATCCAAATCATTTACATTAAAAAACGCAAGTAGTAGTGGAAAGCATTTTAAAGAAATAAGCATCTCTAAATCTTTTATTAATGTATAAATCTGGCCAATGTTTTATATGATAATAATTTTATAATTTATTGTAACATAAGGCGTGTACTCAATTCAGAATTCTAATTAGAAATCTGAATTCAGAACAATGTAATGAATAAGCTGCCTACCCTGCTAAGCAGCCCCGAGGAAGCAAGACAGATATAATTTTATTTCGAGAGGCAAAACATTAGCGAAACATACTCTTACCTGGAAGGGCAGAATCGATTTCATCCCCTGAGAAATTTGTGTCTATGTCACTACATAATCTGCAAAAATCAAGTTAGTTTTATAATAATTTTAAACCTACTTTAAAGCAGGTTATTTAAGTAGAACTCCCAGAACTTTACATAAAATTAGCATATTATATAAATTACAAAAACTGTGTCTCACTAAAAATAATCATGTATGTTATATATACACTAACTGTAAATACAGAATATTAACTAAAACACAAAATACATAAATCCAAACTATTTTCATGTGTGGCACTAGGGCACTAGAAGTGTTGAGGTCAGTTGAGGAAGATCAAACGCAGCTGGAATAGTGTAATCAGTACGCTTGGCCTACCGAAATGCTATGTCACGAAGTGCGAATTTAAAAAGCCGCAAACCCGGCTGTTACAGTATAATCGGTACAATAATAAAACCCTATCTCGACGCGAACTGTGAAGTTAAAAGGACGCAAACGCGGCTGACATGGTATAATCGGTGGGCATGGTGCACCGAAATGCTGTGCCTCGACGCGAAGTGTGAAGTTAAAAGGACGCAAACGCGGCTGGCATGGTATAATCGGTGGGCGTGGTGCACCGAAATGCTGTGCCTCAACACGAAGTGTGAAGTTAAAAGGACGCAAACGCGGCTGGCATGGTATAATCGGTGGGCATGGTGCACCGAAATGCTGTGCCTCGACGCGAAGTGTGAAGTTAAAAGGACGCAAACGCGGCTGACATGGTATAATCGGTGGGCGTGGTGCACCGAAATGCTGTGCCTCGACGCGAAGTGTGAAGTTAAACGGACGCAAACGCGGCCGACATGGTATAATCGGTGGGCGTGGTGCACCGAAATGCTGTGCCTCAACACGAAGTATGAAGTTAAAAGGACGCAAACGCGGCTGGCATGGTATAATCGGTGGGCGTGGTGCACCGAAATGCTGTGCCTCAACAGGAAGTGTGAAGTTAAAAGGACGCAAACGCGGCTAACATGGTATAATCGGTGGGCGTGGTGCACCGAAATGCTGTGCCTCAACACGAAGTATGAAGTTAAAAGGACGCAAACGCGGCTGGCATGGTATAATCGGTGGCCGTGGTGCACCGAAATGCTGTGCCTCAACAGGAAGTGTGAAGTTAAAAGGACGCAAACGCGGCTAACATGGTATAATCGGTGGGCGTGGTGCACCGAAATGCTGTGCCTCAACACGAAGTATGAAGTTAAATGGACGCAAACGCGGCTGGCATGGTATAATCGGTGCGCACGGTGCACCGAAATGCTGTGCCTCGACGCGAAGTGTGAAGTTAAAAGGACGCAAACGCGGCTGGCATGGTATAATCGGTGGGCATGGTGCACCGAAATGCTGTGCCTCGACGCGAAGTGTGAAGTTAAAAGGACGCAAACGCGGCTGGCATGGTATAATCGGTGGGCGTGGTGCACCGAAATGCTGTGCCTAAACACGAAGTGTGAAGTTAAAAGGACGCAAACGCGGCTGACATGTATATATTTTCGTCAAAGATTTATTAAAAAATGTCACATCGAAACGGTTTTTGCCATTTATGTTCAGGTTGTAAGTTATTTTGTGGTGGAAAATTATGGAAATATAAAGTATTGACAACTGTCAAAATTAGTTCGTATTCTTGTCACGCGCCGAGTTATACCAGAGCTGTCAAAATACATACTTCAAAAATACTTCTTCTAAAGTCGACACTCCAACACCGATTGAGTTTATTCCCAATTCGGATCTTTTACATTCCAAGTAATTGAATAGTGATGCAAATTTCTGGCAGTCGGCAGCCGGCAGTGAGAAACATATAGAGTTGACAGTTTGCTCCTTTAGGGAAGCCTGTGGCAATTTTGACGTTATCGCTTTCGAAATGCCTTCCGCATTTGGCATGCCTATCGTCGTTAATGTTAGGCGGTATCCAGTTCCTGTTGAAAAATATATTGTGATAACAAAATTTTGGATATTACAGTTACTGAACGTCGAAATGTGGAGCCTAAAACTTAACAATATCATTGTGTGGTTTTTTTTATATTAAAGCGACAAGAACACTACTAGCTAAGATTTCTCTGTTTATATTTTTTACTACTACCGTCTTTTTAAAAAATAAATTATAGGGTGGGAAGTCTTCAATGAAGCACCTTTAGCTCGAAAAATGCATGCATTTGAATTTTTAACTATTGTACAATAAAATTTATTTGCGCGTACAATATACATAGTTCACTTTGCGTACCGTCGTGAATTTAAATATTGGTTGGCCATAGAGTACGAACGTTCGTCATAGTAAATGTATTGATATTGCGCGTACTCGCCGGCGAGAACGTACTGATTTCATGCCCGGCTGGACCGGTGTGTACCTGTCTTGTTGAATCGTGTTTCGACATTAATTCACACAATGTTTTTTTTCATATTATTTAATAGTCAATTTATAAAATCAAAATATATAATTGAAAGTAAATTAAATATTGTTTGATATGTACAAATTAAAAAATAATTATTGAAAAAAAAACAGCTACATTATTAAAATTTGTGTATACAAAGTTATAATTTAAAATATTAAATAATAATGCAGCCCACAGCGCTGTCCACAGGTTAAAATCTATACATATAATAATATATAATATACATATAACAAAACTATAGAGGTCAAATTTCTGTAAATTAAAAAAAATGCCAAAAAACCGAGTCAGGGGGATGTAAGAAGTGAAATAGAACTAATTTAGATTTTTTCAAATTTTTTGTTTCTCTGTTTGTACCGGCTAATCTCCGAAACGACTGGACCGATTCAAATGAAATTTTGTATGGTGGAAGCTTATATCCCTGGTCAACATATAGGATACTTTTGATCCCGAAATATTAGAGTTCCCGTGGGATAACTAAAAAACTTACCACGCGGACGAAGTCGTGGGCAGAAGCTAGTAGAAATATATTTTTAAAGGGATTTTGTGACTACGTGTAGGTTTCGTAGAAATGCAAACATAGTAAAAGGTGGATGTCCAAGCAGGTTTCGACAGTTAACGACAGGGTCATCTGAAGCGTACCGGTCACCGGGGTGAGAAAATCAGCTTGCGCCGACCCCCACAAACAAATATATTTTTTGCTTTAATTTCATTTTTAAGGATTCCTAGGGTAAACTAGAACGTATTCGTCATGTTCGTCCATCTGCTTTTATATGTCACAATCGTGCTTTTCAGAAACGACGGAGTTCATTCACATGGATGAGATATATGTACACACATACACACACACACACACACACACACACACACACACGTGTGTGTGTGTGTGTGTGTACATATATATAGGAAAGTATATGATGTCAAATTTAAATATTATAAATAAATTGTTTAAATATTATAAAAAATATAAAATAAATTGTCACTCTCCAATCCAAGTTTCCACTGAAATAACTAGTGATATTTCCAAATATTTACTTCAGATATGATTTCTCTGCAAGTATTGTTAAATAAATCTTGAAATAACATGTTTTTTGAAGTCGTTAACTAAAGTAAATTAATCTGGAAGACTGGAACCTGCCCACTACTGCCGAAACACAACTCAATGATTTTATAGAGGCATACTCTAAACCAGGGGTGGTAGCAATCCAGACGGGTGAATGCTCTACCACCTGGCTATGGGTTGTTTTGTCGCCTATTACGACAGGCCACCCCAACGCAGGAAATTGTATTCTTTCTCCGTACCTGAATGGGTTAAGCTCCTTTGCAATCTAAACTTACCGATGGCCTTCTTCAAGAACATGGTTGTAGCGTGACAGCGTAAGGTACCAGCGTGCAATGCGGCCACCCTGTCACCCAAAGCGTCAGCTTCCTCCATAAAATGAGTGGTCAAAAGCACCGTACGGTCGCCACGGAGCGACTGAAAATTTTATTTACTTTAAACACACATCGATTTCTGCAGTTTTTTTTTCACTCACTTCATATATTTTTTTATTACGCCTTTCTCCTCTTCCATTTTTAGAGAAAATCTTGATTTATTACATTTATAGAAAGAAAGAAAGAAAAATATTTATTTCTAATAGCGACGTGGTTGTCATGTGGAACGGCAGACGGAGCATTTTGGGCGTTGTGAGCTACTGGAGGAACGCGCCCCATGTGGTACATGATTTCTCGGTCAGAATTCGAACCCAGGTTATTGTATAATGAGACGTCGGTGTGTTAGACACTGAAATACTACGACTTACATTTACATTATTGCGTTCTGAGCGTTCATTCGCTTCGAAGAGCGGGATCCGCTTTCTCACCCTTTCTTCTTCATCTCTCACTATATTCGGCATCCCTTATTTTGTAACTAGCAGTATCTAATAGGTTAATTCATTCTAATCACACCTTAGCGAATAATAAAATAATAATAGACAGACAAACAGGCACTTTGCATATCGCCAAATTAAACAAGTTACACTTTTGTTATATTAAGCTGCACGCCAGCAAATTATTGTAAATGAGATCCTTGTCCACCCAAAGGTTGCCTGGAAGAGATTGCTTAAAGCAATAGGGCCGCCCGTTGTTTTTTTTATTGCCTGAAGCAGGCAAACAGGCGGACGGCCCAGGAAGGTGGATACCGTCATCTATGGACGTTTACAACACGTTTCTTATTAATTGTAAATGTAAATTTGTATTTAATCGTACTACTACCAGTCTAATTTTAAGATATGAAAATGTGATACTGTTTTTATGTTGGTGTACAATAAAGAGTATTATGGGTAATACACAACGTACCATTCTGAGACCGATCCCATAGTGAGGTCGTCCGGGCAAAGGCTTAGCTCGCTTCTCCACAGAGGCAGTCAAATATAAGAATAGAACCTTACCAATAATAAGTCCCACAGCTCCCTCCTGGTCTCGACGTCCAACCCCGAAGTGGGTTCATCCAGGATAAGTACGGACGCGCCCCCGGACAGGGCGCAGGCCAACTGCAACCTACGTTTCATCCCCCCAGATAACTCGGCCCCCTTGCACTGAGCTTTAGCCCTCAAGCCCAGTTTATCGAGCAACGCTAGAGAAGATTTGTTCGCGTCTTTGAATGATGACCCTTTCAGCTGCGAGGAGAAAGGGAAAGAATTTTGACTCAAGTCTCTAATCACATGAGATGAGAATTTTGTGTAGGGGATTCTCCTACATAGAATTTCCTGCTAGATGTAAATGATTGGGCTAAGATCAGTGGCTGTTTTACCGACTGACCGAGTACAGTGCTAAACGAGTACTGATGCGAATAGTATGTTAATTTTAACATACTATTCGCATCAGTACTTAACTCCTGGCATATAATGGGAAATGAAAAATTGGTAAAAGAGTGAAATTGGAAGACTGGTCGATATAAGAGTAAAAGCAGGCCAAACAAGTATGGTGCATGTAAAAGGTGTCATAAATATTAGTGACATGACAGATGACGACGTATACCAAAATAAAAAGTATTAAAAAATAAGACGTCCTATAGATACGGCGTTCAAAGGGTTGTTTGCGTTGCAAATGTTTACTTTTAACAAAAAAACAACAACAACATAGGGGCGAATTGAGAATATCCCCTTTTTGAAGCCGGTTAAACAGATAACGTAAAAGTGTGAATTCACGAAAAGAACACAACTAATAAAGAATGCAATGGTTGATATGTCAAAACAAAACCTAAAAATCTTAAACATATGTTTTAATCCTTTAAATCGTAATAGAATTATATCTAAGTTCAGGGCGTAGCTCCCGCCGTATCAGTCGTATCAATGATACGGGGCCCCAAGCTACTGGGCAAAGTGTGTAAGTAAAAATTCCTAAAACATTATCTATAATTTTTATAGATTAATAACATTTTCGAGAATAACTGCTGGGCCAACAGAAGCGGCTATCAGACTTGTCATTGTAGAGGCAGAAAATCTAGAAACACTGAAATCGTCTTCAGCTATGGATGATTTGATATACAAGCTTGGCGAAAAAAAGGCGAGAAAACTGTATCTTTTATTTGAATCGTTTAACTAACTGAGCTCCTAGGAGCATTAAGTATAAGTAATAACTTATAATCAATATTTATTTATTTTAATTGAATTCGAGCCTTTAGTTATTTCTTTTATAAAAAAAAACTTTACCTTTCCTTTGGGGCTCGCCCTAAACACATTTGATACAGGGCCCGTCTAAGGCATGCTACGCCACTGTCTAAGTCACAAAAATCTACATGCACATAAACATTCATGCATACCTCATTTGTTAGAGATATTTTCAATTGAAATAAATTTACAAAGACGGAATTAAAATTTCAATTAACACTTACCAAAGCGAAGAACTTCAAATGTTCCAATACGGTAAGGTCGGGGAAGTACAAGTTGTGCTGCGGACAGAGTCCCAAATTCTTCCTGACTTCCTGCCGATGCTTCGACAAGTCCAATCCGTTCACATACACATTACCGTTAGTGGCTCCCATCATACCTAGTGATTTATTTATACCCATAATTAAAATTGAAAAGTTTCTGGCGTGTATTTAAAAGACGGTGTTATGGTTTGCAGTTTTCTGATTCAATCTGGGAGAGGCGCACACCGAGCGAATGAGGAAATATTCAAATGGTGAGGTTTCATCTGGGATAGTGTTATGCTGGGGGGCCTCATCTGTGCTAGTGTTAAAGATGTACGGTATTAGTCATATTTACAATGGTCGGCAAAAAAATATGAAAATTCACTCATAGCTATTCTGATTTTTTTGTAATTTCGACACTTATGAATATAAAATAGTATTAAAAATTTTGTATCACTTCCATTTTATTGTAATTGATATTGTTACACGCCGACAAAAGTGGATGCACACCTGCTTGCCATAAAACAGCCTATTGTCTATTGTACTCGTTTATGGCCGTTCGCAGGCATAATTACGCAGGTGTGCAGATTACGATTTCTAAGAAATTCGATCTACGCGGGCGGGAAGCCATATTGTATCGGTGCAGTATATAGCAACATCCCATGGAGAGATCGGCAGTCAAGCGATGGTCACCAGCGAGACAAGACGTGTGTACATTCGATAAGCTATATAGTGACGGACTTGGCGCATGTATTGAATCGTATATTACGTTTGTACTGGTTGTGTCCAGTTATATTTGTACCTGTGTTATACGTGTTTGTGTAGTTCTAATAAATTCTATATCAATTCCATCGGCATTTTAATTCGAGTCCCGCACTAGTAACAATATTTTGAATTAAGCGTTTTTTTTTTGCTTTACATACAAAACGCATATTTAATTATTACATATATTAGCTGATTTAATTCCTCCGAAAACATTTAAAATCATCAAAATTATATGTCAAATTATTGATAAAGTCATTCCAGTTAGTAGTTTTCTCCATTTTAATGTACTCTATTATAATTTCGTGGCGAATCAAGCAACAAAAATTTGCTAGTAATAATTTTGAGCATTTACCGTTCGTATCGTTTTTCTATAAATGTAATATATTGCCATATAGAATCTTTCAAGCTAAATCATTAAAATATAAATAAGATATTTTGAAAAATATTTCACCCTTATCATTTAGGGGTATGAAAAATAAGATTTACGAAAAATTAAATCTACTGACATGACGGTATTTTGGAACATGAAAGAATAAAAAATAAGAATAAAGTTTTGCACAAAAAATATTCCTATAGGAGCAAAAATTTTAAAAAAAAAACCAGATCTAAATTCAGCATGTCAAATCCTATATATATTCATCGAATTTTTATTTAAATGATGATTTGGTTGCCGACCAGTGTTATTGAGTTAAGGTTCGTCTTCCTGCTGGATGGAGTACAGCAGGCAGGCTGACAGCCCAACTGTGATGGCAAGTGGTTACCATCGCCTATAAGCATTTGCAACACTAATGGTGCTACCAATGTGCTGCCGGACTCGTAGATAGTAAGTTAGGCTTCTTTAAGAACCTTAAAGAATCCTACAAACTTACTCTAACTCAATATTAATAAGGCCATCAATCGATTAACATTACGGTCTAAGATAAAGGATCTGGCTCTAGATGGCGACACAGTTCATTTTTCGGTTTATGACTTTTGAGACTAAATCTGTCAAAAATTGAAGTCATATTCAAACAACTACAAGAACTCTCTCGTGCGACAATCTAGAATTGGGCGGAACATTTTTTTAATTATTTCAAAACTTGAATATTCATGAATACCTCTGACACTGTTTAGCAACAAAAAAGGGTGGTCATATTTAGAAAGAACTAGATAAAAATGATAAAATAAAAAATATTTTGTACATTTCTAGTATGACTAATAAAAGTGCTTTCCAATAGATTTATTAATTGTTTGAAAATGGTTTGAAAGTTCAACAATTTTTCTTACCTGTAATGATAGAAATGAGGGTAGTTTTCCCAGCGCCATTGTGTCCCAGCAGTACTGTGATCTCCCCTTTATAAACATCCAACGATACACCATCCAGTGCTTTTTGCTTATCGAATACCTAAAAATTAAATTAGTAGTATGTTTTGTTGTAGTCGACGGCCTCTGTGGTTGAGCAGGCTAAGCCTTTGCCGCGGCCTACCTCACTGCAACGCAGAGGCTCCGGGTTCGATTCCTGGTATAGTAAATTTCGGAAACGTATTTTCTCCGTTATTTACTATGGTCTGGGTGTCTGGGATCGGCCTCAGGGTAATATGTTGTATATTACCCACAACACAAGCGTAACTTGCTTAATTTGGGGATATACAATATGTGAGTTTGTCTGACGATTATTATTATTATTATTATTGTTTCAAAGCGATCTACGCTCAAATTATTCAAATTTCATTTTAGACAAGTTTTGAGTTTTACATCGTTATGGCGCCGGCAAACTGTAGATTAGGTGCAACCGTGATGCTACCGCACTTTGGCCGTTAAGCGGGCGTTAAGCGAGGCGGTTTTTGGTTTATTATTTTACTTTTAGAAAAAAAAAATTGTTTCACGAAATTTGGTGAAATCTTGCCTTTCTTTTATGTCCCAAACACACTCTAATTTTTTTTTGTTTAAAATATTTATTTTTTCACCTTATTTTGACTTAATATCGAATAAACACCCTAATTTCCAATCGAAAATTCTTGTGTCAAAATATCAGCTTTTTTTAAAAAGTCGGTGGGCTTTTTGTTCGTTGAAATCTCTACTTTCTGATGGTGTAAAAAAACTTTGCATAGCTGTGGTAAATGTTCTCAGAAAATGCAAGGAAATAACAGGTAGTAAGGCCAATACCCTCCTAGCCTTTTCCCCACTTCTCTATGAAATACCTTTTGATGGGCTAAAATTTATGCGTAGATGCCTATTTATTGCTATTTTAAGATAACCAATATACCTGAGTGACCTACGGAAAGATACAAAAGTTGTAGATCTTTTTATTACCTACAACTTTGTCATTTAACTTTTTTCCATGGGATTTGTAGTTTTGCCGGAAAACGAGTAAAACCGTTTTTACCCTTAAAAACTCACCCCCTTCCTTTTCCCAACTTCAGATTGCCCATAAACTATTTTTCCATTCATTTTTGTTATATTCTCTTCCTTTTCTAATGGGTCTCATTCTACTAATTTTTTTCACTTTTTACCATTCTCAAAGGTTTCTTCAGTACTGGTCTAATGTAATATACTCTGATTTTTAATCACCCGGTAATTTTTAATTCGGTCCAGGTAATTAAAAACCAGAGTATAATACGTTGTCTATATCTGTCATATATCTAAATGTAATTTGCTTCTTTATGGTGTCATGTTCTCCTTCTCTGCCAATGTACGTATTTCAGTAAAATCGTGTTCCTTAATTTATATATATCCAAATCTAAGTTAATTGGTGAAATTACAAATGGACAACGTTTCCTCTTTCATATGCATATTTTGGAGACCTATAGTCAAATAAGGAAAGCCAATGAACCTCCATCATTCTCGGCCTTCTTTAACCTCCTTCAAGGGCCAAATGTAATATTATTTTTTCCACAAGCTGCCATCAAACGTTACGTTTATTATATATCAAAACCAAGAGAATTATATCGTCTCTTTTATTCTAATAAAAATTCTATATAGTTAGAGGGAAAAAGCATCAGTTTCAATGTTCATTTCAATTATCTGTATTTGACCACAAATTTGTGGGACTTCCCAATGAGCCGTGTGTGACGACAGTTCGGCAACAAATATGTGGTGGATCCGTTTTAAAGGTCAACAAACGATGTCATAATCAAACTAACATTACCTTAGAAACATCGACAACTTTGATGCCAACATCCAGGTTCAGTGGGGCGGGTTCAAAATATCTCGGATCAGTGTACGGTTTCATACCTTCCTCTTCAGCGAGCATATTATATGGATCGATTTCATTTTTCCTCCAGTACCGTGTCTGAAATGAACGAAAAAAAATAATAATTCCTGCGGCCGGGAGACCTATCGTAAGAGGCGACAAAACAACCCACAGCCAGGTGGTAAGGTAAGGCATTTGCCCGACTGAATGGCTACCACCCCTGGTCTAGAGTATGCATAACAACTTTGAGTTGTGTTCTGGCATCAGTTTCTCCTTCAAGGACGGCAGCACCTCTGGTATTCCTAATGTCCATAGGGCGACGGTACACATTTTCTATCACAGTTGGGCGCCGCCAGCCTGTACGCTGTGTTTCAGCAATAAAAAAAACCGAAATAATATCTATAATTAGGATATGCCCGCGACTTCTTCCACGCTTGACTTGAAATTCCCGAGGGATTCTCTGGATATAAAGTACTACTAATAAAATAAATACTAAGCTATGTAAAAACTGTGCCGGAATAGGCTAATTTTTATGCACCCGAACCAGTTTAAACCGCTCCTGGGAAAATTCTCGCAGAATTCCCGGATAAAAATTATCACACATTTTATTACATACAATTTGCCACCGATCCGTGAAACAACCACATTGGAATTCGATTTTCTTTAAATCTGGCCTTTTAAAATCATTCCCAGAAAAAATCCCGGGATAAAAAGTAGCGCAGATTTTAAGTCTAAGAATTTGCTGTAGAAAAGCGAAAACCGAATCGAAATCGGCCCAATAGTTTTTACTTGAATCCCGAACAAACAGACAAGAAATTAAACAAAAATGCATCGTATTTTTTTTTGTTTTTTAGTTTTTTTTTATCTGTCTGTTTGTTCAGGATCCACGTAAAAACTACTGGGCCGATTACGGTGCGGTTTTCGCCGACCGATAGCAAATTCTTAGACTTAAAATCTGCGGTACTTTATATCCTGGGAATCCCGAAGGATCTTATTTTTATAAAACGAACTCAACAGACTCTATGTTCCTTAGCTTTTCTTGGAATTTTAATTTGAATGATGATTAAATTTATACGCTATAATTATTATTACTTGTGTGTGACAATTTATTGAGTGTTTTTATGTATTGGAGTGTACCTTAAAATTAATTATTTATCCGTGTTGCCGATGCGCAAAACTGCAGTAAGTCATAAAACCATTCCTATTATTACAATTCAAATATACAACAAAATTCCAGCATCAATTAAAGCAGTTTAAAAAAAGTTATATGGATGGCTGGTAGGGAAATGGTTTTATAATATTATAGAATATAATATTATAATAATAATAGCAGCCCATAAATGTCCCACTGCTGGGCTCGGGCCTCCCACTATAGGGGAACGGTCAGTATACCCGCCACGCTTGTCCAAGGCGGCTTGGCAGGTTTGACACATCGGTTATCTCGATGTGCAGGTTGCATCACGATGTTTTCCTTCACCGTCATTATAGAATAGAATTGTTTAAATGATTTTAATTTTTATTACAGGTAATAAATACATATTCTGACTGCAATTGTGTAATTTTATACCTATATAATTATAATAATTTATAACTATATGACATTCATTGTTTTGTGCTTGTGTAATGACATCCCTATTAATATTATAAATGCGAAAGTAACTCTGTCCGTTCCGTTTTCACGGAAAAACAACTGGACCCATTTAGCTCAAACTCTGTATATATGTATTTTTGATGCCGAGGATGAACATAGGATATTTTTTATCCCGAAAAATGGGATAGTTTCCGGGATAAAAGTATATTTGTCTCTCTGTTTGTTATCCTTTTATGGAAAGACTATTGGACCGATTTGGCTGAAACTCGCTACATATATAATTTTAATACCGAAGGTAGCCAAGGAATTGGGCTACAAAAGGTATATATAAAAGTCGAATAAAACTGTATGAATTATACAGTGAAAAACAATTTAATCAAAATCCAGACTTTCTAGACTATATTAAAAAGTACTCTAAGACCTTTAAAAGAGTGTGCATCGCTGCCAAATCTTTATATTATAGTAACAGAATTAAAAAATCATCAAATATCATTAAGACAACTTGGAGTGTCATAAATGACGCTTCTGGCAAAACTTCACGTCGAGATGATGGAATTGAGCTTGTAATTAACAATAACACCATTAGTAATAACTTTGAAATTGCACAAACATTTAATGAATACTTTAGGGATATACCAACCTTAACAACTAGCTCTTTGTCATCATCACCACTGGAAGCTGAGCTGCTAATGACACAGTGTGTTGATAAATGTAATATTTCATTCAAATTTAATCATATAGATACAAGTGATATTGTAAAAACGTTTAAATCATTAAACATTAAAAACACAGCTGATTTTTGGGGTATATCTTTAAAAGTATTAAATGACATAATAGACACTATTGCACTATCACTAGTAGAAATATTTAATCGATGTGTAGATAAAGGGGTATTTCCCGACTTAATGAAAGTTAGCAAAGTTATCCCTATATTTAAAAGTGGAAACAAAAACGACCCCCTCCAACTTTAGGCCAATTTCTATTTTACCAACCTTAAGCAAGATCTTTGAAAAATAATTTTAAATCAACTGCTCTCACATTTTAATATTAATAAATTATTTCATACTAAACAGTTCGGGTTCACCAAAGGTCGATCCACTACCGATGCAGGTGTTGAGCTCCTAAAACACATTTATGATGCTTGGGAAGGATCACAGAATGCCATTGGTGTATTCTGTGACCTGTCCAAGGCATTCGATTGCGTTGAACACGTGACCCTCCTAAAAAGCTCAATTATTACGGTATTCATGGCGATTCTCTCAACCTATTATCGTCTTACTTAAATAACAGATCCCAAAGCGTTGAAATTAACAATGTCAAATCTTGTGAGACTGGCATATCAATGGGTGTGCCCCAGGGCTCTATTCTAGGTCCCTTCTTATTTTTGATATATATTAATGATTTGCCATATTTTATTAATGATATGTGTGAGGTAGTGTTGTTTGCTGATGACACATCACTTATATTTAAAGTTGATAGAAATAAACTGAACTTTGACGACGTAAACAACGCCTTATCCCAAATATCTAAGTGGTTTACTGTAAATAACTTATTACTCAATCCGAGCAAAACTAAATGTGTTAAGTTTGTTATGCCCAATGTAAAAGAATACGATATTAATATCTCTCTTAACGACACTAGACTTAATCTAGTAGATTCAACTGTATTCTTAGGCATTAACCTTGATCAGAAGCTCCACTGGGGCGCTCATGTATCTAGTCTCTCAGGAAAACTTAGTTCTGCTGCATATGCGGTCAGAAGAGTTAGGCAGTTCACTGACGAAGAGACTGCTAAACTAGTTTATTTTAGTTATTTTCATAGTGTCATGTCCTATGGTATTTTACTTTGGGGCAACGCTGTTGACTTAGAGACCATATTTGTTTTACAAAAAGAGCCGTAAGATCAATTTACAACCTCGGCCTCGGGAGTCTCTTAGAGAATGCTTCAAGGAAATCAATATTATGACGGTCGCCTGCCAATATATCTTTAATAATATAATTTATATTCGTAATAATTTGAGTGCCTACAAGCAGTATAAGGATATTCACAATTTCAACACCAGGCATTGTAATAGACTGATATTGCCATCTTTTAGATTACAAAAAGTACTGTCCTCTTTCTTGGGGTTGGTATACGCTTCTTCAATAAGATTCCGAGTGAAATGTTAGATCTGCCTTTCACTAAATTCAAAACCAAATTAAAAAGTATCTTGCTAAAAAGGGATACTACACTATTGAAGAATACTTAAATGACAAAAATTCATTTACATAGCAGCTCACTCTAACATCTTATACTATATTTTGTTTAATGTTATCTTGCCAAGCTTGTAAGGGATTTATGGAGATATATTGCAGCATGACATTTTAGTACGTCATATCATTATTATAACTTTCATAATATTTTTCTTTCCTCTTATTGTGTCTTGGTCTTATTGAGTATGCACTGTTTGCTACAACTCCATTAATTCTTCAAAAAGTAATTCTGTAACATACTTCTGTATAAAACTTATTAAAAAAAAAAACAACTTGAGATATAAATAGAAAAAGAAACTTAAAGAAAAACATTATTTAGCTAGATGTGTTGCTGGGGAGTTTCTTGCCGCTTCTTCTCCTTAACAGCAATAACACGTTGTGAAGCGGTATACATAGAATAGGAAGAAAAATTAAATTTTAACTTATATATTTATATGACCTTCAAAAAGTGTTCTCCAGTGGAACTTATTTTGAATAAAAAACTTTGAATTTGAATTTGAATTTGAATACTTTTCATCCCGGATAATGGGATAGGTTTTTTATTTGTGGTTTGACATTTTCGTAGTTTTGTTTATTTTGGTCAATTTGATCGTTTTAGTCGTTTAGGTAGTTTCGGTAGTTTTGGTAGTTTTGGTTAGTAGTTTTCGTAGTTTCGGTAGTTGTGGTAGTTTTGGTAGTTATGGTAGTTTCGGTAATTTCGGTAGTTTTGGTTAGTAGTTTTGGTAGTTGTGATAGTTTTGGTAATTTCGGTAGTTTTGTTAGTTTGGTAGTTGTGGTAGTTTTGGTAGTTCTGGCAGTTGTGGTAGTTTTGGTAGTTGTGGTAGTTCTGGCAGCTGTGGTAGTTTTGGTAATTGTGGTAGTTTTGGCAGTTGTGGTAGTTTGGAAGTTGTGGTAGTTTTGAAAGTTTTGGTGGTTTTGGAAGTTGTGGTAGTTTTGGTAGTTGTGGTAGTTTTGGCAGTTGTGGTAGTTTTGGTCGTTGTGGTAGTTTTGGTAGTTTCGATCTGTCTATCTGAATACGGAATATGTACATAGATACTTTTCATCCCGGGAGATGGGATAGTTTGCGATATAAAATAAAGTAAATCTTCCAAGGGAAAATAGTACCGACATAAAAATATAATAAAATGTAACTTGTATTAACGCCTGCTCTTTAAACAAGAGGGCGCACTAGAGTTTGACCCACGGCGGTCATCCCTAGTTGTTTTATATAAACTTGATTGATTGTACGCCCGAAAGGACAAACTGTCGTCCCTATAAAGAATACAACGTCTTTTCTATCATGTATTTATGTGACAGTTTATGCAATAAATTATACTAGTGGTCGCCCGTGGTCGAATTTCGACCATAATAATTAATGTCAAATACTATACTTCTATAATCATAGATTTCGCCAAGGCTACACTGTTAATTTGACTTGAACAATAAAAAAAAAGAGTATATATTAGGTTGGGGAAAAAGTTTCTTCGCATTTTATATAAAAATTCAAAAGGTTTTTATAAAGTTTATTTACATTTGACTAAAGTATGTAGGTGCCATTTTGTTGGATAACTTTTTGCCATCTTGTAGGTACGGACGTGATCCCATTGCTATAAAAAATTTGGGGCTTCTGATCAAAAAACTGCGACAAGTGGTTTTGGCAGTCCTCTCGTGATGTTAACCTGACACTGCCTAAGGAATTCTGCAGAGACCGAAACAGGTGAAAATCTGAAGGTGCAAGGTCAGGACTATACGGCGGATGCATTAACACCTCCCAGCCAAACTCTCGTAATTTTTGCTGAGTGGCTAAAGATGTGTGAGGTCTAGCCTTATCATGGTGAAAAACCACACCACTTCTGTTGATTAATTCCGGCCGCTTTCTCTCAACTTTTTGCTTTAATCTCATCAGTTGTTCGCAGTACAGTTCAGAATCGATGGTCCTGCCTGGCGGTAACAGCTCATAATGAATAATGCCCTTCCAATCCCACCATACACACAGCATCACCTTGTTGCGAGTTAACCCGGGTTTCGCCACAGTCTGTGAAGCCTGGCCGGCCTTTGACCACGATCTTTTTCGCACGTTCTTGTCGTACGTGATCTACTTTTCGTCACCAGTTATCAGCTTCTTCAAAAATGGTTCGGTTTCATTACGTCGTAATAAAGAATCACAAATGAGTACACGGTTCATTAGGTTTCTTTCAGTGAGCTCATGAGGCACCCGAATATCGAGCTTTTTTGCGTACCCAGCTTTTTTCAAATGCGCCAAAACCGTTTTGTGGTCAATTCCCAGTTCTCTAGCTACATCGTAACTACTAATATGCCGATCTTGCTCCACTTTTTCAAAAATGCCATCAATTTTGTCCATAACAGGGCGACCAGAGCGACGTGCATCTTTGATATCAAAATTTCCGGATTGAAAACGCTTAAACCAAATTTGCGCTACTCTCACAGATACTGCATTAGGTCCATAAACTTGAATTGCATTTTTACCTGTTTATAGTAAAATTTTAAAATGTATCGAATTTCTTCATTAGATTCACTCATTTTAACAATAAGAAAAACAAATGAAAATCACACATTTTCCTAATTTGAATTTGGAATTGTCTTCTTTAAAATTAAAACTTTTTAATGACACCAAAACCAGCCAGATACAAATGGTATAGCCAAAGAGATCTTATTACAAGTTCATACATACTATATGCGAAAAGACTTTTTCCCCAACCTATTAATTATGCGTGTGTGTCAAATACATGGTAGTTTGTGTAATGTTTTTTTTATTGATTTAATGTATTTTTTATGTACAATTAAAAAAAAATTGCATTCGTCGCTTCCTTTCTATATAACCTATAAGTGTGCGAAATTTCATACTCCTACGTCCGCGCAATTTTCGTAAAAAGGGGTACAAAGCTTTTTTTGCTTCACGTATTAATATATAGATTCTATTCTATCTCGAGAGTGGTTTACAGTAGTCACAGGATGCCTCAAAATTGGGATATTCAAATATGATTTGCAAGCAGTCTAACGGGGACGAAGTCGCGGGCGAAACTAGTTAGCAAATAAAAATCCCGCTGCTGAGGCGGACAACTTTTACACGTTGTGTAATCAAAGGTCCACAAAAAAAGTCTTGTGTGCTCAGTATCAACGACTATGATTTTCTGGCGTATTTTTTTCCCGCTTAACACGAATCTGAACTTAGAATTCGGGGTCAATGAGTAAATCATCGAGAAAAGCCCAAAAAACCGATCAGTTTTGGGTTCTTTTGTGGACCTGTATTCTCTGAGTTTCTGAAAATGAATGTATTAATTTCATAACGGAATCTTACATATCACTTATTATATTAAAAGTCATGAGCCTACCGCCGCTTCCAAAGCAAGTTTTCATACTGTTAAAGAAGAAGAAGCGACGCAACAAACTCCCCAGCAACATATCTTTACTTCATAATTATTATGTATGTACTGAAAGAGCTTGGTAGCATTATACACATTCGATGGGGTCTTCTAGAAAATCTTTCGTCGTATAATAAGCCTTCTAACATACTTCTTTAAACTTATGTACCTACTGAAAGTTATTGAGAAATTTTTCTTGGGTTTTGTTTATTTTTTAAAATAGTACAATGTAAATGCGTCCTAAAAAAAAATGGATACTTATAACAACAGTCCAGTAGCGTCCCACAGCTGGGCTTGGGTCTCCCAATTTCTTACGGGAATGGACAGTAGACCCGCTTCGCTGGGCCAAGACGGTTTAGATGGTTTGACACATCATTTATCTCGATGTGCAGGTTTCATCACAATGCTTTTCTCCACCACCAGCATTTCGTAATTATAATAATATGCACATTAGGTCCATAAAAACTACCTAAAGTGTGCATAATTTTCTAGACAGGTTTGAACCAGCGTCATTTGAGTTTGGAACGCTAGTGCAATAACCTCTAAGCTACTACGACTTTTATATGACAAAACCATAGACTCACCGAAAATATGAAGTTCCAAGGCATAGCTTGTCCATACTTGCCGGGCCTGACCATAGACAAATACCAGGCAAGGAATGAGAATACAATTATCTGTGCAATCATAAATACAAATCCATATAAGACTGGCCCTGAAGATTCAGTGTGCGATGTGAATATCTTACTTATTGTTAGGCCATCACCTGTAAGCAAGTATAATATATCATATAGGGTAAACTGTGACACACTTGGCACTCCCATAGTGTATAGCACCGTGTCAATTTATTTAAGATATTAAAAATCTTAATAATTTACATTTAAATTTTACAAAAAAATAAGATTTTTATTATTATTTGAATAAATTAAAAGGTCCGCCAATCATTGATATGCGTGTCGTCAATATTGGTATATAACCTAGATACATTTAGGGATAAAAATTATCTCTAGCTTATGACAGTTTCCAAAGTACATACCAAATCTGCCGATGACGAGTACATTTCAAAGTATAGTTTTTTTATTTTAGTTAATAGAGGCTGAAGCCGAAAATCAGCGCTGCGTAAATTCTTGTCTTGTAATGTAATACGAAGTTTAAGTTTCATTGTCGTGAATGTAATGTACTTTTTAAAAAAAAATTGTATTCATTCTTTACATGTAGGTACAGATAAATTAGCTTCGAGACGTTTTTGTGTTTGTAGTAGTATTTGTATATTTACAGGACTTCTAAAGTTGAAATTTAAGTTTCCTTTGTAGCAGCGATAGGTAGAAGTTAAATGATACTTCAGATGGCAGAGAGTAGTATTCACTGTCGAGTGCTGATGTGAACTGAAGTGAACCAAGTTATTTTGGAAACGTTTACCTTAAGAACAAATATTACAAGAGGATAATGAAAGTAGGTGAAGCGAAAGTTGTTTGTCAGGATCGTCGCAAGCGGAGATGCATAGTCTCTGCCTACCACCATAGAAAACAGGCGTGACGTTATTTTTTTATTCGCCTTCCTCCGCCTTGGTTCAGGGCAGATCTAGTTTTTTATCTTTTGTATTTTTTTATTTATTCTTTTCTTATGTCTACTATTCGAGGGGTAAATAGATGTGGACGTCGATAATTTGTCTTTTTCTTTTCTCTTTTATCTTTTTTCCTTGTGTGTAATATATTTATAATCTACTCTATTTTACTTGCTATTTATGTCTATTTCTTAAAATCTAGTCCTATTATACAGTTTTTTGTTCCTATACTATGTTAAGTAGTATATACTTATTATATATTGGCAACATTTTACTAGCTTTTGTTTTGTGAAGAGTTTTTGGTGGGAACTGAAAGGAGATGTTGTGCTGTGCAGTTTTATTTTCTAAAAATGTGTAATATTACTCTAAAATTAACAATAATTGTAGGATATTGATAGTTTTTGAGTAGTAATTATATGTTTAGTGAGAAATGTGAACTGTATAGTCAAATGTGGCCTTTTGAGTTGTCACAAGAACTCCGTTGAATGGCACCAGCTGATAACCTACAGTTCAGCTGTGCTACACATAGCATAAGTTCATTTTAAACATGTTTCCGACTGAAAGACATAGATTCTATGGTCATGAATAAATTTAAAAAAAAATTGTTTTGTTTTAATACGGCGTGATGTTATTTGTGTATAATAAATTTGAAAAGACAGATTGAAGGATGTAGAGGCGTAACGATAACACAAGAGTGCTATTTCTGCCTCTTGGGAGAAAATTTTTAGTCTATGGAATCCAAAAAATAAAACAAATTCAAAATCACTCACTGTAACTCTCAAGCGCGGAGACTTCATCCCAAAACCAATACATGGGAGCGTGTGGAAGTAGACCGCTGAGAATCAAGGTTCCAGATCGCAGAGTCACCAAGTTCAACAAGCGTATGGGCAGCCATAGGATCAGGTACGAGAACAATGACACGGTCACTATGTATTGGGCTGAAATACAAGTACATTTTTTTTTTTTTTTTGCAGGAGTTCAGCAAACAGGCAGACGGCCCACTTGATGACTTTTATGTTAGTGCCATTTTGCCCCCAGAAGATTTACTTCATTTTATATCGCAAACTATCCCATCTGCCGGGATGAAAAGTATTTATGCCCATTTTCGGTATTAAAACTATATTTAAACAAAATTGCAGCAAACTGATCCAGTACACCTAGTAATTATAGAGGGATGAACAGACAGACAGATCGAGTTACTATCGCATTTTTTTATAGATGATATATTTTTATATCTATAAACTTGATAAATGGTTGGTCTCCGATACAAACTTTCATCCTCTATTTCAACCCGTTCTAGTTTTATTTATCTATCCCCGGTCTATCTATCTGTAAACTACATAAATAACAAAAATTACCAAAATGTCCAAATAGACCAAAATGACTAAATTGATCAAATTGACCAAAATGACAAGTAAAAGCATAAAAACAAAGAGACAAATATAATATTTATATTTTTATCCCAAAAACTATCCCATTTTTCGGAATAAAAAGTATTCTATGTTTATCCTCGGCATCGAATATATATATATATATATATATATATATATATATATATATACATACTTACATATATATACTGAGTTTCAGCCAAATCGGTCCATTAGTTTTTTCGTGAAAACGGAACAGACAGACAGACAGAGTTACTTTATAATAGGGATTGATTGTTTGGCGCAGAATAGTGCAATAAGAGGCACTACTTACTGCTCTTGACCAGATAGCTGCTGGCGAACGCGAATGAAACCACAGTGGCAAAATGTAGGATCAACATGAAAAATATTAAAAACCCGTTGGACTGCGGCAGCAGTGGGACTTCCCCCACTTTTGACAGTACGGCGCCAATTATCGCATATGATAATCCAGTAGGTAGAACGTTCAGGAAATGGGAAACGCCCAACGTCATCGGGCTAACACCCACCATTTTGATTAATTCCTGAAATTAAAAATATGTTTTAACAATTAAAACTATAAAGCCTCTTTGCTTTAAATACACACATTATTTAAACGTAAGCTAAAGTCTGTTTCAAATAGGACTTTATGGGATTAATAAATAGAGAAATAAACATTGTGAAATAAACATTATTATTGAATATAATATACAATTAATAATAATGTTGCAAGCCGACACTAATCCTTTGCAGGTGTCTATTTAACGATTTCAAGAACCAGTGGGCGCCCTGTTGCTAGGAGGCCCTGTCTAATTTACAAATGAATGAACCCTCATTCATTTGTAAATTTAAATGGGTCGGTTAGTCGGGAAATGCCCCAGTCGTGTGCACTTTCGGAGCGAGTATATTATTACGAACTTTTCACGATTTATGTAATAACGATTTTCTGCCCTACGGTGCGGCTCTGTTGTATTCGGCTATACTTGTAAGAACTGTGAATTACGTGTGTGTACTTCTAATAAACTTTATGATAATTCCAACGGCCTTTTCGAATTTACATCCTACAAATTCGTAACAATAATATTTATTTCGTAAGAAAGTTTAAGCGCAATATAGACCAAAGCCGTCAAACCGCCGACCTATGTCGACCACTTTTTGACGGTAGGCGACTTTACTTATAGCAACATCAACATGCGCCCGCGCATGCTGCCGACATGATTCTTTTCACATAGGCTGTCGGCGGATCGGCGGCTTTGGGGTTTATTGCGCTTTACGATAACGTTACAAATTACATTTTTCGTTTTCGGTATCTTGTAAAGTACAAGTCACGTGCAAAGGAAGGATGGGCACAGCTAGTATAGAATAAATAAAGTCCAAAGAAAACAGCTGGTCTTCATGTATATCTCACCTGTATACCAGTGGAACGTTCCTCCAAAAGCCTCGACATGAGAAATATATAAGGTAAAATCATCCCAAGAAAACAGGCAACTTGTAACAGACTGCATTTTGTTGACATGGTGTTGTCATCGTTTTTACTGTAATATGGGAATTCCTGAAGTGTTACAGCCTGTAAATTGTAATAATTTTTCCCTATTAAAACATGGTCTATTTTGTACTAGAATAACTATGAAGTTAGGACGTCATATCGTTAACGATTAACGATATGACGTCCTAAACTACGTATTAATTATGGGTGAAACAGTAATTAAAATTATTGTTAGTTTATTATACTATTTTAGCGAGTTGTTTTTTGACAGAAAAATAAGATGGTAGACTGTCTCCATTACCACACTACTAGGATATAAAAGCGTGCGGACGAAACGACGAGACAGTATTCCCACTCCGACTTTAGTCGGGCGTAGAGTCTCACTCCAGCTTTGGTCCGATGCACACGTCGTAGTAGAGCTCTAGGGTGGCTAATTATTGTGCGAGAAAAGAGACTTAACTTAATCGGCTATTACCATTTTTGGCACGTGGACCTTTCACCAAGATTTAGCACGTGCTCACAATGCACGAACTACCCAAGCCTAGTTCAAAACAAACGTTCCGTTCGTTAAGAGCTGAAGACTGGCCCGCGTCTAACCCAGATATGAACCGTTTTATGATCGGCTTCTATGTCTTACTATTCATTTTGTTGCCCTACTATCGGTTGAAATTTGACATTTCTTGTATGGAGTCTATGACAAATTTCAATCGAAAGGTAAATTAGCGGTCGGTGAGATATAGGAACATGGCCTACTGGGCTAAATTTCCCATGCAAACAGTGCGTAAATCCATATAGATCCGTGGCCAGACACATTACAGGCCTGTATCAAACCCAAAGTTGGCCATTTCGAATAGAATTAAATTTTATTTTTTCCTTTAATTTAGATTGCCCGGAAGAGATCGCTTTTAGCGATAAGTATTGTAGATACAGATCTTTAGTAATTATTTATTTTACATACATATATATTATGACGCCCGTTTTTCATGAGGTCAGGCAGATTAGATCTCCACATACGGCGACAAACAACTTTCGCTTCGGCTACTTTCATTAAGCTCTCCATACACGAGCGTTGGAGACGCTTTTTACCTAACTTCTTTTTAACACTTCTGCTATTTCATCACGGTATGTACGTTAAGACATAAATTTACTGAGAATTTATTTTTAATGACTAAATTTGCATCTGATGCTAAATTAAGAGCCAATCTACTTCTTTATATATTTAGTAATCGATGCCACAGTCACAGCTTTTAATAAGGTTTTATTGACTGAGACGGTATCTCTGAATTCAATGCAACTAGCAGGTATATTAAAGAAAACGCATAATTTACTTTCTGGAGTATTTACGGCGAGTCACAAAAATTGGCGAGATAATAAACGAATTTGCTTTAAAGTCGGGACAATCTTTTGTCCGGTTTAGCAAGACTTTCTTGATTGGACAAACATAAAGAAAACCGGACTGTCCGGAAGACAACCGGACATATGGAAACTCTATTTGTACGTGTATTCATTTTGGTATACAAAAAAGTGTTATGTATCTGCCTTTTAGGGGAAGTACGTGAAAATGGGCATTTATGAGAATGAACGAATATAGAGCACATGAGAAATCGAGACGTTAAAGCAGGAAAAAGGCTGCTTGTTATTTATGCAGATTAAGTCATGTAAATACTTGTCATCTGCGACCAGTTGCTCGTTAAGGCTCGATTCACACTAGGATTCCGTTCACGGTTCAGTCTCGGCTCGTTGCCGGCCCGGTCAAATATTAAACAAAAAAGAACCGGCGAATTCTCACTATCGTATCACGCTGGTACCGGTTCGTCGAAACGAATATTTCACTGAATTGAGATCGCACTTGTTATGATTTTTACCGACAGTGTTAATACGCTTTTGTTTCAACTCCAAACTATATAGTAGTGTAAACTTATAGACGGTTCCTATATCTTACAGATAGTTAATTGGCCTTACTTGCCTTATCTTGTTAAAATTTGACATAAGTTTCATACAGGTAATATCAAAATGTAACCGGTGGTAAAGCAATAGAATGAATAGTGAAATATAGGAACCGGAACAGCGAGAACGGATCGCACTAAGACCGGAGCGAGATTGAAGTGCTACCTAAGTTGGTAGCACTCTGTGAAATGAGGTAGCTTTCGTTACGCAGCGACAAGGTGCTGGAATAATATTCCACAGCCTATTACAAATCAGCAAAATCTTAATGGGTTTAGACCGAAATTAAGGATATTTTGAAAAGAGCTCCAACTCTCACAACGCGACTTAAACACAATATAAGTGGTATTTGATGTGATAATATATTTTTTCGTTTTATTTTATAAATGTTTGTATTTATTATAACACTTATTATGGACTTTTTATTTATGATAATTAGTTTTCCTATATATGTTTATCTTATATATAATGTTACTATGCATTATTGATTTCAATTCTAGTTTTTATGCTTCGCAGTGATGTAATGTTTGCCGTGACGATACCTTAAGGGCTCAGCGGAAGATCAGCGCTGGTTTTAATAGACCAGCATTGTGCTAAGACTGATGCCCCTTTTAGGACAAGTATGTTTATTTTTAATTTAGTTTTTTGTTTAACAATTAGTTTAATGTAATTCGTCCTAAATAAAATAATTTTCTTTCTAAATAAAGAGCGTCGCTGTGTTCGCTCCGGTGTTGCGAATCTATGAATGATTCATCAAAGATATTTGAATTAATCTAAGGTATATATAAGATAATGCTCGGGCTCCATCTAGAACAATTTTATATTAGCCATTATACTGTAGCCAAACGAATCGTATTTATGGTGTTGAAAATAACGCTTTTCACTAAACAAGCGATATATTCATAATAATCAGGGCTACCTGTTCTAAAAAAAAGGTAGCCCTGATTCTTATTAAATTTCAACATGGCGGCTGTAGTTCCATTTTTGCCATTCCATAGATAAGTTGGGAGCACTATAGACAGCGTGATTTGATCGGACCGAGACCGGACCGATATTGAACCGTGGACGGCATCGGTGTGAATCGAGCCTAATTTTATCACCGACATAATATTGGCCAAAACATACAAACGAACAAATCACTGTAGTTGGTAATGACGAACTGTAGCGGCAAAAGTTATTCTGGGAAACAATCAGCGATAAGGTTGTTCAACCGCACATTTTTTCGCTGTTGAATGCAAACATTGTGTATATTAAGTATCTATATACTAATACGTGAAGCAAAAACTGTGTATCCCTTTTTACGAAAATTGCGCGGACGGGGGAGTATGAAATCTCACACACTTATAGTTTATATAGAGAAGGAGTGCAGAATGCTAATATTTTTTTAAATTATGCATAAAAAATACATTAAATCAATAAAAAAATATTACACACACTACCATGTATTTGACAGACACGCATATATCAACGAAGTGTGGCAAGGGGTGGGAGGGGCACTAAATTTTATGACGTCACATTTCAAAATCTAATATGTTTAACCTTTAAAACACGAAAATTGAACTATTAACGGAATAGCTTCAAAATATTTCCAACTCTATGAACGCAGTGTTTCAATTATAAAAAAATAATTTAAATGGAAATAAATCTAATTAGGGAACTGCGATTTTAATAATGATTTCTTGATGTAAAATTACAAAATATGTGATGTCACACCAGAGAGGGCGGAGTGTCACGAATGTAACCAGCTGTGACAAGGTGCGACGGCAGGGGTCATATGGATGGCCCCTTATAGCCCATAAGCGTCCTACTACTGGCTCGTGACTGCCATTTATGGGGGGACATTATATCCGCCTCGTTTGTCCAAGGCGGATTGGCGGGTTTGTCTTATATTGATATGCAGGTTTCATTACCATGGTTTCCTTCAACGTTAGCACGTGGTGATTGTAACAATATTGTTACATGGCGTCAAAGATAAGCCGCACAGCCTATTGTAAGCGCAGCTTATTGTCCTCCCGGATTAAGAAACTCTTTTGTCTTTTGAATTTGTAGTTAACAAAAACATGCTGTCTTTTTACTTGTTTTATAACCATCATTAGCGTCGAACTAATCCCTATTGTTATTGTTTTCGACTTTGTGGACGTTCGCAGGTGTGCAAATTAATATTTCTTAGAAACTCAGTGTGCGCCTCTAATTTCTTTGTACTGTGTAGTTAGTATAAGACGATGCCCGAATGGAGGGGCGGGTGGCAGTCAAGCGACGACTACGAAACGAGTAACACATTCTCTAGTACTCTCGATTAGCGATATAGATGACGGACTTTGCGCGTTCGAATTGCATTGAATAGTGCAGTGTGAACTGGTTGCATACAGTTTTATTTGTATTTGTTTTATACGTGTTTGTACAGTTCTAATAAATTCTATAGTAGTTCCAACGGCATTTTTAATTCGAGTCCTGTATCTCGTAACAATATGTACATTAGTCCAGAAATCCGCTTAAGCAGTGCATGCTTCCCGGTCAGGATTTGAACACACGTCCTTTCTGTTTGGGTACACGAACGCGTTAACTATTAAGCTACCACGGCTTATTTTGGTAGATACATAGATATTTTCAACCATTAACAATCATAGTTACATGATAGAGCCATGCTGGGAAATCATTAATCTTGATTACAGCCCTGAGGGCTAAATCGACTGGTGATGCAACGTTAGCGTTAGCCCTTTTTATCGGTGCAGGAAAGGAGAAAGTATACTAATTCCTGCAACAAGTTGGCCTGTCGTAAGAGGCGACAAAACAACCTATAGCCCATCTGGGTGGCTACCACCTCTGGTCTAGAGTATGCCGTCATAACAACCTTGAGTTGTGTTCTGGCATTAGTGGCCAGGTTTCAGTCCCATTTAAGAGTCCGGCAGCACATTGGTAGCACCTTTAGTGTTGTAAAAGTTCAAGGCGACGGTAACAACTTTCCATCGCAGTTGCGCCGTCAGTCTGTCGCTGTACTCCAGCAATAAAAAATGCCCTGAACTAATCGTGTTTCGTGCGATAAGTTAGGAGTTCCGATCATCTACTTCCAACTCTCTCTATTCCATTGCTCTGTGCCATTCCTCCTGTTTAATCCCTCTATTACATATCTTTTAGCATATCCCCTCCTGCTATCTCATAGCATCGATACTGTCCCCACCATCCCATGCTGCTCGCAACCAACAACAACCATCCCATGCTAAAGGCTGGCAACGCGTTAGTTTCTCTCCTGGAGCCTAATTCTGGTATTTCAATATGTTGCGAAGATGCGCATGCGCGTGTTTGTTATATCAGTTTTATGTTTCATATACCGTGTTACTTTTTTACTACATTTACTGTTACTTGTTACATTTACTGTGGTCAAATATTAATCAATGAGGCGGGGTCGGCACTGAAAATCAGAGCTGTGCTGGAGGAAAGTCCAACACAGCTTAATGCCGAGTTGCCGACCACATTTGTAGGAAATGTGGTGTACAACATATCAAATTTAACCATAGAAATATGTATAAATTATTTCTACATCCTTGTATTGTCGCTTTCCTAGCAAATAAATTCTTTCTAAGGTATTCAAAGTATAATTCCATTGCAATAGTGTCAAAAATTCGTATTCTACTTAAGCCACAATATCTTCTCGATATCGACGCGGCGGAAGTGTCCGGGATAGCACATAGGCTATTTTTCATGGTGGAAAAATGTACGTTTCCCGTGGGATAACATTAACGCGAGCGAAGCCGCGGACAAAAGATAACGAATAATAACAATATGCTTTGTATTTTCTAAGTTATTTGACCTCCATATCAACAGCACCGCATCGCAATATGAATGTTATCTGTATATAATAATTATTCATGCGGAGCGGATTCAACCCACAACTGGCTAAAATTGTGTTAGGTAATATTATTATATATAACAATTCCAAATACCGTGTTTTTATTTTGTTGTAATTATCTTTAACACTCATTATAATCTATACATATAATAATATACATATAATAAAACTGTAGAGGTCGAATTTCTGTACAATGAAAAAAAAATGCTAAAAACCGAGTCAGGGATGTAAGAAGTAAAATAGAACTAATTTAGATTTTTTTCAAATTTTTTGTTTCTCTATCTGTTTGTACCGGCTAATCTCCGAAAGGACTGGACAGATTTAAATGAAATTTTGTATGGTGGTAGCTTATATACCTGGTCAACATATAGGGTACTTTTGATCCCGAAAAATTTAACAGTTCCCGTGGGATAGTTAAAAAACCGCACCACGCGGACGAAGTCGCGGGCACCAGCTAGTCTTATATATAAAAATCAATTACTGTTGGACTAATTTGTTGGCTGGACTAATTTGGCTAATTTTGGGTTTGAATTATTTGTGGAAGTCCAGGGCAGGTTTAAATAAATAAAAAATGGTTCTGAGCCGGTACGAAGTTTGCCGGGTCAGCTAGTAAAATAATAATAATAGCCCAAATTCGAACACGCGCGCTTTGATTTTGATTTTTCTGTTTGCCTGTAACGCTTTCACGGAAAAACTATTGGACCGACTTGGCAAAAACTCGATATATAATATGTAAGTTCAATATCTAGAATGGACATAGCATACTTTTCATCCCGGAAACGGATAGATTTATATAAAGGTTGTCCCAGAAAGCAGGTTTTGCTTTTTGCGATGTCATTTTCGTGATTTTTATAGTTTACAGATGATAGGAGAGACATGGCACAAAGGCTACTACTTCCTATCGCAAACATAAAACTATAACGGGTTGAAAGTTTGTACGGGAGACCGATCATTTCTCAAGTTTATAGATATAGATATTATGGGGGTCCTAAATTTCGTGACGTCACATTTCAAAAACATTTTTTATTGCATGAGTTCAGCACAGACAGGCAGACGGCCCACTTGATGGAAAGCGGTTACCATCGCCTATGGACATTTGCAACACCAAAGGTGCTACAAATGAGCTGCTGCTCTCTTAAGGGATACTGGAACCTGGCAACTAATGCCAGAACCCAACTCAACGTCAAACAAACCACCTGACTGTGGGTTGTTTTGTCGCCTCTTACTCTTACGACAGGCCGCCCCAACGCAGGAAATTGTATTCTTTCTCCGTTCCTGCACGGATAATATATTTAATATACAAAAACTAATATATTTCAGCTTTAAAACACGAAATTTGAACTATTAACGAAATCTTCAAATTATTGCCAACTCTATATTGACCATTGTGTTTAAATTATTAAATAATAATTTAAATGGAAATAAAACTAATTACGGAACTGCTCTTTTAATTTAATAATATCTTGACGTAAAATTGCAAAATATGTGATGTCACACTAGGGTGGGAGGAGTCTTATGAATGTGACCAGCTGTGACAAGGACGGGGGAGGGGTCGAAAAATCATGAAATTCGTGTGTAATTTGAGGATAGCCCCTTATGAAACATGAAAAAATCCACCATAGTAGTGTGGGCAGATCTCATCTGGCAGCTCATTCCGAATCTCTAGAGCGTTTAAAAGCAACATTCTTGAGAACCATTTTTTTTAATGTTTGCTTTTATGCAAACGGGTGTATCGACCACCTGATGGTACATGGCTACCGCCGCACATAGGTAGCTGGAACACTAAGCGAACCGATGCGTCGACTACCTCGTTGAGACTTTGGGTCTTATTCATATTGACTTAGAGTAAGTTTGAACGCTTCTTTAAGGTTCTCAAAGACCCGTTCAGACTTAATCTTACGAATAAGACCGTTTATGCTTACGTAATTTTTGAAGAGCTTCATTTTGTAGGGCTCTGGGAAAACCGTGGAGAGTTCATTGTAAATTTGAACACGTACGGCAGACCTCGAGTTCATAGAGTAGGGGTCAAAGAAGCGATGACTACACTACTTGAGTTGTAGACGACTCGACCTAAATGTCTAGAAATTGAACGATTTTTTTTGCCTCCTGAGAATATTCTATTTTATCTGTGGTAAAAGTCAGTGAATCATAAACAAAGAGTTTTTGGCGGGAACTGAAAGGAGATGTTGTGCTGTGCAGTTTTATTTTCTAAAAATGTGTAAAGTTACTCTAAAATGAACAATAGTTGTAGGATATTGATAGTTATTGAGTAGTAATTATGTGTTTTGTGAGAAATGTGAACTGTATAGTCAAATGTCGCCCTTTGAGTTGTCACAAGAACTCCGTTGAATAGCACCAGCTGATAACCTACAGTTCAGCTGTGCTACACATAGTCTTAAGAAAATTAAGAAACTACATTATAATCTAAGATCTGGCTTAAAGGCCTAGCTGCCAAGCCATAAACCTAAATAAATAAAATCATAAACAAAAGCGAATTTATCCATATTATTTTAATTGTAACGTTGATCTGTCTAAAATCCGCTAAAATAATATACAACTAAATACGCATGTAACGCCTCTATTTTTTGAGTGCTGTGGCACAATGTGAATGTTATACTACATTCATTGTATTAGACAAAGAAGATAAATTAATACAGCTTTGTTATATGTATATATATTTATAAATATAAATCGTTATTAGATTTAAACATTTTTTTTTACTTTCTTAGGGTAGGTAGTTACATTATACACATTCATTTCATTTTTATTATTACAACCTACATTTTTCTGCTTCTTGTGCTCTATATTAATCTTTGGTACTTATGCGTTTTTTTAATATAATTATTTTATTTCTTTTTTTTAATGTTTAGTATGGGTCGTATGCCATATGTGATTTAGGAGGTGGGCACTTAAAATCAACGCTGTGTCGGAATACGTTTCGGCACAGCAAAATGCTGAGTGCCAACCACATTTCCAAATTGCGGCATACAATTTCCAATTTCTGTATTAACTTTATCTATAATTTGCTATGTCTAGCACTATTTCGTGTTGTGTGTCGCTATTGGAAATAAATATTTTTCTTTCTTTCTGTATTATTTTCTACTTTATTTTGTCACCTGTACATAATCTTATTAAGTGGGTAGGGTATAATAACTTACCACATTAACGACATTGCCGGTTAGTATCTTTATGTAGCTTGTGTCCAAAGCCCATTGTAAGCGCATGAATTGTTCATATGTTTCACCTGCAATATAATTATTAATAAATATTTTAAAAAAAATTACACTTGTACTTGACATTTAAAAACTATTTGACATAATTACATACCTATAATTATTGTATAATTCTATACAAAAAAATAAAGTAAGTCTTAACGTCTATAGTTATATAGTTGCAGGTGTTTTATTACTCATTTGAATTTGAGTGATCTATTGTTCGCGCTAATCTCCTTGTTCATGCCAACGTCATAAAAGCTTCTTTCCTCTGTTGGTATTTTATGCGAATTCTTGGAAGTCATTAAGCTGACCATTTAATGATTCCAAGAAGCAGGGGGTGGCATATTGCTAGAAGTCCATGTGTAATTTACAAATGGATGAAGGTTGGTCAGTCGGGAAATGCGCCAGTCGTGTTCTGACTGCGAACGAGGCGTTACCTAGAGCACTTTCGGAGCGAGTATCTAATAACGACGAACTTTCCGCGATCTACTTGATAACGATTTTCTGCCTTACGGTTTTGTTTTGTTGTATTCGGCTATACTTGTAACAAATGTTAATTACGTGTGTGTACTTTGTTATAATTCCAACGGCATTTTCGAAATACAAGTCCCCTACAAATTTGTAACAATAAAATCACATTATTCATCTTATGTGTTGTAATGTACCATATTTTTGAGCAAATAAATGTGTTGATTTAAAATCTACAATTGCTAATTTTAACTAAAGGAAAATCAGTATATAATTTATAACCATTTTTACCGCCTGCTCCATTATACGTAGGTGACCGTAGACACAGAAAATGTATGTAACATTGTTTCCCATACGCAGCATGCGATGACCACGTAGTGCGCACAGGCACTTAGAAACAGATTACTAGTTCACTTTGAAAAAAAATTCCCTGAACTTATCTATCTATACATAACGGATATCCAGGAATGACTGGATAACCTTGAATGGACTTGTAGCAGATGTAAGTAGTACCCATGATATGGCCTTTTTAAATATAGTCGAATATTTTTTAACACACTTCATATTTTTGTTCGTCATGACCCTAAATGTACTAATTACATCGGTTTTTTATTTTAATTTTTTTATAATACAACTAGCTGACCCTACAAACTTCGTACCGCCTATACGCAGTTTCTAAGGGAAAGCAAAATTGTTGTTTCTACTATATTCTAAGCATTTTTTCATATTTACTCACCTTTTAAACCTACCCTGGACTTTCACAAATAATTCAAAACCAAACTTAGCCAAATCAGTCCAGCCGTACTCGAGTTATAGCGAGACTAACGAACAGCAATTGATTTTTATTTATATAGACAATATAAATATATAATAATAATAGCCTATAAATGACCTGCTACTGGGCACGTGCCTCCCATTATAGAGGAACGGACAATATACCCGCCACGCTTGTCCAAGGCGGCTTGGCAGGTTTTACACATCGGTCATCTTTATGTGCAGGTTGCATCACAATGTTTTCCTTCACCGTTGTTAGCACGTAGTAATTGTAACAATATGCACATTAGGTCAAAAAACTGCCTAAGCGGTGCATGCGTTCCGGCCAGGATCGAAGCCGCGCCCTTTGAGTTCGGGAATATATTTTTGTTAATTGTAACGATAGATAGAGAGTAAATAACATGACTAGCTTTTACGATTTTTCAAGAAAAAACAAAAGTATTTTTTTATAGTAATTTCCAAAACAATTTTTTTGCATAAAATTTAATCATCTCGGGTATCATGTCGAAACTATGGGGGTTAGGACCGTAAAAACTTGCATATGGATGTTTTCTATACAGTATGTACACGCACTAAGAATTTTGTTTGGAAAATTCAACCCCTAAGTTATTTAGAAAGGTGTCGAAAGTTTGATCAAACTATGACTATTTTTCAACTACGCGAGCGAAGTCTCGAGCAACAGCAAGTAATTTAACAAATATACTACTAGCTATATAAATATCAGTGGGATACGTTGAAGAATAACAAATATAAGAGTCACAACTAATGTAATACAAACATACCTTTACATATCAGAAGTAGAGAACACATTGTAAGGGGCCATCCACAACTTACGTCACACGAATTTCATGGTTATTTTAACCGTCCCACGTCATGGTCACAGCTGGTCACATTCGTGAAACTCCTCCCTCCCTAGTGTGACATCACATGTTTTGCAATTTTACATCAAGAAATTATTAAATAAAAAAGGAGTTCCGTGATTAGTTTAATTCCATTTAAATTATTTTTTAATAATAAACACCATTCTCATACAGATAAGAGTTAGACATATTTTGAAGTTTTTCGTTAATAGTTCAAATTTCGTGTTTTAAAGCTGAAATATATTAGTTTTTGAAATGTGACGTCACTGCCCCTCCCACCCCTTGTCACATAATGTCACACTTCGTCAGCCCCCTCCCCTCCCTTTAACGTGTGACGTAATTTATGGATGACCCCTAATATTTATCGGGACTTAAAATTAAGAAAAAATTAAATACTTGACAAACCGTAGGAGGCTCGAGGTTTCAATTGCATGTCCTCAGGTTCATAGGAATCTGTACGAAAGTTCTTCGCCATCCTTATGGTGTAGTTTAACTTGTTTGGCAATGTTGCGCCATCCATATCCTGTGATTGGGACAAATGATTATAAAAAGAAATAAATCTGATCTTCAGTTTAACATCCACTATTGCTATCTCTTTCAATCGCGCACAAATATATTGTCATCGCGCTCGCACGATGCCAAAGTGCGAACGACCCGGCGATACATTTGTACTCAAACGAAAGAGACAACAAGCCGCGCGTAAATATACTACATCAGAAACTTATCATTACTGAATTTCAGACATTTACACACGACTTTATGGACTAAGAAACTTTATTATTAGCCGATAAATGTTCTACTGATGGACTCGGGCCTTCACAATTCAAAAGAACGGAGGAAACACACGGCGCGCTTGTCCAAGACGGGTTGGAACGTCATCAATGTACGATATCTTACCATGTTTCCTATCACCGTCAGAACGTGAAATCAAATAATATGTAGGCCAGTAAGATTCGAACGTACACATCATTGGAATGTGAAACGGGTGCCTTGTCCGCTAAGCCACTAAACTTCTATATACTGGTTTATAATAAAAACAAATGGTATGTGACTTCCAACCGACAAACAAAAAACCGACTTCAAACTACAATGCAAAGAATAAATATTTTCTACAACATGTTGTAAAAAATATTTATAACATTTCTAATTAGTTTGAAATAAAAATAGAATCATATAGTTTGCAAAACATCTTGGCATCTCTTGATAACGGATATGCCAGAATGCTATTGCATTCTCCCATGGCAGATAAATGTCGCTCCCGAAGTAACTCTTTTCGTAAGTCTTCGTTCCGAACACATTCCATCAGAATATGTTGGACATCTTCTATCCAAATAAGTGATAATGAAATAGCAGATGCCTCAGCTAAACAAGCTACCTCAGATGGCACCTCTTTTACGGTTAAGGCCACTTCATTCTAATTATTTTAATGTGACTTAAAAAATCAGTGTATTAAGATTTGAAAACGGCATTTGGTTTAAGACAATCCAGCCCAGATGTGGATAAATGAGTGCTCCATGACGCGAAAAGATATTGTAACATTGTTCAGATTACGCTCCGGACACATTGCTTCAAACAAGTTTGGATATCTCATTAAGAAAGTTAACTTTCCCAATTGTGTAACATGCAATGTGACTGAAGTCGGTTTTGATTTTGTTTGTTTCCCTGTTGCCGCAAATTTTGATTTGATTTGATTATCAATAATATACCAACAAAACTATTATAAATCTTCAAGAATTGAGACATAATACGGTTTTTTTAATAATTTTGTCTATAGTTATATTGAGTTAAAAAAAAATTCACCAAATAACCGCCAAATTATTGACATGAAACTCCTTCTATCCTATTTATGTATGTATTTGTGTATATGCTCTGTGTTTATGTGTACACGTACTTATATCTATACAATATGTATAATTGGATCAAGTGTATGGAGGTTGGCATTTCAATCAGTGCTATAGTAATAATAATTCATTTATTTCATAAAATTGAGTATTTTCATATTATACAATTTTATATTATAAAATTATTTCAATGTTATCAAAGTTCAAATTAATTCACGGCACAACAATTAATTAATAAGACAAATACATTACACCCGCGTCACTATCATTATTATCAATGTTTCTACTCTACGGCATCAAGTGGACTCTGCCACCGGGCCGCGTGGCGGCAGTAAACAAACAAACTCGTGCATCTAACTGGGTGTGCAGTTGCACCCATTTACTGTTGGTGCTGCCACGAACGTGGGCCAGTAGGTATGCGCATTTCTTTCTAATGATGGCCACAAAGCCATCGATTCGCGCTTCTGTGAACATCCCTGACGCACTGCACCGCCACGGCAGCCCCAACAACACCCACAGCCCACTACCATGACGGGATTTTTCTTTAAATGCCGATACAGCACAATACTGAGTTGTCAACCTCGTTGAATAAAAACTCCACGAATAAGCCTTATTTATTTATTTATTCTATATGTTCTTTTGTGAATCAGTTTTATTTTGTATAATTTATTGAGATTTTTTTTAATAATTGTGTGTTTTTATGTGTTGCGTCGTATTTTTTGAGTCAATAAATCTTTTTCTTTCTTCCCTTGAATTTATATCAAAACAGGAGAAAAAATATCTACATCTTTTTAAAGAGAGATAAATATTATTGTTATATTATTTTTTTAAATGTAACTTTATTTTATTCACAATAAAATAATAACGCATCTGAAAAAGGACCGCGTCTATGGAATCCCCGCTATCGCCCGAAAAATCCCCAAGGACGTTGGCGTTGCCACAAGCCTTAAAAGAGAAGTTATATATCCATAGGAGATGCTCCCAACATAGCTCGCTCCATAGCCCGCTGAGCGACCTTCACTTTGTGAACCAAACCCACTGTCAGCGTCTAAGGCTCGGCGCTATACGGCATGACGCTACGGCCTTAATTAGAGAACATACCTTGAATATGACGAAGGCATCCAGTTCACTCATATCCTTGACTAATTCATTCACCATTGATATATTCGCAACGGCTGTATATTGTCTTGAGACTAAACAAAGACAAAAACAAACATTAAAATTCATAGAACTGTATAGTTATTTTTTTTTACATGAATAGGTTCACATTTGACTGACATTGTGCCTGATGTCAGGTGTAAATGCAGTCTAAGGTGGAGCACGCTTACCTAGAAGATACCTGTTCACGCGAGACTTGCTGTCCAGTTTCTAATTAAATGTCATTAGTGCCAGTTTTATCTTCATAAGACTAGATGGCGCCACCGCCGAATTGTATCGCGGTATGGTTTGCATTTTTGGCATGACCATATTGGTAAGGTTTATTTAGTTCCGGGCAGAGAGTCTGGGACACATTCGCCCGTTGTCGTTCGTCGCGCGCGCGCGTCTCCCGTTCCGCCTCGGCTGTCCGTTATTCGTGTTCGTTCGTGCACCCGGTCGATCTGTGTTTTTTCTGTGACAGTGCAGTGAAAAGTGCATCATCAGGTGGTTTTTCCACCAAATCGTTCGTCCCCCTCAGGGTCAATGGACGGCGTGGAGTTCTCTCCATTGCTGTTGGAGGGTTTGCTGTCGTTTTTACGACAGCAATTCCCTCAAGCGCTCGACCAGTTTTTGAGGACTCCGGAGTCCCAATCAATGGCGTCCGTTATCTCGGAACTTAATTCCGAGAAACCCGTGTCCCGCAAGTTACACGTGCAAGGGGCCCCCGCACCCGCATCTGCCGCGACCCCCGTCACCGCGCTTGTCGCTGACCACCTGCGCTCTGCCTTAGTGTCCGCGCCCCCCGCATCTGTACCCGCCGTGTTACTGGCGCACCCGCCACCCGCAACCTCGCTCAACGATGCCCACCGTGTGGCATCAAAATCACGCGCCTCGTTTTCTCGCGGTTCCGTGTCGGGACAACCGCGATCGAGCTCCGCGAGTTCGACGACATCGCGTTCGCGATCGCCCATACACCGCGTAATCGATTCTCGTCGAGAAATCGAATTATCCCCTGACGGTCCGCAATACCTCAGGGATGCCCCTCTTCTACCGGCCGATGAAATTACCCCCATGGATGTCGCGCCTCCCGCGAACATCCCCTTAAACCACGAAGACGATGACGGTTTCATAACCGTCAATCGTACCAAAAAACGGAAGACCCAGAGGGAGGTCCCCCCCAACCCCGCCCCCACTGCGGGCACAAAACCAACAGCGGCACCTTCCAGCCGCCCTGGGCCACCTTCACAGCGCCCGCCGCCACCCCTGATTATCCGCGAGAAAGCCCATTGGCTTCAACTCGCTAAGGAACTGCCAGGTAAGGCAATCTCTATAAAAGAAGCCCGTGATACCCAACACGGCATTAAAGTTATGGTCACGTCTTTAAGTGACCACCGCTCCTTAACATCCTTGTTATGTGACCGTAAAATCGGTTATTACACTTATGCCCTGCCGGAAGAAAAACGCCTTCGGGCTGTAATCCGCGGACTCCCACAGGAAATCGAGTGTTCCTACATTCTCGAGGACCTCAAGTCCCAAGCTGTACCGGTGCACGAAGTGCACCGTATGCACAGTGGCGACGCAACAATGTCTCCTCTAAACCTAGTATTGGTTGTCCTCGACCTCTCCTCAGAGGGGAAAAAGATCTTCGAACTCGAGAAGGTCTGTGGCCTCTCTGGCCTTCGTGTGGAACGTCCACACGAAAAACATATACTGCGGCAGTGTCATCGTTGCCAACTTTATGGGCACTCTGCCTTACATTGTCAATCCCGTCCCAGGTGCGTCAAGTGCCTGGGCGACCACGGGACCTCAGAGTGCACACGCACCCGGTACCCGCCGGAGCCACCGAGCTGCATTCTCTGCGGCCAAGCGGGTCACCCAGCTAACTACAGAGGCTGTCCTGCTGCCCCCCGACCCAAACGTAAGGTCGGAAAGGGCAACGCCCAAAAAGGCACTAGAAAAGTGCCGAACAAACCCGCATTCGTGGCGGCCCCCCCTCCGGTGGTAAATCACTGGACGGGTCTTCCCACGACGGAAGCGTTTCCTCCACTAAGGACGCGCGCCCCAATTATGGCTGGCCTACCCCCGCCCCCATTTTAAAAGCACCTTCTGGGCCGTCACTCCACCACTCTTTAGCGGAGGACTTAGCCTTGGCGACTAAATTCGCCAAGAACTTGCCTTTCGACCTAGCAGAGGTCCAACTCTTGGCTCGAAAACTGAGACAAGTTGCAGAGTCTGATCAACCCTCCCTCCGGGATCAACTCGTGTTCGAAATGGATCACGCGTACCTCCTCCAGGTACTTAGGTCGTTACAACTAAACAACCTAGTTAAATTATTGTTACCAGTAACAAATGGCGCATGTAGGTAGAAATAAACCACGCTCATTGACTCTGGCGACTTATAACGCCAACGGCCTTCGAAACCAGCGCGACTTGGTCCATGACTTCCTGGTTACCAATCAAGTAGATATACTACTAGTGCAGGAGACCTTCCTGAAACCGAGTGAAAGAGATCCAAAGATCTCTAACTATCGGGTCACTAGACATGACAGGATAGGCCGTGGTGGCGGCACCCTGATCTATTTCAGAAGATCTCTACACTGCATGCCTCTAGTCACCCCACCACTAGTAGGTATGGAGGTATCCGCCTGCAGACTAGCAATGACTAGCCACCAACCTCTAGTCATAGTCTCAGCATACCTCGCGTGCCAGAAAACCCTTATTAAGAAAGATCTAGAAGCCCTATTCAACTTAGGCCCAGCTGTTATAATAGCCGGAGATCTGAATTGCAAACACGAACAGTGGAATTGCAATACCACTAACCCCAATGGCAGAGCCATAATAAATATATCAGACAATCTTTTGTTTGATATAATAACTGCCATGAACCCCACGAGATACCCCCCCAACCGCGACTGGGGGACCCCAAACACTCTCGACCTAGCATTACTGAGGGGCGTAACTCTTCAGTTCCATTCGATCGAAACGATGGACGATATAGACTCAGACCATCGCCCGGTTATCCTCAAATGAGGACCACAGACGTACCAGACATCTGAAACTAGGACCTCTGTGGACTGGTTGAGACTTGGGGACCTCCTCAAGGCAACCGAATCACAAGACCTGGACCGCATCCCGGACCACATCGAATCCCACCAAGACACGGAGACGGCGATCGAGGCCCTCACCAGCCACCTTCAATCCGCAGTGCGGAACTCGTCCAGACAGGTGCCAGTGGAGGATGACCGCCACTTATGCCTGCCGGACGAGGTGGGGGTACTGCTGAGGGAAAAGAGAGCCGCCTCCAGAGCTCACGACAGATATCCCACCGAAGACAACAGAGTCCGACTCCGCCAACTAGAGCGCGAGGTCAAATTACGTATCCGGGAAGTCGGGAAACAACGTTGGGACAGAACGTTGAGAGATATCGAACCAACTCACCAGGCGTACTGGAAGCTGGCTAGAGCTCTCAAATCAGATACCCTCACTGTCATACCCGCGCTAGAAAGAGCCGACAACACCGAGGCGTTCGATGATGAGGAGAAAGCCGAATGCCTTGCTCAGAGTCTAGAGCTTCAATGCTCCCCCACTACACAAAACGTCGACCAGTCACACCTGACGGAGGTGGACTCCGAGGTCGAACGTAGATCCTCCTTACCAGCGGAAACCACACTCGACCCAGTCACGGTCGAAGAAGTGCAAGATCTGATCAAGTCCCTCAAACCGCGAAAGACCCCAGGGATCGATGGCATTAACTATCGCGTCTTAAAACTCCTCCCCGGCCACTTGATTATAATCTTAGTGAGCATCTTCAATGCCGCCATAACAAACTGCTCTTTCCCCGCGATCTGGAAGGAAGCAGACGTCATCGGTATTCACAAGCCTGGAAAACCGGCTAATAAACCGTCCAGCTACCGTCCAATCAGCCTACTGAGCACACTCAGCAAGCTTTACGAGAGGGTCATCCTCTCTAGACTTAGAGATTTTGCCATCAGCAAACATCTACTACCCGATGAGCAGTTTGGATTCCGTGCCAGACACTCATGCGTCCAACAGGTGCATCGCATCACGGAGCACATACTTTCCCACTTTGCCCATCGCCTCCGCCCTATGGGAACAGCCGCACTGTTCCTAGACGTAGCTAAGGCCTTCGACAAGGTCTGGCATAACGGTTTGATTTACAAGCTGTACCAGTTCAGTGTGCCGGACAGACTCGTGCTCATCTTGCGAGACTTCCTCCTAGGCCGTAGCTTCCGTTTTCGAGTGGAGGGAACACGCTCGTCCCCTCACCCACTCACAGCCGGTGTACCACAGGGCTCGGCCCTGTCTCCACTACTCTTCACGCTGTACACGAGCGACATCCCAAAAACTCCAGATGAGTTGGCCCTCTTCGCGGATGACACCGCACTCTATACATCAGATCACAACCGACAAATGGCTTGCGTCCGGCTACAGGCAGCTGTAACAGAGCTAGGCGAATGGTTTCGCAAATGGAGGATAGAGGTAAACCCGGAGAAAAGCGCAGCAATGTTCTTTTCCCCGGGCACGCTTCGCTCTCCCAAACGCGCTTGCCTTCGCTTAAAAGCCATCTCGCTCTACGAACAAGAGATCCCCTGGGCAAAGTACACCAAATACCTGGGTGTCACCCTAGATCAGAACTTGCGCTTCAACGATCATATCACTATAGTCCGGGATAGAGCGCGATTTGTGATGGGTCGTCTAGCATCCATGATAGACAAACGAAGCAAAATGTTCCTCAGACACAAGCTTACTCTATATAAAACATGCATTTGCCCGATCATGATATACGCGAGTGTGGTATTCGGCCATGCCAAGCCTGCCCTCTTAAAGAAACTGCAAATCGTTCAGAATAAATTCATGCGCAGAGCCGTCGGTGCTCCCCTCTATATGCGTAACGTCGACATCCACCGCGATCTGGAGCTTCCCTCCATCAAAAACTACATTACGTCGCTCTCGTGTAAGTATTTCGATCTAGCGTCGCACCATCGAAATCCCCTCGTCGTGTCCGCGTCCGATTATAAGCCTCGACGAAAGGCTCTCGTGCGACGACCGCGTAACATCCTCACGGACAAGGTCGACGATATCACAAAACGGCTGGCCCGGATTCGCCCGCCCGCGGTTAGGATGGCAGGCTGGCAGGCACCGACAGACAGACACAGACGGCGGCGTTCGCTTCGCAAAGGCACCCGAAAACCCTAGTAAAGTTGTGAGGTCTTCGGACCAACAACATAAAGTCAAGTGCAATAAAAAAATAAAATCCGGGCGGAACGCCTCCGCTCCCACGGAGTCGGGAAGCCCCTAAAGTCCGGTATCGCTGAAACAGCCATCTGCGGCTATTCAACTGGGTCCAACTCCAAAAAAAAAAAATTATCTACGATCTTCCGGGTGTTTTATTTTATAATCCCTGGCTTTGAAACCTTTGGACAGGGTCCTTCGAGCCGGATCGTTTTTTGGTACAAAAAGTTGGTGGTACCTATGGTAGTAAAATAATAAGTGTTGTTCAATTATGTGTTGTAAGTGATGTGACAGCAACACCATCTGGCGGACAATAAAGGAACCCAATCGGTAGTATACTGGACTAAAACTGTAACTACTGTTTGATTTTTAGTGAAGAAATAGACTTGTGAAATTTTAAAGTGTAGATTAGGACTTAGAATAATTCGAGAAAAAAACGACGAGACGGGGAACCTATACCCAATTTTAGAACGGTGTACATGTTCTAAAACACTTAGAAAAATTTCACCGTCAATTGGACTTACAAAAATTGGCATCACTTGGGACTTAGAAAATTTCAAATAATTTTGAACTTTGAAAACTTTAAATTGATTTAAACTTACAAAAAACAATTGCATGAACTGGACCGTACACAATTTGATTAATTTGAACTGAGGAAATTTTGGATTAATTGTGATTGAAAATTTGAATTAATTCGAACTTAGAGAAGCTATTATTTTGTATTGCAAAGATGGACGCAGATTTAAGAGTAATGGATAATTTGAAGAATAAAATAGAAAAAGGGAGAAATAATACTAAAAAATCACCGAAAGACAGAATTACAGACTCATACCTCATCGCAAGATTGGAAGGTTTAGAGGATTTAATAGCGAGATTTTCTAAAAAGCATGACAGCATTATTAGCACTTATAAGACGGAACTCTTAGAGAATTACACAAAAAGGGAAACCTTCCAAGACGGCTACGAAACTTATTTGATGTACAAGGGAGAGTTGAAAGCCTTCCTACAGTCCATGAACCTGCCACGTCAGCAAGTAAAGATGCTTCTAGTACAAAGGTTCACACAGAATCGATCGTGAGATTACCTAACATATCCATGCCTACCTTTTCGGGAGGATACGCAGAATGGTATACATTTAAGGATTTATTCGTGTCATTAGTACACAATAACGATGCTCTAGACGACGTTCAACGCTTGCATTATCTGAAGACACAACTAAAGGGAGAAGCCGAACAATTGCTCCGACATATTCCAATTACTCAAAGTAATTAATTACATTAAATGTTGGGAATTGTTACAAAACCGACGTGACAATAAACGATACATGTCGAATTGTACACTCAAACGTTTATTTGGTCAACGAGCTATGACTTTTGAATCTTCTCATTCTCTTAAAGAGCTTTTCGATACCACATCTGATTGTATTCATGAATTATCAAATTTGGGTATCAAGGATTACGGCGATTTAATCATTGTATACATTGTTAGGTTAAAATTAGACGTAGAAACGCGTAAGCAATGGGAACTACATGTAAATACTTTATCTGAAGAGTTACCATCGTTTACACAATTTAAAGAGTTCTTAGAGTCTCGATATCGCACTTTAGAATTTGTAGAGCCAACAAAAATTAAATCCAATGCAACCAAGTCTTACTCAAGTAGCAACCCAAAAGCTTTACACAATATTGAAACAAAAGTAAGTTGTCCTCACTGTACTGAAAACCACAAATTATATTCGTGCCCAAACTTTACCAAAGAAACTGTGCCGAGTCGTAGAGATATAGTTAAAGCTCTAAGACTTTGTTTAATTGCCTTGGTAATAACCACAACAGTATTTCTTGTAGAGTACCAACAAGATGTCGCCTATGTCAAGCTAAGCATCATACGCTTCTTCATGGTCCAGCCAGCCCGTTAACCGTAGCAGTTGCTACCAACTCTACCGAAAACGAGGAACTTCCGGAACCGTCTTTAATGACGGATGAGACCGCACACATTGCAAACCATTTTGTGACGGGAAGAGTACAAACAATGTTAGCCACCGCTTTAATTCGTATTCAGTCACCGAATGGAGATTCCCAGGTATTAAGAGTTTGATTGACTAAGGGTCTCAAGCCTCTTTTATATCTGAGGCGGCAGTTCAGTTGTTGAAATAGAATAAGAGCGTTACCAGCCGTACTATTCCAGGCTTAGGTGGAGTGCAAAGTGACATAATCTCGAAGTATATGGTTAAGGTTAATATGCAATCACTGTCTGATCCCTCCTCTCAACTGCAAGTAACTGCTCATGTGTTAAACACAGTCACTTCCGTTCTTCCAGAGAGGAAAGTAATTCTTCCTTCATAGCCAGAACTGGAGCACCTTGATCTTGCCGATCCACAATATGATATACCTAATAAGATTGATATCTTATTAGGTGCCGAGGTATATTGTAGCATTCTGAAAGTGGGGCTACTTCAAAGTCCCACAGGTATGGCTATTGCGCAGGATACCCACCTTGGGCGGATATTGTCGGGTCAAGTAAATCATAACGAACATCGAAAGTATCATAATGTTATCGTAAACATGCACGCTCAAATAGACGATAATGATTTGTTAAAAAGGTTCTGGGAATTAGAATCCGAGCCCGAATCGCATGTGAAATTATTGACGCCCGAAGAACAAGCTTGTGAAGATCACTTTAAAGCAACCCTCGAAGAGATAACACTGGAAGATACATTGTAGAATTACCTTTCCGAACAGAAATGGTAGAGACGAATGATTATGGAGACACGAGAGCCGTTGCTGTTGAAAGACTTTTAAGTTTGGAAAAAGACTAAGCAAATGTAAGGAAGCTAAACAGAATTATACAGAGATCTTAAATGAATACTTACCTTTAGGAGATATGGAAAAAGTTGCTGAAGCTCAGAAGAAAAGCGGAAAAATGTGACTGCCTCATCACGCCGTAGTTCGTACGGACAAGGCAACTACAAAAACTAGGGCGGTATTCAATGCTTCAGAGAGGAGAGCCAACGGAATATCTCTAAACGACTCATTAATCATAGGACCGACTATACAGCCAGAGCTACGTCATATTATTATGCGGTGGCGTATGCACCCAATATGTTTGACGGCAGATGTCGTAAAGATGTATAGACAGGTTAAGCTCTCTGACAAACATATTGACTATCAAAGGATCGTTTGGAGAGACGAAGTGGAATACCATATTCAAGACTATAGATTATTAACAGTGACTTTCGGAACATCATGCGCACCTTATTTAGCCGTTAAAACTCTTCAACAAGTTGCGGACGATGAAGGCCAACCATTTCCATTAGTATCACATAGAGTTAAGAGCGATTTTTATATCGATGATTTAATAACAGGTTGTCAAACCGAAGCTGAGGCCACAAACGTGTATCATCAAATGAACGCATTATTAGGTAAAGGTGGTTTTACTTTACAAAATTGGGCTAGTAACAGAATAGAAATGTTAGAAGCTTTAGCAGAAAATATAGGAATTGATAAGGAAATTCATGTAGATGATGTCACTAAAATTCTAGGCCTTACATGGAATCGCCGGATGAACGAATATGATTATTCAGTTAAATTATCATCAAATTCTTTTGTACCAGATACTAAGGGCCAAATTATTTCAGAAATTTGTCGCTTGTATGATCCCCTAGGATGAATAGCGCCATGTCTTATTACTGCCAAGATCTTTATCCAAAAGTTATGGATTGCGGGCCTTGGTTGGGACGATACAGTACCAGAGAGTGTATTCCTCGAGTGGGATCTCTACCGAAAGGTGTTATCGATTTTAATGAGCTTTCACATTCCACGCTGGATTCATAGTACCAATACTGATAAGGGAATTGAACTTCATGGGTTTTGCGATGCGTCCAACTCTGCTTATGCTGCAGTTGTATATTCAAGATGTGTTTCCGCTGAAGGCATAATCGAGTCACATTTAGTTACAGCCAAAACGAAGGTCGCACCCATCAAACAAGTATCCACGCCTAGATTAGAATTGTGTGGAGCAGTATTAGTGACGAAGTTGCTTCGCGAAATCGCTAATGCTTTAAATCGGAAGAGCATGCATGGACTGATTCGACGGTCGTATTAGCGTGGTTGAGCGATCACCCAAGCCGTTGGAAGATCTTGGTCGCCAACCGTACTGCTAAAATATTAAACGTTTTAGATTCGTCACAATGGTCATACGTCCAATCCAGAGACAACCCCGCCGATTGCGCCTCTCGAGGGATTACCCCAACCGAGTTGTTCAACAATACTCTATAGAAACGTGGTCCGAGTTCGCTATGTGACAGTGTTATCGAATACAGTAAGCCTACATCAATATGTACAAAATTGGATTTAGAGTCAAGAGTAATCAAAACACACATGGCGCTGCACTAATACATTTTGATGATGACATTTGTGCTAAATTTTCGACTTTGCGAAAACTAGTTCGTGTCATTACTCATTGCAAACGATTTCTTTGTATTAGACCCTCAGTAAATAAAAACAACATTTCGAATACAAAATCAATGACGTATCTCACAGCCACTGAAATTCAAATGGCTCTTGCTACTTGTATCCGACAATACCAAACCAAGCGCAGTCGTTTTGCGACGACATCGCAAATCTCTTGAAAAATCGACCAGTCAACAAGAAAATAAATTGGCAATGCTCAATCCATTTCTGGACGATGCAGGAATACTGAGAGTAGGAGGTCGAATCGCGAATTCTAATTTACCCGATCACAGTAAGCACCCAATCATAATATCAGATTCTAATTTGGCAAAACTAATAGTAGACGATGCACATCAAAAAACTATGCACGGGGGTTCTCAACTGACGTGTAACTATGTTCGTATGAAATATCGGATAACTAGATTGAAGAATTTAATTCGCGCTCACATACACAAATGTGTACCGTGCATACATTACGCGGGATCCTGTAAAACACAATTAATGGGTCAGTTACAGTCATGTCGAGTGATGCCAAACAAACCGTTCCTTAATTCAGGCGTAGATTACGCCGGACCAATTAACATGCGAGTTTCCAAAGGTAGAGGACAGAAATCATACAAAAGCTATATATGTCTGTTTGTTTGTATGAGCACGCGAGCGGTTCATTTAGAAGCGGTATCAGACCTTACATCGACCTGTCCAAAGGTTATAAAATAAAACACCCGGAAGATCGTAGAGAATTTATTAAATAAACCAATTACCAATATGGTCATGCCAAAAATGCAAACCATACCGCGATGCAATTCGGCGGTGGCGCCATTTAGTCTTATGAAGATAAAACTGGCACTAATGACATTTAATTAGAAACTGGACATACCACCGGCCAAGGACCAGTATAGTCCTTCAAATTACGAGTTATAAAAAAAAACAAACTATCTTCATCAGCGATAGAGCTCATATAAATTAGTACAAATTAAAAATCGTGGACTGTAAACCAATAACCAAAGAGAGTTTTAGACCAAAATATGAAGCTCGGGATAGAATAGTATTTATAACCGAATACAAGGTGGGTGGATGTCCAAGTGTGATATTAATTATTATTTTTTAAAAGAAACAAAAAAATAACAATCAAATTAACAAAGAAATATTTATTAGATCACAAAATACAGGCTCTTGAAATAAAATAATAAACAAGACATATCAAATAAGTACATAAAAAATTAGAAACAATTTCATTAAAAATAACATAAAAATGGCTACACTCAATCAGCAAGAGGTAAAACACAAAGCTTTGATGTTGGACGCTGAATTAAAGAATCTTTATAGCGCAAAGTAACGACTCTAACGATATCGTCTTTTCCTGGATGTACTTTGTCTATCCTGCCATGTAACCTTTTGGCTGGAGGCAAGTTGTCTTCACGCACCAAAACAATGTCACCAACTTTTAGTACCGTCGTTTTAATCTTCCATTTATGCCGTTGAAAGAATGCTGTCAAATATTCTAGAGATCAACGTCGCCAAAAGTTTTGCAACATACGCTGAGTCAATTGCCAACGACGTAAGCTACTTATTTGAGAAGTCTCCTAAGTATAATCAGGAACTAAGAGAACAGGTTCTCCTATTAAAAAATGACCCGGAGTTAAAGGGGCGAAGTCATTTGGATCAGAACTGATTTGCCATAGTGGTCTAGAGTTGAGGCAAGCCTCCACTGGAGCTAGTAGTGTAGACATTTCTTCGTATGTAAGTGTAGAATCCCCTATAACACGTCTGAGATGGTGTTTAGTGCTTTTGATCCCTTCTTCCCATAAAGCGCCAAAGTTTGGAGCGTCAGGAGGGATGAAGTGCCATTGAGTTCCATAATTGGATAACGAAGACGCGATTTCATTGTGAACTGACGAGCGTTCGCTAGCAAACAAATTATTAAGTTCTCTAGCAGCTCCTACGAAATTGGTTCCAATGTCACTCCAAAGATGATTACAGCGACCACGTCGAGCTATAAACCGTTTGAACGCAGCTAAAAAGCCTTCCTAGCCTAGACACTTAGATTGTATTCTTGAGGAAAAACAGACGAAGGCAAAGAGTTCCAAACATGCCCGCCGGAGCCGCCGCGCCAGCCGGCCGCCACTAGGGACACCCGCTAGCGTTTCCATGTGTTTGACACGAACGCTGCCCGCTCGAATAAAGCGGGCACTCAGGCCATACGCTTAGAGCTGTAATCAAGATATTGATTCCAGCATGGAATCTTGATTGATCTTGCACGTCTAAAAAATGTTCTGTTATACTAATTTTGGCATTTTATTTATAAACTCTTGACCATGTTTGTGGTAACTAGTGATAATTGATTTGTTTGAAATACTTCACGGAGTATGCACTGGACAAAAACCAATTGTTTGGCATTTGCTTCATTTGGAGGTCATTGGTTTTAGAGATGAATATTTCGTAATTTTTACGACAAAGCACTCGAGGCTATGCTACTGGAATGTTATTGAACTGCTTAGAAATTTCTCTTTAGAGTTTTGTCCATCATCATCTGAATGTTATAAGATGCTGCTTTTCATGAAATTCATTATTGCAATATTGAAAGTGAGTTAAGGAGGACTTTTAATTGATGAATGATTTAAGTATAAAAATTTTAAGACCTTGATTGAAATATTCTATTGAGATTTTCTTTAAAAACAATATGGGACTGTTGACGCTGAATGTGATTGCAGAGTATGTGTGTGTCTAAAATTATTTGGACAAACCTTTTTTATGGTATTAAAAATTTAAATGTTTCTTATATTTTTTTCAGTCTTCCTGTCAATGTGGATTCCTAATAGTAATGCATTACACGAAATATTTGATTTTTCTTTAATTTAATTTACATTATCTAAACATAGTTTCTATACAGTATGTTATCATTTGACCACTTCCATAGTAATTTAATGTAAACTATGAAATAATCTATAACATTGTAAAAGTGTATTCTTGTTTTTTAGATTCTTTGTGTTTGTCTGTTTGTTTGGGATTCACGTAAAAACTACTAGGCCGATTTCGCTGATCGATAGCAAATTCCCGGACTTACAATCAGCGGTATTTTACATCCCGGGTACCCCGGGAATGGTTTCAAGTTGTTAGGACACGTATAAAGTTTACTCCGTCCAACGTGGACAAAATCGGCGTGGGCTAATTATAGTTTAATTTTATTCTATTATTATTATTAAGATTTATTCCAATAATAAACAGTATACACACTTCTTTGACACACGTTGCTTGTGTAATTACTCTTCTCCATTATTATACAAGTAGTATACGTATGGTAATACAGAATGCCACACGCGCTATGGAGTTAAGTTTTTATTAGAGGGCCCTCCACAAATTACGTCACATAAATTTCATGATTTTTGACCCCTCCCCCGTCCTTGTCACAGCTGGTCACATTCGTGAGCCTCCTCTTGCCCTAGTATGACATCACATATTTTTACCTCTTGCTGAACATTTGTCCGTCTAGCAGTGTATTCGGGTAAGCGAACCCGGGGCCCCAGCCTCACTGTCACACTACCTTTGTTCCGTGGTAATGGTGTCCCACCTCTCCTTGTTTCTAGTTTCCTTTCCTCTATATTCCCTACCTTCCCCTTCTCCCTATCACATCCCCTTCACGTCCTAAGTATCCCACCTTTCCCATCCAAATCCTCCTCCAGTAGTAGCGGTTCCCACTCCATTAGACCCAGTAGGGTGAGGACGAGTGTGTACATCTGTGGTCGCACAAATGCTTGTACACCTAAATATATCCTGTGCACTTGACTGGTTCCATTTTACTGGATTTGGCTATGCAAGTTCACGTGCGTGAGCATGAACGTTGGACAGCCAACGACTGAAGCAATAGCCGTAACCGAAATTGGTTATGAAGACAGCAATACAACATGTTTTGCAATTTTACGTCAAAAATTAGTAAATTAAAACAGCAGTTCCATAATTAGCTTAAATATATTACATTTTGAAATGTGACAATGTAATATGTATCTTAGGCAATTAACATTTTTAGTATTTTTCTAAATGACTAAACCAAGTTTTCTACTTACCGGATTTCTCTTTAACAGCCTCCATGAGAGATCTAGTGATACTTGTGTCCGGGTAGTAAAATATATCATGTAGTCGGTGAGTCCTAGTCAGAGGTAAAGGCTCCTGTTAAGGAAATATTAAAAAAATGATTATATGCATCAATATTATAAAATTGTAAACATGCCGTGTCTGTACATTAAAGCTATTTAAAAAAAAACAACTGGTACAGACTATATAAACAATGAAGAAAATGATGCAATTGTTTTTCGGTTACTTGTCTGTTTATATGTTTGTTCGGGATTCACATAAAAACTATTGGGCCGATTTCGATGCGGATTTTGTTGGTGGACAGCAAATTTATAGACTTAAAATCCCACGGGAATGTTCTATAATAGCCAAATACAAAAAAAATTGATTTCAAATATGATTTTTTTACTGATCAATAGCAAATTTTATGTAATAATATGGAATTTCCCTGGGAGCAGTTTACAGTTGTTCGGGTGCATAAAAATTAGCTCATTCTGATACAGTTTTCACTAAAATTATGGCTTACATTCTTTTTTAAATGCTGCGGTACTTTGTGTCCCGGGAATCCCGCGGGAATTTCAAGTCAAGTGTGGACGAAGTCACGGGTATATCATAGTACTTGTATATAAAAAAATAAGACTGATTTATTTGACTTTTACCATTTAAGTTAAATTATTCTCTTTATATAAATGTGGTATGTACAGTGACATCCATTATTGTCTTATGTGCTGTTGTAAAATGTGTTTTTTTTTGTATTGTGTAAAACTGTGTGATCGTCTTTAAATAAATAAATTACAAACAGTGACCATTTTGAAATGCTTGAGTTTGAGTATTTTTTGTTTATTTTTCAACAGTATAAGTTATTAATTTTAATTATTAATGTTTTATACAATTGATTATTGTTAATATTCATAAATAATCATTCATAGCATATATACTTTTATATAATTCATGATATGCATAGTGACATATGTCTGTTTGTGAGCCACACCCAAATCGAAATGCAGGAGGAAATGAAACCTCTAAGCTTTATGGAATTCTAATTTAAATAGAAAATAGCATCTGTTTCTTAGGCTGCTTACTGTATTAATAATTAGCTTCTTAGAACAACAACAAACCCACAAAGTAAAAATTCAGTTTTTCTTTAAAAAACTAGACTATATAACCTGTCCAACCATTTATTTTATTTTGACATAAGCATGCCCATTAAGTTGCATATTTTGACTATAAATTTCAGATGTTACAATTATCATAGCTTATTGTTCCAAGCAGCTTAGTAGTGCCAGTCAGTAAGTCCTCTAATACATCCCTATTATAATATTATAATTGCAAAATTAACTCTGTCTGTTTTGTTTTCACAGAAAAACTACAGGACTGATTTGGCCGAAACTCTGTATATATATATTTATACATTCATTTTCAATGCCGAGGATGAACATAGGATACTTTTTATCCCGAAAAATGGGATAGTTTCTGGTATAAAAATATATTTCTCTCTCTGTTTGTTATGCTTTTATGGAAAAATATTGGACCAATTTGGCAGTAATTTGATATATGTGTAATTTTAATTCTGAGGGTGGCCAAGGGCTACTTTTCATCCCAGATTTATGTAAAGGTTATCCCAGAAAGTAGGATAGGCTTTTTTGTGATTTTCTATTTTCATTATTTCAGTCATTTCAGTAATTTCAGGCATTTTGGCCATTTTGGCAATTTCCGTTATTTTAGTCATTTCAGTTATTTCAGAAAATTGGGCCATTTCAACAATTTCACCCTCTTCAATCATTTCAGTCATTGCGGTCTTTTGGAATTTGCAGGAAGTCAGTGTTGATTTCATACAAGCTTCATGTAAATTTATTTTAGTTGGCATAGTGCTGTTAAAATCAATTTACATGATGCCAGTATGAAGTCAGCACTGACTTCTTTCGAATTTGAAATCAGTAGCAATGTAAATCAGCCTTAATACTAGTTTTTTTTAGCTACTATTGCCAAAGTGGGTACACCTGACATTCTCTGTTAGTGTGACATTGGCCAAATCAGTGCCAGTAGCATTAGAGCCTAATCACCAAAAATAGAGTAGGATAGTTAAAGGGATATTACAGTCATCTTCACGGATCCTCCATCGTGATGAGAAAATGCTGGGCCGCGTAGTTCTTTGAACAGGAAAAAAGTCAAGATAAACAAAAGAGTAGGCGATAATATTTCTATTGGTGTATGGATGAACCTCCTCACTCTAACCACCAAATGCTTCCACATCAACACTATTAAAGTATCCATTTTTAAAATGTTTGTTTAGATTTCACTTTAATGACTCACGACATAAGACACTTTCGTTTTTAATGTTGCTACACTCTTTTAACAAACAATAATATGGTAGATTTAGACATTTTTCTAAAGATTATTAAAGAAGGAAAACAAGTCCGTAAAATCCTATACCCATCTGAATGATTGAATGAAACTATCACTAAAACGTTATTTTATTCTCCATAAACTATGCTGTGATCTGTAAGCTACGCGCTTATGGAGCTACGCAAAATCTGCATATCTTCTAAAAATTAATGTCCTCTGTAGCTGTGACACAATTAAATTAAATTGAATCATAAGAGTCTAAAAAAGTACTCTGTGATTATATGACTCACAACTATTACGGAATACGACTGTTCTCTGTACTGTGAATTAAATCAATAACAAGTTAGGGAATAGGGTTTCCAGATGTTTACGAAAATATACATCAACAAAATCCCCATTTATTCCCTAATATACCCAATTTCACCTAAAATGATACTATTTCGTCAATTCCCCATAAACATCAGTACTCATTTTTAGTATGTATATCCATGCAGCGTAAGCGAGAAAGTGACTAGGGAAGTGACAAAGAAAGTGGGAACTGCGAGTATGAAATATTCAAAAGTATCGGACTAATATACCAAAACTAGAGTAAGTACACAAATAGTTTTTTAATACATAAATAAAGCATGTAGTTCAAACAAAAAATAAATCAATTGGACAAGTGGGTCTCAGACCACGTAGGTAAAGTGATCCGGGGAAGTGACGAACGTCTATTTTTTTAATCATTTGGTCATAATGCACAAAAGAAAAAAAAACTAACTAATGGACCTTTTTCAAACTAATTTTATAAACGTCACCACATCAGTCTTTTAATTTTTCTCTTTAGAGTTTAAAAATTACAGGACAGTTTTAGTAATTTTTTATGATTTTAAAGCTAAAATTTGCCACCTGGAACTTAAACATAAATTATTAATTTTATAGTTAATGATTTATCAAGATCCAACTGATGTATTCCATAACTATTTACACTGATAAGATATATGAGATAAATAAAATACAACCAATATAGCTATTGGCATTTATTACACCAAAAGTGATCACCAATATTATTACGGTTGTTGCACTTAGATACATATTATTGTTATTTATTTATTTAAGTTTATGGCTTGGCAGCTGGACCTTTAAGCCAGATCTTAGATTACAATATAGTTTCTTCATTTTCTTAAGCCTATGTATAGCTCAGCTGAACTGTAAGTTATCGGCTGACGCCATTCAAGGGAGTTCTTGTGACAACTCGAAAGACCACATTTGACTAAACATTTCACAATTCTCACACAAACGCACAATTATTACTCAAATATTACTATCAATATCCTATAACTACTGTTCCTTTTAGAGTAATTTTACACATTTTTGTAAAATAAAACTCAACACAACATCTCCTTTCAGTTCCCGCTAAACACTACTAGATATACTTAAATTTTGTTACCAGTTTAGTGCTGCGCTATAGAATATATCCCCAGTATTGAATTTATTGCCTTCAGAATTTTTACCTTAAAATGGGGTAACTCTTTATCTGGAAACACTAATACAAAGTCCGAGTTAGACAACCTTTTGTCTTTATAAAAAAGATAGATGTAGGTAGAGTATGTCCATATATTTTTTTATTCTTTATTCGCTACAATGACAGGCAAAAGAGTTGAATACATGCAACTTCGTCTGAAGTATTACTTTGACTCGCGTCAAATATTATTGATCTGAAGGTATGGTGGTTGAAAACTAATAGCTTGATATGTTAGCATTTCTCATTACAGATAAAAAAATTCACTTAAATTCTTGTTTAAAAGCGATCTTTTAGAAAATACAAGTGTGCTGTAAAACATTACCCTGCCAAATTTCCGCAAAAACACGAAAGAAATAAATGCTAGTCTGGCCAACTAGTCATGGCACAACTAAATGGTGGCAAATTCAAAATATCTTCAGAAGTGGCAATATTAACTTTAACATGAAAAACAAAAAGAAACGGCTTTTTTATATTTTTGCTTTTTTTCAAAGTTAAATAAAAAAAAGATATTTTGGTGACTATTCATTTGACAGATAGGAGTGTTGCCTAAGAGACTTATTAAACTATCATAGAAATATTATCATAGAAGTACGAGTTCTATGAGAATAAATATGATTCATATTCTCTATGATCATAGTTAAGGGATCCTATTCCTATTTGTCAGCAAGCGTACAAATATGACCATATCATCCGTTTAACCTCTAAAAACCTCTTAAAGAAAAACATTATTTAGCTAGACGTGTTGCTGGGGAGTTTCTTGCCGCTTCTTCTCCTAAACAGCAATAACACGTTGTGAAGCGGTATACATAGAATAGGAAGAAAAATTAAATTTTAACTTATATATTTATATGATCTTCAAAAAGTGTTCTCCAGTGGAACTTATTTTGAATAAAAAACTTTGAATTTGAATTTGAATCTAAAATGGCGTCATGCAAGAATTTCAACTGTAATTGTATATTTTTTTTGTAAGACTTTTTATCTTCCAATCTAAGTTCTTCGAATAAGGTGTTATGGACCCCTCTCTCTCTGCTCGCCTTGCTACCCATGATCTAATCCAAATACGTCGTGTCACCAGGCCCGAGAAAGTGGTTCATCTCCGCGTCTCGGGTCTGGATGACACCACAATTGACGAAGATGTGGCCGCCGCCATCGCGCGGACCACCGGGTGCCCTCTCGGGGGCATCAAGACGGCGAAGGTCCGTCCCGGCCCAGATGGGATGGGCCAGACGGTAGTGGTCTGCCCGGTGGTGGCCGCCAAGAAGCTGCTGGCGGAAGGAAGGAAGCTCCTGGTAGGCTGGGCCTCGGCCTCTGTCCAGGCCCTCCCGCACAGAGCTCAGAGGTGCTTCCGCTGTCACGAGACTGGTCACGTGGCAGCGGCTTGCACCTCTGAGGTGGACCGCAGCGGTAGCTGTTACCGCTGCGGACAACCCGGTCACCTGGTGACTGGCCCCTGCACCGCGAAACCGCACTGTTCTTTGTGCGAGGCCGCGGGCAGGCCAGCTGGGCACCAGCTCGGTGGGGGGGCGTGTAAGTCCAAGACCACCAGGAGGAAGAAGTCGCAGCAGCAGCCAGCCAGCCGGTCGGCGGAGGCAGCGCCGGAGGAAGCCGCGGGCGCGGCGGTCACCACCAGGGCCGCCGCAAAACGCGGCAAGAAGTAAGCCCGTGGCGCCAAAGCCACGGGCGAGCGGCAGCGGGCGTCGAGGCCACGGGGGATCCAGTCAGGCCTCCGCCCGCACTTATGCCGCGAGAGGGCGCGAGAGGTAGCCGCGCGACTCTCTCAGGGCCGGGGAACACCATCCCCGGCCCGCACACAGGAGAGGCCGCCTCTGGTTACGAGGCGGCCCACCGCTAGCCGGGGTCGCGGATTAAGGCTCACGCTACATACCGTGACCCCGGCACTCAGGCGGAAGTAGGCTCCCATGGGGTTTTAGTGGGTATACCCGGCGCCGGTCGTATTGATTAATCGGCGTTGGGGGAGCCCCACACACCGGCCGCGCTATCCCCCGCGCGGCTGACGGTGCGGCAACGCATTTTCCCAAAAAAAAAAAAAATGGTCGTGATCACCCTTTTTTTGGCCAGAGGAAATCCGTCTGAGGCCTGAGTCGCGACAGGAACAGAAGCCAGGGTTGATAATTTTTTTGTGGGATTCACCAGATCCGGGGTGGCACTAGCGCGCTCAGTCAGAACTGGTACCACGCACTCCCCAATTAGGGATACCCACTAAAACCCTTGGGTGTTCCGTCCTACGCCTTATGCCAGGGATACGGGACAGCGGGATTCCCAACTCCGCGTGCCCTGGCAGGCGTGGGCCTCACACACAGGCCTCTTCCTTGCCGGGGGACTTATTTTGTCCCTCGGCATCGTCTTGGCCTAGTCCGAGCGTGGGGCGGTTTGTAACGCACCCCACGGGAGGAGAGGTGAGCGCGCGCGGAACACTCGCGCTCTCGTCTCGACGACATGTGTGGGTGAGTAAGAACCCCTATACCACAAACCCGCGCCGCTTGCTTACGGTGGCCGAAAGTGGAATCCCGCCCTCCGGCGTCGGCGCGTCCTCCTTTGGCGGGAGCGAAGCAAAGACGTCCGCTCACACTCCCGCTCCGCCTCCTCCTTCGCAAACATGACATGCTCGCAGAAGGAGGAATGGTCGTGATCACCTAGTTTATGTATTAAATACTTTTTCTCTGGCTAGAGTTTTTAAATAAATTTAAATATTTAATTTGCATTACTTGTAGTAATCAAAATAGTTAATATACAAAAATATCCTTTAGGAAGTCCTAGTACTCTTCTTTTTCTTTCACCTTGTTCCAACTATTTGGGGTCGGCACAATATATCTTTTCCTTCCACACTCCTCTATCTTGACATACTTACATCTTCTGTCACACCACAAATCATTATATTATCATCTTTCACGGAATCCGTCCATCTCTTTTTTGGTCTGCCTTTATATTTGTACCCATTCATCTTGTAGTTTAACATTTAGACAGCTCTAGTACCATGGAAAAGAATACTATTGAACTTGTATTTAATATTCTATAGTATTCTTTTTTCATGTTGGTATTATAGAATATTAAACACAAGTTCATTGTAACTGCATAATAATGGTTGATGTTGGTTTAAAATCTAAACAAACACCAGGTAATTATATATTTCAATTAATATTTATTTTTTAAACGAACCAACGAGTACGCACTTTGCATGTAGAGTTTTTTCGTAAAAATGTCATTTAAACATTATAATTTAAAGCAATTATACGAAATTCTAAAAACATCCAAATAATTTTTGTTATCCCGACGTCCGGTTTTGGACAGTGTGCGATTGAAAGGTAAATAGACCCGAGCGAGGCGACGCCATTTCTATTCCCACTTTTTATCCGTTCATACCTGAACGCATAAATACAAGCAAGAAGGCAAAAAAAACCAATCTTCTCTGGCTACAATTAAAATGTACTTAATCTTCTTCCCCTTCTTCATCCTCATCTTCAACTTTGGGTTCTTCCACAATTTCCGGCTGTAAGAATATTTTTAAATGTATCAATGTTTTTTTTATTCGTCAATTTATTTTCTGAGACTAAGGGCCGATTTTTAATTAGATAAAAGTTATTTATATGAATAAAATACAACATGGGAAAATTATAATAGACAGTTGCATGAATAGAACAGTTGAATTGTGTCATTTTTTAATCTAGTCCGGTTATAATTTATTTGACTGCTAACTTTTATTTGATAATTGAGAAATTAGCCCTAAATATCCTACATTCATAGATGGTCACTAGAGAAATTCTATACCATGTTTAATACAAAATCTCAGTAGAAGTTTATATCTTATTCTTATTCTTATCGTTTATATATTCGCTACGTTCCATGAGGGACTCACAACGACCACGTTCACGACTGCGATTTATCCCGTTCCACTTGCTTGCCGGCGTTACAATCATAAACCCCAAGTGGAACGGCTATTCGACCCGCCTATTGACATGGGTCGTTGTGAGCGTTGTGTGATCGAAAATGATGACGTCATTAGTGAAGTTTTCGCCACGACCACAACGATCGCGGTCGCCTTGTGGAACGGCTAACGGAGCATTTTGGGCGTTGTGAGCTAGTAGTGAAACGCCCTGATTGTGATTTATATAGTCATGTCAATTCTTCTTCTGTTGTCTTTTGGCTTAGAACGGTTTGTAATTATACATATATACTTTAGTTAATTACTGTAAAGTAGAAGAGTATATTCTTCATGTTGAAACAATAGCCGTCAAACGCCATTTATGTAGCTAGAGAGTAAATAACTCAGCAACCATCTCTCGCTCTCTCTCTCTGCTCTTACTGCTCTTAGGATGTGGAGGGTAGAAGTAAGGAGACCTATCTTATATAGAAGAATAGTTAAGTGTCCAGTAGCTGTAAACAGTTCAAAAACCGCCCAGAATGGCGCTGGTGTAGACAAATGGTCTAAATATAGCTGTTGGAGACGAATTGAAGTATGCCGAGTTAAAAAATTAATGGCTTTGGCGACTAGAGTAATAGTTGTAGTAGTAGGGTATTTGGTAGTCGGTAATAGTAGCTACACTATTAAAAACGTATAAAACTTCAGCTATTTACGTAGCACAAAATAATTCAGTAAGTAAATACAACCTCAAAGAATTATTATGTGAAAACTTGAAGAGTGATTTAATTTCGTGAACTTTGAATAATACGCGTAGTGTTTTTTTTAATATTTATGCTTATATACTAATATATAGGTATAAAGGAGAAGAGTTTGTTTGTTTGATTGAACGCGCTAATCTCAGGAACTATTGGTCTGATTTGAAAAAATTATTTCAATGTTAGATAGCTTATTTATCGAGGAAGGCTATATATCATCACGCCAAGGCCAATAGGAACGGGGCACCAATGAAGAACATTTCAAAATCGGGGGGTTTTGAAAACAAATTCCACTCGGACGACGTCGCGGGCACAGCTAGTACTTTATACTACTCTAATAACAATTCACCCTGATGCTAATTTAGCGCCACTCTATTTTTTTTTAATTTAATGTATTTCGGTGGACACTTTTTCATATACAGAGATGGTTTTCCTTACATCCACTCTCCTTATCTTAGGGGTTATAGACGGAGTGAATTTTAACAGATATTAAAACACTAGCGCCATTCTGGTCGATTTTTGACCTAAGGTTATAGGTCCGCTTCCTTCACCGCTTCATCTGGGATAATGTTTTAGCTACAGGACGTTTCACGCAGATGTAGCAATGGGTCAATGCGTTACTTGTGATGCGATATTGTTATTAATTGTTCAGTACATTAAATATTGACAGGTAACATATGTATGTACATTAATGTTACTATTAGTTAACGGCATTACTTTAAATTTAAATATGACACATCTGGTCACAGTCATTAACTATTACATTATCGCAGGTGAAACCCGAGCATAATAGAAAATCTTTTCATTCTTTTACTCGATACAAGTAAATTATACGAAGGCATGATAAAAAGAATAAGTACCTCTGGTTCCAGTTCAGGCGTCTCCTCAACGACCTGAAAATTATATTAACAAGTTTACAACAGCGACGCTGATTTATCTGTACTCTCCATTCAGTGGCACGGGGCGTTTTAGACCCCGTATTAAATTACCATTATGGCGACATGAGGCCTATCGAGACCCATAACTTTTTAAAAACAAATCATTTTTTGGCTTATATGTAAAATAGTTTATGAATTTTTTGTTGTTATACGGTACTAGGGAACTCCATATTAAGTTTATTATACCACGGAACTCTGATTTAATAGCACATCTTAGATATATATTCATCTTTACATTACACTAAATCAATTTGAAGTTGCACCACAGAGAAGTTAATATTTTTCTTAGCCGCATTGCAAATAAGACACGTACGGGGTCACTTAGACCTCGTTTTGCAGTGAACGTGTTAATTGATTTGACTATCAGGTAGTCCTATTATAGGAATAAAAATAATGCTTAAAACTTCAAATGGCTTAATGTTCTGAGTAATTTAGGTTATTTTTTCATCTAGATCAGGGGCTTCCAAACTACGGCCCGGAAGCCAAAACCGGCCCGCCATCAGTCTCATAATTCCGGCCTATAACAGATAATGGCTTGTTTTTGTTATTGTTACTGTGATAAATTAGATAAAAATACAGAATAATAAAAACTAGGTTTTATTTACGTGCTAGATAAAGCTTATAGACAAGTATTACAAATAGGTACGCAGAAAATTTTACATAAGTATAATAACTAACGAATAATTGAGATGAATCCTACAAACATTTTAAAACTTGTAAAAAATACGAAGTGGAAGGTACGCAGGGTACGTTGCGTAGAAAAACGAAAAACTTTTGAGTTAATACTTGTATTAATTTCACTTCTCATAAAATTTCCATATCGGGGGCCTTATATGAAAGTCGATTGTTAAGGAGTAAACTCCAAAAATAATGGTGAGAATTATATAGTAAACGGTGCTAGCCCTAGAAATTTACTGGAGTAACCAGTATGGCCCCAAGGCTCGAAAGGACAATGCCCATTTTGGGTCCACTCTGAACTAGGATATACCTTAACAAAATATCTTTCTAAAATATTATGTTATCTTTTATGGTATTATAGTCAAAATAAAAAAGTTTTTTGTAACCCAGTATAAAAATTACATTTACATAAATACGTTTTGGTTTTCCGGTACCAATATCGATGATTTTGTTCCGATTGATGACAGGTTCATATAAGGCGTGAGACATATTTATGCTAACAGATATTCACAGACAACAGATAACATTTGTTATTTCGAGAACAGAATACCTGTTGTCTCGATAACAGGCACATAACAATAAAAAATTCTTATTTACGTCTTATATTAACTGTTCTGGTAATTATTATTTTTCTCTCGTTCTATCTAATAATTGTTATTAAGCTAAAAAGAGATGCACCTATTAATTTGTTCATATCAGTGTCTCATTTTACATCAAGGATTTATATGGGCTGAAACGAGACGCACCTAATATTTATAAGATAACAGAACAGAATTAACAAAATGTAAACTGTTCTATTAATGACTATTTTTCTCTCTTTCTATCTAAGCAAATCTTTATTAAGCTAAAAAGAGATGCACCTATTAATTTATTCATATCTGTGTCTCATTTACACTTTAAGAACTTATATGGGCAAGAACGAGACCCACCTAATAATTATAAGGTAACAAAATGTAAAGCATTTAAGATGCGCACACATTACGGGACGCGTGAGACGTGTTCGGAAATAATGTGCACGCGAAGAATCGGACGCGGCTTTTGTGTTGTCAACTTTTCTTAGAGAAAACAAGCTATATCAATTCATTAAAGCATTAGATTGGCGCGAATTTATAAAAAGTGCTGAAAATAAAGTAATAAGCCTGGTTACTTTTTTAGTTTACTTTATTATAAATACTTGTTTTTGAGGATAATATTCCAATACACGTGGATATATATATACTGTCCATGCCAGTGACCAAGACCAAAATCAAATAAAAATAGTTTAATTTAAAAATTCTTTTATATCCATTCACAATATTTAGTACTTAAATTATATGTGGACCAATTTAATAAAATTTCACTCAATAACAAATGCTACTCAAACCTGCGACTATCGACCTCGTAGACGCATGCAGATATATATAGACAAAACCTTTGTGTTACGTTAAGATTTCTGCCAGTTAACTTTAAAGCTTTTCCACATTCTTGCGAGAACTACGCGAGAATGTCTGCAAGATCTTCGACCTGAGAACGCGGGAAGTTCTCGCAAGAATTCTATACGAGTGTAGTGTAGGCTTCACCGCAAGCCGCATAAAGGAACTTCGTTCCAATAAAAACTAAATAACAGTATGTTATTTAATAACAGATAATCAATGCTGTTATTTTTGGATAACAGTAACAGGAGTAACAGATAATTAAATTGACCTGTTATAACTCACCTCTAGTTCATATGTTGACTGTTAGGTTTTTATTGACTGACATCTTTAGTTCAATATTCGATTATCCTAAATATTGACGAATGACAACTGTTGAATCACTTATGTAGTATGAAAATAATACATACACGGTTAATATACTGATACACCTAACTCTTTATAATGCTGCAACCGAGTACATATAAATTAAAAAAAAAAACGATTGAAGTTGGATTCGGCAAACAATAGTGTGTGTTAATAACGAACAGCGCCATCTAGTTTTGAACATAGTATATCTGAATGTATGTTTTTCTGAGAAATGTTGCTCTGGAATAATAAGATTTAAACTTGGTCAAAAGATGTAAATATTTTTGATGTATATGATAATTATTTAAATCTTCAACTAAATAGGGATAAAATCATAAAGGCTCGTGGAATTTTATTTGAAGCCCAACTCTCCTAACAAACTTAGCAATGTCCTTTGAAGACCCCTGATCTAGATCAACGAAGTGATCTTACCACAACCTCCTCCTCCTTAACGCTCTCCTCGTCTTCATAATCATCGCCATATCCTACCGGGAAGAGGGTCAGGCATTCCTTTTCGCCGGAAGCGACGTCGGCGCTTATGTAGCAAGGGTTCAGTCCAGCCAGCTGGAGGAGGGGCAGGCTACGTTTGCGGGAGACCATGACTGCTATGCGATCTTTGCTGTGGTGGAGTTTGAATTACAGTTGGATGCATTTGAAATCTATAATATTATAACATTTTAAACATACCGTGTCTGTACATTGAAGCTATTTCAAAAAAAGCAACTGGAATAGACTGTATAAAGGATGGAGAACACTGCAATTTTTTTTAGATTTCTTGTTTGTCTATTTGTCGGTAGTAGATATCTAATAAAAATGTTTAGCGCGTTATTCTCGAAATCGCCATTTTGAAAGTACTGCGTTTGCTATAAGGTGGGCGAGGTTCTCTAACTTGTATTGTCGAGCGCCCACTTAGGGATTATATTCTCAAGCATCCATCAAAGATACAATTGCAGTTATTGGTTTAATTATGTAGATTATTTTTGAACTGGTACATTGTACTGGTTCAGTACAAAATGTCATGCTACTCTTACAAACTCTTTTTAAAATCATGTTCTACCGAACTCTATGTGGTTGAACGGGCTTAAGGCTTATTACTACACTATTATTAAATTACAGTTGGGTAGATAATAATGACATGTTAAGCGAGTTTGGAGCAGAGGGGACTAATTGTTCCGCGCGTGCTCACCTCTTCTCTCGTGGGGCGATTTACAGACCGCCCCACGCCTAGAGAGATTGAAGATGCCAGGGGATAAAAGTAGTCCCCCGGCAGTGGAAGAGGCCTCGCGAGGCCCATACCTGCCAGGGCTGCGGAGAGGCTAGGTCATATACCCGTAACCCTGGCATAAGGCGAAGGACAGAACACCCAGGGGTTTAGTGGGTATCCCTAACCGGGGAGTGGCAATAGCATGGCACTAGTTTTGATTGGGTATGCTAGTGCCACCCCCGATCTGGCGAATCCCACATACGGGTAGCGAATTATCCCCCCAGGCTGCTGAGCCTGTCGCGGCTTAGTCCTCAAATGGATTTCCCCTGGCTAAAAAACAAAAAAGAGGAGACTAACATCTTTTTTTACTGCTGGAGCACAGCAGACAGGCTGACGGTCCAACTGTGATTGAAAGTGGTTATCGTCGCCTATGGACATACCAATACCAGAGGTGCTGCTAATGTGCTGCCGGGATCCAAGGAGAAACTGGAACCTGACCACTGAAGCCGGAACACAACTCAACAGCATTCTTTTAGACTAGGGGTTGTAGCCATCCAGTCGGGCAAATACCCTACACCTGGCTATGTATTGTTTTGTCGCCTCTTACCACAGGTCGCCCGGCCGTAGCGAATTGTATTCTTTCTCCGTGACTGTACGGATAACATAGGATAATACAATTAAAAGAAAAGATAGGAAAGTGTCCGATAAAAGTTATCTTAATCTATAAATATCACCAACGCTATCTGTTCGCCCGGCGTCCTATCCGCGGACATTCGCAGCAGTTATGCGATGGCTTAATCGAGCGAAACATAAGTTATTAAGTACAATAATTTCTAACATTATTTACATGTCGTCGCTTTGCTGCAAGAATTCATTAACTGCCATATTATATTCGATCACACAGCGCTCACAACGACCCATGTCAAGAGGTGGGTCGATGTGGGCATTGACCACAGAGCATTAATTCTCTCTATCGATTGACATTGAAAAAAGCGCGATTTCAAATCAACTAAAAAAACTTTGAAGGTGTATGGACCAAACTGTCCCCGGATTCGCATTCAGCGGATCGAAATACATAAGAATAGATGAGTCCGGTCAAAAGTACAGACCACTTTTTATTTTTGTTGGCCGGTGTTATTGTTTGAAAAGTAATTAAAAATATTTTTATAATGACATCTTAAAAGTTAAACGATAAAATATTATTTCAATAATATTAGAATATATTGTAAGATGCGTCCGCTTCCCTATTCGGTCCAGGAGATTTCGAAAATACAATATTTACAATTTTTACCTGTCTGTCTATTCGAGTAGGTATCATGTGAAAATTATTGAACGTATTTAAATGAAACTCAACACAGAGTCCAACTTATATCCCGGGTCAACAATTAGGATACTTTTATCTCGGGAAATGTCGACGTTGCCTTGGGATAGCAGATTATAGACAAAAAATTAAGTTTTTTACTAAGAAATACGTTGTTATCACGGCAACGCGAACGGAGTTTCGCTGGCACATACTATCTATGAATAAAAAACCATTAAAAACAAGAATTTACTACTTACTACTATTTTATACTTACTGTTTTCTTAATCTCTCCATTTTATCATATTGTTTTACAGTGTAAGCTATATGCTCTGCCGTGAATGGATCGTCTCCAACGAATATTCCAGTCTGAAAATGAATGGCATTTATTATCGTGAAACGAATCCAGTAGGTAAATAATTCTGAGCAAATTTAACGCACATTACGGGAAGGTACACTGTAGAGCTGCCAAGCGTGTTCTCCGTTACCTGAAGGCAGCGAAGGATAAAAAGCTTGCATACAGTAATACCAGTGATGGGATTGGATACGCTGATGCTGATTATGCAAGTAGTCTGATAGACCGATGCTCCTATACAGGGTATGTGTTCCAGATGAGCGGTTCATCAGTATCATGGGAGTCACGCAAACAGAGAACTGTGGCTCAGTCTACAACAGAGGCGGAGTACATGGCTCTTGGCGAGGCATGTAAGGAGGTCATTTATATCCGATCGCTCATAAATGACATCTTTCAACCATCACCACCTTTAACGATATTGTGCGATAATTAAAGTGCCGTCTCACTTACTAGAAGTAATACGCATCACTCTCACAATAAACACATTGATATTCGACATTAAGAGTTTTTGGCGGGAACTGAAAAGAGATGTTGTGCTGTGCAGTTTTATTTTTTAAAAATGTGTAATATTACTCTAAAATGAATAATAGTTGTAGGATATTGTTGGTTTTTGAGTAGTAGTTGTGTGTTTTGTGAGAAATGTGAACTGTATAGTCAAATGTTGCCTTTTGAGTTGTTCGAAACAACGGACGGAGCCATTCAACGGAGTTCACAAGAACTCCGTTGAATGGCACCAGCTGATAACCTACAGTTCAGCTGTGCTACACATAGGCTTAAGAAAATGAAGAAACTACATTGTAATCTAAGATCTGGCTTAAAGGCCTAGCTGCCAAGCCATAAACCTAAATAAATAAAATAATAGATATTCGACATCATTTCATTCGTGAGTGCATCTCAATCAAACAAGTCGTTATCAAACTCATGCCATCAACTCACGAAACAGCAGACATTCTCATTAAGGCAATGCCTAAGCTGAGACACTACAAATGCTTGAGCTCTTTAGGGTTATCTTAGTTAACGTGTTCCTTTAGTTTTGAATGTGTCTCTGCATAGTCAAATTAATTTGTTGATAGGTATTGGGTGTAGGGTTAATACTTTAAGTATTTTTCTACTTGGTGTCTATTAATACTATACACAGAGTGCTTTGATTACGGGGAGATGTTAAAATCTGCGTTTTCATATTATCAAAGCACTGGCGACTTTTAGAAAAGTACCTATTTAAATATGTACTTTAAGTATTTTTCTACTTGGTGTCTATTAATACTATACACAGAGTGCTTTGATTACGGGGAGATGTTAAAATCTGCGTTTTCACATTATCAAAGCACTGGCGACTTTTAGAAAAGTACCTATTTAAATATGCAATTGACTTTTCTATAACTGTTTTTTATTCCTTCTGTCATCATATTAGTGAATACATAATCTATTATTTTCTCTCCTAAATTAGCACAGCTTTCCAAACTGCAACACTGTGTGGGACACAAATCCCATAATAATGAATGATGTTGTAAGAGCGTCATCTAATGAAAAGTTGCCTCAGTAAGTAAGTTACAACTGTAACCTTTTTCTAACCAACACTAGATGGCGCCTTACATAAAAGATATTCCCGATTAGCTAATTACTGGTGCTCCGTATAATGGAACATCCACCACCAGAGAGCGTCATCAATAAAAACTGACATTTTCATTGGGTTAGGCTTTCGATAACGTGCGCAAAACAGATTTCCGTCGGTCATTACATTTCTGTGTAGTAAAAATACCAATATTGCAATAATAACGAAAATATTTTGATAAAATAACATTCGTGTTAGCATTGACATGCAGAGTTTGGGAATAATTTGAGTGTTTGCTTTCGTTGGCCAAACTTGTCTAAATACAGCATCGTAATTGAATAAAACATGACTTACAGCGAGTATCTCATCCTTGTACTGGTTAATTATATCTTGGACGTCGTGACGCTTTTCAACAGTAAATATTACCAGTACATGTGGCGGCAGAAATTCCGACTCTATCGGTGCTTGTTCAAGAACCGCCTAAATTAAGAATTACTTGAATGAATACATTGTGTTATATTACGTTTAAACTTTAAACATTCTTATTAAAAAGAACCAAATGTTAAATATTTATAACCAAGTCTTTCCCAGTGACTTCAGTCGCGTAAACTTCAAATTCTTAATCCTTACATTGTTACATTTAAGGAATGAACAAATCACACACAAATCGATATATGGTATGGAACCTTTAATTACAATTTATTATTTTCTAAGTTTGTGAAGAACCAACCTTTGAAGGTTGGCATATTTATTGTACATCCTTAGATAATACTTGTTTATTTAAACCATAGCTTATATCAATTTTGAACAGCGCCACCTAGGATTATAATCCAGAAAGACAATTAAAATTAGGTAAACCTTTTATATAAAGAGCTTTATTAGCTCTTTATAATATTATAATTATAATATAATAATGAGTGCTCAGGATCCCATAAATGTTTTCTTTACCATCAACAGCTGCAAAAATATCGATGATCGATCTCTATCTTCCTTTATTTCATTCAAGTTGCTTAAAATCATAGAACTAACCTTTGGAAAGAACAACGCCAAACCATTAGCTTTGGCCAGTTCATTGGGTGGTGAATATAGTCCTGGTACGAACAAGCCTCCTGGCGGTATATATTCTTCATCCTCAATCGAAACATCCGAGTGGAACACTTCTTCTTCTTCCACTTTCTCTTCTTCTACCTCTTCGGCCTGTAAAGTAGAAGTTCCAGTAGAATTCATGATATTGACGGCATCGTTGGCTAAAAGCATAAGGTAGCTAGGTAGTAGCTAATGTATCTTCCGGTTAGATTCCAATGGTAACAAATTATTTTTGTTACTTGCAAGTAATTTGTTTCCACCAATCTAAGTATGCTTTATGTATAAAGAGATTGCTTAGTCGAAATGTCACTTAGCAAATTTCAGTTTCAGCAAACCTTTCATTTTTGAAAAAAAGTACGCTGTGTCAACAAATTATTTATTTTTATTAAATTCCACTGTTATTTTTCGTTCTACAATTAAAATAACCCATTTACTTTCTAACTCGCCCATGGTGACAAAATAGAGGAAACGTCAGACAACTTTTGCGATGTCGCAGGTGTTAACTTGTTTTTATAAGCGTTCAACCTCTGATCGTCTACAAAAGCCAGCGATACTTACTGGGGCTTCTTCAGTGGCTTCTGTTTCAGTATTTTCTTTTCCTTCAACTTCCTCAGGCGCTACTGGTTCAGGGTCTGCTGGTAACTGGAAAATTACAAGTAAACAAGTTTTTTATGTTCATATATCACTTTGGTCAATTATGGAAAGATTGTTATAATTCACCATCTTTTAACGGTTTTCACGTTTTAAGATACCTAATATTTGGTAGCTATATATTCTAATCAGTTATCGTGAAAGAATAATAAAAGCATCCGAGACATCATCTGATGACGCCGTTTTGAACCCTGACAATGCATCTTAAGTAGGTTTTTGGTCTAATGTGTATATTTTATAATTACCATGACAATGAATACATTTGTTATTCCGCCTGGACAAGCTTATAGATCGTATCATATACCACTTGTTCATGTGAAATTTCAAGGACAAGTCCAATATATTATTATTCTACAAAGTAGTACTTTACAGGTATTATGGATGGAACTCATACGGACTTACTCCTGCTTGAATCCTCGCCATTCTTTCTTCCTCTTGACGTTGTTTTTCAACTCTCTGCCGTTCCTCCTCAGCCTCTCTTGCCAAACGAGCTTGTTCCGCTGCCAGCCTCTCTCTATCCGCTTTCTCTTCGCGCTACATATCACAAACATCTTTATAAAACTAAGGACTAAGGGAAGATTAACATTAAATTCTCCAATAACTACATCAACAAATTATTCAGCTTCTTCTGTTGTTCTATTAGCTACGTTATAAAAAAAAGATATACCAGCTTCTGCATCCTCGCTTCGTATCTATCTCGTCTCACTTCTCTCGCAGTTTTGCTTATGGTGGCGTACCTTTCATACGCTGGTATTGGGGGCACTTGCTTCTCTGGCGGAACATCTTCCTTCGGCTCTGGGATTTCTTCATATAGAGCATATCTTAATAATTCTGCAATAAATGCTTTTGTTTCCCTTAGAAAAAATGTTACTGGTAAAAGTGATAAAGTGGAATGAAAGAATCAAAAGACCACAACTTTATCCACGGTCTCGAACAAATCTGTATTATGTTCACTATAAAAATGTATTATGCTACAACCGAGACGATTCAAGGTGGGAATCATAACCGTCAAGCACCAAACTAGTCAAAAATTGAAAGACTTAATAAAATTCTTTTCAAGTTTCAAATTGTTATTTAATAAACCGTCAAAGCGAGATAAAGCCTGTGGCAACATTTACTCATGCAGGGTCTTAGTGCATGTTTTTACTGGGCGATGGATGATCACTAATATTGGGAATGAGAAACAAGAGACCAGAAATTACCGTACTTACTGATATGGAATGGACACACATTGCGATCCAATAAAGAAAAATGTACCAATAGTGTTAAGATTTGTACACATTATATGAAAAAAAAAGAAAAGAAGGACCGGAAAAAAGGTGGGAAGATGATCTCTCAAAAGATTGGAGATTGTTGGTGAGGGATCGAACACAATGATGATCCAGGAGGAAGTCTATGTCAAGGAGGCAAGCTAACTGTCGTTGATGTGTACAAAAACATGATAAAAAATCTCTACCTATAAATAGAAATAAAGGCTATTTCTATTTTATTAACTTACTGACAAAATCGCGATTATCTGTCTCAAACATCTTAAACAGTACCACCAGAGCTTCATTCTTCATCAATGAGTGAAGGCAAGCTTCGTTGAGTTCTATGTCGCTCATGTACAGTGCTTCACGAGCCATTTCTTCAGTGAACCGGAAGGTTTCTTTAGCTCCCACTTGAATGTCTGAAACAATAATTGGGACAGGTTAAAAATATTGGCATAAGAAAGCTTATAGAATACTTCTGAGGTCTATTAGGCTAAACCTTGCCCTGTCTAGTTCATTGGAATGCAGAGGTTCCGGGTGGAATTCCCGACAGGGAACATCATAAACGCACTTTCCATCCTTTTCTCTGACTAGGTGTCTGGAATCGGCCTCAGCGTTGTATATTGCTCATAACACAGGTGTAACTTGCTTAGCTTGGGAATACGCAATATGTGCGTTTGTCTACCGATTTATTATTCCTATTAGGTACATTAATAAAGGTGCTTATCTATAATCGTGTTTTTGATATTCTGCGTCATTTTGGCTCCCTATATTTCACCTTCTATTTCAGTTGACATTCCTCCCATTTTCACACACATATACCTTACATACTCATTTTTTCATATCTCTACCCAAATTAGACTTTTTATACTCTATGATTACAGCTCTTTTGGCTCGATCGATATGATACCACGCTCTCACAGAATATCGGCGTTAAATGGTTACCCTTGAGCAAGTCCCAATGATCCACTTCCCTCCCTTATTAGTCCATCTTCCCTATCACATCCCCTTACTCCATTGCCTCTATTCCATTCCTTCTCTAATACAACCACAAATGGTACAGCATTCCTAGAATACTTACTGATTATATCCCACTTTTCGTACAAGTCGTAGTGGGCTTGGTGACAATGCGGCCAGAACATTACGAAATTTAACCTCTTCAAGTTCTTAGAAAGTCGTTCATTGACGCGTTTCTTTCTTGCTGCAAGAGTCAAAACCCGTAGACGTTCAACCTGCTCTTTGTATACTTCTTCTAATTTCAAATCTTCTTCTAATTTTAACTGTTATAAAAAGAAAAGAATAAATTTGTTACTGTGAGATCGTCGTCAGCCAATTGCAGTCTGTTGCTGGACATAAACTTCCTCAAGTTTATGCTACTTATCCTGAATTCTCCTCTATTTTCATCCAACCCTTAGCGTCATTCTTCTGCGGATTATCAAACCACTGGGCCTGAGCAGACCAACCAAGATACAGTTTCCACTATCGGACTCGTCTACTCCATCGGCGACTAGCCCTTCGATAGACGCGTCTAGCCCACTGCTACTTTAGCTTGCAAATTTTACGTGTTATGTTACGGCTCACCTGATGGATAGTGCTTAACGTAGCCTATGGACACTTGCAACAACAGAGGTATTACCAAAGTACTGTCAGGGAACTAGATCCTGTCCACTGATGCCGAAACACAACTCAATGTTGTAATGGTGGCGTGTTCCAGACCAGGTGTGGTAGCAATTTAGACCGGCAAAAGTTCTATCACCATAGCTGTGGGTTGTTTTGTTGCTTCTTATAATACGCATCCTGGTCATAGGAATCAGTTTTCTTTTCCGGTCCTGCATGAATAGAAGTTTACTTTTGTTCTTTTAAGAATATCCTACTTATAGATTTTACCCATGAGAGAAACACCTAACAGAGCCCGCCAAACGAGTCTAACTTTGTGGACTAGCCCCACTGTCATTATCCACGTGTCGGCACAGTATGTCGTATCGGGTAAGACTGCACTGCTTCAAAATTCGCGTCTTCAAGCGTTGCGTAACGATCGACAAGACTTGAAGAAGATTACTGAATGCCGTCCACCCCAACTGGATCCAACTGTTTCTGTTTTAGATAGACTATTAGAGAATCTACTAACATGGCTATGGGCGACATTGAAACTTGGATATGACAATAAGGGCCAAAGTACAACAGAGCTACCCGGCAGCATCCAACAAGCACCGCCGTCCACGAGTGGACGCTGCGTTGTAAATCTGTGGACCTCGCGTGGTTAACGCATGTATAACGCGTTATCCACGAATCGCCGGCTGGTCTCAGCGTTTGGAATTCCCGAGATCATGCTAAGTAAACGCCACATCAGCGAAATCTTCGATATGCATCGAGCATAAAATATAGTATGGAAAATTAGAGTAGAAAATAACAAGGACACCACTTTCGCAAATTTGTCTAAACTCTAGCAACTCCAATATTATGCCAAGAGTAATTGTGATACTTATTAGTAATTTTTAGTATTACGTAAAACATTGTGCAAGTATCTAGTTGCTTTATTAACGACATACGCATCAACGTAAACTATGATGTTTACTTTAATAATTATTACGATTATTTTGTAAGCAAGAGTTTTTGCACCTTGTGATAATTAACAGAACAAATATTGATTAAAAGCTAAATGAACCATTACAAACCTGTCATGTTTCTTGGTAAATATCGTCAAATTATATTGAAAATATTTTTAAAATTCCGCTAGACATCTTTGATAAACTTTAAAAGTTACTGCTCGTGTTAAATTTAGTATTTTTATATGCGTATTTTGTTATTTTTAAAGGATTTTAGACTTGGTTAAACTTTAAAATAAATAAAAACCATGGATAAACCAGCTTTGTTTATAATTCACTGACAATCACTACAAATAAGATAGAAAGCTAAAAATTTAGAACATATTTGAGACTTTAAGGCCAGGTTATAGTTATAAGTGAATCACTACAAGCAGCAAGTTGTCACCGAGTGGTTCATTCGCCTTCCGCGCGTGGACAACTTGTGAGCGAGGTGACGGATGGCCCTAACGAGCTATGGACGTAAACTTACAGCTTCTTCAGGTAGCATCTCATAGATATGTAACTTTGGTCTCTCGATGCCAGTGTCAAATTCTCGCTGCATCAAACCCAATTCATCTTCTATTATACGACATAGCTCTATGCCATTAGCACCAAACATCGCACGGGTTAATTTTCCTTTCTGCTCCAGGACACAAAAAAATATATAAATCAAATAAATTACACGACAGACAATTAAAAACACCTATATATTTTTAATTAAGATACGCTTGTGTTATAGGTAATAGCGGAGAGTCAAATCAACTGAGTTATTTTTTATAAACTAACAGAACTTCGCAGATTTTGTATGAGCGTTAATAGCATTTCTTACTAGTAGTGCCATCTACTCGGTTTGTATTAGTGGCTCCATCTATTATTAAAGGTTGAGACTAGTATTTGTATAAACATTTGATAATTTGTAGAGTTATTTACATTCTTAAATAATGAAGATACTTTTGTATTACAACATTGTATAAATACTGCAAACCCGCTGTGTATCGGGCATTCTTTGTTATGAGTTTAAATAAAACAGTTCTGAAAGTTCTACGTGTTTCGTTATATAAATCCCGCAGTACCACAACCTCGTTATAAGTATGTACAAGTAAAAGGAGTTAAGTAGCGCATTTACCTAATTATTACTAGCTAGAGCTACAGTGACATATGCATCCGACCAACGTCGAAGTAAGAATGCTTTTCCAGTATATAAAAGTACTCTGTGAGAATGATTTTTTGTCACTACGCCTGTTTGCTATTATATCCGTTTAGTAAACACAACTACCCGCAAATATTACAATACTACAAAAATAGGTGGCACTATTTGGAATTAGCAGTATAAAGTTCAAGTTACCAATATGAATAAGAAAACGGGTTCGCTTTTACCCTTGAATCTGGATAACGCGTCTATTTTGTCAGCACATGCCTAAAGAGAAATTATTGTTGTTAATTAATTTAAGTATCTGTCTACAATACATTTATTTATCTAAATATATTTTAAAACTAGCTGTGCTCGTTGTTACAGCTACCTGTAGCCGGACGCAAGCCATTTGTCGGTTGTGATCTGATGTATAGAGTGCGGTGTCATCCGCGAGAGGGCCAAAATGTCGCTGGTGTATAGCGTGAAGAGTAGTGGAGATAGTGCCGAGCCCTGTGGTACACCGGCTGTGAGTGGGTGAGAGGACGAGCGTGTTCCCTCCACTCGAAAACGGAAGCTACGGCCTAGGAGGAAGTCTCGCAAGATGAGCACGAGTCTGTCTGGTACACCGAACTGGTACAGCTTGTAAATCAAACCGTTATGCCAGACCTTGTCGAAGGCCTTAGCTACGTCAAGGAACAGTGCGGCTGTTCCTATAGGGCGACGAGGGCGATGGGCAAAGTGGGATAGTATGTGCTCCGTGATGCGGTGCACCTGTTGGACGCATGAGTGTCTGGCACGGAATCCAAACTGCTCATCGGGTAGTAGATGTTTGCTGATGGCAAAATCTCTTAGTCTAGAGAGGATGACCCTCTCGTAAAGCTTGCTGAGTGTGCTAGTAGGCTGATTGGGCGGTAGCTGGAAGGTTTATTAGCCGGTTTTCCAGGCTTGTGAATACCGATGACGTCTGCTTCCTTCCAGATCGCGGGAAAGAGCAGTTTGTTATGGCGGCATTGAAGATGCTCACTAAGATTATAATCAAGTGGCCGGGGAGGAGTTTTAACACGCGATTGTTAATGCCATCGATCCCTGGGGCCTTTCGTGGTTTGAGGGACTTGATCAGATCTTGCACTTCTTCCACCGTGACTGGGTCGAGTGTGGTTTCCGCTGGTAAGGAGGATCTACGTTCAATCTCGGAGTCCACCTCCGTCAGGTGTGACTGGTCGACGTTTTGTGTAGTGGGGAGCATTGAAGCTCTAGACTCTGAGCAAGGCATTCGGCTTTCTCCTCATCATCGAACGCCTCGGTGTTGTCGGCTCTTTCTGGGTATCTGATTTGAGAGCTCTAGCCAGCTTCCAGTACGCCTGGTGAGTTGGTTCGATATTTCTCAACGTTCTGTCCCAACGTTGTTCCTGACTTCCCGGATACGTAGTTTGACCTCGCGCTCTAGTTGGCGGAGTCGGACTCTGTTGTCTTCGGTGGGATATCTGTCGTGAGCTCTGGAGGCGGCTCTCTTTTTCCTCAGCAGTACCCCTCACTTCGTCCGGCAGGCATAAGTGGCGGTCATTCTTCACTGGCACCTGTCTGGACGAGTTCCGCACTGCGGATTGAAGGTGGCTGGTGAGGGCCTTGATCGCCGTCTCCGTGTCTTGGTGGGATTCGATGTGGTCCGGGATGCGGTCCAGGTCTTGTGATTCGGTTGCCTTGAGGAGGTCCCAAGTCTCAACCAGTCCACAGAGGTCCTAGTTTCAGATGTCTGGTCCGTCTGTTGTCCTAATTTGAGGATAACCGGGCGATGGTCCGAGTCTATATCGTCCATCGTTTCGATCGAATGGAACTGAAGAGTTACGCCCCTCAGTAATGCTAGGTCGAGAGTGTTTGACATAGTCCGCGGTGTTTGCACTTTATACTCAAGTCTTCTGAATCCTGCAAGATATGGAAATAAAACATTGAAATCTATTTTGCCATTTCAGAGCTTATACGAGAACTTTCATATGAACAGACTAAATATTAATAATATTCATGTTTGTCGCAAACGGAATTACCTTATAACCTTAGACCATACATTAAACGTGAGTTTAAAACATTATAATTGACAATAGAAACAGTTTAATAGGATAATATTCTATATTTATTTATAATATTTTTTTTATAAAACTGCAATAAAAAAAGAAAATTACAATGTTACCTTCACCATGGCAATACGATCTTGCCCTATTTCAAGTTTGCCCTTTCTTATGGCGTTGCCAGTTGCCAGACAATAACCGCAGAATTCAGAATAAACTTCCATACCTAATGTTGGAAAATACGTCTTGAGGGTTCTAGATTGATATTTATTTTGCTCTGATAGTTATTTAAATAAAACAAAAATATATCTGATGTTGAGAAAAAGAAAAATAACACTAGAAATGATCACGACGGATAAAAAAATAATAATAAAAAAATTCCAAACCCTACATAAAACTCTTACGATCATTGGAGTTTTAATGAAGCATAATTTAAGTTATTTGCAGATTTGGTCTAAAAATATGATTATAATTCAAAAGATGAGAATAATTTATACGCCATCTAGTCATGTTAGGGCGAAGCCACATCGCTGCGATGCGACGACTCATCGCACAAACAACGTCTCACTGCAACGCGATACGTGCCCCAACACAATAGATTCATCGCATACACGGCATCGTACGAATAGATGCTGACTATAAATGACCCAAGTTTGCTATTACAATAGTATAAGAACGGCCGTTCACTGGCCTCATAATGGAACAATAATGATTATTTTTTTAATTTATTAATTTAAATGTTTCATTATTATGAAATTTGTATGATGTGGTAATGCATCGGAAATTTCCACGACGCGTCGTGCGACGTCGTAGATTTCTGAAGTGTGGCGTAGCACCGCAGCGTTTGACTTTGCCGTAAAATTTTACCATTACAGGTAGGTGCGCTATAGATCAAACTTTGGTAAATATGCATAAACGCGGAACCCGAAATTTATGCTTTTTTTTAATAACAAGAGTATAAATATGGTATGCTATGATATAATAACGACACTAAAATCATCGGATATCCATCGTTTAGACAAAAAATTAATAAACAATACAATTAATTACGTTAAATACGTGGATCATATCAGTAGAAATAATGTTCCATTTTAGCGCCACGACTCATCTAGTTGTGATAAAAACACAATTACTTATTTATTTTCGGGATAAATATACATAAACGCGGAACCTGGAAATTATGCATTTTTTGTATTCAAAGACTTTAAATATGGTTTGCTATGCTATAATAACGACACTAAAATCATCGGAAATCCATCATTTAGACAAAAAATTAATAAACAATACAATTACGAAATACGTGCGTTATATCAATAGAAATAATATTCAATTTTAGCGTGACGACTTACCTACTAATTATAATTAAAACAATTACTCTGATTTTGGTATTAGTCTGCAAATGTAACATATATGACATGATCAAAATAATTAATAATTATAAAATCATCTATTACGGCATTGCTAAAAAACCTCGAAATTTTGTAATTTGTAAGTAAAACATCAGATTAATAATATTAATACACGAAAGTTTTTACTTCACTTTGCCCAATGTCAGGCAAAATCACTAAATCCATACAACATGAATATCAATATTATCCAATCAATCTGAAGATCATTGAATGACATGAAAATACGGAATTTTAGATAAATCACATTATTGTAATTAAGATAATTAATATATTTTTCAAGTTTGTATATATAATTACCAACAACATGCAATGCGTAATTTTCAGGTTCCGCGTTTATGCAAATTTATCCAAACTTTTAATAGACATTTGTCAGCCCTGTATTCTTCTTTCATGCTTACATGGAAACAAACCTTGGGATGCGGTATAGTTATATGGCGCATTTATTTGTTAAGATATAAAGTGAATTTTGGGTGATTATGAAAAAAAAATACCACGTAGGCTAAGACGGCCGTAGCCTACATTCTAACGTGGTCCGATTTCTTGAATCACTGTAAATAAATACATGTAAAGACTTACATATCAACTGCTGGGCATGAGCTTCAAGATACGATTCAAACTCCTCGTTTTCTTCTACGGTATCTTGAATAGAAACCTGTCCTTTGCGAGCCATTATTTTTATTTCTTAAATAGCAAACAGAAGCATAGATCTATTTTTATTTTTATTTGCGACATGCCATCGTGTAAAAGAATTTCAGCCAGAAATAACATTTCTCAGATATTAAGGTTTTTATAATGTGTACAAACTTTTTTTACAAGTAAAATAAATTCAATAACTGCTTTGCAGGCCAGGCACAGGAAAAGGTTCCGTAGAAGTAACAAAGGTCCCCAGTTGTCGTTATTTGACCACGAAACCTTTAGACCATTAACAGAAAGACAGAGTCTCGACCTCTCAAAGTAAAACCGGCTAAAGGATGCCGATCGTGCTGCAGTATGTTACGAGTACGCCAGACAAGCTAGACAAGTTTAACGTACAAAAGTTTGTAAAAAATGCTTCACTTCATTTGACGTTTTTGTTTATATTGGCTCCGTCTACACATTAATGGTCTAAGCTAAGGCCATAGAAGGAAACAAACATCGAGACAGGGTCTTAGGTTTATATTTTAGACTTTTATGTTTGTGTTTTAGAACGAAAAAAAACAAATTTCAAATAAAATATTTTATATTTCATATCTTAGATCGATAAGGTAATAACCGCCACTGAGACTGGATAATTTCCTTACTGTTTTCCAGTAAATTTAAGCATGTGACATCTGAAATAATAATGATAAATATAATACTCGATCTTAATGAATTAAGTACATTAAATTATAGTCTATATATATATATATATATATATATATATATATATATATATATATATATATATATATATATATATATATATATATATATAGAGAATCATATATATAATATATGATTCTCGCACAATAATTAGTCATCTTAAAGCGCTACTATGACATGTGCATCGAACCAAAGTCGGAGCGAGAGTGCACCTGACCAAAGCCGGAGTGCGAAAACTAACTTACTGAGTCGCATCACGAATAACGCATTAATCCATGGCTACATCTGCGTGAAAAGGTGACTTAACATTATCCCAGATGGAGCAAAAAAATTAAACTATGAGGATATTTGAATTTTGAACACTGTCTAAACAATAATTAGTATAATACACTATTAGATTAATTTAAGTTATGACGTCATCATACCTTTCTGTCCTCGTACAAAATCTAGGTGATTTCGGTATTTTATAAAATGATAAAAAGTGCCTCAATTGATTAATTAATACATTTGGTAGATTACCACATTCAAATTCAAAAGTTTTATTCAAAATAAGTTCCAGTGGAGAACACTTTTTGAAGGTCATACATATATGATGTATGATGACATGGTTCTGCTGAGCCTTTCTATCGGCGGTCTGAGGCGGCTCTTATCAATATGCGAGTCGTACGCGGTGAACCATGGCCTTAGATATAATGCTAAGAAGAGCGAGGTTATGATGTTTAAAGCAGGCGCTAAATCTTACGATATCATTCCTGACGTATACCTCTGTGGCAAACCGATATCAAGGGTTTCCAAGTTTAAGTATCTGGGGCACTGGGTAACCGAAGACTTAAAGGATGATTGTGATATAGACCGGGAACGTAGGTCGCTGGCTGTCCGATGTAACATGCTGGCCCGCAGGTTCGCACGCTGTACGCAAGAAGTAAAGAAGACGCTTTTTCGAGCATACTGTCAGTCCTTCTACACGTGCAGCCTGTGGGTCAGTTATACGCAGCGGGCATACAGCGACCTACGTGTCCAGTATAATAATGGGCTGAGGGTGTTGTTGGGACTGCCGTGGCGGTGCAGTGCGTCAGGGATGTTCACAGAAGCGCGAATCGATGACTTTGCGGCCATCATTAGAAAGAGATGCGCCTCCCTACTGGCCCGCGTTCGCGGCAGCACTAACAGCATGCTCAGTCTTTTTGTAGGTCGATGGGACTCGCCACTGCTACGTAAATGGGTGCAACTGCACACCCAGTTAAATGCATGAGTTTGTTTGTTTTCTGCCGCCTCGCGGCCCGGTGGCGGAGTCCATACTTGAAGTCATTTGGTGTACATGTCCCTTTGATGCCGTGGAATGGAAACATTTATGGTGATTGTAGTGACGCGGGTGTAATGCCCTAGTATTTGTTTTATCGATACATTTTTGTGCCGTGAATTGATTTGAGGGTTAAAATTTGATTACATTGAAATAATTTGAAATATAAAACTTTATAATATGGAAATGCTCAATTTCTGAAATAAATGAATTATTATTATTATTATTATAAGTCAAAATTTGAATCGCAACGCTTCGCAACGTGTTATCGCTGTTTAAAGGAAAATAAGCGGCAAAAAGCTCCCCAGCAACACGGCTAGCAAAAAAAAAAAATCATCATAATTATTTATCTATTTTAGGCTCTTTACTAACATAAACTAACCTCTATCAGCAATAAACTGCTGTATTAGATTCTTGAATACCCTCACTGGCACCGCCATGTTAATGTAGGGGTAACATGCACCAGTGTCAGTTTTTGCGTTGCTCGCGATTATTGCTAAAACCTCCACCGCATTTTTACTTGTTATCCGATATATTGGACCACCACTGGAAAAAATGATTCAAAAGTTGACTGTAAGCACTCATAATCACTACACGACTAGCAATCCAGTTATGGCCGGTTCCTATACCTCACTGAACGTTTATTTGCCTTATTTTATTTATTTTTCTATCCATTGTATCCGTGCAGGAACGGAGAAAGAATACAATTTCTTACGTTGGGGCGCTCTATTGTAAGGGGCGACAACAACCCACAGCCAGGTGGTAGGGTACTTGCCCGTCTAGATGGCTAGCACCTCTGGTCTAGAGTACGCCGCCATATAACAATCTTGAGTTGGCTTCTGGCATTATTGGCCAGGTTCCAGTCTCCCTTAAGAGAGCAGCAGCACATTTGTAACGCCTTTGGTGTTACAAATGGCCATAGGCGATGGTAATCGCTTTCCATCAGGTGGGCCGTCTGCATGTCTGCTGAACTCATATAATAAAAAAAAGTACATGTACTGTCAAAATTCAACCGATGTTGATGGTAAGGTAAGTGGATGAATCTTAAACTAATATATAAAACTGAAGAGTGTTTGTTTGCTTGAACGCGCTAATCTCAGGAACTACTTACTCGTCTGATTTGAAAAATTATTTCAGTATTAGATAGCTCATTTATCGAGGAAGGCTATAGGCTATATATCATTACGCTAAGATCAATAGGAGCGGAGCACCAATGAAGAATGTTTCAAAATCGGGGGGTTTTGAAAACAAATTCAACGCGGACGACCTCGCGGGCACAGCTAGTAGTAAGATACAGGAACCGGAGATTAGCTGACCGACGGGCAGTGGAGGAAAATATTTATTTTCAGAAAAATGTACTTATGTAAAACGGATTTTCGCTAGCTGCGGGCCTACTGTCAGTCAGCCGGCCGGTTGCTGTACGGACTGTGCGGTTAACCTAGTACTTAACCGCGTGTTGCGGTTGTGATTTCGGCTGCAGCAGTCGGGATAACCGTAAGGGTCGACCGCAAACTGCTGTCAGCAGGACGGCTGACCGGACTGCGGATAGCCGCGTAGTGCGTTGAAGCATTCGGGACGCAATTTGATAAAGTTCACTTAAAGACAGTTAAAGAGAAAGTAAAACTAACCTAAAACCAGACTGTACACAACAACTCGTTTGTAACATAGATGGCGATACGTTGTTAACGTGCCCACTTGTGACAGTTGGCCTCAAATCTTCCAAATTGTGTTCGTTGAAGTACGGATAGCCTGCTGCCAGAACCGATTCTCCTGAAATGCAAACCTTTGAAATTATAAGCTGTTTTCATTGGATACGATTGGTGGCAGTTGCTTCTTTTTTGAAAATTAAACTCGATATACTGGACTGTATGATTATTATTATTAAACTTCAGACGCCTAGCTGCTGCTTGCGCGAGCTATGGGCGTCGGCGCTATGCTCCGGTGGTGGTAGGGAGTAGGTGTGCTCCGGTGGGCGGGTGAGGGGGAAGCTCTCTGTCCGAAACAGGTAATTTTTAAATATTTCTGTTATTATGTATGTGTAAGTGTATATTTCTTTCACTTATTAACTTATCTATATATTTATTGTATTTGACACAAATTTACTTCGCTCGTTTGTTCTAATTTAACTTTATAGAAAAACCTGTTATTAGCCCTACATTTTGAGTACTTTTTTTTGTTTGTAGTATTGTAATATGCGCTGTTGGTTTTTTCAAGAAATAAATTTAAAAAAACTATCATTTTAAAATACAATATAAAAGTAACCTTAATATACTGTAGGAATGGGTCTGTCTGAGCTTCCAGATTTCGCAGTGGAAATTATAGGCGCAATTCAGTTCAGAATAACTAATTTATTGTAATATATTTTAATTAGGTGTTTTACCTAAAAGTTTACTATTACTTTATACTAAATTCACTACAATAACAAAGAAACTGAGTCCATATAGTCTAGATAACTGCGCAGCGAAACACATGGGCGAGTCGCAGCCAAACTTGATGTGAAGAAATACAATGAATGAGATGTTGATTATGACAACGTACGTATTAGTTAAAGAAATGAAAAAAGGGATTGCAGCGCCATCTATTTTGCTAATCCGTTTATTCAATGGAAACGACATTATTCATCGGGATAAAAGTATTCTAAGTTTTAACTCGGGTTATAAGCTAGCAATATGTCGAGTATTATTCATATATGTTCAGTATTTTCCAAAAAAGATGCGATCGCAGCGCCACCTTTTTCACTATTTTCGTCTATCCCACGAAAATGACGTCATTTATCGGGATAAAAAGTATCTTAAGTTACGCCCCGGGATATAAGCTAGCTCTATGTCGAGTTTTATTTATATCCGTTCAGTAGTTTTCAAGTGATGCTCTAACAGACAGACAGACATACAAAAAATCTAAAAAATGCATTTTCGTAGTCTCCTGGTCCGACTTATCCTCCTGATTTTATCACATTTTTAGGCGCTCTGTACAAACTCGAACCATTTACAGATTTATTATAGTATAGATTACAAATACAAAACAAGTAGTCGGTTGAAGTTGGTATCCAAATTGGAGTTTAAAAATTGATGTAACGTTCTTGCTCTTATCACCTTGACGTTTGTCAACTTGATGTTGACAATTGATGCTTGAAATTATGGTCGTGTTCGCGACAGGGTCCATCACAGAGTACGTTAATATAATAGGAAGTTAAGTCCATTAACATTTTTCTTGTTGTCTCTATTAATGCCCGGCTTCTGAGGTACTTTTAACTGTAGTTGATCTGTTTGTTAACGCTATCAGTTCAATAACTTATAAAATTACGTTTCTGAACACACCATAGTACGATAGTTAAACTAGGTTCAACTTAACTGACCAATATTAGACGTTTATCTATTCCATATCTTTTGTTTGACGTTTTGTTGTTTGATGTAAATAAATATTTGATGTTCCTTCTTAAATAGATCCATCTAGTGCCGAGTTTTGGTACTAGTTGTAGGTTAACAGTTAACCTAAGTTTATCTATTAGATAACTTTATGGAATCAATTGTTATTGAACTCCTAACTGGTAACCTCAGAAACCGGGCATTAGTCGAACACATTTTGGAATTGGTGTTGTAATCATTAATTATAAGTGCACTTTTTATAGCTGGATTACAGCAAACCTACCGACGGGTCAACCTAATTGGAAGAAGAATAGAAGGAGAAGAAGCTCGTTATACCCTTTTCAAGTTTTTTTTGCTTTTGACAGTTCGGTGACAGATCAATTAGTAATGTCCTAATGCGTTACCGACTCGATTTCTTATAAAAATCGAGTCCATTTATAAATAAGGTTTAATCAATTATTTTTCTTTAAAGTAGAACATTTTTTATTTTCAAATCGATTACTTTCAATTTATTTACGTATAGTGTCGATAGTTTAATAGTCTGTGCATTACATGACTCACAGCACATCACTATTACGTCATCCACAACAATAAAGTACGACAAATATATCATTTGTTACATGTGGACTTTACTGTCAAGAAATATGTAGATAGACGCGCAAACATCAAAAGTAAAATAAACGCTTGGAAACAGTATAACATAATTTGTAACATTACGAATGTTAATAACATGCTGCCGGTTACGAAGGGACTAATATGAAACCTTTTTTTAAAAACTCCATATAACAATGCCGTGGAGAAACCTCGTCACTGGCTCTTTCCAAATTCTTAGAGCGCGAAGGAGGAACTTTCATGACTACTGTTGCATGTATGAGCGAAGCGGTTCAAGGAACTGAAGATAATCGCCTAGCCAATGGCAAACCACGTGACGGTAGAAAGGAGACGAAGTCATTCTAAACTTGAAGATCTATGGTCTAATTTGGATTTTTTTCTTATTTTCAAATTCATTGTACAAACGCGACCCCTCCATACATGTTTTATATTATAGAAGATAGAAAACACATAACTTATGTTCTTGTCCAGGATTCAATATATCTCAGGGGCGTAGCTAGAGGGGTTTTAGGACTCCCCCCACCCCTCTCTCGAATGAGAGTTACCCGGCTAAACCTTACGTCATCTAAATAGTGCACGCACTGCTTCGTGGCGGTGCAATAACCATTATTTTATTTCTGATGAAAAAACATTTAATTAAACAAGACATCATCAAAAAAAGGTTTGATATTGTTACCACTGACCAAGTGGACGCTTCGTAAAAATTAATTCTTTATCTCTTGCCGATTAAATTTAAGTCCGAAAAACCAATCTTCTGTTATTTTGTTTATCACATTTTGTTTTTTTTTTAACATGAATACTAGTGTCATTTTATCCATATTTTTTTGTTTATTTTCTTACACCCTCTGAAGTTATTAGCTCTTCGCTACGCCCCGTGATCTATCTCCTTGACTTTCATTAAGATCCGAAGAAACGATTACTTCTGAATCTATCATAGATAGATTTTATTTATATAGAAGATACTTCTATATAAATAAAAATTAATCGTAGAAATATATATACGCGGCATAACTTGACGGTCATACACGGAATACTGTTCTTATCTTTGGGATGGCTCAGCCAAATACCAACTCGAGACAATAACCAAAAGAGGCTTCAGAGCCTAAATCACTGACGTAAAGTCGCTAGTTTGTCGGTATTCTATAGGATACACTTCGGGGAGTGTACCACGGAACTACATGAATTGGTTCCTCCCTCACCATTTACCACCGGACAAGCAGACGTACGCACTTACGCCACCGATATATGGTGGAGGAAATACTAACAAAGCGGACGAAACGCTAAGCTTCCACTTTTATCATAAGTAACCGCTAAAGAGTGGAACTCCTGAAAAATACAATCTAGTTATCTTCTAGATAAGCGTGATCCACCTTAGACTGCATTTCCACCTGACATCAGGCGCAATATCAGTCAAACGCGAACCTATTCAAAATATATAAAAAAAACTTGTAATCTACTTTATCGGTTTTTATGTTCTTTTTTTTGTGTTTGAGTGGGCCTCCGAATTATTTAGATTCATAATTGGAACCGGTAGGTGTCGCTGGGTCCTAGAGTTTTATTTTTTAGGGCAGGACAACGTTTGCCGGGATAGGAATAACGTATCACATCTTTAAAGTGGGGAACAAATGAAGTATTTGGAAGAAAAAAGTATTTTTCAAGATTATATTTATTTGCTAGTGTTTTCCCCGCGGCTACGCAGCGTGTAAAGTCCTAGGTAGTGGTAGGTCACTGTCACCTCAGACAGGTGACTTATCTATTTGTCACACTGACATGACATCTAACGTTTCGTTCAATAATTAATATATATTTTTGAAATTTTATTTTAATCATACTCGATTGATTGCGTTCTGTTTCAACTTAGAAGTATCGATAATAATTCAGCAATTATCCATATAAATGTTTCATTTTACGCATCACAGTAAAGATTGAAAATAGAGTATTATCACATACTTTATTTTTAAGCAAAAGTATAAAGTATATTTACCAAAAATAAAGTAGGATATGTTGTTATAAAGTATGGTTGGCAAGCGTAGCCGAGACCTGTAGTTTATAATAAAAGCAAGAATTTGCAAGTGTTTACCTTTTTCAGCACCTTCTTCTGCAAATATTGCTGGTAATAAGTTTGTCCAATGCTCCGGGTTCGTGTAAAGAACTGCTAAGTCGTAAGCTACATCATCTTTCGTCTTATACCTCACTATTGCTGTCTCGCTCTTTCCTTGACAGTAAATCGACACTTTGTTTGTTATGTACTGAAACAATCAAACGTTTCTCATTGACCATGCTGACATCTTCATTAATGAAACACTTACATTGTAAAGCTATGAAGAACAACAAGGAGAATTCGCCTAACGCCATATAGTAAAAAATAGCAATAGAGAGGATTAAGGTTGTTTAATGGTTTTTTTTACACCTTTCTCTTAGAAATAAAAATTTTCTACCAAAAAGGGAACCGACTTCAAGAATATCTAAAAATAAAAAAAAATATTTCTACAACATCTTGAAATCGGTGCCAAGCAAAACATAAAAATTACTGTATACACTGTGACAACAACAAAATATTGCAAAATATAGTAATTATTATGTTTTACTTTGGCAGCGACTTTAAGATTTAGTAGAAAATGTTATTTTTTGCTTTTTGGTTACCGTTCAAGTCGGTTTCTTTTTTGTTAAAAAAATATTATTATTAATATATAGACTTATAGATAATACATAAGTTATTGTAATAAATGTAATAGCATAATAATATTATGTTTATCAGATATTCGTTCATCATTTAAATAATTATTTAAGTAAATTTCTGAATGCTGGCAAAGATTTGGCCTTTGACAGTAAGAGGCTGCATATTCCAAAGTATGACAGCCTGCATTGTAAAAGAATGATCACAAAAGGATGAAGTGTGTGCAGATATCACAAGTATCCCATAGGTATTAGAGCGCAAATTGTGGACAGTGGATACCTCTTACTTAGGAGAGGTAGTTTCTAAGTAACAATAATACTTACATTTTTGACAACATGAGCACATGTCATTACGAATCCTCCACCAAGATACACCCCCGCGCCCCATGCTGCACCACACCTTACCAGAACTGTCATTTTATCAATTTTATCTATAAAACAAACAATCATATCGTGTTATGAATCGTTATTAAATTAATTGTGAATGTCATCTTTGATGCCAAGAGAAGGAGGGTTTTTGGTTTTTGTCTGGTATTAATTATACAACAATAATGAATGGGCAGAGACAATATTGTTATATCCAAGGCAATTAAGTTACGCCTGTGTACCGTTACTCGGTACATACACATATACAATGGCCAACTTAAGGGCTGATTCTAGACACCCAGACCATAGTAGATAAGGGAATGTTCGTGAATGAAATGTAATAATAGAATAATAGTAATGTACATTTAGGAACAAAATTCCCTAAAATTTTTCGTGTTTTGTTTTTGTCAAAAAAGTTCATGTTAGATATAAATTTTTGTATCTGGGATTTAAAATTTGAGTTAAGGATTAAATTGTATCTCATAATGACGACGGTATGTTATGTTACTTCTGCCATAATAAATTCATCAGATTGGGAAAATTTCCAAAACTCAATCTGAAGACGCTGCTAGTATCGAACGCAAGACCTCTGCTTTCCAGTGACCTAGGCAGACAAATGGACCTCTCAATCACAGAGGCAGCCAAGTTTTTGTTATAGCTGGAGCTACAGCACGGCTCACCTGACGGAAAAAGATGCCAGCCTTGAAGAAATTTTATGACATCCTTTTAAAAGGTAAATATGCATAAACGCGGAACGAGAAAATTACGCGTTCTTGGAATTAAAAAAAAGAAAGCTTTCCGACGATTTTAATATCATTATTACGCCATAATAAAACATATTTATAGTCTTTCATTTAAAAAAAACGCATAATTATCTCGTTCCGCGTATATGCATATTTACCTTTTAAAAAATCAAATATCGTAGCGCTGTGGGAAAACCACAGCTGAGAGCTCATATCAAATTTCCACGGTACACAAGAGAAACGTTCTTGTGAAAAGCGAAGTGAGTATGAACACCCAGCCGATGGCGAGCGGTGCGTTAGTAGAAAGAAGACGAAGGCAACATTCTGAACAGTTCCTCGGAACACTCCCAATTGTACAGTCGGTAAAACAAAATGATTCTATTATAAAAATGTACTTTTTTATTTATTCATCAAAACCACGAAAAAGAATTTACAATAAAACTATACTATAAATAGATCCCTAACAAATATATACACTAATAAGTAAAGAATACACTATAAACTAAAGGTCTAGCCCGACCAGATTGCTGTTGCTAGGCAGTGTGCTTAGAAGGCTGGCAGCATTACCTCGCTGAATACATACACTAATCCTTTGAGCGAGGTAAGCCACAGCCTTTCGGTCGCCTGTGGCCTCGATGTACTTACCAAGTATATCACCATATGCGTTATGTGGGTATGCCAAAGGAGTAGTCAGTTTTGGTGGCACTACCCGAAGTTTGGCAGAGATTACCGAAACCAGTGGTGCTATGAGAGTAAGGCCGACCCATTCACCCCTCCACCACGACACGCTACACACTACGATGCCTATCAGTTCTTTCCTAAAAACAATACAATTCTTGTACTTGCATCATGGAAGAAGAATACGTATACTGATACGTGGTACAGCCAGGCTGCAATCATTGCTCGATTACAGCTCTCAGTAAATTACGTCACACGTTACGGGGGGAGGGGGTCGACGAAATGTGACATTATGTGACAAGGGGTGAGAGTCCTAAGTTTCGTGACGTCACATTTAATCTAATATGATTCAATACAAGTTGTATGCACATATATTGTGTGGTTAGGGTTGTTGTAAATAAATGCGTGTTCTAGAATACCAAGATTATTCACTCATATGTACATTATATTAGAATGAGTAACGCGTCGCGGGTATGGATGATGGAAGACAACTGCCACTCGGAGCTCGTCGCATGACGTTCGATGCAATTCGCTGAGTAGGCAGTTCCCCCACAAGTTGTTACACGGATATACACACAGGTGTGCCAATAGATTTAAGTAATTATATTGTTATGGATTCATTTTCATTTTAAAGTAACAGAGTATTTTATTATTGGTTTTATTTAAATTTATTACATAAGTAGAATTAGTTTAACGAAATTGGGTCATTTTGGTCTTACGCCAAAAGGAAGGTTTGCAATGAAAATCAGCGTTGTGTCGGATATAATTCCGGCACAGCAATATGCTGAATGCAAACCTTGTTTGCGGTGCATAAGTTCTCAAAATATGCTGTATAAGGAATGTAATTACGTTGCTTGTTAGCGACGCATTATAATATTTGAATTATATTTTAAATATATGGCGAAGACGGGCGGCAGAGGGCGCGCGTAGGACCACAGAGGGGGTTTGGCGGGGTGCGGGGGTTGTCTTATGTCGATTGTCGCCCGCGCACCGTAAAATAGTCTTCGGTCCGCGTCGCACCGCGATATATATGTTTCTTTGTGCTTAAGTTCGTCCGCGTGCCGCTTGCTTTCGATTTTAAAAAAATCTCTTTGTTTTTTTGCTGGAGTTACATTGTTATTTCTTCAAATAAAGTCTTTCTTTTTTTCTTAAGCTTTAAAACACGAAATTTGAACTATTAACGAAAAACTTCAACATATATACAACTCTATCTATATGAACATAGTTTAAATTATTAAAAAAATATGGAAATATAACTAATTACGGAATTACTGTTTTAATTTAATAACTTCTTGGTGTAAAATTGCAAAATATGTGATGTCACACGCGGGAGAGAGGAGTCACACGATTGTGACTAGTTATGACAAGGACGGGGGAGGGGTTATAATATTAGGTTGGGGAAAAAGTTTCTTCGCATTTTATATAAAAATTCAAAACGTTTTTTTATAAAGATTATTTACATTTGACTAAAGTATGTAGGTGCCATTTTGTTGGATAACTTTTTGCCATCTTGTAGGTAGGGACGTGATCCCATTGCTATAAAAATTTTGGGGATTCCGATCAAAAAACTGCGACAAGTGGTTTTGGCAGTCCTCTCGTGATGTTAACCTGACACTGCCTAAGGAATTCTGCAGAGACCGAAACAGGTGAAAATCTGAAGGTGCAAGGTCAGGACTATACGGCGGATGCATTAACACCTCCCAGCCAAACTCTCCTAATTTTTGCTGAGTGGCTAAAGATGTGTGAGGTCTAGCGTTATCATGGTGAAAAACCACACCCCTTCTGTTGATTAATTCCGGCCGCTTTCTCTCAACTTTTTGCTTTAATCTCATCAGTTGTTCGTAGTACAGTTCAGAATCCATGGTCCTGTCTGGCGGTAACAGCTCATAATGAATAATGCCCTTCCAATCTCACCATACACACAGCATCACCTTGTTGCGAGTTAACCCGGGTTTCGCCACAGTCTGTGAAGCCTGACCGGCCTTTGGCCACGATCTTTTTCGCACGTTCTTGTCGTACGTAATGCACTTTTCATCACTAGTTATCAGCTTCTTCAAAAATGGTTCGGTTTCATTACGTCGTAATAAAGAATCACAAATGAGTACACGGTTCATTAGGTTTCTTTCAGTGAGCTCATGAGGCACCCAAATATCGAGCTTTTTTGTGTACCCAGCTTTTTCCAAAAGCGCCAAAACCGTTTTGTGGCCAATTCCCAGTTCTCCGGCTACATCGTAACTACTAATATGCCGATCTTGCTCCACTTTTTCCAAATGCCATCAATTTTGTCCGTAACAGGGCGACCAGAGCGACGTGCATCTTTGATATCAAAATTTCCGGATTGAAAACGCTTAAACCAAATTTGCGCTACTCTCACAGATACTGCATTAGGTCCATAAACATCACAAAAAAACTTCGCGGCTTGTGTTGCAATTTTACCTTTTTTGTAGTAAATTTTTAAAATGTATCGAATTTCTTCATTAAATTCACTCATTTTAACAAAAAGAAAAACAAATGAAAATCACACATTTTCCTAATTTGAATTTGGAATTGTCTTCTTTAAAATTAAAACTTTTTAATGATACCAAAACCAGCCAGTTACAAATGGTATAGCCAAAGAGATCTTATTACAAGTTCATACATACTATATGCGAAAAGACTTTTGCCCAACCTATTAAATCATTAAATTCTAACGTAATTTGTGGATGGCCCCCTAAGGGTGAGAGTTCCGAAGGACCACATTCCTCTTCACTTATTCTAATCCTGTATCCTATTCCCCTATTCCTCCAGTCTGATCCGTATATCTCATTCTCTTCATCCCATTCTAAAGGCTGATAACGCTTTGGCTTCGTCCCTAACGTTGCACACATCTATAAGCGACGTTAACTACTTCCAAGAGATGGGCCTCTGCCCTGTTTGCCAGTTCGCAATAAAAAAAAAAGAATACTTACTAAAGAATGACAAGCGCTTAGAAAACGTAACTCGTAACACACTGTCATTTATACGTATCTTAACAACTTGAAACCACTCCCGGGAAAAATCCCGCGGTATTCCCGGGATATAAAGTACCGCAGATTATAAGTCCGAGAATTTGTTATCGATCACCGAAAACCGCATCGAAATCAGCCTAGTAGTTTTTACGTAAATCCCAAACAAAGAGATAAACACAAAAATCTAAAAAACAAAAGGCTACGTGTACAATATTAATTAATAAACTTTCAATCAATATCTTATTTATATACCCCGGAAAATTTAGGTCCGCCCGCGTGCCGCCTAAACACTATCAAATTTTCGGGAATAAAAATTATCTTTTGTCCATTCTCGGTATTGAGACTACATATATGTGGGAAGAAAGCAACAACTTGATGGGAATTTCAAAACGTTTATTTAATTTTAAAGCACTGTAATTACAAACACTTACATCGTAACATGGCCAACTTCTTAATAACAAAAACTCAACTGACAGTGACATTTACACTTGACATTGACACTTTATAAAGATACAAGATAACAGATAAAATAAAAATTATAGTTAAACATTTCAAATTGTTCGACATATTATGTACCTCAGCAAAATCAGTATTGGGGGTTTTCCGCAAAAGCGTTGCAGACAGACAATGTTACCTATGCATTAATAATATTAGTATTGATTGTACGACTTACGTAGGTCCTTCAGTGAACACAGGCCCTCCTTCAGAGCCCAAAGCTGTTGCGGCGTCTGTGAGCAGGAGGACCGGTCTTTTACCTACCACCCCGCAGACAGAACCTCTTGTGACGGCGTTTAGGAAAACCTGAAAGAAACAAATCAAATAGAAACAAAAGGAATTAACAATTCGAAATAGATATATCATGCATATAGATATCAGTGGCGTGGACTTCATAAAACTCGATCCCCCATAGGCTACCTTTAAGAAACTAGTCACTAGCGACCAAAAGGTCGAAAGCGTCATGAATCTATTGGGGCTTATGTTTTATTCGTCATACACTATTATTGTAATTACGATCTCTTACGCTCGGCGGCTTTCCACGAGTATTGGAAATAGTAACTCATAACCCGATCGGCACTGCCTTTTGTTTCAAATATGCGGTAAGATTGCAAAATTAAAAATACGAATTGTAATAAGAAAATACATCGCGAGTTAGACTTTTCTCAACAGCGGTGTAGTCGGCGCTTGCATTATACGGTATGTTTTTTCAAGCGGATTATCCTAGCCAAATTTCCACCCAGCGCCACTGATAGGTACCTACATGTCATCGTCATCATTCTTCGTTATGTGCACTTCATTGATCGGGAATGTTCTTCTCTTGGAGAGGTATTCTGGAACTTGCGGCGACTGTCTTAAACCCAATATTTTTTATTAGTTTCTTCTTTAGGCAGCCAAGGTGCACTAGAAGTAGTCCTCCCTAAGTCTACGCTATATATTCATTCCGGTCTCCTGCCTTCCTCATCCAGTCCCTACCACCAGACAACGTAACACTTTGTTACAAAAGTATCTTCTTTATTTTAAATATACATAACAACTGGATAATTTCTTCTGATTAGTGATTAGTTAATACACAAATTAAGTTCATAAAGCAAAATACTAGTGTAAATATTTTATATAATAGATGGAGCCACTAATGCCAAACTGGGTAGGTAACGCTAATATATAGTAACAAATGCTATTAACAGTATAGTCTTTAAAAGAAAGTCAGCTTAATTGCAAATACGTCATTATACAGATACATCCTAGTCGATATTGCAAGTAAGCTAGCAATATAAGTTACATTGCATTTAATTTTGCTGGAAAATTTTCTACGATTTTATCCAGGATATTATACTGGGATAAAAAGTATCCTTTGTCCATTCTCGGTATTGGGTCTTTATACCAAATTTCATCAAAATCGGTACCATGGCTTTTCAATGAAAGTATAACAGACAGACAGATAGTTACTTTCACATTTATTATATTAGTGTAGATTACACTTACCTCACATCCGAATGGCGTTGAATGAACTTCTAAGCCTGAACCTCGGTCTGGCGGTGCCCTAACTAAATCCAACAGAGCTGACAGCGGTCGCAGTGATTTTAGTTCTAGATAAAAAAGAAAACAACATGTGAATACGATTTACTTTTGTTATAGCTCACCTACCTATACATGAAATAGTAGTGTACTTACATGAAATGTATAAAAGTATCGCTGATTAATTTTAAGGTTCTTAAAGAAGCCTACAAACTTACTCTAACTCAATATGAATAAGACCGTCTTTACCATCCAAGTCCTTACCATCGTTTGGACAGACATCTACTTGATCGACAACTTATTACTTAACTGGAAAATAGCTGTCCAAATGATGTGGACTTATTTCGCTAGTTTCGTAATTTAACTACATAGCTAATGCAATTGTATATCATACTTTATAGAGAAATGCACCGCCAAAAAGAATAGTAGGTAAATACAGAAGATGCAACAAAACTATTTTAGTTTCTTTTTTCAAACTGAAAATTAAAAAAATGTTGATTGGAAATGTCATATTAAAGACGTGACAGTCAGATCCTAGAGTATATTAATATAATAGGAGAGTACATTATTATGAGTCAAATAGAACCATGACTTGCGAGTGCGACGATAAATATACGCGTAATTATTACAGGTATTACGATACGCCGGATGGTTGCGATGTTCCTAAAAAGGTGAATTAACACTGCACAACGACAACGGACAAGTGGAAAAACTAATCGCAACGGACAAGTGGAAAAATGAATGGCAACGGATAAGTGGAAAAACGAATCGCAAGCAAAATTTTAACTTGAAGTTTGGCTAAACTTTTGCACGAAGTTTTACAGGTAGGTTTTCAAATTGGACAAGTACATTAACAATCTGCCCGTAAGACTTCAAGTCAAAATTTTGTTGCAATTCGTTTTGGCACTTGTCCGTTGCGATTCGTTTCTCCACTTGTCCGTTGAAGTTTCACTTCTACTATGTGTCCCAGTACACATTTCGATTTTTCACAGGTTTACTGCAAATTATGATTTGGTTAGGTAAGGTACATTTTAATGAATGCATTTTTTTATATAAACACAGTTTATTTTATCAAACAAAAAACAATTCGATTCGGAACCAAAAAACATCCATAGTCTACTCTAAAATTATTCAGTCTCTCTACGCGGCCGTAACGCTTTTTCGTGACAGAGAAAATCCTAATACTCTCCGTCTATATAGAAGTTTCACTTCAATAATATCTACCTACACCTACCTACATTCACGAGAATCTGCTAACAATCTGGGCGTCTTAATATACGTTTAAAGAATATGGAGCAACAAATCTTAGCAGGCAGTCTATTTTAAAGTTTTAGTGGTTGCCACAGCCAGAATGTCATTACAGCCAAGCTACCTACCTAAGGAAGCCGATTCGTCGCCTGCCTTGACATACCTCTAAATATTAATTTGCGCCCGTTTTGATGAGATTTATATTGTAAAACAGCTTAAGGTTAGGTAGGTTAGGTATAAAGTACATTCCAGAGCTTACGGAATGAATGGTCAAACATTTACACGAACGAATTAATTATAATAAAAACTTAGTGTAAACGTTTCTGAATGAGTCATATTTCATCCGAGAAAGCATTAGAACCATCTAGAAAGAAAGCAAGCCTAAAGGACATCATTGATCATAGACCAATTATGGAAGTGGATTGATGTTAAAGTTATTACCAATTTTTAATAAATTGGCAGCATGACTGATTTGTTATGGGTAATATACAACGGACAACTCTGAAGTTGATCTCAGGATCAGATACCTCCCAAAACAGAGTAAATAAAGGAAACTTCGCTTAGGAAATCTACGCTGCCGGGAATCGAAACAGCGACTTCTGCGTTCAATCGAACAACGCGGAAAAAATCTTAGAGCACTGGACTACAGACAACATTATTAACTTTCAGATAGGGGTTGCAGCACGTTACGGCATCATTACTGGTCTCATAGCGGGTACTTACGATGTCCTGATGTTCTCTCATGCGGTGGGAATGGGACCTGTTTTGCTTAGGTATTTAAACTTCCTTAAATATCGTCCTTAAGAGCGACAGTTGACAAGTTGCAGTACTTACAAATATAAACTCCACATTTACGGTGAGCACATTTGCCGAGGGAGGCCGAGACGCGAGGGTTATGGAAAACTAATTACTCCTCTTAAACTCGTATTCTACAAGTCTCGCGTAATATTGTCGTGAATGGAGTGGGTCATTAAATACTAAATTTCCCGAAAGCTCTAAAGTCAGCCGGAAGCCCATTTCTGGAGCTCCTATGCAACGGTTCTCTCAAATGGTTATTCCTCGTACAACTGAGGGAACTTCTGCCCGCGGTTTTCTTTCGGGCAATATAATATTTCTAAGAGGTCGGTAACGCGTTGGCGACGCCGCCGATGTTGCAAACGTCCATAGGCGACGGGAACAATTTTCCATTAAGTGGGCAGTAGGGCTTGAAATACCGGTAAAAATGTGGTATCGTTATGCTAATTTCAAATAACGGTAAAAATAAATATCGTTATAAAACTTACCGTTATTTGTAGCCGTTTTACCGGTAAATAAAACGTTAATACTATTTTTATAGATAATTTTACCGTTATAACTATGTTTTGTGACCATCGTCGTTCTCTTTCACTCGCAAAGATTGTCAAACAGCACTGTACTAAGAGTACACGTAATATTTAGAGTTATGTTTGTCGATGGTTTCGGTAGCATGCAGTGGTAATAAAGCCAATTCTTAAAAATGGCAATATCACTTGAAATAACGTGAAAATTACCGGCACATATAACGTTACACATACGATTTTAAAGTTATATTATAACGTTAAAATCATAAAAGTTACCAAGTAACGGTAAAGAAATATACCAGTATTGCAGTACATTGTTTGAAAATACCGGTAATCTATGTATATAATAAAACTGTACAGGTTGAATTTCTGAACAATAAAAAAAATGCTAAAAACCGAGTCAGGAGGATGTAAGAAGTGAAATAGAACTAATTTATATTTTTTTAAATTTTACGTTTCTGTTTGTCTGTCTGTTTGTACCGGCTAATCTCCGAAACGACTGGACCGATTTAAATGATTTTTATGGTGGTAGCTTATATCCCTGGTCAACATATAGGATACTAATGATCCTGAAAAATTAAAGAGTTCTCGTAGGATAGTTAAAAAACCGCAACACGCGAAGTCGCAGGCATCAGCTAGTTACCTATATTATTAAAGGTAATTGATAACGTTTTCAAGCCCTGGTGGTAAAAGTTTAAGAAACCTATCAATAGGTACTGGCTGCAATGAAGCTGATTTTATGTTTTACAGGTACGCGAAACATACAGTGCCCCTGGGCTTGATGGGTGCAACTTTCGCCATCGTAGCCAACGCAATACAACACGCTCGCGAAACTGATGACGTGTGGAATTATTTTGCTGGTAAAAACTATTACACTCCTATTTCTTAACATGACAGGAACAAGTGTTACATATTTGTAAATTTTTGTGCCAATGAAATTTTTATCATGGAAGAAGAATTACTTAAAACTTGTAACACACTCTTTCGAGACAGATGGTACCACCAGTCCGTTCTTGTTTTTATAGAAAATCTCAATTAAAACTTTCAAACAATCTTTATATATAACATTCTAAAGTTAGTGTGTATGTCACTGAACTCCTAACCTAACCTAAACCTCTCTTTTCTTTCACCTTTTCCCAATTATTTCGGGTCGACACAATATGTCTTTTCCTTCCACACTCCTCTTGTTTTGGTCTACCTTTACATTTGTACCCAACCATCTTGTAGTTTAACATTCACCTAAACACTGATCCTAAACAGATATTAGTTAATATTTTTTGTGTGTGTAAAATATGTGTAAAAAATATTAACAATTCACAATTGGTTCCGGTAGGTGTTGCTGTTTAAAATTTTTGTGTTTTTTAATTTTTTGTTGCAGGAGTACAGCAGACAGGCAGACGGCCCACTTGATGGAAAGCGGTTACCATCGCCTATGGACATTTACAACACCATAAGTGCTACAAATGCGCTACTGCTTTCTTAAGGGGGACTGGATCCTGGTCGCCAATGCCAGAACACAACTCAAAGGTGTTATGGCGGCATACTCTAGATCAGCTGTGGTAGCCATCCAGTCAGGCAAATACCCTACCACCTGGCTGTGGGTTGTTTTGTCGCCTCTTACGCCGCAGTAAATTGTATTCTTTCTCCGTTCCTGCACGGACAAGATGTTTTTAGGGCAGAACAACGCCTGCTGGATCCGCTAGTGTTTTCTTTTAAAGTGTAAATCAACCATATAGGTAAATTGAATATCCTAATTGAAAAGGGGCTAATAGAATTTTCACTTTTTGATCGATTTAATTATCACGTGTTGACAGAGAAGTAAAACATTTCGATAAAACGTGCACGGAGAGGCAACTAACGTGTCAAACTCGCCAGTCGGTATTGGACAAGCATGTCGTATATACTTTTCGTTCCTCAACTAACAAATATGGTGACTCAGGTCCAGCAGTGGGACGTTTATATGCAGTTATTTTTTTATTATTATCAGGTGGAATGGCCTGTGGTCCTATAGCAGCAGTATACTTGGGGTCCAAGCACGCTGTCCTCCTGGGAGGCCTTGCCCTCGGCATAGCGGGTATACTGAAGAAGGATTCGATCGACGAAGGCTATAGCCTATTTCCTACCCTATCATCTTCTCTGAAGGACATCAACTCTTGGAGAATGGACTACAGTCTTGCAAAGGATCCTAAAGATGGTTAGTTTCTCCTATAAGGTAAAATGCTAAATAGTATAGACATGGAAGACAAAAGACTAGCAGTGATAACTCAACAAAAACGTTGGTCTGGAAAGCTCCAAAACTCTACAAGACTATACCACCCAAAAACACGTTGATGGGGAAATTATTATTATTTTTTCTTTATTTTGAAGGGACTTTTATTTACAAAAAATATATCACTCCCATTGTACCTTATGGTTAAAAAAAATCAAATTATTTCACTTAAATCTATTAACATTTGTTTGGATGCACTCAATTTTATGTCTGACAGAATACTATTAAATATTCCTATATCAAACCTACAAAAATTAGCGCTCTCATTACCTTACTCCTCATTTGTTCAGTCCTGACACATTCTGCTAATAAGTGCGGCACATCCTCGACAAGGTCGCAAACTTCACAATTTGGAGTAATACTTCTGCGCATAAGGTATTTAAACTTATTAAGCGGAATGTGTCCGGATCTTAATCTATGTGCTATAACCAAAAGACGTCTATTTAACTTAATAGAACGGAACCAAGGTATACGAGGACGCTCACTCACTATCGTTCTTTACGAAATACCTTTGTCTAAAGATCTTCTATCAAAATACTCCTTCCAAAGATGATGTATACGTGTCCTATATTAGCTTTAAAGAACTTTATTTCCCATAAGAACATGTAGTTCACTTACAATGAGATTAAAAATAATTATTAACTAACACAATATAAATCCTAACACTAATGTGGAGCTATGCAGTCTTCGATGTATGTTGCGGTTTATTACCATTAAATTTATTGTAATAAAAGATTTTTTCGTTTGATTTTAAAAAAACTTTATATGTTTACATTTTTGTAAGTCGTTCGGCAATTTATTAAATAACTGCACACCTTCAAACATAATTGTTTTTTCCCCGTAATTTGTTCGTGGTAGACTTAATTGAAATTGCTTTTTCTTTCGGATATTATATTTATATGTTTTAACAGTAAAGGATAGCTTGGAGTGTGTATTATTATTAGTTATCTTTTTTATTAGTATGCAGGTATTATATGTGTATATTTATTTGGGTATTAACTCAAAAAAATCAGGTTCATAATATAACTCCCTGCCCCTGATAGCACTTTCTTTGGCAAGAGAGTCAGCCTTCTCGTTGCCCTTCAAGCCAATGTGTGAAGGAACCCATTGCAATTTCGAGAAATTAGCGGCGGTAGACTTGTGGCTTCTAATAAGTAATCTGTAAGATTCTATTTTGAAATTGATCATCTTCATTTTCAACTATGTTATTTTTTATAGTGGAAATCCTAATTTAAGTTTCTTCTATTTACAGATTTCATCCATAGCTGTGGCAAGTCCAAATGATTTGTCTCAAAGTATTGAAAAAAATATTAAAAACATAAAACGTACAGTGGTTTGATTTTTTTTCACTGCTTTGTCATATCTTTGAAAGCTCAATTGAAAAACTTGAAAATGAGAACGAATCTCGACTTTAATAACTTTAATTACTTTTCAAACATTTTTAAATAACTTAGATGATTTGCTAAATGCATGTAAAAATACAGTTAGGCGCAAAACTTAAATACGTCTCGAATTATCTTTCTGAGTTTGCGCAATTCTAATTAACGTGTACCAGACTCAATATCTGTGCGCCCCACAGTGTATTGCGAGAGAGATACAATGCAAATCTTAATAGTGTTCGAGTGAGAGCGCAACATTCCCATCTCAGCTCTGTATATGTATGTAATTGTGTTCTGTACGTTGGCATTTACGCACTTCAAAGACGCACTTAACTTTTGCTCATATACTTTACCAACTACAATAATATACACCATATAATAATTAAAAGTATAACATATAGATGGAGATCTGGTCCTTTTCCTCATCTTTTATAATTTACCTTGAACAGTGCTCTCTAAGTCAATCAGCACGAAGACTGAGAGGAGAGCTTTACCCAGCTGAGTTTGATTTTGCATATCGCCATCCCTGTGGCCTACGGTCCAACTGTAGAGAATATCGTCCACGCATCTGTCCAGAATTGGACATTGCCACACGTGACAGATCCTGAAAAATAAATTGTACTTCTTAAATATCAGTTTACGTAAACAGTAATTATTGAATTATTCTCCATCTACAAACAATATAATAAAACCTGTTGGGTGTGCCGAGTCTGTACAACGAATTTAAAAATAAGGAGCCTAATTTGGACCAGCAGATTTCGAAAATGAAATATTTTGATTTTTATCTGGCTATTCCAGAATCATGTGAAATTTATTATTTACAGTTTTTTTGACCAAATATAATATAAAAATTATATTTGGTCAAAAAAAATAACTCAAGTTTTTTTTTTTTTTTTTATAATGAAAAGGTTCGCGTTTGACTGACATTACGCCTGATGTCAGGTGGAAATGCAGTCTAAGGTGGAGCAGGCTTACCTAGAAGATACCTGTTCATGCGAGACTTGAAGACACCTAGATTGTATTCTTGAGGAAAAACTGACGACGGTAACGGAATTCCACTCACAATGTTGCTGGAGTAAAGCAATCAGGCTGTCGGATTACCTAATGGAACGTGGGTTCTGTTGGGTATAGACATATGTAACATTAGAGATGCTACCAACGTGCTGCCAGCTTCGAATGGGGGACTGAAACCTGGCCACTAATAACAAACGAAACACAATGAAGGTTGTTATGGTGGCATGCTCTATTACAGTGGTGATAGCTATCCAGAAGGGCAAATATCCTAGCATCTGGCTGCAGGTAGTTTTGTCGCTTCTTTCAACAGAACGCCCCCGGTCGCTGTAGGATTCTTTCTCCGTTCCTGCACGGATAAGATATATATAAATGATATTCTGGTATGCCTCTTCCATGTTCAAAAAAACTCGTAATGTATACTTGTATACTAATATTATTATGAGAGGTGCATACGTCTAGTCATTGCAGTGGACAACGAACTACCTCACAACTTTACCGGGGTTTTCGGGGCGAGTGCCTTTGCGAAGCGAAGGCGCTCGAGCCCGGGAGGCAACTTGCTCGAGGGGGCTCCCTAGGGAGTTTCACCTCGGCTGGACTGTTGCCATGAAAGGGAGATGAATCTAATGATGTCCACCATAGGGCGACACAATGCACTAATTGAGAGGGGGCGACGGGTAATATAAAGCCCGAGAGGAAGGATCTCGGCGGACCGGGATCGGCGGTTCGCGGTGGCCTATACTATCTTACTGCCGTTTCGCAACGTGTTATGGTTGGGAGAGAAGTCTCCTGGCGTCCCTCGCGGGGACGTGGAGAGATCGTGATTGGCGGCGTCGACGCCGCCGTCTGTGTCTGTCTGTCGGTGCCTGCCAGCCTGCCGTCCTAACCGCGGGCGGGCTGATCCGAGCCAGCCGTTTTGTGATATCGTCGACCTTGTCCGTGAGGATGTTACGCGGTCGTCGCACGAGAGCCTTTCGTCGAGGCTTATAATCGGACGCGGACACGACGAGGGGATTTCGATGGTGCGGCGCTAGATCGAAATACTTACGCGAGAGCGACGTAATGTAGTTTTTGATGGAGGGAAGCTCCAGATCGCGGTGGATGTCGACGTTACGCATATAGAGGGAGCACCGACGGCTCTGCGCATGAATTTATTCTGAACGATTTGCAGTTTCTTTAAAAGGGCAGGCTTGGCATGGCCGAATACCACACTCGCGTATGTCATGATCGGGCGGATGCATGTTTTATATAGAGTAAGCTTGTGTCTGAGGGACATTTTGCTTCGTTTATCTATCATGGGTGCTAGACGACCCATCACAAATCGCGCTCTATTCCGGACTATAGTGATATGCTCGTTGAAGCGCAAGTTCTGATCTAGGGTGACACCCAGGTATTTGGTGTACTTTGCCCAGGGGATCTCTTGTTCGTAGAGCGAGATGGCTTTTAAGCGAAGGCAAGTGCGTTTGGGAGAGCGAAGCGTGCCGGGGAAAAGAACATTGCTGCGCTTTTCTCCGGGTTTACCTCTATCCTCCATTTGCGAAACCATTCGCCTAGCTCTGTTACAGCTACCTGTAGCCGGACGCAAGCCATTTGTCGGTTGTGATCTGATGTATAGAGTGCGGTGTCATCCGCGAAGAGGGCCAACTCTACATCTGGAGTTTTTGGGATGTCGCTGGTGTACAGCGTGAAGAGTAGTGGAGATAGTGCCGAGCCCTGTGGTACACCGGCTGTGAGTGGGTGAGGGGACGAGCGTGTTCCCTCCACTCGAAAACGGAAGCTACGGCCTAGGAGGAAGTCTCGCAAGATGAGCACGAGTCTGTCTGGTACACCGAACTGGTACAGCTTGTAAATCAAACCGTTATGCCAGACCTTGTCGAAGGCCTTAGCTACGTCAAGGAACAGTGCGGCTGTTCCTATGGGGCGACGAGGGCGATGGGCAAAGTGGGATAGTATGTGCTCCGTGATGCGGTGCACCTGTTGACGCATGAGTGTCTGGCACGGAATCCAAACTGCTCATCGGGTAGTAGATGTTTGCTGATGGCAAAATCTCTTAGTCTAGAGAGGATGACCCTCTCGTAAAGCTTGCTGAGTGTGCTCAGTAGGCTGATTGGGCGGTAGCTGGACGGTTTATTAGCCGGTTTTCCAGGCTTGTGAATACCGATGACGTCTGCTTCCTTCCAGATCGCGGGGAAAGAGCAGTTTGTTATGGCGGCATTGAAGATGCTCACTAAGATTATAATCAAGTGGCCGGGGAGGAGTTTTAACACGCGATTGTTAATGCCATCGATCCCTGGGGCCTTTCGTGGTTTGAGGACTTGATCAGATCTTGCACTTCTTCCACCGTGACTGGGTCGAGTGTGGTTTCCGCTGGTAAGGAGGATCTACGTTCAACCTCGGAGTCCACCTCCGTCAGGTGTGACTGGTCGACGTTTTGTGTAGTGGGGGAGCATTGAAGCTCTAGACTCTGAGCAAGGCATTCGGCTTTCTCCTCATCATCGAACGCCTCGGTGTTGTCGGCTCTTTCTAGCGCGGGTATGACAGTGAGGGTATCTGATTTGAGAGCTCTAGCCAGCTTCCAGTACGCCTGGTGAGTTGGTTCGATATCTCTCAACGTTCTGTCCCAACGTTGTTCCCTGACTTCCCGGATACGTAGTTTGACCTCGCGCTCTAGTTGGCGGAGTCGAACTCTGTTGTCTTCGGTGGGATATCTGTCGTGAGCTCTGGAGGCGGCTCTCTTTTCCCTCAGCAGTACCCTCACTTCGTCCGGCAGGCATAAGTGGCGGTCATTCTCCACTGGCACCTGTCTGGACGAGTTCCGCAATGCGGATTGAAGGTGGCTGGTGAGGGCCTCGATCGCCGTCTCCGTGTCTTGGTGGGATTCGATGTGGTCCGGGATGCGGTCCAGGTCTTGTGATTCGGTTACCTTGAGGAGTTCCCCAAGTCTCAACCAGTCCACAGAGGTCCTAGTTTCAGATGTCTGGTCCGTCTGTTGTCCTAATTTGAGGATAACCGGGCGATGGTCCGAGTCTATATCGTCCATCGTTTCGATCGAATGGAACTGAAGAGTTACGCCCCTCAGTAATGCTAGGTCGAGAGTGTTTGGGGTCCCCAGTCGCGGTTGGGGGGTATCGTGTGGGGTCATGGGAGTTATTATATCAAACAAAAGATTGTCTGATATATTTATTAGGGCTCTGCCATTGGGGTTAGTGGTATTGCAATTCCACTGTTCGTGTTTACAATTCAGATCTCCGGCTATTATAACAGCTGGGCCTAAGTTGAATAGGGCTTCTAGGTCTTTCTTAATAAGGGTTTTCTGGCACGCGAGGTATGCTGAGACTATGACTAGAGGTTGGTGGCCAGTCATTGCTAGTCTGCAGGCGGATACCTCCATACCTACTAGTGGTGGGGTGACTAGAGGCATGCAGTGTAGAGATCTTCTGAAATCCGATAGTTAGAGATCTTTGGATCTCTTTCACTCGGTTTACTGGCTAGCGCAACGCGGGAGCGCACATTAATAGTTGCTCTATTTCGCTCGCACATCATCCGTCCCGCTCACACATTGTGCTATATATTGTACCTATTAGCTGTATGAATTGTTAATATTTGTACTTAAGGTTACCGTTTCCAAAATAAATTAGTTCACTTCAGTTCACATCAGCACGCGACAGTGAATACTACTCTCTGCCATCTAAAGTATCATTTAACCTCTACCTCTCGCTGCTACATTATAAATGCGAAAGTTTGGATGGATGTCTGTTGCTCAATCACGCCAGTACGGTTGAACAGAGCTGGATAAAATATCTCACAGTGATAGATTATAGTCTGGAATAGTACATAGGCTTTTTTTTCCCTGAAAAATACACGGTTCCCGTAGGATAACATTAACGTGAGCCAAGACGCGAGCAAAAGCTAGTAAATCTTATAAAGAACTAACCGTCCAGTAAGCACTCGAATCTGATAGCTGCTGTGCTCCAACTCTCCACTCTGAACACTCCGTGCCCTGCTCAGCATTTCAACATCTTCGTACACACTGCTTTTCTTAGACTTCCTTTTCTCACACGTCACATAAATTTCTGGTAGTTTCATATAGAACTCTTCGTTCAACATCGGCTTCCCTTTACAATTTTGTATGACTTTCGCCTCTTTTATTGGGGAGAGTATGGACCCATGGGTTAGCACCCATCGGTTGGCGAACCTGATTCCTGATGCTGACACTGTTACGATGTTCGCATGCTCGTTATCTCAGAGTAGTTGTAGGATACCATCACACCTTCTTCTGCCATTTTGTCTGGAACATCAATTTTATAGATGAAAATATCGGAGATTTTCAGGGGTACTTTAAAGAATGATGTTGGCATGGTTGGGTATATTAATTTGGCATTCAGACGAAAGTTTGCATTGGTCTCCTACTTATTTAAATTGTTAAGAGGTAAATTGTTTAACCCAGATATATTAACTGAAATCAAATTGAACATTCTCGTGAATTTTGTGATAAGACGTAGGTAGCCGCCAATGTTCGTAGTACCATACGGCAGAACCAACTTACTTAATAAGGCGTCGATGACACAGGCCTTGCGAACATTGAATAAGATATCTCAACAACTTGATATTTTTATCTGTACCTTGACTGAATTCACAAGAACTGCGTATTATATTGTAAGTTATGACGACTGAATCTCTATAAATAATATAAACGTGAAAGTTTGTAAGAATGGATGTATAGATGTATGGATGTATGTTTGTTACTCTTTCACGCAAAAACTACTAAATGGATTTTGATGAAACTTTACAGTAATATAGCTTACACATCAGAATAACACGTAGGTTATAATTTATAAAGATATAGTGTGAATTATCCAAAACATAACGATTTTCCATCACCCCGCGGGTGAAACCGCGGGCACAGCTAGTATGTATATATATATCTATCTATAATGTATTATTTGTACCACGCTATCGTATTGGTGACAACTGTAATGATAGCGATGTTTGTAAGTTAATAAATAAATCAATAAATGTTTTACTGTGGTGCTTGATTTTCAAAATAAATATAATCATTATAATCTACAATGTCAGTGCTCCATCTGGGTTAATGTTAGTGTTAGATGTAGCGATGGGTTTAATGCATAGTGACGCGAGTTTCACGCATTGTCACTACGTATGTATATAGACTATATAATATTCCAGTTGGAGCAGTCACTAACTATATAATATTATTCCAGTTGGAGCAGGCACATTAAAATATCACTGTGACACACGCGACGAGGATACGGCGCTGCACACACTCCAGCAGTGTCCAGCCTGGATAGAGCAACGCCAAGACCACGTCGCCTTTACCAGACTAGACACCTCGCTCCCGGCCGTGGTTCGCATCATGGTCGGGAGCAAACCCGGATGGGAGGCCGTCTCCTCATTCTGCGAGCGCGTCATGCTTGCGAAGGAGGAGGCGGAGCGGGAGCGTGAGCGGACGTCTTTGCTCCGCTTCCGCCAAAGGAGGACGCGTCGACGTCGGAGGGCGGGACTCGACCTTCGGCCACCGTAAGCGGATGGCGCGAGTGGGGCCCTTGGAGTATAGGTTCTCACTTTTTTTTTGTTTTTACTATAACATTTAGGATACATATAAATGAAATGCAGTAATGTAGAATGTGTGACATATAATAAATATAAATAAATTATTGTTGTAATAATAATAAATAAATGACTATGATAATAATGATAACTTTAATAATATAATCATGACGAATGCAAGTAAATGAACACTGTAACTTCCATTTAATAATTATGAAGTCAGTAAAAATGTATTAAATGTTCATTCATTCATTCACTCACTCAGCTACACATGCTGTCGATATGAGAGCGCGAGTGTTCCGCGCGCGCTCACTCTCCTCCCGTGGGGTGCGTTACAAACCGCCCCACGCCCCGGATTAGACCTGGAAGATGCCGGGCGATAGCACTAGTCCCCCGGCATTAGAAGAGGCCTGTGTGCGTGGCCCCCGCCTGCCAGGGCACGCGGAGTTGGGACTCCCGTTTTCCCGTAGTCCTGGCATAAGGCGCAGGACGGAATACCCAGGGGTTTTAGTGGGTATCCCTAACTGGTGAGTGGTAATAGGGGCATTAAAATGTAGTACGTCTGTAGAGGGTTCGAGTTTGTACAATGCATTTAAAGCAGAGAAAAAATCCGGGGCCAAATTAGGACAAGCAGATTTCAAAAATGCAACTATTAGATGAAAATTCATCTGCTTGTCTTCTAGAGCATCACATGTAAACTACCGAACGGATTGAAATGAAACTCGATACAGAGCTAGTTTATATCCTGGTTCAATATTTAGGATACTTTTTATCCCGATAAATGACGCCGCATTTGTGGGATAGATGCCTGTAAAAATATTATACAATTTCTTTGAATAGGATATTACTAGAGTTAAAGCTAATTAAACCTAATACAGACATTTCTCAGATTCGAAATTTATCAAAATAATTAAAGATTTAGAGAACTTGAAAATTCTTAATTATTAAAAAAAAACAAGGGCCCAGTTCTGCTATTACTATTTCGTCAAAACACTATCATCTCAATCGTAGTTTTGCTTGATTTCGGTATTCCGTTAATTCCAATGGCGTGCCCAGCGTGGCATGCCACTATATAAATATTTATAAACGCAACACGCGATTTAATTGTTTAAAATTTTCAGAGAGAGAGACACAGAGAGAGAGAGAGCGAGAGCGAGCGAGCGATAGAGAGAGAGAGAGAGAGAGAGAGAGAGCACTTTTTTGTACACCATTACAGAAGACAAAGAAAAACTTATACCCTAAAAATATTCTAAATGTGCACAATGGGCTGTCTTATAGCTAAGAAGAAATCTCTTTCAGGTAACGCGTGGCAGGAATAAAACAGATTCAATTCGTCAAAGGTGGTATACATAATTATTAGACGATATGCACTTACTTACATTATATTTAATTCAATGATAAACATATAAGTATAAAAAATATTATATAAATAAGAATTATACTTAATAGATACATAAAAACACCTATTAATACTACATACATAACAATTTTTCGACTATTATTACGCAGCTACGATGTTAAGAAGATATTGTGAATTTATTAAAATGCGAATTTTTGAAACTATCGCAATGTAATCATAGTTTGAATATCTTCGTCAAGCCATGACATTGAAATAGCAGAATTCAGCCCCAGATAGTTTAAACACATTAGACCGTATTCTGATTGTTTTACAAATAGGGTTTTATAAACTTCAATTGGCTAGAACATTCCGTACATTGTGACCAATTTGCTTAAAGTATGCGGTAAACTCTGTTTTCCTCCAGTTTATTCTATTTATAAAACGTTATCTTAGAGATATACTTACCTAATCATTTATATTTTTAAAGTTCGATTCAAGAGTACGATATTTTTTTGATAACTGGTGTTGCGGAATAAATACTTATTTGTTTAAATATTATAATACTGGCAGCTCGGTTTTTACTTTACTACAATTAAACGAAAATCGGGTTTGATTCGAACGTAAGGAAAAAATGGTGTTTTATCTTATTCTTCCATTTTAATTTACATATATTTATATATAATTTTGCCTCGTTCGGGTCCATCACAACTGGAGTACAATAGCAGGTAGGTGGAAGGCTGGAAGGCTCACGTGATGGAAGGAGGTTACGTGCATATTCCTAACCCGCGATTGTCTTTCCTAGGCATGGTTCCTATATAATGTATAATTCTTTTTTCATAATAATTGTAGATTAGAAAACATGTTATACCTACATTAGGTTTAATTAAATGCGTTGGGAATCAAACTTGTGACCCTTGATCACACACCAACCTGAACCATAGGATCAAAGCGAGATAGAAAAAGTAATTTAGAAACTAATTTTCTTTGAACTTTGCTTCAGTGTAGTTATGACGTTAGGTCTTGTAGTAGATCTTACTTTTGACTATAACTCCAAACGTGTGTTCGTTATACATTGCTGCTTTTCTTAACAAGATTTTCGACGTCACTAAAGAGTACTGTAGAAAACCAGCAATGAATACTAAAGTTTACGATCGCGAACAAAATGTAGAAATAAAAAGTATTACGTGGTAGAAGTTAGACGCTTCAAAGGAAAGGGGTGCGAACCCGTTTACAAATTTGCAAGACATAAACACACCCATCCATGGGATGTAATGAACCATATTCAGCGGGTGGTAAATAGAGAATGGTAATTTGCCATGGTATATAAAGAATACCCATGTCTTATACTGCCATCGGATCCCACAGCGTCTTCCGAGGCGCTTGTGCTCACCTTCTATTTTTGAATTTATTCTTTTCTGTGCAATCAGTGTTGAGTTGTCGGTGCATCGAAAAGGTAGGTTTTATTTATTTAATTTAAAAATAGAATTATTTTATCAATTGATATAACAAACAAGTACACAATCAAAATTTTGGCAACTGATTTCAAGTTTCCGTAGTGTAGCGGTTATCACGTGTGCTTCACACGCACAAGGTCCCCGGTTCGATCCCGGGCGGAAACACTTGTTTTGTTTTTACAAAAGTTTATTTTTTTAATACAATAATATTATACGTATCCTAATTCATCTTAAATGTAAACGAAAAATTATATTTAATTATAATTAGGATAAGAATGATAAATATAAACCTCTGAAAATAAATAATTTTGGTAATAAAGAGTTTTAGCCAAGACAAATATTTATCATCGACATTCGAATTTTTTAATACTTTTTTAAACGTTATTAAAAGAGCATAAAAAAAACTCCTTCGAGCCGGATTTGAACCAGCGACCTATGGATGACAATTATTAAAGCAACTACAGTCCACCGCTCTACCAACTGAGCTATCGAAGGTTAATAGCAAGGCGTGAAATTATTAAATTGATTATATAAAGAGCATAAATTACTTTACGTAACAGAAATATTTAAAAATTTACTATTTTAACGCGTGTATCTGGACTGAATGAACAGAAGCAAAATTATCTCTACCTTAAACAAAAATACTACACTTTTTCATTTGAAAATAATACTTAGAAGTTGAAGAAAAAGTTAAATAAAACTAACTAATGACCGATTTTTCAATCATCTGATAAAAGTTATCAATCGAATAAATTATCACCTGACTTAATACGAAAGTCAAACCATTCAATTGTTTTATTATAGAATAACTTTTATCTGGTGATTGACAAAATGGCCCTAAATTAAAAAAAATAATTACTTAAATTTTTATTAAATTACTTACATAAAATTTGTATACCTGAAAAGCATATTACTGTAACTCCAAAATTGGCATTTACTGGAAAACCTTGTTAACGCAATGTTACAAGAACCTATGAGTGAACTAAGGCACTGTGAAATGAAACTGTAAGATTTGTTGTTAATTGTGTTACTATAAAATTAATTTTAAAAGGCTCTCTTTTAAAATCATTAAAGAGTATGTAGGGTTGCCACCTTTTTCTGAAGCAAATTAGTATTTTTGTTATTAAGCTGTAGAAATATAGTACTTTCGGGAAATTTTCGGGAAATTTTGGGGAAAATTAGGTTTCGTTATTTATTTCAGTATTAAATTTTCCGTGTATTTCATTACTACTTTTTGCTTTGGCCGGCAAAATACTCTTTTTTTTCAAAATAATCTTAAGTTTCAGAAAAAAAATGGTGACAATTGAATTAACGAGGAAAATATAGTACATTTCGTAGTATATTATTTTTCTATAATATGTAATACAATTGGCCAAAATATATAGTACGGTTGGGAACCCTAGCTACATGAATTACACTAAAACGTATCTTAAGGTAGGTATAGTCAAGGTGGCGAAGTCCGTTAGTGGGGTAAGTTCGTATACCTCTCGTTATTTACCTGTTTTAAGCGGAATTTAACGTCAAGTACAATTTAAACATAGAATTAAACGGTGTTTTAGCTTTACCGATAGATTTGTTGCAGTCGTTTCTTTTCAAACACGGAAATAACGAGAGGTGTATGGAGTTCCCCCACTGACGGATTTCGTCATCTTGACTATGTATACAGATTTGTAACAAGAATAATGATCAAAATCAATTGTGGAAACATGTATAAGTAGTTATTTTTAGAATTTTAGTTTATCCGTCAGGTCAGTGGTTTGCTAAGGTCAGGTTATCATCATTACGTGATTAAGACAATTGGTAATTTAGCTTTGGTCACTCACTCTGAGACATTATATAAATACAATATAAACTTTAAGGGAATTTTCTTTTATTCAGTGTAAAGAATTTTAATATTAAAATATCTAAAATTTTATATAATCATGGAAGAATAGTTAGGAACGACAATTTACAACTTATAATTTCGATCGGCAGTTTTCGTTTGCGCAGAAAAGTGCTGACCGGTTCCGACATGTAAATAACTTATATTAGCATTAATTCGCAAGCGGAAATGGCAGTGTTGCTCGCAATGCATTCTTACTGCTATTCCGCTTACACTGTCCCGCGCTGCTAAAATTGGTCTACTGCGCACAGTGGCGGAGCTAGATCTAAATTTCATGCAACATACGTTTTACTGTGATACAGCCCTCTGGTAACGCAAAAAGATGGATTTGAAAAACAATTGAAACTGACTACTAGCACTGGCCGGCGGTGGTTGCCCGTAATAGTTACCGCGAATGTTGCCAGCCAAAATAAAAAAAATATTTGGTATGAGTAAGCATTATTGTTTTACAACGAATAAAGCTTTTCGACATTTCAAAAAAATGTACTCGTCCTGTCTTCGAGGTGCAAGGCCCTAGAAGTGCGAGGGCCCTAGGAGTGCGAGGCCCCTAGAATAGGCTATAGGCGATGGCCCACGTTGCCTACTGTTTACGCCGCCTCTGATTGCGCAGATATTGTACATCGTTTTACCTATGTACCTTAGTATGTTTTTCATCATCGTACCGCTCGCAGTAAGCGAGATATTCACCTTTATTTGCTTGAGCTACCACTAACGGTTTTCTAGAATGTTTTATCTTGCGTACAGTAGGAGCTTATTTAAAAACAGCATCATAACAGTTGCCATTCCTTGAAATCGCCATCGGCGATAAAACCTCCGCTTGTACTTGAATATAAAATATTCTTGATTTCATATAGCATTTTTGCACAATAAATTATATTCTATTCTCTTTCTTCGAGACCACTGATGTGTTGACAACGCTTGTGTTGCAGACGTTCATAGGCAACGGCGACCACTTAAAATCACGTTGGTCGTCTGCCTATTTGGGTGCTTTTGGTATTTAATAAATAAGGAAACGAAGCTTAATACCGACCCCAAATGATAGCTAGAAGGTGAAAAGAAGGTACTTAATAAAAAAAAATGCCTAGGGTTTAGTATCCTTAGGGATAAGAAATTATATAAACAAGAAGTGTATTAATTTATATGAAACTGTAACACAATAAAAGACAGAACAAAGTATTAAAGTGGTTAATCCAATCAATTCATTTAATTTATATTATAATTTACATTTAAAAAAGTGTACTTCAGTATATAAAACAGAAGTTATAAGGTATAATTTAATGCGATCCACGAGAACGCTGCCGACAAACTGCGCTGCAGTTTGGCGATGTAATTGTTTGTGTGATCTTGTAACTTTCTTTTATTGACAAAAAAAACAAAATATATATTTTAAGTAAAATGCTCCATCTGACTTAAGTTCTGAGAACCGCGATTAAATCATGTGACCAATAGATGGCGCTGACTATAGTAACTACACATCTCTTACTATATTGTTTGGAAAAAGTGCATGTTTCTAGGCAGGGTCCCAGCACGTGTATAGAAATCGGTTTACTTTTAGAAATTTGAAATTCATTTATTTCCTTAAAACGTGGTACATAAATATGAGGTGACATAAGAACACAGATTCACATGTGTTGCCTATGAGACGTGAAAATTTTCTTTAAGATTATCAAAAACACATTATCACAATTATTACAAAATCATTATAGATTAGAGACATTAGATTATCAGAATAATTACAAAATTAACAAAAACAAATATATACATTAATGTCAATCGTATACAATTTGCAAAAAAAAATTACCATAAAAAGTCGTTTACGGAGTAAAACATTGATCCAACAGCCATTTCTGTATTTTTTGTTTGAATAGATTTGTGGGCAGATATTTAAAATCTTCGGGAAGTTTGTTATAAACTTTTACCGACATGTAATTTGAATTTTTTGTCGTGACAATTTGCAGCTGGGGAACAATAATCTATTGTCTGTTTTCACCCTAAGTTGCCGTGTCCGCAGTTCGTGATGTCTAGTGAACAATTCGGGATTTTCTATTACGAATATTGCAACTTGTTTGATACATATATAAGTATACAAGGCACAGCAGCTGGAGCTTTTTAAAAAGTTATTTATTAAGCAAATTTTATTTAAGGTAAAAATAACAGGAACACTTAAGTATTGTCTCAAAGGTTACTCACACGTTAATTGCTAGGTGGCGCTAGTATCGATTCTTCTTGATTGTACGTATATATAACATTGGTGAAAATTTACTTCTATTACACTGTTTGAATATAAAATCAAAAAGAAATAAGGCATTCAATTTGACTCAATTAGTCTAAAAAGAAGTTTTGATTAATTGAACATCAAAATGATACAAGGGAGAAGAACACATGTGGCGACATCTAGGCATATAGATTTTAGAAGCTTTTCAAAACTATGATTTTTACATTCTTCTCATTTCAATAAAATATTTCACCTATTTTCCGAATATGACAGTGAATGTGTTATTTTCAAAATGAAATCTTACAGATTACTTATTGAAAGTCAATTACTCTACTACCACTTCCAATACAATTTCAGTTACTGTTAAAGGAGAAGAAGAGGCGCAACAAACTCCCCAACAAGATGTTTTTTTATCTTTATATAGTACTTATAAAACATGGTTATACAGTTGGTAGTTATATGTTGTAGTGTACACATGTTTTGCTCGCATAGGAGTATATAAATATATGTATGTATGTAACAAATATTAAGCTATAATACATTAAATTTACTGATCAATGTCAAAAGGAAAATTAATTATTAATATACAATAATGTCAAAAGTATCTATTTATAATTGAGAAGTCCACAGAGTAAAATATTCTATTTAGGAGCCATTCTTTTAATTCAGTTTTAAATTTATTTATCCGAAACTCTTTTAGGTGGTTCGGAATTTTATTATACATTTTAATGCAGATGCTATAGTAGTTTTTCATAAAAGGAGTTGTCTTTGGTACCATATTTAATACGAGTTGCTCACTATTTCTAGCATTACTTGGATAGAAGTTTTGTGCTGTCGTAAATAAAAATTGTAAAATTATTTCTAACAAATACGCAAATTTCAAAAGTGTACATACATGGCAGTGGTAAAATTTGCAGATCCCTAGTGTGGCTTACAGGTCTCATAAAATAGGATACCTACAATAGTTCTGTTCCTTTTTTTTTTAGCCATAAATGCTCTGTTTTTGTCTGTAGAGTTACCCCAGATAATGAATCCATACCGTAGTACTGAAGCCACTTACCCATGATATGCCATTAATGCTGTATTTAATTTTGCTAGAACATATACAAAACTACTAACCTTTTTCACTAATTTGGTTAATATGCATTTTCCAATATAGTATATGTCTAGTCACACCAAGAAATCTTGCACTGCTTGTCGCAATAATTTTATTTATACATTACATAGGTCAACAAAAGTAAAAAAAAATGTTGCCATAGTATGTTTATATTATATGTCTTCAGCTTTTTATTGTTTCCACTACACCATTTACAAATATATTAATTTGAGTGTGGAACAGGGTGAGTACTTCTATCAGGACGTAATAGTGATGATAGAGATGGCAGATTACTGTTGGTTTTTACAAAGGCAATTTTCCCCAAAATTTATATATATATTTAGATAGATTTTCTCTCTTTTTACGTCCATATACATTAATTAAATATTTAAAAAATACAATTACTAGTAATTTCCCCATAAATATTAGATATTACGGTATATAATTGTTATGGATACATAGAATAGGAGGTAAAATTAAATTTTAACTTATATGTATGTCCTTCAAAAAGTGCTCTGCAGTGGAACTCATTTTGAATAAAAACTTTTGAATTTGAATATGATTTATTTCATACTTACTGGTTTTTAAGGTCACATGAAAATTAAAATTAAAAAAAACTATAGGCAACATTCCAAAATAATTAATAGTTTCAATAATTGTTGGGATAAAATTATTCGAAGCCATTGTTATGTTACAACCTAAGCGCCGACAAAGACAAATTCCACGTACAGATTTGTAGAAGCACATTTATTACCCGTCGGCATTTGAACTAATAACTAATAACATTGAAACTATTGTAATTCTTTTATGATCGTCTTCTTTTGTTTACTTATTTATTGGTATACGTTTCTAGAGAATAGCCTATTGTTGTATTGTAATCATTAGCCAGGTGTTACGGATTTTAAAGTATTTTTATTGAATTACGACCTTCTGCGTTACGTTTGGACTTGTTGTGTTCAGTTATATTTGTACCTGTGTTATATGTTTGTATAGTCCTAATAAACTCTATAATAATTCCAACGGCATTTTAAATCGAGTCCTGCAACTCGTAACAATAATTAATATCCAGGGCAACCAAACCACTGTTGACGTGTGTTATATTTCTTTCATCTATCTTAGAACCATAAGTTTGAAATTATATATAGTTTGTTTTTGTTAGATTTCGTCTGTCTGTATATCAACTAACTCCTAAACCATGCAACTGATTTTTAAGCGGTTTCACTATCAGTTAGATATAATAATTTTTCACTGAAGGTTTATACAATTGTATAAAAAAACCTATGTTTTTATTGTAAGCAAAACACCTCGTATAGCTACTACACAGGGTTTGACTCGCGGCGCAGTTGTGTAATCGAATTTTCGTTTTATTTAGTCACTACATGTGACCGCGACGTCGTCCACGTGGAATTTGTTTTCAAAACCGCCCGATTTTGAAACATTCTTCATTGGTGCTCCGCTCCTATTGGTCTTAGCGTGATGGTATATACCCTATAGCCTTCCTCGATAAATGGGCTATCTAACACTGAAAGAATTTTTCAAATCAGACCAGTAGTTCCCGAGATTAGCGCGTTCAATCAAACAAACAAACATTTATCATTTAACATTTATATATTAGTATAAGATAGGTACGAGATCAGTAAAATATAACATTTAAACATAATTTAACATTTCCAAAGTTGCTTGCATTCGGTGAACAAGAATTCAACTACAAGTTAAATTACTTTGACTTCACCAGCTAAGATTTTAAATTAGTTCGCACTTTATATTCATGCAAATATCGATCTCGCGGTTATTCGTTTAAAGTTGGCCTATCACTTCGATTCTTCGAGTCTTTGGAGGAGGTCTTTACCCAATCTGGGATTCTTACATAAAATAAGCCACCTAACAAACTAACAACAACAATACTAACAATTAATTTAAAATTACTAACCAATTAACATACTGTTACATGCCGTCAAAGATAAACGCACAGCTGCCTGTCGTAAGCGCAGTTTATTGACTTCCCGGATTTAGGAATTCTTTTATGTTTAGAATTTGTAATTAAGAAAAAAATGCTATTGTTTTCCTACTTGTTTTATGACCATCATTAGCGTCGACCTAATCCTTATTGTTATTGTTTTCGACTTTGTTGGCCGTTCGCAGGAATAGATAACCAGGTGTGCAAATAACTATTTCTCGGAAACACAGTGCGCGCGGCCGATTTTTTGTACTGTGTAGTTAGTATAAGACAATGTCCGAATGGAGGGGTGGGAAAGTCAAGCGACGACTACAATTAGCGACATAGACGACGGACTTTGCGCGTGTTGAATTGCATTGAATCGTGCAATGTGTACTGGTTGCATCCAGTTTTATGTGTATTTGTTTTAAACGTGTTTGTACAGTTCTAATACATTCTATAGTAGTTCCAACGGCATTTTTAATTCGAGTCCTGTAGCTCGTAACAATACTAAGAATCAATACGTACTGTAAAAAGTAAGAATTAAATAGCTTTTTATTGTATATATCAACTTCGATAGACTTCAGATGATCATAACTGAGCTCAATAAGTGCTTGTTTGTCACCAACACAACATTGACGAAGAATATTTGTTTGTTTCCTATGTACTAATTACAACTTTGATATATAAGTTTGGTTAATCTAAAGCCGAAAGTCTGGTTGATTTTTAAAGAAATATTAATTACTACTATTACCAGTAGTAAATATTATTACAACAAAGATTAATCTTGTTTAACTAAAGAATGCGTTCATTTACCCAAACTTCGTCTACTTGCCCTATAAGTCCAAGCACAGTTTTCCCTTTTTCATTTCATATTTTAATAAATTTCCTATTCAAAACGATGTTATTTAAGGTCTAAGTCTAGCAACCCATATATCCGTGTCACTTGTAAAAAAAAATTTTTGACCCACCCTAATATATATATATATACATAGGACTAGCTAGCTAGCTACTAGCTAGACTATAGGACTAGCAGTACCCGGCAGACGTTGTCTTGCCCTTAAAAAATAAAAATCTAGAAACCGATTGCAGCGCCATCAACCGGGCAAATTGTTAATCTAAACCATTCTAGAAACTACTTGAAAAAACACAAAAAGATTTCATCAAAATCGGTCCCACCGTTAAAGTAGTATTCAGCGGCGCCACCTTCCGGGTCCAATCGTGAATCTAAGCCATTCCGGGATCCACTTGAACACACACAAAAATAATTCACCTAAATCAGACAAATGAAAATGAGTTTAAATGCAGTCACCATTGCCGAAATCGGCCTCAAAAGATCATAACAAATGAATGGCTAGACTGATGTTTTTTAATAATATGTTTTTATTGAAGAATATCACATTTTAATACTTCTTATCCTATTCCGGACGAAGACAATTCCAAAAATTATAAAAATTGGTTCAGCCGTTCTTGAGTTATAAATGGTGTAATTAACACGACTTTGTTTTATATATATAACCGTAGTAATAAGTTTGCCGTAACTCTAGGATAGTCATAATTAATAGTGGTCAAACATAAATAAAACGCTGTATTAGATTTAATGTTGTCCCTACAAAATATAACCATGTAATTAAAAAACTAAAAAACAAATAATGAACAAATTAAAGAAATACTTTCTTCCTGTCAAATTACGGAGGAGTAGCGACTTATATTAAAAAAAAGCCGATAGACTTACGTAAATTTCAATCAAACTAGCATTTTTCGGTTTTCGTATCAATTAATTACGAACGTAACGCCGCGCTGGAACCCGTGTGCAAAAATGGGAGCGATGGAAATTAGGTTCCTTTATATTAATTCACGTGATAAGGTCAGGTTTCTTAGTTAATTGGTTCCTGCCGATTGCGCAACTACGGACGGTTCCAATTTAGGGGGGTTTCCTTCAGATCTTGATTTATTTCCACGTAGATTCATTAAAGGAAATATATAACGGCTTACGTAGTTGAGTGGTCTAAAGCTAGGTCTCCACCAAAGGAAAATTGCCAACTTTTGTGTTGTCAACACGCGTTGGGCGCGTTCCTTTAGTAGCTTTCAACGATCAAAATGGTCCTTCAACCGTTCCACATAGCGTCTGTGAAAACTAATGGCGTCAATAACTTGCTTAGCTTGGGTATAAGGAACCATAAATTACGTTACACGTTAAGAGGGGGGGAGGGGATCGATGAGGTGTGACAAGGGGGTCTTAAATTTCGTGACGTCACATTTCAAAATCCAATATATTTAAGCTTTAAAACAAGAAATTTGAACTATTCATGAAAAACTTCAAAATATTTCCAACTAAATCCCTATTTCCCTATTAATATTATAAATGCGAAAGTAACTCTGTCTGTCTGTTCCGTTTTCACGAGAAAACTACTGAACCGATTTGGCTGAAACTCGGTATATATATATTTTCGATGCCGAGAGTATAGAGTTTCCGAGATAAAAATATATTTGTCTCTCTGTTTGTTATCCTTTTATGGCAAGACTATTGGACCGATTTAGCTGAAACTCGGTACATATGTAATTTTAATACCGAGGGTGGCCAAGGGATACTTTTTATCCCGGATAATGGGATAGATTTATGTAAAGGTTATCCCAAAAAGTGTTATAGGTTTTTTGTGTAATTTATCCATTTCATACACTTGGTCTCGTTAGTCCCGTTGGTCCCGTAGGTCTCCTTGGTCCACTTTTGTCATTTTTTGTCAAGTTTTGTCACTTAGACAGCTAACGTAGTTTACATATAGATGGGGAATGATATAGTTCGCGATATAAAATGAAGTGAATCTTCTGGGGGCAAATACATAAAATATTAAATACAATGTACCTGTACTGCCTGCTTTGAAGAGCAGGCGGTACAGGTTATATTGTATACAAGAGATACGCACTAGAGGTGGACCCTAAACGTAAACTAGTTATTATATAATTTAAATGGAAATAAAACTAATTTCGTAACTGCTGTTTTAATTTAATAATTTCTTGATGTAAAATTGCAATATATGTGATTGTCACACTGGGGATGGGGGAGTCTCACGAATATGACCAGCTGTGACAAGGACGGGGAAGGGGTCAAAAAATCATGAAAAAGTGTGACGTAATTTATGGGTGGCCCCTAAGATAAGTACAATTTGTGTATTTCTGTACATTCATAGCCGGTTTCCGTATCTTACTACTCATTCATTTAGTACCATCGGTTAAATTTTATTTGTATGAAACTAACGTCAAATTTTAATTAGTAAGTAAGATATATGAACGGGCCGTTAATAAAAGTATTTTCAGATATTAAAGAAGCTACAGTTATGTTTATTTTAGCTCTTGTAAGATAGATCAATAAAATGTATATTAAAATATCATTAACCTGTGGCTGATACTAATAAAAAAATACAAGTAATAAACTACAAAATTTACCAATTAATAAAAATATATATATAATTAGCCTTAATTATCATTTAATTCTTAAACGATTACGGCTGTTGCTAATTAACCTGGCACACGTATCAGATCAGTATCAAACCAAACTATTAATAAATATTTATTGAAGAAAATAAATTAAAACAAAATTTTGAAATCATCTACAATATTATAAAATTCTAAACATACCGTGCCTGTACATTGAAGCTATTAAAAAAAATAACTGGAATAGGCTATATAAAGGACGAAGAACGCGATGAATTTTTTTTAGATTTCTCGTTTGTTCGGGATTCAAGTAAAAACTACTGCGTGTTCAGATGACGTCGGGGTCACCAATAATGTGGCAAATTGGCGCAATGGAGAAGAAGATATTTGTATCAAGTTGAATGATTTAATTTCTGGTTTTACAATATAATACAGAAAATAATTTCGAGTAGCTATCATAGGAATGACAATGACAATAGTATGTAAAAATGTATAGAAAAATAGACTAACTAATACTAATAAAACTGGGCCGATCGATAGATAATTCATTACAGATTAAAATATGTACTACTTTTTATCCTGGAAATCCTGCGAGATTTTTTTCTGGGAATGATTGAAAATGACCAGGTTTGAAAAAAAACCGTATTATAATGTGATTTTTTCATTGATCGATGGGAAATTTTACGTGATAAAATGTATCATAATTTTTTACCCGAAAATGCGGCGGCAATTTTCCCGGGAGAGGTTTGAAGTTATTGGGGTGCATAAAATTTAACTTATTCCGACACGGTTTCCACTTTAAACGATGGCTTACATTCTTTTTTAAATGCTGCGATACTTTGTGTCCCAGGAATACCACGGGAATTTCAAGTCCAGCGTGAACGAAGTCGCGGGCATATCCTAGTATAGTATAACATTCTTGTTGAATATTTTATCAGTATCCCCACAATATTCTTTTCTAATATGCTTAGTACCTACTAGTTATTATTATGTTTATAGTAATTCTATGTATTATGTGTATATATAATTATATATGTACGTAATTTATTATTGTTACGAGCTACAGGACTCGAATCAAAAATGCCGTTGGAACTACTATAGAATTTATTAGAACTGTACAAACACGTATAAAACAAATACAAATAAAACTGGATTTCAACCAGTTCATACTGCACGATTCAATGCAATTCGACACGCGCAAAGTCCGTCGTCTATATCGCTAATCGAGAGTACTACAAACGTCTTACTCGTATCGTAGTCGTCGCTTGACTGTCCCACCACTCCATTCGGGCATTGTTTTATACTAAAAAAATCGGCAGCGCGCACTGAGTTTCCGAGAAATAGTAATTTGCACACCTGGTTATCTATTCTTGCGAACGGCCAACAAAGTCGAAAACAATTACAATAGGCTAATTGCAAATTTTAAATACGAAGTAATAAAAAAAGAACTCCGAATGCGGGAGGGGCAATAAACAAGATGTGCAGCATTTCTTTGTCGGTATGTGACAATAGGTATGCAGGTGGCCCAAGTTGTAAGATTATTATACACACAATATATATAAATAAATAGCAGTGCAACATCCCTCCGCCCTAAGGTGTTAATTATCCGTGCAGGAACGGAGAAATAATATAATTTCCTGCGGCCGGGCGGCCTGTCGTAAGAAGCATCTAAACAACCCATAGCCAGGTGGTGGGCTTTATGCTCGTCTGGATGGCTACCACCGCTGGGCTAGAGTATGCCGCCATAACAATCTTGAGTTGTGTTCCGGCATTGATGGCCAGGTTCAAATCACTCTTTAGAGAGCGGGAGCACATTGATAGCGCCTTTGGAGTTACCAATGTCCATAAGCGACAGTGACCGTTTTTCATCACGGGGGCCGTCTACCTGTCTGCTGAACTCACGCAATAAAAAAAAGGAGTACATAGTTGAAAACCAGCATCAGGCACCCGTTGCCTGGCATATGCTGAACTGCACCTAAATAAAAAATTAAATAGCATATATCTATGTAATACGTGAAGCAAAAACACAGCAAAAACTTTGTACCCCTTTTTACGAAAATTGCGCAGACGGAGGAGTATGAAATTTCGCACACTTATAGTTTATATAGAGAAGGATTGCAGAATGCTAATATTTTTTTTAAATTATGCATATAAAATACATTAAGTCAATAAAAAAATATTACACACACTACCATGTATTTGACACACACACTCTTTTGTTTATTGTTAAAGTCAAATTAGCAGTTTAGCCCTGGCGAAATCTGTGATTATGGTCTTTGACAACAGAACCTTAATAATGTTCAAACTTATAATTTAAATTAATTATGGTCGAATTTCGACCACTGGGCGACCACTAGTATGTATAAATAAGGGAAAAAACCACATATGAGGTTAAAAATAACCCAAACTCTTTGTAAACATAATCTTATTATTTTATTTATCTCAACAGTTTTATCCGACTGTTTATTATTATTGTATTGTAATTTTCCTCTAATGGAACATTGAATGAGTCAGATCGCCCTTCGCAATCAAAATGATATATTTGACAGTTTACGTAAATTAGTCAAGATACGGGTTCCAATAGCAGGGGTCAAATCAACTCAGATACTTTTTATCGTGTTATGATATATCGTTATAAGTACAAGTGAAAGGCGTCAAATAGCGCATTCATATACCCTGAGAGCTGTTAGCGCCATCCGTGATCAATATAATAACATCTTCAGGATGCTGCTGGGGCTGCCTCGGTTCTGCAGCGCATCCGCCATGTTCGCGGAGGCGCGTACTAATGACTTTGGCTACATTCCACATGAGACTCACAACAATCACGATTTTTCCCGTTCTGCTTGCTTGCGGGCGTTACAATAAAAAACTCTAGTGAAACAAAACATGGAGCGTAGATGTCATTAACGACGAAATACATAAATGTCATTGGTTGATTTGAAAATAGCGTCTTTTTCAATGCCAATCGACAGAGAGAATTAATGATCGTTGGACGTCATTTTCGCCACGACCATAACGACCGTGGTCACCACGTGGAACGGCTAACGGAGCATTTTGAGTGTTGTGAGCTACTAGAGAAACGTGCCCTTTTACGCCATCAGGCGTAAGAAAGCCGCATCTGTATTGTTCAGAGTCCGAGCCAGTGCTAGCACCAGCAGTGTTTATGTTTCGAGCTTCCATAGTGTTATGAATGTGTCAGCTATGATGCGGTCCTATTTGAAATAGACTTTGTAATCTAGTCAAATTAGGACACCACCTCGGAATGAAAGCATAAAAATAACTAAATAAAATAAATTTGTAATAATGTTTACTTTGGTATTATAATAGTTTTCTCAAAAGTCTCATAAGTCTGTAGGCGTCTTTAGATAAAAGCTATCGAAAAACGTTTTTTTTTTGTAAATATCTCACTTCCAGTTCAATAAATGGTATGTATTAACAAAAATTCTTTACAAGTTTTGCTTTCAACATTTTTTTATTCATTCAGCCGTTTTTGAGTTAGAGCGTAAATAGTGTGCAGCTCTAAGCCACCATGGCGTCGCTCAAGGTGAAATGTTAATTTTTACAAGTTAGTAGCTTGGCACGTTGGCTGCATCCCATTTATCAAACACATCTAGATCCGCCAGTTCGGCGGCGGGAACATCTGGATCACTCATGCGGCGCGAATATGCAACTCTCAGTGGGAGTTAGATATTTGTGCCTTTTGCTGTTGAAACGCTTGGACCGTGGTCCTGAGGCCATGAGCCTCTACCAAAATTTATTCAAACGACTCATTGACTCTTCAGATGATCAGAGAGCTGGTGCATACCTCGGACAACGGATCAGTATCGCGATCCAGCGAGGAAACGTAGCCAGCCTTCTGGGCACCTTACCCATAGAAGACAGTGACCTAGGCTCAGTATTCTATTTATAGTATTGAGGGATTATGGGCAGAATACAATATAACTAAATTAAGTTTTCTTTTATTCTATTCGTTTATAAAGGTATTGTAATAAAAGCCAAATATCGAAATATATATAGAAAGTTGGCCCTTTTTTGCAGCTTATACAGAGCCAAAATGCACAGCGGCGAATATTATCTACGTTATAATCCGTACAAATTAAAAGATACATTCGAATGCGCGAAACGGCACAGAGCAGCGCGACATTTGAATTTTACCGCTTATTAGTATATTTAACATTCTAGAAAATGGACCGCAACAAATTATATTTACAAAATATCTCATTATTTTACATTGTGTGTACCTGATATATCATCAGTTCATCACTCATTATAACCTCGCGGTGTTGAACGGCTTCTTTGTTGTATCCCAGTTCTTGCAATTCAATATTTATGACTTGATCTCTACAAGACTGCCCGATACCAGTTCGATCCAAAGATGCAAATGTGTACAATGTATATTCAAGATTTTAGGGTTGTTGCGGACAGGGCTTGGAAACCGGTAAAAAAAGTAGAACAGTTAAGTATGAGAAAAAAATCAGGGGAGGCTAATTCGGACAAACAGATTCCAAAAAGACAATTTTGAAAATTTCTGTCGTGTGTTAGTTACATTATCATTATCAATGAAACTCAGCACAGAGTGAGCTTCCGTTTCCGTAGTATAGATAAATGTAGCTAAAAAGATGGCGGCCGAAGTTCATCGATGCGCCCGTTTCAAATCATTAACAAAACACGTCGTTTTGATAACGCGAACGAAGTTGCACTGGCTCTACAAGTTAAATATAACTAAGTATATTATTAATTAAACTACGTTTTAACGGTTTTCAGCGCGGCATTTTTTTTTGTTTCGACATTTCTGCCACTATCGTAGCCTTAATCACGGAAGACAAATATGTCAGTGTCAATGGGTAACGTTAATGTTATCTATAATATTTAAAAAAATCTAAGCATGCCGTGTCTGTATATTGAAGCTATTAAAAAAAAAAACAACTGGAATACACCATATAAACTTAAACGATGGAGAATACGATGCGGTTTTTTTTTATTTATTATCTGTTTCTCAGTTTGTTCGGGATTCACGTAAAACTGGGCCGATTTCGATGTGATTTTCCATTATCCACAGCTAATTCTTAGACTTTAACTCCGCGCAACTTTTTATCCTAGGAATGTGATTTTTTTACTGATCAATAGCAAATTTAATATTAATAAAATGTGCGATATTTTTTATCCCAGGAATCTCGCCGGAATTTTCCCGGGAGCGGTTTATAATTGTTCGGGAAATAGCTTATTCCGACACAGTTATCACCAAAACGATAGCTTACATTTCTTTCAAATGCTGCGGTATTTTGTGTGCAGGGAATCCCGCGTGAATTTCAACATTACGGCCGTATCCTAGTTATTTAATCATATTTAGCCTTTTTTTATACAGGGGAAATCTGTTTGAGGACCGTGAGCCGTGCGAGGGGGAAAGGTCGCGGCCCGTGTATGGGATTCGCCAGGTTAGGGTGGCACTAGCACCCCACGTGTAAGATGCTATTGTCACGCCGCAGTTAGGGATACCCACTAAAACCCCTGTCCGATCCCGAGCGTCCTTTGTCCGGGCTGTGAGTTCGCTCGCGCATTCACCACCAGCCCGGACGGAAGGCGGCCGGCCCCTTTGCGGACTGGCCTCACCGTTTTTAACCGGAGATCTGAGTCTATCCGGCACCGGTCGGTCGGTTTCCCCGCCGGTCGCCCGCACGGCCGTAGCCTACTGCTGCTGCTGCTGGAGGTCGTCTTGGACGACCCTCCGACGCCACCGCCGGCTCCAGCGGGAGGGGATCGTGGCGGACTGCTCCCTTTTTCGCTTCGCCACCTCCTTCGCAGACATGGCGGTCTCGCAGAAGGAGGCGACTACGTCCCACGCGTCGATGCTCCCGATCATGGCCTTCACCAAGGCCAGGAGGGACAAATCCAAGGCGCTGCTCGTCCCAGGCTGGACACACCTGGACGGTGTGCAGCGCCGTGTCTTCGTCGCCGCCGACACAGTGGTGGCACCCTGACGTCTGTTCACGCCTTATTTGACACAGGTACCTCCCGAAGCATCCGTGCTCCGAGAGGACCTGCGTCAGGCGGAACGTCAGGGTGCCGAATAATATTTAGCCTACCCCTAATACCTTTAACTTTGTCTTCCGTGATCACGGCTACTAAAACTTAAGAAAATAGGTAGGTAAAGCATATTAGCCCACAAACTCTACATTGCTGAGAAACATATCCCTTTCAAGGGAATAGTATACCTACTTGTACAGTAGGTATACCGGTACAAGATAGTTTAAATTAGTGACTACTGACATCCTTGCATAACGAGTAGGTACCCAAGTGTCGTCGCCCGATCAATAAACGGCTTGAGGTCGGTGTTTACGATCGAACACACTACAGTGCGGTTGCAAACAGGCTGTAAGGTCGCAAAATTGGTTCAATTGATGTATTTTGAGATATTGCGCTAAATGCGACGTTCTATATTTATGAAGTCAAGCTTGTGTCTTTTTCATACGAATTTCATGATTTTTGACCTCTCCACCATCCTTGTCACAGCTGGTCACATTCGTGAGACTCCTCCCTCCCTAGTATGACATCACATATTTTGCAATTTTACTTCAAGAAATTATTAGATTAAAACAGCAGTTCGGGAATTATTCCATTTAGATAATTTTTTGTAAATTTAAAGTCTATGGGCATTGGAAATATTTTGAAGTTTTTCGTTAATAGTGCAATTTTCGTCTTTTAAAGCTTAAATATATTTGTTGAAATGTGACGTCACGAAATTTAGGACCCCTCCCGCCCCTGTCACACAGAGTCACACTTCGTCGACCTCCCCCCTAACGTATGACGTAATTTATGGATGGCCCCTTAGTAAACTGGCTGACGGCCCACGTAACGGAAAGTGTACAGTCGCCTAATAGATGTTTGTAAGACCTTTTAAGGTGGACTGTAGTTGATGAAATAAGGTAGTGAGACCGGAGGAATGGGAGAAAAGAGATTAGATACTACGGCGGCAAATATGTCTGCAAAAACGCTCGAACTACTAAAGCCCAAAAAAACAAACACATAACGCCCAAAAATATATTTCAATTCATTCATTTGAATCTAAATTTGCATAAATTACTGCATTGTAAATTAGATTCGTCTTATTTGTTAAGTATGTTGACCCAGAATACGAAATATAATAAACGTGTACATAACAAGACATTAATCTTGGAAGTATGTAAAAACAACCCATCACACTATAATCTGTTGACAAGAATGTGTCGTGGCTACAACGAACTCTCTATAAAGAACAATAAATTAGATATATATATATATATATATTTATTGTTACAACCTAAGCGCCGACAAAGAGAAATCCCACGTACAGATTTGTAGAGGCACATGTATTACCCGTCGGCATTTGAACTAATAACATTGAAACTATTGTAATTCTTTTATGATCGTCTTCTTTTGTTTACTTATTTATTGGCATTCGTTTGTAGAGCCTATTGTTGTATTGTAATCATTAACCAGGTGTTACGGATTTTAAAAGTACAAGCTGATTATAGGAAATTCGGTCCACGTGGACTGACGGGCACATTGCACTTGTACAGGATAAAACGATGGCCTGATGGAGGGAGGAAGTCAGTCGAGCGAGAACCACGATAGAAGCGAGACGTGTGTACTACAATCGGGAATCTAATAGTGACGGACTTTGCACGTTTTATTGAATTACGACCTTATGCATTACGTTTGGACTTGTTGTGTTCGGTTATATTTGTACCTGTGTTATACGTGTTTGTATGGTTCTAATAAACTCTATAATAATTCCAAATGGCATTTTATTTTGAGTCCCGTAACTCGTAACAATATATAATGCAATACCTTTATTAGCTTTTAAAAAATTGGTAATTTCTGTGCTGAAAGATCACACCCCTTCACTTGTTTAGTAATTTGTTTAATGCTTTCTTTTTCTTCGTGTATTATCCTTACAATGTATCACTAAAACTAATGTCCTAGATTTAAGTATTTATTGAATCATTATTACTGACATTGTATACATAATTTTGTTGTTGACGTAATAATTTACAAACTATATCTTATACTAATATATAAAGCTGTAGTTTGTTTGTTTGTTTGATTGATTGATTGATTGAACGCGCTAATCTCAGAAACTACTGGTCTGATTTGAAAAATTCTTTGAGTGTCAGATAGCCCATTTATCGAGGAAGGCTTATAGGTTATATGTCATCACGCTAAGACCAATAGGAGCGGAGCACCAATGAAGAATGTTTCAAAATCGGGGATTTTTTTAACCTCCTTTTTTTAAACTATTCCACTCGGACGAAGTTGCGGGCAGAAGGTAGTTATAATATGTAAATGAATTATTGGTTGTTATCTGCTGTGTTGTCCAAATAAATAAATAAATTTGAGTAGTGAAATCAACAAGTACATACAACACGAATAGATAAGGTTCTGGGAGAAGAAAGCTAGATAGAAGTATTGTGTTAGTTTTCGTAAAAAAATTTTAATGCACGAGTGAACTCGTTTCTGAAGAAAACCACCTGATGAAGAACGGTTACCAATGTTTATGGACATTTGTAATACCAAAGGTGCTACCAATGTGCTGCCGCTCTCTAAAGGGAGACTGGATCCTGGCTACTAATGCCGGAACACAATTCAAGGTTGTTAGTGCAGCGATCTAGACTCCGACCTTACCACCTAGCTGTGGGTTATTTTGTCGATTTTTACGACAGGGCGACCGGCCGCAGGAATTTGTATTCTTTCACCGTATCTGCATGGATATGATAAGGCTAACCGCTCCCCGCCGATATTCTGTGCGAGCGTATTACACCGCTTGAGTCGGCCCTGCGAGCTATAATCAGCATGGCTCCACCACGTCAAAATTTGCTCTTAAAATAGTATGAGATTCATTGAACTCAGAAAATAAGATAATTATTCTATAATATACAAACTATTAAAGCAATAACACGAAGTTTTAGATAGACAGATTGTACCTTATTGAAAACCGGTAGAAAATGAACTTACAGATTAAAACTAGGTATACTTAATTATGCATAAATAAAGGGCAGTCGCATCGCTAAAATGCGATCTCTTCCAGACAGCCCCTGTTTAGTAAAGAGACAAAAAATGTTATTAGTAATATGACGTAACATCACTTACCATAAACAATAGAAGTGGAGGGAATGTAGATGTCAGACGACCGGATCTTTGGTTACTCACGCTCGTTTGCTCAATTGGCCGGTTAAGTGCCGGCTAAGCTGCCGCAGAGCGTTTCCGTTCGTATTTCACACAGGAACGTTAAAGGGCGCTTTGTCGAGGGCATAATGAGCCCTTTCAACCGTCTGATACAGTCCGATATTTCCATGTATGCTTTTGATAATGTATTTGTTTATTTTTTTATTGCACAAGTTCAGCAGACAGGCAGACGGCCCATCTAATGGAAAACAGTTACCATCGCCTATGGACATTTGTAACAACAAAGGTGCTACCAATGTGCTGCCGCTCTCTAAAGGGAGACTGAAACCTAGCCAATAATGCCGGATAACAACTCAAGGTTGTTATGGCAGCATAACCTAAACCAGGGATGGTAGCCATTCAGACGGGCAAATACACTACCACCTGCCACCTGGCTGTGGGTTACTTTGTAATATGTACCAACGTTCTAAATTTGAATATCCAAACTAAAGCTGATTTAGACCGATCAACCAAATTGAATCAATATGGTTGAAAAGCACAGAACTGAAAGAAAGCAAAGGTATTTCATTGGTATTCAACGGTATCAATTTTAGTTCATTGAAATTGAAAGCCAGAAATGAATCGTTTATTTTATATCGGCTTAAGAAAAGAAAATCTGATAGTCATCTCAAAATACGTCGTCATCATGGAAACGCGAATGAATTTTCGCTGGCTTGTCAAATAAAATAAAGAAAAGTGATTTTCTTTCTGAATTTTTTGATTCGTTTTTTACCGTCTTGATAATGAACTGATTATCATACAGATAAGTATGTACGTATATTTGATGACAGGGATAAATACAGGATATTTTTTTGACCTGAAATACGGGATAATATTTCCGGGATACAGATTCGAAATATACGTAATCGTTGTTAAGTAAAAAATAATTATAAAAACTGATCGACGAGGTCTGTCCATTTGCATACAAGCAATCACAAAAGAACAGAATTCAATTCGTAAAGTTTTAGTACACATAATTATACAAATATTTCTATATAAATGCTCAATGCCTATGCTCTTTGATATAAGTCACATGGATATAACAATTGAGACACTAGCGCAGGCTACAATACAGTAATAACGCTCTTTGGCCTAATGGACCGCATCCTGCCAGACTGTATGTAACCCAGTCAATGCTACACATGTCAGTTTGACTGGACGTCCCTGAATCCTTGTTATAACGTTAAATCAAATTATTTCCATTCATATAATTAAACATAGACAATATTTTAAATACAAACTGGCCGCTAAGATTTAAAAAACTGACAGATTTTAAAACACAATTCGAAATTTAAAAAATACTACTAGCGTGGAAGTTGCGAAATTAATCGAACTTAAGCATCGAAATATTAGGTAATCGATTTGCCGCCTAATGATCGATGTTACCGAATCGATAGCGAAATTATGATTAAATTTGTTTCTAATTGGATATCGGATGCAGTGTAATAAAAAGTGTGCGCTGTGATACTGGATTTGTAACGGACATGCATAGACGGGCATCCAGTGTGAAAAAAAAGCACCAACCGACTCCTTCGAGTCTTTATTTGTGTTTAATGCGATAACATTTTAGGTGAGTCCGTTTTAAAAGTAATTAGTGGTAATGGCCGTCCTTTATTGTAATGAGTTAGTTGTGGACAGGTGTGTTTGGTTTGTTATAATTAAACATGTTTCCTATTTTTGTTGATTTTTAATATCATATCATCAAATCGTCTGTATAGGTAAGTTTAATAGTTAATCTTCATGTATACTAATATTATAAAGACAAAAGATTTGTATTTTTGTACGTATGTTTCTAACGAATAAACTCAAGGACTACTGGACCGATTTTAAAAATTCTTTCACCATTCGAATGCTACATTATCGCTGTTATATTTATTACTACAAAAAAAATAGGGATCCCTACTAAAACCTCAATAAAGTAACTCAAGGTGTAAAAAGTAGCCATAAAATGTCTTTCATCGCATACGCTGCGGGAACTATTGACGATAGAACACAAAAATTTTCTACAATATTAAAGAACATATCAATATCTACAAAAAAACTTCGCGATACCATATGTCCAACTATTGTAGTTATGTCACTGAACTAGTTTATTTTATTTTAAAAGTTGATAGAAATGCCGACCATGTTATCCAAACCTTTGTATTAATCCTTATCCAAATAAATCATTTCGTATTTAAGACTATTTCAATACATGTCGATTACTTTTTGAATTATTCAAATCAGACATTCCATTCAAAAGATATTACGAATTTAAAAATGTCAATTTAAACAAAATACTTGGCGCTGGAGTCGGGTTCTAGGATTTGGTGAAATTTTATGTGTGTTTGAGTAGGTCCTAGGTATGGTTTCAATTCACAATTAGACCGGTGGGGCTGAAAGAAAGAAAGAAAAGAAGAAGAAAGAAAAATATTTAATGTCGGAAATAAATGCACACATAAAATACAAGGATTTTACTATAATTTAAGAAATGTAAGTACATAAAATTCATGGCAATGAGGCTGAACACACGGCACTATGCTGTGTCAGGAGCTAACACAGCGCTGATTTTCAGTTGCAGTCAGTCTACATCAAATCAGAATCAACCTAAACAACCTACTATTTACCTTCATGTAGGTAAAATTTTAAAACAGTGTTAAATAATTGCGCTAGAATCTGGTTCAAAATTTTTATTTTTTAATGGCAGGACAACGTCTGCCGGGATCGTTGGTTACTTATAACTTTATAAGTATGATCAAGTTGTGATAGCTTTGACATGCTCGAGCCACGCTGGAATCATTATCTTGATTTCGGCTCTTTAGGGCCGGCTCGAACGGTGTGTGAAGAGTGAGAGTTCCGATAGCTCACTACCCCCTCCCCCATCCCATTTTCCCTAGCCCTTCCTTCTATCCCATACCCTGTACCTCGTTCCTCCTATCCCTTTCTATTCCATCCTAATAGCTGGAAACGCGTTGTCTTGGTGTTGCAAACGACTATATTCAAATTAAAATTCAAAAGTTTTATTCAAAATAAGTTCCACTGGAGATGACTTTTTGAAGGTCATACATATAATTTAAAATTTAATTTTACTTCCTATTCTATGTACACCGCTTCGCAACGTGTTATTGTTAAGCAGAGGAAGCGGCAAGAAACTCCCCAGCAACACGTCCAGCTAAAAATTGTTTTTCTTTATATTTCTTATTCTATTTATATCTGAAGTTCTTCTTTTTTTATAAGTTTTATACAGAAGTATGTTACAGGATTACCTTTGAAGAATTAATGGAGTTGTAGCAAACAGTGCATACTCAATAAGACAAAGACACAATAGAAGGAAAGAAAAATAGTATTATAGTTATAATAATGACATGACGTACTAAAATTTTATGCTGCAACATATCTCCATAAATTCCTTACAAGCTTGCCAAGATCAAAAACGTTATACAAAATATAGTATAAGAGGTTGGAGCGAGCTGCTATGTAATTGAAGTTTTGTCATTTAAGTATTCTTCAATAGTGTAGTATCCCTTTTTAGCAAGATACTTTTTAATTTGATGAAAGGCAGATCTTACATTTCACTCAGAATGTTATTAAAGAAGCGTATACCAACCCCCAAGAAAGGGGCGACGGTAACCGCTCGTAATGGAGATACCAGAGTTTACCCCGCGGTTGTACCGCGGGTCATTTGCGTCCATTTTCGGTATTCAAACTACATTTAAACAAATTTACAACAAAACCTATCCAGTACTCCTAGTAGATTTTTTGTGAAAGCTTAACAGATAGACAGATCGAGTTACTATCGCATTTTATTATATATAGATGATGAATTCTATAGCTATAAACTTGAGAAACGATTGGTCTCCCATACATACGTTCATCCTCTATTTCAACCCGTTGAAGTTTTAGTTATCTATCTGAAAACTACATAACAAAAATGAACAAAATTATAAAAATCACCGAAATAACCAAGATAAGCAAATGACCAAGGTGACGAAAATGGCAAATCACAAAAAAAATAACCTCCTACCCTAGTTTCTGGGATAACCTTTACATAAATGTATCCCATTATCCGGAAAGAAAAGTATCCTTTGTCCATCTTCGGTATTAAAACTACATATTGTTACGAGTTGCAGGACTCGAATTAAAATGCCGTTGGAATTATTTATAGAATTTATTAGAACTACACAAACACGTATAACACAGGTAATATAACTGTACACAACCAATCCAAACGTAATGCACGATTCAATCACACGCGCAAAGTCCGTCACTAACGTCTTGCTTCGCTTGTGGCTATCGCTAGACTAACTCTTCCTCAATCGGCCATTGCTTTATATTGCACAAATGCAAATATGTCTGCCGGCAAGCATCGACGCAATTTCCCAGAAATCGTAATCCTCACGCCTGCCTAATTATGATTGCAAACTGCCATAAACGAGTACAATAGGCTGTTCTCCACAATAACCAATAAATAAGTAAACAAAACAAGACAATCATAAAAGAATTATAATCAAATGCCGACAGGTAATAAAGTGTGCTTTTATGGTATGCAGGTGTAAATCTACTTATGTCGGCACAATATATTCCAAATTTCAGCCAAATCGGAACAATAGTTTTTCCATAAAAGCATAACAGAGAGACAAATATATTTTTATCCCGAGAACTGTCCCATTTTTCAGGATCAAAAGTATCCAATGTTTATCCTCGGCATTGAAAATTTATATATACGCTGAGTTTCAGCCAAATCGGTACAGTAGTTTTTCCGTGAAAACGTAACAGCAGACAGTTACTTTCGCATTTCTAATGTTAATAGGGATAGGGTTGTTGTATTATAAACTTTTAGTACGTCTCGTGATTATTATAACGATTGTAATATTTCTGTTTCCTTTTATTATGTCTGTCTTATTCAGTATGTATGCACTGTTTGCTACAACTCAGTTGTACAGTTTTATAGAGAAGTACTAACATATTGTACTTCTCTATAAAACTTATAAAAGAAGAGCTTGAGATATAGAATAGAATAAGAAATATAAAGAAAAATAATGTTTAGCTGGACATATTGCTGGGAAGTTTCTTGCTACTTCTTCTCCTTAACAGCAATAACACGTTGCGAAGCGGTGTACATAGAATAGGAAGTAAAATTAAATTTAAACTTATATACATGATCTTCAAAAGGTGTTCTCCAGTGGAACTTATTTTGAATGAAAACTTTTGAATTTGAATTAGATAAACGAAAACAATGTTTTTTTTTAACAAAAACAAAACCGACTTCAAATTGAAAAGCAAAAATAAATATGTCGGTGCCAAGTAAAACATAAAAAAACAACAAGAAATTTGCAACATTTCTGTTTTACTTCGCACCGATTTTTTTTGTTTTGCTCGCGCCACAATTCATTCCTCTCTCGAGTTTTAACGTTTTTGATAATTAAAACATATTTTTTTAAATCAAATTATTCTAAATAATAAACGAAAATTATGAAGAGTCCATAGATTTGTAGTATAAAATATGTACTTATGTCTAGGTGATAAAGTATTGAAATAAAAATATCGACATTGTATTGCATAGAATAATACTATAGAAGAACCCTTGATACATTAGGCCGACTCGTACACGGCCAATACGTTGAACATGTCAATAAAGTACCTACCTAACATGTTCCTTGATGTCAATTGACAATCAATATAACAGCTGTTTGTTTAATAAAGAAGAGTTTAAAACATCGAATTATTATGTTTTAAACGTTGGTAACCGGATTTTATTACTAGGTTTAATTAACAATGGATGAAAAACTGTACCTTGATCACAACGAGAACGTTCTTCGTTTGTTTACAATTTAGAGGTTATTAGTTTACAAAGTCCACAGACACAAAAGGAACATCACAATTCAATAACAGATTTAAAAATAATAATAACTCAGCAACTTAACGTGTGTTGTTTTCAACACGATAAACTTTTATACTATTTTATTTACAATATTAACTTCTGCTATTAATTTATTTGTTATCAACTGCTGTTAGCATTTCATTTTCATGAGCAAAGCTTATAATATGACATCTTGTGGTCTCATTGAGAACTATGTATCTCCTATGAACATTCAGTAGTTATTAATTTTGCACGTGTTTCCACAAGTTATCAACAGATGGCACTAGAATTAAGCCCTAATTTTATTAAAGAAAGAAATTTTAAATATTTTTTAGGAATAATTTTAGTTATTTGGATTTACTTTTATACGGTGTGATATTAAAAATGTCGGATCGGGTGCTATGGTCTCCTTAGCCAGGCAGTACTATCCAATTCATGGTTATTGTATTGTATGGTAATTAGAGGTGGTAGTTTCAATGACGGACCTGACCTGGAAGCATACTTACTGCTTTGGGAACTTACCCATACAACGTGACCCATTTTTTATCATCTCCCTTTCAACCTCGGTGACCACCCGTAGTTCCAGTCACTATGTGGATAAGATAAATAGTTGATAAAATATGTAATAGATAACTAAGTAGAAATAGAAAATTATAAAAGAAAAAGATTTGTAAACAAAGATTAAAAAAAAGAAAATATAAAAATCTAAGAAAGATTAAATATTCTGATAAACAAAACAATAATCTGGCCAACGTCTTCGTCAGGAGAGGTGGCGATTAAAAAAAAGACCACCTGTAGTCTATGCCAAGACCCCTCTCGACCTCTAGTTGTCAGGTAATAATTCATAAATATGGTTTTAAATCATTTTTTGCAAACAGAAAGTTTATAAAAATTAATTTGGCTCATATTAGCCATTTGAAAGGCGCTAAACGCTGCGCGCCATATTTGAATATGGCTTGAAAAAGCTCGAGCTTTCTCTAGAGAGTATTGACTACGTGACGAAAATCTAAGCCCGCCCCTGTGATCAAGCGTGATTTTGAAGACTCCCTCCTCCCCTAAACGGGTCATATAGTATGGGTACGTTCCTTTAAATTTTTCTGACCTTATGTGCATATTGTTACATTAGTGGATTTTTTTTATTATCATACAAACCTGGCAGCCGCATAGTACAAGCATTGTACAAGCTTACAAACCTATTACGTCATAGGTACATGTAATGAAATAGCAATAGGAACCATACTAGATGTAATAGAAACCATAGCGCAGTAAAAAACGTAATATAGAAATAATGTTTTATATAATAAGACTAGCTGTGTCCGCGACTTTGCCCGCGCAAATTTTTTTTTCGCGGGACCTTATAAAATAGTAGCTAAAGTTACTCCTTATAACATCAGCTATTTACCAATGAAAGTCCCTCAAACTCGGTCCAGGTGTTTCAGAGATTGGCTAGAACATCCAGACAGACAGACAAAAATATAAGAAATTGGTTTTTTGATATACATAAGTACCGTATATACTTTCATATGCATTTAGTAAAAAGCTGTTATTTTGACCATACAAACAGACACTTCAATTTTATTTATCTCTAAAGAGGAATCTCTATGTTGATTGAAAGTTAAACTGCCTAAACAAAATGTCATTAGTACCTACATAGGTAATTAAAACTCACAGAGGAAGCCATGACTGTACCAATTCCAAAGAATAATATATGTCTGAACAATAAAGTCTATTAATTTTAATCAACTGCAAATTTGACCAATGGAAGAAATTTCCCTGAAACGTTATGCAAAAACGAAAGAGGCTTCCATGTTTTAATTATTTGGTAAGCCATTAATGTTTGTGTTGTCAGCAATATTCGTAGCATTGGCTTCGAATTTAAATGTTTCCTATTATTTAAATTTCGATTGTGGTATTAGGTAGGAACAACATTGGACTAGGAGCTTTTGGCGGGAACTGAAAGGACATGTTGTGCTGTGCAGTTTTATTTTCTAAAAATGTGTAAAATTACTCTAAAATGAACAGTAGTTGTAGCATATTGTTACGAGCTACAGGACTCGAATTAAAAATGCCGTTGGAACTACTATAGAATTTATTAGAACTGTACAAACACGTATAAAACAAATACAAATAAAACTGCATGCAACCAGTTCACACTGCACGATTCACTACAGTTCGACACGCGTAAAGTCCGTCATCCATATCGCTAATCGAGAGTACTAGAGAACGTCTTACTCGTTTCGTGGTCGTCGCTTGACTGCCCGCCCCTCCATTCGGGCATCGTCTTATACTAACTACACAGTACAAAGAAATTGGCCGCGCACACTGAGTTTCTGAGAAATATTAATTTGCACACCTGCGAACGGCCAAAGTCGAAAACAATAACAGTAAGGGTTAGTTCGACGCTAATGATGGTTATAAAACAAGTAAAAAGACAATAGCATGTTTTTCTTAATTACAAATTCAAAAGACAAAAGAATTCCTAATCCGGGAAGACAATGGGCTGCGCTTACAACAGGCAGCTGTGCGCGTATCTTTGACGGCATGTAACAATATTAATAGTTTTTGAGTAGTAATTATGTGTTTTTGTGAGAAATGTGAACTGTATAGTCAAATGTGGCCTTTCGAGTTGTCACAAGAAAGAACTCCGTTGAATGGCGTTAGTTGATAACCCACAGTTCAGCTCAGCTATACATAGGCTTAAGAAAATGAAGAAACTATATCGTAATTTAAGATCTGGCTTAAAGACCTACCTGCCAAGCCATAAACCTAAATAAATAAAACATTGGACTAAAGGTGCTCTTACACGGGCAATTTTTGGGCAATTGTTGCTTGGTAACTGTAATGGAACAACCTGGAGCAATTGCAATAAAATACGGCAATTTTTTCAGGAATATTGCGTCTAATTACTCCATATATTCCACATTTCTCAACGTCACCATATGTGTTGCCGAATATAAAATCGCTTTGGACATTTTTGAGAATTTTCTTTCTATCTCGTTTGTACGTATAACTACGTCTCGTTTTCGTGAGAGGAACAGGTTGTGCTTGTGCCTAATTTTTTAAGTCGGTCCATATTGCATGGTATTATGTGGCCGTTTCTCAGCAACAGCTTGCTACATATTGTAATCGCCCTAAATTGCTTGATGTAGTCGTGATATCATAGTTGACGAGAATTGACCGTGATTGAGCAATTTTAGTTGCTCGTGTAAGAGAACCTTAAGAGTTTTGGTCGAGCCAGACTTGCAGAATACCAGCAAGCCCGCAGACACTGTCCTGCCCTACAAAAAGATTAATCAAAATCGGTGAAACGGTTTAGGAGGAGTTCAATGATATACACACACGTAAAGAAGAATTATATAATATCTTAACTTATAAAGACAACATAAGTGTGGCTCGACCGGGCTCCTAATCTATATACAGGACGTACACAAGTTGATTTTTCAAGGGGACCTTCAGGACCAAATCCTAAAATATGTTAAATAGCGAAATTTTTTTCCAAATTGTGACCAAAACTAAATAGATAGTATTAGATTTTTGAAAAATCAATTACCATTGTAAAGAATTGAATCGGCTGATTTTGAAAAAATAAACACGCCTGGCTTATTATACTAAATAATAGTGTAGCTTGCAAGGATCAATTTCTGTGGAGGAATGTCGAAGGGCAAACTAAGGGAAAGGGATGCTTTTGAACAAAAAAGTTCTATTTTTTCTTCTCTTTCTCATCTTCTTTATTACTGGCTTCATTTAAAAGTTTTACGAAACTATAGTAACAAGAAGTTATCGATAACATTCGGACAGGAAGTGTTTATAGTATTCCAGAATTATTGCAAGTAATGTTTCTTCGAAAACCGTAAAGGCCCCGATACAGATCTGTACAATACACTATTATGAATAATCTGAATACATAGTAATCAAGCTATCAATCATTATATGGAGTTAGGGTGAATTGCACCATTTTTTGTCCGTTTTATATCGACGTTTAAAAATGCCCGTTTTAAGGAATGACTCATACACAATAAGTGCATGGATCTTGGTTTTTTAGTTTCAACTTCCTATTCTCGGCTTCGATTTGAATTTTTTTTTTTAAGAACAGCTGACATGATAAGCACACTTAAAAAAAATCGGGTAAGTGCTTAGCAGTCTGCCCACAACGACGGATTCCGTAGAGATATGAAGCTACCCTTATTTCCGTTAATGGGTTACGGGAGCATAAGAATATTTAAACGAAAATACCTCAAATACTATTCAAGAGCCCATGAATGTCCCACAGCTGGAAATAGTTTATTTTGACGTTTGCACGTCAATCAAGTTACATATTTCTGACAGTAAAACCAACATTAAACAAATGACCTAATTGTCGTACTTTATTTTTGTGGGTGACGTAATAGTGATGTTCTATGAGTCATGTAACGTAGAGACTATTAAACCATCGACACTACACTTAAATCGAAAGTCATCAACGCATCGGCTCCCTTAGTGTTGCAGATGTCCATGGGCGAGTTTGCCTATATGCAAACATAAAAAAAATGATAATAAAAAATGTTCTACTTTAAAGAAAAATAATCTGCAATTATTATAATTGCCGTTTTAAATGGCTTATTTAATATATGTAAAATATGTTAATTGAAATGTGGTTATATTTATGACACGATATAGTAGTTTTAGCAAAGATATAGGAGATAAGTTAAATTGATTAGAACCTATTTATAAATGGAGTCGATTTTTATAAAAAATCGAGTCAGTAATGCATTAGGACATTACTAATTGATCCGTCACCGAGCTGTCAAAAGTAAAATAAATGCTTGGAAAGGGTATAAAGCTGTACGTACTTCCTGGCCAGAATTTTAATCTATATCATAACAAAAAAACGCAGATACGTTAGCTATGACGGTTTATAAACCGAGGTTTAAATATCTAAAACACATTAACAAGGCATGGTGCAACTATAACTAACTATATATACGCTTTGAAAATAACAGCGTAAACGCATTTAAGGAAAACCACCGTGGAAGTGGCCGATACTAATTGTATCACACCGGAACTACAAAGGCTAGGTGACCATGATATTAAATTCCATTTGGAGACTGTATTATTAATTGTTTATAGGACTCATTTGCATTAAATTGTGGTAGGGTGGAAATATACCCGTGAACTTTCTCTCCGTGCAGGAACAGAAAAAGAATACTAGCTCAGCCAGGTGGTAAGGTATTTGCCCGTCTGGATGGCTACCACCCCTGATCTAGAATATGCCGCCATAACAACTTTGAGTTGTGTTCCGGCATCAGTGGCCAGGTTCCAGTTTCTCCTTTAAGGCCGGCAGCACATTGGCATTGCTAATGTCCACAGGCGACGGTAACCACTTTCCATCACAGCTGGGCGTCAGCTTGTCTGGTGTGCTTCAGCAATAAATAAAAACTAGTCTTCATGCTTCGTTTTTTTTAAAATTTTATTGCATGAGTTCAGCACACAGGCAGACGACCCACTTGATAGCCATATTAATGTATATAGAAACGTTATCAGACAATATTTTTGCATCTCAAATAACGCATTAAACATATCTGCATGAAACGGCCTAAACTTTTAACATTAACGCAGATAAAACCCCAGCATCAAAGATTATCAATATGTATATTACGTTCTAGTAAACAGGCTGTGTAACCGAACTTATTTTAATAGTTATTACCATTGATACTGGCCGAATGCACAAATTGTTCTCTTTTTAAAATAAAAAAAATAATTTTCCGGTTATAGCAAGGTTAAACGAGCACAAGTTTATTTGTGATGGTTAAAATAGCGCTACTGTACATATAAATAAACGGTTGAAATTCGTAGAAAAATGTAGAGATACTATTTAGTTTATACTTTGAACCACTGAATTAAATAAGTTTGTAGAAATAAGTGATCGTATTTGACATTTTATGCATGACTCAATACCAGCATCCGCGAGTGAATCAAAGTGAAAGAATTACAGTATTTTTTTTATTACGTTCTAATAATAGACCATTACTATTACAATAGAGAGTCGAGACTACTTTTGGCCAGAGTTTACTTGGAATATGAATTGGAGTAATTAAAATGATAATACATTATAAACTTACTGATAGGTGGTTCGCTCTGCGTATTCTACCGTATGTACAATGAAGAGTGTTCCGAGGAACTGTTCGATTTGGTTTTGGTTCGACAACGTCATATTTTCACCACTGCATCACTCGCCATAGGCGGGATATTCACCCTCATTTCCTTGAGCTACTAAGCTTAAACTACGCAACGGTTATAACGACTTGAAGGGAACTTCCCGCCACGGCTTACCCTCTGCGCTACGACATGGGGTCATTTAAGAAGGGCGTTATAAAACTTCTTCGAGGCGGGCATCGCGTTGACTATGCCCCTGGTGTGTTGGAAACGTCCATAGGTGGCGGTGACTACTTACCATCAGGTGGACTGTCTGCCTGTTTGCCAGTTTACGCGGTATCTCAACTTGATATTCATTAATTATATTATTATGACAGCCCATAAGCGTCCCACTGCTGGGCTCGGGCTGGGCTTTCACCGTTGTTAGCATGTGGTAATTGTAACAATATGCACATAAGGTCAGAAAACTGCCTAAGTGGTGCATGTGTTCGGGCTAGAATTCAAGCCCGCGCCCTTTGAGATTAGGACGCGTGCGCTAGCCATTACGCTACCATGACGTTTTTTTTTAATGTGCGTTTACATTGTTTTAATTCCTTAATTCTACATTAAAATACATTCGGTTCTTTCGAACCCTGATGATTTATCATAAGGCATTGTATAAAGAGCACGTTTCACATGAATCTTGCCATTTATTTTGAAACTACACATTTAAATATTGGTTTAGAACTTTAGACGATAAATAGGTATATTAATTAAACGTCAAGACTATATGATTTAATTGAATTTTTAAACCCACATTCACATTTGAGTATATAGAAAAATAAACATTACGGTGCCGATGCCGTCAGTGACTGAGGATGAGCTCTAGATGTACAGAGCCTGATGATAAACAAACTGTCGCACTCATAGTTGGATAACGTTTCATTAATTTCAAATAACGGTATTAGAATTTTTCGTGTTATACTTTTATTTAGGTTTATATTTGTCATTTAATTAGTAGCAAATACATAATGTTCGATGAATGACTGAATGAATGACTCGAATTAAAAATGCCGTTGGAATTTCTATAGCATTTATTAGAACTGTACAAACATGTATAAAACAAATACAAATAAAACTGGATGCAACCAGTTCACACTGCACGATTCGATACAATGCGAACGCGCAATGTCCGTCGTCTATATCGCTAATCGAGAGTACTAGAGAACGTCTTACTCGTTTCGTAGTCGTCGCTTGACTGCCCGCCCCTCCATTCGGGCATCGTCTTATACTAACTAAACAGTACAAAAAAATATTGACCGCTCACACTGAGTTTCTAAGAAATATTAATTTGCGCACCTGCGAACGTCCATAAAGTCGAGAACAATAACAATAAGGATTAGTTCGACGCTAATGATGGTTAGAAAACAAGTAAAAAGACAATAGCATGTTTTTCTTAATTGCAAATTCAAAAGACAAGGAATTCCCTAATCCGAGAGGACAATATAAAGTGCGCTTACAATAGACAGCTGTGCGCTTATCTTTGACGGCATGTAACAATAATAATAATTTGTAAACATTACATTATCATCCCTGCTTGCAAAAAGTGTAGTTTTTATTTTCGAGAATTTTAGAATACTCGTGGAATGCACAAGTAAGTTTACATGGGCTAGTGTACAAAATATCGATCTGTGCAGGAACGGAGAAGAATACCAATTCCTGCGGCCTGTCGTAAGAGGCGACAAAACAACCCACAGCCAGGTAGTAAGGTATACCCGTCTGGATGGCTACTACCCCTGGTCTAGATGCCGCTATAACAGCTTTAAGTTGTGTACTGGCAGCAGTGGTCAGGTTCCAGTTTCCCCTTCGAGGCTGGCGGCACCTCTGGTGTTGCTAATGCCCATAGACGGCTTTAACAAAAAAAAATATATATCGCCTAATATATGTGAAAACTAATTACGTACAGATACGAACTTAATGCATTATTTTATTAGTAGATACATTTGTTACATAAGAACATTAGTGATGTAGTATTAACTACTTTCTACGTCTGTTTCTCGTGATTCTTTTATCATGCGATTGTAAGAAAGGTGCCTATTATTCAATTCGAATAAGACATCTACAAAATGCTTGTCATCTATAATTTATATAAATAACATTATATGGCGCTTCAGGTTTTTAAAATTATAAGTTTAAGCAGAAGAAGAACATTGGTATATATTTTATATTATTTGTATGGAGCTTATGTTAAATTTTAAATAGTAGTAAGGCAAATGAACGATTAGTAAGGTATAAAAACCGGACATAAAGGCGTTTATAAGTAAGATTATTACTAATCAACTACTAAACTATTGCTTAAAGTCTAAGAGGGGTTTATAATTAAGATCAAAAATGTGTCTTTCTGTCGGTTCATTAATCTGTATCATAAAATGCAATCCATCAACTGCTCTATTAATAAAACATATAAGTACTTCGGTTTCTTATTAAATACTGACTAAGATGATAATTATATATAATTTAGCGCATCTGCTGCAAGAGATTACAAATAACTATGTATTTGTGCCGCTTTAATGATGAAATACTAAGGATTTTAATGAATCAGCTCATTATTATCGAATAAATTCAAGAATAAAAGACGGAAAACGATCACAATCCTAAAATTGTTTCAAATTGAATCGATGTTTCTTGAAAATACAATGATGATGATCAATATCGCCTTTACATGGTAGCTCTATTTCTTTCTTAGATTATTTTGGTACATACAACACATACGATTTATGCAATAACTAGCTGATGCCCGCGCCTTCGTCCGCGTGGTGCGGTTTTTTAACTATCCCACGGGAACTCTTTAATTTTTCGGGATCAAAAGTATCCTATATATTGACCAGGGATATAAGCTACCACTATACAAAATTTCACTTAAATCGGTCGAGTCGTTTCGGAGATTAGCCGGTACAAACAGACAAACATAAAATAAAATAAAAATTAACCTAAATTAGTTCTATTTCACTTCTTACATCCTCGGTTTTTTGCATTTTTTTCATTGTACAGAAATTCGATCTCTACAATTTTATTATATGTATAGATTTACATTATTTATTTCATCTGTAAGAAACTCTTTAACACAATCAGCGACCAGAAGAAGGCTGACTCATATTTCGCACAGCAAAGAAGCATAGCAACATACAGCGTAGCAATGCAGCCAGCTTTCTGGGCAATACTGGGCACGCTCCCCGCTGGCAGTGATCTGATACATCAAGGATTCCCAAAGTGTCGATATCGACCCCCTGGTGTCGAAATCGGTTTCTCAGGGATTGACATAAACGAAAACTGTTTTTGGGGGTCGACGAGGTCTAAAAATCGACCCCTATTAATTAACACAAGTTCTTATTACAAACTTTTAAGATATGTATAAGTTGTGTTATGTGTAGCAACTTCTTATAAGAATGACTAATGTTTTTGTCAAGTTTACTCACTTAATCCAACGCAAAGTTTTTAAATTGGTAAGTATTTTGTATTAATACGAAAAAAATAGATATAGGTTTTTTAAAGTAATTAAGCTATCGGGTCTGAGGTATAAGTTCATTTTGGAATAGGGGTCTCTTTTTCAAAACAGTTTGGGAATCCTTGTGCAACATAATCTACTTTAGATTTAATTATTTAGTTTATATTTATATTCTGACTTTTGTTCCATAGTCATAATACATATTCACAATTACATTAATAATTACAATTTCAAAAATTTTGAGATACATACAAATTCACATACATGTGAAGCGGTGGCGAATTAGTCTAGGCTCTCATAGAGTAAATAATAACCATAAACAAAATTAAAACTAAATAATTAAAATGAGTAAGTTGGCGGTAGGCTAAACAAAACTTTAATAATACTCATTGACACTTGACATGTTTATCTTCTACGATCTCGGCTACTGAAAAGTGGCCGAAACGTCGGAATAATACAAATCAAATAAAATACTATGCTTAAAATCGTTAAAACGTGATTTCATTACACTCTTATGCGCAGCAGTTCCTAATATTGGTACAGTGTACCCTATCAGCAATCATCACCAAGACGACGTTGGTGCTGCCTCGTAACCGACGCAACAGGGACGCGTACCGCATCCTACTGATAATCTGAAAGCTGTCGGTGCGCGCCAGGGCAAACATGCCCACAACATTAGGTCTGAACTAATGTTGTATTATATCCGTGCAGGAACGGAGAATGAATACAATTTCCTGCGTTGGGGCCGCCTGTCGTGAGAGGGGACAAAACAACCCACAGCCAGGTGGTAGAGTACTTGCCTGTCTGAATAACTACCACCCCTGGTCTAGAGTATGCCGCCATAACAATCTTAAGTGTATTTCGGCATATGTGGCTAGGTTTAGAGAGCAGCAGTAGCACATTGGTAGTGCTTCTGGTTTTACAAATATCCATAAGCGATGATAACCGCTTTTCATCAAGTGGGTCATCTGCCTATTTGCTGAACTCACGCAATCAAAAACAAATAAATAAACATGCCTGAGGCGCTGCAGTAGCGGGGAATGATCCAATTTTCAACCATCTTGAACCGAGAGGCTATCCCCGGGCTCGGGCTTCCTCGAGTAAACTATATCAACTCTAAGTTCGGTCTATTACTTAGCACAGTCTTTCTAAAGCAACTTTCAGTACGCGGTTTTCCAAGAATTTTTTCACCCATCCAAGTACTGACCGCAACCAATGTTGCTTAACAACCATAATCGGCTAGCTGGCCGTCTCTGCAGTAGCGGGGCAGCCATAACACCGACTCTGAACGCGCTATTGTATTGTACACGAAGGGCCCTGTAGCTTCTTTGAAAATAATTGGCCCACAGACTGTACCTGTAGAGAGGTGTAATGTGCTAGTTAGATTATGTTTATATTGTGATTGAAGATTGTTACGAGTTACGTTTATTATTTGGCTATTGTGATTCCTTTGCTATACCATGGCATTCTGGTGTTTCTGTTCTTCTGTTTAAGCCTTTCTCTACTCCGCATCGATAATGAATATATAGGGTATTTTTTATCGATTCGACCTTCCTTAAAATCGTGTTTTCCTGGTATTGCATTGAATCATAAAGATGATGAATTTGTAAATGATTATAGTCAACAAAAAAGTATAGTTGTCTGAAATACGCCATGTGTAATTTCCGGTGTATTAAATAATGATTGTAAGGTGATTTTCTGACTTTTTTAAAATGTATATAATCTTAGAAGGATTTTAAACACATGATACACACAAGATTCTTTCACAATTTCTAGAAGCAAATTGAAACTGCTTGCATGAAGATTATGTCATACAACCAGTAGAAGACAAATGACGGGTTCGATAACTCCTTATTGTACACTAATAGCCGGTCCCTATATCTCATCAATCGTTCATTAGCTTTACTATCTGTTAAAACTTGACATAAGCTCCATAAAAGAAATGTCAAAATTCAATCGATGCGCGATGGCACGTGAATTAATAACAAGATATAGCAACCGGCAATATAAATAAATAAAAGGGTAACTTATTAATTAACGAAATGCATGGACGATGGGCATTCTTATCATATAAGCGCGCATGTACACGACACCGCCATCGCGCCGTCATCCGCATACACCGCCGTTGCATTTTCGCTGTCGAACGATAGAAATTCACAGAAAGCAGCGCAGGTAGCGCGGTGGCAACGTATTCGCGGTGCCGTCTACACAAGCGCTAAACCGATCTCTTCCAAATTTACAAAAATTTACAGCAGAAATAAAAGAATGGCAATGTGAAAATTGAAAAAACATCTTGCTCATGTTTGAAATTGAAGCCTGCACGCATGTATATTTATTGAAATATCACTGTTTATTGCAGGTAGGACCATTTTTTTTACAAGATATGCTGGTATTCCATATTAGGGGACTATTGCAGGGGCGGCTTGAGACGGTAGACACGGCAGGCAACTGCCTACGGCGGCAAAAATATCTGCAAAAACGCTTGAACTACTAAAACCCAAAAAAGAGAAAAATGTACTTTGTTACTCAATAAACAAAAATCTCGTTAATAAAATCTGTATTAATATTATTGTCTTACCTATATAATTTTTCTGGTTAACGAAGTTTTCTTAAGCTTATTTTTCGAATTTGCCTACGGCGGCAAAGGTTGGTGTCAGACCTGACTATTGAGGACTATTCCATATTTGTTTCCTTTTTTGCAGTATTTTTCTTCTTCGAATTTAGAAAAACAGCCAAAGATCGCATACCATACAGCCTCGTTTTTTTAATGCATTATTACATCTTCCTTGTATTTCATGTTGATACATGAAAGATAATTTCATAAGGCAAAGCCTCGTTATTTGTTTTATTCATAATAGTCAGTTTAATATTTTATTGTAATTTCTCGCTGAAATATTATTTCTAATAGTTATATCCAGCCACCATAAACTCCTCTTTGAGGCTCGTTCAATTAATTTCATAGACAACTTATTGTCTCTTTTTTTTTTATTGCTTCCAACTACAGTAAGGAGCCTTTTTGTCGACGCCGGCGTCGAAGGTCATCAACTTCCGCTTCTACGGACGTGTGGCGCCAATTTTTTGTGACAGTCTTATAACATTTTAAAAGCTTTCATTGCATATAATGATTTATTATGTTGACTTTTTGTCGGTGAGCGTTTGAGTCTGACTCTTATTGACAGAAGCGTCTCGAAAACCGTAAATATTTCAATTACATACTTATTATGTTTAGCGATCAAATATTAGACTTCAAGTTTGTTACTTAAGTTCATCTTATTACATATTGACATATATGTTTTACAAGGAGGTAGAGGCAAAGATTAGTCGAGGTGGGGAATGTTTGTATTTTATGCAGAACACTTTTAAGGAACTAAGAACATAATTAGACATGTTGTTTATAATATTTAGTTTATTACGTACAACATTTTCTTATACAGCGAGACATAGAGAGAGAGGTTATATCATAGATATTAATAGACAACACTCGTATACCAAAATGATATTCTCGCCGACATCACTAGTACAAAGTTAATCCTAACAGGGAACTCCGTCAGTGGGGTAAGTTCGTATACGTCTCGTTTTTTTTACCTTTCTTAAACCGAATTTAACGTCAACTACAATTTGAAGTCAGAAATAAATGGTGTCTTAGCTTTATTGACCGATTTGGGCTCCGTTCCATCAGGAACTTACAACGAGCACGTTCACAATCGCGATTTTTCCCGTTCCACATGCTTGCGGACGTTACAAACATAAATTGTAGTGAAACGGATTATGGAGCGTGGCTGTCATAAACGATGAAATACACAAATGTAATTGATTGATTTGAAAATCGTGCCTTTTTCAATGTCAAGAGATAGGGATAGCTAGCGTACACGTTCCCAAACTCAAAGGACGCGGGTTCGATCCTGGCCGGAACGCATGTACCACTTAGGCAGTTTTCTGACCTAATGTGCATATTGTTACAATTACTACGTGCTAACAACGGTGAAGGAAAACATCGTGATGCAACCTGCACATCGAGATAACCGATGTGTCAAATCTGCCAAGCCGCCTTGGACAAGCGTGGCGGGTATACTGTCCGCGCCCCTATAGTGGGAGGCCCTAGCCCAGCAAGTGGGACATTTGTGGGCTGTTATTATATTATTAATGCTCTGTGGTCAACGCCCACTTCGACCCACATCTTGACATGGGTCGTTGTGAGCGCTGTGTAATAGAAAATGATGACGTCAATAGTGACGTTTTCGCCATGACCATAACGACTGCGGTTGCCTTATGGATGGCAGACGGAGCCTTTTGGGCGTTGTGAGATACTAAAGGAACGCGTCCCATATCATCCTTCTCACAATCCATCCGTATATGCACGATTGTATACGGCAGTAAATAAAACAAAGCGTCTGTAATTTCAAAATAAAGACCATTTACATCTAAGTTTCATTTAGATAATTTATAGAGTTCAGAGTCTATGAATTCATTTTGCTTAAAGCGGATTGGCCGATTTCAGAGATGAGTTATCTAAATGTGCAGGTTTCATTACAATATTTTTTTTCGTAAGTAATATTACGTGTCCTTAGACATGACATGTGTGGGCGTAACCACAAAATTACTACGAATTTTTGTTATATTCTAACTGTTTTTGTGTAAAATAAACAAACAATCTTATAAATAATATTACTAGGAATTTCGAAATGCAAGTACACTTCAATTTTCAAGTATTTCTGGAACACAGGCAACCGCAGACGGGGCGACGTCGTACTTAATGTCCAGCTATTTATGTTAGATTTACGGATTTCAGTCCTATCATGTTGAAGTTAAGCGCTAAAATTAAACAAACGCAATCAAACTTTGTCACAGTATTTACACTAACTATAACACAAGGCTACGGTGTTTTCAACAAAGTATTCTTTTGTTCCCCATGACACACTTCACAAATTATGTATGGTTCCTTAGGATAATGTCACAGTACAGGAGGAGCGATCAGTGGAGCAAGTAGGTATTTGACAGCCACATCAACTGAGATACTTTTTAGCATCGTACGAAATGTCACAGCCTCTTTGATTTTGTTTGAGAATTTTAAACAGTCAAGTAGCTTATTATTTTTTGTTTAAAGTATAATTAAAATTATTTCTATAATTAACTGTTGAAAGTAATGTACTGTTGAAGATAATACGACGTTTGGACGCCTGCTCTTTTACATGAATACTATCTTAGATTTTTTTTATTGCACTAATTCAGCAGACAGGCAGACGGCCCACTTGATGGAAAGCGGTTATCATCGCCTATGGACATTTGCAACACTAAAGGTGCTACAAATGCGCTGCTGCTCTCTTAAAGGAGATTCAAGGTTGTTATAGCGACATACTCTAGACCAAGGGTGGTAGCCATCCAGTCGGGAAAATGCCCTACCACCTGTCTGTGGGTTGTTTAGTCGCCTCTTACGAGAGGCCGCTCGGCCGTAGGAAATTGTATTCTTTCTCCGTTCCTGCACGGATGGTGAGTTGTGTATTTGTCTGCGAAGTTTAAATTGACCGCCTGAGGCATGGGACCCGGCTTGCAAGATCCGGTCCTTATAACAATTGACTATTAAGAACATAACTCGTAACACTGTAGTCCTTAGCACCAGCAGTCTATTCTTCATTTTATAGAAAGCTTAACAACTCAACTAAAACTATCAATCATTATTATTTAAAACTGCTGAAATGGTTAGCTTGGAGCTACGGTTAGCTTTTGTGTATGTATGTTATTCTCTTATTAAAATGCATGAGTTGTATGTATAAGTTTTCTTATTTATACTTAATATATTATCTACTACATTTAAATAGATATGGTATGTAATTTTCTTGTCATGATGTATAATTTGTTGTTTGAGTCAAATATCTATTACCTTGTATCTTGTATATAAATTATTTTATAGTGCCAACTTAATTGATAGAACTATGGAATAAATTTGTATTTTTTATTAAGAACATTAATTAATGTATGTTTCCCAAATAAATTAAATAAATAAATGAAGGTCGAATACTCGCCTTGTACCGCCCATCTTGTAATGTGTAATAATCCTAAATAAGCATATAAGATTTTTTTACGAACTTCGAGTTCAGAAACGAAAAAGTAATGTTGTTATTTAACTTGAATAAGAGCACTCGTTTTTTTATATTTTGATATTAATTCAAAAGTCTTTCTTTCTCTCTCTTAAAGAGATTTCTCTTAAAGTTAATAATTAAGGTATAGGTTGTTAAAACACGCGCTGCTAATTGCAATTACAGTCGGCACCACCTTCCAGTCCCTTTTAGTTTTCATAGAAAATCCGGTTTTTTATTTCATCCATGCAGTAACGGAGAAAGAATACAATTTCCTGCAGCCGGGTGGCCTGTCGGAAGAGGCGATAAAACAAGCCACAGCCAGGTCTAGGTCTGATCTAGAATGTGCCGCCATAACAAGCTTGACTTGTGTTCCGGCATTAGTAGCCAGCATCCAGTCGCCTTTTAGAGAGCGGCATTGTAATTGTAGTACCTTAGGTGTTACCCTGTAACAAATGTCCATAGGAGATGGTAACCGCTTTTCATCGGCTGTGTGCTGAACTCATGCAATAAAAAATATCTCAATTAAAACTTCCAATAAACGTCCTGATGATATGTAGAACAGCTTAATTTTTCTTATGGATAGAGTTAGAAATGAGGATCTCCGTAAGAGAATTAAGGTAACCGACATAGCTCGCAAAATTAGCAAGTTGAAGTGGCAGTGGGCCGGTCACCGATGGCCGATGGAGCAGACGAGTCCTGGAACGGAGACCGCGTCTCGGTAAACGTAGTGTCGGACGCCCTCCAGCCCGATGGACTGACGACCCACGCAAGGTCGCCGGTAGGCGCTGGATGGGAAAGGCAAAGGACCGTGATGAGTGGCGCCGACTTGGGGAGGCTTAAGTCCAGCAATGGACGGTTATTGGCTGACGACAGCTTAATTTACAAACAAAAAGTTACGAATAATAAACGGGTCCGTCCGTAAATCACCGTCAGTTGGTATGGTTGCTTATAAATTAGAAAATTCTTTCTTATTGGTACGTTTAATTGAGACTCATATTCAAGTGACGGCTCTAGTGGTCTAAACCTTTGTAAATCATGCTCTCTGGAACGTAGAGATTTTTTATCACGGTCTTTTTATGATAAGTTCGCGTTTGACCACGATCACGCCTAATATTAGACGATGATGCGGTCGAAGATGGAGCACACTTACATAGAAAATACGTGTTCACACGAGACTTGAAGACTGGTGGTGTTGTGGTGTTTCCACTGTGAAACGATGGCGTAGAGCAGAGCGGCTTGTCGTCCGAAGATGGAATGGTGTAGGGGGAATTAGGTCGAACAGTTCAACCGCACTCTCCGAAATGAATCCTGTAGGATACTGTCTGTTTGGATTTGACCACAGAGTTACACAATGACCATAACACAGGCGTAATTAGTTTGGGATTATATTGGGGTTATAGATACATCATCACTTATGGTCGGTTTCTAACCAACTAACTAACTGCAATGGCTCAACGACTCAAAATGAGTCCTGGCCTCCGAGATGAGAATACTCCACTCCTTTCTGTTCAGCGTTGTCTCCTGCCAGTCATAGGGTTGAAGCTCGCGCAGATCAGCCTCTATTACGTAGCTCCAGCGATATCTGGGCCGACCAACTGTCCCGTTGGTCTGCCCAGATAGTATCTTTCATCGCATGATCTTCCCCCGTTATATTTTGGTGGCCGATTCTGATCATTGCCATGGTGGTTCATGGTTGGTTTCTATATCTTACTATTCATTAATTTGCTTTACCATCGGTAGAAATTTGATGTTATTTGTTGGAGCTTATGTCAAATTTCAACCGATAGCAAGGCAAACGAACGGTCAGTAAGATATAGGAACCGACCATTAAGGAAGTATTTTTAATATATGGGTTATCTTATTGGTCATGGTACCCTAGTGATTAGCGCACTCGCATCCCAAACTCAAAGCGCGGATTCAAATCCTGGCCAGAAAGCATGCACCACTTTTCCCGACTTAATCTGCATATTGTTATATTACCACGTGTTAAATATGAAGGAAAACTACCTGATGAAACTGGCACATCGAGATGACGGATAGACTTTTATTACGATTATCCGATAATTTCGCTTACAGTCACGTGTAGAACGGCGAACTTCAGAAAAATACAATACGCGATTTCAACACTTTATTTCACTTCCCACATCTAAACCCAATTTCAATCATCAACTTTATACTACACTTTAATCTTTAAAAGTTCACGAATCATGGTCGAATAATCCGATCCCAAGAAACACTAACCGTTTTTATATTTTTGTGCAAAAACCACCACCGACCGCCAACTTCTGTAAACAGTCAGTGTCTCAAGTGGCGCCATCTTTAAACAGCGAATGTTCGCGAGAACGAGGTTTTTATAACAATACAACTACTTATTTTCACAACTGTCAAAGTTATATATCGTATGCTATTGATTATATAGTTTCATATAATCTAATTAATTATGCTATTATTATTATAAGAGTAACTACTACAACTATACTTTGATGACATCTCCTATAAATACATATTAGCTGCCACACATTTTAGAATGTGTCCGACATCGGCCCCAGAGTAGTCCGTTGTATATTACCCATTACACAAGAGTAACTTGCTTAATTTGGGGATATACAATATGTGTGTTTCTCTGCCGATTATTATTACTATAATACCAACACACACCGTTAAAAGCTTAAATTCGGTTGACGATTTGCACTTTTTTTTAATCAGCTTCACATCCATTTTACAAAAGCCCGAATCATTCTCAGCTGTGTTATAAACCAAACCAGTCATCATATCAATTCAACTAAATGTATGATTTCTTATCTCTATTACGAATAATGTTCAAATTCGCTTGCTGATTACTTTCTCGACTGCACACATAACTTTGTATTCCAATCATGATCATTCAAAAAGCGAACTGTTAAAAATTATCTTTTTGCGGTAAGTTTTTTGATATCATAAATTGTTAGTTCGCTCCAAGGGTTTTGCGTCATCGTCTGCGCACGCGCCGCTGTCTAAAACGCGAATAAATTAAAAATTCATGCGGTGAATGCAGATTTTATGAGTTGATGCCTATCTTAAATTTGTAAGAGTATGATCGAGTATTTGAGAGTGCTTTTTTGGTTATCGTAATTATTATCAAATATGCAAGTGCAAATCAGCTGTCTAATTTCAAAACCTAATATTGATTTTTAAATGAATAAAACAACAAAAAATGAGAGAAGAATAACCTGTGTAGGAGCTCTCCTGAACTACGTCTTTTACTGAGCGAGCCTTTACCGCCGTTTTATGGTAAGCGACATTTGGACCTAAGTATATATTTTACGCTGTAAAAGGTTTTTTAAACTATGTTTTGAAACTTTCATTTTTGATTCAGTAACGTTTTAACGGTTTTGAGCGCAGTAATTTATTTGATTTTTATTATATTGACGTTTCGGTCACTTTTCAGTAGCCGCGGTCACGGAAGACAAATATATCACGTGTCAATGAGTATTCTTAAAGTTTTATTTAGCCTACCGCCAGCTTGTTCATTTTAATTATTTAGTTTTAATTTTTTTAATGGTTATTACTTACTGTATCGGAGCCTAATCTAATTTACCACCGTTTCGCAACATGTTGGGGCTTGAACGTACCGTTGAAACGTAGTTTTATTAACCTAGTCGCCAAAACTTAAAAAATACTTCGAAAAACTACAATTATATAATAAAAATAAACTAAGCTAGAAACAAGTTCATATAGATTATATTACCGGGTTTTAAATTTAGAAAAGTTGTTAACTTCTAGGCCATGAACTTACTGGGTTCAAAAGCACACTGAGCTGTAAGTCATACATATATACATATTTCTTTTTATCTAAAAAAACTAGACATTAATTAAATTCTTAACCGCGGCGCCTATAAGTTATTATAGTTAGTCACTTTTTCTAAGAACACGACGTATGCTTACATAATTGACTATAGCACGCGGCTTTTCACGTGCTCAGGTTTTAGAGGAAAACCGGTTTGCGATTCGTTGAATTTGTTTCAGTACTTTTCTTAGTATGGCTTATTGATATTTACGTGTTCACGAAAGCGTTGATTGAACCGATGAAACAGATATATGAGCTGTCCGATAATTAATTTATTATATAGGAAACCCCTGATCCCCATCCCAGCTCTATCACCATATTTATGAACAGATATTCAAATATATAGGTCCACTAGCGGACCAAATAAAAATATTAAATGGGATTTGAGGCAGTGGCGTAGCGGGCGGCAGGGCGGCCCGCTCCGCGCGGCACTGTATAGGGGGTGGCAAAAATTCCACAATAAATATTTGAACTTGAATTTTTCATTACTTACTCACACGGCTCAACACGGGCAGACTTTTCATTACCACTCCGCTCCTATTGGTCCTAGCGTGATGTTATATAGCCTATAATATCCCACAATATGTGGACTTTCCAACACAAAAAGAATATTCGAAATCGGTACAGTAGATCCAGAGATTAAACTCCCCCCACCTCCACCGCCCCAATCTTCCGCCCCGGGCCGCCGTCACCCACGCTAAAACCATAACAATATTTATAAGAAAAAAAAACGATTTTTACACAATCGCACTGAAAGAATGACAGTAGCTGACGAAATTTTCAAATGTTTTTATGGGTTTTCCTTACTTTTTTTACACCACCTGTATTCGACAGAACAAAACAAAACAAAAAATATTCAAATCAGTCAAGCTGTTTTAACGGCACTAACGAACAGCAATTGATTTATATATATATATATATTAGGTAGACATGTTGCGAATTTTCCATAGGTTTGAGCGTTGAATAATAGCGTATAATTTTTATAATAAAGCGTCTAATAAATTAAAACATTACATTATTAGTGGATTAATAATTTATGAGGTTAATTTAAAACTCGTTTATCTATTGTTAGAAAAACAAGATAGCGGCGTCTACATGAACATATATTTCTTCCCGCCATATTACGCTGAGGTTACTAATTGGCTAGCTAGAGCTGGAGAGACATTGGCGTTTTAAGTGCGTTCTACCATCTGTGCAACGAGAAGTGTAATGATAAACTATTCAATTAGGTCCCTATTCTACTATCGCACCACTCGCCGATGGTGCACACTCGATTGGGTGTGCCGATTCATCCACCCTTCTTCGACACTTGGATGTCATCCCTCTGTACGTGGCGTTCGGTGTTTTAATCCCTACATATGAGAGCTGTTGAATGATTTTACTCCCGTAATTTTGCTAAAATATGAGACTCTTCAAAAACGAGTAATATTTAAACTTGACGAGGTAGGCAAGGTAGGAAATTGCTATCAGATAAACCGCGTGCTGGCCTCTCTGTAAATAAAGAAGAAACACATGCAAAGTTATATGGTATAACTGGCATAATTTCCTACCCCAAAATGCCGCCGGTTATGTTGGTCTTTTGGATTTAGACTTGAACGGCTTAAGTAGGAGCTGCGTGGCATAGAGATAAATATGCTGCGGTGGATGTCTGGAGCCACGCGAAACAATCGCATTAGGAACTTGAATCCCCGCATCCGCAATAGTCTTTCTATCCCATGACATAATGTAAAAACTGCAGTAGAGTCGCCTACGCTAGTGTTGCCAAATTTTCTGGAAACAGGTTACTTATATGGGGATCAACTATACAGGTGAATTTTTTAAGCGGGCCTTCAGGGCGGCATATTAAACTATATCTACAAAATAGCGAGAAATATTCAAAGGAGTCTCTGCGCCGAATTGGATGAAAATTATATCGAAAACATAAGATTTTGAAAAATCAATTACCCTAGTCAGGAATCGAGTCAGGTGATTTTTGAAAATACCATATACTGTATTATATAGCACCAATGCATAGTGTAGCTTTTAAGGATCAATTTCTATGAAGGAATGTCAAACGGCAAACTTGTATAGTTATTTCGCTTAGGTTCAGTAAATTTTACTTATAAAGTTAATTAATATGTGAGCTGTGTTATTAGTGTATGAGTTAATAGTTTTAATAAATTAGTAAATTTGTACCTGTGGAAATTAATTGTAAGTTTAATTGATTGTTTAACGAATGGGGGTCAGTAACCCGTAGTTTACAAACATTTGGCAGGTTGCCCTGTTAACTCATTCCGACTGGGATGTACGGAGGCAACAATCTCACACATAGTCGATCGTAATAAGTGATGGCAGAGTATTGCCAATTGCAATATCGAGCTGTTATTTTAACATATTGTTGCGAATTTGTGGGATGTGGATTCAAAAATACCGTTGGAATTAATACAAAGTTTATTAGAAGTACACACACTTAATTCAAAGTTCTTACAAGTACAATCGAATACAACAAGTCCAAACCGTAGTGCAGAAAATCGTAATTACATAAATCGCGCAAGGTTCATCGTTATAAGATACTCGCTCCAAAAGTGCACTAAGTAACGCTTCGTTTGCAGTCAGAACACGACTGACTCCTTCCACGACTGACTGATTTTTATGACCGAGGATTTATGACGTCTTACAGCGGCGTAAACAAAGAGATTAGCGTGAACAATAAATCACTTAAATTTAAGGGGGTAATAAAACACCTCTAAAGGACCAAATATTAATACTCGCCTAATACGTAACGAATTGGATGCTGAATTTCTGTTTTAGTGATTTGATTATTTTAATTTTAAGATGATTTATATATTTTTTTTTTCATATGTTTGCATGAGGCATAATTTATCCATGCAAAACGGAGAAAGAATACTATTTCCTGCGGCCGGGCGGCCTGTTGTAAGAGGCGACAAAACAACTTACAGCCAGGTGGTAGGGTGTTTACCCGTCTGGATGGCTACTACCCCTGGTCTAGAGTTTGCCGCCATAACAACCCTGAGTTGTGTTCCGCTCTTAGTAGTCAGGTTCCAGTCTCCTTTAAAAGAGCAGAAGATTAAAATGTCCATAGACGATGGCAACCGCCTTACATCAGGGGGGCCATCTGCTGAAATCATGCAATAAAAAAAAACAAAATGAGGTCCGACACAAACATGGCCCATTTTTAAGCTATCAAAAACTTTTTAAAATTCCTAATTTTGATACATATAACATATATATGACAGCCCCTTTTAATTTTATTTTTTAAATTCGACAGGTTTGTTTTTTTTAAATTCACGTATTAGGTACTATTTCGCGCTAAAAATTCGCCATTTTGTATTTTTTTTCAAACACCTATCTACGGACGCTTGGGCTTTTAAGATGAATATAACGATACCTTAACTTTCACAATCCATCAAGCTGTTTGGAAGATACGAGGTAATAAAGAAATTTACAAATATACAAGATACGCGCGAAATACATAACGTTGGCATTCGGGTAAAAACGTGAACCTAAAGGGAAAATGTTAGCACGTACAATTCCTAAGTCTTCCATGTTTTATTTTACTATACAATATTCGAATGTATTACATCAGTCTAATTTGTTCATGGCCTTATATGCAAGTTGCGTAATTAACAGTTAGCTTTTAGTAACGAGAGTGCGGATGCCAGGTGAATGACTCGATTTTAAATGTAGTTGCATCATTAATTTCATTCATACGAGGGTGTGTCTTGTTTGATTATGTTATGCATTTTATACCGGCTGTACAACAGAGTTCCAAGTCTGTTATTATGATAGCGTCAGAATGGTATATCACTGGTATCATAATTGCATCATTGGTGCCATTATAACAGCAGCTTATTGATCAATGCAAGCGTTTTACAAACTCAAATGACGTGAGTTTAAATCTAGTGTGTATATTGTTACAATCACCACCAGGTTTGCTTTTGGGTTTTATTGACTTAATGTGCGTATTACGACTTGTATAAATAGATCATAGTCAATATATAAATATGTCTGTGTGTGTATGGTCAGAGGATTATATTTAAATATAGTGAATGAATTATAAAAGAAAACGTTTTAAATATTAACACATATTCCATTCTCAAAATATGTAGTTTGATATAACATAAACAAATAAAAGAAAGTTTTTAATTAAAGAATCACATCATTCAAAAGAATATGTCCAATGAGGTTTACACACAACTACTAGGCGCTGACGGTGAAGTAAATAATCATGATGAAACCTGTACGGCGAGATAAGCGATGTGTTAAACCAGCACCTTATTCTACAAAAAGGGCTATATACGAACATTGAGGTCAGAGATACTGATTACTGGTCAGTATTGGAACTCAAATATGCAATAAGGATACACCAAAGCGTCCGATATAGAATCACAAATTGGTGTAAAATTCTCGATAAAAATGTATTCCTGAAAATCAAAATCCTCTCAACACTTATATTTTGTACGTGGTAGGTCCTTGTTGGAATCATCTTGATACAGCTCTTAGGGCCGGCTCGATCGTTGTGATACCACGCTCTCACAGAATATCCGCGTGAATCGGTTAGCTTTGTGCTAATCGTGTTTCGTGCGATGAGTGAAAGTTCCGACGGCCCACTTCCGCCTCCTCCTGTTTTTTTTTGAGGCAGGGCGAGATACATTTCGTACACTACCGGGTCCTTTACTGGGATTCGACCAAAGCAATGGGAGCTATCCACTGAATATTGCGCAGATAACAGAGTCAATTGCCGGCTTCTGTGGAGACTTAGCAAGGTACCCCTATTAAAGAGGTAACCCATGGGGTAATACTCCACTAAAACCCCCTTCTTCCCATGTGCCCCGCGCTCATTGTAGGAATAGTGTGAGACTTAGAACGTAGTTACGCCTACACTAATCCTGCGCATAAATGGTTGAGAATGCCCTGGGAGACGCAAACTCACTTCGTCAACAGAGGTTGGTTCCTCCGCACCCCAGATGCTGGAGGACCCCTGTAGCGGAATCACGGGAGGAGATTTTGCGGATATCTGCGCTACCGGGACCCCGACTGATGTCGGTACCCGCGACACGCATGCGTACCTCTCTCCCTCTCTCGTTCAACGGCCTCCTTTTAAGACATTACTGCCTCGCAGAATATGGACGCTCCCTCCCAATGATCGTCGTTGTGCAGCATGGCCTGGACCAGACTACCCAGCGAATCGATCGGACCTACAACGGCCTCGAGCTCAAATCTATGCGGTGCCCATGCTGCGCATTCGACCAGCGTATGGAACGCAGAGTCTTGTGCGCCACATTGGCGGCACTGAGGGGAAGGCAGACATCCCACAATCTGATGCAGATACTTATCGAAGCAACCATGCCCGGTAAGTATCTGCGTCATCCTGAAGGTCAGGGTCCCGCGTTTCCGCGTAACCCATCGCAGCAGGTGTGGGCGCACAGCCTCCACTGTGTCAATGCCAGCCGCAGGAGTTTCCAACTCTTTCGACCAGATTTGGATCATGGATGCGGTTCCTCGCGCCCTGATCGCCTGAAGCTCGGCCTGGCAGTACATCAGGCCGCGTTCCGCCTCCTCTTATGCCATCTTCCCTATCCCAATTATAGAATAGAATAATAATTTATTGCTAGAAATGTATGTACGTACATATAGGCGTTCTATTCTAATGGCTCCAATATATTTTGCCTTATTAGGCGTGCAATTTTCACATCTTATCACAAAACTAAGTTGATACTAATTTACAATAATAAATATAAATTAAATGTCATAATAATATTACACGTCAAACAAAACATTAAGTAAAAAAGAATATATTAATAATAATAAGAATTTATCATTTAAATAATCTTCTATTTTATAATATTGTTACGTACGAGTCGCGAGACTCGAATTAAAATGCCGTTGAAATTATTACAGAGTTTATTAGAACTATACAAACACGGATAACACAGGTACAAATGTAACTGAACACAACGAGTCCAAACGCAATGCAGAAGGTCGTAATTCAATAACACGCACAAAGTATGTCACTAAATAGATTACCGAATGTACACAAGTCTTGCTTCGCTCGTGGTTATCGCTCGAATGCGCGTCCCTCAATCAGGGCATTGCTTTATACTGCACAGATGCAATATGTCTGTCCGGACGCGTGGGCCGAATTTCCTAGAATCAGTTTGTACTTTAAATCCGACACACCTGGCTAATGCCTGCCATAAAAGATTACAATACACAATGGGCTGTTTTCTACTAACAAATTTTAAACATAAAGTAAACAAAACAAGCCCAAATGCCGAAAGGTAATAAAATGTGTTTTTATAGATATGCAGCTGTGAATTTGTTTTTGTCGGCCTCTAGGTCGTAACAATAGCCTTTCATCATAAAAAAAATCTTTAGGTGCTTTTTTAATAATATGAATTTTTGACTCTTTATACTGTCAGATAATTTATTGTGTATTATTGGTGCCATACATGTATCACTTTTGGCATTAGGGTCGTTTTGCTGCTAGGGGCCATCCACAAATGACGTCACACGAATTTCATTGTTTTTGATCCCCTCCCCCGTCCTTGTAACAGCTGATCACATTCGTGAGACTCCTCCCTCCCTAGTGTGACATCACGTATTTTGCAATTGTACATCAAGAAATTATTATATTAAAACAGCTGTTCCGTAATTAGCTTAAATATATTAGATTTTGAAACGTGACGTCACGAAATTTTGAACCCCTCACACACCCTTAACATGTGATGTAATTTATGGATGGCCCTTATGAATGTAAAGCTTGTATGTCCTCTTCCTCTAACCTATTCCTCTTGTCTGATCTCACTATTTCATACCCCGATTCTTCTATCTTCTTTATCCAATTCTAAAGGCTGACAACGCGTTGGCTTCGACTATAATGTTGCATACGTCTATAGGTGACGATTACTACTTTCAGTGAGTTAGGCCGTAACTGAGTTTGGCAGCTTCGCAATAAAAATAAAGATCCTTAAAGGTATTCCTGTGAACACTTCCTTATTATTTGATGACTTTTTTATTGAAGACAATAGAGGTAGAGATTTTGGCTTTCAGAACAATAAAACAGTATGTCCCCCTCTTGTGAAATGTAAAAGTGTACGACACACACTTGTACGTTTATATACTCCTGACAAAACACTTCGGAAAATCACCATACATACTTTGATGTCTAGTACCTACGCACTATGACGTTCTTTCGTAATTAAATTTGAGGTTAAAGTTAGTTTCTGATCCAACGTATATCCCCATGACGTCACAGTCTACGGTTATGGCGCCAGTTTAGGTTTTTTATAGCAATTAAAACGCGATCACTTTTGCGGTTTCAGTGGAAATAACCTTTGTGTACGTTACCCACGGCTAAACTTGTTATAGAATAAGGCCGCTTTTCTGTATCTACTACCAACCTATATACATATCTACTACCAACTTATATACATATGTTACGGGCAATTTGATTAATCGGGCAGTATTTATATGGACCGATCATTATGAATTACTTTGGCCGGCCTATATTAATAATGCACAACGGCCCGTGGTCCATTTAAAAGTAATGGTTTGAGATCATTTGTATTTATCACTTGGACTGGGCAGTATGAATACTTCCCTAATTCTAGCTGGACAATGTGATAAATTGAATTACCATTCCATAAGAATTGTGTAAGTTTAATTCATTTAAAGGTAGTGTATAGTTATATTGTACTTTTGTTTATTATGAGCAGACCCGATTTTTTTTAAATATAGGTAAGAAGGCTTAGCCATAGTGGTTATTTTTTTATAACCACCCAAAATTCACTTTATATCTTAAATAATAAATAAAATAGCCTTATAAATATATCTCATTAAATAAACAAAAACTACACTTTATTTGCATTTTGTTATATTGCCCAAGATAAGGTTGTCATTATTTATACTGCCCGGGAAAAGTGATTAATCGTGCAGTTTTATTTATAATGGTCACTTGATACAGGCATTACTAATATTTTCATCTCTGCAAGAACGGAGAAAGAATACAGTTTCCTGCGGCCGGGCAGCCTGTCGCAAGAGGGGATATAACAACCCACAGCCAGGTGGTAGGGCATTTGCCCGACTGGATGGCCGCCTACAGGAAATTGTATTCTTTCTCCGTTCCTGCGCGGAAAAACTACCGCAACTTTTAAAATAAATTCACCTCATTTTAAATATGTCTTTTGTCCATCTTTCAATTAAGATCTATTCTTAGTAACTCGTTGATTCACAAACAAGCTACTCATGTTGACTTGAACAAATATTGGTGTTTTGTTTACTTTTTCTTGAGCATACATTTCATGAGTCAGTTGAGTAAGATGACTAGACCCTTCATTTGCTATTTACATTGTCATCTAACCACTTTCTTTTAAGCCACGTGTAGTAAAATCCCACACGATTCGATTGAGAAGAGACCTTGGCCTGCTTACAAGTGGTTAACCCTTTTTCGAACAAAATTGTATAACCATAAAAGACTCTAGTATAAGATATTGTATTAGACGTAATTTTTAAATAAAGAACAAAAAAGATAAAACAAAGAAAAGATAAAAAAGATAAATATAATATATATAGATCAAAAAAGGAACAAAAGTTAAAATCCCGGTCAATCATGTTCGTCCGGAAAGCGGGGAGAAAAAAACCCATTTTCAAAGTATGAGCTACTGTCCCTTTCGAGTACAGCGACAAAAGTATAATAATAGCGATATGTTGATCAATCATCACGCAAGCATCACGTAGGTTACGCTCAATACAATCCCTACTATTTCGCCGAAATCTCAAGATTCGTGCCGGACACTATAACAGTACCATTGATAAATATGGCGGTGACCAAGATGATAGAGACAATGGTGTTGTTAATAGACCTGCTGAACTTTTTGATTGTAGTCTGAAATGTTTGTATAGAACACAAAATGGCTATATATAGGTATATATATTTTTGCAAAGATTTCTTTTATTTTAAACCACTGATTGTATTTTTAATAATAAGATTTTGTAAAACAATAATCTTGCAAGAATAGAGAAAGAATATAAATTCTTTCAGCCAGACTGCCTGTTGTAGGAGGCGACGAAACAACCCATGGCCAAGTGATAGGGCATTTACCCGCCTGGATGGCTACCACCTCTGGTCTAGAGCGTGCCGCCATAACAACTTTGAGTTGTGTTCCAGTATCAGTGGCCAGGGTCTAGTGTACCCATCAAGAGCAGCAGCACTTTAAGTAGCACCTTTGGTGTTGCTAATATGAATAGGTGACGGTAACAATTTAACATAAGGTCGTCAGCCTATCTACTGCATTCTAGTAATTTTTTTTCTGTAATATTCATTATTTTAAAATATCAAACTAAAATTAAGTTAAAAAATATAATCAAATACTAAAAATAAACTAACTTAAAAATGTAAATTAAACTGATGGGAGCTTGCTACTTATTCCTTGGGAGAAATATGCTCCAGCCTTCTTTCTGATCACGAGTGGCATCAAAGAGTTTCTGACACCACGGACCTAATGTCTCAACTCCAAACGGTATAAATATGTAGGCCCTTCCTAAGGTTCCGGTTTCTTTTTTTAAAGAAATGTAATGTTGACAAGATTTATTATGAATTATTTACGACGCGGTAGTGTGAAACTCAGAACTGACACGTCTTAAGTCGTGGTAGCATGATGGCTAGCGCACGCGTCCCTAACTCAAAGGGCGCGGTATCGAATCCTGACGAAAGCATGTACCACTTATGTAGTTTTTTGACCTAATGAGCATATTGTTACAATTCTAACAGCGGTGAAGGAAAAAAGTCGTGATGGAACCTGCACATCGAGATAACCGATGTGTCGAACCTGCCAAGCCGCCTTGGACAAGCGGGGCGGGTATATTGTAGTGGGAGGCCCAAGCCCAGCAGTGGGATGCTTATGAGTTGTTATTATCATGTATTATATACGTCATCATAAATGAATATACTTTACAGTACCGGTGTCCTCAAAGTAGCATAATCAGGAATGTCATTCAACTGTTAATGTAATTTATCTATTTATTAGTAGTAAATACAAAAAAATTAAAGTGATAAAATCTATACTAATATTATAAAGAGGAAAGATTTGTATTTTTGTATGTTTATAACGAATACACTCAAAAACTACTGGACCGATTTCAAAAACTCTTTCACCATTAGTTGCTACATTATCCCTGAGTAATATAGGCTATATTTAATTTAAATAAATTATAATCTTGAAAAAAATCGGTTTCTAAATTTTTTCAAGGCAGGACAACGTTTGCCGGGACCGCTAGTAAATACATAATCTGCATAAAACAATACGCGTGTTAGCATAACGACTAGCGGCACTATTAACAACACGATGTATAACTGTGTAAATATGTGTAATTACCAGATATAGTTGTGTCCCAGTGAACCAAACAACTAAGAAACCTAGGCTGTGCGATATGAAATATTATTTAATGTAGAACTATGATTTTCAAGCCATTTCTTGTTCAAACCACAATACAACGCAACACCGCCCTTCTCTTTGACCTCTTGTTTTTCATGAAACGTGCTTTTGTAATTGCAAAATTAATCTACTTAAAGTAAGTTTTTATTGGTGCAGGCTTGTTCCATTAAAACTCTGCAACAAAAAATGACCTAACCAAAAGGCTGGTCTTTATTTTACCCAACTAATTACCATAGCTATGGTATAATTGGATAGCTATCCAATGCGGTAACACTGCAATTGTATATTTTGGTTTGCAATAAAGTGTTATTTCTCTCTCTCTCTTCACTGCCAGCCTTTTAGAAACGTTCCTAACAAGTGACAGTGGTTTGGGATTAATTATTTATTTACCTATAGTTCTATTTATTTGTTGAGATAGTTGTATTTTCTTGTACTATTAGGAATAAAACAATCTTCTATTGAAAAGAAATTATTATGAATTTAATAACCGTAATTTGCAAACACAATAATCGTAGTTATTGAAGCACAAAGCGATTTCAATCAACAATCAATGGAATTACTCCGTAACGCATCAACAGTTTTTCAAATAGCTTATAGCGAGACATAGTATAGCATTTAACAACCGGGGCATACGATTTGCAAATATAATTTAATTCATATAGCTTAAAGAATGACGGTCTTATCTTGTAATTGCTATGTTTGTGGAGAAATTTACAAAAAAAGACACAAAACATAGAGCATGTGACAGATGCGGTTTGAATACATACGGGCGGCGCATGATTGTCATATGATGTTCAAATCAGTGACGTCATTACGAAAACATACGAGTGAATATTTATACCGATGCATAAATATGAATTACTTCATCTGCACGGACTTTGAAATAAATCAATAAACGTGAAATTTGGTGTAGGCGGACTTTAAAAGACGGGCATGAAATTAGGATATGAATTTACTGGAAAATTAATTAAAATACAGAACATATAAGAAGTAAATTAATGAAGCTGCCTGTAATGCGTTAGTACCAAAGTACATGTGTTGTTATTCTTTTTAGCTGTACATATATAATTACTTGACCTCACTGACTGACTGACTGACATATCAATGCAACGCACAGCCCAAACTAATGGGCCTAGGACCGTAAAAACTTGCATGCGAGTTTTTATTTTTTATTTATTTATTTTAGGTCGCTATTTAACAAGTTAGGTCATTAATTTTTCTTCCTTGCAGGAATGGTAAAACAATAGTAATTCCTGCGGCTGGGCGGCCTGTCGTAAAAGGCGACAAAACAACCCACAGCCAGGTGTTAGTGCATTTGCTCGACTAGATGGCTACCACCCCTGGTCTAGACTCTAGAGTATGCCGCCATAACAACTTTGAGTTGTGTTCCGGCATCAGTGCCCAGGTTCCAGTTTCTCCTTTAAGGCCGGCAGCGTATTGGTAGCACCACTGGTATTGCTAATATCCATAGGCGACGGTAACCCCTTTCCATCAAGGTTGGGCCCTCAGCCTGTCTGTTGAGCTTCAGCAATAAAAAAAAATAACGTTCATGTTTATACAATCATTATACACAGTAGTTTATCGTACTACTGTCTTAATAAGGAAACATGAATGGCAACGTCAAAACTTAGTTTAAACTAGTTTATAAACGTCTACCATTTTCAGAAATTTTAAGCTTTTCATGCATCCCTCCCCATTTATACAGTCTTTTAAGTTATTAGGCACATTCCTTAATAATTTTTCGTTGTTAAATACTGTTAAAATTGGGCCACTTGTAGAATTGAAAACAAAGCATTTATTACGCGCTCGGTGTTTGAGATAATTACATAGAAGCGCTTTTATGATAGTCCTCTTTTGTTTACTTATTTATTGGTTGTTGTTGTTAATAATAAATATAGAAATGATATATATATATATGTAGATATTTTATATATTACATAGATATATACTTAATATACATACCATACAAATACATATCTACAGAATATATAAATATTTATAAATAAATGTAAGTATCATATTCTAACGACAGGTAGTATTTTTTGATCATGGATTTAAATATCGCTAGCGATTTTGCTTGTCTGATAGTAACAGGAAGCTTATTCCAAAGCAGTATAGCCTTAACAGTAAAAGAATTGTTGTAAAAAGTTGAGTTATACGCAAGATTGTTCAATTTAAGTTTAGTAGGCGTAAATTATGAGAGCACGAAAGGAATTCAAAACGTTGTTTAAGGTAATCAGGAGTACTTGGTACAAATAAAATATTATAGAGAAAAGAAAGGATGTGATGATGTTTTTTTCGGAATTCAGAGACATGGTCTCTTGTCATGGTCATACTTGCGTAGGCTAAATATGAACCTTATGTAAAAATTTTGGAGGCGCTCAAGTTTAGTCCTAATGCATTAGGAACATGATTTGTTATAAAAATCCACTCCATTAATAAATAAGTTTTAATCAATTTAACTTATCTATTGTAAGAAACTCTTTGATACCACCCGTGATCAGAAGGCTGGTTCGTATTTCGCGCAACGAATCAGCATTGCCATACAGCGTGGCAATGCAGCCAGCCTTCTGCGCACGCTTCCCTCTGGCAGCGATTTGTTACATACTTTACACTAATTTATTAATAATTTAGTTTATATCTTTCATTCTCTACTATATATATATATATATATATATATATATATATATATATATATATATATATATATATATATATATATATATATATATATATATATATGTGTGTGTGTGTGTTTAAAATACTATATCGTGTAATAAATATACCCACATTTCAATGGAAAAAGTTTACATATATATAATAATCAATTGCTGTTCGTTAGTCTCGCCAAAACTCGAGAACGGCTGGAGTGATTGCGCTAATTTTGGTTTTGAATTATTTGTGGAAGTTCAGGGAAGGTTTAAAAGGTGAGTAAATATGAAAAAAATGATTCTGAGGTTGCTCGTAGTTTGCCAGGTCAGCTAGTATTAGATAAGCCAATAAAATAGCACTTATAATAACTGCGGTATTATTTTTCTTTAAAGTAGATTTTTTTTTCAAATTGATTACTTTCGATTTATTTACGTATAATGTCGATGGTTTAATAGTCTGTGCGTCACATGACTCATAGAACATCACTATTACGTCACCCACAAGAATAAAGTACAACAATTATGTCATTTATTTCATGTGAGCTTTGCTGTCATGAAATATGTAACTTGATAGATGTGTAAACGTCAAAAGTGAAATAAACGCCTGGAAACAGTATAACAGTTTTGCATTGCCCAATGATATATGGCCTATATATGGAGGTCCGTAGCTACTTCGTGAACTGGTGTCGGCTGGGAGCCGGTCAAATGCCTAGCTATAGATATTGTTACGAGCTACAGGACTCGAATTAAAAATGCTGTTGGAACTACTATAGAATTTATTAGAACTGTACAAACACGTATAAAACAAATACAAATAAAACTGGATGTAACCAGTTCACACTGCATGATTTAATACAATTCGACACCCGCAAAGTCCGTCATCTATATCGCTAATCGAGAGTACTAGAAAACGTCTTACTCGTTTCATAGTCGTCATTTGACTGCCCACCCCTCCATTCGGGCATTGTCTTATACTAACTATACTTAGTATAAGACAATGCCCGAATGGAGTAACTGTATACAGTACAAAAAATTGGCCGCGCGCACTGAGTTTCCGAGAAATAGTAATTTGCACACCTGGTTATCTATTCCTGCGAACGGGCAACAAGTTGAAAACAATAACAATAAGGACTAGTTCGACTCTAATAATGGTCATAAAACAAGTAGGAAAACAATAGGATATTTTTCTTAGTTACAAATTCTAAACATAAAAGAATTCCTAAATCCGGGAAGACAATAAACTGCGCTTACGACAGGCAGCTGTGCGTTTATCTTCGACCGCATGTAATAATATGTTGAAGCCTAACAAGCAATCATATATGGTAAAAGAATAATGTCAAATATGTGAAGGAAAAAATGTTCTTTTTATCCAAGGTAAATATGTAAACAATATTCCATAATACTCAGATTCACCAAAAGGTAAACAAACATACATAAATATTATTAGTACTAAAGGATAGGATAGTGTCTGAAGCGCTCACACTTATGTTATGAGTGATGACCGATTAGAATGTTAAGTGACGATGTAGTCTATTGAACCGACATCAGACAGTTCATTTTTGTCTGGAGATTGTCAAGTTTTTTTAGGGGAGTTGGGCTTCGTAATGAGAAACAAAATTATTAAATACCAGCCGAACCGCTCCCACTTCGCTCGTTGTCAATATTTTTTTAAAAATCACAAAGCCCATGCCCGGGCGGTCAATTTAAACTTCGCACTCAAATATACAACGCATCGTTAACGCGACTTTGACCACTGAGACGTCCAGTACTTTAAGCACATAAATTACTATTCGCGGGGCGCGTAGGCATAGGTTAAACAGCACAGAGACGCACGCGTGTCCATCAGCGAGCGTCTAATGGCTGAAATGATGATGATGATTGAGGTAAAAATATAGGCGAGCGAGAAAGGCCGATTGTCATTCTTTAATATTCTACTTCCATGTTAATACGGAACTTGTCGAGTTTGAAGTTCATTACCCTTAAACCAATGAGGTGGCGAAACAAACCCTACACCTTGGATCAGGGCTTCCCCGTGTCATTCCTTGCATACCTGAAAGATGCGAATGCATATCGGGGAAACTCATACCTGGTCACGAGGTCAATAACATGTTATTCCGATAATTAATACTCCGTTCTTTATTGGCAAGAAAAAAGGCAAACAGGTATTTGAATTAGGACCTAATTCTTCGTTTTAGTGTCATAGACCATTCGTACACACAGATTGTTTGATATTTTATTAAAATCAAAATAATGTCAACCCACAAATGATGCTCTCCAAGACTGAAGACTTAGGGGAAAGGATGGCACATCGGAGGTGAATTTCACATATCGGGAATCTAGACGTAAAAAATAGTAAAGATTTTTCTTCCTGGCAGCGGTTATTGTGTTGATTCTTGGGTTAAATAAATTAAATATGGAGATAAGTGAAAAGGCGTCCATTTATACTGAACAACAAAGAAAAAACAAAACACAACATAATATGTTCTTAATTCAATGTTGATGTTGCCAACAATAGACTTGTAAGGTTTCTCACAATGAAATTTCTTTAATTATAAATAGATAATTACCGAAAAACTAAATATGACATACAAATATACGGATATGATAAAAATATAATAGTTCCGTTTTTGCATGTGGTAGATTCGAACCCATATCATTTGACTGAGAAGCGGGCGCTTTCTCTATGAAATTATAACAACTGCTAGGATTCTTTTAATTTGTTGGGATTAAAATAGTTTTATGTTATATACCTATAAATAGTATATACAAAATCGATCAGATTTTAAATGTTACAAACAGTAACATTTTCTAAAGATTGACACAAGTAATTAAAATACCCGGTAATCACATTTTTTTGTGATATTACTGATGTCGTCAAAATGGTTGCATATTACATGTAAATACAATACTACATAGCTATCACATCATAACAGTGTGGATGGTAGAGTTGGTACTGGTAGACCGCGACGTACTTAATAATAGCAGCCCATAAATGTCCCACTGCTGGGCTCAGGCCTCCCACTATAGGGGGACGGACAGTATACCCGCCAACACTTGTCCAAGGCGGCTTGGCAGGTTTGACACATCGGTTATCTCGATTTGCAGGTTGCATCACAATGTTTTCCTTCACCGTTGTTAGCACGTGGTAAATGTAACAATATGCACATTAGGTCAGAAAACTGCCTAAATGGTGCATGCGTTCCGGCCAGGATCGAACCGGCGCCCTTTGAGTTTCGGACGCGTGCGCTAGCCATTACGCTACCACGATCAAATCGCAAATATGTTAAAAACGGCCAGGTAAAATGCACCTATAATAAACGTGTATGTTATAAAGAGATTATTGAATGTATATGAAGCAAAAGATGTATGTCACGATCGTACCAAGTGGAAATCTATCGTCTCTGCGTACTCCTATGGGAAACGTGCGTGATAATATGTATATGTAAGACAATATTGATGAAAAAAAGTCAACTCATTTTTATTTTTTCATAGAACAAATCTAGGGACTCTAAGTTACGTACCTCTTTTTACTTGAATTTAATTTATAAATTATTAATACACGCTTGTTTTTTTAAATAATTTGTTGGTGTGTGTGACATTTATTTGGTGATTTGTTGTGTTGAGGTGTTCCTTAGTTTACTTATAATATATTATTAGGTCTATCTTATAATACTTATTCTAATGTGTAGTGTTTGCGTATAGAGCATAGATAATAATACACTATATATAAAGTAGATGATTGAGCCTCTCTGGAATAAAATATAATTTACCCTGTCCGACTGATAGCGTTACAATCGATAAACCTATAAATTCCACTAGATGGTACTGATAAGTTATAAACTTACAATCTGTTCTAAATTGGAATAAAGGGAAAGACAGAATAAAATTAGTATGAAAACTTAAATATAACACTATAATTTATGACCAAACAATTTTATTGTTCACATATTACTTTATGTTAGTGCGCGAAATTAACTAATAATGACCATAACTTGTGATTTCATTTATGCTCTTAAGATCTCGTCAGTGCGATGTATTTGTTCAACGATATTGTACAGCGCCATCTTAAGTGAAGTTAAGTGGACTAAATGGAAATAATTATAATTTTGATGTTCCTGGACCTGGGTGGCGTTTCCGTACTTTGTTTTATTTTTCAATTATGTAGGGGAGATCCACTGAAATGGTGTAAAGTGCTTGTGCAGTGTGTTGCTTACAATTTATATATTTATTTCTATTGTATGTATTTTGTTCATTCTCATTTGTAGTTACGACGTTCTGCACTGACAGCGACGATAAATATTCTAAAAGTAGTACTACTTGTACAACAAATTCTTCGGTTTTCACAAACCACTTCCTTACTAATGAATAAATTAAAAATAGATCCTGTGGTTTTGTACAGGAAAACGTGTAGGTCGTGAATCATTTAACCGCAACTTTTGAAGTTCATAATAAATCGAATGACTTCAATATTTGGCAAGGGAAAGGCATATTAGATTTTATATTATGTATCTGCTAACGGTCTTATTCATATTGAGTTAGAGTATGTTTGAAAGCTTCTTTAAGAACCATGAAGACGCCTTCAAATTTACTCTAACTCAATATGGATAAGACCATAATGCTCTTTAACTCACATAATATCATAAACTAGTGTCGCCCAGTGGTCAAATTCGACTATAATTAATTTAAATTATAAATTTGAACATTATGCTTCACATATTAATATATAGATTCATGTATCCTTATAGGTAGCCTTATCGCTTAAAAGCGATCTCTTCCAAGCAAACCTTGGCAGGGATTGATAGATTTTTAAAAACTGATGGCAGTACAGCCTGAGTAACTATATAAAATGTGTAAAGGTAGATAAGGGGTTGAATATAAATTCAAAATGCTGTTTAAAAGTATATTTAAAACACCTATCATTTTATTCATTTTGAAAGTTGGTTCCAATAAAAATGTAAATGACCCCGACCTTCTTACTTTAAGATGAGTTAAGTTTTACTAGTGTTTCGTTGCCGCCAAGTTAACTTGGTCGAATCAATCAAGTGAGAGGTGCCTTACCTGCCACGGGCTGGCTGATGCAACTACGGTACCAGTTGTCGTGAGCTGACCAGTAAATTCCTTCGCCTAGTGTGTTTGTAAAAAAAGGTATCAATTAACTTTTGTAAACGGTATAGGGTCAAACAGAGATTAGATTATACATAGGGTTGTTTTTAAATGTTAAGATAGCTTGAATATTTTGATGTTTATTTGGTGTGTCTTTTTATAATGAACTGATTGATAAAATTAATTTAGTATACATGCACTTTCGGTTATATAATACCATTAATTCTTCGAAAAGTAATTGTGTAACATGTGTATAAAATTTATTTTAAAAAAAAGTTCGTGTTAATCAATATTTAGCTAGACGTGTTGCTGGGGAGTTTCTTACCGCTTCTTCTCTTTAATAGCAATAACACTGCGAAGCGGTGTACATAGAATAGGAAGTAAAATAAAATTTTAACTTATATGTATGAGCTACAAAAAGTGTTCTCCAATGGAACTTATTTTTAATAAAAACTTTTTAATTTGAATTTACAACACAATTTGTTTGTTTACTTAAAAACATTATCTATATATTAATACGTGAAGCAAAAACTTTGTAAACCTTTTTACGAAAATTGCGCGGACGGAGGAGTATGAAATTTCGCATATTTATAGTTTATATAGAGAAGCAGTGCAGTATGCTAATATATTATTTAAATTATGCATATTAAATCAATAAAAAAACATTACACACACCACCGTGTATTTCACACACACACGCAAATATACTCTTTTGTTTATTGTTAAAGTCAAATGAACAGTGTAGCCTTGGCGAAATCTGTGATTATAGTAGTATATATAGTCTGTGACAACAGAACCTTAATAATGTTCAAAGTTATTATTTCACTTAATTATTTTGGTCGAATTTCAACCACGGGCGACCACTAGTACATATTAAATGTGTTATTTTAACATATACAAAGTTTATTACTTACAAGTATATAATGGATGTGAATACAAAATAAATCCTATTTCCTCTTCAGTTATCTCTTCATTTGTTATAATAGTTTGATAAGACATTTTGATAACAAAACAAAACCTCGTTAAACGTTTCAACCAAGGTTTTATTATAGACAACATTGTTTAGGCCAGATCCGTGAAAAATTTACAGTCCTAATAAGCTCTTTTTCTGTTTTGTAATTAAACCAGCATTTTTCCCGCGGCTACACCACTGTTCAAAGCCTCGGAAATAGCTCATTTTACTTACAAAAAACTTAATTAGGTATATTTATATGTATACATATTATTTATTATATTTATATATACAATACTCTTTATTGTACATCAACAGTACAGAGAAAAAATACACAATAAGCTTAAATTCTAGAAACAAGATCTATTAGCAAAGATAGCATTGGCGTGCAGTTGAACTAGATACCAATAATAAGACAAGATAATTATTATACATATTATAGCTATAAAAATATAGACGTAGATAGACATACAAAGCAAACAATAAACACGTTATACAGTTAGATAGTGCTCATTCACAAGCCTGTTAAAGGAATGGATAGATTTAGCAGATCGGACATCTGCCGGCAGAGCATTCCAGAAATGCACAGCCTGAACAGAGAATGAATGATTTTGCGTAAATCTCCGTAGTTATGTAACGGTGTCCTGAGTGTCTAACTGTATATATATATATATATATATATATATATATATACACATATATATATATATATATATATATATATATATAAACCGTCAGTGAAAAATCATCTTACCGATGGTGAAAACTGATTGTAAGTCCATTGCGTGATTTAGGAGGATTTAGCGGATATATAGACAGACATCAATTTTTCCGTGCAAGTACGGAGAAAGAATACAATGTCCTGCGGCCGGGCGGCTTGTCGTAAGAGCCGACAAAACAACCCACAGCCAGGTGGTAGAGTATTTGCCCGACTGGATGGCTATTACGCCTGGTGTACAGGATGCCGCCATAACAACTGAATTGTATTGCGGCATTAACCGCTTTCCATCAGGTGTATAGTCTGCCTGTCTGCTAAACTTATACATTTTAAAAAAACACACGTGGAAAGCAACTTTGATTTATCCTATTTATCAGAACTGTTACTTGCTTCATATAAATATTACTAAAGCAACGAGACTTTATCGTTCTTAGATTTTAAAAGCCGTTAATTACGGGCATATTATCTGCTAATAACTTAGTATGATTATCGGGTAAATTACCATAGACAGAAAAGTACAACATAACCTTGTAGTTACTATACCTAGTATTAGTATACAATATTTTATTATTATACGGAAACTTTATGGGCCTTTTTTTATTATGAGGACATGTGAGTATTTTGGGGACATTTCCGACGCCTAGTGGGTTACAGTTATCGAATCCCTCAAGTCAAAATTCAATGTGTGGTATCTAGACGATGGGACTCTAGGCGGCGATGCAGAAACTGTACTCCAAGACCTACTTATTTTGATTTCAAAATTTAATTCAATGGGATTTGAGTAGAATTTCTCAAAATGCAAAATTTTCTTGTCCGATAATCTGTCTAAAAACGAAAGTGACAATATTAGCAATATGTTCCACGTCGTCGCACCCGGTATTACGGTCCTGGAGAAGGATTCTCTTCGCTTGCTTGGAGCCCCTATTCTAGATGAGGCCATACCAAATTATCTGTTCGAGCAATCAGCGAAATTTGATCTATCATGCTCTAAGCTTTTCGATATTCACTCCCAACTTGCATATCACGTTATACGACATTGTCTGTTTGTACCAAAATTAACATATGATGCGCTCCGCTTTGGAAATTTTCTAATCTTATAAATCCACTAGATGACCGCATCAAAGATGTACTTACTAAAATTTTAAATTCTGAACTTTCAGACAGCTGCTGCATCCAAGCTTCCCTACCCATTAGGTATGGAGGTTTAGGCATCCGCAAAATCTCTAGATTTGCTCTACCGGCTTTTCTTTCATCTGCCTATAGCACTAGCCTATTATTAAAAAATAAATGCAACACTATGCACTAGTGCCAGTACATCATTTTAAATGAAGCACTAAACGCCTGGAAATTGGCCTGCCCTGGTGAAGACATTCCCAAGTTTCTGAATTCGCAACGATGCTGGGATGAACCTATTTGTAGAGGATAAAATACAGAACATTTAAATTCAACTAACTCTACGGGATGTGCCCGCATCCTTGCCGTTTCCCGTAAAGAGTCTGGTTTCTGACTCCAAGCTATGCCCTCCCCAAATATAGGTACATTGATGGATGATACTTCCTTTTCTTTGGCTAAAAACCTGCGCTTGGGTTCTCGCATATGTGCACCACACACATGCGTCTGTGGAACAGAGGTAATCAACCCGGGATACCACGGTCTTTCTTGCCGCCGCATTGCCGGCAGATGGTCACGTTACGCCACACCTTGAATGATGTCTTACGGAGGGCGCTTACCATTTTTTTTAAGCCAGGGGAAATCCGGTTGAGGACTAAGCTGCGACACGGGCAGAACCTTGGGGGGATAATTCGCGAACTAGTGTGGGATTCGCCAGATCGGAGGTGGCACTAGCATGCACAGTCAGAACTGGTGCCTTGCTATTGCCACTCCCCGGTTAGAAATACCCACTAAAACCCCTGGGTGTTCCGTCGTTCGCCTTATGCCAAGACTACGGGTTATGACCTAACCTCTCCACAGCCCTAGCAGGCGTGAGCTTCACGAGGCCTCTTCCACTGCCGAGGGACTACACTTATCCCCTGGCACCTTCAATCTCTCTAGGCGTGGGGCGGTCTGTAACTCGCCCCACGAGAGGAGAGCTGAGCGCGCACGGAACACTCGCGCCCCCATCTCGATGGCATGTGCAGGTGAGTGATAACCTCTATACCCTAAGAGGCCCCACCCGCACCGTCCGGTTACGGTGGCCGAAGGTCCTGGCTGGCCCTCCGGCGCCGACGCGTCCTAATTTGGCGGGAGCGGAGCAGGGACGTACGCTCACGTTCCCGCTGCGCCTCCTCCTTCGCAAGCATACGCCCTCGCAGAAGAAGGAGACGGCGCCATTCTGTTGGGCTCCCGACCATGGTGCGTACCACAGCCGGGAGCGAGAGGTCGTATCCGGTAATGGCGACGAGGTCTCGGCACTGCTCTGTCCAGGCAGGACACTCCTGGAGCGTATGCAGCGCCGTATCCTCGTCACCGGTGTCACAATGTTGGCACCCTGACGTTGGCTCACGGCTAAGGCAACACAGATACCTCCCAAAGCAGCCGTGCCCCGAGAGGACCTGTGTCAGCTGTAACGTCAGGGTGCCGTGTCTTCGTCGGATCCAGTCCTGCAAGACAGGCCTCACCGTTTCGATGGTGGTGAGACCCACGCTGGGGTGTTTGAGGCATGCTTCCCATACCACCATGGCGACGTCGCGGAGCTCGGACCGGCAAGCCTGCGTCTCCTGAAGCGCCGGTCTCGTGCCCCTCGCCAGGGCCTCTTTGCGCCACTGATATAGCGACGCGAGGACCCTGAAGGAGGGCGCTTACCACCGCTAACGTGCCGGCATTATTTGAGCCTAACGTTATTGCACGTGACGATGGTAAGCGTCCTGACGGAATGAATCTAATTCTCTGGCGGTGTGGCAAGCCTTTGGTTTGGGATGCGACTTTTATAGACACGTTGACCGCCCATTCACCAAACACGTCTAGATCAGTCAGTTCGGCGGCAGAAACAGCTGAGTCACACAAGCGGCGCAAATATGCAACCCTCATTGAGAGTTATATGTTTATGCCGTTTACTGTCGAGACGCTTTGACCGTGGGGTCCTGAGGTCATGAGCCCCTACCAAAATTTGTCAAAACAACTCATTGACTCTTCACGTGATCAGAGGGCTGGTGCTTACCTAGGGCAACGGATCTGTATGTCGATCCAGCGAGGAAACGTAGCCAGCAAACCATAGAAGACAGTGATCTAGGCTCAGTATTCTACTTAACTATGGGTAGAATACAACACAAATAAGTTTTCTTTTATTGTATTCGATTATATGTAATTTTATCGTTGTAAATTATGTAAATATACTGTTTCATAACTTAAATAATAATGTAAATAAATAGCTAATAAGTAACATATATATAACAGATGTACTTTAAAATTTATGTATTACAGGAAAGGTGATGCATTCATCGTAAGAGTATGGTACATATAATGACTATGTAGCTAATCATTTTTCATTTTATCATAAGGAAATTAAGGGAATAAAAGTTAACAATAGAATTTACAATTATTTAAATATATAAACGAGAGGCCGGTAAAATACCATGATAAAACTAATTTTAATTATTTCCTCTGGATAACTTTTAAGAGACGTGGTAGCGTAACGGCTAGCGCACGCGTCCCAAAGTCAAAGGGCGCGGGTTCGATCCTGGCCGGAACGCATGCATCACTTAGGCAGTTTTCTGACCTAATATCCATATTGTTACAATTCCCACGTGCTAATAACGGTGAAGGAAAACATCGTGATGCAACCTGCACATCGAGGTAACTGATGTGTCAAACCTGCCAAGCCGCCTTGGACAAGCGTGGCGGGTATACTGCCCCCCCCCCTATAGTGGGAGGCCCGAGCCCAGCAGTGGGACATTTATGGGCTGCTATTATTATATATATTATATTTATAACTTTTAAGATATATCGGCTCGAAATCAATAATTTAAAAGATATATTATTTTTTTAAATTTGATGTAATAATTACATGGATTTACGATCTATTTCTAATGTAAATAATTTCATGAAAATATATGATGTAAAATAAATAAAACCAACTATAAAATACTTTGTTACTTTAAAATTAAAATAAATACCCGTGTAACCACTTGTATCGAATCATCTAATCGAATACAATTTGATAGAGTGATTGACGAGTATTATTACATTCTGTGTGCCACGTCACTGAAATGAGGCCAACAGTTGACAATTTACTTCATAACCTATAAATGTTTAAAGTGTTATTTTACTGTATCTTATGAAGTGTTTAATATTTTTTTCTTTTTCCACTATAGCATGTGTTTAAATCGCGGAAAGTGCTACCAAATAGTATATGCAAGAAAACTACAAGTCTTAAAAGGACAATACTTTATAGGGATCATAAGACAACAGAATTAAACGTTATAAAAGATTTAGGCATAGTTTTTATATTTCCGTAAAAAATATATAAGAATTCCAGCAAGAAGTTTCACATTTCGAGAATAAATAAGCTGAATGATCGAACTTCATTATCGATAGCAAATTAACTTTTGTTCCTCATATTGATCATATCACAAAAAATGCTTCTCGGATGCTTGGGTTTGTCTTGCGGCATAGCAAAGTATTTAATAATATTAGCACTCATAAAACTCTTTTTAACAGTCTGGTTCGAGGTATACTAGAATACTGTTCAGTAGTATGGCGACCTCATTACGCAACACACTCTTTGAGGGTAGAGAGAATACAGAAAAGGTTTCTTTGACATCTCGCACACAGCATAGGAAGGGCGCGAAGCTCATTTTCATATAAGGATAGGCATTTTAAAATATTTTCTTTGAACAAACGCAGGTATATTTTAGATGTGCAATTTTTGTTTAAACTATTTAATGGAATTATTGACTGTCCCGATTTGCTTAATATCTTTAGTTTTAAAGTACCGACTAGATGCCCTCGTACACCTATTACACCCCTGAGTCCGCCTTAACGTCGCACCGTTCTCGGTGGCAACTCTCCCATATCTAGACTATGTAAACTAATAAACCGTTATAATGATATTACTGTTCTACATGCAAATTTATATTACAAATTTCGTCGACTTATTGCATCTCACATTACTAATTAATTAACTTCTATTTATTTTTCTTTATATTTTATATTTTTGAAACTTAATAGCTATTAAAGCCTAATTACTATTTTTGTTTCTCTCTGCTTTAAATTAATTATATTATATTTTTTAAACCTACAAAATATCAAATTGCATGTAGTGTTTGCCTATAAGTAATTACTGCATTTGTCATGTTTTTTTTATATAAAGCTATGTACATCCTTGATATTAGTGCAAGTAATTGTTGGTAAACCAAATAAATAAATAACAGTGATGTTTATCATGATGTTTTCCTTCACCATTATTAACACGTCGTATATATATATATATATATATATATATATATATATATATATATATAATAGGTTGGGGAAAAAGTTTTTTCGCATATAGTATGTATGAACTTGTAATAAGATCCCTTTGGCTATACCATTTGTATCTGGCTGGTTTCGGTATCATTAAAAAGGTTTAATTTTAAAGAAGACAATTCCAAATTCAAAATAGGAAAATGTGTGATTTTCATTTGTTTTACTTATTGTTAAAATGAGTGAATCTAATGAAGAACTTCGATACATTTTAAAATTTTACTATAAACAGGTAAAAATGCAATACAAGTTTATGGACCTAATGCAGTATCTGTGAGAGTAGCGCAAATTTGGTTTAAGCGTTTTCAATCCGGAAATTTTGATATCAAAGATGCATGTCGCTCTGGTCGCCCTGTTACGGACAAAATTGATGCCATTTTTTAAAAAGTGGAGCAAGATCGGCATATTAGTAGTTACGATGTAGCTGGAGAACGGGGAATTGACCACAAAACGGTTTTAGGGCATTTGAAAAAACCTGGGTACACAAAAAAGCTCGATATTTGGGTGCCTCATGAGTTCACTGAAAGAAACCTAATAAACCGTGTCCTCATTTGTGATTCTTTATTACGAGGTACTGAAACCGAACCATTTTTGAAGAAGCTGATAACTGGTGATGAAAAGTGGATCACGTACGACAGAAACGTGCGAAAAAGATCGTGGTCAAAGGCCGGTCAGGCTTCACAGACTGTGGCGAAACCCGGGTTAACTCGCAACAAGGTGATGCTGTGTGTATGGTGGGATTGGAAGGGCATTATTCATTATGAGCTGTTACCGCCAGGCAGAACCATCGATTCTGAACTGTACTGCGAACAACTGATGAGATTAAAGCAAAAAGTTGAGAGAAAGCGGTCGGAATTAATCAACAGAAGGGGTGTGGTTTTTCACCATGATAACGCTGGGCCTCACACATCTTTAGCCACTCAGCAAAAATTACGAGAGTTTGGCTGGGAGGTGTTAATGCATCCGCCATATAGTCCTGATCTTGCACCTTCAGATTTTCCCCTGTTCCGGTCTCTGCATAATTCTTTAGGCAGTGTCAGGTTAACATCACGAGAGGACTGCCAAAACCACTTGCCGCAGTTTTTTGATCAGCAGCCTCAAAATTTTTATAGCAATGGGATCACGTCCCTACCTACAAGATGGCAAAAAGTTATCCAACAAAATGGCACCTACTTACTTTAGTCAAATGTAAATAAACTTTATAAAAAAAACCTTTTGAATTTTTATATAAAATGCGAAGAAACTTTTTCCCCAACCTAATATATATATCTTACTACTCATTCACTTGCCTTATCATTGTTAGAAATTTGATATTACTTGTATGGAGCTTATGTCAAACTTTACCTAGTAGTAAGGCAAATGAACAGTTACTAAGACAGAAATCAGTAATTTGTAGGAAAAGTGGTGAATGCTTCTCGATCAGGATTCGAATCTACAACACTCGAATAATACCTATGTATGTTAACCACTGAGCTATCGCGACTTTATATGACTTCCTGTAAAGATAATATACGATATAATTCCATTTTAATATTTAACATTTCCTAATTAAATGTGCTTTTCCTGTATACAAAAAAATATCTATTTTGACATGATTAGATTATATTTTATAAAATGGTTCCTACTGTAGTAAGAATATTGTTTACCATTTAGCTAGGCCACGGTAAAGAAATATGTGACGTACAAACATTTGAATAGGTTTCAAACGTCGTATTATTTACGACGTTTGAAGTGCGTAACGTGGAGAACCAGTTTAAAATATTTATTTATGATACTAGTGCGGTGGTTTTTACAAACGAGTAGACGAATGTAAGCTCGAGATCAAGCCGAGAGCTTACTATAATCACGAGCTTGTAAAAACCAATTTCCGTACGAGTGTCATATAACCTTTTTCAACACATTTGCGAGAAGACAGTGTAATAGGTAATGAAACAAACATAAATATCAGTCGGAAAGCTGCAACAAATCTTTAAAGTTTCTATTATGTAAATGGCGCCACGTGCACGTGGTGAAATTTAGAACTACATCTTTCGTCTCATTTTCTCTATAGGATTGAAGTGAGACAAATATATTGATAAAAAGCGCATCCAAGGAGGTTCAATTATTCAGCTTATTTATTTTCGTAATGTGAAACTCCTTAGTGGAATTCTTTTTTTTCACCTAAATATCTATTTTAGCACACGTTTCATTGTGTGATGCGTAATTTTTAACTTTTGAACAATCCATCCATACAGGCTTCGTAAATTAATTTTTTGAGCAAATATATTGTAAATAATTTAGTTTTATTACGATTTAAAGCAATATGACAACATTAACATTATATCTCGTTGTCTGCATTTTACATGTATTCAACACTAGCATGTGTCTACGAAACTTCTTTAGCGTTGCCGTGACGGTGACGTGTATGTTATTGAATTGTAAGGCGGCACCAAAGATAGCTACAGCAGCGCCACCTTTTGCCTTAGCCGTCTATCCCGTAAAAATTACGTCGTTATCGGGATATAAAATATCCTAATTTTAATCAAAAGAGAAAAACCCTCCTTATCTATTGTATTTAGTTCCAAATTTCAATACCGTACTGTACTGCATTATCTAGAATCTAGAATATCGTTTTTAAAATGTCTATAGTCTGGAGTTTAATATCTTCTTTTTTTATTCGAGGGGAAATTCGATTGTGCAGCGTCAACCGCGCGGGGAATCGCCTCCGGTGTCCGATCCGCCAGGTTGGGGTGGCTTCTCACTAGGCCACTAGCACTACAAGTAAGAAGCACTATTGCTTCACCACGGTCAGGGATATCCACTAAAACCCCTTAGTGTTCCTTCCTGCGTTACCAGGGCTACGGGAAAATGGAAACACGACCGACTCCGCGTGCCCTGGCAGAAGGAGGCTTCTAGGACCACACCAACTGCCGGGGGAAGCAGAGCCCCCGGGGTTATTAGACTAATCTAGCATGGAGTGGTTTGAAACTCGCCCCACTGGAGGAGAGTTTCAGACCAGAGAGTCGCAAGCCGCCCTCCGGCGCGCCCTCTTTTGGCGGGAGCGTAGCAAGGACGTATGCTTACGCTCACGCTCCGTTTCTTCCTTGAGGAACATCAAGCACTTATAGAAGGAAGAGACGCCGTCCTATCTGGGTTTGCTCCCAAACCACGGCCGGGAGATATTTTGCTCACCCACTGTATTTGAAAAACTGAGAAACAACGATTTAAATCAAAATACTACTCCAATATTGAACAAGTATGATTCAGATGTTGTATTTGGTAAATATGAACCGGGCATCTCTTATCAGATAACGGATCTTACGTTAATATTATATGTGTGATATGACGTCAGAGCGTGTGACAAAAATGTGGTAAATATAAATATTTTCATATGAAAGTAAGGGCTTTTCCGAATTTATAATAAAATTAAAGATTTATTTCAAAACCAGATTGCGACTGATGTAATTTTAGGCAATTTGACAATGTATACACAGAAAGGTCTAGTAAAAAATGTTGGTCTGAAAAATTCCTAATTCCTACAGAATTAGATGGCAACATAGGGTATTTTTTCTTGCCTTTTGACAATTTTATTGAATGAAACAAATTATTTACATCATATATTTACACGAAATTATATACATTAAAAGTAGATCGTAAAACCATGTAATTATTACATCAAATTTAAAAAATTAACATGTCTTTTTAAATAATTTTTTATTGGTCTGCAAAATTGAATATAGATAAAGATAGATATAAGTTATCCATAAAATATAATTAAAATTATTTTTATCATGGTATTTCCCAAATATAAGTAATATGGTATTTTACCGTCCTCTCGTTTATATATTTAAATAATTTTAAAATTTATTTTTAACTTTTCTCTCTTTTTATTTTATTTATTTAGGATAATAAACAGATATACACTACATTATCCACGAACTAAAAGATGCTAGTATACAATACATTAAAAGTAATATGGGACTTAAACAAAAACTCATACATACCCAAACACATCCACATTAAGTTCCTTATGCTACAATTAATGAAGATTAGGTATTGTAGTCATTAAATGTACCATACTATTACGATGATTCCGATAAAATCCATAAAATCAGACACATTTCCATTGCATCACCTTTCCCGTAATACATAATTTTTCAAGTACATCTAAATTTATATTAACTGCTTTTTGTAATAGAAATATCCTTAAAGTACAATCGGCAAAACTGTTTGTAAACATAACATAATTATTTATACAAGTTCATTAACAACCTGTGCTCTGGATTGTATAAATTCCAATCATCTTACAGCGAATTCATTAGGATTTCGGGTTTACTGAAATTTTCAATAAATATTTCCCCTTTGATGTACCGTTTCTATGACTAGTCTATTTCGAAGAGGACGGTATGGCTGACACATCCATACAAAGTAATGTAAAGTTTCCTGCGAAATGAATATTAATTTTAATTATAGTAGTAGGGATTCTAGAGTTCTGCCTCCCCAGAATCCTTATTGCTGGCGGTCAAAAACGGTGTTGAGGGCCACTGCCTGAAAAAAAATGTGTGTGTGTACAGTTCACACGCATTAGAACTGAAACTTCAGAGAATATACTTACAGATAAATTCTTCTATAAAATTTATTAATATAAATATAATTCCTTTAGCCTACATCCGTCAACATATTATAATTCAAAATAAACTTCTTAAGTATCACTTTAAATTTTTCACTGTATTAATCTAAAATATATTAGTATCAGTTTTATTTCGGTCCAAATTGGACCTATGTTCAATCATCGGTCTTATTGACTCTCTAATCTGTGTTGCGCAATGTAAATAAAACTCGTATCGATTCTCTCGCCGGCTTTATCCTATAGATTTTTGTGTTTATCTCTTTTTAGTGTCGCTTTTTCGTTTCATCGTGGTTCAAATCACAACGATTCTAAAAAAGTTTCATTTCAAAAGTTCGATGTTAATTTGGGGGTTTTCGATTACGCCCGATCGTTCTGTGCTATCAGTTTTTCAAATGAGAATAGGATAGGGGGATGAGATAACGGATCAGACAAGAGGATTGGGATATAGTGGATGGGATTTGGGGTAGGGGAAAATGGACCATCAGAACTCACACCGATCGCACGAAACACAGTTAACTGAAGGTTAACCGTTTCACGTCGATTTTCTGTGAGAGCGTGGTATCACACCGATCGAGCCGGGTCTAAGAGCTATAATCAAGCTGAAGGTGGTGCCCTGTTTAGGGCTAGGGTCTCCACCCTAGCCCTAAACAGGGCACCACCTTTGAGTCGGACAATGAAGAATGCCCTTCATTGGTTTTGTTTTTAAATTCATTGTTCATAATTGACTCCCCCTACAGATTTATTATACACTTGCTGACCCCTGCCCACTTCGCTAGGTGTCATTAAAATAAATAAAAAATATTATAAATCACAATCAAATGTAGCCTATAGGAATGCAGGAATAATGTAGCTTTGTACTGGTGAAAGAATTTTGAATCAGTTTACTAGTTCAAGAGATTACATCCCACAAACAAACTCACAAACTTTACTTCTATAATATTAGTATAGGTAATAGATAGATTATTTATAGAATTATAGATACATAGACTAATCCATTCCAGTATATAAGAGCTGTTCATAAACTTCGCATTTTTTGGATTGATCCTCCTAATTTTTTGTCAAATCTCTAATTAGTGAAGGCAAATACGTAATAATTGAGCTAACTCTTTTTTTTACATATAATAAGAATTATTTTTGACGAGAAATTTTTCCTTTATCTCGCATGTCACGTCTTTACTTTGGAAAAGTACAACTTTTTATCATCCTAGCCGGTGGAGATTTCTGTCTTAAGGACTAACTACACTCAGCTCAAATTAGCTTTTGTCCATAGAAAACTCCAGTTTTGTATGAAGATACGTACGCATCCGTTTAGCTTTTCGCATCTATTCACCTTTCGCGGCAAACAGGCATAAAATGAAGACAACTGTGTTTTTATTGTTATTACTGTTTCGCCGCGATCAGCGCTGTGTTTTCATCATTGGTGTTCTAGCGCATGCTAACGATAGCGTTCAGTGCCTTTCCGCCGCGTTCAGCACTGTGTTCTTATCATTGGTATTCTAGCGCACGCTAACGACAGTGTTCAGCGCCTTTCCGCCGCGTTCAGCGCTGTGTTTTTATCATTGGTATTCTAGCGCATGCTAACGACAGCGTTCAGCGCCTTTTCGCCGCGATCAGCACTGTGTTCTTATCATTGGTATTCTAGCGCACGCTAACGACAGTGTTCAGCGCCTTTCCGCCGCGTTCAGCGCTGTGTTTTTATCATTGGTATTCTAGCGCATGCTAACGACAGCGTTCAGCGCCTTTTCGCCGCGATCAGCACTGTGTTCTTATCATTGGTATTCTAGCGCATGCTAACGACAGTGTTCAGCGCCTTTCCGCCGCGTTCAGCGCTGTGTTTTTATCATTGGTATTCTAGCGCATGCTAACGACAGTGTTCAGCGCCTTTCCGCCGCGTTCAGCGCTGTGTTTTTATCATTGGTATTCTAGCGCATGCTAACGACAGCGTTCATCGCCTTTCCGCCGCGTTCAGTGCTGCTTGCGGACTGCCTACCCACACTTAATCGACAGATTTCAACGTTCGCATCAGAGACTAATGTATGCTTCTCAGTCATTCAGCGTTGTACGCGGTAGATAGAAGCATTTCAGTAGAGATAACACGCTATAAGAGCCTTTACAATCTCACGCTACTGTACGCGGCTGATAGTATCGGAGCTGAATACATGTAATCAAAATCGTGTAACAAAACGCGAATGGAGCTGAATTAATGTAATTAGTCTTTTATTCATCATATGAAAATTTTCCTATTTCAAAAGACAAACTTAATTAAATAATCGGACTTACCCAAATTAAATAATAATTTAGCAAGACACATGGAAATACCTAAACATAGAGGAAAAAATATAATATGTTAGAATAAAATAAAACGTGTCCATTTTTCCATGATTCGTTTTTAAATGCTTAATTTTCCATCTCTTTTAATCTTCAATTTTTTGTCGTTATTTGATATATATACATGGATGATTAATTCTAGGAATATAGGGTATTTTTAGGGAGATTCTTTCATCAAATATTTTATTACTCGAAATACGTTTTGTAAATGATAATTTCTATATATTTAAGTATATGCTTAACATTATTTATGTTTACACTAAATTAGTTCGCTCTCTTAAGAGCAAAATATCCAGTTACTAACCCTACATTTTAAGGCATTCTTTAGTTGATAAAATTGTAACATGCGCTCTTGGTTTTTTATCGAATAACTAGAAGAAAGAGGAATAGTTAAAAAAAGAGATCAAACAAACCTAATTTTTTTCACTAAATAATTTTTGAGTGCAATATCAAAATTAAAAGTGTGGCGAGTTTAGTACTATCTATACGCTAAAAAAACGGGGACACCTGAGCCAATCTTTATGGGTGGATATCTTTAAAATGTTACTTAAGTAAAATTAAAAAGAATTAACGTAAGTACTGGCATTATCAATTACGTAAAAACCTTATATCATTAAGTCATTGCCATTTTCTCCAACTTTGACAAAGTAATGCTCCCTATTTGGTGAGTTAGGTGTGGAGAGTGCATGTTTAACAACCTGCTTGCTGTCAAAAAAGGCCGGCCACCTGTAAGATTATAGAAAAAAAACTAACAGTATCAATTAAAAAAGAACGTGCTTTCAAATGACGTAGCAGGCGGGCGCGGTTCCAACAGCCAATCAGAGCGTTTGCCGCCGTCTATATAGATGAAACTAGTGCAAAAAGACCCAAACCGACATCGTACGTGGTTAAGAACGCACGCTCGTACAAAGTTATATCGCTTTAACCGCGGGTTTGAGAAGTTTCGTATCGTACATACGCGACATAGGGTGGATACTTGGAAAGTGTTGTGTGTTGCATCTAACAGGATAAACAGTGAGTAGTAACCTTTATCAATTCGATTTTTGAAATAGTGGCCTATAACCTGATTGGATTAAATTAAATCAAGTAAGCGAAACCATTTATATATTTTTCTTTTTCAATGTTGCAATGCCATTCACTTGCTTCTTCAGGTGAACTGTATAAATTATCTGTGCATTTAAAAAAAGAATCTTAATTGTGTCATTATTATGACATTTAGTTTAAAAATAATAATAATTAAGGACTTACATGTGATTAGTTTCGGTTTTTTTGTAATGACTTTGAGATATATCATTTTTTATTTAAATAACAACGATTAATTTATTTCTGTCATTAAATAGTTTTCGAATAAAATATATAATATAAAAGTTCATTAGCCATAAATTACTACCGTTTTAATATTCATCCACTCTATTTAGGGCAAGCGTTATGATTTCTAATAAGTCTAACTATAACCAATTTTATTGTAAAATCTTAGAATTATTACAAAGTTATATTGCGTATTTAGTTTAATTATTTGAGACATTTTAATTCAAAAATATACTAAAGCCAGTCACTTTAAAGTACATTAGCCACTTTTCCCAGCCACTTTAGCAGGATTAGCGGTTTTCATACATTGGTAATCACACTTCTCATCGCCATCATTCATTAGTTAGTTAAAAAAAAGTTAAGCTACGTGTATCAAAGGGTTCAAATCCACGTGAGTAAAATGAAGACACAGGTTCGTTATTGAAAATAATGAACGAGGCTTCATATTTCTAAATCATCATTTATCATGTTTATTTCTGAGGCATGGCCATTAACCGACACTTTTCCGATGCGGGTTGCACACATATGTAATATTGATTTACATATACTCACTATGCACCAATACAGTAGTGTTTGTACATATGTATACTACTCGTACTTAAGCCCGCGTTATCCCGTCAGAAGGCACTCGAGCTGTCTGTCCTTTCACAGCTTGACCTCGCATTAATTTATATTCAAAAGTTTTTATCCAAACTAAGTTCTGTGAAACTCTAGGACCTTGGGGTGTCGAAACCTATCGGTTTTATAGAGATCATCTCGTTTGATAGAAGTCTCAAGCTACCAAAAGGCTGGCCTGTACTTGGGGCAACGCATCGGCGTTGCCATCCAGAGCAGGAACACGGCCAGCGTTTTGGGCACGTTCCCAACCGACCTGCCAGGCCGCCTAGGACAAGCGTGGTGGGTATACTGTCCGTTCCCCAAATCCTATACTCCTATAATAGTCGCGAAAACTGAAGAAAATACAAAAAAATATTGGTCTTGTACCTAGAATCCCTTAAGACTATAAGTAGAATACTGAGACTAGGTCATTTAAGTAAATGGGTTAGGTTTAGAATGTCGACTATATTACCTCACTGGATGAAAAAAAAATAAAAAAATGAACCGTAAATTGCTCATTACAATATTATTCGTCCACATTATACTTCTTGTTGAAAAAGGTAGTTCAAACTATTATTTTGGTTTAAGACTTTCAATTTTAGTTACATTAGGATCGCCGTACTGATCCTTTGTTCTAGGTAGGAACCAACCTTTAGGCCGCTGGATGAGGAAGCGGAGTCGTACCGCGCTCTCCATTCTGTTGCTTAGGGTGCTTTGCGCCCGCCCTGTGGTGACAATGGATGAGTCCTTTTTGGCCGGCGCCTGCCCGGGCTTGTGCTGGCAGGCGATAGCCACTCCCCAGCCCCTGGCCCTGGCTATAGGCAAGTGGAAGGGACACGGGGAGTTTTAGTGGTTATTCCGGCTATTAGAATATGTATATAACATATAATAGAAAAGTAGAATAAAATGAAACGGATGAATTGTGTGAAGGATGACACGATGATTTGTGCTGTGACAGAGGACGTATATCAGAATAGAAGAGTTGAGAGAAGATGAAAGAGAAGAAAGAAATATATATTTGTACATTAACCTTTTAGATTGTAGCATGATATTTAACAATCAGAACTTGTGAAATATTTATGTTTACATTTCAACATCCATCGTGTTTCAGATTCTTGAGTAAGGTAAAAGTTTTTAACAGAATGATATGCAGTTAATGATTTTGTCGTTTTAGATTGTCGGGGATTTCTTGTGTAAAGATTAAAGTGAACTGTCATCGTTGCGACGTAGATGATGTCGTGGCATGAGGTCTAGATTGATCATAACGCCATATTGCGCCATAGATTTCTGTCCAGTAGAATATTTGCGAAATTATTTTTAAGGATGTTAAAAAATACAAGATAATAGATTAAGATTAAGAGGCTTTTTATTTTTTCATCATAGAATACAATAAAAAAATTACCAAGTGCCTGTCAGAAGTACACGCATGATATAGGATGCTGTAGAGTTGAAGAACGAGCATTAATTTTATCATTTAACTAGAAAACTAAAGAATGGAGTCAGAAATATTATTTTTAAACTATAGATAATATTTAAACCAATTTCCGATGATAGTATTTTCAAGTTCTACTAGATTATTTATTTTAGAATTTTCCAGTTTATGCTTGAAAAGTTGCATGTTATGTTACTTTGGAAGTGATTATCTTGTCCTATAATTATTGATTTGAATAAAAAAATCACTAGGAAAAACTGCTGGAAGAAGTTCTTTCCACAGCTCGTTCGCGTACTTCATTAATGCAAAATTATAGAGTTAAGAAAGTTAGCATCTTAGTTATATATGATAGCTCTATATTTATTTATTTGGTTTACCAACAATTACTTACACTGATACTAAGGATATACATTGTTTCATGAAAAATGCACTAATTACTCTTTGATATTTTGTAATATGAAATGATAGTTAAAAGAAAATTATGTCATTATTAGCAACAAAATTTCAACATTTACAATTTTCATTTCATTTAATTCAGATAAAATTGAGAAAAATAAATCAATTGCATGAATTTGCATGCAGATGAGTAATATCACTATAATGATTTATTAGTTCAGTGACATCACCTTATTAATAGGATTATAACAGACAAAAACTTTTTTGATTGATTCCTCGTCAAGATTTACATACATACATTTTATAGCAGTGAAGAAAATACGTGTCAATTTTGAACATATTTCTGAGTGACAAGTTTCAATCAACTAAATCGCATTCTCCATAAATTTTCTCCATAAAAAAAATTGTGTACTCACACGTAGTAGAAGTGAAACTTCAGAGAGTATACTCACAGATAACTCTTCTCTAACTTTTATTAATATAAATATAATTCCTTTAGCCTACATCCTTCAACATATCACAATTCCAAAAATTCAATCTAAATTACACTTTAACTGACTAGCATAAAGTTCAAAATTCAATGCACTCTTACGCACAATTTCCTTTGATCTAGACGTATAAAAGAACATTTACCTTAATTATATAGGGATAGAGCTAAAATTCATTTGAAATCTTTTATTTAAATTGAAAATTAATACTAACAGGTAAAGAGAAATGTGTTTTATTTTGAATTAAATAAGGTTGACTTTTATGTGTTTATCTCTTTTTGTGTCACTTTTTCGTTTCATCGATTTTCAAATCACAACGATTCTAAAGAAGTTACACTTAAAAAAATAGCAAATTTATCTATAAACGTGTGTTTTAATGTTTAATATTCTTACTTCTTTTAAATATAGATCTAATTTAATGTACATTTTGACATATACTTATACGAGAATGAAATAAATAGTATGATGTATAAAACGTAGGTATTTAATATAAATAACCAAATTAGAATTTTCTGTTTCAATATTAGTTTTCAATAACATGTCATTATTTAGTGTTTAAACACTATGAATTAGCAGCTGAAGTGGAACGTACTATAATGCATCTTTTGCTTTGCAGAAAGCAAACAAAACATTTACTGCCTCAGATTTTGCGCAGCCATGAGCGTTTAGATAGAAAGATTTAGTTTTCCCGTCAGAAGATATGGGATCCGGTCATAAGTTCATTTTACAAAGTTAATGCCAACACTTAACATCCGTTCTGTTAAGATCTTATAAGAATTCTGAATATCAAATATATAAAGTACTCCAAATACCTTTTGCATTGCAATATGTTATCGGTGAATTCTCGTTGCATCTACAGTCATCACAGATAAAAAATGATTCACTTAACTGTTACATAAAATATACCAGATAATAAATCCATGTTCGAGATTGTTTATCTTGTTACACTAGAAATTCCAAGTTCAACGTTCTACGAGTAAATTATGTTAGATAAAGTAAGCACTTATCCATTTTTTTACACAATTATGATTTACTAGCTGTGCCCGCGACGTCGTCCGCGTGGAATTTGATTTCAAAACCCCCCGATTTTGAAACATTCTTGATTGGTTCCGCTCCTATTGGTCTTAGCGTGATGATATATAGCCTATAGCCTTCCTCGATAAATGGACTATCTAACATTGAAAGAATTTTTCAAATCAGATCAGCAGTTCCTGAGATTAGTACGTTCAAGCAAAAAAACAAACAAACTCTTCAGATTTATATATATGTATAAGATTAAGATGTTTCCTAATTTCTGACTGACGTGTGCAGGAAAATCATATATCTTTAACATTTCGGAATATTTAATAATTTGATAGGTGTACTCATCTGTCGTAAAAAGTTGTAGTGTAATTTCTAGCGCACGCGTCCTCAACTCAAAGGGCGCGGGTTCGATCCTGGCCGGAACGCATGCACCATTTAGGCAGTTTTCTGACCTAATGTGCATATTGTTACAATTGCCACGTGCTAACTACGGTGAAGCAAAACATCGTGATGAAGCCTGCATGTCGAGATAACCGATGTGTCAAACCCGCCAAACCGCCTTGGACAAGCGTGGTGGGTATACTTGGGAGGCCCGAGCCCAGCAGTGGGCCATTTATGGGCTGTTATTTATATACCTAAATATTATTAGCTCCACATGTATACACAATTCAACGTGCAATATATTTCACCACTTGGATAATTTTTTCTACAATTTTTGTAGTCTCAACAATCACAGTAATTACCGGGAAACATCGTGTAGTTAGGATTATAATGGACAACTGATAAAGTTACAAATGTAGGGACAAAAAAAATTGTAATTAATATAATTATTAGCTACTATATCGAATTGTAGAGATCAGTAGGGCAAATGTATAAATCTGTCACTGATAAGTATATTAAATTTGGTTTTAGTAACACAGTGGCTGATGTAGCCATGTCCCATTTAGATAATGTAAGTTTGAATCCCACCGAAGAGTACCAACTCATTAAGTAGTTTTTTTTTCTTTAACTAAATGGTAATATAATTACTAAAACCACATTCTTATTTTGAAAGAAAATATTATAAGGAACCGAATACAAAAAGCCAGTGCTTATAACTCTCTAACTAACCGTCAGATTTTAAACTTTAAGCAGAATGGTAAAACACGGTGATTCCAGGAATCTTTTTGAAAAATAACACAAACTAAAAATTATTTGCGGATCGATACAAAAGACATCAACGCAGTAGTAAGGACCCCTTTAGGCGGACCTTCCGAGAAAATGATCAATTTCATCACAACCAAAGTACCTTTGGCTGTGATTTTTGAACTGAGAAACTACGCCCAAAATGTTTTAAATCTCAAGAACCGGTAAAGTAGCTACTGTACTGTGGTATATTTATTGTTGTTTATCTATAGTTTACTTAATAATATAATATAATAATAATATTATAAAGAGGTAAAGTTTGTGACATAGGGGGTAATCTCTGAATTTACTAAACCGATTTTAAAAATTCTTTTACTGTTGGAAAGCTACGTTAACAGGGAGTGTCATAGGTTATATAACATGACGCTATATACCACGGGAGCGGGACAGAGCTCGGGTGAAACCACGCCGGGCCGCTAGTTTTATATACGCAGCTAATTTATGAAATTTCTAAAAATAAATAGTTAATTTACATTTCAAATATCTCAGAATTACCAATGAATTTTCAACTTATGGGTTTAGTATCTTTATTAATTCAGAGATATTAAATTAAAATACGTGTAAAATCAATCATAATGAGTATCCCATTCGCTCGAAAATTTGCTCTATTTTCAATTACGCCTATAATAATGAATTCAATTTTCACTTTAATTAGGGAAGTGTATTTGATTAATAAAACAGCAATAATATCAGCCCATAAACTTTCCTTCACTGAATTCGCGTGAGGCACCCAGACCAGAGTATTATTTTTACGAATTTTAACCTGCCATGAATCGAAGCCGGGGCTTTTGCATTCCAATGAACTAGACTAACTAACGTTTAGACAACTAGATCACACTTGTCGTATAATGTGACAGAAATGTTAGTAAATTTTTGACAATACATTTAATATTAATAGAAGTTTAAATTAATGACGTTTTAATTTTTCTGAGGGCGGCAGAGACTATTCATAGCTAAAGGCCAATGACCAAATACATCGTTAAGAATTAAAAAATGAACTTTCTTAAAAAATCAAAGTTCACGTTCACAATGAAATAAATTAAAAGTTGTCAGACGGCCATAAATTAAAATCAAGATGATTATGAATTAATTAATAGTTAATATTCAAAATTGACTTTAATTTAGGTGCACACCTGCACGGATACTTGACACCATGAGTGACCATCGGACGCCTAATGACCAATTTATAATAAAGCAGTCGTTAATTCTGACCATATGGTCAATATCATATCAGACGTCGTGTTGTTATTATTATTTTAATAATATCAAATATCATGTTTGTTTGTACATTTACCCGACTATGGCAAAATTAAAATGAGGGGTTAGAGTTTTAGGAGTCTCATTATTATCCGAGATACTTCAATTATCGGTAGGCAAATACACGTTGTATATTCCCAATCTGGGGCCGATCCCGGACACCCAGACCATAGCAAATAACGGAAAGTTCGTTTCCAAAATTTACAACGTCAGGAATTGAATCCGGAGCCTCTGTGTTCCAGCGAGTTAGGCGAGCTAAGACTTAGCCCGCTCAACCACAGAGGCCGTCGGTAATTAGGTACCGTACCCAGACTACGCGACCCGTTCGGGGGAGAGGGAGGTTTTCAAAATACCACGCATGGTCACATGAAGGCTTAGATTAAACAGACGCCGGAGAACCTCCAGCCCCGGCCCACTCACACAACGTTCAACCCATCAATCACACCCACTCATTACAGTCACAAGTATCCACAGAAGACTAGTTAAGCCATGTTGCTGGAGAGTTTTTTTCGCCGCTTCTTCTCTACTAGCTAGACCACTTGTTCTATAATGATGCCGGCTTATCCTCGAGCTAATCGCGTTTCGTGCGATGAGTGAGAGTCCTGATAGCCGTCGTCCCCCTCCTCCTGACCCATCTTCCTTATTTTACGAGGTGTAATCCATCATGGACACCCTACCGCTTGGGGACAATAGTAGGGTAGTGTTGGGCTCCCGATGGTGTGCTCAGACCTACCAACTAAACCACCTATTTAATCGATCTCGACGCCGTACGTCAGGACCACGGGGACCTGACGGCGACGGCTCATAGAGCCCTTCTCACATAGAGTGGAACGTTGGTCCACCACCATTATCAATAAGTTTTGCATGCAAACCTAACGCAGCGCCATCTCCAGACCAGTATATGTACGAAATGTATACCCACCTTATCGTTCATAGCCTGACCCATCTTTCCTATCCCAACCTATTCTATTCCAAATATATATAAACATAGATAACAAGATTATATATATTAATATTATATAAATTAAGGAAACGTATTAGAATGTATACTTATACCTTATGTATAATATAAAAGAAAGAAATCGTTAAAGGGGAAACGAACACCCTCTTTCTTAAACTATGAAAGGGGCGGAGGCGATATAAAAAAAAGGCGTTTGTCCCATTCCTTTTGTCTGATTTCTCTATCTCATCTCCCTATCCTATTCTCTTTAGCTCATCCTAAAGGCTGACAACGCGTTGGCTTCTCCACTGGTGTTACAAACACCAAGCGGAAGAACAGCTTTAATCCTTGTTGGCTAGCATTATGCTGAGACTGGGTCGAATTTAGGACTTATTTTATTTCTATTTTCTTTGTATTTCTAATCATATTATCTTACTTTTTGTCGTGAATTAAATATTTTTCTTTCCTTCTTCCTTTTCTACAGGCGATGGTAACCACTTTCCATGATGGGTCGTCTGTCTGTTTGGCAGCTGCGTAATAAAAAAAACGTAACAAAACCATTCAGTATGAAAATTGACTTTGACGGCCAACCTCGCTACAGCGCAGAGGCTCTGGCATGCGATTGCGATTCCTGGCATAGTACATTTCGTAAATGAGTTTTCCGTTATTATGGTCTGGGTGTCCCGGATCGGCCTAAGTAACTTGCTTATATATATATATATATATATTAAAGTAAAAAAATTATACTATATATATATAATAAAATATATAGTATATTTTTTTTTACTATTATAATGATAATATCTATTACAATAAAGTACATATAACCGAATACAACGCAAGAAAACTTAACTTATTCGTATTATATTCTACTCATAGTCCCTCAATACTATAAGTAGAATACTGAGCCTAGATCACCGTCTTCTATGGGTAAGGTGCCCAGAAGGCTGGCTACGTTTCCTCGCTGGAAAGTATAATTAATATACAGCCCATAAATGTCCCAGTGCTCGGCTCGGACCTCCCATTATAGGGGGAACGGACAGTATACCCGCCACGCTTGTCCAAGTGGCTTGGCATGTTTGACACATCGGTTATCTCGATGTGCGGGTTGCATCACGATGATGTCTTTCACCGTTGTTATTACGTGGTAATTGTAACAATATGCACATTAGGTCAGAAACTGCCCAAGTGGTGCATGCGTTCCGGCTAGGGTCGATCCCGTGCCGTTCGAGTTTGGGACGCGTGCGCTAGCCACTACACTACCACGACTTAACGTAACTGGTTTAGTTTAGCGTTATACAATATGTGAGTTTGTCTGCCGATTTGCCGAGACTGTGATATTCAGAGTTAATTTACTTTTCTTCATGAGTAAATTGGATTTTAATGCGGTGCTTAATACCCTTGTCGGAGCGTGTCGTGGATAGGTCAGGTGTCGGTTTGTCTGCGTGTCGGCCGTCGGCCGCTTCCGCGTAATCGGCAGGCGTCGGCTTACAAATACCTACTGGCATGACGAACGGAGACTTAGCACGGCACCGTGCAAAGAGTAGATACTACTAACAGAGTGGCAGTGTTATCACTCTGCGGTTTACGATCTACTGCTTCTTTACATAGTATAAAACAAAATCATTTTAGGTTGCATTACACGCAAATCTACGTTTAAGTGGTGCCTTATTATTACTATATTATAATAATAAGAGCCCATAAATGTCCCACCTGCTGGGCTCGGGCTTCCCGCTATAGGGAATGGACAGTATACCCGCCACGCTAGTCCAAGGCGGCTTGGCATGTTTGACACATCGGTTATCTCGATATGCAGGTTGCATAACGATGTTTTCCTTCACCCCTGTTAGCACGTGGCAATTGTACATTAGGTCAGAAAAATCTCTAAGCTGTGTATGCGTTACGGCCAGGATTGAAACCGCGTCCTTTGAGTTTGGGACGCGTGCGCTAGTACTGACATTAGTATATTGAAATTGATAAATAAACAAGGTATACAAGGTGGAAACTTTCAGCGGGGCAGTAAGCGGAAGTTCCCTAACTGTTCTGTTTACACAAAAATGGTCTCAGGAGACTATCCATATTTTTTCGTAAAATTTTGACCCGCATTCCTGATTTTCAAAAAAATATACAATTAGCAAGAAAATGGCAATTTTACACAAAAAAATCGATTACAATCGATACCGTTTCTAATACTGATCAAAAACTTCTATTGGACCATACCCAGATTGGAGTACTAGAAAAGTAAGAAATTATAAAAAACTTTCCCGTTCATTTTGAATGACAATTTTACAGAATCATTTTTTTGATGTCAATCAATGATATTTCTAATACTGATCGAAAGCTTCTATAGGACCAACCGTCGTTAAAGTACTAAAATAGTAAAAATCATCTTTTCCCATACATCTTTTAAGAAGTCCAACTTACCGTTTTTGAAGTGTTCTTTAGAATCGTTGCGACTTGAAACTCGATGAAACGAAAAAGCGACACTAAAAAGAGATAAACACATAAATCTATTGGACTAAGCCTGTAATAGAATGAGATATGAGTTTTATATTGTGCAGCACACGTTAGAGAGTCAATAAAAACGATGATTAAACTAGGTCCGAATTGGACCGACATAAAACTGATAATAATATTATTTAAACTAAAACAGTGAATTTTAGAAAAATTATGCAATACCATTAACATAATTGTACGGAAAACAAATTGGTATCGCATACAACTACTGCAGTATAATACTGTGGTGCAATTGTTAGCGCCCACTTCCAGACAACTCGTTTGTTATATATACTTTATCAAAACAAGATTATCTTAAAGTTTATACATTTGGAAATTATTTCGTGTTAATACTTGTAATGTATTTGGTGATGTATAGGTGTGTGTATGCATGTGATGTGTGCACAAGTGATCGAGTGAGTGTGCGGTTATAGACTTATTATAGACTAGTGTAGTCAGTTTAGTAAATTCTCGGTGTCGTCATAAGGGAGTTCTATTAGACAGTTGAATAATAACATACTTTTTGATCTGAATAAAATATTTTTCTTTCTCTCTTTCTTTCCTATAGGCGTCGGTAATCACTCTTCATGAGCTGACGTCTGCTTGTTTGCTAGCTTCGCAATAAAAAAATACGACCATTTAGTTGCGTGTAAGAAACTGCTCCTCTGTTAACAATGTTTAATCACGTCATAGTATACATGCATAGACGTTGGGCGCAGTATCGAGTGACGATGGGGGACGAAAGCATGTGACTGCGAACCGTCTCGATTTAGAAGCGATTAACGATGAATAGGTTTTTCTTGTGGCTTTACTTGCGTAATCTTTAGCTCTGTACTGTGCTAGAACTTTTTGGTGTGATTATAAGCTGACAAGTTCGTATGTAGCACTATCATAATTGTCTGGAGCACGAGGAGTGTTAGTTAAGGTCGTTCGTAAGGAGATGATGGATGGTAGAGACGTTTATGCGGTTATAACTTCAGGAACCTTTTCCCAAAGCCAGATTGTAATAAGGAAAGAACCAAAATTTACAGTTAGGCCACTTCCACCTTATATACGGAAATCGGGTCCTACATACAATGTGAATACAAAACAAGAACTCACAAACTAAAATTGTCTCCTTATGCACAAAGGGCGGTCTTATTGCTAAAAAGCGATCTCTTCCAGACAACCCCAGGAATGAATTGAGATTATAATGACGATGGTGGTATATATAATACTTCAATATATTTTTAAATGAATCTTATAATTAATAAAACTTTTTGAATTTAAACAAAGGCACAGCCTCCATCATGAATGTTTTCTTATAGTAAAATCTTATCGAACACTTCTTGGTGGTTTAAGTGGTTCGACCGCTTCGACATAAGGATCCACTGTAAAGGATCAATAAAAGACGTGTGAAGTGGGAAGCGTTTCACATGGAGTGAATCGACTGACCCCGCGTACCGTTATTTGAACTTTTGGTTGTGATAAAACCAACACTTACCGAGTTAAGTGTTATTTAAGTATTTATGGTTACACTAAAGTTTTGTCGTTGTTGTGATTGGTTTTAACTGACACTTGTTCCTTAGGTGATAGTATATCGCATATACTGAAAGCGAGCTTTAGCAACAATCGATGCTGAACTTTGTTTTCGGCGTTAGGAACCATCCACAAATGACGTCACACGAGTTTCTTGATTTTTGACCCCTCACCCGTCCTTGTTACATTCGTGAGACTCTCCTCCAGTAGTGTGACATCACATATTTTGCAATTTTATATTTTTATTTTTTAATAATTTAAACACTGTGATCGTACAGATAGAGTTGGAAATATTTTGAATTGTTTCGTTAATAGTTCAAGACAGAAAGGTGACGTCACGAAACTTAGGACTCATCCCACCACTTATCACACAATGTCACACTTTGTCGAGCCCCTCCCCCTCTTAACGTGTGACGTAATTAATGGATGAACCTTTAGAATAATCTTATGCCGATAGTCACTATGGGAACTAGGTATAGTTTACCGTGACTTGGTCTAAGTTCAAGCGGAAGATCAGCGTTGGTCAGACCAACAATTATGCTGAGCTTGTATCAATTTATAGGAGTTATATTAAGAGATCTTGTTAAACTCACCACTGTGAGTGTAGGATTCAACATACAAGGGTGAGTTGTTGATTGGAGTCACACAACTCAATTATGAATAAAAAAGCTTGATAGCAGTTGACATTTAAAAAAAAATAGAAATAATCGGCAGACAAACACACATATTGTATATCCCCAAATTAAGCAAGTTACCCTTGTGTTATAGGTAACTTGCAGTAACTTAATCTGTGCAGGAACGGAGAAAGAATACAATTTCCTGCGGCCGGGCGGCCTGTCGTAAGAGGCGACAAAACAACCCACAGCCAGGTGGTAAGCTATCTGCCCGACTGGATGGCTACCACCCCTGGTCTAGAGTATGTCGCCAAAACAACCTTGAGTTGTGTTCCGGCATTAGTGATGCAGTAAGCACTTTTAGTGTTGCAAATGTCCATAGACGATGGTAACCGCTTTCCATCGAGTGGGCCGTCTACCTGTCCGCTGAATTAATTTAATAAAAAAAATGGATATTATACAGCGAAAAACACCCTAGGGCCGATCTCAGATACCCAGACCATCGTAAATAACGTAAAAAATCGTTTCCGAAATGTATCATACCAGGAATCGAACCCGAAGCCCTGCGTTGCAATGAGGTAGGCTGGCAGTCTTAATCCGCTCAACCACAGAAGCAATCTTTAATTTTAGTCCAGGTAATTAAAAACCAGAGTACAATTTTCAATGTTCCAGGACCAGATGACAAGAACTCTAAACATACCTCACCTCTGCGGAACCCCTCACGGTGCGTGACAAGCACTTGGTCGATTTTTAAAGTATCAATACGTGTCAATTAGCATATCGTTTTAATTTCCATCTGTCAAAAGGATCAGTTCCCGTTAACCTCTTCATCATACGTTTCCTATCAATAAACCATTCATTTTAATATTACATCCGACTTCAAAGCATGTAAATTATGTGATTAGTTCGTCAAGTGTTACATATAAATTCTTAATAAAATAGTGAAAGGAGTTTTTATCTTGTAATTACATCTGAATATTTAATTCACGTTGATTTCCTTGAATTAATGTTACCTGTGATTTTTACGCACACTGAGCGCTCGTGTAACCGGCACTGTAGACACTTATCGGTGCGGCGTCTCAGTAGCGGTGTCGTATAAACGCGCGCTGAAAGATTTCATAGAGGCAATAAACGGCCAATAATTTTATTATTTGACTACGGAGTCTTGTGAAAAGCATTTAAACGAAACTAGCCTATATTTCAACAACGATTCAACAGAATGATCTTCGTCAAATCAATTTTCATTTATGTATGTTTTTGCGAATATTCCACTCTGTACTTCAAAAGTTAGAGAGGAGACACGATTTTTATGAGTTTGAAAGCAATAATACATATATCGCCTTCGGTGTATTTAAAGATATTAATGACCATTGCTGTAATTTTTTAAGGTCTGACTAACGATCTCACATGACTATGTATATTGCAATAGGTATTTGATACATCTTCCATTGAATTGCGTTTAAATACCTTACTTCCCAAATATCACTGTAGAAATAATTTTAATTACTTTTTAAACAATAACACTGGCCCACAAAATTTTGAGGGTGTATAGACCAAACTGACCCCAGATTCGATCCTTTGGTCCATTTACCCTCAAAACTTTGAGGGCGTATGGACCAAACTGACCCTCGATTCGGATTCAGCGCATCAAAATACATAAGAATAGAAGAATATGGGTCTGGCCAAAGATACAGACCACTTTTTTATTTTTTATGGGCCGATGTAATTAATCAATAAGTTATTTGACTCGTTAGGCTTGTGATGTCGTAATGCAGTACACAAATACAAAAAAAGGAGACTGTGACTTTTGTATGACGATAAAAATTGTGGTGAGTTAATTTGAATTTGTCAAATATCCAATTTATTTTGATAATGTATGGCCTACCTCCAATTCATATTCAAATTTATTTATTTATATAAACTTATTTCTAGGCATTATATAATTATATCTTAAACTTATGGCAATAATAATTTTTTAATTATTTTAATTAGTTAAAATTAAGGCTACAATTTTTTATCGCGGCGGTCGCTCCATTAGACTCTAGGTCTGCATCGTGGCCACCAACACAATTTTATTATAAGAACTTAAATATAGTAGAATTATTCATTAATTAACTTACAACTATGTAAAATGCATGCGTACGTGCGTGCCAATCTTTACTCTTTCGTGATTACAACATATATTGCTGTAATATATACTAGTAATTACTTTTAACTTGTAAATGTAGGTAGTTTGACAAGTTAGTCTGGTAATTGAATGTTTACAAGAACGTTGAGCTTTATTGTGCCTCAGCACTATTACAGACATCTGTCTTACATCCATTAAATAATGGAAATAAATCTATTGTAGTGCCTCGACATCTTACAATTGTGTAGCTACATAATAATTATATATTCTTACTAAATATCATTCATATAGATCCAGGGGGATAGACGGAAATGACGATATATAAGGATTCCGTTGTAACTAAAATCATTACGGAAGCCAAAAATGCAATATTCATAATGAGTCATTTAATTTGGCGAAGGAAAAAAGGTTGGGAAAAACTTCCTCTATGAATCACACGAAAAATGCTAAAAGCTGTCTGAATTTGACTCACAAGTTATTAGATATATTGCGAAATAATTGCTACCAATGGAGCAATAGGGGTGTGGCCACATGTTACCATATATTATAAAATTATTTGCGTATAAAATAACAGGCGTTAAAATAACATATTTTCATTTTCTTTTCAACGTAATCATGCTAGAAATAATTTTGAATGACTATTTAAACATATTTTTTTTACAAAATGCTGCGAATTAAAGATTTAAAATTAAAATTATAATGTAATCTAAGAAACAAGAGTAATAAGAAAAACTGAACTAAAATATTAGATATAATTATTTATACTAAGAATGTGTCCAATAACACTTTTCTTATTGTCTCTATTAAGGAGAAGACATTTTGTTCGTGTGTTCTTTATTAATATTAAGTACATTGCACTTCACTTTGTTTTGATAGTTTTACAACACTAGCTCAAAAGGTAGAATAGAACAGAATATCATTTATTGCATAAACTGTCACATACGTATAGGTTTGGTTTAAAATTCAAATAAAGTATTTTTCTCTCTTTCTAGAAAAGCGCTGTCTAAAAGTTAACTGTGATGTACATTTTTAGCGTTGTTTTAGTATTTGTTCGATTAAATAAATTTTAAAATTCAAATATCTCTTTCTCTCTTTCTTTCTGTCTAGTAAAGTGCTCTCTAAAAGTTGAGGCGTGTTGATTTATATTTTTAGCATTGTTGTAGTAGTCATTCCTTTAAATAAGTTTCAAAGTTCAACTATAAGGTATTGCAATGCGTGAAGGTAATTTAGTTAACATGTAGTTACGTTGAAGTAAGTGGCAAACGCAATGTACCACTGATTTTCCCTGCGGTGCGTGTATGTGCGTGGATCGAGTTTCACTGTTGTATTATTATTTGTCTGTGTGAGTGCGCTGCGGCAGACTCGGTGGCAACGCGCCTGCGCACCTAAAGGCTCGAGCACACTTCAGCCAATTCGCCATAGCTTAGTCTGATATGAATTATTACGAAAGCCCACGTTTTTTTCGAGCTTTTCACACACAAATAGACGCTGAATTTGTATGTATATAACACTCCATATAAAACACTCTTCTAAAATGCACCCAATATAAAAATTTCAAGTCTATTCATCAACTACATTTCGAGTTTTGCATCCACAAATCATCAAGTCATCAATTCTGATAAAAACACAAATATAGATATATAGGTATATTATTCTAAGTCGTTTCTTGATGGTGGTAAGTATTCTTGAATGATTAGTGGACTGTTATGTATGGTATGAATATATGAGCCTTTTTTGAAGATATTACATGTATGCGATTAACTAGCTGACCCGTGCCCACTTCGCTGGGCGTCATTAAAAAATACAAAAGCACGCACGCACGCACACACGCCCGTACGCACGTACACAAATCAAGGTTTAATTATGTTATGTAACCTTTCATTAATTCACAAACGCGGAAAGCATTCGCAGTGCCTTGTACGTGTATGTGCGCAATTCTTGTGTGGAACGTTATTGCTGTTACATATTTGACAGGCGTTCTCGTGGCCACTTCACCGGGGGGTCAGTAAACAATTAAAAAATATTATTAATCACAATCAAATATACCCTATCTCCTTCGGGAATAATCTAGCTTTCCACTGATGAAAGAATTTTCAAAATCGCTGCAATAGTACCGGAGGTTACCCCGAACATCCAAACTCACAAACTTTATCTTTTTATAATATTAGTATAGATTTCTATAACGTGATCATCAGCATTTATTGATATTTTAAGAAAGTTTCCATGGGAGACAAAAAGGTTTAAATTTACGTAGGCAGAGTTCCACGGAAAGCTCTGTTTTTATTTTAAAAAAATATTATAACGCAGCCTAACCCAATCGCAGTGGTCCGATGCGTGTGTGCGTGCCTCAGGAGGACACATAGAGACAAGTTGACGCCTTGTACGGCGGACTGCGCGAGCGCATTCGGCCGCAAGCCAATCCGCACCGCGTTTAATGTTGTAATACAACAAGCTCTGTTGAAACTATAAAACGTTAAATACTCGCTGAGTGCTTCAACATCTGGAATTTGTGTTGAAAATGTTAACAATTTCCTTTGTCTTTTATTACGGTTAGTAAATAGCATGTGACATATATATGTATGTATTTAAAACATCCTACATAAATTACCTATTAATAGTTACTGTCCTCAAAAGATTTACTATGTTACTATATTACTACTTGCTCATAAACAGGTAATTTAAATTGAAAAGCAATATATAATATTTTAACGTACTTATTTAGATAAATCCTTCTTCTTCTTTCATATTTAATGTTTATTAATTTCTATTCTATATTAATTGTTTAACCTTTTTATACATCTAATTATTGATACTCTCGTAGTATTATACATTTATGTATTTTGAAACATATTATTGTATATGTATATATATATATATATATATATATGACTATGTATATATGTGTGTATTTAATTCTTAATTTAGTTTTATTATTTATGTACCTATTGCCTTTTTCCTCTACCACCTAAATCGCCAGATTCAAATTTCTTTATTCAGATTGCTTGGAAGAAATGGCTAAAAAAAATATGTAAATATGGTCTGTTTTGTAATTGTATTTTTTGGTGTGCAATAAACGTTATCTCTCTCTCTATTCTATTATATATTTATTATATACAATTTGTGTTCGTTTAAGTTAGTTTTAGTATTTGTTAAGTTGACATATATAGAGAGTATTTAAATAATAAAGCAATTAAAGTTACTGAACAGAATCTGGATGGATACGGGAGAGGGAGAAACTGTAAAAAAAAAATTGATACTGTCTCTCTATTGAATTTCATCTTTTCCCATTCATTTGTAAGTATTGCAAATATACTACTATATTGTGATATATATATATATATATATATATTGTTAAGTTTGAAATATTATGTGTAATATTGTGTTATGTATGTACATATCACATAAAACGTCGCTTACAACAAATAAATTTTCACCCCTCTATTGTATATAACCAAATAAGTTGACATGCTGAAAATAATGTTTACATATTGTCTGTCACATTTCAGGTTAACTTCCCTTATAACTAACTACATAGTCAATGCTCCTCTTGCAGCAAAAGGTCGAAAATAGGCTGCAAACGAAAGAAGTTTTCGTTGAGAATTAGTGATCAATAACTTTAAAAAAAAATCTTCACAATATTGTTACAACCTACACGCCGTCAAAAGTAGATTCACACCTGCATACCATAAAGGCACACTTTATTATCTTTCCGCATTTGGACTTCTTTTGTTTACTTTGTGTTTAAGATTTGTAATTAGAAAACAGCCCATTGTGTATTGTAATCTTTTATGGCAGTCATTAGCCAGGTGTGTTGAACTGATTCTAAGAAATTCGGTCTACGCGGCCGGGCAGCATATTGTATCGGTGCAGTATAAATCAATGTCCCAATGGAGAGATCGGCAATCAAGCGATAACCACAAGCGGACCAAGACTTTTGTACATTCGGTAAACTATTTAGTGACGGACTTTGCGCGTGTGATTGAATCGTGCTTTACGTTTGGACTGGTTGTGTTCAGTTATATTTATACCTGTGTTATACGTGTTTGTATAGTTCTAATTAACTCTAAAATAATTCCAACGGCATTTTAATCCCAATCCTGCAACTCGTAACAATATGAGACGTGACCTTGATGTGTCGTAATTGTATACAGTTATCTTATGTTAAGAAAGAAATACAGCAAAGGACCTCTAAATTATTGACATGTAACCACTTTACTCCTTCAATTTCTATCATAACAGCATAAGAAAGAAAGAAAGGTAAATGTGTATTTCTAAATGCCACACACACAATACAAGTAGTAACATAACAAAATATATAAAATGTTATACAAAAACTCTATGCCGCAATTTGGAAATGGATTTGGCACTCAGCACTTTGCTGTGCCGAAATATATTCCGACACAGCGCTGATTTTCAGTGCCCACATCCTAAATCTCGTATGTCATACGACCCCTGCTAAACACAAGACAAAAAATATTATAAACAACTTGTAAGTACAAAGAATAAATATAACGTACAAGAAACAGAATAATTCTGAGAATGTAATAATAAAAATGAGATAATAAGCCATGAAAAATACCTATAAACATTTTCATCTTGATGTATTTTAATACTAATTTATTTTATGTATACTAATATTATAAAGAGGTAAAGATTGTAAGATTGTAGGAAATAACCTCTTAAACTACTGAACCGATTATTAAATTCTTTCACCAGTAGAAGCTACATTAATCCTGAGTGACATAGGTTATATTTGATTGTAATTAATAATATTTTTAATGGCACCCAGCGAAGTGGGCATCCATCAGCTGGTTTACAATAAAATAATAATGCACCGGAATAACGACCGCGACTGTAGAATCAGTGGCGTGGGGAGAGGTACTTAATTATGACATAGGCGTTAATACAAGCCTTAACCAGTTTTAAAAAAACACTGTTAACCATTGACTTCGCCTTGAACCCTTTTTCGTTCAAAACTATTCTGGTATTACTAAGAATACACCGTGTTATGAAAACGCCTCCACGCATTGTTACATTTCATTTAGAATCGATCGTCATTTCCTACGAACAATGTTAGTACTATTCACGCCAGCACGGGAAAGCAGTATTATGAATGAAACCATAAATACTTGTATTACTCATTAGTTCGAGTTTGTCTTTCCTGTTTCATTCATTTATCGACAGTAAAATATGACAGGTGTCATCGGTGTCATTAGTCATTTTGATATTATTAACGAGGCGTTCTATTAGTAGCTCACAACGCTCAAAATGCTCGTCAGCTGTTCCACATGACGACCACGGTCCTTATGGTCGTGGCGAAAACGTCACTAATGACGTCACCCTTTTCGATCACACAGCGCTCACAACGATCCATGTAAAGAGGTGGGTCGAAGTGGGCATTGGCCACAGACCATTAATTCTCTCTATCGATTGGCATTGAAAAAGGCGCGATTTTCAAATCAAACAATGACATTTGTGTATTTCGTCGTTTATGACATCACCGCTTCATAATCCGTTCCACTAGAATTTATGATTGTAACGTCCGCAAGCAAGTGGAACGGGAAACATTGCGGTCGTGAACGTGGTCATTGTGTTGTGATCCCAGTAAGCTGGCTACGTTGCCACGCTGGATCGCTACACTGAACTGTAGGAACCAGCCCTCTGATCACCTGAAGACTGAATGAGTTTTGTTGATAGATCTTTGTAGAGGCTCATGACCTAGGGGCCCCACGGTCCAAGAGTTTCAACATCAAACAGCACAAACATAAACAAAGCTTAATTAGATTTTTGTATACATAAACCTTCAATGAAAAATTATCTTGCACATTAAATTAAGCCTATTCCACCATAACATCTTCTTCATCTCAATTCAGTCACGAGTACAACTTTAATTGTACCACACATCCATATCAAATGAAAATCTATTACTTTAACTTTGATACTGGATCATATAACTACTTATTTTATAAATAGGAATAGCATTTTAATATTGAAGAGAGACAATTCAAACAGCCTCCGTGCGTAATGATGTTATTTAGGCTGGACGTAAACGGGCCACTGACCACAGCCACCAGTGGCCAGTGACTAGCATTTCACATACTTTTTTATACATTTCGTAGGGACTCGCTACACATTTGTGTAACGTGGCAGAGCCATGCAGGTATCGCTATATTGTTTACAGCTCTTAGGACCGGCTCCCATGCTCTCATAGAAAATCGGCGTGAAACGATTAGCCTTAAACTAATCGTGTTTTTGTGATGAGTGAGAATTCCGATAGCCTACTTCCCCTTCCCCTATCCAACCTTCTCTCTATCCCATCCCTCTTTTCCAATCCCATATCGCATCCCTTCATATCATTCCTCCTGTCTGATCCCTCTATCTCATCCCCCTATTTTACCCTAAAGCCATCGTATGGTACTATAAACGCCTATAGGCGACGGTAACCATTTTCCATGAGCTGGGCTGTCTGCGTGTTTACCAGCTTCACAATAAAGAAATACGTGTGGCCGGTGGCGGCGGCGACGCGCTACCGCCACTTTTGTTCGCGCGGCGGCTGCGGTCTGTGGCCAGTTTGCGCCCAGCCTTAGCCCCAGTTTTCCTTTAAGTTATCTACAGTTACGTAAACATAGCTTAGTATTCTCCTTGAATATTGCACAACATTAATAACTGACTGAATCAACACATTGTTGACCGCAAACTTGATTTATTATTTATGACTGCCTAAAGGAGTTGTTTTCAACTCATTTCTGTTTTGTTTATAATGCCTATATATTTCACATCGGCTTACTTTTCATAAATAATAATGTGATCATATTTTACTTATAGCTTTGAGTTTATACAATTAAAACATGAAATGTTTTAATTTCAAATACATTATATAAAAAAAATTGTCTTGATGTTTTGGGACCTACCCTTATATATGAAAATAATATTAGTGTTTATCTTATACTAATATATAAAGCTGAAGAGTTTGTTTGTTGGTTTGCTTGAACACGCTAATCTCAGGAACTACTGGTCTGATTTGAAAAATTCTTTCAGTTTTAGATAGCCCATTTATTGAAGAAGGCTATAATATATCATCAAGCTAAGATGCATCAAAAGCAAAGTGGGCTTCTGTAAGTCTAAAAAACAACCGTAAGAAGTGTAAAAGATATAATGATTTTAAACTAGACGTATACACCGAGTGGATATCATATAACTCGGTATGGTTTTCTTGATGACCCAAATACGAACCTCTCACGTTACGAAGGCGACGGCATGTCTACGTTCACAAGTCCATACAGTAGTTACGCCAAAATAAAAACTAACTTCGAAAATTTACAGCGAAAATGTTTATCGAATTTCAAAGCATAAGGAACATTTTTAAACTCAATTATAATAAAATAAACTATAAACTTATATGCAAATAAAAATCTATCTATCTCAATTACTATCAGTTCACTACTTAAAGGGAAAACAAAGAAAACAACTCCACAACAACACGCCTAAATTCTTATTTAAATTTAGTAAGTAAACCTATTTGGAATCGACGCAATATGTTTTCTCCTTCCATACTCCTCTATTCTGACCTACGTCAATCTTCCAATTTAACATTCTTTGTCACGTGACTTTCATCTCATCTCATTACATTCCCATACCACCTTAGAATTATTCCTTTCGACTTTACAGTCACGGGCGCAACTTTCTTTACTGATTTCTCACCTTATCCATTCTTCTAAGAGAACACATCTTAATATTTTAATTTCATCTAAGTGGAGGCGTTTTTGGTCTATTACTTTAGTGGCCGTACATTAAGACCCGTATAACCTGTAGTACCTATGTATATACTTATATATTTTATATATACATACCTTTACTATTAGTACTAGGTATATACATATATTTTTACTAGCATTTGCCCGCGACTTTTTCCACATTGGTCAAGTAACAAAGATTACAGTTATTTTCCTAAATACAAAACCAAAGGTTACTCTCAGCAGGGTAATGGATTTTTTAGTATGAAAACACATGAATCCCGGATGTTCCTGTAAAAACTCGGGATGAGTAATGTTACTAAAGGCATACACGACTACAATTATTTTACTAAAGATTTTATCGACCAGTGAAAATTTCGCATCGGAATCAACTTTTTTATTCTACCTGACCACTTTAAACCTCTCTCGACATATAAAGTACCGCAACATTTGAAAAAGAATGTAAGCTATCGTTTGTTAAGCAAATTTTTACGCACCCGAAAAGCTACAAACCATACCCGGGATAAAAAATATCACATACTTTATTTAATTAAATATTCCCGACGGATAAAAAGTAGTGCAAGCTTAAATCTAAGAATTAGCTGTCGATCAGCGAAAATCGCTTCGAAATCGGCCCAGTAGTTTTTACGTGAATCCCGAACAAATATAGGTAGATAAGAAATCTAAAAAAATAACATCGTGTTCTCCACCGTTTATATAGTCTATTCCAGTTGTTTTTTTTATTCAATGCACAGACACGGCGTGTTTAAAATTTTATATTATTATAGACATAATATATCACCTTTAACTAACTCATGTATATTTTTAATAATCATTATTAATGAGTCATGTATTTTGTTTCCTTCGTGAAAATATTTTGTGATATTGCATCGTGTCACATCACTAGCATACTTCGTTGTAGTTACTCAGTTATTTAGGACGCTCCTTAAAAGGTTTTCACAGCAATTTAGCTATTTTGAGCTTGTGTAACCATGTATCATTATCAAATGTCTCGTAACTAATAATTAACTATATGCAAAAGGAACAGAGCGAAAGTTAGGTTTCCTTATTGTGTGATAACATCGAACACCGGGGATTTCCTTACTAAAAATAAACTTGAATTGTATGGTTACAATTATTAACAGGTTTCGTCATATAACTTTCATACAATAACACTACAAAATTACACCTCAATAAATAAAACATATATTATTATATTATATCATCGAATTAAAAATTTAAAAATAACACTTCCAAAGCGTTGTGACAGTTCTTGTACTTTAAATAATAATTCATAATTAGTATGAATATCAATTTAAATTGGACATATTATGATACATTTTGAATTTATTGAACTACTTTTTAGCATGTAATATCACCTTTTTAGAGCAGCTTCATTACAGTACTGTCAAGCGGCAATTAAATTTAAATTATGATGTAAATTGTATTTCGCCATTCATATAAACATAGTGGCTATTTAGAACATTGGTTCTCAAAGATTTTTATGTCGCGACACACGAAAATACCAAAAAGTTAAGTAAAAAGTCTATCGACCCCTTCAATAAACATTTATAACAATATTTTAATTAACAGTTTATTTACACGTTTGATTTGTATGTAGGTCTTTTTTTAACAGAATGCGACCCCCACAAGAGTCGCGAGCCCAGGTTGAAAAACGATGATTTGTGGCCGGTTCCTATAGTCAAAGTAAAAGTAATTTTTGTTTTTGAACATGGACATTTTTGCAGATGTTATGCTAAGTGGTAAAAGTTACATGTTTCGCCTTTAACAGGCATGCAATTTTTTTGTAGTTTTAGTTACAAGCCCATTGTAGTGCTTATGGCTACATATATACATTATGACTATATTATTGGTTATATTATTGATTATGGTGCTATTATAATTACAATAAATATTTAATATTCAATTTATTATGTCTCTTTCAGTTATATATTATTCATAAAATAATTAAATTAAGGTAATTTAATTAACAATTTTATGTAATTTATTATGACTATATATCTTACTATTCATTCACATGCCGTATCATCGGTTGAATTTTGACATTAGTTAGTTGTCATAGTTGGAGCTTATGTCAAAAATTTAACCGATAGTAAGACAAATGAACGGTCGGTAAGATATAGGAACCTGCCATTAGAAAAATAGCTATGACATACTTAAATAGATGGACAGATATACGAACACACGGACGTAATTATATATATATATATTTTTTTTTTTTTATCTATATTAATAATTTTATATCATAAAATAGTATTAAACGCCACTTAAACCTATGAGGTTTGCGTGTGATGCGACACACCCTCGCATCACCCTCGCATTTACATCTGTAAATGATTACAAATGGTGTATTTAATAGAATAAGTTTATCTAAACTTATTCTATTAAATACACCATTTGTAATCATTCATTCTATCGTGTTCTCCATCGTTTCTATAGTGAAGCATATGTCTATATATACACACATGCCTACACATATAAAGTAACATATATACACCTACACACACATATACCTAGTTACATCGTATATGCAGATAACATATAAGTATATACAGTCACGAACGCTCATACACACAGGCTGTCTTGCAATTTTCCTAGATAATAGGTTTTTGGTTTATTTTTGTGTTTTTGGAATTTAGAGAATCCCTTAGTGTAGTGGGCACTTGAATAATATAATATAAGGATTCCATTTTTCCCAAATGACTATAGAACTCTAACGGATTTCACTTCGCTCGCTCTCCGACATGCACGGTCTCTTCAAAGGCATTGCGAGTTGCGACCGTTGAAACTGTAGGTACTGCCGAAAATATGTAAGGGTAATCCACAAATCATTTGGCGACAGTGAAGGGCGTTTTAACTTATCCCTTGGATGCTTGTTAGTCCAGTAACTCGATATAACCTAAAAATAGATCAACATCTTCGTATCATTATGTAGAGACATTTGTAAAGTTATTATGTCACCAGTTTTGACATTGAAGCGAGATGAATAATCAGAAATTCATAAATTTCACACAAAACTAACACGTATAGCAAAACTTCGTTCGCATTTCTAGAAGAAAGAAAGAAAGAAAAAATCATTTATTTAGAACTACAAGACAAATGAGAATACAATACACGAGTATAAATAAATAAATGTACTATGCAACATGCAGTAAAAAAAAAAAACGAAGCAAGTGTAGCTCTAAATTGTTCCTAGCTCAGCATGTTGCTGGTTAAGTTAACAAGCGCTGATCTTCCGCTAGGGCCATTCAAGTGAAATACACAGGCATTGAAGCGAATAAATTACAAAGTGAAAAGAAAGTATAAAAAGAAGAAAAAAAACGAAAAATGTGCACAACAATTGTAAAAAGATTAAATGGATATTATTTAATTCTATGAAGACGACGTGTTTGTTAGTGGATTGTAACGTCTTTTGCTATATTCGTCTATCACATAGAAACAAAGTCATTTATCGGGATAAAAAGTGTTCAAAGTATTAACTACAATAACAATATTTTTTGTTTGTTATAACTCCATTAATTCTTTGAAAAGTAATTGTATAACAACTTGTATATGTATTATAAAAAGAGCCTAAGATAAATAAATAATTATAATGAAAACTATTATTTTTTTAGCTAGACGTGTTGCTGGGGAATTTCTTGTCGCTTCTTCTCCTTTAAACCGCGATAACACGTTGCGAAGCGGTATAGGAAGTTGATTTTAGTTTTGATTTATATGTATAACCTTTAAAAGTGTTCTTCAGTGGAACTTATATTGAATAAAAACTTGAATTTGAATTTGACTCTGTATACCTTTAAGCTAGTATTGGGTCGAGTTTCATTAAAATCTGATCAATAGTTTTCACGTGATGTTGAACAGACAGACAAGAATTCCAAAAGTTCCATTTTCGAAATCGTCTGGTCCGAATTAGGTAGGCTCTCTGATGTTTTTTACTTTTAAAATTATTTGTATAAATTCGACACCCCTAACAGATTTATTATATAATTATAAAATATGTTTCTTAAAAGTCATAGATTCAATTTAAAGTTACTTATTTCTTACTCTTTGTCGTCTATGGACACCGCTTTGTAACGTGTTATTGCTGTATATATGGTGTTTGTGCTTACCCCGCATATTTGTATGTAACATTATAAATATACTAAATCACTACATCAGGTATTATATTCTTTAAGATAACGTTTTATAAATGGATTAAACTGGAGGAAAACAAAGTTTATTGCATTAGCAAACTGGTCACATTGTTAAGTACGTGTCGCTAGACAATTAATATTTATAAGCCACATGTTACAATTATTGTATTGGAACTATGCAAAAGTACACTAAAAATTATAAACTGTTCAGTTAAAAAGTATCTCTAAATATCTTTTAATTTGTGAGTGAATTGGTCTAAATAATATCAGCTGTACAGTCTGAAAACCTAGCAAGTGCATTCCAAGAAATTAAATGCACAAACATTCGTTTGAAAAATAATGTCAGTTGCTAGGTTTTGACTCTACACGACTTACGCAATTTTCATATCCCTAAGTTGAGTAATAAATTACAGATTGATCATTGAATTTCTCCTCCCTATTTCATCCCCTTCAAATTATGTTTTGAGACTTTATTAAAAACAAAATGTTACCCTAACAAGATTTATTAGCAAATATGTCACGAATAATCTAACTAGACTATACTTTTCTTATTAGACCATCCTATTTTAGAGAAAAGGTCTGAAAATCAGGTAGTATAAGCTCTAAATAGCCACTTTATTTAGAAACATTGTAATTCTTAAGGCCGCTTGCATAACGATCGCCTTTAAATATAGTTGGTTAATCATATTAAACTGCCTAAATACGTTTTACCCAAAACGTATTTACAGTTCTTTAAACATATTTAGCGGCAAATTTTGCGTTGTGCAAGACACTAACTGTATTTAAGGGTGTTAAATGCGTTTTGTGTTTCTTAAATAAATTTAAGCAACCTTATGCCAGCGGCCCTTAAACTTACTATTAGCTTTTATACACATAAAGCGAAAGATGAAAAGCATACGTCTGTGGTGTCAAAACTCAATTGGCAACAACCGTCGCTGTGCTATCTTTAGAATCCAGTGATCGTTTGTTTTGCTCAATTAAACTGTTATAAATGTGCCCACAAACGGTCCGAGACTAATACTGTTGGTTATGCATCGGTGTTTATTTCGGGTAGGGACTGATGCGCCGATTGTTCTCCCTTGAGCGAATAAATTTATTTGAATTCACTGTTAGAATAGATTTATTAGAATGTTTATATACAACATTTATTAGGATGTCTATGTACATGCTACGTGAATTTTCTTGGGAGAGGTTTAAAGTGGCCAGGTCGGAAAAAAGGATTCCGATGTGAAAATTTCGCTGATAGATAAAATCTTTAGTAAAACAATTCTAGTTGTTGTTCTTTAGTAACATTACGTATCCCGAGTTTTTGCGGGAATTTTCGGGATACATTTGTTTTATACTAAAAAATTAATTACCCTGCTGAAAATAGCCTTTGATTTTATATTTAGCAAAATAACTGTAATCTTGATAGCTATATAACGTGGACAAAGTCGCGGGCAAATACTAGTTTATAACAATAATTGAGTAGTTGACATATCTATTTATATAAATAAAAATGAATCGTAGAAATGTATATATGACTTGAGAACGACTTTACAGATTTTGATGAAATTTTGTGTGTGTGTTTGAGTGGGTACCCGGATGGTTTAGATTCAGAACCGGTAGAAGGCAATAGAATCAAGTCCTAGATTTATTTCAGGGAAAGACAACGTCTGCCGGGACTGCTAGTTTTACAATAAATTCTAAAACAACGTCATTTGACTACTAATGTAGTTTTACAGACACGAATACAGAAACATAATTTTTATATAATAAATGTATTATATATACGATTCTAAACATGCCATGTCTGTACATTAAAGGTATTTAAAAACAACTGCAATAGACTATATAAACGATGCATTTTTTTAGATTTATTGTCTGTTTTTTCGGGATTCACGTAAAAACTTCTGGGCCGATTTCGATGCGGTTTTCACTGATCAACAGTTAATTCTTAGACTTAAACTCTGCGCTACTTTTTATCCCGGGAATCCCGCGGGAATTTCAAGTTAAGCGTGGACGAAGTCGCGACCATATCCTAATATAATACTATAAAGATTACTAAATGCGAACTACCTAGCTCCTACCTAGCTAACTGAAACCACAGGTCTCACTCGCCTCGTTCATATTACGCTTGTGGTCCAGCGATATTATAAACAGTCTGAGATGACAGGGTGGGATTTTGAACTAACAATAGAAGGAAAATATATCCCAATAAAACAATTTTATCCGCTTTTACTCTACACAATACGTCACAAATAGCGGTTTTATTAATCACATGGGTTAAGTCATAATTCCTCATCCACATGTGTTTGTCAATAATTTCGTTTTTTATATTAACTAGCAGTAGTGTATTTTTTACATTATATATTAAACTTTATAACCCTTTTGAAAGCTGAATTAGTTCAACAATTTAGTCTAAAATTTCTTCTCTATTTGTATATTTGTTTAAGAAACTAGTAACACCTTACAATTTCGCCCGTATCGTTTACTCTGTCCCTTTTTTGAGTCACACTATAATATTATATAGTCCATGAGATTACCAAATAAATAAATAATATATTACCAACTTTTGTAATACTTAAACAATCAAGCTTCGGTGGCAAGACCGCCAATTATTATACTTAAATAGTCTTTTGTTTTTATCTAATATTTTTGTACCATAAATATTAACTATAAATAATAAACCATAAATATAACGTTTAATTCTAATTTAATATCACGTATAAAGTAATTGGTTCGAGTAAAAGATATAAGGCGTGATATAATACGTGTGTGTATATAAATTATGTATATATATATTTATATTAATTTTGTATTTATATGTACTATTTTTATTTATAATTCATTATTATAAATTCACTGCGCCACCGTTAGTATTAAAAATCTATCAATCCCTGCCAAGGGCTGCCTGGAAGAGATCGCTTCTTAGCGATAAGGCTGTTGTAGTATCTCTTATTTTTTTTATTGTAAATCTTTTGGTGTACAATAAAGAATTATCTATCTATCTAAAGCATAAATTATATTTTATCTTGAAAAAATTAAAAGTTGCCGCGAAGAATAAAGAAATGTTTACGCTTTGCAAGGCTACGGAAATCCATAGTAATACACAATGACAATCTCAATGGCCACTAAGCAATACTCTTAACACTTAAGCCCCTAAATACCTCCTAACAGGAAGCTCTTATTATGCCTACATCGAATTCAATAAATAAAAGTCACGTTACAAACTCATCTTTGGGAAAACACAACCCTTTAAAAATGACGTACAAAAACAAGAGTGTCCATCAACTGAACGTTGTAAGATAATGATTCATAATAATAACATATGAAACGTCTCATTGATCTGCTTCTATTGATATATTTTGTTCCTATCGTGACGTAGAAACAAACGGGGATTTTCCTCATAAAACATAACCTAAATAATTGCAAAATTTACTTCAATTTCAATAATAATTTGTAGGAAAAATTGTTATTATGTAACTGGGGATTAACTATTTTGTTATTGTCCTTCCTAAGATTAACTAAAAAGCCACATGTAAATTCCATATACTGACATATATTTCTTTAAAGTATTTTCCGACGCTTACACATTTTTGATCAATTTATATAGTTGAATAATACTAATATTACCCCTTAAAAGTGCTACTAACGAGTTATGATCTCTTCATTTTAGGTCATTATATAATTCGGAAAACAAACATTTTAGAACTAAGTATTTATACTTACTATATTCCTCGAGGCCCCAACCTTCTCGCCGCCTCAAATGGCCAAGAGGAAGAACACCACCACACACTTACTATTAATAAAACTATAACCATTTAATTGTTTTCAAATATTGTTGTTATATGGCTTGCTTAACTAACGATATAATATATTACAAAAATGAATGAAAAAAATGTCAAATAAATAAATACCCAGTACGTTTGTCCAAATCCGGCCCTACGTCTGTAGGTGACCGGAGACGAACTCGCGCCATCTCGACAGCTTAATATGTATAAATATTTATTTTATAATAATCTAAACTATGTACGAGCGTAAAGCTTCGTTCGACTAAGTCCAGAAGCTTGTTTGTAGCCATAATTTAATCACCGTATCCAAATAATTTATTTCATTCTTTGATGTGGCGTAGATAATATTTCTGCTAGACTTCAAGATAGGGATGTGATCACACGTTATTAGGGTTGCCAATTGTATTATAATATAGTATCGGATTATATTTTAGCCAATTGTATTATATATTATAGAAAAATTATATAGTACACAATTACTATGTTTTCATCACTAAATTAATTGCCGCGCTTGTTGTTAAGATTCTCATGATTATTTTAAAAACAATAATCTTTGCTGGCCAAAACAAAAAGTAGTAATAAATACACAGTGAAATTATATTAATGAAACAAATTAATATAAAATAATTATTAAATTTAGTAAAAAAACAAAAACACTATATTATCTGGAAAAAGAGGTGGCAACCTAATGTGGACACATGTTAAAATAAATTATAATGTTATATGTATATAAAAGAATAGACGTTAAAATATCGCGATAGAAATCATATGTACGGTTAAAGTAATAAATGCGCCTTTAGACTCGTTATTCTTCTACATACTTACATACCTCATATGTATGTACGCTCGTACAAAATCTACGAGGATTTTTAGCTAATAAAAATTGTTTCAGTAATGTTTTAAATTTCACGTTTGATACCCGTTGAGAAATTAAAGAAACAGTCCAGTATTTTTGTGTTAGAGTTTCATGCGTCATCACTGACGGAAATTTGGGATAATTACCCGTTCGGAAACAATTCTGTTTTCTGGGACAAGTAATCTACATTCATCCCCGTTAAGTAAAGAATATACAAAGAAACATGATAATCACTTTATACCCAAGGTCGTGAGTTACTTCGTCATTGATGATACACACATTTAAAAAGTCACTTTTAAGTTTTAATGTGAATTCGATTATGTTCGTATTGCCGTTCAACGAGGCAACGAGGCCAGTCGTTCGGGAACGTTCCTTCCTGACAGCAGTTTGCTGGTAGGTTTTCTTCATTAGTATTTATTAATTTTTGTTATTACCTATTCCTTTATTTACAAAATTTAATTTACTACTTTAATAATCGTGTCTTTTTACTGCTAGTATAATTTTTTTTACTATTTTTATTGGTATGTAATTAGTACATTAAATTATTTAAGAGAAAATAGACTTCTATGAAGGTTTGAAGGTTGATATTTTTCTTCTAAGTTTATTTAAAAAAAAAACAATAATAAATTGAACGTGAACAATAGTTGTTGAATACGTGTTACTTGTTTTTGAGTAGGAATCCTGTTTGTGTTAAATATTTTGACTGTTTATTGAAATTTGTTTCATTGTGTGTGTTGTATTGTCCATGGTGACTTCAAATTATGGTCTCATCTGTACTAACAGTGGTATTCTATTTATTTAATCTGTAAAATACAAACGTCATTGTCATTAATGTCAATCAATCATGAACAAGAGACAGATTATCAAGATCCTCGCCCTTTTCTAATGGTTGAACTGGACACGGTCATAAAACTAAAACATATTTGTTTTTAATATAAGAGTTCATATAAAATACATAAAAATAAGGTACAAGAAGATGACAGTATCAATTTAATATACATATTTTAACATGTCTTAAAATTATAAATACAATTAAAAGATATGAATAAACTAAGTTATAAATAGTACAAGCTGTACTGAGTAACAAATCGCTGCCAGATGGGAGCGTGCCCAGAAGGCTGGCTGCATTGCCGCGCTGTATGGCGATGCTTATTTGTTGGGCGAAATATGAGCCAGCCTTCTGATCACGGGTGGCATCAAAGAGTTTCTTGCAAATCTCTTTGGCCGATGGACCCCACGGATCTAATGTTTCAACCCCAAACGGCACAAATATGTAACCCCTTCCTAAGGTTCCATATTAAGAAGATTATAATTGGTGTTAATAATAAAAAGAAACGAACAAGACTTCATCACGATGTTTTAACTTCACCGTTGTTAGCACATGATAATTGTAACAATATGCACACTAGCTTACAAAACTGCATACGGTGTGCATACTTTCAATTCAGGATTCAAATTCTCTTTCCCTTTGAGTTTGGGACGCGTGCGCTAACTACTAAGCTACCGCGGATTTAATATTATACTTATATATACAACTGCGAAATAAGCTTTATTTATAAATTGTTATTTATCAACAAGAAAAACATGTCGTTTTCAATCTAGTAATATCAATATATCTGTCGTCATATTATCCTCTTAGATCTTTTGAATACGTTAGACTATAAATCTAGATGTATGCACAAAAAATATATGTTATATAAATGAATTAAACGGCTCAATTTTTTTGCTGTAAGCTTGCCAACTTTCACACTGAATGGCTGCCCACGTCCGTGTAACGTGAATGAATTAACTAACATCCTTTATGTGATTTGATCGTCGTTTGGAACTTATCCAGACTTTGGAGACGTATGGTTTTATGGTTGACCTCCATTGATTGATTGATTTCCTTACAAAACCTGCAATCAAACGCATTTGGTATATCCCCAAATTAAGCCAGTTACGCTCATGTTCTGGGTAATATATAACGGATCCCAGACACTCAGACCATAAGTAAATAAAGAAAAAAAAACTTTTCCGAAATTTACCATACCAGGAATCGAACCCGGAGCCTCTGCGTTGCAGTAAGGAAAGCCGGCAAAAGCTTATCCCGCTCAACCACAGAGGCCGACAAATCAGTGTTCCTTATCGTCTTACCTTATTCTATTATATACGTGATTTTCAAAGCTGTAATATACAAAAATGTCGTAGATGGAAAAAAAAGTTCCCGTTGCAGAAACTTATTACTTTTTGAATCAAAGAAGTTTTGGCTTTAATAGAAAAGCCTTTATGAATTTGTGTAACTTTACGTCTGTTTGGATCTGATGTTGATGAAGTAATAATGGTAACGATATGGTAGAACCATGCTGGAATTATTGTTTTGATCACAGTTTTTAGGGCTGGCAGATCGGAGTAATAACATGCTCCCGCAGAATATCGGCGTGAAATGATTATGGCCTCCTGGTATGCGGCAGCAGCCCCGACCATCACGGTTGTGTCTGGAAGATGGGAAGCCACCAAAGTATTGACACGAGTTGCGTCCCATACTAAGGGGCGTCGTGATTTTAAATTTTCATCGTATATTGTTTCAATCTTTGATTTCTAAATGCGTCTTCTTGAAAATACGCTTATTATTTTTTAGCAAAAAGTTTTTTGCATCTCCAAGTGTAAAGTCGACTTCGAGAATGACTCGATTATAAACGATAAATGTGTCTGGGTTGGTGTGAACGTGATGACAAGTTTACACTCCAGACAGCGTTTTACGAAAACCAAAATAAAAATATAGGCACAAAGCCAACTTTTTGATCGTAACACAATTGTAATATTTTTAACAAGATACACTCGCTTCTATAGGATTATATAAAACAATAATCATCTGGAGGGAACTTCCCGCCGAGGTGTCGCCTTTGTGCGTTGTAAATTTCCATCAGGTTGACCATATACCTGTTTGCCTGTGTCGGGAAATAAAAACTTTATAAAGTTTAATAAAACTCAGTCAACATTTGTGTCTTTATCGATTTTGGACTAAAAATCTAACAAACCTATTAACACTAACTAGCAAGAAACTATTTTGATTTAAACAAACAAATTCACATTGCCTAAGAAGGAAGGCAAATGTCAGCAACAACTGGGATAAAAAGAACTGCCAGGTCAAAAGAAAAAAGAGATTCTGGCCACCTTACTCTTAGATGACGATGACCTAGGATCAGTATTCTATTTATAGTCTTCTTCTTCTCTTATATTTTATTGTATGACTTCAGCAGACAGTGGCTATCCTATCCGTGCTAGTTCTTATCCGTGCAGGAACGGAGAAAGAATACAATTTCCTGCGGCCAGGAGGTCTGTCGTAAGAGGCGACAAAATAACCCACAGCCAGGTGGTAGGGTATTTTTGTCTGGATGGCTACCACCCCTGGTCTAGAGTATGTTGTCATAACAACCTTGAGTTGTGTTCCGGCATTAGTGACCAGGTTCCAGTTTTTCTTTATAGAGCAGCAGCACGTTTGTAGTACCTATAGCGTTGAAAGTGTCCATAGATGATGGCAACCGCTTTCCATCTGGTGGGCCGTCTGCCTGTCTGCTGACCTCGTGCGATAAAAAAAGACAGGCTCGTCTAATGAAAAGCGGCTACCATCGCCTATGAACATTTGTAACAAACACCGAAGATCCTACCAATGTGCTGCTGCTCTCTAAAGAGAGACTGGAACCTGGTCACTAATGCCGAAACACAACTCTAGACCAGGGGTCGGAGCCATTGAGACTGTCAGTCAACCTACCACCTGGCTGTGGGTTTGTTTTGTCGTCTTCTTAAGACAGCCCGCCCCAACGCAGAAAATTGTATTCTCTTTCCGTACCTGTACGGATTAGGATTCATGAATTTATAGGTAGAAAACAATATAACTAATATTGATTAATTTGTATTAATTAATGTTTAGAAAATATTGTAATATCATATTTCAATTTCAATCCTTAATGATAATTTTGAAATTAAATATGGATAAATAATATTTTAATGCAAGATATAATTGACATACATAGATTGTAATATTATATTGTACAATTAATAAATAATGGTAAGAAATTATATTCAAATTATATAATATACTACCTGACCCGGCGAACTTCGTACCGCCATATTTTCTGAATTCCTAAAAGACTTTGTTTCATAACATAAAAATAAAATCACCAAAATCGATCTAGGTGATTAGGAGAATTCTAGAATCCGATCTCAACGCCACCTACCGGTTCCAATTGTGAATCTTAACCATCCGAGGACCCATTCAAAGACACAAAATAAATAGCATCAAAATCGGTCCAGCCGTTTAGGAGGAGTTCACTGTCAACACACGTAGAGAAGAATTATATATATATAGATACGTAATGAAATAATTATGAATTGTTTTGTAAAACGTACTAAACGCTATATTTTTAGGAACAACACCTGTAGGTACAGGTGTTGATCCTAAAAATATAGCGTTATTTTATATTTATGGAAAAATAAATATTTAATTTCATCAATTAAATAAAAGCTATATAATTTGTAGCTCATCGAACTAATAACAATCTTTGATTGTGTCATATTCCAAATTTATTCATATACTTATGTGAAACCATGCCTATTTCCTCTCTCATGATCAAATCCAGTATTTAAATTAATATCAATTAAAATATGAAAATATAAACCATTAATTCGAAAATATTATCTAAATTGTTTAAACAGCGATCTAAAATTATCAATATGAACTAGCTTTAAAATAAAGTAACTTAAACAAACGCTAAGTGATGATTCTAAGTGTACATTCAATGTATTATTAATAAGATGATAATGAATTATTCCAATAAACATAAGAATTCGCAAACAATGTCTAAAAATTAAATTAACACGTACATGTTAATTTTTTCATACAGCTATTGCGTTTATTCTTTCATATACTTATAAATACATATGTACAATACATATATGTGTTTGTTTACTCAAAACTTTAAGGAACATAGACAAAATATCTTAAAGAAACTGTGCACATTGAAGTTCTCTCTCTCTTACCTCCAGGGTCTTCGTGCTCTTTATAGGATTGAGGAGGTTAGGTTCTCGAGGTTTTACCTCTTTGCCCCGGCTGCAGCTCAGTGGGCAACTTCCCACCGGTAACTGGGTTTGGAGGCGCTGGAGCCTTCCCCGCATGGCGATGATTTCGCAGCGGCTCACGTTAACCAATCTGCGGCGTCCGATGTCCTTTGCGGGCTTTGCGCTGGCTACTTTGGTGGCTTAGTTGGCCATTCATTGGCATTCGGTGGGGATTTACATGGCCATCTGTGGCTTCTGGTTACCTGTCAGCGGCTTTGAGGGTTCTGCGACCAAGGCGATCACCTATCCAGGGCGATGGCGTCCTCACGCCAAACTGATCGTCCTAGTAGGGTTGGGTAGGTGATATAGCTCTGGTGCCTCTACCACGGGATAACGTTAGTGTTGATTGACAGATAACGTACATATGTTCATCCACTAATGTAGCTAATAATTAAAGGAGTTATTTTTAATGCTATAAACAAGACGCTTTTCACCACAGTCACTAGGGTTGCCAACTGTTTTTGAAGAAAATAACGTATTACATTTTTAAGTAGGGAAAAAATAAAGTATTTGGAAGAAAAAAAAGGATTTTTCAAAATTGTGTTTATTTATTCTCTTAAAACACTATTTTTTTGGAAGCTATCTTTACATTCACAATTTAAATTGAAATAAACAAACAATTCATTTTTTATTAAATTTATAGATGTTCTGTTCCTTTCTTCTCGCCATTTTAGATTAATTACTGAATAAACTCTCTCAGTGAAAACTGGATCGATAAGAGTTCACTAATTATCCATATAAGTATTTCATTTTATGCATCAGAGTAAAGATTGGAAATAGAGTATTTTCACATACTTTATTTTTATGCAAAAGCATAAAGTATATTTAGCAAAAATAAAGTAGGATACGTTATTATAAATTATGCTAGGCAACCCTAAAAGTCCGTAACACCAACGAGGATGGAGCAGGGGCATAGAGGAAACTACTCATACATTCTATACATTGTTTTACCTTAGAAGATCATTTAAGCGCAACGCACACATAATTTTGCAATAAATTACACTATTTAACGATGTTTAAATGCCTTATTCAACTTATAGCCAGTTCCTATATCTCAGCGACCCTTCATTTGCCTTAATATCAAAATTCAACCGATGGTAAGGCAAGTGAATAAATAATAAGATATAGAAACTGGCCATTAGAGGACATCGAAAGTTACATAAGTTTTAAATTACCCACCTAAACCTGTACTAAAATTTTATTCATAAGTTTATCTAATTAGCAAAAACAAGGTATAAACGTAATCATTGAATGACTCTTACAAAATATAATATTATAACTGGTTACGTATTCTCTGAAAAGTTTACACCTCATTTGGAGGTATATATAGAATTGTTATTAGGTTCTGTTTGATTTTAAAGTTAAATAGTAGTTCAGACTCGTTAAATAAGGCTTTGACTGACTCATATTATGTTCTGTCAAAGGACATGCATAATATTTAAAGTCAACTCTTTAGTTATGACTCAAAAGTCTAAAAATATAACTCAAACATATTACTCAACAATTTGTAAATAACTTATGTAGATAACATGTTTTTACCCTCAGGCTCAGACAAGCGAATAAAAGTACAGACGAAGCCTACGTGGTTAAGAGCGTCAAATGAAGCATTTAAAAAATAGTTGTCTTTGTAAACTTAAACACACGTGATTTCCGTCTATGTGGTTAGTAGTAATGCATCCAATGAAAACCATTCCACCTTTATCCGTATTAATTCGATTATTTAATACTAACGGTCTTATTCATAGAGAGTTAGAGTAAGTTTGAACAATTCTTTAAGAACCATAAAGAAGCTTTCAAACTTACTCTAACTCTCTATAACCGTAAGTTCTCGTAACGCACTGCGGCGTTATCGTCTCCCTATTTAAAAATTGGCTTCCTTTTAGCCAGTTTCACTCTGAGAGCTCGGGGTCTAGCTAGCTCTCTACCTATTATGTTCCTCTGAGCCCATAGATAATACTTATTCTGGGCCCTCAAGTACATAACTATTGGATTGTTGATGAATGTGAAATGATGTGAATGAATAATGATGAAGAGTGGCCGAACTATAAAAAATTACCGGCCAAACTGCTAGTTTCGTCTTTTTCGAATTTTTTAACTGATTTTTTTTTTGATTTTTTTAAAACTGATGTTTTACTAACATTCGCAAAATAAATCCTAACTTGCCATTGCAGCCTTAACAAGAAAAAAAAGAACTTCATTTTTTCTTTACTGTATTTCATTATAATACTACCAGTTATAAGTGACTTGGTCAACTTCAATTTTTTATACTTTCGGAATGAAGTAAAACTCAACTGCAAAGAGTTTTTTTTTAAAAAGAACTGAATGTACAGACACCATCCATCAATGTACAGATATGTCGCCCTTTGAGCAATGGGAAATAACTGCATGTCAAAATTATTCCAACCAATTAGCTGTCTGCTGCGACTGTGCCTTTGTCTGACACACCTTAATTAGCGGCATAGACACTGATTAGTTCCATAAATAATGTTACATTGTCTACCAAGAATTTACATTTCAATTTTGAAACAACTTCAACCACTGATGCTCGTTGCATATAATTTATAACGCTACAATATGGGCTCTTAAAAATAATCTATACACAGACCGGCAAAAAATAGCGCCATTTATTATGCATTCATCAATGTCATTTAAACTTTTCTTTTTGTTATATGGGGCTTTATGGGCCACTACTTATGTATTTAACCAGTTTCATTTGATGAGGGATTTTTAGGTTTTATTTTATAATTATGAAACGTGAGAGTCTTGAATCGCGAGCTAACAACACAAAATTAAATTATTATTAACAAATCAGGGATCGTAAATCATGTTTTTGATTTACTTTTTAGAATCTGTCGAGTATGATTATGACGGATTGATATTTCAGCCCCAACCCACAACGAAGAAAAAAAAAAAAAAAAACCAAAACATACCCGGGACACTGTCATTAATCGCAGAAAGTCTTGGTTCAGAGCAGATACAGTTTAAAAAAGGCAAAATAAATAAATACACAAATGGCGCTTTGTCGGTGCAAGATATATTTGCATTGATTGGGGCAAATTATAGAGCTTACTTATTGAGAAATAAGATATAAAATTGCACGTTATTTTGTTTGACAGGTGCGTAATTACGTTGGTAGGTTAACCAGACAGACTGGTTGCCTCTAGTGGCGTTGAACCGTCCAGGTGGTCCTTGGATTACTAAAGATAAATTTAATATAGCATAATAATAGAGTGGTTAGCGATTGACGTGCCCCGCCGCGGCAGCTCGTAGAAATCAACGAGTACCCTTCGCGCGTACATTTGTACTCCTTGAGAAATGTCAACGCTTTGCATTATCATGTATGGAGGGTAGAAGTAAGGAGGACCATATCAGTCATCTATGTTTTAAATTTTTGAACTCGGCACACTTCACTCTGTTCATAACTGCTACTAAATTCATATAATTTGCTACGCTAGCGCTATTTCGGTGAGTCTTCGGACAATGTCGTGCTGTTTACAGGTGGGCACTGGCAACTTGTCCCCCATACGAGACTGTTGTCCTTACTTCTAACCTCCACATTATCATGTATGAAGAGTAAAGAGTGACAATCATCCAATACAAAATGTAATTAGTAACTTTGCATTATGTTATCTCACGGGAACCGTATATTTTTCCGGGATAAAAAGTAGTCTTATATACTATTTCAGAATATAATATATCTTTGTGCTAAATTTCATCAAGATCCGTTTAGCCATTCTGGCGTAATTGAGCAACAAACATGTAGCCAAACTTTCCCATTTGTAATATTATATCGAGGGCTTCATAACATACAGGCGTATACGCAAAAATGCCATTTTTTTGTTGTGTACTAAAAACTCTGCATGTTACAATTTAGAAAGTCTTACCAGTATGCAGGTGTACCTAAAAAGAAGGGTATTCCAAATTTCAGCCTTATGCAATCAACTAGTTTTGTTTTATTCACAATTTTGTCCCTTGTATAAAACTGCACATTTGTTATGAAGCCTCGATATATAGTATAGATAGACATAAATAAATAAACATAACTAGATAGATCGAAAACACTTTATTGTTCACCAGATACACATAAAATAAATAATTTACAGTAATCATATATTAAATAATAAAGGTAGGAACAATTGGCGGCCTTGTCGCTTTATAGCGATCTTTTCCAGACAACCCGGGCTATGTATTTAATTAACGACATCGCAAGTGTATGTCGTTGGTGTGCAAATTAAATACATATATTAATAGGATATATAAATATTACACAATAGATATACCTAAAAGAAATAAAAAAATTCAATAAACAATAATACATATTAATATTATATATACATTATTAATATGTGTATAGCAACAGCAATATAGTATAATAATAATATTGTTACGAGCTACAGGACTCGAATTAAAAATGCCGTTGGAACTACTATAGAATTTATTAGAACTGTACAAACACGTATAAAACAAATACAAATAAAAATGGATGCAACCAGTTCACACTGCACGATTCAATGCAATTCGACACGCGTAAAGTCCGTCGTCTATATCACTAATCGAGAGTGCTACAAACGTCTTGCTCGTCTCGTAGTCGTCGCTTGACTGCCCGCCCCTCCATTCGGGCATTGTCTTATACTCACTACACAGTACAAAGAAATTGGCCCATTGAGTTTCTGAGAAATAGTAATTTGCACACCTGCGAACTGCCAAAAAGTCGAAATCAATAATAATAAGGATTAGTTCGACGCTAATGAGGGTTATAAAACAAGTAGAAATATGTTTGATACATTAATTAATTATATACTTTATATTAAGAACACAGTGCTACTATGGATCTAGGGAATTGAAAAAAATTGTGATGAACAATATTATTTCCTCTTATGCTATCAATTTTTTTTTATCCCAAATGACGTTATTTATTTCCAAAATTAGCAGTCTTTATCAAACAGGATCTATAATAATAGTTTGGATCGGTAATCAAATAGTATATATAACATTCCGCATAGATTAGTCACACTGTTAAATAATACCGGCTTGCAATTGAAAGATGCTAAATTGTTGATAGATTGCATACACAACTTAGTCTATTCACGTCACGTTGAAAACAATGCGCTTCTTCGTGCAACGACTTCAAGTAATTTTATGTTTGCTTATAGATTTTGTAATTCTATTTATATCAAGATAAATCGTTAATACCTCATATTGTTACGAGTTACGGGACTCTTGGACATCTATAAAGAATGGTTAAAAGTAGAATCACAAAACAGGTGTATGACAGTCTTGTGAATGGTAGAGTTGCTGCCGGTAGACCGAGACGAGATCGTAACGTAACATTTCAAAATCTAATATATTTAAACTTTTAAACACGAAATTTGAACTGTTAACGAAAAACTTCCAAATATTTCCAACTAAACTATTAGAATATAATTTAATGAATGAATATGCTTTATTGTAATTTAAAAAATACAGTTAACAGAAATAAAATTTTATAATACAATAGGCGGTCTTATCAGTATTAGCGATTTCTTGCAGACAACCTTTGGATGGACAAAAAATTGATAAGAACAGAGGTATGTTGCATTATTCTCACTACCGAATGAGTATCTTATAAATATATACATACATTAATAAAAATTATACTAATACGATATATGTAAATAAAATATTATAAAATAGTGTATTTTACATAAATAAATATAAAACTAGAAAAAGATGACAAATACTGCTGCTGCATCCTTGAATTGAGCTATTTGAGCTATAATAATCTTTCACAAGTCTATTAAAAATAGGCAGTGATTTGGCTAGCTTGATATTAACAGGCAGCGCGTTCCAAAGACGAACGGCTTTTTATTGCGGATTTAAATAGAAATAAAACTAATCACGGAACTGCTGTATTAATTCAATAATTTCTTGGTGTCACACTAGGGAGGGAGGAGTCTCACGAATGTGACCGGCTGTGACAAGGACGGAGGAGGGGTCCAAAAATCATGTAATTCGTATGACGTAATTTGTGGATGATCCCTTTATATTCATTCGCGGCTGGAAGTTGCTACCACTTTATCAGTAGTGTCAACGATACAGGCTCCCCCAGCTGTAAGGTACCCAACGTCTGTAATATTTTTTTTTTGTATAATTCACGAATTCGTACTATTAAAAAAGCCACGTAAAGAATGATGTTTATAAAATAAAACAATTTAAAATCTAAAAGCTTTTCTAAGTTTGCAATAAGTCAAGAAAAATCTTAAGGACATTTTTAAAACTCATATTGTGCAAAAAATTAAGTATCATATTTATTTGACTGACTTGACTCCCAGACTCATTGCTTTTGGGGATTATAATACATACTTACATAGAATAGTTTCCTAATACTATTTAATATACCTGTTCTGTTAATCGGAGATATGTCAGTATTTTGAGTTTCACCACAATCGGGATCCTTCCTCAACTAATTCAGGTATATGGCCGTCTTATACCTAGTTTCATCACTATATAATACAATTTAATATATTAGCTTCAGTAATAATAAACATAAATATATTTAGCTATCGGTTCCGGCAGACGTTGTCCTGCCCTGAAAAAATAAAATCTAGAACCCGATTCCAGCGCCCCCTACCGGGTCCAGTTGTGAATCTATATCATCTCCGGACTCACTTAAACACTAATTTTTTTACACCTTGGGTTACATTATTGAAGTTTTAGTAGAGATCCCTAATTTTTTCTAGTAACAAATATAGCCTATATTAATCTGAAATAATGTAGCATTCTAATGTTGAAAGAATTTTTGAAATCGATCCAGTATAATATTATTTTATTCGTTACAAACATACAAATCTTTCCTCTTCATAATTATATTATATTAATATTAGGTCGGGGAAAAAGTTTCTTCGCATTTTATATAAAAATTCAAAAGGATTTTTTATAAAGTTTATTTACATTTGACTAAAGTATGTAGGTGCCATTTTGTTGCATAACTTTTTGCCATCTTGTAGGTAGGGACGTGATCCAAAATTTTTATAACAATGTATAAAAATTTTGGGGCTTCTGATCAAAGAACTGCGACAAGTGGTTTTGGCAGTCCTCTCGTGGTGTTAACCTGACACTGCCTAAGGCATTCTGCAGAGACCGAAACAGGTGAAAATCTGAAGGTCCAAGGTCAGGACTATACGGCGGATGCATTAACACGTTCCAACCAAACTCTCGTAATTTTTGCTGAGAGGCTAAAGATGTGTGAGGTCTAGCGTTACCATGATGAAAAACCACACTTCAACTTTTTGCTTTAATCTCATCAGTTGTTCGCAGTACAGTTCAGAATCGATGGTCCTGCCTGGCGGTAACAGCTCATAATGAATAATGCCCTTCCAATCCCACCATACACACAGCATCACCTTGTTGCGAGTTAGCCCGGGTTTCGCCACAGTCTGTGAAGCCTGGCCGGCCTTTGACCACGATCTTTTTCGCACGTTCTTGTCGTACGTGATCCACTTTTCATCACGAGTTATCAGCTTCTTCAAAAATGGTTCGGTTTCATTACGTCGTAATAAAGAATCACAAATGAGTACACGGTTCATTAGGTTTCTTTCAGTGAGCTCATGAGGCACCCAAATATCGAGCTTTTTTGTGTATCCAGCTTTTTACAAATGCCCCAAAACCATTTTGTGGTCAATTCCCAGTTCTCCAGCTACATCGTAACTACTAATATGCCGATCTTACTCCACTTTTTAAAAAATGGCATCAATTTTGTCCGTAACAGGGCGACCAGAGCGACGTGCATCTTTGATATCAAAATTTCCGGATTGAAAACACTTAAACCAAATTTGCGCTACTCTCACAGATACAGCATTAGGTCCATAAACATCACAAATTTTTTTCCCGGCTTGTGTTGAATTTTTACCTTTTTTGTAGTAAAATTTTAAAATGTATCTATTATGTATGAATTTCTTCATTAGATTCACTCATTTTAACAATAAGAAAAACAAATGAAAATCACACATTTTCTTAATCTGAATTAGGAATTGTCTTCTTTAAAATTAAAACTTTTTAATGATACCAAGACCAGCCAGATACAAATGGTAAAGCCAAAGAGATCTTATTACAAGTTCATACATACTATATGCGAAAAGACTTTTTCCCCAACCTATTATATTAGTATAGCTAACAAGTTTATATAGGTAGGTGTCTGATAACTTCTTGCTACATGATCTTAGAAAGGAATATTACTAGTCCCGTGTTATTAAGTCCGCCGACAAAGTATAGGTTTAAATTAAGAGCAACTTATAAATGCCTAAGCGCACTTAGAGCAATTATATGTACCCACAGCAATCAACTGGTATCATTAATTATCAGTAAACTGTTGCGAAAAAAGGAAAACTGACGTAATATCCGAGTAATGGCGGTGTACACAGGATATTTTAACTGACAGCAATCGACATTTAGGCTGAATACACACTTGATCTGATACACTGTGAGAAAGATTATAGTAAGTAGTAGCTCGTAAACTTTTCGTCGTGAATGCAGCTCTATTAGAGGAATAGACAACTTACCCGCCACTCTTATCAAAATGTACTATAGCTGAATCACTCAAGGGGCGTAAATATGCAACCTTGAGTGAGATTTGCTTGTATGTGCCGTTTGCTTTTGAGATAGATGCTTGTTTGGAATGGGCTAAGAGCTGTCATAACGCGTAATCAGACTCTTCAGGTAATCCGAGGGCTGGTACCCAAGACAACAGATCAATTTAAAGATCCATCCAGATAACCTAGCTAGCCTTATGGGTACTTTACCCATAGTATCCATCGTTCCATCCGTGCAGGAACGGAGAAAGAATACAATTTCCTGCGGCCGGGCGGCCTGTCCTAAGAGGCGACTAAACAACCCACAGTCAGGTGGTAGGGTATTTGCCCGACTAGATGGCTACCACCCCTGGTCTAAAGTATGTCGCCATATCAACCTTGAGTTGTGTTCCATTAGTTGTGTTAGCATTAGTTACCAGGTTCCAGTCTCCCTTCAGAGAGCAGCAGCGCATTTGTAGCACCTTTGGTGTTGTTAATGTCCATAGGCGATGGTAACCGCTTTCCATCAACTGGACCATCTACCTGTCTGCTGAACTCCTGCGATAAAAAAAAGTATGCTGGTGGCCTGGCTCAGTATTTCTACTTAATTTTCTTAAAACTTCATCGTATTAATGTATTATTAAACTAGCAGTATCAGCGAAACATTGTTCTTGTCGCAATACCGACGAGTTTGTTCGTAAATTGCAACGATGGCACCAAAAACGATGTACTTTTCACGTGATGCTCTAGCAGACAAAAATTATAAAAATTTCCTGCTAGTCCGTAAAAGCCCTCCCTGACTTTTTCTCGTTCTTAAATTCATTAAAGATTGTACAATATAACTAAGATGATATATAAAAAATATTTGTTCTTTTTTCATTTATAATGACAGAGCGCAGCTAGTGTGTTAGAGTCCTTAATTGGCCTATTGCCTAGCAAGCCATACGGCCGGTACAAAAACGGTTGTGTGAGTGTGCGTAAGCGCACCATGTAGACAGCGAGGCGGCAACTGCGTTCCAAAGAACGACTGGTTTCTTTCTAGATTGGACTCGATAATCTAATGTAAATCCAACATATTATAGAAAAAGTTAACAGGCCTAACGTGTTTAGACGCATATAAATACTGATAAAAGTAGCACCATCACCACAATCAGTGGTTAATGTAATTTATTTAACTAAACTAAGGGCCTTTTTTCAATCATCCGAAAAAAGTTATTCTATAGAATAGAACACAACACGGTAAAATAAAAAATGACAGTTGAATTATCACATTTTTGAATCTGGTCAGATTATCATTTATTTGACTGATAACTTTAGGAAAAAAAATTAAAAAGCGAAAAGTCGAAGAAACTTTAATTTCATACAATCTCGATGCTTTTTTTATATTGTATAGTTTGGTTAGGTTAACTCATATTACATCTGGTGTCAAGTAAAAATACAGTCCACGATGTAGTAAATTTACCAAGAAGACACCTGTACATGTGAAAACTTCTCATTTTGCGTAAGGATATTGCAACTTTCTAAATAACTAATGATAAATTTATTTAAGACGGAATAAAGAATTGGCTAGCAGATTTCTATGAAAGAAATATGTGCTTTTAAACTTTCTTAACTTTTTATGAATCATTCTCTTACACGAGCAGTCATTAAATATACTCGTACCACAATTGATTAATTTATTAGATACTATAGGCATCGACGCGTCTGCTCTTGTGCATTTTAATAAAGACCCATTTAGTCAATTACACACATGATGTTAAGACATTAAAAGATCACAGAGAATGCATACAATGCAAAGAATACACAATTTCACGGATAGAAAGTCGATTGCAATTCAATTGTTGATCTTACAAGCTAAGTTATCGGTGACACTAAAACTTATAATGCTAGAGACAATTCAAATACTGCCCATATCAATGCGATACTATGCACAGAATGCTGCGATGTTATTAGATCACCAGAATAAATATTTGTTTGAATTTAGGAACTAGTGCTCTAAACATCTGATGAACTGATTCGAAAGCTCTTCATGGAGCTCAAGATCTTAAGATCCAAAGGCGTTAATAGCTAATGGCCCAAACAAATCACTGAGGTGATATATTTGCTAAATTCAGATTCGAAAATGAAATATAAAAAAAATTAAATGTTCATAGTTTGTTACTTTAGATTTAGTACATTATTACTACCACCGATTTAATCTAGTAATGCAATATTGCATCTATCCAACCATCGTACTTAACCACCAGGCCCACTTCAATAATGTGCGGTTATGGAATATGCCGCAAATTTTTCCCGTCATCCGCAGTGTCAAGTACAATCTTCTAATTGATGCAGAGTCATCTCAAGCGAATAAGGCTGGAAAATTCTGAATGAGGTCGTATCGCAGGGAGATAATAAATATAATAGCCATGGACGTCGGCCTGATAATTATGATGCAGTGTCGTTGGCTTAGGCAATAAACTGCGATTCATATCTTGTAACGGTGCTCGATGAGTGTCGTTTGCAATCAATTTTGTTAAATTAAGAGAAACGAGTTTTGGTGACGCATGAGGAAGTCAGCACAAGGGATTCGAAAGTGGAGATTCATGATCGAGTTTTAACTTACTTAAATTTAGAATTCTAGTAATGCTTGCCAAACGAAATAAAATATTAGTCTGAAATGTAATGTTACAGATTAGTTATAGTCGTGATGATGAATTAATCTGTCTTAATTTTGAAAATAACACGACATTTTTAACAACCTTCGACGACGACGATTAACAACCTTCCATAAACGCTTATTGCAATGCGAAACTCTTCTACAGAACTCTAATTTTGAAATAAATCGTTAAAGATACGGCTTCAAAAGGGTTCTGATTCTATATCAACTAGATGCAGCCAATTAGATGGCTAGGTCGTCGCGTGACGGTCACATCACAGTTGTGGACCAATCAGCAATATTAACCACGTGCACACAATCTAGGTCAACGAGGAATTACGATGGCTGAAAGGCGTACGCATCTACGCACAAGAATTTCTTGTAATTGCCTTTGCGATTGATCTCGTTCCAATGCAAATTATAATATAATAATAACTTCAACGTTGAAGAACAATCAGGATTTTTTTTAGATAATTAGGAATCAACAAAATATTGAATTGATGTTTTTACATTATCACGACTGTTATACAAATTTAAGATTTATTCATTTTAAGTCTGATGTTTAAGTAACAGTACCACTACTTTGTGTCCATGTTTATAAATGGGGTTTAAGTAAAACTATCTGATTTATTTTATAAGAACGTATGAGCAGAATTCATTTGGATGGATTATAGTTAAATTACACAAAAAGCAAGGGTACATTACATAAAAAAATAATGCTTTATATTTCGATGTAAATAGAAGTTTTTTATTTATTAACGCAGTAGTTTCTATAACAAACGATTAATTACTCAAGATAACTTTTGCAATAAATTCAAATCCGTTTTAATTTTAATTTAACGCAAAAGTTTTTAGAATCGTCTAAGTGAACTACGAGTTATCTTGGTTAATACTTCATTTACACCCTTAGGATCAATAACATCGTCAATAATGCCATTTCTAGTAACTATTACGAGTACTAATTGCATTGTTACAAGACAATTCGAGTCAGGCCCATTGTCGGATGCCAATTAATCGTCGTCACTATTTTTGTACGCGCTTGTATGCATGCCGGCTATTTCAGAACGGTCATTACATGCCTATTCATCATGCCTGCCCATTATAACATCATTTTTGGGTCATGGGCTTGGGAAATGTTATGACATATCATTTTTACCATTATCGTTATTTCGATTAACTTAAAATAAGAGTTAACGTAACATTTATCTCAGAAATCAAATTAAGTCATTTTTAACCCGCATAATCATTATGCTGTTGTTAGTGTAGGATTATATATTCTTTAATGATATCTTTTACCTAAAGCTTTTATAGTTAAATCTTCAATTATTGTGTATATTTCAATAACTACACACTGAACGTCATTGCACTTATATGATCTGCACAAGATTATCTAATGTACCACCACTTAGTTCTACATATAAATTTTAGAACAATTATATCACAAATGTCTATCCGTTACTTTTTAGGTCAAGAAATTTTTGGACCACTTAATTAACAACGCAAAATACCAAGGATTATAGTCATTTTGCTTGTGGTAATTGACTTAGACTCTATGTCACAAGTGTAGTCTAGAGGTAATGAATGTAATATAACTAAGTACTGTTATCTTGAAGCATATGGCATACTTAACGCTGATTCGTGTAAGTTAATAATATCAGCTCCTAAACATGCCACAAGTTCTGATCTCCTCAATTGGTTAAAGTAATCTGCGTGTTAAGATTTTCTGTGGATATTTTCATGCACCAACCGACAGTGGTCCTCATCATCATCATTATCATCATCGTCATCCTAACGTTAAAACTCGGTTCCATGCGGAGCGTTTGCTTTGAAGTCCAGGACATCCTTTTCTACTTTTTCTTCTCTTCACGCGGTCTTCAGCATCCTTTATTGTTAGGATCTTGGCATGCATATCATATCCTTAATGTCATGCCAGCCATTACATAGGCTTACCCCTTTTATCAAATCCAGACATATAGATGGCATAGCGAACTATTTCCCAAATAAGTGATGATTGTATACAATCACCAATTTGCCTTAGAGATGCATCTTTACCAAGATTCCAATGCATTTTATGTGCCTTATCCTCATATCCAGCATGATTTAGAGTTGTAATAGTTTAAACAGTAGCAATATTAAATTATGCAAGGAAATGATAACGACTCTCAATTTGTGACTAGATTTGTCCATGCATGCGTCGGGAGGTCAGACGCGAAGGTTGGCCGCGGCCCCAACAATGTTCGATGGGACATGCGATAGTGTATTCATTGTCTCGCAAATGTATTCGTGCAATTGTCTTTCGTATCATTTATTGCACAGTTTCATGTTCTTTTAATTGAACATTATAAACTATTTTTTGATGGCAGAATTATAGACAAATAACATTATAGCTATGTATTATATATGCCCACGAAAGTCTTATAATAATAAGATAACAACTCCTTGATGTTGCATTTTATTGAAACTTGAAAATTCTACGACCACACTAGTGCGCTTGCACAATTATCTGCGTCAAGCGTACATTCAATGGCAAGCGCTTGCATTCAGTGAAAGCACACTGTTGTATATATATTTATATACTTTTACAAGAATATGTAAAAGAAAAATGACATGGTAGACTAGTCCACACGAATCTACTAAGTCTGAATATCAACTCTGAAATGTCCTACTACGTACGTACCACCAAAAAATAGTTACATAATTATATACATTAATAATAATTACCCGCAAGGGGGCTTAAAGGGCGAAGCCTTAGGTGAGTAGCGACACCTTGGACTTGACTCCGGGGGCCAAAACAAAGCCCCGCCTCCGTGCTTACCTTAGTCAGCCGGTAAGGAGTGGAGATCGCTAGAGCTAAGACTCAAGCTCCAGGGGTGGAAGTGATAAATGGCATAATGTCAGAAGTAGTTTCGGTGAACCTGCAGCCCACCTCTCTGCACCCCTTAGCCACTTACACCCATGTTCCTCCAGTCTTCTATGGCATTTTTTGGGGCCCATGCAGGGAGTGGCGAGTTACCGTCTGCCCATTTTTCCATGTTCCCCGAACATTGCTACGGGCAAACTCCATATATAGTCCTATATTCCCAGACCCCTAGTACCACTAGCAGTTCAGCCCAATAGCCTGATAATTTTTGTTTTCATTTTCCACTATAGTCCTACACTGGCCGGGGCTTATCCTTGGGTGCATTATTATATGGTGTAAACAGGGATAATCGCCGGTCAGTGTAAACATTTGTCTAGGGGCCTCTACGTGTTGGCTGTCCCATGGCCCCCCGCAAGCCCTACAAAAGTTCGGGTCATTTTTATGGCCCGTATACATTACTCGAATAACTATATACCTGTCATTATTAATTGATTACATGTGCCTTACAAAGAACATTGACTAAATCATTAAGTCCAAACATAACAAACGCTATAAATTTTTAAACCAAAACAAGATAAGTCGTTGTTTTATTTACAAGCATGTGTGGGGAAACATTTCCTCATTCGGCGAATACTGGAACCGGTCCTATGTCGATGCATCGCCGGTAATATAGGGCTGCCAGATACCTAATCCAACATACACATAATACAGATCGTATTTGTAAATTCAAAGCAGTACTAACTGAAACTTTTAATAAATAATAATAATAATAATAATAATAAAATAATTGTGTTATCAATGCCATCTACATTAAAATTACATAACTTACAAGATGAATTTGACACTTTAAAATCCCATATTAAAAGATAGATGGCCTTGAATTATAGAAAAAACAATATTGAAAATGTTAGTCCAAAAGTGTTTGATGAACGTTTAAAGGAATAGTGTGATTATTTAAATAAACACGGATGCACAAGTATTTATTTATTACGAACAAAAATAATATTGTTCTTAATTTGCTCTCATACAAAAATGGTTATTTCTATTTTGAAAGTTATCCACTTGCACTAGAATATGAATCTCCACTAACCTTAAGATTTGGCCTCTCCTAGGTAACAGGTTCCACATCACAATACAGCAATACGGTAAACTTCGTAGCACGGCCAGCAATTACAGAATTAGTTAAGAAACTACTCTAAAATAGTATAAGCGCTCGCCGCGTTGTAAATGTGTTCAAACATTGACTGGTTATTGATTTAAAATAGGTCTTTTCACACAAAAAATGAGGGTAGATAGACAAAATAGTGAAGTAGGGTTTTGCCTATCTTACACCAGGGAAGGATTGAACATAAGTACCAGTTTTTAGTTTATTTCATTGTATTACTATGGTATCATAACCTAAGAAGCGGCGTGAGCCAGGCAGTCCTATTAAAAAAACTGTCACTCGTAGGACTGCAAGATAAATAGATAGATAGATAGATATATATAGATAGATATATATAGATAGATATATAGATAGATAACACTTTATTGTACACCATTACAGAAAACTTAGGAACTAGTATTATTCTAATTGTGTACAAAGGGCGGTCTTATCGCTAAAAAGCGATCTCTTCCAGACAACCCGTGGCAGGAATATTGCTGATTAGGAATGGCGATGGTGGTATACATAATTATTGTACGATTACTTACATTTTAATAATAAATATATAACTATACTATATATACAAATATACACATAAGTTAATAGTATATGTCAAGTCAGAAGTGAAAACTGTATCTGAGCGTTTGTACGGTTGGTACGGTACCAGCGTACGGTCCCGTTACTTCAGTGCTTTTTCCCATCTCAAAAGAGCTATATATATACACACACATCTGTATATATGTATCTTAGCGTGATGGTCACGAGAGTTCAGTGCTTTTTTCCCCCATACTAAAAGTGCCCAAAGTGTCTAAGATGCCTAAAGAAGTTTTTACTTCAAAAATTCAAAACCGTACCAACCCTATATAAATCTGTCTACGCTCATAAAGAACCGAGTCGGCAAGAGTCGGGCCCTTTTGGACAGATAACGAGCCGTAACGAGGGAGGCCCACGGCACGTGATTCATACCCCCACGTAATATAGATATTATGGGCCACCCGACCATGTGAACTGGGCTTAACAAATACATTGGCTGCCTCGCATAGAGTCACTTAATAGTTTTAAATTAACAAAATTGACAAGATTATCATTAAGAAATCCGATGATAAGAAATGCATCTATGAGTCGTCTGATTACATACATACATATTAAGGGTTTTGTCAACGCCAACGTCCCTGACTAATTTTTCTGGCCATAGCGGAGATTCCGTAGACGCGGTCGCTTCTGAGATGCATTGTTTTATTGTCATTATTAAGATAGCGTAGCATTTAAAAATATAATAAAACCAAGTTATTTGTCTCTCTGTTATAAAGATGTAGATTTTTTTGTATCCTGTTTTGATAAAAATTGAAGGAGTACAATGGTTTCATGTTAATAATTTGGAGGTGTTTAGTGAATTATTTTCTTAACTTAAAAAATTATAGAAAAATTACAAAGAAACTACGTTACATGTATCGTGAAGATTTATGATATTTTTTTTGGTAAATTATTGATCAGTAAATACCAACGAAAGGTTGTTTCGTTTACATTCCATTTGCGGACGTTTGCGGGAATAGGAGCCTTAATACGTGTTTCCCATAGGGGTATACAGAGACGATGGAACTCTATTTGCTTGTCTGTTATTTCTTCTACTTAAATAAATCTCTTCTCTTCGTATGTACTACACGTTTATTCAACCGCCAGATTTACTAATAAATATCGTTTGAATTAGATTCCTTAAAAGAGATCGCTTTAAGCAATATGTCCGCCAATTTTTTACCTGAAAAGTGTTTTCCCTTTTTTATAATTTAATTTTGAAGTAAGTTTTTAGAATTTATACACGCTTCTTCGTAATTTTTGCTTTTGTGTGTGAAATTTTTCAATGATATGTGTGTTGTGGTGTACCTTACGAATAATTTATTATATTAATTTCCCTGAAAAGTGTTATTTAACTATTTATATGATTGTTTTTTTATCAACTTTAAAGTATTATCTTACCTATGAATTAATTGTTTAGTAGTTTTGTTCATTCGTGTAATCCGTAGTAGCTCAGTGGTTAGCGCACGCGTCCTAAACTCAAAAGGCGCGGATTCAAATACAGACCATAAAACATGCACCACTTAGGCAGTTATCTGCCTAACGTGCATATTGTTATAATTACCACGTACGATGAAGGAAAACATCCCAATGAAACTTGCACATCGAGATAACCGATGTGTCAAACCTGCCAAGCCGCCTTGGACCTTGAACAAGCGTAGCGGGTATACTGTCCGTTCCCCTATAGTGGGTGGCCCGAGCCCAGCAGTGGGTCGTTTATGGGTTGTTATTATATTTGTTCTTTTACTACTAGTACCGATAGTGACGGATTCAAATTTTAAGCTGAAGATTCAGACTAAAAAATGATTACTAACAAAAAATACTTCTGAGGTTTTTTTAACCAGTCTAATATAATAGTAATTTTACAAAACCTATTAATATATTAATCACAGAGATTAGTTATATAAGAGCTTATTTATTAAGCGGCTAGTTTGTTGCTCCAGGCTGCCAACGCGTGTGGCAGCCTCGCAGTCTGCCGCGTCGGCCGCCATTGGTATTCACCCCGCGTGCGCAGGAGTGCGTGAACGGCGACCGCACTTTTAAGTGTGCGGTAACGTGTTTAGAAATAACTCGTTTCGGTATTTTGTATTCTATAAACGCACCTACTCTAATAAGGGGCGAGTACTTTATTTAATATCCCAGACAGCGAGTCACTTGCATATTTTAAACTATATTAAGTTCAGAATATTGGTGAACTACAATCATTGCGAGCGAAGGCGCGTGAGTGTTCCTAGTTTAATAGACAATTTAATATTTAAGTTTACTGATAATTGACGTAGTTAATTCTAGATCATTTCCCAATAATATTTTAGTCCTTACTATTGTTTTCTAAATGTAGTCACAAGTAGAAAACATCATTTGTCGAGCACAATTTATCATCATTTTAAAAACGTTCAACGATCCCATTCCTCTCGTTCCTATATCTTACCAACCGTTCATTTGGGTTACTATCAGTTACAATTTGGCAACATACAAGTCGAGCTCTTGCCGCCATTTTATCGTAAGCGGCATTTGGACATAAGTATATTTATTGATACAAAATGTATTTTAACCTAATACTTTGTTTTCTGTTTTAACTAGACCCTATCGATTAAAAAACTGAAAGTCTTAAAGAAAATAATAGTTTCAAAATAAATACATTTTGCATCAAAAATATACTTTGGTCCAAATGTCGCGTACGATAAAATTGCTCGAAGTAATGTCGAAATTGAATCGTTGGTAGTAAGGCAATTGAATGAGTAGTAAGATATAGGAACCGGCCACCACTTGCCTTACCATTGGTTGAATTTTGACATTACTTGTACGTTGCCAAATTTTAAGCGACATTAAGGCAAATGAACGACTGGTAAGATATAGGAAAGGACATTAGATAGACGAGGTAGGCAACACATCGGCTCCCTTAAGTTGCATTTGTCCACAGGCAACGGTTACCACTGTAATCAGGCCGTCTGCCAGTTTGCGTACAGGCAAACCTAAATACAGAAAAGAAACGCGTACAATGAAAGTGAAATACATTTATCATGTCACGTACACACAGATCTCGTCCACAAGTGGGTCTAAAATTGTATTAACTCCTTTCCCTCGCAAATGGTTGCGTGAGCGCATTAACTTGGTCCCATTAAACGAACAAATTGATTGATGTTTAAATTTATTAAAAGTGTCTTAACGTGATACGGTTATTGAAAGTGGTATAACTAATACAGGTGTAAAGCTAATATTATACGATTCACTTCTGTCTTTCAATTTGGATGATGCAACCGAAATGATTCATGTAAACATCATAGCGTCATTTATAGCCGGTTCCTATATCTTAACATTCGTTCATTTGCCTTACTATCGATTAAAAGTTGACATAAGCTGACATGTAACGTCAGATTTCTTCCGGTGGTAAAGCAATTGAATGAATAGTAAGATGTTGAAACCGGCCAATAATCGAATCTTTGCGCGTTTTGTCTCTCATATTATACGGTTTTAATCAATTTGGTTGAAAGCTCCAGAACTGAAAAGATAAAATGACAGTATATAAGGTTATTAAGGTGTTTTATTGTTACCATTTGCATGCCTGAAAGAGCAAAAACATTTGAAACATAGAATAACATTTATTGTCATCTAATGTTTTTATATACCATATTTTTGAGAAATTAAATTATTTGATTTGATATAATTCCTATTCATTTTTACGTGGATCACTTTGGTTACTTCATCATAATTGAAAGATACAAATCTGCCGTGTTATAACAGCATTACTGCGCGTAGACAGAGATTCGCCAGTTAAGTATTAAGTCGTCGATTAATGCATGGCCGGTTCCTATAACTTATCAACCGTTCATTTGCCTTAATATCGGTTAAAATTTAACATCAGCTCCATAGAAATAATGTCAAAATTCAACCGATGGGCAAGTGAATGAATAATAAGATATAGGAACCGACCAAAGTGGAGGGGTTGTCCTAAGCTTAACTTGCCAGTATCGTGTCTGGCTTCTTAACTGTATGATACTGATGAACTAACAGTTTTTAATAAACATCTCAAAAGAAAATAAGATAAGAACTCAACAATTATACAAAACACAATTTAGTAAGATGAAAATATCACTAAAATTTGCCAAGTCCTTGAATTTAAACAAGCGAACATCACAAACAGATTAATTATGTATTTTATTTAATAATATGTAAATCTGTTAATCTTCAAAAACATGTTGTTAAAGGAAATTTTCAATATTTCAATCGGAAGCAATCTTGCTGATTAACCTTAAATGTGGTTCCTACTTTAAATTATTATGTCTATGAAAAACAAGCTTAAATAACATCGATAGGAAATAAACTTTACCTACAACACTATCTTAAGACATTATAAAAATCAAATTACAAAGATGCTTCTTCAACACGAGCATTCGTTGTCTTAAAATTTGTATTCGAACACTTACAAGCCAATAGATGGCACTGTGCAATAATTGAAGGCGCAAACGATTCCCGTAACGTACAAATTTCCAAACGATAATAGATGGGGCTAGGCCTGCGAGGAACAACGATAGCCTCGCTGGAAGATCTTTCTTTAAGACGGAAGAGCATCCCATCTCGCTCCTTCTCCCTATAAGGGCGAGCACTCTCTTCAATTTCATAAAGGCAACATTATCTCGAATAGAGAAAGGAACGTATAACATCCAACGCTCAATTTCATATTCGTATTGTTACATGCCGTCAAACTTAAGCGCACAGCTGCCTATTGTAAGCGCAGTCTATTGTCTTCCTCCCGGATTAGGGAACTCTTTGTGTTTTGAATTTGCAATTAAGAAAAACATACTATTGTTTTTCTACTTGTTTTATAACCATCATTAGCGTCGAACTAATCCTTATTGTTATTATTTTCGACTTTATGGACGTTCGCAGGTGTGCAAATTAATATTTCTTAGAAACTCAGTGTGCGCGACCAATTTCTTTGTACTGTGTAGTTAGTATAAGACGTTGCCCGAATGGAGGGGTGGGCAGTCAAGCGAGGGCTACGAAACGAGTAAGACGTTTTCTAGTACTCTCGATTAGCGATATAGACGACGGACTTTACGCGTATCGAACTGAAATGAATCGTGCAGTGTGAACTGGTTGCATCCAGTTTTATTTGTATTTGTTTTATACGTGTTTGTACAGTTCTAATAAATTCTATAGTAGTTCCAACGGCATTTTTTATTCGAGTCCTGTAGCTCGTAACAGTATTAATTACTAACCACCGGCCTTTGAATATCCACAACCACGCTACTAACCACGTGAATTGTCAGGTTCAAGACGCAAGTTCCAATAACAAATGACTATGTATCATTGCGTAACATACCTTTTGCAAAATTAATAGCATTGTACAAATAATCTTGTGTTTAATTGAACCTTCTGTTATTCAGTTTACGTAAGCATTGCCAGTTTCATTAAAGGAACTAATTCAAAGTATATTTTTGTATTTAAACTAAATTAAAGCCGGGTTTCCTACATTTTACTGCCACCTCTCTACCCTACAATAATGGTAGTACTATTGATAAGGAAAGTCAATGCAACAGCAACAAAGGTGTTAAGTACTAAAATGTAAAACAATTATATACATTTTTAATAATAACTTGCAAACCAACATGCTCATTACATACCCCCAAGGTAAGCTAATTACGCTTGTGTTATGGGTAATATATACAATGGACCACTCTGGGGCCGATCCCAGAAACCCACACCATAGTAAATAACGGAAAGTTCATTTTCTGAATTTGTCATGCCAGGAATCGAACCTGGAACCTCTGCGTTGCAGTGAGGTAAGCCTGCAAAGGCTTAGCCCAATTAGCCACAGACGCCGACAGGCAGACTTTATAAGTACATTTACTAGAGCCCCGAGTCTGTAACTCAAATTGACAATGGAATCGAGTTGGAATCGTAACTTTTGACAGTGTTGGGAGTCTGTAAACCAACTCGTCTAAATATTGAATCATACTTGATTTCACTGAGACTGATTTAATATACATATTTTTACGGAAATTTCGCCTCTACTTTTTCAACTACCAAAAAAAAATGTATCGAAACGACAAACATGGTATCTTTTAAGATAGATACATAGCAGACTGATAGAAATAAAGTTATGAGACGAATAACAATTATTTTTGAATGCTAAAATTTTTTTATTGCTAAGGTTTCAATTTTCAAGATAAGACATTATTTAAGCTAAGAGGCGATTTGACCATCTGTCAGTCGAATAAATCTTGAATCGAAATGGCATGGTTTTTTTGTTAAAGTTACAGACTTGGGGTCCAGGCAGGCCACTAACAAAAGCTCAGCTGGCCGCAGGTTGTTTAGTGGTCATAAACTAATGTAGTGCGTTGTCGATTGTTTCAGATGCATCTTAGTAGCGTTCAAGTGGCGTGGGCTCTGGCGGCGTTGGCGCTAGGAGTGGTGGGAGCTCCGCCCTCGGGTGCCTCACACCATATCCAACGGCGTTCCTTCTTTACCCTTGAGTGCAAGGGCATTTATGACGCAGCGATATTCGCGCGCCTCGACCGTATCTGCGACGACTGTTACAACCTATTCCGAGAGCCACAACTGTATACCCTCTGCAGGTGAGTTTGAATTTAGAACAGTCAGTTTTGTGGCGTTATACATATAGATGGCGATGGTGTAGCTTAAGAAAGATTGTAGTTTTTTTTAATTCAGAATTCGCAACTTCACAGAGGTTGTATAGTATATAACCTTTTTTATTGCCGGAGTATAGCACACAGGCTGATGGCCCAAAGGTGATGGAAAGTAGTTACCATCGCCTATGAACACATGCAACACTAAAGATACTACCAATGTGCTGCGGGACTCGATGTAGGGACTGGAACTTGGCCACTGATAGTGGACACAACAAATTATTTAGAATATTTTTTCTTCTGTGAGAATTATAGCACACAATTCTAGGAATGTACTCCTCATTCCCAAGAGTCAAATGAAAAAAGAAAATACAATAAGTTAAACAAAACAATTGACTTATAAATACAACAACGGCCACATCAGAGTCCTTAAGAAAAGATTTGACATAAAAACAAAATTTTTTTTTAATCTAAAAAAAGGTGACATTATTATCAATTATATTGACAGCAAACGATTGTCAGAATTGTATATTAACTATTGAAGAAATAATTCTGCGCGCGAAAGTCAACATAGAATATTAATTACATAATTTAAAAAAAATCATAGACTCATTTATGATTGGAAATATAGTACATTATAATTAACTACACATATTTTTGGTAACAAACCTAAAATTACACCACCAGCCAAATAATAAATGTAATTTGTGCCGTTTTTCAGCTCATTTCTATTAAGTTTTGAAAAGAAAGAACTAAAAAAACACTGCTTGTAATCCTTGTGACGTTTTACAGATTCACAACTTTCAAATAGAACTCTCCATGAAAATCATAAAAACTAATGCAATTTACTAAAGTTGGTAGAATTTTTTCTCTTATTAATTCAATTGACATTTATTGATATATTTTAGGAAATTGCATTAAAATAAATGTTAGACCTTAAATTAAGTGCAAGTTGAATCTATATTCAATATTAAAGTACTTTCAGCTAATTTAAGGTCTAAGCACGCCAGATAAATTTGAACTTTATAACAGTGAAATAAATTGTATTATTCCTTGTTGGGGCACAGGAAAGACTGTTTCACGACAGAATACTTCAAAGGTTGCGTCGAAGCACTACGGGAGACTGATCAATTAGAAACATTCAAGAAATATATTAAAATAATACACGGGGCCGATCCTGGGATTTAGGTACAATATGGTTTGATATCTCGCATCCTCTTTAATGCTCTTAACTTGCATATTATCTATCTCCTAATTCGACAGCTTTACCTGCAGGGGTTTTCTAATACTGTACTCTATCTATCATACTCTTCATACAGGGCGTTCCATTAGTAGCTCACAACGCCCAACGTGCTCCATTAGCCGTTCCACAAGGCGACCGCGGTCGTTGTGGTCGTGGCGAAATCGTCACTAATGAGGTCATCATTTTCGATCACACAACGTTCACAACGACCCATGTCAAGAGGTGGGTCGAATAGCCGTTACACTTGGGTTTACAATTGTAACGCTGGCAAGCAAGTGGAACGGGAAAAAATCGCAGTCGTTGTGAGTCCCTAATGGAACGTAGCCTAGAGTTTCGAGTGTATTAAAAGATTAATTAAAAAATTTAGGAAAACAACCAATGAGTTGATTCCGTTTGTGATGCCACCAAAAAGATGAATCCCTATTGGTTGATTTAAACTTCGAACTAGTGGGTATGTTTGATCACTTTCACCTTGATTTGAAATTAGGCTTTTTAAGATAAGTGCACGCCTTTAACTTGTATCTTCTTTTATTCGCATTTCTACTCCCCTGAAAAAATCCTTTAAGTGTCTGAGGTAAGGTTAATTCTGCTTTGCAAGTTATTAAATACTTTAGAAGCCACTAAAAAGCTATTTCAAAATCTTCACATAATTAAAAACGGTAATATTTGGACAAAATTGATATGTGTATATGATCACTTGTTTTAACTGAAATCCATACTTATAAACAAATATAGTATATCATTAAATCTGAAAAGAAAAACAAGTGACTTACATAATAACTGAAAACAAATAGAATAATTTCATTTTTTTATCTACGAAAGTTTTATTAAAGAACATTTATGAAGGTCATATAAACGCATTATAAATATAGTTCTTCATATATATACACCGATTCACGTGAAGTATCCACATATGTGATAAATTATTTGCTCGGATATTACATTTTGAATGATCATATCGATATCAGTATGAGATTTAGAAAACAGTATTTCCGAGAATCTACGTGTCACCATAATCTTATCAATGAGTTTTAATGCATCATAGTATGCATACGTACATCACAGATTATAACAATATAATATTGGGAATTTTCAAGCAAAGTATTTGTTATATAAGAATAAAGAAACTAGGGAGGGACTGATACTTATTTTTGTATTTTGACCAATTTAAATAACACTCGAATAATAAATTCAGATTTATAAGCTACAACAATGTAGAATTTCATCAAGATTCGTCCAGTACTTATTGCGTGAAAGGGTTAAAAATCACTCGTTTATTACAGATTAATAAGAAGTAAGGTAATGACACGTAGAGCACACAAACACAAATAGGTACACTATGGGCGCGTTCCTTTGGTATCTCACGACGCCTAAAATGCTCCGTCTGCCGTTCCACTAGGCGACCGCGGTCGTTAGGGTCATGGCGAAAACGTCACTAATGACGTCATGATTTTCGCTCACGTAGCGCGCACAACGACCCATGTCAAGAGCTGGGTCGAATAACCGTTCCACTTGAGTTTACAATTGTGACGCCGGCAAGCAAGTGGAACGGGAAAAATCGCGGTCGTGAACGTGGTCGTTGCGAGTCTCTAATGGAACGTAGCATACATGCTATTATTTCTTTTCACGTATTATGCTTGTTGAGAGAAAAAAATTTAAAACTGAATTTATTTATTTATTTTGTATCTAACAGCACGAACTTTCCTACTTTACTGTACTTTTCAGCACTTCGAGGCCTGGATTTCTTTCTGTCCTAATCTTAGTTTTAATGCATGTTTAGTTTTTAAGCTATTTTATCGCTTTTTCCCTTATTCATAGATTTGCAATAAATTTTTTATCACTTGCAAACTTCTTAGTGAGAGTAATAATACATCACATACATGTATTATTAGCTTTTTATCTACTTATAGCACATTATTATAATTGAAAATCTAATTTTACAACGTCTTCACAAAAAAGGCGGCCAACTGTACATCACACCTGTAAAAGCTATTTTAAATAATTACATTTTTAAAAAGGCCTAGTCTTTTCAAAAGTATTTGTGTGTGATAGATAAAATAGATTATCCCGTCATTCCCGTTTCCAAAGGATTTTTGCAAGCTTATATATTTTTAAATTAGACGTAGCACTATTTCATTAATTGTCTAAATAAAATTATTTATACTTGAGTATCTTCCTAGATACGTGTCTTTTACTCTTCTAAATGCCGCTCTTATTCTCTTATAGTGTATTAAATTGTATTTGTATGTATTACAGAGCAAAATGCTTCACAACGCCCTACTTCGGGGGATGCATGGAGTCTTTGTTCCTTCACGACGAGAAAGAACAGATAGATCAAATGATCGACTTCGTCGGTAAACGCTAACGCAAAACGCACACAGCCAACAAATGACGCCATATTGTCAAAAAAATACAACAAAAAAAAAAACAACGCAACGGTAAAAACAAAATCCACCGCTTTGCCAACAACACAAAATAAAAAAGCAGAGAGAAAATGTGCAGGAACAATTTTTTCGACGTCTGCTTTCTATCCTCAACGTATTCTAGTCTATTAGCGACGTAAATTAATTTTATGTTCGCACTAATTATAAAAACATGTATTTTAAGTGATTAAGGACATTTATATAATGTATTTTATTATGTGTTAAGCTTACGCGAGGTAATGGAGAGTGAAGAACATTAAACATACGTTACGCCTCCTAGGTAATCAAAAAAAAAAGAGACAGGTCCCTTCTGGTGTCGATGCTGGTCATCTAATTTTTATTTTTATTAAAATTATTAATCTGTCTCACAAAAATCCGACTGAGATTATTTTTTTTGTAATTTTAATCGTGACGCATTCCAATCACAGTATTTTAAAATTACTTACGCTTTTCAATTTTTACAATTCATTTTATTATTTGTCGTATTATCTACCGTGTATTATATAAAGAGCCTTATTATATAGTCTTATTAGCCTTATTACAGTCTGTAATTATGTCAATGTAAAATAAAACAAAAGTGGTCTAATAATATTATTTGATTAATTAAAATAATTTTTATTTTCACTGACTGTTTAGTTTTCTTGCGATTATTTTTAAATGTATTTGACAAATGTGAATTTGATTCTTCTTGTAGATTATCATTATAATCTTTTTGTAAATAGTATTTCATTTTATGGATTATCTGAAATCACATTTATTATTTCTTTGTCATAATTAAAATCTTTACTTATTTTACCACAATGCGAAATAATTAAGAACTATTTTTACAATCGTGTTCTTCTAATTTTTAAGCATTTTCATTTAAAGGTTGAATTTTAATAAGTTAAATTTTAGTTCATAAGTATTTAAAATGTTTTTTTAACTTCCGACTATTTATTATTTGTTACTTTTTACTTATTTATTGTAATAATTAAAACTCGATGAAGTCTATACCAGTTTCTGACGTGTATTCTTTAAACTAAAATTAAGTTGCGGTTCATACTTATTTTAAAAATATTAGTTCCGCTAAAAACAAACTCTTCTCTGTATTCGAATCTCAATTTTTTAGTTTCTTTTAGCGTTTCTTACATCACAATTAAACCTTTTTTTATCGATACAAAATCATTTAGATCTTAATGTCTTTTGCATTAGTAACGACATGAACTCTGATATCATTAACATTTTATTAACATTTTAAGTTTACAGCCTGCCTAGATTACTACAAGGCTATGCAACAATCGAATTTGCACATAAACTCTGACTAGAGAAGGTTATAAAGTTTACTCTGCGAATTATAATGTCATTTACAAAAATAATGCCATAGACATCAAGATCATAATGACACATACCATCGACAAAACCAAGATTCTTATAGATTATTTGACATAAAATTGGAAATGGTGCCAATGTCCCAAGACACTAGTATAATATAAATTATATTAAAATTAGCTAATTACAAAATCGTATGAGGCGAATACGCAATGGGTATTTGTATAAAAATTTATATTAGTAAAAATATACTATTGTAATTATTTGTAGAAATTTTATAAAAACAGCTAAGAAACGCTACGGGTTCCATGAAATATATTTCATTTGAAAATCATTACTGTAATTTTATTTCTATCAATATCCCACAACACTTATTGTAAGATTTCATACACTCATTACAATCAAATTGCGGCTGATTGCAGGTGGGTTTGAAACCCGCCAATCCGCCTTGATGCAAGCGTGACAGACACCGCGTGTGTGGCGAGTCCAGTAGTGTGGCATGAACATGTTATTCATATCAAGTTATAGTAAGTTTGTAGGCTTTCTTTAAAACCTTAACTTTGCTTACAAACTGCTCTAATCAATATGAATAAGACCGTAAGTAATTACATTCGCATATAAAATTGAAGTCTGCTATTAAACTATTACTTGTTCCTTAAAATTGATACTTAATAACAACGTTTCTTTTAATTATGAGCACCAGAAGCGTAAATTGTGAAGAAAATTTCGCAATAAAATGCCTACTTATTATATTTCATAACTTCAAATAGCATAAGTGTCATATATTTAGATAAGATTAACTTTTTAATGCTCTCTTAACTGGCCTTAACATCGACCATCGGCTATCTTGACAGCTTTGTCAAAAGGATTTCTGATAAAAAATTAATATCAGCTATTTCATTGATGATGTAAGACCTAGTTCGATGATAAACTGTTATTTTATGTGTTGGCAGACAAATATACACATTATAAATTGCAGGAGTCGCCTACGCCGTTACGGCCATGTTTAACGGAGAAAAGCTAGTTATGTGGGGAACAAATGTCTAGCATGCCACCTTCGCAGGTCCGGTAGAAGGGGCAGGCCCAAGAAATGCTAGCTTGATTTCATGAAGGATAACATGCGTACCAATGGTCTCAAAACAAGAGGTGCTGAGATAAGTCGATGTGGACTAGAAAAAGTAGGAAAGCGGACCCCGGGCTCTAAATCGAACACACCCAATGCTACTGGGATTTAACGCTCATATGATGATGAAATTTCCAAGCTACGCAAGTTCAACTTGTCACCGATATCACAGACAGTTCTGAGGTTATAAAAGGAACAGTCAGACTAGACTATTAGAAAAATTCCGTCGTTTATATATTCTATCCTAAAAATCAAAAATCGCTTAGTTGACCGCCCTGGTTGAATAAAAGTAGACACTCAATTCAAGGCCCCGGCCCGTTTTGATAATATAGATGGAGGATATCGTAAGAAGTAAAGATACATTTTATATTACGAAAAATATGTTCTCACATTTGAATAATACATGAACTACATAGAATATTTTTGTATGTTTTTTTAAACAACACCGTTAGTTTGGTCGTGCTGGGGCAATTTTGGGTATTGTCATTTTCTTGTATTATGGGTAATATAATACGAAAAACTCTTGGGCTGTGATGCCAGACGCCCAGATTATAGTTAATCATGAGAAGTTCCTCTACAATATTTACCATGCCAAGAATTGGACTTAGCACCTTTGCGCCGCAGTGAGCTAGTAGTGCAAAGACTTAGAACATTTCACCACAGATAAGTCACCACAGATATACACATAAGTCTATAGGAACGTAGAACAACATTTAAAAAGTTACGTAAAATTTAAAGAAATTGAAAGTAATACCAGTGATATAATATATAATAGGCAACTTGTATCTGAATCAAAGGTTCAAAAAATCATATTTTTATTTCGCAAGTTGGAATGAATGATAAGAAACTGTCGTAAATTTTGACCTTATTTAGATACAAAAAATGAGGGTACATAGTAAAATTAATGGAGCGATGCTTTACCTACTAATTCTAGACATTAATCAAATTCATTGATCAAAATATTGAAATGAAAGTAGAATTGAAAGTAGGTTTATTATATATTATAGTCAATAATATACAATTTTATGAATGTAAGTTTTAAATAATACAGGTAGAAATTTAAATAAAAACAGCACGTAACTTCTAGTCTAATTTATTCCAAAATAATCTTTATAAATAACAAAAATAACGCACTTGTGCGCATCACAGTTTTAGGCTCATAACATAGATGGAACGGCAGTTAGTCGTGCGAATCGAAGCTTAGAGGGATCACCTAAGCAAAATCTTATGACTCAATGGCGCTGTAATCAATATAAAACACACATCATTATCAATTTGTAATTTGTTATCGATTATTACGTTTTGAAAACATTTTATCGAATATGGGGCGCCTCAGGGTAGCGTCGTGAGACCATTTCTTTTTATCATCTATTTACCTTAGTCATATATCATCTAATTAATTGTTTCAGTCATTAATATCGATGATAAAAAGTTTTCCTAGTGCAACAGATAAACATATTACCATATTTGAAATACACATTGGGTCCCCAAATTAATAGACATATGAAATAATATAAATCGTAAACTATACCCTATATTTTAGTTTAAAACCTCGAAACCGTTAAGCGAGTTGTTACTTATCTCTAGCGCCATTTACTTAAAGCAGATAATACTTCAAACGTAAAATATCCGGAAAATATTAATATTTTCGGCAATATGTAATAGACTTTACAATGTAATATATTCTATAAGTTTGATTCGAGACTAATTGTAGTCTAACTGCCGCAATCAGAGTGGGATGGTTATGGTATATCGCTTGCGCATTATTATTATTATTAATATCATTTTTAAAGACATAAATTGAGAGGATTTCCGTACGATAAAAGTATTCTGTGAATCTAAACGATAATATTACGAATGATTCCCAGATTTTTTTATAATCGGCAGACAAACACACATATTGTATATCCCCAAATAAAGCAAGTTACGCTTGTGTTATGGATAATATACAACGTATTACTCTGGTACGTAATTCCCAGACACCCAGACTATATATAGTACGTAACAGGAGAAAATTCGTTTCCCAAATTTACCATACCAGGTATCGAGCCCGGAGCCTCTGCGTTGCAGTGAGGTAAGCCGGCAAAGACTTAGCCCGCTCGATCACAGAGGTCGTCTAAAATTAGATTTGATTCATTTACTATATATAAATATCAAATTAAATAAAAAAAAACAAAATTTCTTATTTTTACATATGAAATTTTTTTTTATCATTTTTTTATAGACATTCGTAATATTATTACTGAGATTTATAAGACAGATTTGTTGTAAGTAAATTATATGAATTTATATCTTCAAAAATGTGAGAATACGGGAGCGATATAGTGAATTCCATTTAGGTAGCTCCTTGAAATCTTAAGTTACGAAAACGTCAATTGTAGTATTATAAATTTAATCGTTACTTAAGTCAACCATCCTTCCCTGAGTACGGCAGTAAAATATGGACCTTAGAAGCACGTATATATTATTCTCACATTCAAAGTTTACTCAAATTCATTTAAAAATAATAAAACATTAATTACTCTACAATAATATGTTAAATTGAAAGCTAAAAATGTGCAGTAAATTACATATTTGAATACTCTTTATAAAAATAAAACGGAACATAATAAAACATTTGAACAAAAATAAAAATATTTACGTTATTACATTTTAATAATCAGTAAATATTTTTTTCGATTACAAATAAATAAAGAACAACAGCCTTATTACATACACATCAATAGAAAACATCGAAGAAGAACACTTGGAATGCCAAACAACCAGTAGAGAACGAAACTAAGGTCCCTAAATATTACATATTCCCTAAATTCTTGAGATTTATTGATTCTTCTTTGTTTTAAAACGTAGAAAATCATCACTAAAGCTTTCAAGAAACGATAAAATTCTAAACATGGCGTGCCTGTACATTAAAGCTATTTAAAAAAACAACTGGAGTAGACTATATAAATGACAGAGAACACGATGCAATTTTTTTTAAGATTTCTTGTCTGTTTGTACGGGATTCACGTAAAATCTACCGCGCCGATTTCGATGCGGTTTTCGCTAATCGCCAGCTAATTATTAAACTTAAAATCTGCGCTATTTTTATCTAGGGACTCCTGCGGGAGTTTTTGGGAATAATTTAAAATGGCCACATTGAAAAAAAAAACAAATTCAAATGCGACTTATTCACTGATCGATAGCAAATTTTATGTAATAAAATGTGTGATAATTTATATGCTGGAAACCCGCGGAAATTTTCCCGGGAGCGGTCCAAGTTATTCGGGTGCGTAAAAATTAACTTATTCCGACAGTCTTCACTAAAATGATAGCTTACATAGTTTTTTAAATGCTGCGGTATTTTGTGCCCTGGGAATACCGCGGGAATTTCAAGTCAAGCGTGGACGAAGTCAGGAATATATTCAAGTTATTTATATTTTTTCGACCATTTCAACCATCACTCAAAAATTTAGTCTTGATTGGTTTGTTTTAACTTTCATATCTAAGCATGAAGGAAACAGTATCTGACATATATAAATAACTGTTCACAGATGTTACAAATACAAAACAATTGATAGGTACTATTGACATATAACGAAACCTAAAGTGATCTGACAAGACAGCAATACTTAAAAAGTATACAGTATGCGCAAAATTTAAATGCGCTTCAACTGACGGTAGCTACGAGGTTGCGCAGCTCCAGTCGAGTGTTAACGTATACCTAGACAGAGTGCCCGACAGGATGCCCTCGCCCGTGGCCTGGTCTATGGCCAGGCCGAACTCCAGGTGATCAGGACGCGGAAACCGCGGCCATGATCCAATCTTGGTCAGTAGAGTTGGAAAACCCTGTTGCTGGCATTGACACGGTGGAGGCGGTTCGACCGCAGCTGTTGCGATGGCTCTCGCGGAAACGCGGGACCCTGACCTTCAGAATGACACAGATACTTACCGGGCACGGTTGCTTCGATAAGTATCTGTGTCAGATTGCGGGCTGCTTGCCTTCACCCCAATGCCGCCAGTGCGGCGCGCTGGACACGGCGTTACACACGCTAGTCGAGTGCGCAGCATGGGCACCTCAGAGGTTTGAACTCGAGACACTTGTAGGACCGATCGAATCGCTGGGCGATCTGGTGCAAGCCATGCTGTACAGCGACGATTGGTGGGTGGGTGCGGCCAATTTCTGCGAGACGGTAGTGTCTCATAAGGAGGCCGCGGAACGAGATAGGGAGAGAGATGGTAGTGCGCATGCGTCTCGCGGGCGCCGACGTCAGTCGGGAGCCCGGAGGCGCAGGTATGCGCATGACCTCCCTCCCTGAAATACCGCTGCAGGGGCTCTCTAGCATCTAGGGAGCAGAGGAGTCTTCACCCCTGTTGACGAAGTGAGTTTGCCTCTCCCGGGGCATTCTCAAGCACTTGTGCGCTAGGATCGGTGTGGGCGTAACTACGTTCTGTATCTCACGCCTTTCCTGCCATAAGCGCGGGGCACATGGGAGGAGGGTGGTTTTAATGGGGTATTAGCCCATATACGTCCATGGGTTCGAGTCTCCACACAAGCCGGTTGATTATTGTTTGGATTGCCTCAGTGGAAACCCTCCATGATCAACAACGGTCTAATCCCTAGCAAAGGACCCGGTATGTGTGAAATGCATATCCCCCGCCTTAAAAAAAAAAAAAAATACCTAGACAGAGTGTAGAGCAAACAAATGGCATACAAGTTCGAATAGGAAAGAGCGAGAGGGCAACACTCTTCCTCCTCGGCTCCATAGCTATCACCTCGTGGACCTTAAAATTGCGTTCTGCGTATGAATTGTACAAACTTCAAGTACGCAATTAAGTTTTACTCGTACTAAACTGGGATTGTCATTCCTGGTGTTTATATCTCCATGAAACAAAACACTTTAAATGTCATAAACTTACATATAATCATTGGTCCTTAGAAAAATAATTTATATATATGTCTTTGTTACTTTAGTTGTTCAATATTTTTTAATAATAGGAATACGCATTCATTTTTTCTTGGATATCATAAAGATTTAAGGCAAATGTAACATTATCCAAAATATTATAATATTACGCAAACAGCATTTATAAATCAAAATTTCGCGCAATAACTTCCCACTAGTATTTTTTTAAACTCTGAGTAGTTTTAGAAAATATGTTCTAATTTGCGTAACTCATGAAATAGTTCATGAAAAATAAAAAGTTAAATATAAATCATTCAGCAATTTTACTAATAATTATTTAATATAATTTTCATGCACTGTCCTAATAATTAAAAATAATATAGACCTGCTCCAAGTGGAAAAATAGTATGTGTTCAACATTAAATACTGATTACAATGAAATTATTAAGCTGGGAACACACAATAAAAACGTAGACTTGGCTTGATGCCAATAAATTTCCATAGCACCTCGCTCCAGCATTTTATACTATCTTTGTATTGCGTTTTGTTTTGCCAAACATATAAGGAATTTACGAAAAATTTTAAAGTATGTCTTGTCATTATTACGACGGCAGTAATATTAATATTTCCACTTATTATGTCTTTGTGTCATTGAGTATGCACTGTTTGCCACAGCTCCATTGATTCTTCCAAAAGTAATTGTATAACATAGTTCTGTATTTATTTAAAAAAAAGCCTGATATAATTAATCATAAAGTAAAAGAATCTTTAACTAGACGTGTTGCTGGCGAGTTTCTTACCGCTTCTTCTCCCCAAACAGCGATTACACGTGGCAAAGCGATGAACATAGAAACCAGACTCAATTTTTAACTTATATGTTTGACCTCCAAAAATGATCTACTACTTGAATAAAACTTTTGAATTTGAATGTAAAGAAGGAAAAGAAGATATATTGTTTTTAAATTTAATAAGTTTTATATTCTATTATTTTAGTATATACTTATTTTATTTGTATTTGTCCTATAAAACACATGATATGTCATGACTATCATGCAAGCAAGACGCATGTGTATTCCCAGGTTTATAAATAAATTAATCATATCATGATTAAAACTACGTTTTAATGATTTTGGGTACAGCATTTTATTTGATTCTTATGCCGTGATCACGGCTACTAAAAAGTAGCCGAAACATCGAAATAAAATGACGTGCTTAAAGCCGCTAAAACGTACTTTTATTTACGTGTAATAGTCGCGAAAACTTAAAAAAATACTATTAAAATTATTTTCGAAACACAATCTAATGAGTTGAGAAAATTTTCAATTAGGAAAGTACATTTAAAAATATTCCCCTTAATATAGAAATTTTAACAAAAAAAAAAGATAAATAACAAACAACAAAGGGATTCTACAAATGGCACTAAAATGGAAAATTCATTAAACTATCATCACAAATTATAAAAAGTTTAATTACAATGAAAACTTAATTACTATAAAAATACAGTGGCTTGTATCGACGGGTGAAAGGCTATTTGTCTTAAGCTACATTCGGTAATTTTTCAGGAGACAACTTTAAATTATTAATACACTTTGTACTTAGAGAGGTAAGCTTGGGTCAAGCTGATCGGGATCTTGCTTGTTGAAATGTAAAACTCGTTCTTCAAGAGTATTCTCTATATTTTCTGTATAGACAATTTCACATGCTTATTATATGAAATTCCGTACGATTGTGTTCGCCTTCAAAGTAAAACTGCTTTAAGTTAAACAACGATTAAAATGGTTAATCTTTACAATACTATACTTGAAAAAGAAAAATATCTATAATTGGAAACCAGATTATTTTGTATTTCCGTAAGATGAAAAAAGGCCAACATGTTAAGCCCATCATAAAATGACGCTTAAAACAAATAGCCCTTCAACCGTCGACATTATTTTAAATACAAATCGAATATGTAAATTCGATTTGTAACGTTTAATGAAAATCATTGGCATGTATACACTGGAATATATAAAAGATTCTTTTCTTGTAAAAATATCTTTCTTTCTTATCACCAGAGCTGTAGGAACTTCAAATTTATGGTTTGTCTTAAGGATGATAATTTTGACAACTAACTACTACTACTACTAACTAAAAATATATTACAGGCAATGTTATACTTCATGGATGGTATCGCCCACTTAGTGAAGTGTCACGCAAACGAACAATCTAAGACTATCGAAAATTGGTTAAGTTAACATACAAAAGGGAAAATTTACCTAAATATATTTTTCGTAAATATTATAAAAATAGTTTGGTTTTGTATTATAATCTGACCATACAGCATAACCAACCCACTATCGATTTCAGGTTCTATGAGAATAATATTCGATAATCGAATAGGTTCATTAAAGATTATGCACTACCTCGTCTCTAGGGTGAGCTGTCAAAATTATCATCCTGGATTTGAAAGTGCATAAGAACAGACATTTGGTAGCGATTTGAAGCCACAACTCTAAACTCCAAACTCAACAGTCATAAATACGGTCTCGATATCTGATTAGGAATTTTCGGCATTCAGCTTAGGCTCGATTCGCACTATGCCGTTCACGGTTCAATCTCATTCCGCTCTCGGGACGATCAATGGCCGGTTTCTATATCTTACTATTCATTCACCTGCCCTACCAGCATTACAATTTTGACATTACTTGTATAGAGTTTATGCCAAATTTTAACCGATAGTAAGGCAAATGATTTCGATCCAATCAAATCTCGCTGTGTCTACACTACAAGTCTCACAACACGATTCAATCTCGCTCTGGGCAAATCTCGCTGTGTCTACACTACATATCTCACAACACGATTAAATCTCGCTCCGGGCAAATCTCGCTGTGTCTACACTACTAGTCTCACAACACGATCCAATCTCGCTCCGGGCACATCTCGCTGTGTCTACACTACAAGTCTCACAACACGATTCAATCTCGCTCCGGGCAAATCTCGCTGTGTCTACACTACAAGTCTCACAACACGATCCAATCTCGCTCCGGGCAAATCTCGCTGTGTCTACACTACAAGTCTCACAACACGATTCAATTTCGATCCGGGCAAAATCTCGCTGTGTCTATACTACTCACATGGGGTTCAACCTCGCTCCGGGCAAATCTCGCTGTGTCTACGTAAAACGTAAAAGCGTATTCACACTTGTCGGTACAAGACATAATAGGTCCGATCTCGCTATAGTTAAATATTCTTTTCGAGAAACCGGTACCGGCGCGGTATAGAACCGGAACTAGAGCGACACGACAGTGAGAATTCTCTGATTCTTTCTTGTTTAAGAATATTTGACCGGATCGGTAACGGACCGAGATCTGAGCAAGATTGAAGCGTGAACGGCATCATAGTGCGAATCGAGCCTAAAAGGTTTTCCTGATATTCTCTACCGAGTATATCTTTTATCACTGCTCTGCGGCCCTAAAACCTAAGAGCCTAAAGCGTCCGCTTTCGCAGTTCATATTAGAAATATAATGTAACAAAATAAAGTGAAACTTTATGCCATGTCTTACAACTACCAATTTAGGTGGACTAGTGTCAATTTCACTAGGGAATTATGCACAGGCGACCGCTTTAGACCCTCTGAGCTATTATCGATTGTAGAACATGAACGTATCTGTATATTATCAAACTACTTATTGCTGTAAAAAATTAAATGCGTCAGTGTAAATCTATTCTGTTTCTATATACATCGACATTTTTATCTATGACTTTGATAAACTCCAACACAGTTAGATCGACCAACAAAAAAGCTGGCATTGGTATGCTAACATCTTATTTTAACTTGCCAGAAGATGGCACTATAGCGCTTCCACTATAATATCGTGCAACTAATGGCCCGCAAATAGTCTTGCGCCACCCATTCTGCTATAATTCATTACATAAAAACTATTTATTTAAAATACATTTTATAGAGATGAAATAAATATACACTGACAGGACAACGACTATAGAATTCTATTAGTATCTATATAAAGAATCAAAATGTCCTAAAATATATTATTTTTTACCTAACATTCAGTTAACGTTGTTATCTATCAGGTACGACGTTATTCTACAACCGTGAACTACAATAAAACACCAAAAAGTAATGTCAATAAAACAGCAAAAGTTATATCGGTAAAACAGCAAAACCTACATACTATGGACAATATATAAAATAAATGATTCTATCAACATGCCTCCTTTCAGAAATCGTCTAGGCAGAAGTCGAAATGATCGTCCAGCATTTTGTAATCGTCGCAGGTGAACCGGATACATTTTGGACACGTGTATATCTGAAATTATAAAAAGTAAGATTAAGTTAAAATATATTTATAGTATAACATGGAAGGAGAATATTAGAATTGACAAACGCCTTGCAAAAAATATAACTGAAAAAAAACATACATTTTTAGGGGCTCTACAAATAATTCTTCTGTTGCCTTTTCAAACTAAAAGAACCAACATTTCAAAAAATTATTTTAGAGACTAAGTAAAATATTCAAAGACAGAAAGTCTCTTTTCAATCTAAATTAAAATTGCTTCGGTTTAACTTTTTTCCTGCGAGAAACGGGCAAATAGCAGACGAACCGTAACTGAAAGTGGTTACCGTCGCCTATATGCATTTGCACCACCAGGGGCGAAGCCCACGCGTTGCCAGCGTTAGGGTGCCTTTCCACCAGAGATGTGCTATGCAGCTATGTTGCGAGAATGTAAAAGCTAAGCTACAATAGTATGTGGCCGTTTCCACCGATGCCAAGTTATGTAGCGGAGCGAGTAAGATGTGCTATGAAAATGTGCCGCCACAAGGTAGCTGTTCAAGGAAGATAGGTATTCAGAAGTGAGTATCTTCTTTATCAAGTTATGAGTATCCACTCGCGACCATCCTTCCATATAAAAAAACCTAACTTAGTTGAATCAATTTCCACCAGTGCCATTCTATGTGGACCAATGAATATTATTGCTGGATATCAAACATATCCATAGCACATCTCTGGTGGACAGACACCCTTAGGTATGGGGATGTGACAGATGAGAGAGGATAATGAAATAGGGAGATGGAATATTTAACGAAATAGGGAGTCTAATTCCTAGTTTTACAAAATTATGTTAAAAATTAAATAATTTAAACAGCGGAAAGAAATCAGAGAAATTACACTAATATGTTTTGAACTAATTAATATCAGGTTAGTGAAAATAAGTTTTACGGAACAAAATAACACAAACATCATGCAACATTTTTGAAAAATACATTTATGTACATGCTACTTCCATATAAACAAACAGTTGCTGTGGTTTTATAGATATGGAATATCACAAAAGTTTTCATATTAACGATTTTTAGATTTAAAAGAAAAACCTGTTATTAGCCCTATATATTAAATACTTAACTTTGTGGTTTATAAAATTATAGTATGCTATGTTGATATTTTTAATAAAAAACTTCAATAACAATTTGAACAATCTATTACATCACCATTTCTTTATCAGATGAGCGTCATTGGTCTATTGTGTTTAACGATTTGCTCTTGAAAACTACTGTATTCAAGTTGATAAAAACAATGTTGTTTGGTGTCAATTAAAGACCTGCAATTAATTATACCTACTAATGGCGGCTTGTAACAAGTTGTGAATAAACCAAATAAATCTTGGATTAACGGTCATGCTACCAGACCATAAAATCCTTTAAAAATAATTTAAAATCATTTCGTGAACAGAGAATATTTAGAATACAGGAGTTTTTGGCGGGAACTGAAGGACGGTGTTTTGCTGTGCGGTTTTATTTTCTAAAAATGTGTAATGGTGGATTATTATATCACTGTTGGCAGTCCAGTACAATGATTGGCGCCTTATTATTATATTCAAAACATTAAGAAATTTTAATAATTTTATTATTTTGTATACATACGATGGTACATATAATAATAACAATCTTGTATCACTACAATATAGAAAATATTAACATTTTTAAAAATCATGAATAAATTAACTACAAGTTGTGCGCAGAAGGTTTGCCGATGATAACCCCTCCCGCCTCCCACGACTCGCGGTCGTCTAGTTCTTAGTGCTATAAGAAATAAGACCAATGCTAGTAGAATAAATCTTGCATTTAGTTAACACAATATACAAGTACACGGATATTAAGTTTAAAAGTATGCACTCTGCGCACTATGGTCCGAATCAGTGTCCGATACAGAGCACTGACCAAGCGCATAGGTCGCGGGGTGTCGGGGAGCGTCTATTGGCCAAGAGGTTGTTCCGATGCGGAAGCAACCACCGTGCGCAATCGAATGACGAATGGTACCGTTTCAGTGATACCGGACTTTGGGGGCTTCCCGACTCCGTGGGAGCGGAGGCGTTCAGCCCGGAGGCAGCACGCTCGAGGAGGCACCTCCTGTGAGGTTCGACCTCGGCCATACCGCTGCGGGGGGTTGACTCTATATAGGATTTAGCCGTAAAAGGCTGAATGAGCTAAACAAGCAGGCTGAAGTGTTTATACAATAGGGACTCGCTACCGACTCCGCCGGCAGAGCCGTGGGACAACTGGCGAAGCCTCGGGTCGGCGGGTCGGGAGTGCTCGGTGACCCAAGAGCGCTGCGCGTGGGCACGCGGGGAGCCTCCGTAGGTAATTATCTGAGCGCGTAGTATAGAATGTTACAGTACTACTTAGACAAGCCCTGGTCCCAGTCGTGGGAAGCGGGAAGGGCGACCATCGGCAAACCTTCTGCCCACGACTTATAGGTGGTTTACCCTATTACTTTATGAGCAACAGTAGTTGTAATGTGAACTGTATTGAAATTTTGAATTTCAAACTATCACAAGAACTGGCGTCAGTCGAAGACCTACAATTCAGCTGAGCTGTACTGAAGCCTTAATAAAACAGGCTGTATGGACCAAGTTCCTTTACTTGCTATTGTAGTAAATTGTACTACTACTACTTACGACGGCAGTCTATGAGAGCAAAGTGACGCAAGTTATGATTAATAAAAGAAAAACAAATTCACATCTCCACAAGTCAATTAATTAATAAAAATTAGTACACACAGTCAATTAAGAAATATTCTAAACAAAAATCACACCACACTGATTTCAAAACAAAATCTTACCAGAAACGATGGTGTTGATTAGTTTTGATTTACATAATCAATTATTCGGGTATATTGAACCATCAATAAATTACAATTGTATTTCAATAAGTTAATTTATTCATAAATTAAGACAATAACAAATGCAAATGGAAAAATTTTAAACAATCTAAAACCTAATAACTGATTGCTAATAAATTAGAAATATATTTATAAATAGCATATGCCAGCGAAACTTCGTTCGCGTTGCCGAGATGACGTGTTTTTTAGAATTGCAATGGCGACACTACAAGACGTGATTCGTCCCCATGGAAACTATGTAATTTATCGGGATAACAAGTATCCTAAGTGTGTTAAGTTTCATTGAAACCCAAGTTTTCACATGATGCTCTAACAGTTAGACAGGTGCCAGGTAGTAGGGTATTTGGTCTGGATGGCTACCACCTCTGGTCTAGAGTCGCGATAACAACCTTGAGTTGTGTTCCGGCATTAGGGGCCAGATTCCAGCCTCCCTTTGGAGAGCGGCAGCACATTGGTAGCGCTTTTGTTCTTACAAATGTCCATAGGCGATGGTAATTGCTTTCCACCAGGTGGGCCATCTGCCTGTCTGCTGAGCTCAACAACAATAAAAAAAAGACAAAATTCTAAAATTTGCATTTCAGGAATCTGCTGATCTAAACTAGCCCCTCTAATTATTTTCACGCATTTAAATGCCTTGTACAAACTCGAACCCATTACAAATCTTATACTAATATATAGAGCTGAATAGTTTGTTTGTTTGTTTGATTGAACGCGCTAATCTCAGGAACTAATGGTTTGATTTGAAAAATTCTTTCAGTGTTAGATAGCCCATTTATCGAAGAAGGCTATAGGCTATATATCATCACGCTAATACCAATAGCAGCGGAGCACCAATGAACAATGTTTCAAAATAGGGGGGGTTTTGAAAACAAAATTTCACGCGGACAACGTCGCGGGCACAGCTAGTTTATTATAAACTAAGCAAACTATCCTAAACACGTATCAACATGATGTTCCAGTAATATCAAAGTTTTAAAAGGTTTATCGCAAACTGGGCAATCGAAGCGAAGTGGCGGTGGTGTAGTTTGCTTCTCAGCAAAATCTGGTGTGTCGGAGGCCTTATTCTCTTTGCTGTCTTCAAGTTTCTTCTTTTTACGAACCTTTTCAATATATTAGTTTTTAAGGCAACGCAAATTATTTTGATTAAAAATTATATAAACTAATAATAATAAATAAAAAGAAACGTAGTAGCTAAGTGGCCAATGCATTCGCGTCTCAAAATCCCGTTGTTGACGACGTATGTTCGTCAGTTATGGCAATCAAATGGAATTGGAATAATAACTTTGATGGTTTTGGTAGTCGGCTTAATATTGAATCAATCTTGACTTGACCGAGACTGATTTAGTGTGAATTTTAGAGACTGCGGATTGATCATCTGTCATTCGACTGCATCTTGATTCGCACTTGCATGGTTTTTTTGTGAAAGTTACAGCCTCGGAGGCCTGGCCCGGCGTTTGCAACATATAGGCAAATTTCTGATCTAATGTGCACATTGTTATGTAATTTCACTGCAGAGGAAAACCATTATGATGAAATGTGTGAAACCCGCCTATCCATCTCGGACAAGTGTGGCAGGTACACTGTCCATTCCACTCCAGAAACGAGGAGCCTACTAATAAAAATTATAATATAAATATTTTTTAAATTATAATTATAGCCTTTTATCTGCTAGCGCCATCTCGTATGCTTATGAGGTTATTGCGTTGCTGCCAATGGATGATAACCCACTGGTACATTATTATTTTGTGAGATGGCGTTATACGAGACTATCCGAAAACACACGAGTGAATACCGCAATTCACCACTAGCGGTGGGTAATCAACCGCAATTATAAAACTGTAACCCTCCGGCTAATGGTTGTTCATTAGCCGGTTATAAAAAAACCAGTTAATGGCGATTTGGCTAATGGGTGAATAGTACGCGAACCGGCGGATGACGGCTAAACTGTCAACTTGTCAATTGTCAATTTATTCGAGAAACATTAACCAGCTGGCAACTTAGCCGTGGCTGTTTTGTGAACAGCCGCCAATTAGCTAGCTTTTACAATAACTATAGTTCCCGGCACATATCTTGAGCGGTTGGCGAAATCGACATATGGATAACATTACGTTTTTGTCCCTTTACTCGAAGGGGTGAAAATCTCATCGAAAAAAAATCACTTGTGGGTAGGCCAAGGTAACCGTTCATCAATCGTGCCGGGAACTATACCCAGTTCTAGAATAGGGTAATACATTATGCGCAACTCACCACATTGCCAGTCGTGTTCGAGTGTCTGGCCGGAGCGGACGTCTGTCTCGCGGGCGCCGTAGTCTTCGATTGTGTGCTCGGACGGTGCGACGATAGATTCTGTTTGCGTAATTCTTCCAACTGAAAATAAATAAATTATAAATCTTTAAAATTCTAAACATGTGTGTGTGTGTGTGTACATTGAAGCTATTTAAAAAAAAAAACAACTGGAATAGACTAAATAAACGATGGAGAACACGGTGGATTTCTTGTCTGTTGGTCTGTTTGTTCGGGATTCACGTAAATACTACCTTCGCCGATTCTGTTGGGGTCTTAGACTTATAATCTGCGCTATTTTTTATCCTGGAAAATTTTTCTGGGAATGATTTAAAATGGCCAGATATATAAAAAATCTAATTTTAATGTGATTTTTTACTGATCGATAGCGAATTTTATGTAATAAAATGTATAATATTTTTTATCTCGAAAACCCGTGAATTTTTACTCAAGAACGGTTTGTAGTTATTAGGGTGCATAAAAATTACTTCATTCAGGCAGTTTTCATCCCGAAAAATGGAATAGTTTTCGGGATAGAAATATATTTGTCTCTTTGTTTGTTATGCTTTTACGAAAAAACTACTGGACCGATTTGGCTGAAATTTGCTATATATGTAATTTTAATATCGAGGATGGTCAAGGGATACTTTTTATCCCGGATAATGGGATAGATTTATGTAAAGGTTATGCCAGAAAATATGATAGGTTTTATCTGTTTTCGCATTTTCTTCATTTTGTTTATTATGATTTAGTTAGTCATTTTGGTCGTGTTGGTAGTTTTGGTCGTTTCGGTAGTTTTGGTAGTTGTGGTAGTTTTTGTTGGTAGTTTTGGTAGATGTGGTAATTTTGGTCGTTTCGGTAGTTTTGGATGGTCGTTTTGATAGTTTTGGATGGTAGTTTTGATAGTTTTGGTAGTTTTGTTAGTTGTAGTAGTTTTGATTGTTTTGGTAGTTGTTGGTAGTTATGGTAGTTTTGGTAGTTGTGGTAGTTTTGATAGTTGTGGTAGTTTTGGTAATTGTGGTAGTATTGGTATTTGTGGTAGTTCTGGTACTTTTGGTCGTTTATGTAGTTTACAGAGAGATAGACGGGAGATATAAATAGAGCTAGAATGGGTTGAAATTGATGATAAAAGTTTGTTTGGGAGACCAATCATTTCTCTAGTTTATAGATATAAAAAATCATAATCTTTAAAACAAAAGCGATAGTAGCTCGATCTGTCTGTCTGAATACCAACAAGGCAATAGATACTTTTATCACGGGAGATGGGATAGTTTGCGATGTAAAATGAAGTAAATCTTTCGAGGGCAAATAGGACCAACATAAGAATATAATACAACTAGAGTTTAACCCGCGGCGCAGTCAACCTCTAGTGCCTGCTTCTTGTTTAAAGAGCAGGCGTTAATACAGGTTACATTGTACTAAATGTTTATGTGAGTGCTATTTGCATCCGAAAGATTAATTACATTTTATATCGCAAACTATCCCATCTCCCGGCAAGACCAAAGAGGACAAAAAGGCAAAACGACAAAAAGGCCAAAAAGGACAAAAAGGTCGAAAAGGACAAAAAGGCCAAAAAGGACAAAGATGACCCAAATGACCAAAATGATGAAAATGGCAAATCACAAAAAACCTATCTTACTTTTTAGGATAACCTTTACATAAATCTATCCCATTATCCGGGATAAAAAGTATCCCTTGTCCACCCTCGGTATTAAAATTACATATATACCGATTTTCAGCCAAATCGGTCCAGTACTTTTACCGTAAAAGCATAACAAACAAACAAACAAATATATTTTTATCCCGAAAACTATCCCATTTTTCGGGATAAAAAGTATCCTATATTCATTCTCGGCATCAAAAATATATATATATATACTGAGTTTCAGCCAAATCGGTACAGTAGTTTTTCCGTGAAAACGGAACAGACAGACACAGTTACTTTCACATTTATAATATTAATAGGGATGTAACCTGTATTAACTGCTGCTCTTTAAACAAGAGGTACACACTAGAGTTTGACCCACGGCGCGGCCGCGGGGTAATCTCTAGTTTATTTATAAATGAAGTCGATTTTTAAAACAAATCGAGTCGGTAACGCATTAGGACGTTACTAATTGATCCCTCATCGAGCTGTCAACAGTAATATAAATGCTTGGAAAGCATATAAGGTACTCGTATTCATGTTAAAATACTACACGAACCTGGTTCGTCAACTCTTGGTTACGTCGCTGGGTTTGTCTCAGATCTGTGAGAATAGTTTCCTTTTCACACGCCATTTTCTCTCTCGATTCGCGTTCAGCCTCAAAATCACTCCTAAAATAGGAAAAAAGAAGTCTCAAATAGTATTGCCTTAAGTTTTCGCGACTGGTACACATAATTAAAACTACGTTTTAACGGTTTTTAGCACGGGATTTATTTAGTTTTTATTTCGACGTTTCGGCCACTTTTCGGTAGCCGTTTTCCGTGAAACCCTTAAAATCGTAGTTTTAATTATGTTTTAAATACATTACATCCCTGCAGAAACAAAGTAAGAATACAATATTCTGTCGTAAGAGGCAACGAAACAATAAACAGCAAGATGGTAGGGTATTGTATTAAATGTGTGTGTGTGTGTGTTTTTGTCTGCGTGTGTCTGTGCGTGTGCGTTTGTGTGTAGGTATATGTACGTGTTTATGTATATTTATAATATGTAACACTTTTTAAAATGTTGTTCAGCAAACCCTGCCCACGCTTTTGTGCCATATTTCTCTCTCCATCTCAAGGTTGTCTGGAAAACATCGCTGTCAGCGATAAGACCGCCATTTGTACCTAATTCTAAGCTGTTTTTGTGTATTATTCAATAAAGTATATTCTATTCTATTCTATTTGCCTGTCTCTATGGCTAGCATCTCTGGTCTAGAGTATGCCACCATAACAACCTTGATTTGTGTTCTGGCATTAGTGACCAGGTTCCAGTCTCCTCTAAGCGAGCAGCAGCGCATTTGCAGCGCCTTTGGTGTTGCAAATGTCCATATACGATGGTAACCGCTTTCCATCAGGTGGGGCGTTTGCCTGTCTGCTGAACTCGTGCAATAAAAGAAAACTGTTCAAGTGAATATGGCTCAGTTTCTCTAAGTGATACTCACTTATACAACTCAAGCTGTGCCTTCAAAACTTCCCTGTCCTCCTTGTCGGCCTTCAGTCTGTTGAGTTCCGCTTCCATCAGCTGCAACTCCTGGCCGCGGGCTACCAATGCACCTGTCAAGGCTTCCACGTTCACCGGTCTCTGCTGTTTCTGTAATAAATCATCTCGATAAAAAAGGAGAGAAAAATAAAGATAACAGTAGAAAGTTACCTATTTAGGCACGAGCGAAGTGAAGTCGCTAATAATTCGTGGCCTTCGTAAGTCGTGGTACCGTAACAGCTAGCGCACGCGTCCCAAACTCAAAGGCGCGGGTTCAATCCTGGCCGGAACGCATGCACCACTTAGTCAGTTTTCTCTTCTAATGTACATTACAATTTCACGTGCTAACAACGGTGAAGGATAACATCGTGATGCAACATGCACATCGAGATAGCCGATGTGTAAAACCTGCCAAGCCGCCTTGGACAAGCGTGGCGGGTATACTGTCCGTTCCCCCTATAATGGGAGGCCCGAGCCCAATAATGGGACATTTATGGGCTGATATTATATTTTATTATATACTAGCTGATGCCCGCGACTTCTTCCGCGTGGTGCGGTTTTTTAACTAGGGATTTCTTTAACTTTTCGGGATCAAAAGTATCCTATATGTTGACCAGGGATATAAGCTACCACCATTCGAAATTTCATTTAAATCGGTCCAGTCGTTTCGGAGATTAGCCGGTACAAACAGATAGTCAAACAGAGGAACATAAAATCTAAAAAAAAATCTAAATTAGTTCTAATTCACTTCTTACATCCCCCTGACTCGGTTTTTAGCATTTTTTTCATTGTACAAAAATTCGACCTCTACAGTTTTATTATATGTATAGATTATAATTACATAGAGAGTACAACACACGTCGTCTTATTTTGTACTCCCCTTCAGCGGTTGAGACCAGCTCCCGCGGCGATGGAGCCATGGGGAGCCCATGGCTCCATCCGATGGTGTGTTACCCTAATCCAAGGGGGTAACATTATCGACGCACTATACTTTAAATAAACCCCCACATGCCCAATAAAGAAGAGATTAGAACTTAAACTATTTCTTAATTGTAATAAAAATATATATATTGATAAATAAAATGGGCAATAAAAAAGAAAAAAGCAAATCACAATAAAAAGAAAAAATATACAAAACATGTTACAAATACCCTGACAAGCGTGTGCGTCAGGAGAAAGAGGATAAAAAAACTATTTTCTAATACAGAATTAAACACTCACTGGTTCCTGTTTCGTGACGATTTTCTTCAACAAATCCCTGTGATCTTTGAATATACCCTCGAATATCGTCATAGTGCCACGTAATTGTCCACTGCATTCAACAAAAAAACGCAAATTACTATAGCAATAAGCCTACGTATTTTTAACATTGTATTCTATATGGAATAGCTCTGCACTTGATATATCTTATACTAATATATAAAGCTGAAGAGTTTGTTTGTTTGATTAAAAGCGCTAATCTCAGGAACTACTGGTCTGATTAAAAAAATTATTTCAGTGTTAGATAGCCCATTTATCGAGGAAGGCTATATATCATCACGCTAAGATCAATAGGTGCGGTGCACCAATGAAGACCGTTTCAAAATCGGGGGGTTTTGAAAACAAATTCCACGAGGACGACGCCACGGGCACAGCTAACACCTAGTTATCTATAATTCTAGAAAAAAAAGTAAAATTAATGTCTGTGGATTGAGTAGATTACCGTCTATTTTTGCTAATTAATTGATTTTCAACTTTTAATTACTATTTGCATGCCTGAAAGGGCAAATACATGTGAAACATAAAACAACACATTGTTATCTAATGTTTTTACTAACCATGTTTTTAAACAAATAAATGATTTCATTTGATTACGTTTTAATCATGCACGAGAATACTAGGAATCATAATGGACGCGTTCCTTTTAAAGCTCACAACGCCCAAAATGCTCCTTCAGCCGTTCCATATAGTGACCACGGTCATTATGATCACCTTGAAAATGTCACTAACGACGTTGTTCACGACGCTTAACCTCCTAACGCCCAGGTTTTGCAACGGTTTCAAGAACTAAACGCCCAAAGTACTTAAAAAAAGGTTTCAATGGCGAAAACCCAAGACTTTGAACTTAAAAAATTGTACCTTACAGTAATCTTACAAATATGTTTATTTTTTTTTCTTGTATCAGGTGAACTAGGAGAAGTAAAAAAGGACAAAAATAGGTTACCTTTTGGTAGGCCTTAGGATCAAAAGCACTAGACTTAAAACAACAAACATTTACAACATCAATTTTTTCCAACTACCTTCAAAAAGTTAAAAATTAAAATAAACTTAAAAACCAATTTAATAACCTTAATAAACAAAAAACTCTATTAAAATTAATAGAATAATTTATTTTATTATTATTTATTTAAAACATTCAAAACAATCATGATAGTCCTTATTAACCCAAAGGTCTATTATTAAGTCTTAAATTTAGAATTAAGATAATTTTCACTAATCTCAGATCCATATAAAGTGTTGATGTAAACAGCAAATATAGTATATAAACACCTATTTTTGATAAGCATATCAACACAATCGTAAAAATTTCATGAATAAATTAAGATTTATTTTCACAATCTTGTTCAATGTTAAGTCTAGAAAGACAATTTTTTTTTGTTTATGTTGGCACTGTTGCTTGGTCATACACAAATAAAAACCTCGAACATACGTTTGGAGACATCTCTTTATAAAAAGGTGGTAATTTGAAATTAGTAGCAATGGTTAAAGTTGAGGTACTTAGAATAGTAACCTGAACGTTCATTAGAAGAAATTGGATTTGGTGCTGGGCTTTATTCCCTATTTCATTAAAGTACTTTTTTAAGGACCTTCGGGGCTAGGAGGTTAGAACGAGAAGAATACTGTTTTGTATGGAACGCGCGATTCAAAAATATGACAGCTGTGACCGTTACCGGGAATACCCCTGTCTTAGCTTAGCTCAGTTACGAGACGAGACCTCATGTACGAAATTATCTTTTTTCAGTTTTTTATTTAAAGTCAATTAATACCAGAGGAGTATCTCCATCATATTCAGACGTCATAATTTTCGCTCACAACGACCCATGTCAAGAGGTGGGTCGAATAATACGCTCCATTTGAGTTTAAGTTTATGACGGGCGTTACGCCCGCAAGCAAGTGCGGAGGGAAAAATCGCGGTCGTGGCCGTGGTCGTTGCGATCCTCATGTGGAACATAACCTATATAGTCTCTCATTAAACAAATTTAATTGGATATTTGTCAGTCAAATCAGCTGCGACAGTTTTTATCACACAGCCTCTTTGATTTTCTATGAGATATACTGGCTTGTGACATCACAATTTTGACTCACGAAAAAGTTTATTAATTATTGTTTAATCTGTTGAACGCCCTGGGATAGTAGCTAGCTCTATGTTGAGTTTCATTTAAATCCGTTCAGTAGTTTTCACGTGATGCTCTAACGAACAGACAGGCAGACAGAAAAAATTAAAAACAAAATGGATTTTCGGAATGTTCTGGTCCGAATTAGCTCCCCTGATTTTTTCACAATTTTAAACGCATTGTGCTAACTCAAACCATTTACAGATTTATTATAGTAAAGATAGATAGATATAAATACTTTGAATCATTGTCTTTTTTTTAGAAAATATTTTTTAACTTACTACATACACATTCACATAAACACATGCCAAAAAGAGAGACGGAAAGAAGCGGACTTGAAACGATACAAAAGCATACACACAACCAGGATTAACAACATTACAATGAAGTATAAATAAAACTTACATATTACTTATAGAATCTGCGTGCTGTTTCTCCAATTGCTGTTTGACCTCCGCCAGTCCTGCCTTGAACTGTTCTACGGATGTCTTCTCTAACTTAAAATCATATAAACTCGCCACAACACCAAGTGTTTGGACTAAACTGTCCGACAACCTGAAATTATAAAATTGTATAAAAGTTAGTCATATAATACTAATATACATAATAAAACTATATTGTAACGGTTTCGAGCGCGGTAATTTATTTGATTTTTATTATTCCGACATATCGGCCACTTTTTAGCCTAAAAATGTAGTGGAACACTTAAAAGTCAATAGATGGCGCTATACAATAATTGAGGTAGCAAAAGATTCCCGAAACGTACAAAGAATATATACAAATTTCCAACAATAATAGATGAGCCTAGGCCTGCGAGGAACAACAAATAATAGCCTCGTTGGAAGATCTTCCTTTGAGACGGGGGAGCTTTCCGACTTCAGGACTAAAACTAATATAAATCTATCATACGACCAGTCATCTTATACGGGTCCGAACGTTGGGCCACTAAAGTGATAGACTAGGATAAGGTGAGAAATGAGTACATAAGGGGGACCTTTGAAAGTTGCACCCGTGACTGAAAAATTGTGAAGAAGAAGATAAGGTGGTATGGGCATGTAATGAGGAGGGAACAAAGTCACGTGACAAAAATAATGTAAAACTGCAAGATTGATGGGTACAAATGTAAAGGTAGACCTAAAAAGAGATGGATGGATTGTGTGAAGGATTATATGATGATTTGTGGTGTGACAGACGACATATGCCAGAATAGAGGAGTATGGAAGGAAAAGACATTGCGCTGACCCCAAGTAATTGGGAGGTAAAAGAAAAAAGAGAAAGGGGGGGGTGTACAATAGGAGAAATAGGTTAGAGAGGACGAGAAAATAGGGCTTGAGACAGGCAAATATGAAATATAAGAATTTTTAACTATACATATTGCTGGAAGTTTCTTGTCACTTCTCCTTAAACAATGGATAACAGCATTTCATTTATTCATTTAATCATTTCACGTCTATATTACGTCTATAACACACCAATCGAGCCGGCTCTAAAAGCAGTAATCAGGATGATGATGTCAGCACGGCACTACCAAGTTAGACATACTAACATTATTTACACAATAACAAACAAGCGTAATACCAGCTTTTGAAATATCACCATACAAATAGTGATTCCGTTTGCTCGTACAAAGTTATGACGTCATAATTTTGTACACCCGGAAAGTCTACCAGGCCGCGACGTTTCGTAAGATGATAACATCTACCATAATATTCACCCTATTAGGACATGCTGATGGGTGAAAAAAAACATCGTCGTGATACTATACTATACAACGAGATGACTGCTCGAACAAGAGTAGGGAGTTTCCCATCCATTCCCAAATGTCTGAGCCTAGAAATATTTAAAATGTAAATAGACACTACATACCCGTGTGTTAATTTGTTCAACAATTCGGCTAAATGTTTCAATGTCCTATCGTAAAGTTTCACGTTATTCACATATGAAGTGTATTCCGTTGAAGATGCTTCTGACTCTGAACTCAGTGAAAAACGAACTGGTTGAAACACCTAAAAAATATATTATTTAAACTACATACAAATTAATCACAATGTTTTAAGATTTCGATATAAAATAACGTTAATCAAAATACGGAATTCAATAGTAATAGACGAAAATGCAATTAAAATATTAATTTATGAATATATCAAGTGGGCCGTCTGCCTGTCTCCTGAACTCCTGCAATAAAAAAAATATTATGTGGAATAAGCCATGAGAGAAAAAATTAAATCAGGACATGTGGAATAAGCTATGAGAGAAAAAAATGAGTCAGGACATGTGGAATAAGCCATGAGAGAAAAAATTAAATCAGGACATGTGGAATAAGCCATCAGAGAAAAAATTAAATCAGGACATGGGGAAATAAGCCATGAAGGAAAAACTTAAATCAGGACATGTGGAATAAACCATGAGAGAAAAAAATAAATCAGGACATGTGAAATAAGCTATGAGAGAAAAAAATAAATCATCACATTTGGAATAAGCTATGAAACAAAAAATAAATCACGACATGTGGGCATAAGTCATAAGAGGAATATAAATCACGACATTTGCAATAAGATAAACTGTTTAGAATGGTGCCCTTGTCTTTTTTCTACCACCGCACCATTCGTTTATCCCCACTTTTTTGAACTGATCCACTCATGTATGCAAAGGTTCTCTAGAACGCTTCTCTTGCACACGGTGGGCATTTTTAATGAGCTCCCAGCTGAGGTTTTCTCACAATGCTATGATATGGGGTTTTTAAAAAAGGTACCCTAAAATTCCATCGAGACCAACAGCGCATTAAACAACTACGGTCTAGCAAATGACGTAAAAAAACATAGTCAATGATTGATTGACTTGACGATACAGTAGAAAGAAGAAAACAGTTTGATTTTTAGGATGATCACACATAAGTAAAACAAGCATGTTTAAGGTAACAAAATAAACCACACAGTGGGAAAACCACAAACTAACAAGACTGCCTAAAATAAATCCTAAAAATTTGATAAGTTTAGCATTATTGTTGGTCTGGTTAGGTTAAGGTACACTTACTGTTGTTGATGCCTCCTTTAATCTATTTTGTAGATCTTGTATGTGATCTTTATATAGTTTAACTGTCTCATTAACACTAGTCCTGTGTCTCGTAAACTCTAACTGAAATTTAAAAAACACTCAATTAGGAGGAAACGATGACATGGTTTGTCTGACAACTTGATTGTCATCCTATCAATTTATTCAAGATATTAAGAAATCTTAATATTTTTATTATGTAAAACGTTGAAGCCGCCATGGTTGTGTGTTTGTTTATATCTTAAATAAGTTTTAATAATTTTAAATAAACAGAAGGTTGTGACGTGATTATTGTTTGACCTCATTGCTGCCAGCACTGCCTCATCCACCATACTCTCCCAATATTGCACCATCACATTTCCATTTATTTCGATTACTTCAACACTTTCAAGTGTCAAAAGATTTTTCAAATTTGAATGATATCCAAAATGCCATCTTTATACATTTTGCTTAAAACCAATTGATTTTTATCGAACTAGCATTGAAAATTTGCATACTAGATGGCAAAAGGTTGATAATGAGGGTGATTATATCAATGATTAAAAATAAAAACATGTGGAGAATGCATGTGTTTGAATTTAATGTAAGAAAACGACATTACTTTCCAGTCCCCCTACTAATTCTATAAAGCTATAAATAATTTAGTTTTATTTGAATTGTCTTTGTCGCATTAGTTTGTAATTAAATAAAGTACTAAGTTCCTTCTTACCTTAACATTCTCCAATTCCAAAATCTTAAGTTGTGCATTTCTTAATTCTCCTTGAAGTGTGGATATTTTCGCTTCCAACTGTTCAATAACTACTTCGCGTTTGTGCACCTCGTCAATCGATATATTATTACAAGCATTTACTTTCTGAAGTTTGCTATTTAAATCTTGTATATTGTATTTCAGATTGTTTATCTCTGTTATGTGCTCGCTCTCTTTGGTCGATAGTTGTAACTGAAATCATAATACCATAGAGTAAAATAATGAAGACTACCGCCAACTTTAATAATTTTGTTTGTGGTTATTATTTACTCTATGGGAGCCTAAACTAATTTACCACCGCTTCGCAACATGTTGTAGCTTGAAGAGAAGAAGCGGCGCAAGAAACTCTTCAGCAAACATGCCTAGCTTTAATAATTTAATGTAATATTAAAATAGGTGAAAATAAAATAAAACAAAATTTCAATCTATATTTATATTTCCTTTCTAGACTAAATAAAACTTTAACAATACTCATTGACACTTGACATCTTCGTCTTCTGTGATCACGGCCACTGAAAAGTGGGGGAAACGTCAGAATAATAAAAATCAAATAAATTACCGCGCTTAAAACCGTTAAAACGTAGTTTTATTATAATTAAACCTATTTATTTAATGTTCATTAGCATATTAGCAATGGACATCTGTCACATGAGCGGGGAGAACAATGTTATCGCTTGTTATAATTGAGAGCGTGTATAATCAACCAACATCGATTACTCGGAATTTATTCAAGAACAAAGTGTCGTATGTTTTATCCATAATAATAACAATAAACAAACGCTGTGCAATTGGAGAATTTTATTAGTAATAATAAATACAATTAAGTTTCGTAAGTAATGGATTAGATTAAAGATTAGTGTATTTTTTATATATAGGCGTCTTCCAGCTCTTTCCAGTGTCCCTGTCCTTCGCTAGTCTCGGTCATAAGGGACCTGCAACTTCCTTAATATCTTCATCTCATCTTTTGTACTATTTCCCTCGTCTTCTCTTCCCATATTGTGGTATCCATTCCGTTACCACCTGTCTCCATTTTAATAACATTAATAATAACACCCGCAGGGGGGCTTTGCGGCGAAGCCTTAGGTGAGTAGCGACACCTCGGACCTGATTCTGGGGGCCAAGGCAAGGCCCCCACCTCCGTGCTTGCCTTAGCCAGCCAGCACAGAGTGGAGATCGCTAGAGCTAAGACTCAAGCTCCAGGGGTGGAAGTGATAAATGGCCTAACGCCGGAAGTAGCTTCGGTGAACCTCCTTCCCACCTCTCGATACCCCTTAGCCACTAACACCCATGTTGCCCCTCACCAATATTGGCATTTTTAAGGGGCCATGTAAGTGAGTGGCGAGTCATCGTCTGCCTGTCTGTCTGTTCTTTGAACATTGCGACGGGCGGATGCCATCGTCCCCATAGTCCCCGATCAGTGTCACGCCACATCTACATTAACTTTGTCAAGGGGCCTCTGTGTTGTCCTATATATATATTTATGTGTGCATGTGCAGAAAAATCAGCTTATACAGTTTCCACTAAATTATAGTTTACATAATTTTTTCAATGCTGCGATATTTCGTGCCCGGGAATGCCGCGGGAATTTCAATGCAAGCGTGGACGAAGACGCAGGCATATCCTAGTCTATTTATATAATAAGAGATTTAAATAGTTACCTCGACTTGTTTTAATTTCTCCTTCAAATCGTCGCGTTCCTTTGACGTCGCGTCCACAATATGCTCCAATGATTCTTTCTGCCATGTCAGTTTTTCGTTATCCACGATGACCTACGATATATATTTCGATAACTAAATAATAGGATAGACATACGATAGTTAAAATAATCGAAATATGTGCTGGGACGTATAGTAGAAGTAAAACTTCAACGGACAAGTGGAAAAATGAATCGAAACGGATAAGTGGAAAAACAAATCGCAAGAGACAAGTGAACAAACGAATGGCAACGGACAAGTGGCAAAACGAATCGAAACAAAATTTTAACTTGAAGTTTTACGGGCAGATTGTTAATGTACTTGTCCAATTTGAAAACCTGCCCATAAAACTTGAAGTTAAAATTTTGTTGCGATTCGTTTTTCCACTTGTCCGCTGTTTTTCTCTTTATTTATTTGGGACTTTTGGCACATAGACATGTCAGCGCCATCATCTCCTAACCATATAATAACTTGTATATTAAATTTTAAATAATGAGATGGCTAACAAACTAGCTTCTTTTGAGGCTAACTCTGCTAGAATTTCTAAGAAGATACCTACATCAAAACGATTCAGTCCCAACTCCCTCATCAGTTGTGGACCAATGTAAATCAACTTTAATGCCTGGCGTGGCGAAATTCTTTGCTCTGTGGAAAATTACCTGTCGCCGTTGCTTTTCAACGAGGTCCAATTGGGCTGTGAGCTTATTGATAGTGTCATCCTCAGGGGAGGTGACGAACTCTAAAGCTGATGATGGACCCGACCTGCCCTGTTCACCGGTCTCAGTGTTGACTATTGCCGGTGTCTCGGACTCTGTTAAGCGAGTCATGTCGTGCTTCAGTCTCTTATTCTCTTGACGAAGCTGAAATATGGATTATGACAATCGTTTATAAATGGTATATATATAAGCGATTCTCAAATTACTTGATCGTAACTTGAAAGTTCTTTTTCGGTTACTTCCTTTTCCCATTATATGATACTACGCTAACTCATGATGTAAAACCTTCAAAAATATTTTTTACTGTAAAACAATGCCTTTAAAGTTTAATAAATAAACATATCAAATATAAATTACACTGGTCGGCAAAAAAATGACTCCTAACCATTGTGATCTTTTTTATAATTTCTACACTTCTGCATATAAATATAGTATATTAAAAGTTTTGTATCCGCTTCCATTTTTTTGTAATTTATTTTTAATTAATCGTTTTTTGTTGATTTACATACAAAACGTATATATAATTATTGTAACATTAGTTGATTTAATTCTTCCGAAAACATTTACAATCAGTAAATGTAAAGTATATATCAAATTATTCTTAAAATCATTTCAGTTTTTTTTTAAACTCAACGGACTCGAGTTCCTTGCCCTTTTTACAACTTAATTTCAAAGAAAGTTTTCAGAATTTATACACGCTTATTGGTTATTTTTGTTATTGACATTTATTCAATGATATTTGTGTTGTAGTGTACCTTACGAATAATAACTTGTTATATTCATTTATTCTAATTTTAATACTAAACTCATACTAATGTAGAGTGTATCTGTTACATGCTGGTGTTGTGAGGAAGTGCATGTGCAGTGTGTGCCTTATGTCTATGCTTATATATATTATCCTAACTAGTGCCATGTGTAGTAAATTCAGTTTGTAGTTTACTCTATTTTCATGTATTGTATTGTAATTTCGTGGCAAATCAAGTAACAAAAATCTGCAAGTAATAATACCGACCATTTTCCGTTGTATCGTTTCTCTATTGTAAAATGTCTTGCTAGAATCTTTCATCTCATTCATGAGATATTGCTTAAAGATTTCCGAAATAAAAATCTACTGACATTATGGAGCTTGATAAGAAGAATAAAGTTATGCACATATATTGCGTTAGGAGCAAAAATTTAAAAAAATATATGTACGTGATAGCAAGAAACTAAAAGCAGCTCTAAATTCAGCATATTACTGTTATTAAGGCTATCACAGATATTATCTACATATATATAATTGAAATCCACGTATATAGTGACTCATCACCATATCTCAGGAACTATAATACCTATAGACTTGAAATTTGGCATGGACCTTCCTTTCGCCAAGTAGAGGTCAGCTAAGAATGGATTTTACGGCACGCGAAGCGGGCGGGTATCGGCTAGTAATGAATATTCGTCATCCAATATACTACGGCACGCTGTCCCACATCACCATGTGCCCACGCGGATACACTATGCATTCTTAACTCTGTCCCGTTTACACGATTCGTACACACTTTCTCTTTTGTTTCACCTTCTCGCGATTATTTGGGGTCGGCACAATGTCTTTTCCTTCCACACTCCTCTATTCTGAAATACGTTCTCGGTCACACCACAAATCATCATATCATCCTTCACAAAATCCATCATCTCTCTTTTAGTCTATCTTTCGATTTGTACCCATCAATTAGTACAATGTGGTGTTCTACTAAAATTGGTCTACTGCGCAGTTACATCGAGAGGAATTATTAGTTGTGTAAGGCCCACTTGCAGGTTCCTGGGTTAGCTCAACTAACTTGGAGTTAACTGCTAACACAGGGTTAAATAACAATTTATCTTGCGCCATCAAAAGTTAGGAGTAAACCCAGGGTTAAACTTCTAAATATTTAATCCACTGAGGTGGAAAGGTTAAGTTGCTAACACAGGGTTAGTGAAGTTTAATCACAAGTATATGTTAGCTTTCTAATGTTCGGGTACAACCAGGGGCCCAACTACTGTTTCAATATCTTGCTGTTGCCGAGATATTCAAAGTACAATTCTATTGCGATAGTGTCAATAATTCTTATTCAACTAAATCCACAATTATCTTTTCGATACCGTCGCGGCAGAATAATAGTAGAAAAAAACTGGTATTACCATTAGCAGAAATATTAGCCGAAATGAATATTGAATTAAAAATCTTCAACTAGAAAGAAAGAAAGAAAGAAAGAAAGAAAGAAAGAAAAAGATTTATTGACTTAAAAAATACGACGCTATACATAAAAGACGCATAATACATTCACAGAATGTTTACACAAAACCCAAAAACATTATAATAAATAAATAAATAAGGCTTCTACGTCGAGTTTTTCAGTCAACGAGGTTGACAACTCAGCATTGTGCTGTATCGAACTTTTTTTAAATCCCGATATAGCGCTGGTTTTCAGTGCCAACCTCCATACACTTAACTCAATAAAATCTCTATACATATTGTATATATATATATATATATATATATAATAAGTGCGTGTACACATAAACACATCCAGCATATACACTAATATGATTATATTAGAAAAACAAATACAGTAATATTATAAAATACTATATATATATAGTGAATTTACAAAAGACTTAAAGATATATAAAAGAAAAAAAACAGTGCTTTGAAAAGAAAAAGAAAACTACATAAGTAATATGGGAAATAAAAGGCTATGCATTATTTTCAAGAAGAATTCCACAGTGAGTTCAAGACTTTAATAAGTGGTAAGTGGGGTCATTCTTTTGTTCCTGCATCAAATACTTTCTGTAATGAAATTTAAATGAAATCGCCGACTTTATATTTCTAAAAGGTGGTGGGAGATCATTCCAGCAATGAGTTGCTGCAAATTTGAAACAACCCCTAAACGCAGCTGTCCTATGCTTAGACGTCACTAAAAGCTTAGTAACAACACGTGCACTGTATTCTGGCGTCCTATTTTGTCACCAGTCCATTTTTTCATATAAGTATGTTGGATTTTGTGTAGATATTATTCCAAACAGTAGGGTAGCTAGGTGAAGTTTTCTTCTAACTGTCATACAATGCAAGATATTTAAGGAAGCCTATATACAGTGTGCTGCAGTGTAAAACAGATAGAGATATAAGTTTCGTTTTAAATATCTGGTGGAGTTACAACAATAAAGCATACACCTTTCAATGTTACCAACTAAATAAAAGAAATGTCAGGTTAGTTAACCCGGTGGTATTTTTTTGTGACGCAAAGGACAATGAGAGTTAATTTTTTAATTAACTAAGCCCGAGTTTATAAACTCTACATTTATTTATTAAACCATTGGGTATGGCAGAAGAAGCATGAAAGTAGGATAAATACAGTTGAAATGAGAGCTTTGAGAAGTATATGTAAGGTAAGTGATATGATAAGAAACAGTGTGATAAGGGAGCATTGTGGATTGAAAGAAGATGTGGTGACAAGAGTTGAAAAAGGAATGTTAAGGTGGTCTGGGCATGTAGAGAGAATGAATGAAAGCAGAATCTCAAAACAAGTATATGACAGCAATGTGACTGGTAGAGTCGGCGCTGGTAGACCGAGACGTACTCACCAAGATCAAATTGAAGATATTTTGAAGAAAGGTCAGATAAAAAGTAGTTTAAATAAGCGTGTATGTATAAAAAGATTAATGAAAGTTGATGAAGCGAAAAGTGTTTGTCAGGATCGTAGCAGGTAGAGATTCATCGTCTCTGCCTACCCCAATGGGAAACAGGCGTGACAATATGTATGTATGTATTTATTTAACCTAACTATGCGTGCAAGTGGGCCTAAAACTGTAAAGTTAACATTTCAACATCATTAAATACAAGTTTTTACAGTACATTATAACAATGCTTTCGAAAATGTATCGCTCCCACAATCTATAGTGGTTATGGTTACGTTTCCCTCCGTTCAAACAGTCGGACTTGAAACTTTAAATAAATATGATAATGACGATACCATTACAATATTATGTTGTATGGTCTCTCAACATTTACTTATTTGATGTCTGTATTTGAGTATATGTCGAGTCCGTATATGTCAACAACAATTATCATTATTATTTATAAGCTCTTTTTTTGGGCTACATTTATTTGTGTATTCCTCACCAACACATGGCTATTTTGGCAAAAACAAAACATTTCTTAGAAAACAATCGTCCAGAAATAAATATTAGGGATGGCTGTCATAGATTTCATGTAAAGTCAAGGTGGGGAAGTCCGTAAGTGGGGTAAGTTCGTTCACCTCTCGTTTTTTATCTTTTTTAAACTGTATTTAACGTCAACTAAAATTTAAACATAGTTAAACAGTGTCTTAGCTTTAATGACCTATTTGATGACGTCGTTGCTTTTCGAACACACAGACGGACTTGTCCCCACCTTGGCTTTACATAATACCACGTTCAGGCAAAATGCCTGCTTTCACTGCAACGAGCAGGTAAACGGCGAGGGAAATGGAGAACGCGGGTATGTAAACTGGCCGACAAACACACATATTCTATATATTTCTAAGCTAAGCATGTTCCGCTTTTTTTATTGCATGAGTTCAGCAGACAGGCAGACCTGATGGAAAACGGTTACCATTGCATATGGACATTTGTAACATCAAAGGTGCTACCAATGTGCTGCCGCTCTCCAAAGGGAGACTGGAACCTGGCCACTAATGCCGGAACATAACTCAAGGTTGTTATGGCGGCACACTCTAAATAGGGGCGGTAGCTACCCGGGTGGGTGAATACCCTACCACTCTGGTAGAGAACGCGGCGTCCGTCCGTGTATGGTGATGCTTGTCAGGTGCCTGGTGGCTGTAAGCTATTAAAGAAACTTACCCGCTCAACCAACTCTTTCGTTTCGTCAAACTTCTCTTTATGCATCATATGTGTCCTTAACATATCTTCCTGACACGATGCAATAAGCAAGAACTGCTCCTTCATGGAGTCGTTATTTTGCTTGAGTGTTTCCTTCAAGATCACATTCTCATCTAGCAGTTCGCCGAACCGCTTCTGCAGTTCCTCTGTGCTTCTGTCGTCTGTTATTATTGTGCTCGCCACCATCATGCTAGCTGGTGAAGGCTGCAAAAGAAAATAATTCTTTATACTTTTTTGTTGCCTAAGTTAGTTAATCAGGTAGACATCTACCTACTGAAAAGTAATCACCACCGCATTGTTGCATACAAAAGATTTACACATAAATGTAACTGTAAAATAGTAATGATGTATAGTCAGCCTAGACTCAGTTCACCAGTTTAGACAACATTTCGTAGTTAACGAAATTTTGTAAATATTATTACAAGTTGGGCCACCTGCATACCTATTGTCACATACCGACAAATAAATGCTGCGCATATTGTTTATTGCCCCTCCCACATTCGGAGTTCTTTTTATTACTTCGTATTTGCAATTAGACAATAGCTTATTGTTATTGTTTTCGACTTTATTGGCCGTTCGCAGGAATAGATAACTAGGTATGCAAATTACTATTTCTCGGAAACTCAGTGCGCGCGGCCAATTTTTTTGTACTATATAGTTAGTATAAGACAATGCCCGAATGGAGGGGTGGGGCAGTCAAGCGGCGACTACGAAAAGAGTAAGACGTTTTGTAGTACTCTCGATTAGTGATATAGACGACGGACTATGCGCGTGTCGAATTGTATTGAATCGTGCAGTGTGAACTGATTGCATCCAGTTTTATACGTGTTTGTACAGTTCTAATAAACTCCGTATAGTAATGCCAACGGCATTTATTTTTAATTCGAGTCCTGTAGCCCGTAACAATATATACATACACACAAATTATTACGCCTGTTTCGCATTGAGGTAGGGAGAGACAATGGATCTCCGCCGGCTACGATCTTGACAAATCATTTTCGCTTCATCAATTTTTATTAATCTCTTCATACATACACGTTTATTTAAAGCGCTTTTTTCGAGATCTCTCTTCAAAATATCTTCAATTAGATCATGGTAAGTACGTCGCGGTCTGCCGGTACCGACTCTACCACTCTTATGCTGTCATATACTTGTTTTGTGATTCTGCTTTCATTCACCTTAAAATTCCTCTTTCAACTCTTGTTGAAAAAAAGAGTTGTAATATGTAATAATGAAAAATGAAGTGCAAATGATTTTCGATCTTAAAAGGCTTTTCTTGGTTGACTAAAGGCGAGATTAAACCTGAAAATAATTGATAGTTCAGTTGCCCCATTTCAAAACCCAACAACTAACCATATTGTTAAATTCTTCGTCTTATAAAAATAATACCACACATTCATCGAAAATTAGATCTGTAAATTCCATTTACATGTTGTTATTTAGACGTTGTGACAGAATCATTTTTAGTAAATAAAATATTGGATTATGTACTAAAATGACAAAGAAAGAAATTATAAGAAAAAAATTGAATCTAAAAATTTCTCACTTTAGAAATAACAACCCAGTACAGATAAAGTAGCTTCGAGACGTTTTTGCGTTTGTAGTAGTATACGGTCAGCACATAAATAAATAAACTAATACTTTTTATATATTTATATAGGGAGGAACTTAATATGAAACTAATAATATTAAAAGACATTGAACTAATAAATATTAATATTAAACATGATTTTTAATACGCCAAAAAGGTTTGCACTGAAAAGCAGCGTTGTCGGATATAATTCCGGCATAGCAATATGCTGAGTGCAAACCTTGTTTACTGAAAATGTGGCGTACAAATTCTCAAAATATGCTCTGTTTATAATAATGTATAAAGATTATTTACAAATGTCCAGGCATTTATAACAAATGACCATAGGCGATGGTAGCCGTTTTTCATCAGGTCTGCCTGTCTGCTGAACTCATGCAATAAAAAAGGCGTAACATGCTTAGCTTAGAAATATAAACAATATGTTTGTTTGTCGGCCTGTTTACAAACCCGCGTTATCCATTTCCCTCCCCGATTGCCTGCTTGTTGCAGTGAAAGTAGATAAAATGTGAACGTGGTATTATGTATAGTCAAGGTGGAGAAGTCCGTCTGTGGGGGAACTCCATACACCTCTCGTTATCTCCGTGTTTGAAAAACAACGATGGCATCAAATAGGTCAGTAAAGCTAAGACACCATTTCATTCTGTTTTAATTGTAGTCGAGGCTAAATACCGTTTAAAAAAAGATACAAAACGAGAGGTATACGATCTTACCCCACTGACGGGCTTCCCAACCTTGACTTTATATAAAATCTATGACAGCCAACCTTAACTTTTATTCTAGACGATTGTTTTCTAAGAAATGTTTTGGCCAAAATAGCCATATAAATAATTATAGAGTCCCTAGAAGGGTTGGTAAGGAATACGGAATGAGTTTCAGTGAAAGAAACTTGTTTATAATAATGTAATTACGTCGCTATTTCTTCAAATAAAGTCTTTTTTCTTTCTAATACTAAATTTCAAGGTTTAAATTTCAAGTTTACAAGTCCTGTAAATATACAAATACTACTACAAACGCAAAAACGTATCGAAGCTAATTTACCTGTCATGTCGTTACAGTACAATTTTATTCAAATTGACGATTACCTGACCGCTTCATAAATTATTTCATAAATTCACTTCCTCGAACAAAAACTCGACTTCAATGTTAACAGGAAAACCCACACAAGCACCGCAATACTAATGCCGAGTGAACTGTATTCAATTGATTTCAGTTCGCAGGTAAATTCCCTTGGCATTATAGTACCTAACAGTGCAAATTTATCTATAGTACCTATTTAGTATGATTTTATAGGTAGAAGGGGATTTTCAGTCGATAAAAATGTTCTGTCTAGGATATTCTTGTACATAAAGGTTTAGGTTTAGTAAATATGCAATCAATACACACACTAATTAATTTCTCGTTAATTGTAAAGCTCCAGGTATATGCTATAGTGGATTTCATTATTAAACGAAGATGTGATCTTTTAACATTATGTCTTATTAAAACTTTTTATGTCGCTGATAATCCGGACGAGAGTCAGCAGGGAGGGGCTGGTGGATGCTCTAGGTGCAAACTTCATGGACTTAGGTGTTTTCCGAAGCATTTTGTTGCAGCCCCGCTCTACGGCAAATCTTTCAATAAATAAAATGGCGAAACAGCTTATTTCAGAATATGTAATACTGTATGATAATAGGGTATGGTGACATCGCCACTAAAAGCCTCAACCAACAATAAAGAAAAATCGACATAATGCATGTCCGAAATCGTGAATTGTTTGTTGCTATTTCATTATCGAACCCTAATAAATCGCGTGACCAAGCATCAGAGAAATAAATATAGCTATAGAGAGCATGTTATAATAAATGTGGCATATAGAAAACATGTTCATTCAAAATTTCATCTAATTAATGCAGATTAATGAACACTAATCTTCCATTTAATAATTATAATGTCGATAATAATTGTATAGGGCAGTCTGGAGGAGGTCGCCTTTAGCGACAAGACCGCCCATTGTACTTTAATGTATGTGCAATAAAGATTTTTTTTATTCATTCATTCATGATTTCATTCATTCAAAGATAACCAAACGGGTCGACATAGATAAATAACTCTTATATAAATACTTTGACGGCCTCTGTGGTTGAGCGGGCTAAGCCTTTGCCGGCCTGCCTCAGTGCAACGCAGAAGCTCCGGGTTCGATTCCTGGTATAGTAAATTTCGGAAACGTATTTTCTCCGTTATTTACTATGGCCTCAAAGTAGTACGTTGTGTATTACCCATGACAAGAGTAACTTGCTTAATTTGGGGATATACAATATGTGTGTTTGTCTGCCGATTATTATTATTATTATATCATCATCATCCTAGCGTTTCTAACATGCGAGAGTTTCTAACATGGTCCTTCCCCGTTACTGCACACATCCACTGCAGCATATAGATGTATAACTATTTTAATATAAAATAACATATACAATTATACAAAAGCAGAGATACATACATAACGAAATTATAAGGTATATAATTGAAATTTCGCCACAGAAACCTAAAAAGATTTCTATCAGCAAACATATGAAGATAAAAATAAAACGCAGTAAATCCGCCACGATTGAATAGTTTAACTGTAATATACTCCATGAGAGTATGTATTCTAGTATCCACGGCTTTTCGAAGCCTTATTTCGCATAAAAACTAGTACTTTATCCAACAGTTCCAATGTTATTCTCTGTTATAGAAAGAAATATATTAAATTTCATGATAATGCATACAAAATTGCCATAGTCACGCCACAATTCTCTCTTATCAATTATCGTCGGCCGATGCCTTTGATGAAGCCAGTCGATACTGGCGTAAAAGTATTGTTCTGGAAATTTTATACACATATAGTCTTTTTTTTTGAGGCAGAGGGGAAATACATTTCATACACTACCGGGTCCTTTACTGGGATTAGACCAAAGCAATGAGATTTATCCACTGAAGATGGCGCAGATAACAGAGTCAATTGTCGGCTTGTGTGGAGACTCAGTAAGGTACCCCTATTAAAAAGGTAACCCATGGGCTAATAGTCCACTAACTAACGGGGCAGTCCCATGTGCCCCGCGCTCATGGTAGGTCTAGCGTGAGACTTAGAACGTCTATATCAACCCCAGAGTCGACTACAGCTTCGGTTTCTATCCGTACAGGAACTGAGAAAGAATACAATTTTCTGCGGCCTGTCGTAAGAGGCGACAAAACAACTCACTGCCAGGTAGTAGGGTATTTGCCCGTCTTGATGGCTACCACCCCTGGTCTAGAGTATGCCGCCATAATAACCTTGAGTTGTATAAATATATAAATAAATTATAAAATTGCCTATGAAGTAAATTTTATGACAAATAAATTATTTTACAGTATAATTAAGAATAATATTGTTACTAGTTACGGGACTCGAATTAAAATGCCGTGGGAATTACTATAGAATTTATTAGAAGTATACAAACACGTATAACACAGGTACAAATATAACTGGACACAACCAGTACAAACGTAATACACGATTCAATAACACGCGCAAAATCCGTCACTATATAGCTTATTGAATGTACACACGTCTTGTCTCGCTTGTGACCATCGCTAGACTGCCAATCTCGCCATTGGGCCATTGCTTTATAATGCATCGGTGCAATATGTATACCTGGCAAGCGCGTCGACGCAATTTCCCAGAAAACTTAATCCACACACCTGTTTAACAATATTAAAACTAGAGCAACCTATTTTTTTTATTTTATAATACTTCATCTAATCTAAAAAGACTAATAAGTAATTTAAATATAACCTAAATTAACTAAAAGTGTTCACGCTAGGAAAGTGTCCATTAGCATTTATTTATTGCCTCTATTAAGGCGAAGACACTTTGTTCATGTGTTCTATGGTAAATAGTCTATGATATAGAGACCTATCTATACATATAATAAAATTGTAGAGGTCGAATTTCTGTACAATGAAAAAAAATGCTAAAAACCGAGTCAGAGGGATGTAAGAAGTGAAATAGAACTAATTTAGATTTTTTCTCTGTTTGTCTGTCTGTTTCTACCGGCTAATCTCCGAAACAACTGGACTGATTAAAAAAAATGTCCGGTGATAGCTTATATATCTGGTCAACATATAGGATAATTTTGATCCCGAAAAATTAAAGAGTTCCCGTGGGATAGTTAAAAAACCGCACCACGCGGCCGAAGTCGCGGGCATCAGCTATCTAGAATATAGGCCTAACTCTTTATAATTGAACGGTAAACTTACCCGCATCTATCTCTAATAAAGTGGATTAAGTATCTTATTTCATCTAATGTGCATAATACAATCAATTCAACAAAATCCCAGTAAACGTTCAAGAGCTTTCAGTAAACAAGTTTAAAAAAACGTGTGCTGGGACACATAGTAGAAGTGAAACTTCAACGGATAAATGACAAAACGAATCGCAACAAAATTTTAACTTGAAGTTTTACGGGCAGGTTTTCAAATTGAACAAGTATACATTACATTAACAATCTGCCCGTAAAACTTCAAGTTCAAATTTTGTTGCGAATTGCCACTTATCCGCGGCCATTCGTTTTTCCACTTGTCCGTTGAAGTTTCACTTCTACTATGTGTCCCAGCACACATCTCGATTTTTCGCAGGTTTACTGCAAATTATGATTTGGTTAGGTTAGGTACATTTTAATGAATGCATTTTTATTTAAACACATTTTATCAAACAAAAAAACTGAATTCGATCCGGAACCAAAAAACGCATCCATAGTCTACTCTAAAATTATGCCGCCTCTCACCACGTCTAGTCTAAATTTATGCCGCTCCTCGACGCGGCCGTAACGCTTTATCGTGACAGAAAAAGCGCCGTCTATATAGAAGTTTCACTTCAAAAATTGTAAAGCAACGTTTGCGTGAGAAAACTTATTACACGATTAAAGATTTTCTAGACAACCGCACCGAATGATAATAATGCGATCGCAACCAAGCTCTTTCAGTAGTTATTTATAAAAATTACTTTGTAAAACTTTGTACAAACTACTTATAAAAAAAATCACTATGAAGTAAAGACATGTTGCTAGGGAGCTTGTTGCGCCGCTTCTCCTCCTTTAATGGTAACTAAAACTGCTTTGGAAGCGGTGGTAGACTCATGACTTTCAATAAGTAATATCTAAGATTCCGTTTTGAAATAAATACATTGATTTTTATTTTCAATTATGTATAATTGAGATTACTGATGTGTGACACCCAGTCAGCCAACTATCTGCCATGATAACCGCGGTGGGTTTACTGTCCGTTTTAAAAATGGGAAAACTCGAGTAAAGAAGGGAAAGTTCATGAGCAAATGATGTCAGCCTAAAAATAATTCCCCAATTCAGTCTGAGTCAGATAATACTAATAGTCCAGTAAACATTTTTTTAATACTATATATAGACAATACAATGCAATAAAACTTAACTTATTCGTATTATATTCTACTCATAGTCCCTCAATACTATAAGTAGAATACTGAGCCTAGATCACCGTCTTCTATGGGTAAGGTGCCCAGAAGGCTGGCTACGTTTCCTCGCTGGATAATACTTACATAGTTAATTAATTTGGAAAATCTTAACACATGATAAATACGACTGAGAGTTTATTTTTGATCTCCACGAAATTTTGCATACCCGTTAAGAGAGGTATATAAAAGGACATAGGGTACCTTTCATCCAGAAAAAAGTACTGTTCCCGATGGATAATCTATACTAATATTATAAAGAGGAAAGATTTGTATATCTGTATGTTTGTAACGAATAAACTCAAATATAAGTGGACCGATTTCAAAAATTCCTTCACTATTAGAATGTTACATTATTCTAGATTAATATAGGCTATATTTATTACTAAGAAAAAATTAGGAATTCCTACTAAATCTTTAATAATGTAACCCAAGTTGTAAATAAAAATAGTGTTTGAGTAGGGATGTTTTAGATTCGCAATTAGACCCGGTAGGTGGCACTGTAATCGGGTTCTAAATTTTTATTTTTTCAGGGTAGGACAACGTCTGCCAAGACCGCTAGTCTAATATAAACGTGAAGATAACGGTCTGATCGCGTTTTATAGCCGCCACCGTAGCAATTCACTAACAAATAAATCGTCATGGCAACGACAGTGACGATGCAATTTTAATGTGTTGCTCTAATGGTTAGTCTCACCTGCAATAATAGATAGCGTTATAGGTATTATCAATAGGTACTTTAAATTAAAAATTAAGTTCGACATTTTTAAAGAATTCTAACATGCCATTCACGATTAAATATCATTTTCATTCATAACGTTGACAGAAAGCTTTTGCGCACTATCTTCGGCCGCGGGAGTGTGAGTCTACCAATGGCCGGTCCTCCACTTTCGGCGTTTCCTATATTTTTTAATTTTTATTAACAACTCTACGGACTCTAGTTCCGTACCCTTTTATTACAATTAAATTTAAGAAGAAGTTAAGAAGCTGTACATGCGTATTTGTTCCTTGTTATTGTGTGTGACATTTAATGAAGGTATGTTTTTGTTGTGGTGTGCCTTAAGAATAACTTAACGTTTCCTATATTTAACTATTAATTCACTTGCCCTATCATCGGTTGAATTTTGACATTACTTGTATCGAGCTTATGTCAAACGACCTACAGCCGGGTGGTAGGGTATTAGCCCTTCTTGATGGCTACCACCCCTTGTCTAGAGTATGCCGCCATAACAAGCTTAAGTTGTTTCGGTGTTAGTGGCCAGGTTCCAGTTACCCTTCAGAGAGCGGCAGCGCGTTGGTAGCGCCTTTGATGTTACAAATGTTCATAGGCGACAGTAACCGCTTCCCATCAGGTGGTCGTCTGCCTGTTGGCTAAACTCATGCAATAAATTTTTTTTTGTCAGTAGTAAGGCAAATGAACCGTCGGTAAGATATAGGAACTGGCTATTTGTCTACAAAATCTACACTTACGCGAACTAAATCGAGGCAAAAGCTAGTAATTCTTATAATATGAAAATTAATATTTAAGTTTTCTCTAAGAATAATTTATTTTTTTATATATATTAACCCATCTAATTATGACTTTGGGACATATATATCTATTAGATATCAGAGGTGTTCTTATTTTATTGCCTGAAGCAAACTATGGATGTTTGCAACACCAGGAGAGTCACCAATGCGTTGCCGACCTCTAAGAAATTTTATAATGCCCTTGTTAAAAAAACCTCTTTTATTTTATCGCCTGAAGCAGACAAACTATGGACGTTTGCAACACCAGGAGAGTCACCAATGCGTTGCCGACCTCTAAGAAATTTTATAACGCCCTTGTTAAAAAACCCTCTTATTTTATTGCCTGAAGCAGACAAAATGACGTTTAAGTCACCAACGCGTTGCCGAGCTCTAAGAAATTTTATAACGCTCTTGTTAAAAAACCCTATTTCATAGCGCAAATGAAAAAACGCGGCGGGAAGTTCTCTCCAGATCATTGTAGTACGCGGAATAAATGTTCTAGAGAATTGTTGCGTAGTTGGGCGAGAAGCAAGGAAATGGGGGCGAGCATGCCGTCGCCGGCGAGCGGTGCGGTTGTAAAAGTGAGGCGTTGGCGCCAGATCAAACTATTCTTAGGAGCGGTATAATACGCAGCGGGGCGATAAGTCTCTTCGAAGGCTGAGCGATCCTAAACCGCCCGTTAGAGGTCAAAATACTTTTATCCAAGACAATAAGAGAAATAGCAATTTCTTTAAACACGACTAAAATTAACAAAGCCACTTGACGAAAAAGACCCTTGCTACAATAAAGTACATACATAATATTGTGAAAGTCAACAATCAGCTTTTACGTCACTACAAGGCCACAATCAATATGATAAGAATAATGATAGATGAACTAAATTCGTATTGAAACCTCGCAAGATATCTTTAATTATATCTATTATATAAAAAAATACCTAAGCATGCCGTGTCTGTTTATTAAAGCTATTAAAAAAAAGCAACTCGAATAGACTATATAAACGACGGAGAATATGTTGCAATTTTTTGTTTTGTTTTCTTGTCTGTTTGTTCGGGATTCACATAAAAACTACTGGGCTGATTTCAATGCGGTTTTCGCTGATCAACAGCAAATTCTTAGACTTAAAATCTGCCTTACTTTTTATCCGGGAAATCCGCGGGGATTTTCCCCGGGAGCGGTTTGTAGTTGTTCGGGTGCATAACAATTAGCACATTCCAGCACAGTTTTCACATAGCTTACATTGCTTTTTAAACACTGTGGTACTTTATGTCCTGAGCATCCCGCGGGAATCTCAGGTCAAACGCGGACGAAGTCGCAGGCATATCCTAGTTACATATAAAATTCTTTTGTACGTGTGCACAACACTGAACTCCTTCTAAATTGCTGGCCTAATTTTAATAATAGTCAAAAATGTGTGTATTTGAGTGGGTTCCCAGATGGTTTACATTCACAATTGGATGTGGTAGAAAGTTTTCTAAATTTCTATTGTTTTAAGGCAAGACAATATCTACTGGGTAAGCTAGTATGTTTATATATTGATTACATTAATTATGAGTCACACTTCACTTTAGCATCTGCTTTAATGATTACTCACCAGGATGACAATTTTCTGGTCATATAATAGAATATGGAATTCTTATAATGCATGAGTAATATTTAGGGACTACACTTTAGATGAGTGACGCTATCATATGCAAGAAGAGGCTACTTGCACACGCTAAGAAGTTGAGTCATGATAAATTGGTCCTATCTGCCGCAGACAGTGAAATTTCTTAGAGTGTACAAGGGCCCTTAGCCTGATTAAAGGGCAAGAAAGCAGCAACAAGACATGATTCATTTCAAGGAAATGAGACTACTCAATAGAACTGTGCAATGCCCATTTCACTAATCCTTAACAATAAAGAAAATTCCTTAAAAAATTATAAATATAATGTATTAAATGGCAAATAATTTAGTTTTTTAAATAATTACAATTATTTTTTGTCAAATTATCTCTATAAACTGCACTACATACTGAGATTCACAGATGACCTTGAGAAATACCATGGTAGTGGAGTGCTGCATTCTCTTTAGATAGATAAACAACACTTTATTATACACCAAAACATAGATAAACAGAAATAGACAAATACAAAAGATAGTACAACAGGTGGCCTCATCACTAACAAGTGATCTCTTCCAGGCAACCCTTGGCAGGGATTAATACATCTCTTTGTGCTCTATTTCAAAAACTATTGAATGTATAAAAAGAATCAAAACATAACTTGTAGAGAATTTTTTTCTCTACCAATTTTATAATACACTAGTTTATGCCCGCGACTTCGTCCACATGGAATAGTTAAAAAAACAAGCAAGTTAAAAAAACCCCCCGATTTTGAAACATTCTTCATTGGTGTTCCATTCCTAATGGACTTAGCATGATGATATACAGCCTATAGCCTTCCTCGATAAATGGGCTATCTAACACTGAAAGAATTTTTCAAATGAGACCAGTAGTTCCTGAGATTAACACATTCAAGCAAACAAACTCTTCAGCTTTATACTCTAGTATAAGATATGAATATCAATCAACACATTGGAAACAAGATATTTACAAAAAAATATTTTTTGAGAATTGCATAACTCCAAGATGTGGATCTTGAATAACTTAAATAGTAAAATAAATATTTTAACAATATTATTTATAGCTTGGCTATAAATGGCTAAATATTGGCCTTACTTCAGATTAACACTTTTTTGCCTTAAATGACTGGACTATAATGGCAAGGCAGAAGTATGGATATTAAAATATACAAACCCAACTTATGTGAAATAAAATTAAAGTGCTTTAAAAATGTATTCATATAAAATAGTTACACTTACACAATCACCGAGCTTAAAATGTGCTTTGAAAGCCATATTTGCTTCATTTGACAAGTCTTTTAAGGCCTCCTCCATTTGTACTTTGTCAATCTTCACATCACCATCAAGAACACCTCCATTTAGGTTCACATCACCATTTTGATGAACACTTCCAGTTTCATTCCCACACTTTAAATCTAAACTTGTTCCTGGTGATGTTCCAAGGATGATGAAGGAGTCATCATCATTGTTCTCAGGCTTCAATGACATTGTTCAACATTAATCTGTGGGCATAAAAATAATGTGCTGTGGGTGGAGTCTACACTGAACAATCCATATTTAACATCTTAATTTCTTATTGGAAAAGTAGCCAAAACAATGTGGCTTTAATTATCTATACTAATATTATAAAGAGGTAAAGTTTGTGAGTTTGTGACGTAATGGGGGGGGGGGTTTACACTCGAAACTACTGAACCAATTTAAAAAATTCTTTCACCAGTGGAAAGCTACATTATTCCTGAGTGACATAGCGTATATTTGATTGTGATTAATAATAAGTATTTTTTTATTTTTGGATGCCCAGCGAAGTGAGTCAAGTCAGCTAGTATGTTATAAGGAAAGTTTCTTAAGTTTTTAAATTTAAGACAGCAGCAGCGCATTTGTAAGCCTTCGGTGTTACAAATGTCCATATGCGATGGTAACCACTTTCCATCAGGTGGGGGGCCAATTGCCTGTCTGCTGAACTCATGCAATAAAAAAAACATGAAAGAGATTTAGTAATATGTTATTTTTTGCATTAAAAGATGTTTATTTACATGTAAGAACAAAAATTACATTTCTTATAAAAAAATTACATATAAAGCTATATTATACTCAAAAGCATAGCTTTATATGCATAATCATCAAAATTATAAAATTAAACCCCAGTTGAGTTTAGAGCATCTGTTTCGGAGTCTAGAATTTGCTTTCAATGCTTTCAGACATTTTATTTTCTTAATAAAACTATGTTTTAACAGTTTTAAGTGTGGTAATTTATTTGATTTTTGTTATTCTGACTTTTCAGACACTTTTCAGTGGCCGTGATCATAGAAGATAAAGATGTCAAGTGTCAACTAGTGTTTGTTTTCCATGAACACTTTTCAGTGGCCGAAAAATTGGAATAACAAAAATCAAATAAATGAACACACTTAAAACTGTTAAAACGTAGTTTTATTATGTATACAAGTCGCAAAAACTTAAGAAAATATTTTATTTTCTATTTTGCAAGATCTACTGGCTCCCTCTTCAGGCTTTATATAGCTAATAAAATGGCATGAAGCCATATATGGCTTTGTATGCATTCTAGTAAAATGACATAAAAGTATATATGAGGGATGGGTCAAATGTGGTTTAAGCTGAATACGAACTTCGGCCGAACATTTGGTTAGAACCAAAGATTCAGCCGAATTTTAGTTTGATTTCACCACACTTTCTCAAGGTCAATCAACACGTGAATTGATAAGCCGTAAATTTTAAGTACGAGTAAAAGTGGGTAAAAAACTAAATTTTTAGACCTTTGATTGAATAAGAAATTACCATTTCATAATTCTAAATTCATAATGTTTAATTCGTAAAAAGTGATTTCAATCAAAATTAAAGTTGTAATTGCTAATGTCCCTTCGATATGTTTTTATTATTATTTTATTCAAGTTACGCATTATAATTAAGCAGTTGCACTACTTACTGATGTTTCTTAGAGGAATAATAAGTTTATTTTATTTTTGTTTTAATTTGATGTCTATTTAATTAGGCAAAGACTTAATCAAGAACTAATTTTATTTATTTTTTATCACATTGCACGTTAAAGTTTACATGTTCCTAACTAAAATAAATAACCATGAGTATATAGATGCCAATTTTTATATTACGGTTATGTTAGATATCATTTCTATTAATTTTAGACAAAATAGTGCAAGTAGGTATTTTACTTTTTTTTGCACCAAATGCTTGGCATTTAAACCAAATTTCGGCCGAATGCCGAAGTTTGGCTCAAGCTACCGAAATTTGGCCAAACCATATGTAAAATTTCGGCCCATCCCTAGTATATATAGCTCTATATGAATTCTAGTAAAAGACATAAAAGCATATTTGGCTTTATATGCATTCTTTTAAAATTTTATGAAGGAAAATAACATGGTTTCACTATCATGTATTTATATTTTATAAAAATCTTTACAGCATGTTCTTTTATCATTATAGTATGAATATATCTTAAATTTAACATCCACAATGAGATTGAATGTATGGCCACCATACATGTAACTGAGGGATACAAAAATGTTTTTCAGTATAGTGTATCTTGTCATACAGGGAATGATAATCATAAAATTTGATATTTTTATTTTCAATGATAGGAATGAAAAAAGGATTCTTATCATAAAAAATGTGAGTTTCCTCTAATGACATAATTATCTGATGTATAACTGAGAGAAAATCCATATTGTTGTTTATTATATAAAGTGCATTACTGGTAACCACAGTGCACTGTTTGTAATATTTTGAATGTATACAGATAATTATTGGCAAAAACACAATATAAGTAATAAAATAACCTTTGAAACCGATAAAGGTTTGTTAGGTCATTACCTACAGGGGAAATCCCTGCAGTTCCTGTGATTCTTAGATAAGTATAATTTTATTGGAAGATATTTCATGTTACTACGAAGATCCCAACGTACATCTACGTCGATTGCAGAACTACATCATTACATGACTAAAAATAAACGAAAACGATCTCATATTATCAAAACAATAGAACTATTCATTAGTGTATATATCTATGCTTACCAAGGGCAGTGATGAAATTATAATACGTGCAGCGCAAATTAATAAGTCTTGTGGACCACCTTTTAAAGTACAATATATTATTCAATATTATAGTTAGTTTTATATGTTAACTTCAAATTAATTAAATACGCCACACAACACAAATATCCATTTGACAATCACAGTCAAACAATATAGTGTATCATCTATGGTCAAACAGTCACAGTTCACACCCATGCATCGTACAAGCGATGACCTTGAATAAAAAATATATAAAATTGAATATTTTGACAGTTACATTGATGTCATGACAATTTACCTCCCACGCTATTGCTTATTTCAGGGGGTAGAATCAAAATTAGCTATGTCCTCGGGCGACAATTTTACAATACAGAAAAAAATGTTTAATTTTTGTTACCAATAGCTTTTTACCGTGAATTAACTATTAAAAAAAAGAAAATAATTTTATAATTCCAATTATATAACAGATTCTATGTTTTCTATATCAAAAATAAGCAAAAGTGTTAATTAATTGTAGGACATAACCAGGTTCGTTCCCAAGCACTCAACATATCTACATTTGATTCCAACTGCCCTGGACTTAGCAGAGTTTGATACCAACTTATTGCCCAGGGATGAATTCAGGAACTAGCACTAAAACTTGTAATTCTCTGACATACCATAAAATAAAAAGTTATCCATAAAACACGTTTTATTGTAGTTAGTATCATTATCAATTATATTTACCAATTTAACAAAACCTTTATTTGCGTTAGACGAGTTCTATATTCCTAGGCTAATATCGCACAGTAGACGATCAAAGATATCACATTTTAATGTTTGCATTTAGAAGAGTTGGTGAGATGGCCTAGTTTTATAATTAAATAAAACACTTGTTCTTAACCTAGGTTATATTATAATAATGTTTTGATTAAAAAATAATTCGGCAAGTAAATTTTTGCTGTCGTCACAAATGAGTACGCATTAAACACATAAAAGTGGTGCCTCTTCCATAGGCTCGCATACTTCAATCTCTAAATTGTGAAGTGGGAAATCCGTGTCATTTTCTTGATTGGATTGATTAAAAACATTTGAATAAAGTTTTAATTCTTCGAGCTCCTGCCAGTTTTCTCTAAAATGAATATTTAGCAAACTTTTTACATCCCTTATTTTTAATGACTTAAGTGGAATGTTTGGTTCTATTATCTTGGGATTAATCATATTAGTAATTTTGCCCGGTTTGTAAATATTTTGGAATTTTCCTAATCGATTTATATAGAACCTCTCTGACTGAACTAAGACATTTCCGTTTCGTTTTGATCGTTTTATAAAAAATCTCTTACATTGAGCAAATTGGACTTTCCATTGCCCAGGAGGTTTTAAAATAGTTTCGGCTTCCTTTTTGAAATCGTATACGGGAAAGTCATCACCCACTTTTACGATTGTTGCCTGTTGTGATATGATGTCAATATATTGTTGCGGTGAAACTATTGTATCCATTTTTTTAAACACTTTCTCACTGTTTCCAAAAACACGGTCTGCAGGGAGATAGGAGTGGCCAGTCACTGGAAATACTAGTTCGACAGTTTTGATATTTGGATGTTCTAAAAGCCATTTACAACACATAGCAACGATGGTAGAATTTTTATTCTGACCACTACATCCATCTGAAATGAGTCTGACGGTGTTTATGTTAGCAAAATCAGAATTATTGAGACGGTTGTAAACTGCAGATGCTATTGTGTTAGAATTTTTTGCGTAAGTGTTTTCTGTCCAGACATTATTTTGATTTATTGGGCCCTTAGAAGATCCTTCTACAATAGTAAAATTGTAGAGATAAAGCTGCCTATTCTAGTAACATGATTGATCCGGGACTTTCGGAAGGTTCAAGTTTTTCTGGCAGTCATACGAAATTATTTTAACACCTTGTTCCTCAGTCTTCAACAGCGAATAAAAAACTTTGGCTCGTAAACTATGAACTCTTTTCTCTGCCCTGTAATGAACTTTCTGTTTTTCATTCTTTTCTCTTTTTATTTTTTCCAAAAGCTCTAAGCACGTAGAACACGCATCTGTTTGAGGACTGCCAAATCCCAAATTATATTCCGTGTTAAAAATTTGCCTAAAATAAGACTCTTTAATACTGGGCATGAAGACTTGTACATTTTATAGAGTTTTCGTATATTTAGTTCACTGGGCAAATATTTGCGGACAGAAGTTTGACTGCGACAATAGTGTGGTTCAGAACACTGTAGCTTTTGGATAAATGAATGAACTGTTGCCTTTATATCTTTAAATAAGTGGGTTTTGTGACTTCCTCCTCTTTTCTCTACGGGGTACGCACCACTTTCAAAAGTAATGTCCTTTATTAATGCACAAAGCTGCTAAAAACATTTTTTGGCACACGGGTATTATTTTCTTATCGACTTTTATATGGTATTGTATATTGAATTGCCTAGAAGCTCTCGTAGAGGTCTTAAACCTGGGTCTTTTTCTTTTAGTGTGGACTACTGTGCAACATTTTAATATAATTGCATCTTGATAGGTTTTTTTAGGAATTTTATAAAATGCTCTATAAAATTTGCGTAACACAATTCCTTTAATTTCATTGCATTTAAATAATTTGCTTTTGTGTTCACAGCGTGGTGTTTTTGGCAAAGACTTCGCAAAATACCTAAAACAAAACTAGAATGTGTTAGATAAACAGTCAATAAATTAGTATTTTAAGGTATTAAAGACAAAAGTAGTCGATGCAATGCAGAATATAAACTATCATCACTCTAGATTTGATCGTCGTCTTTCAGTCATTATGTACAGAGTTTAGTAAGAATATTAGCTTCAAAATGTTTCAGAGTCGTCATTACAATAACTCCCATATGATCCATGCAATGACTCACCTTACTGTAGGATACGACTTTATTTCTGCGAGGCGGTAGTGTCTCATAAGGAGGTCGCGGAACGAGATAGGGAGAGAGATGGTAGTGCGCATGCGTCTCGCGGGCGCCGACGTCAGTCGGGAGCCCGGAGGCGCAGGTATGCGCATGACCTCCCTCCCTGAAATACCGCTGCAGGGGCCCTCTAGCATCTAGGGAGCAGAGGAGTCTTCACCCCTGTGGACGAAATGAGTTTGCCTCTCCCGGGGCATTCTCAAGCACTTGTGCGCTAGGATCGGTGTGGGCGTAACTACGTTCTGTATCTCACGCCTTTCCTGCCATAAGCGCGGGGCACATGGGAGGAGGGTGGTTTTAGTGGGGTATTGATTAGTCGAGTCTCCACACAAACCGGTTGATTATTGTTTGGATTGCCTCAGTGGAAAGCCTCCATGATCAACAACGGTCTAATCCCTAGCAAAGGACTCGGTATGTGCGAAATGCATTTCCCCCGCCCTAAAAAAAAAAAAAAGGATACGACTTTTAAAAGTTGTACGGTCCTATTTTGGCATGAAACACACAATTAAATAACCTACAGTACGTCCCTGGAAAATTCAAACTTACCTTAGTTTTTTAGCGACATTTACTTCCCATTTTTGTGGCTGTGGTGTTCGTTTTCTGGCGTTACCCTTTCGCACTGGCGTAGGATTGCTATCCATCTTGAGCAATTACAATAAGTTTTGCTTAAATTACTGCTAAAAACTATTAAAATTGCATAAAAAGCGAGGAACACGTGCACAGTAAATGAACGGGTAGCCATTAGTGTTTTGTTTCAAATGACGCGCTCTCATTGGTCGATATGGACTTAGCTACCTTTGATACTGAATTCACAGGGACATAACTATGTTTGATTCTAAACCCGTTTTTCCACAATGAAATAACAAGCAACCTAACCAAGTTAGACACCAAACAATTATTTGGGATAAAATTGCATTCATTTTTTTATTTAATTTATTCATGACCATAGAATCTATGTCTTTCAGTCGGAAACATGTTTAAAAAGAACTTATACTATGTGTAGCACAGCTGAACTGTAGGTTTTCAGCTGGTGCCATTCAACGGAGTTCTTGTGACAACTCAAAAGGCCACATTTGACTATACAGTTCACATTTCTCACAAAACACATAATTACTACTCAAAAACCATCAATATCCTACAATTATTGTTCATTTTAGAGTAATTTTACACATTTTTAGAAAATAAAACTGCACAGCACAACATCTCCTTTCAGATTCCGCCAAAAAACTCAATTGCATTAAAAAATGAAAATGTTGCCATTAAAAACTCATTTTTGAGCTTTGGTGGAGATAACCAGTTTTGATTCTACACCCCTGATTTGCCCTATCCACTATAACAGCATCGCAGGCAATCTAGACTGTGGGCAATATTAATATAAAAAAAGGATTAATCAATGTCATTGAATTTGGTGAATATTATTAAGGGTCCATCCTAATAGAACGTGACTGTTTCTGAGTTCTTGACTTCTTTGTATCGCGTAAAAAAGCCGAAAATACGTGAACGACCTTCACATACTCAGTTGATTTCTTGTATTCTCAGAAGTGTCTTGTGGAAATGTAGAGTGCGCATAAAATGTTTACTATTTAAAGTTGCAGTATTGAAGTTCTAGCGATTTTGTCGCTAAATCTAGGGAGTTGAATAATTTTTCGCGGACAAAATTCTGTTTTAGCTGGGAAATGATATCACGTAACTTATCAAGAACTCATTTGATGTAAAGTTTCCTTATATAAACTGTGTGACTTATTGAATACATTTTAAATAAAGAAATACTTTTTAATTTAGATGTTAGTTAATAAATATATTATACTCCGCCATTTTAGTTGTTAGCTCTCAGTGGCAACCGCTACAAGTCTTTGAGAAAACAGTTGTAAGCTGAAATGCACCTCGTCGGTGATGGGGCCGTTTTTAGGACCTTAAGTAGCGATTTGGGGGCAGACGTACAGTACAATGCACTATTGAAATCTATTTTACACACATTTTGTCACTTATAGTCAGCCTGTGAATAAAAAAGCTACGGCTAACCGTATTTTGCGTTGGACTTTTACTGACATTGAAAAACTAGTTAATGTGCATGGTTAATAATATATTATATTTTAATAGAAATATGTTAACATGAACACATTTAATGAACATATTTATAAATTTAAATTGTACAACACAACATCACATTTGAGTTCCCACCAAAAATTTGCGCTTTTTAGAAGTTGACATTAGTATCGCGTTTCTATAACGAGAGTTGGCAGCACTGAAAATAACCAATTTGCTATGGTTCAAAAGGCTTTGTAGCCAGAACCGTAACACACTCTCCAAATTGTTATAAGACGTCCGAATGTTCAAGGTCCCGTCCACGACTTATGTCTTATAGTGTGCACACTTTAGTGAAAATCCATTATCCAGATACGTTTTAAGTCCGCCCTTAAGCCGCGTCGTCAGCCGTGGCTTATAATATGTACACAGATTTATAATAAACAGCTTAACGACTTCTGTAAATATTGGCTAGTGAGTTTAAACATTTTATAGCGGCAATACTGTGTAGTCCTAAACTGTCAACGTCAGCTGATGGTCGTATCGTGTTATCGCGAATCGGTATTTTGTTATAAATAAAAAGACTAATTAATAGTGAAAGAAATGTCTAATGATAACACGTTAAATTTACATTACGTCCACCAGTGCTTCCAAAGGAGCTTAAAAGAAGAAGATGATGTCGTAATAGAAGCATATATAGAAGGATACACGGAACTGGTGAAGTATGTTTTGTTTATTTATTCTTCCCATATGGAAGGTAATTTATTATAAAAACTCGTATTCTGTTATAGTTTTAGACGTTTATATTTAGATCTGTTTACTTGTTTTCCTCCTTACTTTATAAAATATTAAAGTTTCCGTGAGTAGAATCAAATGTTTTGCTAATTATTCTTTGTCCCTTGTTTGCGTGATATTGTCACATTACATTGTTCCTATTGACCCGAATTATAGTGATTTATCATGATATATCAATGTTTCATTTCATATTAATCTTTAAAACTATAAGTATTAATAATATATTTCAATATTTTTTTATTTTCCTGTTTTAAAGACAATGTGTAATTTTAAATTATATTTCTGTATGACGTAATTGTTCTTGTGTACCTATTATGTTACTTCTCAAAACTACTTTTCAGTGTCAAAATTTCCTTTTTAGATTTAATGATCACTGCAAATTAGTTTTATGTGCAATACACTTAAACAGTAACATGTATTGATATTGCTTTTTTGAAGAGGAGAAACAACAATAATATTAGGAAAGTCATGGACATAGCATAACAAGTAGTTGGGTTTGAGAGAATATGGACTATTTAGTTTGTCTGTTGAAGTGGTCCATATTATGATTACCACATCCTAAACAGCCATCCATAAATTATGTCACACATTAAGGGGGGTGGGGGTCAAAGATGGCCTCTGTGGTTGGCGGGCTAAGCCTTTGCCAGCTTACCTCACTGCAATGCAGAGGCTCTGGGTTCGATTCCTGATATAGTAAATTTCGGAAACATATTTTCTCCGTTATTTGCTATGGTCTGGGTGTCTGGGATCGGCCCCAGAATGGTCCATTGTATATTACCCATAACACAAGGGTAACTTGCTTAATTTGGGGATATACAGTGTGTGTGTGTTTGTGTTTGTCTGCCAATTTTTTTATGAGGTATGATATTATGTGAAAAGGGGTGGGAGGTGTCCTAAATTTTGTGATGTAACATTTCAAAATCTAATATATTTAAGGAACCACTGTTTTAATTTAATAATTGCTTTATTAAAAATTGCAAAATATGTGATGTCACACTAGGGAGGGAGGAATCTCATGAATGTGACCAGCTATGACAACAACAACAGTAGGGGTATAAAAATCATGAAATTTGTGTGACATAATTTGTGCAGGGCCCCTAATGATGAGGAAAGCACAATAAGGACATTTTAACATTACAGTCGGCTATTTATGAACCCATCCATATTCACTTAGCAAGCATGAATATTTTCAAAGAAAGTTTCTCTTGCAAATAATGAGGATATGGAATGAGCTCCAAGCTGAGGTTTTCCCACAGCACTATGATATATGGTCTTTACAAAAGAGGTGTCATAAGATTACATTATTCAACATCAAGTCATTTGAGTTGTTGATGGTCCCATACTCACAGACGGACTAGATATGCTTGGCCTTAGGAGAGACTTTGCCTCTCTTTGCGTATTCTACTGACTGTATAACAGGGAGTGTTCCGAAGAACTGTTTAGAATGGTGCCTTCATCCTCTTTCTTATCATTGCACCACTCGCCATCAATTAGGAGTTCACCCTCACTTCCTTGAGCCGCTTAGCTCATGTACGCAACGGTTCTGTAGAACATTTCTCTTGTGTACCATGGGTATTTGGAATGAGCTCCCAGCCGAGGTTTTCCCACAGCGCTACGATATGGAGTTTTTCAGAAAGGGTGTCATAAAATTTCTTTGAGGCCAGCAGCTTGTTGGTGACATCTCTGATGTTGCAAACGTCCATAGGCGACAGTAACCGCTTTCCACCAGGTGGGCCATCAGCCTGTTTGCTGTACTCCAGCTATTAAAAAAAAAGATTCCTTTAAGGCCGGCAGTGTATTAGTTTCATATCTGGTATGGCAAAAGTGCTCTGATGAAGTGTTTCCACTCATTGATTACTAGAACTTTATTAACACATTTTTGATGCCTGGCATGCATACAGTATGCATGCAACCTATGAAATGCACTCCCTCCATAAGAGATGGCAACTTTCCACCACCACTTTCCATCAGGTTGGCTGTCAGCTTGTCTTCTGTACTCCATGTATAAAAAAACGGAGGGACCCCAACTTGATTGCGAGATGTTTAAGGTTTAATTTCTTTTAGATTCCTAGACCTAATTGGCACAGTATTCTCATTCGTCAGTAGTGATGTAAAAAGTAAAATTAAAATAATGGAAAAGCATAAAGAATGTGAACAATCAATATATTATGAATCATTTAAGAAAATGATGAATTATGAGAAGGAGACCAGTTTGCATGAAAAGAATGGTTTTGTGTCTGGCTCCAGGACAATGCTTCGTTTGCATCGTGGTTTGGGTGAGTACAATATACTGATTTGTTTTTATCAACTTGCTGCCATTTAATAATCTACTAAGATATGCCTGTGATTTCGTCCGCAGTTGGCGTAAAATTCCCGCTGGATTACCAGGACACAAAGTACCACACCATTTAAAAAATAATGTAAGCTATTGTTTTAATGAAAACTATGCCGGAATAGACTAATTTTCATGCACCTGAACAACTACAAATCGCTCCCAGAAAAATTCCCGCGGGATACCCAGGATAAAAAGTTTTTAAGTCTAAGGATTTGCTGTTGATCAGCAAAAAACCACATCGAAATCGGCCGAGTAGTTTTTACGTGAATCCTGAACAAACAGACAAACCGACAGACAAGTAAAGAAATAAAAAAAAATGCATAGTGTTCTCTATGGTTTATATAATGTATTCGTTTTTTTTTTAAATATCTTCAATGTACAGACACGGCATGTTTAGAATATTATTATCTAAAACAACTGGAATAGACTACATAAACAACGGAGAACACGATGCATTTTTTTAGATTTCTTGTCTCTTTATTTGGGATTTACGTAAAAACTACTGGACTTATTTCGATGCAGTTTTCGCTGATCGACAGCAAATTTTTAGACTTAAAATCTGCCTTACTTATTATACTGGGAATCCGCCTGGATTTTTCTGGGTGTAATTTAAAATGACCAGATTAAAAAAAAATCGTATTCCAATGCGATTTTTTCATTGATCGATAGCAAATTTTGTGTGGTTCGTATTTATTATCCTGTGGAATTTTCCCGGGAGTGGGTTGTAGTATTTTGGTTGCCTGAAAACTAGCTTATTCTGACACAGTTTTCACTAAAACGACAGTTTAAATTCTTTTTTAAATGCTGCGGTACTTTGTGTCCCGGGAATTTCAAGTCAAATGTGGATAAAGTCGATTGCATATCCTAGTACTGTATAAAAAAATGTAATATATGTTTCAGATTTTATAAGACTATTCTTAAAGAGGGTGAGTGAGATAGACGATAAGGCGAATACATGTTCAATTTGTCAAGAAACATATAATTTGACTTTAGCTGAATTCCACCCGTGGTATATTAGGAAAGCTGCCACTTTAGCAATGTACGCGCTACCCTCCAAACCAGATTTACTCAAAAAGGTATGATTTAATTTCGAATATTAAACTTTTATTTTTTAATACAGGAAAATATAATTTCAACCTTTAGTCATATAAATGGCATCCTTGACTACAAAATTATGCAGCAGCATTTACCTTCTATATATGGCGGTTGACTTATGTTGTGTGGTGCCCCTGCTTCCCGGGCACTATCAGGCCTTGATGCGCGGATGAGCATGGGCGTAACTACGTTCTAAGTCTCCTGCTCTTCCTACCATAAGCGCGGGCACATGGTAGGCAGGTTCGGGTTTAGTGGAGTATTATAGGAACGAGTGCACCAATGAGTCTCCACACATGCCGGCGGCGCATAATCTCGCCGCTGTGATCTAACCCCCACAAAGGACCCGGTAGTGTACGAAAGGTATTCCCCTGCTTCAACAAAAAAAAATGTGTGGTGCGTCGATGATAGCTACCCCGTTGGACAGGATAACGCACAACTAGGCGAGAACCCGTGGCTCGATCGCTCGTGAGGGGAATATAAAATAACTAGTTGTGCCCGCGACGTCGTCAGCGTGGCATTTGTTTTCAAAACCCCCTGATTTTGAAACATTCTTCATTGGTGCTCCGCTCCTATTGGTCTTAGCGTGATGATATATAGCCTATAGCCTTCCTCGATAAATGGGCTATCTAACACTGAAAGAATTTTTCAAATCAGACCAGTAGTTCCTGAGATTAGCGCGTTCAATCAAACAAACAAGCTCTTCAGCTTTATACATCAGTATAAGATACGATGTGATGTTGTACTCTCTATTTAATTATTGATTAATTTATTTAACATTAAATTTAAGACTATATATACATACAGGAATCTTGAGTGCTATGTGAAAATATAGGCATATAAGAGAACCAGTGAATTTTGCCCTGTCTCCCTTAAGTTTACTGTACACAAGTTGGGGACTAGCTAAGTCCGATCGCGGTAGCTTTAGTAGTGCGCAGGTGTATCATAGTGCTGAAAATAACATATATAAATTTCAGACTTACTGTTACACTTTTTGAAATTGTTTGTTTTTTAAAATTTGAAGTGTCTGCCACGATGTTGCAACCGCCATAACCGTCTGCCATTTTAATTTTTCAATTATAATAATAATATAATTTAAAATATACAAATGACAACTTTACTGAAATATTTTATTTTTGTACCGCGTTCGGGCTTAACTAGTTATTGGAAAAATTTCAGAGTGTACTGACATATGTGATGTTTGGTTTTCATTGGCTCTTTGCTAATATAAAACCTAAACATGTTCGTAGATGAATTTCCGAAAGCTTTCTATTTTCTGTATTGACAGATTTTGGCATCTACATGGACTACTCAGTTTTAACCTTGCTAATTTTGTAGCTATAAATCATTCCATGTACGTGATGTAACACTATAGTTTTCCTCTTAGGTAGTGTTCTGATGTGTTGACGGTGAAGGAAAAAAGACGTAATGAAATCTGCACATGGAGAGCACAAACTGATATCGAACTTGCCAAGCCAACTTGGACACGGGTTGCAGGTATATTGATAGTGTCCCTAAAAAAAATGTGAGTACTGAGCTTAGCAGCGGTACGATTATGGGCTGTTACGTTATAATCTTTACTTGTATAAAACAAAGTCGCGCCCGCACGTCTGTCTGTATATCCGCTAACTCCTAAACCACTCAACGGATTTTAAAACGGTTTTCACGCCACACTTGTCCAAGGCGGCTTGGCTGGTTCGACACATCGGTTATCTCGATGTGCAAGTTGCTTCACGATGTTTTTCTTCACCGTTGTTAGCACGTGGTAATTGTAACAATATGCACATTAGGTCGGAAAACTGCCTAAGTGGTGCATGCGTCCCGGCCAGGATCGAATCCGCGCCCTTTGAGTTTCGGACGCGTGCACTAGCCATTACGCTACCACGACTTAGTGCAGTTTTATATACTTACTACATAGAAAACGTAATTAAAGTTTTTATGTCAAATAATAATAATTATTATTATTACTATTTAATCCAGACTAGGTCCATAACAAATTACATTATTGCCATTATAATATTAAAATATGATTATGTCACGATGTAGTTTTATCCAATGTTCTATCAATGGTCCATTAATTTGAAGCAGAGCAGCGACTATTTTATTTTGGGAGTTATAAAATCTTTCTCTTGTGTTCGCTACTCTTTGTCGTATTAGTGCTACTACTACTACTAGGGTTTGACCCGCGGCGTATCTCCTATAGAAAATAGGCCGAATCCCTAGGCCCGCACCCAAAGAGAAAGGGACCCCGCAACTAGCTAATGCTTGCCAATAGGAATATTTATTATTTACAAATAAAAAATTATTACTATTTATTATTCCTTTAACCTGTAAGTTATTACTGTCCTATAAAATATTTCTTATGCTGGGGCTTCATCTGTGTTTATTAAAGATTTGGGCTGTGATCGAACGCGTCTTATTTAAAGCATTAAAAAATAACGTTGTTAACGCATAGAAAGAAAGAAATAAAGACTTTATTTGAAGAAATAGCGACGTAATTACATTCCCTATACATTATTATGTGTACTAGTTGCAAAAACTTAAGAAAAAGTTGCAATATTTTTCATAAGAGATATTTTTCACTGCTTCTTGAAGGAATTATAAAAGCTATTATAAAGTTTTTAAGCAGTTAAAAATTGAAAAAAGTTTTTAATAAGACTGGGTTGGTTTAATTTCTTGGGGTATAAACCCCTTTCTGTTCAAATTGAAGGACAGAAATGAATCGTCTAATTTCGGGTTGCGCTGATATTAGAAAGAAAGTAAAACTTTATTTGAAGAAATAGCGACGTAATTACATTCCTTATACATTTTTATACACAGAGCATATTTTGAGAATTTGTACGCCGCATTTTCAGTGAACAAGGTTTGCACTCAGCATATTGCTATGCCGGAATTATATCCGAAACCATGCTTATTTTCAGTGCAAACCTTCTTTTTGGCGTAAGACCAAAACGACTCAATTTTGTTAAATAATAAATTATAATACGACGCGGGAATGCGGCCAGCATTTTGGGAACGCTTCCCACCGACAGCGATCTGGACTATATATTTTACTTGTAAATATGTTTGTAATAGTAAGCTTTTTTTGTAATGTAATTTATTTATAATTTAGTTTATTTTTAAGTATTCAATTGTAATTCCTCTAAAAATTAGAATTTGTTTATTTGAATATTACAGAATTATCATAATCATAACTAATAAAACTAATTCTTTTTGTATAATATTTAAATAGTAATCCTAATAAATAAATTTAAATAAAACCAACAATAAAATACTTGTTACTTTGAAAATTAAAATAAATACCCGTGTAACAAATTTTATTATTCCAACACAATTTAATTGAGTTATTGCCTAGTATTACCACATTCTTTGTGCCACGTCACTGCCATGGCGCAACAATTGTCATTTTCTTCATAACCTATAAATATTCAAGGTGTTATGTATATACATATACTGTTACAACTTAGGCTCCGACAAAGACAAATTCCACGTACAGATCTGTAAAAGCACATTTTATTACCTGTTGGCATTTGAACTAATTGTAATCCTTTTATGATCGTCTTTTTTTGTTTACTGGCATACGTTTCTAGTTATTGTGTAGATGTAGAACAGCCTATTGTTCTATTGTACTCGCCTACGACCGCTTACAGGCTACATCATTAGCCAGGTGTTGCGGATTATAAGTACAAGCTAATTCTAGGAAATTATGTCGATGCCATGTCTGTGATAAACGGCCTGAATCTTTAACATTAACGCAGATGAAGCCCACCTTTAGAGAACAAATGTGGTAAAAAATAATAGCCGACGTGATAATTAATAGTGTTGGAAAACCATGAATGAACAATTGAGTGTTTTTGAAATTGATATTCAGTTAGCCTAGGGCCCCAAAAAACCGCGATCCGCTCCTGGGCGTAGCTGCGGAAAAACTCTATTATTTTAATTTATTGCTGAAGCACAGCACACAGGCTGACGGCCCAACTGTGATGGAAAGCGGTTACCGTCGCTTATGGATATTAGTAACGCCAGAGGTGCTGTCAATGTGCTGCCGGCCTGAAAGGGGAAACTGGAACCTGGCCACTGATGCCGGAACACAACTCAGTTTTTATGGCTACATGCTCTAGACCAGGGGTGGTAGCCATCCAGTCGGACAAACGCACTACCACGTGGCTGTGGGTTGTTTTGCGGCTGCAGGAATTAGTATTCTTTATCCGTTCGTGCACGGATAACAGGTGTACTATAAAATTATCATTCTATATAAGTATATTTTTGCCAAGGCTATAAAGCCGCATAAAATCCAAAAGGCGAACTCGTGACGAAATGTGTCTTTACCGATACAATTTAAGTCGTTTAGAATAGCGGGGTTTATTAGGGATAGAAAAACGTTCTAATTATACAGACAAGAACAATAAAACACGTAATGAGTGGCTTCAGTTCGCTGAGAAATGTTAAGTTTTTTATACGTTGCCGTCAAGGTCAAGTCGTAATTTTTGCATTTGATACAGTTTAGTATACTTACATATCTACGTGATATCACGTAGTTGAACACGATATTACCTATATACTGAAATAATTGATGTCAGAATATATACTTTGAATTATATATTTTTTATGAATACTAATTTTTACACACATGAACCCTTTATTTTGGCCAAAAGTTTATTTTAATTTACGACTTCTGTTGTTGAGTGGATTGAGCAGGTATAGTTTACTAAAACTTTTGAGTCTTAGTAAACTAGGTAACCAAAGGTACTAAGATTTAACCAGGTGGTTTAAATCTAGGAAACGATCTCTTTTGTTTGGTTGGAACTGGATGTTCCTGCCACCCTGTTATATTTTAGCCACAAAATATCAACATTTACTGCTCCAGCAAATAATGCTCCAAATATAATCAGCGCTGTTCAGTTCGCGGCACTTAGCGTCTATTAATTTTATGATAATATGGGCACAGGAAGAAAGATCACATTGTATTTTTATTTAATTTTAATTATAAACTCGGCGTTATTTAACTTATATAAGACGCCACCATAGACACACAATTTTTCTTAAAAGGAATAGTTCAATCATAGAAGTTGTTAAAGATGGACACAAGCCAACTAACCTATAGACTATAGTGACGTCTCATTGCTATTGTGGCGACAGGGGGTAGAACATTCTGGCAGTGTAAGCTGGTCTCAAGACTTTTAGAAGAAGGTAGAAGATTCTGGAGGGAAAAGACAAGACAGATAGACTTTTTTTTATTTATTTTTTATTGCAGGAGTTCAGCAGACAGGCAGACGGCCCACTTGATGGAAAGCAGTTACCATCGCCTATGGACATTTGCAACACCAAAGGTGCTACAAATGCGTTGCTACTCTCTAAAGGACCCAACTCAAGGTTGTTATGGCGGCATACTCTAGACTAGGTGTGGTAGCCATACAGTCGGATAACGGATGACTTTGTTAGATTAGGTTTCTTAATAATCTACTCGTAGGTATAAATAAACCTTTAATGGGCATACCAACTTTTTTAATTTAATATCTTTTATTATTACAACATTTTGTAACTCAATGCAAACCACAACCAGTCCGTATTTCAACACGTATGTTATTTAAATATAAATATAACAGCCCATAAATGTCCCACTGCCAGGCTCGGGCCTCCCATTATAGGAGAACGGACAGCACCGATATCCCAGCATACCCGCCACGCTTGAGCTTGTCAGGTTTGACACATCGGTTATCTTAATGTGCAGGTTGCAACACGATGTTTTCCTTCACTGTTGTTAGCACGTGGTAATTGTAACAATATATACATTAGGTCAGAAAACTGCGTAAGTTGTGGATGCGTTCCGACCAGGATCGAACCCACGCCCTTCGAGTTTGGGACGCGTGAGCTAGCCATTACTTCTGCTGCCGCGACGTTTATTTGTCGAAATTCAATTATAAAAACATTATTTTCAGATATTTGGCACAGAAGAGAGTTTGACAGCGGCATTAGCTATTCTCCCACAGACTTTGTCGTCATGCGATGAGGTATACAAGAGAGTAGAACAGCTTTACACCGATTTTGATTTCCACACGTTGCCCTAATGAAGATACTTTAAGTTAGTTTTATATAAGGTAATGATTTTCTATGGCATTGATGGTTGATATCTTTTTATATAAAAATATGTTTTTACGGTGGTGTTTTCAAACGTACGCTCTTATATTATCTTCAAGTAAGCACCTCATGGAAACCGGTGCCTTTTTTCTGCGTCTCATCCAAATTGCAGAACAATTAACAGATAACTTGAAACTTATTATAACAACCTGAAAGTCATCTTTCTGAATTTTGTACTTTGAGAAATAAATTTTAAGATAACTGAAGTTGCGCTAGCATTTGTATTCGAAATTGTATCCTGCGAGTATATAGATATCTATTTTTGGGATAAAATGTATCCCGTAGTCTTTCTGCATCGAATGTATTGTACGGTATTGATGTCATAGTAAATCAGAATCAATACAACGCTCATTTGCTGTAAGTTCTTGAGTTTTTAGTCATTGGTGCATAATATTCTTTTGAATTTAATTATTAAAATTTTTGAAATCGTTAATATTGTTGTATTAAATACATCTATCTAAGAATATTTTCGTATGTTATCAGTATCGGCTTCTACTGATGTATTTAATAAGTTAATCTATTAAAAATATAGCAGAATTTTTTGAAGTTTGTTGGAGCTTACTCCTAAAGAATCGAATTTCATATAAGGCCTCCAGTATGGAAATTTTATGAGAAGTGAAATAATAAAAGCGTTACAAAACTTTTATTATACACTTTTGAACTTTAATGCAATGATGATGAGCTTTATACTTAATTTTTTTAGTAAAAATATTTGCAATTGTTAATTTTATTGTATTCAATAGATCTAAGAATATTTTCGTATATTATTAGTATCAGCTGCTACTGAGGTATTTAATAAGTTGACTTATTAAAAATGTAGCAGAATTGTTTGCAGTTTGTTGGAGTTTACTCCTAAAGAATCGATTTTCATATGAGCCCCCGTTATGGAAATTTTATGAGGAGTGAAATAATAAAAGCGTTACGAAACTTTTATTATACACTTTTGAACTTTAATGATGATGAGCTATTTGATTTGGTTCCTACGTCGTTATTCTATCAGCGCACCACTAGCCGGCGATTGGGAGTTCATACGCACTTCCTAGACACTCGGATGTCCTCCTTTCATGCCATACGTGTGTAAGTTATGGAATGAACTCTCCCGCGGTTTTCCCAGAGCGCTACAATATGGGGCTCTTCAAAAAGGGTGTTGACTAGTACTTAAAGTCTCAACCAGGTAGGCAACGCATGCAAGGAGGAATGCCCGTGGCAATAGGGGCCACGGGTATGCGGCAGCGGGCGTTGAGGCCTCGGGGACTCGACAGCCCTCCGCCCGCTGTAAAGCCGCGAGAGGTCGCGAGCGGTTGCCTGCGCGACCCTCTCAGAGCCGGGGAGGTAAGAACCTCCCCGGCTTACACAGGAGAGGCCCGCCTCGGTAATAGGAGTGGGCCCACTTTCCGCCGGGGTTGCAGAAAGGCTCGCCCCAGCACATAGGCGAGAAGGAGGTACCTAAGGAGTTTTAGTGGGTATACCAGCGCCGGTCGTGCCAACGCATATCGGCGTCGAGGGAGCCCCACACACCGGCAGCGACAATTCCACGTGCGGCAAAAGGTGCAGCAATACATCTCCCCTTGTAAAAAAAGGCAACGCGTCGGCTCCCTTGGTGTTGCAGATGTCCATGGGCGATGGTAACCACCAAGTGTTCCGTGTACCAGTTTGCCTACAAGCAAACATAAAAAAATAAAATCTAAAATAACATCCATCAGTGCATATTCAAAGACAATCGTACTTAAGGAGTAAACTCCAGTCGTGCGACGGAGTTGACACACACATTTCTTAATATGTTGGTAATATATTAAAGATATTTTAAAGTTATCGCCGAATATGTTCAGAATGCGTTAAACATGAAAATATAACGTTATGAAATTCTTAAAACGCCATTTTTATTAAGTAAGGTACTTTCAGATACGTTTATGATAATCATTTAGAATGCCTACTTATCAAGATAAAATTGGTTAATATTGTATAAAAATTTCTATTTTGTAAAGTGCCGATTAGAAATACTAAGTACAGTTATCTTTTTGCATCACAGATTAAAAAGATAAGTATAATTTATCTTTTAATTGAATTGTTTTGTTAATGTTTTATTGTATATATATCTTATCATACATAAAACCCGCAATAATCAATACGTTGACGTTGTATTGATCATAGAACACATTTTAATATAGGAAGTTATTAACAATATTATTGTCGAAATATTTTTATTGACAATATTAATGTGTTGGTGTGATAATATACTGTTTATCGGGTTTCTATATTTTATTCACTTTCCTTATTTATTGGTTAAAAGTTGATATTATCAAATTTCTACCAATGGTAGGATAATAAATTAAAAACAAGCTTTTATTTAAATTGCTTTAAAAGAAAAAACTTGAGGTACATTAAAGCCATCATTTTTATATATTATACATTTTTTATACGGTAAAAGCAGGTCGTGAGATTTTGTAATATAAAAGATTTTTCTATGTAAAAGAGTTTTGTTTTGAAATACAAAACAAAAATTGTAAATAATCTGCATTTTTTGGTCACCAGGACTATTAGGAGCTGGTTATAATTCAGGTTACAAGATTTAACATGAACAAACTAACTAGCTAACTAATAATGCAAGTTAAATAAAAGCTTGTTAAAATTGGATAGGAAAATATATGTAGAAAGAAGAGGGAAGAAATTACACATAATCTCCCCGTTTATTGTGAACTTGCCAGCATCTCTGTGGAAGCCGCTTGTGTTCTAGGTCCTAAAGTACTCTGTATGTCTTAGAGTAGTAGTAGTTTAATTAAATCTAGCTTGCTTTGTATTTAATTAAATCATTGTAAAGTTCCGTTCATAAGGAAAGTTATGAATATATAAAACATCGTGATAATTTAAGAAGTACTACTACAAGGCCTTATGTCCATCATAATTGAAATGAGAGATGTATAATAAACAACTAATAGTATTTTGCTTAGAAACTTTGCTTAGTTTTAGTAGACACGGATAGAGAGGAGGCCATAGAAAATCCATACTAAAGTATTATAAATGGAAAAGTAACTCTTGTCTCTTACGCTTTTACGGACAAATCATGCCACTGATTTTGTTGAAATTTATTATATATGTAGTCTTAATACCTACATTGAACTTAGAATACTATACATCCCGAAACATCGGATAGTTTTTCGTTTTACGAATCGAAAAATAACTTACAGACAGGCTGATGGGAATGGCTAAACAGTATTAGTCGTAGTTAATTACTCGTCTTCATATAATCTTTATTTGTAATGATAGCAAAGACACATAGGTTTTATTTTCCATAGATTTTAAAGGAAAGATCGGAAACTTCTCACTTAGTTTGTGACGTGGTCAATAGAAGACCAATTTGTTAGTTGCTTTCTATAGATACTTAAATTTTTCGCGCGTTGAGAGTGCTGTCAAACGGGACTCCATCACGCCAATCGCCATCTTAAAAATTTCAAATTATCACATTGAAAACAACGGCTGAAGATATATTGCAACATATTTTCTTAGAATGCCCAAATATTGTTACTCTGTATGAAATTCTACCCAAAGACTTCCCTGTCCTGTCAACCTGAACTACACTACTAACTAACTGACTACTAATACTGACCAAATTTCTCCTATATAATAAGCATATTAATGCTTCTTTACTCACCTGTCGTTTCAAACCCGTGATGTTGGCAAAATCAATGCCGAATGCGTTGAAGCCATAAAACTAAAAAAAATAATTGAAAACGACATCCCCTTTGGGCGTCGCATTAATTTTAAGATGTCGAATAGCGTGATGGAGGACCGTTTGACAGCACTCTCAACGCGCGTAAAATTTAGTGTCTATAGAAAGCAATTAACAAATTGGTACTAAAAGATAAGTCGACTGGTCTTCTATTGACCACGTCACAAGTTTCTCTCATTTATGCTTTGTTGGATATATCGCCTAAGGCTCTTGAGCTCAATTGCAACTATTGCTCAGGTGTTTATGAACTTGTAGATTTTGATAACAAAAACCTTAGAATAAATATCAAGTACTTAGATATTTAATCTTCATGTTATTACTATAGTAATGATATAAATTATGTTCCTTGTTTAATTTTAACTGTTTATAATACATGATCCGATTTCATCGAGGTGATTTTGATGTCTATGTCTATACATCTTAATTATACAAAATGTTGAAGTTTGTTCTGTTTTGACGTTGAAACTAAATCAATTTTCATAGAATTTAATATTTATTTACTTACTTAGTAGTGGAGTAAAATATGCCTAAATTGTACGCAGCGAAATATTGCCAAAGGAATCATAATAAGATCACGCTACTGGAGCTGCGTTGAATTTTCTAGTCAAGAGGTAAAAATATTTTAAAAATCTCGTCACAACAAAAAAATCGTTAAATATCCAAATAATAACATACTAAGTATGAAACACAAATATTGCGTTTATCGTGTGACTGTTTGTATATTAATTTATTTCCTTTAATTTAGGTGCCTGGAAGAGATCGGTGTAAGTGATAAGACCGCCTATTGTATTGCCTAGATGCTATTGTAAAAGTGGAATATATAAAATATTTTTTTTTAATTTTAAAAATAAATCTAGAGTGCGTCTCATGAAAAATGTTCCACGGCAAATATGGAACTAATTATAACGGATCAGCCCAGCCACGTTGCTAGGTTGTTTTTATCAAGGGTTTTAATGTAAATGTTACATTATATTGTAGTAGCGAGACGTAGAGGTTAAATGATAGATACTTCAGGCACAGAGTAGTATTCACTGTCGAGTGCTGATGTGAACTAAACTATTTTATTTTGGAAACGGTTACCTTAAGTACAAATATTAACAAGTCTTACAGCTAGTACAATACATAGCACAATGTGTGAGCGGGAAGGATGATGTGCAAGTGAGAGAGCAACTATTAATATGTGCGATTCCGCGTTACGCTAGCCAGTAGTTCACTGTCCACTGCGATGACTAGACAGTAGTAGATCATAATATTATATTTAGTTACACTATTAAGGGTGCATTTTTCAATTATCGTTTAAAAGTTGTCAGTCGAATAAATTACATATAAATTGGGTGAATTCAAAAGTGAAATATTCGACTGTTTTGTTCATTCAACTGTCATTTTTATTATTTATTTTGTATTCGATTATTGTATTTTTATTATATAGTAACAGGCCATAAATATCCCACTATTGGGTAACGGACAGTATAGCCGCCACGCTTGTCCAAGGCGGCTTGGCAGGTATGACACATCGATTATCCCGATGTTTTCCTTCACCATTATTAGCACGTGGTAATTGTAACAATATGCGCATTAGGTCTGAAAAGACCTAAGTGTTGCATGCGTTCCGGCAAGGATTCGAATCCGCGTCCTTTGAGCTTGGGACACCTGCGCTAGCCATTACGCTACGACGACTGCCTTTTTATTATTTCTTTCAACTTTTATCTGGAAATTGAAAAGACCGCTCTCTCAATCGGAATCTTTCTAAAATTATTTTATCTTCGTAGCATTCCATAGCGCCTCGTCTGCGGGACTTCTTTTGTGAGACAGAGTCCAGGTTTTAAATTGATTTTTAATGCCTTATTGGTGAAATCGGATCCTAACTTTTAAATAATAATATTTTTTAGATGTCGATTAGTTTAAATGTCTTATTCATTTTGTTTTTATCATTATAATAAAGACATAATATAACACTATTGTAAAACGAAACATTGGTGTTATTTATATACATCTATTTATTATTGTGTTATTAATATTATATTCTGTTTTTTTTATTTAGATTATAAGTTCGCCTGTCATTCCTTTTAAATAACTAATACAATAAGATCTTTAATAAGATTTTATATATTTTATATGCAAATAAAGTAATATTTGCCAGGCTTTGTGTATTGCTCTTACTTACCTCGTTTTACCCTTTCCTCTAATAGCTTTATCCATTCGTTTGAAGTCGGCGTAGTAACTATATATTTTTCTTCAATACTTTTCGATTCAGGCATAGCTACATTCTCTGTCACACCAAAAATTGTTATCCTTCCTTGAACTTTAAAAACAATATAATATAAAAAAAATATAAGAATGAGCTATGCCGCCACCATGTGTTACAATTATGATATTTTCAGATGGGGAGGTACTGAGTGTTTGTTATTCCTAGAAAGTTGTTCCCTGAAGTGAAGTGAGTGATTACAATCTGTAATATTTTGATAAAACTTGTAACACAACGACCGCTTCGTCTGACATTGTGGAATGAACTAAATGTTCAAAATCGAATCAACGTTTTGTTACAGGCGAATGCTCGTCAGTCAGGGAGGCAATATTGTAACGTAATGCTCAAAATCGAATCATAAATTTTACATTACATGTGAATACTTGCGGTGAGGGAGGGAGCACCTTAAGAATATTCTTCGATGACATAATATACCAACTTTTTATCCCGAAGAACGGGATACTTTTCACGGTATCAGATTGAGCTTTGGAAAATTTCCCCAATTTAATGAACTTATTATGTCAGAAGTAACACAACATCTACACCACCGTCATTATTAAATACATTTGTGTTTGGTTCGAAATTTTACATCTAAGAGAAAAAGAATACTTACACCAAGCCCAACATTTTTGCTCCAAAAACATGGCGAAAAAATCTCCAAACTGATGACCGTGCATGATATACGGACAACTTTACACGAGCGAAGATCTACACATATCCATAAGTTCTAAATGAAACAACAATTCCATAATAATATTTATATTTGAATGATCAAACTTGACATTTGACTTTTATTCAAAATAAAACACAAACATAAACAAACATCCAACAACCTAGTCTTAAATATTAACTTATTATATCTATTTACAATTCAGTTGTTGAAATTCATATTGTAATTGTGCAGTATTAATCTCGTAGTTAATTGAAATATGTAGTGGGCAAAGATGGAAACATTGTTAGATAGGCTGACGGCTCACTTGGGGCCCGATTCTGCCATTTCAATATATGCGAAGATATTCAAAGTACGATTCCATTGCGATAGTGTCAAAAAATCGTATTCTACTAAATCTACAAATCTCGATTGTTATAGTTATTGAGTAGCATAGTTGTTCATGTCCTGTTTCTTTTTAAAGTTAATAATGGATTTTGTTATGTACCCTCTTATTTCTGGGCGACCCCCCTTATTTCTGAACGATACAATCGGCCATTTCCTTAATTGAATCATAATGTTATATTTTTATTATTTCGGTAATTAGCGCCTGTTTTGTATAGAATAGTTTGTCTATAATTCACAATAATTTTGTTACAATATTTATCCTTTGTATAATGTGATAATTGTGTACAGATTATAATTCAAACCTCTCAATTGTATATAATAGACGGTATTCAGTACATTTTATTTTCATGTTGGCAGGCGTGATAGATTTATACTGTGTTCGACTTATTTTATTGCATATAAAACTTTAAGTATAATATTTTATACAATATCTTATATAAAATATTATCTGAAATATCCAAACAACAATAATGTATTAAATTGTTGTCATGCATAATCCTTTAATTAAAATAGTTGTGCCGCGGGCACGCCATTGTAATGGACTGAACACCGAAATACGGAAATTTACGATTGAGACGATAGTGTCCGGAGATTTTGGCGAGATAGCAATTACCGTCGCCTATAAAAATGTGCTATCAGCGTGCCTGCTTTGAAGGGAGGGTTGGAACCTGGCCACTAATAGAACATAACTCAAGGTTATTACGACAAGGTTGTAACAATAATTTATAAGCTTAGGACAAATATCATCGTTTAATATTCGATCAGAAAAACGTTTCGCACACACAAACTTCGGTACTTATTAGCGATGAGTAACCAACCGAAATTCCGAAAGCCTAGCCATCGAACTAGTTTTAGTTCATTAGCTGGTTAAGAAACAAGCCAATTGGTTTTTAGGCTAATGTGTGAATGACTCGCCAACCGACAGCCGACGACTCACGGCTAATAAACTTGTCAGTTGTCGGTTTTATACGACAACCATTAGCCAGTTGGCAGTGCTTGAGCTTATGCGGCGATTTTGTAAACAACAGCTAATTAGATGGCTCTAGTACACATAAGTTATATTGTTTTTAGATAACGAGCAAAACTTGAATGCGCCCTTGAAATTCGTATACATCACTGCCCAGAACACAATTGTAAGGTTCACTGACAGAGCAGAGAAGGGAGTGTTGCACTCTCGCTTACCCGCTATTCGGACTTGCACGCCATCTCTTTCACACAACACACCACAAGGTATTATAAACCGTAATACTTGACTGGTCCTGCGCAATCAAACAAAACTAACTTCACTCGAAACGCATATAAGTTTTGCCGCGTACTTGTACATTGAAATCTGTTATACAGTTTCAGACTCTATTCGAGAACAACTACGTATGATATGAAGTGTCATAAATCATAATAGTTTGTAGTAAAAGTTAACATTATGAAACACCTATGTCCATGTACCTTCGTTTTTGGAAATAAAGATTGATTGTACTTTCAGAAACACTGCTTACACAGAAAATCGGTCCTTTATAATTAAGTGTTGTATAAGTAGCAAATTTTAAATATACATTGTTTTATCTTAGAATATCATTTTCGTACATTACAATACGGGATTTTTACAATGAATTACACTACTTAATGATGTTTAGACAACTTAAGATACATCTAAGTTACACTAGAAAATCTTTTATATTAATCATCTAAAGACACAATTTAACTAAAGTTTACCCAAAAATTTATCTTGTAAAAAAAACAAGGTATAAATATTATCATTTATTTTGAAATCACAGACATTTCAAATATATTAGTATAGAAAGTGTTATAAATTATTGCGTATTTTAAAAGATTATAATACATAATTAAGAATATAAACTAGCGAGAAAAACTTATGTTATGTATATACGAATTATTATAAATACTAACTAGCATGTTATTATTTATAATAATTATCTATATATATGTAATCCAAAATTTCGAAGGCAGTAAAATGCCCTATTGTATTGTATAAAGAATAACATAGTAGGGAGGCGGACACACGTTACATATCCAACTTATAAATTATCATGATTGAATTTTTTTATCTTCAAACAATAATTATGCGATTTTGACTCTTTTTGTTGGTACCCACTTATGACGGTATGGTCATACTATGGCTACGTTTCTCTTGGGAGGTCACAACAACCACGCTCACGACCGCGATTTTTCCTTATCAAGTTTGCGGGCGTTACAAACGTCAAGTGGAACGGAATATGGAGCGTTGATGTTCGACGAAATACATAAATTTCCTTGGTTGATTTGAAAATCGCGACTTTGTCAACGTATCGATAGAGAGAATTAATGCTGTGGTCAACGCCCAATTCGACACACCTCTTGACATGGTTCGTCGTGAGCGTGGCGTGAGCGAAAACTATGACGTCATTAGGGGCCATTCGCAAATTACGTCACAGAAATTTCATGATCTTTTGACCCCTCCCCCCCTAGTCCTTGGCACAGCTGGTCACATTCGTGAGACTCCTCCCTCCCTGGTGTGACATCACATATTTTGAAATTTTATATCAAGACATCATTATTAAAACAGCAGTTCCGTATATAGATTTATTTCCTTTTAAATATTTTTTTAATACATTACGTTCATTGAGTTGGGAATATTTTGAAATTTTTCGTTAATAGTTAAAATTTCGTGTTTAAAGTTTAAATATATCAGATTTTAAAATGTGAAGTCACAAAAATTGCCAAACTCAATGGCCCCCCATGTGTGACATATTTATGGCATGGCCTCTTAATGACATTTTCGCGGCGAGCATAACGACTATGGTCGCTATGTGGAACGGTTGAAGGAGCATTTTGGGCGTTGTGAGCCGCTAGTGGAACGTAGCCTATGAAGGGTGAGATGCGGAGTACCAATACCATATCCGTGTTGAAAGTGTCCGTCAAATCGCGGGTAATAAGGGTCGCTGCAGTCGGGTAGGATAAATTTTAATGAAAGCGCCATAAATAGAGTTAAATAGAAAAATAAATAAGGCTCAAAGAATTCCGCCTTGTTTTTTATTATTGAAAATTCACGATAATTAAATCACTACACGTTTTCTCAGTGTTATATTTACTAAATTTTAGACTACATAAAAAGTTAAGGTTTTCTATAGTGGCATTTTATGGCACTTCAACAGTTTTTTATTCATATCGTAGTTTTTCGTACGCCAGTGCTACTGTGGTAGGTTTTTGAACCTATATTTTCAGCATACTGCTGGACACTTTCAACTTCCTCCCCATATAAGATGGCACTACCTACCCTCCATGTCGTACAAAACCTACGAAGCTGCGACTTTCTATAACTTTTTAAAAAGTATCTCATTTGATTAGAACGTCCACTTCCCTGTTAACATAAATAAATTTAGATTGCTACTTTCACAATTTTCCAACTTATTAATTTAGCAATAAAAAACTTTATTTAGAAAATCTAATTTTAATATATTTATAGAACTTACTTTAATTATTACTAATGGTTAAAATATTGCTTTATACAAGTCACTCTAAATCACGGTTCGATTGAACTTAATTTAAACATTAGTTGAGTAGCTGCGACAGCATATGTTATGTATATTAAATATATAAAACACAACACATTGGAACAATGAACGAAAAATTTGGAAACAAGTTATATTAAGCTAAAACTAAATCCATTTTGAACAAAGTAAAAATTAATACGCTATTGAGGTTTTCTATAGATGACCATGTTTAAAACAAGTTACTGTGTATTAATGCTATATTTTTAATCTATTATAAATACTAAAAATAAATCCGCAGATAAAGACACACATTGTATTGTACAAACTAAGCAAGTCACACTTGTTGTATGGGTAATATACAATGGACTACTCTCCGTCAGATCCGCGACACCCAGACTATAATAAAAGACGGAGAGTTCGTTTAAAAATTCTACAATGCAAAGAATCGAACCGGGAACCTTGGCATTTCAGTAAGCTAAACCGGCAATGGCTTAGCCCACTCAACCACAGGGGCAGTCTCCAGAATGAGTCTTGGAAGTTTCCTTAATTTGATAAAATTATTATCACGTTTTAACGGTTTTAAGCGCGTTAATTTATTTGATTTTTGTTATTCCGACGTTTCGGCCACTTTTCAGTGGCCGTGATCACGGAACACAAAGATGTCAAGTGTCAACGAGTATAGTTAAAGTTTTATTTAGCCTACCGCCAACTTGTTCATTTTAATTATTTACTTTTAATTTTGTATATGGTTATTATTTACTCTATGGGAGCCTAATCTAATTTACCACCTTCCGCGATCACGGCCACTGAAAAGTGGCCGAAACGTCGGAATAACAAAAATCAAATAAATTACCGCGTCTAAAACCGTTAAAACGTAGTTTTATTATGTATACAAGTCGCGAAAACTTAAGAAACTATTAAAATTATAATCATTATGACATATATTGTAATGTTTGACTCAATATTTTACATCGCAGAAAAAAGATTACACTCACCCCAAAATTTTTGACGCCAGACATAAAGAAATGGGGCACCTAACAATCTCTGAATGTAGGCCCAACCTGGACATAACATATGAATGTTAGGTTAATGTAATTAGTCATATTATGAAACTGGCTTTGTTTGTATGTTTCTTTAAAACGACCTAGGGATAATATTGTATTGTAATTATTATGAAATTTATGTACAGTGGTGGAATGAAAAGGTTCACCAGTTTTCAAATTGTTTCATTTATCGTTCCGCGAGCACATGTTACCTTTTCAAACTAAGTCGCAGAACAGACTATTCTGCAGAAAATTATGTTTAACTATTTGACAATAAAGTTTAAAATGACTTAGATCAAAGTTGTTCGCTTTTCTATCTCGTCCAAGAAGGTTGTTAAGACATGTAAAACATTTTTATTTGTATTAATACTTATGATAAGCGTAGTGATTATATCCTTTTTGTTTCTTACTGTTAATCTCAGCATCTGTGTTTGCCAACATTGCTATTTTCTTCTCTCATATTTCTATCTATACATACAAATAAATAAAATTAAGTGTCTGTTTGTAACGTTAGAATAACAGTTTTTTAATAAATGCATATGAAAGTATATACCTATATCAAAAAATTAATTTAAAAGAAAATGATCTGTCTGGATATTCCGGCTAAGCTCTGAAACGGCTGGACCGATTTTGACGGGACTTTCATTGGCTGATAGCCGATGATATAAGTAGAAACGTAAGCTACCTTCTTTTTAGGATTTCAAGAAAATAATACTACGCAGATGTAGTCGCGGGCACAGCTAGTATTTTATAAACGTAATATTTATTAAAATGTTGACAGTACTGTTTCTTGTACTCATGCAAGAGCAAAAGTCGACATTTTCATTCTGCAACTGTACATGAATAGAAGATAACGGCGCAGAAAATGAAAGATTCCTTAGACAATGGATTCTCAATCTTGGTTATTATTAAAGAGGGTCGCAATGTTATAAAATAAAAATTATAAATAAACTTAATTCAGATATTACAATCCTATAATCAAGGGGTTGCAAAACTTCTTACGTAACTTTTTGGTTTATTCATGGATCGCGACATAAAAATCTTTGAGAAACAATGCCTTAGACAAATAAAAATCAGGAAAACTATGAGGACAAAAACCATGACTTACAAAACTAAACACTTACACACTTCCAATCATGTACAATGAGAATAGTGGTGCAGTCATCAGGTATAATATCTCCTTGAGGTGGAAGGTCAGGCCTGGGGGGGCTCGTCCAAGGGGTTGGCCCTGGGCAGGTGGTCTGTGGGTTCCCTTGGCTCCACGAAGGCCCCCGAAGACCCACTCCGACTGGTGGAAGTGGAACTCGCAGATGAAGCGTCACCACTCTCCGATGTGCTTGCTTCTCTACAATAAAATAATATCACTGTATTCTAAGCTACTGATTTCTATTAATACTATTAAATAGGATGCTGTTATTATATTTACGAACCCGACTAGTTTTCCCCGCGGGTCTAACTTCGGTTCGGTAAGTAGTTAATAATTGTTTATTACTTACATAAAAACTTTATTAATATATATTTAATATAACAATGGTTCAACAAACAATATCTTTTTCTACTTGATTTTGAGGAACTTGTGCTGCTATATCTTTGGAAATCAAGGTCTAATACCAATGAAATTACATGACAATAGATTTATTATATATATTAATTATAATCAGCAGACAAACACACACGTTTTATATCCGCAAGCTAAGCAAGTTAGGCTTGTGTTACGAGTTATATACAACAAACCACTTCAGGGCCGTCCCAGACACCCAGATCAAATAATAAAACTGTAGAGGTCAAATTTCTGTACAATGAAAAAAATGCTAAAACCGAGTCGGGGGGATGTAAGAAGTGAAATAGAATTAAATTAGATTTTTTTTCAAATTTTTTGTTTCTCTGTTTGTACCAGCTAATCTCCGAAACGACTGGAGCGATTTAAATGAAATTTTGTATTGTGAAAGCTTATATCCTGGGTCAACATATAGGATACTTTTGATCCCGAAAAATTAAAGAGTTCCTGTGGGATAGTTAAAAAAAATTTCACACGGACGAAGTCGCGGGCAGAAGATAGTAGCAAATAACAGAAAATTCGTTTCTGAAATTTACCATTAAATTAAATTTTATTCGTGCAGGAACGGATAAAGAATACAATTTACTGCGTTGTGGCGGCCTGTCGTAAGAGGCGACAAAACAACCCACAGCCAGGTGGTAGGGCATTTGCCCAACTGGATGGCTACCACCTCTGGTCTAAAGTATGTCGCCATAGCAACCTCCAGTTGTGTTCCAGCATTAGTGGCCAGGTTTCAGTCTCCCTTAAGAGAGCTGCAGCGCATTTGTAGCACCTTTGGTGTTGCAAATTCATAGGCGATGGTAGCCGCTTCCCATCAGGTGGGCCGTCTGCCTGTCTGCTGAACTCATGCAATAAAAAATACATACTTCTGGAAACCATTTGTTTGACAAGTGTTGTACGCTCCACAGTGCTGGCATTTCAGCCCCACCACATGGAATTTCACAGTCGATAACTGAAACAAGAATGTCAACAATTTCTCAAAACTTTACATTTTATACATAAAAAACTAATCATTTTCAAAGCTAATAAAGAAAATTATGTTTTTCGGAATATCTATATGTCAGTTAGCAAAGATTTTCCCAATGTTTTCCACTCTTTCCTCCATCTTGCTGTTTTTTGTCAAAATTTTACAGCCAATTTTGAGACTTTATGTTGAGTCTACTTTCTGTACTAAAACACTTTAGATAACTTTATGTTGTCTATACCACATAGGAAGTGTTTTTTTATTATTATTTTTTATTGCATGAGTTCAGTAGACAGGCAGACAGTTCACTTGATGGGAAGCGGTTACCATCGCCTATGGACATTTGCAACACCAAAGGTGCTACAAATGCGCTGTTGTTCCAGTATCCCTTAAGAAAGGGATACTGGAACCTGGCCACTAATGCCGGAACACAACTCAAGATTGTTATGGCGGCATATTCTAGACCAGGGGTGGTAGCCATCCAGTCGGGCAAACCCTACCACCTGTCTGTATGTGATATCATAATAATGCCATATTTTATTTGAAAACTGCTATATGATGTCTAATCATATGTTAAAGCTACTATAATTTTTGTCTTTCTAATATTTTGTCTCCATTTTGAAACCACTCAATGTGTTAAAATGAAAATTTCAGGGACTACAGCACGAAAAGCCTTGAGGGCATATAAAGAATTTTTTTAAACTAGGACGTGCCTGGGGCACAGTACCGCAGCATTTAAAAAAGAATGTAAGCAATTGCTTTAGTGTAAACTGTCGGAATAAGCTAATATGCACCCGAACAACTACAAACCACTCCCGGGAAAATATCCCGCGGGATTCCCAGGATAAAAAATCACACAATTTATATAAAATTTGCCATCGAACAGTGAAAAAATCAATTTAAATTCGTATTTCTTTAATAATGTGGCCATTTTAAGCCATTCCCAGAATAATTCTCGCGGGATTCCCAGGATAAAAAGTAACGTAAATTTTAAGTCTAAGAATTCGCTGTCGATCAGCGAAAACCGCATCGAAATCGACCTCGTAGTTTTTATGTGAATCCCAAAGAAACAGACAAGAAATTTAATAAAATAAATTACATTGTTTTCTCCATTGTTTATATAGTCTATTTCAGTTTTTTTTTCAAATAGCTTCAACGAACAGAGACGGCATGTTTAGAATTTTATAATATTATAGATAGATTACCTTATGACAGTCCTTGCATAATATTGTCGCCTTATAATCTGCGTATTCGGGGGGCATCGGCGTCGCCGCCACTTCCGAGTCCAAATAGTTCCACAGCTGGAAATCATATGAATAAATTACACCTGGAAACTTTCCAGCCCTAGGGCCAATACTGATTACTCCAGTAAGTTCCAAGAGGCTAAACCATTTTTTTTAAATAGGGGAAACTGTACCATTGTTGGCACCCCAGTACAATGATTGGCACCCTATTATTTTATTCAAAATATTAAGAAGTCTTAACATATTTTTTGTTGTAGTCATACAATGATAATAATAAAATATTGTATGGCCACAAAATAAAACAATATCAATTACTAATTAAAATAATTGGGTGGGGTGGCAACAATAGTATAATTTACCTTAAACCTCATTAGTATTTTTTACAAGTTTGTAGGGTTCGTATCAGTATGCTTAAGTTCATTTTTCTGTGTATTATACTTGTCATTAAAAGTTACCTATCAAGTAAATAAAACTGAGTTATTATAATTGTGTTTTTCTATCCAATTTATCACAGCAATAATAAAAACAACAATAAGCCATGATGTCACAGACCTGATTGATGGCACTGTGGGGCGGGATTGATGGCATTGGCGGGTGGGATTGATGACACTAGTGGGTGGGATTGATGGCACTGGCGGATGAGATTGATGGCAGTGGTGGGTAGGAGTGATGACACTTGTCGGGCGGGATGATGGCAGTATTGGGCGGGAGTGATAACACTTTCGAGCTGGATCGATGGCACTCTTGGGCGGGATTGATGGGATTGGCGGGTGGGATTGATGATACTAGTGGGCTGGATTGACGGCACTAGTGGGTGGCATTGATGGTACTGGCGGGCGGGAGTGATGGCGCTAGCGGGTGATATTGATAGCACTGGTGGGCAGAAGTGATGACACTGTTGGGCGGGATTGATGGCACTGTTGAGCGGGAGTGATAACACTGTCGGGCTGGATTGATGGGACTGTTGGGCGGGAGTGATGACACTGGCGGGCGGGATTATGGCACTGACGGACTGGATTGATGGCACTGGCGGGCTAGATTGATAGTACTGACGTGCTGCATTGATGGCACTGGCGAACCGGATCGATGGCATTGGCGGGCCCGAATTGGTCGGCGGACGTTAGTTGGCAGACAGCTCTAATGATGTTTTGATAGTGTAATATAAAAAGTACTACTAACATTGGACATATCAATCATGCTGGTCTGGCAGGTGGGGCATGCATAATGTCCCGAATGCAGCAGCTGCTCGAAGCACGGCCTATGTAACAGGTGCCCGCAGTCCGGGATGTGGCATGGGATCCGGGATGTGTGGATGTCCTCCAAACACACAGGGCAATTCGAACGGGAGACATTCTCCACACACTGAAAAATATAAATAGTATTAATTTTTCACTGTGATTTCAAATTTTTGGTCCTATGGGTTTGTTATGCAATGGCATGCAGGTGCAGTGGGTGCGGTCACAAAATATAATAGATAATTAAGTTATGCTAATGATAATTAAGTTAATAGTATATGCTTAAACTCCCATGAAAATTATAAGGAGTCAGCTACACTAAGAAAATGAATAACTTACCCTATGTCCCACACGCTGCAACTGAACTGGCAGACACATGTTACACCTCTCGCAGTGGAAGAACCTGTCACGGCCGCCCACGCGGCAGATGCCGCACCCGTCGCAGTGGTACTGCCTCTTGTCTTCATCGTCGAACAGGTTACATATCAGGCATGTGTACTGGAAAGAGGATTATTGACATTAATTTAACTTACTTAATTGGTTCCCAAGGGTTGGCAAAAAAGGGGAAGATAGAGCAAGCTTTGGGAGAACCAGCTATGGCTGCCTGATTGGACACTACTGGCGACAAGCTGTCCTGGAAAGGCAGCGCCGGCACAAGCTGGAGGAGGCCTCTGTCAGAGATAGATTTAATATATAGTCAAGGTAGCAAAGTCCGTCAATGGGGTAAGTTCATACACCGCTCGTTTTTTAACTTTTTTAAACGGAATTTACACACCAACTATAATACAATTCGTAGACAGAATTCAATGCTGTCGTAGCTTCTCTGAGTGATTTGTTGTCGCTGTAATTATTCAAACAGGGAATTAATGAAAGGTGTATGGAGTTTTCCCACTCTAACCAAATATGCCATCTTGACTATATAAAGAAACATTAGATTTGAGGTTATATTATTATAACTTTTTAAATTAACTGTTTCTAATGGATAGAAAAAGGGATAAGGGAACCAAAGTTCTGCTATCGTCAGAAAATTAACATCCTGAAGTAGCAATGGGGCCTGATATGTTCAACAAATAAAAATTAACAAGGTAAAGATGGAATGAGCTTGCAAGCAAGCATGGCCACATGCTTGGGAATAATGGGGAGCACTACATATAAATATGGGTGGTGAAATTACAATCTAATCTTTATGTAATTAAGATTCCACATGTATGTCTTCATGTATCTACTTTCTCCGTGCAGGAATGGAAAATAATACTAATTCCTGCAGCCAGGTGGCATGTCGTAAGTGTCGACAAAAAACAACCCCCAGCCAGGTGGTACGGTATTTGCCCTTGATGGTTACCACCCCTGGTCTGGAGTATGCTGCAATAACAATGTTGAGTTGTGTTCCAATTTCTCTTTCAAGGCTGGCAGTAACTTTGGTATTGCTAATGTTGATATGCGATAGTAACCAAATTCATCACAGTCAGGCCATCAGCTTATTTGCTGTGCTTCCGCAATAAAAAAAAGTCTATTAGACAAAGAGAAAATTTGGAGAATGATTATTAAAGAGTCTCTCTACATAAATGTGCTCCATTCTTGGCCGCATCATCATGTAACAACAGGTGAGTAAGTGATCAATCACAATACATGTATTCTCTCTCTTTTCCTTCAACTTTTTCCAATTTTTGGAGTCATTATATATTTTACTTCCACAGTGCTAATTAAGAATACACCCTCTGTCACACCACAAATCATCATGTCATCCTTCCCACAACCTATTAATTCCTGTCTTTTTTGTTCTACATTTACAGTAGTATTACAAATGTAATTATATGAATGTATTTAACATTATTTTTGTCACACGACTTTCATTCCTCCTCATAACATACCAATACCACCTTAGTTTTCTTCTTCTCAATTTTTTAGCTATGGGTGCAACTTTCGAAAATACTCTTTATGTACTCATTTCTTACCGTATCTATTCTTGTAACACCACATATCCATCTCACTAACCTATATTCTATTAAAATATATATTACTGGTGATAATGTAACATTAAAATTTAAACCCCATTTAGAGAATGAGGAATGATTTGCATTTTATAGATGCCAACACAACTAGATCAGGAAATGGTGGTAAACAGAGAAAGTTTGTTCCTATTTGAAACTAATAATGGCATTTGGCCAACATTCTAAAATATGTACCTGGAACAGCTATTTACACATTGAAACATAATTTTGGAATTCTATTTATGCAATAGGGTTAATGTACTGATTTTATTTCAAACATGTTTTGTTTTTTAGCTACAAAACAGAAATCTACAATACACCTCAAATTTGTGATATGAAAGGTTTACTTCATCACAGGATACTTCTTCAAGAAAAACTTATTTCCAGTAAACATTCAATCCATTTTTAGGAGCACGTCTGGATGCGAAACTTACTCATCTTTTTATATGCAAGTCCTAAGAAGCAGGTGGAGTGGGAGAGTAACAAGCTAAGCAAGTTATACTTGTATTATACTGTAGAATATACAATAAACAACTGTTGGAATGGGATGTGATGAAAGATATCTTCAAAATTGTCATATACATTTTTTTCAAAATCTTGTCCAAAAACTCTGTATGATCTTAGATACATGGGCAACAAATGTCTAGCCATGCTGCCTACGTCAGGTCGCGGTGGAAGGGATAGGCACAAGAAATGGTAGTTTAATAGTGTAAGAGATGAGTCTCTCTTTTATGTATTGAAATTAAGGTAGTTGTGAGCAAAGTCAGTCTGCCATGGTCTTCACACGCAAGTCATTTTTATCCTATAAATTCGTGAGTACTTAACACTAATTAATTAATTAATTAGGGATGCTGAATACCCCCAAGAAGAAAAAGTCAGAAAACAGACTCTAGGTTTCAGAGCAGATACTCCAAATGTAACCTAGATTTATTGCTTGGATGATGATGATGATGGACTTTGTATGAACTATATTCTCCACATGCATTTAATAAATTAAGCTATTATTCTGCTATTAAAATCAAATTTACCTTTCCAAACGTAACTCCGCAGTTCTCACACTCCGCTTGAACCTTTTGCCTGGTATCACACTCTGTGCATATTAGTTCAGTGACAGACTTCCTGTTGAAATAGTGCTGTTCATTTTCATCGTGGCAATATCTGCAGATGTATACTTTGTTGCAACATGGAGTCTGGAAATTAATAATAGTTGAGTTTTTTTTAATTAAAATTTTATTAAAAGGTTTGGCTTTGACTTCACTTATATCCTACGTGCATTACACAATTGTCTGGGATATAAAGTACTTAATGACCATCACTGTAATCATTAAGATATGACTTAGAATACAAATGTAGGTATAATAGGATAATTCAGAATGCTGCATAAAAGATGTCACATTTACATATTGTCATTGAATAATGTTAAGGGGGTATTCTGGTTTAGAAGCCCACATTTTAGGTGTTTTTTTCGATTGCGATAAAAAAAAACAACAAATACTTGTACTATCCATTTTTTTTATAAGTTTTTTATTGATATTTAAATAGTACAAAACATTATTATTATTTATTTAGGCTTATGGCTTGGCAGCTAGGCCTTTAAGCCAGATCTTAGATTTTAATGTAGTTTCTTCATTTTCTTAAGCCTATGTGTAGCACAGCTGAACTGTAAGATATCAGCTGGTGCCATTCAACGGAGTTCTTGTGACACTCAAAAGGCTACATTTGACTATACAGTTCACATTTCTCACAAAACACATAATTACTACTCAAAAACTATCAATATCCTACAACTATTGTTCATTTAAAGTAATTTTGCACATTTTTAGAAAATAAAACTGCACAGCTCAACATCTACTTTCAGTTCCCACCAAAAACTCTACAAAACTTTAATAAAATTAAAAAAATATTTCAAAAAGCTGCAGTTGGGTAAAGTGGGGTTAACTGATTGAAAAAATGGCACATCCTGGCGTGTGGGATATCAATCGTTCCAGTGACTTGAAATGGAAACAAAACATATTTTTGAAACTGCCACCATTTTGTGAACATTTTTTTTAAACATCTCATAGTGCGCTAACTAAATCCTTCCTCTTTAAGGAATATTGTTTTTCATTTCAGGTCACTGGAAGGATTGATATCCTGCACACCAGGATGTGCCATTTTTTAATCAGAACCCACTTTGCCGGTCTGCAGTTTTTTTAATTTTATTAATGTTTTACTACTTAAATATCAATAAAAAACATAAAAAAATGGATAGTAGAAATATTTGTTGTTCTTTTTTATCACAACCAAAAAAACACCTAAATCAGAATACCCCCTTAAAGGGATATGAAAAGATTGAGTAATCAGATTACATGTAACAAATTCATAATTAACCACTAAGGTAGAAGAAATATATAAATTACTGTATGGCTGCTACTCAGATATCCGGTATGGTACACAGATTTTAAGTAGTGGGTGGGTGAAGTAGGTACAGGGGAAGGTATACTTAAACTTCCTGCAACCCCTATGGTCTGGTGTTTTTGACATGTTAATTTCTGGTAAACATAACCTCACTTATTTTTCACTAATATTATTATGATGGGTGGTGAAAGGTCGCAACCAGTGACTAGAACAGTGATTTAGGTTAAGTTAGCTTCAGACCAGAACCAACTGATAACCATTTACTATTTATTGTATATACACAATTTATAATTTCATCTTTATTGGCCACCATTTTGAATATTTCTATGGTTACACTTGTAGTGTATATATATGCTCAGTTGTTTTTTCTGAATTTTTTGGTGACATGCACTGTTTTTTTGGTTCTTTTTCTGTTGATTACTGGCTTTCTTTTGGACTTTGAAAGGATTGTTCAACTTTGGACCTATGATACAAGTGCAATATTAGTGAAAAAATAAGTAAGGTTTATGTTTATTAAAAAAAATGGGTGAGGTATGGATATATGGCACATTTATTTATTATATGAGATATAAAGTTAACTTTGGTTGGTTATAAAAAAAATAACCACGAAGTCTAAGGCGGGCACTCCGCTTCGCTTCGCGCCCCTTAGCCTTCTAACCTATATTAAAAAAGTTTGGATCTGTTCATAATAAATAAATGTGCCATATATCTATACCCCACCCCACCACCCAGCTACTTACATATCATGTATCAAACATCTTTAGATTTACCTTACTGAACTTTTCAAATGGCGGGTTGGTGAAGCTGAATGAGTAATTTTATAATTTTCCTCAATTATAATGGGTAGGTACTTCAGTTACGACTGTTTGCTCTAAAGTAATTGAGTATGATACAAAGATAATGTGAGGTGCAACGTACGGAACGATGTCAGCTGCTTTGTTTTCTAAATTCGCATTTCATCACATCTCGATTAATATACGCCGTGTGGATTATATATAGAATTGGAATCTTGAACTTTCTTTGTGTCTAATTCTACTAGCTCCATATGCTATTGACAGTATAGAAACAATTTAGGCTTACCACAAACTTCGCACGACGCTTGTAATGAGCGCATCCTATCCGTTTTTCACTATTTTGCTCCGTTACTGGTACAGCATCGCCATTCTTTAATAAGTCTTCTTTTTCCTTTGACATTATTAATGGCCTTAAACCACTTGAATTCACTTGATAGAAAACTTCAAGCTCTATGAATGATTGCAACAATATACTCAATTGAATAATGAAATTATTTATTGGTTATATTGGACCACAAACAAGTTATGAACAAAAATATAAATGAGAAATGTGACTCAAATCAAATGACAGCGTTTGATGTTTGTTTGATTCGTTGAACAGTACGTTGTCATTGTTGTCAAACTCAAAAATTAACGTGACTTCGGACAGTTGTCGGAAATGATAACTTGACAGTAACTTTAGCTGTTATGTCATGTTATATGGTTTTTCTTAAGCACCTACTACACTACTCGCGAAGTTGTCGCCGAAGTAAAATGCAGCCCCGTACAATTCTTTCCCTTGGAGAAGTGACAGGTGTGATCGTAGAGTCTATACGTGTCTGGCAATTTTCTTTCGGTTTTTCTGTTTTCCTGGCTCTTGTATTCTCTTTTTTATATTGGTGGTGGTTACTAAATAACATCTATTTACTGGTAAGCACTTTATTCTCTAATTAATGTCGCAGTCTGTGGGTGAAAATGTACCTTCCAATAGGGGAAGAAATATCTTGGATCTTGAGGTACCAGTAATAACCGCCGTTGGTCACACCCCTCAAAAAATAAGATCTAAGCGCCACATAGATTGTACAGGAGATATTCCTGAAAAACGAGCCCCGTCTTTGCCCGCATCTGCGTCAATACAGCATACTTACACCCGACCCGGGTACGACTTGAATTCCGAGCTAAAATACAATGATACTGATTGTGGCCCATTTGTGGTATATGTTTCATGTTCTGAAACGGAGTCTGCCATCACTTCTGCAAACATGCGTTCACTAAAAATAGCTCAAGTTATTTATAATAGTAATGTTTGTGGCATTAATGAAATAAAACATGAGGGTAGGAATAAAGTTGCGGTTTTTTTCAAAACTCCTGCTGAAGCTAACTCTTTTCTTACCAACTCTTCCCTTACATCAAATAACTTAACTGCTGCTATACCCCGATTTCAAGTGACTCGTATGGGTGTTATTCATCAAATACCCCTTGATTGGACATTGGAAAATCTTGTCTCCTGGATTGAATGCCACCCAACATCATTGGTTATTAAAGCTCGGAATTTAAATAAAAAAAATAGAGTAGAAGGAAAAATTATTTGGGAACCTACAGGAACTGTTGTACTCACATTCCTTGGACAAAAATTGCCATCTCATGTCTATTGTTGCCACGTTTCTCTCCCTGTGAATGCATATACACTACCTACCATTCAGTGTCTGAAATGCTGCCGTTTTGGGCATATTCGCGATCAGTGCCGCTCTAACTCCCGTTGCTCACGTTGTGGTGGCCCACATGAAAGCATATCTTGTAATATTTCAGACGATAGATGTACATGTTTATTTTGCTCCGGCAATCACTTGGCGACGGACTTTCGATGCCCAGAACATGACCGACAAAGAGGTATTAAGCAAATCATGTCAAATGAGAATATTAGCTATTCAGAGGCTGCTCGTAGATATCGCTTAGTTCGTTCTTCTTAGATGTTGCAACTATGTACCAAACCCAAAAACCCTCCTATTGAAAAGTTTCCCCTTCAAATTCTCCCCTCCCTCCTAGTCAATCTCAACCTCTCTCTCACCCATCCCAACCACACTCCTCCCCCTTCCCATCCGTATCATCTTATAGAAAAATATTTTTCTTTGAGAAACGTCCTAGACCAGAACCAAGTAAACCATATGATCGCTATGCCCATTCGAATATTACTGCTACACCCCCTCCGTCCCTTCCCAATGGATGTGCCCTAGGCGAAAACTCTCCAGGTCCATCACATCCAACTGATAACCTTGCAGACCTTCTCTCTGTAACTCTAATTAATTTGTTCTCCAAATTTGGAGTGACCACACCGAACAATGTCTTGGAAATTATCAGGTCTATTATAACTTCTCTAATCCTCTCTTTTTTAAAAAATGCTGAATCTAATCCAGTGGAATAGCCGCAGTGTAAACAATAATAAACATGAAATAATTCATTTAACTAATCAATATAAACCAATCATCTTTGCCATCTCGGAGACGTGGCTGAGACCGGGTTTTCTTTTTAGAGTGCCAGGGTTTGCATGTCTTCGAGATGACAGAGAGGATGGTTGGGCTGGCTGTGCCCTTTTGGTTAAAAGAGACATTATATTCACTCATATCCCTATCCCTCACCACTCCGTCAATATTAATATTGTTGCTGTCCGTTCCTCTAATATAACATATGTATCTGTTTATATACCACATCCTAATATTCCTATTATCCAAGAACTTTATTCTCTCCTATTTCCTCTCCCGACCCCTGTAATCATTCTTGGAGATTTAAATATACACCACACTTTATGGGGATCAGCTTCTTGTGACTCAATCTCTTCTGCGTTTCTCAATGTATTAGATGAACTAGACCTGTGTGTCATCAACGACGGCACCCTTACTCGTAGAGTGTCTCCCATACAAAACCCTAGCATTCCAGACGTTACATTATCATCTCCTTCTCTAGCAAGTTCCTTCATTTGGCGAGTCCTCTCTGACTCCCACGGTAGTGACCACCTTCCTATTCTTTGTTCATTCGCCGACTCTTCTATCCCTCCTACTTGTTTCACCCCACTTATGAGATTTAGGCTCGATCAGGCTAACTGGCAAAAATTTTCTGACTTGGTACAAAATAAGCTAGATGCACTTCCTCCTATTACCAATTTAAACTACCCATTACTTTATGCAGAGTTCATATCTGCTCTAACTTCTTCAGCAGATGAATCAATCCCACTCAAAAACTCTGCCATTAACAAAATTTCCTCTCCGGCCTGGTGGGACGCCGAATGCTCGACGATGGTAAAAAAACGCAAGGAAGCCGAAAAGTTGTTTGCCAGGGTCATGTCCTTAGAAAACTACCTAGCGTACCAAAAAATTGCTGCTACCTATAAAAGACTTTTACGGCAAAAAAAGCGTAAAGGCTGGCATACTTTTTGCGAATCCCTGTCCCCTAGAACACCCTCTACTATTGTGTGGAAGAAAATAAAAGCATTTCGCAAGTCTCAAGTTGATAATAATGTGTCCTCCAACAACCCTTCCTCTTGGCTATTTGACTTTCTGAATAAACTTTCTCCTCCATATGTTCCATCTAACCCATCCCCCCCCTATTAACTATTCTCCCACTTCAGACACCGAACCCTTTAATTCTCCGTTTTCTTTTGAGGAACTTCTTTGTGCTCTTGATCACCTCCAGGATTCCTCTCCTGGTATGGACGGTATTACTTACTCTTTCATCACCAAATTGACTATATCCTCAAAATCCTTCTTTCTTTCCCTCCTCAATCATATATTTTTATCCAATTCAGTCCCAGAATCTTGGAAACACCACATTATAATCCCAATATTAAAGCCTGGTAAAGATTCAACTGACCCCAATTCATATAGACCTATTGCCCTGTCTTCAGTCATTGCCAAAATCATGGAGCACCCAATTAAAAACCGTTTGGAGTGGTTCGTCGAAAGTAGAGGTCTCCTTCCAAGAAGCCAATTTGGCTTCAGAAGAAGCATGGGAACCATGGATAGTTTGAGCCTCCTTACGTCAGATATCCGTCTGGCCTTTACCCGTAACGAACATGTATTAGGAGTTTTTCTGGATGTCACTTCGGCTTACGACAATGTCGATCTTCATATACTCAGAGAGAAAATGCTCCAGCTGAGTATACCTTCGAAGATCGTAGACATCATTCTGTGTATGTTTATGGAGAGAACAATCTCTGTTCGCTTTATGGGCAAAGTACTTCCTCCCCGCCTGGTATGGAAAGGTCTTCCCCAAGGCTCAGTTCTGAGTCCGCTACTCTATAATATATATACTGCCGCAATTGACTCTACAGTAAACTGTTTCTGCAAAATCGTCCAATATGCCGACGATATTGCTCTTTACGCCACTTCCAATTTTTTCTACGATGCCACATCCCGTATTAACTCCGCATTATATTATCTAAACTCATGGTTATTTGACCATGGTCTGTCCCTTTCCGCCCTTAAAAGTTCGGCAGTTGTTTTTTCGCGTAAAAGAACGGTTCCGGATCTTCATATTCATGTACTCAATCAACCTATCCAAGTTATGGATAGTGTTAAATTCCTAGGAGTATTTCTTGACAACAAACTTTCAGCTGTTACGCACCTAAATTACATTTGTCAAAAAGCGGAGAAGAATATAAATATCATTAGGGCATTATCCGGCATCAGGTGGGGATCTCACCCTTACTGCCATCAACTTCTCTATAATGCGATTGTTAGGAGCCACTTGGATTATGGTTATTTCCTACTGGAGCCCTGCAACGAGACTGGCCTCTCAAAATTAGACAAAATTCAAGCCAAATGCCTCAGAATTATCACAGGCTCTATGAAGTCATCTCCTATTAAGGCTCTCCAAGTGGAATGTTCCGAACCCTCCCCTAGCTCTGCGTAGACAGCTTTTATCGGACAGATTTCTGTGCAAAGCAATGGAACTTTTAAGTCACCCCCTTTTAGATACTCTCGATCAATTATCCCATCTCACTGCTTCTCCTTATTGGACTCGTAAGACACTACCGCTCCTTATCCATTCCTACAAAAAAGTAGTCGACCTCCCTTCTGGTATTTTTCAAATATATATGTTACCTTTATTTGAAACTAAATTTGATAGTCTTATTTTTACTCCTAATGTCATAACTGACTTAGGCCTCTCCAAAAATTCTTTCGATGCTGATCAACAGTTCCATTCTATTGTCCAGAATCGCTGGTCGGACCACATTCAGTTATTTACTGATGCCTCCAAAATTAATCCCAGTGATCCTGTTGGAGCCGCGGTGTGGATTCCCAAGTATAAAATAATTTTGAATTTCAAAATCCCCCCATCCAGTTCCGTCTTCTCAGGTGAATCCACTGCGCTTTTGGAAGCCATACTTTATATTGAGTCTCATAGCATTAGGAATTCTATCATTGCTTCGGATTCTCTAAGTTGTCTCCAGGATGTAATAAAATTGCCGTTTCACACTAAGCACAATTTTCATATGACACTAAAAATTAGAGAAGCTCTCTATCGATGTCTGACTACTGGCCTTGAAATAATACTAATCTGGATTCCTGGCCATTCGGGAATCCGGGGTAATGAGATTGCTGATTGCTGTGCCAGGGACGCTGTATACGCAGGAGTTATTAAATATAGAAAGAATTTCCCTCGAGACCTCCGTACACTAACCAGACCTCAAATGCTACAATCTTGGAATGATATGTGGCAAGTCTCTCGCCAAACTGTGGGAAGATACTATGGCTCCCTACAATCTATAGTCCAACCTAAACCTTGATTTTTACCCACCGCACATTACCCAAAAAGATCATCTCCTGTTTAATACGTCTGCGTCTTGGCCACTGTTCCTCACCGGTTTTTCTAGCTAAGATAAGAATCCGCGATCATTCCTTGTGCGAATGCGGTTTGGCCGAAGGTACATTGCAACATATTTTTTAGAATGCTCAAATATTGTTACTCCTCTGTATGAAATTCTACCCAAAGACTTCCCCCGTTCTGTCAACCTGAACTACCTTCTAACCCTATCTAATAAAGAACATGTATATATATTAAGTAAATTTCTATCTATTAATAATATCTATCTATAATATATATTTATGCTCTAACATATATTTGTATTGTCCACAGGTTAACCTCAAAACATTACGAATACTGACCCAATTTATCCTATTTATGCATATTAATGCTTCTTTTCCCACCTGTCGTTTCTAACTTAACTGTGACATTGGCAAAATCAATGCCGAATGCGTTGAAGCCATAAAACTTAAAAAAAAAATGCAGTCCTGGTACGTGACAACATACTGACACTTAAGAGTTCTTTGACACCAGCCCCTCCGTAACCTCGCAAGTACCCAATCAATATTTCTTGTGGTGTTCTCGCGTGAAAGCGGACTGGATATAAGAAACAAGGGAAAGTTCCTTGCTATACTTTTATACTTGTCCAACTTCAAACGGCTTTGTGACGATTATTGTAACGGATCCTTATGACTACAATTATATTAATTGATTTAAAAAATTAGAACCATAGGTTTAATAAATAAACTATAGAATAGGTACTAAAAGTATATCGAAACTACGATATGCCCGCGATTTCGACTACGCTAGACTTAACAACTACATCCGGGAAAATTCCCGTGGGATTCCCGAAATGAAATATTTTTTCATGTAATAAATACAATTTATTACATGAAATTTGATGTCGATCAGTGAAATAATCACATTGGAATTTGATTTGTTCATCTCGCCGTTTTAAATCATTTCCAGAAAAAATCTGCAAGATTCACAGGATAAAAAGCGGAGATTACAAGTTTAAGAATTAGCTGTAGATCAGTAAAAACCGCATCAAAATCGGCCCAGTAGTTTTATAGTGAATCCCGAACAAACAGTCAAGAAATCTCAATATTTGAATAAGTGTTCTCTATCGTTTATATAGTGTCTTTCAGTTGTTTTTGAAGTGAAACTTCTATATAGACGGGGGTCTTGGGATTTTTCTGACACGAAAAAGCGTTACGGCCGCGTGGAGGAGCGCCATAAAATTAGACTAGACGTGGTGAGAGACGGCATAAGTTTAGAGTAGACTATGGATGCGTTTTTTGGTTCCGGGTCGAATTCAGTTACTGTTTTTTTGTTTGATAAAATAAAATATGTTAAAATAAAAAATGCATTCATTAAAATGTACCTAACCTAATCAAATCATAATTTGCAGTAAACCTGCGAAAAATCGAAATGTGTGCTGGGACACATAGTAGAAGTGAAACTTCAACGGACAAGTGGATAAACGAATGGCAACAGATAAGTGGCAAAACAAATCGCAACAAAATTTTAACTTGTAGTTTTACGGTCAGGTTTTCAAATTGGACAAGTGCATTAACAATCTGCCCGTAAAACTTTAAGTTAAAATTTTGTTGCGATTCGTTTTGCCACTTATCTGTTGCCATTCGTTTATCCACTTGTCCGTTGAAGTTTCACTTCTACTATGTGTCCCAGCACACATTTCGATTTTTTATTATAAATAGCTTCAATGAACAGATACACAATTTTGTAGTATTACACAGATAGCAAAAATTTACAATATTTCGCGAAAATAGCTGCGAAACGCTGAAACTGAAATATAAACATTTTTATTTTAAAACACTTCTTAGTTCGCGGGGCTAGTGCGAAAATGTGGAGCATCCATTAAATTTTTTATAATTTAGTTTATAACTAGATGGCTCTGAATAAATTTAAAACACACAAATATTAGTCACTTCCAGCTAAATCAGATGGTTTCTCTCATATAAATGATCACCCCATATTGTAGCGGGAAAATATAGAATACACCTATTCCAAATTTCTATTTTTTGTCAAGGATAATTAGACTTTGTCTATGAAATCCTTGTTCTTAAGTATATAAAAATGTGAGATTGTGTAATTCAATCATGCGATACTTCAATATAGAGACATATTGTAGCGGGAAAATATAGAATACACCTATTCCAATTTTCTATACTTTGTCTATGAAATCCTTGTTCTTAAGTATATAAATATGTGAGATTGTGAAATTCAATCATGCGATACTTTAATATAGAGATGAGTAAATTTACAAGGCACTGGTAAACTTGTAGTTATGCAAAACGACTCACTAAAAAGAAAAGAGAGATATTAGTCATAGGTAATAAATACACTATATTATATGATATAGTTCTTTCACTCTAAAGATGCGTATCACCTTTAGATTTCTAGCTCATTAAGAAAGTAGAAATCGGAATGACGGCTTTCGCTCTCGCCCTTTAAAGAGCCGAAAGACCTAGACTCTAGCTCTTTCGGCTCTTTTTTCCATAAAATGATATAGGTATTCATTTTTTCTATAAAATGGAAGGAAATATTCTCAACTTTATTTTTATAGATACAAGGAAAAGACCTATTTGCACTGGATGTATTGACGACATTGTGCTCTGGTTGAGCCCATTGTGCCGTTAAGCAAATGTTTACAAACTGAGCGAATTTAAAATTTGATATACTTAGCTGATTTTTGTTTCTCATTCGCGATCTACTCAAGTCTAGGCAACGGCATCGAATTCCGTAGTTACGAAGTGTATTTTCCTTTCCTTTCTGTGAGTTTCATTTCACCCAAACTGATTTATGGCCGGTTCCTAAATCTTACTTTTCCTTCACTTACCTTATCATAGGTTGAATTTTGACGTTACTTTTATGGAGCTTATTTCAGCTTATGTCAAATTTTAACCGATAGTAAGGCAAATGAACGGTTGGTAAGATCTAGGAACCGGCCATAATCGCACTCAGATTCGGACTAGGAATGCAATATCGCTCGTTAAACACTTAAAAAGTATCGTCATTTTCTAAATTCAAATACCGATATTTTCGAAAAACACTGATTGATTGATATAATTTATATTTTTTGACATTTGTACCGCTTATAAGTAGGGATACAATACAAATGAAATTATAAATATTTTTATGGGCGATATTTTTTTTCGATATTTTTGAGAAATACTGATGTAATGAATTTTCAATTTGCCGTAAGCAGAGTTAAAATTATTGTTTCGGATAGCATTAGAGTGATTGAAAAATAGCCAATTTGAAATATTGCTCAAAAGACAGCAGTCATCAAAATCAAAAGATCATAATAATAATAATAGCACATTAATGTCCCGTTGTTGGGCTCGGGGCTCCCATTTATAGGAGAATGAACAGCAGACACGACAGTTTTGTCCAACGCGGATTAGCGGGTTTTACAGAAAACTGCCTAAGCGATGCATGGTTTCCGGCCAGGATTGAACCCGCGTCTTTTGGGTCTGGGACGCGAATGTGCTAACCACTAAGCTACCAGGGCTTTTCAATCAATATCTATGTTGTGACCAGATCTTAGAATTGATCACTTCCTGATGTGGCCGACCATATCACGAAATGGTTGTATTTCTTGATACGGCCAGCTAAAACTGACCATATCGTTTAAACGTCAACATTTGATGATATGTCAATCCAAGTTTGGCCATATTATCATCTGTGTAGGGTTTCCATGATATCTGAATATGAAAGGTCTAATAAAATTTCAAATAAAGAATGAACTTATATTTATTTACTTGTAAGAACAAAAAGTCGGGTACGGTATGGATATGGGGCACTTTTATTTATTATTTGAGATATAAAGTGAATTTTGGGTGGTTATAAAAAAGTAACCAGGGAGGCCAAGGCGGTTCTAACCTATATTAAAAAAGTTCGAATCTGTTCATAATAAATAAAAGTGCCTTATAACTATACCTCAGACTAAAAATCGCTTAATGCAGTTGGCTTGCAAATAGCAGGATCGTCAACACTTCTTTTTAAAAATTAAACTCTCTTGCAATTTACATGTAGTTATATTTTGAAATCCAATAATAGTCCGTGGATTTTCGGTGCGTGGTTACCCTACTTTCTTTTATTTGTTTATCACAATAATTTTATTGCCCGCCGCCATGATGCATCACCAAAACAAAACGACATCATCGCCTCTAACGGTGAATAATGTAACTATTTTACGATATGATCAATAATGTTTGAACACATCATGAAGTAGCCGTGCGTTTAGCTGTTCACATTGTTAAACGCTGACTATTCATGGATCAGGCCAGACCATATATATCATGATGTGGGCAGCGGGTATTTTCCATTTCATGAAATACAACCATTTTTTTAAATTTTCTTTCTGTTAAAAATTTAATAGAGATTATAAACATGTTTTCTTTTATATATTGACTAAACCGTTTCATAGCTTAACACTATATTCTGTTTATGCAAACACGGCATGCATTTCATGAAATGGTCGGCCACATCATGAAGTGATCAATTCTAAGATCTGGCCACGACATCTATACAGGTAAATAAACTAGAAGTCTCTGTTTGTAATGTCAAAATATAAATGTGAAAAAATCAGGGTTATTCGGGTTCGATTCTCTCGGATTATTCGGACCAGGAGTTTCCAAAAAAGGTTTTTTTTTAATTTTTTGTCTGTCTGTCTACTCCGGCTACTCTCTGAAACTGCTGGACCATTTTGATGGGACTTTCACTGGCAGATAGCAGATGTTATAAGGAGTAACTTAGGTATACGCTTCTTCAATAAGATTCTGAATGAAATGTTAGATCTGCCTTTCACTAAATTTAAAACCAAATTAAAAAGTATCTTTCTTAAAAAGGGATATTACACTATTGAAGAATATTTAAATGATAAAACTCATAGCAGCTCGTTTTAATTTTGCCAAACATGTAAGGAATTTATGGAGATATGTTGCAGTACAAACTTATAGTACGTCTCGTCGTTAGTATAACAATAATAATATTCTTCTTTCCTCTTACTGTTTGTTACACCTCCTTTAATTCTTCGTAAAGTAATTCTGTAACACACTTCTGTATAAAACTTATAAAAAAGAAATTGAGATACAAATAGAATAAGATATATAAAGAAAAACAATTTTTAGCTAGACGTGTTGCTGGGGGTTTCTTGCCGCTTCTTCTCCTTAACAGCAATAACAAGTTGCGAAGCGGTGTACATAGAATAGGAAGTAAAATAAATTTTAACTTCTAAGTATGACCTTCAAAAAGTGTTCTCCAGTGTAAAAACTTTTAAATTCGAATTTGAATTAGGCTACTTTTTTTAAGGGTTTCCCGAAAAAACAAATCCACGCGGACGACGTCGCGGGCACAGCTAGTTTGGAATAAAAAGTTAAGTTTAATATTTCTAAGAATTATAACATACCCACTTCGTGACATATAGATCGTTTTTATAATTATCCATCTAAAACCCACATCAGACAGATCTTTTGTCTTTCAATTTAGATGAATGCACCAAAGTGACCCATGTAAACATAAAATTGAATCATTCACTGTCATTGAATACCGTCGTCTCCTTTTTGTTTTGTGCCTTGCAACCAAAGGATTCAATTTGATTGATCCATCTCATAGATTAGCGTTATACAGGTTTAATAATTTAGTTTGTAAATAGATGGCGCTTAACAAATTTAAAACTCGCAAATGTTTGTCGCCTGCTGATTAATCTGACGGCTACTCTTATCACTGGTGTTAACTTCTCATGTCATATATGTCAACGGTGTAAAAATATACACCTTCGTAAACATAGGTTTTTGTACAGGATACTAGACTTAATTAAGTCTATGAGATCCTTGTAATAGGAGTGGGTAAAATCGCTTTAGTCTTGCCGCGTATGGCGCATATGAAATCGAAATTCGAAAGTCGAAATCATATATTGTTTTCTCGGATATCTGATTTTCAAACCATATAGTATAAGGTGCGTTGTATGAATATGTGATGTAAGAATTATGTTAATGTTTATTTCTCTCTCACACAACCAGTGATGGCGATCGTGCGTCTTACTCACTCGGTCGATTCTAATTTCTATACGAACGATATCGAAACTTCGAAAGTACTTACATAGCATCGAAGCGGATCTGAATTTTGTTTGTACAGTTCAGTATACGGTTTAGCGATATTCCAACAATATACGTATATTTAAACTATATACGATTCATATCACCCACCGCTACCTTGTAATGTAACCCTATATAGTTTAGTTAATTTAATAGCAATTAACACCAGCACACAAAAAAAATATGGTTTGTATATTTAGCCAGATTCATATACCTACATGGGCTACATGTATTTCGACGCGATGAATCCAAATCTGAGGTCCGTTTTGGTTATACACCTTCAAAATTTCGAGTAAATGGCTAAACGTCTCTGGAGTTATGGAGATAAAATTCTTATTTTTGATTTATCAGTGACCAAGATTATCAGATTCAATACTTTAATTTATATAACACAATTATAGTCAAGATGGGGAAGTCCGTTAGTGGCGTAAGTTCGTATACCTCTCGTTATTTACCTATTTTAAACGGAATTTAAGGTCAACTACAATTTAAACATTGTCTTAACTGTACTGACCGATTTGCTGCAGTCGTTTCTTTTCAAAAACGGAAATAACGAGAGGTGTATGGAGTTCCCCCCACTGAAGGACTTCGCCACCTTGACTATACATATAATAAGCCAGTAGAGGTCGAATTTCTGTACTGTGAAAAAAATGCTAAAAACCGAGTCAGGGGGATGTAAGAAGTGAAATAGAACTAATTTAGATTTTTTTAATTTTATGTTTCTCTGTTTGTCTGTCTATTTGTACCGGGTAATCTCCGAAACGACTGGACCGATTTAAATGAATTTTATATGGCGGTAGCTTATATTCCTGGCCAACATATAGGATACTTTTGATCCCGAAAATTAAAGAGTCCCCTAGCTAAAAAACCGCACCACGCGGACGAAGTCGCGGGTATCAGCTAGTTATATATAAACATTAATTTTCATCACTGCAGTTTTTTTGGTTTTATTCAAGTTTCTAAGGGTATACGGGGCACATGAGCTGAATCGGATTTAGATTCAACGTGTCGAATTATATAAGTGACATACTCGATCCTGACGTATATTTTTTTATTTCTATAAGTGCAATTTTTACTTTTTTTAGCTGTTTTCATAATTTATCCAAATGTTGGAGAGTTTACGGGTCAAGTAAACATCCGATTCCGATTTAGTGTATATGAGAAATTATATATATATATATATGTATATATTTATATATATATATATATTTATATATATATATATATATATATATATATATATATATTTATAAAAATCTAGTTCCATAAAAAAATTCATCTCCGTAACTGCAGTTTTTTTATGTAGCGATGTTAGGGGCCTTCCACAAATTATATCACACGAATTTCATGATTTTTTGACCCCTTCCATTTCCTTGTCACATTCGTAAGACTCCTCCCTCCTTGGTGTGACATCACATATTTTGTAATTTTACATCAAGAAATTATTAAATTAAAACAGCAGTTCCGTAATTACTTTTATTTACATTTAAATTATTTTTTTAGTAATTTAAACATTATGCTCATACAGATAGTTGGAAGTATTTTGAAGATTTTCGTTAATACTTCAAATTTTGTGTTTTAAAGCTTAAATATATTAGATTTTGAAATGGATGTCACGAAATTTAGGATCCTCCCATCCTTGTCACACAATGTCACATTTTTGTCGACCACGTCCCCCCCCGTACGTGACGTAATTTATGGATGGCCCCTTATTAGTTACTAGCGGCCCGCCCCGGCTTCGCACGGGTATTAAAAAAAAACAATTTTGAATATATAATATAGCTTATGTCACCCGGGGATAGTGTAGCTCGCCAACAATTTCCAAGCTAATGTTAACCACTCCCCCGACGCCCAGGACCTGTGCCTGCAGGCGATGGCGGAGTGGCAAGCAAACTTGGCCGTAATAAGCGAACCTTATTACGTACCCCCAGCCAGGAACTGGGTGGGGGATCTCGACGATGTGGTAGCCGTGGTCGCCAGAGCCGGATCTGGCACACCGCTCACCAGTCTCGAAAGAGGAAAGGGCTACGCGGTGGCGGAAAGCGGAGGTTACGTCATCATAGGCGTGTACCTCACGCGGAGCCGCCCCCTGGCGGAGTACGAGCTCACCTTGGACTCCATTAGGGCAGCCGTCGGCAGACTAGCGCCGAAGACGATATTCGTCCTAGGCGACTTCAATGCCAAGCACCAATCCTGGGGGAACGCGATTACCGATGTTAGGGGACGGGCGGTTGAAGACTGGGCGCTTCAATCCAACCTGTCCATCCTGAACCAGGGGTCGGTCCAGACCTGCGTACGTGCGCGGGGTGGATCGATCATCGACTTGTCATTCGCCACACATGCGGCCGCCCGCTGAGTGGTAGGATGGAGAGTGCTGGAGGAGGTGGAGACTCTGTCTGATCACTTGTACATCAGATTCGAGCTCTCCCCCTCGCCTAGCGCTAACCCTGTTCAGGGCCCCTCCCGGCTCCCACGCTGGGCTCTTACCAAGATCGACGCGGAGCAGGCCGAGGAGAGGGCTATCATCGAATGCTGGACCTATCCAGCCGACCTGGGGAATCTGGAGGCGCAGGCTGAGCACATGCGCAAATCCCTCAAAAGGATTTGTGACGCTGCTATGCCTCGAGCCAAACGACCGCCGCCGCGTACATCGGTCCACTGGTGGACTGAGGAGCTGGCTGAACTGCGGGGGGCAGTCCGCAGAATCAGCCACAGGCTCAAACGCAGCAGAGCGCGTCGTCCTCCAGACTATGTTGAGGAGAATGGACTCGTGGGGGAGTTCAGAGAGGCCAGAAAGGCCCTTTCGATCGCAATTTTGCGAGCGAAAGCCCGGGCTCCGGAGGAGCTCCTCGAGACACTGGACCGGGACCCTTGGGGGCGTCCGTACCGTGCGGCCCGCAACACGTTGCGGCCCTGCACCTCCACGGCTACGGAAACGCTCGAACCCGAGGTCCTCCGGTCGGTTATCGATGGGCTCTTCCCGGATCCGGGGATCTTCACTCCACCCGATATGGGTCCAATCATTCCCGACACCTCGGAGGTGGAGCCTCACTCCATCACCGAGGAAGAGTTAGACGTCACCCTGGACCGGCTCCGGGGCAGGAAGACGGCTCCGGGACCCGACGGGGTTCCGGGTCGGCTCCTCTTCCTGGCCGCCAAACACCTACGCGGCCAGCTGCGGGAACTGTTCGATGCCTGTATTCGCGCAGGTCAGTTCCCGTCGCAATGGAAGGAGGGCCGATTATGCCTGATTCCCAAGGGAGGCCGTCCTCCCAACGATCCGTCCGCCTACAGGCCCATAGTGCTGCTTAACGAGGTCGCCAAGGTTTTCGAGAAGATCTTAGCGGAACGCCTCGTTAAGCATCTCGATACTGTGGAGCCGGGGCCAGCACAGACGCAGTTCGGGTTTCGGCGGAGGCGCTCCACGTTGGACGCCTTCGAGACACTGCGATCCGTAACGGACGACGCAGTCCAAGCAAAGGATACTGTCCTGGCGGTTTCGCTAGACATAGCGAACGCCTTTAACAGCCTCCCTCACGAGACGATTAGGGAGGGCTTCGTGCACACGGAGTCCCCCGTACCTCACGAGGCTGTTGGGCGCGTACCTCCAGGATAGATACATCCTTTGGGAGGGCGGCGAGTCCGAGAATCGCGCGATAGGTCGGCGACGCGTCGCGTGCGGTGTACCACAGGATCGGTCCTCGGGCCGGTTCTTTGGAACGTCGGTTATGACTGGATCCTTCGGGTTCCGGTCCTGCCCGGAATAGGGCTAATCTGCTTTGCGGATGACACCCTACTCACGGCACGCGCTGCGTCATTCGCGGAATCCGTGGACCTCGCCAACGCCGGGCTGGCGATCGTGGTCCGAAGAATAGGTAGGCTGGGCTTGAAGGTCTCCCCGCGAAAACGGAGGCCATCATGTTCCATAGGCGGTTTCGCAATCCCCCCGCGGACTTGTCCGTTGCAGTCTAAGGGGTGGACATTCGTGTAGGCCCCCAGATGAAATATCTGGGGCTAATTCTTGATGGGAAATGGCTGTTCAAAGCGCACTTTGAGCAGCTAGTTCCCAAGCTCGTGAGGTCCGCAGGCGCCCTCTCTCGGCTTCTTCCCAACGTGGGGGGACCGGGGGGGACGACTAGGAAACTCTACATGGGCATCCTTAGGAGTATGGCCCTGTATGGTGCACCCGTATGGTCCACTGCACTTTACCGCCACAATAGGACTTTGTTGTGCCGCGCACAACGGGTCCTGGCGGTGAAGACCATCCGAGGATACCGTACAGTGTCGTGGACGGCGTCGACACTCTTGGCAGGCGATCCGCCCTGGCCTCTCCAGGCGGACGTGATAGCCAAAGTTCGGCGCTCCCGACAGGATGCCCTCGCCCGTGGCCTGGTCTATGGCCAGGCCGAACTCCAGGTGATCAGGACGCGGGAAACCGCGGCCATGATCCAATCTTGGTCAGTAGAGTTGGAAAACCCTGTTGCTGGCATTGACACGGTGGAGGCGGTTCGACCGCAGCTGTTGCGATGGCTCTCGCGGAAACGCGGGACCCTGACCTTCAGAATGACACAGATACTTACCGGGCACGGTTGCTTCGATAAGTATCTGTGTCAGATTGCGGGCTGCTTGCCTTCACCCCAATGCCGCCAGTGTGGCGCGCTGGACACGGCGTTACACACGCTAGTCGAGTGCGCAGCATGGGCACCTCAGAGGTTTGAACTCGAGACACTAGTAGGACCGATCGATTCGCTGAGCGATCTGGTGCAAGCCATGCTGCACAGCGACGAGCGGCCAATTTCTGTGAGACTGTAATGTCTCAAAAGGAGGCCGCGGAACGAGATAGTGAGAGAGATGGAAGGGCGCATGCGTCTCGCGGGCGCCAACGTCAGTCGGGAGCCCGGAGGCGCAGGTATGCGCATGATCTCCCCCCCCTGAAATACCGCTGCAGGGGCCCTCTAGCGTCTAGGGAGCAGAGGAGTCTTCACCCCTGTTGACGAAGTGAGTTTGCCTCTCCCGGGGCACTCTCAAGCACTTGTGCGCTAGGATCGGTGTGCGCGTAACTACGTTCTGTATCTCATGCCTTTCCTACTCATAAATGCGGGGCACATGGGAGGATTTAATGGGGTATTAGCCCATGTACGTCCATGGGTTCGAGTCTCCACACAAGCCGGTTGATTATTGTTTGGATTGCCTCAGTGGAAAGCCTCCATAATCAACAACGGTCTAATCCCTAGCAAAGGTCCCGATATGTGCGAAATGCATTTCCCCCGCCTGAAAAAAAAAGGTAATTGTAACAATATATTTATAATATTAGTACCTATAGATGAATTATGATACCTACTAAACTATTTTGCTAATTTAGGTTGAGTAGAGAATAATTGAGATACCTCTTTTAGCGTCTGAATAGGTATATATTATTTGGATGGATGGATTTATGATGTATCACTTTTATGATGATGTCATGGAATCATGGAAGAAAAGTACTGGAACTGCCAAACAAATATTACTTACCAGTTGATGATAACTAACTACTTAACTAATGTAAATGTAATGTAAATCCTCTTTTGACCACATCTGGACTGTCTTTAAAACTATAATTTGTTACTGTCAATCATTTAGCTATATAATTTTTATCTACGCTTGCCCAAAATGTACTAAATCTTTATGTAAAAACATATTAAAATAAAAATTTCAACCCATCATGTAATTTTATCAATAAATAAACATGGCTGCGTCCATAATTTTTCTAGTCCTATTGTTACAACAGGGAATGTGTTTATTGCCACCCAAATTTCAATGGAAAGTAATTGATTATAAATGGGAAACCAATGCAGCAAAGCAAAAAGCCATACAGACTGGGGATTATATACCTGAGAATAATATGCCTACAGGCGTAGCTAGATGGAGGGATAAATTGTTCATCACCATTCCCAGGTGGAAAGTTGGTAAGGATTTATTCGATCTAACTTTAAATCTTTATATATATATATTTTCTCTACGTGTGTATGTCTCTGAACTCCTAAACCGTTTTATCGATTTTAATGATTTTTTTGTGTGTTTAAGTGGGTTCTGGGATGATTTAGATTCACAATTGGACCCGGCAGGTGGCGCTGGAATCAGCATCCAGGTCTTTCTTTAAATTTTTGTGCGTTTGAGTGGGTCTCTGGATGGCTTAGATTTACAATTAGATCCAGTAGATGGTGCTGCAATCAAGTTCTAGATGTTTCTTTTTTCAGAGCAGGACAAAGTCTGCGGGGCCTTTTAGTAGTATAATAAATCTGTAGAGCAGTCGAGTTTATACACAATGAATTTAAAAAGAAAAATGCAGGCGTCTTATTTGGGACCAGCAGATACCGAAAATACAATATTTTGAATTTTTGTGTTTGTCTATCTGTTAAACCACCATGTCCAAACTAATGAAGGGACTTAAAGGAAACTCGGCATAGAACTAGCTTATAACCCGGTTTTGCTACAATATTAGCCGAGACCTAAATACCTCATTAATGACAATATGTTTTATTAGTGAATTGTAATGGCGGTACCAAAAAGCTATTACTGCGCCATTTTTACCCTTTTAGGGTATATTCGTTTATCCCATGGAATTGACCTTATTTATCGGGTTAAAAATACCCTATGTAGGCTATGTATAAGTTAGCTGTGTCGTGTTTCATAATACTTTTGACTTGATGCTCTACTAGACAGATAAAAATTCTAAAAGTTGCTGTTTCGATATATGCTGGTCCGATCCCCAATATTAGAGAATTAGAGATAGATAACTGTTTAAATTTTTCCTTCATTACCCAGGTGTCCCATCTTCTTTAAATTACGTAAGCCTGAATGGAACCCAGCAAGAAGCCTTGAACCCATATCCAAACTGGGCCGAAGCGTATGTGCCTACTAAGACATGCTGCCTCCATTCTAAAAGAACTGTGGTGTCAACATTCAGAGTTTCCATCGACGGCTATGATAGGCTGTGGGTAGTTGATAATGGAGTTCTTGATATGACAGGTGAATCTCTTCTCTCTCTCTTTCTCTTTCTTATGCCAACCAGTTGCTAAGGCTACACGCAAATCGACGTCCGAACCATAACATAAAATACAGAAGGGTAAGTCATATCATCCTTTCGATGCTTTTTTTTATTGCGCTGGAGAATATATTGGCGCACTATCTCCAGGCCCAGAGGATGGTTACTGGGAGGCATGTGGGACTCCTAACGGCCGGTCCTACACGGATCTGCCAAAGAGAAGAAGACGTGAAGAACCAACCGCCAGACTACTCATTACGCAACCTAATCCAAACCAGCACACCTAATCTCTACGTTTACGAGGTGTCCCGAGAACTAGAGGCGTAGGAAACCACCGTATCACCTTTACGCAAAACCCCTACGGTGGCTCGCGGAGGGCTGCCCTACTTCAACAATATGCACAACCTTTGATGCCTAAAGGAAGTCGGCAAGTGCCTCTTAGAGTCACAATGAAGGGTTTCGTAGAGGTGGTAAATGTCCACTGTCTCCGTCATTGACTATGGATCTGTAGCCGCAGACGTCCGATCACCACGGCGGCCGTTCGCAAACGATCGGCAAGTGCGCTGCTCCTGGTCGAGGCCCCGCGTGTTTCCATCAGCGTACACCTCGTCTCACCTCACCGCGGCACGTGCAATCGCTCGAGTGCGCTTATTATTATTAAATGTTATATTTTGTTTAGTAGCTAAATGTGTGCTGTATTATACAATATTAATCGGTATTTTTACCAAATTAATATGCATTCCTGAACTGCAATTCAAACACACAACAGTATTTCATTTCCACCTGAAGACCTCCAAAGATCTATCATGTCCATCTCCATTTTACGCAGTCTTCGACAGCCCTTGTTGTTAAACTTTTTGTACGCATATACCATACCGACCGGCATATAGCATACCGACGCGGAGGTAGCGTTTCATGGGCTTACCTACCCTTTCTAATGGGACCTTGTTGAGGCGCCATGGCTAGATATTGTTACTCAGAATACTAATCGTTTTCCGTAAAATTGGCCGTGTTACTATAGTAGACTGACTCTCTTGTAATTTGTCTGCTAAGTCATGGACATAAATAAGGCTTCTAATGATGCTAGGATTTCTAAGGCTATTTTTCGGATTAACTCCACACATCAACGCAGCTAATTCATCTCCATGACACGTAGCTCTGGTTTCTGTAGTTCAAATAGTATTTAGAGGATATGCTTCACTCCCCTAACAGAATAAGGTCTAATGAACATGTATATGCAACTAACTATGCATATAAATAATGTTCGCAATGTGTATCCCTACGGTCTATTCGTCTGCAGATGAAGCAAAGCGCATTGCTCCTGCATCATTGATGATCTTCGATCTTAATACTGATGAACTAATACTGAGACATGACTTCAGCAATGATGTTGTACAAGATTCATCCGTATTAACTAGTGTGGTGAGTTTATTTGAATTTATATGATCCACATCGCCAGATTAGCTAAGAAGTACGCATAAAATTTGAATACGTATTGACAGAAGTTAGCCCCTGCGAAGGTCTAGTTTCGTTTCAACGTTTACAAGAAGTATAGCCTTAATGGGGGGAAAATCTGCAAATTTCTGGCGGTGACCATATATATTAAATAATAGTTTAAAAATCTACCAGATGGAATACTACACTACACTAAGAGACGCAGAAGAGTTTACCTTCCAGATACAGTGGTGGCCCCAATTTAATGAGCTTGAATGGACTTTTTCGTTTAAACATGCAGATTGTACTCCTTTTCCTTATACCCCATGAGCGTTTATTTCATCTGAGAATGACACTGTGTAGTGCAAACGGGATGCTATAAGTGTCCGGATAGCGTCCGAGCGCAATGGTAACTGTCTATTTTTAGCTTTATACGTATCACCTCTTGACCCTTATAATAATTTTCTGCGAAATGAGATTTACGAACTTCAACTAGTACCGTACGAGCAAAACTAAAATGCGCTTCGGGTGAAGCTAGTTCCGTGTGTTTGCGCAGGCCCAGTCAAATATTAACGTTTATTACACTTTATATTCTGCGAAAGAGATGGCATGCGAGTCCCGATAGCAGCCGAGCGAGAGCGCAACACTCCCTTCTCCATTCTGTCTGATGAACCTTAGCTATAACTGTGTACTGCGCTGTGACGTGTACGAACTTCAAGGACGCATACTAATCGTACTATACAGTAGTCATAAACCCAACCCAACCGTTGTCAAACTATTGTATAACAGGTTGCTGACATATCAAGCAAAGGTTGTTCCTGTGACAACTCGTATGCATACATAGCAGACATGGGCTCTAACGCACTTATAGTGTACAGCTTGAAGAATGACGAAGCTTGGAGGATTGACCACGACTTTTTGAACTTTGATCCTGAAGACGGTGATGACGGTGGTATGCTCTCGATTGCCTTAGGACCGGTTAAAGGAGATGGGTAAGTATTTTCTTTAGTTGAATAGGTAAGAGAAATAAAGGATAGATAACAGATTCGTAGCAATGGCAGGAGTGGGGCCGCCACCAGAGGGAACTAATGCCAAGATGCACTAGCAACCTTTTCCGTTGTCTATTAATAAAATTTAAGTTTCTGCCTGTGATTTCGAAATAAATGTACAAATTTGAATGAAAAGTAGCTAATTAAGATTTTTATTTCATCACTGATTTTAGATTAACCAATGTTTTAAATAAATAAGATGTTGATTGAAAGTTTTCATTGCGATTTTCTATAAAACAAGACTGATTGCAAAGTGTGTTAAGCCAATATTAGACCATTCATTTGTCTTTCAATTTGGATAAATCAACCAAAGTGATCCACATAAATATAAAAGTTGAATCATTCCTTGTCGTTGAATATCGTCACGGTCTTTTGGTTCTGTAACTTTCAATCAAATTGATTCATTTTGGTTGATCAGTCTAATATCAGCATTACGATTTTATTTTTAAATACGATTGTCATTCCTTTCATCTTCATTCATTCATCTTCCATGGTATAGTAAATAACAAAGCATTGACTATATGAATTGATGATGAATGAATATGAACCACTTGTTCTTGTCTTTTATAATCACACTTCTCTTTATGACTATTTAATTTCTCTTTCCGTTCCTTTTCCTACTTGTATTTCTTTATTACTTATGGATTGTAAATTTGATGTCTATAGTGTAATAAATTCATTTATTGTAAATAATCATATTAAACTTTAATTTCAACTTATATTATTTAATTATTCTGATATTTTTTCCAAATTTCAGTTCTTGTGACTTATATATGCAGCTGCCATCGAGCACAAAACTTTATAAAATATCTACAAAGTTGCTCAGAGATAAGAATATTCCAAAAGAACAAATAAAAAACGGTTTACAAGTAAGTGAATTAACAATGCGAATTTTCATAACTACTTATGAGAAACCTGTTACAAACAGTACGAGCCAAACTTAAATGCGTTTGTGAAGTTTGTACACGTCATTGCGATGAACACGTATGAACACGTATATAGTTGGGTGTTGCGTCCTCGCTCGCTCGCGATGTGAACTCGCATGCTAACTCTTTCGCACTACACCCACTCGACTGGAGCCGAGTAAACTCATACAGCTAAGTTCCCTCTAGGTGCATTGAAGTATTGCGCGTTCCGTACATAATATCTACATATTTATTTTTAGTTTTTTCAACCACTTTAGTTGCGTAATGTTATAAAGGACACTTTCTATCCTTTTTATTCAATCGTTTTCTTTGTTTCTTTCTTTTCACGAGCTTTCTTTTCAATGAGTCTTTGTCTTTGTGTATTTAATAGGTATTTCCCTGTGGCTTCGCAACTATGAAGTTACTAGTATTCATTTTAAGAATAAGCGTTGACACAGGTTGTATTGAATTTTTATTCTCGGTATTAAGACTACGTAATGTACTAAGTTCCATGAGAATCGTTGATTGGGCTTTCATGTCAAAGAGTCAGAGACAGAGAGCTTTTGGATTTAAAATGTTAATATGGAACTATAGTAGTATGGATGTTTCAGGTGGTTGGTGATAGAGGGCCTTTGTCACAGGGGACTGCTTGTGATTTCGACCCCGCCACCAAAGTTCTGTTTAATACGCAAGTAAGTAACTTTACTACCTAATTTTTGTTTGTGTATTTTGTGTTATTAGATACATATATGTATCTATAGTTCACGACAAGTCGAGATGGCAATTATCTAGTGATGTGACGTAACATACCAGGTAGTCGATATAGACATTTTTTTGTTACCCAACAAAATGAGACTAAAATTATTATCACCTTTTTATTTCATGTAATATTTTTAAGCACAGCCCTGTCCAGTGTCTAATTGATAAGATATTTATAAAAACTATTTTTCCGTTTAATGTCACATTTTTATAAAGCTTTTCTGGCTTGTTCTCGTTCTTGAAAATGGATTGTTATTATTTTAGTTTTAACACGTAACGAATACGTAACTGAAGTCTTTTCGTATACAATTAAAAGCAACAACATGAGCGAGACAAATATCGATAAACATGCTCTGGTTTTTATAAATGTTTGACAGAAAGATGTAAGTAGTCATGGCGCTACGCATTGTTGTAGTATTTCAAAAAAATCTGTTAAATCGTGATTATTTTTAATGTCTTTTTTATTGAAGTCAATCCATCATTAGATCTGTCCTTTTGTATGGCAGTGAAGTACGGCCTGTGCTTGAGCTACACAAGCAAGAGCTGCGTGTCACTGAAACGAATATATTACGATGGATGTCTGGAGTCACGCGGAAAGACCGCGAACTCCTGCATCCGCGGCAGTCTTCATGTCCGTGAGATAGCAGACAAATTGCAAGAGAGTCGCTTATGCTGGTATGACCACGTTTTACGGAGACCGGCTAATTATGTGGGGAATAAATGTCTAGCCATGCCGCCTCCGCCAGGTCCCGGTCGAAAGGGAAGGTCCGAGAAATGCGGGCTTGACGTTGTAAAGGATATATGCATATCAATGGTCTCAAAACGGGGGATGCTGAAGAGCAGGAAAGCGGGTCATGGGCGTCGGAGCGATCGCTCCGAACGCAACCAGAATTTAACGCTTGGATGATGATGATGATAAATATTGAATTCAATTGGCTTGTGTACCCTCGGTCTCCACACTTGGGTGTCACGCACCCCTTGCACTTCCGGGTCTTTACCCGGTTCTAGATAACAAATATAGAAACTTGGCTTATAAGGGTTCCTGTTTAACTTCAGGTGACGGAGCCCTAAAATAACTTGCGCTAACACATCAAACAATCAGTTAAAATAAATCAGTTCCTCACGAATTTCTATTCGTATCCTTACAAGGCCTACTTTCTTTGCTGAGACCATGAAAGAGTACTTGGAATGATAATCACCGTAGCTCTAGCAGAACCCTCTCACTACCTGGGTAAAGACAGCCCTGATAATAAGATATACTTTAAAATATAATTGAAATGTGTAGGTCGGGTAGGTAACTTTAAACTTTAACAGACTTGCGAAGGAGCACTATCTAACTGTATAGTGTGTTTATTGTTTGTTTTGTATGTTTATGTAAGAATATATTTTTATAACTATAATATGTGTTGCGGACAGAGAGCACCCCCTTACCCGCCCGCTGGAGCACACCTACTCTCCGCGTGCTGCATACCGCCGACGCCCATAGCTCGCACAATTAGCAGCTAGGCGTCGGACGGAACGTGGGGTATATAACCGGCCTTGGAGGCCGGAATTAAGGCATTAACTCATCACTCTCACTTGACTCTTCCGTATTTATTCGTAATTTCGTAATAGCACCAATACGTACTTCTTCCATGTGTAATTTAATTGTAAATAGTTTAATAATAATCATACAGTCCAGTCTATACCGAGTTTCATTTTTAAAAGAAGCAACTGCCACCTATAATATGTATAATAATTATTTTATTATTATATTAGTATCTATTTCAACTGCGCGCCAACGCTATCTATGCAATTAGATCTTGTCCATCCAAAGGTTGCCTGGAAGACATTGCTTTTAGCAATAAGGCCGCCCATTGTACTACCTTTTAGTATGTAAGTTTATTGTGTATTTTTCCTCTGTAATGTTGGTGTACAATAAAGAGTACTGTATTGTATTTTATTTCTTTGGCTTTTAGTTGTCCAGAAACGGTATAGGTTGTTGGCACGTGGACAAGCCATTCAACGAGGAGAACACCCCTGTGATCATCAGCGATTGTAACATGTTGGAGTTTCCTAATGATATTAAGGTAACGATTTCAAATTCCACTACACTCCTGAAGTTTCTATGTTACAATATACAAGGCGTGGAACAGTTTTTAAATTAAACTTTTAAGTAGTTTTGAATTACGCACATGTTGCACTAAGATCGACTGCAGACCACTATCTGTTACATTTAATGTCTTAAATTGCAGAAAATTAGTAAGTGTAATTTGAAAGGCTCTGTGGTTGAGTAGGTTAACCTTTCGCCGGCGCAACTCACAGAAAAGTAGAGGTTCCGGGTTCGATTCCTGGCATGGTAAATTTCGTAAACGAGCGTTCCGTTATTTACGATTGTCTGGGTGTCTGGGATCAACCAGAGTGGTCAGTTATACTTAGTCTTGCCATAAATATTGTAATAAAGTTTTTTTTTCTATTGCATATAACATTTATAAGTTTTACAGAGTGTTAGTTTACTTTAACACATAAATATAAAACAATTTAAAATATAAAAAGTTTATTCGAAGTGGTCTCCATTGGCTGCAATACAGTCCTTTAATCGTTGAGGCCAGTTATCAATAGAAGTACGCACTCTTTCCATGGGAAAATTCTTCACTGCCAATCGTATGGATTGTTTTAGGGACTCCAAATTATCATGGCGTTTAGAGCGAGCCGTACTCTCTAAAACTGACCATAAATCATAATCCAGCGGATTACGATCGGGACTAGAAGACGGCCAGTCTTCAGCTCTGATGAAGTCCGAAACGTTCGTTTCCAACCAATACTGCGTGGACCGAGTTTTATGACCTGACGCCGAGTCTTGCTGGAAGGACCATTCTTGGTTATTGTACATGGTGTTGTTAAGGGGCTGAACTATCTTCTCAAGAATGGTATCTTGATAGACTTGTGCGGATGTTTTGATACCTTTTTCACAAAAATATTGCTCAATAACTCCTTCATAGCTAACACCCCACTATACGGATAATGCCAACGTTGCACTCTGTCGACTAATTGAGAAGCTTCCTTAGAGCTTTGAGCATAAATACGGTCATTTAGTTTGTTAAAATGTTACTCTATTGTAAAAAAATTCTCATCCGTAATTTTTTTTTGTGACCTCCCATTGCGTACCGCTTCAGTAGTTGTTTCGATTTTACCACCCTATTCTTTTTTAAATTATGAGTTGAGAAATGACCAGTGCGTCTCCTGTAGGCTGCAAGTCCTAAGTCATCTTTTAAAATACACGACATGGTTTTAGGTGATATCTACATCTCCCGAGCCGAGATAAAATCTTTTGCTTTCGGACAGGATTTGTTGCAATTCTTTCCCTTACTGCTTTGACCACCTTTTTCGTACGAATACTACGTGGACGGCCAGATCTTTTCTGTCACAAACAGACGAGGTCTTATTGTACCTATTAAAAGCCCGGTACAACAATATTTGACTAAATGCAATCACATCGATTCGGTTCTTTTTATCACCCCACTCCATTTTAATATAGCAAAATTTTGTACAATGTATTGGCGCCAAAATGAGAAAAGACAATGAACAATCATATAATAATGGCAGATTCCAAATTCAAATGTAATATTTTGTTTCTTTTTAATTGTAACAGTATTTATGGCCAGACTAAGTATATTACTCATATTACAAGCGTAGATTGCTTAGCTTGGCTTGAGCATATACAATATATTGTTACGAGTTGCAGGACTCGAATTAAAATGCCGTTGGAATTATTGTAGAATTTATTAGAACTATATAAACACGTATAACACAGGTACAAATATAACTGAATACAACCAGTCCAATCGTAATGCACGATTCAATAACACTAAATAAATTATCGAATGTACACAAGTCTTGCTTCGCTTGTGGTTATCGCTCGACTAACCATCTCTCCATCGGGGCATTGCTTTATACGGCACAGATGCAATATGTCTGCCTGGCAAGCTTCGAAGCAATTTCTTAGAAAACGTAACCCGCACACCTGGCTAATGACTGCCATAAAAGATTACAATACACAATGGGCTGTTTTTCTAATCACAAATTTTAAACACAAAGTAAAAAAGTGTGCTTTTATGGTATGCAGGTGTGAATCTACTTTTGTCGGCACTAGGTCGTAACAATACGTATATGCTGATTTAAAATATTGCCATTTTACTATAAAATCCTAAAATAGTTGTATTGTGTGATCATTTTTCTAATAATAACAGTGATTTAGAGTTGGGTGGTAGAATGCAACGTACAGAAAGGGAAGTGTTAAATAGATCAGGTAAAAAGCGTCCCAAATAAAAGTATGTGCATGTATGAAAAAGTTAAATGAAAGTAGATGAAGCGAAAGTTTGCCAGGATCGTCGCAAATGGAGATCCATAGTCTCTGGTTACCCCCATGGGAAGCAGGTGTGATAATATGTATAACTGTATTTACATTTCTTTAGCGCTCATTCTTCTGCAGGTAGACCACGAAGGCGACGTCTGGATACTAAGCGACCGCCAGTCGAAATTCTTATACGGCTCGATGGATTTCACTCAGATGAACTTCAAAGTACTTACGGCTCCGGTTGCTGACGTCATAATGGACACGCCATGCGAAAAGAAGAGTGGGTTCAATAAAGCATTTGGTTTTATGAAGCGTCCCAAATCTGGGAGTAAGTATTATTGTTTACTTACTTCTTACATATATTAAATTCAAATTCAAAAGTGCATTAATCAAAATAAGTTCCACTGGAGAACACTTTTTGAAGGGCATACATATAAGTTTCAATTTAATTTTACTTCCTATTCTATGTACACCGCTTCGCAACGTGTTATTGCTGTTAAGGAGAAGAAGCGGCAAGAAACTCCCCAGCAACACGTCTAGTTAAAAATTGTTTTCTTTATATTTTTTATTCTATTTATTCTCAAGTTCTTTTTTATTAATTTTATACAGAAGTATGTTACAGAATTAGACACATACATAGAGGATAATGTGCGTGAATTTGGTGGCGCTACTGTAGTTAGAGGGTAAAACCACCAATTCACAATTTAGACGTGTTAGAGCCATACTGGAATCAATAACTCGATTATAGTTGTTAGGGCCGACTCGATTGGTGTGATATCACGCTATCACAGAATATCGGTGTGAAACGGTTAGTATTGAGCTGATCGTGTTTCGTATCCTATGCCATCCTAACGGCTAGCAAAACGTCCCCCTACAGGTGACGGCAACCATTTTTCTTTAGGTGGTAGAATTCCCTGTTTGCCAGTTTTGCAATAAAATAAATTAAATAAAAAAACTCAATAAATTTAAAGATTTTCAACTCCGCACACTTCACTCGGATGGTCTTTGCCTACAGTAGCGCCATTCTGGTCTGTTATTGAACTGATGGGAACTGCACTGCACACGTCTAGTCATCGCAGCGGACAACGAACTACTGGCTAGCGCAATGCGGGAGCGCACATATTAATAGTTGCTCTATCTCGCTGGCACATCACCCGTCTCGCTCACATACTGTGCGATATATTGTACTAGCTGTACTACTTGTTATATTTGTACTCAGGGTTACCGTTTCCAAAATAAATTAGTTCACATCAGCACTCGACAGTGAATACTACTCTCTGCCATTTGAAGTATCGTTTAACCTCTACCTCTCGCTGCTACGAACTAGTAATTATTGTCATACGCTGAACAATTTTTCAGCTCGACTCCTATATAAAATTTATCTTTTAGGAACTTTTTAAAAATAACATTTTTTATTAGGCGAAGCCCTTTCCTAAGATACTTCTTCTATAGTCATAAAAAATCACAAATACTTTTTGTTTTAGGATCTACAACCAGTTCGAAAAACGGTAGCGCTCGGAGCGATAAGAGATCTAAAAACCAGTAAAGTAATATTGGATCAAGTATTGTTTCTTATACATTTTTATTTTTTCTGACAAAGTAAACTCCAACATGTTTCCTGCTTAACTAATTAGATATTATCAAGGTAAATTGTCACTCACTTTGAAATAAGAAAAAGAAGAAATATTTAAATTTAAAAATAAAATAATATAAATAATTCATATTCTTTATTTAAATTTACAACATGGTAGTAACTATTCAAAATAAGGATCTGTTCCACCACTTATTGATTCGATAATTTCAAAAGAAAATATCATAAGGTATAAAAAAAGCTTCTCAATGACAATAATTCTTCCGAACAACACCGTATTTAGATCATATTAAGTCTCCGATCCTATGACTTTTAAAGTCAAAGTTTAGCGAACCTATATAATATGAATCTAATATCACATAGGGATGGGAACACAGGTTACATCTTAACACTATTTACATATAAACGAACAGGCGATAAAATAACATCTTACTTTTATCATAATAGAAATAATTTTAATTACATTTCAAACAATAACAATGATCTCTGATGTCCGCTCCTCAACTCTGGTACCTACTCTTCGTATAGGTTGCAACGTATGGACGCTGCACAACATACTAACTGCGCCGCGTCCGAGAGACCACTGTAGTGCATTTTCATAATAAGCCATTCATCACTCGCTTATAGAACGAGCAAAACAAAAATGCGTCTCTGAAGTTCGTACACGTCGTTGCGTAGAACCGTATACAGACCGTTCTCAGACAGAGCTAAGAGGGGAGTGTTGCACTCTAGCTCGATCGCTATCCGGACTCGCATGCCATCTATTTTGCACAGCACCGTAAGGTGCTAATCGTTAACATTCGACTGGACCTGAGCAAACTCATCGAAGTTCATAGAACTAACTTCATTCGAAGTACATTTAAGTTTTGCGCGTACTATACGGCGTTTATAACAGACCACCGCATTAAAGATTAATAGATTCTTCTAATTAGAGATGTGGTAAAACAGATCCGCTATATAAGTGAACGATTAACTACAATCGACTATAATTTTAAATCAATTGAAATGTTCCACAGTGCCAGCGTGCCTGTTCCCCAATGTCGTTACACTTCGTTCGCTCAGTTAACTTCAGTCTTTATTCAAATAATTACATAAATTATATTCATTAAATTCCTTGAAATCAATTATTATACTTAGTAACAACTGTAGTGTGTTAAATATGTAATAGAAGTATACTACGAGTGACATCTTTCAACGTATATCGTCATCATGTAATCCATTTATTTGCCTTAAACCGATATCAGAGGGTTCATCTCTATCTTACAATTTGAATGAACCGATGAAGTGATCCCTACAAACATATACTTGAAACATTTAATGCCATTGCATACAGTTCAAGTCCGTTCACTTCCGTGTCTTTCAACCAGATTGATTCAATTTGGTTGATCCGTCTAATATCAGTATTACTATTGGCATGGAAGAATACTAAAGAATGACAATCGCCCAGTAATAAACGAATTCCCTTTTTTATACTTTTCAATTAAAAGTTTCAACTGACATCTACGTAAATAATAATTTACGTACGTAAAAATAAAATGAATCGATACTAGCGACATGCAGCGATAATGGGGAATTAAACGTCTACGCAATACAGTAAAGTACTGAGATCATTCATTGTATTCTTCCGCTATAGTAGTTATTAAAGAAATACAATAAAACTGTACAATAAGTGCGAGACTTACAGTACGCGCATAAGTTAAATTCATCCGTGAAGTTCGTACATGTCATTGCGCAGAACGCAGTTATAAGGTTCAGAAACAGAACAGAGTAGGTGTTGCGCTCACGCTCACCCACTATTTGGACTCGCATGCCATCTCTTACGCACAATACACCGTAAGGTGTAATTAGCTTTAACATTTGACTGGACCTGCGCAAAGTCAGGTAATTACTTTACTCGAAGCGCATTTAAGTTTTACGCGTACTGTACAGCTGGTTACCATGTATATCTTACCTCTTGTTTACATTATGCCAATTTCTACGGCAGCAGCACGAGTATCTAATGCTCAAAAAAGTCGCGTTTACATACTTGCGTTGCCCAATTCCCTCGTCACTTTCCTGAGGCTACTGTGGAAATGGATCTAATGTAAACGAGGGGTTTCTATACCTATGTGCATTCGCCTTACTACCGGTTAAAAGTTGACATAAACTCCATACAAGTTACGTCAATTTTCTACCAATGGCAAGGTAAAGATAGCAAATATAGAAATTCGTGTTTAATAACTCATTATTCTAAGTTATAAATTTGTAGTGTGATCGAGTCTTAAGGTCATACCTTATCACAGTCACCCAGCACTCGCAAGCTGTCCACGCGCGGACGGCGAGCGTACCACTCGGTGACAACCCGCTAATCGAAGCGATTCACGTATAAAATTAGTAAATCGCTGACGAATCACTACGCGAGGTTCACTGGTTGACAGCGCGGCGTTCACTCGTGTAAGGCGGCGCTTGTTAGGTGGCTTTAATGAGCTATGACGCTCTTTAAGTGAGATAGGTATTTTCAACGTGATACGTATCCGACCCAAGTCTGCTATAACTATCGTGTCGGAATAATAGTTCACTGGCATCATAATAGTACCACAATAGTTGCATAATGGTGCCATTATGATGCCGGCGATCGACCACTCTGACACGATTATAAAAGTGGGCGCAAACGGGCCACCGACCAAGGCACCGGTGGCCAGCGACAAACAATTCACACGCTTTCTCAAACATTTTGTAGGGACTCTCCGCACACGAGTGGCCGGTGGCTCGTTGCGCGCAGCCTATTAGCAGACTTGGGGTCCAGATAAGTGAAACTGTATTACGTAAGTTCTAAGCGAATGTCTAATTTCATTTTAACGATTGAAAACGATCTATAGTCTTATAGTATTTTTAAGTTTTCGCGACTAATACACATAATAAAACTATGTTTTAACGGTTTTAAGCGCGATATTTTTTGATTTCTTTATTCCGACGTTAACGACGTTATTTTGAATCTTTGAATTTTTCCTTCAAGTAGGGTTACCAAACGTTCGGAATTTTTCGGCCATGTCCGGTAATATAAGTCGTTGACCAGCATGCGGGGGAATTCAGAGCCGTCCGAAATTGCCACAACTTCGGTAAAGAAATAAGTAAAAATCAAATAATCTGAATATTTATGTTAAAAAACCAATGTTACAACACACACACACCGACACAGTATAGTGTATGCGCAGGAGAATATTCTACAAAAAGCTTCGTTTTCTTACATACCCATATTAACAATAAATTCACAACAAGTCCGGAATTAACCCCAAGAATCGGCAATATCGCCCGGAATTTTGATTATTTGATCTGGTAACCCTAGTTTCAAGTGCCTATTGAATAACAATAACATTGGTCAGTGATATTGTAGCCAAAAATGAATGATCTAGCACGACTTAGAAAATGTAATTGCAGACAATGATGCGCTCAAGAGATACGCCAATATTTACTGTGTATGGATTGATATTGAATAGGGATGCGGACACATGTTACTAACATCTTATCATCAACTTTTAAATGACCATTATATTGTAGAATTATTTCAAAGACTAATTAACTAGTTATTTGACTAGTTTTGAGGCCCTTTTTTCAATCATGAGATAAAAGTTATCAGCGGAATAAATTATAACCTCAAAAATTCAGAATTCAAAAGTCAAACAATTGAACTGTTTTATACAAGCAAGTCATTATTAATTCTCCTATGTTATACTTTATTCTACGAATAACTTTTATTTGGTGATTAAACAATCAGCCCGTACTTACAAATAGGTACTTATGATGCGTCAAACGAAGGTATGTACGCTCGTAAAAAATCTATAGAGCTGCGACTAAGGTTATAAAAAGTATCTCGGCTGATTTCGCTGTCCGCTCCCCTATTAGACCATGATGATTATTAAAAAAAAATATATATTACGACACAAAATCAAATGTCAAAAGTTGATTTTGAGGTTTCGTCCATAAACAACATTAGTGCTCATAGCGAACTCTGCAAACTGTTATGAATACAACACCGAAAAAAATTCGAACATTTTGCAATGTTTATTCAAAATTCTTTTTCTAATATTTACAATTTATTGCTGAATAGTTCATCATTTTATATAGGCCGCAATAAATATGAGATTTTTAAGAAATATAATAAAATATTAATGTAGTTTAAAGATTGATAGAGTTCATAATCCCTTAAGAGCTTAACTTAAATAGAGTTCGCTGTCTCGCTCACATATTTCCACATTTTTGAAAATATAAATTCACAGTATTTAATTACGACGAATCCGTATTACACAAAACTTACCAAAAAAATTCACAGAAAGAATCGTTATGATTACATATACATTTCTATATATAGACAATAATTCTTGTGAAAAAACCGTTTTTACGTATGAAATCTTGTCTGAATCATAATTATTTTATTGTGAAACTTTCTAAGTTTTTTTGTAATACGCATTTGTAAACTCTATGCATTTATGTTCAAAAATGTGATGATGCGTGAGCAAGATAGCGAAGTCCATGTAAGTAGATCCTTAATACAAATCGTTCGCGCACGTTTCGTATTCATGTAAAATATGAAAGGAAAAATACTCAAAATAACAATCGCCCAGCAAAATTCCTTAAATCTCGCTTTATAGAGGGTACTGTAAGTCTTTTCTGTTTTGCATTTCGATATAGCAAAACACTAATTGACTTTCAATCAGTATTTTGTATTTTAAAATAAAATATTAAACCAACCAAAACTCGAATAAAATTAGGGTACACCATTGTTGGCTACCTACTACTTACTACCCCCAAAGTGAATTGCACGCTGTCAATTTTTATTCTCCATTGCCAGAAGCAGAAGGACGAACCTGATGGAAAGTGGTTACTATGGCTTATACAATAATGAAATGGGGGGCGGGCATTTAGATAGGGGAGATGGGATTGAGGAAAAGGGCTCTTTTTCTGAGCTACATCTTAACTGAGCGATTGTCATTAGTACTCTTCATGCACGACTATGAACTAAATTAACTTTTTAACTAACTAAATTGATGACATGAATTACTTATGTTAAAAAAAAGTAATATATATATTTATTAATCAAATTGTAATTAGTTGTCGAATTTAAAAAAAAGCGTGCACGAACAGTGAATGTTTTGCTTAGAAATGCTATGGCAAAGACTTATAGAAGTTCTACACAGATATAAATCCTATAGATGTCTAAATCACATCGGGACGTGTGCGCGAGCGCAAGGAAACAAGAATCCGGATATATTCACAATAAATTCTAAAATTATTTACATATAAAAGAACAGCCGTTAGAGTAACATTATCATCTTACTTTGAACATAATCATCATAGAAATAATTTAAATGACTTTTCAAATATGAATGCGCTACTTGACCCCATTTTCTTGTACCCACTCATGACGTCATGAGTAGGGATTGCAATCCGGAAAACCGGATCCGGTAATCCGGCGGATCCGGCATCAATATGCACTTACCGGATCCGGTGATTACATATTTTGGCAAAATAATCGCGCGTTGCATGAATAAGTATTTTAAACGCGTGGTGCTTATGCGTGCGAGTCCATAGATCACATAGTATAAATGCGTGTAGTTTGAAGTTGAACTATCGCGTGCCCGCGCCGCAGCGTGTCGATTGGCAGATGACACATTCAACACAATTTGTTTCCTAAGATCGGTTTTCAAATCAAAAATTGATTGTTTGTTTAAAAACTAAAGAGTAAAAATAGTATAAAGAATAATTGTTGTGATTGTTGTTGTTGAAGTTAACCAGGTTAGATCAATCCGGCCGGATCCGGCAGGACACGGCCGGATTGACGGAAATCCAGTTGTATCCGACCGGATTGAAAATGAGGCCGGATTGCAATCCCTAGTCATGAGTAGATACGCTCTTACCAAATCTATGAAGCTGCGATGTTCTGTAAGATGATAAAAAGTTTCACAGTTTATTTGGCTGTCTGCTCCTTTAGTGTAACTAATTTTTAAATAGACCGTCGCCGTTAATGCAGGACCTTGTAACTACACTTTTTTATATAATTCAAATTCAAAAGTTTTTATACAGAAGTATGTTACAGAATGACTTTTGAAGAATTAATGGAGTTGTAGCAAACAGTGCATAATATTTTATCTTCAAATTATTACACACTAGGATATGTCCGCGACTTCGTCCACGCTTGACTTGAAATTCCCGGGACACATAGTAGCGCAGCATTTAAAAAAGAATGTAAGCTATCGTTGTAGTGAGAACTGTGTCAGAAATGAGCTAATTTTTATGAACTCGAACAAATTCGAAGGGCTCCCGGGAAAATCCCCGCGGGGTTACCAGGATAAAAAGTGGCGCAGATTTTAAGTCTAAGAATTTGCTGTCGAACGGCGAAAATAGCATCGAAATCGGCCTAGTATTTTTTACGTGAATCCCGAACAAACAAACAAGAAATTGCATCGTGTTAATAATAATATAAACGATGGAGTCGTTTATATTATTATAGTCTATTCCAGTTGTTAAAAAAAAACAACGGGACACGGCACGTTTCAAATTTCATTATATTATAGACTAGCTGTGCCCGCGACGTCGTCCGCGTGGAATTTGTTTTCAAAACCTCCCGATTTTGAAACATTCTTCATTTGTGCTCCGCTCCTCTTGGTCTTAGCGTGATGATATATAGCCTATAGCCTTCCTCGATAAATGGGCTATCTAACACTGAAATAATTTTTCAAATCAAACCAGTAGTCCCTGAGATTAGCGCGTCCAACCAAACAAACAAACAAACTTTTCAGCTTTATATATTAGTATAAGATTACATACATAATATATCAGAATGTTGATAAAAAAACTATGAAAATAAAAAAATCGATACAAATTCCCGCACTTTTTATATGTGACAGTCATTTTTCACACATTCGATTCCTGGCATGTTAAATTTCTTAACCAAACTTTCCGTTATTCACTGTGGTCTGGGATCGGTCCCAGAGTGGTCCGTTGTATATTACCCATACATAACCTGCTTAACTTGGGGATATCAGATTATTGGTTATTTATTTATTTACAGAAACTACTGAAGTAATTACTTATACGAATGAAATTTGTCAGGAAGATGTAGTCTATATGGTGCTAAATATTAGCATATAGTATACTCTGATTTTTAATTACCTGGACTAAAGTGACAGCTGCAATCGTTATGTTGCAAGCTTGGAACAACTCACCACTGTGAGCTGAATCCTATAAAATTTCTAGTTTTTGGCGAGAACTGAAAGGGGATGTTGTGCTGTGCTGTTTTATTTGCCAAAAATGTTGAAAATTAACAATAGTTGTAAAATATTGATAGTTTCTGAGTAGTAATTATGTGTTTCTGTGGCCTTCCGACTTTTCACAACCATGGTTGTAGCCAACCATTTAATTGCGCTACCTATACGAAGACTTATATATACATCGGAATTGGCTGTGTGGACTAAGATACCCTTGCCGGACTTTGTGGCAAATTCTACTACCTCTACAATTTATATAGAAATTCTGTAGGATTCAACTCACAGTGGTGAGTTTTCGATTAAACACACACAATTCATGAATGATAAGACATGAATCTAGAAGAGTTTGATCGCGGCTGTCATTTTAGTCCAGGTAATTGAAAATCAGAGTACAGGTACATTTAACTGAGCGGTAAAGACGGTCCTAGATAGCAAGCTATACAAACTGAGCTTATAAGGGTTCCCCTACATCTCTCGGTAGCGGAACCCTTTGACTTGCGCCCGCGCATCAAACCACCAATTTAAATCGGTTCCTCACGAATTTCTAACCCTATCTCTACAATGTCTGCTTTGCTGTGACCATGAAAGAATACTGGGAATGTTAATCGCCCAGTCAAGCACGTAGATCTAGAGCCCAATTCTGCTATCACTATCTCCTCAATATCGGCCGACACTATCATATTTTAGGGATGACTAGTGATGAGTATATCGATACATTTGTCTCGTACAAAATAGATTTGTACTGATACGGCTCAAAATTTAAACTCTTACTACTCCAAAAATGTTGTCCCGCTACTACTCACGCGTCAAATATAAGAGGAAGGACGGAACGAGGACAACAGTACAATAACGCCTCTGCCTATATCCACATGACAGGTACTACTGCTAGTAAAATGAGGTGACCGAGGCCGATCACAACCGATTCTTAACGAACATTTCCGAACTAGAAGTTTTGTACGGGACAAATGAGGGAATGACGTTCACCGCCTCACCGGCCAAATCTTGCCTCATTTGAAGTGGTCCATTGTACTGGTTCAGTACAAGATGTCATGTTACTCTTACAAACTCATTTTAAAATCAGTCATAACTCAACCTCATGTACTCTAGGGATGACCTTAATGGTGGAGGGGCGAGATGGAATGCTCTTCCGTCTCAAAGGGAGATCTTCCGCCGAGGCTTTATTTATGCCTCGCAGCCCGACTACTACTGTTGGCAATTTGTATATATTCTTTGTACGTGTGGGAAATGTCTTGGGTGTTTGAATTATTGCTCAACGCCATCTATTGGCTTATAAGTGTTTCACTACAGTCGCAAATGTAGGTTTTCCTGATTTCGGTATTCTGTTAATTCCAATGGCGTGCCCGTTGTACACCACCTCTATACGTATAAGCGAAAACTTGCGAAATAATTATTTATATTTATGGTAGCCTTTCAATGTTAATTTCGGCTAACGCCATTTCTACTGATAATTATCCGTGCAGGAACCGAGAAAGAATACAATTTCCTGCGGCCGGGTGGCCTGTCGAAAGAGGAGACAAAACAACCCACAGCCAGATGGTAGGGTATATGCCCGTCTCGACGGCTACCACCCCTGGTCTAGAACATGCCGCCATAACAACCTTGAGTTGTGTTCCGGCATTAGTGGCCAGGTCCCAGTCTCTTTTTAGGGAGCAGCAGCACTTTTGGTGTTACAAATATCCATAGGCGACGTTAACCGCTTTCCATCAGGTAATCCATCTGCCTGCATGCCTGTCTGCTGAACTCATGAAATAAAAAAATAATAAGGGTAATACCAATTTTTATCTATTCTACTGCGACGATATCGAGAAGATATTGTGCATTTAGTAGAATACGAATTTTTGTCTTCTTCCAATGGAATCGTACTTTGAAAATTTTCGCAACGTAAAGATATTGGAATGGCAGAATTGGACACCTGATACATACATGTTATCACGCCTATTTCCCAACGGGGTAAGGCACAGACCATGGATCTCCACTTGCGATGAGCCTGACAAACGACTTTCGCTTCATCTACTTTCATTGACCACTTCATACGTGCACATTTATTTGAGATGCTCTTCACCTGACCTCCATCTTCGTGAAACGGTCAACAACTATAACGTTATCCCAGATGAAGCAGTGGCATAAGGGTAACATATTTATTTGACTGGGCGATTGAAATCCCTAGAATTTTCATCCATGCTGTGACTTAGAAATAACTATACCGAATTGCAAATTAGGCCTATTATCTGGTGCTGTCGGTGTTTTCAGTGGGTTTGTGCTGTGGCGTTGTGGGCGGAAGGCGTTTCTTCAAAGGCGACTTGTACTCCCAGCCGTCTTCGCCTTTTGGACTGAATAGCTGAAAAAAAAAACAAAAACATTTGAGCTTCTCCTTCGAAAAACGCCCAGGGACCGAGTCTGTAACTCAAGTTGGCAAACGAATCGAACTGGAATCTTTACTTTTAACGTCTTTGGTAGTCTGTAAACAATTTCGGCTCAATATTGAATCAATCTTGATATGAACGAGAGTGATTAATTATGAATTTTAGAAACCACACATATTTGACGATCATTAGTCTAATGAATCTCGATTGACTCGCATTGGCATTGTTTTTTTTAACGAAAAAGATAAAAACTCTAAAAAGGTTCTTAAATCTTATATAACTAGATGGCGCTACTGGTCTTTTTATCCTGGAAATCCTGCGGGATTTTTTCTGGGAATGATTTAAAATGGCCAGTTTAAAAAACATCGAATTCCAATGTGATTTTTTTACTGATTGATCGAAAATTAATGTAATAAATCCCGCGGGAATTTTAAGTAAAGCGTGGACGAAGTCGCGGACATATACCAGTATTATACAATCATCTTTTTACCATGATCATGATGTTTTCAAGTAAGATCAAAAATATTTTATTTACACATGTAGCAATATGAATTAAAATTTCAACGTGCGTTTCTTTCGGCTCTCGAAAGAGCTAGAGTGAGAAGTGTCTCTCCAATTTCTATTTTGTACATCCAGTCTCTACTGAAGAAAAAAAGAAAGAACTATATATCTCTTTCTTTTCTTCTTATCGAGCTGTTTTGCACAAGTATTATGATCATTGTTTTTAAAAATCATTACAATTTTATAAACGTGTACCTAACTCCTTCCGGAACTAATACACGTATTCAAAAATGATATGTTTAATTTAGTACAGTGTCAAGTATTATATATATACATGAATGATATACTTTCTCAAAAGTACAAATATTGAAACCATACCGTGATTGAGAACAGATGTGGTGCCACCTAGTTGTTACTCGAGAAACAAAAGTCACTCCCGAGATTAGAAACCAAACTTTAGGCGAATCCATTTACAATAATAATATAATAAATCTGCTGGTAGAATTTGTTTATTGAATTAAAAATAAATAAAATCAAAGGAGAATAATTCAGCCCAGTAGACAGACTATCGATTAGAGTTCATTAGAGTATCATACATAAAAAATACTTTGGATTGATTCTTCAGCTTTATTTTACTTTTACACATATAAATGTCAATGTATATAGGTCGTGTTCCTTTAGTATCTCACAACGCCCAAAATGCGCCGTCTGCCGTTTCCACTAGGCGACCGCGGTCGTTGTGGTCGTGGCTAAAAGGTCACTAATGACGTCATCATTTTCGATCACACAGCGCTCACAACGACCCACGTCAAGAGGTGGGTCGAAGTGGGCGTTGACCACAGATAATTATTCTCTCTACATGTTGCCATTGAAAAAGGCGCGATTTTCAACTCAACCAATGACATTTCTGTATTTCCTCGTTCTTGTTTATGACATCAACGCCCCATAATCCGTTCCACTAGAGTTTATGATTATAACGAGAAAAATCGCGGTAGTGAACGTGGTCGTTGTGAGTCCCTTCTGGAACGTAGCCATATAAGTATATTATATTCATCTAACGTCAAGTTAATGTCAGTTTACATGGAATTTACTGTTTAGTCGTATGTGTACGTCTTAGCTGTTATAGCTAGACTGACTCCACCATTGTCACACCCACCTACAAAAGTTGCAGTTGGAAATAATGAGGGTAGACCACGCAACATAGCGACACGCGGACAGAGTCAGTGTTGCCACACACAAAAAAGTTGAAGTATTCGAATACCCGTGTTACCGAGTATAAAAAACTTGATTATAAAATACCCTAATGGTATTCGAATAATACTTCACCTATATATACCTATATCTATTTATATTATTTAATTGAAATAGTTACTAATAAAGCGATAGATTTGCAAAGTTAATGTTGTCACACAAATAAATATTAAAGTTTTCGAATACCGTGTTGCCAGTAAAGAAACTCAAATATAAAATATATTTTAACGATAATTAAAACTATTTACTACAAGAGATCTTAATATCTATATAAAAATAGTTACTAAAGTTTTGTGATTCCTCACAACGTGAAAATTATTGAATGAATTTAAATGAAACCCGACACCAAATTAGCTTGAATCCCAGGTCGATGAGCCGAAATATAGCCAAAAAAATGGCGTTGCGGTCATGTTTCTTAGCGTGGCAACTTAACTAAAAAACACGTCGTCATAGCAACCTGTCATTATATCATTTCAATTCGGGTTGGTTGTGACTGTTTGGTGAAAATCGAATGACGACGTTTTGTTATGCAGTTTTAAAATTCTTGTGGATGTAATATCGGTTAAAAGTTAACAATACTAGTAAGATAATGATTGCACTTAAGCATGTACTCTGCGTTTGTGTGGGGAATGTTATATATTTAACGAAAACACATAGTTAGGGTAGTGTAATTTATATGTATAATTTTTGTTCCCATTCGCTGAGTGAGCGAATGTAAGTGAGTGTGCGTGCGTGTGAGTGAGTGCTAGCGAGTGAGCGAGTGAGTATGTTGTGTGGTAATTGCTTAATGCCGGGTTTCTATATTTTTCTTTTTCCATTCGTAAACATTATCATTAATAGAAAATTGAAGTTATTTGTTTTTCAATTTCGTATTCATGATAATGTATGTAAACGAGTGGATAATAGACTATAGAAACCTGATATTAAGCAATTGCTACACAACATACTCAGTCGCCCACTCATACGCACTCACTTTCATTGGCTCATTCACCGAAAAATACATATATCGAGGGCTTCATAACAAATGGGCGTACAGACAAAAGTGCAGTTTTACACAAGGGACAAAATTGTGAATAAAACAAAACTAGTTGATTGTATAAGGCTGAAATTTGGATTACCCTTCTATTTAGGCACATTTGCATACTGGTAAGACTTTCTAAATTGTAACATGTATAGATTTTAGTAAACAACAAAAAATTGGCATTTTTGCGTATACGCCCATTTGTTATGAAACCCTCGATATATTCACATTATTTATTTAGGTTTATGGCTTGGCAGCTAGGCCTTTAAGCCAGATCTTAGATTATAATGTAGTTTCTTCATTTTCTTAAGCCTACGTGTAGCACAGCTGAGCTGTAAGTCATCAGCTGGTGCCATTCAACGGAGTTCTTGTGACAACTCAAAAGGCCACATTTGACTATACAGTTCACATTTCTCACAAAACACATAATTACTACTCAAAAACTATCAATATCTTACAACTGTTGTTCATTTTAGAGTAATTTTACACATTTTTAGAAAATAAAACTGCACAGCACGACATCTCCTTTCAGTTTTCACCAAAAACTTGGAAGTATTCACGTAGTTTATATGGAATTTGAACGAGTTACGTAAGAAAGAGACTCACGAGCGTGCTCCACCTCTCGCCGCTGGCCTCCCGGAGCTTGACGGCGTCGCGCTGCGCCTGCTCCACGCTGCGCTTGGCGGCGGTGGCGGCGTCGCAGTCGGCCGCCCGCAGCGCGCACGTCACGTGCCGCCACACGCGCCGCGACTCGTGCGCCGCCTGCCGGCTCACCGGCGCCACGCGCTTGCGCCGCGGCTTCATGTTGCACACCTCGAACAGCACCTCCGTGCGCTGCCGGACATCACACGGTGCAACAGTATTACGCGGGAACTGATTTTGACTACTAATTATGTCTGTATCCATTTGAAAAATCTATCTATAATCTTGTTACAATTTGGGCCACCTGCATATTTGTAAACAAAGCACATTTATTACCCGCCGGCGTTTGAGCTAATGACCTTGTAGTTTTTTTTACGATTGTCTTCTTCTGTTTACTTATTTATTGGTTTTTTTTATTGCAGAGTTCAGCAGACAGGCAGACGGCCCACTTGATGTTTAGCGGTTACCATCGCCTACGGACATTTGCAATACCAGAGGTGCTACAAATGCGCTGCTGCTCTCTTAGGGGAGACTGGAACCTGGTCACTAATGCCGGAACACAACTCAGGGTTGCTATGGCGATATATTTTAGACCAGGGGTGGTAGCCATCCAGTCGGGCAAATGCCCTACCACCTGGCTGTGGGTTGTTTAGTCGCCTCTTACGACAGGCCGCAGGAAATTGTATTCTTTTCCGTTCCTGCACGGTTATTGTGGAGAGCAGCCTATTGTACTCGTTTACGGCCGTTTGCCGGCATGATTAGGCAGGTGTACAAATTACGAATTCCGAGAAATTCGATCTACGCAGGCGAGCAGCCATATTGTATCAGTGCAGTATATAGCAATGGCCCAATGGAGAGATCGACAGTCAAACGGTAACCACTAGCGAGAAAAGACGTGTGTACATTCGATAATCTATATAGTGACGGAGTTTACGCGTGTCATTGAATCGCGTCTTACGTTTGGACTGATTGTGTTCAGTTATATGATGTTGGGGAAAAGTTTCTTCGCATTTTATATAAAAATTCAAAAGGTTTTTTTATAAAGTTTATTTACATTAACTAAAGTATGTAGGTGCCATTTTGTTGGATAACTTTTTGCTATCTTGTAAAACAAAACTTACCCCCGAATCAGTCCATCTCCCATCCACCCTTGTGTTCCATTCGCCTTGCGCCGTATAATAAGGTTTCTTGTCAACACCCGCGAATACCTCGCAAGTGACCCGATGCTTTTTGCCACCATAAAATGGCTTTGTCAGGAACTCTATGTTCGCTTTGTGCCCGCTCTGTACGCACTCTATGACCACCGAACCGCCTAGCTCTATCCACGGCACTGTTAATATCGACCTGAAAAACACCAATTGAAGTCATTTACACATTTCTTTTCATTGCGTCATTTTTACATTTGGATACGCGTTCAGTTCCTAATACTGGGCTGTCGCGTCGACAGCCAGTGTCAAAATTTCGTATTCTACTAAATCCACAATATTTTCTCGATATCGCCGCGGCGGAATGATAATAGAAAAAATTGGTATTACCATTAGACCAGAAATGGCGTTATCCGAAATGAATAATAAAAAGCTACCAAAAATTTTAAAACATTTATTTCGTGAGTATTATAATTAGTAAAATATGTAATAGCACAAACTTTTTATGAAAATTGCGCGGACTGAGGAGTATGTTTCGCACAATTATAGTTTATATAGAGGAGGATCGACGAATGTTAATATTTCTTTAATTATGTATAAAAATACATTAAATCAATAAAATATACTCTTTTGTTTATTGTTAAAGTCAAATGAACAGTGTAGCCTTGGCGAAATCTGTGATTTGACAACAGAACCTTAATAATGTTCAAACTTATAATTTAAATTAATTATTATAATCGAATTTTGACTACTAGCCACCACTAGTATTTATGAAGGTACGAGTGGCGTGCCCGTGGCACGCCATTAGTATTAACAGAATAGCGAAATTGGGCAATCCCACGTTTTAGACGGGTATGGGCCACGTACATTATGTTTTACATAAAAAACCCATACTTATACGTGTTAGTGTTAACCGAATACGGGTAGAGTTCAAATCGAGTTGCGAACACGTGTCGCGTACAGCACACTAATCATTCTATCATTTTATATCATTCATTATCATTTATCATTTATTTAATATACAACATTATAGCCAACCGAGAGATTATCATTTATCACCACGTTCCATCATCATGATTCTCTCTCATCATCATCGCCAGTAGTACGGGTGTCGCGCCGTAGCCCTTACAAGACAACAGTGACCGTTCATTTTGACGAGATCGTAATAGCAGAATTGGGCCCCGGGACGCATTTAACACTTCACTGTTATTGTTATTCATAAAGTCGACGAAATACTAACCTGCCGTATCCATTGGGGAAAGTGAGAGTGTACTCTTCTTCCGTGTCCAGCAACGTGACGGTGCCCTTGCCGATGTTGTGGACGCCGATAGAGAGGCCGAGGAACTTGCTCTTCGTCCAAACCCAGGCCTCGAACTGGATCCTCTTGTTCACGTGCTCCGCGTAGAAGGCCGATATCGGGGGGTGGTGGGACACCTGCTCGGCCACGAAGGAGAGCTGGTCTGGAGTGCACCACGGCACCGGGCCATCGCCGACCTCCTGCTGCAAAACGAATAACATAAAAATGTTTTTATTTTATTTTATTGCAGGAGTTCAGCAGACAAGTCCACTTGATGGAAAGCGGTTACCATCGCCTATGGAAATTTGCAACACCAAAGGTGCTACAAATGCGCTGCTGCTCTCTTAAGGAGACTGGAACCTGGTCACTAATGCCGGAACACAACTCAAGGTTGTTATGGCGACATACTTTAGACCAGGGGTGGCAGCCATCCACTCGGGCAAATACCCTACCACCTGGCTGTGAATTGTTTTGTCGCCTCTTACGACAGGCCGCCCCAACGCAGGAAATTGTATTCTTTCTCTGTTCACGGATATCGGAGTTATCGACGACTGAGAGTTGAAGATTATTATAGTACTAATATCGCTATTAAAAATGGGGGTTGGTGGTAGAAGGGGGAATTAAATTATTAAAAAAATATGATAAAAAATTTATATATCTAAAACAAAGTCGGGTTAGTCACACCGTTTATAACTCAAGAAACGCTGGAGTGATATATTTATAATCTTTGATTTGTTGGATTTGTCTCCATAGTTTACTATACAGAAATAAAATACAAAAAAATAATAAGCTATATAAATTTGTTAATAGATCGAGTTTGTACATTGCGTTTAAAAATTTGATAACAATAAGGGGGGCTAATTCTGACCAGGAGATTCTAAAAATACAACTTTTTGCATTTTTGCCTGTCTGTCTCTTACAAGCATCACGTGAAAATTACTGAACAGATTTAAATGAAACTCTATACAGAGCAAGCTCATATCCCCGGGCGTAGCTTAGGATAATTTTTATCTTAATAAATGACGTCGTTTCCGCGGTATAGATAATAACATCGACAAAGTTGGCGCTGCAATCGCATCCTGTTTTAATACTATTCAACGTATATGAATGAATCTCGATACAGAGCTGGTTTACACCCCGAATCAACGCTTAAGATACTTTTACCCCGATAAATGATGTCGTTTCCATAAAATAGAAGGCACTGCAATCGCATACAACTTTTTCAATTCACTAACAAATACCTATGTTGTCATAACATGTGATTCAATGTATTACTTCAACTCATCTCTATGTTTTGCTGGGCAATTTAGATTATATAGACTTAGTTTCTTTGTTATTATTGTATTTAAAAAACCGAACCAAGTTTTTGTGCAAGTAAAATAAAGCCACTGACTTGAGTTTGACACGAGGCAAAGCCGCGGGGCAAACCCTAGTTTTTAAATAAATTAGGTTTGGAACTCTGCCTTCTTATTTTTTGAGTGTGTTTGAGAGGCGACCTGTATATTTTATATTCACAATTACACTTGATAGATGGCGCTGGAGTCGATTTCTAGATTTTTAGGCCAGGACAACTTCTGCCTGGACCGCTAGTTAATAATAAAGAAAAAAAATAGTGATAACTAATTACCTTTTCATTAGGACTATGAGCGTCGACGGCGTCCAGCTCCCAGTGGCAACGGAACACCTCCCCGAGTATGGGGTTGTAGGGTTTCTTCGCGACGTGCGACTTGCGCCCGGCGTGGTACGAACTCAAGTACCACCGGACCACCTGGATCATGCGGTCCTTGGGCGTCGGCTGGTCCACTATCCTGTAAAACAGGGTTGTGGACACAAGTTACAATAAATCCTAACATTTTTACCAATAAAAAGAACATACATCAAAGTAACATGTATTAAAATAATATGTTAGAAATAATCATTATATTGTTACGAGTTGCGGGACTCGAATTAAAATGCCGTTACAATTATTATAGAGTTTATTAGAACTATACAAACACGTATAACACAGGTACAAATATAACCGAACACAACAAATCCAAACGTAATGCAGAAGGTCGTAGTTCAATAAAACGCGCAAAGTCCATCACTAATAGGTTCTCGAATGTAGACACGTCTCGCTCGACTGTCCCCTCTCCCCATCAGGCCGTTGTTTTATACCTCACAAATACAAATGTGCCCGTATCATAGTCGACGTAATCCGAAACACCTGGCCAATGACTCGGCCGCAAGCGGCCATAAACGAGTACAATAAAACAATGAGCTATTCTCTAAAAACGTATGCCAATACATAAGTAAACAACAAAAAAACGATCATAAAACAATTACAATTAGTTCAAATGCCAACAGGTTATAAAATGTGTTTTTACAGATATGCAGGTGGAATTTGTTTTTGTCGGAACCCAAGTTGTAACAATATTAATATGTGAAGCAAAAGCTTCGTACCCCTTATTACGAAAATTGCGTCGAACTAATCCTTATTGTTATTGTTTTCGACTTTGTTAGCCGTTCGCAGGTGTGCAAATTACTATTTCTCGGAAACTCAGTGTTCGCGGCCAATTTCTTTGTACTGTGTAGTGAGTATAAGACAATGCCCGAATGGAGGGGTGGGCAGTCAAGCGACGACTACGAAACGAGTAAGACGTTTTATTTTATTTGTATTTGTTTAATACTTGTTTGTACAGTTCTAATAAATTCTGTAGTAGTTCCAACGGCATTTTTAATTCGAGTCCTGTAGCTCGTACCAATATATTACTAGAGTTTACTCCGGGGCTGCGAAGCGGGTCAACCTCTAGTGCGCATCTCTTGTTTAAACAGCAGGCGGTACAGGTTACATTCTATTAAATGTTTATATATTTGCCCCTGGAAGATTCACTTCATTCTATATCGCAAACTATACCATCCCCCGTCTATCTGTAAACTACATAAATCACAAAATACACAACATGGACAACATGGCCCAAGTAGAATAAGTGGACCGAGTGGACCTCGAGTGGACCCCGAGTGGACCCTTATTGGAACCCGAGTGAACCCCGAGTGCATCCCGAGTGGAACCCGAGTGGACCCCTTGGGACCCCGAGTGGACCACGAGTGGACCCCCAGTGAACCGAGTGGGCGGAATGGACAAAATCACAAAACCTATCCTAGTTTCCGAGATAAGCTTTACATAAATCTATCCCATTATCCGGGATGAAAAGTATCCCTTGGCCACCCTCGGTATTAAAATTACATATATACCGAGTTTCAGCCAAATCGGTCCAATAGTCTTTCCATTCAAGGATAACAAACAGAGAGACAAATATAGTTTTATCCTGGAAACTATCCCATTTTTCGGGATAAAAAGTATCCTATCATCCTCGGCATCGAATATATATATATATATATATATAAATATATATACTGAGTTTCAGCCAAATCGGTCCAGTAGTTTTTCCGTGAAAACGGAACAGACAGACAGAGTTACTTTCGTATTTATAATATTAATAGGGATTAAAATGGGTGGGAGGTCTTTTATTTCACCTCCCACCTATTTTAATATTATATAAAACTAGCTGCGCCCCGCGGTCTCACCCGCTTGGTGATGGAAAATCGTTATATTTTTGATAATTCACACTATATCTTTATAAATGATAGCCTATTATTGTTATTCTCAAAATCCATTCAAATGTGAAAAGTAACAATCATACACCTATACATACATTATTGTTTATAATATTAAAGTTTCATTATTAAATCCATTCAGTAGTTTTCTTGCGTGAAAGAGTGGTAGAATCATACACCATATACATACATTCTTTACAGACATTCAATTAACGTTTATAATGTCTTAAGTACGCGGAAAAGTAGCCGAAACGTCGGAATAATAAAATCAAATAAATTACCGCGCTCAAAACCGTTAAAATGTACTTTTATTATGTATGCTAGTCGCGAAAACTTAAGAAAATATTACCGTACCCCAGCTATGCAAAACAAAAATATCACTCACTTCACAAACTGGTCGGGGTGGGCGAAGGAGTCCGCGTACATCTCGAGTAGAGACCGCCTCTCCAATATGAACGTCGGCAGCACAACCTGAAAATGTTTGCGAAATATTTTAAGGTATGGCGCACACTAGGCAAGTATGAGGCAGCCACTCCGATGGAAATTACTTATTTAATTTATTTGGGAAACCTACAATAATTATAATTCTTACAATATAAAACATATAAATTAATAAACATATCAACTAAGTTTCCATTAAAAAAACTAAGTCATGTTACGCATTTGGCTCATACAACTATAAGAAAATTCTAGTATATTTGATACAATATGGGAAAATTACATTAAAAAAAAGGAATTAAATAATACAATACCACATAAAAAAAACTACAATATGTCTATTTATCTATATCCTTCTTAAGTCATAATTATCATGTCATTAAAAAATCGTAATACATGTTAAATATAAAAGTCATTATATTGTTTCAACTTAGGCCCCGACAAAGACAAATTCCACGTACAGATCTGTAAAAGGACATTTTATTACCTGTCGGCATTTGAACTAGTTATAATACTTTTATGATCGTCTTATTTGTTCATTCATTTATTGGCATACGTTTCTAGTTATTGTGGAGAACAGCCTATTGTCCTATTGTACTCGTTTACGACCGCTCAGGAGCATCATTAGTCACGTGTTGCGGATTATAAATACAAGCTAATTCTAGGAAATTATGTCGACGTTGACGGGCGGGCACATTTGCATTTGTGAAGTATAAAACGATGGCCTGACAGAGAGGGGGGCAGTTGAGCTATAAATACGATCTAGGCGTGACGTGCGTACATTCGGGAATATAATATTGGCGGACTTTGGGCGTTTTATTGAATTACGACCTTCTGCATTACGTTTGGATTTGTTGCGTTCGGTTATATTTGTACCTGTGTTATACGTGTTTGTATAGTTCTAATAAACTTCCAACGGCACGAAATAAAATTCCAACGGCATTCTAATTCCAGTCTCTCAACTCGTAACAATATTAATGAAATCAGAGTCAAAATAATAAAAATAAAATATACGAGTAGACATGAAATTAGTAGAACCTCATTTAATTTAATTATTACTACGTATCGTTGGAGCATGATACACAATTTCTATCCAGATGGGTCCCCACCCATACCCTATACTCCGGGTCAAGGAGAGGCTCACCCGTAAACAGTAAACAGGGCGAGCTCACGTCACCCGGGGCCTGTTCTCGTAACCCTGGCTCATGTCAGGAGGAGCACCAGCGTGTTTAGAATAGAATAGAATATTATCTATTGTACAAAATGCTACATAAAATCAAGAACATTATTATGCAAGTACAACGGGCGGTCTTATCACCCACGGTGATTTCTTCCAGATAATCTTTGGATGGACTGTAAAAAGTACAACAAAAGTCGGTAGTTGCTAAACTAGCACTCGTACAATAATTTAATTTATTAATTAATAAATAGTAATATATAAGATAATTTCATAAATATAAACCATAATACATAATTGTGTACCTACTACAATACACATTATATATATATATATATATATATATATATATATACATACATACAAAGTAAACAATAAATCTAACAACTCTACGGACTAGAGTTCCGTACTTTTTTTCTACAACTTAATTTCGAAGAAAGTTTTTACAATTTATACACGCTTCTTGGTAATTTTTGTTTTAGTGTGTGACATCTATTCAATGATATTTATGTTGTGGTGTACCTTACGAATAACTTATTATATTCATTTAGTCTAATTTTAATACTAAACTTATACATACATATAACATATAGTGTGAAATAGTAATATTTAATTTGTTAAAAGAAAGCAATGATTGTGTCTGCTTGGGCTACGTTCTATTAGAGACTCACAACGATCACGATTTTCCCGTTCCCCTTGCTTGCCGGCGTCACAATCGTAAACTCAAGTGGAACGGTTATTCGATCCACCTCTTGACATGGGTCGCGGTGAGCGCTGCGTGAGCGAAAAGCATGACGTCATTAGTGACGTTTTCGCCACGACCACAACGATCGCGGTCGCCATGTGGAACGGCTGACGGAGCATTTCGGGCGTTGTGAGCTACTAATGGAACGCGCTGCTAATGTTCAGTGGTAGTGCATTCCAGAGTTGAACGGCCTGGACGATGAAAGACTTGTTGTAAAAACTTGTTCTGTTGACAGGCGTGTTCAGTTTAGTTTAATGGGTATTCCAGTAAAAAGCCAGTGGATCCCTACGCTACCCCACCGTTTTTTTTTCACAGTCAGCACCAAGATCCCAGGCGAACATGATTGCCCGGGTCACTAACCCACTTTTAAACATGTCTCCAAGCAGTAAGATCTCCGTAAACGGATTCACCCTGAATAAAATAGAAGAATGGGAAGGAGAGGATAAGATAGGAGGGTACACATAGGAGAGATTAGATAGGAGGGATGAGGGTGAAGTGGGCAACAAGTAGCAGTAAATATTGTTGTAACGTATACATAGTACTAAAGAATTTTGGCCAAACTGTAAACAAAATGCAAAGGTATAAAACATAAAAATGTTATATATAATGAATAGGTTATAAGCAAGTCATAAACTAATGAAAAATAATTAAATATAATAGTAATAAACATATAAATAGCATGCAATAGGACATTGTTTTTTTTTATTGCAGAAGTTCAGCAGACAGGCAGACGGCCCACTTGACGGAAAGCGGTTACCATCGCCTATGGACATATGCAACACCGAAGGTGCTACAAATGCGCGTCTGCTCCCTTAAGGGAGACTTAAACCTGGTCACTAATGCCGAAACACAACTCAGGGTTGTTATGGCGGTATACTCTAGACCAGGGGTGGTAGCCATCCAGACGGGCAAATACCCTACCATATGTCATGGGTGAATTTAAGAAAAAAAAGTGAGCCACCGGAACTCTCACTCACTGTACAAAACTGACAGTTTAAAAAAATCTACTAAAAACTGCAATTTTTTTCTAATCCGCGATATAATCTGGCGCAGACCTTCTGTCTAGTGCGGCAGGGCCCTTAAATGTCATTGTTCTACGAAACTATACGATGGAGTATTCACCTTGGTGAGATCCATTCCGATTTTGACCTGGGACAGGAGATGGGTGACCACCGACCCGTGGTTCTCCATCGAGCCGAGGTCGCTGTCCGACTCATCTTCGTACAACGCTGAAAGTATTTAATAGAAACAAATATATGAATACATCTGTATTAAGTCGTGGTAGCTTAATGGCTAACGGACGTGTCTTGAACTCAAAAGGCGCGGGTTCGATCCTCACCGGAACGCATGCACCACTTGGCAGTTTTCTGACCTAATGTGCACATTCTTACAATAACCACGTGCTAACAACGGTGAAGGAAAACATCGTGATGCAACCTGCACAACGAGATAACCGATGTGTCAAACCTGGCAAGCCGCCTTGGACAAGCGCGGCGGGTATACTGTCCGTTCCCCTATAATGGGAGGCCCGAGCCCAGTAGTGGGACATTTGTGGGCTGTTATTATTTATGAATTTTAGTCAAGTGCGTGTCTAAAGTCAGTGAAAGGTTCCGTACACGCGATAAATATCGCTTGCTATTGTCATAGGGCGCAGAACTTTAACAAAAAACATTTAATTGAAATTGGGTATTTGACAATCAAAGCAACTCAGACACTTTTTATCATTGCACAAGACGTCACAGCGTCCTTGATTTTGTATGAGAAACTGGCTTGTGACGTCACAATTTTAACAAGTCAAATAGCTTATTGTATTGTTTAAACTATGATTAAAATAATTTCTACAACGAACTGTTGAACATAAGATGATAACAGTATATTTTGACGCCTACTCTTTTACATGAATCTATTTTTATAATTTATAGTAATATGTGTCAAATACCCAATTTTAAAACTTAAAGTATCTTGTTGAAACCAATACTCGTTCGAATTATGTTTCAAATACATAGGATGGATATATTTATGCATATCGAGGGATGAAAGCGTATTTGTTTTAAGCGATATAAGAGAATTTTGGGAAAGAGATTTTAAAATTAGATGCGGCCAAATGACCGCCACAAGTTAGTGTTTAATTAACGTAATTGCAAAGTAAATAATGGAACATTTTGTTAAAAAATCTATTGGTGTAATAATACAGAATGTGACTGTATTTATTTTCAAAATCAGCCCATTCAATCCCTGAACAGGTTGATTTTTGAAAATGAGCCTCGTGAAATTCCATTGGCTATTTTTCGCTATACCGTATAGCCCCCTGAAGACCCACGTGAAAAACTCACTTGCATGTAAGTTTGAATCTACTTCCTACTCTATATATACCGTTTAAAAACTTTTTATTATTCTTAAGTTGGGAAATGGTGTTATTTTTTTTATAATCAGCAGACAAATACACATATTGTACATCCCCAAATTAAGCAAGTTACACTTGTGTTACGGGACTAATATACAACGGACTACTCTGGGGCCGATCTCAGGCACCCAGACCATAGTGAATAACGGAGAAAATTCGTTAACGAAATTTACCCTGCGCGGAATCGAATGCGGACGTTCTGCGTTGCAGTGAGGTAGGCCGGCAAAGGCTTAGCCCGCTCAATTACAAAGACCGCGTAGTGCAGGTTAATTACAAATAATGATAGACGAACTTTTTTTATTATTATTTCATGAGTTCAGCAGACAAGCAGACGGCCCACTTGATGGAAGGGTGTTACCAGTGTGCTGCCTCTCTCTAAACGGAGATTGGAACCTGGCCATTACAGAATTACAGAATACAACTCAAGGTTGCTAGACCAGAGGTGGTAGCCATCCAGACGGGCTACCCTACCACCTGGATGTGGGTTGTTTTGTAGCCTCTTACGACAGGCCGCTTGGCTGCAGAAAATTGTATTCTTTCTCTGTTCCTGCACGGATGTTAACTTACCATCGTAATCAATTTCGCCGTCCCTGGTGCGCGGCAGATCGACGGGCTGCGACGAGTCCTGCTCCGCCGCGCCCTCTGCCGGGCACGTGCGGCTGGCGCTGGAAATAAGTAAAACCATAATTTTAATTAAATAAAAACATGAAAATCTTACTATTTTATTGACAGCCTTATAGCCTGGGAGGTAGGGATGCATTTAGAATGGTGACATGAGTCCAGGCGAACTTAATAATGAATAGCTTTTGTTTTACTTTATGTTTAAAGCGTATGTATACTTATATATATTGTTACAAGTTGGGCCACTTGCATACCTATTGTCACATACCGACAAAGCAATGCTGCGCAGCATTGCTTTGTCGGTATGTGAAAATCTTGTTTATTGCCCCTCCCGCATTCGGAGCTCTTTTTATTATTTCGTATTTAAATTTTGCAATTAGATAATAGCCTATTGTTATTGTTTTTGACTTTGTTGGCCGTTCACAGGAATAGATAACCAGGTGTGCAAATTACTATTTCTCGGAAACTCAGTGCGCGCGGCCGATTTTTTTGTACTGTATAGTTGGTATAAAACAATGCCCGAACGGAGGGGTGGGGCAGTCAAGCGACGACTACGATACGAGTAAGACGTTTGTAGTACTCTCGATTAGCGATATAGACGACGGACTTTGTGCGTGTCGAATTGCATTGAATCGTGCAGTGTGAACTGGTTGCATCCAGTTTTATTTTTATTTGTTTTATACGTGTTTGTACAGTTCTAATAAATTCTATAGTAGTTACAACGGCATTAATTTTATTTCGAGTCCTGTAAGAACTGTTGTTATGATCGGTCTGAAACGACGGATCGTAACGACGAATCGTTCCGTATATGGAGGCCTTTACCCATAAAACAAGCTTAACTTGCTTAATTTGGGACTATACAATGCGTATTCGTCTGCAGATTTATTCAGTCATTTATTTATTTCTAGCGGCATAACTTAGTAAGACTTGCGAGACACAAACGTCGTGATATGACTGGATTATAGGACAGTTGTTCATATAAATTCCTAAAAAAAAATTGTCTATAAAATCCATTACTTCATCACTTATTCAAAGAAGACAAAGTCGTACGAGTATCTTGGTTATGAATTTGTAATGTGACATTGCGCGGCGTCCCGGACATTTCTCCCAAGATATAAAGTTATACTATGTAAAGATTTTCTCGTGTCCTAAGCACTTAGCATAAACTTAGACGTTATGTATAATATAACCTTGAATTCAGGGAGGACTGGCAAGTGAGCTTTAGTATTTTGGGAGGGTATAAAGAACTTTATTATACTTACGTATTTTGAAATGTACTATGTGTGTATATATATGTACGGATTTGTATATTCAACTCTTAAATTAGTTTGAGTATCTATGTATCTATTGCCTTTTTCCTGCTCCATCTACATCGCCTGATACAATTTTTTTTTATTTAGGTTACCTGGAAGAGTTCGCTTTGAGCGATAAGGCCGCCTATTGTATAGCCTAGAAAATATTATAAATATGGTCTGTTTTTGTAATTGTATATTTTGGTGTGCAGTAAAGTGTGATCTCTGTCTCTTTATTCTCACAAGGACGTTCTAGTTCGTTCGTATTGTACTATGTATTATGTATACCACCACCGCCGTCTTTATCCTATGCTGAAATCAAGACCTTGATTACAGCTGTTAGGACCGGCTAGATCGGTGTGATAACACGCTCTCACAGAATATTTCAATATATCGTGAAATGTTTAGCCTTTAGCTAAATGAGTTTTGTGCGGTGAGTAAGGTTCAGATGAACCACTTCTTCCTCTACCCATTTATTTCCCCCATTCTAACCTAAAGCTTGGCAACGCCGTTGGCTTCGCTCCTGGTTTTGCAAAGTCTATAGGCAACGGTAACCACTTTCTATAGGCTGTCTGCCTGTTTACCAGCTTGGCAATAAAAAAATCCCAATTCATTCCTGGGGTTGTTTGGAAGAGATCCGCTCTTTAGCGACAAGACCGCCCTTTGTACATTGTGTATTGTTATAGTCTGCAAGTTAATATCTGTATTAGTTTTGTTTATTTATTTTTATTACGTGAGTTCAGCAGACAGGCAGACGGCCCATGGAAAGCGGTTACCATCGTCTACGAAAATTTGTAACACCAAAGCGACTACAAATGTGCTGAAGCTTTCTAAACGGAGACTGGACCCTGGCCACTAATGCCGGAACACAACTCAATGTTGTTATGGCGGCATGCATACTCTAGACCAGAGGTGGTAGCCATTCAGACGGGCAAATGCCCTACTACCTAGCTATGAGTTGTTTTGTCGCTTCTTACGACAGGCCGCCTGGCCGCAGGAAATTGTATTCTTTCTTCGTTTCTGCATGGATTGGTGTACAATAAAGTATTACCATCTATGTATACTTCACATACGAGTATGAGACAACAACTAACATTCTAACATTAACCCTATAATCTAAAAATTCTTCTATACTCGTATTCTAAAACAATCTTAACTAATATTATAAACGAGAATATAAGTTTGTTTGTTACACTTTCACGCTAGATCGTCACGAAAAAGGACAGAGGCTCCCTTTCACTCAGAAAAAATAACTGTTCTGAATGATGATATATCTGATGAATATAGCTGAAAAAATAGCATTCCGATTGCATTTTGTTCGCGCCACCGTTGCAATCCACTAACGAACACATCGAGATGGCAACAATAATGATAACGCCTCAATTTTAATCTGTTGCTCTCGTGATTAGTTCCATCTTCGCTAGATGGCGTGATGGATATTGTTCATTTTCACGCTGCCGGATTGAATTTGCGCACCATTTACGGGTTCGAAAGAAGGTCACCGGATGGAATATAGAAATCCCAATGGCCGGTCCTCCACACTGTGTACAAAATGTACATTAATGCGAGCGTAGTCTTTGACGTTCGCGCATCATCTGTGGTGCGCGGAAGGAGGTTATCGGAGGAAGTGTGGGACTCCCAACGGCCGGTCCTCCACACTGTGTACAAAATGTACATTAATGCGAGCGTAGCCTTTGACGTTCGCGCATCATCTGTGGGCGCGGAAGGAGGTTATCGGAGGAAGTATGGGACCCCAACGGCCGGTCCTCCACACTGTGTACAAAATGTACATTAATGCGAGCGTAGCCTTTGACGTTCGCGCATCATCTGTGGGCGCGGAAGGAGGTTATCGGAGGAAGTGTGGCACCCCAACGGCCGGTCCTCCACACTGTGTACAAAATGTACATTAATGCGAGCGTAGCCTTTGACGTTCGCGCATCATCTGTGGTGCGCGGAAGGAGGTTATCGGAGGAAGTGTGGGACCCCAACGGCCAGTCCTCCACACTGTGTACAAAATGTACATTAATGCGAGCGTAGCCTTTGACGTTCGCGCATCATCTGTGGGCGCGAAAGGAGGTTATCGGAGGAAGTGTGGGACCCCATCGGCCGGTCCTCCACACTGTATACAAAATGTAAATTAATGCGAGCGTAGCCTTTGACGTTCGCGCATGATCTGTGGACGCGGAAGAAGGTGGGACCCCAACGGCTGGTCCTCCACATCAGTAGCCTTTGACGTTCGCGCATGATCTGTGGGCACGGAAGGAGGTTATCGGAAGAAGTGTGGGACTCCCATCGGCCGGTCCTCCACTCTGTGTACAAAATATAAATTAACGCGAGGGTAGCTTTTGACATTTTCGCAAAATCTACGGGCGCGGAAGGAGGTTACCGGAGGGAGTGTGGGCTCCCAACGACCGGCCCTCCACTCTTTTCTACAAATATATAAGTAATGCGAGCGTAAAAAAATATTAAAGCTAGTTTAATTGATAATTACAAACCTACTTCTCTCCTCTTGGTTCCCTGAAGCTTTTGTTTATGAGTTTGAAATAGAATCATTGGATTACGGGCAGTTATGCCACTTATATTACTACAAAGTCCTTGGTTATCAAATAATCAATACGAGCGTTCGCCGTGGCATTGACCGTAAATACGATAATAAGGCTGCAGTCCGACAGCAAACTTATGGTGATAAAATAGTTGATATAAACCATGTTATTATTTAGTTACGTGAAGTACTTTAGCCACATAGTCCGAAAGAACCTAGACAATATGGAGATACTTGTGGCCACTCGGAAAGATGAAAGCAGGAGACTTCGCGGCAGATCTCCAAACTTGGCACCACCAGTCCGTTCTTATTATAGAAAATATGTATCAATACTTTCAATCAACGTCTTATTATTAAAAACCACATTTTTATTTAAATAAGTCTTGATTAATTAATTTTCAATTTCAATAAAATTCATGTATTTTATGAAATTGCAAACGAGCTAATAAGGTTTCTAAATTTACAACTGAAAGTTCAAAAATATGTTTTCAATAATAACAGTCTTATTCATATCGAGTTTGAGTAAGTTTGATGGCTTCTTTAAGGATCTTAAGACCTTAAGGCCGTAAGACGTAACGGAAGACACAAGATGTCAAGAGTTAATGTAATAAAGAGGTTGATTGAAAATATGAAGATCATTTACAATAACAAAAAAGGACCGGTAGTGCCGACTGTGTCGAAAGAGTGTGCTTCTGGGTGATTGTTCTTATTCCTTAGGTTTGATCCACACTATGATACTGTTCACGGTTCAATCTCATTACGATTACATTTCTCAATGTACAGTGTATACTAGATACTATTCTCGCAACAAGCTTCAAACTTGCTACGGTCTCGGTCCGATCAAATTTCGCACTGTGCACAGTGTACATACCTACACTATTAGTCGCTCAACACGGTTCAATCTCGCCCCAGTCTCGGTCAGATAAAATTTCGTAGTGTGTACAGTGCACACTACTAGTCGCTCAACACGGTTCAATCTCGCTCCGGTCTCGGTCCGATCAAATTTTGCAGCGTGTATAGTGCACACTACTAGTCATTCAACAGGGTTCAATCTCGCTCCAGTCTCGGTCCGATCAAATGTCGCAGTGTGTACAGTGTACATTACTAGTTGCTCAACACGGTACAATCTCGCTCCAGTCTTAGTCCGACCAAATCTCGCTGTGTATACACTACTAGTCTGAAGTTGAAACAAAAGCGTATTCACACTGTCAGTACAAGTCATGATAGGTCCGATCTTGCTTCAGTCAAATATTATTTTTCGACGCACCGGTACCGACGCAATGTTGGATCGGAACTAGAGCAATACGATAGTGAGAATACGAATTCTTTCTTGTTTAAAGAATATGTTACCGGATCGGGAACGGACCGATACCTGAGCCAGATTGAACCGTGAACGGCATCATAATGTGACTCGAGCTTAAGCCTACGTTCACACGGAGTCAAGTTCTGCCGGATCGGAATTTTTGCAGGAAAACGCTCAATCAGTCACTACCATTTGAAAGTAAGTAAACTAAGACTTGCCGTAACTGGTTTTTTGCGGCATTCGGTAAAAATCCGAATCTATGCTATTTATTACCATTGGAAGTGTATTCAGTATTTTGCCGTGTGACCGAATCAGATTTCAGTCGCAAAATCGGATGTTAACTTTTGCCAGTTTCGATTCTTTTCCGAACCTTAAAACCGAATGCACGTGTAAACCTCATACATGTGAATTACATTGTGACTAAACCATATCCTGCAAAATTCAGATCCAGCTTAGAAATTGACGTCTCCGTGGGAACGTAGCGTAAGTATTCTTCTTGCATGTGATCGAAGGTCAAATGATACGAATACAAATGCTCGACGTGGGTTGGGCAGCACTGGGATTTTTATTGCTGATAAAGTTATTCATCTCAGCAAAAACGGGAAGAGACCTTAATAAATAACCCTCTCTGCCAGAATTCTTTGTCCTACAACGGTTGAATAATTTCAACGTTTTCAATCGATTCTAGACAGGAATTTTTGTTACGTAAAGCTTTGAATCTGTGCAAAGTTTGCTTGTATAACCCTTTAATTGCCTAGCTCACTAGAATGTTGGTGGCCCTGTTTCGATTTTACTTATTGTATTTTATAGCTAGATTACAGTAGACAAGCAGATGGCCCACTTGATAGAAAACGATTACTGTACTTGTTTCCAACACCAGAGATGTCATCAACGCGCTGCCGGCCTCGAAGAAATTTTTATGACACCCTTTTTAAAAACCCCATATCGTAGCGCTGTGGGAAAACCATGCTCATTACAAATCCCCAGGGTGCGCAAGAGAACGTTCTAAAGAACTATTGTGTCCCAAGGAGGTGGAGTTGAACGCCCAGCCAATGGCGATCGGTGCGGTGGTAGTAAGAACACGAAGGCTCCGTTGTGAACAGTTGTTGATAACAAATATCCTAGCATTAAATCCTGGTTGCATAAGGAGCGTTCACCCTGGAGCCCGGAGTCCGCTTTCTTCTCAAATTCGCGCAGTTTCGCATTCTGATATCAATTGGTACGCATATCATCACTCATGACGTCAAGTCAGCATCTCTTGGGCCTATCTATTCTACCGGGATGTGGCGGAGACGGCATGGCGAGATTTTTGACAACAACTGCCGTGTTTTTTTTATGGATTAACAGTTACCATTTTAACAACTAAATTAAACGGTAAATAATCAAAAGCATCTACAGATGACGAAACAAAGTAATCAAAAATTAGAACTGAAAGTTGAAAACAAAAAAAAACCAACATATATAACAAAAAGAATGAATAGATGATAAGATGACTAAGAGATAAAATAAAATGATAGTGCCCATCAATGTCATTTTATTTTATAATAAATAATATTCTCTATATAAATAAAGAATAGCCCCAGGTTGAAAAATTAGTTGCTAGTAGTTATTTATTGTTTTAAATATGTAATTAAATATACTTTTTGGAAAGATAAAATACTTTCAAAATAACTTGCGAATTTTAAAATGTAAGTGCTTTTGTGATTTTATTAAAAATGAACATTGCCTTTCGTATTCTGTCACTGTGCAAATCGACCGGTAAACAAGAAGGAGGATAACTTAAGAAATAAAGATACTTTTATTTTACGAAAAATGTAATTATCTTAAAATGATTTTCTATATTTTTTTAAACGTCATCATTAATTTGACCTCCTTGATGCAGTTTTGGGCATAATCCTTTAACTAACTTTGCGTTTATTCATGCTATACTGTTTGAAAATAGGTCAAGTCCATGTCGTCCAATTATATTTATTAATTGGCTGTACGAAGAAATAATGTACTGCGTAAGTATACAGTACAGTTCAAGTAGTAATAAAAACAAATTATAAAGTGGTAACAAATGTACGTACACGTCATTCTAATAGTAGAAACTCGTGTGAATATAACACCTGGATGCCGCCAACTTTGTGGCGGTCACTGCCAGGGTTGTGAGATATTGATTATACATTACAAATAGAGTGCATTGACAGTCGAAAGACTGTTTATTATCTTAAAAAACGCCGAAGTCTCCTAGATCTTATACAAGAATACTTCAAATTTCCTTTAACCTTATTAAATTAACTACGTATCCCGCTGGGGTGTGTTCTTATTCATAGATGTAATATGTAACTGTTCTACTAGTGAAAACTAAATATAATTAATTGAGCTGATTTATTTTTCTAGCGGAGGACACTGTGTCAAACGTAATGCGTATTCGTCGTCATCTAATTCCAGGACCAGGGCTACCCTTACTTGCTCAAGATAACCTGCCAACATATTCCAGACGCGGACAACTACCGGTCTAGCTAATACTATTAGTCGACGCATTGTGAACTGAGGCATAAATCATATTTATCTGTCTGTCTCGCTCGCACTTACGGGTCTTATGGAGAGGTGTAGTGATGTGCGTAAGAATTGTAGAGGTGCATATCGATAACGGGATAGGTACGATCGATATGCTAAATTATGTTAAGCATTAATAGGAATAATTTTTCGCGAAAATAAAAGTTTTAATTTGTAAGATAAAATGTTTGTTTCGACGTAATCATAGAGAAACTGTATAGATCGTAATGTGGCACTGAAAAGGGCCGTTTTTATCTTTTCTGGGGCTATTTCTTGGTTCTTAACAAAACGTCACAACAAAAAATATTATATTTATAGAAAAACAACAACCCTTACTCGTAACGAACAATCAGGAGTCAGAATGCTAATGAAGGTCACGATGACGCATAGACCCCGCGTGCGCAGGTAGCTAAGTATCGATAACGGGTTGCCTTGCGTGCACATTCCTACTGTCAGTGACATTTATTGCCCGACGACTCAGTTTAAAATGCGTCGACTATAGAGTTATTAAATTATTAGACTGGAAGAGCTTCCAAGGCTTCGACAGGCCAGTGTACCCCTTTGTGCATAGAAGTCCACCGGTTGCCACGGAACAGATTGAATACATTATATACTACATAATTATTTTCTATAATTCATTGACCCACCTAAACCAATTCTGTGGTCAAGGAGTAGCAGCCGCTTTTTTTTTTGAAGGAGGTGGAAATACATTTCCTACACTACCGGGTCCTTTACTGGGATTAGACCAAAATAATGAGAGTTATCCACTGAAGATAGCGCTGATAACAGAGTCGATTGCCGGCTTGTGTGGCGACTCAGCAAGGTACCCGTATTAAAGAGGTAACCCATGGGCTAATACTGCACTAAAACCCCTTTCTTTCCATGTGCTCCGCGTTCATGGTAGGAAAAGCGTGAGACTTGGAACGTAATTACGCCCATGCTGATCCTGTGAATCAGTACTTGAGAATGCCCCGGGAGATGGAAATCCACTTCTTCAACAGGGGTTTGATTCTCCACTCCCCAGATGCTGGAGGACCCCTGTAGCTGAATTACGGGACGAGATCTTGGGTCTCCGGGAGGAGGACCTGACTCTTCTCCCATCGTCACACAACATTTTTATGTATACAAATGAATTATACATTTTTTCAAAGCATCCATAGAGTTACAGCACACAGAACATACGACTAACAAAAAATGTGTAGTAATTATGAGTACGCATGTTCCTTCACGCTATACGTGAGCAAGCTATGAAATGAACTCCCCGGCGAATTTTCTAGAACGCTATAACACGAGGCGCTTCAAAAAGGGAGTAAATAGATATTTAAATTTGAAGATTCCATGGGCGACGGTAACTACTTGGTATCAAGTGGACCAGTTTTCCTACAAGGCACATACAAAAAAAGAGTGACAATACTAAAAATTCATACTGCAACATATCCTTTAAAGGAGACAGGTACTTTTGGGCCAAAGGAATGTAATGAGTTGAGATACGGCGGCTTAAAAAAGCGTCATATTTTTCTATTACAAAATGGAAAAGATCAGTCCGAAATTCTATCCGGAAGACGAGAAATCTTAAAAATAAAGGTCACAAAGTAAGTTATACATAATCGATTTATGTGAATGAATTTCAACAATTAACAATATGAAAATATAACACCACCAATTAGTTCATTCAAAATAATTAAACCCACTACAAATATAAATAAAATATCAACATAATAAAAAGAAGTCTTAAAATCAGTCGCATCTTTTCACAATTTGGGCCCAAGAAATATGAAAGCGTATCCGTCTCCTTTGTCTGTATCTGCCAACAACCAAATACTTAACCGAAAACCTTGCAATTTTAATATCCAGCTTCCCATTATATAGCAAAACATTAACATGATCCACAGATATATTTAACTAACGTGTTTGTATTATTAACACCCAAATAAGCTCACCCCTGAACAGTTTGATTAAATTCTGTTTGTTGTATTCATAAAAGCTTATAAAGGCTTACATTGTTCCAATTTCGGTGCGGTTGAAGGAATTTTCAATTCGGTCGTTATTAAAACATTGTAGTTATTAAAAATTAAGAGAAAACATGTCATGGCTTTTTGGCAAGAACTTGAAGGATGATGTTATACTGTGAAGTTTTATTTTCAAATAGGGTGGAGACGTTGGGTGGCTGGAGGCCAAATGCCCACAGACTTTTTAAAAATTAAAAAAGGTTGGTGCATACCATATCGCTTAAGTACGAGGTAATGCTGCCAGCATTATAGGCACATTGCCCAGCGACAGCGGTCTGCTATTTTTAGTTTATATATGTGTTGGGATTTTTTTATTTGTATGTGAGTTTTATTTTAATTTGTAATAATAAATATATAGTTTATTAATCACCATTTTCAAATCACATCGGGCAAGTGCGTTCATGAACTATGAAAGGTTCCTTGTCAACCATAAACGTCCACTGTATTCATTTGCCTACATACGGCCTCTGTGGTGGAGTGGAGTGGAGCCTTTACCGGCTTAACGCACTGCAACGCAGAGGCACCGGGTTTGATTCCTGCATTGGTAAACTTTGTAAACGAATTGGTAAACGAACTTTCCTTTATTTACTATGGTTTGAGTGTCTGGGAACGGCCCCAGAGTGATCCGTTGTACATTATCTATAACACAAGCGTAATTTGCTTAGCTTGGGGATATCCAATGTGTGTTTGTCTGCCGATTTATTAAAAAAAGGAGGACCAACACGAGCATGTATGGATTACTGTGCTCACCTGTGGGTTGGCTACTAGTATACCAACTCGAGGCGCTAGAGTCAACTAAGCGGTGAGCCACGAAGTTGTTAGGCAACGACCAGTTTCGATGTCAAAATTTAGAGTATCTAGTTTCGATCTTATCGGTTTTTTATCAGATAAATTACGAAGAGTGTGCATTGGAGCGTTTCAATCTTACTAGTGGTCGCCCAGTGGTCGAAATTCGACCATAATTAATTTAAATTATAAGTTTGAACATTATTAAGGTTCTGTTGTCAAAGACTATACTTGTATAATCATAGGTTTCGCCAAGGCTACACTGTTAATTTGACTTTAACAATAAACAAAAGAGTATATATGCGTGTGTGTGTCAAATACATGGTAGTGTGTGTAATGTTTTTTATTGATTTCATGTATTTTTTATGCATAATTAAAAAAAAATATTAGCATTCAGCACTCCTACTATATATAAACTATAAGTGTGCCAAATTTCGTACTCCTCCGTCCGCGCAATTTTCGTAAAAAGAGGTACAACGTTTTTGCGTCACGTATTAATATATTCAAATTCAAATTCAAAGTTTTTATTCAAAATAAGTTCCACTGGAGAACACTTTTTGAAGGTCATATATATAAGTCAAAATTTATTTTTTCTTCCTATTCTATGTATACCGCTTCGCAACGTGTTATTGCTGTTAAGGAGAAGAAGCGGCAAGAAACTCCCCAGCAACACATCTAGCTAAATATTGTTTTTATTTAAGTTTCTTATTCTATTTATATCTCAAGTTGTCTTTTTTTAATAAGTTTTATACAGAAGTATGTTACAGATTTACTTTTTGAAGAATTAATGGAGTTGTAGCAAACAGTGCATACTCAATAAGACCCAGACACAATAAAAGGAAAGAAAATTATAATTAAAGTTCTAATAATGACCTGACGTACTAAAATGTTATGCTGCAATATATCTCCATAAATCCCTTACAAGCTTGGCAAGATAACGTTATACAAAATATAGTATAAGATGTTAGAGCGAGCTGCTTTGTAAGTGAATTAAATATAATGATTTCCGCCATCTCCCTGCCATCATCGGACCACTCGACGGCATGCAACACCGATATCTCACCAGTGTCAGTGCAGTACCTTGTAACTACATTTTTTGGTGACATTTTTTATTCATTAAAGTTGTGATATTAATATAGACCAAAAAAAAATACCACCGATATTTTTTTGTTCTAAGGTCTTGCACTGATGCCGATGATAATACGGTGGATATTTCACATATACAAACCTTAGTTCACAGGTAATAATATTGAAAAAATGTATCAATACACAATACACAACTGCATTCACTGTAACACTGTCTTCTTTGTGATTACGACCTTGAGAACAAATAATTCGTAACCTTTTCCTAGCGGATTGGCGGGTCTCCTACGTAGATAAAATCAATACGCAATTACAACACCTTTGTCATAAGTAAACTTTCAGAACACAAGAACACAATACATAGATATAATATTTATATGTGCAGTTTTTTTTTCAATATCAAACTAATGCCAAGATTCGCAGACTCCCAGTAGACAGTAACTGCTCAAACTTTGCCAAATGGCGTGTCGTAAAACCACAGTCAAATTAGAGTACAGTACGATAACTCTGTAAGAAGCTGATTACAAGTGACATAACCTTCTAATTACACTTATGACAGTCATAAGTAGAACATTTTAAATAATAAGTACATAAACTATCTCTTTTCTTTCTTGTTCTCCCAATTATTTGGGGTCAACCCAACATTGTTATTTTTTATTCCATACAGTAGTATATACAAGTAGTAGTGTCAGAAGAGTACTTCTGACATACCTCCTCTGTCGCATGTTGTGATATGGGCATGGAATGAGGAGGGATGAAAGTCACCTTACCTGACGGGTACAAATGTAAATTATAGACCAAAAAAGAGATGGATGAATTATGTGAATGTCAGAATAGAGGAGGAGCATGGAAGAGAAAGCCAAATTGTGCCAACCCCTAATAATATGGACAGAGACCTGTTACAATAAATTCTAATATCATTTACACGTAAGAACAGGCGTTATAATCAAATCTTATCATTATACTTTTAAAATATCACTATTGAAAGAATTTATATTACCGTTTACACAATAACGATTGCGCTATTTTACTGAAAATGAGTAGGCTGGTGGGGCATTTGCCTGTCTGGATGGCTACCACCCCCGGTTTAGAGTATGCAGCCGTAACAGCCTTGAGTTGTGTCCCGGCATTAGTGGCCTGGTTCCGGTATCCCTTAAGAGAGCAGCAGCGCATTTGTAACGTAACCTTTGGTGTTGCAAATATCTATAGGCGATGGTAACCGCTTTCCATCAGGTGGGACGTCTGACTGTCTGTTGAAATCATGCAATAAAAAAATGAAAATTAATGTATTTATTTCAAAATGGAATCTTACGGAATAAGATGGTAAAGTCACGAGTCTACCCATCAGGTGAGGAGGGCGTAACAAACTCCCTAGCAACATATCTTTACTTCATAATAATTATTATTATTTGTCTATTTTAAAATGTAGTTTATACAAACACTGACTCATTTTACTTGTACAAAAATATGAAGTCATAAGTAGGTATGATGATAAAAAGTATCTCAGTTCATTTAACTGTCCGCTCTCCTATTCGCAGAAGGTGAAGGAAGAGAGAGAGATATTCGGTAAAGACGCGGTCTACATTATATATCATTATGAAGTGAAACTTTTTTATAATATCATAATCAAACTATCTATTGATGACTATTGGAATTCCAAGTCTGCACTCATAGCAGATGATGTACAGGAATTACAAGTTGGAACTAAATTTTAAGCGCAATTTATTAGTAAAAAATATGGTATACAGCCATTAAGTCACTTAATACCTACGTGTTATGGATGAAAGGAGACTGACAAAACATGTGTATGACAACAGTGTGGGTGGTTAGAGACTTGGCACTGGTAGACCACGATGTATTTAACACGATCAAATCGCAGATATCTCTTAAAGAATGGCCAGATAAAAAACACCTATAATAAATGTGTATGTATGTAGAGATTAATGAAAGTAGATGAAGCAAAAGATGTATGTGAATATTGTAGCGAGTCGAAATCCATCGTCTTTGCCTACCACTAGGGAAACAGACATGATAATAATTGTGTATGTATATGTGTATGTACTGTAACGGCTAACCTCCTTAGCCGTTATAATATACAGTGTAAATTCTATGTAACGTCACTCGATTTAACGACAAACACCATTAGCGATATCACTTGGCTTTGATTGGTTTAGCTTGTCTTCCATACAATGGTACACTCTATATAGCATTACACCCACTCTCAATAACGACAACAATTAAGTAACAAAGTAAGTGCCTTTTAAGTTGCCAAAATTAGTAAAAACTGCGCAGCTGTGTACGTTCTTTTATCGCTTTATTATCCTAGACCGTAATAAACTCGACTGTTGGCATCATGCATACCGAAATTTCTAAGTACTTCCTTTATCACCAAGATGCTTCAATGTCGCAAGATATTAATAAAATAAGTAAAAAATACAACAAAACTAATGGTGCATCAAAAGACGTCAGACAAAAATAACAGACTTCTCTCCATTTAACGACAACTCTCTATAACGCCATAACACGCACAGCCCTTCAGTGTCGTTTCCTAGAGTTTACACTGTATTAAAAAATATTATTTATTTAAATTTAAAATCGAGGAAAAACGATAGAATGTATTCGTGCCGATACACTAAGCCCGCGAGCAGAATACATCTCTTGTAAAAGTGTCTTGAAAGAGAGTATAAATTCTCTCATTTGCCATTCCAGGTTAGCTCTGGACCCGCTGGGCGTTACAGTACATTCGGGCGAACCAACCATTAAATTCACCAACGGAATCACAGCAAAGGGCAATTCTCCTTGTACGCGGCAAGCAGGTTTTTTAAACTAGTGCTACTTCATTCATGTTTTACTACAATTAACTGATTAGCACTCATTATTGTTATCAACAAAGCAGTAGAAACGGAAACATTCTTAAAAAAATTGTAATATGTATTTTTAAAGAAAACGTGGTTGCCGCCAATGACGCACGCGATTGGACGCAGGAGAATCGCCCCAAAATGCGTTATACTACTAATCTACACGATACACGTTTATACGAGAAACTAAATTCAGCCTACAAATACAAGACTCCTAAAATCTAAGAGACAGATCTTAAATTGAACTGACAAAACTTCAAGAGGTTTCTAAATTTAATGAGCAAAGTATCAAGTTTGTTTGAGCTGATTTCTGTAATAAGTTCAGGACAAATTTCATTTTAAAGTTATTACGACATGTCATGTTAAATTTAAATTTATTCAACCTTTTTCAGAGAAGGTTAAAAGATATTATATCTTGAGCAGTCGATTAAAACTCAAGGGATATTTGAATTCAAATGTATGTATACCTCTAGTAATAAAATATTAATATTCATACTTGATATCTTTCAGGGCACAACACTAGCCGTTACTCGCCTTCTCACTCTTAAAGTACTTTTTAGTAGCTTATCATGAAATGGGTGTATTAGACCATAATACTGCTATTAGACGGATCAATCAAATGGAATCAATTTGGTTGAAAGAAATAGAACTGAAAGAACACGACCGTATTCATTAACTTCGAATGATTCAAGTTGATGTTATTATTATAATTATTATTAGCGTCTACACCAAATTGTTCTTCATGTCAGAGATGTAAAATAGATGATGTTTTTCATGTATTAGTGGAATGTGCCCAAATTTAGAAGTGGTATAAATTTATTTGATATAGGCTGGTGCAACAACATTTTGGCAGAGCCCTTATCAGATTCTGCCAAAAAAATATGTAAATATCTTGCGCACGCCACCTAATTTAAATATATGTTGATTGTTAATTATTAAGGTTAAGGCGACATAGCTAAGATGTGGCTAAGCCTTTAGGCAGAACAAAAAAAAAGTTGATGTTAATAGGGATCACTTTGGTTGATTCAACCATATTGTAAGACAGAAATGAGTAGTCAATATCCGCTTTAACAAATTTTAAAAAAACCTATATTTTTTGTTACAAAAGGTATTTTGAATTATTATTTTGTTTTAATATTATCATTTTTACTCAGATTAGACCCTACTGAATCAAAAACTGAAACTCTTAAAACAAAATAATAGTTTAAAATACTTGTACAACAAAAAATATACTTAGGTCCAAATGTCGATTACAATAAAATGGCGGTAAAGACTAGATATGACTGTGACATACAATGTATAAAATTATAGAAATAAAACTAGGTACTAATAAACATTTATATTAGATAGTAAGATATTATTTAAACAAAAAAAAAATCAATTTTAATGGACAAAGAAATACTCCATTTATCGAGCCTTTACAGCCATTTTATCGTAAGTGATATTTGAACCTAAGTATGTTTTTGTTGAGATTACCCCGAATATCCAAACTCACAAATTTTACCTATATACAATATTATTGTTACGAGCTACAGGACTCGAATTAAAAATGCCGTTGGAACTATTACAGAATTTATTAGAACTGTACAAACACGTATAAAACAAATACAAATAAGACTGGATACAACCAGTTCACACTGCACGATTCAATGCAATTTGACACACGTAAAGTCCGTCGTCTATATCGCTAATCGAGAGTACTACAAACGTCTTACTCGTCTCGTAGTCGTCGCTTGACTGCCCACCCCTCCATTCAGGCATCGTCTTATACTACCTACACAGTACAAAAAAAAGGGCCGCGCGCACTGAGTTTCCGAGAAATAGTAATTTGCACACCTGCGAACGGCTACAAAGTCGAAAACAATAACAATAAGGATTAGTTCGACGCTAATGATGGTTATAAAACAAGTAGAAAAACAATAGCATGTTTTTCTTAATTACAAATTCAAAACACAAAATTTCTTAATCCGGGAAGAAAATAAACTGCGCTTACAACAGACAGCTTATCTTTGACGGCATGTAACATTATTATAGGAGAGATATTTATTTTAATAAAACGTTTTTGAGTATAATTTTGAAAAAGTATATACTTTATATTTTGTCACCCGTTTGGCAATTTATTAAATAACCTGCACACCTTCAAAAATGATGTTATTTTCCCGTAGTTTGTTCGTGGTGGACTTAATTGAAATTGTTAACAAACAAAAACATCGTATAATCTAACTTTTAAAATATCGCGACAGAAATAATTTTAATTACTGTTCAAAGAATAATTAATGCGTTATTCGAGTGCTTTTTCTTATAGAAACTTATGACGTCATAAGTAGGTACGCTCGTACAAAATTTACGAGGGCGCGGTATTCTGTTATTTTATAATAAGTATTGTTGAATTCATTTACGTACAGAAATAAAATGCACACACATACTTGTTATGAAACTTATATTGCCACCGCCGTGGCCACTAAAGGTTCTCTATTTCTATGGAAAATATCCGAAGTTCAAAGAGGCGGAGATCAGCAAACCACCGTGTGCATCGAAAATGAACAACGCCATCTAGTGATGTACATTGCAGACCAACTTAAATCGATATCGTGAATAAATATATAGTATTTTCGACAAGTCTTGATTTGGCAGTACGCTCCCCTGCTCTTGAAACTAAAACAACAGTGATCCATCATTAAAACGAATTAAGTAACTGTGCTCAGCCGTCGACTTTCCTCGTCACTGATTTCAACGCTTCACTGAGCACGATATAACGAGCAGTTATTATATACACGTTCGAATTTGAAGGCTAACTTTCAGTTCGCATTCGCTGGGCTAATTAACACTGAAACTAACTTAATAATACTTGTTTTTCAGTGAATGCATTGAATAAAAATATAGAACTCGGATTTACGTTAATTTGTAGTTATATAACCCTTATTTCTTACCAACCGTTCATTTGCCTTAAGGTACTGATACACATGATCATAATAAAGCATGCTACGCAGATGATTTACATTTGGTAGCAACCAGAATGCTAATTTTAAGTTTATTTATTTAGCTTAAGTAGTAGTTCATTTAGTTTTAAAATCAAACGACTGGTGGTTTTTCAGCATGGTCGAAATAATCACGTTCACTACCATCAATGCTTTGACACGCATGCCACTGAGCAGCAAATGCTCAAGAATGGCATGCTTTCATGCTAGTGATGAGCATGTGAATCACTAGCACATAAGTTCCATATAAGTAATGTCAAAGTTTAACCGATAGTAAGGCAAGTGAATTAATGGTAAGATATGCGAACCGACTATCAAAGATGTAGTGATAAGAGTTGAAAAAGGAATGTTCAGGTGTTTTGAGCATGTATATAGAATGGAGGAAAGTTGAATCACAAAACAAGTGTATGACAGCAGTGTGAAATGATAAAGTTGGCGACGGTAGAACGCAACGTATAACCCGTGCGCAGTAGGTTTGCTGATAGCCTCATGATGTTACGCGTCGATGGTCAGTAGGGTTGACAAAAAAGGTTACATAAATATTTATTGCAATAAAATTATTATTTTATTGTATATACTTTACATAAGTATATACAATAATAGTAACTAGCCATAGGCATACCTTGTGCACGCGGCTTATATACACCATGATCAAATAGCAGACGTGTTAGAGAAAGGTCAAGTAAAATGCATCGCAACAAAAGAGCATATATGAAGTAGCGATTGCAATCCGGCCGGATTGATCTGACCTGTTTAACTTCAACAACAACAACAACAAGCACAAGAATTATTCTTTATAATATTTTTACTGTTTAGTAAAAATATTATAAAGAATGGTTGGTTGGTTTGAAAACCGATCTTAGGGAACAAATTGTGTTGAATGTGTCATCTGCCAATCGACACGCTGCGGCGCGGGCACGCGGTACTTAACTTCAAACTACACGCATTTACACTATGTGATCTATGGACTCGCACGCATAAGCACCACGCGTTTAAAATACTTGTAGTGTTGTAGTACGCGTTCCCAATGCACAATCAATATAATATTATATTACGTAAATATAACGTTTGGTAATACGTATTATATATATTTGTGTGTGTGTGTGTGTGTGTGTGTGTGTGTGTGTGTGTGTGTGTGTGTGTGTGTGTGTGTGTGTGTGTGTGGTGTGTGTGTGTGGGTGTGGGTGTGTGTGTATAATAAATAAATAGTAGATAGGCTACATACTTATTCATGCAACGCGCGATTATTTTCCCAAAATATGTAATCACCGGACTCGGTCACCGGATTCGTCATGTTTGTACCGGATCCGATAAGTGCATATTGATGCTGGATCCGCCGGATTACGGTTTTCCGGATTGCAATCCCTAATATGACGAGATTAACGAAAGTAGAGATCTATTATCTCTGCCTACCATCGTGAGAAAACGGTGTGATGATAATTGTAATAGTGAAACGGGAATGCCACCCACAGGGTGTCGGAGACTGTGCATAGGCCATAAAATGAAACCGTTATGGTAACATAGTCGGGCTGAGTTCAAAGCCAACTTGGATGGATTACATTACAAGCAACGGTTTCGAGTTCCACTGTAGTATGCTAATTAAGTTGAGAGTTAAATGGAATATTTTACACCTTAATAAAATATCTTTTTGCTTTTGTTATCTAAATATATATGAGGAGGTGGAATGACACAATTTTAGTTGCAGTAAACAGATGTTTAATGGCCGGTAGCTATATTTTACTGTTAATAAAAGCCAAATGAAGTAAGCCAAATGAACGGTTGGTACGACATGGGAACTTGCCATGAATCTTTAAAACATCTTATACAACGTCCATTACAAATCTGTGGCTTGAGATTTGTAATAACTAAGTTGGACCAAATCTGTCTTACAATTTTGACAATTCAACCAAAGAGATCCATGTAAACATAAACTTGAATCATTCAATGTGATTGAAGACCGTCGTTTACGTCGTTGTTGTCGTCGCATTTCAATAAAATTGTTTCAATTTCGTTGATCGGCATTAATATCAGCATTATAAAAAATTGTATATTACCCATAACACAAGCGTAAGTTGCTTAATTTGGGGATATACAGTGTGTGTGTTTGTCTGCCGATTTATTTCATTTATTTTTATTTTAAAATCCTGTTAAATCCATGTTTCCAATCGATCGTCTACTGTCTTTTTCATTCTATTGCGGCTTCGCTGGCATTATTATTATACTAGCATATGACCACCGACTTCGTCCAAGTTGGACGGAATCAGCTAATTTATATGTATCCGAATAACATGAAACCACTCCCGGCTAAGCCCCCGAGAGATTCCCGGGATATAAAGTAATTACTGACAGCATTTGCTATCGATCAGTGAAAATAATACATCAGAATCCGATTTTATTTTTAGCCGGGTCACTTTAAGCCGCTCTCAAAAAAGGTCCCTTGGGATTCCCGGGATATAAAGTAGCGCAGATTCTAAGTCCGGGAATTTGTTATCGATCACCGAAAATCGCATCGAAATCGGCCCAGTAATTTTTACGTGAATGCCGAACAGGTAAATTAGCTTCGAGACGTTTTCGCCTCTGTAGCAGTATTTGTATATTTACAGGACTTCTTAACTTGAAATTTAGTATTAAAAATTATGTTTAACACTAATATTTATTATTTTAATATCGTTTAATATTATTAGTTTCATATTAAGTATCTGCCTATAAAAACATATAAAAATTATTAGTTTATTTATTTATGTGTTGATAGTACACTACTATAAGCGCAAAAAAGTCTCAGAAGCTAATTTATCTGTACACTTTTACAATTTTATAATGTTATAGATAATGCCAACGAAGCCGCGGGCAAAATATATAACACAATAAATCTGTTGACGGTGTCGAGTATGTACGATGAATATAAAGAAGAGAAACAAAACAGGGGATTAGCTCCACTGTTTTGTTAGGACCAGCAGATTCCGAAAATACAATTTTTAGAATTTTGTTCTGTCTGTCTGTCAGTATATTCATCTCCGTGACACGCAGCTCCTACTTGTGCCTTGTCGCATGGGGAGGCTTATTAAATATTTAGGTATAAAGATAATTGCAAGCAAGAGAAGATTATGGATTTAATGGCTAAAAAACACGACAAGAACATAAAAAACCGTGTGCGTCTCGGGACGCTCGACAGAAGCGATAACTTAAACTAATCTAAGTTGAACTATTTAATATTGAAATTGTTTAACTTGAGAAAAGCTTAGGTTATTACTTAAATTTTATGTATATAGCGCGTATGTTAGAGTGAGAGAGGAGGAGCCTGCTTACCGCTGCCGTATGCGTGAGAGAAAGGGAAACCAGACAGACTGGCGCCGTAACGCGTTACATAACGAAGCGGTTTACCCTCCCATAAGAAGTTACTACTTTAATAAACACTTGACATAATAGTAGTTATATAAATGAACCAAGACTTTGTAAAATATGTAATAGATGAGCAAGCTAATACAAATATCGTGAACCACCCCTGATCTAGAGTATGCCGCCATAACAACCTTGATTTGTGTTCCGGCATTAGTGACCAGGTTCCAGTCTCCCTTAAGAGAGCAGCAGCGCATTTGTAGCACCTTTGGTGTTGCAAATGTCCATAGGCGATGGTAAACGCTTTCCATCAAGTGGGCCGTCTGACTGTCTGCTGAACTCATGCAATGAATAAAAAATAAAAATATACTTTATAAACTATAATATATGCAAACTAAAATAAGGAATTACTTAATAGCAAATTATATACCTACAAAGAAATTTGATTTTTAATCAGCACTGACAGACTTGTCAGTCAAAGAGAGAGAGGTAAATATAAAAAAAAATTGCTGCAAAAATATTTCAGTAACAAAAAATTTAGCATTACAGTCGAGTTAATTTGAGTGCTCTTGAATAATGAAACAAGAGAAACTAAGCCGAATTAATTCTATTTCAAAAATAACAACTGATATTTCTACATTCATTTGGAGACGTTTCATAGTTGAAATAACATTCCTTTTAAGAAATTAGCTCTGAAATGTTACAGCAATTCGTTGAAAGTTTACCACGAGCCAATATGAAATGTAAATTCTGGAATAATAGCGTGAAATATTAACCTTGAGCTACTGGATCCGAATAATATGGAATTATTGGCAAAAAGACGCTCCAGGATTTTATGTTGCCTTTAATATTTAGGTTTGAACATGGCGAGCCTTTACCGCCGATTCGTAAGCGGCATTTGGACCTAAGTACATTTTATGTTGCAGAAGGTATTTTAAAATATTATTTTGTTTTAAGGTTTTCATTGTTATAATAAAACTACGTTTTAACCGTTTTAAGCGCGATAATTTATTTGATTTTTGATGTTGTGAAGCGGTGGTTAATTAGATTAGGTTCTCATAGAGTAAATAATAACCACAAACTAAATTAAAAATAATTAAAATGAACGAATTGTCGGTAGGCTAAATAAAACTTTAACAATAATCGTTGACAGTTGACATCTTTGTCTTCTGTGATCACGGCCACTGAAAAGTGGCCGAAAAGTCGGAATAACAAAGATCAAATAAATTACCGCGCTTAAAACCGTTAAAACGTAGTTTTATTATGTACACAAGTCGCGAAAACTTGAGAAAATCTTAAAACAAAATAATAGTTTAAGATATCTGTGCAACAAAAAATTTACTTAAGTACAAATGGCACTTACAATGACATAGCGATAAAGGCTAGATATGACTGTGACATACATAGAGAGACATAAAATTATAGAACTAAAACTTCGATACTAATAAACATTTGTATTACATAGTAAGATATTATAAATTATTACTTTGTTATTGTTGTACCTTTTGGTATGTATGGCGCTTACGACCTTTTGGTCGCTGGTTTCTTAAAAATAAGCTATGAGGAATCGAGTTGCATGAAGATCACGCCACTTTAGTTAGATAGTATTTCATCAGTAAATATGTCAGTTTTGTTGAGACTAGAGGCACGAGGATCAGTTTTATGCTTTGAGTCGATTTCCTCGAAGAATGCTAAAACCTGAATTCATGAATAGCTGGCGTGCCTGAATGCGCTTACCGTATAATATTAACCCGCCATTAATTGTAACGTCGAATTGACTTGCACCGTTGGTAATGCCGCGCCGGTCTCCAGTACCGGACTTTTCAACTAATTATTTTCACATAATTAACAATATGCGATTCAGCGATTTATAATTTTATTCTTAAAAACACGTATTTAATTGCCAATGAAACACAAGTATTAGTAAAATCAATAATCGTTTGTTAGTTCCTTTACAAATAAACTTCTCAGACATGCACCTCGCCAATCTCTCGTTTCTTTTACCTTCTCCCAATTAACTGTCCGCCCCGTCCACATTCCTCCATTTTGACATACATCTTCTGTTACACCACAAATTATCATATCATCCTTAACACAATCCATACATCCATCATCCGCGTACGTCATCAATGGCGGGTTAAAAAAGAACAATTTTCGAGGTACAAAGTCGCATATAAATGTATAGTAATAACTTATTATTATTATAAGCAAGTGCTAGAGTTGTTTATAATAACAATAAGAACAAATCGTCACATAACAATATGTAAAGGCTGAATAAGATCTAGAACAAAAAAGGCGATAAAACAAAGTTCAAACTCGAACATTTCGCGATCCAATCTACATCTACATTTCATGTTTTTTTTTAAACCGAAACAGGCACGGAAAGGCATGAAATGTCAAGAGGGAGTCGTTTAATAACTTTATTCCACATTCAACAGATTAATGAAAATGGAGAGCAAACATATTTGCCCGTTGTTAGGGTTGTCCACATATGGTTTTTGATATTAGTCTTTAGCGTTGTATTTAAAACTGGCATTTGATTGCGAACTTTGTCCACGTTGGACATGTAACAAAGATTACAGTTATATTCCTAAATATAAAATCAAAGGCTTTTTCAGCAGAGTAATGGATTTTTTAGTATGAAAATAAACGAATCCCGGAAATTCTTGTAAAAACTCGGGATAAGTAATGTTACCATACTAAGGCAGGTAGGCATACGCAACTAAAATTATTTTACTAAAGATTTTATCGATCATTGAAAGTTTCGCATCGAAATCAATTATTTTTCAACCCAGCCACTTTAAGGCTCTCCCAAGAAAATTACCGTAGGATTCTCGGGGCATAAAGTACCGCTGATTTTAAAGTCAGTGAAAATCGTATCGAAATCGGTCCAGTAGTTTTTACGTGAATCCCGAACGTAGAGACAAACAAAAGAATACACTTTTGAAATTTTATATTACTAGGATATGCCCGCGACTTCGTCCACGCTTCTCTCGAAACTCCCGCAGGATTCCCGGGACACAAAGTACCGCAGCATTTCAAAAAGAATGTAACTATCGTTTTAGTGAAAGCTGTGTCGGAATTATCTAATTTTTATGCACCGAAGCAACTATAAACTGCTCCCGCGAAGATTCCCGCGGGATAGAAATAAAAAATGTTACACATTTTATTATTGACCCATTTTATTTGTTATCGATCAGTAAAAATACTCACATTGAAATTCGATGTTTTTTTAATCTGGCCATTTTAAACCACTCGTAGAAAATTTTCCACGGGATTCCCAGGACAAAAAGTAGCGCAGATTTTAAGATTAAAAAATCGGCTGTCGATCAGTGAAAACGTGAGTTTTACGTGAAACCCGAACAAATAGACAAAAAATATGTACAAAAAATTGCATCGTGTTCTCCATCGTTTATATAGTGTGTTCCAGTTGTTTCTTTTAAATAGCTTCAATGTAAAGACACAGCCTTTTTAGAATGTTATAATATTATTATAGATTAGCTGTGCCTGCGACTTCGTCTGCATGGCATTTTTTTCGCGGAACCCTAACTTACTCTATATAACATCAGCTATCTGCCAGTGAAAGTCCGGTCAAAAACGGTCCACCCGTTTCATAGATTAGCCAGAACATCCAGACAGACAGACAAAAAAAAATTCAAATTGTTTTTTTGATATAAGCACCATTATACTTTCACGTGCATTTAGTAAAAAGCTGTTATTTTGCCATTTATGATGAGCGGTTGACTGTTTTTCGAGATTTCACGCATGTACAAAGTCCTAGAGTGCAGGGAACGGAGTGGCGGGCAGGGATGATATTACAGGGGGAACAACCCTATTCATTGGAGCAAAGTTACTACAGATGGCAGATACGCATAATAGAGTAGGTCAACTGGGAAAAGGGATAAAAACATCACATCTGGCATTATTGTAAGTAAAGTTCTATCAAAAGGGGAAAGGTAAAGCTCGTAACGTCAAAAGATACTTATTTCAATCTCTAGTACGAGAGAGCTGAAAATTTAAAGAACGAAATGTACTTGAATAGTGCTTTAGGATCGCATTTGTAACAAAGAGACTTGTCAGGGCTTCAAGTTGAAGCGGGTCTATATCTGATCTTATACGAACAAAGGCCCAGAAGGTTTACTCTCAAGCGCCATTCGTCATTCGTTTTTGTCGAATTATTTGGGTGAACCACAAAAGACGTTTGACAGTAAGGTCAAACTAAACTAAGAACAGTAAAATACTGTAATTCCAAAATTCAGCTATCCGGATAATTGTTGTTCATTAGCTGGCTAAAAAACCAGCTGATGGCTATTTGGCTAATGGGTGACTAGCCAACCGAAAACCGACAGCTGACGGCAAAGACGTAAACTTGTCAGTTGTCGATTTCAGATTATATTCGTCAACCATTAGCCAGTTGGCGATGTGATTGACAACTTAGCCGTGGCTATTTTGTGTACAACCGCTAATTAGTTGGCTTTTCCAATGTCTGCAATACCCGCTCTCTGTAAAGGTTTGACTCAATGACCCGACGTTGTTTGAGTCATAGGAAGGACCCAGGATCAGTTTCCGAGACCCTGGTATTACGGCGATGCGAAAGAACATCGAGATGTTACAGTTATTAGGTTCGAGTATGCCATCTGGTACTCAACACTACCCTACTGACACATCTGGACGGCTGGGTGATCATGGCGGATTACACCCCGAAATAAAGGGTTCTTATCACAATGGCGTATTAAATCACGGCTCTATTTCATCCTTGCATACACAAACTAGCGAGCATGCAAACCGACTTAGGTCCGTTTTTCAGTAAGGAGTAGAGAGATGTTTTATGAATGGCCAATAATATATAAAAACATATGAAAAAGAGCTCGGTGCCTTCCTTTCTTAATTCCATTCTCTCTTCGTTCCCTCCGATTTTCCACATAATTAGGCGTTGAACATCGCTACATTTTTAAACTACTAACTGGCCATATCAAAATGGACACAGAAAGATCTTAAAAGTACTTCTTTTTGGAGACCTGATTATTTTTATTTATTCCTTAGACAAATGACAGAAACAGTAGACGATGAACTCTACGGAACTCTTCATTGTGCGCGGCATCCAGATGTGGCCGAATTTATTAATTAAATAAAATATATTTGAATATCAATCTCTCACCTCTCGCTGTCTCGACGCAGCGACCACCTCCTAGACGTCAACGCACGTAACATATTCATCGAACACAATTTCACAACACTCAAAACATCATATAATTATTCTTTCAACAAATATTAGGCAGAGTGTAAAATCGTTGTCGACATTTAAAACACTATTAATTGACACATCTGTTTATTGTTTGTTCTTTGAACTATAATTGTTTCGTAAAATCACATGTCCGAGGCACTGCTTTTGTTAAGTATTAGGTGTTAATACTACAACATGTTTTATAAATAAGATAAAAAAGTGGGTTTAAATAGTGACGTTACAAACTGTATGTAATGTAAACCAGGGATTCCCAAAGTGGTCGATATCGTTCCCCTGGGGTCGAAAACAGTTTACCAGGGGTCGACATAAACGCAACCGATTTTGGGGGTCGACGGGGTCTAAAAATCGATCCCTATTAACTAACACAAGTTCTTATTTGAAACTTTCAAGATACATGATAAGCTGTGTTACGTGTACTAACTTGTTATAAGAATGACTAATATTTTAGTAGGAAGTATCATTGAACTTGAACAAGACGATAAGCGTGCACAAGTTCGTACAAGATAAAAAACTCGACAAGTCAATAAGCGTGGACAAGTTCGTGCAAAATGAGTTCGAGCGTACTAATTTTGATTTACTAGGTAATTTTGATCAGTAAACAATGTCAAGTTTACTCACTTAACCAACCGCAAAGTTTTTAAATTGGTAAGTATTTTGTATCAATGCGAAAAAAGACTAGGGATAGGATTTTAAAGTATGGGGGTCTGAGTTATCAGTTCGTTTTGGAGAACGAGTATCTTGCACAAAATAGTTTGGGTATCCCTGGTGTACACTGTACTATGCCAAGAAGTTTTTATAATGTGTGCTTTTCGTTTTGAGGTGCTGTAGCTGTTTTGACAAAAGCAGAACCATGATGAGATCCTCATGGTTCATACGTCCGTCTATCTTTGTTTGTCACAGTTATTTTTCTCAAAGCTACAGGGTCTATATAAATGTTTATATAGTGCAGGACAATTTATATCTACTACAATATATATCTAATGGTATGCCTCATGATATGTCTGTTCTTATGTTTTACTATTCATTCTCTTGCTTTACCATTGGTTGAAATATGACATTACTCCTCTATGGGAGCTCTATCTATAAGCTCTATAGCTTATGTCAAATTTTTACCAGTAGTAAGACATATGAACGGTTGGTAACATATATGAACCGATCATTAATGTGTTACAATTACCACATGCTGACGGTTCACCGTCAGCATGTGGTAATTCTCTCCTTCAGGAGAACACCGTGAAGAAACTCACACAACGAAATTAAGAATGTGTCAAATTCACCAGTCTACCTTGGATAAATGTATATATTTACAAAGTATCAAAAGGCGATTTTGAAATATTAAACCAATCGAAAGAATCACAATCGACCCATAATTACAATCCAATAAACAATTGATTAACTTGATTGCAACTACGTTTTATCGGTTCTAAGCACGGGATTCTATTTCATTCTCATTTAGACGTTTCGGCCACTATTCAGTAGCCGTGATCATTAACATATCCGTTAATCATGGCTACTGAAAAGTGGAAAAGCGTCGAAATAAAAAACCGCCTGTGTACTATTCGCGAAAACTTAAAAAAATACTAATCGACTAACTTTTTGACTGAATAATCCAGTTGTTTTTGAAAGGACATTTATGGAACGATATGTCATTATACATATTATATGTATGAACAATATCAATACAAAGTCATGTGAGATAATATAATAAAAATATAGAATGTAAATTTATAATTTAATTACAAAAAAAAATACAAAACATACAACGATTTAACTAATCTATGTAAATATTTACATTAACATCCTAAAAGCCATTCAACTGGTATAATATGCTTATCGAATGAATTATGAATTTAAAATTAATATATTTTATACAGCTATTGCGTAATGCGTAATATGTCACAAATTGTGCCATCTGGCCTATATTTCATTAAATTTTCATGTACACAACGGACGGCCAGACGGCCCAGCTGTTGGAGAGTGGGTACCGTATGCAACACTAGGAGCGACACCAACGCTTTGCGAACCTTTAGGACGGGATGAAGAGATGGGACTGGGGAATAGAACAGGGCGAGCGGAATGTTGGTCACCGGAACAACCCTAAGAGCTGTAATTAAGTTGAAAGAAAGAAATATGTTTATTTAGGATATGATACAAAAAGACAAAATAGTAACACAAGACATCAATTATGGTGCCCTAAAAAGGCCGATGCTCAGTATGATGCTGGTTTCACAACCAGCGCTGATCTTCCGCAAGGACCTGTAAGTGATGCCACGGCTTAGCTCTACAAAGCGATTTAATGAGTTTACACACAATGTTTACGTATTACTTGAAACTGCAATTAGTATGTATAATCAAACTTATCATTACAAATAAAACAAAAACATAAAAACAATCAAACAAAGGAGACGAACTAGACATATAAAAAAAGAACTAATAGTGGTTCGTTATGTCACATTTAGAATAACTATAAGATACTTGTATCATATTTAAGGTCCCTCTGGACAATTTGGTGGTGATGATGACTCTACCACGTCACGTCAAAATAATAGTGATGTAATTCATTCATTCATTATAACCCTTATACTGCTAAAACAATTCTATTATTATATTAGTCAACAATCTGTTATAAATATAAATAAGAAGCTATGAGAAATAGCGCGTGGCGGGCACAATGGTCGATTCCCAAGCTATGACGCATGTTACGTGATCGATCTGAGACGTAACGAGGATATCACGTAATTATTGTTGGAGCCGAATCAAGAAAGGATACAACGTAAGGGTTCGGGTTTGACTCATAATTTAAATGTTTTCATATGCATAACAAACAAGTAAATTAACGTATAACGGACTAAGTCAGAACAACCACAGGAACACATGACCGGATCAAACATCTAAAACAATGGTTCCCAAACTTATTTTCTATACTGCCCACTTTGAGAATGAATTATTTTTTAGTGCCCCCATTTTTTCACCTACTTAAAAACCACTATAACGTCAAATTAAATTAATTGATTATTGTGAGCTATATTAGCGGAGATTAAACATTCATTCTAAACGAGACTTTTATTATAGCGCGCAAGAGTTAACTTGAGACCTAAGCGCAGTAGGTAGTATACAACGGCGCTGAGGCCTTAAGTTAACTCTTACGGCCTACACCTGCCAATGAGAATGATTATTGAAACGGGTTTCTGGGTCTCTTACCGCCCTCCTTTAGGCCTGCAGCGCCCACGAGGGGGCGTTATCGCCCACTTTGGGAAAGGATGATCTAAAAGGTTTATACTAAAATTTACCCTACCGCGAATCGAACCCTTGAGTTAGGGCTCTAATAATCAGCAACTCAGGCGACTACACCAAAAGCAGCCTTAAAAATAGAAGGAAATGAAATCTTTATTATAATACATTCATTCATGCACACTCAGGCACAACAAACAAACACACACACAGACAAAAGCACACATGTATACCGAGGTGCTTAAAAATGTCTTTTGTACTATGCAGGAAGGTTCCGGCATCCAAGCAAGATACATCTAGTTTGGATACTGAAAGTGACTTCCGTACTTTAATAATCTATATATATAATAAAACTGTAGAGGTCGAATTTCTGTACAATGAAAAACATGCTAAAAACCGAGTCAGGGGGATGTAAGAAGTGAAATAGAACTAATTTAGATTGTTTTCAATTTTTTGTTTCTCTGTTTGTCTTTTTGTCTGTTTATCTGTATATCTGTTTGTACCGGCTAATCTCCGAAACGACTGGACGGATTTAAATCAAATTTTGTATGGTGGAAGCTTATATCCCTGGTCAACATATAGGATACTTTTGATCCTGAAAAATTAAATAGTTCCCGTGGGATAGTTAAAAAAACTTTCTACCCGGACAAAGTCGCGGGCAGAAGCTAGTTATTCTATAAAATTCTAGTGTCGCGGTGTTTATTACCAAACTCCTCCGAAACGGCTGGACCGATTTGTATGAAATTTTGTGTACATATCGGGTAGGTCTGAGAATCGGCCAACATCTATTTTTCATACCCTTAAATGATGTGGGTGACCTACTGCTATTTTTTTGACAAAATTTCTTATTGACATTTTATTATGACTTAGCATTGAAAAATATATACAACTATCAAATTTTCTCCCTTCTACGATCAACCCCTATTTTTTAATAGCGATATTAGTAGTTTAATAATTTAACTTACTTAAAATTACTATAAATAATTTAAATGGCAAAACCACGTTTGCCAAGTCAGCTAGTTATTATTATAAAAATAATCTGTAGATCAATCTTTTGTATTCAGTCCTAAAATATTGTTGTACATTTACAACAATGCTTTCTCTCATTTTACTTTCACCTTCTCCCAATCCATTAGGGTCGGCATAATATGTCTTTTCCTTCCATACTCCTCTATTCTGGCATACGTCTTATGTCACATCATAAATCATCATGTCATCCTTCACACAATAAATAAATCTCTTTTTTGGTCTACCTTTACATAAAAAATCGGGAGTGCCTATACTAACAAATTTGGATGCCTTCCTGTAATACGCCTAATGTATGTTTTATATTGGCCTAAATATAACTACAACGTAATATCCTTTTGAGGCGATGAAAGGAAGTTGTTACCACGGTAATGTGTGTAACTGCCCTTATCAGTGGAAAAGCAACCTTAATCATAGGGCATAGGGATGTATTTCGTTTATTTAACATCCACGAATAGAACGTTAGTGGACAATTAGTCAGCAATTTCTCAGATGTTGTATTCTGGATAACTACATTTATTAACCATGTAGGGTATAAAAAATTCTAAAATCATTCAATCAATTAAAATGAAACGTTTCTAAAAATGTCAACAATTTTTGTTTCTTACTTAAGTACGATGAATTACTTGATATATGGTTTTATTACATTTCAATCGAAGTATCCAAAACATTTTGATTAGATTCGAATGGATATTACATTTTTCAAACAATCTTTGAGTAGTTTCTCAATATTTCATGCGCCTTAATTTTTTTGTAGAGCTATAACTGCGTAAATCCATATTAAAATATAAACACGAGAGAGTTTTTTAGACTCTTTCTAAAATTTTTTTTTGTTTGTTATTTCGTCACGGCCGCGAAGTTGGAATCGATTATCATACAATTTTATATACCTAATTTAATAACAGGGATAAAATAGATAGTATTTTGAGTACCATAAATTGAAACAGCTTCCTCAAGTAACTGATCCAAAGATGACAGAAACACTAGGTTTCATTGTTTTATAACAATCTCGTTTATTGTAATTTAATTCCAGGATGTATAAAAGTACGTCCGTTTTTTTTTTTTTTTTATTGCCGGAATTCAGCAGACAGGCAGACGGCCCACTTGATGGAAAGTGGTTACCGTCGCCTATGGACATTTGCAACACCAAAGGTGCTACAAATGCGCTGCTGCTCTCTTAAAGGAGACTGGAACCTGGTCACTGATGCCGGAACACAACACAAGGTTGTTATGGCGGCATACTCTAGACCAGGGGTGGTCGCCATCCAGTCGAGCAAATGCCCTCCCACCTGGCTGTGGGTTGTTGTTTTACTGCTATTATGTCACTCGCTACTTGGTATTCTTGGTAACAATATTTTAAAACTGTTATCTTTACCATACAGTCGCTTATATTCAATTAGGTTGTGGTTTAAGAGTAGACTACCTAACAGAATTGTTCGTGCGTGAAAAGCTATCATATTTAAATCAGAACTCTTTAGAAATTGGCTTCACGTTTCGAATGAATATTAAAATTTTAAAACACGCCTCTTAATGCTCTTTTAGAGCCGAAGGCAACAAAAATAGCTTTTACTCGAAGGAGAAGCCACGATAATTAATTTATAATTATATTAACACTATGTATATATTCAGAATGCCCGCTGCACTATGTAAATTGCGAGATAAAGCTTTTAACACGTCATTTAACACATCCTGTTAAACAGGAACGCTAGACTTAAAAAAGTGTAAGTAAACGTGACCTTTATAAGTTACGTCTTATGTTAAAAAATATGTACATTTCAAACTTCGCCAAAAATGCGTTGTTTGTACAAATTACCAACGCTCTGCAATATATAGTACCTTTGGTTTTAGCGAGAGGAAATCTCATTGCATATCTAGACAAGTGATTCTCCAAAAGTGACTATTTTAATGTCTTTTTTTATAGCAGACAGGCAGAAGGCCCCCTTGATGGAAAGCGGTTACCATCGCCTATGGACATTTGCAACACCGAAGGTGCTATAAACGTGCTGCTGCTCTCTTAAGGGAGACTGGAACCTGGTCATTAATGCCGGAACACAACTCAAGGTTGTTATGGCGACATACTTTAGACAAGGGGTGGTAGCCATCTAGTCGAGCAAATGCCCTACCACCTGGCTGTAGGTTGTTTTGTCGCCTCTTACGACAGGCCGCCACAACGCAGGAAATTGTATTCTTTCTCCGTTCCTGCACGGATGGCTCTGATATGAGCAGTCAAAGTTTGACTGTTTATTAATATTACACTGCAAAACAAGCCTTTTACAGGTTTATTATTATATTACATACATACATACATAGATATTATCACGCCTGTTTCCCATGGGAGTAGGCAGATCTCCACCTGTGACGATTCTGACGAACAACTTTCGCTTCATCTACTTTCATTAACCTCTTCATAAATGAACTTTTATTTGAGATACTTTTTACTAGATCTCTGTATATTATAATATATAATAATAGCAGCCCATAAATGTCTCACTGCTGGGCTCGGGCCTCCCACTATAGGGGAACGGACAGTATACCCGCCACGCTTGTCCAAGGCGGCTTGGCAGGTTTGACACATCAGTTATCTCGATGTGCAGGTTCCATCACGATGTTTTCCTTCACCGTTATTAGCACGTGGTTATTGTAACAATATGCACATTAGGTCAGAAAACTGCCTAAGTGGCGCATGCGTTCCGGCCAGGATCGAACCCGCGCCCTTTGAGTTTCGGACGCGTGCGCTAGCCATTATGCTATCACGACTTATACTTACTTACTTACTGTATATTATATTGCAATAAAAATACAAAACACAGGCAATAGCTATCAAGGAAACGTAGAATTTATGTTCTCATTTAATAAACAAAACATGGTATATCATGAATTAATTCATAAAAGCATATAATTCTTGGCTAGTATAAATGTTTGTGATTTTTGGTCGGAAAGTTGGAAAACCATATAGCATCTGTTACCACAAACGCCTGTAAGGCGTTTGTTCGTCAGAAGTTTTAACAATTAACATTTGAAATTTTATATTCACGTATTTGTTATTAATTCAACTGCGTCACGGTTATTCACACTTATACATATAATTATATAAGTGTGAAAGTATGTTTGTTGAGTTACTTCTTCTATACGTTTGTTTCTGTATTATTTACTTTATTTTTAATATATGCCTATACTTTCTACAACGAGAATGCAACTGATGATCAATGTCTTCTTCCTATATCTTCAAATCAACCTTTCATTTGCTTTACAAAAAAAAAATACAAGTAATGTCAAATTTATCCTAATGGTAAATCAATCTAGTGAATAGTAAGATATGGGAACCGGCCATACAAGTCCCTGCTTCATACTAAGAGTCGCGAAATAAACGGCTTCTCATGAAGTTTGATATATATACACAAATATACGTATACATACAGACGTACTTTTAATAGTAGCGACGAAAATCTTATATTCTTTAGTTCATAAAACAGGATAGTCTTAGAGGGATATGGAACCGAGGTATACAAGGTTGAAGCCGCGGGTATACTCCTCGTTTATATCGTTAAAACGGGTTAGATTGTATTTATTAAAGTAGGTTAATAAAGAGTGATATCTCTTGCAGCAATAAAACTTTGGAACTCGCGACACAATAGAATACGGCCGGGATTATTTGCGGCTAATAAATTTTGATGAATTATCCTCGTTTACTGTAAATAAATTTGTAAAACGAGGACAATATTTCAATCTATGTCAACAACACTTAAAAGTATTATACTACTAGCTGTGCCCGCGACGTCGTCCGCGTGGAATTTGTTTTCAAAACCCCCCGATTGTGAAACATTCTTCAATGGTGCTCCGCTCCTATTGGTCTTAGCACGACGATATATATATATATAGCCTATAGCCTACCTAGATAAATGGGCTATCTAACACTGAAAGAATTTTTCAAATCAGACAAGTAGTTCCTGAGTTTGGTGCGTTCAATCAAACAAACAGACAAACTCTTCAGATTTATATATTAGTATAAGATTTAATAATCTTTTAAAATATAAAATTTCATGTAAAACTAGGATTTTTTGATCAAAATAGTTCGCCACACAAAAACCATTAAAAACATCTTAGCACTATTACAATGTTAGTATTAAATAAAAATATAACAATGGAAGTTGGCAACAAGTTTTATAATAAAAAAAAAAACAAAATCCATTTTTAAACTGCACTATAAACAAGGAAAGGAAAACAAAACAACGTGCACTCCAAAAATAAACGCATAAAAAAACGTGCACACACACACGCAACACGTACGTTATTTTGCTGGTATTATTTCGCACGCACTCAAAAATAATTGGATGTCCCGTATAGCGATCGGTATCCGCGCTAGTTGCACAGCGGTTTGTTGTTATCCAGTGGCAACATTAGTTGGATGGTATCGATCGGGACAATCGCGCGTCGTGTAGGTGTGACGCAGCGCGAGCTGAGACGCAAACTGAAGTGAGCGTTTGGCTTTAGCGAATGTCAAAGATTAGCGTAGGTGTAGATGGGAAACTGCGTATTTGTTAATACATTGACAAACGATAAGTGTTCTCGTTATGATAATAATTTTCATTATAAGTTCGTTTAAGTTATGTAACCAAAATGATTAATGAAATTAGCTTACTGACAGCTAACTCACTATAATAAATGTTTAGTATTGCTATACTATATACATTTCCAACAATTCTTCTTTCGGTTATAATAAAAAAAATATCAATTTGTAAATTTTATACAAACTACTTTACTGATTTATATATATTTCAATGTATGTATTATTCTACATAAGTCTTGACCAATAAAGAAATTAATTTATTTAGGAGAAACACAAAATGAGTTTTCATAAAGACATTAGCATATTGCTGATTTGAAAAAAAATAAAAGATTGCCTTAATATGAAATTGTAAGAAGGTATTGACTAAACACCAGAATAAAATTTAATAGGTCATTACTGGCGTCTTATTGATAAGAGGCCAGTAAACTAAAATTCCACTTAGTTTACCAGTCATTTACAATATAGGAAAAAAAGGACAATATTTATTTATGATATTATATTGCTAATATTTTATTTCTAAATAAAATATTTACAGTACAAGACGAACTTAATCATTGACTAATTTGTAATTAGGGTTTTATACGCGATTATGGCCAAGCTTGTCTGCATAAAATCCAGTTATCCGATAAAATCCATGTTCATCTTTGTTATCGAAAGTAGTAATTTACCTAATTTCTTGAAAATTGGTTTGTAACAAACTAACACAAGACATGAAGGATGAATTTCCCAAGTGCATCATTGTCTACAACTTTGATTTTTTGTAAATCCTATAACATCTTAAGAATGACTTCGATTCAAGTGTCTTGTTGGTAAAAAATGAACGATCTAGCACTAATTTAAATACAGTGATTGTGGAGAATGATGCGCTCAGTAGATTCACTATTGAATATGATAAACAATTCATTTTCACATAACAAATTTCGTGTAGACTGTAGATTTACCAACTTGACAATAGGCACGTTGCCTGTATTTAAAAAGTGGATCATCGCACGAAAAAGGTTTCGTATTTTATCACGTATCGCACAAATAATTAAAACAGCAGTATGCTGTATGCCGTCTGCGTAATTAGAATACTCTTTGACGTGCGGCATAGCGCGTCGGCGCATCAGCTGTAACGATGCGCTACCGAATCGACGGCAAAGGGAACACGTAAACACTAATTAAAAATAAACATTCAGGTGCATAAGCGAACTCGGATTATACGTTCCATAAATGGTACATTATACGGCTTTCTTCCTACGAAAGTCATATTACCTCAATGGCCAAAGCAGCCGTAGGTCTGAAATCTGGTGATACGAGCATGTAATAGGTAGGAATGGAAATCACGTAACAAAAATGATGTTAAACTGGAAGATTATGGCAATACAGATGAAGATAGACCAAAAATAAGTCGGACGGATTGTGTGAAAATGATATGACGAATTGTTGAAATTAAAAGTAGTATGGAAGGAAAAGAAATACAGTTGGGGGCTGCAACCTAATCATATTCTATAGTAAAAGTGATTTATTTATTTATTTTATGGATTATTAACAAAAGAAAGCCAATGACAGGTTTTCACGAATAAGCTATTGATTGTAAGTAACATGCGGACTTAAAAAAGGCACCGAGATACCGTGATGGTAAAAAGTACTTAGGAATTCTGCTTATCGATGTTGCAGTGAATAGAAGCTCCACATTCACGCGTTAACCTAGCTCATTTTGTTTCTTGCGTTCTCGCGAGGACCATGTGGAGCGCCTATAAAAGTGTAACATCAATATAGCTTTGTTAACAGCCAGATGACTAGCCAATAACTATTTTCGTAATTTTATTGCACCTATAATTCCTAACACATATGTAAATACGTAAAAATGATTAAAATTTAGTCTTTAGTTTGTTAGTGTAAATGATATGTTATACAGACACAAAACTAGAAATAGAAATTTGATTACAGCTATCTGAAGTTAACGGAGTATTTTCTGACCTTAGATGAAAAAGAATACATATACTTCAAAATACATATTACCCACCATCGCTTCTAAAGCAATTTTTGTAACTGTTACAGGAGAGGCGGTAGTATAATAAATACCCAGTGCGGTTATTCGGCGGTCGGCGGAATAGTAGCGATGGATGTATGAAGGATAACATGATAATTTGTAGTGTGTCAGAGGAAGTATGTATGTCAGAATAGACTAATATGGAAGGAAAAGACACATTGTATGACTCCAAAATAATTGGGAGAAGGTGAAACAAAAGAGAGAGGCGGAATAGTAGATATCACTGCGCGTGGAGCCAATATGATGCAACTTATAGACATGTCGATAGGAATATGTTTTAAAAGAAAGAAAGAAAATATTTATTTAATAAAAATGCGCACTTAACAATAATTAATAATAATGACAATAATAATAAAAAAGTGTGCCGCAATTTGCGAAATGAGGTTGGCACTCAGTATTTTGCTGTGCCGAAATATAGTCCGACACAGCACTGATTTTCAGTGCCCACCTCCTTAATCACAAAAGTCTTTACTGTGCTCAAGTAAGATCATGCATGGAGTACTGTTCTCACCTTTGAGACGGCTCAGCCAAATACCAGCTTGAGTCAATTGAGAGAAGAGCCAAGAGCTAGTCAATACAAGGCTTCAAAGCCTAGGGCATCGACGCCGGGTTGCTGGTCTATCGGTTTTTTACAGGATTCATTTCGGAGAGTGTGCAGTTGAACTGTTCAACCTGATTCCCCCTACACCATTCCATCTTCGGACCACAAGGCGCTCTGGTCTACGCCATCGTTTCACAGTGGAAACGCTACCAGTGCGTACGAAACGTTTCGCCTACACGTTCCTTCTACATACGACAGAATTGTGGAATGCACTACCAGAGTCCGTGTTTCTTCTTAGTATCTTCAAGTTTCGTGTGAATAGGTACTATTTAGGTAAGCGTGCTCCATCTTCGACCGCATCATCGTCCGGCATTGGACGTGATCGTGGTCAAACGCAAACCTATTTAATATTAAAAAAAAGTCATGCGACCCACGTTGAAGACAAGCAAAGTTTAATTAAATTATAGTCAACGTATACGTGAAACGAACATTAACAAAGAAAAAAAAACAGAAAACAATGTTAGCATAATAAAAACAAGTAAAGATAAGTACCTAAAAAATAAATAAACATAAATAAAGCACTTATTTACACATGTCACATGTGAAACATATGGTTAAGCTGTATGGATTTTGTTCCTTTTTCTGTCATTGTGGCAATACTGTAAACTGTTTTCGACCCTTTATTCAAAAGGGACAGCACATCATATTTCAAAATAAAACATACCCGAAGCTTCACTTCTTGCCCAAGGCCATCGTCCAAGAATCGTGCCGGGGATAATACATACGTATTAAGTTGAATTTAAAAAGTAATTTAACATTGAGATACGTTTCATCGAGGTCAATAGTAATACGCATCTCTAACCAAATATGAAACGGTAACACACTCGACAAACAAAACATGTACGTGATCTATTGCGGTCGCTGAAATCGTAAATATTCCATCGTTGCATTTTTCCTGTTCAGTATTCTATATTATATTATTCACATATCACAATTTCAAGTGCGGCTATTAGGTCAATGCGGTGTATTGAACCTACATCTTTAAATATATAACAACAAATAATATAACTCCGAACAATTTGGGCATGCTATAGGTGGTACCCTGTTCTTTTTTACGCTGTTATAAAAGTCGAACCGGTTAAACCCTACTTCTTTAAATATAATTCCGAACCATTTGTGCATCCTATAGGTAACCTGTACTTTCTTACGCTGGTAAAAAAATTGAACCGGTTAAACCCTTCTTCTTTAAACAGAACTCCGAACAATTTGTGCATCCTATAGGTAACCTGTTCTTCCTTATGCTGGTAAAAAAAGTTGAAGCGGTTAAACCCTTCTTCTTTACATATAATTGCGAACAACTTGTGCATCCTATAGGTATCCTCTTCTTTCTTACGCTGGTAAAAAAATTAAACCGGTTAAGTATTTAGGAACTTTTCGGTTTCATTCTAATTTTAACCACAATTAAATGGTTTTTGGTAATAAATTAATTAAATAGGTTTTCTTGAATAAACCAGTTTCGAACGATTTCGAACAAGATTTTGCCGTATATCTTTAAAGCGCTGCTTTGGGTACTATTGGGTATAATAACTTTTTAGTCGCACACAAACACATGTTGACAGTTGAAACGAGAAAGTATGAATGCATGAATGACATTTTTTTATTGTTCACTATAATTTAAACCTAGAAATTTAATATGAATACATTTCCATTAGAACAATGGGCGGCCTTATCGCTAATAGCGATCTCTTCCAGACAACCCGGTGTCCAAGGAGACATTACAAGAAAAATTAAATAATATTTAGTGGTTTAACTAAAATAAAACTAATTCAATCGTAATTAAATATAATTAAAGAAAAAACAAAATAATAATAAACTAATATAGATATACATAATTAAATAGATTATAATAATATAAATTACATATACCTACATGCGAACAATAATACAATTGCATTTACTGCAACAAATTTTATTTAATGATCAAATAATGGTCAGTGATCAAGTGTTTGAATGTAGCTTGTCTGATTCTCAAGGGGAGGGAGTTCCACAGGGGAACAGCCTGTACAGAAGAAGAATTTCCTAAAGTCCAGAAAAAGTAACTCTCGCGGAATAACTCAGTTAATGGAGGTTTCATAACACCCTTTTAAAGGTTTACACTCTAAACGACATAGTTGACTGAAACCGGTTGTAATCGGTTAAGGCTGGTGTGTATAGACATATAACTGACGGTTAAAATAAATTAATCGCTGTTTCGCCATACATATCTAGTGATTATTTTATTTCAACCGTCGGTTAAATGTCTATGCATATCAGCCTAAAACTCGTTAATTTTAAACCGGTTCCGAGTCTTGCTAGCCCGCCATAAATATCCAAGTTCATTTCAAATTACAATAAAGAAAGAAAGAAAGAAAAAAATATTTAAAGAAATAGCGACGTACTTACACTGCTAACATGTATCTTAATAATAAAAACATATTTTGAGATTTTATACGCCGCATTTTTAGCAAACAAGGTTTGCACTCAGCTTATTGATGTGCTGGCATAATATCCGACACAACGCTGATTTTCAGTGCAAACCTTCATTTTGGCGTAACAGCCCGAATATTTTAACAAGTTTAATTTGTAAATTATAATATATACCTACATAGAATAAACAGTATAAATATTTTGTTAACTTTATGATTTAATAAAAAAAAATATATAATTCATGCTTGTCTATATATAATAACACTTACTACTCAATAACACTTTTAGGACTTCCCATTTGAGATACATAATAATATACACAAAGGGAACATTGCTGGCGGGAAGTGACTAATGTTTCCAAACTGGCTGCAACTATTTAAGCATTCGTATCGATTCAGACTGAAGCTTTCTATCTATTTTTGTGAACGAAGCCATATTGAAATCCTATGTATCGGAAATGAGTTTAGGTGATGTGTATTATTTTAAGAGTTACTTAAGTCTACTAATGTTTTAACGATATTTAAGAGCATAAATAAAGTATGATGGGCACCAATGTATGGAACCTGGTAGCGGCACTCGCAATGCATATATATATATATATATCATTGGAAAGGTACTTTTGTGTAGAATAAGGAAAACCGTGGAGCTTGTCCCGGTTCACTGTCCGATCGGAGTAATCCTACCTTGAAAGTTATTTGTGGTAGTGGTTGGTTGTGACAGTGGTAAGGTATTTGCCCGTCTGGATGGCTACCACCCCTGGTCTAGAGTATGCCGCCATAACAATCTTGAGTTGTGTTACGGCATTAGTGACCAGGTCACAGATTAAGAAAGCAGCAGCGTATTTGTAGCACCTTTGGTGTTCCAATGTCAATAGGCGATGATAACCGCTTTCTATCAAATGGGCCATCTCCATGTCTGCTGAACTCATGCAATAAAAAAAATATTTTTGATGAGTTTTCTTGTCACTTTCTATTAAAGTATTTCAGTTTGTGACGTTTTTGTCCATTTTGGATTAGTATTATTATTATTCATGTATTTATTGTTATTCAAAGGATTTAATTTTTTTTAAACATGGTACGAATACATTTTTTTTCATAAAAAATATATACAATTATGCTTTTATAAAAAAAAAAACCATCTTAAGTAAAATATTCATTGAAAAAAATACAAAATCGTGAAGTGCGTCGGCAACGGGGCTTGGGGTCCCTGGTAGCATCTTCGGTGTTACAAATGTCCATAGGCGATGGTAACCACTTTCCATCAGGTGGACTGTCTGCTTGTCTGCTGAACTCACGCAACCTGTTTTTAAAGCGTCTGACTTCATGAACAATATATCCTTGAGATACAAATCACACAGTCTCATTTATACCAGTCCAATAAATATATCACGGTCATTCGGCGAACGTAGTCCAGACACGCGATTATACCAAAATTCAGATACAATACGGTCAAGCAGACAAATTTTTTGGCTTATGAAATGTAATATTGTATAATAAAATCTGAATGTCTCATGTATATTCTGAGGTTGTGAGTAACTTTCGATTACTCTTTATTTAATAAATCCTCAATATAACCTGCACTAAAAAGTAGTCAGATAAAAGTCTAATAGATGGAGTCAAGTAGATTATTAGTATAATCTTATTGATGGCCTGTTCACATATCTTAATATACATTCACTTTTTTATATTTTTTACTAGAGTTTAACCCGCGGGTCAACCTCTAGTGCCTGCCTCTTGTTTAAAGAGCAGGCGTTAATACAGGTTACATTGCACTAAATGTTTATGTGAGTGCTATTTGCATCCGGAAGATTAATTACATTTTATATCGCAAACTATCCCATCTCCCGGCAAGGCTAAAAAGTTCAAAAAGAACAAAAAGGTCAAAAAAGGTCAAAAGGTCAAAAAGGTCAAAAAGGTCAAAAGGTCAAAAAGGACAAAAAGGTCAAAAGGCTAAAAAGGCCAAAAAGGACAAAAGGGTCAAAATTGTCAAAAAAAAGGTCAAAGAGGACAAAAAAAAAAAAAGGACAAAGATGACCCAAATGACCAAAACGACGAAAATGGCAAATCACAAAAAACCTATCTTACTTTTTGGGATAACCTTTACATAAATCTATCCCATTATCCGGGATAAAAAGTATCCCTTGTCCACCCTCTGTATTAAAATTTCATACATACCGATTTTCAGACAAATCGGTCCAGTACTTTTACCGTAAAAGCATAACAAACAAACAGACAAATATATTTTTATCCCGAAAACTATCCCATTTTTCGGGATAAAAAGTATCCTATGTTCATTCTCGGCATCGAAAATACATATATACTGAGTTTCAGCCAAATCGTTCTAGTAGTTTTTCCGTGAAAACGGAACAGACAGACAGAGTTACTTTCGCATTTATAATATTAATAGGGATTGCAGGAGTTCAGCAGACAGGCAGACGGCCCACTTGATGGAAAGCGGTTACCATCGCCTATGGAAATTTGCAACACCAAAGGTGCTACAAATGCGCTGCTGCTTTCTTATGGGAGACTGGAACCTAGTCACTAATGCCGGAACACAACTCAAGGTTGTTATGGCGACATATTTTAGACCAGGGGTGGTAGGCATCTAGACGTGCAAATACCTTACCACTATCACAAGCAACCACTACCACAAATAATTTTTAAAGTAGGATTACTCGGAACGGACATTAAACCGGGACAAGCTCCACGGATTTTCTTATTCTACACAAAAATACCTTTCCAATGATATATCAATCATTGGCATTTTACATGATTGACATGTGCATCGGATCAAAGTCGGAGTGAGACCCTGCACCCAACCAAAGCTGGGGTGAGAATGTTGTCTCGTCGTACCGTCCGCACGCTTTTATATTTTATATATTGTAAGACTGTTATGACATTGTTATTGAATGAAATAAATAAAATATTCGAGCAATGACGTAACGAGCCGAGTTGTGGGGTAGTGGATCAAACTACCCCCTATTACTATTCTATCAGTAAATAAAATCGTTAAAACAGTACAATAATCTAAGACTTAGTTTACAGATTTTCGTCAAATAGACGAAAATCGACAGATCTTTATGAATTTGCGATAGTATCGTAAAAGTCGCAGGCTCTCAGTACATCACTACACAATATGGGAAGCGTGAAGAGTATTCGGGGCCAAGGCAGATTCCATGCAAGTCGAGTGGTAATCTGTTATTTCTTTGCTTTGGAATTGTGTAAAAAACCTATTTAGACACAGTATGAAGTCAGCATAAAATTGACGTCAATTTATTGACCTCATTAAGTTTAACAAGTTAAAAATTATCAAGAGTCTATACTAATGGAGTACACTTCAAAACCGGGACCTCATTAAAATTCCAATGGAGCCGAAAATTATTCACTTATAATTATTGGATGTATAGCCCAACGTTCAACTTGAAGTAGAGAGGTCACGTGTTTTTCCCGATAAGGTTTTCATGAACAAACTTTCCGCTATTAGCCCTGGTGTGGGTATTTGGGTTTGAGTGTAGATTAGTCCCGAGCATAATCTTACAACCAACATAGATAGATTAACTAATGTGGTAGAGCCATGCTGGAATCATTACTTGATTACAGCTCTTAGGGCCGGCTGATCGGTGTGATAACACTCTCTCACAGAATATGCACGTGCATTAGCCTTGAGATAATCGTATTTCGTGCGATGAGTGAGAGTTCCAATGGCCAACTTCCCTCTCCTTGCATTGCTGAAAATGCGGCGTACAAAACCGCTTTTTACGAAAATTGCGCAGACGGAGGAGTATGAAATTTCGCACACTTATAGTTTATATAGAGGAGTACAGAATGCTAAAATATTTTTATAATTATGGATAAAAATACATGAAATCAATAAATAAAACATTACAATTAATACGATGTATTTGACACACACACGCATATATACTCTTTTGTTTATTGTTAAAGTCAAATGAAGAGTGTAGCCTTGGCGAAATCTGTGATTATAGAAGTCTTTAACAACAGAACCTTAATAATGTTCAAACTTATAATTTATATTAATTATGGTCGAATTTCGACCACTAGGCGACCACTAGTAATAATGTAATTACGTTGCTATTTCTTCAAATAAAGTCTATTTTTCTTTTCCCCCTTATTCCATTCCTCTATCCCACCCCCTCTCTTGCTCTCTCCTATTCTCTTTCCATTATCCCATCCGTCCTATCCCATCCATTAGATGGCCTTCTGCCTGTTTGCCAGTTTCGTAATGGAAAAGATGGCTTAGTTTTTTACCACTCCATAATTTCAATAAGAATAATTACATTCCATTTTACTAAATTATTTGCCTCGTATGAAAAAAGTTTACTGCAACCTAAATTGCGTTCGTTTCGCGAGTTCACAGTTCATTGGCCGTTCATTTAAAGATTGCCGGACTTGTCGTGACCCAAAGCGAGCGATGTAAATCGATTGCAGCGCTTAACCCGGATACTGAACGGATATAGGACTAATGCTATAGGCGGTCCTACGGCACTTTAGATAAGAAAAGGTCGAATGAGGTATGACCTAGTAAGTCCTAGTGTTTCCTTAATTCATTTACATACACGTTAGTTGCGGCAGCGGCTTCATTTGTTTGGACTTTTCTCGACTAAACTATACCTACATGGGTATGTAATCTACAAAAAAGATAATCATTGTTTAGGAACTTGAGCTGCTTGGCTAGAAGGTGGCATGACTTAGACAATCTTGTATGCAAATAGATTTTTGAAATCTCCACGAAAGAGTTTTTACTCTGTTCTCATAAGACTTAGCACTGGCCACTATTTATGTTATTTTAAATAAAGAACATACAAGTTCTTTTGTTTTTTATGTTATATTTTTTTTCTTCATATTGTACACATTCTACTACGCAGGTGTGATTTTAATTATATAAATAAATTACAGTCCACTAACTTATTCATATCTAAAGAATTTTTACATAGATCATGATATGAAAACATTTTTATTGTTCACCATAAAATAAAACCTACACAAATAATATGGATACATTTGCATTTGAACAATGGGCAGCCTTATCGCAATGCTCTAAGGAAATCTTATAAGTGTGCTAAACATTCGCGCAAATCTGGTCAAAATGTGGCAATCAATTCTTTATATTTTTTATTGATAATAATTAAAGACATGAATGAATGAAGGGGATATGTTAAAAAAGGTAAATATAAAGGTAACCTTTATTTCTTTCTTCTTTCATAATGGCCTATACCTATAAAGCTTTTGTATTATGAATTTCCATTCTATATAACTCCTTTAGCACTTACTATTTTCAAAACGAAATTCAAATAGTGTTATTTTAAGTTTTAACATGGTTTCTATGTTTACATATTTTATAAAGTACATTTTAATTTAACGTATTTTTTTTAAATGTCACATAACTCCTTCATCTACTCATGTCTTCAATTATAATAAGAAACTTTGGTCTACTAAGACAGCCCCATATAATTGAAGTAGACGTACCTCAACCTTCACGCGACATGGAGTGTTCGCGCTGCTTTTAACCTGCACACCACGCGACGTCGCGTGACGAGTTCACATCATTTTTTTTAAGCGACGTGCAACATTTGCCAGCCGGAGGAAACTTATATTGCTTTAGTAATTAATATGCCATGTATATTTTATTATTACACTTACCTTGGACCCGGCTGTGTAGTGCCCTGGGGTTCGTCATCCGCATCATAAAAGTCATCCTCGCCCTCTGACGATGAGTACGACGTGTCCGGAACCAAAAGCGACATCGCTTGCCCTATGATCAATGTAAAATAGTTTTTTCAGTTTTTTTTATTTTTATTGTCTACTCGTCTGTTTGTTTTGTTCGAGATTTAGGTCAAAATCTGGGCGGATTTCGATGCGTTTTTCGTCGAGCTATAGCAAATTCTTGAATATAATATCTGCGGTACTTTTTATCCTGGGAATATCGCGAGAATTTTCCAAGGAATCGTTTACTGTGGCCCTGACCAATGTTTTTTTTCTGATTCCGGTGCACTTTTGGCACTGATCAGTAGCAAATTTTTTGAAATAAAAACTTTTCATCTCGAGAATCCCACGGGAATTTTCACGGAAGCGGCTTAAAATGGTTAGTGGTGCATAATAATTGGCTGATTTCGAGACGATATGAATAAAGAATGTAAGCATTCTTTTTCAAATGCTGTGATAGATTATATCTTGGGAAACCGACTTTTTTTTTTTGAGTCTCGTGTGACAAAGTGTTAGTTTTTAATGTTTTAAGAACTCCCTCCCAAGGACAGCTCAAAAAAATTTAAGAGGTCGCTCCAAATTTTTTAAGATTTTAAAAATCGCCATTATCCGATTTTTTTTATTCAAATTATTTTTCTCGTTACGCTATAATTTTATAGGTCAAAAAATAATACGCTTCTGAAAGTTTCAGTTCAAAATTTGAGTTTTAAAAGCTCATAATTATTTTTGTAGTGTATGCACTAGTAAATTTTAAAAAAATTGTAATGGTGTTTGATTTTTAATTCATCTCGTGGTGTTTTTTTTTATCGATTATATGACTAAATAAAAGAAAAAAAAATGGAATATTATTATGAATATTAAAAGTCGCTCAAAAAAATCTACAGGACAGACAGAAATGCAGATGTCATAAGGGTATTTTTTTAATAAATGAACAAAATTTCCTTGTCCAGAGTAATAACGATTTTTCTTTTTAGCAGTGTGCATCAATACTCACTAGGTGCATCGAGGTCCGTCAACGGTGCCATCGGATGCGTGGGCGTCGACAATTCCCTACATTCGGCACCCATTTCTACGCGAGGCGATAAATCCGATTCTGTTGATAAAATTATGAAGAATAAGAAAGAAAAATATGCGAAGTGGGTTGCACTCCACGAACTGTTCCGTTGGGGCTGAATAGCTGTGAGATAAAAAGACAGACAGACTACCTACACGACGAAAACATAAAGACTTCGTTTTTGACAATTGAATTCGGAACCCTAAAAAGATTTGGCTTAAAGGTCTTTTTTACAGGACCGGAATTTCCAAAAAAAAACTTAACTATTCGAAATTTAGGAACAGCCCTAGTCACAATGAGTAAAGAACCAAAATGTATAATAATAATATAGCATTCTTATCATACTTTTGTATAATATTTACCTTTCAACATCTTTTTTTTTCAATATGACTCTGCAGAATTGTCAAAAGTGTTCATGAATATTCAAGATTTAGCTTAATCCATAGATAATATTGATAAAGTATAATATTCAAGCAAAATTCTCAGGAAAATTTTAGTTCTTTGACCGACAGTAAATGAGGAAGCACACCTGCTAAGCAGTTGAGATTTTAAACATAAATGCATAATTCTTAGTTAAATCAATCAATATCCTACAAATATTGTACGTTTAAGAACATACGTTTGTTTTGAAAGTAAAACTGCACAGTATAAAACAATAGGCGTAATCTTCCTATTTAGGTACCTTTATTGATATGTGCTTGTGAAGGATTTGTTGGTCCCTGATATACTCCATTTACTGGATTTACAGTGTTCTGAAACATTAATTTTTCATTATTAACTTATCCATAGCATGTATTGTATTCAGTGAATTAATCAAAAACATGTTTGGTATCGGACGTTGGCACACGATTAAAGTTAGAACTACTTTAGGCACACGTCAGCCATATATGCCGTTTTGGGCACGTCAGAGCCATTACGTATAGTGGCTAGTTGTTAAGACTTTAGAGCTACATTAAGCTAGGTCTCCATCAAAGAAAAATTGCCAACTTTTGTGTGGTTAACACGTGTTGGTGACAAATGTTTCTGAAATTACCTTAATCATCAACAAAAATTGAAAACAAAATGTCGGGAACCGTGTTTCCATTTTTGGAGGTAAACATCAAAAGAACGCGCTTGTTGCCATTCATTCACATTCATTTGCTCGGTGCAGACGATTAGAGTTGAGAACATGAGTTGAAAACAGAAACCGCTCCCTGTACAATATCTTAGTCGTTCGAATACATGTTGCCAGCAATACTGGTGGACAGCTAGTTGTCAACTGAAAAGTTTCTTAAATTGTTGCCGACACAATGGAAACAAAAGGTGATTTTATAGAAAGTTGTAAACAGTTGGAAACACAGAAGTTGCCAGCAATTTTGGTAGAGACGTGCCTTTACATTCACGCTATGCGATACGACGCTACGTACGCGACGTCGATCTATACCGATGCCAGATTTTCGTCAGCTGGTGCAGACGTACGACGACGTGTACATAGTGCATCTATATCTCAGATTTCGGGCGCGTCATTACCCGAGCGTCAACTGTCAAATTTAGTCGAGGACGAGAATGCTACAATAAGCGTGAAACACACGTCTTAGTCGCGCTTGGTGTGCACACATTTCTATATGGTCGGAGATTCCCGGTAAAATGAACGGCATGCAGTGCTCTGATCGAAGTGTCACTGCTATTGCGTTATAGTGATGCCAAAATAACGATTTTTTTTGCTAAATGTAGGGAATTTACGAATAAGTAGACCGGGCTCAATGACCGAGGGTATATATAAGGGCGCCTGCTGCTGTGCCCCTTTATATCCCGCGCCCTAGATGGTCGCACAACCGCGCCATATCCTATCAATGACCGAGGGTATATATGAGGGCGCCTGCTGCTGTGCCCTTTTATATCTCGCGCCCTAGGCGGTCGCCCAACCGCGCCATGTCCTAACGCCGCTACTACGTAAGAAGTCCTAAACTTCTGGCCTCGACATAATATAGTTCTCGTTTAAATAACAAATTTTTGCTTGCTAAAATGAAGCTTGCAATTGTACAACCTATACCGAAAAAAGATAGTCGTGCTGATCCTACCAACTACAGGCCTATCTCAGTCACATTCATTCTCTGTAAGAGTGTGGAGCGTATACTGAACGTCAGGTTGTTGACGTACTTAGAAGCAAACGACATTCTGAGCGATCGACAATACGGATTCCGCCGAAATTGATCGACAGGAGACCTTCTAGCGATCGTCTCACATATCTGTAGTGAGGCGATGGAGAGGTATGAAGAAGCCCTTGCAAGTATCTCTAGATATCTCGAAAGCCTTCGACAGAGTTTAGCACGACAGCCTCATAGGCAAGCTCCGAGCAGCGTATGGTGTACTGGATGGTCTTTGCGCATGGATATTAGACTTCCTGAGGAACCGATCGATACAAGTGGTCGTAGATGGCCACTCCTCTGAACCTATGGCAATTAATCCAGCGTTGATTGCCATAATGCCGGAAAAGCAACCTCCATGTTTGCTCATGTACGCTGACGATTTGGCACTGGCAGATGCGGACAAGGGAGGAGCCTGCATGGCGTTGCACCAAGTGACGTGGTACATTTTTGACTTTCAGTCAAATTGAGCGAGATCCACCGAGAGCACAGCTTTTTTACACCCAAATGTTTCTGTAGGATTGATGATTGTATTTAACTCATGCCTATTGCCTAAAGATGCCCGAATCTCATGGTAGTCATGGTAGGACAGGTATGGGCCTGTCTGTTTCGATCATACGGCGCACAGCATCGTTACTTTTGTTGTTTACACATTTCATAACATTCGACGATTGACACGATCAACGAAAACCAGCTAAATATAGTCGAGTTGCATCGTGCTTAATGGCCAAAAGCTGGTTAAAGCCGAGCGAAGCTTTAAATTACGCTTCAAATCGTAGAAAATAGTACTACGCACATTTTTACAATTTAAATCCATGGTAATATAGACACACAATTTCTAAAATGACGCCACACTGTAAAAACAAGTAAGATGAAAGAAATTGTATTCTACAGTCAAAGATTTCTCATTTTAAATGTTGTAATTACATTTTAAATATTTTTTATGTATGTGACCAGTTCCGGAAACATATAGTGCGCCCTATATAACAATTAAAACCCTCCGCTTATTCAATCGCATTTTCTAGAAGCTACCACACTAACTGCCCGGTCTGAAACAAATGTTAGTCTCTTATTGGTCGGATTTTTAATAAGGGAATTCGAAACTCACAAGCAAGACTAGGAAACTGGTGAAAAAAGTAGAACCGGTTACAGCTTAAGTACATACTTTGACGGCCTCTGTGGTGGAGCGGGCTAAGCCGTTGTCGGCCTACCTCACTGCAACGAAGAGGCTTCGGGTTCGATTCCTGGTATAGCAAATTTCGGAAACGTATTTTCTCCGTTATTTACTATGGTCTGGGTGTCTGGGATCGGCCCCAGAGTGGAACGTTATATATTACCCATAACACAAGCGTAACTTGCTTAATTTGGGGATATATAATATATGTGCTTTTGTCTGCCGATTAAAAAAAAACATAGGAACTTTTCTTTTCGGTTTTGTTCTCATTTTACTCATTGTTAGTTTTGGTAACAAAAGTTCGTTAAATAGGTTTTGTTGACAAACCGGTTTCAGTAGCTTCAGTAGTGCCACCTGTTTGGTATTAGTGGCTCCATCTATTATTAAATATTTAGACTAATAATTACCTTATGAATTTATATTTTAATAATTATTTGAATTATCAAACGGATAATTTGTGTATTAACTAATCAGAATAAATTGTAAAGCTGTTATTTATATTTTGAAATAATGACGGTACTTTTGCAATCATCTGGCGCCGCTTAATAGCAAATATTTAAACTAATGCTTTACAGTAACTTATGGAATTCTTGTCGAAGCGATTAGAATAGTTTTGACATAATTTGAGATCTACATTGTAAGAAACAAATGTGCTTTAGTAAATAACATATTACTTATTGAACTGTCAAAGTGGTATTGTAATGTAAATCCGCTGGGAATCTGGCATTCTTCGTTCTAAATTCAAATAGATTGTGAGTGTAGATTATCATACATTGGACAAACAAAGAGGAGCACAAAAACACGGGTAAAAGAACACAATGCTGACATGAAACAAACAAGGTCTACGAAGTCTGCAATCAGTGAACAAACCCAAACACTGCATCAGATTCGATAACCCACAAATCCTCGCGAAAGAGAATCGTTTCATACCTAGAATGATGTGTGAGGCTATTGAAATCAAAAAACACCCAAATTTCAATAGAGAAGATGATTGGCAAGTACCAGCTGTTTGGGATACGATCATCAAAACTATTAAGACCCAAATCCAGCAAAAACCAACTGCCAGACTTCAAAACTCTGTAAGCTCTTTCTGCGTGTACCGGAACACAAACCAACTTAATTGACAATTTATTTTTATTTTTACCTCACCCATTTTAATATTATATAAAATTATTAGAGCTAGACATGTTTAATGAAGAGTTTCTTGCGCTGCTTCTTTTCTTCAGGCCACAACATATTGCGAAGCGGTTGTAAATTAGATTAGGCTCCCACAGAGTAAATAATAACCATAAACAAAATTAAAACTACATAATTAAAATGAACAAATTGGCGGTAGGCTTAATAAAACTTTAAAAATACTCATTGACACTTGAGATCTTTGTCTTCCATGACCGTGGCTTCTGAAAAGTGGCCGAAAATAATAAAAATCAATTAAATTACCGCGCTTAAAACCGTTACAATGTAGTTTTATTACGGTAAATTCAGGTTTGTATAACGCTCTTTTTAAGGTTTGCACTACGAATGAAATATTTAACTAAATTCGGTTATAACCCATTAAAACAGGTTAATTTTAGACCGGTTTCAAGCCTTAGTTTAGAGTCGACCAGTAAACAAGATGAACGATATCGTAAAAAGTAAACATATTTTTTATTTTACGAAATTTGTTTTTGCACAAATAATACATGAACTAAGTACATAAAACAAGTTAAAATATCTTTTTACATTTTTTAAACATCATCATTAGTTTCATCTCCTTGGGGCAATTTTTGGCATAATTCTTTACCCTCTAGCCATATTAACGCCACTAATTTAGTGGGAATTTTTTAACACATAATAATATGGCCCTTCTTACTTTTACCCTCCATATGTTTACTATTAAAGCTGTGATAGGATAATATGATTGATTAGTGGACTAATTAGGAACCTAATATTTACCTTAGCTATTTGTAGGAGTACTATGGAATGTTTTATGTTATCCAACATTGCCTGAAAAATAAAGAACTGTTTTAATACAAAATATGCAAAATAGTTCTCATTATCTCTAAAGCTATTTTGTGTCAGTATTTTGCACTTCTTAGTTTCAAAATTAGGAGGGGGGAGGGGGCGCAATTTTTACGATTTTGGAAGCTAACATCTCATCAACTATTGACTTCATTAATTACTTATGACTTATGACTATAATTATGGTTTTTTTTCAAAATCTAACTACCGGTGCTACAAATGACTAAGTACACTCTGAAAATATTTTTTTTTCACCCTTTAGTTACAAGTATGGCAGCCACACCTATACTATATCCCCTGGGTCCAGTGGGTCCAGTGGATCCAATGGGTCCTGTGTACTCATTGGACCCAGTGTCCAATAATTTTCCCGTGTAAGCGTAACGAACAGACAGACAGAAAGACAGAGTTACTTTCGCATTTTTAATAGTAATAGGGATAAGTATACAACCAACAACAAAGTACGGTATCATTGCACCAAATCCACAGATGGCGTAAAGAGGCATAGGTACACTATACAGCGGTCAACATTTTTTCTTTCGCTTAAAACGGTTTCCATCTAGCTACTATCCGCCGAGTAACGTGCGGTAGAGAACTTCGTTCCAAAAATAATAACAAATGACAAAACGGTGAACATCAATCACCTCTATGGAATTCTTCATTGTGGACTGACACGCACTTGTCCAATTATTAAGAAGAACAATTTATATCGGTCGTATGTTAAACACTTACATTGGAATGGTCTAAAATAACTTGCCCGTTGCTTTTCTCTTGTGGGTCTGCTAACTCTGATACTCTTGTATTCATTTTCTGTAAAAAAAAACCACTCAAATGTATACATTGTTTTTCGTTAGATGATCATTTTGGAATCACACACGCGCGAACACACACACACACGCACACAGGATTTTTATAGTCGATTACACTTTTACATCAGGGCTTGAAAACGTTATCAGTTACCTTTAAAAATATAGGTAATTACCGGCATTTTCGAAAAATATACTGCCATAGCGGTATATTTTTTACCGTTACATGGTACCTTTCATGATTTTAACGTTATAATATAACGTTAATCGTAGCGTTAATTTTTAGGATAATTCAAGCGACGTTGCCATTTTTAAGAATTGGCTTTATTACGACTGAATGTTACCGAGACAATCGACAAACACAACTCTAAATATTATGGACGCTCTTAGTACAGTGCTGTTTAACAATCTTTGCAAATGAAAGAGAGCGACGATGGTAACAAAACATAGGTATAACGGTAAAATTACCGATAATAATAGTATTATCATTATATTTGTTACCGATAAAATGGCTAGAAACAACGGTAAGTTTTATAACGATATTTATTTTTTACCTTTACATTACAAATACATACATATATACAATTCACATTTTTACCGGTATTTCAAGCCCTGATTTACATACATACTTATTATCACGCCTGTTGCCCGTAAGGGTAGGCAGGGACGATAGATTGCTTCATCTAGGTTATTATTAATCTCTTCACACATACGTTTTCATTCATTCATTCATTAATTTTAAACTTGTGTTTTGCTGACTTCACATGTTTAAATGTCATAGTCAACTTCAGGAACATTTAAAGTTTGTACCTATATATGACGTATGTATATAGAGGTGGCACTTCAAAACAAACTAGAGCGGTGGCGGAAAGCGCTAGAGGGTGTTGGATTGAAAATGAGCAGAACCAAAACCGAATACCTGTTCTGCGATTTCGACGGGACCTCTAGTGCTTCTTAAACTACAATCAGCCACACTACCATGTAACCGCAAATTCAGATACCTTGGTTCACTATCGCAGAGTAATTGTGATATAGAGAACGATGTAAGAGTAATAAATGTAGCATGGCTAATGTGGAGACAGGTAACCGGTGTGACGTGCGACAAACTAATGCCACTGAGACTAAAAGGACAAATATATAAATCTGTCATACGACCAGTCATGCTATACGGGTCCGAATGTTGGGCCACTAAATGATAAACCACAAACGACTCCACTCAGCTGATATGAGAATGTTGAGATGGCTGTGTGGTGTTACAAGAATGGATAAGGTGAGAAATGAGACTGAAAAATTGAGAGGAAGAAGATTAAGGTGATATGGGTATATAATGAGGAGGGATGAAAGTCACGTAACAAAAATAATGTTACAGTACAAGGTGGATGCGTACAAATGACCAAAAAAAAGATGGATGGATTGTGTGAAGGATGATATGATGATTTGTGGTGTGACAGAAGATGTATGTCAGAATAGAGGAGCGTGGAAGGAAAAGACATATTGTGTCGACCCCAAATAATTGGGATATGGTGAAAGAAAAGAGAGACCTATATATGACGTCATAAGTAGGTACAAGTAAAGAGTCAAGTAGCCCATTATTTACTGTTTGAACAGTAATAAAACTAATTTATATCATGATATTTTAAGTTAGATGATAAAATGTTATTTTAAGACTCGTTGTTTTATATGTAAAATATTAAGCTGGGTACTGACCAGTGTTACGGCGTGTATTGCAGCATGTTACAAAGCGAGCATTCGTTCAGTCAGTACGTGGAACCAAGCACGAACACGCGAGTTACGAGCAACTCATCACTCATTTCGAGTGTTTCTATCGCTGTCGGTTTTTTGGCGAATCCCTTTGAATATTACGCGGTTCCAAAAGATAGAAACGAGCTGTTACACGGATTTTAGAACACGGCGTAACGTAACATGCTCGCTGCGCACATTACGGCTCGTAACATCGGTCTGTACCCACCTTTAAGGTGCTCTCTCACCGCAAGCATTCGCCTGTAATGTAACGTTACAGATCCGAGTATTACATCAGTGAAGGAGGTAAACTGAGCATTACAATGCACAACTTGTATTGATACAATCTGTATTATTTTGATACGACCGATTCGTCTGACATTGTGGAATCAACTAAATGCTCAAAGTGGAATCATAAATGTTCCGTTACCGGCGAATGCTGGTTAGTCAGGGAGGCAGTATTGTATCATAATGCTTAATACCGAATCATAAATATTACATTACAGGCGAATGCTCGTCAGTCCAGGGGCAGTATTGAAACGTAATACTCAAAATCGAATCATAAATATTATATTACAGGTGAATGCTCGTCAGTCAGGGAGGCAGTATTGTAACGTAATGCTCAGAATCGAATCATACATTTTACATTACAGGCGAATGCTCGTCAGTCAGGGAGGCAGTATTGTAACATAATGCTTAAAACCGAATCATAATATTACATTACAGGCGAATGCTCGTCAGTCAGGGAGCACCTTTAGAACTCATTGCAATTTTTAATGTGTCCGCGTCCCTATTATGGCTTGAAAATGTTCAATTAATATATTGTTACATGGAGTCAAAGATAAGCGCACAGCTGTCTGTTGTAAGCGCAGCTTATTGTCTCCCTGCGTCTGAGGAATTCTCTTGTGTTTTGAATTGTAATTAAGAAAAACACGCTATTGTTTTTCTACTTGTTTTATGACCATCATTAGCGTCGAACTAATCCTTATTGTTATTGTTTTCGACTTTGTTAGCCGTTCGCAGGTGTGCAAATTACTGTTTCTCGGAAACTCAGTGCGCGCAGTGAATCTTTTTTGTACTGTGTAGTTAGTATAAGACGATGCCCGAATGGAGGGGCGGGCCAGTCAAGCGACAACTACGAAACGAGTAAGACGTTTTCCAGTACTCTCGATTAGCGATATAGACGACGGATTTTATGCGTGTCGAATTGTATTGAATCGTGCAGTGTGAACTGGTTGCATCCAGTTTTATTTATATTTGTTTTATACGTGTTTTTACAGTTCTAATCAATTCTATAGTAGTTCCAACGGCATTTTTGATTCGAGTCCTGTAGCTCGTAACAATATGGTACTCACCGAGACTAGTTCAATCATGATCTGGAGATAGGCGTCGGCCTCCGATATCCGCCTCTCGAGGTCCCCGTGCCTGTGACTCGGCGCCGGTACGCTCCTCGACCACCTCTCCCTCCGTCCGTGGCGGGCTATCGTGTCTTCCAGGGCGCGAACCCATTGTTCCCGCTCACCACCGTCTCGCGCCTGAAACGGGCAACCAATAAGCAATTATTACATCGTCATTTCAAATAGGACAGTATGGGAGAAAATATGTAAATAGAGAAACATCGTACGGTATCAGATTATTATTAAACTAGGATACATCCTCGACTTCGTCCACGCTTGATTAGAAATTCCCGGGACACAAAATACCGCAGCTTTTGAAAAAGAATGTAAGCTATATAGTTTTAGTGAGAACTGTGTCGGATAAGTTAATTTTTACGCACCCGAACAACTACAAACCGTTGCGGGGAAAATTCCGGCGGAATTTCCGGGATGGAAATATCACACATTTTATTACATAAAATTTACTATCGAACAGTGAAAAAATCACATTGGAATTCTTTTTTTATCCGCATCAAAATCGGCTCAGTAGTTTTTACGTGAATCCCGAACAAACAGACAAGAAATCGAAAAAAATTGCATCCTGATCTCCATCCCTTGTCCATTTCTAGAATTTTATAATATTATAGTTAAATGTGAAATAGTTTCAGCGGATACATTATTATTAACCACAGAAATAACACACATAAGTTCTTTTTTTTAAACGTCTATGGGAGATGGTAACCACTTTTCATGAGCAGGGCCTTCAGTCTGTTTAACAGCTTCGTGATAAAAAAATCAAACTTTTTAATTTTCTGTAGTAGGTAAGCAGGCAGGCGGCCCACTTGACGGAGGGTGCACCACTAGGGACCCAATTCTGCAATTACTATTTCGTCAAAATCGCCAGACAGAATCGTTTCAATCGTAGGTTTGTCGGATTTCTCTATTCTGTTAATTTCAATGGCTTTCCCGTGGCATGCCACTCTATCTCTATAAATATTTATCAGTGAAAACTAGCGAAATAATAATTTTAAATGTTGCTAGTTTTTCAATATTTTCGGTTAACGCTATGGTAATACCAATTTTTTCCTACCATTGCGATATTAACTACCGCGATGATATTGTGGATTTGGTAGATTACGAATTTATGAAACTCGCTATAGAATCGTACCCTGAATATTGTTACGACTTAGCCAAAATTCCACGAAGCACAGCAACAAATGCGAATGAGCACCTGCGGTTCTTTTGTTTTCATTGTATTTAATATTTGTAATTAGAAAAGCCGCCTATTGTGTATTTTAATCTGTTCCGGTAGGCAGTGGCCAGGTGTGATTCCGGGAAATCGGGTGCACGCGATGAGGTAGACATATTGCACCGTGCAGTATAGAACAATGCCCGAACGGAGGGGTGGGGCAGTCCAGCGAGGATTACGATACGAGCAAGACGTACATTCGATAAGCGATATAGTGACGGACTTTGTGCGTGTTATTTAATTGTGTATTACATTTGGGACTTATTGCGTCCGGTTATATTTGTACCTGTGATATACGTGTCTGTATAGTTCTAATAAATTCTATAGTAATTCTAACGGCATTTTAATTCGAGTCTCGCGCTCGTAACAATATCTTCTTTCGCAACGTCAAGATATTGAAAGCAGAATTGGGCCTCTGGGGTGTTGCCAACGCGTTGCCGGCCTCTAAGATTGGAGAAGGCTCCATCGACAAAGGCTCAGCTCTTAAATGTCATGGTAATAAGATTAGAGGCCGTTAAAAAATGATTACCTGAAAATGAAATGTCTTGTGATCAACTGTGATAGTGAATGTGGAGTCGTCTTCATCATCGATGCCGATCACCGCCGCCCTGAGCCGGACGCATCCTCGCCGCACCCCTCTTGTCATCTTCTCTTTTGACTGAAAATAGGAGAACAGTTTGATTAACACCTTCTTTTAGGAATAATAGAGAGTTGTTTTTTTTATTGCATGAGTTCAGCAGACAGGTAGGCGGCCCACCTGATAGAAAGCGGTTACATCGCCTATAGACATTGGTAACACCAAAGGTGCTATCAATGTGCTAAAGGGATACACCTGGCTGTGGGTTGTTTTGTCACCTTACGAAAGGCCGCCCGGCCGCAGGAATGTGAATTCTTTCTCCGTGCCTGCACGGATATTTTTTTTAGCAGGAACTTGGAAAAGTGTTACTCTCTGTAATGTAAGTCTAAGCGTTGGTTCGCCTAGTACACTAGAACGCAAAGCTCACGGGTTTGATTCCCGGCAAGTTAAATTTCGTAAAAGACCTTTCCAACACTTGTGAATTTTTCCTTTGTTTACTCTGGCCTGAGTGTAATTGGAATCCATTATAAAAGTCGAGTGTTGTGTTTAAAACTTATATTTCAGCAGACTGTAACTTGCTTAGCTGGTGTATGCGCCTATATCTATATAAAATGAAAACTGCACTTCACTTGGACTATATTTTGTATTAATTAAATACCATATAATATTTCACATCAACAATTCAATAGCAACTGACAATATTATAAAACACATGGTTTTATTATAAAATAAGGAGGCTTCTATACAGCCAGTGTCTATGTATGTTTCCTACACGTTGTACGACTCACTTTCAGGATCGTACTGCTCGCCATCGGCAAGATGTTCACTCTTATTTCCTTGAGCTACCAACTACGCAACGCATACCCTTAACTGAATCTCTAGAGCATTTATGCTTGGTACAATAACGACTTAGAGATAATTTTGCATAGAGACTTCCCCTTTGCGTTACAAAATTGGGGCATTTAAGAAGGGCGTTGTAAAACTTCTTCGATGCAGGACGCTTTGACATTACCTCTGGTATTACAAACGTCCATACGCGATCAACTTGCAGCAAGTGGCCCGTGTCGCTCACAATATAACAACATTATGTTACAGGCATATTATGTAACATGGATTGAGTTGAACAAAATATGTGGTGAACAAGTACGTCGAATATAGTAAACAATCTTGACAATTACTTTTTCGTTTCCGTTTAAAACAAATATCAAAACCAGTCAAAGCAAACAGATCAAACTTTGAATGACATATCTACATAGTCTTATTGTTCCCAATAATCGATCGAGGGTCGAAATTTCGGGTACCAAGAACTGTCAGACGCCGTTCGTTGGCCGATCGTATACAATAATAGAACACCATTGTGCGAATTTATAATACAGTATTCTATGAAAGGACTTATAGGTATATAGATATATTGATTTTATAGTAGCGAAGTTCAAATTAGGAAATCGTGATGACAACTAATAATATTTTAAATGTTATTCATTAGGGTTTCCAAGTATCAAGTAAAACTAGCCAAATTTACATACAAGACACCAAATATAAGTACAATAATTAAAGAAAAGTTTGATAAAATCTTTCACAATAACACAACCCAATATTAAAATTATAAATGTAACTAGAGTTTACCCAAAATGACCAAAACGACATCACAAATAAAAATCAAATATTCTACTTTCTGGGATAATATTATCCAGGATGAAAAGCACCCCTTGTCCGCCTTCAGTATTAAAATTAGATATATATCGAATTTCAGCCAAATCGGTGTAATAGTTTTTCCGTAAAAGCATAAGAAACAGAGAAACAAATATATTTTTATCCCGGAAGCTATCCCATTTTTCGGGATCCTACAATTATCCTATGTTTATCCTCGGCATCGAATATATATATACTGAGTTTCAGCCAAATCGCTCGAGTAGATTTTCCGTGAAAGCGTTAAAGACAGACAGACAAAAGTTACTTTCGCATTTATGATATTAATAGGGATAATACACACTATTCATTAATTTGTAAATCTCAAATGTCATATTATTATTGTAATTAAATAAATTATCGCAGTCGAATCAAAAAGGTCATCTAATTAAATCAAAATAATTGCTTCACGCGAAGTGTAAGTCTTTTGAAACATCGGAATTATTTATTTAATTTGAATGTTAATAACTTGCAAAGCTTTTCAAAAAAATGTTAATTATTTTCATTAGGCAGTAAAGAGCAATGTTGTAATTCATAATTTCATACTAATATATAATTATGTAAATTGTACGTTTGCATGTCTGTGCATTCTCCACGACCTTGGGAATTATTGATTCTTAAGATTTGATGTAAAAGTTACTTTTACACGCGACTTCTACCGCATTTATTTTCTTGGGTTCCGACACCTCAAGGTAAAAAAGAAACTATATAATCTCAATCCAGTGCCAGTCTGTTTGTCACGATTGATAATTACAGGAATCTCGCGAGGAACCTACGCATTCTAATGTAAGGTTAATAGGTAGCAATGCATGATAATGTGATGTCTAAATCATTGTTTTCATTTGAAAATGATAGTTTCAAGTTCCGCTTGATCGCGCCAATAAGGTCTGACTCTTCGTTTCCGGCCGTGGTTCGTTCCATGGTCGGGAGCAATACCGTGTGGCACGTTGTCTCCTCCTTTTGCGAGCGTGTCATACTCGCCAAGGAGGCAAAGTGACAGCGAGAGCGTACCAGCTGGCTCCGCTCCCGCAAAAGAAGGACGCGTCGGCGCCGGAGGGCGTCATTAGATCTCCGCGGGCGCTCACCTCTTCTCCCGTGGGGCGCGTTACAAACCGCCCCACGTTGAGGAAAGAATGAAGTCGCCGGAGTCCTTGCATCCCCTCGGCAGTGGAAGTGGCCTTATAGTGCGTCGCTTGCCAGGGCCTGCGAAATGGCTAGGTTAAATACTTGTGGCCCTAGCACAAAGGACAAGGACGGAACACCGAGGGGTTTTAGTGGGTATCCCGGACCGCACTGTCGCATTAGGACTTCTTGCTTGCGATCCTATTGCCACTGCAACACGGCGTATCCCACACTTCCTACGGCATTTCCCCGCGGTGGATAGTCCTCAAAAGGACTTCCCTTCGTATAAAAAAGAAATGGTTGCGCCAATAAACCAATGTAACTTACATGTACGAGTATGAGTCGTAAATGGCCTAGTTCGGTGGATAGACATCGAGTCGAATAAGTTGAATTGAAGCAATCGGAAAATATATCGATTCAATAGCTGAATAACGGTTGACTCGATTGCAACTTTGGGTAGATCCCAATAGGGATGGGACATATGTTACATAATTTCTAATATTTTTACATATAACAGAACAGGCTCATCTAACTTTTATAATGTCACGATAGAAATAATTTTAACTACTTTAAAAAATAATTAAAGCGCTATTTGACTCTTTTTACATGTACCTACTTGTGACGTCATAAGTAGGTACGCTCGTACAAAGTCTAGGAGGCTGCGACGTTCTGTAACTTTATAAAAAGTACCAAAATTCATTTGACTGCCCACGTCCCTATTCTTGGAATCATCTATCACTATAATTAAACTAGTCAACTGGTAGACCTCCAAGGCACCGGATAGACCTTAGAGGCCTTACTATTAATTGGAATAATTAAAGGAAAATATTTTCAACGTTGACCTTCTTTTTGGGGGTTTCTTCTAACGAACAAATTGCATGCGAGTCTTTTCAAAGTATTGACGCAAGAATTACATGAAATTGACAATTAATCGCGAATGACCGTACGACACCTGACATTTATCGACGCCGAACGGTTCCCATTATTTTGTAATAGGTACCTGAATATAACAGTTATAAAATAAGCTAGATGTTGACCGGTGCAGATCTAACTGGTCCTTTCACTTCCATATTGCAACAGGCAATCGCTTCTTTGTATTCAATGCATCGAATGTGTTCACACCATTATTGCCGGTCGTCTAAAAAATCAGCAAGTGCATATTAATCCACGCGCACTGAAGGATTCTTTGAAGACTAACATCTAGTGTTGTACCGTACACGACGGGATCGGTAACCCGACGGCACAAACCCACAAGGTAATTTTAGTACTCACCTGTTACTCCAGCCGGCGGTGAGAAAGGGAACAAGGGGAACACTAATACGTCTGTACAAAGTATAGACATAGGACATAAACAACACTTTATTGTTCACCAAATCAAAAATTACAAAAAATGCACACGACAATAGTTACTTGGTAAAACAAAAGTATGTAGTCAGCATTTTACAAATAAACAACTGCGGCCTAATGCCTAACAACACATTTATATTCATACTAGCTTCGGCCCGCGACTTCGTCCGCGTGGAATAGTTAAAAAACCCTTCCGATTTTAAAACATTCTTCATTGCTGCTCCGCTCCTGTTGGTCTTAGCGTGATGATATATAGCCTAATTGTTTTTTAACGTATAATTTGTTTTATTGTATGATGATGATACCGGCAATATCAATACTTAATTAGGTGCATAGGTTGTATAGTAAGCTGTTTAAGTAATTAGTTTTTTTTAAGTATCCCACGGGAACTCTTTAATTTATCGGGATCAAAAGTATCTTATATGTTGACCAGGAATATAAGCTACCACCATATAAAATTTCATTTAAATTGGTCCAGTCGTTTCGGAGATTAGCCGGTATAACAGTCAGACAAACAAACAAACAGAGAAACGAAAAATTTAAAAAAATCTAAATTAATTCTATTTCACTTCTAACATCCTCTTGACTCGGTTTTTAGTTTTTTTTTATTGTACAGAAATTTGACCTCGATAATTGTATTATATGTATAGATATTCTTAGTAATAAAATCAGTGTCATTGCAGCGCTCGTTGGGTTTGGTATTTCTTACATTTTACCCTTCCCTCCTAAACTAAAACTGTATATACACTACAGTTTTTTGGTCCTTCGAGTTTTTTACAGTATTTTAAGGGAGGGGCGCCCCCTGAGAGGAAATATATAAAATATCCTACAAAACTACTACTACAAGGGAAACACTACGGGGGATGGATAAAATGTCTATCCAAATACACACTCGCGCCTCATCCTTTTCCGATACAACCACTTGCTCCCTGCTTGCTCCCTCCTATATTAAGCTATCGTCACTATTATAATGTTCCACTCACTAGCAATAATATAAAAATCTCAATAAATAATCAAATATTCAATCCGTGTGTTTTCAAGAAAAATTCCGCGGCATACCGCCACCCCATTTAACGACGCGATACGTGTAAAAAAGTACTGCTGCGCACCCTCATATGAATCTTTTATTTTTTGTGTGTATCTGCGTTTCATTTCCCATTACCTAACCATTGCATTTAATTTAGAAAAATAATAAAACAATCGCCCCAAAAACCGGCGTATGTTCTAATGGAAACGGCAAATATGATATTCGTATTTCGAACAACTGTTCTTGTCGTTTCACTACGGAACCCTGTATAAATCATTTTTGACGTGTTAGTCGTGCTAGGATCATTATCTTACGGAGATATCCATCTCACACGGACATGAGTACAGCTCTTCAAATGGGGCCGACTCGATCGGTGTGACACTAACGAGTAATTGTCTCGTCCCGGTGTCGTGCGGGACAAGAAGATCTAAAAACGACACTCTAAACCTCATTCCTAAATCCAGACAGTCTCTGTTACATGACAGTCTACCAAAACCCACTGTATCCGCTGTATCCATGAAAATAAAAATTCGCGACTATCGCTACATGATAGTCTGCCAAACTCCACTGTATCCGCTGTATCCGTGCAAAATAAAAATTCGCGACTATCGCTACACGATAGTCTGCCAAACTCCACTGTATCCGCTGTATCCGTGCAAAATAAAAATTCGCGACTATCGCTACATGATAGTCTGCCAAGGTCCACTGTATCCGCTGTATCCGTGCAAAATAAAAATTCGCGACTATTGCTACATGATAGTCTGCCAAACTCCACTGTATCCGCTGTATCCGTGCAAAATAAAAATTCGCGACTATCGCTACATGATGGCCTGCCAAAATCCACTGTATCCACTGTATCCGTGCAAAGTGAAAATTCTCGACTGTCGCTACGTGATAGTCTACTAAAACCCACCATGCAGAAAAAATTCTTGCCGAAGCCCACCGTGTCCAAACAGAACGTACACCTGCAAAATCCTATTAAAACCAACATATTTGAAATTATTAATAACCCTTCAATAATGTTATTACCTCACGTTCTTGTTGAATCCTCTGTATCAGACACTCCTTTATCTTTGCTAGTCGACTCTGGCTCCTCTGTGAGTTTATTAAAATATTCTTGTATGAAAAAACTACCTCAACTTTTCAAAGAAAAAATACAGTTAAAAGGTATTGATTCATCAGAAGAATCCATCCAAACCCTTGGCCATTTCAACTCAAGCTGAAAGTACCTAATTCCAATATATCTCACCAGTTTCATGTTATTGATAAAATTCGCTTGCCCTATGATGGCATCATCGGTTCAGATATGCTCAACACCCACAGCTGCAACATCAACTATACAAAAATTTACTCCATATTGGCAAATCCTCTATAAAGTTACATTTCCACGATCCCGCTTATTTAATACCTCCTAGAACTGAAACCATTATTGAATGTTCTGTCCAAAATCCTAAAATAAAAGAGGGACTCGTCCTCGATCAAAAGTTTCTGAAACCCTACTAATTGCAAATTGTGTAGTCCGCGTAAAAGAAAACAACAGAATAAATATATCTATAATTAACACTTCTGAAGAACCGGTGACTTTGCAATCTAATCTAAATCTAAAACTCCTTCCAATCGAATCCCTACAATTTGAAGAATATCCCGCTGTTCCTGTAAAACATATATATACTACCACTGATTGTGCCGTGAGAACTGGCGAAGTTTTGAAACAATTACGAGTCTCACACTTAAACCATGAAGAAAGAGAAGCACTTTTTGAACTATGCGCCGAATTTTCAGACATATTCCATCTCCCGGGAGAAAATTTATCTTTTACAAAATCCTTGAAACATGAGATTAAAACAACGACTGAAACTCCGATCCACACAAAAACTTACAGATTCCCTGAGATACACAAAGCCGAAGTCCGAAATCAAGTGGATAAAATGCTTAAACAAAATATTATAGAACCTTCCAACTCTCCTTGGTCTTCACCCATATGGGTCGTTCCAAAAAAACTTGATGCTTCCAATACCCAAAAGTGGCGTGTAGTCATTGACTACAGGAAACTTAACGATGTTACAATAGGCGACACTTATCCACTTCCTCAAATCACTGAAATTCTCGATCAACTCGGCAACAGTAAATATTTTTCAACCTTGGACTTAGCATCTGGGTTTCATCAAATTTTATTAAACGAAGCTGATAAAGCCAAAACAGCTTTCAATGTCCCAGAAGGACACTTCCAATTCCTTAGAATGCCATTTGGGCTAAAAAATGCTCCTGCTACATTCCAAAGATTAATGAATTCTACCTTATCAGGACTCCAAGGCATCCGCTGTTTCGTATATTTAGACGACATAGTTTGTTACGCATATGATATGCAATCACATATTTCCAATCTCAGGTCCATATTTCAAAGAATCCGAGAACACAATCTAAAACTACAACCGGATAAGTGTGAGTTCCTACGACGAGAAGTCTGTTACCTTGGTCATGTTATTACTGAACAAGGCGTAAACCAAATCCTGACAAAATTAAATCCGTTACCGATTTTCCAGTTCCAAAATCCCCAAAAGACATCAAGTCATTTTTAGGTCTAGTCTCCTACTATCGTCGTTTTATTCCAGATTTTTCTAAGACCGCCAAGGCTCTAACCACTCTTCTGAAAAGGAAGTTCCCTTTAAATGGGACAATGAACAGCAGCTTGCCTTCGACATACTGAAACATAACCTAACAACAGCCCCACTACTCATATATCCCGACTTTCTAAACCCTTCATCCTTACCTGCGATGCCTCGAATTATGCTGTAGGCGCTGTTCTCTCACAGGGGCCTATTGGTAAAGATCAACCTGTAGCTTTCACGTCACGAACCCTAAATAAAAGTGAATCCAACTACAGCACCACTGAAAAGAATTATTAGCCATACTCACGGTTGCAAAACCTTCCGACCTTATCTTTATGGAAATAAATTCCAGATCATAACGGATCACAAACCATTAAAATGGCTTTTTAACCATAAAGATCCCAGTAGTAAACTTCAACGTTGGCGATTGAAACTAGAAGAATACGAATATGAAATCATATATCGTAAGGGTAAACTGAACTCTGCTGCCGACGCTCTGTCTAGGTATCCCGTAAATCCTATATATCCTGAAAACAAAAGTAATTTAAACTCAAATCCTATTAATGATTCTAACCTGAATTCTGACGCTGTGTCCCCATTAGATTCTCTACCTGAAATACCTCAAGAAGTCTTAAATGATGTAATAGGACAGATACTAGTCCAGTAGATAATATAGATTACAATTTTAGCCCTCTGAATCCATTTACTCCGGCTGAAGCTTCTGCACAGATCCTTCACTTATATTACCTGAACCACGTCCTGAAACACAACCAAATCCGCAACCTTCAACTAGTTGGCAAGATCCTGAAACACAACCAAATCCGCAACCTTCAACTAGTTGGCAAGATCCTGAAACCTTACCTGCAGCAATAGTCCCACGTTGTAACCCGGAAGCTCCTCCCTCAGCATCTAAATACTTACCTTTATCCGATGAAACCTATAATAAATTCCTAAAATCGCCTACGAAATTATATAGCACTCATATAACAGAACACAACCAAGACTTACTAAAAGCAACTCAAAGTTTAGTTATTGTGCCTACCACAATAGACATGGACGAATCCATACCTTATGTCCAGGAAATACTCGACAATTGTCCAAATCCCGAACGCGATGATTTCCTGAAAATGGAAAGGTCCCTACACACATTTTTGCCCTTAAAAGCGGAAATAAAACTTACCTTTTCTTATTTACAAAAGTCCATCACTTCGACGATCATTCATACTCCGATATATTTAATTGCCTTAAATATTCTCGTGACCAAATTATCATGTTATATCCCACTGTTAACGAAATAGGTATATCAGATTTTAAAAATCCTTTTGACAGACATTCCTTTGCAAAAATCTATAATATCTTAGCTTACCTATTTGACAATACCAACATAAATATTCATATCTATCATAACAATATCATATATCCTTCACCTAGCGAAACCTCGAAAATCCTGAAAGAAAATCATGACATCCCCATCGCAGGACACTTAGGATCTGCAAGAATGCTTAGTCGAATCAAAGAAAGATTTTCTGGAAGAATATGCGTAGTGATATCGAGAACTATGTTAAGAAATGCTCATCGTGCCAAACCAACAAAGCACTCCGTAAAGTAAATAGAGCACCAATGGTTATAACATCCACTTCTACATCCCCATTTGAAAGGTTAGCCCTCGACATCGTAGGTCCCCTACCGGAATCCGGCACGGCGAAACTTAAATATATTTTAACTATGCAAGATGACCTTACCAAATTCTCATTAGCTTATCCCCTTCGCAGTAACACAGCAGCAGAAGCGAGCGACTGTCTCCTCCATTTTATATCACTATTCGGAATTCCTAAGCGAATACTTACCGATCAGGGTACCAATTTCACAGCAGAACTATTCAAGAAAACATGCGAATTCTTAAAAATCAAGCAGTTGTGGTCATCGCCGTATCATCCACAAACACAGGGTGCGCTGGAAAGATCGCATTCTACTCTTAAAGAGTACCTTAAATCCTATGTTAACGAAAACCAAGATAACTGGCCTCAGTATGTATATACTTCTATGTTGGCATATAACACCGCCATACATACAACCACGCATTATTCTCCATACGAATTACTATTTGGGCATAAGCCTCATATCCCAGATTCAGTATATAAAGATAACTCCAATAATACTACCTATCCCGAATATGTGAAACTCCTACAACACCGCATAAAACATGCGCGTGACAAAGCAATAGAATATATTCATAAGTCAAAAATAAATTCCAAAACCTATTACGATTCTCATACCCAACCTATCCAATATAAAGTCGGCGATCACGTCATGTTGAAAAACCATCTTAGACTGCGTAAAGCTCTATCACCTTTATGGAAAGGTCCATATAAGGTGGTAAAAGTCAATGGAAACCATACATTAACCTTATTGATAAATAGACGTCATGTGAAACATCACTATGACGAAGTTAAACATGTTGAAGTTGAAACTTCCACATAAGGGAGTAAATAAATAAAAGTCCAAAACTCAGAAATAAACATTTAATATTACAATTGTAGTGTTAGAATTACAATAAATAGGATAGAATAATATTAACTTAGTATCAAGTAAGAAAATCTATTATAAGAAAGTACTAGTGATTGGTAACTCCGATACCCCTTTTCTTGCAGCGCTCTGGCCCAAGGTCACCAGAAGTATGTCCAACCGATCAGCCCGAGCTCCGGTATATATTTTGATCCAATTGGCGAACTCAAAATTAACACTGGGTACTTGGATATAGTCACTCCATTTGATATTTCCCACATTGGACCCCATATTGAAAACATTAATTCGGTATTGGGTACAACTCGTTTCTTATGTGGTCAAATTGAAATTGAAACTACAAGTAAATTAGAATGCCATAATATATTAGAACCACTGACTATCAGATACCAAGATGTGGTCTCTGAGTACTCTTCCATAGCCCATCTCACAAACAGTAATAGGTTGAAACGCGCAGCGTGGATAGGTGGCATAGGCACCCTATCCAAAACTATTTTTGGGACTCTAGATGAGGACGACGCTGTCAAATATGACAACGCCATACAAAGTATACAAAATAATGAAAAAAGCCTGGGTTCATTAATTAAAGAAAACATTTTAGTTACTACTTCAACTTTGTCTAAATTTAACGAAACTTTGCATACAATAAAAACTAATGAAGCCAGACTAAATGAAGGTATCGACAAGCTATCGTTACAATTAAAAAACTTGTCTTTCATTTCCGAAGAACTAAAAATAAAAATCAATATTAATCTAATATTAAAAAGTTTGAAACCTCTGTACTCACGTTATCATTCCAATTGGAAGACCTAACAAATGCAATTATGTTTAGTAGTCAAAATATACTGCACCCAGCTTTGTTACCTCCCACACAGTTGTACCAAGAGCTTGTTGATAACTATAGATACTTACCTGCTGATCTGAGATTGCCCGTCACATTGGAATTAAGTTACATTCATATACTAATGAATATATCAAATGTTGTTTGTTATAGTTTGAATAATAAAATTGTTTTTATATTAAGGATACCTTTAGTATCACCTAAAGAATACAGTTTGTATCATAACATAGCATTGCCAACTCCACATGACATTATGAAACCGAATTCATTTAGTTTTATAATTCCTAGCAGTAAATACATCGCAATGACTAAAGATAAATCAGAATATTGTAAACTTGAATCACTGAAAGAATGCAGAGTGATGAGCGCTCGCGAGTTCATCTGTGACGTCATTACCGTGTACCCTACCAGTGCAAACCCGAGTTGTGAAAGTGAGTTAATCTCTAACGTGATAAGTACATTACCAACGCAGTGTCAAACCGACTTCATTTACGGAGATTTAGATTTATGGAAACCACTTAGCAATAATAATTGGATTTATGTACAATCTCAAAACAATAAATTATATATAGAATGCCCGAAAAGAAAAGTTTAGAATTAAATATTGTCGGAACGGGAATTCTGAATATACCGAATGATTGCTTTGCTTACTGTAAAAGTACTAAATTGATACCAAAATCTAATAGTATAAAAATAAATATTACCGAAACACATTCCGACTTTAGTATAATAGATGACTCTTGCTGTACTTTAGATAAGTTTAAAAATGAAATAAATAATGAACCTCGTATAAAATTGCAAAATATTGACTTAGATATTTTTACACCGGAAACAAAATCAAGATTAAAATCTATGACAGACAAGACAGACGAAATTATTAACCAACATCAAATAATTAAATACGAGACTCATTGTTCTATTCTATTAGTTTTAATTTTTGTTCTATACATTAAATCGCACGACCGTCTCTCCTATAGACTTCCGATATTTTCCCGATCAGCTCCAGTAAATTCCCCAGAACCTCTACACCAAACATCAGATCCCGATACTGTCATCCCTCTTAAAATCAGGAAATCTCAAAATCCAGAAATCATTCCATCGCCTAGCACTAGGAGAAATATATAACTTTTCCTTCTTCTTTTCCTAAACTTCGAAATTTCAACCCTGAAGTTTAGTCTACCCCGGGGAGGTGTTATAGATATTCTATGCACCCCATTCGGCCCATCTCAGACCTATTCCGTTTAGTCATCACATTCATATATTTTAGCTTCCCATTTGCCCATCCATCATACATCAGTCTTCATCCAGCCCTCAACTGCGACGGTCGTCTCTTAAATATAATAACTTTGTTTTAATTATCCTTTTTTAAAAAGGGGTTAACCCGGGGCCCCATAATAGTTCGCATTTTTAATTTTTTTATCTATATATTAATACGTGAAGCAAAAACTTTATACCCTTTTTTACGAAAATTGCGCGGACGGAGGAGTATGAAATTTCGCACACTTATAGTTTATATAGAGGAGTGCAGAATACAATTTTTTTTTTAAATTACGTATAAAAATACATTAAATCAATAAAAAAATCAATACACACACTACCATGTATTTGACACATACACGCATATATACTCTTTTGTTTATCGTTAAAGTCAAATTAACTGTGTAGCCTTGGCAAAATCTGTGATTATAGAAGTAGTATATATAGTCTTTGACATTAATTGTTATGGTCGAATTTCGACCACGGGCGACCACTAGTTTATTTAAACTTTAAATAAACTAGTGGTAGCTGTTTCTTGTGCCTTTAAATTTTAAAGGAACAACAAACAGCTACAATGTTACATCGAAATAAAAACGACGTTGTCCACATGAAAACATTTACAAGATTGCTAATAAAAATACAAGAGGTACAAAAATATTAACAATAAGTAAAAATATGGACATAAACATAATTCATAAAACATATTACAGAAGATAAATGTAAGATTATTTTTAACCGACTTCAAAAAGGAGGAGGTTCTCGACTTGATTGGTATTTTTTTTAATATATGTACACCGATTACGCTGAGATTTATGACCCGATTTACGTGATTCTTCTTTGGTTTGATGCGGAATAGTTGCCATTTGGCCCCAAAAAATTTAAGATAGTTTGGCCCAGTAGTTTTCATTTTATGAACATTTTTTTATGAAAATATTTCGTTCTCGTTTCTTGGGACCTATGTTTTTTAAGGTGCGTGGCACCTTTTATAAGTAGTAAACCATAAAAATTACATTATTTTGGAAACATTTTGTTGTCATAACAGTGTATATGGTAATTTTTATAGTTTGCTCGGCACCGACTTCAAGGTGTAGAAAATTTTATATTATATAATAAACTAAATAAATTCTTACTCAAAAATCTTTATTAAGTTATTTTATGCTTTTTAGTTTTTAAAGTCGGTTTTTTAAACGAATTTTTTGAGATGTAACAAAGTTAGAACATAAAAGAAATAAAAGTTATTCCAGCTCGAGCGTACTATCAAAGTCAATTAATACAAGTAAGATGGACCTTTCAAATTTGGCAAGAGAACAAGCAAAAATATCAACGTTTATAAGTGTTATATGAATCAACCATGCGACGTACTGGACAACGTGATCCCGAGTTAGTGCGACTTTTGCCTAGTGCAAACAGTTTCTGAGACCGGATCTCACGTTGATGGACCCTTCTAGGTACGACGTAACATAGTTTGAGCATTGAGTTAATCGTGTTTCCTACGATGAGTGAGAGATCCGATGACCCACTTCGTCTTCCCCTTTTCTCACCTCAAGGCTGGCAACTAGTTTCGCTTCTAGTGTTGCAAACTGTTGTAACCACTTTTCATTAGATGGGACGTCTGCCTGTATGCCAGCTTCGCAATGAAAAAAATCCATATTTAAAAAAAAAAAAAAACTCTTGCACAGAATATAGTAGTCGTGGTAGCGTAATACGGAACGCATGCACCACTTAGGCAGTTTTCTGACCTAATTGCATATTGTTACAATTACCACGTGCTAACAACGGTGAAGGAAAACATCGTGATGCAACCTGCACATCGAGATAACCAATGTGTCAAACCTGCCAAGCCGCCTTGGACAAGCGTGGCGGGTGTACTGTCCGTTCCCCTATAGTGAGAGGCCCGAGCCCAGCGGAGAGACATTTATGGGCTGTTATTATATTTATTATAGCTCAGAAATATTATTAATTGGCAGTCCCATCGAAACTTCGGCTACGTTTGTAATAATGAATTGCAACAAATTGTGAACTGCATCCTTTGCCTATATTTGTGTCATTTATCGCGATAAAAAAGTATTCTAATTCTTGATCCGGGATATAAGCTTAGCTCTATGTTGAGTTTCATTTAAATCCGTTCAATAGTTTTCATGTGATGCTCTAGCAGACAGACAAAAATTATAAATGTTGCATCTGCTGGACTGAATTCGCCCCCTGGTAACTTTTTGTTTTTAATAGTAGAATGGTACACAATGAATGTACGTGACCTATTTAGGCACGAGCTGGTTTGGCGCACGAGCGTATCGTGGGTGCTAATAGTTTGAACGCCCAAATAGATCTTTCGCCCAAGGTAAGAATACTCTGTTTTTCATTTCAAATATGAGGAAAGTACATAAAAACTGATAAATTAAACAAACAACACACACGTTAAATCCATGTCTAAATCTGATGAAATCATATGTATATTCATCCTACTAATATTATAAACCCGAAAGTTTGTAAGAATGCATGTACGGATGTATGTTTATTACACTTTCACACAAAAACTACTGAATGGATTTTGATGAAACTTTACAATAATATAGTTTACACATCAGAATGACAAATAGGCTATAATTTATAAATATATAATGTGAATTATCCAAAATATAACGACTTCCCATCACCACGCGGGTATTTTTATAATGGCATAGAAAAAAAAATTACTACTACTACTAGCCAGTACTTTTTGTCATTAATGATAGTAAATATTTAGGTCAAATTTTCCATAATTTAGAGTCGATTTTTCACCACTAGATAAAAAAGTTATTCATAAGAATAAAATACAACGTGGAAAGATTAAAAATTACAGTTCCATGTTTAAAACATTTGAATTTTTTCACTTTTGAATTTGGTCAGGTTATAATTTATTTAATTGATAAGTTCTATCTGATGATTGAAAAATCGGTCCTTAGTGAAAAGTAAATTATGAGTGTAAAATCATGTTACAAAATTGTTGATATTTTTACAATTTTGTGCCGTGATTTAACAGTAGCTGTATAAAAAGGTTCAGAGATGGCTCACGGTTTTTAAATTTTCTGACAGCAGTGAAAATCGTTTCCCAGGGACGAAAAGTACTGCTGTGATCAAATAATACCATAAAATAATTAAAACCAAATTAAAAAGTATCTTGCCAAAAAAGGGATACTATACTATTAAAGAATACTTAAATGACAAGACTTCATTTATATAGCAGGTCGCTCCAATCTCTTATACTATATTTTGTATAACGTTTTTATCTTGCCAAGCATGTAAGAAATTTGTGGAGATATGTTGCAGTATAGTTTTAATACGTCATGTCATTATTATAACTATAATAATATTTTGATTTCCTTTTATCGTGTCTTTGTCTTACTGAGTATGCACTGTTTGCTAAAACTCCATTAATTCTTTGAAAAGTAATTGTGTAACATATTGCTGTATAAAATTTATTAAAAATAAAAGTTTGTGAGTTAATAAATTTTTAGCTAGACGTGTTGTTGGGGAGTTTCTTGCCGCTTCTTCTACTTAACAGCAATAACACGTTGCGAAGCGGTGAACATAGACTAGGAAGTAAAATTAAATTTTAACTTGTATGTATGACCTTCAAAAAGTGTTCTCCAGTGAAACTTATTTTTTAACAAAAACTTTTTAATTTGAATTTAACTTCAAGCGTACTTTCCGAGTATGTGAAATCTATTCTACAAATTCGACCTCTCTACAGATTATATAAAAGAATTTCGTTGTATTTTTTTCAAATTTACCACTTCATAGTTTAAAAGGCAGGCTACATCTGCATGTCGAATTTCATGCGTATACGAGTATGTTCCATATTTGCAAAAAGGTTACCCAACCTGGGATAAGCCAATGTTAATAGCTGGATAACAATATATCGTATTGCAGTATTAACATTTTCAGCTAAATGACATCCATTACAACGCTATCGAAGTGTAGCGAATAGTTTGTATCATAATACTTTTGAAACCGATGCAACGACAAAGGCAATGGAAGATTAATTTATGCTGATACGATTATGAGCTCGAGCCTGCGGTGTGTTTGGTGTTAATGCATATATCGGGGGTACCGTATTCAATCCTACAAAACATCTGATATTCCATTTGCAAATAAATACCTTGTTTTTATATACAAGTGACTGTTACTTGTGACTTAGTACGCATTATTTGAGACTATGTCCTTTCTCAGTTTACAATCTATTTCTTTGCCTTTGCCACCTAGATTGTATTCTTGAGGACAAACAGACGACGGTAAAGAGTTCCACTCTTCAGCGGTGCGTATGATAAAAGTGGAAGCATACCGTTTCGTCCGCTTTGTTGGTATTTCCATCATATATCGGCGGCGTGAGCGCGTACGTCTGCATGTCCGGTGGTAAAATGGTGAGGGAGGAACCAACTCATGTAATTCCGTGGCACACTCCCCGAAGTGTATCCTGATGAAGGCACTTCAACAAAATTCCAAATAACTTTCAAGAGCTTTGAGTAAACAAGTTTAAGAAGCTTAGTAAAGCAAAGTTTGTGTGAAAAAGCTTATATTATACGACTAAAGATTTTCTAGACGACCGCATCTAATGGAAATAATACGATCACTACAAAGCTCTTTCAGTAATTTTTAATAAAAATTACTTTGTAAAAACTACATTAAAAAAAGAAGACGAATAATAATAATTATGAAGTTAAGATATGTTGCTGGGGATTTTGTTGCGCCGCTTCTTCTTTAACGGCAACTAAAATTGCTTTGGAAGCGGGGTAGACTTATAACTTTCAATAAGTAATCTGTAAGATTCCATTTTGAAATAAATATATTCATTTACATTTTTAATTTAAATCTTTAGTGTAACGATACACCTGCCGAACGTACCGAGCGGAATTTCCTACTAAATATGTAGTGTTTTTTAAAGAACCGATGACACATCAGCAAAAATTACACTCCGTTCGGATTAGCGCCGATCCTTCAGTCGCCGAACTTTCAATGCATTACGTCCCTCAGGTGTGTCGTTACACTTATGACAGCTTAGACAGACATTTTGCAAGTAAGTAATAAGTTATAGATTAAGTAGATGAAAAGAGAAGTCTGTCCAAACAATGATAAGGACTGATTCGCAAGTTTAGTTGGGAAAACATAACAAACTATTACTTTCACTATTAAATTATACGTATGGATAAGTTGTCTTTTGCCTATCTTAACTTTCTTGTTGAAATATCCTTTATACTTGTCGTAGGTCTATGATGAAATTAGGTTCTTTCTTTTTAAAATCGGTGAATAATTACAACTTATTGTTATAGAGAAAGAAAACGTAGCAATAATTGGTTTTACTTAATCCGAAGCGCACGAACAGTGCCGCCGCGATAGCGGCAAGCGAGTATCAGAACCGAATCAGTTAATAGATGGATACAATCAGCAGGAGCCGGATGATGAAAGCTGAGGATCCAGACGTAGCGCAACCTTGAAACCTTTATGTAAGTAAATAAAAAAAGAAAACGATACGGAACTCCTTTCATCATTAATCGAAAATGTAACTTGACCAGATCGTTATTGCATTATGGGTTGCTAAATCTGGGTCGCCATTACCGCGGTAGTCATCTCGTTCAATTTTTCATAATGCAATTGTTCATAATAGCCTCACGTGTTCAAACGAAGGTTATTTCATCCAAATATTCGCACTACCTATTACTGCTAATTGCTTTATCATTTAGCAAAAACTAGGACGTTCGAAAGCTTTTATGCGATTAGTTGTACTAATGGCCGGTTCCTATATCTTACTATTTACATTCACTTGCCCTACTATCGGTTGAATTTTGACATTACTCGTATGGAGCTTATGTCAAATTATATATATATAAATAACAGTGCAACATCCGTCGGATTTAGGGTGCACTTGAAAACCAGCGTAAGGCACCTGTATTGCCTGGCATATGCTGAACTGCATCTATTTGGCACTATTAAATAGTGGCCTGTTCTAAGACACAACACACCAACCCACAGCCGGGTAGTAAGGCATGTACCTGTCTGGACGGCAATCACCCTGCTCTTGACTATGTCGTCATAAAAAATCTTGAGTCGTGTTCGGGATCAGTGACCAGGTTCCAGTCGCCTCATTTTTATTGCATGAGTTCAGCAGACGGCCCGCTTGATGGAAAGCGGTTACCATCGCTTACGGACATGTCACACCGAAGGTGCTACTAATGCGCTGCCGCTCTCTGAAGTGCGATAGGAGCCTGGCCACTAATGCCAGAACACAACTCAAGGTTGTTATGGCGGCATAGTCTAGACCAGGGGTGGTAGCCATCCAGACGGGCAAATGCCCTACCACCTGGCTGTGGGTTGTTTTGTCGCCTCTTACTTAAATTGTATTCTTTATCCGTTCCTGCACGGCCCCTGCAGAACATAAGAGAGAGAGAGAGAGAGAGAGAGAGAGAGAGAGAGAGATAACACTTTATTGTACACCATTACAGAAAGCACAGAAAAACTTATAGCCTAAAAATATTCTAAATGTGCACAATGGGCGGTCTTATCGCTAAGAAGCGATCTCTTCCAAACAACCCGTGGCAGGACTAAAACAGATTTAATTTGTCAAGGTGGTGGTATACATAAAAATTATACGATATGCAGTTTATATTTTTTTCAATAATAAACATATAAGTATGTAAAATATTATATAAGTAAGAGTTATACTTAATAGACATATATAAATACACCTATTAATATTACATGCATAAATATATACATATACATAAATATACGTAAAAATATCAAACATCACTATGTTGCAGGTAGTGCTTTTTTGTCATGTTCTTATATCGTGTTAGTGATTTAGCTTGTCTAACTGTAACAGGCAGCGTATTCCAGAGTCGAATAGTCTGTACAGTAAAAGAATTATTGAACAAAGATGAATAATGTTTGGGAGGATTATTAAGTCTAAGATTAGTAGAAGGTCGTAAATTGTGAGAGGAAGAGGTGAATTCAAAGCGTTCTTTGAGATAATACGGGGTTGTGGGGATAAACAACACACTGTAAAGGAGTGAAAGAGTATTCCGGCGAAAACGAATTAGCAACCACTTGTGCTTTTTACGAAATTCAGAGTCGTGGTCATATTTGCGTAACCCAAATATGAACCTTATAGAAAAATTTTGGAGGCGCTCAAGTTTTTGAGATGCGACATTGATGGTAATTTGATGTTGCAAATGTCCATATGTGACGGTAACAACTTTCCATCAAGTGGGCAAGATGACATAAAAACGCACAAAATTGGTACAAAGGCACGAGTTTAAAATTTCAAAATAAGCAACGTGTGTTGTGTATTGGTTGAGAAAAACTAAGTTAGTGTGAAATAAATACGGTTAAGTTACGAGTTAAGGTTTATCTCCGTTAGTGTTAAAGATTTAGGCCATTTCACGCAGATATGGCGATGGGCGTAATGCACAATTTGAGATGCGACATTATTAATGACGTTAAATATTGACGGACAGTCTGTCTCCTGCAGTGAACAATAAAATAAAGCTTATATGAGCGAAGTATTTCTAGTTAAATAATATTGAATTAGTCCAAGTTACATTAAATGTGTTTCACCTGTATGCATAGCTGCAATAATTTTAAACTAACAGACGTAAAACAAACGATTACAGTGTTCTGTTTATTCGCGAAGCATCGAAATAACAACACATTGCAAGTCTAGCGCAATTCGTGAGCGTTGTTTCAGACGGCCAGTAGCACAAAGTCGTTTTTGAACATCAGGAAATGTAGATTCAGTTTAAATTCATTTTTATTGCCTGAAAACGGCAAACATTCAGACGTCCTCACCTTATGGAAAGTACATAATCTATACTAATATTATAAAGAGGAAAGATTTGATTGTTTGTTTGTTTGCATTGAATAGGCTCCGAAACTAATGAACCGATTTGAAAAATTCTTTCACTGTTGGCAAGCTACACTATCCCCGGGTGACATAGTGGGCTATATTATATTTTCAAAGAAATTAGGGATCCTTACTAAAACTCTAATAATGTAACTCAAGGTGTAAAAAAATGACCTAAAATCGCGTGCGCTGCGAAAACTATTATAGTTATGGCACAGTAAGTGTTCTTTTGACGTTTGACGGCCTCTGTGGTTGAGCGGGCTAAGCCTTTGCCGGCTTACCTCACTGCAAAGCAGAGGCTCCGGGTTCGATTCCTGGTATAGTAAATTTCGGAAACGTATTTTCTCCGTTATTTGCTATGGTCTGGGTGTCTGGGATCGGCTCCAGAGTGGTCCGTTGTATATTAATTATACAGTAAGATACCCATAACACAAGTGTAACTTGCTTAATTTGGGGATATACAGTGTGTGTTTGTCTGCCGATTTATTTATTTATTATGATTTATTTTATTTTAAAAATTTAATTGAAATGCCGCCGCTAGAAAAGGCTCTTTATTTGTATTTTGGTATACATCCTTATCAGAATAAATTACTTCATATTTAAGACTGCTTCAAAATCTTTATATATTTTTTTTAATTATTCAATTCGGACATTCTATTCGAAAGATATCACGAGTTTAAAAATGTAAGTATTAGAAAAAAGCTGCGTGGTCGCCGCGCAGCCTAATCGGCTAGATAGGCTTATGCGATGTAGGCGTCACTGGGGTACAGGCAGTACGGGAGCGGAAATATTTTGAATTTGGTTAGTAGGTAAAACAAAAAATAAAGAGGTAAAGTTTACGAGTTTGCCACGTTGTATGTATTAAGAGTATGTATATATTACGAGAAAATACTGACATATCGACTGTAAAACACAGTATTACGAAAATATAGTAATAGATTTCATCGAGATTCCTGATTCACTTGTATGGGATTAACCCACTCATGACTCAGGTGAACTAGAATGCATTGACGTTGGGCAATCCAAGCAACTCCGGTTTACCAGACGCGGCGTCTGATCGAAAGTGGCGGGCGGGACAGTCTTTCACCAATTATGGAATTCATTTTTGTATCCTTCCACAGTACAGTTTTACACAACTTATAATTCCGATTTCCGACATGTAAATAATCCATATTTGAACTTTATTCGCAAGCGGAAATGGCAGTGTTGCTTGATGCGCATTCTTAGCTCTGTTCCGCTTACACGATTCGTACACCGTTGCAAGCTACTATAATTGCTCTACTTCGCAGGTACATCGGAAGACATTATTAGTTGGATAAAACTTTACCTACACTATAGTGCACATTTTCACAATGGATGTTAGCTTAGTAGGTAACGCACTCTCATCTCAAACTCGCGAGAAATTTTCTGATCAAACATGTAAGTGTAAAAAGTAATGACGTCATAATTTAAATAAAATCAAATCGGACAGTCATTTTAGTAACGGTAATAAAAATAATTTCTATGATGATATTTTAAAAAGTTAGGTGATAAGATGGTATTTTAATATATGTTTTATTATGTAAATAATGTTAGAACATTTGTTCATGTATCATCATCTAGCCAGTAGCAAAACGATAAACAAAATGTGAAGAAATTATTAAATTTTATTAATTAAGAAAGTTTTCTTAGTTAATAAAATTCCAAAAAAATATTAAATGAAAAACTAAGGAAAAGCACTTTCCTCTTAGTCTAGTGTCAATGATGATTCGTAACCGTCACCTTAATCCAGCGTTTTTCGCGAGCGCGACCCCTAACGGGTCGCAGAGCCTTGCTCGGCGGATCGCCGGCAAAAGGGAAAAGGCAGTTCAAGTTTATACCTCATACTTAAGTACTTTCTAAGCTCAGCAGCTTATTGCAGAGTATAGGCCGTAATAATGAATATAGGTAACAAAATAGAGAAAGACATAAACGTAGTCATTTAAATTACTAACATTTTGTCTGTCTATGACCCAAAAGGGTCGCCAAAATTATTCAATCTGTAAAGGGGTCGCGTGTTCAAAAAGATTGAAAAGCACTGCCTTAATCATTTTTATTGAAAAAAATTGTGTGTGCAGTACACACGCAGTATAAATGAAACATAGTGTGACAAGGGGTGGAAGGGATTTTAAATTTCATGACGTCACATTTCATATATTATATCGTTATAATATATTTAAACTTTAAAACACGAAATTTGAAGTATTAACGAAAAACTTCAAAACGTTTCCAACTCTACCTGTATGAGCGTGTTTAAATGATTAAATATAATGTATTCTATTCATTACCTCGCTGGCTTAGTCCCATGGATTTATGAGTTTATCTCTTTTACTGTCGCTCTTTCGTTTCATCCGGTTTCAAATCACAACGATTCTAAAGAAGTTTCACTTCAAAAACCCAATTTATTTTTACGGATTTAACGAGCCTTTTAGTATCAGTATTATTTCATGTAGGAACCAGCTATTTGCTAATCTTACTCTCACATGGCCACACAGAAAAGAAAACGATCACTAGAAGAAATACCGACGTCAGTACTTACATTGTTTATATGTGATTTAAAGAAAAATGTTTTTGAAAATTGCTCGCCGCACTTTCAGCAAGAAAGATTTGCACTCTGCTTAATACTGTGCCGGTTGATTCTTTATCGTTATTTCTAGTAAGTCCATATTCTGTTTAATTATATTTCTCATGTCTATCAAAATTATTCAGTAGAACAGTCTCAGTGTTTGCCGCCATAACAACCTTGAGTTGTGTTCCGGCATTAGTGACCAGGTTCCAGTCTAAGAGAGCAGCAGCGCATTTGTAGCACCTTTGGTGTTGCAAATGTCCATAGGCGATGGTAACCGCTATCCATCAAGTGGGCCGTCTGCCTGTCTGCTGAACTCCTGCAATAAAAAATAAAAAAAAGAATACGCGTAAAACCAAAAATCCCCGATCAATTGTACTGATAAAACAAATCCTAACAATGTAGAGCCTTGCTCTGAATAACTTTCATTGTTTCATCAATTCCTTATCTTAAAGATAACATCGTTAAACAAATACCAAGCAGCTTACACACTCAGGTGATTTAGTAATTGCTCAGAGTCGCGTGAGATCCGCACTTTAAATTTAATTAGGCTCTCAGTAATCAAGAGTTGCTTAATTTTAAAATAAAGGAATGGAGTTTTTAATAGTACTATTATGTACAACATCAGAATACATTGCTATATAGATGTAAATATATTGTTACAACTTAAGTTCCGACGAAACCAAAATCCACCTGCATATCTGTAAAAACATTTTATTATTACCTGTCGGCAATTGAACTAATTGTAATTCTTTTATGATCAACTTCTTTTGTTTACTTATTTATTGGCATACTTTTCTAGAGAACAGCCCATTGTTTATTGTACCCGTTTATGGGCACTTGCGGCCGACTCATTAGCGAGGTGTTTTGATTATGTCGACTACGATACGGGCACATTGCATTTGTGCAGTATAAAACGATGGCCTGATTGAGGGAGGAGTCAGTCGAGCGAGAACCACGATCAAAGCGAGACATGTGTACTACAATCGGGAATTTAATAGTGACGGATTTTGCGCGTTTTATTGTATTACGACCTTCTGCATTAGGTTTAGACTTGTTGTGTTCTGTTATATTTCTACCTGTGTTATACGTGTTTGTATAGTTCTATCAAACTCTATAATAATTCCAACGGCATTTTAATTCGAGTCTCGCAACTAGTAACATGTTCTATATTAAACATCTTTATTATGCAAAACTAACATGTTTGATAACTTTTCTAATCCATCCTAAGGTTGTATGGAAGGAATTGCTTTTAGTGATAGATCGCCTTTTGTTATTTTCTATACCTAAACTTTATTAACCGGATCTAATGTTATGTAAATAAAGTACAGAGGTACTTTAGGTACTATATTCTACTCTAAATGTTGTACATATATCTACACAGACTGCTGTTTCAATTGGGCCATTGGGGAAAAATTCTAAACTATACGAAATAGTAAAAAACACTTAAAGGAATCTAGAGATCGATTTTGAAGTCAACTAAAGTGGAGTCATTAGATTTTTTTAAAATTAATTACACTAGTAGTAGAGGAGACGGTGGAGATAGACCTTCACCCATCTGATAACAAGATGAGACATATTTTTTATCAAATTATATTGATTTATAAACACGCCTATGATACCTTGCCAATTGAAGTGTTCATGGCTATTTTTAATTAAATTAACTTTAGTCAAATTTCTTCATAACCTTCAACTCTTTTGATAATTGAAGAAATTTAATTTCAACTGAAAGTTTTTCAACATGGAGAATATGCTTTGATAGACTTGCCTACATTCATGTTCATGGCTACCTGGCAAGCAGGTTTAGGGAACAGGTAAGTCAATACATAAATAGTGCGCAGAAGGTATGCCGATGACAACCCCTCCCGCCTCCCACAACCGCGACCCGCGGTCGTCTAGTTCTTAGTACTACTTAGACAAGCCCCGATCCTAGTCGTAGGAAGCGGGAGGGACGACCATCGGCATACCCTCTGCGCACGACTTATAGATAACTACACCTTTCTGTTAACCAATAAAAATTGGTATCATAAGAAAGATAATTTAATTACAAAAATAACCGTATAGGCTTGCCTGCAAAAAACGGTTCATATAATATTATTGCCATGCTTTGAAGAGTTCGAAAATAGCCATGAACACTTTTCGATTGGCAGGCTATCATAGGCATGTTTACAAATCAATATAATTTGGTAAAAAATATGTCTCATCTGGTTATCAGATGCGTGAACGTCGATCTTTTCTTAGACTATAGTCAGTAATCGAATCGGCCCATTTTGAAACAAAAACATAATGTATAAGCCGTGCGCAGGTTTGCCGATTACTACTTACTATTATTGTATTGTATTACTTACTATTATTGTATATACTTATGTAAAGTATAATAATAACAACCCATGAATATCCCACTGCTGGGCTCAGGCCTCCCACTATAAGGGAACGGACAGTATACCCGCCACGCTTGTCCAAGGCTGCTTGGCAGGTTTGACACATCGATTATCTCGATGTGTAGGTTGCATCACAATGTTTTCCTACAACCCTACTGACCATCGACACGTGACATCATGAGGCTATCGGCAAACCTTCAGCGCACGGGTATTATTATTGTAGACCTCCGCCTGATCTTTACCTATCTACATGTTTTACAAACTTTTCTAATCCATCCTTAGCTTGGGGAGAGGGGGTCGACGAAGTGTGACATTGTGTTACAAGAGGTGGGAGGCGTCCTAAATTTCGTGACATCACATTTCAAAATCTAATACATTCACGCTTTAAAACAAGAAATTTGAACTACTAACAAAAAACTTCATTATATTTCCAACTCTATCTGTATGAGCATAGTATTTAAATTATTAAAAATAATTAAAACGGACATAAAACTAATTATGGAACTGCTGTTTTAAATTAATAATTTCTTGATGTAAAATTGCAAAATATGTGATGTCACACTAGGGAGCGAGGAGTCGCACGAATGTAACCAGCTGCGACAAGAACGGGGGAGAGGTAAGAAAAATCATGAAATTCGTGTGTCGTAATTTGTAGATGACTTCTAAGACCGATTATTGTTTTCTGTACTTATAATTCTTGAACTGTATCTTAATATTTATATCTATACATACAATAAAACTGTAGAGGTCGAATTTCTGTACAATGAAAAAAATGCTAAAAACCGAGTCAGGGGGATGTAAGAAGTGAAATAGAACTAATTTAGATTTTTTTCAATTTTTTTGTTTCTCTGTTTGTACCGGCTAATCTCTGAAACGACTGGACTGATTTAAATGAAATATTGTATGATGGTAGCTTATATCCCTGGTCAACGTATAGGGTACTTTTGATCTCGAAAAATTAAAGAGTTCCCGTGAGATAGTTAAAAAAACTTTAATTACTTAAACAGCTTTGAAGGAATATTAAATACCACGTGGACGCAGTCGCGGGCATCAGCTAGTTATGCAATAAAGTATATTATATCCTATTATAGTTCTAATAGCAAAATTAATGCTATATCAAAGTTAAATAACTTGAAAGACAAAACTACCAAAGATATTATCATAATGAAATCAGCTACTCTGCCTGTTTGTTTCTCCTGAGTTGCTCAATACACATTTTAAATCTCTTTATCATCACATCGCGTGCTAAGCAGACTGGCAAATAGTCCGCAATTTACTGTAGAGCTATTTTCACAAATTCACATGTACAGTCTTGCATACAGTACGAAATATTTTAGATCGTTTATGTAGAATTTTGGGTTCCATTAACTATAACGTGAGAAATTTTTGAACATTATGTAAAACATGTGAGTTATCATACCGGTCATTAAAGAACATGAAGAAAAATAGAAGGCGTATAGAATATTTATAAAGTAGAAATATTGAACTAATGCTGGGGCTTCATCAGCGTTAATGTTAAAGATTTTGGTTGTGGCCGAATGCGTCTAATAAGACTAATAAGAATAAAAAAAAGTTATTTTTTATCGCTTTAAATATAAAGCGATAAAAAATAACTTTTTTTTATTGCATGAGATCAGCAAACAGGCAGACGGCCCACCTGATGGAAAGCGGATACCATCGCCTATAGATATTTGTGACACCAAAAGTGCTACCAACGTGCTGCCGCTCTCTAAAGGGTGGCTGGAACACAACTTAAGGTTGTTATTGTGGCATACTCTAGACCAGGGTTAGTAGCCATCCAGACGGGCAAATAACCTACCACCTGGCTGTGGGTTGTTTTGTCGCCTCTTACGACAGGCCGCCCAACGCAGGAAAGGGTATTCTTTCTCCGTTCATGCACGGATAAAAACGTTTACATTACATACATTTTATATTACTATATAAAGCTGAAGAGTTTGTTTGTTTGCTTGAACGCGCTAATCTCAGGAACTACTGGTCTGATTTGAAAAATTCTTTCAGTGTTAGATAGCCCATTTATCGAGGAAGGCTATAGGCTATATATTATCACGCTAAGACCAATAGGAGCGCAAAACCAATGAAGAATGTTTCAAAATCGGGAGATTTTGAAAATAAATTCCACGTGGACGACGTCGCGGGCACAGCTAGTTATAAATAAATAAATAAACCCATAAACCACTGCTGGATTCGGGCCTCCCATTTACTGTTGAATGGACAGTATACCCGCCACGCTTGTCCAAAGCAGATTGGCGAGTTCGACACATCGGTTAGCTAGATGTGCAGATTTCATCACGATGTTTTTATCAATCAAGTGCAAGCTTTCCGGCCAGGATTCGAACCCGCAGCCTTTGAGCTTGGGAAGTGAGTTCGCTGACTATTAAGCTATCACGGCTTGGAGGATATTATTAATTGATAATTGAATACTCGACACCCGTCAAGAGCAGACGCGTCTTGGAGGTCCTATTGTTCCTATTTACAGCCACTGTATTAAGTACAATAACGTTATTCTGTATACTAAACATTGATAATATTGTTACGAGTTACGGGACTCGAATTAAAATGCCGTTGGAATTACTATAGAATTTATTAGAACTATACAAACACGTATAACACAGATACAAATATAACTGGACACAACCAGTACAAATGTAATACACGATTCAATAACACGCGCAAAGTCCGTCACTATATAGCTTATCGAATGTAAACACGTCTTGTCTCGCTTGTGACCATCGCTTGACTGACGATATCTCCATTGGGGCATTGCTTTATACTGCACGGTGCAATATGTCTACCTGACTGCGTGCAATTTCGCAGAAATCATAATCTGCACACCTGCGTAATTATGCCTGCGAACGGCAATAAACGAGTACAATAGGCTGCTCTCCACAACAACCACTAAATAAGTAAACAAAAGAGGATGGTCATAAAAGCGCTTCAATGATATTAGCTCAAACACCGAGCGGCTAATAAATGTGCTTTGTTCACAAATATGCAGGTAGCCCAATTGTAACAATATTTCAGATTGTTTGTGTATTCTCCAAAATATATGTGTCATATAGGTGATAAGCACATATTACAGTAGATGATTAACTGTACTTCAACTAGGCATAGTAGTTCGAAAAAAGATAGTGCTTGCTTCCTGAGTAATTTACAAACGAAGGTAACATCAATTTTTATCTTCTATACAGAAAAATTAAAAGATAAATAAAGTATAGTATAGTATAGTCATGCACACACTGCACATACTTGTCATAACACCAGCATGTAACAGATGGCTACATTAGTATAAGTTTATAATATATCCATAATTATAGAATAAGTAACACTGCACGTGCACATATTGAATAAATGTCACACAGCAAAAACAAATACACTGTACATTAGTAAAACTTTTATGAAAAAATTAGAATCGAGTCCGTGGAAGTTTAAAATAGTCAAATAAGTGAAAAATTGAGGGGAGATCATTCGGAACGAGAGATTCCGAAAGTGGAATTTTTAGAATTGTTGTCTGTCTGTCTGGATGTTCCGTTTAATCTCTGAAACGGCTGGACCGATTTTGACGGGACTTTCACTGGCAGATTGCTGATGTTAAAAGGAGAAACATATTACTACTTTTAAAATTGGGGTTGAAGTCGCGGGCACGGCTACTTTAAATAATAAAAACGGTATAATAATTTTTAATTCAAAGTTTTACATGCAATAAGGCTTTATTTGTATTAGTAAAATAATATTGAATGATTGAAACCTATTTATTGTCCACCATAACTTAAACCTAGACATTTAATATGAATACAATTCCATTAGAACAATGAGCGGCCTTATCGCTTATAGCGATCTCTTCCAGGTAACCTGGTCTCCAAGGAGACATTAAATAATATTTGGTGGTATAACTGCATCAAAACTAATTATATTTAATTAGTTTTATATTATTATAATCTATTGATTATAATAATATAAATTACATATAAATACATGCGAACAATAATACAATTCCATTTATTCTTATAATCTTCTTACTTCTTAATTCTGCAATATTGTAAACGAATTACAAAAATCTATATGTACAAATAAAACTTCCTCTCAAAATAGCTGTAATCGGTTTAAACACGGTAATAAGTTTGTAACAATTTTGAAATTATTGCTCAATATATTGAGGTAAGCATCTTTATACAATCACGAATTAAACATTAAAATATAACGATGTTACGAGCAGTCCCAACTAGGCTAATGAGATTTTGGTTGATTTAACGAATATAATTGCAAATTGACAAACGATTGGTAAATGGTTTTACAGAATGGTTTTTGATATGTCAGAGTTAATCAATTCTTTTAAATAATTTTGCGTTCAAAGTTTAGTAGCAATACGAGTGACTTGCTTGTATGGTTATATATTTAATGGTTTTAATATAAATTAAATATTACTACTGAATAGTCCGTGGTTTTTTAATATTGGAAATTTAGAAGAAATTTCGAAAAATATAAGAAACTCTGAGGCAAACGTGATACAGTAGAATCTCTTTAAGACGAACTTGAAGCGAGACGCCAAAAAATTCGAGTTACAGAGTTTTCGACTTATGAAGAATTTCGGCATAAAACTTAAGATTTATTCAAATAATCGAGTTGTAAAATCAATTATTGCTATGTTCGGGATACGAGGTCCAATTTATTTTTTCGAGTTATAGAGGGAAGATCAGTACTGAATTTGCTTATAGGGAGTCACTAATTATTTCGACTTATACAGGGTTCAGATTTCGAGTAACGGAGGTTTTGGGGTTGAAGGGAAGGGAACACAATTTTTTTCGAGTTTGGGAGGTTTTCGACTTAAAGAGGTTTCAACTGTAGTAATCTTTGATTTTCTTCAAAATCGGTCCCGAGACTCCGTTTAATGTTTTACACTATTTCGTATGGTGTTTTTGGCCTTGAGAAATTCAGCCTGTATATCTTGTGTGCAAGTATAGTTTTCCATCCAAAGGTTATCTGGAACAAATCGCTCATAGCGATAAGACCGATAATTGTACTCTTTTTGTTACACTGTCAGTATATTGTAGGTTTATTTCTAAGTTGTCTGCAATAAAGTATTTAGTAAATAAATAGTCTTCTTTATTTTTTTTAGTATTTAAAGCTTAATTTACATTTGTATTAAAAAGTGAACTTCAGAAACTGGTGGGTTAATTCGTTCTTATAATTGTGTGGACAGAAATTTTCCATTTATACAATAAGTTGTCAGAGTAAACTCTTTAAAAAATGATGAGCCAACACCGTCAGGCCATCGGATGTGCTTTTGGTACACGAGATCCTGACATACATCGAGATGGAACACCGAGGTGATTTAGTTGGTAGGTTCGTGCATGCCGTCGTGAGTCCAACACTACACACCCACTATTATCCCCGAGCGGTAGGGTATATATGACGGATTACACTGCGATAAAAAAAAAACCAATACAAATATCTTAGCAGAAAAGAATAGGGTCTTTAAATTCATATTTAAACCTGTCCTTTTGTAGTATTCCAGTGTAGCGTGGCCTACTTGAGCAACACAACAAGGACTGCGTATCACGGAGACGAATATACTGTGGAGAATGTATGGAGTCACGCAGAAAGACCGCATTAGGAACTCCCGCATCCGCTGTAGTCTCCATCTCCGTGACATAGCAAACACATTGCAAAAGAGTTGCCTACGCTGGTACGGCCACGTTTTACGGAGACCAACTAGGTATATGGGGAGCAAATGTTTAGCCATGCCTCCGTCGCCCCGCCAGATCCTGGTAAGAAAGATAGGGCTAAGAAATTCTGGCTTTATGTCATGATTGATGATATAAATACCAAAAGTCTCAAAACACGGGATGTTGAAGATCGCGCGACGTGGACAAGTAAAAGCAGGACAGCCGACCCCGGGCTTCGAAGCGACCTCCTCGAATGTGACTTGGATTTAACGCTCGGATGATGATGATAATGAAAAAAGATAAGCCAATACTAGACAAGATAGTGTCTTCGAAGAAATAAAAGTATACATAAAGACATTTTTATTTTTTAGTATATCCATTTATTGACCGCTCTATCGTTTTCACATCCATAAATACAAAAATAATAATACAATGCGTCGTATTATACAGGCAAAGGAAATCGTATAAAGACACATCTCAATAACCAAATTGTATACAAAACAATACCCTTTATAATCCCCTCACAACAAAGAACCGAATAGTATCGCACAATTTTATAGATCAAAAGATTTGTATACACTTCAATGTAAACAGTTTTGACAGCCCATGATCAAAAGACTGATATGAAGTTCAATCGGAGTTTGTGATTGAAGTGTTCTTGTTACAACTTTTTTTTATTGCGTGAGTTCGGCAGACAGCCCACTTGATGTAAAGCGGTTACCATCGCCTATAGACATTTGTAACACCAAAGGTGCTATCAATGCGCTTCCGCTCTCTAAAGGGAGACTGGAAACCTGGCCTCTACACCAAGAGTGGTAGCCATCCAGACGGGCAAATACCCTACCACCTCACTGTGGGTAGTTTTGTCGCCTCTTACGATATGCCGCCCGGCTGCAGGAAATTGTATTCTTTTCCTATTCCTGCACGGATAAAACTGGATATTTTCGAACCTAGTTTTTTTAGTAGGTATAATAGATTACAAAGGTCAAAGTTCAGAAGAAAGGTAGGACGTAGGTAGACGCCCAGTAAGTACAGTTTTACACATTAATTCCTGCCGATGTAACTGCGCAGTAGACCAATTTTAGTAACGCGGGACAGTATACGAATCTTGTCGAACCGTGTAAGCGGAACAGAACTAAGAATGCGTAGCAAGCAAAGTTTCTGGGAGAAAATGGGTAACTTTATAGATTTCGATGTGCTGCAACGAAATTTGAACAACAAAACGGTTTAAAATGTCCTACTCGAAGGCCGGCCATAAACAGAAAGGGATTAGCGGTTGACAATAGATGGTAACATTTCAATAATTAGAAAATCAGCATAAACAACTAACAGTGAACAATTAAGAAAACCATTAAAAGAATCACAGATAATTTTAATAGCAAAGGTAATATAAAGGTAATAATCACTTGGTCGGTTATGGATTACAGAGAGTTTAGCATCTCAGAATACGTCAGTTGTAGCAGCATCTTAAAATTATTTACCCCAAGTTACCTAGATCATTTTATTGAAGAAATTCAGCAAACAAGTTCACCTTGATTGGGACGAAGTAGACGTATAAATAAATGTACTATCATTTATTCAGATACCTCACCAGATTGATCGTTTCTAGCGGCCTTCGGCTGAATTAATGATAAAATACAAATAGTCCAGCTGTATCAATAAAAGTAAGTTGAAGCTGCATTATTAATTTCGCAACTCTTTTGATCTAAAAGTAGTATTGGAACGAACAAGTATTCAATTACTTGAGAAATAACCAAATATGATTCTGCTCATCAACAATCTATATAGTTTTAGTTTATTGTCGCGTAATGAGATTAACATGTCCAATGTCCATGTGGACAAAGACCCGAAAAAATAAATAAAGATATAACGGCAGGTAGTACGATGAGTGAGAGTGCCGATGGCCCGCTTTCCCCTATCCTTTTTTTTTGATGACGCAGAGGAATGTCTTTCTTGGGGCACCATCCTCAGGCCTGGGGGGAAGGCTTTACATCGAGGGACGTATGGGACCTTTGATCGGCCATATGCCATGTTCTCCGAACGCAGGACAGGATGGTCGGCCCCTCTCCCTGTCCCATCATTCCTATCCTATCGCTCTAATTGGGTATTTGACAGTCAATTCCACAGAGACGCTTTTTATCATCGTACAAAATATAGCCTCCTGTATGAGAATACTGGCTTATAACGTCACAATTTTGATGATGACAAGTCAAATAGCGTAATGATTATTGTTTAAACTAGTTCATCCCAATAGCCCGGTTCCTTTTGTTGTCTATACTATAATAAATCTGTAAATGGTTCGAGTTTCTACAATGGGTTTAAAAATGTGAAAAATTCCGGGAGGCTTATTCGGACCAGCAGTTTAAGAAAATACAATTTTTAGAAATTTTGTCTGTCTCTCTATCTGTCTGTTAGAGCACCACGTGAAAACTACTGAACAGATTTAAATGAAACTCGACATAGAGCTATCTTATATCCCGGGGCGTAACTTGGATACTTTCATCCCGATAAATGACGTAGTTTTTTAAAATAGACGGATTAGCAAAATAGATGGCGCTGCGATTACGAGGTAGACAACCATCGCTGTAATTCAATAACAAATGCGTTGTCAGGTTGCCCACATGTCATTTTTTACGTATTAGGTACTTTCAAATCAGGTTGGCTGCGACATTTGTTTATGTTCTGCAGGGCACTTGTCTACACTATATTGACTTAGTTTATTTAGTAGTCTGTGGTTTTTTATAATTGTAATGAATTAGGAGTTTTTGGCGGGAACTGAAAGGAGATGTTGTGCTGTGCAGTTTTATTTTCTAAAAATGTGTAAAATTATTCTAAAATGAACAATAGTTGTAAGATATTGATAGTTTTTGAGTAGTAATTGTGTGTTTAGTGAGAAATGTGAACTGTATAGTCAAATGTGGCCTTTCGAGTTGTCACAAGAACTCCGTTGAATGGCGTCAGTTGATAACCTGCAGTTCAATTGAGCTATACATAACTGTATTGTAATCTACAATCTGGCTTAAAGGCCTAGCTGTCAAGCCATAACCCCAAATAAATAATAATAATGTAATGAATTGAACAAGAAACAAAAGTATTGAAGGTTTATGTATATAAAACACGTAATTAATTTTTTATGTACGTAACATAGAGCTACTTACTACCTAGGGTTTTTTACGTGGTGAAATCTCTAGTTTCCTAAAATAATAATCCTACACTGGCCGGGGTTTGTCCTTGGGTGCATTTTTATATGGTGTAGACAGGGATAATCGGCGGTCAGTGTCACGCCACAATTGGATTAAATTTGTCAAGAGGCCTCTATGTGTTGGCCTTCCCATGCCCCACATAGAGGCCCCCCCCCACGCAAGCCCTCCAAAAGCCCGGGCCATTTTTACGGCCCGTGGTCTTGAAATATGTACAATAGTTTACTACCTTTTTTTTGATAACGCAGGGGAATACGTTTCGTACCATACTGGGTCCTAATTTTGCGGGAGGAACAACCATGGCGAGAAGCGCCGCGCAGCGTGTACGAAAACTCTGATAAAGACGTTGCCAACTACTCCGATAAGCCTAAATCTGCGATCCATGCCCGCACTTGTGTGGAAAAATAGGATAGTTGATTTTATTGTGCACAAGAAAAAAATACACATGAGTTAACAATCATTTCAGGAGGGTGCCCCGCATAGGGTGGAGGAGCGAGATGGAATGCTTCTCCGTCTCAAAGGAAGATCTTCGAGCGAGGCTAGTGTTGTTCCTCGCAGGACCATCTGTTATTGTTGAAAATTTGTATATATTCTTTGTATGTTTCGGGAAACGTTTGCGACCTCAATTATTGCACAGCGCCATCTATTGACTTTGTAAGTGTTCCACTACACATTTAACTAGAATAATTAGCGGTCTTATCGCTAACAGCTATTTCTTCCAGACAACTTTCTGGAGATAAATTCACATTTCTAATAGTCGGTATTCAGTGCGCATAGTTTAAAATATATACCGTCATATAGTAAATAAAAATACACATACATATTTATATACAAATATATGTACATAGAGTTATATACACATACATAAATTACTGTTACAAGTTTAGATAATGATCTTTGAGAAGTTTATTAAAAGATGTAAGTGACTTTGCACTTCTGATGCTCATTAGTAATGTATTCCACAACCTTACAGCCTGCATAGTAAAAGATTTCTGACAAAATTGCTTAATTGTAGTCGCAGGTTTGCCGACTTGAAAGAACTCAAAGCGTTCTGTCAAATAGTAGGGCGTTTTTGTGCTAAAGAGTACATTATGCAAAAGGGATAAGGTATGAACATTCCGGCGAAGGCGGATAGAAAGCCATTCGAGCTTCCTACGAAATTCAGGAATGGGGTCAAGAGCAAGGCTACTCCCTTGATAAACCGCGCAACAAGCTTTGGTCACCTCGGGAAGCAGGTTGACCAACTTCACCAATAGGGGTTCGGTCCGCCGCATTCCCAAGCTGCGCGCGGACTCCAATACTTTATTACCCTCTCCCATCCTCTATGTTCCTACCTAAAGACTGACAACGCAGTGGGAGTGATGTTATAAACTTCTATAAGAGACGGTAATCACTTTTCATCAGGTGACCCGACTACCTGTTTGCTTGCTTCCAGCAATAAACAAGAAATTGTTCCAGATATAAAACCTGCGAGCGTCACTAACAGATTTAACTTTGCAAACACAATTCTTGCCGTAGTATTGTGAAAGTGGATCCAGCTATCAAATATTCAATTATCGCATAGTTCATAGAACACAATCAGTCTGGCTTAAATATCAAAGTGACGTAATAGGAACACGTCATAACGAAGAGCGATCTAGAAACGATAAAAATAAATGTTTTATGAGCAATAACTTGCAGCTCTTGAATTATATTTCTCGAATACAGATTGCGCGTATATTTGCTATTAATGTAGCGCCGTACGTTTCCCCTAATAAATAAGTACTCGAATCCAGCAGTGGAAACGTTATGGGCTTATCTAGAATGTAGATAGATAAGTAACACTTTATTGCTCACCAAAATAAACAAAATGCATAATTACAATACTTCTTGGCAAAACAACAGGCGGCCTTATCGCTAAAAGCGATCTCTTCCAGGCAACCTAGCTTAAAAGAAATTCTCAACTAATCTGGCGATGTAGGTGGAGCAGAAAAAAGATAGTTTTGTACAATTTAAATGTACATACTTACACTAATTTATAAATTTAATGCATACATAGATCCAGACACATTTATAGAATACCAATATATACGTATATACGAAATTATCTAAATAGATATATTTATTAACATTATGTATTAAAAATGGATAAATGAATGTTTAATATATTAGACATAATAGGTTGGGGAAAAAGTCTTTTCGCATATAGTATGTATGAACTTGTAATAAGATCTCTTAGGCTATACCATTTGTATCTGGCTGGTTTGGAATCATTAAAAAGTTTTAATTTTAAAGAAGACAATTACAAATTCAAATTAGGAAAATGTGTGATTTTCATTTGTTTTTCTTATTGTTAAAATGAGTGAATCTAATGAAGAAATTCGATAAATTTAAAAATTTTACTACAAAAAAGGTAAAAATGCAACACAAGCCGCGAAAAAAATTTGTGATGTTTATGGTCCTAATGCAGTATTTGTGAGTAGAGCAAATTTGGTTTAAGCGTTTTCAATCCGAAAAGTTTGATATCAAAGATGCATGTCGCTCTGGTCGCCTTGTTACGGACAAAATTGATGCCATTTTTGAAAAAGTGGAGCAAGATCGGCATATTAGTAGTTGCGATGTAGCTGGAGAACTGGGAATTGACCACAAAACAGTTTTGGCGCATTTGGAAAAAGCTGGGTACACAAAAAAGCTCGACATTTGGGTGCCCCATGAGCTCACTCAAAGAAACCTAATGAACCGTGTACTCATTTGTGATTCTTTATTACGACGTAATGAAACCGAACCATTTTTGAAGAAGCTGATAACTGGTGATGAAAAGTGGATCACGTATACGACAAGAACGTGCGAAAAAGATCGTGGTCAAAGACCGGTCAGGCTTCACAGACTGTGGCGAAACCCCGGTTAACTCGCAACAAGGTGATGCTGTGTGTATTGTGGGATTGGAAGGGCATTATTCATTATGAGCTGTTACCGTCAGGCAGGACCATCGATTATGAACTGTACTGCGAACAACTGATGAGAGTAAAGCAAAAAGTTGAGAGAAAGCGGCCGGAATTAATCAACAGAAGGGGTGTGGTTTTTCACCATGATAACGCTAGACCTCGCACATCTTTAGCCACTCAGCAAAAATTACGAGAGTTTGGCTGGGAGGTGTTATGCATCCGCCGTATAGTCCTGACCTTGCACCTTCAGATTTTCACCTGTTTCGGTCTCTGCAGAATTTTTTAGGCAGTGTCAGGTTAACATCACGAGAGGACTGCCAAAACCACTCTTCGCAGTTTTTTGATCAGAAGTCCCAAAATTTTTATAGCAATGGGATCACGTCCCTATCTACAAGATGGCAAAAAGTTGTCCAACAAAATGGCACCTACATACTTTAGTCAAATGTAAATAAACTTTATAAAAAACCTTTTAAATTTTTATATAAAATGCGAAGAAACTTTTCCCCAACCTAATATTTATTTATAGTTGAGTTCCGAAATGTAAAATAGCCTCTCTGAAAGTAAGAGGCAACGCATTCCAGAGTTTTATATATACTATAAAAAAATTCTAAAAACTGGAATAAAAAAAAATCAACTGGAATACACTATATAAACGATGGTGAACACGATGCAATTTTTTTATATTTCTTGTCTGTTTATTCGAGATTCACATAAAAACTACTGGGCCGATTTCGATGCGATTTTCGCTGATCGACAGCAAATTCTTAGACTCAAAATCTGCGCTATGTTTTATCCTGGGAATCCCGTCGAAATTTTTCTAGGAATGGTTTAAAATGGCCAGGTTAACAAAAATCGAATTCCAATGTGATTTTTTCACTAAACGATAGTTATGTAATAGATGGTGTGATATTTTTTATCCCGGGAATTTCGGGAAAGTCAAGCGTGGATGAAGTCGCAGGCATATCTTAGTTACTATATACAGCGTCATAGAATAATATTAGGCCGTCATATATCACAGATGCTAGAAACTGCGTTTAGCGTCAATCCATTTTTATTATAATTTCACTATAAAATTTAGATGCGTCATTTATAAAACATCAAATTAATGGCTTTAACCACAGGGCGAAGACACTCATCGATTTTCTTTGCTTTGTAAACTGACGGACAAGACGAATTTTATATATATCATATATCATTTGGCTAAAGAACCCTAAAACCTATACATTTTAGGGTAATTAGGTCTGAAGAGAGTGCCCCCCCCCCGTATACGGTGGAGGAGCGAGATGGAATGCTCCTCCGTCTCAAAGGAAGATCTTCCAGCGAGGCTATTGTTGTTCCTCGCAGGCCTAGGCCCGACTATTATGGTTAGAAATTTGTATATATTCATTGTACGTTGCGGGAATCGTTTGCGACCTCAATTATTGTACAGCGCCATTTATTGACTTGTAAGTGTTTCACTACAGGTCTATTGATTATTGTATTTATACATAATAAAAATACATTTCATAATTTTCATACGTTTATTATATATGGAAATAGGTTTTCTCAATTGTTGCCTACCTATATTTTCACTAGTTAATTAGTTTTAAATTTAATAATGTAAAATAGCTTTTACTGGATGATTGTCATTTCAACTATTTAATTCTTCTTCTGTGTAACAGTTAGCATGACGTAAAATAGTAGTAGTAAATGACGCGCACTATTCATTCTATTGCCTTACCTTCGATTCAATTTTGACATTACTTGTAACTTGTATGGACCTTATGTCACATTTTATGAAATCGTAGCGCAAAAAACGGTCGGTAAGATATAGGAACCTGCCATAGAACGACATTATGCTATAATTATATTATAAAGACTGATTTCTGTCTTTTAATTTAGAAAGGTTTAAAAAATCGAATACAATTATCACAAGTTGTTTAACTATTTAAAAATATAATAATGGCTTTTATAACTAACCAGCTGATACCCGCTCGCTTCGCGTGCCGTAAAATCCGTTCTTAGCTGACCTCTACTTGGCGAAAGGAAGGCCCATGCCAAAATTTCAAGTATAGACTTGAAATTTGGCCTAACCTATAGAGGTATTATAGTTCCTGAGATATGGTGATGAGTCACTATATGCGTGGATTTCAATTATATATATTAGGTTGAGGAAAAAGTTTCTTCGCATTCTATATAAAAATTTAAAAGGTTTTTTTATAAAGCTTATTTACATTTGACTAAAGTATGTAGATGCCATTTTGTTGGATAACTTTTTGCCATCTTGTAGGTAGGGACGTGATCCCATTGCTATAAAAATTTTGGGGCTTCTGATCAAAAAACTGCGGCGAGTGGTTTTGGCAGTCCTCTCGTGATGTTAACCTGACATTGCCTAAGAAATTCTGCAGAGACCGAACAGGTGAAAATCTGAAGGTGCAAGGTCAGGACTATACGGTGGTTGCATTAACACCTCCCAGCCAAACTCTCGTAATTTTTGCTGAGTGGCTAAAGATGTGTGAGGTCTAGCGTTATCATGGTGAAAATCCATACCCCTTCTGTTGATTAATTCCGGCGGCTTTCTCTCAACTTTTTGCTTTAATCTCATCAGTTGTTCGCAGTACAATACAGAATCGATGGTCCTGCCTGGCGGTAACAGCTCATAATGAATAATGCCCTTCCAATCCCACCATACACACAGCATCACCTTGTTGCGAGTTAACCCGGGTTTCGCCAGTCTGTGAAGCCTCCCCCCAGGGGGTGCCCCCGCGGTCCTCACCCCCTCCGACCGCGGTTGGTACACGGGGAAGCGTCCCCGGGGCCCCAGCGGCCATTGTCACATTCCCATCTTCTCTCCGTGACAATGGTGTCCCACCTACGTTCCTATCCTTAAAAGGCTCCCGTGTGTCCCTCCTTCACAACTACCTATCCCTTCCTTCGTTTGACGGGCCACTCGCACCTCTCCGTTTAGCGGAGTGGCCCCTTGCGATGTGGCGGCGACGGGTCCGGAGGCCGAGCATTTTTGCCAATCCCCGGACCGGCGACGGAGTGGGCTTAAGGGCGGTCCGCCCCTTTCTAACATTCGCCACCGTCGCGCGATGTGGGGTGTGGTGGCGGCGGTTTCACCCGACCGCACCCGCACCGCGATAGAGAAAAAAAAAAAACCCTTCAGATGAAAATGGGTGGAGGTTTCGATTTGCTCGCCCCTAGGGCAGACCGGTTCCCCACCCACCCGAAGCTGAGTTTGGCGTGCTTGAGCTGTATGCTGGGCGGGCTATCCCGGCTGCAAGCGTCCTGTGGGTGGCGTGTGGGGTATCCTGCTTGCAGTCATTTCGCACGCCACTCACAGTCTTTTAGTTTATAAGTCCTTCAGATGGTCTCCCGTAGAGGAGACAAAATTAGGTTTAATAACCCCGACAGGGGTTCGAAAAAAAAAAAAAAATCATGAAAGCACAAAAGCAAGAAAAACTACCCCAGGCGGGTCGATCTTCCGCCCAAAAAAAAAAGGAAGGCGAATCCCGCACCGATGCCGGCACCTTTGGTAAGGTCAGAAGTCCCCCATCGTATTCTGGGGGGGGGGGACGCCTTTGCGCTCAAACACATGGACTTTGTCCAAGCAGAAGATGCCCGAGATGGGCGGCGAAGTAATTTTTTCGCGCAGTAGCAGCAGACAGAGCGGCCGCGCTTCTGCTGCAAGTGGCGCCGTTAGCGGCACCAGGAGCGGGGCCTTGAGTGGAGCTGTCGATGAGTCAGATTCCAACCTCTCGATGTTCTCCATTCGGTCCCGCTCCAGGACAGATTCACGCTCGCGGTCGCGTTCACCAATGCGATCGCGTCCTCCGACCCGCTCATGCTCCGGATCAGGACCCGGCATTCGTGCTGAACCAGAGGCCGGGCCCTCAAATCCGTCGAGCCAGTGGCACGCACAAAAAAAGAGGAGGAGGCCCGCACCTTACAGGGGTTCCCACAAAACATCCTTTGTGTCAAGTGACGAAGAGACGGTGGCTCCAAAAACCTCCCGCAGGGTGTCCCCACCCTCTACGGGAGTCACAGCAGAAGCAACTAGTCTGGCAAGGGCCAAGGATGCCGTTGCCAAAGCGGGTCGGGTCACCGACCTTGAGCTGGACCACGAGGAGAGTACCGTCGAGCTGATTAGAGTCGCTGAGGAGGCGCGTATCGCTCGACGGGCCCCAGAACTCCTAGGACGCTCAGGGTCGGTCACAACCACGGATGAGGCAGGGGCTCGTACGGCTCAGGCCATAGAAACGGACGTCCGCAATGCACTGGGGGTCATTCGCCACGTGGCGAGGGTCCCCAGGGGGTTGAAAGGGACGTTCATGAAGTCCCTGAACGACTCCGTCAGCATCATAAGTGATGCCTTCGAGGTACTGCGTGGCCGCACGGAGTCCGACGAAGTCAGGCGACTCGAAGCGGCCAACCGACGCCTCGAGGCTGATGTGAAAGAGATGAAGAAGGAGTTGGCCAGCCTACGGGCCGAGATTGTCCGCCCCCGGCCTGCACCATCCAAGACCATGTCGACGCCGAAGCCACCGCCACCTCCGCCACTGCCTGCATCGAGGCCTGTCGTGGGAGGGCGGTTCAATGATCAGGATGAGCTGTTGCGCCATCTGACCCTGTCTCTCGGGGCGATGATGGACGCGAAGCTAGCCGCCCTAGATGACCGCCTTCTCCCAGAGAAGCGAGTCCGCCCGCCGTTGGCAGCAGACGCCCGGCGGGCGAATGCGCAGCAAACCCCTGCACCTGGGAGAAGAGAGGCCAACCGCCCTCCCGAAGACTTCCCTGCGCTCCCAACCCCCAAAAGGAAGCGGGGCGTCGGAGAATGTAACGGCGGGGAGTCCAGCACCCCCAGGCCTAAGAGACCAACTAGGAGTGACACGGCGGCCTCAGAGCCGCCCCCTAGGATTGAGGAAGGATGGTCGGTGGTAGCTCGAAAAGCTCAGAAGAAGCCACCGACCCAACAAAGCAGCTCTGGTCGGACACCCCAGCTCAAGCCGAAAGTGAAGCCGCCGAAAACTTCGGCGAACAAAGGTCCGCGTATGCGGGTGCCCAACACCACTGTGGTAATCCTTACTTTGTTACCTGCAGCGGTGGAAAAGGGCACCAACTACGCGGACCTAATGCAGAAGGCAAAAGCCAGTATAAAGCTTGGAGACCTCGGTATCCCCGGGGTCAAATTAAAAACCGCGCGGACGGGGGCCCGTATGCTCCTCCTCCCTGAAAAGATAGCGGGAGAAGGCCGATGCCCTCGCCGCGCGGCTAAAGGAAGTTTTACCTCAGGATGAGGTGAAGGTGTCCAGGCCCGAGAGGTGTCTCAACGTGCGTATCTCGGGTCTGGACGACTGCACAACAGTTGATGAGGTGGTGGTCGCCGTCGCCCGGGTCACGGACGTCGCCGCTGGGCGAATCAATTCCAGCGCCGTACGTCTGGGCCCGGACAGGCTTAGGTATGTTATCCTGGCCTGCCCTGTGGCGGCGGCCATCAAACTGAAATATAAGAAGAGGATAATGGTGGGGTGGGCCTCGGCAGACGTCAAAGTTCTGCCGAGCCGATCAGAGAGGTGCTGGCGCTGCCTTGTGGCAGGACACGTGGTCTGCACCTGCTCCTCCCCTGTCGACCGCAGCAAAGACTGTTATCGCTGCGGTCAACCTGGTCACCCTGCCGCCACCTGTCAGAATCCCCCGCATTGTAGTATATGCAGTGTGGCAGGGAGAGCGGCAGGGCACTGGATGTGCAGGGGAGTTCCGGCCGCACGCAAAAGCGCGGGCCCCCCCACCACCACCAAAACTGTGAGGTCCACCAACAATAAGGTGGACCAACCAAAAAAAGGTCAAAAGGAGGCACCTAAAAGTAAAAAACGCCGAAAGAAAAAAGGTCCTAGGCAAGCTGCGGCTGCCAACACTTCTCTGGCACCGCGGCCGCAGCCCAAACCGCGTTCGCTGCCACCGCCTCCGCCGTCGCAGGAGCCCGGGACCACTAGGATGGAAGAATAAAAAGTCGTCCCAATGGCTATCCTAGTGGTCCAGGGCAACTTGAACCACTGCGCCACCGCTCAAGACTTATTGGTTCAGAGCATGGCGCAGTGGGGTATTCAGTTGGCTGTGGTCGCCGAGCCATATTACGTCCCCCGTTCTGACTGGGCGGGGGACCTGGATGGCTCGGTGGCCATCATAATCCGGACTGCCGCCGCATGCCCTCCCCTGGCCAATTTAGTAAGGGGACGAGGTTATGTGGCGACTACGATATCCCTAACTGGGAGTGGCAATAGCGTGGCACCAGTTCTGTGGGAAGCCTGACCGGCCTTTGACCACGATCTTTTTCGCACGTTTTTGTCGTACGTGATCCACCTTTCATCACCAGTTATCAGCTTCTTCAAAAATGGTTCGGTTTCATTACGTCGTAATAAAGAATCAAAAATGGGTACACGGTTCATTAGGTTTCTTTCAGTGAGCTCATGAGGCACCCAAATATCGAGCTTTTTTGTGTACCCAGCTTTTTTCAAATGCGCCAAAACCGTTTTGTGGTAAATTCCCAGTTCTCCAGCTACATCGTAACTACTAATATGCGGATCTTGCTTCACTTTTTCAAAAATGGCATCAATTTTGTCTGTAACAGGGCGACCAGAGCGACGTGCATCTTTGATATCAACATTTCCAGATTGAAAACGCTTAAAACAAATTTGCGCTACTCTCACAGATACTGCATTAGGTCCATAAACATCACAATTTTTTTCGCGGCTTGTGTTGCAGTTTTACCTTTTTTGTAGTAAAATTTTAAAATGTATCGAATTTCTTCATTAAATTCACTTATTTTAACAATAAGAAAAATAAATGAAAATCACACATTTTCCTAATTTGAATTTGGAATTGTCTTCTATAAAATTAAAACTTTTTAATGATACCAAAACCAGCCAGATACAAATGGTACAGCCAAAGAGATCTTGTTACAAGTTCATATATACTATATGCGAAAAGACTTTTTCCCCAACCTATTATTTAGATTGTAATCTTGCGGCCACACCTGCGATAATGTTAAAGTTATTGTCTGGGGCCGAATGCGTCTTATTTATATATTAAAAACAATATCGCATCACAAATTACAACCACCGCCACATATGCATGAAAGGGCCTATACCTGTAATATTATCGCGCAGATGAAGCCCCGCCATAAGAATTAGGTTACAGAAATCTACTTAAGGCCAATTTTTCAATCACCAGATAAAAATTATTCATAGAGTAAAATACAAGATGGGAAAATTAAAAATCACTGCTTTTGAATTCAGTCAAGTTATAATTTATTTCACTAAATCGACAATTTATTACTTAATTGGCAAACAGTCCAAACGGTGGCAAGGGCTTAATTCACAATCTGACAAGTTAACTTGCTTTTTAAACCTTGTAGCAACGCTAACATACTTGAGGATTTGGAAGGAGCCAAGTACCTCTCACCGCGTCACTGTTATACGCGGGAAATGGGCAAGCGAAGTATCGCGAGTATCCGGCGACCGAACACTGTAGCGAAATTACAGATCCATCAGTGAAGTAGATATTGTTTATATCCTGTTTTGATAAAAATTGAAGGTGTTAAATGGTTTTATGTCAATAATTCGGATGTGATTTAGTGAATTTATTTCTTAACTAGAGTTTGCACCGTGGCTGCGCCGCGTGTCAAACCCTAGGCAGTAGCGTAGCTTTATGTTACTTAGACAAAAACTTAATTCGGTTTTTTACATATAATAATAATAATAAAGAGAATAAGTCCATTTAGTCTAGACAACTGCCTAGCAAAACATATAGACGAGTCGAAGCAAACCTGATTTGAAGTAATACATTAAAAGACATGTTGTCTTGACAACATAGGTATTTGTTAGTGAATTGAAAAAAATGTTTGCGATTGCAGCGCCATCTATTTAACTCATCTGTCTATTCTATGGAAACTACATCATTTATCGGGATAAAAAATATCCTAAGTGTTGATTCGGGATATAAGTCGGCTCTTTGTCGAGTCTCATTCATATACGTTTAGTAGTTTTCAAAAAGGATACGATCGCAGCGCCATCTTTTTCGACATTTTCGTCTATCCCGCGTAAACGACGTCCTTTATCGGGATAAAAAGTTACGCCCCGGGATATTAGCTAGCTCTGTGTCGAGTTTCATTTTATTTCGTTCAGTAGTTTTCACGTGATGTTCTACTAACAGACAGACAGACAAAAACTCTAAAAATTGCATTATCGGAAACTGCGGGTCCGAATTATTCTCCCTAATTTTTCACATTTTTAAACGCAATGTACAAACTCTAACCATGTACAGATTTATTATAATATTGTTACAACTTAGGCTTCGACAAAGACAAATGCCATCTGCATATCTGTAAAAACACATTTTATTACCTGTCGGCATTTGAACTAATTGTAATTCTTTTATGATCGTCTTCTTTTGTTTACTTATTTATTGACATACGTTTCTAGTTATTGTGGAGAACAGTCTATTGTACTTGTTTATGGCCGCATGCAGGTATTACGGATTGAGTACAAGCTGATTCTAGGAAATTTGGTCCACGTTCCCGGACGAGCGTATTTGCATTTCTGCAGTATAAAACCATGGCCTGACAGGGGGAGGCAGTCGAGCGAGAACCACGATCGAAGGGAGTCGATGTGTACTACAATCGGGAATCTAATAGTGACGGACTTTGCGCGTTTTACTGAATTATGACCTTCTGCATAACGTTTGGACTTGTTGTGTTCGGTTATATTTGTACCTGTGTTATACGTGTTTGTATATTTTAATTCGAGTCCCGCTAAAATCGTAACAATATAAAAGAAGACTTAAAATGACTATAGAAAAATTACGAAACATTCACGTTACGTGTCACATTTATTTTGGTAAATTACTGATCAGTAATTACCAACGAAAAGCTGTTTCGTTTGCGCCCCATTTACGTCCTTTTGCGGCCACATCGGCCTTAATGAATGCAATGTACGTAAATTAGGCTTTAGATGGGAAACGCTCACTCCATTCACTCCTTGAAACGGTCTCTAAACAAAGCTTCTAAGCAAATAATAGTATCAGATAACTTGAGAGTCCTTATTGATTCTCTTCGCTCAACAGCTAAAAATAAACTCGTAATTAAGTATTCCTTTTGTTACAATCAACGTCTATGGATTATCTGGTTTCTCCCCTTTCTGTAGGATAAACAAGTTTTAATTTGTAATGAACTTAAGATAGTCGTGCCTCCGGAAACGAGTGTTAGCTGTATATGCTAAGCCAAAAATATTTACTTAAGCTTACTGCGTAAATATTAGTGGTGGTAGTAGCTAAGCTGCCACGACTTACCGCACGATTTTATTCCAACACTAGGATATGCCCGCGACTTCGTCCACGTTTGACATGAAATTCCCGCGGGATCCCAGGAACACAAAGTATCGCAGCATTTAAAAAAAGAATGTAATCTATTGTTTTACTGGAAACTGTGTCGGAATAAGCTATTTTTTATACACCAGAACAACTACAAACCGCCGCCGGGAAAATTCCTGCGAGATTCGCGAGATGAAAAATATCACACATTTTATTACATAAAATTAGCTATCGATAAGTGAAAAAATCACATTGGAATTCGAATCTTTTGTTTAATCTGGCCAATTTAGATAATTCCCAGAAAAATTCTCGCGGGATAGCCAGGATAAAAATTAGCGTATATTTAAAGTCTAAGAATTACTGTCGATCAGCGAAAACCGCATAGAAATAGGCCCAGTAGTTTTTACGTGGATTCCGAACAAACGGAAGAAACAAAACAAAAATTGCATCGTGTTCTCCGTTGTTTATATAGTCTACTCTAGTTGTTTTTTTTTTAATTATACTTCAATGTACAGACACAGCATGTTTAGAATTTTATAATATTATAGATTACTAGCTGTCGCAGCAGACATTGTTCTGCCCTGAAGAAATCAAATTTAGGACCCGATTGTAGCGCCACCTACCGGGTTCAATTGTCGAATCCACCTAAACACACACAAAAATTTATCGACGTCGGTCCAGTCGTTTAGTAGTACAGTAGTCACATACACACACAGAAGTATTTTATATATAAAGAAGACATGTACAATGGCGTGTAGAAGATATATTTCTAGCATCTGTCATTCATATAAAACCAATGGTTCGAGAAAAATAACAGTGTAATTCACGAACAAAGGAAGAGATAATGTTTTATTGTATAGAATATGAAAAATGGGCGGTCTTAGAGCTATAATCAATCTCTTCCAGCAACCCCTTTTTCCAGAAAGTTTACATACATAAAAGATGGGCGAGTGGACTAGAAGTAACAATACAGCCCATAAATGTCCAAATGCTGGGCTCGGGCCTTCCACTATTGGGGAACGGATAGTATACCCGCCACACTTGCCCAAGGCCGTTTGGTAGGTTTGACACATAGGTTATCTTGATGTGCAGGTTTCATCACGTAGGTAGTTTTCCTTCACCGTTGTTAGCATGTGGTAATAGTAACAATATGTATGCGTTCTCGGCTAGGATTCGAAGCCGCGCCCTTAGAGCCTCGGACACGTGCGTTAGCCATAACGCTACCACGACCTTAGTGAACTATAAATTATACCAATTGCGAACTAAAATAATTAGAAACTAAATAATTGTAATATGCACATGTATAAGGGATTTTGCCGTTACGGAACTATGAAACAGGACCCCGTTATGATCTAACACCGGTGCTTCACAAGTAACTTGGTCAAGAATAACTATGGCCAGAAATACTAATTTTAAAAGAGGACGGAAAGCTTAAATGTTAAGTAATAATTTAAAAACATGCGATTCGCTGTTTAATTGTTATTGAAAAGCTTAAAACGAGCCAGTTTATAGCAGTAAAGACTAATTGCCATGACATAACGCGCTAAAAAATGACGCCATTATAACAAGTTAAAAGCATACAAATATATTTTTTATTGCCTTAAGGAAGCAAACAGGCAGACGGCCCACTTGATGGAAGGTGGTTACCGTCGCCTATGGATGTTTCCAACACTAGAGATATTGCTAACGCGTTGCCGGCTATAGGAAATTATGTAACGCCCTTCTTAAATTCTTAAACAACCCCATATCGTTGCGCCGAGGGATAAATTTCCTCCAAATCACTGTACTGCGTGCAATAAACGCGAATATTACGTAATAGATTTAATTTTATAATAAATCGGCCAAGTGCATGTCAAACCAGACGCATGAAAGGTCCCTTAAAGGCGAAGAATATCCACTGTTTTAATCATTTATATATGAACCCAATAAAAAAAAGATAGATAATACCCGATATCTTAAGAACTACACGAAACAAATTCAAACCAATTATCGTTGAAAGTATTCTTAGGCTTTACCAGTTTTCTTTCGCATTGCTGAATGAATCTTTAGGGCGTAACGCGTATTATTAACGCAATCACGTGTTTTGTAGTCTTATACTTATTAAGAATATCTGCGAGTCAGGTGTATTCTGGCATTAACTAATTTTATTATTTTTATAAGGTTGTATGGACTAGTTCCTTTGTCTGCTTATTGTGACCTTGTTTGTAACCCGGCCGTAAGCCGTCCTTTTTTTCCCTCTCTACCTTTGTAATGAGTAAACCACGTATTAACGAAAAGATTGCTTTTTTAAATTCAATAATTCAAATATATTATTTCATACAAGGTGCCTTCTTGATTTTTTATTTACAGTCTTCAAAACTGAACACATCAATAACATTACCTTAAGGAACGTTTTAAATTCCTTCGCCTATCCACTGCTCACAATTTGCGCCACGATACGTACCGAAAAATTATGACGCCTGCACACACTTCATCATATTATGATAATTCTTTAACAGTGCAGGCTGTCAAACTTTGGAATATGCTGCCTCTTACTGTCAGAGAGGCCAAAGCCTTACTTACCAACATTTAGAAATTTGCTCAGAAAACCCTATATGTCCACAAATAGCTATGTCTGATTAACACAATATAATCATGCTAATACATTTATTATAATAACTTATGTATTATTGTCTATATATGACTATGTATATATGTATGTAGTTGTATATTTATTTCTTAAATTAGTTTGAGTATTTATGTATCTATTGCCTATTTCCTGCTCCAGCTATATGGCCTGATTCAAATTTTTCATTTAGGTTACCTGGAAGAGATCGCTTTGAGCGCTAAGGCCGCCTATTGTATTGCCTAGAAAATATTGTAAATATGGTCTGTTTTTGTAATTGTATATTTTGATGTGCAATAAAGTTTTATCTCTCTCTCTCTAACATATTTAGGGCTGATTTTTCCATCACCAGATAAGAGTTATTCATAAGAATAAAATACAACATGGCAAAATTAAAAATGGCAGTTGCATTAATAAAACAGTTGAATCGTTGCATTTTTGAGTCTATTCAAGTTATAATGCATTTGACTGATAACTTTTATCTGATGATACAATAATCGGCCCTAAAGAGAAATTACCGAAATAATATTATACAATGTGTAGACTTTTATTTATAATGAATAGGTTCGCGTTTGACTGACATTGCGCCTGATGTCAAGTAGAAGTGCAGTCTAAGGTGGAGCACGCTTACCTAGAAGATACCTGTTCACGCGAGTCTTGAAGACACCTAGATTGTATTCTTTAGGTAAAACAGACGACGGTAAAGAGTTCCACGCTTCAGCGGTGCGTATGATAAAAGTGGAAGCATAGCGTTTCGTCCACTTTGTTTATATTTCCACCATATAAAGAGTTCCACGCTGTATTTTATTTCACATATTGGTGACCTTATCGCGTAATTACACACCTCCCGATTTATGCCGAGTCGGAGTGCGACTACCACCTTTTGGGCTGCGGAACCAGCGTATGATAAAAGTGCTCTTTCTGAAGCATAGCGTTTTTCGTCCACTTTGTTTATATTTCCTTGATGACCATACATTTGTCCGGATGATAAAATGGTGACGGATCGCATCGAACACAATTCATGTAACTTAGTGCCGTTATGGCACACGCACCTAGATTATATTTCGAAGTGTATCAAACTATAGAATGCCGACAGCAACTAGCGAGAATGAATTCTTCTTTTATCACCATAAAGACACTATCAGCAGGGAAACGAGAGGGGCGATTACTCTGATATGTATAGCATTAATTAGCGACAAGACCGCCCTTTTTGCGAACGGAACACCTGCATATGAGACATTTTAGTTTTATTTGCGGACGTTATAAGGCAATAAGTCATTATGGCTTGATTTTTGTATATGGTGCACAATAAAGTATATTAACCTCCTTCGAGAATTTCCAGAGATAAGTTATTGATTGATTGATACTTACGTAACGCAGGTCAGACATTTCAGAGATTTGTGGATGAAATGACCAGAGATTTCGATTTTTGCTACTGTTATCTTGATGATTTTTAATATTTTCACCAGATTCCACCACTCACTTTCAACATCTATATCAAAGATGCCGCTAAATTAATATCAACTGTCGTGAGTGGGCCAGAGCCTGTCAGTCATGTCAACGGACCAAAGTCTCAAGACACGTTTCACCACCGCTGGGCAATTTTAAACTACCTCGCGGAAGATTTCAGGTCGTTCATATTGACTTAATCGGGCCTTTGCCAATATCAGACGGTTTCCGCTACTGCCTCACCGCCGTCGATAGATTCACGCGCTGGCCTGAGGCAATAGCTTTACAAGATATTAGCGCCGAAACTGTAGCAAAAGCGTTCGTCACTCACTGGATCGCTCGTTATGGATGCCCACAGCAGATTGTGACGGATCGTGGTAAACAGTTCGAGTCTGCGCTTATGAAGCAAAACGCATCGCATGTCTACGTCAGAGATGACACCGTGCGCGGAGCTCTTCAGCCAGCCTATTCAGGTCCTTACAAAGTTCTAGATAGGACCGACAAGAAAACTTATATGGTTGCTGACGGATACCGCACCTCTGACGTCACGCCGTCACAGCAAAAGAATGAACCTGGGACAAGAACGCGATCGGGAAGGAGAATTTTGTTCCCTAACTATTATCGCCCATCCTAGGATGGTCTCTGGGGGAGCCCTGTAGGACAACCTTTTATAATTGTCAATAGCCGATCGAAATTATTTTCTGTATTTTATTGCAAAACCAGAAATTAAATAATTCGTCTTTAAACAAAGCCTATCTTCTTCATTGCACCAATCCGCCACACATGTAATTCCGTGGCACACTCCCCGAAGTGTATCCTATACAAATATCCTATCTATCTATCCTATCCTATATCCGACAAACTAGCGAGAATGAATTCTCCTATATAAAGACACCGATTACTCTGATATGTATAGCATTAATTAGCGACAAGACCGCCCTTTGTGCATAATGAGACATAGTTTTAGTATGTAAGTCCTTTTTTGTATTGGTGCACAATAAAGAGTTATTGATTGATTGATACTATATTAATATCAATCCTAAAAACGAAAAACAAAATTCTTGTTAATAACACTGAACATTAATCAGTGATATTCTATCCAATTACCTAGCACGAGTTTAAAAAGAAAAAATGGTTGCTGACAACGATCTGCTCAGAAGATTCGGCCGTCTACTAAACATCATCCACATAGACCCACTGATTTCCGAGAAAAATTATGACCATAAAAAGGAAGAAGAATTAACGAACTTCACGATTTCAGAAATTTACCAGTTGCCCTAAAAAGCTAATCAAAATTTACGTTACGTCTCTTAGGACCGATTATTCAATCATCTATATATATATAAAAGGAAGTCGTGTTAGTTACACCATTTATATGTCAAGAACGGCTGTACCGATTTGGCTGAAAATTGGTGGGGAGGTAGCTTAGAACCAGGAGACGGACATAGGATACTTTTTATCCCGACTTAACAGATTTTGATGAAATTTGTTTTGTGTGTTTGAATGGGTCCCCGGATGGTTTAGATTCGCATTTGGAACCGGTAGGTGGCGCTGACATCGGGTTCCAAGATTTAAGTGAAACTATTTTTGTGTGCGTTCAAGTCGATCCCGGGATGGTTTAAATTCACGATTAGGACACGGTGGCGATGCTGAACATCTCTTTAACGGTGAGACCGATTTTGATGAAATTGTTTGTGTTTTTCAAATAGATTCGAGAATGGTTTAGATTAACAATTGCTACCGATTGATGGCGCTGCACTCGGTTTCTAGATTTTTATTTTTTAAAGGCAAAACAACGTCTGCCGGGTACAGCTAGTCAGATATAAGTTAGGAAGAAAGAAAGAAAAATATTTATTGTCGCAAATAAATGCACACATAAAATACAAGGATTTTTACCAACAGCTTAAGAAATGTACGTACATAAAATTCACGGCAATGAGGCTGGAAACTCAGCATGATGCTGTGTCAGGACCTAACACAGCGTTGATTTTCAGTTCCAGCCATCCATTCCAGGTAATTTTGTGTTAAATCCCTACAATATTATAAATGCGAAAGTAACTCAGTCTGTGTGTTCCGTTTTCACGGAAATACTACGGGACCGAATTGGCTGAAACTCAGTATATATATATTTTTTTTCGATGCTGAGGATGAACATATACGAATATAGGAAGCTATCAATCGAATAAATTATAACCTGAGTGAATTCAAAGTGAATCATCAACTGCATTATTCTTGCAACTGACATTTTCAATTTTTCCATGTTATACTTTATTCTATGAATAAAGTTTCAATATATACACATATATTGCATATAGCGCACCATCTGTTCTTTTCAATTTGCACGCCAAAAATGCCAAGGCATTGTGACTAGACTATGATTTGTAAACTGTAAGACCTTATAATTATGAAATGCTTGCAAATTAATTATATCCTATCGTAACTTTAACTGGTGATTGCGAAATCGTCCCTTACATAAACAATATAAGCAACTCGATAGTCCTTATATTATCCATAGATCCTATAAGCTATTTAAAGTTAATCCTGGAAATGATTTAACAAGTCTTAAGCGGTCAGTCGAGTGAAAGTTATTATATATGTTACTGTATAAACAGCAAGACAAACTGCACTCTATGCTGAGGACCCAAGGAGGTTGTTAGAACGATTTTCCGAAGTGAAATGATATAATATTTTGAATATTGTATAACTGGGCGTAATACGTATGTCACGAATATGATGTCACTTTTAGCTTAGTTCAATGTTTGCGAGGGCTACAAACAGGTTTTATTAAATTTATTTATGATTAATTCAAAGTGGCCACCTTGAAATCTGTTTTTCAATTTTTAATCGACTTCCAAAAGGAGGAGGTTTTCAATTTGACTGTATTGTTTTTATGTATGTTTGTTACGCATTTCACCGTCAATTGTCAACCGATTTTCAATTTTTTTCTTTATTCGAAAGAGTAAGGTGGTATCATTGTCACCAAATCAGGATTTGACGAGTGGATCCCAGGAAAATCGGGAGCCACTCTTGTTGAAGAGCACCCAGAGCCTACACTCTACGAAAGGGAAACTTGTATACCGTGTCAGTAGTACAATTTCTACAGGTGCTCAAAATATTATTTCGTTTCGTAGAAATTTTTTTTTTTTTCAATAACCACTTTAAACTAAAACGCCAATTAAAACAAAAACAACAAAAAAATTGCAAAATGAACCCTCTTCAAGATGTTATACAAAATATGTATTTTTTCTTTTCAGTTCAAGTCGGTTTTGATATTGTCAAAAAAATATTCTTATAATATATGAGTATACTGTGCACAGTTTTAGGGATCATTTTACTGTTAGAGCATTGGCAGATATATCATCTCTCAAGACATTGAGAAAGTAGTTGCTTTACCTATACTTCATACCGTAATCTGGCAGAGGCGACATGGTGACATTAAACAAATCCCGTCCAGAAAATTTTAATATTAGAAAAGGACAAAAACTGCAACTCCTTTATTCTAAATGGCTTCGTCATTTTCTCACATGTTCAACAACTCAGTAAATGTGATTACGTACAGCTTATTATTCACCAAGGAAGCCCTGCAGTGAAGGCTGTTTTGATTATGTATAAAAAACATTTTACTGCATATTGGTGACTTAATTACATTTCATATCAGTCTTAATACTGTCGGGGAATACAAACATTACTTCAGCATCATTTTAAATTAAATTCGAAAATTGAAAGCTTTAAATTGAATTCTGCATATCTTACATTTTTTCTTTTGAGCAATCTAATACTCAAAGTAGGGTCAAGCCACGCTTTTATACAATGTATGCATTAGACATTTGCTCCAGGTACTCTGAGATGGAGAGAAGCACCCCTGTCTGATAGATTTATATTTAGGCAATACTATAGGTGGTTATTCATGGAACAATTTGAAGATAGCTGATAGATATACAAGAAATATATGAGTTTTCTTTATAACAGGCTTTCTAAGTGTTATCAAAATGTTTTTTTTTTGTTGCCTGAAGCAGGCAAACAGGCGGATGGCCTACTTGATGGTAGGTGGTTACCGTCGCCTATGGACGTTTGCAACACCAGGGGCGTTGCCAACGCGTTGCCGGCCTCAAAGAAATTTTATAACGCCCTTCTTAAACGACCCCATGTCGTAGCGCAGAGGGAAAACCTCGGTGAGAAGTTCTCTCCAGATCGTTGTTGTACGCGGAATAAACGTTCTAGAGAACCGTTGCGTAGTGGAGTGTGGGAGATCCAGGAAATGGGGGTGAACAGCCCGTCGATGGCGATTGGCGTCGTTTTAATCATTTACAAAATCTAAGAGGTGTTTCATTGGTTTTACACAGACGCATTGACCATGGTTGGCGTGGTACTAACTCAAACTAGTTCGATCGATTCGTTGGGCAGTTTGGTGCAAGCCATGTTGCATAGCGATGATCATTGGGTGGGTGCGGCCAATTTCTGCGAGACTGTTATATCTCAAAAGGAGGCCGCGGAACGAGATAGGGAGAGAGGTACAAATGCGCATGCGCCTCGCGGGCGCCGACGTCAGTCGGGGGCCCGGAGGCGCAGATATGCGCATGATCTCCCTCCCTGAAATACCGCTGCAGGGGCTCTTTAGCATCTAGGGAGTAGAGGAGTCTTCACCTCTGTCGTCGAAGTGAGTTTGCTCTGATTCCCGGGGCACTCTCAGGCACTTTTGCGCTAGGTTACGTTCTAAGTCTCATGCCTTTCCTACCATAAGCGCGGGGCACATGGGGGGAGGGTTTTAGTGGGGTATTAGCCCCTGGGCATTTGTCCATCGGTTCAAGTCTCCACACAAACCGGTCGGTAACTGTTTGGATTGCCCTCAGTGGAATGCCTCCATGATCGACAACGGTCTAATCCCTAGCAAAGGACTTGGTATGTGCGAAATGCATTTACACCGCAAGAAAAAAAAAGTTACTAACTCAAACTATTACTTAATGGTTCTATATATACCAATAAAGGAGATAGGGACATTTGGGTCAAAGAAATGTAATGAGTAATGGTTTAAAAAAAGTGTTATATTTATCTATTACAAAATGGGAAACATCAATCCTAAATTCTATTCATAAGATGAGAAATCTTAAAAATAAGATCACAAATAAATTAAGTTATTGCTTATCATAATCGACTTATGTGAATGATTTTCAATAATAATGTGAAAACACACTACACGATTAATTCATTTTCATATTTGGTTTGCGTGAATATGACCATGTCTCCGAATTTTGTGATATGCTTAAATGGTTACCTATTCGCTTTCGCCGGAATGTTCACTTACTCTCACTTTTGCACAATATCCTTTACAATCGCTGATCTTCCCCATATTTAAAGGAACTTTTTAGTTTTCTCTATCAATCTCATTCCTGCAATTTGCGCTCAAATGAAAATCTTTTGTTAACAATTCCTGTACACACTCTTTCTTCGTAGGATTTTTTTTTGCCGTACAGGCTGTTCGACTGTGGAACTCCCTCCCCTTTCCAATCAGACAAGCTAAATCAATTACTACATTTAAACGTATGATCACTCACCATTATTGGTCTGCTAAATAAAAATTGTTGCATTAAATGAATGTATCTATTGTTCGAATATAAATATATTTATAATATCATCGTATATCTAATTATACATATATATCTGTATATATAAGTTTATAGTACTTTATTTATATTATTTCATTTAAAATCTCCTTAGACACTGTGTTGCCTGGAAGAGATCTCTATGAGCGATAAGGCCGCCAATTGTTCTAATGCAAATTAAATGTATCATTATTAATTGTCTAGATTTAAATTTATAGTGAACAATAAAGAGTTTCATTCATTCATAATTCATTCAAAATAACTGAACCAACTAAAAAATATCAACGTAATGAAAAGAAATCTTAAAAACACTCATCTATTTACAATCCGGGCCAAAGAATGTATAAAACTTTATCCAGCTCCTTTAAAGTTCTCTCTATGAATTTAAAATGAATGCCAAAGTAAGTGTAAGTGTGTGTGTAAGTAAGTAGTAAGTGTAAACTATTTATATGTCTTATCATAAATGACGATTTTCAGAATTTATATGAGTCGGAAATAGGCAGAATACATAAAATTTGTATTGCAGACTCAGAATATTTAAAAAAATCAAAATTCACTACAAACAAAACGGTGAGCACGGCTAGTACATTTTTACAGCACTTATTAAAATGTAATATTTCACACCTATTTGATACACACAAATTAGGGTAAACTACACTTAGGGTAAATAAGGGTAACTATACCCCTCCACTCATTGGCACCCTATCAATTTATTTAAGATATTAAGAAATCTATATTTTTTTAAGACAGCCGTATACTGTCCAATGGGCATGATCAAGCCAAAAGAATTGAATTTCAATTATTCTGTCAAGTACAACTGTCATGCCTATCCACTCCCACACATGGTCAGTCCAATTGTTGATTAAGTTGATCCAATCAGCAGTGTCATGCTGATTGGACGATAGGCAGCATGGTGTATGGCCACAATTAATTTTGTTGCCATACAATAATGTTAGTAATATCATTGCATGGCTATAAAATAAAGAATATTAATATTTAAAGAAAGAAGCGATGGTAAATTAGATTAGGCTCTTGTAGAGTAAATAATAACCATAAACAGAATTAAAACTAAATAATTAAAATGAACAATTTGGCTGTAGACTAAATAAAACTTTAACAATACTCATTGACACTGTCGACCAGCACTGATCTTCCATTGAGTCCATAAGGTATTGTCACAGCAGACATTACACCATTACATAGCATTTACCAACAATATAATCTTTTTTTAAAGATATCTTTATGTTTTTTATAAATAAATAGTGTGCCAATTAATTTACAGGTGGTGCCAACTAAATATAGTGAAAATAGAATCAAAAGCTTGATAGGATTTTAAATGGAATAAACTTTTTTGTTATAGTAAATATTTCCGTCCATATGCCTATTCACAAAAGACAAAGACACTAAGATTGTATATTTTGAAAAATACATATTGTTCAGTAACTCTTTTATGTAAAGTGCAAGCAGAATATTTTCTGCAAAATTATAATTATTTAGGTTTATAGCTTGGCAGCTAGGCCTTTAAGCCGGATCTTGGATTATAATGTAGTTTCTTCATTTTCTTAAGCCTATGTGTAGCACAGCTGAACGATAGGTTATCAGCTGGTGCCATACAATGGAGTTCTTGTGACAGCTCAAAAGGCCACATTTGACTATACAGTTGACATTTCTCACAAAACACATAATTACTACTCAAAAACTATCAATATCCTACAACTATTGTTCATTTTAGAGTAATTTTACACATTTTTAGACAATAAAACTGCACAGCACAACATCTCCTTTCAGTTCTCACCAAAAACTCCACATAATTATAATAATTCCAGTATGACACATACTATAAAGGTTCTCATCTCATTTTTTTTAACTATTATCATTGGGTACAATGGAAAGCAGAAACATTCAATTTATAACTGTTAATGTCACTTCCTCTGCATAAGCATAAATTCAAATCGTAGAAACTTTGGCTTCTTTTCAGGTTATGGAAAATTATTACTTTATAAAACCATTAGAACTAGTTTAATCAACAACAAAAAAAGAATATTTGGCAGATTTTCTCAGCATTACAACCTTGAACAATGACTGCTCATAAATAGTAAGTAGGTAACCTTGTTTAGGCTAATATGGACTAGATTCATTTGTTGTGTGTATTTCACATAACTGACATTATTAACTGAAGTTATTTATTAAAAACCTATTATATATTAATATTATTACATTGATTTCTCAGGATTTTCTTAGAGCAAAATTAGTTTGAAGAACTTATTAATAAACCCTCTGAAAAATACTTTAATAAACAATATTTTTGAAACTTATAATAGGGAATAATAAATAAAACTTTCCAAATGTTATACACAAAGATGTGACCCAACCTAAGCAAATGAAGACAAGTAAATGAACAAGATATGTAAATAAGGGTTCTAAAGAGTTAGTGAAATCACTGTTTAGCATCAATAAAGATAAAAAACGTTTATTAAAAATATGAAACGTCACTTACGGTATAGTAAGACAGTAAGCCTGCATTCTCGTCCAGCACGAACCACCTGTACTGCCAGCCCTTCATCACATTCGTCCATTTACTCAAGGAGCCCTCCATCATTATTTTAATTTAATATTGTTTATCAAATAAACCCATGAAAAATAAAAACTATAAAATTTATCCCTGCAGCATGAACTTTCCACCATAAATAATCCAATGACAGTAATCATGAAAATTGAAATATGACAGCTTGACAGCTTGGTTTTTAAATACTAATGTTTGGGTACCCGGGTTTTTTGTCCAACATATTTCAAAATGTAGACTGTAAAGGTTTGAAATATCGATAATCGAAAAAATAAAACGCTTAAAGTTATTCTACTAAATTCTTTTTGAGCGTAATCTATTTGTGGAAAAATTAATTTCATAAATATTATTGTCTTAAGTGTATAAGATATCATACAAATTAACAGATGACTATTGGTTATTTGTTCCTTCTTTATGGCGTTTACGGCTTAAGGAATAAATTGATTAATAAGTATGATGAACTTTAATATCTTTACGCAATTTCAATAAAGGGAACCAAAATACAATATTTCTATCACGGAAAAGTATATAAAAAAATAAGCAAGCAGACAAACACACACATTGCATATGCCCAAGTAAGCAAGTTACGTTTGTGGTATAGGTAATATACAATAGACTAATCTGGGGCGGCCCCAGATTAGTTTAGATTAGATTAGATTAGACTAGATCACAGACACCCAGACCATAGTAAATATCGGAAAGTTCGTTTATGAAATTTACCATGCCAATGATCGAACCCTGAGCCTCTTTGTTGTAGTGAGGTCGGCCGGCAAAGGCTCAACCACAGAAGCCGTCAAATATAGTTTCCGTGGGATCTATACGAAGTTTACGCTAACGAAGTTAAATGACCCGTTTGATATAAAATAGGATATACAAGGCATGTTTATTTTAACAAACTAAAAGCAACGTGAGATACTGTTCATCTTGAAACTGGGATAGTTTCATTGTTGTAGTTTAATCTAAAGTTACCGTCTGGTAAACACACGTAGGCATAATTTTAACTGGACATTTTTAATTTCAAAGATTTATATTTTATAATAATAACAAATATAAATAGTAGGGGTAAAATGAAAGGTTGAAGTAAAGGCAAATACTTTAATATTGTACAACCATTATCACTTTTGTATAAAAATTTACGACTACACATCCGCACAATAATTAATTTAGTAATACTAATACTAGACTATTTACAAGGGTCGAATGCCATTATGGCAATTTATTATCAATGTCGTCTTAACGATCTGCCGTGTTTCGTTTTACTATATCCTGATGATATTGATACTTGACTATTCGGATCTTGGTCTAAACTTAAACCTGACAAGTCTACTAATAATGGCACATTTTCTGACCCATCTGCAACCACGTCGTCTGACGTATCCTTGTTGAAGTTTTCTGGCGTACCTTCACCTTCAATTGCAAGGGACTCGATGTCTTTACTTATGGAATTGTTTTCAGCAGCCTCGACAAAAGCATTTGATAACTCTCCACTTAATTTGTTCACATTACCCGTTGAAACGTCGTACATGAAGATTTCTCTTTCATCCGCAGGAGCATCGTTTCTGAAAATATAAATGCATTCAATTATGAATATTAATTTTATTCGAATTTAATTATTGTCCATACAATAACAGTATCTGTTTGTTTTGCCTAACTTACCCAGTCACAAGCAAAACAATCGATTGCATATCTGAAGATGTACTCTTTTCCACGTCTAACCATTTTTCAAAATTATCCTTTGTAGGCTTTTTGAGTAAATCTTGTAAACTTTCTCCAGCAACGAATTTTATGCCTTTTAAGTTATTATTCGGTGTCCGTTTAACTCTTTTATGTTCTTCGCTAATAATTTCAGTCTCAACAGGTGCTAGTACAACTACTGAGGTTATTTTTCGTCCTTTTAGAATATCTGGCAGGGGGAACTGGTTGCCACTAACTTTTAAAGGTAAATATCTATTATATTTTTTATCATTTAAAGATACAGGATCAATTTGAGTTGCATTTTCCTGGACATATTTACTGGCAATATTTTGTCCTTCAGGCGTTGTTGGATCAAAGTGCACAACTTTCATTTCAACAGCTTGTTCTTGCGATGGTGGAGCAACATAAGTAGCAATGTTTTCTGATGCGGCTTCTTCTTGATCATCATCGTCATCTATATTGTCGTCTATTCTAGATTGAATTCGTTGTCCGTAAGGTGTCACGATTATGGGTCTATTTTCACTAGAAGCTATTTGTTGGGCACCACCTGCACTGAAGAAGTTAGCTAACTGATCGGGAGGCAGTGAATCCAAAGGTGTTTCTCCGACTTTGTCATAATCTAATACACTGATATCAGCATTATCCAGGATACCAGAAGATAAGAGCTGTTGACGAAGATCATCGGGAACTTCATCTGGAAGTTCAATAACGGGTTTCTTTTTATCCTCTTGTTTCTTTGTTTCAGGCGTAGTGCTTATTGAATTTGCCGTAGAAGAAGAATACTTAGGTGTTGAACTTTTAATTTCTACGCTTTTAGGAGTTGATTGATAATAATGAGGTGCCGCTGTGCTCGAGGGATGTGGTCGTGATCTTTCTTGAATATACTGTGATCTAGGAGAAGTAGCTTGGACTTGTTGATTATAATTACTTGATTGTTGGTTGTAATTATTTTTCTGCTGATTATAGTTATTTTGCTGTTGTTGTTGCTGCTGCTGCTGCTGCTTATAACGTTGTTCTTGTTGTTTAGAATGTTGTTGCTGTTTAATCTGATCATGTTGATGTTGTTGATGCTGTTGTTGTGTGTATAATATTTGCGCTTGCAGACGTTGGATTTCTTCTTGTTGTTTTTGCACATTTGCTGCTAATTGTAACCTTAGCTGTTCTTGTTCTGCATCATATTGATGTTGCAATGGGTCAGTATATGGTCCTGGAGATGGCGAAGGAGATGGCGAGGGGGAAGGTGAAGGGGAAGGAGACGGCGATGGGTGACCATTTTCACTTATACCTCTGAAACCAGGTTGAGCTGTAGCTCCATTTACAGTGATGTGTTGTTCATATTTAGAAACAGCTGGGACAAGTTCACCACCATTTTGGACTAATTGTCCTACATTAATAGGATGTTGGTGGTTATCTCGGAAGGGTTGGTTGAACGGTCTCTCTGAGGGGTTATGATGTTGGAACTGAGGTTGATCTGAGGGTCCAATTGGTTGGAATTGAGGCCTTCCAGAGGGCGAAACCTGATGAAAGTGATTGGGAGTCGGCGAAGGTTGTTGGAAGTTATATAATGTAGGCGATGATGGCTGAGGTAGGAATTGATTTGAAGGCAATGGTGAAGGCGAAGCTGCTGTTGGACTTGCGAAAGTGTTATGAATACCTTGTTGAGCGGATATTGGGGCTGGCGGTCTAGCAGATGGTTGGGGTCCTTGATGAAAGCTGAACTGCTGGTGTTGTTGTGGCTGATGAAATAGAGGACGATTGTCTTCGACGCGTGGCGGTGAAGGTCTAAGGTTAAAGAATGTAGAACCACTTGCACTAGATGTAAGGGTTTGTTTATTGTGCGGGTCGGCAAATAGCTGTGGTGGCCTTTGCTGAGGTAATTGTTGACCAATTGGAATTACTTGTCTATGATCTTGAAATTGATTAGGACCAGTATTTGGACTAGCTTGTACATGAGAATTAAACGTTTGTGATTGCTTGTTGGGTAATAATTGTTCTTTAGGAGGTTCTACTTGTTCTGTAGTAATAGTGTGATAATTTTCTTGTAAATATTTCGCTTCGTCAAAGAATGGCTTGTTTTGAGGTGTATGAAGAGGCCTTTGAGGACCTGAGTGGAAACTAATTTTTGGTGGAGAATTAAAATGAGTTCTTGGAGGGGATGACGGTTGAACAGCAGGACGAGAGTGGAATGTCGGTGTAGGGCCACTATTTGTCCTTGGGAAACCTGTTGGAAACACAGGACCGACACCACTAGAAGCGGTAGGATTTGCGTTAATAGGACCGTTTGAGAAAGCAGCGTTAAAGGTAGCAGTTGGTCCGAATGGGTGGTGTGGAGCATGAGACTGAAGTGCAGATTGAGCTCTGAATGGTATTGTGGTTGGCCCTTGTCTCGGCAGTTGTTGTTCATTAGATATAAATTGAGATTGAGGCTGAGGCTGATATTGAATTCTGCTTTGAGCTTGTTGCAGAGCAGCAGTTTGAAAATGCTGTATAGAGGGATTATAGATAGTAGGTCTTGTAACAGATTCGTGGAATTGAGGCTGAGGAGAGGCAGAGCGCTCTATTGGGACATTGGGCTGTGGCTGCCGATTTGGATAAGCAATAGCTGGTCTTGGAGCAGTTTCTTCATGATCTTCGATTTGGCGATCAGATTCGTATCTTCCACTGTAATGACGGCCTTCATTTCCAAATGTAATTTTGACACTGCTATCACTATGGTAAGTTTCTGACTCAGGTTTGATAATAGCTCTAAGTGTTGTTGTTTTCAGTGCTGAATATAATGGTTCAGGAGTTACAGTCACATAATGGTCATGTTCATGTTCATGCTCATCTTCATCATTTGTTGGTGGAGTAATTGCAGGTATAGGTTTTTCATAAACGACCTTATCTTTAGAGTGGGGGTCTTTGCTATATTTTACGTAAAATACATGTACTGGTTCCTTTTTCTTTTTTTGTGGTGGAGGAGGTTGTGGGGCAGGGAGCGTTTCATTAGATTCTTTAATTATAATCTCAATTATAGGTTCAGGTGCTTCATAATATTGAGGAGCATGTTCATTGCTGTACAAAGGAGCTGTTTGCAGTGATCCATATGGGGGCCCAAAGCTATCTTCTAAAGAAGAGTCCTGAACATGTAAAATTTTCTTTTGGGCTTGCACTTCGTTTTTGTTATCGACTGTGTTATCAACATTATCGTGGTTACGATCATAAAGTGGATCTTTCTGTGAATATTGTACTACCGGCTCCATTTGAACGGCATATGGGGGCAATTTTCCGTCTTGTGATGCATGAGATATTCTTCTATTGCTACCTCCTAATGATCTGAAGTGTGCCACTCGTGAATGTGGTAGTACAAGTGAATATTGCAAATTTTGGGGAGATCTTATGTCTTCCAGCTGTCGCTTCGGTTTTGCTTTTGTAGTTGCATTTTTGGCCCATGTTAAGCTGAGCACAGCCACCGCTGTGACCTGGAACAAAAAGTTATATATTAAGTCGATTTTGTTATAATCGATAATTACATTTTATTTTTTTTATCTGGCAATTTTCGTATTAGAAAATGTGACTCTTATAGGAGGGATTTTTGAACTTTAATACCAGTTTATAGTCGAACAATGTGACTAAATTATTTGTCTTTTACCATATATAACACATATATATTTGTTTACTTTTCCTCATAATAGTAACTATAGTTTTATTAAAGTAAAATATCATGTGGATTTTCTTACGCATAATAAAATTTTATACTGTAACTCAGTAATAACGAGTTACAATATAAAATTGTGTTATATACAAACAATCATAAAGTTATTTAAGGTTACAGTCAAAAAGTTGTTTATTCCGAGCATGGAAGATAAATATTAGGACTGAGAATGGCCCAATTACATACAACCAATATATAACTTACAATTATATACAACATATAACATTGGAAAACGAAATTATCGGTAAGTAGATGACGTCACGGGGCATTTACTCACTCGTTTTTTGGCGTTTTAATATCCACTCATTAATCAAAAGAAATATTTTTAAGGAAATCAATAAAAAATTAACGACTTAATAAGTAAAGACTTATTATCAGTTTCTTTTTGTTTATTGATTGATTTGGTCTAAAAATCCTGTCCCGCGAATAAAAATACTTCAATTTCTATCCCGAAAAAGCATATTACACCCGTCCCCGTTGTTCAGACTGCATATGCCTACATAATTACAGTGCAGCCGTTTTCTATCACAGCGTAATTAATGGACAGAGTGACTTTTGCATTTATAATATACAAGTATGCATTGTAGAACCTGTTAAAAATTGGACGTACCATTACCAACTACTATATTATGATCTAGCATCGCTATATATTCAACCTGCGGCGCGGCCCGTTGACCTTGTGTGAGTAGCCATCTAGCATATTAGATAATAATAACTATATACTTGGCCCGCAAGGGGGCTTTGTGGCGAATCCTTAGTTGAGTAGCAATACCTCGTACCCGACTCCGGGGGCCAAGTCAAGGCCTCCACCTCCGTGCTTGCCTTAGCCAGCCGGCACGGAGTGGAGATCGTTAGATCTAAGACTCAAACGCCAGGGATGGAAGTGATAAATTGCCTAACGTCGGAATTAGCTTCGGTGAACCTGTAATCCACCTCTCGGCGCCCCTTAACCAATCCCACCGATGTTGCCCCTCGCCCATCTTGTATGGCATTTTTTTGGGGCCCATGCAAGGAGTGGTGAGTCACTGTCTGCCCATTTTATCCATGTCTTACGAACATTGTGACAGGCCATAGTCCCTATAGACCCAGATCCCTAGTTCCATTAACAGTTCATCCTAATAGCCCGGTAACTTTTGTTCTCATTTCTTACAATAGTCCTACACTGACCAGGGCTTGTCTTTGGGTGCATTTCTATATAATGTAGACAGGGATAATCGACGGTCAATGTCACGCCACATTTACATCAAATTTCTCAAGGGGCCTCTACGTGTTGGTCTTCCCATAGCCCCACCCAAGTCCACTAAAAGTCCGGGGCATTTTTATGACCCGTGGTCTTCAAGGACATACATGTATTCTACACTAGTATTAATATGCAAATACGTAATTATTATTATGTAGCATGCCAGGGTAATATGATGGATTTACATTGGCAAAACCTTTGGTGTTGCAAACGTCCAGGGCCGTCTTTACCGGGGGTATAAGGGGTACGTGGCCCCCGCGCGCACGTAACTAGGGGGCGCGTGTTCGCATTATACCTACACATACAGATGGATAGACAGGCGGCTGAACATGAGTTTTCATAAGGTTTCAGTTTTAACGAAAATGGATTCTAAAATGTTTATTTTATTTTTTATTATCGGTAAGGGGGCGCAAGCTGATTTTCGTACCACGGCGCCCAATATGGTTAAGAAGATCTAACAAACGGCTTTGACGACATAACCACTTTTGTCAGCTGGGCTGTTAGCCTTTATATTGTGTATTCTAGTAGTATAAAACACCTAAATAAAACAATGTTGCGGCCCACGGGCCGTAACATTGTTTTATTTAGTTTTGCACCTCATTTAGTACGCCTATATGGCCCCTATAAAAAAGGTTGAGAACGACTGATTTGAGGTAGAATTCACCACAAAGGCAGAGAAAGGATTCTTAGTCCATACCTGATGTATAACTCTTCGTATCAGTAGCGCAGTTGAATGGTAAGTTACAACTGACGCCTTTCAACGAAGTTCTTCTGTAAAACTTAGAAGGCCACACTTGACTATAGAGTTGACATTTCTCACAAAAACACAGAAGTACTACCCAAAAACTATCAATATCCTACAACTATTGTTCATTTTAGAGTAATTTTACACATTTTTAGAAAATAAAATTGCACAACTCAACACCCCGTTTCAGTTCCCGCCAGAAACAGCCTGGCTGATCTGAGTTTTGTATATCTGATCTTAAAGGCGCGTACAAACAGATCCCACGAAGGTTAACGCATAACAAATAGGCTTCGTTGGACCTGTGTGTATAGTGTACGCGGCCTAACAACAAGGCTCACTTCTCACTTGCGTCAATTTATTATCATAATACTTGTCAGGCAACATTTCATAACAGTACGACATGAGAATTTAATAATAAACGTAACACCGTTGTGGTGAAAGTGTTTGACGTGAAGAAATGTTAAGTGTGAGTCAAATGTTTACACACTTTTGGATGTCCAGTAACGCTATTTGGTTTAAAGTATAAGCGTTAGCGGGATTCGAAAGGGTGTGTATGGTTACATGCAATTATAAAAGTTCTGTAGTCATTTTGGCAATAACGGATACAATTATGCTTTCGTTTATCCGCTTGTCGGTTATTCAGTGCTACCAATGTGCTGCCGGCCTTGTAAGAGAAACTGGAACTTAACCACTGATGTCGCCGGAACACAACTCAAAGTTGTTATGGCAGAATACTCTAGACCAGGGGTGGTAGCGATCCAGTCGGGCAAACGCCCTACCACCTAGCAAATGGTCTGTATGGCTTTTAGAGTTATGTTTTTCGTTCGGCCATTGTTAAGAATACACCGGACATTGCATTATAAGTTAACTACTTTATTTTATACTGTCGACAAATTTCGAGAAATTTTTGACTAGAACTTGTAAGTTAATGTTCTATTGCGTGTTTTAATATCTATGTAATATTAGTGAAAATGATTAATAGTTGTTTATGGTTAAGCGATAATTGTGTTCTTGTGGAAAATATTTAGTGAAATTTGGCCTTTCAAGTTATCACAAGAATTTTCTTGTTGGGCCTCAGTCACAAACGTATAATTTAATTCAATTGATACTAAATAATAATTAAAATATTACAGTGTATGTATGAATTTGCATTTGCCTGTTACTCTGAATACTATTGAGGAATTGAACAGCAACGGCAATTAAACATCCAGTATACCCCATTTACGGTAATCTGACACTCAGAGTTATCAAAAACTAAAAACATTAACGCATAGCCGTAAAGTTAGACAACTAAAATCGCCACATTTATTTGAAATCTAAAAGACAAATAACAATTTGCGTTCATATTAAATTTTAAAAGATTGTAGTAACACTACATATCATGTTATCGTGGACGGGGAGTAAATTTCCTTCTGTCTGTCTGTTAAGTTTCAGTCTGTTACCACATACTACTATTCATACTAATATTATAAGGAGGAAAGATTTGTATTTTTGTATGTTTCTAACGAAATAAAATATCATTGGACCGATTTCAAAAATTCTTCCACCATTAGAATGCTACATTATCCTTGAATAATAGAGGCTATATTTATTACTAGAAAAACTTAGGGATCCCATCAGTCTAAACAAAATTCTTGGACTGGTATCGGGTTCTACGATTTTGATGAAATTTTAAGTGTTTGAGTGGGTCCCGGGATGGTTTAGATTCACAATTATACCCGGTAGATGGCCCTGGCACCAGGTTCTAGATTTTTATTTTTTCAAGGGAAAACAACGACTGTCGAGTCCGCTAGTATAATATAGGATAGCATCTCGCTACCAGCTTATCCCATGCGGTCAGAACCCTATCAAAATTTCGTTTTACCAAAACCTGTATGTCTGCATTCCATTAAAAATAAAAGTGGTCAGTTGTGTGTCCGTTTTGGTTTTGATAGCCCATGGATGAATAGACATGCGTAATAAAGTTGAGGCAGTAAGAAGTACTGGCGGTTTCCCTTCGCTTCATACTCGAAAGGGCAATTTATAGTGTAAACAATCATTGCAGGTGCGATACTGCAGTGTATTTGTATATAACTGCGATCCAAATAAGAATAGGAATGTCAATAACCTCTATCTGTCAAATGTCACTTGAAAAGTATGGTTTGCAAAAAACTTATTTGCATATCAATAATAAGTCTTACATCAAACTTAAATAAAAAGGTTAAATTAGTAGTAAATTGTCTTAATATAATATTAAATTATTTAAAGTCATAATTCGACAGCTATGACGTCACAATATGGCGCAAAGTCAATCTTATTCTCATTTGAATCGCATTAGTACTTATATCATATACTAAAATATGCCCGCGACTTCGTCCACGTTTGACTTGAAATTCCCGTAGCATTCCTGGGACACAAAGTACCACAGGATTTAGAAACCAATGTAAGCTATCGTTTTAGTGAAAACTGTAATATAATAAAGCTAATTTTATGCATCCGAACAACTACAAACCACTCCCGGGAAAATTCCCGCGGGATTCCTAGCATAAAAAGTAGCGCAGATTTTAACTCTGAGAATTTGCTGTCGATCAGAGATTTCAATGCGGTTTCGCTTTTTTTTACGTGAATCCCGAATAAACAGACAAACAGACAAGAAATCTAAAACATTCATTGTGTTCTCCATCGTTTATATAGTCTATTCCAGTTGTTTTTTTTAAATAGCTTTAATGTAAAGACACGGCATATTTAGAATTTTATAATATTATAGATATATCTATGTTTGTATCTGCGATATATAACAAATAAATGTTGCGTAGAAGTTTATTTGTCGGCCTGCTGTCATTGCGAATTAAACCCTGATAGCGACGGACGCATAGATATAAAAGACGGGCGTGACGGGTGAGTTTGTTGAGTGAATTGCTGAATTCGTTGTTTTAATTAATTCCGAATACCTTGACACAGGATACCACAGTATCTATAATACCAAAAATCTATAACTGTCGTGTTTGTATAATAGATTTAAAAATGAGAAATAAGGGGGTTCAGTTATAAAATCTATGATACTTTATATCCCGGGATTCCCGCGGGAGTGATTTCAAGTTGTTGGGACACGTATAAATTAGCTTATTTCGTCCAACGTAGACAAAGTCGTGGGCGAATCCTAGTATTATAATAAACTTTCATGACCTTTGAAATAACTGTACATCAGAAACCTATGTAGTTATGACACTGGAATATACGACAACTACTGCGAAGTATATACAAGCAAGCAGGTAAAGTCCTAATTAAATAACTTAAAATGCGCTTCATTTTGCAACACGAGTGCGTTAACATTGCAAAATGGTCAACGGTTTAAATTCGCATTTTTAAAGGTCTAAAATGTAGGTCATATGCATTCGCAGTGCAGTACAGTGATAGCATGGACTTCTTTCATGATTATAGTAATTGAAAACGCAAAACGATTACCATACTGCTTCATCTGGGATAATAATATAGATATTGATCGTTTGATAGAATAGAATAACATTTATTGTATAAACTGTCTCAAACATAAAATTACAAAGGTGTCGAGTTCTTTGTTGGAACGAGTTTGTCCTTTTTGGACGTACAATACAAATTTCAAATTCAAATTCTAAAGTTTTTATTCAAAATAAGTTCCACTGGAGAACACTTTTTGAAGGTCATACGTATAAGTTAAAATTGATATTTTCTTCCTATTCAATGTACACCGCTTCTCAACGTGTTATTGCTGTTAAGGAGAAGAAGCGGCAAGAAACTCCCCAGCAACACGTCTAGCTAACAATTGTTTTTCTTTATATTTCTTATTCTATTTTTATTTCAAGTTCTTTTTTTTTTTAATAAGTTTTATACAGAAGTATGTTACAGAATGACTTTTCGAAGTTTTAATGGAGTTGTAGGAAACAGTGCATATTCAGTAAGATAGAGACAATTAAAGGATAGAAAAATATTACTATAGTTATAAATATAAAGAGATGACGTACATTTTTTTTTTGCTGCAATATATCTCCATATACTCCTTACAAATATGGCAAGATAAAAACGTTATACTCGTACATAAATACAGCATAAGAGGTTGGAGCGAACTGCTATGTAAATGAATTTTTGTTATTTAAGTATTCTTCAATAGTGTAGTATCCCTTTTTTTTAGCAAGATACTTTTTAGTTTGGTTTTTAATTTGGTGAAAGGCAGATCTAACATTTCACTCGGGCAGGCAATTGTAATGGTGCCTGGTCATTATAACATTAATTAATCAATCAATCAATTATCCAATTAAATTAATTTAAAACTATATAATTACAGAAGCGCAAAACAACGTCACATTACTAATAATAATTAAATCGTGCGTGCATTGTTTGTGATGCGTTATTGTTTTATATGGTTAAAGAAGTTAAATATTGACAAATAACGTATGTACATTATAATATATACACTAATTTAGCTATTCGTTAACGGTGTTATATTTTTTGACACGGCTAGTGTTAAATATTTACGGTGTTATTCATATTTAGTTAGAGTAAGTTTGTGGGCTTCTTTAAGGTTCTTAAAGAAGCCTACAAACTTATTCTAACTCAATATGAACAAGACGTTAGACTGTGGCCGAATGCGTCTCATTTAAAGCGTTAAAAGATAACGCCGCCACTTTAGTGTATATACCTATACATTGCGTTATCGGTCAATATTTAACGACATTAAAGTGTCGCATCTTAAATATCACATTAAACCCAACTCTATATCTGCGTGAAAAGGCCTATCTATTATGTAACACTATCGCAGATGAAGCCATCCCTTTGACTCTATAAATAAGACGCATTTGATCACAGTCAATAATTCCGTGATCAGAGCTACTGAAAAGTGGCCGGAACGTCGGAATAATATAAATTAAATAAAATATCGCGCTTAAAACTGTTAAAATGTAGTTTTATTACACAGTCCATTACTATTACCTACATTATACCAGATTGAGCATAAGAGCATGAATAACTTAGTAAACATTTGCATTTCCTATTAAAAAATAAATAAAAAAATTACAAATAATATAACAGTCCTAAATCGCGATTGCTTGGGAGCGTGCCCAAAACGCTGGCCGCATTGCCGCGCTGAATCGCGCCGTTGCGTTGCCCCAAGTACAGGCCAGCCTTTTACCGATAGGTTTCGGGACTCCTTAGCCTTAGATATATACATGAGTTATCTATATTCAAAAGTCTCTGGACAATATAATTGCACTACAAAACGTAATTATTGAACTTCTCTACTAATAAGAACGTGTGATAAAGAAATGCCACACGCGTACCATGACGAAATGATTATTACATTAGCAGTTGATTGAGTCATAATATCATGTAGGACACGTCATGTGAACAAATAATCAATTTGTCACAGTTTAGTCGCGGTGAAAATTGCACAGTAATTTCCTTTACTGTTACGGTCTAGCTGTCGAGTTGCCGTCCATATCGCCTACCAGCTGTAGCTCGCGGCTTCGCCCGCGTTGATGAAAATAGTCATAGTTAAGCAAACTTTCAGCCCCTTTTTCACTCCATTAGGGATTGAATTTCCAAAACGCTGATACACGTGTACATTTATTTCTAACCAGACAAGTCATAACATTTCATGCTTCTTACTTTGAAAATGACGTCTTTTCCTATAAAATTTCATCTTTTTTTCTCTCCTCAGGGGTTGAACTTCCAATAACGCCAATACTAATGTACTTACATTTATTTCCAACCAGAATCAGGTATATGAACTTTCGTGCTTCTTACTTTGCAAATGACGAATTTTCAGACAAACTTTCTTTCCTTTTTTCACCCCCTTAGGGGTTGAATTTTGAAAAATCCTTTCTTAGTGCGCACCTACAGTATAGAAAGAACACACGTACCAATTTATACGGTTCTAGCGTCAGTAGTTTTGCTGTGCGTTATATGTCAGTGAGTCAATCAGCAGGTCAGGTAATCAGCGAGGTCAAGTAATTATATATGCATAGATTACCATGGTTATATGATGATATACCAATTATGGTAGACCAAAAAAGAGATGGATGGATTGTGTGAAGAATGATATGATTTTTGATGTGACAGAGGACGTATGTCAGAATAGAGGAGTATGGAAAGACAAGACATATTGTGCCGACCCCAAACAATTGGGAGAAGGTGAAAGAAAAGACAGAAAGGTTACCATAATCTATCATTTGGACTTTGCTGTAATTTTGAGCGTTTCAGATATTGCTATCCGTGTGCAGAAGGTTTGCCGATAGCCTCATGATACTACGCGTCGATGGTCAGTAGGGTTGACAAAAAAGGTTACATAAATAGTTGTTGCAATAAATTTATTATTGTATATACTTTACATAAATATATACAATAATAGTAAGTAATACAATACAATAACAGTAAGTAGTTATCGGCAAATCTGCGCGCGGCTTATATGCGGCAATATTATCACCAACAAGCAATTTTTATAGCCCGTTTACGTATAAGGATAGTCTAAAACAAAGGACAAAGTATACAATATTAAAGTGTTTTAGAAAGTCATAATACGACATTTTAATCCGCGACCCCATTTTCCAAAATGGAAAACAAAACGATTTTATAATAAAATTGATGTAACAAGGCAATTAGCTCTCTTACATACTGAACATTACAAAAGTGGCTTGCTAAACATATTTCGTGATGTTGCCAAATACTTATGAAGACCGTTCACTTCCTTAACAGTCGATTTTAAAATAATTAAGTAGCTGCTACTCACTGCCTTCGTTCGATGAGCCGTTTTTCAAATATCATACGTGTTAAGCAACGTCAAGAAAGGTCAATGCGGGAGGGGTGATATATAGGGGTCATTCATTAATTACGTAATGGTCCCGAGGTGGAGGGGGATTAGTAAAATCTATACATTCCCTTATCTTGGGGTTAAATCCCATTCTTACGTAATATTTTACAACTCGAAATGTAATATTAGAAATGTAGTACTATTTCGGATGCCGAATGGTTTTCTTCATTCTATAATTTGGACTTCGATTTAGATTCTATTTTACTTTGAGTTTTAGTGTAAATGATCCTTTTCTAGCAACGTTTTATTATTCGGAAACACGAGATTGCATCTTACGCAACAAGAGGAAGGGGGGGTTCGAGAAATCTTATGTATCCTTACATGAGGGTAGAGGGGGTCAAAAATCGTCAAAATCATCCTTACGTAATTAATGAATGGCCCTTAATTACATAAGTTTTATTTCAAACAGCATTTAATTTGTCGGTATGTTCAATTTGAAAATTACGTAGCCGCCTTCTGTAAACTCCAAAGTTTTTATTGAAACTAAGTTCCATTGGAGAACATTTTATTGAAGGATCATACTTCTTCTATTTCAACTTTTACCAATGGGTTCGGCATGATATGTCTTTTCCTTCCATACTCCTCTATATTGATATATGTCCTCTGTCACACCACAAATCATCATATCATCCTTCACACAATATCCATCCATCTCCTTTTTGGTCTACCTTTACATTTATACAAATCAGTCTTCCAGTTTAACATTATTTTTGTCACTTGACTTCCACCTCTCCTCAAATTCAAATTCAAATTCAAAAGTTTTTATTCAAAATAAGTTCCACTGGAGAACACTTTTTAAAGGTCATACATATAAATTAAAATTTAATTTTACTTTCTATTCTATGTACACCGCTTCGCAACGTGTTATTGCTGTTAAGGAGAAGAAACGGCAGTAACTCTCCAACAACGTCTAGCAAAAAAATGTTTCCTTTATACTTCTTATTCTATTTATATCTCAAGTTCTTTTTTTAATAAGTTGTATACAGAAGTGTGTTACAAAATTACTTTTCGAAGTTTTAATGAGTTGTAGCAAACAGTGCATGCTCATTAAGAAAAAGACAGTAAAAGGAAAGAAGAATATTATAATTGTTATAATATTGACGAGACGTACTAAAAGTTTGTACCGCAACATATCTCCATAAATTCCTTAATGTTATCTATAATCTTATTACGATTGTATAAGAGGCTGGAGCGAGCTGCTATGCAAATGAAGTTTTATCATTTAAATATTAATTCAGTTCTAGCATTGCATATGCCCATACCACCTTAGTCTTGAAGGTTCTCAACACTTCGCAATGTTATCGCAGTTCATCGAGAAGAAGGAGTAAGAAACTCTTTAGCAACACGTCTAACTAAAACACTTCCATTTAATTTTTATCTGTCTCACATTTTTTAGTATGTAACTAAATTTTACATTTTTTTTAAAGAGTTAATGGAGTTGCAGCAAACAGAACTCAAGAAGAAAAAAGAACAGATATACAAAAAAATCATAGTGCAACATCTCCATACATTCGTTAGTTTAATTGACACAAGACATTGTAAAAATGACTAAGAATTTGATTGATACTCTACTTCAACCTACGTATGCTTGCTATTGGACGTAAGCCATTCCAATCTTCCGTCACGTTATCTTGCTTCTCTGCTTTCCTTATCTAACGTTTGTTGCAGCGTTGTACAAAATCCACAAAAAATTCTTTAAGCAGGTAAAATAGGGGATGGAAGTTTAGTATAGGCAATTGGTAATTCCTTAAGGATATGAAAATTCTTATTTACAGTTTTGTCTGATAAATTCAATAATAAAGTAAATCTATCTCTAATATAATAAATCTAAAGATGGGTTACGTTTGTAAAATGACTTTAAAAAAGAAATATGAATTAGGCCCCTGGGGTCTTGCTCTCAAACGTCTTCTTTTTTCGTTTTAGAAGTTTATTTTCTTGTTTTTTTATATTTAAGTGCATTTTCCATTGTATGTTAAATTTATTTTTATGTTATATTGACTATATTATTGTAGATTTAAAGAAATCTTTCTTTGTTCTTTCTTTCTCCTATCTAAAATTTCATTGACTCTTACGGGTTGATTGGACGAAAACGAACGTCGAAAGATATTCGAGAGTAAGGCCCCAGAGACATTTTTTTTTGATGACGCAGGAGGAATAGTAGTAATAATAATAAATAATAGTAAATCGGCAGACAAACACACATACTGTATATCCCCAAATTAAGCAAGTTACGCTTGTGTTATGGGTAATATACAACGGACCATTCTGGGGCCAACCCCAGACACCCAGACCATAGTAAATAACAAAGAAAATACGTTTCCAAAATTTACTATACCAAGAATCGAACCTGGAGCCTCTGCGTTGCAGTGAGGTAAGCCGGCAAAGGCTAAGCCCGCTCAACTACAGAGGCCGTCAAAATGTCTTTTCTTGGGACACCATCCTCGGGCCTGTGGGGAAGGCTTTACACCGAGGGATGTGTGGGACTCTTGATTGGCCGTATGCCCAACGTAGCCTCCGAGCGGAGGGAAGGGGGATGGTCGGCCGTCAAACTACACACTAAACCTAACCTGCGCCCCTCTCCTATGCGCTTTTATGGGGTGCCACAGGAACTAGACCATAGGTACTACATCTGTGATACCCTGACGCCTGGCTATCTCACTTAGGGTACCCCCTGGGGAGGGTACCCCCCTCTTCACCAACATGGGAGTCCGTGAGGCCCCAGGGGCCTGATTCAACTAGTATCTACTGAAAATATCACGTGAAAACTACTGAACGGATTGAAATGATGAGAGAGATAGCTGGATTGTAACCTAAGTAACTGTAACACTTAAGTTACTTTTTATCCTGCGAAATGACAGATGATCCCGAGAAATACCACTCGCATTTTTACTTCATTCCGAAAATAAAAGCATACACGCGGACGAAGTCTCGCGTAATGGTTAGTAGTATTTTTTAAATTGTATCCCGGCCGTGAGAATTTATTTATAACGGCTCATTTACCGTGGGATTGGGGTTCTTTTTAATAACCGTCCTTATTTACACGATATTGTCGTGTGTATATTGGGTATAGGACGACTGAGTTCAAAATGTAGATAATAGATCATATATCGATAGATATTATCACGCTTGTTATTCCTAGATGTAGGTAAAGACTAGTTAGTATTCTTTTTCCATGGTAGAAGCGATGAATCTCCACTTGCTACTCAAAGAAAAGTCCCATCTTCTAGTTAATGACTAGAAGATGGGACGGCATAACAGCTGGATGCGAATGCCACACGAGACACCTAAAATGCCGAAAATATTTAGCCACCGAAAATCGTTACATATTTGCGGCTTTTGGGAACAAGACCCTGGGACTGCAGAACACAAGTTTTATCAAGACCAAAAGGCTGGTCTCTCTATATCTTGGGTAAAGGATTAGAATAGCCATCTAAAGCTGCAATTGTTTGCGAACGTTCCTCACTGACAATGGTCGGGCATTTTCTAGATCAGTTTTGTTTTCAACTAGCTGTGCCCGCGATTTCGTCCGCGTGGATATTTTTTCGTAGAATCCTAATTTTATAAGTAGCCTAAGTTACTCCTTATAAGATCAGCTATCTGTCAGTGAAAATCCCGTCAATATCGGTTTAGCCATTTCATAGATTAGCCGGAACATCCAAACAGACAACAATACTAAAAATTACTTTTTCGAATTCTTCTAGTCCGAATTATGCCCCCTGATGTTTTTCACAATTTTATTTGGACATTACAAACAGACACTTCAATTTTATTTTTCTGTATAGATGTATATTTTATTTTTAGGATTTAGTTTATTTTTCAGCCTTGGGTACAACATGCAATAAACAAACCATTGAGAGCGAGCCATCATGTTATTTGGACGGGTGGTAACCAACCGAAGCGGGCCCCTCTGTCGTTGAGAGTTGAACTGATGATACCATTTCTTTCTTAGGAGTTGGAAGTACGTTGATATGTCCCACTGCATAGGGCAGTGAAGTTGTAGAGGAAATAATAATAATAGGTATATGAGGTGTACAGGAGGAACGTCGAGGACATTAGTAGTTATTCCGGCGGAACAGCCGGCGAGTCCCACACTGTCATTTCCCCGAGCAGGGTGTCCACAAGAGGATTCACCTCGAAAAAAAGCTATATGAGGTCTGAAAAACTTCCTAATCGCCTAATAGTGCATATCTATTCTCCGGTCAAGGTTTAAACCAATTTCTCGAAAGTGAAACGCGCACTAAATTATAAGATTTTTTTTATTTTCATCTCACAACATAGTTACATTACATCTAAAAATATATGCATACAATTTCTCACCATTATCAAATGTTCGCGTGTACGAGACAAGAAAAAAATCATATTAGCATAAAGACAGTGAAATGTGTTTTGCATATTCATACTCACTATTCATCAAGAACATTGCGCTATTCAATTTTGAGTCTTATAATTTCTCGCACACAGAGAATTATAATGTATTATGTCTTATTGAAAGTCAAAGTTTATACATAGGGTTGAAAATCCTCATAAAAATAATGCAATATTTAACACGAGAAATCTAGATTTTTATGTGATTTATTATGTTATGATTAAAATTATATATTTACTATAGTTGTAAAGTGTATTAACTTACTTAAATCGGGCAATTCTAATCCATCTATCTATTACTATAATATATCTGTAAATGGTTGTCATAAACAACATGTCATTCATTATATTACTTCAAATCAGGTTGGCTTCAACTCGCGTCTATATTTTTCTGGGCAGTTAGGTAGACTATGGATATGTGGATTTAGTTTATTATTATTATAGTGAATTTAACAAGAAACAGTAAATTAAGTTTTTATGTAAGTAACATAGAGCTACTAACAAAAGTTTTTCACGCGGCGTAACCGCGGTAAAAATTCCTCTAGTGCAAAATAAAATTAAAATAACGGTTAAACATTGTTATATAAAGGACAGGTTAATATTATCATATAATTATTATAGTTTAAATAGAGAGACCACTTTGTTGCACATATTATAAATCTGTGCGCTCCGAAGGGGCAAAACGTGTTGTACTTTTACATTAACCACATGTCCAAAATGGTACCATGTTATGTGCAAATAATGAAATTGATTTTTTTTTAATCCAATAAGAAATAAAAGCGTGTTAAATATGGCTAGTAGTTTTGAAAACTTAAGAACATATTTTCAAGGTGAGGCTTCATCTGCGATAATGTTACAGATATAGGTCATTTCACACAGTAACAGTTAAATATTGACAGATAACATATTTATATACACTAATATGGCTATGCGTTAATGACGTTATTGAAGTGAAACTTCTTTAGAATCGTTGTTATTTGAAACTTGATGAAACGAAAAAGCGACTATTTAAAAATATATAAACACAAATCTATAGGACTAAGCCTGCGAGAGAATGAGATAGAATACATTATATTTAATCATTTAAACACTATGCTCATACAGATAGAGTTGAACGTGTTTTAAAGTTTTTCGTGAAAACTTCAGACGTGTTTTAAAGCTTAAATATATTATATCAATATAATATATGAAATGTGACGTCACGAAATTTAGAATCCCTCACTGTTACTTACACACAATTTATTATTTTTTAAAGCTTTGAATAAGACGCATTCGGCCACAGCCTAAATCTTTAGGACTAACGCAGATGAAGTTTACAGCATCAGAATATTTTTCCTACGGCAATGTTGCTACATTCAAAACAGAATTTTCAGTGGCAATTTCAAGGGTGATTTTGCTGTGAAATTTTATTTCAAAAATGTCAAACATTATAATGTTGCCGGCACGAAACCATGAAGAAACATAAAAAAACTTACTTTTTGGGTTTCTGATATTTTATAAGCACTCTCTTTTATCGCCAATAAAAACTTACGTGAATATATTTGTTTAATAAGGTTGGCAGCCCTAACTACATCGCGAAATAGTGATGTAACACAACATTTGTCTTTCTTTGTTATTTTTTCTTTCTCACGATATAAAGCTAGTGTTCACTGTCGGAAAAATTAATATTATTTAAAACAATCATAGGGAAACCATCTTGATAAGTAGCAGATGGCATTATAGTGAATTTAACAAGAAACAAGTAAATTAAGCTTTTATGTAAGTAACATAACTAACTGGGGGATTTCATGCGGCGTAACCGCGGGAAAGCTTCTTTAGTGAAAAGTATGAAAGGAATTTAGCTCTTGTTGTAGATGAAAATTACAGAAATGTTTGTGCATGCGATCAACAGTGTTCCTAACTCTCGTTAGAGAATAAACTTTATGTCAACTTCTAAAAATTGGGATTGAATGGGATGTTTATGGTGTAAAACTGCTAAAAATGAACATAAAAGATAAATTACACAATTCTAAATACTTGTCTTTTGGTGATTACATAATGTATAAAAGCTCTAAAAATGATGCTAGGCGCTAAATAATGTTAAGTTAGCAATAATGACGAGAATTGGCTTATCAAATACACGTATTGTATTTTCCTAAGTTTTCGCGACTATTATACATAATAAAACTACATTTTAACGGTTTTAAGCGCGGTAATTTATAATAATCATTTGGTAATTAATCATTTGATTTTTATTATTCCGACGTTTCGGCCGCTTTTCAGCAGCCGTGATCATAGAAGACTAAGTTAAGTGTCAATGAAATGTCGGAATAATAAAAATGAAATAAATTACCGCGTTTAAAACCGTTAAAACTTAGTTTTATTAAATACACGTAGTGTTTAAAATCCGCTTTCTAGAGGCCGTAAGCTTGTCCTCTGTAAAGAGCGTTCGAAACGCCTAATCGTCTCTTAGGGTGATCAGGGGATGATGCTTAGCTTGAATACTAGATCAGTATCACGATCCAGAGAGGGTGGGTAGTAGTAGTAGAATTCACCACAAAGGCAGACAAAGGCATCTTTAGTCCATACAGCCACTTCTGATGTATAAGTCTTCGTATAATAGTAGCGGGTCTAACTTATAGGCTACAACTGACGCCATTCAACGGAGTTCTTGTAAAACCTCGAAAGGTCACATTTGACTATACAGTTCACATTTCTTACAAAAACACATAATTACTACTCAAAAACTATCAATATCTTACAACTATTGTTCATTTTAGAGAGCTTTTACACATTTTTAGAAAATAAAACTGCACACTGTCACAACACAACCTCGCCTTTCAGTTCCCGCCAAAAACACTCCGATCCAGAGAGGTAAAAGCCAGCTTTTTGGGCAACATAAACGATAGTGAAGTGGGTTCAGTATTCTATTTGGGTTTAAAGGATTATAGGTATAATACAATATAACTAATATTAATTAATATTGTTTAATTTCTTTTCTCATTATTTGTGTTGATGATATATTAACGTTTAAAAATCTAATGAAATTGTTAAAAACGTAAAAAAGTGTCTTTGTGCGTGATAATCTGAAGAACTACGAGAGTAGGTAATATCGAGCGATACTTTATCGATATTAGGTATCGAATACTTATTTAAATATGGTTTTGCACGGTTATTGTATCTATTCAGGTGTTAGATATACACGAAGATTCAAGTTGCTTCGCCCAATAGTATTTTTATTTCAGAAAATGCGACAGTTCCTGCGATATTTGAGACCAAATTTACATAAAAAATAGTGGTTTTTTCTCTGTCCACGCAATTAGATTATGGAACGCCCATACACACACACACACACATACGATCCGAGATTGCCAATCAGAGAGAAGTTTTAAAAAAAGTCAAAATGCACTATCTATCTTAAATTATCCTATATATATATAACATTATATATATATCTATATTTTACATTATATATGTATGTATGTATCTTAAGAGTATCTTGCATATAATTTATTTTTGTTAATCTGTTTTTATATTATATCGTTAAATATCTTTAGTGTACACAACCCTATGTTTTGCTTATTCCCTTCTCAATAGACTCTAGACGCTAGATGTTTGCTGGAAGAAAATTCTTTTAGGGTTAAGCTCGCCTTTGTACATCACTATTCTATAATTTTGTATCTAACTTTTTGTGTAGAATAAAGAATAAATAAATAAGACTTAGAGTTTGAATGATTTCAAATAAAATAAACAAATCTAATTATTTCACTTTAATAATTACACGACTTATTTTTACCTTACAAAACTACTTTCTATATAAAAGAAGTATTATTTCACGTCACGTAACAAAAGTAATTGATTACATTTTATTGATGTAATAATAATACATACCACAATGTAATTGGTCACGCTTAAAGACAGTGTAAACTTAATCGATTGTTTACGTTTGTAATTATATTTGTAATAAGTATTACTGATAGCTATGACTTTGAGAGTAATTTTAGAAGAAAGAAAGACAGAGATGTGACTACTTTGGTAATATATATAAAAATATGTACCGGAAACAAAGTTGCAAAATGTCTCAGTAACCTTAATTAGCAGCAAATGAAATTACTCGTTTTGCGGAAACTAATAATTTATGTGGTGAAAAATGATCACTTTTAAGATAAAGAAAATCCGTATAAATATAAAAATATAAATATAATTATTATACAGGTATAAATGTAAAATTGTTTGAATTTGTATATTTGTTTGTTTAACTCATTTTTATCAATCAATCTTCAGGTATGTAAAATTTCTTGTGACTGGAGATGAAAGGAGTCGTATTTATTTGATAGCTTTTGTAATGTTCGGTGTGGCTCGCTGTAGTTCATTAAAGGCAGTCTTCGGTTCGATACTTGGCGGTTTCGTGAACAAACTTTACATTCTGGTCTAGATGTTTGCGGTCAGCTTTAGATTTGTCAGTGATATATCACCTATTTCACATGCGTTAACTGCTTACATTTGGAATATACAATGTGCGTGTTTATTTCCCGATTTATTATTACTAGTGGTCGCCCGTGCTCGACATTCGACCATAATAATTAATGTCAAAGACTATAACTTCTATGATCACAGATTTCGCCAAGACTACACTGTTAATTTGACTTGAACAATAAACAAAAGAGTATATATGCGTATGAGTGTGTCAAATACATGGTGTGTGTCTAATATTTGTTTTATTGATTTAATGTATTTTTTATGCATAATTTAAATTTTTTTTAGCATTAGTCGCTTCTTCTCTATATAAACTTTAAGTGTGCAAAATTTCATACTCCTCTGTCTGCGCAAATATTCGTAAAAGGGGGTACAAAGTTTTCGCTTCACGCATTAATATATAGATTATTTTTAAATATAAATAAATGAATTTGATTTGATTTCTACTAGAAAAAGAGTTATGAGTAACCAGGGAGTAGTCCCTCGGGATGTAAAACTCTAGTTTGTACGACTGAAACTGTATGACAAGACCAATTGCAGACAATTTATTAATATACATCCATTAGTTTCAGATTATTAGTATACATATATGAGCTAATACGAACGATATGTTTGCTCGAGCCTATGATTTCAAGTTCTATAATAATTATAACTTGTGATAAAATCTCATACAAGCATAACTTCGGTCTAAGAAAAACTACGTCGTACTAATGGATTTGTAATGCTAAGAGTATTGTCCTTCGGCATGCTTTTAAAGTTTACACAATAACTACTTAAGTAAGAGCTTAATAACAATTTCATAATAGACACACATTGAGTCAAATGCACTTTGCTTTGAAGATATTGTAAGGTTATTGAAATAAGATAATAACACTTAAGTGTTAGTATTCTTTAACAATTGAAGCTATCAATATTTTCTTTACTACGCTTCGACACAAGCAATTATAATTAATTATTGTTCCGTGAAGGCTTTTATTGCATTTTATTGACAGGCTTATAATTTCGAATTTAATTTTTATGAATGAATGATCAGCAGTCATTGTTCTTTTCTTATAATTATGATTATTATAAAATACTTTAAAGTACACCATATACATTTTAAATGACATATTTAATTGGAATTATAACACTTTTCTACGTGTAGATAAATGTGCAATTTCTTTAATATGTTTGTTAATCTACTAGTGGTCTAGAAAAGACAAAAATCTATCTAGCCAAAAATATGCATATACCTATATATACATGGTAGTATGTAAATTGATTACAATCATTAGCATTTCCTTGTTATATGTCACCGTAAAGTAACCTTTCATAATAAAATTGGCCTTGTGCGTAAACGCGTGCGTGCTAACCTTTTTTATTTTCCCCCTCAAAAGTCAAAAGTTTATGGGGGATGGGGGTTATATTTACAAACTTGAAAGCTTTTCCTAGCCCTCCAAGTATTAAAAATAAAATAGTCATCAAAAAACATCGTTAATTTTTTTCGCTGATTTGATGCAAAAAAATTTCATTCCTCATATTCTGAAAGTACGCTTGGAGTTGTCTGATCACAGGGATGAAAACAGCATTTTTCGTCCCTAGGAATTGGTTTTCTTTTTGTCAAAAAATTGAAAAACTATGCAAACCATAGATAATACATGCGACTTATGTCCCAACTCTTTTTACAGCCACTGTTATATCGCGGCATAAATTGTAACAAAAAATATCAATAATTTTGTAACATTATTTTATATTTATAAATTACTTTTCGTAAAATTATTATTTCATCTACATAAATTTGAGCTAAATATTTACTATCATCGGTGATAAAAAAATACTGCCTGGTAGAATGCTACAGTCAACAAAAAAATTACTTGACGTTTCATATGTGATGTATTACATGAGTTCATCAGATTTAGATATGGATTTAACGCCTGATTGCATTACAGAAGTACTTGTTTTTTTACGTAATCAGTTTTAAGAAAGTAAATCATTCCTCATATTCGAAATGACAAGCAGACTGTTAACCTCAAGTAAAAGGCCTATTTAGGCACTCGAACTATTAGCACCCTCGCTACGCTCGTGAGCCAAACCATCTCATGCCTAAATTGGTCATTTTTACCTCTCGTGTATCAATCTACTATTGTTTTTAAATAATAAAATGTGAAAAAGCACTTTTGACATTTTTTGACGAATAAAATAGGTTTAGTTAAGCTAATATTAGATGATTTATTTCTATGTTTCGATTTGCATGAATCTACCAAAGTGATCCATATAAACATAATGTTTATTATTTAATGCTGAACAATGGTTTTTGAATCATGGTAACACTATTTCTTGTTCATACTTCAGTACCTACTACATTTACTTAAATACTGAAGGCAACAAAATTATATTATTATCATCAGCGGTTTCGTGTGTACAGATTATCCGGAGTTTTTTTTTAACTTCGGATCCGCGCACACACATTAGTCATTTATATTTTAATTTCGGTCATTTTTACAATTAATTATTAAAATTAATATGTTATTAAAACGGAAATGCCAATTGGACTCAGAGATTAAACGATCAAGTTCAGTGGCATGCAGCTTTCTCTTCGACAGTGCCCGTTCGGCCGATGTTTACATTTTGCCGGATAATGCAGTGTTTACTATTCAGAACGTGTTGCCGTCACCGTTGTTTGTTGAAGTGAAATTGATTTAAAATGTGTTTCTTTACATTTTATCGTGTTTAAGAAAGAAAATCGAATAAAATATCTACAAAGTCTGTCTTGAAACCGCATTTTTACTATTTGTTACAGCGCCGTGACCTCTGTAAGGTCATTGAACTAGTTAAGATATCCTATTGAATCCAAAATTACACGATTTCACTTCTGTCTTATAATTTCAGTAGAAATGATAACAAAAACCATCAAATTTAAGATTTAATCGTTATAATATTTAATAAAACTACGTTTAAAGCGTTTTAAGCGAGATATTTGATTTGATTTCAATTATTCCGATGTTTCAGCCACTCGGACACACGGAATAATAAAAATCGAATTAAATACCGCGCTTGAAACCGTTACAACGTATTTTTATTATGTGTATTAGTTGCAAAAACTTAAGAAAAAGTTACAATATTTTTCATAAGAGCTATTTTTCACTGCTTCTTGAAGGAATTATAAAAGCTATTATAAAGTTTTTAAGCAGTTAAAAATTGAAAACAGTTTTTAATAAACTGGGTTGGTTTAATTTCTTGGGGTATAAACCCCTTTCTGTCCAAATTGAAGGACAGAAATGAATCGTCTAATTTCGGGTTGCGCTGATATTAGAAAGAAAGTAAAACTTTATTTGAAGAAATAGCGACGTAATTACATTCCTTATACATTTTTATACACAGAGCATATTTTCAGAATTTCTACTCCGCATTTTCAGCAAATAAGGTTTGTACTCAGCATATTGCTGTGCCGGAATTATGTCCGACACAACGCTGATTTTCAATGCAAACCTTCCTTTTGGCTTAAGACCAAAACGACCCAATTTTGTTAATAAAATAATAATAATAATAATTAATACAATTATTCTACTTATGTAATATTTAATTAGTAAAACAAATAAATAAATTTTAATAAAACCAACAATAAATACGTTACTTCAAAGTTAAAATTATATTAGACAATTCATTTCTATATTTGCAATTGGATGAAGCGAGTAAAGAGATCCATGTAAACATAAATTTCTATCAAGGCAATGAAATAAATACTCAAGTTCAAAAGTTTTTATTCAAAATGGAGAACATTGTTTGAAGGTCATACATTTAAGTTAAATTTTAAATCTACTTTCTATTCCATGTACACCGCTTCACAACGTGTTAAATGGCAAGAAACTCCCTAGCAACACGTCTAGCTCAAAATCCATTTTCTTAACATACATCTATCCCGGGCTATTTTTTTTTTATAAATACCTACAGATGTATGTTATACAGTTAAGCTAGAGAAGTGGAAATGTCCTTATTGATATCGACTGTCAACACCGTCATCGAACGGTCCACATTTCAAGCACGTTTCCTATTCAAATAATATTTGAAGAATTACTAGAGTTGTAGTAAAGAGTGTATACTCAATAAGTAATAGACAAAATATGAGGAAAGAAAACTATTATTACCGCCGTAATAAGGCAAGACATACTATTTATTTTTCAATGATTATAAACCACAGAGTACATTAATATTATAGGTAATAGGAGACTATAGATTAATATAATAAAACTTAACTTATTTATATTTCTCCTATTATATTGTTACGAGTTACGGAACTCGAATTAAAATGCCGTTGGAATTACTATAGAATTTATTTGAATTATACCAACACGTATAACACGGGTACAAATATAACTGGACGCAACTGGTACAAACTGCACGATTCAATAACACGCGCTAAGTCCGTCACTATATAGCTCGTAGTAATCGTCGCTTGACTTCCTCACCACTCCCTTCGGGTGGGCATCCCTTTTATTTTGTACAAATACAATATGACTCGACGCAAAACAATAACAACAAGAATTAGTTCGACACACCTGCCTAATGACGGCCATAAAACAATTATAATAACAATAGAATGTTTTTCTTAATTACTAATCCTAAACACGAAGTAAGCAAAAGAAGTGAAAATGCGGGCAGGTAATAAACCGCGCTTTATGGCTGGCAGGTGTGCATTCACATTTGTCGGCGTGCTTCGTGGATTTTTGGCTAAGTTGTAACAATATTAATCTATTCTGTGTTTGTATTGTATTCTACCAACAGTCCTTCAAGACAAATCTATAAGTAAGTAAAATACTGAGCCTAGGTTACCATCTTCTACGCTGTCACAATTCATATTGCAACATATCTCTATATGTATGTAAATTCCTTACATGTTTGGCAAAATAAAACATTATACAGAAAATAGTATAACAGGCTGGAGCAAGCTGGTATGTAAATGCAGTTCTGTTAATTAAATAATCTTCAATAGTGTAAGCAGGGTACATTTATGTAGCAAATAATTTTAATATACCAAATTAGCTAGAGAAGTACAAATGTACTTGTGAATATCGACTATCAACACTGTCATCGACCGGCCCACATTTCAATCACGTTTCCTATTCAAATACTTGCAAATAGGCTGATTACGTGCAGAATAGTCATGTCTCATTAAACCGATGACCCTTAAATTCTTCGATAGAACGATTAAACGAGTTTTCAGGTCGATAGCACTAGTATTAAATCTGTCACGACCTTGCTTTCTTTAGACATTTGACATTCTTAATTTCAACTTTCTTAGCATGAATCGATACATTATATAGCTCTTACTTTATGTGTCACGAGACTGGGCCATTTTGACGTCTCAAATCAATTTAGTAAAGCTGCTAATCCTTTGGGAAAGTATTGTAAGCAACATCATTGTAATAGCAATACTCCACATTAGAATAAGTACTAGACAGACCTAACAACAATATTATACAAGTTTTTTTTTAATTTTTATTGCAGGAGTTTGGCATAGAAACAGACGGCCCACTTGAAGGAAAGCGTGGCTACCATCGCCTATGGACATTTACAACACCAAAGGTGCTACAAATGCGCTGCTGCTCTCTTAAGGGAGACTGGGACCTGGTCACTGATACCGGAACACAACTCAATGTTGTTATGGCGGCATACTCTAGACCAGGGGTAGTAGTCATCCAGACGGGTAAACGCCCTACCACCTGGCTGTGGGTTATTTTATCGCCTCTTACAACAGGCCGCCCGGTCGCAGGAAATTATATTCTTTCTCTGTTCCTGCACGGATAGAAGAAAGAAGTAATTTAAGGTATACTTTAATACAACAAAATACAATAAAATATTATCATAAGCGTATAGAAGCCAATATTTTCAAATTAAATTAATTTAAAAAAAGGTATGGATCTAGAGTCCGTAGAGTTGTAAAAAAAAAAAAAAAAAAAACTTTGGGAATGTTGCCGACAAATTTATTTAAGTTGTAATAAATCTGGTAAGGGTGAGAATGTTCAAGGACTATGAAGGGTTCCATAGATGTGGCAAACGTATGCTTTTTTCGTCATTGGTTACAGGACTATAAAAAAAAAAAAAACTCCACTATAACTCCATGACGGAAAGGTCAATGTACTGTATTGCTAAAGCAAATGGAATGGACCATTTTCAACAAATAATCTACTTATAGTCTAGCTGTCCCGGCAGACGTTGTCATGCCCTGTAGAAATGAAATTTAGAACCCGATTGTAGCGCCACCTACCGGTCCAATTGTGAATCTAAACCATTCTCGAATTCACCAGAACACATACAAAAATTTAATCGAAATGAAAGAAAGAATGTATTTTCTAGGAAAGCGACATTACTAGGATATAGAAATAATTTATACGTACATTTCTATGGTTAAATTCGATATATTGTGCACCGCGTTTCCTAAAAATTAGGACGGAAACTCAGCATAAAACTGTATTGGAGCTTCCTCCAGTACAGCTCTGATTTTCAGTACCAACCCCGCCTCATTGATTAATAACTGACCCATCACGCATAGAAAGTACACAGTATATGAAACATAAAACAAATATGACAAACACGGGAACAGAAAATAAAAAGAATCATTATCCTGTATTATAAAAGAAGAGAAAATATATAAATAGACAGAACTACAATAACTACAATACTGGTACGGCAATCAATGATCTATTACTATTAATTGAATCAAAAAAAAAAACAACCAATTCAAGGGCAAAGCCTTCAAATCGATAAAGATATAGATGAGATGTCTATATATACTCGAAATATCAATGTTTGTCAAAACGAATCCACAGCTATTTAGTTAGCGTTCGGAGGTCCTTCCACGTAACAGACGCGATCAATTTAGACTCTGCACCATCAACTCAATTACGGCATTAATGCGCAAAAGTGTCTATTGCATGGGGCCCTTCGTATACAATAAGCTTCCGAAGTCTCTTAGAGAGAAGCCATGTACACATTAAAAAAAATGCTACTAACCACTAAATGTTATTATAATATAAATATGTTTATGGACGATAAAACAATATGAACTGACATAAATATATTTGACATGCTGTAATAGTAGACAGATTACTATTATTAATTTTAACTTTATTGATTGTAATTTTTTTTATAAATTAATATAGTATGTAATGTTAATTTTGCACGCCCAATTATGGGCCGAATGCATTGATACTGTAAAAACCGTAACAGCTTTGTACATGCATTACGCAATAAATATATTCTATTCTATTATATAGACACTCGGCTTATATAAAAACGGAAGAGAATAATGATATGTGGTGCTCTTTAGAAATGTGGGATTAAGAACTTTATATTTCAGTCATTCCCAGTAGATATTTCTTCCATACCTGTACTATTTTAATAAGCTTCGTGGAATTTTTCTTTGACGTTTTCCGTGGGAAATCATTAAGCCAGGATGTCAGAATAGCCCTCAGCTATAATAAACATCAACCGCTGATTATTATAGCTTTTAATTGGGTCAGAGGAAAATTATTACTCATTCAAATTTCACTAATGGCAAGACCAGACTTTGTCTTACATAAAGAGTGATAATAGATTGTATTTACAAAGTACTCAAAATCATAGATGTAAAATAATATATTTTAAAGATTAAGTATTGTTAATGATTTTAAAGACCAAATGCTTTTTTAAATTAATTATTAAGTAGGTAACAAATAATTAAAAAAATGTTTCAAAATTGTGAAGTAACGAACACAATCTGGCATTCATGAAATTCTAATTTAGGTAGTCCAAGCAGTGATTAAGCAATTTTAATTGAAACTTTAAACATGATTTTATCGAAATTAAACGTACTTGTTGTACATTTTGGAATAACTCGCTTCTGATACGTAAATTTAAATATTAATGGCAAACAAAATATTTATATAGAAAACTATAAAATGGTGGCGATCAAGAAAAGTGTTTCATCCAGCAAACTTATGCGTCTACCGAGAGGGAAAAAACAAGGCAAGGTTATGTGTACACTAACAATTAATGATTTAAATATAGAATATAATGTGTATCATATATTTTCTTCTTTTCTATTTAACCTCTTTCATGGTCTAAGAAAGAGTGGATCTAGAATGTTTTTACTGATGCTATATAATAATTTGGAATAATCTGATTTTTTACATTACTGTCTTTATCTATTTATTTATCGAAACGCAGGTCGACTTCATTTAATTATGTGTATCATATTGTGGCAAGTGATGGTGGAACGGTCTAGTTGGTATAAGAAGTTTCCGAAAAAATGTAGAAGATTCTGGAAGAAATAGTCAAGGACAGATACATTTTAGACAGGAATAGACGATGAACAAAAGAATAACAAAATGAAGATCGAAAATCTAGAACAGAAAGTTCAGGAAGGAAAAGACAGAGATAGATAGATGTTTAGAAAGAGATAGACAGTAAATAAAAAGAAGATCGAAATTATGGGTTTCAGAAGATTCTTCCGGGTATATAAGCAGCGTAAGATGCGCCTACCGGGTAGTCCGACAGACAGACACAGACGGCGGCGTCGACGCCGCCAATCACGATCTCTCCACGTCCCCGCGAGGGACGCCAGGAGGTAGTTCAGTTGAAGACAGCAAAGCGACAAGGCGATACGAGAGAGTTGGAAGAAGAGTGAAGTAGAAGATGAGTTAGTGGAGTACGAGAGAGTTGGAAGAAGAGTGAAGTAGAAGATGAGTTAGTGGAGTAAGAGCTTAATGGCGAGTTTGCTGGGAAGTTTAGTGAAAAGTCTAGTGGGCAGTTCAGTGAAGGAGGAGTTCAGGGTAGTTTAAGAGGAGATCCAGAAGCGAGCTACGCGCGGTAGGTTCGGAGGTGAGCACTACAGTAGCAGGAGGTGGTCTACGCAATATCGGCGACGGCATTGTGAGTGAGACATCTAATCGTCGGGGCAGGTCGTTAGTTGTGACTGTAGCGGCAATCCTGCAGAGAAGAATAACGTTCGACTGCGCAAGTCAATAAAAGCATTTAGTTGAAAAAAAAAGTGGTGTTTCCTTCCAATCCTAAGCGTGTACGCCCCTCGCACCTAACAATATTAAAAAGATGGATAAATTGTATGAAGGATGTAATGGTATGGTATGACTGAGAATATATGGCAAAATAGACTAGTATGGAAGAAAAATATGTATTGCATTGATCCCAAGTGGTTGAGATAAAGGGATAGAAACTGTATATCATATATAGACGATAGACTATATCAGTCTAGGCAGGCCACCCAATGATTAACATCCTGTCTATTTATTCAAGATATTAAGATATCTTAGTATTTCCTATTTTATAGATATAGAAAATTGTTGTTATTGCCATTATATGGCTACAAACTAAAAGGGATATTAACATTTCGTAATGTTTTGAATACATTAACAGGATACCAATCTTTTTGGGATGAGTGTTTACAATGGCATAGTTTCCTCTGTAAAGTAAGTTTAAATTTGTTTTCCTATCTGTCTACCAGAGTATCAAAACTTATGATATATAAGCAATTCGCAAAGTACCAAAACATAATGACGCGATAAAGCGAGTTGCGTTCAGCTTTCTACGACATTCCGGCCGGACCAGTCTGCTTCGCGAAATCTGATGATAAAAATACACCTGTACTCACTCCATGCCTTTAGGGCATCGAGTGATAGTTGATTTTTCATTCACTTTTTGTATCAAAATAATAACACATAATTACGGTGCTGTGCATATCTTCATTGGTTGCAGTACAACAAGGAGACTCACTTTTTTACTAGGGTAAATCCACTTGAGGAATTTCAACAATGGGGAAAACGCGGTAAGGGATGGTGGGATTGGTCAAGTTGGGGTAGTACTAGCACACCCGAAGAGGTGCTGCTATCTACCGGGATAATTTACCCACTAAACCATTCTAGGTGATCTAGGTGGTATTTCCCCTTAGGCCATGGCTACGAGAAAACGGAAATAAGTCCAATTCCGCGTATCCTGGTAGACGGTGGCCCAACAGTCTCTTCTACTGAAATTATCTCATTTTTCTGGATAAGAAATCTTATAAATAAAAATCAAAGTTTATATGTTTGTTGTTGTTGTGCTCCTAAACCATTGATCAGATTGTGACGAAACTTTGGTAGGGTGTACTAAGGAGCCCCGAAAGGGTTCCTGGCTCAAAAAAACTAAATAACAATTTTTTTCTGTTAGTGTGTATGTCTCTGCACTCTTCCTAAGGGATTGAACCGATTTTGATAAAAAAAGTGTGTTCAAATGAGTCCCGGGATGGTTTAAATTCACTATTGGATCCGGTAAGTGACGCGACTGAACTACTCCTAAACAGTGAAACCGATTGGGATGATTTTTTTGTGTGTGTTCAAGTGATTAGAGAATGGTTTAGATTAACAACTGGTCTCGGTAGATAGCGGTGTAATCGGGTTCCAGGATTTTGACGAATTTTTTTGTGTGTCTTAAAGCGTGTCCTGGGATGGTTTAGATTCGCAATTAGACCCCGTATATGGCGCTGCAATCGGCATATAGACTTTTATTTTTTAAGGGCAGGACAACGTCTGCCGGATATAGCTAGTATGTTATAAATATGCTGATATTAAACGGATCAACCAAATTAAATACTTTTAATTGAAATGCGTAGAACTTAAAGGACACGACGGTATTCAATCGCATTGAATGACTCCAGTTTATATAGATTGCTTTGATTGATTCATTCAAATGGAAAGACAGAAATGAACCATCTAAAACCAGTTTTAGATAAAATATAGTTACTTTCGCATTATTATTATAATAGTAATTAGTATAGAGTATGACTCTTCTTATTCCTGCAGGAACGGAGAAAGAATACAATTTCCTGCGGCCAGGCGGCCTGTCATAATAGGCGACAAAACAACCCACAGCCAGGTGGTAGGGTATTTGCCCGTCTGGATGGTTACCACCCCTGGTCTAGAGTAAGCCGCTATAACAACCTTGAGTTGTGTTCCGCTATTAGTGGCCAGGTTCCAATCTCCCTTTAGAAAGCGGCAGCACACTAGTTACAAAGGTCCATTGGTGAAGGTAACCGGTTTCCATCAGATGTGCCATCTGACTGACTGCTGAAGTCATGCAATAAAAACAAAAGACGCTGAATAAAAAAAAGAAGCGAACGATGACATATCTAAAATAACTCGCAAAATTTAAAACACATTAGAGCGATGTGTCGAAACCATAAATTATTCCATAACACAAAACAAACAAACTGACATGAAATTACACACAAGAATTAGAACTCGCTCTGCGGTTTTGCTTACCAAAACCAATTTTAAACGTATTATCTACGGCACAGACACGCCTAAATGATTACTTATGTTACGCATCCTCGCCAACACGGTAATTTTGGATTATACAATTGTTTTATGTAATAAAACATCTGCGGTAAAGTGACTAGAGACTTACGGTCTTATTCATACCTATTGAGTTATGTTATTAGTAATATGAACAAGCTCGTTATATTATAATATTGTTGCAAGCCGATACTAATCCTTTGCAGGTGTCTTATTACCCCTTTAAATTTGAGTAAGCTATTGTTCACGCTAATCTCTTTGTTCACGTCGCCATAATACGTCATAAAACCTTCTTTCCTTTGTTGGTATTTCAGGCGAATTCTTGAAAGCCATTAAGCTGACCATGTAATGATTTCAAGAACCAATGGGCGGCATGTTGCTAGGAAGCCATGTCTAATTTATAAATGGATGAGGGTCTGTCAGTCGGGAAATCAGTCGTGTTCTGAATGCGAACGAGGCGTTATCTAGTGCACTTTCGGAGAGAGAATATTATAACGACGAACTATGCGCGATTTATGTGATAACGATTTTCTGCCCTACGGTTTGGTTTTGTTGTATGCGGCTTGTAAGAACTGTAAATTACGTGTGTGTAATTCTAATAAGCTTTGTGATAATTCCAACGGCATTATCGAATTTACATCCTACAAATTCGTAACATTATACATATGTTGCCTTATAGTCGGTTGAATTTTGTGTGGAGCTTATGTCAAATTTTAACCAATAGTAAGGCAGATGAAAGGTTGGTAAGATATACATAGAAACGGGCCATTAGAAAATAGATGTAAGGTATGTTAATGGATAAAAGCTACCAAACTAGTTTTTGCTTCACTTATTGGTAGTAGATAAGCAAGGTGTGCCCGTAAGAAAAAGGAGCCAAAGACAAATATATGCCCAGTTTGAGTTCCAGAATCACCAGCAGGCTGAGTAGGCTGGCACCTAGGGTGGAAGTTTTGGGACATTTTTTTATTTCTAACAGAAATGAAAAAAATATTTTTCTATACCTAATAATTATTAGATCCAGACAAACAATTCAATATGTAATGTTTTACAACTTTGATAACTTTTTCACTGTATAGAACTATAGATAGATAGTATAGATAGTAGATTTTATTGTACAGAGTAAGCCGCCATAACAAATGTTGAGTTCTGGCATTACTGGCCAGGCTCCAGTCCCTATTTCGATGCCGGCAGCACATTTTTTGCACCTTTGGTGTTGCAAATGCCCATAGACGGCGGTGTTTGCTTTGTTATAATAAAACTGCTGGGCTCGGGCCTCCCAATATAGGGAACCGACAGTAAACCCGCCACGCTTGTCCAAAGCGGCTTGGCAGGTTTGACACATCTGTTATCTCGATCTGCACGATCACGACGTTTTCCTTCAACGTTGTTATCACGTGGTAATTGTAACAATATGCTGACAATCGATAAAAAAATATCATCTCAATTCGCGTGCAACTCAACCAATCGGTAAAGAATTGATTAGGCACATCAGTATTTAAAACAACCATAAAAAACTATAGAACACACACACACACAGATAGCAGCTTTCTAATCAACTGTAATTTACTAAAAAGAACAGACATTTGTCAGCTATAAGACCATATAGGGTCGTTAATTATCATAAATTCAATGCTATCGAATTGCATTTATTTCCCTACATATATCCACTCTATGGTTAAGATAAATGCAGCTTACGTAAGAATTAAGATACTTATTAAGGTTCCGTAGTGGTTTTGAACACGTTTTGATGGTCATACATAAAACTATGTCCAAAAATACAGCACTGTCAAACAGCGTGGTAATACAGCCAGACATCTGTATGGTTATTCACAAACGTCGCAAACGTTTCCATGTAAAAACGAAAAGCTTCCGAACGAATCGGTTTGCAATCTTACGGAATGTGAAACGAACACATTCTCGAATGTGTTGCCGACAGGATTTGTTAATTGCGTTGCACGTTCCGTCGGATTGCAAACTGATTCGTTCGGGAGCTTCCCGTTCTTACACGGAAACGTTTCTGGACACGTTACCCGCGGACAGTGTTCTGCTACATAATGTACAACTTTAGATGTATTTATATAGGCTATGTTTATATTTAAGTATTTATATTGTAATCTTATTCATTATGTATGTCTCTGAAGACTACGGGTCATAAAAATGGACCGGCCGTTTGGAGGATTTGCGTGGGCTAATGGGAAGGACAACACGTACACGTACAGGCCCTTTGACAAATTTAATGTAAATGTGATGTGACACTGTCCAGTAATTATCCCTGTCTACATAATATAAAAATGCAACCAAGGACAACCGGGCTATTGGGGTGAACTGCTAGTGGAACTGGGGATCGGGGACTATAGCGTCTGCATGTCGCAATGTTTGGGTACATGGAAAATATGAGGAGACGGTGGTTCGCCACTCCCTTCGTGGGCCCAAAAGAATGCCGTAGAACATTGGCGAGGGACAACAAGGGTGAGAGTAGCTAAAGTACGTTAGGCCATTTATCACATCCACCCCTGAAGCTCACCTGCATTCCGTGCCGGCTGGCTAAGGCAAGCACGGAGGCCCTTGCATTGGCCCCCCTGAGTCGGGACGAGGTGTCACTTTTCACTTAACGCTTCACCACAAAGCCCCCTGTGACTTATTATTATTTACATGTAAATATTTTACATACTTATATGTTTATTAAGGAATAAAATATAATTAAACTAACCGTATACCACCTTCGACACATTGAGTGTGTTTTATTCCTGTCACGGGTTATTAGTACTTTTAGGCTATAAGTTTTCTTGTGCAATAACGAGCTATCTCTCTCTCTTTGTTCCTTCCACATTTCTCTAGAATAAAGTGAAGAAAATCGAGTCTATTACTTCATATTCTATGTAAATCGCTTCGCAATGAAATGAAGTTCACCAGCATACTTCACTTTTATCTATCTCAGGCTCTTAAGTTTCAGCAAAACCCTTGTATTTGTCCTGTCCGTCCGTCAGTCTTTGCATGTTATATATTATTTTCAGAAAGTTAAAAGCATTAAATCTATAAGAATTTGCAGTCAATATGGATGGTAGTAAACGTCGACGTACATATATGCCGTCGACCTACTTCGTCCTCACATCATGACAATATCCTTTAATGACATTTTATGTAATCTAATAGGTGCGGCGATTATACCTCTAAAAACTGTCTAGAAGACATCTTGACTTCTAACTTTTGATTATTATGAAGTGGAAAATAAATACTGAAAAAATTACAAAGGAAAGTCTAAATAATATTCATTGGTTTGTTTTTAAAAGTGTATTTACGACGAAATACTATTTTTGACGTATAATATAATATATAATATCAGCCCATAAATGTCCCACTGCTGGGCTCGGGCCTCCCATTACAGGGGGAACAGACAACATACCTGCCACGCTTGTCCAAGGCAGCTTGGCAGGTTTGACACATCGGTTATCTCGTTGTGCAGGTTGCATCACGATGTTTTCCTTCACCGTTGTTCGCACTTTGTAATTGTAACAATATGCACATTTGGTTAGAAAACTGCCTAAGAGATGCATGCGTTCCGGCCAGGATCGAACCCGCACCCTTTGAGTTTGGGACGCGTGCTTTAGACATTACGCTACCGCGACTTCTTCTTCTTGTACAATAGCGGTGCAGTAGCCAAATCACAAAATTTTGTCATCTCTACGGAGCCCTTAACTGTTCGTGTACTATCACGCTGATTTTTTAAACACATTTTAAGATTGCCTCTAAAGCTTGATAAATCTCAGTGTTTAATGGCTGTTCATTGGAGATGGAATTTCTTTATCACAGGTAACGATAACATTTGTAACTGGATTTAAAATAAATGAGAATGCATATAATATTCCGGATTATAATCAAGATGCTGAGTATATATTTAACGAGACATTGATCTTGGGTAATGAACTAGTGTTATCTTTTCGGATTATTACGGCTTGGCCACGACCTTATCGCTGTGAACGAGTGCTATGCGCGACACAACGAGCGGCAAAAACAAAAGTATTATCTATGAAAATGGTATGAAGTAAGATGTATGAGGCAATCAAACAACCCGACCCGTATGTACATTCAAATTATGTATAATTTCGTATGCAGTATTTACATAATGAAATATCTTAACAATTCCGATACGATTAGATTTTAAAGGATTAAAATATACATTTTATCATGGCGAGTTTTTCTCGCTGTTATTGTGACAGTTATCAAATCCAATATCACAAAATCAGGCCTGTCGGTCACTGGACAAAGACATTTGTTTCACCACACTACGAACTCCTGGCTTTCGGTGCCAACGTCTGTAACGTCGCTCGTCGTGTCACCTCGCTAAGCCCAAGTTCGTGATCGGGCCATTATAGTCTACTTCAAACTTGGAGAATTATATCCCCAGAAAATTTTTCTCGTGTAAAGTTTTTTGAGCCAGTTATAAAATTTTGTCTTTAGGAATATGTAAAATACAAGACAAGCACTAAAATGTATTTAATAATGAAGACGGTCAGGATGTCATGTTACTTCTAGAATGATAAATTCATTAAATTTGGGAAATGTCCAAAACTTACTCTGGAGACCCCTAAACATAATTAAAATTATATATAAACACTAGCTGTACCTGGCAGACATTGTCCTGCCTTTAAAAAATAAAAATCTAGAACCAGATTGCAGCGTCATCTACCGGGACCAAATGTTAATCTAAACTCGAATCAACTTGAACAAACAGAGTAGAAAATTATTAAAGTACTTATATCGCTATTAAAAAATTAAGGTTGGTGGTAGAAGGATGAAAATGTAAGGTTGTATTATTTTTTTCAATGCTAAATCATAATAAAATATAAATAAGAAAAGTTGTAAAAAATTAAAAAATATATTTAGGGGTGGGTTACCCTTATCATTTAGGGGTATGAAAAATAGATGTTATCCGATTCTCAGACCTACCCGATATGCAGACAAAATTCATAGAAATCGGTTCAGCCGTTTCGGAGGAGTTTGGTAACTAACACCGTGACAGGAGAATTTTATATATTAGATATTTTTTAAATCTCAATCAAAAATATAAATCCTTTCTTATTTATTTTTACACGTTACCCATCCTAGAACATTAACCACTTGGTCTGGATGCCAATAATTTCACTACCTATCCTGGCTTCTATCTGGAACACAGCGTAACTGTTAGACGAAATAAATAAGTAGGATCGGCGATAACTGTTTTTTTGAGGTGAATCCGTTTGCTCCTTACCTCACTGCTCGGGGACATGACAGTGGGGTAGTGTGGGATTCGCCAGCTGCTTTTGCCGGAATACCCACTAAACACCTCGGTTTCCTCCTGTCTTCATATGCATGGGCCCTGGAGTGCGGTCGAAGGCTAATTGGTCTCCAGGGACGGCCGTAGCTATGTGTTTATGGCGGCCAAAGCTCGTTTGACGCTCTACTCAACTAAGCAGCGGATGAAGCCAACGCAAATTTAGCGAAGGCCTTTGGACGCTGCAGACTGGCCGCCGAGAGCCGTTGAGTGACCACCGTTATACGGAAAGCTCCAGCGGCTCAAACATCGCCACCAATTTGTAGTCGCTCGCCGAGTAGAAATCGTGGTAAATAGGTTTTCCTTGAGGCCCCAATCTCCTCACTGCCTTTAAATGGCCAAAAGCTTTGATATACTAGAGGCTGCCTATAGTGAATACAAAACTAAAGAGGAAAAGAGCACCATGAGACACTCTTCGGCATCACCATCACATTATCACCCCCCCGCAGCTCATATGGCCCTGCCACCAGTTAGATATCTTTATGCCGCAATAACCACTTACAGCCCAATATGTAAGTCACGTACTATTACATACTATTATGTTACATGCATATACAAAAAACCATAAAAACTTTTAATATCATTATATGAACAGCAAAAGGCATTTATCTGACAAAGAACCACTCCTAAGCAATAAAACCTAACTTTAAGTGCCTCAAACGAAAGTGAATACAAGATATTTGCGTATTTATTAACATGTGATGTAAAGAAAGTAAAAGTTGACATGTTTTTTTGTAACTTATTGTTATGGCAATAAGGTTTATTATTAAACTGGTTTTTTCAGATGTTAGTTAATATCTAAGTTTAAAGTGGAATGCACATTTGCTATCCACATACATTGTTTATCCTTATAAGATTTTAGTACAATACATACACGATTTTTCTAAAAAATACAGTATTAAATTATGTTTAAATTAGTCAACTTAAGTAACATCTAGTTGATATTAAAGTTGAAATTGTTTTTAAATTACCTATCTAAACATACAATTGAAGTAAGTTTTTCTTTCAATAAAACTTATCTTGTACGAAAAACAAGTTATACATAGGTATGTTCTACCTTCGCGCCTAAACTACTCATCCGATTTTGATATATGTGGCGTTAATCGATTTGTTATTATATTTATCATCCGGGTGATATAGACTACATTTTTACTTGACTGTGGAAAAGCCAAAACGAAGGATTTGTTTTTATTTATTTTTCTGATTAGGTTATTTGTTATTCTACACGACGTAAGAAATATTAAACACTACAAAAATTCCTACAACTATAGACCTAGACCTGCCAGACAATACAGGATATTTCTAATTTAAATTGGCATTGCAATAATTATTGTTAGTTTTTGTCTTAGTCGGGTTATACTTGATCTGTTACAAACGCTTTATCGTCGGTGCACACGACAATGATTTATCGTAGCGATTTGATTGCGTCCGTTTGTGCAGTTTTGTCGATGATGTGTACGAAAATTGACACAGTTTTTTTGGTTGGTGCAAATGAGCGGAGGTAGTTACAAAATCTATTCGATTAATCGTTGTCGATCACGTCTGCACAGTTTTATCGCATTGTGTGGATGGGAAGTTGGAGTAATCATTCAGTTCGTTCATAAAAACTTGCTGTAGGCTTTCATGCATTTGTAGGAGCGACCTGTAGCTAAAACAATTTAGTAAAATTTATTATATATATTTGTATGCTCCTATGTGAGCAAAACATGTGTACACTATAACATATATGCCAACTGTTTAACCATGTTTTGAGCAAATAAATTCGATTTGTTTGATTTTATTTGATTTAAAAATAGCAGTATTGCAGACAACCTTTCATGAGGACTTATGCTTCTCTCATCACGACATTACTTTTTGCTATTAGCGGTGTGACTAAAGTCGTAAGTAACTCTTTTCATTAATCCTTAAATAGTTATGCCAATCTTTTGGGGCTAATTTCAATTCGTTTAATAAATTTATATGAGAGTATGACTTCCTTTTAAGTAGTCAGTCCTTGCACCACACACTACGTTATTTTCTTCTCTTCTTGCATAAAATAAACAAGATTAGATCAAGGACGTCCGTTAAACTGCACAAATGGACTGCGCAGTTAAATCGCTACGATAAATCGTTCTCGTGTGTACCTACCATTAGCCTGCGTACAGCGTGACGCTGCAAGCGACCGACGAATAATTCATGTGAAAATGCACTATAGTGACCTCTCTCACACAGCGTAAATGTGCCAGATCAGACGTCTGAGAGAGATGAGTGAATTTTTATATGAATAACTAGCTGTGCCCGCGACTTCGTCCGCGTGGATTTTTTTTACGCGAACCCCTAAAAAAAGTAGCTTAAGTTACTCCTTATAACAACAGCTATCTGCCAGTAAAAGTCCCGTCAAAATCGATCCAGCCGTTTCAGAGATAAGCCGGAATATCGAGACAGACATAAATTCTAAAAATCGCATTTTCACTATCTTCTGGTCGGAATTATTTATCCCCCTGATTGTTTTTCTCATTTTTATTTTGACATTACAAACAGGCACTTCAATTATTAATCTGTATAAATTCGTTGGTCGCGTATAGCATCACGCCGTATGCATCCTACACCGTTTGTAATATATCACCGCTTTAAAGTTTTTAACATTTTTATCCTGTTACATAAGGGACAAAGGGTTTTTGTTAAGAAATCAGAAAGAAACTTTTTCGTACTGTCAGTAAGCGGGAAACAGTTTTATATATGTATGTCTGTATCAGATATTAAATATTGTTACTCAACATTGTAATCCCAGCAGTTTTTTTGTACTCAATCTTCAATGATAGTATCGTCTAAACTAGTTTTAGAACATAGTAAGTATAATTTGAATTATTATATTCTAAGTAAATACATTAACCTATATAAAATAATTAACTACTTAATATATAAAATTTGACGCTAAAATAAAGTATACTATACTAATATACAAAGCTGTAGAGTTTGTTTGTAGTCTGAATTGAAAAATTCTTTCAGTGTTAGATAGCCCATTTATCGAGGAAGGCTATAGGCTATATATCATCACGCTATGACCAATAGGAGCGGAGCACCAATGAAGAATGTTTCAAAGTCGGGGGGTTTTTATTAACTTCCTTTTTTTACCATTCCACGCGGACGAAGTCGCGGGCAGAAGCTAGTTATTATATATACAAATAAACTTAATAAAGGGCAAATTTAATTGGGTACATGACGCATTAAATAAATAAATTCTAAAATTATGTTCAGAAAGAAAGAAAGAAAGAAGAAAAAAAATATTTGCGAAATAGCGACGTACTTACATTGCTGACATGTATCTAAAAAATAAAATCGTATTTTGCGAATTTCTACTTGGCATTTTCAGCAAACAAGGTTTGCACTCAGCTTATTGCTGTGCCGACATAATATCCGACACAACGTTGATTTCCAGCGCAAATCTTCCTTTTGGTGTAATACTAAAACTACCCAAATATTTCATGAATTTAAATAAAAAACTATAAAAGATCGGGTGTTAAAATACCATACTAATTATTTTTAGAATATTATGATGAAAATAATTTTAATATCTATTTAACAACAATTAATACTCTTATTTGACTCATTTAAGTTATGACGTCATAAATTGCTATTTTTGTACTAGGAAGGGGGCTTCGGCATTTTGTAAGTTGAAAAGAAGCGTCTCAAATGACTCGAATGTCAACTACAGGGTTACCAAATTCTAAAAATTAACATCACTTAATATTAAATTATAAAATAAGTTATAAATAGAGATTAAAACAAAACATAAATTATTCTTAATTTTTGTTGGATTTTTTAAAATAATTATTGCGATTTTAAGTGTTTTTGACTATAAGCTTTAGGTAAGAAAGAGAGAAGAAGAAAGAAAAAGATTTATTGACATAAAAAATCGACGCTATACATAAAAAACACAATGCATTCACAATAAATTTCAAACAAAAACAAAAAAAAACCTGGCTCTCAAAACATAAAAACATCTATCTATTTATATATAAAACAAAGTCGCGTTAGTTACACTATTTATAACTCGAGAACGGCTGAACTAATTTTTATGATTTTTGTGGTTTTGGAGTTGTCTTCGTCCGGAATAGAATAATAAGTATTAAAATACGATATTCATCAATAAAAAACATCCTTTTTTTGCTACTTTTTTCAAAAACAGCAACGGATACATTGTATTTTCTTATGAGATTTTTTTTTGCATAAAACTTCAGTTAAATTGTGTATTTAGGTGCATAATTTAAAACGTTTTCTATTTTAATATATAACTTCAGATTTTGCTAAGTCGGCTAATAGGCGGTTCCTATATCTAAATATTTATTCAGTGTCTTCGTTTGAATTTTGACATGCCTATGCAAGTAATATCAAAATTGTCAAATTTTAAACGATAGGGAAGCAAATGAATGGTCCGTAAGACATAAGAACTGGCTATAAGACTCTTAGACATCATTAAACAATTCAATTGATTGCAAAACTCGTGTGTATGATGTAAAGAAATAATTTTCTTAGAAAAAAAAATATTTATGGAATTTGAAAGGAAAGAAGAAGCAAATTGTATACAATGAATGGTGCATGGAAAAGTGACCGCTTGAAGGCCATTGATCTTCCCATTAAAAATGAAATTGATAATACAAGATCAAACGACTACGATCTAAAAGCAACATTATTGTTTTACAATCTGGGTTGAATTTCCAACGTGCAAATGTGCGTGAGACGATCGCTTATCTTTTACACATGTTATGTGCAAAATGGCTTTTCCTATACGTAATACCATGAACTTTCACTGAAGGTCGTTTACCATGAACACGGCGGAGATGTTCACACTTTGTATAACAACAGCTACACTAGTGATTGCAATAAGTTCTTCAATTTGTTTTAAATATGTAGTAAGTAAGCAGGAACATGTTAGGTTTATTGTTTATTGTTGGACCCCACTCAAACACACAGAAAATTTTATCAAAATCGTAGAGATTAATTCCAGCGCCAAGTATTTTGTTTATTGAAGTTGTATTAGGAATCCGGAAATTTTCTGGGAATGATTTAAAAAAAAAGTTTCCAATGTGATTTGTTTACTGATCGATAGCAAATTTATTATAATATAATGTGTGATATTTTTTAACTCACGAATCCCGTGGGAATTCTCCCGGGAGTGCTTTGTAGTTGTTCGGGTGCGTAAAAATTAGCTTATTCCGAAACAGTTTTCACTAAAACGATAGTTTGCATTTTTTTTTCAAATACTACGGCATTGTGTCCCGGGAATCCCGCGGTAATTTCAATGTAGCATTCGAATGGTGAAAGAATTTTTGAAATCGTTTCAGTAGTTTTTGAGTATATTCGTTACAAATATACATACTAATATTATAAAGAGGAAAGGTCCTCTTTATAATATTAGTATGGATTAAGCTTAAATTGATCTTGTGAGAATCGGGCACGCTCTCTCTCTCTCTCTCTCTCTCTCTCTCTCTCTATATATATATATATATATATATATATATATATATATATATATATATATATATATATATATATATATATATATATATATATATATATATATATATAATAATTATAACCTCTTTTTACTTATGTGATTTTTTTTTAACGAACTTATTAGACGGTTAATTTAAACTAATACGTGTATTTATCTTAAGATGTTCTTTAAGTTGACTAATATCCGGTTCATATATCTTACTATCTATTCACTTTGATATTCACACTCATTTTGACATTACTTGTATGGGAATTTATGTCAAATTTTCAATGATTGTAAGGCAAATGAACGGTCTGTAAGATATAGCAACCGGCCATGAATGCATTGAAAAGTTTCGACAGAGCTGAGGCCCCAGAGGCTTTTAATCTTGAAAACCAAAAATTTTATCAGCTCTAAGAGATCTTTCTAACATTATCAAATCAAGTCACGCGCCGCCGCGTAGTGACAAACAATCAAACAATAGCAAGTGTAAAATCCGTCATTATCCACTTAATACCGTATAGTTTTAACCGATTATCGTATATTAATACTGTTATTTGAAAATGGTTGCTTTTTATGGTTTAACGTTTAAGTTTATTATTTTTGAAAATATAACTTTTATATTGAAAGAAAGAAAGAAATAATATTTATTTAGAACTGCATGAAACCAAAACATACCTATAAATAAGAAAATACAACGAAGAAATGAAGCCCTAAATCAGTCCAAGCTCAGCATCATGCTGATTGACTCAACCAGCGCTGGTCTTGCGCTAGGGTATATGTTGCAAATGGTATTATTTAAAAAAAATAATTTAACATTTTTTTTATAATATTGCAAACATTAATTAAATACACTGAAGAAAAATTAAGTTGTCTTAATTGTATTAGTTTTTAGTATTGTATGTTAATTTGAATGAAATATTAATTTAGTAAAAATGTAACTATAACTCGGCTACGCGAGTGTCAGGTCATGCATATACGGCATTTACGTCACATCCCTAAATAAAACCAACCAAGTGCGTGGTAGTTCCCTCACTATTATGGGTTCCACGGAGATGACAAACGTCTAATATTTTCAAAATCTCTCTATGAAAAATATCATTATCTCAAAAATTACCCAATATGGATCAAAATTCAAAGAAATGTTTAGAATTTTCCACTTCGCAGTTTAAACTTAGAGGGGGGATATATTTTTCACGATTTTGAAACTCATGGCTGTTGATATACATATTTTTCAGATGACCTCTGTACAGCTTGACTGTCTCTAGCCAGCCTAACAGGTTTGAAGTTGTAGTTTATTTTATTTTCATTCAACAGCTAACCAAAGTATAGAGCTTTACAAAATCCCTAATCGATTTTTCAAGTGTTCAGAGGGCTGGCCTAGCACCTACTTCGGATAGTGGATTAGTGCGGCCATCCAGCAAGATAACGAAGTCAACTGGGCACATGATCTATAGAAGACGGTGATCTAAGGGATTTTCCTTCAGGGATTATAGGTAGAACTGTACTTCATAAACGCTGTAAGTTTCACCGTAGCGTAGTAATAGTTTGAGTACTTATAGTTGAGCTTTCAAGTTATTTTATTTTAGAACACTTGTACGCATGTTTGAAAATGAAGGCAATGTGAGAAAATAAAAGTAAATTATAAATTAAACTAAAATTTAAAATAAACTAATTTATAAATAAATTTTACTACAGAAAAAGCTTAGAAATTAAATACTATTATCAATACATTTACAAATAAAAGATGTAGTCCAGATCGCTGTCGGTGGGGAGCGTTCCCAAAATGCTAGCCGCATTCCCACGTTGTATCGCAACGCTAATTCGTTGTCCTAAATATAGGCCAGCCCTTTGTCACGCGATACGTCTTTCAATCGCCTTGAAAGATAGAACTTATAAATAAAAAATATATACAATGTTACTTTCAACTAGCTAAGTTTTTTTTTAAATTGGCATACAAACACATTGTATATCCACAATCTAAGCGAGTTACGCTTGTGTTATGCGTAATATACTAAAGATCACTCTGGGGCCGATCACAGATACCCAGACCATAGCCAAAAGTTGATTTCCGAAATTTACTATGCCAGGAATCGAACTTTAATGAGCTAGGCTAAGGAAAGAAAATATTTACTGTCGAGAATGAATGCATATTAAATATATATATACTATTATTTTTAATTTACAAAACTTTAACAGCAATGAGGTCGGCAACTCAGCATTATCCTGCGTCAAAAACTGACAGCGCTGATTTTCAGTACCAGCCGCCATCAAATCATAAGTGACCCAAACATTCAAGTATTCATTGATATTTATCTATAAAGCTTAGCTCACTCAACCATAGAGGCCGTCAAGTGGAGATCAAGCCTCGTTTTTTGATTGACAATAGTCGTTTGGTTCCACTCCACTTGTCTCTCTCAGTCAAGGCCGGGCGTTGCCTTGCGGCGGTCAATAGGTCTGTTTAACAATGCTTATTGTACTTAATGAAGCGAAGCGTTGTGTGGTTTGCATATATGTAAAGCTTAAGGGCAAAAATGTTTTGGTTCAAGGGCTAGATGTGTTCGTCATTAAATTAAAATATTTAAAGTGCCGTTATTGACATTTTTCATGTTCTTCTCCTTAACAGCAATAACACGTTGCGAAGCGGTGTACATAGAATAGGAAGTAAAATTAAATTTTAACTTACATGTATGACCTTCAAAGAGTGTTCTCCAGTGGAACTTATTTTGATTAAAAACTTTTGAATTTGAATTTAATTTAATCAGTAATTCAATGTGAGTATTATATTGTAACAGTATTTTGTAACGAATCAATCTTTATTTGTTAAAAGCGTGGCACCTAAAATGACACCAAACTCAGAGTTAAGAGTTACATATACTTTGTTTTTCTTACAAGAATTTTTTTTGGATAAAATTTTATTTAAATTATGTCTTTAGATGATTAATATAAATTTTCTACTGTAATTTAAACATCATTAAATAGTGTACATCTTTGCAAAGATCCTGTTTGTAATGTATGAAAATTATCTTCCAAGGTAAACACTGTAAAAATGGCATTACTTATGCAAATATAAAAATGTATTTCTTTTGCAGTTTTAATAATTGAATAAATTTAAATAGTGACTTATGTGGCAGGGTAACGCCAGTATATGATAGTCGCTGTACATTGATCACACTGCACTGTTGGGCAGTGCGTTTGTACCGTGTATTCCGGTCCTCCACTTTCCTGGTACAGCCCCTGCCGGGGACCTTTTCTTTGATCTACAGGGCCCGAGAGCGTCCTATGCATCTTTCCCCGAGACGCAGGCAGTCTACTTTTTACTCTAGAGCTTGTCTACTCCATTCGTTATTGGTCCTTCTACTTGGGCTTACTGTTTTTGCTAACTATATCGGTACCTTGGTTTTACTACAGAATCTCTGTGTAATACTTATATATCTGTCACCAGTGGACAGTTATATTGTTTCTTTTGCTGCCTAGATTTCAAGAATAATCATTCTCATGCCCATGCCAGAAAATCATAAAACTCTTTTATTTTTATTGCATGAGTTCAGCAGACAGGCAAACGCCTCATCTGATGGAAAGCGGTTAACATCGCCTATGAACATTTGCAACACCAAATGTGCTACCAATTTGCTGCCGTTCTCTAAAGGGAGACTGTAACGGCATGTTATGGCGGCATACTCTAGACCAAGGGTGGTAGCTATCCAGACGGGTAAATACCCTACCACCTGGCTGTGGGTTGCTTTGTTGCCTTCTACAATAGGCCGTCCGGTCACCGGAAATTGTATTCTTTCTCCGTTCCTGCACGGATAATCTAGTATGGATATCCTCAGTTCTGATTGTATACTTATGAAACATAACATAACTTATCATTAAATCATAATAATTATACATCATAAGTTTATGGAATGATAATGGTACACATATCTCTCACTGGTTAAATACAAACTAATATGATAATTGCGAATGCAATTCTCCCTTTTTACCTGTTACATTACGAAACCTCTGAAGCTATCGTATAAAGCCGCGAGAACAGTTCAATAAAAAATATTACACATAACCTCTCCTTCAAACAATAGTACTTATCTTGATTGTGACAAAGTATTTTTAATTAAAAAACAAGCTATTAGACAACATTTTAAACAATAACACTTTATAGCAGTTGTATAACACTGCTGTTCATAAAATGAAGTAAATAAGAGAAAATTGTTTGGCAGTCCGTCCGCTTATTGTATGGAGACGAGTTGATGTCTTTCGCTTATTGTAGGGATGTGACTACTTATTTCGCACTGCTCGAGTTTGTAAGTAATTCGAGTCGCCGACTACCAAGTATATAATTGAATATTATACATATTTTTAGTTTAAGCTGTCTTATGTATATTTAAAAGTACATTTAACGGTTTTAAGACCGATTTTTCGTTCATTTTATATTTTAGTAAGACGAGTTGGTGACATTTCTGTGGCTGCTATGACACAATTACTCAGACATCAAGTCTATATATGACGTATAGTATACATCGATGAGTAATGTTAAATAATTATATTTTTGTCTCAGATCAACTTGTCCTACTTCAATTACTTAATTTTGTTTGTGGTTAATTTTTACTTTATACAAATTTAATAGACATAATTGAAACTAAATTGAAGTGTTATTGTTATAATTATATATTGCACTTCAATTTAGTTGCAATTTTGTCTAATAGTCGCTAAAACATAATAAAATTTGGTCAAGACCATAGTCATAAGAATTAATCAAAACAATAACATAACAGAATCACTTAAATGCCAAATTCCTAAAATTTGAAAATGGTGAAGAAGTCTGATCTCAGTATACAATATGCTATGCTTCAGCATTAAAAGAGTTTATTTATTCTGTCAAAGAACTTCGTAAGTGCTTTTATATGTTGCTGGTTACTATTCTCAAATATAAAAAATGTGTGGAGAGAAACGTATTTTTTTCTTTAAAATAACTATCCTCAATTAAAAACCTACTGATAAATAAAAACAATATTATATTACATTAAGCGAATTGACTCGAAATACTCGGTTATCTCGAAACAATTATCACTTGAGTCGCATCACTAGCTTAGACTCACTGACACACTTGGTGCAGAACATTTTTAAATTTACGTAACAAGAAAGAGGATGTATTGAGTAATTGTGGTTTTGAGACGCCGCCGTGTTTTTGTGTTATTTTTTGTTCTTACTTCTCTTATAATTTGTGATTGTGAGCTTGTATAGCAAGAAGAAAAAAGTTAGATTATATTTTAGGGTTCCGTGGCCCTTTTAGTTAGAACGAAACCGCTATATCCGTCTCTATTTTTAGAAACTGCGGTGTATGTACTACGTGTTAGGTAAAAAATCTCCATGTTTCAAGCAAAAATTATTCAGAAACCGAGTTAACTTTAAAATTTCCTAAAATAGTATATAGGTCCTAAATGGTTGTCAGTTGCATGGAAACGTGCCCGAAAAACTAGCTGCATTCCCGCGCCGGATGGCAACGTACCATGTGTTGCCCCAAGTACAGACCAACCTTTTGGTCACGTAAGGCTTCTATAGAATTTATGAAACGCGACTATAGATCTTGATACAATGTTAAATTAGTAGGAAAATGTAATCTATTTACAGCTTCACGATGATGTAGTGAATATCCAAAAACACAAAATTTTGAATGGCCGCCATACATGAAACGGACAGTTGACAAATTGCTTTCATTATACGTAGTCGTGTGAGGTATCTTTAGTCAGATCTTGAAAAATTACGATGATGTTCTTAAATGACTTGATTTATGTTACATTTAAATAGGGAGGGAAATATTAACTTACAAATAATACCTTTCTTTTCATAAAAATTGAGTCCTCGTTACTTTAACTTTTCAACAGATGAAGTGAAAAAAATGTCGATTGTAGCGCTTCTACTTTCGAGGCCTTTGAGAGAATTTGAATCTTTTTGACTTTAGTTGCTAAGCTATCACGGTTCAATTAACCAAATAAAAAGGTTCCAGTCATATACGACCTCCCGCAAAGGTTTTGTGCAACACAGACACCGAGAATGTAAATTTCTCATATCACAATTTGCATTAATATAATGATTAATATATTATTTTAATAACATTCGATGTTGCAACTCGTGAAATTCGAATTTGTGTAATATCTTAGAATTTTATAATGCTTTTATTAAACTCTGTATAAGTTACGAAACGGTCAAGGTTGTATAATAACCGAACGTATCTTTTTGTCGAAGTTTGTTTACTCTCATGTAAACAAATTTCGACATCATTTAGATATTTATATTAACTAGTGGTCGCCCGTGGTCGAAATTCGACCACAATAAATAACGTCAAAGACTATACTTCTATAATCACAGATTTCGCCAAGGCTTTCACTGTTAATTTGACTTGAACAATAAACAAAAGAGTATAACATATGCGTGTGTGTGCCAAATACATGGTAGTGTGTTAAATGTTTTTTTTTATTGATTTAAAGTATTTTTATGTATGTAAATGTATAATTTAAGAAAAATATTAGCATTCGTCGCTTGTTCTCTATATAAACTCTATATACGTGTTGGAAATTTCATACTCCTCCGTCCGCGCAATTTTCGTAAAAAGGGGTAAAAAATTTTTGCTTCACATATTAATATATAGGTAAAAGAGAGGGGAGATGAGGAATTGTACCGTGACAAGAGGTGGGAGGGGTCCTAAATTTCGTGACGTCACACCAAAATCTAAGTCTAAATTTAAGTTTTAAAACACGTAATTTCTACTTCAAAATATTTCCAACTCATTCTGTATGATCATAGTGCTTAAATTATTAAAAAAATAGTTTAAATGGAAGTAGAACTAATTATGGAACTGCTGTTTTAATTTCTTTATGTAAAATATGTGACGTCACACTAGGGAGGGAGGGGTTTCACGAATGTGACCAGCTGTGACAAGAACGGGGGAGGGGTAAAAAATCATGAAATTCGTGTGACGTAATTTGTGGATGGCTCCTAATAAAGGAATGAGTATATAAGGTTACGAATGAACTATCAAAGTTGCAGTCGTGACTGTAAAATTGAGAAGAAGAAGACTTAAGGTGTTATGAGTATGTTATGAGGAGGGACGAAAGGCGTATGACAAAAAGAAAGGTAAACTATTAAATTGGTGGAGAAGTGTAGAGGTAGATCAAAAAGAGATGAATTTATTGTCAGAAGGATGACATGATGATTTTTTCTATTTTTTGATTTTTTTTATTGCATGTGTTCAGCAAACAGGCAGACGGCCCACTTGATGGAAAGCGGCTACCATCGTCTATGGACATTTGCAACACCAAAAGTGCTACAAATGCGCTGCTGCTGTCTTAAGGGAGACTGGAACCTGGTCACTAATGCCGGGAACACAACTCAAGGTTGTTATGGTGGCATACTCTAGATCAGGGGTGGTAGCCATTCAGTCGGGAAAATACCCTACCACCTGGCTGTAGATTGTTTTGCCGCCTCTTACGACAGGCCGCCGCCCGGCCGCAGGAAATTGTATTCTTTCTCCGTTCTTGCACGGATAAAAATTTGATTTGTGGTCTGATAAAGTACGTATGCCAAAATAGAGGAGTGTGGAAGGAAAAGACGATACCAATTGATTAGAAGGTTAGAAGGAAGAAAAGAGGTATAATTTATTATGTGAAATATTGCAATAATTTATATTTAGGTTTAAGTTGTAGCATGCAACCCTCAGAGAGAGTTATAAGTTTGTGCCGTTTGTTGTCGAGACGCTTGGACCGTGGGGTCGTGAGGCCATGAGCTCTATCAAAATTTATCAAATTGACTCATTGAATCTTCAGGTGATCAGAAGGCTGGTGCTTACCTCTGGCAACGGATCAGTATGGCGATCTAGGGAGGAATCGTAGCCAGCCTTCTGGGCACCTTACCCGTAGAAGACGGTGATCTAGGCTCAGTATTCTACTTATAGTCTTGAGGGACTATAAGTGGAATACAATACAAATTAGTTAAGTTTTCTATTATTGTATTCAATTATTTACAAAATTCTTCATTGTATTTTTTTTTAATTATCTCTTATACTAATATATAAAGCTGAACAGTTTGTTTTTTTATTTGCTTGAACGCACTAATCTCAGGAACTACTGACAGGTCTGATTTGAAAAATTCTTTCAGTGTTAGATAACCCATTTATAGAGGAAGGCTATAGGCTATATACTATCACGCTAAGACCAATAAGAGTGGAGCACCAATGAAGAATGTTTCAAAATCGGGGGTTTTGAAAACAAATTCCACGTGGACGACGTCGCGGGCACAGCTAGTATTATGTATAGATAACTTAATTTAATGCTAAAAACAGTTATAGCAAAGTAATTTTATTATATAATAACATATTTACGTTAAATTAAAACTTAAGTCTAAATGTAAATTATCGTAATATTTTTTATATGTATAAAGTAAATTAAATTATATGCAATGTCGTAAAAAAATACAAATTTGTGAATGAAAATACTTTCAACAGCCCCTAAAATAAGGAAAATATTAAAACATGACAGTGGCGGTGTAGATAATAAATATTATAAAAAAATCAAAATATATGAAATAATTAAATAAAAATCTTTATTATATACTATATAAACATATATACATACAGAATAAGCAGCACTATTATACCCGAGAGGAACAAAAATAATTAAAAACTATGATTTCAAATTATTTTTATTTATTGAACTGTGTTGTAAAAAGTTAAACTCACTATCGTTCATTAAAAAACGTCGATTAAAATGAACACGTAGTTATTGACAGTATATATATCTGCACATCAATTTCCATCATAATCGTTTACGATGCTATCCAATGATGGCCTCTATGGTTGAGCGGGCTAAGCCTTTGCCGGCCGACCGCACTACAACGCACAAGCTTCGAGTTCGAGTCCTGGCATGGTCAATCTCATAAGCGAACTTTCCGTTATTTACTATGTATGGTCTGGGTGTCTGGGATTGGCCCCCAGCGTTGTCCGTTGTATATTACCAAGCGTCACTTGCTCAGCTTAGGGATATACAATGTGTGTGTATGTCTGCCGAAATTTAAAAAATGCCATGATAAAAAGAAACAAACATAAAATATACAAACAAAAACAATTTCACATTTATATAATCTAGTGGTCGCCCGTGGTCGAAATTCGACCACAATAATTAATTTAAATTATAAGTGTGAACATTATTAAGGTTCTGTTGTTAAAGACCAAGAGTAATTAAACCAACAAAAATCAAAATCAAAATGAACCATATACTATCTATATATACTTCTATAATCACAGATTTCGCCAAGGCTGCACTGTTAATTTGACTTTAACAATAAACAAAAGAGTATATATGCGTGTGTGTGTCAAATACATGGTAGTGTGTGTAATGTTTTTTTATTGATTTTATATATTTTTTATGCATAATTTAAAAAAATATAAGCCTTCTGCACTCTTTCTCTATATAAACTATAAGTGTGCGAAATTTCATACTCCTCCGTCCGCGCAACTTTCGTCAAAAGGAGTACAAATTATTTGCTTCACTTATTAATATAATGATATAGATGGCTACCTAAGTTTTTCTTTTTTAATTTTTTCTGCATTGCTTTTACAGCGTTATTATCTGCTCATTGAGTTTTTCTCTGTTATATAGCTACCCAGTCTTTACTTTCACCAACAAAGCGTCCGCGTTGAGGACATTTGCCTACTTAAGCACAGGATGTACAAGTTATACCTGACAAACGACAGGTGCGTGACCCGACTTAAAAACCGTCACAGTTTACTTTCCAAATTATTCGATTTCGTCGGACTACTTGAGGTTTTGTGGTTTAGATTATGGTTTTTTGTAAGCGGCTGTGGGAAGATATTTTATGGCAATAATACTGTAAGACGTTATAGTTATAGTCAAGTGTATGGAGGCTGGCACTGAAAATCAGCGCTATGTCGGGATTTATTTTTAAATTTCAATGCAGCACAATGCTGAGCTGCCAACTTCGTTGACTAAAAAACTCGAGGTACAAGCCTTATTTATTTATCTATACCAATATTATAAAGAGGAAAGATTTGATTGTTTGTTTGCATTGAATAGGCTCCGAAACTACTGAACTGATTTGAAAAATTCTTTCACTGTTGACAAGCTTTTTTTTTTTTTTTTTTCAGGCGTGGGAAATGCATTTCGCACATACCGGGTCCTTTGCTAGGGATTAGACCGTTGTTGATCATGGAGGCTTTCCACTGAGGCAGTCCAAACAATAATCAACCGGCTTGTGTGGAGACTCGACTAATCAATACCCCACTAAAACCACCCTCCTTCCATGTGCCCCGCGCTTATGGTAGGAAAGGCGTGAGATACAGAACGTAGTTACGCCCACATCGAGTTGTTGGCAAGCTACACTATCTCCAGGTGACATAGGCTATATTATATTTTCAAAAATTTAGAGATATTTACTAAAACTCCAATAATGTAATCCAAGGTGTAAAAAAATTACCTAAACACGCATGCGCTGCGAAAACTATTGATGATAGAATAAAATAATGTACTGCGACTTTGCAGAACACATCATTCATTATCTATAAAAAGTGTTGCGACAGTATATGTCTAACTATTGTAGTTATGCCACAATAAGTGTTCTTTTATTTAAAAAAATAATTAAAATGCCGCCGCTAGAAAAGGCTCTTTATTTGTATCTTAGTATTCATCCTTATCAAAATAAATTACTTCATATTCAAGACTGCTTCAATACCTTTATATAACTTTTTGAGTTGTTCAATTCGGACATTCCATTCGAAAGATATCACGAGTTTAAAAATGTAAGTATTAGAAAAAAGTTGCGTGGTCGCCGCGCACCCTGCTTGGCTAGCTAGGCTTATGCGATGTAGGTGTCACTGGGGCCGTACAGGTGGGGAAATATTTTGAATTTGCTTAGTAGGTAATTAAACTCACCAAATATTTTTTTAGATACTCGTGCGAAGCCGGGGCGGACCGCTAGTTTATTATATATGTTTTTATATTTTGTGAATCAGTTGTTTTTGTGTAAAATTTATTGTGAATGTATTATGAGTTTTTTCATGTCTGTGTATCTTTTTCTTTCTTTCTTTATTATAGTTCATAATAATAACAACCCATAAACGTCCCACTGCTGGGCTCGGGCCTCTCATTATAGGGGAACGGACAAATTCAAATTCAAATTCAAAGTTTTTTATTCAAAATAAGTTCCACTGGAGAACACTTTTTGAAGGTCATATAAATATACAAGTTAAAATTTAATTTTTCTTCCTATTCTATGTATACCGCTTCACAACGTGTTATTGCTGTTAAGGAGAAGAAGCGGCAAGAAACTCCCCAGCAACACGTCTAGCTAAATAAAATATACCCACCTCGCTTATCCAAGGCGGTTTCGCGGGTTTAACATATTGCTTATCTCGATGTGCAGGTTTCATTACGATGTTTTTCGTTGTTAGCACGTGGCAATTGTAATAATATGTATATTAGGTCAGAAAACTGCCAAGTGGTGCATGCGTTCCAGCCATGATTCGAACCCGCGCTCTTTGAGTTCTGGACTCGTGCGCTAACCATTACGCTACCACGACACACGAATTAAGAAATAGTTCACATTACATGAGTTGTATAGGTACTCATGCTGGTCCCTATATTTTATGCCTTTACATCTTGGTTTACATTATTGAAGTTTTAGTAGGGAACCCTAATTTTTCTAGTAATAAATATAACCTATGTCACTCAGGGATAATATAGCATTCTAATGGTGAAAGAATTTTTGAAATCGGTCCTGCCATTTTTGAGTTTATTCGTTACAAACATACAAAAATATAAATTATGGTACGGTATACAATGATATTGTATGACACAAGTTTATGCTTGAATTACTTGGGTTGAATCATCGGATTACTTTATCGGATTTACTAACCGTTCACTCGCGTTACTACTGGTTAAAATTCGACATAATACAAGATCCACTCAATATCTTGCTACCAATGGTGAGGCAAGTGAATGAATAGTAAGATTTATAAGAATCGGCCTGTAGACGAAGTTGCAAAACCTACCGATTTTTGATATTTAGTGTCTGTGGTCATTTTGGGAGCCATTATGAACGTCATTTCTTTCGCCTATCTATGTTTGTATGGCATAGACATTTTTCCCGAGAACTAAAAACCAAACACTCTCTTGCAAGTTTAAAGAAACTTTTTGTTATAGATTTACAAAATTAGTTTGTTTTAATACATAGTTTATATTTTGTAAATGAGCATTTATGATTACGTATATATAGCATAATATGTATAATGCAATAGCAATTTTCATTTAAATTTATGTTAACATTCCTTAGCATTTATTCTGAATTCACAGACAAAGATTGCTATTTTTTGATATGGATTAAATTTGTTTACGTAAATTATAATGCACGTTATTTGAAATTATTATCTACTTGATCGAGCCTTCATTTGAGTATGAATATTGTGTTGAAATAAAGATCTTTTTAGATCTAAATATGTACAAGAACTATACACCAGATAAAGCTTATTCAAAAGTTGAAATACAACATGAACAAATGGAAAATGATAGTTGTATAAATAATAATACTTAAATTGTTTCCCTTATGTATTCAATCTGGTTATAATAATGTAGTTGATGAGCTGATAAATAAAAACTCGTACTTAAAAGAAGCACCATAGATAAAAATCAACAAATTAAGGCCCCTATTGCCGCAAAAAGTCGAAAGTGAGGTGCAAACGAATGAACTTTTCATTGCGCATTACTGATCAATAATTTACCAAAATAATTATAAAACATCTTCACGACATGGGACGTAATGTGGTTTTTTATAGTTCTTCTAAGATAAGAAAAGAAAATCACCATATCACTTACCAATTACTGACATTAAACCATTTTACTCCTTCAATTTTCATCAAAACAGTATACAAAAATATTTACGTCTTTATAAAAGAGAGATAGATGAATTAGTTGTATTGATTTGAATACTACTTCATTTTACTCACAATAAAGTAATAATGCATCTGAAAAACGACCGTGTCTATGGAATACCCGCTATAGCCCAAATAATCAGAATAGAAAATTTCTCAAGGACGTTGGCGTTGCTACAAGCCTTAATGAAAAAATAATTCAGTAATAATTTAAATTATATACAACTTTCTTAATTTCACTTAATTTAACTTGATAAATCGCAAATTCATTGTGTGTATTACTTAATTTATTAATAGATACAATTATAATAATACGTAACAGTTTTAAGCTAAAAAAACTTTCACGTTACTTATGTCTGAATTTTAATTTGAAATTAGTTTTGACATTGAATGAATGTGCATAATAAAACAAATTGTTGTTGTATTGTTTTTTTACTTTAATTTAAATATTGCAGAATATTTAATATGCTATTTACGGATTTATTTTAAATATTATATTTAAAATCCGAGACGCAATTTAATTAAAAAACAAGATTTAAATTATTATTAACTTTAACTAAAATACACAAGATGTGTTAACAAAATTTAAGTAACAGAATTGCTTAATATATTCTATAATATTTATCAAGCTATAAATACAATTATTTTTTAAATTAAATCCTTGTGTTAATATTATATATATAAATAACATGAAATACTATTTTGAAAGTAAATTTTAAGAATGTCGTTTGCGTCAATTTCACTTGAATTCATTTAAAAAATTAAATTGTTAAAGAATGAAATACAAATTTAATTATAACGGTATTTTTTAAACTCTCACATCACTGTGTATGAAGTAATAATCATATCCACATACTTTCGATTATTTTCGAAAATTATAAAGTTACAATTTTCTTCACTTTTAAATTACGATATTTAAATATAAATCGCACTTTAACACGATATAGCCCTCGACCGATCATCCGTACCGAACTTTCACTATAAGAAAGTAAACATCCGTAATAAAGATCCGGAGTTCCGGAAAAAAATCACAAAATATTTTTGCTAATTTTTCCACCACTTACCCAAAATAAAAGTCTCATTGTATCCAAGATCTGGGCACTTTTTTGAGAAAAGTTCTGTCAATCTTTTTTAAGACACACACGCATGCGCGTCTGTGCGCGCTCAAGACGAGACTGCTTTAAGTCTTAAACACAGCCTCTTCGCTAAAGAAAGTAAGTATACATTCACATTTAAAGTTACGTTCGGACTATAATATTGTACTGTATTACATCACTGCAAGGTTCTGGCTGTTTCTTCTGGAGGTCTACAGTAAAAGACTTATGAAACTGTCCCTGGATCGTTAATCCCGGATATATGTAAGTTGGACCAAGTTGAACAGGGACTTATTTGTGGATAGTCTAGTATCTGTAAATGAAAAATTAATCAAACTCTACTGATTAGGTTCCCGCTCGGCAATCTATATATTATTATTATAAAGAGGAAAGATTTGTATTTTTGTAACGAATAAACTCAAAACTACTGGACCGATTTCAAAAATTCTTTAACCATTCGAATGCTAGATTATCCTTGATAAATATAGGATATATAAAAATTAGGGATCCCTCCTAAAATTCAATAATGTAACCCATCAATCTAAACAAAACACTTGGCGCTGGAATCGGGTTCTAAGATTTTGATGAAATTTTATGCGTTCGAGTGGGTCTCGAGGTGATTTAGATTGACAATTAGATCCGGTAGAGGGAGCTGGTTTCGAGTTCTAGATTTTTAGTTTTTGATTCTTACATTAATTCGCGAATTAATTCGCATTTTGATCAGAAAACACTTAAAAAACTATGATACCTTCATAGATGGATGGCAGAACACTAAATTATTTTGTAGCTGTAACATATCTGTCTATAGCAACAGTATTTTTATTATGAGTATAAAAATATACAATAAACTTCGTCTGTTTCTTAAAAATATTTAAACTATGACTAAGATAAAAAAGAACTTCTTGACGAAGAAGACACTCGATTAAAGATTATTTAAATGCCACATTTTAACGCTAGACACAACATATATATGTATAAACATAATATACAACAAACTTCGTCTGTTTCTTAAAAACGTTTAAACTATGACTAAGCTAAAAAGAGCTTCTTGACGAAGACATTCGATTAAAGATTATTTAAATGCCACATTTTAACGCTAGACACACATATATATGTATAAACATAATATACAATAAACTTCGTCTGTTTCTTAAAAACGTTTAAACTATGACTAAGCTAAAAAAGAGCTTCTTGATGAAGACATTCGATTAAAGATTATTTAAATGCCACATTTTAACGCTAGACACACATATATATGTATAAACATAATATACAATAAAATTCGTCTGTTTCTTAAAAATATTTAAACTATGACTAAGATAAAAAAGAACTTCTTGACGAAGAAGACACTCGATTAAAGATTATTTAAATGCCATATTTTAACACTAGACACACATATATATGTATAAACATAATATACAATAAACTTCGCCTGTTTTTTTAAATATTTAAACTATGACTAAGTTAAAAAAGAACTTCTTGATGACGAAGACATTTGGTTAAAATTTATTTATTTACTAGCTGACCCGAGAAACTTCGTACCGCCTCAGAATCAATTTTTTTCATATTTACTCACCTTTTAAACCTTCACTGGACTACGTTTTAACGGTTTTAAGCGCGGTAATTTATTTGATTTTTGTTATTCCGACGTTTCGGCCACTTTTCAGTGGCCGAGATCATGGAAGCCAATCTACCCATTTTAATATTATATAAAATTATTAGAGCTAGGCATGCTTGCTGAAGAGTTTCTTGCGTCGCTTCTTCTCTTCAAGCCATAACATGTTGTGAAGCGGTGGTAAATTAGATTAGGCGCCCATAGAGTAAATAATAACCATAAACAAAATTAAAACTAAATAATTAAAATGAACAAGTTGGAGGCTAAATAAACAATAATAACTTTAACAATACTCGTTGACACTTAACATCTTTGTCTTCCGTGATCACGGCCACTGAAAAGTAGCCGAAACGACGGAATAACAAAAATCAAATAAATTACCGCGCTTAAAACCGTTAAAACGTAGTTTTATTATGTATACAACTCGCGAAATCTTAAGAAAATATTACTTCCCTGGACTTCCACAAATAATTCAAAACCAAAATTAGCCAAATCAGTCCAGCCGTTCTCAAGTTTTAACGGGACTAACGAACAGCAATTGATTTTTTTATATAAGATTATAAATAATTGAAAATTGTATAATAATTAATAATGCATATTATTATTATTATTATATAATATATAATATTACTAATACCTATATGATAATAATGTTAGATGTTAATTTACGATATCATGCTATAGTATAAATAAACGGGTTAATGTAAATTATATTTGTGTAAGCGTACTTTAAGCACTGAATAATTATATTTATTTAACCAACGAAAGTGCCACCCTACGTCGTCAAATCTTAAATATAGTCTTTTAAATCAGAATATCAAGAAAATTGAGTTTTTTGGTCTCCGCATTTGAATTCATTATTTTTATTTAGAGAATTTTTCTACCATGTCTTTAGATAATTTTTGAGACCTAATCCGTTATAATAAGTAAGTGTGAATGGTGAAAGAATCTACTAAACGAAACCTGCACACTTAAGTGAGCGATCTATGAAACCCACTAATACGCTTTGTTTAAAACGACATGTGTGTAGTCTATTCTCCCAGACTTAGAGACTCACGGGTCTGCCACGAGATTGTCACTATGTGCGACAGACTCGTATGAAGCATGCCTCGAGCCCTCGCGCTCGACGCCAAATAAGTTTAATAATCAAAAAGAAAGTATAAAAAGGAAAGAAAAAAGAGATAAAATTCTAAAATCATTATCTGTGCAGGAACGGAGTAAGAATACAATCCTGGGACCGGGCGACCTATCGTAAGAGGCGACAAAACAAACCACAGCCAGGTGGCAGGTTGTTTGCCCGACAGGATGGTCACCAGCCCTGGTCTAGAGTATACCGCCATAATAACCTTGAGTTGTGTTTGGGCATTAGTTAGGTTAGGTTCCAGTCTCTCTGTGAGAGAGCGGCAGCACATTGGTAGCACCTTTGGTGTTACAAATGTCGATAGGCGATGGTAACCGCTTTCCATCAGATAGACCGTCTGCTTGTCTGCTGAACTCAAGCAATATAAAAATCTAGTTATATTACAAAATCCACATATTTTACATTTTTTTCTAATCCATCCTAAGGTTGTTTGGAAGAAGTTGCTTTTACGATAACACAGTCTATTGTTTTCTGTATTTAAACCTCTTGAACTGTATCTTAATGTTATGCAATAACGTATATTCCATTCAGTTCAATTCTGTCCCATTCTGTTCTATTCTGTTCCATTCTATTCTTCCATTATATTATATTTTAAAATGAGAGAAAACACCCCATGAAAAGCAACTAATAAACAGACTAATAGGTGCGTTAAGAGAGGGAGAAATAAAATAAAACCTGTTGCGGTGTATGTAGGGTTGCGAGCGAGCGCGCGAGCGTTGCTCGACACATCGCCTGTCGCTTAGCCGACGGTCGTGGCCGGCTTACTGTGGGCTGTTCTGTACCGCTTAAAAGTTATGTAAAACTTAAAACATACAAAAAGAGCACCACTATGTCTGTAATAACGATGAATATTTTGTAATATTACGTATTTAAGTCAAATAATTACAAGGTTAGTCATAATAACGTACTTTTTGCACGTAATTAAAACAATTTTTATGCATGAAATTTAGTAGTAAAAGTGAAAATGTTTTAATCATATCTGTTAATGACTTTGGAAAGGTTTTGAAGGTTTTATGGTGTATGAAGTTGATCTGTGTGTATTTTATGCAATGCTAATATGATATAATAAAGGAATGTCGTATGTATCTTGGAAGATGGGACGCAACGCAACGCGTAATGTGTCTATACGTTAGCGGCTTCCCATCTTCTAAACACAGCCGTCACTGTCGGAGGAACTGCCAAACTTCAAGAAACCCCAAAACGTCGCAAATATGCATCCATCGGTGACGGATACATATTTGTGGCTTTCGGGGTTGAGATATTGGGGCCATGGGGACGTGAGGCTTATCAACTTTATCGAGACCTTTCTAGGCGATTGAAAGAAGTTCCCTTAACAGAGCAGCAGCGCATTTGTAGCACCTTTGGTGTTCCAAATGTCCATAGGCGATGGTAACCGCTTTCCATCAAGTGGGCAGTCTATCTGTCTGCTGATGCAATAAAAAAATAACGTCTAAATATTTTAGTGAAAAAATTAAATATTCATTTAATACAAAATCCTCACTCTTTCTCTTTCACGTGATTAGAATAAAATTAAAATTCCATTTGCATACAACTGAGTAAATATTTACAGACGAATACATATCTGTCTAAATAGACGCGTAATACTTTCTTTTTACGTAAATCTCAAACAAACACATAATATAACTTTTCCTGGCAAGAGTAAAAGGGATTATGCCATAATGGAAATCGGTACGCCGATCAAAAATCCTAATTAGATTACTATTATAGAAAATTGAAAATATAATGCTGGTTCGAATTTACTTAGCGGTGGCTTACGATATAACATCCTGCATAGTTTTAAAAATATACTGTTTACATTAAAACGTATTTTAATATGTAATAATTCTTCTGGTAGCGATTTATTATTATAAAATATTTTGATTATGTATTCAGATATAAAAAAAGACATTAAAACTAAAATACACAATGTAACAGATCACTGCTAACGGGGAGTGTACCCAGATGGCTGGCTGCATTGCCACGCTGTATGGCAATACTTATTTGTTGTGCGAAATATGAGCCAGCCTTCTGATGACGGGCAGTGTCAAAGAGTTTCTTACATATATCTTTAAAGAAACTCTTTGCTGACGGACCCCACGGGCGTAATGTTTCAACCCCAAACAGCACAAATATGTAAAATTTGCCTAAGGCACCATAGGTGCGCTGTTTGACGTCTTCAGCTGAAGCGACGGCGTTGCCAGCCCCTGACTCGGTCATTGGAAGACGCCAGTGTGTCAACACAGGTCGCATCCCACACTAGCGGCCGCCCCATCTTCCAAGGGACGAGTGACATCGCGTCCGGTCTCTTGCCATCGTCACGTACCAGTCCATTCGGTTCTAGAATGGCCGGCACGCCGACGCTGACAAGAGCTCGGCGGATGATGTCGTTGAGGCTGGCATGACGAGATCTTCTTCCTGCGCTTTTTAAACATGACGACCCGTGATCTTCATATTATTACATAGTTTATATTAGTTTCTTTATAATTTAGTTTATTTTTAGCATATAATTTTTTAAAGTTACTTTATCAAATATATAACCGCTAATTATTCTCAATTTCAATAAAAAATAATAATCATCTAAGTATACTATACTAATATTATAAAGAGGTAAAGTTTGTGTATTTGGATGTTTGGGGTAATCTCCAGTATTAATGATCCGATTTTGAAAATTCTTTCACCAGTAGAAAGCGACTTTAATGCCACGTGACATAGGCTATATTTGGTTGTGATTAATAAATCAAAAAAGTAAAAATGTTTCACGCTCAGCGAAGTGGACACGGACACGCCAACCAAATAATATGTCACAGCACTAAGAGGTCTCCCGCGACGCTCCAGTAAGTCCCCATTTAGCCTCTTCGGGTCCCCTACTATAAGGTTCCACGTAAAAATTGCGCACATCCTCGTACGATGCTTTTTTTTTATTACTACATAGGTTCGCGTTTGACCATTATCTCGATTTGAGCGGAGATATGGTCTAATATCGAGCACGTTTGCCTAGAAGGTACCTATTCAAACGGGACTTGAAGACACCCAGGTTGTAGGTGTCGGGAAAAACAGACTCCGGCAGTGAGTTCCACTGCTTTGCGGTGCGTATAATGAAGGTGGACTCAAATGAGCTTCGTTCGTATAGGTGGTATGTCCACCATATAGCGGTGCCGCATGCAGGTGCGTCTGGTTGTCCGATGATGGAAGGGAGACGGCGGGATAAGATTGAAAAGCTCCAATGCACACTCTCCAAAATGTATCCGATAGCACGAGGCACCGCGAGTGCACTCTGCATTTATGAATTAATCAAAAAATTACTTAAAGCTTAATTAAACCTGATATGCGTGCGTGAGTTTGTGCGTGCGTGCATGTGTATTTTTAATGACGCCCAGCGAAGTGGGCACGGAGCAGCTAGTTTAAAATCTATAATATAACAAATCTGTATATGGTTCGAGCTTGTACAATGAATGTAAAAATGAGAACAAAAAACAGGGGAGCTATTTCGGACCAGCAGATTTCTAAAATGCAACTTTTGAGTTCATTTTTGTATTGGTGTATAATAAAGTGTTATCTATCTATCTATCTATCTTTTATTTTTTTGTGTTTCTGTCTGTTAGAGCATGAAACACGCCACAGAAACAGGGTTATATCCCGAATCAACACTTAGGATACTTTTTATCCTAAAAACTGACATCGTTTCTATGGGATAGACGAATATAATATATATACAACTTTTAAATGATGACGCAGTTGAAGTATAGCAACTAGGTTTTAATAATATAATTTTTAATGTGTTTAATTCTATTATGGTAACATGTTTCTGAAATAAAGGGACTATGCAGTCCCCTTTTTTTCAAATCCAAATTCATTTATTCGCAGGAAACATGGAGGTACGTGTTTCACATAATGAAAGCATACAAATAACATTTTTTTTATTATGTCTAAAATTATCACTTTATTAAAATACTATATGTCATAAAATTATTTCGAATGTCACAAAATTATTTCGAGAGTCACAAAATTGTTTCGAATGTCATGAAATTATTTTGAATTCATAAAATCGATAAATTTTGGTGCTGCTATTATTCTAAATTCTCAAATCTAAAGAACACCAGAACCGAACACTAGGTTGCCCAATCGCCTGTAGATATCGTACTTAGTAAGATGTCGCAACATCATTATTTAAAAGTAGTAATTACTTGATCCGTAGATCGTGTACACATCAAATGAAGATGATTTGCAATGCAGTTGCATTTAAATATATATGATCATCTGTAAATTATCGTTTCGACCTTGTTTTAAGCGCCGCGATAGTTTATTATAATACAAATATTATATTACTAGCTGTTGCCCGTAGATTAAAAATAGTCATACATAGTTTGACTAGTCAAAAAAAGTTAAAATAATGCCCTTTATCACTATTAGAGGATTAGAATTTCCAAAAACGCCGATAATACGTGTGCATTGATTTCTAACCAGAGTCGGGGTTACAAAATTTCGTACTTTTTACTTTCAAAATAATATATTTTCATATATACTTTCATCCCCTTTTCACCTCTTTAGTGATTGAATTCCTGAAAACGACGATAAATGTGTACATTTATTTCTCACCAGAAGCAGGTATATGAAATTTCGTACTTCTTACTTTGAAAATAGTGGATTTTTATACAAACTTTCATTCCCTTTTTCACCCCCTTAAGGGTTGCCTTTTCAGAAATCCTTTCTTGGTGCACACCTACAGTATAGAAAGAACTCACATACAAATTTTTACGTTCCTAGTCCCAGTAGGTTGGGCTGTGCGTTGATTTGTCAGTCAGTGAGTAAGGTCCACTAATTATATGCATATTCGTGATAGTACTATTTTTATTGCACGAGTTCAGCAGACAGGCAGGCGGCCCACCTGAAGGAAAGCGGTTACCATCGTCTATGGACATTTACAACACCAAAGATGCTACAAATGCGCTGTTGCTCTCTAAAGCGAGACTGGAGCCTTGGCACTCATACCCGGAATACAGCTCAAGGTTGTTATGGCGGCACACTCAAGTCTAGGGGTGGTAGCCGTCCGGATGGGCTAATACCTTACCTTCTGGCTGTGGGTTGTTTTATTTCCTTTTTCGACAGGCCACCCGGCCGCAGAAAATTGTATTCTTTCCCCGTTCCTGCACGTAAAATATCTATAGCCTGTTGCGATCCACGAAGATGAGTGGGCTTGATCCTTGGTTGAACGTGTACGTGCATATTGCAATAGTGTGCGTGTCTGACTGAACGATCAGTTGCGAGCGTGTCGTCCAATTATATTCACTTTTGGTCTCACACATACATTGATACCTGAACTGTCTTGTAAGGCCCGTCCACCTTCGTGAATTACAAGGACTATACTGTTATCAGACATTAAAAAGATAGCGCTGCTGTCGCATTTTTTGATGTCATCATTGTAATTCACTAATAAATACGTGGTCATGGCAACGCTAACGAAGTTTCACTGTCGCTATTAGTAATATTAATCAGCCCATAAACATTCTGCTACTGAGCTCTAGCCTCCCCATTCTTTAAGCATGGTAATAAATAGAAAATTATACGGTTACTTATTAATTCATCGTATAACATCTTTATCAATAAATAGTAATTTAAAAAATCGATTGACCATTTGGATTTCCATCATAAATATTTATCAGTCCATTGGGTCTACAGGCTTGTTGTTTTAATAATATATTTCAAATGACACAATCAAATTATTGCGAGAATATTATATCATAAGCGTTTCTTAATAAAAGCGTAATTTTCCACCATATAAGAAGTGAATACATTATTTACTTCGATTCTTTTATTATATAGTTATCTATGCCGTGGCTCAGCCTACGCTTTGGAGTTGGGTTTGTGAGAAAAAGACCCTATTAGCAAAGTACCTATAGGGTTCCGTAGTAATTTTTTTAATACAGAATCCTTATAAAATAATTTTCTAGTTACAGCTTACATAATGGTGTGGTACCATTAGTCAAATCTAAAATTTATAATAAAGTTCTCAAATATTTACTATATTTATATTTTTTTAATCATTTCAAAAATATACATATTTATTCATATACCAATACATGAATATTATATATTAAATAAAGGAAATTTAAATTGAAAATAAATAATAAATACATACATAGTTTTTATTATTTATTTTTTTATTGTTAGTAACGAAAAACTAAATTCTAAATAAATTAAACTAAAAATAAACTATATCTACAAACTAAAATTAAACTATAAAATCTAGTACCAGACCGCTGTCAGTCGGAAACGTGCCCAAAACACTGGCCACGTTGCCTCGCTGAATGGCAACGCTAATGCGTTGCCCGAGGTATAAACCAGTCTTTTGTTCACGTGAGACATCCACCAGACGTTTGGCTATGTCTCGATAAAGTTTGTGCGCCTCAGGCCCCCATGGTCCCAAGGTCTCGACCCCAAAAGCCGCAAATATATAGCCATTTCCGATGGCTGAGTATTTGCGGCTTACATAGTTATATATACAACTTATTTAGGTACTCCGTCATGGAAAAAATGTTCTTCCACGCTAATACTTAATATTCCCAAAAAGCTGGCCGCGTTATCACATGCGATGGCAACGCTCGTTGCTTTAAATACAGACCACGCGTGAGACTTCTATCAATAGGTCATTATATTTAAGTCAATGCGGTGAGATATTCGCTTCCGAAGTCATAAATAATTTTGAATATGAAATAAAATTTCTGCAAAATATCAAGGTCAATCAAGTCGATTAAGTTACTTTACAACGAACATCATGAGGTTTTCAACTTCTTTGGTGGAGGTGGTTGGGGTGTCGAGTCTTCAACTCGTAGAGCAACGACCCTCCAGTAACTTGGTCTTGGAGCCAAGCTTGCCAACTGGTGCCTATGCAGTAGATCTTGACTTTACAACGAAAACGACATCACGGTCCTGAGGCTCCCAAAAAACATAGCCCTCTATATAAAATTCTCAAAACATGCAATATTTGAAACAAGCCAGAGGGTAAAAACTATTTTTTCCGAATATTACATTTATCTTACGATTATAAAGATAAACTCGGATTTTAAAAGAAATGCAATGAAAATCGCAAGAGGTAAAATCAACGTTTACTTTCTATAGAAAAATCTGAAACCGCAAACCAATGTTGTCAAAGCCGCAAATTGTGTTTAATTGACTTGTTGACTTTCATTATGCGGATTTTACGTCCGCTTATTAGATATATTCTAAAATACATGCAAGGTAAGGTTGTTTGTTTTTTACTTATTCACAAATAAACTGCTAAATCGGAGTGGATGAAATTTACCAAGGAGATTGTATCATGAGAAAGGAGACTGTTCAAACTATTAATTAGCATGTTCAAAAACAATTGTAAAACAAGAAGTGAACATTTACACGAGCAACTCGTTTGATAAAAAAAAGAAGAAGGAAGGAACAATGGGGATCTTATCGCTTTTGTCTCTGAGATGTAGTATAAAATAATAAAATTAATTAAAATAATTCCAAAATAATAAAATTATTTTGTGCAGATATTTTTTCTGTTATGGTAAAATTTCCTGAATTCAGTGTGGAAATCCTGGCAGAAATCATAATTACCAAGTTCATGAGTAGCTTAAGAACTCCTAAATCCTTTAATGGACTGAGTTGTGGCACAGGTAATTATTTAACAGTATTTTGACGTTTTAGTGATTAAAAAAATGTTTTTAACGAATTCGGTTAAGTAAACGATAAGTCTTGATAGTTTCTCTATAACATTGTACTGCAGAGGGGATTATGAGTAATGCCGACAAATCGAAGCGTAATCTTAAGCAGTGCCTTTCATAATTTAAAACTGTGTCAGGGTTAAGTTAAAATGAGTATCGGAATTAAGTTATTTGTTCAATAAAAGTATACTTCAAGAGTAACGGCCTCAGAGTGGTAAGAGGGTCCGCAAGGTCCATTTGGTATTATTAACAAAAATAAATTGTTTTAGTATTATATTTATTATTTAAACCTTCACGCATTGACAGCCGTTAAATACGAGAATATGTGTGATCTGATGGCAAAAAGAAACCTAGACGACTTCATAAGATACTGTACAAAAATTGTAAATATAGTGATAAATAGAAACAAAGATATTTAAGATACTAAATATATGAAGCCATATGGTGTAAAATCTAGTATAAAGTACATAGTAGAATATAAGTAGTAATAGAATAAAATTACTTATAGAAAGAACATGCATTAATAGTAATATATAAATAATGTAACACAATCTAATATTAGAGAATAATGTTAGATCTGCCCTTCAGTAACTTTAAAGCTAAATTGAAAAGTACATGGCTTAGAAAGGGATACCACACTATGGAAGAATATTTAAATGACAAAATTGCATTTATATAGCTGCTAGCTCCAGACTTTTATACTGTCTTTTGTATAATGTTTATATTTTGCATAACACGTAAGGACTCTATGCAGATTTGTCACAGTATGAATTCCTAGTATGTCATTATTGCGACGGCAACAATATTTTTTTGTTTGTTATAACTCTATTCATTCTTTGAAAAGTAATTGTAATATAACTTCTATAGGTATTAAAAAAGAAGAGCCCGAAATAATATATAAATAATTATAATGAAAACATCTTTTTTAGCTAGACATGCTTAAAGAGAACGCGTAGTAGATTTAAATTTTGACTTATATGTATGTATGACCTTCAAAAAGTGTTTTCCAGTGGAACTTATTTTGAATAAAAACTTTTGAAATAGAATTTGAAAATTTAATTCAAGAAGCCGATAATTTAGTAATATTAAGATGGATAAATAATAAGTAATACAAATATGTAATAAGACAAGTAAAAATGGATGCAATAAATATAAGAATGTAATTAGAATAAATAAAAACATGTAATAGAAATAAGTTGTAAATAAAGAGAAAAAGTAACAAAAAGTGTTTGTCAGGATAGAGGAGAAATAAAAAAACCTTCACGCATTCAAATCATAGGACCTAAAACATATTACGTATTGATCAGGACACCATCGTAGTTGATTCAACGATTAATATCCACGTTATATTACTGTAATTATCAACCCTAAAAAAACCTTTTTTCACTTTTGTAAGTGAGCAAACTAGTTGACGGCTTCATCTGGTGGTAAGTGGTTACTATTGGCCATGAATATTTGCAATGCTAAGGATGCGTTGCCTGCCTCGTTCAGACTAAGTTTGTTTACACCCCTTTCGAAGAGTCACATACTATAGTGCTCTGGCAAAACCGTTGGAGAGAGCGTATTCCACAACTAATAGTATTATAAAGTAACAACAAAAATCGGCAGACAAAGCCAGATATTGTATATGTCCAAGATTCGCAAGTTACCCTTGTTTTATTGGTAATATACAATGGGCCACTCTGGGGTGGGACCCAGACCACAGTAATTAACGGAAAGTTTGTTTACGAATTTCACCATGCTAGGGATCTGGGCAGGAAGACGCTTAAAGCACTTAACTACAAAGGCCATCATCTACACAAATATTGTAAAAGCGAAAGTCTGTTTGTGTTTAAGGCTCATGTTCATGTTATCATAGAAATATGATCATAAAAGTACGAGTCATTTTTATATGAAGAATCTATGACAGTGTAATAACTACATATGATTCATATTTTCTATGATCATAATTAAGGGATCCTATTTGACAGAAAGCGTACAAATATGATCATATCATCCGTCTAACCTCAAAAATGGCGTCAAAATGCAAGAATTGTGAATGAAATATCTTGTAAGACTTTTATCTTCCAATCTAAGTTCTTGGAGTAGGGTGTTATGGACCCTTATCTCTGATCGCCTTGACCTATGATGTAACCCAATTACGTCTTTTGTGTTTTGTTGTTTTCCTGATCGCTATTATCTTATTTTTAAAGCAATTAATAAAATTGCATTCATAGCAACGGAAAACACTATCAATCACTATCCATCTTGATAGTATCTCTTCAGTAGTCTGTGATCTTGACAAAATATGACGTTTATATGATCGTAAGTGTAATATGTAAAAATGACGAACAGCATCATATAAATATGATCATAGAATTTGCCAGATATGAGATCATATTTATATGATAAATATAAATGATAGTGTAATTAGGCCCTAAAGCGCTTCTACGGATAAAGCACGTTATCGATTTTGCAGTATATTAATTATCTTAATATTAAGAGTGCACGTAGGATATATTTAACACCAAAATGTGGGATAGTTTCCGGGATATATACGGATTAATATATATACTTATATATATTAATACGTGAAACAAAAACTTTGTAACCCTTTTTACGAAAATTGCGCGGACGGAGGAATATGAAATTTCGCACACTTATAGTTTATATAGAAAGGAAGCGAAAAATGCTAATATTTTTTTAATTATGCATAAATAATACATCAAATCGATAAAAATAACATTACACACACTACCATGTATTTAACACACATATATACTGTTTTGTTTATTGTTCAAGTCAAATTAACAGTGTAGCCTTTGCGAAATCTGTGATTATAGAAATATAGTCTTTGACATTAATTATTATGGTCGAATTTCGACCACGGGCGACCACTAGTAATTACGTAGTGTCCGGGGACGAAGTGTCTATTAATCTAATGTAACCTGTTTAAATGCTTGCTCTCCAAATAAGCTAGAGTCAAAGCCAGTAATACCTTAGTTGCATATACTCGTATATCGCGATTTTTGTTAATAAGTTATATCACCTACCCCGCGTTAACTGGCCAAGGGTATGAGAAAGTAGTTCTGCAACAATATGCAGTGACCGTTTCCGCACACGCAATACTTAACGTGTATGAATTGATATTATATCCATACCAATATAAATGGTAATGTAATTGTTTGTTTGTTAATTATCACTTTAACTGACGGACGAAGGAAGTGCTATATTATATCTTAATGAAAAATATAAACTACATCTTGTTTCAAAAACAATCTTAAAGGGGGTGAAATAGTGAAAAACCCATAATTATTCAAGTTATGAATATAAAAATCATATTTAAGATTCTTAACTTATAAAGAAACAACTGCTATTTTCTTATATTCTCCGTGCGTAGTAGGTTTGCCGATAGCCTCATGATGTCACTCGTCGATGTATGGTCAGTAGGGTTGACAAAAAAGGTTAGATAAATAGTTGTTGCAATAAATTTATTATTGTATATAATTTACATAAGTGTATACAATAATAGTAAGTAATACAATACAATAATAGTAAGTAGTCATCGACAAATCTTCTGCGCGCGGCTTATAGGTAAATTAGCTTCGAAAAGTTTTTGCGTTTGTAGTAGTATTTTTACATTTACAGGATTTCTAAACTAGAAATTTAAAATTCCTTGTACAATCAAAAAAAAGACGTTCGTTACAATTTGAAGAAGAAAATATATTTACAATCAAGTCAATAGTAAAAGTCAAATAAATAATAATTATTTACATTGTTAACCTTTGTAAGATCGGACTATTTGGTTTTGGTAAGATAATTAATTAATTAATTGATTTCATTTGCGGTTCATTCTTGTTATTTTCATTGTTCAGTGTTATTATTTGTTGCTAATTGTCGTTATTTGATATTAAATTTGTTAATTACAAATGGTTCCGATGTTGAAACGTGGTCGAGGTAAGCTTTTACTTCCCAAACTAAAGAAGTTTTGTATATTTTTTACGAATATTTCGAACATCGGTGCAATAGCAATCCGAGCCGTAATATGACTCTCGCTCAATTAGTTGCTAAATCAATCGGAATATTATTGACTTCCATCGGAAAGGTGCTATTAGAAAGCAAATGTTATTCTTCAGAACAGGGACCAACAATTTAGTATTAAAAATTATGTTTAATATTAATATTTATTATTTTAATATCGTTTAACAGTATTAGTTTCATATTAAGTACCCGCCTATAAAAATTTACTTAAAAAGGTATTACTTTATTTATTTATGTGCTGACCGTATACTACTACAAACCCAAAAACGTCTCGAAGCTAATTTACCTGTATTTTCTTTTATGGCTGGTTTATATGTCTTACCGACAGTTTATTTACCTTACTATCGGTTAAAGTTGATATGAGCTCCACATAAGTAATGTCAAAATTCAATCGATGGTAGGACAAGTGCATGAGTAAGTAAATAAGATATAAGTACCGGCCATTAAGCTTCATTCCATGCACGTATTATAAAGGAGTTAGATGCGGACGAAGTCACGGGTAATGACAATCCTATCTAAGTATGTAAATTTTAACTGCATTAAAAAAGGAAGTTGATACAGCAGATTTGTTATTGAAAAGTAAACATGAACACTGTTTCCTGTCTTGTAAAAGATAAGTACTTGACAATCTTATTAATCAAAAAGGGTCCAGTCTAAATACATGATCATGAAATACGGAAGGAAAGGAATTGTTACTTTTTATTCCATTGGAAATAATATTGTACTTTCGAGTTAAATCGATTCAAGAAGTGTTTTGGCGAAGTTAGGTTTTTAGGGTTTCATGGCCATATGACAAGAATAGAACATGTTTCAGGTTTATTTGTTTGTCCATATGTAAGTTTACGTATGACCTATCAATTAAACTTGAATATTATTGGTACTATATAATATTACTAAAACCCTGCAGCTCACCTCTCCACACCCCCCTTTTTTTTTCAGGCGGGGGAAATGCATTTCGCACATACCGGGTCCTTTGCTAGGGATTAGAGATTAGAGAGAGAGATTAGATTGTCGATCATGAAGGCTTTCCGCTGAGGCAATCCAAACACTAATCGACCGGCTTGTGTGGAGACTCGAACCCATGGACAAATGCCCGTGGGCTAATACCCCACTAAAACCACCCCCCTCCCATGTGCCCCGCGCTTATGGTAGGAAAGGCATGAGACTTAGAACGTAGTTACGCCCACGCCGATCCTAGCGCAAAAGTGCTTGAGAGTGCCCCGGGAATCAGAGCAAACACACTTCGTCGACAGGGGTGAAGACTCCTCTGCTCCCTAGATGCTAGAGGGCCCCTGCAGCGGTATTTCAGGAAGGGAGATCATGCGCATATCTGCGCCTCCGGGCCCCCTACTGACGTCGGCGCCCGCGAGACGCATGCGCACTTCCATCTCTCTCGCTTTCTCGTTCCGTAGCCACTCACACCTATGTTGTCCCTCGCCAATCTTGTACAGCATTTTTTGCAGCCCATGCAGGGAGTGACGAGTCACCGTCGGCCCATTTTTTCCATATTTTCTCAACATTGCGACAGCCAGACCCATAGTCCCCGTAGTCCCGGATCTCTAGTTCCACTAGCAGTTTATCCCAATAGCCTAGTACCTTTTATTCTCATTTCCTGCAATAGTCCTACATCGACCGGATCTTGTCCTTGGGTGTATTTTTATGTAGACAGGGATAATCGCCGGTCAGTGTCACGCCATATGTAGATTAAATTTGTCAAGAGGCCTCTACGTGTTGGCCTTTCCATGACCCCCCACGCAAGCTCTCCAAAAGTCCGGGCCATTTTTATGGATCGTGGTCTACATAGACATACAAAAACTAATAATAATAATCGGCAGACGAACACAAACATTGAATATTCCTAAACTAAGCAAGTTTATTTGTGCTTTGGGTAATATAGAACTGATAACTCTGGGGCCGATCTCAGACATCCAGACCATAGCAAATAACGTAAATTTCGTTTAAGAAATTTACCAAGCCAGTAATCGAACTCGAAGCCTCCGCGTTACAGTGCGGTAGGCCGGAAAAGTCCACTTAACTACAAAGACTGTCAATACATGAAATTTGAAAGGAATATTATGATGTAGACAAATTGAAAAGAAACTATCCATGGAGGCACTCCATAACTACGACTGGAGAATGATAATAATTTAAAGTGCACACAAGCGTATTGTAATTCTCATTTCCATGTTTAATAGGTTCGCAATAGAAAAATAACTATATAATATTGTTACGAGCGCGGGACTCGAATTAACATGCTGTTGCCGTATAACACAGTTACAAATATAGCTGGACATAACCAGTACAAACTGCACGATTTAATAACGCGCGCAAAGTCCGTCACTATATAGGTTATCGAATGTACACGTCTTGCTCGTATCGTAATCGTCGCTTGACTGCCTCACCCCTCCCTTTGGGCATGTCTTTTATTTTGTACAAATACAATATGCTTCGACGCAAAACAATAACAACAAGAATTAGTTCGACATACCTGCCTAATGACGGCCACAAAACAAGTACAATAACAATAGAATGTTTTTCTTAATTACTAATTCTAAACACAAAGTAAACAAAAGAAGTCCAAACGCGTAAAGGGTAATAAACCGGGTTTATGGCAGGCAGATGTGCATTTACTTCTTGTCGGCATGTAACACTATTTACGAATATAATTAATTATTTCCTTGACCATAAAACGTAAGAAAACACTTAGCATGGCGTTTACTTACATTTTAATAAGCGGTTCACAATGTAATTCCCGCAACTTAGTCATGGACTCTTTATCTATTTTCTATTCTAATAGTAGGGGGGCCCAAGATGCTAAATGTGGAGTTACTCGAGCGTCGCGGGGACCTTTTGGATTGTGAAAATTGGATGCTAAAAAGAAAAAAGATTATATGATGTATACCCTTTCACGTGGGGGACCGTGTACAGGTTTTCAAAAAAAAGTGTGGCACAAAAATACTCAAGCGCGTCAGATATTCAAAAGGGATGTTAAGTAAATCCTAAAGGAACTCTTATTCAAAAGACTGACGATTTGACGCGACCAAAAGTCATGGCTGATTTTTGAAAATGCAAAAAAGTAACATTGAAATACTCGAGCGCGTCAGATTAATATAGAGACGGTTCAGCTTGATGTCCTTGTCGTGCTGACCCATAATCTGACAATTATGTCGAGGAATTTCCTTAATCTGACGGTTTGAAAAAAGATTTGAAGAATAAAAAATACCCTCACTCTATATGAACGGTTAATATATGGTGGGGGTACATAATAGGGTGCAAGGTTGTTCCCCTTATGTTATTCTGCCACGCTCGAGTAAATCCCAAAATCCCCGCTTGGCCACCCCTACTATAATTCCTTCTTATCCAATTTGACTGCTACGTATTTTTTTAGGACACTTATATCTACTTCAGCGTTCCGAACAGGATAATGGTTCTTTTGAGGTTAATTAGCACCAATGAATACGTGTAATTGACGGTATTGGTTGAATTATATTTTTTGCTACCCTCTATTAAAAATAAAAACAGGGTTACCAACCGTCAAACACAGGCTATTATTTACTGATAAAAGAAAATGTAAACTGTTGTTGGACAGAAGCTAACAGTATTTAATAACGTTTTGATTGTCTAAAATTGATTTAATCAGAGTAGACAAGTATATTAGGTATGGAACGCAAATTAGGTTCTACACAATAACATCTCAGCGATATCTTTAAAAAAGAAATTGTTTTTATTGTTGAAGACGTTTTATGCTATAAAATAATATATTTACATCTACATCATGTTTATTAGTTAATGCCTAACACTGATTTAATTTGTCAGTCAGTCACATTTGCCAGTTATCCCCTTCAAGGTGCTATAAAGTGTTCTTGCTGTAATGTGTCTGCTTATGATTATTGCTGTGTTATGATTGATGTTAATATTACATAGCACGCTATCTGTGTTTAGTAATAATTTCATCGATCTCTTACTTGTTTAACATCACTTGCTTTTATTTAGTTTCGTTATTATTGGCCAAGATCTTAGCATCCTTTCACCGGAGCGGTGGCGATTGCGCGCTTCGTACGTTGTAACATCCATGTGGAAAGGCGATATGGTTTGCCTTCTATGACAGCTTGTCTGCATATTTCTAAAGTCACGTATATAATTAGGTTGGTGGGTAACATTATTAGGCTTAGGTTTTATTGTCTATAGAAAACAGTTACATAGATTCATTCCTGGATCGTCTTCGGACAGTGCAAATGAAATTTTATATTCATAGTAGTTAAGTAGTGAGTAAACTTGTGAAACTAGTGAGTTAAGCCTAAGTAGGGCAGATAAGAAGAATAGAATAATAAACACTTTATTGTTCACCAAATAAACAATTACAGAATGAATAATTACTATAAATTAACGGCAAAACAAAAGGCGGCCTTATCGCTTAAAGCGATCTCTTCCAGGCAACCTGACTGAGGGATACTTTTAACAACTTGTGTCTAGGTATAATTAAATTAAAAAGAAATAAAATAAAAAAGGAAGAACGGTACAATGTGGACAGTAAACAGCAAAGTTAAGAAGAACAGAAGAATATATATCTTATTATAAACTAAGGTAATGATTTAGCTTTTCGGACATCTACGGGGAAAGAGTTCCAAAGGCAAACAGCCTGCACAGCGAAGGATTTCGAGTAAAATTTTAAAGAATGTGCAGTTGCCTTTAATTGGAGGTTATTAGAGGAGCGCAAATCGAAGGTGTGTGATGTATGAAGGAAGTTAAAACATTCCTTAAGGTAAGAAGGAGTGTAGGATATAAAATGTGTACGATATAATATATATAGAAGATGAGCATTTCGGCGAAGTGAGATAGGCGGCCACTTGAGTTTTTTTGCGATATTCAGAAATGAGGTCATATTTTTTTAAAACCAAATATGAATCTAATACAAACAGCAACAATAAGAAGGTAAGAGTTGGACATATTTTTTTTAGGTTAATGACAAATTGTCAATTAAGTTGATGTCTGTCTTATTCACAAGTTAATTAGTTACTTATGGATATGTAATTCAGGCTTAACAATATAATATAAATTGTAATTGAGTAAATATTGTTTATTGTAGGTAATTTAAGAGATTATAATCGCGATGTTTTTGTATGGTTTAAAAAGCTATAAGAATAATCTATAAAATTCACGTTTGGGAGTAAGAGAATTCACCTAGTCTAAAAAAGTTACAGAAACACGGCAAGATCTGGGGTACACCAAAGCAAAAACAACTTTTTCGGGAGTTACGATAGAAATAGAGTTAAGGAAATCACGATGTTATCTTCCATAGTCAACACGCGGTAGTTGTAACTTAAAATCCTTACAAAAATTGCTAGTGTTGCATGTCTCGTAACCGGGTTTCGAACCCACTCTATTAAGATAACATAGTGTCTTAACCAAATCGACCACATCTTCTCCAAAAGATCTTACTTTTTCATCCTTTGCCTTCCCATCGCTCGTACATATCCTCACGTAACTTGTCAGACACAATGTATGACACTCACTGTATAATAACTGACATCTAGCACTGACAGATGTGTCGATAACTCGGCGATTGGTCTCAGATTACGAGCTGTCAAATTGACATTACATAATTCAATAGAGGAACGATGAGATCCGCGCGGTCATGACGAAATAAGACCCTTTCTAAGACCATGCTGTGTACAGGTATGTAATTATAAATGATTGTTCCGAACTTATAATAGATCGATGTATTTTTCAAGTGTCTTTTTAGTCTGTGACGTAAAATTTTGTTTATTTTGAGTTATTAAAAGAACTATAGACTCGGGTAGGAGATATAATAGTATTTAACTGTCTGGCTTTAGTTTGATGCTTATGTGCTTGAGAATTGTTCTAAAACTTTAATATTTATGAATACTTCATATAAATCAAATCTGCAAACCATGGGAAGCCATAGGCTATCCAAATAAGAAGAATCGTTCTATACGTTTTCTGTGTATATTAGTATTTAGGTTACTGTCTAAATTAAGTGTGATTCAAATAGGCAAATACATTTTCTTCAAAATCACTCAAGCGTTACGTACATATTATGTACATACATGTAAAGAAAGAACGAGAAAACATATTGATAGATGGATGGAGTTAAGTAGATAAAATTTTGGTACGCACCTTTCGCTTCATTTTCTTTTATTAAATTACTAGCTATACTCGGCAGAAGTTGTTCTGCCCTTAAAAAATCCGGGTCTAATCGTGAATCGAAACCATCCCGGGACCCACTCGTAAACACACATAAAATATTTTCACCTAAATCCTGGAACGCGCTTACAGCGCCACTTCCAGATTCAATTGTGAATCTAAACCATCCCGAGACCCACTCAAACGCACGCAAAAAATTTCGTCACAATCCTGAAACCCGGTTGCAGTGCCACCTAACGGGATCAATTGTTAATCTAAACCATTCTCTAATCCACTTGAACACACACTAAAAAAATCGACAAAATCGCTTCGATCGTTTAGGTCGTTTAGGTAGGTCGTAAGAATTCAGTGATATACACACGAATAGAAGAATTTTATATATAAAGATTTTTGGGCCGCAAAACCTCGCGGGCGTCCTCAGAACACTCTACTAAAGTTTCATCAGAATGTGATCAATGCTTTAGGAGCACATTGAGGACAAACATACAATCGTTGATTTTTATTTATTTATTTATTTTTAGATTCATACGTGCACTTATATTAGCGGTGCTTTTTACCTAACTTCCTTTTAAACATCTGGGATTTGATCATGATACCTGCAGTCTATCGGCACCAACTCTATCATTCATTGTGCTTCCATACATAAAATTTGTCAGACTCGTTTCATCCATTCTTTCTACATGCCGAAACTTCCTTAATATCCTTGTCTTAACTCTTGTTATGATCACCTTTTAATACAAAACATTCCCTTATAACACTGTTCTCAATAGTATAAAAATATACAATGTGCATCGGTCTATTATTAAAAGTGATCCATTCATGTATGCTAGAGTTAATATTTCCTATACTTTTATAGCAATAAAATTATACAAATGTGGTTTTCTCTGTTTTCTAGTGATGAACAGACGGTTGGACGTTCAATAGTGACTAGGAAGCCTTGTAAATTTATTACAAGGACGCACGCGCGCTTTCACTATGCCAACGGCCGGTATCAACCTTTCTATTCGCGACGCGTCCAACAGATTCATTTGAACGGTGTCACACTGCCTAATAGTGCGGCGAATATGTTTTTTTATTGCTGGGATACATAATCACTTAGTGTCTTTGACATGTGTCCAGATATAGATACTGGTAAAAGACATAGCATGAAGTTTCACTTTATTTTGATACTTGTCATATTCGTACTACGAATCTACAAGAGCGGCCATTTAGAACCTTAGCAGACAGGCTGACGGTCCACCAGATCAAAAGTTGTTACCATCATCTATAGACATTTGAACATCTGGATTATTTTGTTGCCTCTTATGACAGGTAGCCGGCCCGGCCACAGGAATTAGTATTATTTCTCAGTTCCTGTCCAGACAAAAGTGTTAAACTGCAGTTTAAGAATATTTTGTAAATTTCACGTAAATGTAATCATTAGAAGAATAATTTTCGTCATCTTTGTATTTGGAATATACAATACAAAAAATAAAAGTCTGACTGTCAAAAAATCTAGAGCGTTGTGTCATATAATTAATATGACAAATCATTATATAGCATTGTATCGAGCGTGGCAATGCAGCCAGCCCACTCTTCCCTCTGGCAATGATGTGGTACATGGTCTTTAATTATTTTATAGTTTTATTTTTAGTATAGTTTAACATAGAATATCTTGTATCTATCTATAATAAAAAACTAATATGATTAATAGATATTTATGTAGAGGTGAAATTGGTAATATTGTTTCAATTCCTCTTTAGCATCTTAGTAACATTTTCTTTAAAAACATCTTATCAACATATTCATAAACTTATCTTACTAATTATAATACCATGGTACTTCATCCAGCACAGTTCACAACCTACGCTTCCATTCGATCGTCTCTTGTCTATTTTCATCATCGTCTATTGTTTGTCTGTCCTTTCATTCATCATCTATATTTCTCACTCACACATTGTACACATCTATGCAAAATAACCAGTCATAAGTCCAGAAATATTCACAATCCCAAAATCATTTATAACAACTGATTTTACTACTCATTGGAATAATTTATAAAATTAGCATACATTTACGCTTATATTTTTAATGCTTTCATTATGTTCACTATTCTGTGGAACTGTGTGTCCCAAATGACCAACTTCCGAGCCATTATGTGAAGCCCTGCTTACACGGTTAAGTTAAAACAATAGTACACATACTGGGTTTAAATCATAATTTGTTATCGTGTGTTAATTCGGTTCTTAGTGTGTTAAAGTCAATTACTGTGTGTAGAATAGACCTTAATTATCAGAAATTAAATACGAAATGATAATAACATAATTATTACAATTTCGTATTTAATTTATATAATTATTCTCTTTGTATCAAATATGGTTTAAGATTATTCGAGGTACTGAGTTTTTTTCTATGAATGTAGTTTTTTTGTTTATATATAGAAAATATAGTCCTTAATTATATAAACGTGACAGTGAATTTCATTAGAGGTTTGTTTGTTACCTCCTCACGGCCTTGGATATGTACCTACATATTTTTTATAAAATTTAGTATAGACATATTTTATACTAGCCAGAGACATACGCAATAATTTAATTAATAGAGGTGTGGGAAACCGGAACTTTCACTCACCATACGAAACATTTTTAGGTTAAGGCCAACAGATTTCACGCCGATATTCTGTAAGAGCGTGGTATCACACCGATCGAGCCAGTCCTAAGAGCTGTGACCAAGATAACAATTCCAGTGTGGCACGTCAAAATGAAAATAAATGTATTGATTTTAAAATCGGCTCGGGATCCGCCCGAGAATGGTCCGTTGTATATTACCCACAACACAAGCGTAACTTGCTTAATTTGGGGATATACAGTGTGTGTGCTTGTCTGCCGATTTATTTATTATTATTATTATTAAAATGGAATCTTATAATAATAAAGCTTGCACATCTAGATAACCGATGTGTCAAGCCGCCTTGGACAAGCATAGCGGGTATACTGTCGGTTCCCCAATAGTGGAAGGCCCGGGCATAGCATTGGGACGTTTATGGGCTGTTATTATTAATAATAATAAATTAATTATTTTATGATTAATTAATTATATGAATTAATTAATTTATGATCAATTATATTAATTAATTTATAATTTTAATTAATTAACTAAATAAAATGAAAATCTTGTCCAAGGCGGCTTGACATATAGGTTATCTCGATGTGCAGGTTTCATCACGATGTTTTCCTTCACCGTTGTTGGCACGTGGTAATTGTAACAATATGCACATTAGGTCAGAAAATGGAATCTTACAGATTACTTATTGAAAGTCATGAGTCTACCGCCGATTTCAAAGCAATTTTGGAGAAGAAGCGTCGCCAAAAGCTGCCCAGCAATATATCTTTACATCATAATTATTATTATTCGTCATCTAAACTACTTCGCCTTAAAGCAGATTTATTTATATGGCCTTTTAGTTTCGACGATTCAAGTCTATCACATGATGCACCAATCACTTGTTCTTACTACAAAAAAAAGTTACTTATGTATTAGTGTACATAGATCAATCAATTCATTATATAATATGGGTTTACCATATCTCTAGTCTTATATGATTTCGGCTATTTATGTAGTTTGTTACGAGATTTCTCCGTCAATTGTGGACTGATTGTGGATTGAAATTTTAGATCTGCCTTTCACTAAATTCATAACCAAAATAAAAGGTATCTTGCTAAAAAAGGGATACTACTATTGAAGAATACTTAAATGACAAAAATTCATTTACATAGCAGCTCGCTCTACCATCTTATACTATATTTTGTATAACGTTATCTTGCCAAGCTTGTAAGGGATTTATGGAGATATATTGCAGCATAACATTTTAGTACGTCAGGTCATTATTAGAACTTTAATTATAATTTTCTTTCCTTTTATTGTGTCTGGGTCTTATTGAGTATCCACTGTTTGCTACAACTCCATTAATTCTTCAAAAAGTAATTCTGTAACATACTTCTGTATAAAACTTATTAAAAAAAGAGAACTTGAGATATAAATTGAATGAGAAATTTAAAGAAAAACAAGATTTAGCTAGACGTGTTGCTGGGGAGTTTCTTGACGCTTCTTCTCCTTAACAGCAATAACACGTTGCGAAGCGGTGTACATAGAATAGGAAGAAAAATTAAATTTTGACTTATATATCTGACCTTCAAAAAGTGTTCTCCTTTGAAAACTTTGAATTTGGTTTTTTTTTTCACTCGAAAGAGTGAAATACTCCTGAAGTGGTCCCATTGTTACCAAGTCAGGATCTGATGAGTAGATCCCAGGAAAATCGAGAGCAACCCTTGTTGAACAGCGCTGAGCGCCTACACTCTTCGAAACTTGTATACGCGTGCCAATAGTACAATTTCTACAGGCGTTTATTGCATTATTTTTAAAGCTATTCAAGTATTTCTTCAACTAAAAAGTAGATTTTTTTTTAACAAAAAACAATACCGACTTCAGCTTAAAAAGCAAAAAATCTACAACATCTTGAAGCCGGTACCAAGGACGCGTTCCTTTAGTATCTCACAACGCCCAAAATGCTCCGTCTGCTGTTCCACAAGGCTACCGCGGTCGTTATGGTCGTGACGAAAACGTCACTAATGACGTCACCATTTTCGGTCACACAGCCTCACAACGACCCATGTCAAGAAGTGGGTCGAAGTGGGCGTTGAACACAGCATTAATTCTCTCTATCTCTTGTCATTGAAAAAGGCGCGATTTTCAAATCAACCGATGAAAGTTGTGTATTTCGTCGTTTATGACATCAACGCCTCATAATCCGTTCTACTAGAGTTTATGATTGTAACGTCCGCAAGCAAGTGGAACGGGAAAAATCGCGATCATGAACGTGGTCGTTGTGAGTCCCGTCTGGAACGTAGCCCAAATAAAACATAACAAACAACAACACAATTGCAAAATATTTATTTTTGCCTACATTATATTTGCCTTTAATTGTTCAATATCATTGATGGTATTCTTCTTCCAAGCTTGTAAGAGTCTTTTAATATTAATTTTACATACACAAACAGACGGATATGACGACATAATAAGTATATCGTTTCAGTCATTTGACTGCGGAAATCTTATAAAAGTATGTAATATGAATATATTTTTAACCGAATTACTAATAGCATTTCACAATCCCAAGTACAAGTGTGCTAAAGATATCTTGTTTAATAAATGTAAGACGATACTTGATCTCATTATGTTGTTATATAAGAAGTTATGACATTATTATTCAATTACGTTTAATCAATGTCGTGTATTAATCTTAATAAAAAACATTGTTTGCTTCCGTTTAAGATTTTATCTGTGCTTCGTTAGAATTTAATATTTAACTCTCTAACTCATTGAATCTTCGGGTGATCAGAAGGCTGGTGCTTACCTCAGACAACGTATCAGTATGGCGATCCAGCGAGGAAACGTAGCCAGCCGTCTGGGCACCTTACCCATAGAAGACGGTGATCTAGGATCAGTATTCTACTTATAGTCTTGAGGGACTATGGGTAGAATACAATACTGTTACAATTTGGGCCACCTGCATATCTGTAAACAAAGCACATTTATTACCCGCCGGCGTTTGAGCTAATAACATTTATGACCGTCTTCTTTTGTTTACTTTGTGTTTAAAATTTGTGATTGGAAAAACAACGTATTGTGTATTGTAATCTTTTATAACAGTCATTAGCCAGGTGTGTCGAAGTAATTATAAGAAATTCGGTATACGCCGGCAGGCAGCCATACAGTATCGGTGCATTATAAAGCAATGGCCCAATGGAGAGATGAGCAGTCAAGCGATAATCACAAGCGAGGCAAGACGTGCGTACATTCGGTAATCTATATGGTGACAGATTTTGCGCGTGTTATTGAATCGTGTATTACGTTTGGACTGGTGGTGTTTAGTTATATTTGTACCTATGTTATACGTGTTTGTATAGTTCTAATAAATTCTATAGTAATTCTAACGGCATTTTAATTCGAGTCCTGTGACTCGTAACAATACAAATAAGTTAAGTTTTCTTTTATTGTATTCGATTATCTATACATACATATAATAAAATTGTAGAGGTCAAATTTCTGTACAATGATAAAAAAATGCTAAAAACCGAGTTAGGGGGATTTAAGATGTGAAATAGAACTGATTAAGATTTTTTTCAATTTTTTTGTTTCTCTGTCTGTTTATCTGTTTGTACCGGCTAATCTCCGAAACGACTGGACCGATTTAAATGAAATTTTGTATGGTGGTAGCTTATATCCCTGGTCAGCATATAGGAAACTTTTGATCCAGAAAAATTAAAGAGTTCCCGTGGGATAGTTAAAAAACCGCACCACGCGGACGAAGTCGCGGGCATCAGCTAGTTAATAATAAAATGTACTCTGTTATTTGATTTGATATTATAGAATAGCCAGGTGACTGTAATATCGGTTTAAGTTAACTTATAATTATTGTTAAAATAATGTTGGAAGATGCTTGGGGAACCATCTTGGAGTTACGTTACACAATATTTTCTCCATTTAGAGTAACGTAATCCTATTTAAACTTACACAAATATCTCAACATATCCGTATAAGCTTATTACGTGAGCGCTCCCTTTCTCGGGAGCCGAGTATGGGCAGATCAAAGATTCCGAGGTCATGATGTCATTAGTTACTAGTTACTGTGCTACTAAACTTAAGTAATCTGTACTATTTCATCATTTACAATCGTTCGTAACTAGTATATTATAATCGTTAACTCAGAATATGTAGTTTTAGATTTTAAGATAATAGGCAAGTGCTTGGCTGTTTATGAAGCATCAAGGATTCAGTAGAGATGATAACTGTTCCAAGTTGTTCTTCTTCGACTGGGAAACAATATAACTATATATAAACATATGTATATACACATACGTATATATACATATGACAATGTACACACAAACATAATTATATAACAGATTAGGAATTACTATACGCAATAGAGAAATAATGCTTCTGAACTTAATTTTTGAAGCATTGTAAGTATTCGGCCTGTCTTATAGCAATAGGTAGCTCATTCCAGAGAAGCACAGCCTGGACAGTAAGAGAGTGATTATAAAAACAAGACGTGTGTACAGGTGTGTTTATTCTGTTTCTAGTCGAGGAGCGCAAATGATGGGAGCTAGACACGTACAGAAATTCGAAGCGTTCCTTGAGATAACGAGTAGTAGGTGTGGTAAAAACAATATAATATAAAGGAGAGTGAGAATGTTAATACTCACTCATCAGTTTTCGCCGCAATACTCCGGCGAAAATTGATAGGTAACCACTTGATTTTTTTGCGGAATTCAGAGGCATGGTCATATTTATTCAACCCTAATATGACCCTTATACAGAAATTTTGAAGGCGCTCAAGTTTATTTAGTTGTTCTTGGCTTATGACCGGATAGCTTCAGCATAATCAAGAATGGGGAGTAATAGCGATTCCGCAAGCTTGACTTTGGTTGCAGTAGGTAAAAAGTTTCTCAACCTTCTCAGTGAAAGACTTTTCTACTCAGTTCGATATGGGGCCGCCAAGACAGCTCGCAATCAATGAACAGACCGACGTTTTTGACTGTTTCGCTGAAAGGAATATGAGTTCTATTAAATATAACTCTAGGTATTTACCTAGAGTTATATTTAATGGAACTCACAACCTCAAATAATTTTGATTCAGTAATATAGACCATTAAAATATTTATATAATAAATCATTTCTAAGTTTTTTTTGTAGTGTAATTTATTTATAATTTAGTTTATTTTTAAGTATTTATTTTAATTTACAATTTACTTTTATTTTCATTAATCAGCGATTAATTCATTTAAAATTATTTATATTTAAAAACCTTACTTTGTATATTTTAAAACATTACTGTAAAAAAATATGAGAATATAACTAAAAAAAATGCTTTACTTCTCAGTTATGAATATGTATACGAACTTTATATAATATAATATTTATATATATTAACGTGAAAAACGAGTTTAGAATACACTTTACAGTTCTTTTGACATCATATACGGTAGAAATCTTCGTTTGAGCTACGATTTAGCCAGCTGTTGCCAGCTGTTGCCAGCTGTTGCTAGCTGTTGACGGTATGCTAAATAAAACTTTAACTTTTAACTCTTCGACAATTGACATCTTTGTCTTCCGTGATTACGGCTGAAAAGCAGCCGAAACGTCGGAATAATAAAAATCAAACAAAATACCACGTTAAAACATAGTTTTAATATGTCAGTTAACCTTTTGCCAGTAATCCAACGAGCAAATCTTACCAGTGTAACATCAGATCTTCGGGCGAGCGTACGGCGTGACAAACATACTGTTCATAATTTCCATACAACAGACCCATTCAAAATAGTTTAAACTGATCGTTTAACTTACAATCATTAAAACAAGCATTAATTTAATGATGTTCTTTTCACGGCATACGTAGTTAATCAAAGAAACAATAGACAAGTATTTGGTAATGCATCTTAGGCCGGTGTGTATAGACATTTAACCGACGGTTAAAACAATATAATCGCTGTTTAACCATATACAGTAGAACCTCGATAAGTCGCACTTGAAGGGATACGCCAAAAAATTCAAGTTATAGAGTTTTCGAGTTATGGAGGATTTTGACTTAGCGAATTGTGTAAGGAAACATTAAGATTTATTCAAATAATCGAGTTGTAAGGTCATAGAATCAAATATTGCTATGTTCAAGATACAAAGGTCCAATTTATTTTTTCGTCACTAGAGTCACTAATTATTTCGACTTATAGAGGGTTCAGATTTTGAGCAAGGGAGGTTTTAGGGTTGAAGGGAAGGGAACATAATTTTTTTCGAGTTTGGGAAGTTTTCAACTTATCGATGTTCGACTTAGAGGTCCTACTGTATGTAGTTTCAGCGATTACTTTATTTTAACCATAGGTTAAATATCTATGCACACCATGCCTTAAATTAAGGGTAGTGGACAGCCAAATAAACTGAGATACTTTTTATAAACATGCAAAACCTCACAGCTTTACAGATTTTAAGATTTATGACATCATAAATATGTACAAGTATAAGTCAAATAGTGTAATTATTATTGTTTAAACAGTAATTAAAACTATTTCTGTAATTATATTTTAAAAGCAAGATAATCAGAGGTAATTTTAAAGATTGGTCTTTTATATGAATAATGTAAAATTATCATTTTTATTGCGAAGTTGGCAAACAAATGCAAAGTGGTTACCGTCTCCTATAGATGTTTGTAACACCAGAAGCCAACGCCCTGCTAGCCTTTAGATTAGGATAGAGGAAATCAGATAATAATAATAATAAATCGGCAGACAAACACACACACTGTATATCCCCAAATTAAGCAAGTTACGCTTGTGTTATGGGTAATATACAACGGACCATTCTGGGGCCGATCCCAGACACCCAGACCATAGAGATAGGAGGGATGGATAGAAGGATCAGACAATAGGAATAGAATAGAAGTGATCGGATAGACAAGATCGGATAGGCAAGATCAGATAGGTAAGCTTGGATAGGGAAAAGGGGATAGTGTGGTAGGGGAAGTGGGCCATCGGGACTCTCATTCATGCTCAAGTCTAACCGTTTGACTCCAATATTTTTTGCGAGCATGGTATCACACCGATCGAGCCGGCCTTAATAGCTGTAATCAGTATAATTATTTTGGCATGGTTCTACCACGTGAAGACAGAACAGATAAGAAGATCGTGACATATGCCCGTATGCCCTGTTTTCCTTTTTAACGTTTGCGTTTATAAATAATAAAGGGGACTAATTCTGCTATTACTATCTTGTCAAAATCGCCTTACACTATATTCTTAATCGTTCGCCTGGTTTCGCTATTCTGTTAAATGTAATGGTATGTTCGTGGCACACCAACCTATCTTTATAAATATTTATAAGCGAAAACTCGCGAAATTAATCTTTGAAGTTTTTTATAGCTTTTCAATATTAATTTCGGCTAACACCATTTCTGTTAATGGTAATACCAACCAATTTGCTACTATTATTACGCCGCGATGATATCGAGAAGATATTGTGGATTTAGTAGAATACGAATTTTTGACACTATCGCAGTGGTACTTTGAATATATTCGCAACTCTAACATATAGTAATAGCAGAATTGGGCCCCAGGTGTGCTGTGGAAACGTGCTGTTAACAAATTGAAACAGTTACGAAATGAAAACCGAGGGATTATACTGTTCACACAAAACGTGCGAATTTGTGCAACGCTGTATTTAACGGACATCTTGGTGCTTTGCGCAAGATTCAGTTCCCAATCCATACTAATATTATAGTGTAGGTAACTTTGTCTGTTACACTGTTACGGTAAAAACTATGGTAGATACCGATTTTGTTGAACGGTATACATGGTTGTCGGGAAGAGGTCACTTCAAGCGATAAAGCCGTCCTTGGTTTAACATATTAAGCCGCGGCCATACATTGCATTCAACTTTGCATCCAAGCTTGGCTACACGTTGGATTCAATAAAAACTTTTTACGCAAACACTGGAAATAGACAAGCGCATCGGACCTGTCCCAATTGCCGACGCAGAGCGAAAGACTTGCACTAGCGGCTTACGCATATGGTTTAGGTACATATGTTTATTATTTGCATGGTACAAGAAAACAACGAAAGAAAAGGCGGTGTGGTGGTTGATTAACATTAGCCACAAATTGCGACCGGTTTTCTGTACAAGGGGCCCGCCCGCGCGCACTCTCTTTGAACTTATTTCAAAAACCGACTCGTGCGTCCAAAGACTGATCCACGCATAAGTGTAATGGCCGCAATACACTACATTGGTGCAAATATGACCAATGTGTGGCCGCGGCGTTATACATTCAAAATGTCACGCCTGTTTCCCAAAGAAGTAGGCAGAGACGATGGATTTCCAGATTTAGGGTAGGGTGGAGTAAGATTGCGCGATTTGCAAATGACGGCTCATAAAATTAAGAATACAGAGTATAATTTGAGATAAATTGTGTGTCTGTAAGTTTAGTAGTACCCTTGTTACCTTGGCTATGAATTACTACTACATTGATTGAATTTAATAAGATCTAACTATTATAATAATAATAAAAAAATATAAATCAGGATTTGCGCAATTTTATCCTAATGTATAAAATTGCACATTGAGATATCCTATTATAACTTATGAGCCATCTTATCGACCGCGTAATCTTATACCATCCTACTCTACCTTTTTTTTCTAACGCCAGACGAACAGGATTTGTTCGGCCTTGTTTTATCTTTATTCTTTTTTCAAAAATATTATATACATAGATCCCTACCTACCTAATTTTAATAATGTAATTTAAATTTATGATAAAAATATCATTAATATATCCGTGGTCAATAAAATAGTTAGGTTTTCATGCTTAGCATATTTGTTTCTAGCTCTGAAGTATCAAAGGCTGTAAAGACATCTCAAAATTAATACATTCGAATTTAGGATAAGATCAAATTGCTAATAGTAAGTACGATAAAGCCAGTAGATGTGAACTGGTCCATTACGAAACAGTTCCCTTTCACGACTACACTCGGATTAGACGGCACAAGTTGAGGTCACTCGAAGCTTTTCATTTAGTATTTGTATGAATCATATTTTAAGGTTTAAGACATTTATTTCTCAAAAGAATTTACAATTCTCTTGCAGAGATATAATTAGTTACATTTAACAATACAATACAATAACCCTATTACCGCATATGTCCATTTATTATTGCAATATTTTATATTATTACGAGCTACAGGCCTCGAATTAAAAATGCCGTTGGAACTACTATAGAATTTATTAGAACTGTACAAACACGTATAAAACAAATACAAATAAAACTGGATGCAACCAGTTCACACTGCATGATTCAATACAATTGGATACGCGTAAAGTCCGTCGTCTATATCACTAATCGAGAGTACTAGAGAACATCTTATTCGTCTCGTAGTTGTCGCTAGACTGCCCGCCTCTCCATTCGGGCATCGTCTTATACTAACTACACAGTACAAAAAAGATTGACCGCGCACACTGAGTTTCTAAGAAATATTAATTTGCACACCTGAGAACGTCCATAAAGTCGAGAACAATAACAATAAGGATTAGTTCGACGCTAATGATGGTTATAAAACAAGTAAAAAGACAATAGCATGTTTTTCTTAATTGCAAATTCAAAAGACAAAGAATTCCCTAATCCGGGAGGATAATGTAAACTGCGCTTACAATAGGCAGCTGTGCGCTTATCTTTGACAGCATGTAACAATATTTTATTAGTTTTCGAACAATCTTTAGTTTATTATTTATAATAAGTGAGGATAGTCTTGAGACAAAAGTCGGAACAATGCAAGTTGTTTATTAAAGCCACGGGCTTATTAAAACGCATAAATCGATTTTAAAGTATAGTTACGTATTTTATCGTTTATGTCTGTTAATTACTAAGAACCTTTACAACAATGAACAGTGCAGTGTAAATATCTTCAAAATTAATATAATATTAATTTAGTCAAGCAAAGATTAGTCTTTTAGAATGTGGTTTTTCAATAGTTTTTTGAACAGTAAGAACGACTTTACTTCTTTAATATTTTATTTAGTAAAGCATTTGCGTGAAGGCGTGGTTCAGAATAAGTTCCTGTGGAGAACATTTTTAGAAGGCCATACATATAAGTTAAAAATAAATTCTACTTCATATTCTGTGTACACCGTTTTACAGCATGTTATTGCTGTTTCAAGGAGAAAAGGCGGCATTAAACTTCCCAGAAACACGTTTGCTTAAAGTTTAGAGACTAAATTATAAATATATTACCAACTATTACTACTATTTTATCCGTTTGGGAACGGCGATAAATAAACAAATCGGATGTGATCGACCTTGATTACCTCATTTTTAATCGTACTATGATATGTCATGTTGTCTCTCTTTGTCATGTGAATATTCGTAGAGGCGTTATTGTATTGTTGTCCTCGTTCCGTCCTTCCTCTTACGTTGGAGTAGTAGCGCAACAAAAAATTTGAAGTCTTACATTTTCAAATATTGAGCCGTATCAGTACAAATGTACTTTGTACGGAACAAATGCATTAGCTCATACATTTACTCCTCAACACTAATACACACAAATTATATATCCCCAAGCTAAGCAAGTTATACTTGTGTTATGGATAATATACAACGGACTACTCTGGTGCGGATCCGAGACACCCAGACCATAGTAAATATCGGAAAGTTCGTTTACGAAATTTATCATGCCAGGTTGTCGAATCCGGAGCCTCTACGTCCCAAGCTCGATCGGCAAAGGCTTAGCCCGCTCAACCACAGAGACTGTTTATTATTTATTTACTACTAGCTTTTTATTATTACGAAATTGCCTATCATTGACAGTGTGTTATTTACTCACACGAAAATGTAGATACCAATCTCTTTAATCCAGAGTGTTATTTCGGCTTACTTAAATGTTGTGTTTTTTTACACAACCAACCATTAAATTCAATTGACCGGTTCGATACAATCCCGTGTGATAGTAGATACTGTGTGAAAATATTCTTCCACCTTTTGCAATCTATTGTGAATACTATGCATTTTATACCATTATCCGTTTGATGTTATAACATGGTGTGAGATATAGTTTTTAAGGGCCCGTAGCCATTTTGGTGAAAAGGAAAACCTTTTAATTAAATTAGAATGAAAATTAGATTAGTCTCCCATAGAGTAAATAATAACCATAAACAAAAGTTACAACTTAATAATTAAAATGAACAAGTTGGGTGTACTGTAGGCTAAACTTTAACAATACTCATTGACATTTGACATCTTTGTCTTCCGTGATCACGGTTTCTGAAGTGGCTGAAAAAATTCGGAATAAAAAATAAAATACCGCGGTTAAAACCGTTAAAACGTAGTTTTATTATAGAAAACAAGACAAGTTAAATTGTATGAGTTATGTTGTTATGTTATAATAATTTATTTTTTATCTTGTTTAGTATTAATATTTTGGTTCGTGCTTTCACAAACACTAATTATTTTGCTAATGAGTAACAAAGATATGTAGATGGAGATAAGAGTAAAATAATAGTAAAACGACTCCAATGTTTTTTTTTACAAATAATTAATGCATTTGTTTATTGCCTACTTGACCTGAAATGTAGCCACGAGTCACATTACATTCATTAGTTATTTAATGCCCCGTCCACATTTGTATAATTTTAGTCGATCTGATTATTTTTTTTTGTTTATCTCCTACTTTTTTGAAAGTAGCTTTCAACGGTTTGTTTAGCCAGTGTCTTGCGGATATATTTAATATACTAGTTTTGTACTACTTTATAAGGTATAGTGGATAGTTAATGATATTCTTATGATATTGGGTTCTATTTTGACTAAAACGGGTATAGAGCTCTGAAAATGTAAATATTTAAGTTTTAGTACAATATTCAATTAAATACTGTTACGAATTTGTAGCGGATTTGTAGGATGTAAATTCGAAAATGCCGTTGGTATTATCACAAAGTTTATTAGAAGTACACACACGTAATTCACAGTTCTTACAAATAAAGCCGAATACAACAAAACCAAACCGTAGGGCAGAAAATCGTTATCACTTAAATAGGGTAAAGTTCGTCGTTATAAGATACTCGCTCCAAAAATGCACTAGGTAACGCCTCGTTCGTAGTCAGAACACGATTGACTATCAACCATTTGTAAATTAGACATGTCTCCTAGCAACATGCCTCCCACTGGTTCTTGAAATCGTTAAATGGTTAGCATAATGGCTTCCAAGAATTCGCGTGAAGTACCAACAGAGGAAAGAAGGTTTTATGACGTCTTACGGCGGCATTAACAAATAGATTAGCGCGATGAAATTCAAAAGGGTAATAAGCCACCTGCAAACGATTGGTATCAGCATGCAACAATACCAAGCGATAACAGGACCCATTTACTCAAGTTATAGTACTTTTATTGATGACAAAAGACGGACTTCTTGAGGAGGCTCGAAAACGCACATTTCACTAAACAATTGAGACTTCCAACATAAATGCACAATTGTTCGTTGGGATTATTGTTATTTAAAATCGTACAATTATTGTTCACTAGAGTTTATCCCGCGGCTGCGCCGCGGGTTAACCTCTAGTGTGTGCCTTTTGTTTAAAGAGGTTACAACATAGGTTACATTAAATTTTTATGTTACTTCTATTTGCCCCGGAAGGTTCACTTCATTTTATATCGCAAACTATCTCATCTCCCGGATGAAAAGTATCTATGCCAATGTTCTATATTAAAACTACATATGTACACCAAAATCGACCACATCGATTAAATCGACCACACTGACCACATCGATCACACCGACCACATCGATCACATCGATCACATCGATCACATCGATCACATCGACCACATCGACCACATCGACCACATCGACCACACCGACCACATCGACCACAGCGACCACATCGGCCACATCGATCACATCGATCACATCGACCACATCGACCACATCGACCACATCGACCGCATCGACCATACCGACCACATCGACCAAATCGACCAAAATGACCAAACTAACCAAAATAACGAAAATGGAAAACCTACCTTACTTTCTGGGATAATCTTTACATAAATCTATTCCCAAACTTATCTCATTATCCGGAATGAAAAGTATCCCTTGTCCACTGTCGGTGTTAAAATTACATATATACCGAATTTCTGTCAAATCGGTCCAGTAGTTTTTACGTAAAATCATAACAAACAGAGCGATAAATATATTTTTATCCCGGAAACTATCCCATTTTTCGGGATAAAAGTATCCTATGTTCATCCTTGGCGTCGAAAATATATATATATACATATACTGGGTATCAGCCAAATCGGTCCAGTAGTTTTTCCGTGAAAACGAAACAGACAGACAGAGTTACTTTCACATTTATAATATTAATAAGGATTTTAACTAATTAAACATTTTCTGAAAATAGAACTGCACAGAAAAGTAAATCACTCATCAAGTTCTCGCCAATAGATCGGGTTAATTGTTTATCTAAATTAGTTCGTAAACAATGATCAAGTCACCCAAATATTGTAAGTGTGGACGCACCACAATAATATTACAACTGGGCTAAGTCTCAAACTTGTTTCTATGAATACCTAATTAAAAACATGAGACCGGAAGTCCGGGCTTGACAATGGCGAATGGCGGACAATTCCGTGCTTATGCAATTGATGCATTTTATTTTACAGCCATTATAACGCTTCCTAGACTACTTACTATGAATGCCTTCAAACGAAAGGATGAGTGTTATAGATAGTTTGTTACGATAGCAAATAATAACCCAGTTATAGTTTGGGCCCATTCACTATCCTACATGGCAGTCCGCCTAGCCATCCACAGGGTAATGCAGGATTATGAATGTTGTTGCAGCCTGCACTGCGTCCGGTAGCACCGAGTACTTCGATCAATAATAGTTACTAACTATTGTTGATCGAAGATCGAGTAGGATGTCGCTTGAATCCTGCTAGGTCCGCCAACCGCAGGACTGCAGTGCAGGATAGTGAATGGGTCTCTTTAGTTATGGGTTTGCAACGGAAACAAAACAACGACTGTCAATTCACAAATCAACAAATGGCGATGTCAAGAATATGTCTTGCTATACCCCGTCCAAGCATTTATGTTACTTTTGACGTTTACACGCCCGTCAAGTTGCACATTTTTGACAGTATATGTCATAGGTCACAATTGTCATATTTCATTGTTCCAAACTATGGAGGGTAAAGGACTCTTCATATTCCAAACGACGTAGTAGTACCGTTTACGTGTTATCTAATACGTAGACTAGAAACTATCGTCACCATTGTCATGTAGTAGCAACACTATTTAAAAAAATATATACATTGTCTATGTTCTATTGCCTTTGTCCAATATACGAGTCTGTTGCCGAGATGTGTCTTTTATTTAAAACGTATCTACATCAAGAAACCTCCAAAACCACGCTAACCACATCGACAACCATATTTATATTTAATCGTAATTCTATTGAAATGAAACGGTTTATGGCTTATTTATAGCGAAATATTTATTTGTAGCAAATGTATTTTTAGCAAATGATATGGGTGCACTAAATTAATAAAAATTTATTCACAATATAACTCGATTTTTATACAAAATAGAATCGGTAACACTTGGCACTAGTAAGTAGTAATTGATAAAGTAAAATAAATACTTGGACGGAGTATACTAGTTAGTATGAGATTTTGTAAATGTAAATATACGTAACAAACAAATTAGTATCGCGTCGCAATAAAACCTTGAATTACAATAAAAAATATTGTAAAATACGTGAACAAAGTAAACATTACTCAATATTCTAGATCCGAGATATTTCGTTTTGGTCAAATCTACATCAGTTGCGAAACCGTATCTGTGGGTGTAGGTACATGAGAGTCATGAGATGAACATTATAAAAAGCTAGTGTGAAATCAAATGTTTTGTTTTCTGTTTTGATTCTTTTGCTTACAGTATGATATCTCATAATTAAATTGAAAAAGATATTGAAAAACATTCCTTTCACTAGAAAATAAAATAAAATATTATTAACCCAATTGGTAGAAGTTTAACTTGCATCCTTAGATGAACTAAAATTATAAAAGGAATCCAAGTGAACAAAAGCAACAAATGAAGTGAAGCATTTTTTTTAAACTTGTGTGCGTAAACTTGGTTTGCGTCTATGTGGTTAATAGTAATGTTTCCACTTTTATCCGTAGTAATTCGATTATTTAATACTAATTGTAAGTTCGGCATCCTTTGGCCGGCTTCACTTTGAGAGTCCGCGACTCCGTCTTTCTATTGTTTACGCCTGTATTATTATTGTGTAGTCAAAGGAACAAAGTTAATACCATTAAAGCCGGGCAAGCTTAGTGGTTAACGCACTCGCGTCCCAATATTAACTAAATGATGTGGGTTCGAGATCAGAGCCGAAAAATAATGCACTTCTCGGCAGTTTTCTGACATAAATGTGCATATTGTTACAACATGGATCACCTCCAGGTGAGGGTGGAGGTGATCTGTGTGTTACAATTACCATTATAGACGGTAAGGAAAGCATCTTGACGAAACTCGCACATATGTAGATAAACGATGTGTTAAACCTGCCTTAGACAAGCATGGCGGGTATACTGTTCCCCTAAAATTGGGAGGCTCGAACCCAGCAGTGCACGTCTATGGGCTGTTGTGCACGGAGTATACTGAATTTTTTTCTCCTTTTAAATTATCTGGAGATAGTTATACTTTGCATGTTCCCAAGCTAAGCAATTGCGCTTGTGTTATGGGTGACATATAATGAACTATAATACTTTAGGGTCGATCCCAGACCATAGCAAATAAAATTTACCATATCAGGAATCGAACCCGGAGCCTGTGCATTCCAATAACCTAGGCCGGCAAGGCAAAGGCATAGCCCGCTCAACACAGAAGCCATAAAACGTATTATGAATAATTCGTATTAATCCGTAAGTTTCAATTTTCTGCGGCCGGGCGGACTGTCGTAAGAGGCGACAAAACAACCCACAGCCGCACACTATTTTTTCCCGTTTGGATGGCTACCCCTAGGATAAAGTATGCCGCCATACAACCTTGACTTGTGATCCAGTGTCCCTTTAGAGAGCGGCAGCACATATCACATTCTCCCTCCAACAATTGTAGTTTAGAAAACCTGAGTAAATAAATTGGCATGTCCGATAGCGGATTGAAGTCATTGATAAACTTTTTTAATTAAAAACATTGTGAATGACAAGAATTTGTTACATTATGGTAAATTATAGAAAAATACTCTATACAAAACAGGCGTCACCCACTAAACAAATATGAAGCTTTAAATATTGCACATGAAAAAAAGATAAATCAGTAAATCCCATTCCTATTATTAAACCTAACTGACTTAAAGTAGATAAAACATGTCTTTTTTAAATCAAACTCATAGTCGAAATTTTATATTCGACTAAGGAAATGACCGATTGTATCGTGTACTACTTGCAACAACTCAGAAGGGTTTATGGTAGTAAAACAAGAACAACTGGTCACAATACTTTATATTCACAGAACCTTACGGCTTTAACATATTTCAATACGTAGTATCCATAGTAGTTTGTGATATTTCATACACTGACTAATAACTATTCAAATTCGACAAGCATTCTTAGAACACCTCGACATCCCTCCAATTTTACAGTATATGAAACTTAGCATATTGGCACAACCGATAGCGGATTTAACTCATTCATTATCTATTTTAATTAAAGGATTATGCATGACAAGAGTTTAATACATTATTGTTGTTTGGATATTTCAGATAATATTTTATATAAGATATTGTATAAAATATTATACTTAAAGTTTTATATGCAATAAAATAAGTCGAACACAGTATAAATATATCGCGTCTGCCAACATGAAAATAAAATGTAGTGAATACAGTCTATATACAATTGAGAGGTTTGAATTATAATCTGTATACAATTATCACATTATACAAAGGATAAATATTGTAACAAAATTCTTGTTAATTATAGACAACTACTCTATACAAAACAGGCGCTAATTACCGAATAAATAAAAATATAACATTAGGACTCAATTAAGGAAATGGCTGATTGTATCGTTCAGAAATAAGAGGGTACATAATAAAATCAATTATTAACTTAAACCTTAAAAAGAAACATTACTATGAAAGTATTTAAGCTGAATTTAACACTGGCGAGCGCCGCGAAATTGCGCGAATTTTTGCCACCCGACAAGCAGATGCACGAGCTCACGCCACCAATATATGGTGGAAATTCCAAATAAGCGGGCGAAACTCTTTGCATCCAGATTTTATTATACGGACTACTGAGGAGTGGAACTCTTTACCGTCCGTTTGTTTCTTCTGAAACACAAATTGGGAGTCAGTTTCGCGTGAACAGTATCTTCTAGATAAGGGTGCTCCATCTTATGCATTTCTACCCGACATCAGGTGCAATATCGGTCAAACGCTTAAAAAAAATCTAATCTGTTTATTTCGTGTCGCATTTGAAAATAAATATTTTATCTTTCTTTTTATGTACAAAATTCAACAAGGTATTAAAATAAAAGACCAGTATTATCACAATAAAAAATTTATTATCTATATAACATAACATCGGACCGTAACCGTAGAATGAAACGTCTGTATATTACATCGTGTATATAATAGGTATAGCTATACATAGCGTGGGTTATCAAACGCTCCCTTATTCCTATAAAGTGAGCAAAACGAGCGATATTAAACCATTACGCCACACGGTACTTGGTGTCAAGACTAGCAAGTGTCATATAGAGTTGTGTAGGATACATGCCACAGGTTCCCAAAGTGACGCAACTGTCCACACCAGGATTATAAACCTCACAGGGGACGTCGGCAGACTAAACGAATCAAAAAGACAAAATAATCCAGCTACCTGTGACAAAACTAAAAGGCGTAAAAAAAAAAAAAATCCTCCGCTGGCAACAAAGTATAATATAAAAAATACGATCAAAATACTCTTTATTAATAAAAGTAAAAATATTAGTAGAAATGTAGAATTATGACAACGTATATGAATTAATACTACGTTTTAACGGTTTTAAGCGCGGCATTTTATTTGATTTTTATTTTTAACCCGACGTTTATTCGTAGTTTTAATTATATGCACTAGTCGCGAAACTGAATAAAATACGAACTCATAAGAAGATAACAAGTGTGGTTTCTGCTATTCACGAAGGCGAGCCGGCTTTATTCGTGGTTAAACATGAACATGCACATTGCGATAGTGAGCGTGCCTGACCGAGCGATCAGTTGGGAGCGTGCCGTCCAATCATACCCACTTTTGGTCTGACGCACACACACACGTATTTACACATACACAACTAAAGGCTATTTTGCCTTCGTGAATAATAAGAACTATATTGAGACTAACACATACAACTCTTTACCTGTGTCCATTCACTTACATTGTGGACATGATAATTATGACAGTGTAGTGACATGAAGAATCTGAATAAGTAGCTTGTGATACCGACTCGCTAGATAGATTAAGGAGAATTATCATAGAAGAGAAATCATTAAACTAATAAAATATACCAGTTTTAAAGATCAATCAAAACCACGATTAACAAAAAAAAGGAACAACTGTAACGAATAAGCCGCGAAGTAATTTTTATATTAATATCATCTTACAAAGTAATTAAGTTTAAAATAAAAATGAGAAATCAAACACGCGATTGGAGTTATAAATTACTTAAGGATATGGGCATTCATAAAAAAACCTAAGTAGTGTTAAGTAATATTTATACTATAATATTATAAATTAAAATATAAGTAATATATTTTACATGAAAAGGGGACTACCCAAAGTTTGGGAGCCTGTGGTATATACCGCTAGATTAATAACGTACAACTATTTACAAGCAATCATAGTGCATAGTTATATACTTAAGATTACAAGGCTTTAACAAAAATATTTAGTTATTATGAACCTAATTCATGTATCTATCTACCGACATTTATAATTTGACACAATTTATTAAAAAAGAAACTTGTAAAATAAAGCAAATAAATAATTTAAATAATAAAAGAACGATCTAAGTTTACATTAAAATAACCAACTACATTACACAATTGGAAGATTGTATTAAAAGCCAGTTACTATATCTTACCGACCATTTATTTGCCTTACTATATAGGTTAAAATTAGACATAAGCTCCATACACGTAATGTCAAAATTCAACCAATGCCCTACGCAAGTTCATGAATAGTTAGAAATAAGAACTGGTCATAAATAATGATATTTTGTGTACTTATTAGCAAGGAACGGTAATGAAATGAGTTCTCTAAAAAAACCTATTATATTTTGTAAATAAGAGGACTTTGTGACACACGGTCCCAAATATTTCGAGCTCGATAAAATTAATATTAAGAATATAGCAACTTAGCCCACCTACTACATTTAAGGTGCTCTTAAAACTAAAATTGCTCAAGCCCGGTCAATTCTCGTCAACTATGACATCACGACTACGTCAAGCAATTTAGGGATGGCAATATGTAGCAAGCTGTTGCTGAGATACGGCCAGACAATACCATGCAATATGGAGCAACTTAAATTTAAATTAAATTGGGCACCCCCGCCCCCGCCTTGTTCCTTCGCGAAAATGAGGCGTAGTTATAGGTAGAAACGAGATAGAAAGAATATTACATAAAAAATTCCAAACCGATGGATATTCGGCAAGTAATACGGCGACGTTGATAAATGTGGAATATATGGAGCAATTAGAAGCAACATTCCCGAAACAATTGCCGCATTTTATTGCAATTGCTCCAGATTGATCCATACTGTTACCAAGTAATAATTGCTCAAAAAATTGCCCATGTAAGAGCACCTTTAGGATAATGTTAGTTGACTGTGTCACACAGATGTAGACAAAGGTTTAATGCGTTCTTTGAGATGTGACATTGCTAATGACATTAAATATTGACAGAATAACTCAAGTATACACACTGATGTTACTTTTCGCTAAGTGTTCTTTTTCTAGCGTTAAAAATAGCATTTGGCCACAGGCATTAGACACTAACGCAGGTAGAGTAGGGACTTAAAGCATATTCTGTATTCAAAAGTTTTATACAAAATTTGAATTTCGAAGTGTGAGTTTTTTAGCTGCACTGGCATTCACACTTATTTCACTAGCCCCTATTGAAGTGCGCATAGTGTAAACACATGATGCCCATTTCCACGGCAGCAAGCAGAATATACACGTACATGTGTATATGTATGTATATACTAGCGCCGCTTTATTTTCCACATCACTTTTCTGATTGCTGCTGTGAAAGTGGGAATACTGTAAACGAGACATTAAATCCTTTAATAGCGAAATGTACCAATAAGCCAACGACAAAAAAGCTATAAACCGCGCTAAAACAGTGGTTTAACAAACAACCTCTACCTTTACGTTCCCAATTTGAAATGGAACATGTTCGCAGAAAACTTAAAACTAAAAACCAAAGAGTATATTTAAACTACTTTTTAACATATTAAGCATGATTGATTGACAAGAATTTTAATTTTAAATTAATTTGTTAAATAGCAGTTTTAATGTTTGCAACAACTGAAACAAATACTATAAGTACTACACTATAAGTGTTAAAAACTAAATATAAATGGAATTGGAAAATCGAATGTGTTTAGAAAAGTTTTTGAATGGAACCATAGCTATTTTTAAATAAATATATGAGTTTTTTTTTAAATTTATTCCTTTGTTTTTTTGTTAATATGAATCCAAACACCAAGTACCGTCGTATTAAGAGAGATGTGGTGGTGGTTTTTACATGAAATCGTCGTAATCGTCATCGAAATTGCCGTATGTGTCGTATTGGTTGAGATGCGCCTGGAAATATAAAAAAATAAGTACATAAGATATACTTAAAACATACTGTTGATAGCAATACGTGGTAGAGCCATACTAGGGTCAATATTTTGATTACAACTTTTAGGACCAAAATATTGGTGCGATGCCTCCTCTCACAGAATACTGGTGTGAAGCCACCTCTCACAGAATATTAGCGTGATGCCACCTCTCACAGAATACTGGTGAAATGGTTATCTTTGTGCAAATAGTTTTCGTGCGTTAAGTAATATTTCTGATGGTCCACTACCTCTTGTCAGATGCCTCTATCTTATTCTCTTTATCCAATCCTAAGTGCTGGCAACGCGTCGGCTTCGCCATTGCAAACGTCTATCGGCGACGGTAACCACCTTCTAGGAGCTGGGCTGTGTGCCTCTTTGCCAGCTTCGCAATATGACAGACAAATCTTATAGGGTAAGTCTTCTCAAAATTTGTCATTGTATAACACATTGTTTTTGTTAATATAAAATGCTTGTTATATATAATGTTAATCGATATATTTATTTAGATAATTTCGTATATATGTATATATTGGCATTCTATTAATGTGTCTGGATCTATGTATGTATTAAATTTATAAATTAGTGTTAGTATGTTTATTTAAATTGTACAGTCCTATCTTTTTTCTGCTCCACCTAAATCGCCAGCTTAGTTAAGAATTTCTTTTAAGCTAGGTTGCTTGGAAGAGATCGCTTTTAGTGATAAGGCTGCCTGTTGTTTTGCCAAGAAGTATTCTAAAGTATGTTTTTTTTTTGAAAAATATGGTGAATCCCGCCCAAACAAGCAAACTGAGAAACATGAAAATTAAAATAGCATGTTTCATGGTCTTCATTGTTCACATATAACATATTCTCAATTTTTTTTAATAGTGTGTTCAATATACAGACAAAGCTCTTTTATAATTTTAAAATATTACTAGGATATACCCGTGACTTCAACTACGCTTGACTTGAAATTCCCAGGACTACTGTAAACTATCGTTTTAGTGAAAACTGTGTTGGAATAAGCTAATTTTTATGCACTCGAACTACAAACCGCTCCTGGGAAATTACCCGCGGATTTCCCGGCATAAAAAATATCACACATTTTATTACATAAAATTTGCTATCAGTGAATAAAATCACATTGGAATTTAATTTATTTTAATCTGGCCAATTTAAATAATTCCCAGATAATTTCCCCCAGTAGTACCAGGATAAAAAGTAACACAGATTAATTCTAAGAATTTGCTGTCGACCAGCGAAAACCGCATCGAAATCGGCCCATTAGTTTTTACGTGAACCCCGAATAAACAGACAAACAAGAAATCTAAAAAAAATGTATCGTCTTCTCCATCGTTTATATAGTCTATTCCAGGTTTTTTTATAGATTTAATGTACAAGCATTGCATACGGCATGTTTAGAATTTTATATATATATATATATATATATATATATATTCAATGACTAGTCTATAAATACACACATTCAATAATTATCTATGCTTATCTTGAGGAACTTGACCTATCGCAGTTATGCAATATTTTATTATCGGACGCAAAATAAAATAAACTATACTATCAGTACAATACTATGAAGATAAGGGGCATTTTCATGATAACCATAAATAACAATACCTGTTATTGTGAAATAATAGTGTATGCGGTTTATTGAGTCATACATAAATCGTGGCATCATGATTGAATTAATGATCAATACACAACTAAACACAAAATGTCGGCAATGAAAATTTATAGAAAATTGAGTTATCAATGCAATCAATCTTAAAACTATGTATCGTTATCACGATTACAGCTGTTAGGGCCGGCTCTATTTGTGTTATACTACACTCTTTTCACTTAGCCAGGTGGCAGGGCATTTGCCCGTTTTGATGGCTACCACCCCTGGTCTAGAGTATGCCGCCGCTATAATAACTTTGAGTTGTGTTTCGGATCAGTGGCCTGGTTCCAGCTCCGCCTTCATGGCTGGCAGCACATTAGCAGGACCTTTGCTATTATTTGCAAATGTCCATAGGTAACGGTAACCACTTTCCATCACTGTTGGGCCGTCAGTCTGTCTGTTATGATTCAGCAATTTAAAAAAAAAACTCACAGAATAATGGCGTGAAACAATTAGCCTTGAGCTAATAGTGTTGCATACAATTAATAAGTTCCAAAAGCTCACTTCTCCTTGCACTATACCATTCCTCCTGCCTGATCCTTCTATCCCATTCCAAGAAAGCTATCAATACATTGGCTTGGCCCCTGGTTGCAAATGTCTATAGACGACGGTAAACACTTTCTTATAGATGGGCCGTCTGCCTATATGCCAGGTTTGCAATTGAAACTCAAAAAGGGCGCGGGTTCGATTCTGGCCGGAATGCATGCACCATTTGGGCAGTTCTCTGATCTAATGTGCATGTTGTTACAATTACCACATACTAACAATGGTGAAGGAAAACATCGTGATGCAACCTGCACATCAATACAACCAATGTGTCAAAGCTGCCACACCGCCTTGGAAATGTGGCGGGTATAAGGTCCATTCCCCTATAATGGAGGCCCAGCCCAGCAGCGGGAAATTTGTGGGCTGTTATTATAATCCCTCGTATCTCTTTCCCCTATCCTTTTCTATCCTTCCCCTTGCCCTTTATTCCATCCTAAAGGTTGGTAACACATCGACTTCACCCCTGGTTTTGCAAAGTACTCTAAGCGACAGTGATCTTTTTCAATTAAACTCTAATTTTTAATTATGTGGACTAAAATGACAGTTGCGATCACCTTTTTTTTATTCATAAGTATGCTGTGTGAGTGGAATCAACAACTCCCACTCGAGTTGAAACCTACAAAATTTCTATTGAAATTAGTCCATACAGCCATTACTGATGTCTAAGTCTAGTTAAGTGCAGTTGAATTCTAGACTACAATTGAGTGTTCAACGGAGTTCTTGTGAAAACTCAAAAGGCCACATATGACTATGTAGTTCACATTTCTCACAAAAACACATAATTACAACTCAAAAACTGTACAGAGCAACATCCCCTTTCAGTTCATGCCAAAAACTAAAAATTGTATAGGATTCAACTTACAGTGGTGAGTTGCTCCAAGCTTGCAACATATGAAAAGGTCAATTCAGCTGTCACTTTAGTCCAGGTAATTAAAAATCAAAGTAAAGTTGCGCCATCTGCCTGTTTGCTAACTTTGCAGTTGAAAGAAAAACACATTTTAAAATAGTATAATATATACTCACATTATCACCCTCGACTTTTAATTTGGCCTTTCCTTTGCCCTTTGTTGGTTTTTTACTCTTGTCATTCTTCTCTGCTTTTTGTTTCTCAATATACAGGTTATCCACTGACATCTTTATCCTTTTTATGTCTGCAGAAGACACTGAAAAAAGAATAAGTCATGATAGCTAAGGTCTCATATCGATGATGTGGGTATAGAAGAAGACTAACTGATGACAATAGTGATATTTCTAACATTCTATTATTTACACAATATAAAGGGACAGGGATTAAAATCTATAATATTATAAAATTCTATAAATGCCGTGTTTGTACATTGAAGCTATTAAACAAACACAACTATATAAATGATGGAGAAGGCGATGCAACATTTTTTAGATTTCTTTTTCTTAGGAATTCACATAAAAACTAATCTGTTGATGTTGTTGTGGTTTTCGTTGATCAACAACAAATTCTTAAGACTTAAAATCTGCGTTACTTAGAAACCAACAAGAAATTTTAAAAACCATGACATAGTGTTCTCCGTCATTTATATAGTGCATTCCAGTAGTTTTTTTAAATAGCTTCAATGTAGAGACATGGCATTTTTAGAATTTTATAATATTATAGAAGACGATGTTGTGTTTGTACAATCATATAAAATATATGAAATATCATCCTCTTCACAAGTGTTATTTATTCACCTCCATATAATGATAAAAATTATCTTAGTTAATTAGTTTGCTGGTCCCTATTGCCCAATTTAAAAACAAGTAAATTCCGATAATATTCCTTAATCCTATGTTTGTAAAGAGTGTTAAAAGTATTTCTTTTTGCGCTACTACACAAAAAAGCAACACGCATATTTAAACATATTTTTAAAGCCAAAAAATTGTATTGAAAAGAAAATATTGGTTAAATGTGTACATAGTGGTGTTTTGTTAAATCAAAACTAAAGATATTGTTTTTATTTATCAATCAACTAAAATTTGTGAAGAATCATAATATGAATTATAGTCCATGTGAAGTATTATGACCACTCTAAGTTAGTCAAGAATATGTGTAATAGATAGTCCAATAGCCCAAAGACTGGCAAAAGGAGTAGTGGAAGGCAGAGCAAGCGCCAGGAGGATGAGATCAGGCTTACTGCTGAACCCTACTACAGGCAGCACTGGCATGAGCTGGAGGAGGCCTTTGCTAGGATGTACTCCGAGAAGAGAGATCTGATCTAAGGGAAACATTGAAAATTACCTCATCTCAGATTTCAAGTTATATTATTATGTGTAATAGATGCTTTTTCATTCAAAGTTAAGTATTGCACAATATTCTGTAGGTAATCTGGACAGACCATAGTTTCTTATAGTGTATGAATCAATATTGCACGTTATCACGTGCGGCACTGCAAATTGTGCATCTCAGGTCATCATACGACCTTAATAAACAACATACAACAGCTCAATGTGCTTTCGCTTGGCAACACCCTTCAAACAGGTTCCATTGTTAACAATGATTAAGCCCAAAAACTTTGGAAGTGTACAAACCGTACACATAGAAAATTATAGTATTTGCCTTACAAGATTGTACTTACTTTGAACAACAATATTTCTAACAAGATCATCCACAAATCCGGGGAACTCTTCCCTTGCTTTGAAAAAGTTTATCTTCTTTGAGAGTAGATCAGCGAACTCTGTGAACTCTTCTTTTGTTGTTGGCTGGAAACTATCCAACTTGCCAACGCTCGCCTCTGAGACACCTTTAAATTGAACATAACATTTTATTAGGTAACTGTGGTGGTATAGTTTAGCTTAAACTTACGATTCAAATGATGTGGGTCCAAATCCTACTCCCGGTTGCATGCATTTAGGCAATTTTTTAACTGTCAAATGCTGGCAATGATCGAAAACATTGTGATGCAACATGCACATCAAGAGATGTAATATGTGAAACCCACTAATTAGCCTTGGACAAATGTGGCATTTATTCTGTCCATAAAAAAAGGCGAAAGGCTGGGATCTGAATGCTTCAAGAAATCTAAATTAAATATACATGAATATTGCAGCATGTTCATGTATATTTAATTTCAATTATTTGACATGTGCGCCGCGATGGAAAATTGCGCAGGCGGCGTGGCAAGTTCAGGCTGTATTTAAATCTACTCCATCTATGTTTGATTCGAAAAATAGTCACAAACAACACTCGGACACTTAAAGGTGTGAGCTACAAACCGAGAATAAATAGGCAGAATTCAAAGATACGAACATTACCTTTGAGGGCCTAAAGAATTAGTAATATGTTTTCGCATATTCCTAAAAATAAGTAACAACATAAAATGGAACATTACGCTAAGTCTTATAACAACTACCAGTATATCTAGAGACTTTGGAAGAATTCTATAGTGTCAATTTCACTAAGCAATTCTTCCAAAGATTACCCCCTTTTTTAATATTTTAATCGGCAGACAAGCACACATATTGTTATCCCCAAATTAAGCAAGTAACGCTTATTTTATGGGTAATATGCAACGGACTACTCTAGGGCCGATCCCGGACACCCAGACCATAGTAAATATGTTTTCGAAAGTTACTATACCAGGAATCGAACCTGGAGCCTCTGCGTTGTAGTGAGGTAGGCCATGACGAACTCTTTAGACCCTCTGTTCTTTTTTAGACTATCATACATCTGTTCTATATCTTGATAGCAATTTAACAAACGGGTTTTAGAGAGAGCTCAGTCATTTTTAAATACTTAAATTGTCTATAAATATAAAAAATAGTATGAAAATTGTTTACAACTATATCAAAGTCTAAGTACAGTACGCGCCATGTGGCGGCGGCGGCGACGCGATGGTCGAACGCCGCGGCGCACATGTCTATGCAATATCAGGTAGCTTGATAGTCAACACATTTACATCCCAAACTCAAAGAACTTGGATTTGAATCCTAGCTGGAAAAGTACAGTTTTACAGAACTAATAGTTCCTCCCGATGTACCTGCACGGTAGAACATCTTTAATACCGCGCGACAGTGTACGAATCGTGTAAGCGGGACAGAGCTAAGAATGCATAGCATCCAACCTAATGTGTATATTGTTAGAATTAACATAGGGTAACAGTGAAAGTTCCTGTTCTATAGCCTACAATGTTCACTCAAATATATTGAGCTATTTATGAAGCTCAAGACAATTTTTGATTGGAAGTTTATTTGCAATATGAAGTGAAGACCGAAAATATCATTAACTATTCATAATTAGGCATTCTACAAATAGGAGTTTACCCTTCAGTTTGGGCAATTATTTATAAATAACAAGACATTTAAACTATGTTTAAATGTTGCAATGTTAAAAAGCTACATATACATAAAATAAGTCAATAAAGCCCACAACTAGAAAATTTTCATTTTGATAATTGAAAATTTTGAAATGTCATCACTGTATTATTATTATAGTTACATTTTTATATGTGTAGTGAATATTTTATAATAATTTTTATTATTGCACGAGTTCAGCAGACAGGCAGAAGGCCCACTTGATGGAAAGCGGTTACATCGCCTATAAACATCTGCAACACCAAAGGTGCTACAAATGCGCTGCTGCTCTCTTAAGGGAGACCACTAATGCCAGAACACAACTCAAGGTTGTCATGGTGGCATACTCTAGACCTGGTAGCCACCCAGTCGGGCAAATGCCCTGCCACCTGGCTGTGAGTTGTTTTGTCGCCTCTTACGAGAGGCTGACCCAACGCAGGAAATTGTATTCTTTCTCTGTTCCTGCATGGATAATTTTCAAAATATTGTTGCTATTTTACAGATAGCTTCTTTTACTTTGCTTCCACTGAAAATATATTTTTACCAAATGTTTCCATAGCGAGTCTCAAATCAGATTCCTCTTGTAGTTTCTGCTGGCGAAGTTTCTCAGCTAGCTTCTGTTCTGGAGTCATTTCTTCAAGTACTTTCTCTGCAGTCAGGCGTTCTGTCTTTTCACGCTCAAGACGCTGGAAAATACAAAAAGACAATTTAATTACACAGTGGGTAAATGAAGTTATAGAATGTCAGCTATATTGAAATTCAAGTTTTCATTCAAACAAGTTCCACTGTAGTGCATTTTTGTCAGTCATGTCTTTTTCTATAGCTGAATTATATCAGACAGGCAGAGGGCCCACCTGGGGCTCAATTCTGCTAATTCAACATCTTGGTGTTGTGAAAATATCTCCAAAGTACGATTCCATTGTGATAAGTTTCAAAAATTTGTATTCAAATAAAATAAAAATCTATAATATCTTCTCAATGTCATTGCTGCAGAGTGACAGTAGAGTAGCAGAAAAAAACTTAAACATTTTGCAAGTTTTCACTTATAAATATTTATAAAGATAAAGTGGCATACCATTGGAGTTAACAAAACATTGAAGTCAAGCATAGAGGATGAGAGGATAGTATCCAGCAATTTTGATGTGATAGTAATAACAGAATTGGGCCCCTGTATAATTATTATGTACTAAATCATACACCATTTAATTTCATTACATTTAAATGCCCCTAAGAATTTATTCAGCTTACTTTTATTCTATTCTTTCATTATGTTCATAACCTCTACAGAACACCTTCATTGTGCATAAAAAATATTTCACAGACTATGAAGGTGTTATCTCTGCACACTTGACTAATTCATTTATACATACAATAAATCCTAAACATTGCTAGCATACAAATTTTATATAACCTCAGAGGAGAAATGCTAAAAGTGAAAGTTGAGGTCAATGACTGTATCAGTCTTAAATAGCTGCCAATCCAAAAATAGTAACTACATTAGAACAAGGTAAATGCATTTTGCATAATGATGCCAGAATTAAAAAACAATTTAGACATACATATTATTATCACACCTGTTACCCATGGATGTTCCAAAAAATCCTGCCAAACACCTTTAATTTCATCTACTTTTATTAATCTCTTCATATATAATTATGCATGTTTATTTGAGGTACTTTTTACTTTTTACCCACTTCCAGATCCTTTGTTATACAATTAAAAAAAAAAAAAAATTTTAAAGTTGTGTATGTGGAAATGTATAGATGTGTCAATGGGTGTGTATTATGTATGTGTGTATTATGTATGTGTGTGTGTATATATGTGTATAAGTGGTTTATATGTGTACAAGTGAACTTGAGTACTTGAGATATGTAAAGACCCACTTTCTCTAGTTATTTAAATATTAGAATGAATTATAGAATGTTTATTGAAACTAGTTTTGACAATAATTTATTACAAGCCCCTGCTCCAACTGCATTAGTATTAGTGAATGAATGAGACATATATAGTGTTAAAAGTAATGTGTTTTATTCATAGAGAGTTAGAGTTAGTTTGAATGCATCTTTAAGAACCATAAAAAAGTGTTCAAACTTACTCTAACTCTCTATGAATAAGACCGTTAATGATTAGCTACATTAGTTGTCTGTTAATGTTTAACATCATTAAAAATGTAGAATCTCAAATAATGCATTAAACCTCTGGCTATATCTGTTATGACAGTCACTAACATTATCACATGTACAGCGAAGGCAATACAAATAAATACTTTCTTATTTAAAGCATTCAAAACCAGTTCAGTAACATGATTAGGATCCATATTAAAAGGGAAATCTTGTTAACTCTACAATCCAATATAAAAAAGTCATAACATTTAAGTTTTGTTTTGATGAGCTAAGGCAGTGGCTTAACTATATCATCTGAGACCTGTAGCAAATTCATTCAAAGTTCGAAGGAGTTTTTGGCAGGAACTGAAAGGAGATGTTGTGCTGTGAAGTTTTATTTTCTAAAAATGTGTAAAATTACTCTAAAATGAACAATAGTTATACAATATTGATAGTTTTTGGGTAGCAATTATGCATTTTGTGAGAAATGTGAACTGTATAATTAAATGTGGCCTTTTGAGTTGTCACAAGAACTCTGTTGAATGGCACCAGCTGATAACCTATACTTCAGCTGTGCTACACATAGGCTTAAGAAAATGAAGAAACTACATTGTAATCTAAGATCTGGCTTAAAGGCCTAGCTGCCAAGCCATAAACCTAACTAAAATAAATAAAATTCAAAGTTCCAAAAAAGTGCTGCAACAATAAAATGAACTAAGCACAAGGCATGCATTCTAAAACTAAATAATATATATTTCTTATGAATAAGATCATGTCTTGATAATCTATTTGTATAATTTGTGTATGTCCTTGAGATAGTAGCAAATATAAATTAATTAAAGGCGGCTACTCAGATATTCGGTACATGAATTTTAAGTAGTGGGTGGGCAGAGTGCATATGGGGGAAGGTATACTTACCCTATCTGCAATGCCTATGGTCCAGAGTTTTGGCAAACATAACCTCACCTATTTTTTCACTAATATTATTGTGATGGGTGGTGAAAGGTCACGACCAGTGACTAGTACAGTGATTATCTTAGGTTAGCTTTAGACAAAAGCGCATGAGCGTGCAAAGCGAGCATGGAGTGGCAGTGGCCGACGAATGCCAAAACCGACTGGTAACCATTTACTATTTATTTTGTACAGACGATTTATAATTTTGTCTTATTGGTCGTCATTTTGAATATTTTCATGGTTACTCTTGTATGTGAATGTGCTCTGATGTTTTTTCTTCATTCACTGTTTTTTTGGTTCTTTTCAGTTAATTCTACCGACTTTCTTTTGGGCTTTGAAATGATTGTTCAACATTGGACCTATGATAAGTGCAATATTAGTGAAAAAATAAGTGAGGTTACGTTTATTAAAAAAATTATATTTCAAGATCTCCAGACCATAGGGGTTGTAGTAGAGGTAAAAATGCCTCCCCTCCCCACTCCTTCACTTGAAATTTGTGTATCAAAAATCTATAGATTTACCTAATTAACTGCAATACTTCGATTTATTATGAATTCATGTTTTCATGCAGTCAGCTGACACTGTCGGTTCGTGGTACACTCCGATATAGCATGATATCGTGCTCGAATTTAAAATGAAACAATTTATAGTTGTCGTCTCACTCTGTTTATATAGGATTTGTATGAAATTAAAAATTCTTTGCATCGAGCTTGGGGAATTTGATGGGTTAAATACAAAATTAAATTTTTTTAACAAAATTTTGTATTGAATGTTACATTCCTGCTGTGCTTACGTAATTAAGCATGCTGCTCACTAAGAGTAGACAAAAACTTTTAAGTGAATCAACCCAAAACCTGCCTTATTCCATTTATTATATATATACGGTATATATAATAAATGGAATAAGACAGGTTTTGGGTTGATTCACTTAAAAGTTAAGGTATATAATATACCTTAACTTTACAAATACCAAATATTCAATCCAACTGTAAATAGCATTATCATTAAGAAACATACATTCCTATTACAATTACCAACAATGTTTTTAGGAGTAATTACTCGGAACTATGTCTTTAAACAGTTGTTCTTGTATGATTCATGGACACATATGGTTACAATCTGTACAAACCTCTTTTTCAGCTATCTTATCTTGAATTTTCTTTTTAGTTTTTGGCGGAGCCGGAGCCGACTCGATCTTCTCCTCATCCTTCTTCTCTTCTTCTTCGTCCTCCCAACTTTCCTATGAAAAGAAAGTGACGTCAACACTTGTCGCATTGAGGTTAAGTACTCGATATGGCACAATACCACATACTAAAACGATAAAGACATTCCTGCACTCAAAATAAACTGTTTGGCACATGAAACGTTACCTTGACTACTTCCTCCTCGTCTTCGCCCTCCCATTTATTAGAACTTGTCAACGTGGTCGGCAGTTTAGGCTCAAAATTATCCGCGTCTGTAAAATACCATTCAATGACATCACTATCACCACATACTTTACGAAATCAACATTATATCATGTTAAGCACGCACGTACCCCACGACACATCCATGATTGGGGACACCTAAATAGCACCAATCTAATTTTGTTAACGTTTCACGTGAAGACAAAATCAGGCACCGTCTAAGTTGCCGCAATAATGGCTTTTTATCACAAGATGTCTCCAGGGTCGACGGAGAATGTAAAAACAATATTCTTTTCAGACGAATTTTGTCAAACGAACGAAGCTTTTCTGCAATGACCACGACCGGATTGAGAAAAAGTTAACAAATGACATATTTTTCGCGAATCTACAGCAGAAATATAATCAAAACTTGATAAGCAAAAATATGACTCCATTGCAGACGATAATTTCCGAATCACTAAATTTTTCAATATGGCTGCCCGACTATGTTGCCATATGACAAAACAAAAATATAACTGTAAAGTTCCGTTTATTTATTATTTTAATTTACTTAAACAAAACCTGTTTTTTAATTAATGTATGCTAATTTGCTAAATAATTTACAAATTATTAGAATATTATAACCGTAATATTCATATTTAATCTGTTTTATGCAGACTGCTTAGTGATAGATAGACGACCTAGTTATTGATTACTATATAGACATATTTTTATTAATAAAGGAATATTATTGCCAAATCAGTACTTTCAGCATTCTATTAAACTCTTGTATGTTTCTGTTAACGTCCAAATAATTATTTAACAATTTTTTAAATTATATTTCATTTCACTGAAATATCGATGTGTATCGGAATATAGTTGTTAAAGGACCAGTATTTATAATAATATATGTATATTTTTTTTTTAGTATAATTTTGAAATACATACCAATCTGGAGCTATATGGAACATGGAAAAAGAATATTATTCCACGGTTTTGGTAGGAGCTGACACAGCAAGTGCTCTCTGACAAGTGTTTAGGACTGGACGTCATTAATTTTTTTAAATATGATGATAAGATTTTTCCCTCTGACAAATGCCCGGGAGAATTTATTATATAATGCTTGGAAGGATCAGAATTTAGTGGCGCCATTTTGAATGTATAAGAAAATGTACTGAAATAACCGAAAATATTGACACATTACGGTCAGCATGTGGTGATACTAATACGTAATATGGACATTCAGTCAGACAAGTTACCCAAGCAGTTTATGGTTCTCAACTAAGATGCAAACCACGTCATTACAATAAGACATGGATGCGTTAACTTCTATGCTAACATGACATAAGAGTATGGAAGAAAAATGCTTATCTCATAATAATAATATTAGGTTTCTTTACCAGAAATTGTTCAGTCGGTACTATTATTAAGTAATAGATTTTAAGAAACCGTGACCACATAGTTTTGATTTATAATTATATCAATCATTCATCCATATATTTTTCGAAAATGGCAAAACGTAAAATTAAAATATTCACTGAGATTCATAGTGAGAAGGAGTTTGACATTATACTGAGGGAGAATGCCGACCAGTTAATTTGTTAGTAACCTAGCCATTGTCTAGTAACGAGTAAATATCGAACTGTAAATTTTGAATCTACATCCCTTGGACCCTATCCTATATAAAGATAAAAAGTTAATTATCAAAAGTTCATATATTACTAAACATATCTTAATAATACCTAATTCCCAAGATTGGGAAGAAGAAACAAAGCATCTGAAACAATAGGCGTAGAAAAAAGTTACTTTCGCTTTTTTGTACTTACATATATTAACAAGTATGAAATGTAGCCTATAATTATAGATTATTCCTCGTATTCGCAATAACTACACGCGGTATGAACAAAATCATTAATAATAACATTAAACAATAATTATAGGCGCTGAAATCTACAGCGAGTGTTTTGGTGATTGCATAGTGTTGGACAGACTTTTTACAAAGATAAAGTTAGACTGGAGTGATGGAAAAATGATCTTACTAAAGGTACAGTCGTTCGTTGTATCTTAAGTACCCATGATTTATGGTTGGGTGCCACAATGTCTTGCTATCCATTATTTTTACTTGGTAGAGCCATGATTATCCTGGTTATAGCTTTTTGGGCAAGCTCGATCGGTGTGATACTACACTCTCATAAAATTAACTTAAAACAAGCCTTGAGGTAAATAAGTTTAGATTTTCAACATAATGATTTAATTCTTGTCTAAAAGTAATAAATACCCTGCAACTGTTTTTCATTTCTAACTAAGAAATATTTATATAATTTCCAAAATTAAATTAAACATTACAGTATTTTTGCAGGTGCCGTGTGACAAGATGAAAGTTTTTCAAAGATTTCTTGATCAAAGTGAACCTGTCTATATTTTTATACTGGTAATATAATTAAATTTTTTGAAGTGGACTTGTTTCAAATCTCAACTTGTCATATATCAACTCTTTACGTTGTAAAACAATTAGGATATTTCACTCTTCATCGTTTGTCTTGTAAAATATAATACGTATTTCAATAATTGTATATTTAGTTTTGAAACTTAAAAGCCTTGTAGCCAGAACCATAAATCCTTTTCAAAATTGCTCTTGTACAATATCAATAAAAAATCCTTAACCTTGTACACCTAAAGCTCCTTTCTCATAATGAATACCTGGTATCAACTTCTGGTGCAAACCGCAAATGACTGCATATGTAACGTTTATCATGTATATAAACAAGAGATTTTTTTCTTTCAAACAAATCCTATATAAATAGAGTGAGACAACAACAATAAATCGTTTCGTTTTAAATTTAAGTCTGCTGTAATTGTAAAAGATAACAGAAAATAGGTGTTATGGAATATTCAATAAAAAATAGAAATAATTTAGTACATACTGCCTCCCTCTGGCGATGTCACTAGTATATTTAGTGTTTGGATGTATTATTTAAAGATGTCAGCTATCTAAAAACCATTCTAGAAACTGTAGAAACCTTAAAAGAGTTAAATGTAACACTAAATAGACTATAGGTGGCACTGTTTTTTATACCAATCTCATTCGTTTGTTATTGATCAATTTATTAATTAATAAAACATTTTAAAATTTGTATATTATCTAACTCGAGCTTTCCATGCTACTTCCCCTGCATGTAATCTTTGAATCAGCATTTTAAATTCATTATTTAAAATCATACATTTAAAACAAACAAAAAAAATTGAAAGGTTTCATATTTTTCACTGTTTTGTATTCGTCATGAATACAAAACAGTGATTTAGCCTCCAAATTGATTTAAATAATAACATGTCACAAAACAAAGTTTCTAGTCTTGTAGGAGTTTAGACACAGAGTACATTAATATAATAGGAGAGGTTTGGGGCGTTATGTAAAAAGATCTTGAATATATTGTTACATACCGTCAAAGATAAGCCGCACAGCCTATTGTAAGCGCAGCTTATTGTCCTTTCTCGGATTAGAGAATCCTTTGTCTTTTGAATTTGTAGTTAAGAAAAACATGCTATTGTCTTTTTACTTGTTTTATAACCATCATTAGGGTCGAACTATAATCCCTATTGTTATTGTATTCGACTTTGTGGACGTTCGCAGGTGTGCAAATTAAATTTCTTAGAAACCTTGTGTGCGCCTCTAATTCCTTTGTACTGTGTAGTTAGTATAAGACGAGGCCCGAATGAAGGGGAGGCCAGTCAAGCGACGACTACGTAGCGAGTAAGACGTTTTCTAGTACTCTCGATTAGCGATATAAACGACGGACTTTGCGCGTTCGAATTGTATTGAATAGTGCAGTGTGATCTGGTTGCATCCAGTTTTATTTGTATTTGTTTTATACGTGTTTGTAGAGTTCTAATAAATTCTATAGTAGTTCCAACGGCATTTTTAATTCGAGTCCTGTAGCTCGTAACAATATTATCGATCTGAGATTCAATTACATTTTTTTACTGTGTGATTGTCATTCGTATTCATACATTTGAACCCAATTAATCGTTATGTGTTCCTAGTAGTATTTTCCATGCCTGTATGCATTTATAAGAGTAATATAACATTTGCAGAACCAAAAAGTAACGAAAGTGTTTCGCGGTGTACACAGTATAAGATTTGCAGTAATCGTCCAAAAAGAGCTGCATTACTACAGGCAAGAATTAGCCGGAGTTTTAGTTGAAAGATCAGTTTACGATTTGGACGAGACGACACCGGATGAAATAGTATGTATAGCGGATTATTTATATAGTGACTAGTCAGTGTTGCCATACGTCTTGTATTTTAAACATATCTGGTGAAATTGATGCGGGAAAGTTTAAATAATTGAAATTGGTTCGAAAACACAAGCCAGGAATAAGAATGGAACGAAAATAATATTTTTTTAAAACCGATAAAAAAAGGAAAATTGGTTTGAACAAGATTCGTTGCTTAGCTTTTGAGAGAAAAACATTTTAGATTAAATACTTTCAGGGTTTGTGAACAAATGACAAAAACAGCGAATGTTTTTTACTTTTACAGAACCCTTCAATAAGCGTGGATTGAAAGACATTTGACAGAATTTTAATGTTCTTTTATTGCCCGAAGCAAGCAAACACGCAGACGGCCCACGTGATGGAAATTCGTCACCAGACTTGGTGGTTCAGACGTGCATAGATAGATTTTAGTGATAATTTTATAACATCTATCTTAAAAACCCTATGTTAGTACAGACGAGAAAATTCGATAGTATGTTCCTTCCCTCCAGGTCATTATTAGCTTAAGGAAATAAGGTTGGACGCAATCGCGACACTGCGTGGTGCGGTAGCGAGAATGGTGTGTGCGGCTGCAACTGGCGAGTCGTGGCCACTGCTGTAGTGCGAGACACTACAAAATTTATGAAAAAGCATATTAACTGTTTGTCGTTGGTCATCGATGGCGTGTTTGCGCCGAGACTAAGGATTAACACCCCGTCGATAACGAGCGGTGTGGCTATAAATGAGATGTTGGCACCAGATTACACGATTCCTCAGAACACTCTCTATTGTACAGATGACTCAGATGCGGTCTCTCTGAAAGACACAGTTTCTCTGAAAGAAGCAGTCTCTCAGAAAGAAGCAGTCTCTCTGAAAGTAGTAGTCTCTCCGAAAGACGCAGTCTCTTCCAAAGTCGCAGTCTCTTCGAAAGACACAGTTTCTCCGTAAGATATAGTCTCTCCTAAAGACGCAGTCTCTCGGAAAGACATAGTCTCTCCGAAAGTCGCAGTCCCTCCGTAAGACACAATCCCTCCAAAAGACGCAGTATCTTCGAAAGTCGTAGTCTCTCCGAAAAACATAGTCTCTCCAAAAGCGCAGTCTCTCCGTAAGACACAGTCTCTCCCAAAGACGCAGTCGCACTGAAAATCGCATTTTTTACGAAAGACACAATCTCTTCGTAAGACACAGTTTCTCCAAAAGACGCAGTCTCCCCGAAAGACGCAGTCTCTCATAACTTACGCCACGTACAACAATAAAAAGTAAAGTAAAAGTAAAACAATTCGTGTTTTCTAAGCCAGTATCAGCACGGTTGAATGCAACGCGTCAGTTTATTTAAAACAGCCCCCTGCAGTGACACTGATAAACCTCGGATGAATTCTATTCATTTAGTACATCCACTAGTTTTTGTTTGTACTCGGTTCAATTCATTTATTGAATAACGTTTCCATCAATACGTCAGTGTTTGTAATGCTGATATCAGTACGTGGTAGAGCCATGCTGGAATCATTATCCTGACTGATTGACAACTCTTTGGGTCAGCTTGATCAAGTTATACGACGTTTATATAGAATATCGGTTTGAAACGGTTAGCATAGAGCTAATCCCCCCATCGTTTGTCCCTATCCCATCCCACTGTTCCAATCCCATATCCCATCTCTTCTATCTCATTCTTCTTGTCTGAGCCCTCTATTTCGTTACCCCATCCCCTCATCTTTATCCACGAAAAACGATTAGCTCAAGCCAAACCGTTACACCCCGATATTCAGTGAGACCGTGGTATCATACCAATTGAGCAGGCTCTAAGAGCACGATTTCAATAAGGTTCTAGCACTACGTTTCTCATCATAAAACTGAATTCCAGGAATGGGTCAATACACGAAAAGAAGGAAATGAAGAAGAGCTTACTTCTACCTACGCGCGTCGTTTGGCCCGTCAGTCCGCTCGGAAGCGTCATAGAGCAGAGCGCATGATTCCATATTTGAAAAATTTGAATTTCGTATTGTTCTGGCCGCATTGCTTCCATGCACACCCCGAGTTGTATGAGAGATGGGATGTTAATAGTAAGATTTATTTCGATATCTTAGTGTTGCGAAGATATTCAAAGTACTCCATTGCGATAGTGTTAAAAAATCGTGTTCTACGAAATCCACAATGTCTTCTCGATATCGTCGCGGTAGATTAATAGTAGAAAAATTTATATTACCATTAGCAGAAATTGCGTTTTTTTTATTGCCTGAAGCTGGCGTACAGGCGGACGGCCCACTTGGGCTACGTTCCATTATGGACTCACGACGATCACGTTCACGACCGCGATTTATCCCGTTCCACTTGCTTGCCGGCGTTACAATCGTAAACCCAAGTGGAACGGCTATTCGACACACCTATTGACATGGGTCGTTGTGAGCGTTGTGTGATCGAAAATAATGACGTCATTACTGACGTTTTCGCCACGACCATAACGAACGCGGTCCCCTTGTGGAACGGTTAACTGAGCATTTTGGGCGTTGTGAGCTACTAATGGAACGCCCTGTTGATGGAAGGTGGTTCCGTCGCCTGTGGACGTTTGCAAGACCAGAGGCGTTGCTAACGCGTTGCCGGCCTCTAAGAAATTTTATAACTCCCTTCCCAAAGACCCCATGTTGTAGCGCAGAGGGAAAGCCTCGGCGGGAAGTTCTCTCCAGATCATTGTTGTACGCGGAATAAACCTTCTAGAGAACCGTTGCGTAGTTGAATGTGGAGCTCCAGGAAATGGGGGTGAACATCCCGTCGATGGCGAGCGGTGCGATTGTAAAGATGAGGCCGGTGGTACCAGATCAAACAGTTCCCCGGAACACTCTCCGTTGTACAGGCGGTAGAATACGCAGAGGGACGCAAAGTTAGTTAGTCGAAGTGAATATTCAAACAATGTAAACATTTATTTCGCGAGTTTTCGCTTATAAATATTTATAAAGATTGAGTAGTGTGTCATTGTAATTGCCAGAATACCGAAATCGGGCAAAACTACAATTGAGATGATAGTGTCCGGTGATTTTGACCAGACAGTAATTGAAGAATTGGGCTCCTGGAATGTCGGCGACACAACCGTTTGTTTCGTGAAATTTTTAACTTGCTTATTATCATCTTGCGTGACCACTGTTGGGTAATGGTAAAATTCCGAATTTTGCCACAGATAACGTTTCCTGTGAAATAGGTATATTGAAGAATTTAAAGGAAGTGATTCTTTTTTTAAAATATTTTTTGAAGTGAAACTTCTATATAGGCGGGGGTCTTAGGATTTTACTGTCATGAAAGAGCGTTACGGCCGCTTGGGGGAGTGGCATAAATTTAGACTAGACGTGGTGAGTGGCAGCATAATTCTAGAGTAGACTATGGATGCGTTTTTTGGTTCCGGTTCGAGTTCAGTATTTTTGTTTGATAAAATAAAATATATTTAAATAAAAATTGCTTTCATTAAAATGTACTTAACCGAACCAAACCATAATCTGTAGTAAACCTGCAAAAAATCGAAATGTGTGCTGGGACACATAGTAGAAGTAAAACTTCAACGGACAGGTGGAAAAACGAATGGCAACGGATAAGTGACAAAACGAACAAAATTTTAACTTGAAGTTTTACGGGCAGGTTTTCAAATTGGACAAGTACATTAAGAATTTGCCCGTAAAACTTCAAGTTAAAATTTTTGTTTACCTCATTTAACGACAAAAAGTTCGGCATTCCAGGGGCAACTGCTTTATTTTACTCTTCTACTACAACAAGAACGAGGAAACCATTGACATCTTTGTTTTCCGTGCTCATAGATTACTATATATATAAATCCGTGATCACGGATACTGAAAAGTGGCCAAAAAGTCTAAATAAAAGTCAAAATAAAATGCCACTCTTAAAACCGTTAAAAAGTAGTTTTAATAATATTGCTGATGATTTTTTCAAATCAAATTAAGATTTACATATTTAATAAACGTATTTCCTCCTGTAACTTTTAAACGATAAAGTGGAAAATTCAAAATCTTAAATCAATAATTTTACCAAATGTATTACAATGGCTTGTTTGAGCAATCCATTGTTCAACTTAACATAAATATTTTTATTTCAAGACATAATAATGGTTGGTCGTGAAGAAATAAAACTAACAGAAGAAACAGCAGTAGACATACTTTATGATGGTGATGCTCCAATAAATGAAGCGTCGATGTACCAACTGCTTTCTGGACCAGTTTTAGCAATTTGCTTCCGTCTTTTGGATGAAGATGAACATTTCGTTTGTTAGTAGAAATATTATTTTATTAATAATAATTTCTTAACTACGCAAAGGTTATATAATTTTTTTATTCCGCGTACAATAATGCCTTAGAAGGAACTGTTCGCCGAAGTATTCCCTCTGCGCTATGAGATGGCTTCATTAAAGAAGGGCGTCATAACTTTCTTTGAAGACAAGCAAGCGTTTCTGGGCAGTAGTTAATACTTTGCATCAGGAGGACCAGTTAAATACTGTTTACTAGCTGTTGGTAATAAAAAAATCCCTACTATTAGTTAAAAATATCCTAGAATGCCTTTTGAAGTGATTCATATACCACCAATAACCAACGGCATAAGCGAATAACAACTCTCATTAAGGATTACATATTGACGTCGCTTGAGTGGTTCAGCTATTTCCTCCACCGAGGCAGCTGAGCCTTATTAGATTTTTTTTATTGCATAAGTTCAGCAGAAAGTCTACCTGATGGAAAGCAGTTACCGTCGGCTATGGACTTTTGTAACAACAAAGGTGCTATCAATGTGTTGCCGCTCTCTAAAGGGGAGACTGGATCCTGGCCACTAATGCCGGAGGCGGAAAAGTAAGTGAGATGCGGTGGATGCGGCAAACCTGTCCGTGGAGGTCAGCTTGAAGAATGTGTGTTTTAATTTATAAATACTACTGTTTTATTTATAAAATTTTAATACAGTATTTGTGTTTTAATAGCATTAGTTCGTAAAATCCTGTATGAGGAAGTAAAACCTTTCGACGAGGCAATACCTTTGGACGAACAGCACCCAATAACCGCTTTTGATTATTACAAAAGTTACAGCTCTACAAGAGAAGAAGTATGGCAGCAGAGAAGAGAATTGAGACAACTGCAAAAGGTAAGGAAGTGTTTGCACTACTAGAAATCTTTTATAATACTATACAGCATATACAGTCATCATTCAGTGACACAATTTCCGATTTAAAAAATAGAAAAAATCAAAATACAATTTTGGATCATTAGAAGGAAGCATGATGTCTACCTTGTTAAGAAAAAGCTAACAAGAAGTCTGTGTACTGTCGACAATGGTGATCCAAGCAATTTTTGGCTTTTGGTAACTTGCCTTATAAACCTTATAAGAGACATTAGCAGCGGTAATAAAACCGCTTATATTTGTAGCTTTAAAGAAACTACAGAATTTGGCCTAAGATATATTTAAATCTATTTTTATTTCATTGATAAATAATAATCGGCAGACAAACACACATATTGTATATCCCCAAATTAAGCAAGTTACGCTTGTGTTATGGGTAATATACACCGGAACTATTCTGGGGCAGATCCCAGACACACAGACCATAGTAAGTAACGGAGAAAATTCGTGTCCAAAATTTACCATACCAGGAATGGAACCCGGAGACTCTGCGTTGCGTTGCCTCCAGTGAGGTAGCCGACAAAGGCTTAACCCGCTCAGCCCCGCTCAAACATAGAGGCCGAATTGATCATCTGAGTTATCTCATTTAATTTACTATTCATACCTCCTTTAAACATTTATAGTAGCAAAGCGGGTTTCCACCAGTAGCAGGTGAAATAGGCGTAATAATAAATAATAAAGCTTCAAAAATTAATTATTAATCTTTTAACAGAAGCTTTTAAGAATTACATTTCTCTTACATGGGCGATTAACATTTCTTGTATCCTTATTTCATAGAAATAATAACAAATTTATAGGAAGAAGCAAAAGAGAAGAGAGCTAGACGCCTGTCAGAGATGCAAAGACTAGCTCATCAAGCAATCGGGGAGATTATTGAAGCTAAAAGAACTGCGAAAGAACAGCTCAAACTGCATCTTTTGAAAACTGGAGTAAGTATTCGTGCTGTGTGGCGAAGCGGCCCTCTGCATCTGGTGAGGAGCCCTAAGATCAACCCTCTCAAAGAAGGTGTCCCTGTGTGGGGGCTTATAGCCCACGGTTAATTTAGTTCGATTTCTATGGAGTGTATAGCGGAGATATGACCTTGAGATCAGCCCTCTCCTGGCTGGGTTTGGGTTGCACTCGGGAAGAGTGCATGGCACTATGGTTTCACTTGAGAGCTATCACTTTGCACACAGATTAGGTCTTAACAAAAAGTTATTGGCAGGGCCACTAATTATAATTATTTTAATTTTAAGAACAGATGTCGTTGAACGTTGACAGCGAAATTTGTCCAAAATGGCTGCCCTTACCCTGCTGTGTATTGGCCGTCGCTTCACGCAGAAAGAGGGTAGACAGCAAAATTGATGGAGATATGTTCTACCTACTTTGTACTAGGCAAGGACCGCACACCCTGGGACCCGAGTACCCCAACATCCACGCCGTGACTCATGGGTCAAGTTCTCGGACCTGAACCGGTCGCACTACGTCACTGTTGGGAGGTAATGAGCGTAGCCACGCCTCTGACCCCATCGGCCATTGATCTTGCGACATATGTGGCCAGCCCATTGCCACTTTAGCTTGCTAATTTTTAACCAACTTCAAAACGGAGGTTCCCAATTCGTCTGTATATGTCATAAGGCACACACTCCACATGCACTTCCTCACAACACCAGCATGAAACATATACACTCTACATTAGTATAAGTTTACTTATTAAAAAAATAATTGTATAAGTTATTCTTAAGGTACACTACAACTCTAAAAATCACTAAATTAATGTCACACACAATAACAAAAATAAACAATAGCGTGTATGAACTTTAAAAACTTTCATAGAAATTAAATTGTAAAGAAGGGTTCGGAACTCGAGTCCGTAGAGTTGTTATAAAAAAAATCGTCTGTATGTTTTTTGTATGTTCGTTACTCGATTTCTCCGTCAATTGTAAACCGATTTTCAAAATTTTTCTTTTAATCGAAAATGTATATTTCCGAACTGGTCCCATTGTCACCATGTTAGGATCTGATGAGTGGTTCCCAGGGAAATCGAGAGTAAACCTTATGAAAGCACGGCGAGCGTCTACATTCTTAGAAAAAGAGCTTGTATACGTGTGCTTTAACTTCTACAGGCGCTTAATATATTATTTATAAAGCTAATCAAGTGTTTGCGCAACTTAAAAATAATTTTAAAGAAATTAACAAAAACAAAACCGATTTCAAAATAAAAAGCAATAAATAAATATTTAATCGATTTCTTTCTAGAATCACTTTAAATCCGGGCGAAATAAAACATAAACAATACTATATTTTGCAAATGATTTTGTTTGTTTTTTTTATGTTTTCCTTGGCACCGATTTCAAGATGTTGTAGAAATAATTCGGACAATTTCGCTGCCGGCTGAAATTTCTGGGTGACACGTGTATGGCCAAAATATTTTTATATTTTTTAAGTTTAATAGAAATTCAACAGACGAAGCCCGCACATATGAGGGGCTGGCCCTCCGCGCGCGACCGATACCCCGCATAATAGGTTGGGGAAAAAGTCTTTTCGCATATAGTATGTATGAACTTGTAATAAGATCTCTTTGGCTATACCATTTGTATCTGGCTGGTTTTGGTATCATTAAATAGTTTTAATTTTAAAGAAGACAATTCCAAATTCAAATTAGGAAAATGTGTGATTTTCATTTGTTTTTCTTATTGTTAAAATGAGTGAATCTAATGAAGAAATTCGATACATTTTAAAATTTTACTACAAAAAAGGTAAAAATGCAACACAAACCGCGAAAAAAAATTATGATGTTTATGGATCTAATGCAGTATCTGTGAGAGTAGCGCAAATTTGGTTTAAACGTTTTCAATCCGGAAATTTTGATATAAAAGATGCACGTCGCTCTGGTCGCCCTGTTACGGACAAAATTGATGCCATTTTTGAAAAAGTGGAGCAAGATCGGCATATTAGTAGTTACAATGTAGCTGGAGAACTGGGAATTGACCACAAAACGGTTTTGGCGCATTTGAAAAAAGCTGGGTACACAAAAAAGCTTGATATTTGGGTGCCTCATGAGCTCACTGAAAGAAACCTAAGGAACCGTGTACTCATTTGTGATTCTTAATTACAACGTAATGAAACCGAACCATTTTTGAAGAAGCTGATAACTGGTGATGGAAAGTGGATCACGTACGACAAGAACGTGCGAAAAAGATCGTAGTCAAAGGCCGGTCAGGCTTCACAGACTGTGGCGAAATTCAGGTTAACTCGCAACAAGGTGATGCTGTGTGTATGGTGGGATTGGAAGGGCATTATTCATTATGAGCTGTTACCACCAGGCAGGACCATCGATTCTGAACTGTACTGTGAACAACTGATGAGATTAAAGCAAAAAGTTGACAGAAAGCGGCCTGAATTAATCAACAGAAGGGGTGTGGTTTTTCACAATGATGACGCTAGACCTCACACATCTTTAGCCACTCAGCAAAAATTACGTGAGTTTGTCTGGGAGGTGTTAATGCATCCGCCGTATAGTCCTGACCTTGCACCTTCAGATTTTCAAGATGGCCTACAAGATGGCAAAAAGTTATCCAACAAAATGGCACTTACATACTTTAGTCAAATGTAAATAAACTTTATAAAAAACCTTTTGAATTTTTATATAAAATGCGAAGAAACTTTTTCACCAACCTAATATATGCGGAGTTGGCAGCGAAGTTGTTAAATATTTATTTTTTGCTTTTTAGTCTAAAGCCGATTTTGATTTTTCCCTAATAAAAAATTGAGTTATGTCTATTACTTTAGTTCTCTTATACTTCTGCTACACTTAGGATAATGTTAGTTTTGCTGATTAAGGCGGTTGTGCATAGATGTGATGGTTAAAATAAAATAATCGTTAAAACGATAAAATAATCGGCTAAACAGCGATTATTTTGTTTAACCGTCGGTTAAATGTCTATGCACACCGCCCTAAGTTACGTAGATGTAGACAAGGGTTTAATACTTTATTTGGGATGCGACACCGTTAATGACGTTAAACATTGATAGGTAACTCATCTACACACAAAGCTAATCATTATGGTGGGGCCTTACCTGCGATTATGTGAAGATATTGACTGTGGCCGAATTCATCTTAATTATAGAGTTAAAACGAATAGCCACAATAGTGTATGTACATGCGTTATCTGTCAATATGTAACGTCATTAACAATCAAAAACAATATCGCATTACACACTTTGCCACATCTGCGAGAGACGGCGTAGGTATATCTGTACCATTATCGCAGATGAAGCTCCACCATTAACGGCAATGTGTTTTAACGCTGTACGTCGCATTTGTCAGTGAATAACACCAACGCAGGTAGATCAGGGGTATTACAGATATCCTTATTTCTGATCAGAAGAGAGATATCTAACATACTCGTAGCTCGCTCACATCCCTTTAGTATTCATATTACTCCATGTTTGTGAGTACCATCAAAATTAAAAAGCAAATAAAACAGTTAAATAATGACGTACCTAAATACGTAAATTGTACATTATTAGTTTATTATTTGTTTAAATAATATTTTGAAATAACTGGTGTCAATTTTGTTTGTTTTTATGTGCCATCTCAGCTACTACGACTAGCAGCGCGCCTGTACAATTACCATTATGTAGACATTTTGCACTAGTGCCTGTCTTTACAGACACATGTGTCGTGAATATAGTTGCGACTCGTTGCGACAAACTCCAAACTCTGTTGTTCAAACTCCAAACTGCGCTAAGCTTAATTGTCTTTCTAGATCTTGGTGATCGTTGCGTAATAACCGATTTCTATTAAAATATTCATCAAGAATATGTCGGTGTATGCATATTGAAGTGTTCTGTAGCGATAGTGAAACCAGAAAAAAACTATTTAAGTAATCGAAAATATCCTAATCTCAAAAATTTCCCAACAGTTTTTACTGAAACTAATTCTCGTTGAAATTATGTTTTTTTAACTCTACGGACTCGAGTTCCGTACCCTTTTTTACAACTTAATTTCGAAGAAAGTTTTTAGAATTTATACACACTTCTTTGTAATTTTTATTTTTGTGTGTGACATTTATTCAATGATATTTGTGTTGTGGTGTACCTTACAAATAACTTATTATATTAATTTATTTTAATTTTAATACTAAACTTATACTAATGTAGAGTGTATCTGTTACATGCTGGTGTTGCGAGGAAATGCATGTGCAGTGTGTGCCTTATGTCTATACTTATATATATTATCCTAACTAGTACCATGCTTGTTGTTTTTTCCTTTCTGTGTCTGGGTTAATAATTTTTAGGCTCTTTGTGGCTGTTGGTTTGTTTGGTGGTTTGGTGAAAGTATTTCTTTAGCACTATCAGTTTTCGTTTTTCAGAATATTTCTCTTGATGACATAAATATCGTACTGCCATAATTGACATTTGGCCGTTTTTTAATTTACCTCTACTCTTATATTCATCAATTTTATCTTAACATTCTTGTTGTCATTATTTTTTATTTCTCCTCATTACGTACTCCATACCACCTTAATCGTTTTCTTCTCCATATTACTTTTTTGTTGTTGTTGCAAGTATTATGCAGAACGAAACGCTTCATGCACGAATTCGACTCGAATGTGGCTGATCGTTATTACAGAGATCATGAAGGCGAGTCGTAAATATTCAAGTGTAGATATTTCCTTAACGTTTCTCTGAACTCAATCGACTCAAATAATGTTGCACTTGCATTTAAAATTAGCTCTCACGGTTTCAAAGGTTATTATTATGTATATACCCACAAACATTTATTACGATTAATAAGCATATTCTTCATTATGAGGGACTTCCCCTCATTTTGCTTATGTGAGCTCTTTTCGTGGGTTAATATTTGTAATAATATATTACTTACCTATTTTATTTGTATTATGGTTTTAGGTTTGGTAGGCGATTGCCTCCATGTCTGGCCGTCTATCTTTCATGTTTCGAACTTCGGCCGCATTTATTTATAGTTAGAAAGGATAACCAAGATATAGAAAGACAAAGAAGATGCCTCTCAGTGTGTGGCAACATATTGGCCAGAAGATTTTTCAAAGCTAGTAATGACACTAAAATTCATATGTCCAGGACGTTTTCCCAGACGTTTTACATCTGTCAGCTTTGGACGAAATGCACAAGGCGTACTCTGGATGGCATATGTGTTCGATATAACAACATATTTCGACACCTAATGGGTTTTAAAAGATACTGTAGTGCCTCGAGCATGTTTCTTGAGGCTTGATTGAACACGGTTTGTGCTATCCGGAGAAGTTTCATTGCAAATTTCTTGGCCAATGTTGAGAGGCGTAGAAACAGCAAAAATGCGCCCATTGCTTGCTAGCAATGAGCAATGAGCAAGGCTACATCAAACAAAAATGTATTGGGACTGGTTGCAGATTGCTGCATAGAATAACTAATTTAATGTAAAATATATGTTAACGAAATGCTTCAATTAATCACTGACCGACTGACTGACTGACTAATGGACATTTATTAAATTTAATTTTTGAAGGTTTAATTTAATAATAACATTGTCTGTATAAAATTTGTTGTTATTATCCTTGAATCCTATCTTTGTGTCTGAAATAAATAAATAATAATTATTATTTGTATGTCTCTAGAGATTACGGGCCATAAAAATGGCCCGGACTTTTGCAGGGCTTGCGTGGGGCCATGGGAAGGCCAACATGTAGATGCCCCTTGAATTGAATAGGAGTAATAAGTCTATGTTGACTGGAAGGGCGTAAGTTGTGAGAGCAAGAAATAAATTCGAAGCGTATATATTTGTATGATAAAATGAGTTGTGTGTTTGTTCTTGTATTTCTAGAATCTGTCAGCGTTGGAGAAACTTAAGCAGGAGCCTGATGATGAAGAAGTTGATATCGTGGTTCCCGAGGTGACAATGACATACAGTACAATCTCTCATTTTCCAGAATACCTACATATTGCTTTGTAATTTTATACATAGGCACTAGGAGGCCCGGCAGACATAATCCTGCCTTGAAAATATAAAAATCTAGAACTCGATTGCAGCGTTACTTGCCGGGTCCATTTACGAATCTAAACTACTCCGGGACTCTCTTAAACACATACAAAAAAATTTATCAAGTTCTGTTTTTCTTCCTTGTTTGGGATTATGGCTCATCAAAATTCTGGAACCCGATAAAGAATGACTGTAGCTGTCAATCTCTCTTCTGTTAGACAAAAGACCATCGGTCCATAATCCAAAGAGGCGATTCCGAAACAATTTTTTATTTCTTTTCCGTATTTTAAAAAAAATTTCAGTACTACCCTTTTAATATAGCCACTAAAACAAAAAAATCAAATTGTAGTTTTTCAGTTTTTACGAGACTAACGAACATCAATAGATTTTTTGTATGTATAAAGAGGTATCAGATAAAGTATATTTTATAATCGTATAAACAATGAGGGCATCCTGTCAATTTATTCAAGTAATTTTCTATTATGTAGCCATGATATATGATGTTCTTCTAGGAACTATCAGAAGAAGAAGAACAAAGTAGCGAAGAAGAAGACGAAAATGAATACTTTCCACCACCTGGTCTATTGATCCCTGGATTTTACGCTCCACCAAATGACGAGGCCAAGGCCAACGGTTTGGCTATATTGTTTCCGAAGGTATATATATCGTCTTACTATTTTTACACTCAGAAAACTTAAAGAAGGATAAGACCTATCAACACGTTTGATAGAAGCCTCACGTAACCAAAGGGCTGGCTTATATTTAAGGGCAGCGCATTAGCGCTTCCATTCAACGAGGAAATGCGGCCAATTTTGGGAACGTTTGTGTAATTATATGTATTATTCTCATAGCGCCCATAGTCCTTAAAAAAGTACTTTAATGAATTAGTCAATAAAGCCCAGCACCAACTCAAATAAACGCCCAGGGTACTATTTTAAGTATCCCAACTTTAAACATTGCTGCTAGTTTAAATTTATCGTCTTTCTATAAAGTAGTGTATCCAAACACATGTTCGAGGTTTTTGTTTGTGTGTGATCAAGCAATAGTGCCTACAAAAACAAAAGAAATTTGTCTTTCTTGATTTAACATCCAACAAGATCGTCAAGTGTGAAAATTAATCTTAATTTATTCATGAAATATTTACGATTTGTGTTCATATATGCTTATCAAAAATAGGTGCTTATATTTTATATATGCTGTTTACATAAAAACTTTATATGGATCTGTGATATAGTAAAAATGATCATAATTGAAAATTTAAAAGCTTTTAATAGATCTTTGGGTTAATAAATTAAAAGTTTCTGTTAATGTTAAAGGATTTTTGTTTATTAAGGCTATGAAATTAGTTTTTAAGTTTAATTTCATTGTTGATATTTTTGAAGGTAGTTGAAAAAAAATGATTGAGTTTTCACCATTGAAACCTTTTTTAAGGACTTTGGGCGTTTAATTCACGAAAGCGTTGCAAAACCTGGGCGGTAGGAGGTTATGTATGTATTACTATAATTTTTTACGATTATTTTTATTGCCTAACTTTATATGAATTAGTTTAATTTTAGTAATTTAAATACTAGTTAAATATTAGTCAAAACTAATAAATAAAACAATTATGTAAATGAAAAGAAGGATAAAATTTAAGATGAATCAAAATTTAATTTAAAAAATCTAGAATTAGTCATTTTATATCTTAAAATTATTAATATGAAAATTGTATATTGCTATATACTAATACTAAGTAAAAAAAATAACTTAGAAGAGTTCCCAGATCCTAATTAGATGGTACTCCAAGTCTTTTATTTTTCTGAATGATTTTGACATTGTAGAGCCATGTTGGAGTCATTATTTTAATTACAACATGAGGCCGGCTCGGGCAGTATGATACTATGCTCTCACGGAATATCGGCGTGAAACGGCTAGCCTTGAGGTAATCGTTTTTCGTGCAATGAATTAGAGTCCCGATGACCTACTTCTCCCTCCCCCATCACATCACCCTATCCCGGAAGGTTCCCAACGTTACTATAATATATAGTACCAATTGTACTATATATTAGGCGCCATCCACAAATTATCACACGAATTTCATCATTTTTTGACACCTCCCCCTCCCTTGTCACATTTGGTCACATTCGAGAGGCCCTCCCTCGCTAGTGTGACATCATATATTTTAAAATTTTACATCAAGAAATTGTTAAATTAAAACATCAGTTCAGTAATTAGTTAATTTTAAAATAAATTATTTTTGAATAATTTCAACACTACGTTCGTATAGATAGAGTTCGAAATATTTTGAAGTTTTTCGTTAATAGTTCAAATATCATGTTTTAAAACTTAAATATATATATATATATTAGACTTTGAAATGTGACGCCCCTTATACAAAATAATACACTACGAAATGTACTAAAGTACATTTTTAGTACATTTCGTAGTGTATTATTTTGTATAAGGGGCCATACATAAATTACGTCACATTTCAAGGGGAGGGGACGGAGTCGACAAAGTGCTTGCCTTAGCCAGCCGGCACGGAGTGGAGACCGCTAGAGATAAAACTTAAGCTCCAGGGGTGGAAGTAATAAATGGCATAGCGTCGGAAGTAGATTATAAAAAAAATATTAAATCTAACAAGTTACACAATGACACTTCCACGAAATCTATATCCTTGTATTATTGATCGAAGCTTGCATGTACAAAAATAAATCAAAACTACCTGCAACTTTAGTATTTGTGGTTTCTATCTCGTTACAAATTACAACTTTATTTTTCAACAACTTATGAATGTTCTCATAGTTTAAGTGAATTGTAAAAATTCTTTAATGAGAAATAAAGTTCTTTAAACCGAAGTAGATTCGGTGAACCTGCAGTAAGTGGCGAGTCACCGTCTCTCCATTTTTTCCATGTTCCTTGAACATTGCGACGGACAGATGCCATAGTCTTAGATACCCAGTTCCACTAGCAGTTCACGTCAATAGTCTGGTATATTTTGTTCTCATTTCCTACAATAGTCCTACACTGACCGGGGCTTGTCATTGGGTGAATTTTGATGGGGGTGTAGACAGGTATAATCGTCGGTCAGTGTCACGCCAGATGTACATAAAATTTCTCAAGGGGTCTCTACGTGTTGGCCTTCCCATAGACCCAGGCAAGCCCTCCAAAAGTCCCGGCCATTTTTATGGTCCGTGGTCTACAATAGAATACTATATATTTTTCAAAAAAAGATGGCATCCCTGCTATCCCGTCCCTTTATACAAATCCCAATGTCCCATCCTCTCTATTCCATTCGACCTGTCTGATATAGGTATGATTACCGTAGCAAACGCTGGCAATGCGTTGGCATCGCCATTGGTGTTGCAAACCTTTATAGGCGACAGTAACCACATAGCATTTAGCTAGGCTGTCTGCATGTTGTAAGCTTTGCAATTAAATAAAATAAACAAGTCTGCTGTACTGCAATAAAAGCCGAAAGTTCTTATTGTAAAGAAGAAGTTTGAGGAGACCTTCACCCATCTGATAATATTTTTTATTAATTTATATTGATTTATAAACACGCCTATGATAACTTGCCAATCGAAAAGTGTTTATGGCTATTTTTAATTAAATTAATTTAACATGGAGAATATGTCTTAATTTACTTGCCTACTTATTTCTGTTCATAGCTACTTGGCAAGCAGATGTTAACAGGTATGTCAATATAGGTAACTACACCGTTTTGGTATTGCATGAAAGATAATTTAATTAAAAAAATAACCGTGTAGGTTTGCCGGCAAAAAATCGTTCATGGAATATTATTGCCATGCTTTGAAGACTTCAAAATAGCCATGAACACTTTCCGATTGGCAAGCTATCAGCGTGTTTACACATCAATATAATTTGATAAAAAGTTTGTCTCATCTGGTTATCATCTCTAAACTATAACGGTCTTATTCATAGAGAGTAAGTTTGAACGCTTCTTGAAGAACCGTAAAGAAGCTTTCTTTATTTTAACTCTCTATGAATAAGATTAGTATTCTTTTTTCACTGTGTTAACGCAAACTAGTGTAAACGTTTAGTTGGCCGGCTTTTGTGGTTGAGCGGGCTAAGCCTTTGCCGGCCAACCTCACTACAACGTAAATGCTCCGGGTTCGATCCCTGGCACGGTAAATTTTGTACACGAATTTTCCGTTATTTACAGTGGTCTGGGTTCGACCCAAGAGTAGTCCGTTGTTATCCATAACACAAGCGTAACTTGCTTTGATTAGGGATATACAATGTGTGTGTTTGTCTGCCGATGTTTATTTATTTAATTTATTTCCTCTGCAGCTAGTAGCAGAACGTGTGGCACCTCCATCAGAGATTTTACCTCCACATGTTTTGGTTCTTCTTGACATAGCGAAGAAGTATCAGGCAATAGACGCATTAGCGAAGTACAAATCTTCTATCATACACGTAAGTATGAAGTTCATAACATATTATGTCTATGCTTCGGTGTACAATAAAGAGTTACCTACCTATCTGTCTTATCATTTTACTTTTAAAATATTGTTACGAGTGCGGGGACTCGAATTAAAATACGGTTGGAATGATTATAGAGTTTATTAGAACTATACAAACACGTATAACACAAGTACAAATATAACCGAACACAATAAGTCCAAACTTAATGCAGAGGGTCGTAATTCAATAAAACGCGCAAAGTCCGTCACTAAAAGATCCCCGATTGTAGTACACACGTCTCGCTTCGTTCGTGGTTCTCGCTCGACTCACTTCTCCCTCAATCGGGCCATTGTTTTATACTGCACAAATGTAATATGTCCGCCCGGCAGCGTGGACCGAATTTCCTAGAATCAGTTTGTACTTTAAATCCGTAACACTTGGCTAATGATTACAATACAACTACAGGCAATATGCTAATAAGTAAACAAAAGAAGATGACCATAAAAGAATTTCAATATTATTAGTTCAAATGCCAACGGGTAATAAATGTGCTTTATTTCAGATATGCAGGTAGATTTTGTGTTTGTCGGGACCTGAATTGTAACAATATCATTATAGTTCGAATTACAGTCTTATTCAAATTGAGTTAGAGTAAGTTTGTAGGATACTTTATGGTTCTTAAAGAAGCCTTCAAACTTACACTAACTCAATATGAATAAGACCGTACATTTTTAATAATTAAAATAATTAATGCGCTATTTGTGACTCCTTTTGTAATGTATATGTGTATGATGTTATAATAAGGTACACTCGTACAAAATCTATGAGGCTGCGAGGTTGTAGGGTGATGAATAGCCTACCATCAACTTATTCATTTTAATTATTTAGTTTTGATTTTGTTTATTAATTTCGTTATTCTTTACTATATAGGAGCCTAATCTAATTTACCACCGCTTCGCGATATGTTGTGGCTTGAAGAGAGAAGCGGCTCACGAAACTCTTCAGCAACATGCCTAACTCTAATAATTTTATTTAATATTAAAATGGGTCGCAGGTAAAATAAAAAGATATTGTCAAAGTATTGTTGCAAGCCGATACTAATCCTTTGCAGGTGTCTTATTACCCTTTTGAATTTGAGTGATCTCTTGTTTGCACCGCCGAAAGACGTCATAAAACCTTCCTTCGTTCCTCTGTTAGTTTTTCATGCTAATTCTTGGAAGCCATTAAGCTGACCATTTAACAATTTCAAGAACTAGTGGGCGGCATGTAGCTAGGAAGCCATCTCTAAATTACAAATGGATGAGGGTCAGTCAGTCGGAAAAATGTGTCAGTCGTGTTCTGACTGCGAACGAGGCGTTACTTAGTGCATTTTTGGAGCGAGTATCTTATAACGACGAACTTTGCGTGATTTATTTGATAACGATTTTCTGCCCTATGGTTTGGTTTTGTTGTATTCGGCTATACTTCTAAGAACTGCAAATTACGTGTGTGTACTTCTAATATGCTTTTTGATGATTCCAACGGCATTTTTGAATTTACATCCTACAAATCTCTTACAAATTCGTAACAGTATTTTTATAAATGATGGCGACGTCAACCACTTACCAACAGAGCTTAGCCTGTATAAAGTACTTTAGTAATCAAACAATACATTTACAGACGGGTATATTTAAATATACATCGCCTAACAAAGCTGTTCACGTTGCCTACAGTGTCAAGCAATATGAGAAATTTGATAATGCACATTCTTCTGAGAATAAGTTAGTAAACATTTATATTAGAAATGTTTGTATTTAAAACACTACATAACATTCCGTTCGACAGGGACCGTTTTAGGGTTCTGTAGCATGTTGTCTTAAAATGGAACGTTATTATGTAAAAGATCAGACAGCTTTATACAATATATTCTGTTAAACACTTCTTTGAATATTAATTTGTTGTGGACTGTAATTATTTTAATTATAAAAGAAAACTGTATGTGCGTAATATAATTACTATTTTAATAATAATAGAGGGAAAACACAGATAACAAAATAAAAGAACATCTTAGTTCTAAATTTAAACATTTAGTATATTTGGTGACCAGTACCATCATGCCACACCAAATAAATACGTACATTTTACAACAGCATATAAGCCAATAATGATCTTACATTACAGGACAAATCGAAATAAATCTATAATCTATAAAATTATATTTTTTTAACAAAACCGATTTCGCACTAAAAATCAAAAAATAATAAACCGACTTCTTTCTACAACATGTAAAAGTCGGTGCCAAGTAAAATATAAAAATACAACAACAAATTTATAAAATATAGTAATTTTTGAGAACACTCCGGGTCGATCCCAGACAGTCAGATCATAGTGAACAACGGAAAGTTTACCATTTTACCAGTTTACCATGCCAGGAATTAATCTCGGAGCTTCTGCTCTGGATTAAGCTAGACTGGCAAAGATTTATGTACCTCACTCAACCATAGAACAGTCGTGACAAAAACAATATTTTTATTATTGCATTAGTTCAGCAGACAGGCAGACGGCCCACCTGATTTTAAACAGTTACCATCGCCCATGGACATTTGGAACACCAAAGAACTCTAGACCAGGGGTGGTAGCCATACAGACTGGCGAATACCCTACCACCTGGCAAGTATACGTTTTACACTTCAAAGGAACCCTTCCCTGTGCTGAGATTCACAGTCACTTAGTTATTTACTCTTGTTATTTCTTAGGGACTTTAAGATAGCATTTATGCTGTCCATGGAAACGGATCTTCCACTGCTGGCCGTGATGGATTTGAACCCAATTCATGTAAGCCGTGATACAGACTACGGAGAAGAAGAATGTGCTGCAATTTTTCCAGTGGACTATGGTGACGATTACGACGAACTTGAAGATTTTCAATAAATTATGAGACTTGCCTTTTGTTTTATTAGGGTTCTCTTGTCTGTGTTTTTATATACTGTCTTGTCTCTGTATCTTCTCTTAACTAAAATGGAACTTTTATGAAATTTTCAGAGCTAATACTCACAACTTCGCTCGCGTATTAAAAGTAGTCATTGAATAACTTTCTGCACCTTGTTAACCACATTTGGAGTTGAATATCCAAAACCAAAAACACTGATATTTAGTTCTAACTAGATGCAGATATATAAAATTTCGTGCTTTTTACTTTGAAAATGATAGATTTTCATGCAAACCTTCATCCTTAATTGCACACCCTTAGGGGTTGAATTAGAAATAATCCTTAAGCGCGCGACCGTTGCGACCAGTGCAGCGACGATTGTTGCATTAGCTTCCTTATCGCATACTGATAAGGTAGAATTTGGAAAATTTGACTGAGTAATTGTTCATGATGCTATGCTAGTTTATGCTTACTAGTGCGTTACAAGGATCGCAGACCTGGCGATTTAGATCCTCGAAAATCCACTTTTTTTCTTCTAATCCTAAGGCTAACCCGGTAGTAGATTGGTACATTAAAAACTAGAAAAATACAGATTTCGATTAATATAGCTGCTTATTCGGCGTTGCTAGAGAAGGTTTTGCAATAACGGGTGTAACCAGGTTAAAGGCGCCTGGGACGGACCACCAAATATACTTCTACCGTGCCTAATCATCCTGGCTGCGCACAATATGAAAGTACTTGAAAACTGGCTTAGCAGCCAACGTGTTAATGTTGTTACTAGTTTTAAGTTTCACTGTGTACTCAATGAGGAAATAAAGAATTGTGTTATGTAAATATTTGGGTTGCGAAAATATGAACACGTTTCCGAATTTCCCAAAAGACTCAAGTGGCTTTCTATTTGTTTTCGCCGGAATACTCACATTCTTAATCTCCTTTACAACATTATCATTTACCCCAAGTAGTCCTCATTACATATACCTTTAAATTTGTACACGTCAATCTTGTAGTTTAAAATACTTTTTGTCACATGACTTTCATCCCTCCTCCTTACATGCCTATTGCCACCTTAATATTCATCCTCTTAATTTTTCTATCACCGTTGTAACTTTCAAAGATCCCTTACTATATATACTAACTAGGTATATATGGATTAGATTTGACAGGCAAGTATATAGTCTACAAATATGACTCTATATAATGATGTAGTAAATCAAAGCTACAATAAGGTGTGGATGGTATAGATGTAACTAAAGGTAAATTATAGGTATTGATACAAGTAATTGGTTTCCAATATACTTACGTAGTCTTTGGTCATCGTTAGTCAGTTCTTGAAAATAATAACAATTCTCTTTAATTACTTTTTCATTAAATTATTATTTTTAACCATGGAAACAGTTCTTCCATATTATAACTATAATTGGGCTTCGCTGGGCTTGGCTGGGCTTTGGCTTCCTATTTATAGGGAAACGGAGAGTTTACTCGCCATGCCTGTAGCGGATTGGCGGGTTTGGCGCATCGGTTATGTTGGAGTGCAGATTTCATCACCATGTTTTCCTTCACCGATAGCACGTGGTAATTGTAACAATATTGTCTATTATAATACTGTAATTGCCTTTCTTTTGTTAATTATAGTTATCTAATCAAATGTATTTAGCTGTGGGTTTTCCATAAATAAATAAATATGCAAATCAGGTCAGAAAACTGCCTGCTTAAGTGGTACTGTGTTACATACTTTCTGGTCAAGATTAGATTCCACGCCGTTTGGCTTTAGGACGCTGATCACTAAGTTACCACAGTTTCAAAATACCCTGGAATGTTACAAATGTCGTCCTCATATCTATATTATAGCTGTAACAAAAGTGACATACGTAACGAGAACATACACTATGTGTGTTTGTCTGACGATTTATTTATTATAGACACAAAGTCCTACTCATAAGCTAGTGTGCGATTTTGTTTATATAAGATTTTGTGTGTATACAAAATCTTATATACATTGCAACTTTCATTTCACGTTGTCAGCTTCAATATCTAGCGTCGAATTATAGTCACGCGAACGGCACACTTGGACTTTGTATTTCGGTTTAAAGGGACGCTTTGATTAACAGGTAAGACATTACATAATACTATCTAGACTGTTATTGATAATTATTTTAAAAACAGGTATATTATTTTGATAAAGTATTGTTACCACTCGTCCATTTTGTGACTTTGTGTGGTGAGTGAAATGTTAGCTATCTTGTTAAAAGATTTAAAATCTTAAAGGTCTACATATTAAACAACTAACTAAAATTGATAATAAGAAAAGTGTTACTGGACACTTTCTTACTGTAAAGACTGTTAAATTTAGTTTATTTTTAAATTACTTATCAGTCATTTTAGTTTAGATGGCAATATTAATGTGATATTTTATAATACTGAGAAACAACAGCTATTTATAGGTTTGATTAAACATAAATGATATTGCAGTTACTGTAATTAAAAGGCTATTTATAACTTTGTATACATTTTTATGAATGAGTTTAAAATTTTATTTATTTTCAACTTTAAGTCGTGCGCAGAAGGTTTGCCGATGATAACCCCTCCCGCTTCCTACTAGTACTACTTAGACAAGCCCCGGTCCCAGTCGTAGGAAGCGGGAGGGGCGACCATGGGCAAACCTTCTGCGCACGACTTATAATTTGTAACATTATTAAATTAAATACGAAACATTTAATTTAATTAAAGTTTTTAAATAAAAAAAAAAATAGTGTTCCGTAGAACTTTTGGCAAAAACGAAACTGATAATAGTCATGTCTGTCTGTCTCTCTTTGAATGTTACAGTCATTTTACTTGGAAACTGAGTCTATATGGATTGATAGCAAGATATATTACTTATACCTAATATTTTCTTAAGTTTTCGTGACTTGCATACATAATAAAACTACGTTTTAACGGTTTTAAGCGCGGTAATTTGTTTTTTTGTTATTCCGCCGTTTTGGCCACTTTTCAGTGGCCGTGATCACGAAAGACAAAGATGTCAAGTGTCAACAAGTATTGTTAAAGTTTTATTTAGCCTACTGCCAACTTGTTCATTTTAATTTTGTTTATAGTTATTATTTACTATATGGGAGCCTAATCTAATTTACCACCGCTTCGCAACATGTTATGGCTTGAAGAGTAGAAGGGGCGCAAGAAACTCTTCAGCAAACATGCCTAGCTGTTATAATTTTATATAATATTAAAATGGGTGGAAGGAAAAATAAAAGAAATTATCAGTCAAGTTGGTTTGTGTCCCGCTGCACGCAGAAAAGAGCTCACAGTGTCCTGAGGTCTGACAGTTGGTTTTTGCTGGGTCTGGGTCTTAATAGTTTTGATGATCGGATCCCAAACAGGTGGTACTTGCCAGCCATCTTCTCTATTGAAATTTGGGTGTTTTTTGATTACAATAGCCTTACGCATCATTCTAGGTACGACATCAACATCAATCAAATAACCGCGTTTAAAATCGTTAAAACGTACTTTTATTTGCTTATATCTTTTAGGTTCAATATGTATTTTTATTGTATTAGTACTACAGCGAATAGGTAGACGGCCCACTTAATGGAGAGCGGTTACCATCGCCTATGGACATTTGCGACAGCAAAACTAGCAATGTACTGTCGGCCTCGAAGGGGAAAGACTGAAAACTGACCATTAATGCCAGAACACAACTCAAGCTTGCTATGGAGGCATGCCCTAGACCAGGGGTGATCGCAGTCCAGATGGGCAAGTGGTGACACTTAGCTGTGGGCTGTTTTGTCGCGTCTTAAGACCTAAATTGTATTCTTTCTCAGTTTCTGCACGGAGTGAATCTGTCTATAATCTTTTCAAGACTAAACGGCTGAAAGGATTTGAATGAAATCTGGCAAGGAGATAGACTGTATCCTGGGGGAGGACATAAGCTACATTTTGTCTAAAAAAACTAGCTTGAAGGAGGTGAAATTAGTTGTGGAAATTTGTTTGTCGCTTTGAAGGAACGCTTTGAGTTCTTTCAAGAAAGTAGTACAAGGCTCTTAAGATTTTCAGCAAATCTGCGACTAATGACGCCATTACATTCTACGCAATTTTGTAAGAAATCTTTTACTGTGCAGGCTATAAGATTGTGGAATGCATTACCAATGAGGAGCATCAGAAGTGCAAAGTCACTTACATCCTTTAATAAACTCCTCAAACATCACTATCTAAATTTGTAAACAGTAATTTATGTATGTGTATGTAACTCTATTTACATATATTTGTATATAAATATGTATGTATATTTTTATTTACTATTAATATATTACGAGTTGCAGGACTCGAATAAATGCCGTTAGAATTATTATAGAGTTTATTAGAACCATAAAAACACTTATAACACAGGTACAAATATAACCGAATGCAATAAGCCCAAACGTAATGCAGGAAGGAGATCGTAATTCAAATACACGCGCAGAGTCCGTTACTAAATAGATTACCGAATGTATACAAGTCTTGCTTCGCTTGTGGTTATCGCTCGACTGCTTCATCTCTCCATTGGGGCCTTGCTTTATACTGCACAGATGCAATATGTCTGCCCGGCCGCGTGGACTTAATTTCTGAGAATCAGTTTGTACTTTTAAATTCGAGACACCTGACAGTGATCACAATACAACAATAGGCCGTAAAAGATTACAATACATAATGGGCTGTTTTTTAAATCACAAGATTTTAAACACAAAGTAAACAAAAGAAGTCCAAATGCCGAAAAGGTAATAAAATATGTTTCTACAGGTAGGCAGGTGTGAATTTGTCTATGTCGGCACCTAGGTCGGAACAATATGTATATATGATTGTATATATTTTAAACTATGCGCACTAAATACCGACCTATTATTAAAAATGTGAATTTATCTCCAGAAGGTTGTCTGGAAGAAATCGCTGTTAGCCATAAGACCGCCGATTGTATTAGTTGAATGATTGTTAACTCATGTGTATTATTTTCTTGCGTGCAATAAAGAATATTCTATTCTATTCTATGTCAGTCAATCCATGATTTTGTAAGTTAATAAATTTTATATCTGCGCTTCGGATAAAGAAAAAAATATTCCTGCCTTAAACCTGATTTACATTTGCATTAGTTAAGTAGTTAGTTAACCTGTGAGTTAAATACTTACCATCGTTTGGAGTCATTCTTCAGTTAAGTAATATTATATCGATTAAGTAGATGTAAGCCGTAGTAGCTTAGTGGTTAGCGCATTCGCGACTCAAACTCAATGAATCCTGGTTGTAAGACATGCATCCCAGGCGGTTTTGTGATCTCATTTGCATAATGTATAATTACCATGTGCTAACGGTGAAGAAAAACATAAAGATGAAACCTACACATCAAAATTTGTCAAACCTGTCACTGCACTTTGGACAAGTGTGGCGGGTATACTGTCTGTTCCTTTAAAAATGGGAGGTCTTTTTATTATACAGAGGTAATTTTCGTTTGAGGACCATAAGTCGCGCGAGGGGGAAATCTCACGTGTGAAGTGCCACGCCGCGGTTAGGGATACCCACTAAAACCGTTGTCCGATCCTCGAGCGTACTTCGTCCGGGCCGTGGGCTCGCTCGCGCATTCACCTCCAGCCCGCACGGAGTCGGCTGGCCCCTCTGCAAGCTGGCCTCACCCTGTGTTATGTGTGTGTTACCTCGACCTCAGCTCGAGGTGAGAGGGGGGTGTAGGTCGGTGTGCGTCCCTCCACAAATGGGAGGCCTGAGCTCAGCAGTGGGACGTTTATGGGCTGTTGTTATTATTAAGTAGATGTCTTTATAAACTATGAAAATAACTTATTCGCAAGTAAACTACTTAACTTTATGATCGACTAGTTGACTGGTCAACTGGTCTACTGCCCACTTTGCTGGGCATCAGAAAAAAATTAAAGAATACTTATTATTTATCACAATCAAATATACCCTATGTCACTCAGGAATAATGTAGCTTTCCACTGGTAAAGGAATTTTCAAAATCGGTTTAGTAGATCCAGGGATTACCCCTACAAAGTCAAAAACTCACAAACATACAAACTTTACCTCTATATTTTTTTTTAATTACCTACTTAGTGAATTCAAAATATGTCCTCTCCTGTACTGCCCGTACCCCAGTGGCGGCTACATCACATAAGCCTATCTAGCCGATTAGGATGCGCGACGAAAATGCAACTTTTTTCTCATACTTAGATTTTTAAACTCGTGATATCTTTCGAATAGAATGTCCGAATTGAATAATTCAAAGAGTTATATAAAGGTATTGAAGCAGTCTTGAATATGAAGTATTTTTTTTGTTAAGAATGAATACCAAGCTATAAATAAAGAGCTATTTCTAGCGGCGGCGTTTTAATTATTATTTTTAAATAAAAGAACACATATTGTGGCATAACTATAATAGTTAGCTATATGCTGTTGAGACACTTTTTGTAAATAATGATGTGTTCTGCAAAGTTATAGTACATTATTTTATTCTATCATCAATAGTTTTCGCAGCGCACGCTATTTTAAGTATTTTTTTACACCTTGGGTTACTCTGTTGGAGTTTTAGTAAGGATCCCTAAGTTTTATGAATATATAATATAGCCTATGTCACCAGGGGATAGGGTAGCTTGCCAACAGTGAAATAATTTTTTAAATAAGTTCAGTAGTTTCAGAGATTACCCCCTACAACGTCAAAAACTCACAAACTTTACCTCTTTATAATATTAAAGTATAGATAAGTTATTTTAAAACTGTATTTAATAACTTTTCAGATCAGTCTTGCGGATATTATTGCTTAAGAAATTAGATTCTTCTAGAAGTTCCAGAGAGAGCGGCATCATGAGAGAAGGTAATTTTTCTTTGAATTCTTATTATAATTAAATTTTGAATCGTTTTTAGCAGCGGCGGATTTACCAGTACGTTGAGTATATAGACTAGGGTACCAGAATTTCAGGGCGAGAAATTTAGGACCAATTTTTTTATATCTTATCTATCCATCCATTCCTACTGGAATAATGTTAATGACTGTGGCCAAATGAGTCTTGTTTATAGTGTTAAAAATAACGCCGTTATTGATTAGCAACATTAGTGCATATATATAAACGATATATTTATATAACAATGTTTAACGTCATTAACAATTATGAATAACAATGCCGCATGAAAAATAACGCATTACATATATACCACTATATCTGCGTGAAATGTACACTAGCATTAACATCCCAAATGAAACAAAACATTTAAAAAAATTAAAAGATTAATATTCATATACGTAAATGTTATTACATTTACACAAATAATTCAATTCGTGGTAGCGTAATGACTAGCGCACGCGTCCCAAACTCAAAGGGCGCGGGTTCGAATCCTGGCAGGCACCACTTGGGCAGTTTGACCTTCTGACCTAATTGCCTAGTTGTTACAATTATCACGTGCTAACAACGGTAAGGAAAACATCGTGGTGAAACCTGCACATCGAGATGATCGATGTGTCAAACCTGCCAAGCCACCTTAGACAAGTGTGGCGGGTTTACCTACTATCCGTTCTGCTATAGTGGGAGGCCCGAGCCCAACAGTGGGACGTCTATGAGCTCTCATTATATATTATATAATCAACTAGCTGTTACCTGCGGCTTCCCCCGCGTGGAATTTAATTTATTTTGCCTAATGGTGCGGCGACGGCGGCGGCGTGCTCGTGCCGCCATTTCTAATAGTAGCCTAAGTTACTCATTATAACGTCAGCTATCTGCTAGTAAAAGTCCAGCCAAAATTGGTCCAGCCGTCTCAGAGATTAGCCGGAACAAACAAACAGACAGACAGAAAAAAATATATTGATTTTTTGATATACGTACCGTTATAATATATTTCGTATGCATTTAGTGAGAACTATTTTTTTGACATTACAAACAGACACTTCCATTTTATTTATATGTACCTATAGATGTATAGCTTTAACCTTTTCACCACTTAATAATAAATTATGTATTATAATAAAATTAACAGGACATAAAAGACGACGTATGCGCATGCAAAGCTTTTGTATCTCCTAGTCATTGTCCGATAATATACTTGGAAGGTCAACATTTGTTTCCAGAAGGGTTTCGGTGGGATTCCATTTCATTTGACTCAATTCAATGTATATTATAAGTTAAATCACTTAGAGGTACTTGCAGCAGATCAGCGCTGGTTGTGAAACTAGCATTATGCTGAGCAAGAGCCTTTTTAGGACACCATAATTAATTGTTAGATCTATTATCAAGTACGACTTTTTGTATCTTGTCCTAAATAAATATTTTTCTTTCTTTAAAATCCAATAGTAATAAGTTTATTTGTTTCATTTCAGCCTGCCTCCTCATTTTTATATCGATCATAACTTTGGCGACGTGTTACTGTCCAATACAGAATATTTTAAATACTGGCAAATGTGCATACAAAATCCAATGCAAGGGAAACTTGAAAGGATTTCAGCTCCCCAGCGAGTGCTTGGAAGCAGCGAACTATCTTGTCACTGTGGACCTAACACTAATCGAAGATAATGAAGGGTTTGACGATGCTTTTAACCTTGAAACTCTTGGATCTGTAACCACATTAACATTGTTTGGAGACGGGCCTCAAAGAAACCTGTCTATTCTGCATTACACTAGCCGACTTCAAAACCTTAACGTGTCGAGGAATAATATTGAATTGATTCTTGGTGAACCGTTCTATTATTTAACGAGTTTGGAAAATCTTGATTTGTCTTTCAATAAATTAGCTGATATAGATGGATTATTCCAATTTGAATATCATCCTAATAAACTAAGTAAGCTATCCTTATCACATAACGCAATTGAAGAAATTCCAGGTGATGCATTTAATGAATCAACCTCTTTAATCAGTCTTGATCTTTCGTACAATTTTATTACAAGTCTTACTGAAGAACCTTTCCAAAACCTAACTAGTTTAGAAATTTTGAGACTTAACAATAATAGAATTAAAGACCTTAATGGAGCTGTTAACAACTTGCAGAATTTGAAGCATCTCTATCTTAGGGGCAACCAAATTCTAAATATTGATATGGAATCCCTCAAAATTATAATACATTTAGAGACATTTGACGTATCTTGGAATCAACTTGAACAAATAAAACCGATAATGTTCTCGAGACATTGGAAGCATTTAGGAAGCCATTCGGTATGCAAAATTATTCTTTCTGAAAATCATATAGCGTCGGTTCCCAATGGGACTGCAAAGGAAATATCCGCCCGATATGCTCGACATTTAACTAGAATTGGTGTAGATGTCCTAACCGAACTTGATTTATCACATAACGAAATCACTGATGTAGAATACGACGCTTTTCAATCATTGGTAAAATTGATCTCCTTGAATCTTAGTAAAAATAAAATAATAAACTTTTATGTAAACCCCGATGACCTTGCATATATAAAACATTTGAATTTAAGTGGTAACTATATTACTCATTTATATTTCTCCAGCTTCTCTTCGATGAACAATTTGATCAACTTAGATATCTCACACAACAAATTGGATTATATTCCTAACCATACGTTTACTAATAACAACAATTTAAAATATGTCAACATGACACATAATGATTTGAAGAAGGTCAATGCTTTAAATATAAACATGTTCCATCCAACTGGTGGCGTGCTAGATTTGTCTCATAATGGTCTCACTCAAATCAAAATACCTTATGGTGAAGGTTTACGTTTATTCGAACTAAAATTACATAGTAATGATATTTCTGATCTAGCTTTGGTTGATTTAATTCATGAAACTGAATTGAGCTTTTTGGATTTGAGTAATAACAAAATTTCGGTATTGCACGGCTCATCCTTACGTTTACCCGTAAATCTTGTTTATTTGGACTTAAGTTGCAATATTATATCGATAATTAGTCCATCTGCGTTTTATCGTCTGGGTCATCTTAGAACTTTAAAATTATCGCACAATAAACTGCATGCAATTGAATATGGTGCTTTTAGAGGTCTTATAGCCCTTTACAACCTGGATATCTCGTTCAATAATATTGATTATTTAGATGCCAAAACGCTTATGGATTTGAAGTCGCTGAAGGTTCTAACTGTAAAGAATAACGGTATGAATTATTTAAAATATGAAGTTTGGTATAGTCATGGTAACGATTTGAAAGTGATTATTGATCACAATAATTTCACTTGTGACTGGTTAGCTGAAGCATTGGCTAATTATAACAATGGTTTTTCGAAGATGAGACCTACTGTCCTAGAGCCTACTGTGTTAGGGCATTCTATAGAAGGTATACCTTGCCAACCCTCTGAGGTGGGCGAGCAAAGACTGCCGGAACTAGCTGACGATAGACTTTTGATTACAGTACAAAAAATTTTGGAGGTAGTCAAAGAACAAACGACTTATTTGAGAAAGTTTCTTCGGCACACAATTGCTGACAATTTAGATAATAACTTTTAGCAATTTTGCCCAATAATTTCTTTGACTGCATCTTGTTTGTGTTTTACTTATTTTTATGTTTTACTTATTTTTTATGTTTTCATAGTTGATAACTTAGTGAATAATAATAATTATGTAACACATACTACGATAATTTACGCAGTACTTTTCCAGTTTTCTGATTTATGTCAGGTTTTTAAATATCGTAAATAAAACCAGTGGTTTATATCCATTTTTAAGAAAAACTCATATTTTTTCGTACTTTAAGTTTTTAAATAAATAGTAATTATTATGAATTTCTTTTATTTTATTTAACTAGCTGCCTGCACCCGGCATGCGTTGCAATGTTACGTAAAGTATATTTTTGTTGTATATTCTGTTTTCTAGGCCCGGCGCCCTCGCAGGCGTCCTTATAACACGCTACCAAAGTTTCATCACAATCTGATCAATGGTTTAGGAACGCATAGAGAACAAACATACAATTTTTTTTTTATTAATATAGATTACGTGTGCATATTTACACGATGTTATTCCCTCACCAAAAATAGCATAGAAGTAGGATACTAATTACTCCATAAAAAATGTACCTCGTTATCACTTTAAAATCACGCTCTCGATTCACACTGTGATGCCATTCATGGTTCACGAAAGGACCGATTTTACTTCAGTCAAATTGAGCCTTTACCGCCATTTTATCGTAAGCGATATTTGGACCTAAGTATATTTTTTGTTGCAAAAGGTGTTTGAACTAGTATTTTCTTTTAAGACTTATTCTTGATTCCCTAGGGTCTTATCTAACTACAACTGAAATTCTTAAAACAAAATAATAGCTGAAAATAATTTTGTAACAAAAAATATACTAGGTCCAAATATCGCTTTCGATAAAATGCCGGTAAAGGCTCGAAATAGTCTTTTCGACGAACCGGTACCAGCACGATGGTACATATTACATAGAAACCAAATCTGATTCTTTCCTGTTTAAGAATATTTTACGGGACAGGGAACGGAGCAAGACCGGAGCGAAATTGAACCGTGATCGGCATCACAGTGTGAATCGAACTTTATAGCCACCAGGCCATTCTTTTCATAGAAAATCTCATTTGAAACTTTCAATCAGCTTTATTCAGTTAAAATATTTATTTAAATTTAAACTTATAAATTAGATCCTTTTCAATTTCGCAAATTTCATGAATTTTAAGGTACAAAATAATGTTTAGTTTATAAGTATTTTTTCCAGTTGGTAATCGCATACATTGCTCACGCGGGGAATTCCCAAATTTTGTTTTTCATATTTAGATCAGGACATGATTTTTTAACTGCTCGTATCTGCATCCGCTGATAACATGTAAACTATTTATATGCCAGTACGTATGGAATTGATGGGTTTTGGTATTTAATAATCAAGAAGCTCTCCTCGCAGTATATCCTGTGTGTGACAATAGAACTAATAACCGGTTCCTGTATCTTACTACTCATCTCCTTGGCTTACCATCAGTTGAATTTTGACATTACTTGTCACAAATCAACGGTTGGTAAGATATAAGAATTGGCCATAAAATAGCATTCTCAATCAGGGGCGTAGCTACCGCCGTACCAGCCGTATCAATGAACCCCTAGGCTACAAAGGCCCCGAAAGTGTGTAAGCAAAAAATCCTAAAATGTTAGCCACAATCTTTTATAGATTAATAACATTTTTGAGAATAACTGCTAGGCCAACGGAATAGCTATCAGATTTGTAATTATTGTCTATAAAGGTAGAAAATCTAGAAACATTGAAATCATCTTCAGCTGTGGATGACTTGATTTTTTTTATTGCATGAGTTCAGCAGACAGACAGACGGTCCAGCTGATGGAGAACGGTTATATTGATTAATAACAGGTGCTTTAAAGGGGACCTGGAATGACGGAACACAACTCAAGTTTGTTATCGCGGCATACTGTAGACCAGGGGTGGTAGCCATCCGGACGGGCGAATACCCTATCACCTGGTTGTGGATTGTTTACTCGCCTCTTACGACAGGCCGCCCGCAAATTGTATTTTTTCTCCATTCCTGCACGGATTAAAAGTTTGCTGAAAAAAGGCGAGAAAAGTGTATCTTTGATCTGAATTGTTTGTCTAACTTAGCTCCTAGAAGCATTAAGTATAAGTATTAACTTATAATCAATAATTGTTTTAATTCAATTCGAGTATTTGTTTGTTTTCTTTATAAAAAAACTGTAACACTATATAATCATGCTAATACATTTATTATAATAACTTATGTATCTTGTAATGTATTATTGTATATATATGACTATGTATATATGTACGTATTTGTATATTTATTTCTTAAATTAGTTTCTGTATATATGTATCTATTGCCTTTTTCCTGCACCACTTATATCGCCTAATTCAAATCTCTTTCATTTAGGTTGTCTGAAAGTGATCGCTTTGAGCGATAAGGCTGCCTATTGTATTGCCTAGAAAATATTGTAAATATGGTTTGTTTTTGTAATTGTATATTTTGGTGAGCAATAAAGTGTTATCTCTCTCTCTCTCTAAAAAACTTTACCCTTCCTTTGGGCCCACACATTTTGATAGAAGGCCCGTCTAAGGCAAGCTACGCCACTGATTATCTATCGATAGTTTATTATTACAACTCAGGTCCCAACAAAAACAAACCCCACCTGCATATCTGAAACAAAACACATTTTATTACCTGCCGGCATTTAAACTAATTGTGACTCTTTTATTATCGTCTTCTTTTGTTTCCTTTGTGTTTAAAATTTGTGATTAGAAAACAGCCCATTGTTATTGTACTCTTTTATGGCAGTTTGCGACCGACTCGTTAGCCAGGTGTGGCGGATTAAGCCGACTTAGATACGGGGACGTTGCATTTGTGCAGTATAAAACGATGACCTGATGGAAGGGGAGTAATAACCACGAGCGAAGCAAGACGTGTGTACTACAATCGGGAATCTAATAAGTGACGGACTTTGCGCGTTTTATTGAATTACGACCGTCTGCATTACGTTTGGACTTGTTGAGTTCGGTTATATTTGTGCCTGTGTTACACGCATTTGTATAGTTCTAATAAACTGTTATACGTAAAACGGCATTTTAATTCGAGTCTCGCAACTCGTAACATTATAATTAACCTGTTTTATACTGTTGATCCTGGTACGACATCAGGTTCAGGACAAAGTTATGAAACTATTGTATTGTCTTTAATGTGCAAATTTTTAAATTATCCTGACATTTCGCAACTAGTGAAATACATAAATGAATACAAGCTAATAAAAGCGATTTAAAAGCGGTTTTTTTCTTTCCTAATAAAATCTCACTGCAAACTATACTAATATATTATAAGGAGGAAAGATTTAACGTATAAACTCAAAAACTACTGGACCGATTTAACAAAAAATTCTTTCACCTTTCCAATGCTACATTATCCCTGATTTATATAGGGTATTATATAAAAATTAGGGATCCCTACTAAAATTTCAATAATGTAACCAACACATCAATCTAAACAAATTCCTTGGCGCTGGAATCGGGTTCTAGATATTTATATTGTCAGGGCAGGACCACGTCTGCCGAGATGTGTGTTTGAGTGGGTTCCGGGGTGGTTTAAATTCATAATTAAACACGGTAGGTGGCGCTGGAATTCGGTTCTAGATTTTTTTTTGTCAGGGCAGGACAACGTTTGCCGAGATATGTGTTTGAGTGGGTTCCGGCGTATTTTAGATTCATAATTCAACCCGGTAGGTGGCACTGGAAACGAGTTCCAGATTTTTATTTTTTTGGGGCAGGACAACGTCTGCTGAGATGTGTGTTTGAGTGGGTTCCGGCGTATTTTAGATTCATAATTAAACCCGGTAGGTGGCACTGGAAATGAGTTCTAGATTTTTATTTTTTCGGGGCAGGACAACGTCGGCCGAGACCGCTAGTAATGTAATAAAATAATGCGTTCTCAGATGTTACAAACATATAAGCAGCAGCATATTATATAAATGTCCCACTATAATAATATCAGCCCATAAACGTCCCACTGCTGGGGCTCAGGCCTCCCACTTATTTTTATAGGAGAACGGATAGTATACCTACCACGCTTGTAAGAGGCGGATTGAGATAGGATATGACACCTGATACCAGCTACCATGGCTTTTGGATACATTGTACTTATTAAGGTTGTTGTTGGAATAAGATTGAGAGAAACAATTAGCACGGGATAATATTAACAATATATACATTAGGTCTGAAAACTGTCTAAGTGGTGCAAGCTTTGTAGCCAGGGTTCGAACCTATACCCTTTGAGATTGGGACGCGTGCGCTATTAAGCTTTTCGCTCTTGTTCTCATTTCCTATGATATGGTGTAGACAGGGATAATCGCCGGCCAGTGTCACGCCACATTTACATTAAATTTGTCAAGGGGTCTCTAAATGTTGGCCCTCTCATGGCCCACGCAAATCCTCCAAAAGTCCAGGCCATTTTAATGCCCTGTACTCTTTAAGGAAATAATAACAATAGTCCATAAACGTCCAACTGCTGGGCTCGGATCTTCTAATATCTAGGGGGAAAGTACGTCCGCCGCACTTTCCCAAAGTGGATTGGTGGGATTGCACATCGGTTACTTCGATGTGCAGGTTTCACCACGATGTTTTGCTTTACCGTCAATATGTGGTAATTTTAAAAATATACACAAGCACATTAGGTTAAAAAACTGCCTAAATGGTACATGCTTTCCTGAGAGAAACAATTAGCAAAAATGAAGAAGATTTATATTTTGGTAATAAATTATTGTTTATTAACATAATATACCAACATATATTTCTACAGTATAAAAGATATAAAAACCAACATAATATATTAAACTTAAAACATATAAGTCGTGCACAGAGATTTGCCGCTGACAACCCCTCCCACCTTCCACAAGCGCGAACCACGGTCGTCTAGTTCTGAATCTGAATACTACAAGACAAGCCCCTGTCCCAGTCGACGGAAGCGGGAAGGGCGACCATTGGTAAACCTTCTGCGCACGACTATTACCTAAAGTAAAATATTAAATACTTTTTTTTTTAATACATAATTAAAGGGCTTTGTCGCTTAAGCGACCATGCTGCCCTGGTAAATACAATTACGTAGTATAACAAAACATAGTATCTAATCACTGATTTCTTATATCTACCAGTTTATATAGAATTCTGGCGTCATTCGAAGATGGGTCTGCCAGAATACTATTAATTTGTCCTAATTAGCCTTAAATTGACTCCACAACTTTGTCTAAAAGTCTCATTCTGGTCACATTCTATTAATATATGATACAAATCATCCATAGTGTTGCAAGTTTCACAACTTGGGGAATTAATTCTGCGAACTAAGTACAAAAATTTGTTGCATGGAATGTGCCCAGATCTGAGTCTTAAAGCTGTGATTAATTCCTTTCGAGTCAAAGTTGTGTTGCCAATCCAAGGAGAATTTAAAGGCTGTGGCTGGATCGTGTGGTACCAAATACCTTTTTGTAAGGACCTTTCATTAAAATATTTTTGCCAGATATTGTAACATTCTTTTTGTAATTTATTAATGTAATTTGGAAAAGAAGGGAGAATATCAATCGTCACACCGTCAGTTCCACCCTGTTTCGCTATTCTATCTTCTTGTTAGTTGCCAACCAGCCCTATATGCGATGGGATCCATTGTAAAACAATGTTTTTGCGTGCAGATTCTAAATTCATGAGAAGCTTCAGAATGGTATAGGCTACCGGTCGCCCTCGAAAAGTCGAGGTACACTAAGCCAAGTGTTCAAGATCACTTTTAGAATCCGTCAGTATTACTATGTCTGAATAATTCGTTGAATTTAGAAATTATAGTGCCTCTGAAACTGCTACAAGTTCAATTTCCATAATGGATAGGCTAGGATTCATTTTAAAACTGCAGTGATAATTTGAATTTAAACCGAGAAAAGCCCCTCCAGCTGTATTGACTTCCTTTAAATACTTATATAGATTTATTCAAAATGTAATTACAATGATAAAAGCACGTCTTTACTATTTAACGTACGTCTAGAATTATAAAATATTATAAGTTTATATATTACCTATCTATCATGCCGAGTTTACATTTAAAAATATCAGACAAAATCAGTTGTTTGTTTTTAGCAGTCTGCCTGCTACAGCGTCACGTGAAGAATATTGAATGGATTTAAATATAAGTTGGAGTCTTTTTTTTCGGAATCTGTTGGTCCGAATTAGTGGCCTTGATTTAATTTCTCATTTTTAAATTCATTGAAAAAACTCGAACTCTAAACGACTAAAACGGTCGCATGTGGTGCATCGCTTAGTGTACACGTGTCAAAATATACTGGTAAGTGTAAGACATAGCATGAAGTTCCACTTTATGTTGATACTTGTATGTTCGTCATATTATGAATCTACGAAAACGACCTCGTAGGTCCCATCTTTATTATGTTATAGATTAGAGCTGTTCATAGCATCCGGTAGCTGATTTGTGCTCAATGACCACCTCTTTCTTCTAAAAACTTTAGATTTATAAGCTTGAAACAAAATAAAACCTATCATAATAACGAGAATCATCACCACACATATCTCGATGAAATAGGATTTTGATTCAGAATTGTTTGGTGATATTTCATTCTTAAGCTGTTCATTTTTAGGTACATTTGTAGTAGTGGCTCTTGATTGCAATTGAGAAGCCAAATTAGAAATCTTAGCAGATAAATCAGAAAGATTTTCTTCCATGGTTTGTTTATAATGATACAGATTCTCTTCTAAAGCATCAATCTTATCTAAATAGGGCAAAATATTATTATAAGTTGTATTTTCTTTTACAATAGGTACAGGTGTTGTAGTAATTTTTATCATACTGTTAGTTTTGGATAAAACGTTAAAAATTTTGTTTAAAATAATATTCGTTTCATTACCTATTTTTGTTTGTGTAAATGTATTTTTGTTTAGCTGATTCATAAGGATTTCAGACGTAATATTCATATTATTGTTTAAAGTGTTGTAACCATCATTTAAAGATTTTGCAATGCTATTAGCGAATGTAGTCAAATTAACTTCCGTGCTGAGTGGAACATCGTTACGTTGTTCTATTACACCTTTGTTCGATATTTTTGTCAAAATATCTTTAATTTCGCTTAAAGTACTCATATTAAAACTCATGTCTATTTGGTCAGATGTGAAATTTAGATTTTCATTTTTAATATTACAACTCACTCCATTCACATTTTCAAATTCATTATTATAGAGATCGATAGCTGTGATGTTTATTTGTGACTGTTTGGTAAATTTAACTAAAACTTCGCATGGCAGAGGATTTTCGCCTATGCTTAACGTAAAACTATTTGTAGGAAATTCATTCAAATTTAGATTAGAGATTAAATTATGATCTGCTATTAGAATAGTCAAACTAGACACTTCATAAAATCTCTCGCTTTCTAAACTGGTTATAAAATTATATGATATATCTAGAGTGCTCAAATAAATTAAGTCCCGAAAAATACCGTACGCAAGAGTGGTCAAGAAATTGTGTGATACATTAAGACGTTCGAGTTTTGTATTCTCTTTAAATGTGCCCGGTTGTATGAAAGATATATTATTGTCACACAAATCGATATCTCTCAGATCAGTCAAATTAGCAAAGTCACCGATTTTTAATTTGGATATCTGATTTTTTTTCAGTATTACAGTATATAAATGTGTAAATTCTGAAAGTTGCAAATTACTAATCGCAGAAATTGATAGTTCACTTAAATCAACCCTAGATATACTTAAGTCACCAATATTTGAAAAACTTATATCTCTGTCTATACCAGATACAATAAGATTTTGTAAATGTTTTTTTGCTTTTATGAAGGCACCTGTAAATTTAAATTTGTTATTGTAAGAAAGATCTAAAAAACGCAAGTCTTTCTGATTATTGAAAGAATTAAGATGTACGTTTTCTATATCATTGTGAGCTAACTTAATTTCTGTTAGACTATGCAAGCCTATGAATGAATTTGATGTGATAAGCTTTATAAAATTATTGTTTAATAGCAGGTCTCTTAAATTTGAGAGCCCAGTTGTATTTACTTCAAAACTAATTAGGAAGTTATAAGATAAATCAATTCTTTCGACAGAATCAATGTTTGAAAAGCAATTATACTGTAACTCTTTCACCTTACTATAAGATATATTTAAATCTTTTAATCCTAACATATCTTTAAAAGTATTGTTGTGAATAGATGATATCAATGAACGTGAAATATCTAAAGTTGGCAAAGAGTTAAGTCCTTCGAACGTGTTTTCGAGAATAATTTCACCCAAAGGATTATTGGAAATTTGAAATAATAACAAATTTTCTAACGAATCAAACGATTTAGATTCCAGCTGTGTAATGTTATTATTAGAAATATCAAGAAACTGAAGTCTGTTCAGCCCTAAAAATTGTTTCTGATTTATTTGTGTTAGATTGTTATTTTTTAGCAATAAAGTGAGTAATTGAATGAGATCTTCTTTTTCGAAATTAATGTTGCAAATCTCATTATTTGACAAGTCTAAAATATTTAATTGCTTTAGGTTATTGAAAGATTTTTTGGATAAGGAACTGATTTTGTTATTATTCAAATAGATAGATAAAACGTTATCAAGACCAAGAAATGCGAAGTCTTCTATTGAAGTTATGTTTTGATTCCTTAAATCAATTTCTTTTACGTTTTTTAGCCCTTCAAAAGTTCCCCTGGAAAGAGTACCTGCTAAAAAGTTTCTTTTTATTGAGAAGTTTACTAGATTAATATTGTTTTTAAAAACGTTCTTAGGTAATGTATTAATTTTATTATTGGACAGATCTATCGTATGTAGGACTATATTATTCAAGAATGTATCTTTATCTAACGATATCAATTTGTTATTATTCAAATTCAATGTTTTTAACTGATTCAAATTATTAAAAGAATTTTTGTCAATCACAGATATTGAATTGTGATCTAGTTTTATTTCACTGACAGACTTTAGTTTATCAAATTCAATGCCATTCAAAGTAATTATTCTATTGTAGCTGAGATCTAGGGTTTGTAGTTCAATAAATCTAAAAAGCGAAGAATTTATATCTGTTAATCTATTATGAGATAGGTTTAGATTAATCAATTTCTTAACACCTTCAAAAGTAATAGGTGTTAAAGTTTCAATGTAATTATTCGAGATATCTAAAAGTTCTAAATTATTAATTTCGTCAAATATTGCGTCGGGAATTCGTACCAAATAATTGTAGGATAGATTTAACCATGTCAAACGTCCATAAATGTGTTCATCTCTGTTTACTGTTATTTGATTTATATTATTGTGTGAAAAATCAATGTTTATTAATGACTCTAATAAATCAGGATTAGAAAGTTTTGCTGTAATCAAAACATTATTGGATAAATTTATTTCTTCCAGATTTTCCATAGTTTTGAATTCCGGTGGTACTTTGAAAACATTACTTTTAAAATGTAAACTATGGATAAGTCTTAAAAAATATTCTATGTAGTAGCTAGAATCAATGAAATTTGGTATTGCACTACTAATAAGTGCTTCATCCTCCATTATGGATGTATATATAAGATCTATAGGATGTACCCGATCTCCATTAAAGTTTTCCATTTCTTTATCTGAACATTGGCGTAGATTTCCATCATATTGGTCATAATATATTGTATGTGCGTCCATAATATTTTGGATATGTATCAAAGATATTTCATCTATGGTATTTTCACAAGTCATATCATATCGACACGTAATATCATTAATCACTGTTTTACATTCTGTATCTGCTTCTAGCATAAGGTTGCTCAATATTATTATAAGTGCTGAAACAAATAAAAATAACTTAAATTAAATAATAATAAAGCAGAAATTTATGGCTACATAATACACAACATATTTAATCAAGTTGAAGTTTAATAATCTACTTAATTATAAATAAATAAACTTTAAATGTAAAAAAATATCAGTATTATACAATTGATCCCACATCACTTGAAAGTACATACAAATATTATATGGTACAGGGTTGTCAGTCCTTCGTAACCATTTTGGTAAAAACGAATCCCTTATAACAGTAGCTCCTATGTATAGTGAGGTAACCAACATTTTTATGTATTTTGCTTTGTTGATCGATTTGATCATTAGAAAATTTTATTTATTAACTGACAGTATATTTATGTAAAAAAGTGTTGACAAACATAACGTTGTCATGTGTTACGTTTCTTAAGTAACAAGCTAATTATGGTGTTTTTATTAAGTCGTCGCAAATATCAAATTTATCATATAAAGTGAACGCTAGTGAAATGTTTATTGGAAAAAATAGATTATTGATCAATAACAGTTTTCGGTAAAGTATAGAAATTGTTTTGGTACTGTTGCAAAGTTTTCACATATTTTGGCAAACAGAACACATACGCAAATGCCTAGCAAAACATTCATATATAAAAAAACAATGTCCTTTGCTATTGTAAGTCGAACAGCTGAATAGGTCGATATATTTCTTTACTCCCCGTCTAACTTCTGAGTTATGAAGTAGAAGATTCGGATAACATTCAAAATTAAACACTTATTTAGTTTATTTATCAAATGGCAAAAGAGTGGACGTTGGTCATCTCTACGGAACTATACATTGACTAAAAAGCACTAGGCCAATTTTTTTTTATAGTTTTACGACAGATACCTACCGCTGTGTAAAATTAATTTAATATACAATTAAATAGATAATAAACTTTGTGGCGTGTTTATTATTTAATTAATTTCCTAATTGGGTATACTGGACCGGTAGACCGATTTGGACTACACGGGTTGTCATGTTTAAAAAGTGCAGGAAGATCTCGTTATGCCAGCCTCAACGACATCATCCGCCGAGCTCTTGTCAGCGTCGGCGTACCAGCCATTCTAGAACCGAACGGCCTGGTGCGTGACGATGGCAAGAGACCGGACGCGATTTCACTCGTCCCTTGGAAGATGGGGCGGCCGCTAGTGTGGGATGTGACCTGTGTTGACACACTGGCGTCTTCCAATGACCGAGTCAGGGGCTGGCAACGCCGCCGTTCAGCCGAAGACGTCAAACGGTGCAAATATGGGATATATTTTTACACATAAAACATATATATGATACGGACAATAAAATCACATACAGTTTATACAATCATAAAACACATATAGAATTTATGCGTGCAGGAACGGAGAAAGAATACAATTTCCTGCGGCCGGGCGGCCTGTCGTAAGAGGCGACAAAAAATACCCACAGCCAGGTGGTAGGGTATTTGCTCGAATCGATGGCGACCACCCCTGGTCTAGAGTATGCCGTCATAACAACCTTGTGTTGTGTTCCGGCATCAGTGACCAGGTTCCAGTCTCCTTTAAGAGAGCAGCAGCGTATTTGTAGCACCTTTGGTGTTGCAAATGTCCATAGGCGACGGTAACCACTTTCCATCACGTGGGCGGTCTGCCTGTCTGTTGAACACATGCAAAAAAAGAAAAGAATAATACTTCAGTTATTCTCTAAACTAAAACGAAATTATAAACGAAACTAGCTTAATAAATTACTTTGTAATAAAACACTATTTTCTTAAGTTTTCGCGACTTGTATACATAATAAAACTACGTTTTAACGGTTTTAAGCGCGGTAATTTATTTGATTTTTGTTATTCCAACGTTTCGGCCACTTTTCAGTGGCCGTGATCACGGAAGACAAAGATGTCAAGTGTTAACGAGTATTGTTAAAGTTTGGTGTTTGGGATCCGATCATCAACACTATAAAGATCCAAACCAAGCAAAAACCAACTGCCAGAACTCAGGACACTGTGAGCTCTTTCTGAGTGCACCGGAACACAAACCAACTTGACTGATAATTTTCTTTTATTTTCCTTCCACCCATTTTAATATTATATAAAATTATTAGAGCTAGGCATGTTTGCTGAAGAGTTTCTTGCGCCGCTTCTTCTCTTCAAGCCATAACATGTTGTGAAGCGGTGGTAAATTAGATTAGACTCCCATAGTGTAAATAATAACCACAAACAAAATTAAAATGAACAAGTTGGCGGTAGGCTAAATAAAACTTTAACAATACTCGTCGACACTTGACATCTTTGTCTTCCGTGATCACGGCCATTGAGAACTGGCCGAAACAACGGAATAATAAAAATCAAATAAATTGCAGCCCTTAAAAACGTTAAAACGTAGTTTTATTAATAAAAAATACTAGTAAAAATTAACTTATAAATATTATATAAAATAGTTAAGTACTTACTAAATTTGTTGATCCAAGTCATTTTTGGTTGTCTCGCTCACTTGTACCAATATTAAGGAATAAAAAACTTATTTACAGGAACTTTCTCGATTGTTGTCAGTTTATAGGTTTTTAGTGTAAAAATACTTTTCTATATTTTTGAACTAAAAGGAATTCCTAAAAAATAATAATATTTATATTAAACACAACGCTATTATAAATTGCTTTAAACCTGTTTTAAATTTGCACTAATTAAGAAGTTGGCTAACTTTGGCGATAGATAAGATAGAATCTTATCATTGTTTGGACAGATTTTTTCCAATACAGTAATTTCGAACTCATACGCAAGTTTACTAACCACTTAACTAACGCAAATGTATAAAAGTATTTAAAGGTTAACACAAAATTTCAAAAATTGCATGCCATGTCATTTTAAATTTACTTAGATTATTTTTTTTCTTTGTTTTAAATTCGAGTAAAAGCCAGATGGGTTTATAATTTGACCCGTTATAAAAAAAAAAAATTAGTTTCCTACGTGTTCAGTATGATTATGTCTAGTAAGTGTATTTTATAAATTTAAAAAATATTTATAGAGAAATAATAAAGCATAAAATATATTAAAAACAAAGAGAATTAATAAAATAATACAGTAAGAATTAACCTTCACTAAATTTAAACAAATAATTTTAGTTATACTGTACTCTATCAAATAATTCTTTAGTACTTTATGCTGATTCTAGGTCACCATGTTTTATATAACACAAGCAAAAAATTACTAATATATAATAGTAGAGAACTCGGTTTCAATATATATCTTGAAAAGTTACCTACTAAATAATTAATTTGATAAAAAATTACCATTTTCAAAATATATAAAAAAGTATTTATTTAAACAAAGGCAACTAAATATTCAAAATCGGCCCGGACACTATGTACACTACACATAAGGTGTATATACACACACTATATAGCACCTCATACGTTATGTTTACAACAAAAAAGGTTTTATTTGATTTGAGTTTTAATTTAATATTGTAAATATAGTATAACATGTCATATTAGAAAAAAGTCAATCACAATAATACATTATAATACAGAAAATCTTTATTTATTTAATTAATTCAATAATTCATTCTCTCTCCAAGACGTTATTATATAAAAAGGTAAAATACTCACTTTAATTGTCACTTTTGATGATGACTATAAAATAATGTCTCATATGTTTTATATTAAATTTCACAGAGTAAAATACGAGTGTGAAGTTTGAGACATTAATAAGCTTACTTCGCAATGTTTATTAGGATTCAACAGTGGTTTTTATCGCAAAAACCCAAAAATGTTGTGTTGTTTTCAGTCTTTTATTACATATTAAAGAAATAAATATATTATGTAGGGGAAGCTATATCATTGTTGGCAAGCCCCCCCTCCTCCCCCAGTGATTGTCACCCTGTCAATTTATTCAAGATATTAGGTTTTGCTCACGTTAATGTTATCCCACTGGAACCATACATTTTTCCGGGATGAAAGCTTAGTAGCCTATGTCTATTCCTGACTATAATGTATCTCTGTGCCTAGTTTCATCCAAATCCCTTCAGCCGTTCCGGCGTGAGTGAGTAACAAACATCCATTCAAACCTTCGCATTTATAATTTTCATATTATATTATAGTATATTCAATATACTATAATATAATATGAAAATGATCATATCATGTACTATATTAATTAATCAATTTTCTTAATTTGTAGTCATACAATAATACTATTATTATATTCATATGGCTATAAAATAAAAAATACATGAAGATTTCTTAATATTTTAAATTAATTAATAGGGTGCCAAAACAATGTTATAGTTCGCCCCATATTGGTTAAGATCTGTCGAGCAGTTTCATAGGCTAAGAACTAGCATTTTTTTTTAATTCTCTAATGTTTATGTAATATATTTTTCATCTTTCCGTTGAAATCATGTGGCCTTTCATAATAGGTGACAAAACAACCCACGGCCAGGTGGTATGGCATTTGCCTGTTTGGACTACCACCCCTGATCTAGAGTAAGCCACCATAACACCAGATTCTAGTATGTATATTGTATCTATATTTATCCGTGCAAGAACGGAGAAAGAATACAATTTCCTGCGGCCGGGCGGTCTGCCGTAAGAGGCGACTAAACAACCCACAGCCAGGTGGTAGGGTATTTGCTCGACTGGATGGCGATCACCCCTGGTCTAGAGTATGCCGCCATAACAACCTTGTGTTGTGTTCCGGCATCAGTGATCAGGTTCCAGTCTCCTTTAAGAGAGCAGCAGCGTATTTGTAGCACCTTTGGTGTTGCAAATGTTCACAGGCGACGGTAACCACTTTCCACCAAGTGGGCCGTCTGCCTGTCTGCTGAAATCCTGCAATAAAATAAAATAAATAAATATGTTCCTTCGATCTCGCGTCAGTAGCACATTGGTAGAACTTTTTATACTGTATATGCCATAGGCGACGGCAGCCACTTTCCATCAGCTGAAATGACGTCAATTATCACCGGGATAGCAGCTAGCTCTGTATCGAGTTTCATTTGAATCCATTTAATAATTATCACGTGATGTTCTAACAGACAGCCAAAATTTTAAAAGTTACATTTTTAGGATATCCTGGTTCTAATTAGCGCCCTTATATTATTCTCTTTTTCAAATTAATTGTATACACTTGACAACCCCAACCGATTTATTGTAGTACTAGCGGTCCCGTCAGACGTTTCCTGCTTTGAAAAATAAAAATCTATGACACGATTCCAACGCCACCTACCGGGTCTAATTGTAAATCTAAACCATCCCGGGACTCACACAAACAAATAAAAAACTCATCAAAATCGGTCTTAAAGTTTAAGAGGTGTTCAGTATAAACAGTTCTTTTTACAAAATTTTAAAGGTCTTCAAATATTATGATACCCTGATGATTTTTGCCTGCCATTGTGGTGAATTGTATTACTACTACTACTCTGTGGTATTTAGATTCCAAATTCAAATATTTTTCAGTGGTCGCGTACGCTTTCTCTTATTCGAAATTCAAACAGATTGAAATTTATTTTACTTTATTTATTTTTAATTGTATTTTATTTAATCGGCGTTCAACGGCGCCTCTTGCCGGGTCCAATTGTGAAACTAAACTATCCGGGACCCACTTAAACACACAAGAAAGTCATCAAAATCAGTTCAAAGGTTTAGGAGAATCCTAGAATCCGATTCCGGCGCCATCTACTGATTTCAATTGTGAATCTAAATCATCTAAACAAACTATCTAAAGAATCCTCAGATAGTTTATCTAAAGAATCTACTAAAACACACACAAAAAATTTCATTAAAATCCATCCAGAGTTTTTAAAAGGCGGAATGGAGAGGAGAATAGAAATGTAAAGGTAGACCAAAAAAGAGACGGATGTATTGTCTGGAGGGTGACATTATGATTTGTGGTGTGACAGAGGACGATGTCAGAATAGAGGAGTATAGAACGAAAAGATATATTATGCCGGCCCCAAATAATTAGAAGGTAAAAGAAAAGAGAGATAGATTATAAGTAAGGAACTAACTTTATCCGTGCAGGAATGGAGAAATAATACAATTTCGGCGACAAAACAACTCCAACCCACAAGTCCCACAACAAGGTGGTAGAGTATTTGCCCGTCTGGACGGCTACCACCCCAGGTCTAGAGTTTGTTGCCATAACAACTTTGAGTTGTGTTCCGGTATTAGTGACCAGGTTGCAGACTCGCTTTAGAGAGCGGCAGCATATTGGTATCGAGGCAAGGTTTTGTGCAGCGGTGGAGAGATGATAAGGGCATGTCGGCAGCGAGTAACCCAAAGTCTTAGAGTTGTTTTAATCATTTTTTTAAATTAAAATACACAACTTAACTTGTTACTTACGGAGCGAGTACAGTATATAGTTCACAGGATTTTAAATATGTAGTTGACATTTTAATACTGAGATTTAACACTTTATAATATAATTATACTTTCTTAATTTTGACACGAGGCCTTCTCTTAACAGAATTGTTACAGTGAACTCAAAACTTAACTGTTAACTCTTAGTTCAACTGAACTTGTAAATGGTAACTATTAATTCTTGACTCTTGACTAAAACTGACTGAACTGTAACTTATAACTGACTTTTTAATTATGATGTATCCAGCTTATAAAGGGCTACTTGTTTACTTGTTAACGCCCAAATCTTCTCTATATAATAATAAAACTGTAGAGGTCGAATTTCTGTACAATTAATAAAAATACTAAAAAACGAGTCAGGGGGATGTTAGAAGTGAAATAGAACTAATTTAGATTTTTTTTAAATTTTATGTTTCTCTGTTTGTCTGTCTGTTTGTACCGGCTAATCTCCGAAAAGACTGGACCAATTTAAATGAAATTTTGTATGGTGCTAGCTTATAACCCGGGGCAACATATAGGATACTTTTGATCCCGAAAAATTAAAGAGTTCCCGTGGGATAGTTAATAAAACCGCACCACGCTGATGAAGTCGCAGGCATCAGCTAGTAAACAATAAGAACTCATTAGTTAATTGTGTACTCTTGGAAATCACAATCGTTTTCTTCATTAAATTATTTGTTACTTTTATCATAAACTAAGTGATTTGTTTGTTCTTTTAGATAACTACAGAGTTCTTGTTTGTGACCAATATCGGGGTCAGGACATTGGCAGCACCTTTGGTACTACAAATGCCCATAGGCGATGATAACCAGTTGTCACCAGGTGAGCTGTGTGCCTGTCTGCTGAACTCATGCAATAAAACAAAATGTATAGAACACTTGTGATTTGAAAAATAATATGCTTAACCATCGCATTATCAGTTTCGCTGACAGGACACTCGTACTCAGTTATCATAATTGCATGTATAAAACAAACTATTCTATTGGACTACTAAAAGTAGTTCATTATGTTATTTTAACAATGAATAATATCTTTATACAATGATTAAATAATGTGCCTCTTTTTAGTCAGTACAATGGAGACTTAATTAACTGCTGTGTAGGCTCATCCCTGGTGGTAGTGCATTTGGCTGTGTGGAGGACTACCTAGTCTAGATTAAGCCACCAAAACACCAGGTTCTATATCCCCTTCGATGTCTCGTCGGTAGCATATTGGTAGAACTTTTAGTACTGCAATGTCCTGTTTGTGTTTTATATATTAGGTTGGGGAAAAAGTTTCTTTGCATTTTATATAAAAATTCAAAAGGTTTTTTTATAAAGTTTATATACATTTGACTAAAGTATGTAGGTGCCATGTTGTTCGATAACTTTTTGCCATCTTGTAGGTAGGGTCGTGATCCCATTGTTATAAAAATTTTGGGGCTTCTGATCAAAAAACTGCGACAAGTGATTTTGGCAGTCCTCTCGTGATGTTAACATGACACTGCCTAAGGAATTCCGCAGAGACCGAAACAGGTGAAAATCTGAAGGACTATACGGCGGATGCATTAACACCTCCCAGCCAAACTCTCGTAATTTTTGCTGAGTGGCTAAAGATGTGTGAGGTTATCGTTATCATGGTGAAAAATCACACCCTTTCTGTTGATTAATTCCGACCGCTTTCTCTGAACTTTTTACTTTAATTTCATCAGTTGTTCGCAGTACAGTTCAGAATCGATGGTCCTGCCTGGCGGTAACAGCTCATAATGATTAATGCCTTCCAATCCCGAGTTAACCCGGGCTTCGCCACAGTCTGTGAAGCCTGACCTACCTTTGACCACGATCTTTTTCGCATGTTCTTGTCGTACGTGGTCCACTTTTCATCACCAGTTATCAGCTTCTTCAAAAATGGTTCGGTTTCATTACGTCGTAATAAAGAATCACAAATGAGTACACGGTTCATTAGGTTTCTTTCAGTGAGCTCATGAAGCACCCAAATATCGAGCTTTTTTGTGTATCCAGCTTTTTTTCAAATGCGCCAAAACCGTTTTGTGGTCAATTCTCAGTTCTCCAGCTATATCGTAACTACTAATATGCCGATCTTGCTCCACTTTTTCAAAAATGGCATCAATTTTGTCCGTAACAGGGCGACCATAGCGACGTGCATCTTTGATATCAAAATTTCCGGATTGAAAACGCTTAAACCAAATTTGCGCTACTCTCACAGATACTACATGAGGTCCATAAACATCACAAAATTTTTTCGCGGCTTGTGTTGCATTTTTACCTTTTTTGTAGTAAAATTTTAAAATGTATCGAATTTCTTCATTACATTCAATCATTTTAACAATAAGAAAAACAAATGAAAATCACACATTTTCCCAATTTGAATTTGAAATTGCCTTCTTTAAAATTAAAACTTTTTAATGATACCAAAACCAGCTAGATACAAATGGTATATCCAAAGAGATCTTATTACAAGTTCATACATACTATATGCGAAAAGACTTTTTCCCCAACCTATTATATAATAATAAACACCTTAACTTTATGATTGTATTTTATTAAATTCAAACTTATGATAATAATGTAAGTTTTACAAGAGTCATTTTAGTATAGGCAAGCAGCATAATGACAAGACACTTTCTTGCTAGTATTTTATCTGTCAATGTGTTGCCATATATATTTTATCATACTTACAGTCCATAGGCGACAGTAGCAACTTTCCATCGGGTATTACAGGGTTGTTGAAGTAATTAGTGGACTATTCTAATTGTATAAGTTTTATTTCGATAACACAACACGAATGATACGCGATAAAGGGAATAATGTACGGTTTACTGTAAGGCGGTTTGGTGTGTGATTATTGCAGCAGTTGCGGTTCCTCTCCTAGCAGAGCAGAACCGCTTAGGCTCCAACAAGCCAGGCCAGGTGGTAGGACATTTGCCCGACTGGATGGCTACCACCCCTGGTCTAAAGTATGTCGCCATAGCAACCTTGAGTTGTGTTCCGGCATTAGTGACCAGGTTTCAGTCTCCCTTAAGAGAGCAGCAGTGCATTTGTAGCACCTTTGGTGTTGCAAATGTCCATAGGCGATGGTAACCGCTTTCCATCAAGTGGGCCGTCTGCCTGTCTGCTGAACTGCAATAAAAAAAAAACAACGTACTGATTGTTGTCTTATGACATTGGGATACTCGAAAATCAGAACAATCTATCTATCTATATATATATATATAAAATTCTCGTATCACAGTGTTTGTAACCAAACTCCTCCAAAGCGGCTTGACCGATTATTGTGAAATTATTTGTGTATATTATATAGGTCTGAGAATAGATCGTAAACTATTTTATACCCCTAAGTGATTAGGGTGGCCTCAAATAAATATTTTTATATTTTGAACAATTTTTTTTATTCAATTTTTTATGATCTGGTATGAAGAATACATATAACCCTTAATTTTCACCCTTCGACCACCAACCTCCATTTTTAATAGCGATATTAGTATTGTAATAATCTTAGTCTCTCAGTGGTTGATAACTGCTCAGTTATCAATCTATCAGTTATCCCCACCAGGCATCTAACGATGTCACTTCTCACCCAGCAAACATCACGGAGTCGGGATGAGGTCAATAACTTAATTGTTTTTTATTTAACTACCAAAATATTCACTAGAAATAATTTATATGACAAAACGTTTGCCGGGTCAGCTAGTAATATTATAAAATTCTAAACATGCCGTGTCTGTACATTAAAGCTATTAAAAAAACAACTGGAATACACTATATAAACGATGGAGAACACGATGCAATTTTTTGGATTACCTGTCCGTCTGTCTGTTTGTTGGGGATTCACGTTAAAACTACGGGCCCATTTCGATGCGGTTTTCACTGATGCGGCTTTTTCCTATACACGTTTCACTAAAACGATAGCTCACATTATTTTTGAAATGCTATGATACTTTGTGTCCCGGGAATCCCGTGGAAATTTCAAGTCAAGCGTGGTCGTAATCGCGCGCATATCCTAGTTTAATATATGAAGAAGGGATTTTTGTATAAAGTAAGTAAGAAGTAGTTGTAGTGACATAACTACAATAGTTGGATATCTGGTATTGGAAAGTTTTTAGTAGATATTGCTATGTTCTTTAATATTGTAGAACATTTTTTTGTCCTATCTTCAGTAGTTCCCACAGTGTATGCGATGAAAGACAGTTTATGGCTAATTTTTTTACACCTTGGGTTACATTATTGAAGTTTTAGTAGGGATCTTTAATTTGTTCTAGTAAAAAAAATACCCTTAGAGGATAATTTAGCATTCAAATGGTGAAAAATTTTTTTGAAATCGGACTAGTAGTTTTTGAGTTTATTCGTTGCAAATATACAAAAATATAAATCTTTCCTATTTATAATATTAGTATAGATAAGAGAAAAAGCTTATCACCCTATATATATATATATATATATATATATATATATATCAGTTAAGCATTTTTTTTAAATTTATTATACCGAGTCACAGTAAGTTGGAAAAAACAAAAAAATGCAGTTCGCATGCATTAGAAGTGAAACAAAGTGTGAAAAGGGTGGGATCCCTCCCTCCCATCCCTTGTCACAATTTCTAAATTTCGTGACGACACATTTCATATATTATATATTTAAGTTTTAAAAGACGAAATTTGAAGTATTAACGAAAAACTTCAAAACATTTCCAACTCTATCTTTTTGAGCGTAGTGCTTAAATATTCTATCTCATTCTCTCGCAGGCTTAGTTCTATAGATTTATTTATTTTTAGTCATGTATATTCAAAACAGTAATTAAATAATTAGATGGCCTAAGGTCGGAAATAGAATTCGGTGAACCTGCAGACCACCTTTGACACCCCTTAGCAGCTCACATCCATGTTACCCCTCGCCAAGGTTGTAGGGCATGTTTTTGGAGCCTACACAGGAAGCAGCGACTCACCGTCTGCCCATTGTATCATGATCCCCAAACATTGTCCCCATAGCCCCAGATCCCCAGTTCAACTAGCAGTTCACCCCAATAGCCCAGTACCTTTTGTTCTCATTTCCTATTGTTTAGTTAAAATCGCATTATTTGTATTGTATGAGGTATAGTAACATCGGTCAGTTCGTCAATAAATATTGAGGAATCTGACGTCATCGTTTTCTTTAAATCTAATCCAAAATTACAGTCCACATTAAATTGAACGCTATCGAAACCAACTCCTACAATAGTTCTACACTGGCCGGGGCTTGTCCTTGGGTGCTTTTTTATGGTGTAGACAGTGATAATCGCCGGCCAATGTCACGCCATATTTACATTAAATTTGTCAAGGGGTCTCTATGTGTTAGCTGCCCCATATCTCCAAGCAAGTCTTCCAAAAGTTCGAACCATTTTAATGGCCCATAGTCTTCCAGGAAATAATAACAACAGTCCACAAGCGTCAACTGCTGGGCTCGGGCCTCCTAATTTCTAGGAGAAATAAGTCCGCGCGGATTGGTGGGATTACATATCAGTTATTTCGATGTGCAGGTTTCACCACGATGTTTTCCTTTACTGTCAGCACATGTTAATTATAAATTCTTTGATTTTGATTTTTGGATATATTAATAATAATAATCTTTATTGTCTAAAAGTCAAATTTACATTATTTATGTTACCTACTGGTCCCAAGCTAGGCGAAGCCTGTATTTTAAAGACCAATGCCGATATTTATAGCCACAGCGGGCAGACGTGTGTGTTTGTGTGTATGTGTGTGTCTGTGTTTACGCATTTTCATATCACGTTATTCAAACGGTGATTTTTAGCACATTTTCAGTATCGTCGTAAGTTAGACTGCTTAAGCATGCCTGAATCAGTTTTTTAGCCTCTTTGACAGATTTATTTTTGATGTCACAGAATTTAACCACCTCGTTATAAACGTGTATGCTAACGAAGAGTCCAGTGTGGTGGGCAAATGAGCTTTTCACCAAGATACCCGGCAATCGGTAAACTCTTCGTGTTGTCGAATTGATGTAGTCGTCTGATGTTAGTACTAACTTATTAAGGTGGTTATTATAATTAGTTTGAGTTAAACAATTTGCAAAAATGACCAAGATTTTTATTTTGGTAACAAATGATTGTTTATTAACATATGCCACTACAGTTTGTTAATTTTAAAAATATGAAACTTAAAAATATACAAATGAAGTGGAAATAATATATAATTATAATATAAAGATTTATTCTAATTGAAATTACAATCATAACGGCATGTTTTTATTTTTATCGTACCTATATAATTATGAGTTTATATCTTGTTTGTATATCTAAATATGTTGGTGGTGTCGAGTTTGGAAGTACAATTAATTAAAAATGAGACTTAATATCACGGGGCTGAATCAGATAAGTAGATTCGAAAATACTTTTTTTTTAAATGTTGCCTGCTAGAGCATCACATGAAAACTATTGAACGGATTTAAATACCACTTGATTTTTTTTTACTTCATAAACGACATTGTTTCTGTCAAATAGAGAAATGTAGCAAAAAGGTAGCGTTGCGGTCAAAACGCGACCACAGCGCCACCCTTTTTGGCTATACTCGTCTATCTCAGAGAAAAGAAGTCATTTATCAGGATAAAATGTATCCTAAGTGTTGACCCGGTATATAAGATAGCTTTGTGCCGAGTTTCATTTGAATCTGTTCAGTAGTTTTCACGTAATAATCGAACAAACAAACATAAAATTTCTAAAGTTCCTGTTTCGGAATCCGCTGGATCGAAAGTGACCTTGATTTACTTTCCCATTTTAAAATTCATTGTACAAATTCGAACTCTCTTCATCTATATTATATTACAGATGAGAGCTCTCCATAGCATCCGGTAGTTGATTTGTGCTCAATGACCATCTCTTTCTTATAAAAACTTTAGATTTATAAGCTTGAAACAAAATAAAACCTATCATAATAACAAGAATCATCACTACACATATTTCAATGAAATAGGATTTTGATTCAGAATTGTTTGGTGATATTTCATTCTTCAGTTGTTCATTTTTAGGTACATCTGTAGTAGCGGCTCTTGATTGCAATTGAGAATCCAAATTAGTAATCTTAGCAGATAAAACAGAAAAATTTTCTTCCATGGTTTGTTTATACTGATACAGATTCTCTTCTAAAGCATTAATCTTATTTAAATAAGGCAAAATATTATTATAAGTTGCATTTTCTTTTACTATAGGTACAGGTGTTGTAGTAATTTTTATCATATTGTTAGTTCTGGATAAAACATTTAAAATTTTGTTTAAAATAATATTTGTTTCATTACCTGTTTTTGTTTGTATAAATGTATTTTTGTTTAGCTGATTTATAAAGATATGGGACGTAATATTCATGTTATTGTTTAAAGTTTTGTAACCATCATTTAGAGATTTTGCAATGCTATTAGTGAACGTAGTCAAATTAACTTCAGTGCTGAGTGGAACATCGTTACGTTGTTCTATTACATCTTTGTTCGATATCTTTGTCAAAATGTCTTTAATTTCGCTTAAAATACTCATATTAAAACTCACGTCTATTTGGTCAGATGTGAAATTTGGATTTTCTTTTTTAATATTACAACTCACTCCATTTACATTTTCAAATTCATTATTATAGAGATCGATAGCTGTGATATTTATTTGTGACTGTTTGGTAAATTTAACTAAAACTTCGCATGGCAGAGGATTTTCGCCTATGCTTAACGTAAAAGTATTTGTAGGAAATTCATATAAATCTATATTAGAGATTAAATTATGATCTGCTATTAGAATATTCAAACTGGGCACTTCATAAAATCTCTCGCTTTCTAAACTGGTTATAAAATTATATGATATATCTAGAGTGTTCAAATAAATTAAGTCCCGGAAAATACCGTACGCAAGAGTGGTCAAGAAATTGTGTGATACATTAAGATGTTCGAGTCTTGTGTTCTCCTTAAATGTTCCCGGTTGTATGAAAGATATATTATTGTCACTCAAATCGATATCTCTCAGTTCACTCAAATTAGCAAAGTCGCCGATTTTTAATTTGGATATCTGATTTTTTTTCAGTATTATAATATTTAAACGTGTTAATTCAAAAAGTTGCAAATTATTAATCGCAGAAATTGATAGTTCACTTAAATCAACCCTAGATATACTTATATCACTAATGTTTGAAAAACTTATGTGTCTTTCTACACCAGATACAATAAGATTTTGTAAATGTTTTTTTGCTTTTATGAAGTCACCTGTAAATTTAAACTTATTATTGTAAGAAATATCTAAGGAACGTAAATCTTTCTGATTGTTGAAACAATTAACATCTATGTTTTCTATATCATTGTGAGCTAAGTTAATTTCTGTCACAGTATGCAAACCTATGAATGAATTTGATGTGATAAACTTTATAAGGTTGTTGTTTAAAAGCAAGTCTCTTAAATTTGAGAGCCCAGTTGTATTTAACTCAAAACTAATTAGGAAGTTATAAGATAAATCAATTCTTTCGATGGAATCAATATTTGAAAAGCAATTATACTGTAATTCTCTCAACTTACTATGAGATATATTTAAATCTTTTAAGCCTAACATACCTTGAAAAGTATTGTTATGAATAGATGATATCAATGAATGTGAAATATCTAATGTTGGCAAAGAGTTAAGTCCTTCGAACGTATTTTCGAGAATAATTTCACCCAAAGGATTGTTGGAAATTTGAAATATTAACAAATTTTCTAACGAATGAAATGATTTAGATTCCAGCTGTATAATGTTATTATTGGAAATATCAAGAAACTGAAGTCTGTTCAATCCTAAAAATTGTTCCTGGGTTATATGGGTTAAATTATTCTTTTTAACAGTAATGTGAGTAATTGAATGAGATCTTCTTTGTCAAAATTAATGTTGCTTATTTCATTATATGACAAGTCTAAAATATTTAATTGCTTTAAATTATTGAAAGATTTTTTGGATAAGGAATCTGATTTTGTTATTATTCAAAAAGATAGATAAAACGTTATCAAGACCAAGAAAAGCGAAGTCTTCTATTGAAGTTATATTTTGATTTTTAAATCAATTTCTTTTACGTTTTTTAGCCCTTCAAAAGTTCCTCTGGAAAGAGCACCTTCTAAAATGTTTTCTTTTATTGAGAAATTTACTAGATTAGTATTGTTTTTAAAAACGTTCTTAGGTAACATATTAATTTTATTACCTGACAGAACTATCGTACGTAGGACAATATTGTTCAAGAATGTATCTTTATCTAATGATATCAATTTGTTGTTGTTCAAATTCAATGTTTTTAACTGACTCAAATTATTAAAAGAATTTTTGCCGATCACAGATATTAAATTGTGATCTAGTTTTATTTCACTGACAGACTTTAGTTTATCAAATTCAATACCATTCAAAGTAGTTATTCTGTTGTAGCTGAGATCTAGGGTTTGTAGTTCAATAAATCTAAAAAGTGAAGAATTTATATCTGTTAATCTATTATGAGACAGGTTTAGATTAATCAATTTCTTAATACCTTCAAAAGTAATAGGTGTTAAAGTTGCAATATAATTATTTGAAATATCTAAAATTTGTAAGTTATTAATTTCGTCAAATATTGCGTCGGGAATTCGTACCAAATAATTATGAGAAACATTTAACCATGTCAAATGTCCATAAATGTATTCACCTCTGTTTACTGTTATTTGGTTTATATTATTGTGTGAAAAATCAATGTTTGTTAATGACTTTAATAGATTAGGATTAGAAAGTTTAGCTGTAACCAAAACATTATTTGATAAATTTATTTCTCGCAGATTTTCCATAGTTTTGAATTCCGGTGGTACTTTGAATACATTACTTTTAAAATGTAAACTATGGATAAGTCTTAATAAATATTCTGTGTCGTAGTTATAATAAATGAAATTTGGTATTGTATTATTAATATCTGCTTCATCTTTCATTGTGGATGTATATACAAGATCTATACTATGTAAACGATTACCATTAATGTTTACAAGTTCTTCACTTGAACATAGGCGAGGATTTTCGTCAATAGGTCCATAAAACGTTCTTGGTCTGTCCATAAACGATTGCCAAGAAATTGTGTCTATGGTATCTTCACAAGTCATATAATATCGACATGTAGTATCATTAATCATCCTTGTACATGTTTCTGTTTCTAACATAAGGTTGTTTAGTATTATTATAAGCGCTGAAACAAATAAAAATAACTTAAACATAGAAACTTTAGGCTATTTAGCACCCAACTTATTCAATCGTCTTGAAATTTAATACTATACTTAATATATAATATTAAAAAATTCTAAAAAATGCCGTGTCTGTACACAGAACCTGTTAAAAAAAACCAACTGGAATACACTATATTTAAGATGCAGAACACAATGTATTTTTTTAGACTTCGTGTCTGTTTGTCGGTTTGTCTGTTTGTTCGGGATTCACGAAAAACTACTGGCTGATTTCGATGCGGTTTCGCTGGTCGACAGCAAATTCTTAGACTTAAAATCTGCGCTACTTTTTATTCTGGGAATCCAGCGGGAATTTTTCTGGGAATGATTTAAAATGGCCATTTAAAAAAACTTGAATTCAAATGTGATTTTTTCACTGATCGATAGCAAATTTTATGTACTAGAATCCCGCAGGAATTTTCCCGCGAGTGGTTTTGTAGTTGTGCGGGTGCACATAAATTAGCTTATTCCGACACAGTTTTCACTAAAACGATGGCTTACGTACGTTCTTTTTTTAAATGCTTTGTGTCTCGGGAATTCCGCGGGAATTTCAAGTTAAGTTTGGACGAAGTAGCGGGCGTATCCTAGTAATGAATAAATAATCTCAATCAATATAATAATATCATTTTGGTAAAAACGAATCCATGACTGAGTCTTTTTATGTTATTTTATTTATTTAGAATAATAAACAGATATACAGTAAAGTTACATAAGAAAAAAAAACAGTGTATTGTATGAAATCAGTGCTTATCCAAATATAAGGTTGGGGAAAAAGTTTCTTCGCATTTTATATAAAAATTCAAAAGGTTTTTTTATAAAGTTTATTTACATTTGACTAAAGTATGTAGGTGCCATTTTGTTGGATAACTTTTTCCCATCTTGTAGGTAGGGACGTGATCCCATTGCTATAAAAATTTTGGGGCTTCTGATCAAAAAACTGCGACAAATGGTTTTGGCAGTCCTGTCGTGATGTTAACCTGAGACTGCCTAAGGAATTCTGCAGAGACCGAAATAGATGAAAATCTGAAGGTGCAAGGTCAGAACTATACGGCGGATGCATTAACACCTCCCAGCCAAACTCTCGTAATTTTTGCTGAGTGGCTAAAGATGTGTGAGGTCTAGCGTTATCATGGTGAAAAACCACACCCCTTCTGTTGATTAATTCCGGCCGCTTCCTCTCAACTTTTTGCTTTAATCTCATCAGTTGTTCGCAGTACAGTTCAGAATCGATGGTCTTGCTTGGCGGCAACAGCTCATAATGAATAATGCCCTTCCAATCCCACCATACACACAGCATCACCTTGTTGCGAGTTAACCCGGGTTTCGCCACAGTCTATGAAGCCTGACCGGCCTTTGACCTCGATCTTTTTCGCACGTTCTTGTCGTACGTGATCCAATTCTCATCACCAGTTATCAGCTTCTTCAAAAATGGTTCGGTTTCATTATGTCGTAATAAAGAATCACAAATGAGCACACGGTTCATTAGGTTTCTTTCAGTGAGCTCATGAGGCACCTAAATATCGAGCTTTTTGTGTATCCAGCTTTTTTCAAATACGCCAAAACCGTTTTGTGGTCAATTTCCAGTTCTCCAGCTACATCGTAACTACTAACATGCCGTTCTTGCTCCACTTTTTCAAAAATGGCATCAATTTTGTCCGTAACAGGGCGACCAGGACGACGTGCATCTTTGATATCAAAATTTCCGGATTGAAAACGCTTAAACCAATTTTGCGCTACTCTCACAGATACTGAATTAGGTCCATAAACATCACAAATTTTTTTCGCGGCTTGTGTTGCATTTTTACCTTTTTTGTAGTAAAATTTAAAAATGTATCGAATTTCTTTATTACATTCAATCATTTTAACAATAAGAAAAACAAATGAAAATCACACATTTTCCTAATTTGAATTTGAAATTCTCTTCTTTAAAATTAAAACTTTTTAATGATACCAAAACCAGCCAGATACAAATGGTATAGCCAAAGAGATCTTATTACAAGTTCATACATACTATATACGAAAAGACTTTTTCCCCAACCTATTATATTATCCACGAACTAAAAGAAGGTAGTATACAATACATTAAAAGTAATATAGGACATATACAAAAACTCACAAACTCCCACAAACACACGCCATGTACATGCACACACATGATAATGGTATTTAGTTTTAAGTTTTGATGAAAAAGAAAGAAAAAAAGGAAATTCTCTCTTACATGATCCAAGAAAGAGAGAAAGGCGAAAAAAATTACGTTATAAAATTATTTTATAATAAAATATTACTAAAAATTAATTTGCAAATGTCAAGTCGTGATAGCGTAATGGCTAGCGCACGCGTCCCTAACTCAAAGGACGTGGGTTCGATCCTGGCCAGAATCTGCTAACAACGGCGAAGGAAAACATCGTGATGCAACCTGCACATCGAGATTACCGATGTGTCAAACCTGCCAAGCCGCCTTGGACAAGCGTGGCGGGGGTGTACTGTTCGTTCCCCACCTATAATGGGAGGCCCAAGCCCAGTAGTGGGACATTTATAGGCTGTTATTATTATTATTAATTTATAAATAGTACTTACTAAATTTGATGAACGAAGTCATTTTTATTTGCTGCGCTGACTTGTATTAAGTCAACTTTTTAAGACACTTTTGATTGTTGTTAGTTCATAGGTACTTTCTTGATACTTTCTGACTCAAAGAATTTCTACAAAAAAAAAAATCATATTTATATTACACTCGGCTCTTACAAATCGTAACTGTAAGCTGTAAGATTTACATTTGCTTAAGTAAGGCTGGTGTGCATAAACATTTAACAGACGATTAAAATAAAATAGTCGCTGAGATTTAGCGATTATTTTATTTTAACCATCGGTTAAATATATATGTCCACGCCAGCCTAAATCGTAAACTTTTTAATTTTAATGGTTAATAAAATCGACCATAAACGTTTTATACCACTGGTGAGTTAAAGTTCAACATCTCAGAAAATATTAATTAGGTCTATGAGACTTTTTTGAAGGAAATTAAATTTTCGATAAATATGCTTTTATTTTGTAAAGTCCTTTGCTTCGGAGATAACAGCAAAAATACTATAATTTTAGATGAAAATCAACTTCAGTGACGTATACCAACTCACCAGTTAGCACAGATTAATAAATAGTTACTACGGTATAAGTTACACTTTCTCCACATCGGACACTATTGTAGATTGTTTAATTCTGAGTAAATTACGACCACGCCCGATGTGATAGCATAAAATGCGTCCGAGTTATAAAAAAGAAAAATAATAATCTTGATTACTTGTACTTGTATTACTACTTGATTACTTACGTGTATTTTATATGGAAAATATTTTCACGCTCAGGGGTAATACGTAAATTTTTATATTAAGGGCTTTAACTTTTAGGGATTTTTTCCGATATATACAGCAAAGTTTCCGATGGGGACAGAAAAAAAAGTCACTATATATATACTTGATGACTACGTTATAATTGATGACTATTAATGATATAAAAAAAATTATGACCATTTTTAAAAATATTTAAAGAAATGTTTTATTTATCATTTACCTTATACAATGGAAGATTCTTTTTCCATGCTAATGCTTACTGTATAAAAAAGTAAAATACTACTTTGATTGCTACTTTTGATGATGGTTATAAAATAATAAAAATAATGTTTTAAATGTTTTTAGAATAAATTTCACAGAAAAACAACACAAGCGTGAAGTTACGTGACAGCTCGAAATATTAATAAGCTTACTTCTCAATGTATATTAGGGTTCAACAGTGTTTTTCGTCAAAACTCCAAAAAATGTTGTGTTCTTTTCAGTGTTTCATAAACTAATATTGATATTGTCATTATTTTTTTTCTCGGTCCCCACCCGAAATTTTGTTGTATACTTATATATAGGGAAAAAAACCCCTGAAAGTTACATCCCTTTACGTTAATTTTAAGTTCTTTTCCTGAGCGTGAAAAGATTTTCCATATAAAATACACGTAAAACAAGATTACTATTTTTTAATTAGTATATATAGCTCAGCCGCATTTTACGCTATCACATCGGGCTTGGTCGTATATATATCTGTGATTATAAATATCGTTAGATTATAATCTATCTCGCGAGATTGTAAACTGTCGAAATATTGTGAACTGAACATACTGGTTACAATTTAATGCATTATTTTTCGGTGGATTATAATCTAGCGACGCGAAATCCTCAAATTGTGAAATACCATGTGATGGAACGCACCTCGCGCGCTGACTGGTCGGTCTTACGGTAGGTCGTTCTGTGTCCGTAGAAATAAAACACAGGTGTCAGTCAAATAAACTAAATGCTTTACAATAATTGTGAATTTTCTATCGAGCAATGAAAAGATCACATTGGAATTTGAATTTTTTTGAAGTGATAACTTCTTATGGGAGGGTAAACTGCTTTGTTACGTAACGCGTTACGGCCCTAGTCTGTCTGGCTTCCCTTTCTCTCACGCAAGTTATCACTTCTGTCCGGCGTCCCGAGACGCACACGTTTGTTTTTTGAAGTGATTACTTCTTATGGCAGGGTAAACCGCTTGGTTACGTAACGCGTTACGTCGCCAGTCTGTCTGGCTTCCCTTTCTTTCACGTTAGATTAGTTTAAGTTATCACTTCTGTCGGGCTTCCCGAAAAACACACCGTCTTTTTTTTCAATCTGGCTATTTTAAATAATTCCCAGGAAAAAATCCTGGGGGTTCCCGGGATTAAAAGTAGCGCAGATTTTAAGTCTACGAATTAGCTGTTGACCAGCGAAAACCGTATCGAAATCGACCCAGTAGTTTTTACGTGAATCCCGAACAAGAAGACAAACAGATAAAGAGACAAACAAACAAAAAATCTAAAAAAAATTGCATCGTGTTCTCCATCATTTATATATTTTATTCTAGTTGTTTTTTTTTAAAATAGTTTTAATGTACAGGCACGGCATATTCAAAATTTTATAATATTATAGATAATACATAAAAGTAAAGTACTTAGTAGTAAGTAAGTGAAGAACTACAACATTACACAGAACACTTGTAATTTGAAAAATAATATTATACTTAACTATCGCATTATCAGTTTCCCTTTCAGGACACGCGTACTCAGTTATTATAATTATATAAAACAAATCATTGTTCTACTGAAAGTATAATAAACAACAACTTTTAGTAACAATGAACTTTTGTTTTCGTAAAGCGATCTTAAGCCGTGGTTACATGGTTCATTTCTGTCTTTCAATTCAGAGGAATCAACCAAAGTGATCTAGGTATATACGTAAACTTGAATCATGCAATGTCCTCGAATACTATTGTGTCAGTTCTGCGATTTTCAACCAAATTATTTCAATTCGGTTGATCCGTCCATATGTAGAACAATTTAGAACAGTTTGACTTTATAAAATAACTAGTGGTCGCCTGTGGTCGAAATTCGACCATAATAATTTGTTGTCAGAACTCCGTGTGCACGGAGCCCCTCCCCGATCGTCTCGTGAGGGAGGGAGGCTGTTAAAGGCGTTCGCTATATTTAGCAAAACCGCCAGGACAGTATCCTTCGCTTGGACAGCTTCTCCCGTTACGGAACGCAGTTTCTCGAAGGCGTCCAAAGTGGAGGGCCCTCGCCGAAGCCCGAACTGCGTCTGAGCTAGCCTCGGCTCCAGCATCGAGATGCTTAACGAGGCGTTCCGTTACGATCTTCTCGAAGACCTTGCCGACCTCGTTGAGCAACACTATGGGCCTGTAGGCGGACCTCCGTTTGGAGGCCGACCTCCCTCAGGAATAAGGTATAGCCCACCCTCCTCCCATTGCGACGGGAACTGACCTGCCCGAAAACAGGCATCGAACAATTTCCACAGCTGGCTGCTTAGATGTTTGGCAGCCAGGAAGAGGAGCCGACCCAGGACCCCGTCGGACCCGGTGCCGTCTTCCTGCCCCGGAGCCGCTCCAGGGCAACGTCTAATTCTTCCTCGGAAATGGAGTGAGGCAAAGACCTCCGGATCCGGGAAAAGCCCATCGATAACCGACCGGAGGACCTCGGGTTCAAGCGTTTCCGTGACCATGGAAGTGCAAGGCCGCAACTTGTTGCGAGCCCCAAGGGCTCCGGTCGAGTGTCTCAAGGAGCTCCTCCCAAGCCCGGGCGTTCGCTCGCAGAATTGCCTTTTTGGCCCCTCTGAACTCTCCCACGAGTCCATTCTCCTCAACATAATCTGGTGGACGACGCGCCCTGCTGCGTTTGAGCCTATGGCTGTTCCTGCGGACTGCCATTATTATTAAATTATTAAAATATCACTCTGAAGTTCGGATTGAAATTGCGAGTTTTTAAAGGGTTTATTAATCTTTTCTGTTTGCAAGTTCAGTATTTATCCTGGAAGCTGTAACACTAAAATATAAGTACAATTGAAATATTATTTTATAATAAAGCGAAATTTTATGTTATTCTTTTATCCGTGTAGGAACGGAGAGAGAATACAATTCCCTGGGGCCGGGCGGCCTGGTCTAGAGTATGCTACCATAACAACCTTGACTTATGTTCTCGCATTGATGGCCAGGTTCCAGTCTGCCTTTAGAGAGCAGTAGCACATTGGTTGCACCTTTGGTATTATAAATGTCCATAGGTGATGGTAACCGCTTTCCGTCAAGTGGGCCGTTTGCCTGCCTGCTGAGCTCGTTTATCGTTTATTTAAAAAATTAGGTTTTATCACTACGGTTTGGGGTTTTCTTGTACGACTCCTTTCATGCATGTCAAGAGATAATAATAAGAATATATGGACATGATTACCTCATGATTTATGAAATAAGTAGTACATATATATTATTTTATATTTGTAATTATATTTTTAACATTTTTAATTTTTAGTTTCTGGAAGATACAAAAATGTTTGTTATATAAATATGGTTTAAAACCCATATCTCTTTGTTGGCTTGCATTTCTATCTGGGTCATCGTAACTCACAAAGTAGGTTTCAATGTAATAGCTGTTACCTATATTCAATCATTTGAACATAATGGGCTGATTTAAGAATTAGTTAAGGGATTTCATGTCGTTGAAGATGAGTGAGTAGAGTAGGTGATTTTTTTAAAAGAGCCTCTGTGTCTCAATCCGAAACTATAAGATATAGTGAAAAATACTCAAAGGAGTCTCCGGACCAATTTTAATGAAAAAGACAGCCGATCCCAGACTTCCAGACCATAGTAATTAACGGAAAGTTCGATTAAGAAATTGACTGTGCGAAGAATAAAACTCTGAGCATCTGTGCTCCAGAAAGCTCGAGCGGCAAAAGCTCAGCCCACTCAAACACAGAGTTGTAACTTTTTAGGCTTTTTTTAAGAACTTTAAAAGTTTACAAATTTACTCTAACTCAATATGAATAAGATCGTCAGACATTAGTACTTAAATACTTTACCTTAACTAAATTGTAACAGCCCTACGGGGTTTTCCCTATAATCCCAATAGTCGTCCGTAATAACCTCATTTCAAGTTTAAATAGGAAGGACCTATATTTTAAAGAAATATGTAAAACTGGATGTTGAAAATAGTTTAAAGGATAATTTTTAGAAATCTACTAGATGCAATTCAAGTTTTCATACTAAAACCTATAATATGTTTTAATCATAATTAGATATAATTTTAAGTAAAGTTCAATTCTGTGCTCATCCACCCCTTTTTACGGTATTTATTATGCGATATAGTAAAATCTCCTTTTTACATGCCTGACAATTTAATTATCAGAGTGAGACAGGCAAGCGCGTTGCACTTGTACTTGACTCGCGAATAATAGAAGATGGTTCTATCTTGTAATTAATCGTCAACTTGCTACTTATGGCACATTGCACAGAGATGTGCCTAAGTAGCTTACTTACGACTTACGACTTACGACCAGTTGTAGCCCTACTTGTAAGGGTAACACCAGGTGAAGGAGGCGGCGGAGCGGAAGAGGGAGCAGTCCGCCACGCTCCCCTCCCGCCAGAGCCGGCGGCGGCGTCGGAGGGTCGTCCACGACGACCTCCAGTCGCTGTAGGCTACGGCCATGCGGCGACCGGCGGGGAAACCGGATCCGCCCGCATATAAAGGCCGGAGAGGAGGGACGCACCCCGATCCGCGTGCCCCTCTCACCTCGTGGTGAGACCGAGGAGCCGGAGAGACCCAGATCTCCGGCTAAAAATGGTGAGACCAGCCCGCAAGGGGGCCGGCCGTCGTCCATCCGGGCTGGTGGTGAATGCGCAAGCGAGCCCACATCCCGGACAAAGGACGCTCGGGATCGGACAGGGGTTTTAGTGGGTATCCCTAACCGTGGCGTGGCAATAGCACCTGACACTAAAAGTGGGGTGCTAGTGCCAGGCCGACCTGGCGAATCCCACACACGGGCCGCGACCTTTCCCCCTCGGGCAGCTCACGGTTCTCAAACGGATTACCCCTGTATTAAAAAAAGGGTAACAACAGGTAATGTCGGTCTGGTGATAATACCGGTCACTACAATTATTTTCATATTTCTTCCGCGGAGGCCCACCTAAAAAGGGTGTAGCTAGACCTACCCCGGGCTGATAAATAGATCTCTAGCACCTTTTCCAGCCGACAAACAGGATGAACGGACGTTAATTGTTTTCGCAAATATCTCAACTAAATTTTCGAGGTCAAACAATAAGAAGTGAATGCTTGTTATTTCACATTTCTTTTATTTTTACCTATAATTCTTGAAGCATAATTATCAAGCATCCCAAGTCGACACGTTTTTAACCTACAAATGTTTTTAGGGAAATGTTCCTAGGCGGGCAATATCAGCCACGTTGAACCGGTATTACCTGCAAGTAAAATTGGTACACGGTTAAATTTTGTTTGGTTTATATATTGTTTCAAAATGTCCAAATCAAAAAAACAGTGCCATTTAAACGTACCATGGACTCCAAGATCAATCGCAAGCATGAATCATGTTAGAGAAGCAGTTCTGTTTATTGAAGTGTTATTTTCAACGCTTCAAGAAAGTTTGAAGAACAAGAATCGTATCGTATCAGCCACAGCCAGGCAGTCTTCACAAGCCAACAAGAAGATAACCTAGTTTCCCAAATTAAGATCCTGGACCAGGTATTCAATGGCATAAGAAGACGATACTGCTACTGATGGAGATTTAGATAATAAATTTATAATCTCCGATCAATGGCATGATGGCATAATAATGAATTGTGTTATATCGTCGGCTTCAGTGCAGGACGTTGTAACTATATTCTTGGTGATATCATTTTTTCATCAATATTGCTACATACTACATGTATAGTTATCACAGTTTTAGAAAAAAAAATCCCTAAGAATGTAGTTACAAGGTCCACTGACTGCGACGATATGTGTTGTGCTATATAGTTTCTGGGCGTTCATTTAGTTCTCAGGGTATGACCCTCCTCAGGAGAGTAACCCTCAGGGTTATGTCTGCGATTTTGCCTGAACAAAGCTTGACCGGTGTTATCAACCCGGTGACCGGTAGTACCTGCCATGGTGCTTAATACCGGTGAAGATAGATATTTTTTAAAATACCGATTAAGTTGATCACATTCGTTTTACTTATTGCTTTCCATTATTATGATTTTGTTAGAAGAACAGTGAGAGCTTAATTAGCAAAAAGATTATTTAAAAATATTGAAAATTAGCTGAGCTGTGTTTATTTTTCATTAGGTGACCGGTAATACCTGTGCTTACCCTAAAATTTTCAACTGATTACAAGAAGCGAGTTGAGTTTGAAAACTTGCGTTTAAGTAACAAGTTCGGTACAAACGTGCTATTTACGAGTTAAGCTTCAAATATCTATCAATATCTATTGCGAGTGTCCACGTATAGTCGTCTCATACCCTGCGCTCGTTAAATTAGTACCGTTAGCAACAAAGTTCCGAACCATAGTAAACACATAGAAAAAGAGCCGAGTCTACCGACTGGTATCGGTGTAGTGCTGATATTAGACGGATCAACCAAAATTGAATAAATTTGATTGAAAGGCACAGAAGCTTAAGCAGTAAAAGCTTCTAGTTAACGCCGTCAAGTTTCAAACGGTGCTTTGATATTACGTGGGTTCGAATCTTAGCTGGCAAGTGTGCACCATTTAGGGAGCTTTTTGACCTAACTTGTACGTGATAGAATATATAAAACTTCTTGATGAAATCTGCTCAACGAGATAAACGATGTGTGAAATCCGTTGATTCGCCTTAGATAAGCGTAGCGGGTATATTGTACATTCCTCCTAAAAACAGTATGGACGTTCGAGTCCAGCATTGGAACGTTTTTACCATCATGACCAAATACGTAGCAGTCCACAAATCAAATATGACGCGTTCTGTAGACATGATAAACAACTACTATTTTTTTTTCATTATGTCACTTTGTGTTTGAGCTGTTCTCTGAATAGTTTAGTTTCACAATTGGACCCGGTAGACGACATTATGATTTGGTTCCGGATTTTTTATTATATTCAGGGCAGGACAATGTCTAGCGGGCACACTAATTCTAAATATAAAATAAAAATATATTGTAAAGAAATTTCACTTCGTAGGTGTAGTGGATGTGTACAGAAATAAATGTTTTTTTTTATCTTTCAATGCATGAAAATATTTCATGTCTGGCTCACAAAAACATAAAAACTGTAGTATACTCGCATTAGTTTTAAACCATAAACTACTGAACCATACCTTTAAACCACAGTGAAAAATTCTGAAATAACTCAAGGCATTATCACTACAAACCAATATATACTTTCAAAGAAAATTAACTCAATTACGATCTGTAGGATAAATAGTTTTCGAGATGTGGGGTATTTTTTATTATTATTCTAGCGCTCAATGTTATGTTTATTTTTGGATTTTATAGTCAAATGAAAATAGCAGTGCCCGTCCGTCAATTGTGCGAAATTCTTGAACGTATACGTGATCCGAAACGCACTTGGCCGTTTTTTTACTTATTTCTTTTTTGTCAACGCTACCGAGACTCAGCGTGTGACGTCTACTTGCGATTTGCAAGCACATGCGAGCGGTCCAAACGACGATAAGGTCTTAGCTCATAATTTCTCAGTCGCAACTTGCTACTTAACTAACGGAAATGTGAACCAGCTAGTAATGTACTTTTGATGATTATTATAAAATAATATAAACAATGTTTCATATAGTTTTATTTTAAATTTCACAGAATAAAAATACGGGTGTGAAGTTACTTACGGCACAGCTCGAAATATTTATTATAAGCATATTTCGCAATCTTTGTTAGGGTACCGTACGTAATAACCAAAAAAAATCTGTGTTGTTCTCAGTGCTTAATATATTTCTAGCTAGGCCAGGAGACATTATCGTGCCCTAAAAATAAACTTATAACCCGATTGCAGCGCCACCTACCGGTTCCAATTGTATATCTAAACTATCCCGGGACCCACATGAACACAGAAAAAGTCATCAAAATCGATCTAACCGTCTAAGAGTAGTTCAGTGACATGCACACGAACAGAATAATTTTATATATAAAGATGTATTTCGGATAAGATCAGATCAGTGAATCTAAACCATTCCCGAATCCACCTGAACACACACAAAGAATTTCATCGAAATCGCTCCAGCCGCTTAAGAGGAGTTCAGCCACGTACACACGCATAGAAGAATTTTATACATAAAGATCAACATTTTTGACTTGTCATTATTGTCTATAAAGGAATGAATATAACATTATTAATAGATAACGTATTCGTATGTACTAACTGTCAATGTTTAACGTCATTAACAATAAATTACAACATCGCTTCAAATAACACATTAAATCCATCGCTACATCTGTGTGAAATGGTTAGAAAAACTTCCCTAAAAGATTTGAATGAAAACAAAAAATCAGACAAGGTTTCCCACAAAGTTTCCGTTATTTGTCTCTGGTACCATGAAAATCGTTGTTTTTAGTCTTAACTTATTTAAAAAAAAATGTAATCGAAAACCACAAATCCCAATAACTAGCGAAAAATTTCTGAAGTGACAACATTTTTTTTATTCAAAAAATCCATTGACATTGGAACAATAATTATTTAAAAAGTTTATATGTTGTTTAGATAACTGCGTTTTGTTCATGCAACATACATATAAAATGGCTCTGTAATTGTAAATATTTTTAAAGCAGATTGATTGAAAGCTAGATTTTTAATGACAATCGTATATCACACAAGGTCTCTTCTTTTGAAAATGTATTTATTTTGTAGTTATACCTTAACTCATTGAATTACGTTGCGTGTATTACGACCACAACTACGTTGCGTTAGCAAAACGCTTGTGAGGGAATTAGTTACTGATAACCAGCTTGTGAAACGCTCGTCTCAACCATCGGTTATTGGTAGCTTCAAAATCAATCGGTTACTATTACAAACAACCGTCGGTAAAATATAGAAACAGGGGGTTAAATTGTTTTCCTAACTTAGCTCCTAGGAGCATTAAGTGTAACTAATAACTTATAATCAATAAATAATTATTTTCATTCAATTCGAGCATTTATTGTTTCTTTTCTAAAAAACTTTACCCTTCCTTTGGGTCCGCCAACACATTTTTGATACAGGGCCCTTCTAAGGCAATCTACGCCACTGAATAATAGTAAGTAGTCATCAACAAACCTTCTGCGCGCGGCTTATATACTAGAGTTGTTAATTAAGTTGGCTTATATGTATGACGTTACTCAATGTAAATTTACTAGAGTAAGGGCGGATTTTTCAATCACCATATGCCATACATACGATAAAATACAACATGAGCAAATTAAACATTAGTGATTCGCAAAAAAAACAATTGAGTTGTTTTACTTTTATGAAATTAATTCACTCAGGTTTTAATTTATTCAACAGATAACTTTTATCTGATAATTGGAAAATCGATCCTTGGAATAATGTATCCTTCTCCTAAAGTGAACTGTATTGTTCTTTGAGAAGTAAACGATTTTAAACCTCAAACTTTTTGATGTGATAACTTCTTATGAGAGGGTAAACCGCTTTGTTACGTAGCGCGTTACGGCGCCAGTCTGTCTGGCTTCCCTTTCACTCACGCATACGGCAGCGGTAGGCAGGCTCCTCCTCTCTCACTCTAACCCACAGCGCTAGCCGTATTTCAGTAATTAGATTAAATAATGATACTAATAATATACATACACAAAGTTCTAATGTACATATTCAAGAATTGTAACTAAGAATAAAATACATTTTATAATCAATAAAAGATTTTATTTATACATAACCTTTTCTTACATTATCACATTAATATACATATATAAATTTAAGTAATAACTTAAGCTTTTCTCAAGTTAAACAATTTCAATATTAAACAGTTCAACTTAGATTAGTTCAAGTTAACACTTCTGTCGGGCGTCCCGAGACGCACACTATTGTTTTTTTATATTTTTATTACATTATACTAATCTAATGTACGGCAGTAAAAGTTTGGTATGGCAGAAGAAGCAGGAAAGTAGGATAAATGCGGTTGAAATAAGAGCTTTGAGAAGTATATGTAAGGTTAATGTAAGTGATATGATAAGAAACAGTCTGATATGGGAGCGCTGTGGATTGAAAGAAGATGTAGTGACAAGAGTTGAAAAAGGAATTTTAAGGTGGTTTGGGCATGTAGGGAGATTGAATGAAAGCAGAATCACAAAACAAGTATATGAGAGCAATGTATAATAGGTAGAGTCGGTGCCGGTGAACCGAGACGTACTCACCATGACCAAATTGAAGATATTTTGAAGAAAGCTCAGATAAAAAGCAGGAAACAGGCGTGACAATATGTATGTATACAAATCTGTACTTTAATAAATCTGTAAATTGCTCGAGTTTGTACAGAGTGTTTAAAAATGTGAAAAAAATCAAGAGGGCTAATTCGGACCAGCAGATTCCGAAAATACATTTTTTAGAGTTTTTGTCTGTCTGTTAGAATATCACGTGAAAACTACTGAACGGATTTAAATGAAACTCGACATAGAGCTAGCTTATATCTCGGAGCGTAACTTGGGATATTTTTTATCCCGATAAATTACGTCGTATCCGCGAGATAGACGAAAATATCGAAAAAGATGGCGCTGCGATCGCGTTCTTATTGAAAACTACTGAATGTATATGACTGAAACTTGATACAGATATAGCTTATATCCCGAATCAACACTTAGGATATGTTATCCCCATAAATTATGTCGTTTCCATAGAATAGACGGATTAGCTAAAGAAAAGAGAAAAGGCGCTGCAATCGTGTTTTCCCAATACCTACGTTGTCATAAACAATATGTCATACATTGTATTACTTCAAATCAGGTTGACTTTGGCTTACCTCTATATTTTGCTGGGTAGAATACATGGACTTAGTTTCTTTGTTATTATTATATGCAAAAAACCAAATTAAGTTTTTGTGCGAGTAAAATAAATCTATTGCCTAGGGTTGTCTACACGTTGCAGTCGCGGGGCAAACTCTAGTATAACATATAAAAGTAAAGTACTTAGTAGTAAGTGAAGAACTAAAACATTACACATAATACTTATAATTTAAAAATAATGTACTCAACTATCGTATTATCAGTTTCGCTGACAGGAAACGTGTACTCAGTTATCATAGTAGTTTGTATCAAACAAATTATTGTACTACGGAAAATAGTTCATTTTATTATTTTGACAGTAAACTTTAGTTTTTCGTAAAGCGATTTTAAGACGATTTTAGACGGCTCCTTCCTGTGTTTCAATCCGGATGAATCAACCAAAGTGATCTATGCATAAACGTAAACTAGAATCATTCGATGTTATCGAATACTGTTGTGTGTTAGTTCTGTACTTTTCAACCAAATGGATTCAATTCAGTTGATCTAGTCATATATAGAGCAATATAGAACTATATAATTTGAAATTTTAAAATAATTTCGCATTATATACTAGCGATCTGCGCAGACTTCGCCCTGCCTTAAAAATGAAAAAAATCTAGAATCCGATTCCAGCGCCACCTACCGGATTTAATTGTGAATCTAAACCACCCCGGAACCCATTTGAAATATGTTTTGATTGAAGCTCGCCGGATGTGACCGATTCTGTCTGTGACCCCCTTGATGTAGGGTAGGCTAGATTCGATAACCCACAAATCCTCGCGAAAGAGAATCGTTTCATACCTAGAATGATGCGTGAGGCTGTTGAAATCAAAAAACACCCAAATTTCAATACCACCTGTTTGTGATCCGGTCATCAAAACTATTAAGACCCAAACCCAGCAAAAACCAACAGCCAGACCTCAAGCCACTGTGAGCTCTTTCTGCGTGCACCGGAACACAAACCAACTTGACTGATAATTACTTGTATTTTTCATTCCACTCATTTTAATATTATATAAAATTATTAGAACTAGGCATATTTGCTGAAGAGTTTCTTGCGCCGCTTCTTTTCTTCAAGCCATAACATGTTGCGAAGCGGTGGTAAATTAGATTAGGCTCCCATAGAGTAAATAATAACCATAAACAAAATTAAAACTAAATAATTAAAATGAACAAGTTGGCGGTAGGCTAAATAAAACTTTAACAATACTCGTTGACACTAGACATCTTTGTCTTCCGTGATCACGGCCACTGAAAAGTGGCCGAAACGTCGGAATAACAAAAATCAAATAAATTATCGCACTTGAAACTGTTAAAAAGTAGTTTTATTATGTATACAATTCGCGAAAACTTAAGTAAATATTAAGTTATCCTTGTGTATAAGTAAATATATGATGGATACCTATTTGGCTGATCGCAGACACCCAAGCTAGGGTAAATAAGAAAGTTGGTTTATGAAATTAATCCTGTGGAGAATTGAACTTGGACTTTTAGGTTTAGCTACACCACTAAGACCACAAAAGCTATTAAATAATATTGAATAATAAACGAAAAAGCAATTAAGAAATAAACGAATCAAGGCTTGCTAAGGAAGTTATTTCTTCAACTCCTTAAATTAAAAATTATGTGTGTTCGAATTAGTATAACCAGATCCAAATTGCTTTAAATCGGGGCAGAGCGTAAAACAAATCGGGATTTAGGGATGTAGATCGCGACAAACGAAAAATAAATGTTTTTTAAATTAAGGTTTAATTATTTAATTTAAAAAAATGTAATTCTTAAGTCTCACTCAACAATCTCCGCGGCAACACAACCTACCATATCAAGGATTCCTTCGACTTCATCAGCCCAATTGAAAATTTGACATTGGCTGAGGATGAAGTACTAGTCAGTTTTGATGTCCAGTCCTATTTACCAGATTACTAGTCCAAGACTGCATTGGGATTGTCAAAAGGAAGCTAATAGATAACGACATGCCAGAGGAATATGCAGACTTACTAAAACATTGCCTCACATCAGCCTATTTCGTATGGGACTACGGCTTCTACGACCAAATCAACGGTGTAGCCATGGGCTCACCGGTGTCTCCTGTCGTGGCTGACATTTTTATGGAAGACTTCGAACGGAAGGCACTGGATATCGATCCGTTTAAGCCGAAGATGTATAAAAGGTACGTATATAATACTTTTGCCGTCCTCCCAAACGATAAAGTCTCTGCATTCTAGATCATCTCAATTCCATCAACAGTAATATTAAATTTACTATGGAACTAGAGGCAAATCATCAATTAGCTTTTCTGGATGTACTCATTCTAAGGAACCCTGACAATACTCTTGGCCATACGGTGTATAGGAAACCTACCAATACAGATAAAAACCTTAATGGTTCGTCTCACAGCCATCCCAATCAGTTAGCTACAGTGGGCAAATCTTTGTTTCAGAGAGCACATAAAATCTGTGACGAGAACCACGTGGATGGAGAGCTTTAGCATGTCAAGCGAGTTCTACAACTCAATCAGCTGAAGACTCCACATCAACGTCACAAAGGCCCTAAACCACCTTCAGTTGAACGGTGCCCTGCTACCCTACCCTACATCAAGGGGGTCACAGACAGAATTGGGCACATCCTCAGGCAAGCTTCAAAATAAAATACCGCACTTAAAACCGTTAAAACGTATTTTTATTACGTATACAAGTCGCAAAAACTTAAGAAAATATTGTTACGAGTTGCAGGACTCGAATTAAAATGTCGTTGGAATTATTATAGAATTTATTATAACTATACAAACACGTATAACACAGGTACAAATATAACTGAATACAACTAGTCCAAACGTAATGCACGATTCAATAATACGCGCAAAGTCTGTCACTAAATAGATTACCGAATGTCAAGCGATAACCACAAGTGGAGCAAGACTTGGTGTCTTGCTCCACTTGTGGTTATCGCTTGACTGACCATCTCTCCATTCGGGCATTGCTTTATACTGCACCGATGCAATATGTCTATCTGACCACGTGGACCGAATTTTCTTAGAATCACACCTGGCTAATGACTACCATAAAAGATTACAATACAGAATGGGCTGTTTTTCTAATCCCAAATTTTAAACACAAAGTAAACAAAAGAAGTCCAAATGCCGAAAGATAATAAAATGCAGGTGTGAATTTGTCTTTGTCGGTCGTAACAATATTATGTAATTCTTATTTTTCTAGTAATAATGCTTTTTAATAAATTTATTGATTTTTCAAATTCAAATTCAATCTTATTTCTAGGCCTTTCTAAAATAACACATTTTTAAATATAATAGTTAAAATTAATGCTACAATTTTTTTGGCGGCGGTTGTTGCACTAGACTCTAGGTCTGTATCGCGGCATCCAACACAATTTTATTATAAGAACTTAAATATAATGAAATTAGTCCGTAATTAACTTTTCACTGTGTAAAATGCGTGCATGCGTGCGTGCGCGTTTGTGTATGTGTGTGTCTTTGTGTGTGTGTGCCCATAGTGCTACAATCAGTTGGCTAATATGCATTCTGTGTTGCTGTAATTTAATGTTTTTAGCCATTTAATTAATTGGCATTTGAACTTTGATGCTGACATTTCTTTGGCGGGGGGTGTTTTGGCTTACTTTGTTGTATAAGTCGTGCGCAGAAAGTTTGCCGATGATCGCCCCTCCCGCTTCCCACGACTGGGACCGGAGCTTGTCTAAGTAGTATTAAGAACTACACGACCGCAGGTCGCGGTTGTGGGAGACGGGGGAGGTTGTCATCAGCAAACCTTCTGCGCACGACTTATAAATAGATATATGGGCGTATGGAGGAAGGAGTTTGGCAAAGGTTCCATGCATTTTGGGTAAGTGTATATTATATATTCGACGGGAGGTGAGGTATTGGAAGTTATTTTATAATTTATCGGGACATTTAGCGTCCCAAGCAGGTGCAAATCGGGACGCGGTCCCAGACCCCTGAAAATCGGGACACTTGGCAAGCTAGTTCGAATCCTGACCTAGAAGCATGCACTACTTATGGACGGTTCCTATACTTTATTATTCATTCATGGACATTTCCCATATCTTACTATTTATTCACTTGCCTTACCATCGGTAGAAATTTGACATTACGTATATGGAGCTTATGTCAAATTTTAACCGATAGTAAGCGAAATGAACGGTATGCGCAACCCCGTCGACCAAATAGTTTAGTAGCAATGAATAAATAGTTAAAAAAACTCTGTATTGTTCACCACATAAATATAAAGTAAATAATTTACAGTAATTTCGTGTAATGCCTTGATCACAGGTAACCAATACAGCGGCAAGACAGTAAAATCATACAAGGCCGAGATAGTTGGGCGGGCGAGTAGGAGTTCATACGTATTTTTCTTGTATGGCGAGTCAGTTTAGTTTTGATTCACTGCATCAACAAGATGTTTCGTAGAAAAAAAAATCCATTTATTATTATTGGCCATTTTGAACACAAATTCAATGTAATAGCAAAAAAAATCCGTTAGAAAACAACACTGGCGTAGCGAACGAGTGGCAGGCGAGTGCCAGCTGAGCGTGTATTCATTCATACCTGCCGAGCGGGATATCGAGTCAATTCGGGGGCTGAAGAATGAGGCGGGGGGAGCAGGGTACTCGTGTAGCAAACAAATCGTGGATCTAGTTGACTCTCTCGCCACACTGCTGGGCCGAGCGCTCGGCCAAGTACTCGTCAAAGTATTAACACAACTCGATTAAACAGTTTGATCGGTTTAATAATTATGTACATACGGTAGCTCTTATTATTAAACGAAAATTTTATAATCTAAGGTAAGATCAGCTGTGGACACTGTATCGGCGTAAACAACTCCCTCCAGCGCTATTGTAGTAGATGTCAATCATTTTGTGCGTCTAATTGCATGAGTCGTGATTTCCCAGAGGAGCTGTCACAGCATTAGCGTCTTAAGGCATGAGCGACGAGCGAATTGCCGAAGCGTTTCACATTATAAGTCGTGCGCAGAAGGTTTGTCGATGGTCGCCCCTCCCACTTCCTACAACTGGACCGGGGCTTGTCAAAGTAGTACTAAGAACTGGACGACCGCGGGTCGCGGTTATAGGAGGCGGGAGCGGTTGTCATCGACAAACCTGCGCACGACTTAAAGACGTACGCTTTTTTTTACGGTTCTTTAGAAAGGAGACGGATACGCTTTATTACGAGCCGGATTACGCGGACATTCTTGGGCCCAGATTATATATTAAAAAGGTGAGAGTGACTTTAAGATTTCTTTTCAATATGTTGATTGTTTTTCTAATTATAGTGGGTTTAGTTATGTTGAATGAATTAATCATATGCTGTAAGTTTTTCATATAGGTAATCGTTGAAATTTATTCACATAAATCGAATATGAAAATGGAAAACTTATTTATTTTAAAACTTATTTTTAAGATTTCTTGCCTTGCAGATAGGATTTAAGGCTGATGTTTTCCATTTTTTATATAAAAATATAACGCGTTTTTTAAACCTTATCTCTCATTACATTTCTTTAGCCCAAAAGGCTTGTCTCCTTTTAATGAAGAAATCAAGTATTAGCTTAATTTTTTCCAAAAATAAATTGCTTTAAACGAGGTATATCAAGTAATTTGTAAAATATAAAGTATTTGTGATAAAAGTTTGTTTTCAGGGCTGTATGGCCAAATAGCGAACATAGTGGGCAATAGCCACATCTACAGAATCCATAATAATACATGTAATTATAAGCACTTTGCCGATTTTTTTAAACACGTCGTCCAAGAATATAATAATCCTCGAAAAACAAATATACAATCGTGACGTATTTACCATGATCAGATCGCAGATGCCTTAAAGAATGGCCAAGTAAAAATCATCTACTATAATAAACGTGTATGTACGAAAACATTAATGACAGTACATGAAGCAAAAGATGTATGTCAAGATTGTCATAGTGCAAATCCATCATCTCTACCTACTCCTATGGAGAATAGGCGTAATAATGTATCAATATATCCGTGCAGTAATGGAGAAAGAATACTAATTCCTGCGGCCAGGTAGCCTATAAGAGGCGACAAAACAACCCATAGTGTTAGGTGGTAGGGCACTTGTCTGTCTACATGGCTATCACCCCTACTCTAAATCATGCAGCCTTAACAACCTTAATTTGTGTTCTGGCATTAGTGGCCAGTTTTCAGTCCTATCTACGAGTCCGGCAGGACATTGGTAGCATATTTAGAGCTGTAACTGTTTATAGGCGACGGTGACTACTTTCCATCACAGTTGGGGGGCAGACTGTACCTCCTGTATTCCAGCGATAAAAAGAAATGTATACACTTTGTTAAGCAGTAAGCACCTTAAACGCTTTGCTCTCATAAATTAGATACTAATAAGATGAACTATGAGCCCAGCAGTTGGACAGGTAGTCTTCGTCCGTCGGGACTTAACTTCGAACAAACTTGATGTACATCGGCTAATGTAATACGACTATTTCTAGGAAACTTTGTTCTAGCTGAATTATTAAAAAGCTACCAATTCTTGGCGTTGTTCAAACACAATACTTTGTGTCTTTAGAATCCTTATGATTTTATATATGAAATGTGTTATGTTCTGTGTCAAACGATTTTTTTTTTAAATAAATATTACCGATTTCAAACTAAAAAGTAAAAAATAAATATTTGACCGTCTTCTTTCTATAGCATCCTGAAGTAGGTGCGAAATAAAACATAAAAAACAACAAATTTGCAAAATATAGTAATTGATCCCTGGGATCCACTAATCAGATCCTGACATGGTGACTATGGGACCAATTCGGAAGCAACCTTTTCGATAAAAAAATAATTTTTGAAAATCTGTCTCTATAATCTGCGCGCGAAGGCAGTCTCAGAAGGAATCTCGAAGCAAGCAAGTCTCGCAGTAGGAGCGAGACTCACACGGACTACCGAAGCGAAAGAAGCCACGGAGCGGAATCTGGTGCACGAGAAGAAGAGGACGGCCCAGCTGTGTAAAAGGGGAGCCTCGGAGCCAAGTACCGGTCTACGCGCTGGGCCTGTAGCGGGTTGTCGGCGGTTGGACGACCTCGGTACGAGTTTTCCAAGCTAATGTTAACCACTCCCCCGACGCCCAGGACTTGTGCCTGCAGGCGATGGCGGAGTGGCAAGCAAACTTGGCCGTAATAAGCGAACCTTATTACGTATATCCCCCAGCCAGGAACTGGGTGGGGGATCTCGACGATGTGGTAGCCGTGGTCGCCAGAGCCGGATCTGGCACACCGCTCACCAGTCTCGAAAGAGGAAAGGGCTACGCGGTGGCGGAAAGCGGATGTTACGTCATCATAGGCGTGTACCTCACGCGGAGCCACCCCCTGGCGGACTACGAGCTCGCCTTGGACTCCATTAGGGCAACCGTCGGCAGACTAGCGCCGAAGACGATATTCGTCCTAGGCGACTTCAATGCCAAGCACCAATCCTGGGGGAACGCGATTACCGATGTTAGGGGACGGGCGGTTGAAGACTGGGCGCTTCAATCCAACCTGTCCATCCTGAACCAGGGGTCGGTCCAGACCTGCGTACGTGCGCGGGGTGGATCGATCATCGACCTGTCATTCGCCACACATGCGGCCGTCCGCAGAGTGGTAGGATGGAGAGTGCTGGAGGAGGTGGAGACTCTGTTTGATCACTTGTACATCAGATTCGAGCTCTCCCCCTCGCCTAGCGCTAACCCTGTTCAGGGCCCCTCCCGCCTCCCGCGCTGGGCTCTTACCAAGCTCGACGCGGAGCAGGCCGAGGAGAGGGCTATGATCGAATGCTGGACCTATCCAGCCGACCTGGGGAATCTGGAGGCGCAGGCTGAGCACATGCGCAAATCCCTCAAAAGGATTTGCGACGCTGCTATGCCTCGAGCCAAACGACCGCCGCCGCGTACATCGGTCCACTGGTGGACTGAAGAGGAGGGCAGTCCGCGGAATCAGCCACGGGCTCAAACGCAGCAGAGCGCGCCGTCCTCCAGACTATGTTAAGGAGAATGGATTCGTGGTGGAGTTCAGAGAGGCCAGAAAGGCCCTTTCGATCGCAATTCTGCGAGCGAAAGCCCGGGCTCGGGAGGAGCTCCTCGAGACACTGGACCGGAACCCTTGGGGGCGTCCGTACCGTGCGGCCCGCAACACGTTGCGGCCTTGCACCTCCACGGCTACGGAAACGCTCGAACCCGAGGTCCTCCGGTCGGTTATCGATGGGCTCTTCCCGGATCCGGGGATCTTCACTCCCCCCGATATGGGTCCAATCATTTCCTACACCTCGGAGGTGGAGCCTCACTCCATCACCGAGGAAGAGTTAGACGTCGCCCTGGACCGGCTCCGGGGCAGGAAGACGGCTCCGGGACCCGACGGGGTTCCGGGTCGGCTCCTTTTCCTAGCCGCCAAACATCTACGCGGCCAGCTGCGGGAACTGTTCGATGCCTGTATTCGCGCAGGTCAGTTCCCGTCGCAATGGAAGGAGGGCCGATTATGCCTGATTTCCAAGGGAGGCCGTCCTCCCAACGATCGGTCCGCCTACAGGCCCATAGTGTTGCTCAACGAGGTCGGCTAGGACTTCGAGAAGCTCGTAACGGAACGCCTCGTTAAGCATCTCGATGCTGTGGAGCCGGAGCTAGCTCAGACGCAGTTCGGGTTTCGGTGAGGGCCCTCCACTTTGGACGCCTTCGAGAAACTGCGTTCCGTAACGGAAGAAGCTGTCCAAGCGAAGGATACTGTCCTGGCGGTTTCGCTAGACATAGCGAACGCCTTTAACAGCCTCCCTCACGAGACGATCAGGGAGGGGCTTCGTGCACACGGAGTTCCCCCGTACCTCACGAGGCTGTTGGGCGCGTACCTCCAGAACAGGTACATCCTTTGGGAGGGCGGCGAGTCCGAGAATCGCGCGATAGGTCGGTGACGCGTCGCGTGCGGCGTCCCACAGGGATCGGTCCTCGGGCTGGTTCTTTGAAACGTCGGTTATGACTGGATCCTTCGGGTTCTGGTCCTGCCCGGAATAGGGCTAATCTGCTTTGCGGATGACACCCTACTTACGGCACGCGCTGCGTCATTCGTGGAATCCGTGGACCTCGCCAACGCCGGGTTGACGATCGTGGTCCGAAGAATAGGTAGGTTGGCTTGAAAGTCTCCCCCGCGAAAATGGAAGCCATCATGATCCATAGGCGGTTTCGTAATCCCTCCGCGGACTTGGCCGTTACAGTCCAAGGGGTGGACATGCGTGTAGGCCTCCAGATGAAATATCTGGGGCTAATTCTCGATGGGAAATGGCTGTTTAAAGCGCACTTTGAGCAGCTAGTTCCCAAGCTCGTGAGGTCCGCAGGCGCCCTCTCTCAGCTTCTTCTCAACGCAGGGGGACCGGGGACGACGACTAGGAAACTCTACATGGGCATCCTTAGGAGTATGGCCCTGTGCGGTGCACCCGTATGGTCCACTGCACTTCATCGCCACAATAGGACTTTGCTGTGCCGCGCACAGCGGGTCCTGGTGGTGAGGACCATCCGAGGATACCGTACATTGTTGTAGACGGCGTCGACATTCTTGGGAGGCGATCCGCCCTGGCCTCTCCAGGCGTACGTGATAGCCAAAGTTCAGCGCTGCCGACAGGATGCCCTCGCCCGTGGCCTGGTCTATGGCCAGGCCGAACTCCAGGTGATCAGGACGCGGGAAACCGCGGCCATGATCCAATCTTGGTCAGTAGAGTTGGAAAACCCTATTGCTGGCATTGACACGGTGGAAGCGGTTCGACCGCAGCTGTTGCGATGGCTCTCGCGGAAACGCGGGACCCTGACCTTCAGAATGACACAGATACTTACCGGGCACGGTTGCTTCGATAAGTATCTGTGTCAGATTGCGGGCTGCTTGCCTTCACCCCAATGCCGCCAATGTGGCGCGCTGGACACGGCGTTACACACGCTAGTCGAGTGCGCAGCATGGGCACCTCAGAGGTTTGAACTCAAGACACTTGTAGGACCAATCGAATCGCTGGGCGAACTGGTGCAAGCCATGCTGCACAGCGACGATTGGTGGGTGGGTGCGGCCAATTTCTGCGAGACGGTAGTGTCTCATAAGGAGGCCGCGGAACGAGATAGGGAGAGAGATGGTAGTGCGCATGCGTCTCGCGGGCCCCGACGTTAGTCGGGAGCCCGGAGGCGCAGGTATGCGCATGACCTCCCTCCCTGAAATACCGCTGCAGGGGCCCTCTAGCATCTAGGGAGCAGAGGAGTCTTCACCCCTGTTGACGAAGTGAGTTTGCCTCTCCCGGGGCATTCTCAAGCACTTGTGCGCTAGGATCGGTGTGGGCGTAACTACGTTCTGTATCTCACGCCTTTCCTACCATAAGCGCGGGGCACATGGGAGGAGGGTGGTTTTAGTGGGGTATTGATTAGTCGAGTCTCCACACAAGCCGGTTGATTATTGTTTGGATTGCCTCAGTGGAAAGCCTCCATGATCAACAACGGTATAATCCCTAGCAAAGGATCCGGTATGTGAGAAATGTATTGCCACCGCCTTAAAAAAAAAAGCCCCGGTACGAGTTTCGGAAGTGAATGCCGGTGAGTACGCTGAAGCTGCGGCAGGGTCGGTGGAGGTGGCGCTGTGCGGATTACGGCATGGGGTTGCAGACGGGCGTTGAACACGGGAAGCGCCGGAAGTATCACGCGTGTGGTTAGAGTCACGCGGAAGGAAGGACGGGTGGACCCTGGAATGAGTCTTGGAGCAGAGCACCATGAGTACGCCGAGGCTACGCATGGGATCATCGGGAGCGGCGCAGAAGGCGATGCGGCAGGAATACTCGTTGGATAGCATCGGGCATCCTCCGAGTGTCGCATCGGTGAGGGAGCGCTGGAGTGGCCATGTGCGAAGTTGGAGTCGCGCATGCCAAGGAAGAAGACTTGTCGTCATGGAAGCAATGTAGGAGTCATGCGTGAGAGTTAAGGAACGTACACCGGATAAGAATAAAAAAGTCTGCAACCTGTTTTGTGTTATCTAAAGATTCATGACTATCGTCGAGTGTAGTTTTATCCCGGACTCGGACTGACTGTTCAATGTGAGTTATACTTGCATTGGCGTAAATAAAGGTATAGTCTTTTAGATTGGTGTTTCCTTCCAATACCGGTACAATATTGTTACGTGCAGGGGGTACTGCACGTAACAATATTATACAAGATTATAATTATCACAAAATAATAGGCACGATTTGACAGTTCTCATTACAACATATTTAGGGATTCAAAACTCTAAATCGTTAACTAAACTAACCGATTATCACGAGAAATCGATTTAAAATTATATGATTTTATGATTGTTTGATTTATTTTAAGTTATTTTATACGGGTGAAATACCATAAAAATTTGAATAGATTTATTGTGATGCGTGATAAATGCATGCGGTACGTGAATGGCGGCGTGAGAAAGCTTTCGCCATCTATATTAGATTTTCTGAGATATTTGTGTGTGAAAAAGGAAATAACTTAAAATAAATCAAACAATCACAAAATCGTATAGTTTTAAATCGATTTCTCGTGATAATCGGTTAGTTAACGATTTAGAGTTTTGAATCCTTAAATATATTGTAATGAGAACTTTCAAATCGTGCCTATTATTTTGTGACAATTATAATGTACTACAAAATCTGTATACTATCACGAAATACGTGGAAATGAGGAAGATTTCGTCTGCCACTTAGAAGGGAAAATGACGCTCTCTCATTTTGGTGAAATTAAATAAGACACCTAATATTTACACTTATCTACGAAGCTATTTTGAAGCACTTTACTTATTTCGCCTCTTCACTCTGAAAGGTGGTGGGGTATGGTCTCAGTTACAGCGGAGACCTGATTGCGACATCTTAATTTCATCTCTATAATGAGAAATTTGTGAAATTCAATTGTGATGTTCGGGTAATAATTACTAATTACATTATTAATAATAAATGCTGAATTATTGAGCAACTGAATGGAAGAAGGTCAGAGTGATTATATTAGTGTTGTTACATGTTAGTCGAAAAATCCGCATGATGGCCTCTGTGGTTGAGCGAGCTAAGCCGTTGCCAGCCTACCTCACTACAACACAGAGGCTCCAGGTTCGATTCCTGGTATAGTAAATTTCGGAAACGTATTTTCTCCGTTATTTACTATGGTCTGGGTGTCTGGGATCAGCCCCAGAGTGGTACGTTGTATATTACCCATAACACAAGCGTAAATTGCTTAATTTGGGGATATACAATATGTGTGTTTGTCTGCCGATTATTATATTATTATTATAATTATTTTATTATTATTATCCTTTTCATGCTTCCTTTTTAAGTACAGCAGACAGGCTGACGGCCCAATTATGATGGGAAGTGGTTAACATCGGCTATGGACATTACCAACAACAGAGGTGCTGCCAATGTACTGCCGGCCCCGAGGGTGAAATGATAATTTAATAAATTATTGATAATAAAACACAATATAATAGAAAATTAGGCAAAGTTACACTGTCCTATTTTTTTTAATAAATAAATAATAAACATCTACATTACACATACTTTGACTAATTTATTTGTTATTTCTAAATTGAAAAGGAGGTATTTTGGCTATGTTAGCTGTAAAATAAATAAACACAACCGCATCTGTCCTTGGAAAATTTAAGCTAAATGTTTTAATTTGTTACTAATTTTTTTTTACAGACCTGATAACAAAATCATTAGTGCCTCACATAATGACTATAAAAAAATCTAAGAACTAAAGAAAGACAAATATATTGTATATCGAGTAAAATCTTATGTATAAGATATTTAGAACGTGAATGAGAGTAATTTTATCAATAGTTTTAGTGTAGGTGAGAATAGATTTAAGAGTATCAAATGTTTCAGAGTATTGAGAGTAGCAACATTTTAGAATTCTAAAATTTTATTTATAAAGATTTATTAAAAAAAAACTTATTATATTATTGCTAGACTAAGAAAATGTTGTTACAATATTTAAATAAATGATTTCGTATAACCCAACAAGTTACCGTTCAAAACGCTGCTCGTTTCAAGTAAAGACCAACCCTTCCCTCTAATGCGCCTCCAGTCACGTATACACATCGAACCGTGTTTTATTTAATTAAAGAAAAATAGATTAAAATTTTTAATGGACTTTCGTATCGTGGAATGTAATTTTTATATAATTTAAATACTAGAAAAAATGAGTTCGTTTTTAAGATAGAATAAGCAAAATATTGTTTTCTATTTTATATTCATTAAAATACCTGTATATATGTATGTATGTATACATAGAATTAATACGCTTAGGACCCGAGTAGATGCCAGTAAAGTGAAGCACTTTTAAGTAGGACCTTTTTCAAATTAAAAAAAAAAACTCGACGAGTCGGTCCGGTCACTCCGCAACACAGTCCAGTGTGACGAGCTCCAAAATTTAAAATCCCTACTTTTTAGAAAGACCCTATTTACTTGCAACATTATTTGTGCCTTTGTGTGCGTGTCAGCGAAAATAATTTTATAGCGCTCACGCACACATAGATTATCTCCCTAGGTATTATTACTCTAAGTACATATGTATACAGGCTGATTTTTTAACCATTTTATTTAAATGATGGACCCTTTCCCTTCGTTTCCCGTTTAACATTCCTTTACAGAAACTGATCCTTATATTACAAGTTTATACAATTACATTACAATTAATTACAATTATTACAATATTACAAATTTATTTTTTTCAAAATCAGTGGATTTTATTCCTGTCTAGGACAGCTGATTTTTCAAAAATTTAATGATACCACTTTAGTATTGATTAAAATCTGCCCGAAATTTCTTTGAGTTTCTTATATTATTTCTTATTGTTTAGGATTCGATCATATTAAGGTACTAGACGAGACAAGCAATAAAATTTAGAACAACTTTCTATGACCTATTTTCACGTCTGTGGCTTGCGCCCAATTTGTTAGAAAAAGTCATAAGAAAGTTGAAATTGTCACCTATAAAAAGCATTCTGCAATTAAAATAATCTTCGTAAATAAAATTCTAATTCGCACAAGAGAAAGAAGGATTTTTTATTACACGAAAAAAACTGCCTTTTGTTAGTAAAACAAAGAAAAATCGTTTCATGTCTGAATTCCGTTTTAACATACATTTCTCTTCTCTGTAGTTAATTTTTAGTGGTTTCATCACAAGCCATCATTGTCAGGGTCTACAGTCATCTACCAAAATGTTATTATTGAAATTCTAGTAATTTGAAATATAGATTAAGGACATTATTGATTGATAAATCATATTAAAGTGGCATTGATTATTTTAATGACAGATTTATAAATGGTTAAGGTAGTATATATAATTTGTTACTGACTAGTGGATTAATTTTAATTTCTGTGACATATATCTTAAAGAATGAATTGCTTAAATTATCTATAATATTTTAAAATTCTAAACATGCCGTGTCTGTACATTGAAGCTATAAACGATGGAGTACACGATGCAATTTTATTTAGATTTCATGTCTGTTTATCGTTTTGTCTGTTTGTTCGGGATTCACGTAAAAAGTACTAAGCCGATTTCGATGCGGTTTTCGTTAATTCTTAGACTTAAAATTTGCGCTATTTTTTACCCTGGGAATCCTGCGGGAATCTAGGTGACGGACAAGGCTCTTCGCTATTAGACCGTTATTAATATTTATCATTATTTTCCTAAAAATGTCCAAGTGCGTGTCTAGCATAGTGATGCGTTTCGTAGCAGTTTTTAAAACATTCAGTCCGGTAAACGATCTCTTATGAGTTTTATTTAATTTTGCGACCGAAACCTTAATTAATTAGAAGACGTCATCATTTCTACAAACAATATATTACAAAAATAAGTACATCTACTTTTATGTATTTATTTTTCTAAAGTTTTATGGGGTTAATTATGTTTGTAACACACTCCAGTAAAAATCAATTATGAGTTCTAATAGATCTCAAACAGTGGCTGAGAATTCTAATAAAAGGGCAATGCACTGAACATGTTAAACTGGCACGTAAATTTATAGAGCGAATTTCAATAAACAATACAATAAAGGGGGTTAGACATCGTGTCATAATATGTCAGAAATTGTGTGTAACATGTTTTTTTGCGCAATAAAATAATCTGCGTTCGGCAACCCTTCTCACGTAGCGTCCCTTTGTTCCTCGCAACATAATTAACAATGTTGGGACCATTGTTTCGGAGGCCCTAACAGAAGGCCCAATGATAAATTGAAGGTTTTTTGTCCTCATAAAAGACGCTAAGGTTTGTGTTACACGGAGAAATCTTTATTTTCATACAGCTCTTCAAGTATAACTTGGCGCGTGGTAAGAAAATGAATATTTTTTACAATTTTCAATATTTCAGAGGAAGATAACTTTACTTTAGAAGAAATAGTGACGTATTTACATTAATTGCATAATATGATATTGAATAAATAACGAGTTTTGAGAATTTTTACTAAATCATTTCGGTATTTGAAAATACACGAAATTATTAAGCCGAATTTAATTTACAAAGAAGTTTTTACTTGGCCGTTTTAGTAGGTCGTTGACGGAAATAGTTTAATTTCAGCTTTTTATCACAAAAGCGTACTAGGCGCCACAATTAGAATGCTAACTTATTATTTATTAACTGTACACACTACTATTTCGTCAATTTGCATATAAAAATTACAAAATATTTGAAGACAGAAATATATTAAATAAATTTTAAAATTGCCTTGCGTTATTGATGTATACAATTCAATATTTGAAATAAAGTATGTTACAAAACTAATTTTACATTTAGAAATTCGGGTTAAAAAGCTAAATGTTGTTTAAATATTCTATTCCAAAAAAAATATCATGGTTTGCTAATTACAATATTGAAATTTGAACATTTTTGTGCAAGAATGAATTATCCTGTAATGTTCAGTTATTATTTATGTTCAAAAGTGTGCATTTCATTTTAAACTATTTTCGTTTGAACTTGAGTGGATTTTATTACTTTTTAATAACTGTTACCCGAGTTTATTTCCTTCAGTTCTTAATGAATCACACCCTACAGGCTTCGACTGTGTTTATTTTTTACCCTCTGAAGAAACCGAACCCCGCGAGTTTAACACCAGCCCATGAATTCCAAATTGGTGTAACTACCATATAATTGACTTATGACTTTCATTAGCTGTTATATCGCATGCGGGAATCTTCGCATGTTGTATATCGACCGAGGTATCGCCTAGTAAACTAAACATGAGATACGACTAAACAAGAATATAACAAGTCTCGTTGTTTATTAATATCACAACTCTCATTATGTTACCAACTTTACGTTGAAAAGATACCATTTTCCGCGGCGAGCTTTTGTAAATAATTCTTTATTTTCTCTTTTCATATTGGTTTTAATTGAGTCATTGTACCGATAAGTTATTTATCTTTTTGATACCACATAAGTACCTATAAATAATTAATTTAATAAATGTACGTAGGTACATATAAAACTATGTAAGTACGTAGATATATACATATAACTACGTTCATATCCTCGGATGTGTTTTATTTGATTTAAACTATTTGTTACGTTTACGACCGTATTATACTAATATTATTAGTGCACAGGTAAATCGTGTATGTTTGTTACGCTCTCACGGCAAAATCGCTTTACTGATTTTGGTGAAAATTGGTAAATTTGTAGTCTTAATATCAAGAACGGACATAGGATACTTTTTATCTTAGAAAATGGGACAGTTTTTGGGGGACGGATCGGAATTTTCTTGGGGCTTGTAGCGCTTACTTAGAACTTTAACGTTACGTAATCTGTATATGCTGGCTCTCAAAATAAACCAGGATTAAAAATAGGATATCAGTCGAGTTTTCAGCTAAAAATCGAAATCATAGTACCGCTATAATATATGTATATGCGTGTGATGAAACTGCAATAAAATTTCATTAAATTTAGACAAAACCTATCTACAATTAGAAATAAGGACTTTAAATATTAAGTCCTTCTTAATATTGTTAGAAAGAGCAAGAGAGAAAAACATTTATTTGGTTTTTACCACACATAAAGAGACGCGTTGAAAAAATAATAACAAAGGGGGTATTACATTAAGTATATAGCAAAACGTGGTAGCAAACGATATCGTGGTAGCGTTAAGGCTAGCGCATGCGTTCCAAACTCAAAGGACGTGGGTTCGATCCTGGCTAGAAGGCATGCACCACTTAGACAGTTTTCGAACCCAATGTGCACATTGTTACAATTACCACGTGCTACCAACGGTGAAGGAAAACATCGTGGTGCAACCTTTAGATATCCGAGATAACCGATGTGTCAAACCTGCCAAGCCGCCTTGGACAAGCGTGGCGGGTATACTGTCCATTTACCTATAATAAGAGGCCGGGCCCAGCAGTTGGACATTTATGGGCTGTTATTATTATATATAAAAAAACAATATTGTCTCGTGATGGTACCAAATGTGTGCAGTTTAGCAAATGCCAGGCAATGGGTACCTGACCCTAGTTTTCTTTCAACTGCACTCTAGGACGGACGGATGTCACGCTGCTATTTATTTAAATATGTAAAAAAACTGTTTTTGTAAAATACCGTCATAATTTTTAAATAATACTTTATTCACGTCTTGGGTCACACGGGAAGCGTTTTATTTTCCGGGATCAAAAGTCTAACACGTTTATACGTCCATTTAACGATTTAATATAAATGTAGCGTCATAACAACCGGCACTTATACTTGAGGTGTGGTGGTCTTCTTCCTCTTGGCCATTTGAGCCGGCGAGGAGGTAGGGGCCTCGAGAATAACCTCTTTGCCCCGGCTTCTACTCGACGGGCAACTTCCCGTCGGTGGCGGGGTTTGGAGCCCTTGGAGCCTTCCTAACGGTGGTCTCTCAATGACTGTCGTTGGCCAGTCTGCCGCATACGATGGCCTTCGCGGGCTTTGCGTTGGCTTCGTCTGCGGCTTAGTTGGCCATTCGCTTATACTTGAATGCACTTTAGGAATACAAGGATAACCCCAGTTCGTGTAGTAAGTACTATTGCGGCATCTGGGAACAAAAGTAACTGGACTATTGAGTTCTAATACTTTGGGTTTATGTATATGAGACTATAGTGCCTGCTTATAGTAATCTTTTTGAAGTGAAACTTCTTTAGAATCGTGATTTGAAAACGATAAAGCGACACTAAAAAGAGATAAACATATAAATCTATAAGACTAAGCCTGCGAGAAAATGAGATAGAATACATATATACATATATATGTATTCTATCTCATTTTCTTATACATATAATACATATATTTAATAATTTAAGCACTCATACAGATAGAGTTGGAAATGTTTTGAAGTTTATCGTTAATACTTTAAATTTCCTGTTTTAAAGGTTAAATAAATATATTATAACGATATAATATATGAAATGTGACGTTATGAAATTTAAAATCCCTCCCACCCCTTGTCACACTTTGTTTCACTTCTACTGCGTCAGTTCATAAGCACACACACATTTTTTTTTTTTAATTCAAAAGTTGGTTACGTAGAGTTTCTAATTTACTACCAACTTGTTCTTGTGAGTGATTACGTTGTTGGAGCACGCACGGCTGGAGACTTGCGGAGGATGAGGGGCCGCTCCACGAGCACGGCTGGGCTGGGATTGCCGAATTCTCGCCCATACGACGGCTACTGCGTCGGACCTATACTATTGTTATTTATAATATAATAATAATAATAATCGGCAGACAAACACAAATATTGTATATCCCCAAATTAAGCAAGTTACGCTTGTGTTATGGGTAATATACAACGTACCACTCTGGGGCCGATTCCAGACACCCAGACCATAATAAATAATGGAGTAAATATGTTTCCGAAATTTACTATACAAGGAATCGAACCCGGAGCCTCTGCGTTACAGTGACGTAGGCCGGCAACGGCTTAGCCCGCTCAACCACAAAGGCCGTATTTGTATCCATATTTTCAGAGTAAATCAGCATCATATATATAAAGTTTGCAATCATTTAACCACCTTATCAGTGTGTCTACTACCTGCTAGAAAGGCATATTCTTCTTCAAAGTTCTGTTTATCTATTTACTTATGTCTACTACTTTTGCTTGAGGCTTACATCAAGTAGCAACTTGATGTACCACCATCGCCATTATAATCTCATTTAATTCCTGGGGTTGTCTGGAAGAAATCGCTTTTTTGCGATAAGACCGCCCTTTGTGCATAATTAGACATAGTTTTAGTCTTCATTTTTGTATTGTTGTACAATAAAGAGTTATTGATTGTGGTTGCGCCGAGGAACACCACCTTGTAAATTCTTCCTCCCCATCCTTGCCATCAAGAATAGAAGAAACTTTTAAATGAAGAATGCGTAAAACAAGACACATGAAGCTAGTGTCACTGCTATCACCGCAATACTCGTATACATATAAATTGTTGGAACACATTAGATAGAAAATAAACTGTTGTAACTGAATTTAATGCACATTAAAACATAATCCTAGTGAGTGTGTGAACCCCCGGGGGACGAGTGCAGTGTGGCGGCGGACTGGTGGCGAGGTAAGTCCTTCCTTGCTTCTTCTTCCACGTCCCTTTGCCTTCACCCGGCCATCGCATCGCGCCCGCAGATTGATTGATTTTTTTATATATTTTTCATTACTGACTTGTAGTTATATGCTTATGTTCTCATACATGTTGTGATAATTTTTGAAATATATAGATATAATGGGTCGATGGTGATATTTCTCTTACTTCATGTGTATGGCGGCCTCTGCTGTTGAGCGGGCTAAATCTTTGCCGGCTTACCTTACTGCAACGCAGAAAGTCCGGGTTCGATTCCTGACTTTGTAAATATCGGAAACGAATTTTCTGCATTAGTTACTATCATCTGGGTTTCCAGGATTGGCCCCAGAGTGATATGTTGTATATTACCCATAAAACAAGCGAAACTTGCTTAATTTGGGGATATACAATATGTGTATATATCTGCCGATTATTATTATGTATCAAGCGAGGAGCATATCGATACAATTGGTTGAGTTTTATTGCACACACATTTAGACCTACACGCCCATCCTTAGAGCCCTTGCGAGCGTGTCAGCCGGTTAAGGCAAACACGAAGGCAGGACACTCCTTTTAAGGCCCTACGAAGTCGGGTATCAAGGAACTGTTCCACACTTTAGGCTTGACCACAAAATCCTCTTTCAAGTTTCATAATATGAACTTAGAGGTAAGGTATGGTAAGTCTTTATTGTACACCATAGCACAGGCAAACAGAAGTGAACAAATACAAAAGACACTACAAGTGCCGGCCTTATCGCTAAACAGCGATCTCTTCCATGCAACCCTGGGTAGCGATTAATAGATTTTTAAAACTGACGTTGGTGCAGTTTATAAATAATGATGATAAGTATATACAGTGCAAATAAGTACAAAAACAATATAACTATACATATGTATATACACACGTATATTACATATGACAATATACACATAAATATAATTATATAACAGATTAGGAATTACTATACACAATAGAAAAGTGATGCTTCTGAACCTGATTTTTAAAGCATTGTAAGGAATTGGCCTGTTTTATAGCAACAGTAGCGTTGACAGCTTTCTTACCACTATACATGACGAAGAATATGTTCAAGGTTTCGTATTCTACTATTTTATTAGAGTAGAGTACTTAATGATGTAGCTTACATTATATAAATATTGTTACGAGTTGCAGGACTCGAATTAAAATGCCGTTGGAATTATTATAGAGTTTATTAGAACCATACAAACACGTATAACACAGGTATAAATATAACCGAACACAACAAGTCCAAACGTAATGCAGAAGGTCATAATTCAATAACACGCGCAAAGTCCCTCAATCGGGGCATTGCTTTATACTGCACAGATGCAATATGCCTGCCCGGCCGCGCGGACCGAATTTCCTAGAATCAGTTTGTACTTTAAATCCGACACACCTGGCTAATGACTGCCATAAAGGATTACAATACACAATGGGCTGTTTTCTAATCACAAAGTAAACAAAAGAAGTCCAAATGCCGAAAGGTAATAAAATGTGTTTTTACAGGTATGAATTTGTTTTGGTCGGCGTCTAGGTCGTAACACTATTATTACGCATGTTTACCATAGTTTTAGGCAGAGAAATGGATCCTTATATGCTGCGTTCTTGACACACATATTTCGCCTTATTTAACCTATTTGGTAAGTTATAATTTTGCTTTATTGTATTATTTTAATAAATATTATATTTATATTTATAATTATCCGATGTATTATGGAGTTCAATATTGTATTCCTTCCAGAATAGAGGTGTAATAAGAACTGAGTTATGAAATTACATTAGTTAGTTCCTAGAAACTCGCTGTAAGTCTTATTAAGTGCTGAAGTATCTCATAAAAATTAAGTGTTCTACACTTCCTGTTCTCATAATGTATTGCATTAGGGCAATGTTACATTCTTTCGTTAATGATATAGTATACTGACCGCATACTTATAATTAACTAGAGTTTACCTAGTGCGTGCCTCTTGTTTAAAGAGCAGGCGCTAATAAAGGTTACATTGTACTATATTTTTATGATGGCGCTATTTGCCCTCATAAGATTTACTTCATTTTATATCACAAACTATACCATCTCCCGGAATGATAAGTATCTATGTCCATTTTCTATATTCAGCCAAACAGATCGAGTTACATCGCATTTTTTTTATAGATTATGATTTTTTATATATATAAACTTGAGAAATAATTAGTTTGCCATACAAACTTTTATCCTCTATTTCAACCCGTTTCAGTTTTATTTATATATACCTCGTCTATCTCTCAGTAAACTACATAAACGACCAAAACTACTAAAACTACCAACCAAAACTACCTTAATGATTAAAATGACCAAAACTACCCAAACGACCAAAACTACCACAACTATCAACCAAAACTACCAAAACTACCACAACTACTAAAACTAACAAAACTACCGATATGACCAAAACTACTAAAACCTAAACGATCAAATTGACCAAAATAAACAAAATGACGAAAATGGCAATACACAAATAAAAATCCTATCGCATTTTCTGGAATAACCTTTGCATAAATCTATCCCAAAATCTGTCTTATAATCCGGGATGAAAAGTATCCCCTCGGTATAAAATTTACATATATACCGAATCTCAGCTAAATCGGTCCATTACTTTTTCCTTAAAAGCAGAAAGACAAATATATTTTTATCCAGGAAACTATCCCATTTTTAGGGATAAAAGTATCCTATGTTCACTCTGGGCATCGAAAAAAAAATATATATACTGAGTTTCAGCCAAATCGGTCCAGTAGTTTTTCCGTGAAAATGGAATAGACAGACGGATAGACGGACAGACAGAGTTACTTTTGCATTTATAATATTAATAGTGCTGACAACCTCGTTGACTCTTTTTAAATGTCGCTGTTGAAGAGTTTTCTATTACAACATTCTGGAAAAATTATTAAGGTTGATTCTAGTAGTTAATTTAAAATCTGACCTAAAACATAAATAATATAGTATTGTGATGATATAAACAGAAAGGCTAAATCGATAATCACAACGGACGTTTTTATTAAAATCAAAATAAAATGTAAACCAATAGGATTTGCAGATAAATCTGTATCAACCTTAAAACGGCAGAATATAAATTAATTTCTCATGTTATAGCGAACTCCAACGAGATTAATATTGTATCAGAGAAACCTTTTAAATTCTGATGCTTTGTTTGAACATACATTTGTAACGGAGAAAGACTAAATCAAATTAAAAAATTAAACGACACACAGCTCTATAAAACACGATTTCTACTGGTGTGTATTTAGAAAAGTAACAAATTGCCTTAATAACATTGACCTGTATATCGTTCAACCAAAATATTATTCACAGAATTACTCTGCAACTTTAAGAGTGGAATTATTGATATTGTTACGAGTTACGGGACTCGAATTAAAATGCCGATGGAATTACTATAGAATTTATTAGAACTATACAAACACGTATAACACAGGTACAAATATAGTCGGTCGCAATAAGTCCAATTGTAATGCACAATTAAATAACACGCGCAAAGTCGTCGCGCAACGTCACTATATCGTTTATCGAATGTACACGTCTTGCTTTGATCGTGGTTCTCGCTGGATTGCCTCACCCCTCCGTTCGGGCAATGTTTTATACTAACTATACGATACAACAATCGACCGCGTGGACTGGCTCTTCCAAGAACTATACCTGCTTAACGACCATCATAAAGGATTACAATACACAATAGACGGCTTTTCTAATTACAAATTTTAAACACAAAGTAAACAAAAGAAGTGCAAATGCGGGCAGGTAATAAACTGCGCTTTTATGGCCGGCAGGTGTGCATTCACATTTATCGGCGTGCTTCGTGGAATTTTGGCTAAGTTGTAACAATATTTAAATGTTAAAAATTATTATCTACAAAAGCCTTTCTCTGACTACATTCAAATTTTGACGTTTTATCAATTAGTATTCTAAACAAATTTTTATATAATATAATATTTTAAAATATTTTTGTTCATTAGTGACCACAATTTGTTCACAATAGTTCGTCATGTTAAAAGTAAATGCACATTTCTTCAAGAGAATAATTAAAGTGACGAAACTGGTCATCCATTGCATAAATTATGTACACCATATAATCAATAAAAATTACTAAAGTAATTCGATAAATCGTAGATAGATTACTTACTGTGCAAGTTACTTAACACATATGAACAGAGCATGATTCTGTACACAACCATCATTCTTGTTTAGACTTCTTGAGTCTTGGCTCCAATGTAACTGGCAAAGTTAAATAAGTAAATATTTAAAGACATTATCAACGCTGTTACAATAAGTCCTGCTGGCTAAGGCAACTGCGTATCACCTATATAATTTGCGTTCGAATCCTGGTAGAGTATTGAATTATTTTCGGTTCCTAATAATCATAGGTACTATTACTACATCCTGATTGTGCTGGCAGTGGTGAATGTATCTCTCTTCTTTCAGCTTATTCCAGTTATTTGGGGTCGGTATAATATGCCTTTTCCTAACATACTCCTCTATTTTGGCATAAGTTCTCTGTCACTACAAATAAATCATCATGTCATCCGTCACATAATCCATCCGTCTTTTTATCGGTCTACCTTTACACTTGTATCCATAGATCCATCGGTTTAAAATTCTTTATTTAGCACATGACTTTTATTCTCTCACATTAGATGTCCATAGTAAGTTAGTCTTCTTCCTCTCAAATTTTCAGTCAGGCTTGCAACTGTCACAGATCCCCTTATGCATTTATTTATCTCTTTATTAATTGTTGTAACACCAGACGCATCTTAATATTCTCATCTCAACGGAGTAGGGATGTTTTTGAATTATTACTTTAGTGACCCAACATTGTCAACAACATGACCAGTCGTATTACAGATTTACGTATCTGGCCTTTTAGTTTGAATGCCATTACTTTGTGATATGTAATTAGTAAACTCACCCACCCTGTCACTTATTATTTTGTGTCCGTTTTCTTACTTTATGCCTTAAAACTTTCGAAGCCGCCAATTACGCTACTAAATCTTCGTTCAAACAGTAAAGTAGATAAGCAAACTGCTAGTAAGAAGACACAACTTCAAGAATAAAATGTAGTTAAAAACTTCATATCGCGGGGAGTACACGTAAGTTTATAATAACGCTTATTAAACTAACCGCTAACAAGGATGTAGCGGATCTAAAGTCACTGGGTTTGTTCGCATACTTAATGAGCTTCATGTTAATTATGATAAGCACGTTTAACTTAGTTCGCAACTACATCTATTTCGTAACTGAGCGTCTGTATAATGGTGCTAAACATTTTGGTAATGCTAATATTACTCAAATGTGATCATTTAAGGCAAAATTGGTTAAATAACGTATTTCAGAGATCGCCTCTTGGCTTCAATAATGTGTTATCTTGAAATTTGAGTTTTTAGATAAAAGGTTTTTTAACATTAAAAAGATAACTGTATAGAAATGAATAACTGTTTTTCCGTCAATTATTTTTTGAAGGTTAAAAAACTCTTTTCTAAAATTTCAATTTACAAAATCGCACACTATAAAAAAAAATTAAAAAAAAAAAAAAATTGAAAAGTTAGAAGAGAGTTTTTTTAACTATCAAAAATAATTGTACAGGAACGAATAACTTGGTATCTTTTAATATATTGTAGATTGACAGAAATAACTTAAACTTACGTTTCTATACAAATATTTTTTGAAGGTCGAAAAAACTCTTCTAAAATTTCAATTTTCAAGAAACTGTAAATGTTCCACGAGGGTATTGCGCCTTCTGATAGTTTTTGCTATGAAATACAGAAATTAGTGATTATGAATGAAACCAGCCATCCAATGGCACACGGTAGGTAAAATGTTCATACTTCCAGAAGCGATGAGTTACATTAGCAACAAGACGTTTGTGGGTGGACTAGGACTTTCGCTACAGCTTAATCTTACGGTTCTGTATACAACGAGATTTTTCTCTTTATGGGTTAAATATATCCTATATTCAATTTTCAGTATTATATACTGTTACGACCGACAAAGACAAATTAACACCTGCATACCTGTTTTGCACATTTTATTACCTTTCGGCATTTTAACTTCTTTTGTTTACTTTGTGATTAGAAAAACAGTCCATTGTGTATTGTAATCTTTTATGGTAGTCAGGTGTGATTCTAGGAAATTCAGTCCACGCGGCTGAGCAGACATATTGTATTTGTACAGTATAAAGCAATGCCCCAATTGAGAGATGAGGCAGTCGAGCGATAAGCACAAGCGAAGCAAGACTTGTGTACATTCGGTAATCTATTTAGTAACGGACTTTGCGCGTGTTATTGAATCGTGCATTACGTTTGGACTGGTTGTATTCAGTTATATTTGTACCTGTGTTATACGTGTTTGTATAGTTCTAATAAATTCTATAATAATTCCAACGGCATTTTAAATTCGAGTCCTGTAACTCGTCCTTTAGTAACAATACTAAAGTATATAATACTGAAGTATTATATATAATAGTTCAGTATTATGTACTAATATGCCCGCGAGTTCATCCACGCTTGACTTGAAGTTCCCGCGGGATTCCCGGGACACAAAGTATCGAAACATTTAAAAAAGCATGTTAACTATCGTTTTAGTGGATTCTGTGTCGGAATAAGCTAAGTTCATCAGTATGCATCTGAACAATTTCAAACCGCTCGCGAGAAATTTTTCTCCGGATTCCAGGGATAAAAATATCCCACATAGTATTATGTAAAATTTGTTATCGATCAGTGTAAAAAATCACATTGGAAGTCGATTGTTTTAATCTGGCCGTTTTAAATCATTTCCAGGAAAAAATCCGCGGGAGTCCCAGGAAAAATTTGCGCAAATTTTAAGTCCAAGAATTTGCTGTCGACCAGCGAAAACCGCATCGAAATCGGTCCAGTTGTTTTTACGCAAATCCCGAACAAACACAAAAAATCTAAAAAAATGCATCGTGTTCTTCATCGTTTATATAGTCTATTCCAGTTGTTTTTTAATACCTTCAATGTACAGAAACGGCATGTTTAGAATTTTGTAACATTCTAGATATTAGTACTGTAATACACATGTGTAATACAAGAGGGATCCTAAATTAGGGACTGCGGCGGACTAGGGCGGAGGATTGAGATACCGAACCACGAATAGAAGTAATTTAGCCATCGTTATATGGTGGAAACACCACCAGTCAAAACAAAGCGCTTCGCTTCAATTTTTCTGATGTTTCTGCTGAAGAATAGAACTATTTGTCGGAGTCTATTTTTCATAACAAACATAACCTGGGAATCTTCAATAGGGTGCTTCATCTTAGACCGCATCATCACTCAACATCAGGTGAGGCACTGGTCAAACCCGAACCTATACGAATGAAAAAAAAAGAACTAGGTGTAATCAGACCAAATTTCTTCACCAATATTTTTCTTAGAGGAAGTTAGTCTAGTTCCTTATATAGTTTTCTTTCTAGCAACATTGTTTAGGGTAGGTACAAATTTCCCAAAACAAATCTTTTCCACGCAGGCAGGTAGAACCACGAGTACCTAGATATACGAGTTGTATGAGCTCTATTCAACGTCGTAAATGCATACGAGTGGATCGTTGAAATGGCACGTCGCTAATTGGGCCTATTCATTACCGGGAGCCAGTGTAGCTTTCTGTCTGACATCTCGCACTAGACTACCTCATTACAAGAGAGAAACATTTTGATGCTTTGTGAATTTTTTGGTGGATTGATTTCGCTTTGATGGTGCTTCTTGACTGACTATTATTTATAATTTTCAGAATTGTTCAACGATCCTCAAGTAATTTATTATTATAATTTTTATAACCTATAGCAATAAATAAAATTGGTGTCTGTAATTTCTAAACAAATGACAACATTAATTTAGCTATTTATACGATGCCTATTTATAACGCTAGCGAAACACCTGCTGCAAATTTGGCTGAATATGCTCACAGTGTATTTTAAGAAAACTGACACATCAGTTGATATTACGTAGCGTTCGGCTTAATGCCGAACCTTTTGTCTAGAGGTTGTCGTGAGAACGCATTCAATGTATTGTGAACAGCAATTAAAACATCATGCGACGGGTACGCGACCAATAGTTCAGCGAAGGTAGTTGAACCAATTTATGTATATGTTCCGATACTTTTACGAAGCTAAAAGTACATAATTTCACGTGTCCATATTGCCAACCTCGATAAAATTAATACTTTAAAGGAATAGTTAAGTTTATATAGTATATTAAGACGCCGGGAGAAAAGTTTATCGCGTAATGCGCTGAGCTACACGCCGCGTAATTCTTTCCGACTATTCGGCGGGTTTGGTGTGTAATGCCCACCGAATACTAAGACCGATCATTCAAACGCCGAAGTGTCGGCAGCATACCTTCGGCAAGTGGGACGTTTCTACTAATTAACGACGACTGAAACTTATACCTACTATAATAATAATAATCGGCAGACACACACACTGTATATCCCCAAATTAAGCAAGTTACGCTTGTGTTATGGGTAATATACAACGGACCACCCTGGGGCCAATCCCAGACACCCAGACCATAGTAAATAATGGAGAAAATACATTTCCGAAATTTACTATACCAGCAATCGAACCCGGAGGCTCTGCGTTGCAGTGAGGTAAGCCTGCAAAGGCTTAGCCCGCTCAACCACAGAGGCCGTCAACCTACTGTTATTCTAGAACTTATACCTGTACGATCCACTTGACTAAATTTTTTATTATTTCTAGATTTATAAGGAACCCTGTTCCGCAATGGGAGTAAACACTTGAAGAGGAAAATTGCTACGACGTCCAGGGAGCAGCATAAATTCATAACTTTACATCATCATTTAAAAAAAGGGAAAAAATAGCCGCCGCACAAGGATGGCAGTTTCACGCAAAATATTAAAAGTGAAGCGCATTAATTATACTTTAGTAATTAAGTTTGAATTAGGAGACCAAGATTTTACTATTCAAAGTTGTTTTCGGTGTTGAATTAAAATACGACAGAAGAATATTACAAATTTCAGACGTTAATTAAAAAATGTAACGACACCCTACATTTTTATTGTTGATTAAATACAGCAGAGTGCCCGACGGCCTACCTGATGGAACTTGGTTACCCATGCCTGTGGACATTCTCAATACCAAATGTGCTACCAATATCCTGCCAGTCTCGAATTGGGGTCTGGAACCCGATCACTGATGCCGGAACACAATTCAAGGTTGTTGTCATATTCTCGACCGAGGATGATAACGGTCTAGTTGGGCAAATGGCCTCCTAACACACGACTGTAGGTGTAGCGTATTTCTCGTTGTAATGTGGAGCACCCTCAACAAATATCATCCTTCAATATGTTTAAAATTGGAGTTTTGTAAGTTTAGGTAAAGCTGTTGTTAATACTTACCTACACATATTTCGTACTGTAATAACATAATCCAAATTCTTAACACATTTTCATTCTATACTCTACGTGTTTTCTCTCATCACGCCCAAACTGGATTTTTAAACTCTTCCATTCCACGCTAAAACAAATTTAAACTTTGACATCCCTATTTTGACGACTCGTCATCCAAGATTTTATTACTCCAAACAAAAATGTACCCTTGTTACGTAGTTTTATGGTTGTGAATTCTTCGAATGTTCATAACGATTCTCGAGTCACCGACCACAGTGAAGAAAAGTTTGGAAAAAAGTACTTTGAAAGCATAATTCGGAGAGAAAAAAGTTTAATAAACTCGTGAAGATGTATGCTGTTTAAATCCTAAACAGTATTTTGTCATGAAATATCTACAAAGCGGCCATCAGTTAAAATTATGAATTTTGCTCTTTTATTATTTTTAAGGAATTTAATATAGAAGGTAATTAATTGTTCTGACTTTGGTCGTATAAACATTTGTTCCAGATCTCAAGAGAACTAATGTATTCTTAATGTTGCTCGAAAGAACCCAGATAATATGGGGAGACTTATGGTCATTGGTAAATATTGAAGGCATGAGATAGATCTCCAAATAGGTGGAATTACCAGGCCGCTAACAACTTAGGCATGTTTTTAAAATTCAGCTTCCCACCGTGCTCAATAACAATCTTGGTGGAGGAGAATTATTTGTCCCTGCCATCAAAGTTTCGATCTTCAGCATTGAAGGAACGACTTAGAAGATGATAGAGATTTTTTGGAATCGAATGTATTTTCCATAACCATTTTGGCAAAAATGAATTAAATTAGATTATTTTTAAATGTTTGTTCTTCCGCATATCTTTGGATTTTATAGTCATTTATACTAGAAACTATCGGTTCTTTCAGGAAGGTATACTCTATATATGGCACTACACATCAGTACAATAAAATAACGAAACAACAAAAATTTAGGGGTGGCCGTTTCACACGTAAAGGTCATAGATTATTAGAGCACATAACATAGGTACCAGCACCGATTAGTATCGAATCGCCTCGCCCGCGAAATGTCCACGCGCGGACCATGAGTGAATTACTTGGTGATAACCTGCTGCTCGGAGTGATTCACGTATAGACCTAGGACTAATTGCTGACAGACTACTAGACAATTCGTGGTTTACGTGACATTTACTCGTCGAACACGTTATGTTCACTGATCGATAACACGGCGTTCACCCGCGGATGGCGGTGTTTGAGTTGCCGGGTGGTTTTCGTGAGCTATGACCCTACATGAGGGTATTTTTTTTTAATGAGAATAGTCATGTAGTTAATATCTTGGATCTCAAAGAATCATAATATTTCTTAAGCAAATATCTTGCTATTTTCTTAAAGAATGAGATGGCAAATTATCTGATTTTAAAGGCATGAAATCTGTATTCCTCTCCTCCCTTTTGAACTACGAAGTGGTGATTTCAATACCTTAGAAGATTCAAGAGATATGAATATATTGTAGCGTTACCATCTATTTATTTCGGTACTTACGATAGTTAGGATTTGAAGTACTTACGATTTTCTATCTAAATCCTTTAAATAAAGTTCTCTTGTTAAATTTTATAATGTTTGTAGGTAAAATTTCTCTGAACTTTGTAATTCGGGTATGGGAACACAGCCCTGAATTTTCCGATTAATATGAACTTGATTTCTTTTAATTTATTGTGTTAGTTTTTACATATCTAATTTTATATATATATATACTTTTTTATTCTAGTTATAGTGCAAAACCCACATGTTACAATTTTTTTTTCTAATCCATCCTAAGGTTGTCTGGAAGAAATTGCTTTGAGTGATAAGACCGTCTGGTGTCTCTGTACTTAAACTTCTTGAATTGTATCTTAATGTTAAGCAATGAAGTATATTCTGTGCTATTCTATTATTTTGCTGAAAATACCAATTTTACAATACCTTAATTATTTGAAATTGTCATTCAGAAATATAACAACATGTCCAATTTATTATTTATTTTCTTTTTAAATGTGAATTTGTTGTAGGTCACATAACATTTTCGTAAATATTCTCAGGTTCTGATCCTATATTTGAAAATGTCTAAAAATAGAATCCGCGTGTTCCTTGGAAACGATATATAAGACGGAACCCCCTCTTTTCAGCATGCATTCAGCTACGAGCATTGCTGGAGTACCCTCCAAGTAATTAATAATATCTATCAACAGGCAGCTCTCCTCTTATATAACCATGCCATCTGAGGCAGGAACTTAAGGTCTTCTTAACCAGAGAGCTTTACCTCTCCAAGTCTTCGACGCTGCCTCGCAGAAAGACACTGAGACTGAAACACTGAGCGTCCCGCCAACACCATGAACGGTGTCTCGAGCACCCTGAACGCCCTGTCGCTCGACGCCTTGATTGCTGCAGTTCCTGCGAGTGTCGCTCTGTTCTAAGTCAGTTGACAGCCTACCTACCACCGCCCTGCTGCTGCTCATGTGACTAGCTCGAAGCCCGCTGCCGTCATCGATGGGTGCCCTAATCTACTCTCAAAGGACTCGGGACTTTTAAGATAAGTGACAAGCGTTTAGGGCCGCGTTAGGTTTCTTAGGGCTGTGATAGTTTATCTAATATAGTATTAGGAAAGCACCCAAATGTTGTAGTGAGACCCTGGCTTTTTATTTCACTACAATATAAAGCCCTAATCTCTCGAGAATTAAGAGTCGCTCATAACCAGTCGAATAGAAACGCAAAACTTTATCTGAGTCAATTTTGGAAACCCTTAGAAAATCACAGAAACCTCAATAATAGCTTTGAAGCTATAAAATACTTAGTAAACCCTTTACAACATACTAAGTAATAAAAAGTTTTTGGACGGAAGACATTATGTAATGTTCAAATTTAGCTATGACCCTTTTAACTAGCTGAACGACTCGACCGTTTCCACCCTTTCATAATTATAACTACCCTCTACTATATACACAAAACAGTCTTTCCCTTCTCATTACAATTTACGTAACATACAAATACATGACTCTTTTTGTTAGGACTCTAAAATGATACCTCTAACATAGCTATCAATGTAATTATTATTATAAATTGGGTGGGAATTTAAATCGATTCATGGTGCTTCAAACCACTGACCAAAAGATCCTCATTATCTGCTTGCAAATAGTTGTCAGCATTATATAGATAGTTTTAAACAATTTTGAATGGTACGCAATAAAATTAGTATGAAATTGTTTCAATATGACATTGAATTGATAAGAAATCTATAATGAGCTTTAGTGATTTTTGTTTATGAAAAAAAATATGCCTTACGTTACACTAGTAAACATAAAACAACGTAAGGAATATTTTTTACATAATAAAACAGACTGTCTGCCCGTTTGCCTACTAAGGCAAACGGGCAGACAGTCTCTTTAGACAAACGGTCCTGATCGTACTTGGTTACCGTAAACTATGGACAACTGCAACACTAACTGGTGGGATGCCTACCTCGTCGAGAGATTAAATATTTTTTATTGCATGAGTACAGGCACTCGGCCTATCTGATGGAAAACAGTTACCATTGCTCTTTGGATATTTGCAACACCAAAGTTAGTACCAATGTACTGCTGGCCTGAAAGGGGGGACTGGAACCTAACCACTAATGCCGGAACACAATTCAAGGTAGTTATGGCGGTATACTCTAGACCACGAGTGGGTCGCATTTTCGCCTCTTACGACAGGCAGCCCGGTCGCAGGCATTAGTACTCTTTCCTTATTCCTGCATGAATAATATCTATCTATGGCCTTCCACAGCTTGAACGTATGTGGAATAAAGGTCGCCTACTATTCGTAACGTTTTTTCCGTTACGAATAGTAGATGACTGTCCAGTTTTGATGAAGTGTGGATGAGTCTTCAATCACCGACGATTGATGCTGTGGTATAACGTGGTATATACATATAACCAAAACTATAATAATCCCAGAAATCACTCCCCGTTGTATAGATGGTAGAACACATTCACAGCGTCAATTCTAAGTCTCTCTAAGGTTTAAATGTTTGAGAAATATTTTCTTTTCGTTCACCTGTTTGTAAGTAATTTATATGAAAACAATAAGTCCATGTTAAACATCATATTTAAACACAAAAACATAATTATATTAATTAGTTTACAATATTTTATAATACTTTAAATTCTTGTATAAAATCAATATATTTTCTTGCGACAGATCCAAACTTGACGGTTGTGAAGTCATTTGGAGAGCCCAAAAAATCTATACTCATAAACGGGAAAGATTTGTATTTTTGTATGTTTGTAACGAATGAACTCAACTACTAGACCGATTTCAAAATTCCTTCACCATTTGAATGCTACATTATCTTTGATTGATATAGGCTATATAAAAATTAGAGATCACTAATGCAATTTAAATAATGTAACCCATCAATCTAAACAAAACACTTGGCGCTGGAATCGGGTTCTAGATTTGTATTTTTTCAGGGCAGGACTACGCCTACCGAAATCGTTAGTATTATATAAACAAGACAATTATAACACATTTACGACAACATCTAAAGTTTATCCGATAAACAATAAAAACTTATCCAAGTTCCCATCTATTGCAACTTAATCAGAGAATTAATAGGCATATAAATATAAAACATTAACATCCTTGACGTAATTCTGAATAGTCCATTTTGTGCCCATTTTGCAACATTAAAAGAAAATAAAGAGAGGCACTCAAAGGAGGTATGAAAGGAGTATGAAATAAAAAGTATGGCCGTAACTTGGGCCCGGGCTGGTTTATTATTATAGACGTATAAAGTGACCAGTGTATTCTCAAATTAACAACTCTTATATAAATGAGAAGTATGTCAAAGCCTGCACAGAACACAATGAGGTAATAAGCACCACTGACCTACGAATCCAACTTCAATGGGGCAGCTACATAAGCTTCTAGAAAAGTACATGTACTAACAACTCGCACTGATTAATGGCCGGTGCCTATATTATGTTATTATTTATTCACTTGCCTTCTTGTTTCTTTTTTGATAACGCAGGGGGAATGTCTTTGGACACAGTCCTCGGGCTCTTTAGGGGAAGGGCCAAATGCAGCGCAGAAGCATGCATTGAGGGTGTATGGGACTTTCAGCGACCAGTTCTCCACGCTAGCTTCAAACAGAAGCAGTCGCGAGAAACCGATCGCTGAACTACTAGCGGGTAGTTCAGCGATAGGTTTACCTAACCTTGCGCTCCTGTATTCGGGCTTTTACGGGGCGTCACGGGATTTGTAACAGAGTTACTGCACCGTGACGCTCCTACGCTCGGCAATACTGGGCCACCCTGGTGGCAGAGTGATCCACTTCATCAATCAGGGGGGAGGGAAGGGCAGTCCGCTGCCATCCCCGTAGTAGCGGCCCCCTATGACGGTAATTATGGGAGGACGAGATGCGCGTAGCGGCGCCTCGCACTCATTTATGGCCAGTGCCTATATGTTATTATTCATTCACTTGCCTTAACCAATCTAAGGCATGTGAGACAGAGAACTGCCTTGTAGGCCTCACTTGACGAATCTCAGCCGAAGAGTCTTTGCGTCATCAGCTTCGATTAGAAGGCTTAAAAATTTCCTCCGTACTGCTAGTAAAGTCATGGTTGCTCAATCACTGTTACTGCTCATACCTGATTATGCTGATGCTATTGATCTCGACTTAACACAAGAACAATCGAACAAGCTCGATCAACTTCAAAATGTCTGTATATGGTTCATATTTGGGTTGCGCAAATATGACCATGGTTCCAAATATCGTAAGAAGCTTAAATAGTTACCTATTTGCATTCGCCGGTATGTTCACTTAGTCTCTCTTTTGCACATTGTCCTTTTTAATCCTCGTACTCCTCCTCCTTATTTAAAGGAACCTTTTGATTTCCTACATCTTTATCATTCCAGTTATTTGGGTCTAGTAATAATCTCTTCTTAATGACACCTGTATACACTTTTTCCTTTGTTATAATTCCTTCAGGGTACAAGCTGCCCTGCTGCTTCTTCACCGTTGTTAGCACGTGGTAATTGTAACAAAATGTACATTAGATCAGTAATTAGTATTCATGAATTTAGACTCAAACTAAAAAAGTTCTTATATGACCATCAAGTGCGCCAGGCCGATCTTATTCATGATACTAGTGCTATATGATGGTGTAATGTGGAGGGTATGCCTGATATATTCTGACTGTGTTACTTATATCGTGTGTTAAATGCTGTATTGTTTATTTGTTTTATATCGCTCTTTTTAAATTTTGTGGATAATAGGTACCAATCTCAATTTATGTAAGTAATATGTATTCAATCTTTTAATATTTATTTAACGTTATTATGGTTTTTTTTCATTTGTTTTTTATTGTTGTTGGTTCACTTCATATCTTTATCTTGTTTGCCTGTGTTCCTGTATGCTACTAATCGTCCTACCGGAGATCAGCTCTGGTTATATTAACCGGCAATTTGCTGAGCTAAAGCCAATTTACGACTACATTTATTTTTATTTTTTTATTTTATTTTAATAGTTTAAGTGAGTTTTACTGCAGTTCTAAATAAATCTTTTTCTTTCTTTCTAAATTGCCTAAGTGGTGCATACGTTCCGACCAGGATTCGAACCCGCGCCCTTTGACTTTGTGACGCGTGCGCTAGTCATTACGGTACGACGACTTCACATATGCAAAGGATTAATTATCAAGGTACCACAAGCACGTTAATCCTTTGCCGAGATGAAAAATCTAAAATACCCAGTGACCTAATTTAAATCCCAAAATAGATCCTGACATCAGCAAAAAACGCGCCCTATTTTACATCAAAGGCGAAATATTTGCCAAAAAATTTGCTGTGTCATGTAGAATTGTCGACAATTTGATACTTTCAAAGCTGAAGCATAAAAAGTGGCCTTCTTTCATGTAACCCGACGAAATCACATTACGTAGGGCTGTGTAGATATGTAGTCGCAATATTGAGGGAAGTGACATACTTCATTCAAGGCAGCGGTTGCAAGTTTCCTTATTTTCTAAATATTCGTGATGTATTGACAGCGTGTGATATTTCCGGGTACATTTTCACCACTAATATATTTTTTACTCCTAGATACACGAAACGAATGAATGAATATTTTTTATTGCTCATTTGTCCATTTACATACACATATACCATATTTATATAAAAATAGTTTATAGGTTAAGTTTTTAAGGTTAAATAATAAAGAGTCATGTATTTATATTATGACACTTGCTCTATTGCGTAGTTATATAAAATATATTTAATTATTCATTCATGAGCCTTACTAGTGTTTAAAATTTGTATGTCAATTTTGTACCGATGGTAGGCATAAGAACGCTTAAAATGTATATAGAAACATAGCACTAAGCAATAAGGGCAATGTAACACCTTGACGCGATAGGATGACACAACGCAAAAATGTCATTGAATACAGTGGATTTTTTTTAACTCGAAGAAATCCATTTGTCGACATCTCACCAAACATCACGGCGAGGGCGTGTGGCGATTTGCTGACCTGTTTGATACACGCACGCATACGCATACCGGTACCAGCACAACGCTGCGGTACGATGACGCAGCACACAGGATAGTATAGTAATATAAAACCAGCGTCAAGGACTCGTTGCTTGGCATGCCTGGCATTTATTGAACTGCACCTATTTGGTAACATTAGAAAACATATTATTTTGCTATATACTTTAATTTAACACCCATTTTTTATATATGTGTCGGTATGCGTTCTTTGTTTATTTATTTATTTGGTTTACCAACAATTACTTGTACTAATACCAAGGATGTACATAGCTTTATATTAAAAAAGATGACAAATGCAATAATTACTTATAGGCAAACACTACATGCAATTTTATATTTTGTAGTTTTAAAAATTATAATATAATTAATTTAAAGAAGAGAGAAAAAAGTAGTAGGAAGACTTTAATAGCTATTAAGTTTCAAAAATATAAAATATAAAGAAAAATAAATAGAAGTTAATTAATTAGTAATGTGAGATGCAATAATTCAACGAAATTTGTAATATAAATTTGCATGTAGAACAGTAATATCATTATAACGGTTTATTAGTTTACATAGTCTAGATATGGGAGAGTTGCCACCAAAAACGGTGCGACGTAAAGGCGGACACAGGGGTGTCATAGGTGTTCGAGGGCATCTAGTCGGTACTTTAAAACTAAAGATATTAAGCAAATCGGGACAGTCAATCATTCCATTAAATAGTTTAAACAAAAATTGCACATCTAAAATATACCTGCGTTTGTTCAAAGAAAATATTTTAAAATGCCTATCCTTATATGAGAATGATCTTCGCGCCCTTCCTATGCTGTGTGCCAGATGCCATAGAAATCTTTTTAACCACATAAATGTATTTTTTCACTTAATATAGCAAAGTAATTAAATTAATGGTCGGTTCTTATATCTTACCAACCGTTCATTTACCTTACTATCGGTTAAAATTTGACATAAGCTCCATATCGATCTCCCTTCTTTCTCATTTCTCCATCCCCATTTTACCATCGGAGAGCGGGATGCCGGTTTGCGCCACCGTTACATGGTGGAAATACCATAATTCATTTTTTTCTGTTGCACACTTCTGAAGAGTGAAATAATTTATTTTTCCTGACAAGTACAATCTTGAAGTGTTCAATGTGTGAATAGGTATCTTCTAAGCGTGTAAGTAAACGCGCTCCATTGTAGACCGTGTCATCACTCAACATTTGATGACACAGTAGTCAAATGCAAATCTATACATCGATAAAATATACAAATAATGTTAAAATTCAACCGACGGTATGGCAAGTGAATAAATAGTGAGATATAAGAACCGGCCATAATGCGAGGGGTGCAACAGTTTGAGCAACGCTGATTATGTATGAATGGTATCACAGTGAATGAAACAGAATGAACTAATACGTCGGAAGCTTGACTTCGGATCGTATCATCATTTGCTATCGACGCCGCAACAGACGTAAAAGTTTGTACATGTACAATTACTGAAGTACCATTCAAAAGGTTAATTAAAATGAATTTTAATTAAAAATATATTTTAATCGTAGTCCCACATCGTTGTTGGTGCAGAGATAAAGTTGATAGACTGGGTCATCATGGCTTGTCTTGTGTGAGGAGTGCCGGTAGAATGTCACGGCATGCGGCAATAAACGACATCATCACTGTCGGGTACCAGCGGTTCTCGAATGAATAGAAAGTAAAATTAAATTTTAACTTAATATTTTGAATAAAAAATTTTGAATTTGAATTTGAAACGAATGGGCTGTGCCGCTACGATGGCAAGCGACCAGATGGAATGTCTTTGGTAGCTTGGAAGATGGGACGCCTTTTAGTGTGGGACGCGACGTATGTCGATACGTTAGCGGCTTCCCACCTTCCTAATACAGCAGTCACTGCTGGAGGAGCTGCCGCACACCAAGGACCCCTGAAACGCCGCAAATATGCATCCATTGGTGAATGACGTGGTTGTGATGGATACATATTTGTGGCTTTCGGGGTTGAGACTTTGGGGCAATGGGGACGCGAGGTCTATCAACTTTATCAAGACCTGTCAAGGCAATTGAATGAAGTGTCGTGATCAAAGGGCTGGCCTGTATTTAGGGCAACGGATTAGCGTTGCCATACAACGTGGGAATGCGGCCAAAATTTTGGGACGTTCCCCACGGACAGCGATCTGTCTACTACATTTTTTACTTGTAAATAATATATATTTATAACAGTATTTAATTTTATATGAATGTATTTATTTCAAATAACATAGCAATATATATATAGACAATACAATGCAAGAAAACTTAACTTATTCGTATTATATTCTACTCATAGTCCCTCAATACTATAAGTAGCATACTGAGCCCAGATCACCGTCTTCTATGGGTAAGGTGCCCAGAAGGCTGGCTACGTTTCCTCGCTGGATCGCCATACTGATCCGTTGGCCGAGGTAAGCACCAGCCCTCTGATCATCTGAATACCTTAATTTTATATTAATTAAATTTGTTTCCTGCAGGAACGTAGAAAAATAAATAAAAATCTATAGTAAATGTATATAAAGGTATATGTATGTAGAATATGGTGAAATATTTGATTAAGTAATTTAATTAAACTCATTGTATTGGAGTCTTGGGTTAAATGCTTTGCATAGTTATATAGTTTGTTGTTAGTTATTTGTTTTATAGTGTTAGGGGTATAATTATTTTGGCGAAACAGGAATACTTACAGAAATGTCACGGCCTTTTGTCTGTCTATTTGTTCTTCGTAGAACAAGAAGATGACGACTATATTAAAGGATTTTTAGTTGGTACTTTATTTATTATTAACAATATTTTTTGTTTTTACGACTCCATTCATTCTTTAAAAAGTAATTGTAATACAACTTCTATGTGTATTTTTAAAAAAAGGAGCCTGAGGTAATATATACACCTAACTATAATGAAAAAATCTTTTTTAACTAGACATGTTGCCGGGGAGTTTCGTGCCGCTTCTTCTTCTTTAAACAGCGATAAAACATTGTGAAGCGGTGTACATAGAATAGGAAGTAGATATAAATTTTGACTTACATCTATGACCTTCAAAAACTGTTCTCAGTGGAACTTATTTTGAATAAAACTTTTTAAACTTGAATTGCGAAGCTAGGAAACCGGCAAACGGACCAGGTCATGGAAAGTGTTTACCGTCCCCTATAGGCGTTTGCAACTTTAGAATGGGACAAAGTGGATGGGAAAGGAGAATGAGATAGAGGGATCAGACAGATATGAGATAGAGAGGATGGAATATGGAGATGGGATAGGGAAAGTTGGTTAGGGGGTGGGGGTATTGTGCCTACAGAACCCGCACTTATCCCACGAAACAGGACTATCTCTAGGCTAACCGTTTTACACCGCAGTTAGAGCGTGGTATTTCACTGATCGAGCTGACCCTAAGTATGATGAAGTTTATCATTCCAGCATGGCTCTACCGTCTAAGTTATCATTCCAGCATAGCTCTACCGCGTCAAGTTTATCATTCCAGTATGGCTCTACCGCGTCAAGTTTAGTTATACTAGTAGGATATGCCCGTGACTTTGTCCTCGCTCGAGTTGAAATTCCCGCGGGATCCCCGGACACAAAGTACCAGAGCATTTAAAAAAGGTTGTAAGCTATCGTTTTAGTGAAAACTGTGTCGGAATAATTTTTATGCACCCTAACAACTACAAACCGCTCCCGGGAAAATTCCCGCGGGATTCCCGGGATAAAAAGTAGCGCAGATTTTAAGTCTAAGAATTTGCTGTCGATTAGCGAAAACTCCATAGAAATCTGCCCAGTAGTTTTTAAGTGAATCCCGAACAAACAGATAAGAAATCTAAAAAAATTGCATCGTGTTCTCCATCGTTTATATAGTCTATTTCAGTTCCTTTTTTTAAATAGCCTTAATGTACAGACACGGCGTGTTTAGAAGTTTATAATATTATAGACTAGCTGTCCCGGCAGATGTTGTCCTGCTCTGAAGAAACAAAATTTAGAACCCGATTGCAGCACCACCTACCGGGTCCAATTGTGAATCTAAACCATTCTCGAATCCACTTGAACACGTCGTTCCAGCCCTTTAGGAGGAGTTCAGTTACATACACACGCACAGAAGAATTTTATATATAATGATAGATATCGATAATTTTGTCAGAGTTAAACAAAAGCTATGCTTGTGTTGACTGTTCAAAGTTTAATAATATGGATAAGAATGGGGCCGATCCCAGTAACCAAGTAAAATCGATGGCCGATGGAGCAGAAGAGCCCTGGGGTAAAGATCACGTCTTAATGAATGTAATATAGGACGGCTTCCTGTCTTGTGCACGAAAGACCTGTGAAAGGTCACCGGTTGGGACTGGATGAGAAAAGGACCAGACTATATTACCAAAACGCAAAAGTCCTACAGCTATCGGTGGGCAATGAACGGCTGACGACGGCGATCCCAGTTACACTTAGACCACAGTAAATTAATCAAATTGTTCAAGATTTCCTAGAGGTAATTATAACATTGATTGTCTCTCACACTTTGATCCTGAGCTATCTATTGCTTCATATAAAGTGTTTTCTTTCTCTTTCTACCAACAAAAACTAAAACATTTTTTACCTGAATTTTTTATTGATAAACTTAGCGAAATGCATTTAGCGACCCCTAAAACTTGACCACTAAACACATACCAGCCAAACGCTTATTTAAATATCAACGAACTAACTACTCCCAAGGTATTAACTCTTAAATACTAATTTAGTAAAAGCATTACCCATCTCTACTACATTTGTAAAATTAGTTGCCCCCATTAGCTCTATAGACTGTTTAATCCGGAGATTCTGCGTCGCTTTTTTGTCGTTTGCCATTAAACGCGAGCGGTTCACTCGATATAAGTACTTCTTGATTAATGAATTGCTTACTGGAATCAATAATTTGAACGAATCAAACTTGAGCAATTGTTTGGATTTAAGCTCGTTTCCTTAATTCATCCTGTTCATCCATTATTCCTATTCTTGTTGTAATGTTAGGTATGTTTTATATAGCGGGGGTGTCGAGCTTTGGCACCGCCCCCGCCTAGAGGAAGACTACGGCGCTGAGTTGACCTGGTTGTCCTCCAGCGCCGTAGGCAAAAGGCCTCGGGATAGTCCGCTCGCACTTAAGACCGCTGGATGAGGGAGCTAAGTTGTTCCGCGATCCCCATTCTGTCGTCGCGGAGTGCTTTGTGCTCTGCGGTGACAATGGCGGCTCTGTTGGCGCCTGCCAGTACCCACGCGGAGCAAATGATAGCCATTTGCCACGGCCCTGGCTATAGGCGAATGGAAGAAAGACGAGGAGTTTTACAGGGTATTCCGGCAGTGGTAATCTGCCTCTACCAGGATAGTGCCAGGCCTACGAGTCTCCACACGTGATCCCTACACGTTGAGAAGTCCGTAGATGAATTTCTCCTCGTCAAAGAAAGAGGTATATTTTGTATCAAAAGGTATATAAAAGATGTCTTTTGAGAGAAATTAAATAAATTATAGACCAATATGGGGTTCTATTTTATAAAAATGGGCCAAGTGTGGGCCAATTTTTTTATTGCATGAGTTCAGCAGACCGGCACACGGCCAACTTGATGGAAAGCGGTTACAATCGCTTTTGGACTTTTGCAACACCAAAGGTGCTACAAATGCGCTGCTGCTCTCTTAAGGGAGACTGGAACCTGGTCACTAATGCCGAAATACAACTCAAGGTTCTTATGGCGACATACTTTAGACCAGGGGTGGTAGCCATCCAATCGGGCAAATGCCCTACCTCCTGGCTGTGGGTTGTTTTGTCGCCTCTTATGACAGGCCGCCCCAACGCAGGAAATTGTATTCTTTCTCCGTTTCTGTACGGATAAAAAGAGTTTTTAGAGGTAATGATTTTTTTTTGTAATTTGGTTATGAAACTAAAAAATATGGAAAATAACACATATTCACAAAAACATTTTAAGGTCTTACTCAAACAAGTTTTCCTTGAAAAAGCTTTTTGGATTTAGTGTCGAGATTCTTTGTTAAAATTTTCCACTTCTTACATAGTTAAGAAGCTGTCTTTAAACATTTAAAGAAGAATAGGCATTAAAAAACATCGTCAATATTTTTCAAGATCTTTTTTGTCAACGTTTATCTATATAGACCCAAGAGTTTCTGAGAAAAAGAAATAATCGACCCGCAGAGGGGCGTTGTGGTAAAGCCTTAGGTGATCAGTGACACCTCGTGCCCGACTCCAGGGGACCAAGGCAAGCCCCCGCCTGCGTGCTTGCCTTAGCCAGCCGGCACAGAGTGGAGATCGCTAGAGCGAAGACTCAGGATCCAGGAGTGGAAGTGATAAATGTAATAATGTCGAAAGTAGCTTCGAGGACCTGCAGCCCACCTTTTGATCTCATTTTCTACAAGAGTCCTACATACATGTAGACAGGAATAATCACCGGTCAGTGTTACGCCACATTTACATTAAATTTGTTAAGGGGCCTCTACGTGTTGGCCTTCCCATGGCCTCCCCCACGCAAGCCCTCCAATAGCCCGAGCCATTTTTATGGCCCATGTTCTTGAGAAACATACATTAATAACTAATCATCAGATAATAACAAAGGTTGTGTATTTCTAAGCGAAGCGAGTTACGCTTGTGCTATAAGTAATAGCCAATTTTGGGGCCGATCCCATACCGAACCGAATCAGGAATCTCTGTGTTGCAGCATACGGCTAAGGCTTAGCTCATTCGCTCATAGGGCGCCGTTTGAAAATGTCTGATATATGAAGGAAGACGGATAGACAAACACGCCTACGGTCAAAAGAATATATAGGAGTCCATTTTTGAAAATGTCTACGGCACGTTAAAAAGCTAACACGATTTGCTACAAATAATTTATTATAAACAATACTTTTGAATATTCTATTAAAATGCAAATTGTTTAACCATTTCGGTATATGAGATATCATATTTATTGTAATAGTAAACCGTATTGAATGTTTAGACTATTATTTCACTGGAATTCTCACACGAATGGCTTGAAGGGGTCGTGACCCGGTCATGACCTGCTCGATTTAAACTCACGACCACATTGAATTCTATGTATTGAAGTACGCAAATGCTTTTGCCTTTCTTCATTCTTTATGAGCAGTTTTTGGCGGAAAATTGAAGGGGAAAATTTAGCTGTACAATTTCATTTTTATGAAAAGCATAATAAATCCTAACTAATATTATAAACACGAATGTGAGTTTGTATGTGACTTTTCACACGTTAACTACGCAACAGATTATATGAAATTTTGCATATACGTTGTCAGGGGGTATAGAATAGGACTTAAGGTATCTTTCGTCTAGAAATAAAGCGCTTTTCCTGAGAGAAAGACGAATATAACTGAAAAGATGGCTCTGACGGCGTTTTATTGACGACTCCGATGCAATTCACTAACAAATACAATGTCATGGCAACGAAAATAGCAGCGACAATTTTAATGTGTTGCTCTCATTGGTCGTTCCACCCTTTTTTCTTTTTATTGCATGAATTCAGCAAACAGGCAGACAGCTAACCTGATGGAAAGCTGTTACCGTCGCCCATGGACATTAGTAACACCAAATGTGCTACCAATGTGCTGCTGCTATCTAAACGGGGACTGGAACCTGGCCACTAATACCGGAATACAACTCCAGGTTGTTATGATGGCATACTCTAGACCAGGGGTGGTAGCCACCCAGATGGGCTACTACCACCACCTGGCTGTGGCTTATTTTGTCGCCACCTTCGATAGATGGCGTTACGGGTATTTATCATTTTGTACTCTGCATTAAAAAATAAGTTCAACATTTCTAAGAATTATATCATACCCACTACATGACATATACGTCCTTTTTAACGCGAACGACGCTGCGGGAAATAAATAGTCTGATTGTAAATGAACGAAAGTTGTAAAATATATGGATAGATAACACTTTATTGCTCGCCAAAATAAACAAATACAAAAACAAAAACAAAATGCATAATTACAATACTTCTTGGCAAAACAACAGGCGGCCGTATCGCTAAAAGCGATCTCTTCCAGGCAACCTAGCTTAAAATAAATTCTTAACTAATCTGGCGATGTAGGTAGAGCAGAAAAAAGATAGGATACTTACACTAATTTATAAATTCAATAGATACATAAATCCAGACATATTTATGGAATATCAATATATGGATATATAAGAAATAATCTAAATAAATATATTTATTAACATTATATATGGCATGCATTCTATATCAGCATATATACTACAATACATAAATAAGTAAATGTTTAATATATTACACATATTTATTTAAAGACAGATAGTACTTATTTTCTAAGTGTTGTCTAAAATATTGATTAATTTTATAAAATATTTTTGTATTTATGCATTGACTGCTATGATTTGTGTGAACAATCTCAATTTATATTTTTTAATTTATTTCACGACTTGTTATAAATTATATAGTAGTACAATGAAGAAAACTTAACTTATATTCTATTGTACCTATAATCCTTTAAGACTAATTTTAATCCGTGCAGGAACGGAGAAAGAAACTCCGTGCCGGCTAGCTAAGGCAAGGACGGAGACGGGGGCTTGGCTTGGTCCCCTGGAGTCTGGCACGAGGTGTCGCTGATCACCTAAGAGCCCGTTCACACATAGTCTCCGTGTATACGGTACCAGTTTTAACGGATACGACAAAAAATTATGCATTGTTCACACATAGGCACCGTATAACGTTCAACGTATCCGTCATTACTAAATACGATGTTCACAAGCAAATTCGTAGTATACATGTAAACAATGCGTGCGCGTACGATCTTGTTTGTCTAGGTGCACCGCCCGCCGGCCCCCTCACCTCCGCAGTTTCTATCCGGTACAATTGTACGGCAAACATGACGGATACGTATTCCGTTCATCTAGTATTCGATGACAAAACGGAATGTCATAATTTTCGTTTTTTTTTACTGAATACTGTACCATATGTGAAGTCGCTCATACAACTCCATACTCCATCGATGAAAAAACGTATCCGATAAAACGGACCAGAGTAAAACGGAGACCATGTGTGAACGAGCTGTAAGGCTTCACCACGAAGCGCCCCTGCGGGTCGATTATTTATTTTTCTCGCAAACTCTTGGGTCTATATAGATAAACGTGGACAAAAAAGATCTTGAAAAATATTGACGATGTTTTTTAATGCCTTTTTATTTAATTTTTTAAAGACAGTTTCTTAACTAGGTAAGAAGTGGAAAATTTTAACAAAATTAAATTAAATCCAAAAACCTTTTTCAAGGAAAATTTGTTTGAGTAAGACCTTAAATTGTTTTTGTGAATATGTTTTATTTTCTATATTTTTTAGTTCCGTAACCAAATTACAAAAAAAAATTGTTACCTCTAAAAACTCCTTTTATCCGTGCAGGAACGGAGAAAAAATACAATTTCCTGCGTTGGGGCGGCCTGTCATAAGAGGCGACAAAACAATCCACAGCCAGGTGGTAGGGCATTTGCCCGACTGGATGGCTACCACCCCTGGTCTAAAGTATGTCGCCATAACAACCTTGAGTTGTGTTCCGGCATTAGTGACCAGGTTCCAGTCTCCCTTAAAAGAGCAGCAGCGCATTTGTAGCACCTTTGGTGTTACAAATGTCCATAGGCGATAGTAACCGCTTTCCATTAAGTGAGCCGTCTGCTGTTTGCTGAAATCCAGTAATTTAAAAAAAAAACGTCGCAGGGTCGCTATACTGATCTGTTTTCTGAGGTAGGAATCAGCCCCCTGAACACCTGAAGAGTCTATTAACCTTTTTGAGAGCTCTTTGTAGAGGTCCATAGCATCAGGACCAACAGCGAACAACGCTTCAACAGCCAACGGCACAAATATATAATCTCAATTGTTTAAACAAAATTTGGCTTTTCTAGCTGACTGAGCTCTGTAGATTTATTATTTAAAGTATGAAGTGGGGGATTATAAAGGTCTGGCTTTTGCATAGTACCTATTTGCCTGTAGATTATCCCAAAACTTCATTACTTATAAATATTTGACATTGTAACCCACTTTCCATGCAGTGTCATTATTAAAAATATATATCATGGGCATCAGTGTAGGACCCTCCATTGTCAGCCAATCGCAGTCCACTACTGAATGGATCCTTGTCCTCCGAATTCCTCATCTAGCGCCTACCAACGACTTTACGCAGGTCTTCACTCCATCGGGTTGGAGGTCGTCCAACACTAAGTTTACCGAGATGCGATCTCTACTCCCGGACTTGTCTAATCCTGAAGCAGACGAGACCGGCCCACTGCCACTTCAATTACCTTGGTTCTTTTACGTATATCCTAATTTCTAATTCTCTCCATAAGAGAAACACCCAACATAGCTCGCTCAAGGACATGGTAAATACATTTTTTATGTACGTATTGTTACATAATTATGGTAATACTTATTAATAAAAAGTATTTTTTTATTGCACGAGTTCAGCAGACCGGCACACGGCCAACTTGATGGAAAGCGGTTACAATCGCTTTTGGACTTTTGCAACACCAAAGGTGCTACAAATGCACTGCTGCTCTCTAAGGGAGTCTGGAACCTGATCACTAATACCGGAACACAACTCAAGGTTGTTATGGCGGTATACTTTAGACCAGGGGTGGTAGCCATCCAATCGAGCAAATGCCCTACCACCTGACTGTGGGTTATTTTGTCGCCTCTTGCGACAGGCCGCCCGGTCGCAGTAAATTGTACTTTTTCTCCGTTCCTGCACTGTGAATGCGGTAGAGAATTATTAAAAAGTCAAGGTTTTAAAGCTGTCAAAGTAGGTACTTTCAACGAAAATTATTTTGAACAATATATCCGATGAATTGTTTTCGAGATATTTACATTACAAATAATAACAAATGCCGTAAGACTAGTCACGCGACAGAGGGTTAACATCAAACATTACACTAACAAAAGGGGTTCATAACGAACTTATTTGCGAGTGCAAATGTTGAATTAATTGTTCTCATGTATTTGATATGAATGACAATTAAGCTAATTAGGCCCCGGTCGGAGCTTTCATGGAGAAAATGAACTCATTCGCTTCATATGTTTTCTGAATTGGTTCTGCGAATTGATTTTTCATTATGTTACGTGGTTTGTTTACCTATCGATATTTAAGGGTCGATAAATATCTATTGAACAATGAATAACGGCCCATAAATGTCCCGCTGCTGGGCTCGGGCCTCCCCTTATAGGGGGACTGACTGTATACCCGCCACGCTTGTCCAAGACGGCTTTGGCAGGTTTGACACATCGGTTATCTCGATGTGCAGGTTGCATCACGATGTTTTTCTTCACCGTTGTTAGCACGTGGTAATTATAACAATATGCACATCAGGTCAGAAAACTGCCAAAGTGGTGCATGCGTTCTGGCTAGGAGCTCCACTTTCGCCATTTGTAAAAACAGATGAACTATGTAGGGCTTTTTGATCCTCCTTCCTGACAAACATGACCTGTCAAGGTTTATTTACTTTTTTATATATGTCGGGTTCACGGCGTGCGAACGACACGACACCGAGTATAACACAATAACAATCTGAAATATTGTAATCAATGTATATTACACTAGAATTATTACAATTACAATATTAAATATAGCACAATACACAAATATTAGGACAACTCCAAGAGTTGCATCCACGCTTGTCAGGCGTCGAGCAGCAATTTGCCCCCAAAGAATACTGCGATTATCAAGCAGTAATTATCGACCACAAGACGACTTGGTTGTAGAATGGTCGGTTGAAGACTGTCGGTTGTAAACTGGTCGAGCGAAGACTGTCCCCTCTCCGCCCGAACACTGCGTATTTAAGGTCCCCGTAGCGCGCCGTAGTGAAAATATCCGCTTTCTTAATAAAACCAACTTCCGCCATCCATATTAACTTCTAACTTCCGGTTACTCCATTTCCGATATTCTTCGCTCGATAATAAATGCCTCTACGTTGACATCTGGTTATACGACGGTTATTGACTACTTCCGTCATATGTTTAATTTATAATAAAAGATACGATTGATTCCTACATATATATGACGGAGTAGGAACCTCCGTGGTGTTATTAAAGAGTTACGATTGTTGGTTTCTTGGTGACGACCCAAATTTGAGTCCTCGAAATAGAATTTCAAGAGTACTCGGTGTCGTATATTCCAAGAGCGTTACGACGTCCCAGAGAGGTCAGTCCCGTTCGGCGGCTCGAGCAATAATAACTGAGTTTTTTTTTATTTTATTGGACTTGACTTTATTTTGTTGGTCCGAAGACCTCACAACTTTACCGGGGTTTTCGGGGCGAGTGCCTGCAAAGCGAAGGCGCTCGAGCCCGGGTGGCAACTTGCTCGAGGGGGCTCCCTAGGGAGTTTCACCTCGGCTGGACTTGCCATGAGAGGCGGATGAATGTAATGATGCTCACCATAGGGCGACACAATGCACTAATTGAGAACGGGCGACAGGTAATATAAAGCCCGAGGGAAGGATCCCGGCGGACCAGGATCGGCGGTTCGCGGTGACCTATGCTATCTTACTGCCGTTTCGCAACGTGTTATGGCTGGGAGAGAAGAAACGCCGAAAAAAACTTCCCAGCAACACGCCTAGTCTATCCTATGGGGGGGCTATGTCTCCTGGCGTCCCTCGCGGGGACGTGGAGAGATCGTGATTGGCGGCGTCGACGCCGCCGTCTGTGTCTGTCTGTCGGTGCCTGCCAGCCTGCCGTCCTAACCGCAGGCGGGCTGATCCGGGCCAGCCGTTTTGTGATAACGTCGACCTTGTCCATGAGGATGTCACTCGGTCGTCGCACGAGAGCCTTTCGTCGAGGCTTATAATCGGACGCGGACACGACGAGGGGATTTCGATGGTGCGGCACTAAGTCGAAATACTTACGCGAGAGCGACGTAATGTAGTTTTTGATGGAGGGAAGCTCCAGATCGCGGTGGATGTCGACGTTACGCATATAGAGGGGAGCACCGACGGCTCTTTGCATGAATTTATTCTGAACGATTTGCAGTTTGTTTAAAAGGGCAGGCTTGGCATGGCCGAATACCACACTCGCGTATGTCATGATCGGGCGGATGCATGTTTTATATAGAGTAAGCTTGTGTCTGAGGGACATTTTGCTTCGTTTATCTATCATGGGTGCTAGACGACCCATCACAAATCGCGCTCTATTCCGGACTATAGTGATATGCTCGTCGAAGCGCAAGTTCTGATCTAGGGTGACACCCAGGTATTTGGTGTACTTTGCCCAGGGGATCTCTTGGTCGTAGAGCGAGATGGCTTTTAAGCGAAGGCAAGCGCGTTTGGGAGAGCGAAGCGTGCCCGGGAAAAAGAACATAGTTGCGCTTTTCTCCGGGTTTACCTCTATCCTCCATTTGAGAAACCATTCGCCTAGCTCTGTTACAGCTGCCTGTAGCCGGACGCAAGCCATTTGTCGGTTGTGATCTGACGTATAGAGTGCGGTCTCATCCGCGAAGAGGGCCAACTCTACATCTGGAGTTTTTGGGATGTCGCTGGTGTACAGCGTGAAGAGTAGTGGAGACAGGGCCGAGCCCTGTGGTACACCGGCTGTGAGTGGGTGAGGGGACGAGCGTGTTCCCTCCACTCGAAAACGGAAGCTATGGCCTAGGAGGAAGTCTCGCAAGATGAGCACGAGTCTGTCAGGCACACCGAACTTGTACAGCTTGTAAATCAAACCGTTATGCCAGACTTTGTCGAAGGCCTTAGCTACGTCTAGGAACAGTGCGGCTGTTCCTATAGGGCGGGGACAATGGACAAAGTGAGATAGTATGTGCTCCGTGATGCGGTGCACCTGTTGGACGCATGAGTGTCTGGCACGGAATCCAAACTGCTCATCGTGTAGTAGATGTTTGCTGATGGCAAAATCTCTAAGTCTAGAGAGGATGACCCTCTCGTAAAGCTTGCCGAGTGTGCTCAGTAGGCTGAACGGACGGTAGCTGGACGGTTTATTAGCCGGTTTTCCAGGCTTGTGAATACCAATGACATCTGCTTCCTTCCAGATCGCGGGGAAAGAGCAGTTTGTTATGGCGGCATTGAAGATGTTCACTAAGATTATAATCAAGTGGCCGGGGAGGAGTTTTAAGACGCGATTGTTAATGCCATCGATCCCTGGGGCCTTTCGCGGTTTGAGGGACTTTATCAGATCTTGCACTTCTTCCACCGTGACTGGGTTGAGTGTGGTTTCCGCTGGTAAGGAGGATCTACGTTCGACCTCGTAGTCCACCTCCGTCAGGTGTGATTGGTCGACGTTTTGTGTAGTGGGGGAGCATTGAAGCTCTAGACTCTGAGCAAGGCATTCGGCTTTCTCCTCGTCATCGAACGCCTCGGTGTTGTCGGCTCTTTCTAGCGAGGGTATGACAGTGAGGGTATCTGATTTGAGAGCTCTAGCCAGCTTTCAGTACGCCTGGTGAGTTGGTTCGATATCTCTCAACGTTCTGTCCCAACGTTATTCCCTGACTTCCCGGATACGTAGTTTGGCCTCGCGCTCTAGTTGGCGGAGTCGGACTATTGTCTTCGGTGGGATATCTGTCGTGAGCTCTGGAGGCGGCTCTCTTTTCCCTCAGCAGTACCCTCACTTCGTCCGGCAGGCATAAGTGGCGGTCATCCTCCACTGGCACCTGTCTGGACAAGTTCCGCACTGCGGATTGAAGGTGGCTGGTGAGGGCCTCGACCGCCGTCTCAGTGTCTTGGCGGGATTTGATGTGGTCCGGGATGTGGTGCAGGTCTTGTGATTCGGTTGCCTTGAGGAGGTCCCCAAGTCTCAACCAGTCCACAGAGGTCCTAGTTTAAGATGTCTGGTCCGTCTGTGGTCCTAATTTGAGGATAACCGGGCAATGGTCCGAGTCTATATCGTCCATCGTTTCGATCGAATGGAACTGAAGAGTTACGCCCCTCAGTAATGCTAGGTCGAGAGTGTTTGGGGTCCCCCAGTCGCGGTTGGGGGGGTATCGTGTGGGGGTCATGGGAGTTATTATATCAAACAAAAGATTGTCTGATATATTTATTAGGGCTCTGCCATTGGGGTTAGTGGTATTGCAATTCCACTGTTCGTGTTTACAATTCAGATCTCCGGCTATTATAACAGCTGGGCCTAAGTTGAATAGGGCTTCTAGGTCTTTCTTAATAAGGGTTTTCTGGCACGCGAGGTATGCTGAGACTATGACTAGAGGTTGGTGGCCAGTCATTGCTAGTCTGCAGGCGGATACCTCCATACCTACTAGTGGTGGGGTGACTAGAGGCATGCAGTGTAGAGATCTTCTGAAATAGATCAGGGTGCCGCCACCACGGCCTATCCTGTCATGTCTAGTGACTCGATAGTTAGAGATCTTTGGATCTCTTTCACTCGGTTTCAGGAAGGTCTCCTGCACTAGTAGTATATCTACTTGATTGGTAACCAGGAAGTCATGGACCAAGTCGCGCTGGTTTCGAAGGCCGTTGGCGTTATAAGTCGCCAGAGTCAATGAGCGTGGTTTATTTCTACCTACATGCGCCATTTGTTACCGGTAACAATAATTTAACTAGGTTGTTTAGTTATAACGACCTAAGTACCTGGAGGAGGTACGCGTGATCCATTTCGATCACGAGTTGATCCCGGAGGAGGGTTGATCAGACTCTGCAACTTGTCTTAGTTTTCGAGCCAAGAGTTGGACCTCTGCTAGGTCGAAAGGCAAGTTCTTGGCGAATTTAGTCGCCAAGGCTAAGTCCTCCGCTAAAGAGTGGTGGGGTGACGGCCCAGAAGGTGCTTTTAAAATGGGGGCGGGGGCAGGGGTTGCTTGGGGTAGGCCGGCCAAAATTGGGGCGCGCGTCGTTAGTGGAGGGAACGCTTCCGTCGTGGGAAGACCCGTCCAGTGATTTACCACTGGAGGGGGGGCCGCCACGAATGCGGGTTTGTTCGGCACTTTTCTAGTGCCTTTTTGGGCGTTGCCCTTTCCGAACTTACGTTTGGGTCGGGGGGCGGCACGACAGCCTCTGTAGTTAGCGGGGTGACCCGCTTGGCCGCAGAGAATGCAGCTCGGTGGCTCCGGGGAGTCCCGGGTGCGTGTGCACTCCGAGGTCCCGTGGTCGCCCAGGCACTTGACGCACCTGGGACGGGATTGACAATGTAGGGCAGAGTGCCCATAAAGTTGGCAACGATGACACTGCCGTAGTGTATGTTTTTCGTGTGGGCGTTCCACACGAAGGCCAGAGAGGCCACAGACCTTCTCAAGTTCGAAGATCTTTTTCCCCTCTGGGGAGAGGTCGAGGACAACCAATACTAGGTTTAGAGGAGACTTTGTTGCGTCGCCTCTGTGCATACGGTGCACTTCGTGCACCGGTACATCTTGGGACTTAAGGTCCTCGAGAATGTAGGAACACTCGATTTCCTGTGGGAGTCCGCGGATTACAGCCCGAAGGCGTTTTTCTTCCGGCAGGGCATAAGTATAGTAACCGATTTTACGGTCACATAACAAGGATGTTAGGGAGCGGTGGTCACTTGAAGACGTGACCATAACTTTGATGCCGTGTTGGGTATCACGGGCTTCTTTATAGAGATTGCCTTACCTGGCAGCTCCTTAGCGAGTTGAAGCCAATGGGCTTTCTCGCGGATGATCAGGGGTGGCGGCGGGCGCTGTGAAGGTGGCCCAGGGCGGCTGGAAGGTGCCGCTGTTGGTTTTGCCCGCAGTGGGAGCGGGGTTGGGGGGACCTCCTCTGGGTCTTCCGTTTTTGGTACGATTGACGGTTATGAAACCGTCATCGTCCTCGCAGTTTAAGGGATGTTCGCGGGAGGCGCGACATCCATGGGGGTGATTTCATCGGCCGGTGGAAGAGGGGCATCCTGAGGTATTGCGGACCGTCAGGAGATAATTCGATTTCTCGACGAGAATCGATTACGCGGTGTATGGGCGATCGCGAACGCGATGTCGTCGAACTCGCGGAGCTCGATCGCGGTTGTCCCGACGCAGAACCGCGAGAAAACGAGGCGCGTGATTTTGGTGCCACACGGTGGGCATCGTTGAGCGGGGGTGCGGGCGGCGGGCGCACCGGTAACACGGCGGGTACGGATGCGGGGGGCGCGGGCGCTAAGGCAGAGCGCAGGTGGTCAGCGATAAGCGCGGTGGCGGGGGTCGCGAGGGGTGCGGTGGTCGCGGCAGATGCGGGTGCGGGGGCCCCTTGCACGTGTAAGGGTTTCTCGGAATTAAGTTCCGAGATAACGGACGCCATTGATTGGGACTCCGGAGTCCTCAAAAATTGGTCGAGCGCTTGAGGGAATTGCTGTCGTAAAAACGACAGCAAACCCTCCAACAGCAATGGAGAGAGCTCCACGCCGTCCATTGTCCCTGAGGGGGACGAACGATTTGGTGGAAAAACCACCTGATGACGCACTTTTCACTGCACTGTCACAGAAAAAACACAGATCGACCGGGTGAACGAACGAACACAACGAACACGAATAACGGACAGCCGAGGCGGAGCGGGAGACGTGCGCGCGCGACGAACGACAACGGGCGAATGGAATGGACTGATTTTTATTGGACTTGACTTTATGTTGTTGGTCCGAAGACCTCACAACTTTACCGGGGTTTAAATGGACTGATAACTGAGTGGGGCCGTATTTATATGGCTCGGTGCACGTGTCGGCGCACGTGCACGTGATCACAAACTTTTAGGTTAAGTATTGAGATTACAATAAAATCTTGTTGTTTTACGTTAATTTCACATTACAATAAACTCATAGTAATTAAATAAATGATTATTGTTTTTGTAATACGTTAATTGTTGTATTTGCACCGACACACAACACACCTATTTATATATATACAATAATATCTTATAATAGTTGAAATGACTTAGAATATTGTTCAAAAAATTGTGCCCTAGCGTCTGTTATATTTTATTTATAGCGAATTGACCGTTCTATGCCCCTTTTGTGTATTGTTACATTAATTTGATTGCACAATAAAGTATATTCTATTCTAAATATTTTCTTACTTTTTGTCCTTCAAATGGTAATCTTTTAGTAAAAGTAGCAAATCTGAATAGTTCCATAACTACTAGATGGCGTTACAGGTCATTTAGATTATAAGAGCAGAAGCTAGAGAACATCAACGCTGCGTCAGCTTTTGATACAGCATAATGCTGACGCTAATACTGACGACGTGCGTCTATTTCATGATAATCAGTTAAGGATTAAGCGCAAGTGGCGCCAGATTTAAATATTTGTTGTCATAGAAATTGTATCAAGGCGATGGCATTTTATTCAAAAGGACACTGCAAGCATCTCCCTCTACGGCGTCAAGAAATTAAACTTACTAATCTTATAAAGTTAGTCGTCCATAAATTTCACATTAAAAAGCAACGTGAAACTTTTGCAAATATTAATCCGTTTCATGCATACCGATGGCGGTAGTGTTTATGGTCTTGTGTATCTGAGTTCGCATCAAGAACAAAACAGTTAATTACTGCGGCCGTCAGGCGTCAACGCGTTGACTACGAGTCACCGCCTAAATTACTTTTTGGCTGACGTCATTATTTCGGAACGCCACAGCGCTGCGCCGGTTTTCGTGTTCAGAGACAAGCACAGGGTTGGTACTCTTCAAAAACGATGCCATGATACAGTGTTACATAAAAGTTCTTGAGTACTTGGGACATATTGCCAGAACACATCGAAACAGTTTAGAAAAATTGAAGATCACTGCCAAAATTGAAGGACAAAGATCTCGAGGTCGCAGACCAATGGTTTGGTCACAACTGCGAGTTCGATGCACTGCATATCGCTGCTGCTGGCTGTTACCTACATAGATGTAACACGCTAGATAAACTGAAATAAAACATTTTCAGCAATACAGAAACCGACTTCCAGAGTAACAAGAAAGCAAAAAATAAATATCTTGAAGACGGCGCCAAGTAAAGCCTAGTAATTACTATATAATATACATTGCTACAAAAAGAAAATATTCAGAAATGTATTAAGTATATTTACATATTTGCCCTCCATAAAAAAGCGTCGAAAAAGGTCTCTCTTACACGGGGCTGACAAGCTTTTATGATATAAAAATTATGTAATATATATAAGCTGACCTGGCAAACTTTGTACCGCCTCAAAAGTATTCTTTTAAATTTAATTTGATTTCTGAACAACGGGACGAATATCAAACGTTGACATTCAAAACCAAAAAAAGAAAAACAAGCTTCACTTTTAAATTTAGTTTGATTTCTGAACGACTTTTAAATTTAATTGATTTCTAAACGACGGGACGAACATCAAATGTTTGACAGATACAAATAGTTTCTAAGGGAAAGCGAAATTGTTATTTTTACTATATTCCAAGATTTTTTCATACTTACACACCTTTTAAACCTTCCCTGGAGTTCCATAAATAATTCAAAACCAAAATTAGCCAAATCAGTCCAGCCGTTCTCGAGTTTTAGCGAGACTAACGAACAGCAATTGATTTTTATATTTATAGATAAGAGCACAATGATAATTACCTCTCAAACACTTTAAAAGAAAATTATTCTCATGGCTGGTTGAGAAATGTTTTTATCGGGTATCTGAATTATTGAGTTAGATTAAATGACATTTATTTATTTTATTATTATTTCACATATGTGTTTATTTATTCTTTTTTATGTTTTTGTAATACATATATAGATAAAAAATAGACACATATTAAAAAAATATAAAAACAAGATAGTCTATCGGCGGCGGGGCCTAGTCCAGGCTACCGGTGGTTAGGGCTCCAGAGACAGGCACTTCCTCACGGCGTGAGAGGCAGCCGCGCGACCCTCTCAGAGCCGGGGAAGTTTCATCTCCCCGGCTCACACAGGAGAGGCCGCCAATGTATATGAGGCGGCCAACCGCCCACCGGGTCACGGGTTATGCTCGCGCGATATACCGTGACCGGGCACCCTGGCGAAAGAAGGCTCCCGTAGAGTTTTAGTGGGTATACCCGGTGCCGGTCGTACTGATTAATCGGCGTCGGGGGAGCCCCACACATCGGCTGCGACATTCCCCGCGCGGCTGACGGTGCGGCAACGCATTTCCCCATGTAAAAAAAAGGCGCTTCCTCAGTGACGTGCCGTGCTCAGGAGAACCGCCTTCTGTATCTGGCCCTTCACCCGTTTACCGAGCGAGAGCCTCTCTAGGTGTCGGTCGAGGCTCTTCGCTATTAGCCCGTTGACAGACACCACTATCGGTACGATGATCGTTGACTCCATATGTCAGATGGCCGTAACTTCGTGCGCGAGGTCAATTATTATTATTTTTTTATACAACCAACATGCGCTCATGATTCATAATATTCGACAATTAATTATTATTAATAAAGTTGACCATCATCAAGTATATAATTGTATTAAACTTTAACATAAAGATGACAAAATTGTGCAAAAAATCGTATTAATCTTCTATAATATAATATCATAATAAACATAGTCGTTTATAAATAGCAAATACATGATATTTATAAACCATATCAGTTTTTTTTAGAAAATTTGTAAGCCAGTAAAGGGCGTAACATATTCGCACCACATTATCCGTGTTTCATACAAATAAGGATTTCATTTCATTTCAATGGGTTTGATATATATACCTCACAGTTTATGTTTTCTTTTTTTAAAGTTATCTAAATGTATATATATATTTTCTTGTAATATTAATCAACGGCCGAAAAAGGCTATGGAACCGTGTTATGAAATTAGCTCCAACCCTACTTACTAAGTTGTTTACGGAAAACTGTAATTTATCATTGAAAATTAAAAGAAGCATTGTTTCAGTTGTAATATAACGTAAGTTGGGAATGTCCAATTTGTCTGGCCTTCGTATTAAGCGCTCTTTTTTCATACAAGTTATTTATTGTCCTTTGTTTTATGAATTATCTCTCTATTACTTTTTATTCCATGCACAACATTTGTAAACATTAGGCCGGTATAAAGCTGTGGTCATACTAGTAAGGTAAAGACGATGCGAAAGCAACACGTTGCTAGCCTTTAGAATGGGGTAAAGAGTATGGACAGGTGATGAGAAAGATCAGACAAGAGGAATGGGATTGTAACAGCGAGAGGTTAAATGATACTTCAGATGGCAGAGAGTAGTATTCACTGTCGAGTGCTGATGTGTACTGAAGTGAACTAATTTATTTAGGAAACAGTAATCTTAAGTACAAATATTAACAAGTTGTACAGCTTGTACAATATAGCTCAATGTGTGAGCGGGACGGATGATATGCGAGCGAGATAGAGCAACTATTAATATGTGCGCTCCCGCGTTGCGGTAGTCAGTAGTTCGTCGTCCACTGCGATGACTAGACATATGCAGCCACCACAAACTAAAACGGAACAATATGAGGTCTGTTTTCTATAAAAGAAATTCGCTCATTGAATATTGTTACGAGCTACAGGACTCGAATTAAAAATGCCGTTGGAACTACTATAGAATTTATTAGAACTGTACAAACACGTATAAAACAAATACAAATAAAACTGGATGCAACCAGTTCACACTGCACGGTTCAATACAATTTGACAAGCGCAAAGTCCATCGTCTATATCGCTAATCAAGAGTACTACAAACATCTTATTCGTCTCGTAGTCGTCGCTTGACTGCCGCTCTCTGCATTGGGCCAGTGCTTTATAACGCACCGATGCCATATGTCTACCTGGCGACCGTCGGCGCAATTCCCAGAAAACATAATCTGCTCACCAGCATAATTATGCCTGCGAACGGCCATAAACAAGTACAATAACAATAGGCTATTGTCTAATTGCAAATTTCAAACACAAAGAAATCAAAAAGAAGATAGTCATAAAACAGTTTCAGTTAACATAGTCAACTATGAAAATGCTCATAACAGTTTAAATAATATTGATACTTCCTACTTTAATATCTTTAAAGACCCTGATACTTACGCCTTTGCACTAATAGAAATGGTCAAGTCAGCTATACTCTCCAATACCAAAAATGTAATTGTCACGAATAACAAAAGAATCCTAAAGCCTTGGATAACCACAGGTGTCTTACGGTGTATTAGATTAAGAAATACAATTTACCTAAAACTCAAATCCGACCCCCAAAACCAAATTTTAATAATAACATATAAACGATACCGAACTTTCTGTGGGAACCTTATAAAAAAACTAAAAAATAAATACAATAAAGATAAAATCATAGCATCTGTAAGAAAGCCTCGGGCGCTCTGGTCAGCCATTAATGATATCACACATTATAAGCCGCCCAAGAGCTCAAATAGTGACCTACTTAAGATAAAATCATGTCCTCAAGCCTCAATTAACCATGTGAATAATTATTTTATTAACATTGGACAAACTCTAGCTTAGAACATCTCAAATAGCATCGTGCCTCCGGAATCCAGTAATACAGACAACTATAATCTGTCCTCTTTTGTTTTACTAGACACCTACCACAAGGAAGTAGAAAATACTTTGATGTCCCTAGATTCTGGGAGTACACCAGGATGGGATGGAATCCCTACCCTCTTCTTAAAACAAGCTAGGGAGATCCTAGTCCCTCTGATCAGTGACCTTGCCAACCTATGTTTTAACACTGGAGTCTTCCCCTTTCTTCTTAAGCGCTCTGTTGTTACCCCTGTGTATAAGGGGGGAGATAGCGACGACGTTAACAACTTTAGGCCTATCTCAGTGCTGCCCTGTATTTCTAAAATCATCGAGAAGCTCTTGAACTCTAGAATAGTAAACTATTTGACTAAGTATAACATCTTATCTACCTCTCAATATGGCTTTAGGAAGGGAATGTCTACCCAGGACGCTATCCTGGATCTTACATCCACAATAACAAAAGAAATAGATAAGGGTAACAAATGTCTTGTAGCTTTTCTTGACCTTAAGAAAGCCTTTGATACCGTTTCTATCCCAATACTTATACGTAGGCTAGAGAGGATAGGATTCCGTGGCTCTGCTCTCTCTCTTCTCAGCAGTTACCTTCAAAACAGAAAGCAGGGGATAAAAATTGGTAATTTTCTAAGTGATGAAGAAAACGTTACATTTGGTGTCCCGCAGGGCAGTATTCTCGGCCCGACGTTCTTTTTGATATATATCAATGATCTTTGCAACCTAAGTAGCGTCGGGGGGAGGATTCTGTCCTATGCGGATGACACCGCTATAATTTTTACGGCCAAGACCTGGGATAAAGTTAAGTTGGGGGCTGAGAGAGGCCTAGCTAGAGTTGGCCAATGGCTTAGTGAGAATCTTCTCACGTTAAACACCCAAAAAACCAACTATGTATGCTTTGCGCCATACTTAAATTCACAGCCCCTGCCTGACTTTGAAATTAAAATACATTCCTGTGGTACTCCATTCACTTGCACTTACGGTTGCCCGACTATTCAGAAGGTTAGCTCTGTTAAGTACCTTGGAATTATTGTAGACCAAAAGTTAAGCTGGTACCCACACCTTGAACTAACCATAGGGAGGGTAAGGAAGCTTATATGGGTTTTCAAATCCCTGAGACACGTTATGTGTACCAAGCTACCAAATAAAATATACATTGCACTAGCCCAATCGGTAATTATATATTGTATATCAGTGTGGGGGGTGCAGCTAAGTCATACTTTATAGACCTAGAACGGGCGCAAAGATCCTTAATTAAAGTTATGTATTGTAAGCCATATAGATTTTCTACTGAATCCTTGTATGCGATTTCTAAGCTTCTCTCCGTCAGGAAACTCTATATCTTACACATGACACTTAGATACCACAAAGCGTTACCTTTCGATCGTGCCAAACTTAAAAAAAGACGCTATGATATAGTTGCCCCTACATATTCCGCACGTTCAGTCTTTGCTAGTCGGCAAAATGTTTCTCAAGCCCCCCGTGTTTATAATAAAATTAATCGCATTCTTAACATTTACCCCATGCAACTATATGAGTGTAAGAAAAATCTAACTGAATGGCTCCTTACCCTTAATTATGATGAAGTGGAAGACATCTTGGTTACATTAGCGTGAAACTGATACATGCTTAATGTATACAATAAAACTCATAATAAATTAGTAGGGATTTGTGTTCCATTCAGACTACCACCCGCACACACACACACACACACACACACACACACACACACACACACACACACACACACACACACACACACACACACACACACACACACACACACACACACACACACACACACACACTAACACACATACACTCACGCACACACGCACACACACTCACTCACACACACGCATACACGCACACGCATACACACACATACACGCGCACACCCGCACCTCACACCTGTTTGCTATTTACCCACTGCGTACACAATCACTCGAAACCCATCTATTTATCTCTTTCTTTATTTTCTTTAATATTTATAAAAGTAGTCTCTGTAATTCAGTAAATAGATAGTCTTAAAATTTAAGCAACATAGGAAGAGCGAGGTTTCCCAACACAAGTATCATTTGATTACTTTCTGGGAAGCCCCGGCAACTTACATGTATGGACTTATTGAAATAAATACATTTTTTTTTTTTATTTTTTTTTATAGTTTCAACGTTATTAGCTCAAAAGCCGCGGCAGGTAATAAATATAAATTCTTGGTACTTTCAGTAATTTTAGCGTTCCAAATTTCATCAAATCTCAAAAGCTTTTAAACCAAAAGAATAATCATAGAAACGCGCAATTTCTTTCTCCCTTTAATCATTGACCTATATTCGTCCATATTTTAAAGCCGGGTCCCGGCTGTGGAGTCGCACAAACTTGTTATGCGGTTGAAAAATTCACAAACTCGTGTGAAAACGAAAATTTTGACAGTTACGGCTGATGTACACGTATTAAATACGTGCCTAAGTAAACGTTGATTAAATGTAAAGTATAAGTTATTGCACCACTACGATTACCGACGCAGGAGAACTAGAAAAAATTACTAAGAATCAATTTAAACTTAGAAATTACAATTAAAATACAAATAAAATATCTTAAATTATCAACTAGCGGTTGATTGATGATGACACCGGCAATCAAAAGATTTCCTCATACGAATAAGCGTTGCCATACAGCGTCACATCGAGTATTTAATTGCATTTTTTAAGTTTAATTACCCATAATAAAATCTAATTGCTCATTAACTTAATCAAACCTTAAGCTATTAGAATGCAATCATCAATATACCAATGCCATATAAAGATATCCTGAAATTCTCGGAGATCTTTTTCGTGTATAAATATAGAAGTGTAAGGGTATGCAAATAAAGGCATGTGAAACAGGGTGGTGGAAACGTTGATAATTTTAATCTGCCCACCTTTACATGGGATGTTTAGTGAGAACGCTAAAAGGGTTGCCGCGTTGGATTAAGGGCCCTTTTATTTTAGGTAACTGGGTTAGACCTGAGTCCTTAGACGGGCGAGTTAATTTGTTTTAATATCCTGTTGTTTATGAAACTATGATAATTTAATTATGTAAAAATAACAACGTTAAAAGTGTTGGCTAATTGCATTATGAAAGTAAAGTCTGTATAGCACATTTGAGAGTAGTTATAAAAGAAAAGTTAGAAAGCACTATCCGACTTAATTTACCCATATATGTATGTAAATATGTATTGTAGAATATAATCTAATACAAAGAAGAAAACTTAGTTATATTGTATTTAATCTATAATCCCTTAAGACTATAAGTAGAATACTGATCTTAGATCACAGTCTTTTATGGGAAAGGTGCTTGGAAGGCTGTCTATATTATCTCGCTAAATCACCATACTGATCCGTTGTCCAAGGTAACTTCTAATATCTAATTACTTATTAATTTTATGAAACAAGCTATTAGAATGCAACCATTCGTATATCAGTGTCATAAAAAGATATCCAAAAATTCTTGATCATATTTTTTGTGAGTTCGTGTGCAAATATAAAAGTGTAAAAGTATGCAAATAAAAGCATGTGAAACAGGGTGGCAGGAATATAAAGATAATTTTAATCTTCCTAATAATGTAAAATTTAATTATGTAAAAATAACAACGTTATAAGTGTTGGGTAGTTACATTATGAAAGTAAAGTCTGTATAGTCCATTTGAGAGTAGTTATAAAAGAAAAGATAGAAAACACTATCCGACTTTCTAATAAAAAATAATATTATTGTTACGTGCGAGCGGGGATATGCACTCAGGACTGGAAGGAAACACCAGTTTTTAAATAAACGCATTTATTAACTTACACAGCCGTACGTGATTCTTCTTGGCAGGGTTGCCCCTACACTCACAACTAACGACGCACTGTCCCGATGATAAGATGTCTCACTCACAATACCGTCGCCGATATTGCGTAGAATACCTCCTACTACTGCCGTGCTCACCTCCGAATTTACCGCGTATATCTCGCTTCTGGATCTTCCCTTAAACTACGCTAAACTCCTCCTTCACTGAACTGCCCAGTAAACTTTTCACTAAATTCACCACTAAACTCTTCACTGTCTTCTATTAAACTTTTCTTCCAACTATTTTGTAAATTGTTTTTGACTGTTGTTATTGTTAATGGTAAGTTTTAAACACGTACCTTTCAAAAGAACATCTGCGATTTCATTTACTTGTAATTTAAAAAGAGCATTAATAATTCTCTCTGCTCGACAACAAGACCACAGTTGGTCTGCACGATTTCATTTTATAAAACGCAGTACGCACTCAACACTCGACACGTCAGTAATTATCTTGATTAGTGTGCCGGTCCACTGTTAATATTTTCCGAGGCGATTCCAAGGGTTTAATATTGCGAAATTGTTTTTAGCGTAAAGTATTTTAGGTGCTGGAGTTTATTTATGGATTTTTCATATATACGAAGTTGATATTTGCTACTTGTTGTTTTTATTATTTGATTTGCGCAGTGGATTTACCTGGTCAGCATCAAGTAGATGTATAAGTTTTACAATTATTTCCAAAGAAATCGCGTCAAAGACCAACTCAACCCCGTTTTTCAGCCAAATATTTTCAGTAACTGGAAAATATTTAAGTTTTTTCTCACAATAATTGATTTTATGTATGACGCCTAGTATTGCGGTAGCGTGGATTTAATGATAATATTGGACTGTCAAATTAAGGGAATGTGGAACAATTTAGACGAGGGAAATAGGAAAGTAAGAGCACGCACGTACCTAGTTGATGGTAGAATGAAATGTTGACGGCTCCTCACTTTCTCACTGCACTTCATTTACTATGCTGTCATAATATGTTTATTTACAGTCTTATTCATAGAAAGTTAGTGTAAGTTTGAACGCTTCTTTGTGGTTATTCAAGAAGCGTTCAAACATACACTAACTCTCTATGAATAATATATATATATATATTATGGACACTGGTTAAATTAATGTATTTTATTTTATTTATAATATTTGTTTAAGCGGCGCGGTGCGGTGCGATTTTTTTTTTTTCGTATTTATATTTTTGGAAGCAATTTGTGTCCAATGACATGACAATGAATTGACGTGCGTGCGAAAAGGAACAGATCAGTCAGATTTAAATGGAGAATTTAAAAATAATGAAAAAAACAAATATGTAGCCAAAAAAGGTTACATTATATGGCGATACCACCTAGACTGAATGAAAATGATTTTTTTGGGAATTAATCGTAATTTTATTGTTCCATAGAAAATAAAGGAACTATAAGTGACACTCTGCTATTTGATGGAATTTTGTTCGTAAAGTAGCCAGAAAATAAATATATAGCTTTAATTATGGAATATGTTCTATTTATTATTCAGTTGTAGTCGCGTAGTGGCTGTCGCACGCATCCCAAGCTCAAAGGGCGCTGGTGCGAATTCTGGCCAAAACGCATACACCACTTAGGCAGTTTCCTGGCCTAATTTGCGTATTTTTACAATTATCACTTGCTAACAACGGTGAAGGAAAACATCGCAATGAAACCTGCACATCGATATAACCGATGTGTCAAACCTGCCAAACCACATTGGACAAGCGTGGCGGGTATACTGCCCGTTCCCTTATATTGGGAGGCCCGAGCTCAGCAGTAGGACGTTTATGGGCTGTTATTATATTATTATTCAGTAATTACTTACTTCGATTTACGGAATAGCAAATAATTATTCTTGCAGGATTAAGTACGCCGTGTCTGTAAGATTTCTTTTGTGGCGCGGACTTTAGTACGGATGTCAGGGCCATAAACTTTAAAAAAAAAGTATGTCGTTTTGTGACATTACATCTGTCACTTCAAAAATATTCTGTATGTCATCGTTTTTGTAAGTGTCACATTCTATTCTCAATAAATGGTTAACTGGTCAGCACAAAGTTTTTATTTAAATCCACAATTATCGAAAGCAGAATCAGCGAAACAAATATATGGATGTTTCTTATCACGACATCAAACAACGGATTTGTCTTCAATAAATTTTGTCAATTTGTATCTTCGAAAATGTGGTAATGTGTAAGCGAGATAGATAACTCAATTTAGGCAGCTCCTTAATTAAAATAACCCTAAGTGAATACCTAACTTTTTCAATTAAATCGTTATGTTGCAATTATCTATTTCAACGACGATCTTAATAAATTACTGACAATATCATCAACAAACATGTTATGATATTGCAGGTCACAATATACCCAAATGACGTCAAATTTATGAAGATCTCTGGATTCATTTTGCTGATATTATATTCCTTTAAGTTTTGCATTTCAGGAGGGATATGAGAGTTCGTGATATTTTGGTCGTTTAAGGTCAGGATGACAGGGGTCTCTCGTTTTGTTGTGGTTTAAATGTTGCTGGAGGAATACAATATGAGTATTATAAGGGCAACGTGTATGAAATTTATATTCATGCATAAAATCTTCATTTTTAGGGATCTCTAGGCAAAAGGCTAATATGAAAACTTTATATTTTTTATATTCGTCTTTCCATGTATCTTTTGTTTTGAACTAGCTGTTCCAGCAGATGTTGTCCTGCCCTGAAGAAATAAAAATTTAGGACCCGTTTCCAGCGCCACCTGCTGGTTCAAATTGTGAATCTAAAGTTAAACGATCCGGGGCGTAAGCATTCGTGACGTGAGCTAATTGCGGAAGAAGGCCGAACCTATTTTTTTTTCACCAGTGTTTTTTTTAGTTTTTTCTAGTGCGTACCTCTTGTTTAAAGAGCAGTGCTTGCCTTAGCGAGCCGGCACGGAGTGGAGATCACTAGAGCTATAAGACTCACGCTCCAGGGGTGGAAGTGATAAATGGTATAAGGTCGAAAGTAGTTTCGGTGAACCTGCAGCCCACCTCTTGACTCCCCTTAGCCAGCCATGTTGCCCCTCGCCAACCTTGTACGGCATTTTAGGACTCATGCAATGAATGGCGAGTCACCGTCTACCCAGTTTTTCCATATTTCTTGAACATTGCGACGAGCAGACGCCATAGTCCCCATAACCCAGATTTCTAGTTCCACAAGCAGTTTCTACCAATAGCCCGGTACCTTTTGTTCTCATTTCCTACAATAGTCCTACACTGACCGGGGCTTGTCTTTGGGTGCATTTTTATATATTTTTATGGTGTAGACAGGTATAATTTTTATGGCCCGTGGTCTTCAAGGAGATAATATAATACAATAATTGGCACACAAACACACATTGTATGTCTCCAAATTAAGAAAGTTATGTTGGTGTTATGAGTACACAATGGTCTACTCTGGGGCCGATCCCAGACACCCAGACCATAATAAATAACGGAGAAAACCCGTTTCCGAAATTTATCACAACAGAAATCTAACCCGGAGACTCTGCATTGCAGTGAGGTAGGCCGGCAAAGGCTTAGCCAGGCTCAACCACCAATTGTCAAGGTTGACTTGAAGACTATAATTCTGTTCTAGTTATTGCACTTGTAGTAATCGACATTTTTGGGTTGTTCACTTTTTTAGTGCAGAAGTGGTATCCCAAGGCGCTAATTTATACATAATTTTTTTGTTTGTTTTGGGTTTTAGATACACTAATAAGTTATACAACATGAACATGTTGTGTAAATATCTAAAAATATGTTTATCGCGTTTTTCTCGAAACCGCCATTATCCATGTAATCCATTTGCTATGAGGAGGGCAGAATTAATAGGTATAGCTAGCTTTTACACATAATTTAAAAGCTCTAGATTCTAGAAATACGCCCAAAGAATATAAAATACACGGTAAATCCGAGATAAATTATGCATGTAGCAGAACTGCTGTCTGTATGCGCACTTTGGTATTATAATATCAAAAGAACTGGCTATTCCCTATGTGGCAGGCATACTTCATATAATTCTTGCTATTGTCTGTATATTCTTCTTGTAGGGATGGGATGTGTTTTTATTAGTGTTTTTTTTGTATTGGAAGAAGAATGGAATGGAAGAAGAATACTAGGGAACCTTGGCTACTGAAAAGTGGCCGAAATCTCAAAATAAAAAAGGAAAGAAATAAAATTCAGCGCTTAAAACCATAAAACGTAGTTTTAATAATGATGACAATTGTCCAGTAAAAAAAATGTGTGTGTATACTGTTCACACGCAGTAGAAGTGAAACTTCAAAGAATATACTCAGATAATTCTTCTCTAACTTTTATTAATATAATTCCTTTAGCCTACCATCGTCAACATGCTATAATTTAAAAAATCAATCTAATTTACATTTTAAAGTACTAGCATAAAATTCAAAATTCAATGCCCTGTTAGGCACAAATCCTTTTGATCTACGTATAAAAGAATATCTACCTTAAAGACATACAGATAGATCTAAAATTTATTTGAAATCATTTAAGTTTTATTTAAATTGAAAATTAATGCTAACGGGTAAAGAGAAATGTAATGTAAATAAAACTATTTCGAATTAAATGAAGTTGAATTTTATGTGTTTATCTCCTTTTAGTGTCGCTTTTTCGTTTTATCGAGTTTTAAATCAAAATGATTCTAAAGAAATTTCACTTTAAAAACGTAACGAAACTCATGACACTCTCTGCAATCACAGTTGCCTACCAGCTAAGTCTCCTGGACAGTATTCAACGTCGAGCCGTTTGCATTGCAGACGATCCCTTACTCACAGACGGTTTAAACACGCTTAGCCTTCGAAGAGACTTCGCGTCTCTCTGCGTATTCTAACGACTTTACAATTGGGAGTGTTCCGAGGAACTGTTCAGATTGGTGCCTTCGTCTTCTTTTTACCACCACACCGTACACCATCGGCTGGGCGTTCATCCCCACTTCCTAGAACCACTTCGCTCTTGTACGCAACGGTTCTCAAGCACATTTCTCTTGCACACGCTACAGTATGGGGTTTTTTAAAAAGGGTGTCATAACATTTCTTCGTGGCCTGTAGCGCGTTGGTGACATCTCTTGTGTTGCAAACGTCCATAGGCGACGGTAATCGCTTTCCATCAGGTGGGCAGTCTGCCTGCCTGCTATACTCCACCTATAAAAAAAGTTGGCGCCACCAGCTGTTCTCGTTTTTATAAAAAATCTAAATTAAAACTTGCATGGAGCTTTAAACATTTCTAAATCTAAAATGTAATTGAATGGCCTAATTAACATCTTTTCAATTGCACGAAATTCAGAAATATAATAAAAATAGTTTTGAAAAGCTGTTAATGAAAATATAACTTAGCACCACTTACAAAGAGTTTTTATAAGGCTAAGGCACCTAATAAAAATAATCAAGGAAAACATCCTCAAGAAACCTGCAGCACAGTGACGTGACGTGTTCAAGCCATATTGGAATTATATGATACCACGCTTTCAAAGAATATCTGCGTGAAATCGTCAGTCTTGAGTCAGACAGCCACGCGTTTTCATCGCTCCTAGTGTTGCATATATTTATAGGCATCGGTAAATACTAAGTCTATTTACTAACTCGCTTTATGTAATAAAAAAACGTTGTTGATAATAGTCTGGCTTGTAGCTTGCAAATGAGACTTAAGAATGATCTAATCCATATTGCAAAACATATCTCTGAAAGTTAGTTCAATAGCGTAAGAAACCTAACCTAAGTATAGAAATCGCATTAAAGTAGCTACATATGAATATCCAAACTATTTGCACACATAGCGTTGAAAGTGTGTTAGAAAAAGATGGATATACAGTCCTACATTCATTATTTATAAGAAACTAAACAATTCAAAGCAAGACAGTGAGTGACACACCTTTGTTTGTGATTCACTTCAACCCGTTCAATTTACATTAAATTTAGAAATAGAAAGAAATTTTTTTTTGTTCAATTTCTATCCCAACCCTAATATGTCCGTGGTTTCTATGTGAGTGCAATAAGGCAATAAAGTTTTAATGCTTACTCTACAAATATTTCCCCGAGTGATCCTCTAAGGATTATTTCAAATACATGAGATACATTCGTTGCACTGTATTTATTTTCTTGTATAGATACAGGGTATGTATAGTTTCTTTTTAAAATTATCAAAAGATATATATATGGGCCAAGTGCGTGTTTTTCCACGTAAAGCATTCTGAAGAAATGATAAATGTTAATGATTGACAATGACTGTTTTTGTTATTAGGTAAGGTAAGTCAAAACAAAGTTTTGAAAGAAAATACAGAATACGTAATTGACAGGTAAATCAACTGATATACTTTTAAGGCTCGATCACACTATGATGTCGTTTACGGTTCAATCTCGTTCCGATCAAATCTCAATGTGTGTACACTAATATACTTGTGTTGACAGCCTGAAACAAAAGCGTATTCACACTGTTGGTACAAATCATGACACGTCCGATCTCGCTTCAATCAAATATAATTTTTGACGAACGACACGACAGTTAGAATTCTCTGATTCTCCCTCTCTCTCACTCTGATCCTATCGAGTGCGCCAAATAATATATTTCATAAAAAATATGTTAAAGTCTTCAGTGGTTTTATTATAATTTTTTTACAGTACAATTAGGGTATCTTATTTTAACAAACATAGCATTAAGATCTACTCGGAAAGGCTCCACGTAAGACAGCCAATGGTATCCTTAATATGTCACGGTTGATGCACCTGTCAAACTCTGCTCTGCTAATGACGTCGACAGGCGCGTTCCGTTTCCTATTACAGTTTAAGCATGTTTGACCGGACGGGAATGGACTGAGACCAAAGCGACATTGAACCCTGATCATGCGTGATCGTGATAAACTGATATTATAGTGTGAATCGAGCCTTATCATTGGGCGTAACGTAGCAAGCAAGCGTCATATGTCTAATGCATCACATACTATTTTGGTAATTATATTATTAATAAAAAATGTTTCTGTCATGACAATTTAAAGTGTGATAATAAAGATATATTTTAAAGCCCCCTCTTTTATATGAAGATTGTTTTAGAATTTGTTATAAAGTGCTAATAGTATCCTTGAAGAAAGACTATATCCACCCAAGTCAGAAATACTCACTAAAACCCCCTGGTGTTCATTATTTCGTCTCGTGCCAGGGCCATGGGTAAACTTGACCATTCTACATCACCCGTATAACCCTAGGTTGGCAACATAAGTACCTATTATACACATACAAGCACAGTGCAAAATCTTCTCTGAAACCAAGACAGAGATATATAAAACAGTTCACCCGTCTGCAAGTTGTAGGTGCAATAGGTACGACTTTAGTGGATAGAAATTCACTTTTTTATGAGCGGAGCGAAAAGCGGCACTAATTTCCTGGCTAGTTGCTTTACTAAAATATTTTTCTGAGTACTTAAATGTTGCAATTACATTTATTTATGGTGCCTGCAATTCTGAAAATAATGTAAAGGATGATTGCCACGAAATGCTCGCATCGGATCGGAAAGGATGTTTGTATCCTTTCCGATTCAATGCTGCGACAGCCGATTGCGTCCGGCAGGATTTCGACACATACGATCGGCTCCGTACCGTGCGTTGTGTAAAATGCAAGGAGAGATTTGGGTAAGAAAGTACCAAATATACCAAATATTAACTATTTCGACAGGGTTTCCCCTTTATTGTTCAGCCTATGAAGTGAATATTCACACAGCACAGTAAGCAATGAACGCTACACCCCACTACGTCTTTTATACGAAAATGCTACCCTACAAAACAATAACATTGCATCATTGCTAAAAATAGCAATTACAGACGCGTCCGATTATAAGCCGCGTCCGATTATAAGCGCGTCCGATTATAAGCCTCGACGAAAGGCTCTCGTGCGACGACCGCGTAACATCCTCACGGACAAGGTCGACGATATCACAAAACGGCTGGCTCGGATCAGCCCGCCCGCGGTTAGGACGGCAGGCTGGCAGGCACCGACAGACAGACACAGACGGCGGCGTCGACGCCGCCAATCACGATCTCTCCACGTCCCCGCGAGGGACGCCAGGAGACACAGCCCCCCCATAGGATAGACTAGGCGTGTTGCTGGGAAGTTTCTTTCGCCGTTTCTTCTCTCCCAACCATAACACGTTGCGAAACGGCAGTAAGATAGTATAGGCCACCGCGAACCGCCGATCCCGGTCCGCCGGGATCCTTCCTCTCGGGCCTTATATTACCCGTCGCCCGCTCTCAATTAGTGCATTATGTCGCCCTATGGTGGGCATCATTAGATTCATCCCCCTCTCATGGCAACAGTCCAGCCGAGGTGAAACTCCCTAGGGAGCCCCCTCGAGCAAGTTGCCCCCCGGGCTCGAGCGCCTTCGCTTCGCAAAGGCACTCGCCCCGAAAACTCCGGTAAAGTTGTGAGGTCTTCGGACCAACAACATAAAGTCAAGTCCAATAAAAAAAAAAGCAATTACATCATAGTGTTGCCAGGCTCATAAAAACAATTATAATAATTAGTTACTGATGCACTAAATTATCTAGATGATAATTTGGTGGGCTTATAAAATTAACTAACCGGTAGAAAATGGTAATTTAATTATAAATCGAATCATCTGATAAATAGACTAAAAATATTATCTATGACGATTGTCTATGTCATATTCACTATGGTACTCATGACTACTGTGGTGGACATCTTGTAACAGATGCTTGCGAACGTATCCGTTTCTGGGCCTAGTCAAATAGTTTCAAGAATGAGTGGTGCCGCCCGGCCATGGCTTTGACGACAGGCAAACAGAGCCGATCGCGCGTCGCAGCATTCTTTCGGCTACATTCACGTGTCGCGGAAGACGCCCGTGGTCAAGCTGCTGTGCGCGGCTTGGTAATATAGACTTTAAATACTGTGTACACACACGATTTAATATCGTTTTAAGATTGTGAAATCCGTTCCGGTTCGGAAACGGTGTGCTGAGTCCTGAGGCGCAAATGACTTGTCTATTCTCTCTACAAATGTATATTTCTATGCTCCATTAATGTGGCATCTATAAAAATAACTGAAATTAAATTTACGCTACTATGGTTTCCAACATTTATCTATAGGTATTTATAAAAAAATACCTACTTAATTCTGTTACTGTAGTTTGTGGATTAAGCCACTCTTCGACTCATTTGAAGTATGTATGAGATATTTTTAAAACCTCTGCAACTATGAGATTTATGCAGACAACTTTTTGTTAGTACCATTTCAAATAGTTTTCACAGCACGATTTTAAAACGCCATTCCCTTTCTACTCAGCACACCGTTTCCGCCACAAATGGCTTGTCTGCTCTCTCTACAAATGTATATTATAGACAATATTAAATTGTTAGATAGTGCAGCCGGCGACAAAAGTGCTTTAGTTTCTGCGTTTCACAGACAAACGGCAATACTTACTGTTGTATAACTGAGATTATCTATAAAGAACATGGTGCAGTATCATATTAGGTTTTGATCTTGGTCCTTGTTTTCTCCGTTCTGGAAATAATGGCGATAATAGAGTTCTTCTTTTCATCTTTATCATAGCCATTTTGGCAAAAGTTACTTTAAAACTTATGACATTAGAGATAGAAAAATAAGTAGGTAAATATACAATAAATTTTGATATCTAATACAATTACTTTATACGGACATACATATTGTCACGCCTGTTTCCCATTGGGGTAGGTAGAGACGATGGATCTCCACCTGCTACGATCCTGACAAACACTTTTCGCTTCATTAACTTTCACTAATCTTTTCATATATACACGCTTATTTAAACTACTTTTTATCTGACCTTTCTTCAAAATATCTTCAATTTGATCATGGTGAGTACGTCTCGGTCTACCGGCATCGACTCTAGCAGTCACATTGCTGTCATATACTTTTTTATTTTTATTGAGACTTCGTCACTAGTGACGATATCAGCCTCATAGGTGATGGCAAATTTACATTTTTAATATATTAAATAAACTTAAGTATAATTTTAAACTTAACTATAACTATCTCTATTTTAAAATATTTTAGTCAGAAACCTAAATAATAACCCAGCCTCGTTGCTCAAAGGGTTGCTTAGAATAATATTTATTCCTCCACTATACAGTGACGAGTCTGGCAAGAGTGTCCTTCTAATTGGTTGGGTTTGGCCACATTCCAGAACAATATGCACGAGATCCTCTACATTGATACAGTGCTTACATGACATATACTTGTTTTGTGATTCTGCTCTCATTCATTCTTTGTACATGCCCAAACCACCTTTGTAAACTAATACAATAAAAGAAAACAGCCCATCAAAACTATAAGTAGAGTACTGAGCCTAGGTCACCGTCTTCCATGGGTAAGGTGCCCAGAAGGCTGGCTACCTTTCCTCGCTGGATCGCCATACTGATACGTTGTCCGAGGTAGGCACCAGACTTCTGATCACCTTATGAGTTAATTTGATATTGATCTTATATAAATATATAGAAAATCTACGGTGAAATATTAGGAACTTCTACTTAAAAGATATATAGATAGACAACACTTTATTGTGCACCAAAGCATAGATAAACAGAAATAGAAAATACAAGAGATAGTACAACGGGCGGCCTTATCGCTAAAAAGCGATCTCTTTCAAGCAACTCTTGGCAGGGATTAATAGATTTTCAATACTAACTACAATAGATTCTTTGGCTCGTGCACAACAACTTTGCTAAAGATCATCACATGATCAAATGTATAGTTTACGATTCTATAAAGGACATACAGACAACCATTCATTTTCATATATCAAGATGATAAATGATAAGTATACACGATACATATAAGTACAAAAGCAATATAAATATATACATATACGTATACACACACGTATATATACATATGATATGTACATAAAAGTACTTACATTACCTACATAAAAGTTTCTGTATTACGGTGATATAACAGAACAATATTCATCGTATTAATATAATATTTACCAATGAATATACGAGTATCTCTTTAATGTTTCCTTCACTATTACTTATATATAAACTTCTTAATTTTTTTTTATATATGTTTGGTTGATTTATAAAATAAAGAAAATACATTTAAATATAAAAGAATGAACTAAGTTTATAAAGAAATTAACGTAATGTATGTAACAAATCGCTATCAGAGGGAAGCGTGCCCAGAAGGCTCGCTGCATTGCCACGCTGTATGGGAATGCCGATCCGTTGCGCGAAATACGAACCTTCTGATCACGGGTGGTATCAAAGTAATTCGTAAGAAACCCATTGCTGATGTGCCCCACGGACCTAAAGTTTCAAACATCTGTATTAACCGACTTCAAAAGGAGGTTCTCAATTCGTCTGTATGTATATTTTTTTGTATGTTTGTTAAACGATTTCTCCGTTAGTTATGGACCGATTTTCGAAATTTTTCTTTTAATCGAAAGGTTGTACTCCCGAATTGACCCAATTGTCACTATGTCAGAATCTGATGACTGGATTCCAAGGAATTAGAAAAACTCACGAAAATTGGTAAGCAACTTCTTCGTAACAGGATATCTCCGTCAATTGTAGACCGATTATAAAATTGTTTTTGTTTCAGTCGTAAGTGTATACTCCCGAGGTAGTCCTATGGTTACTAAGTTAGGATCTGATGCGTGGATCGGATCCCAGGGATATCGAGCGTAACCCTTATTAAAGAACGCCGTGCGTCTATTTTCTTGGGGAAAAGCTTGTATACGCGTGTAGTTACAATATTACACTTTCTTAAGGTGCTTAATTTTTTATAGGCATAATTTCTCCCTCAATTGTGGAGCGATTTTTAAATCATTTTTATTACTCTCGAGATGGTCTCATAGTCACCAAGTCAGTATCTGATTTGTAGACCGCAAGGAAGTTGAGAGCAACCCTTGTTGAAGAGCATATACACAGAAGAGTTAGATGGCAAATTTGTATACGCGTGCCAGTTGTACAATTTCTACAGGTGCTTAATATATTATTTCTAAAGCTATTCAAGTATTTGCGCAACTGAAAAGTAAAAAATCTTTTTTTTAACAAAAACAAAACCGATTTTACACTAAAAACAAAAAAAAAAAAATTAACCGACGTCTTTCTACAACATCTTGAAGTTGGTGCCAAGTATTTATCTCATTTCGCAAATTGCGCCCCACATATTCACTATTATTGTTATTATTATTAATTATTGTTAAGTGTCGCATTTTTAGAAATAAATATTTTTATTTCTTTCCTTTAAGTAAAACATAAAAAATATTTTTTTGGTGTTTTTTTAATGTGAAGTCGGCTTTGTTTTTGTTAAAAAAAAACATAATATAGATAAAATAAACTCTATGTTGTGTATGTGTAAATAATTGTTTAAAAACTATGATCAAATGACATAAATAGACTTTTATAGTTCACCAAAAACAAAGGATTAGAAACAAATATAGTTACAACAGAACGAGTTACGAATATTATATTTACAATATTACAAATTTTCTTAATTTCAACTTAAGTTAATTATCCTTTAAACCCTGTGTGCGGAAATAATTTCTTTAATAACCCTAGGAATAACCTAAACATTTGAAAGGTTTGCGTAGATGGGACAACTAAAACGTAGAGGCCCAAATTGTATTATTATTGGAACAACATTATTTACATAAGCAAATAAGTATACTGCGTGTATAGTGGAATAATGGAATTTGGGTAACCAAGATCCATAATACTAAAACATCAAAGATCGTGTCAAATCTGCCATCTGGCACCGCAGACCCAATAACTTGGTAACAGTTCAACTATAATTCATAAGAGTACGGCCGAGGGCGATACGGGCTGTTGTTGTTAACATTGTGGCAAGTTTCAACATGGCCCACAAGAGGCAGGGATGGATTTGGACGAATAGAATTAAGTCAGATAACTCTGCTAGGAAACATTCTACCAATTAATTTCTACTGCACGTGAATCACACGTATGGCGATATACAAATAGCTAACATTTGAATACGGTCTTAGAAGGAAACCTTACTATTTGATATAAGAGGAATATCAATCGCTTTATGTCCTAATTAAATTATGTGCAAAATACAACTGTCATGTAAAATTCCGATTAGGAGCTGTGCAAAGACTACACCACAATGGGTCGAGTATTGCTTTGTGTGACAAAAAAACAAAAAAATGGGGGGTAGTTTTAGTTTCTGTGACTTGACATTATTAATTTTTTTTATTGATTTAAATTGCGACGACTGGAAAAAAGAGGCTGCTAGAAATTTCATATAGTACACACACTAACCCATTTCTACCGGTTTTCGTTATATATTATCAGATAACTAAATTAGGTCTATATGGCCTATGGCCTAGGCGCTTCATGTCCAAATATTACCCCATTCACCAGTAATGAAGTATCCTCGTCGTTGACTGATATTACACTCAATTATTGTAGAAATGGAAGAACTCAAAACTTGTTGAAAATTATATTAACTTGTGTTGAACATTATTCTTAAGCACCAACACATTTAGATAATATATTTGATGTAATTTTATGATCTAAATCATCAGAGGTAGCCGTGAGTGGCGTTGCCAGTCTGTCTTAGGGCATTGCGCTCGGGTGCTACGCATCTATCCGTGCAGGAACGGAAAAAGAATACAATTTGTTGTGGCTGGGCGGCCTACTGTAAGAGGCGACAAAACAACCCACATACAGGTGATAGGGTATTTGCCTCTCTGAATGGCTATCACCCCTGATCTAGAGTATGCCACCAAAACAACTTAGAGTTGTGTTCCGGCATTAGTGACCAGGTTCCAGTCTTCCTTTAGAGTGCAGCAGCACATTAATAGCACTTTTGGTATTATAAATGTCCATAGGCGATGGTAAGCGCTTTCCATCAGGTGGACCGTCTGCCTGTCTGCTGAACTTAAGCAATAAAAAAAAACCCTTTATACCTCTGCGTCAAGATGCCCCCTTGAAGAAACTAAAAGCAGATAATAATTACCAAGCATTAGCCTGAAGTATAAAATATTACTTAATTGCAAATTTAGTTTAAGCGTAACCATAAAATAATCGACACTTAAAAATTTAATGTCCACAAAACTCTCAAGTGCAGCCCTGGTTTACCCTCGTCAAACGAACTAATTAACGGGAGTTCCTGCAATACGACAACGGGACAGCCGCAAATTATCACACGGTGTATACAACTGCCTAATACATGGTACTTATACAATGTTCTGTAAAAATTAAAGATAACTGAAGGTATTTGACCATAATCTACATAAATAAAAATGTTTTTTGTTTTTTGATCGCATGACTTTAGTAGACAGGCAGACGGTCCTCCTGATAGAAAGTGTTTACCATCGCCTGTCCACATTTGTAACACCAAAGGTGCTACCAATGTGCTGCCGCTCTCTAAAGGAAGCTGGAACCTGGCCACTTATGGCCGAACACAATGTAAGGTTGTTATGGCGGCATACTCTTGACTAGGGGGCAAATACCGTACCAATTGGCTGTGGGTTGTTTTGTCGCCTCCTACGACAGGCCTCCAGGCCGCAGGAAATTATACTCTTTCTCCGTTCCTGCACTGATAAAATGTTTGTTGGTTGCCTGGGAAGAGTTTATTTGCTGCTTGCTCCTTATAGTTAAGACTTTAAAATGTGTTACGTTTATTATGTTGGTGTACAATAAAAAGTATTGTTGTTGTTTGTACATGGATAAATGGTTTGTATGTTTGTCCATTATGCGTTCCTAAACCATCGATCAAATTTTGATAAAACTTTTTATACGGTGTTCTGAGAACGCTTGTGAGGGTTTCTGGCCCATAAACAGAATAAGTACACAACTAAAAAATATTTTTACTTTACGTGGCATTGTAACGCCTGCAACTATAAATTGTAAGCTAAAGAGAACTTACCTAAGATGCAAATCCTGATTGAAATACTAATATAAGGCATAGTGAGAAAAATAAGTAACACATAACAAAGATAAACACAACTAATTATAAATTAAATCCTAACTAATATTTTAAACACGAATGCGAGTTTGTTTGTGACGTTTTCACGTCTGAACTACGCAGCAGATTATTACGAAATTGTGCATACACGTTGTCAGTGATATAGAGCAGGACATGGGGTACCTACCTTTCATCCAGAAAAAGTACCGTTCCCAAGGGATAGTTGAATATCCCCATAGACATTTCATCTGTGCAGGAACGGAGAAAAAATACAATTTCCTGCGGCCGGGCGGCCAGTCGTAAGAGGCGACAAAACAACCCACAGCCAGGTGGTAGGGCATTTGCCCGACTGGATGGCTACCACCCCTGGTCTAGAGTATGTCGCCATAACATCCCTGAGTTGTGTTCCGGCATTAGTGACCAGGTTCCAGTCTCCCTTACGAGAGCAGCAGCCCATTTGTAGCACCTTTGGTGTTGCAAATATCCATAGGCGATGGTAACCGCTTTTCATCAAGTGGGCCGTCTGCTTGTCTGCTGAATTTCTGCAATAAAATAAAAAAAAGATAGTTATAAAATATTATAAAACTATATAAAGGAATTTTTTGTATAAAACTTCAATTAGAAGCAGATTGACTTCGATGTGGGTTCGAAACCTAGACGGAAAGCATTCACCGCCTAGGCAGGTGTTCAATGTTCATATTTTAAGTAGGTATTCTTTAACGTAAGGCAAATAATAGTTTTCTTGAACCAAGATTATCGCAAGGAAGTAGGTTCTAACTTGAAATTCTCAAACAAGTTATTAATATTAGTCTAAAATATTATAATTTAATTAATAATTATCTTCTAATCGAGATATGAACGAAATGCCGAGCATTACCGAAACAGCAGAACATTTACATGTAACTTTAATTAACAACGTTGTACTGTTTTAAGTATTCCATTCTCTAATAATTTGTGGGAATATCTTGTTATCGCACTAATGAACATTAATTAAAAGTCTCCAAAATACTTTTATTTTGTAGACAACATTTGTACATATAACAATAGATAGAGTCTGCTATCCATAAAATCTATACTATAATAAGGGCCGATTTTTCCATCATCAGATAAAAGTTATCAGTCAAATAAATTATAATCTGAATAAATTTAGAAATGTAACAATTAAACTTTTTTATTCATGCAACTGTAATTTGAAATTCTCCCATGTTGTATTTTATTCTTATGAGTAACTTTTATCTAGTGATTAAAAAACCAGCCCTAAATGTGTACATGGTTCAAGTTTGTACATTGTGATGGCCGGGAAAAAGCATACGAACGTTTAGGAAGAAACAAGCGAAAGAAGAACTAATTTCGCCACCAGTCTTCGCCTCACTTTTTTCCCGGGGCTTCACATAGCAGTAGGACTCACTGACTCACGGGTACTGACGTCAGTCCGGTGTCCGGAGGCGCAGATACGCGCAAAATCTCCTCTCGTGATTTCGTCACAGGGGTCCACCTGCATCTGGGGATGTGGTGGAACTAAACCTCTGTTGGTGAAGTGAGTTTGCTCTGCTTCCCGGGGCACTCTCGGGCCTTGATGCGCGGGTGAGCATGGTGTAACTACGTTTTAAGTCTCATGCTCTTCCTAACACAAGCGCGGATACATGGGAGACAGGTTCAGATTTAGTGGTGTATTTGGGAATGACTGTACCAGAGTCCCAGACAAGCCGTGCGGCGCTTAATCTCGCCGCGTAAGGTCTAACCCCCACATAGGACCCGGTAGTGTACGAAATGTATTCCCCCTGCTCCAACAAAAATGCACTAGGATTCACTGTTATGATGCTGTTTAATGCCCACGACTTCGTCCAAGCTTGACTTAAAATTCACGCGGGATTCCCGGGACACAAAGTACCGCAGCATTAAAAAAGAATGTAAGCTATCGTTTTAGTGAAAACTGTGTCGGAATATGCTAATTTTTATGCACCCTAACAAGTACAAACCGCTCCCGGGAAAATTCCCGCGGGATTCTCGGGATAAAAATATCACACATTTAATTTTTATTACATTGCTGTCAATCTGCGAGAAACGACTATGTTCATTTAAAACGTGTAACGCCATCTAGTTACTTTTGAAGACAACTAATCAAGAGCACGAATTCAGTAGTTTAGATTTGAATTAGCTGTTGTGATTGAACATCGCGCTTAAAACCGTTAAAACGTAGTTTAATTAGGGGAGGAAAAAATAATAAGGAGGTATTCCTTGGTGCAAATTAGAAACTCGTTCATAGCTATCGGTTTATTTGTTTTTATAGATATATAAACAACTGTTCACAATGAGGGACCATTCTCCTATTGTATTAATCTACTATGTGGGGTAGTAACAATAATATTAGCGTTCGTTTTGCGAGGCATTCCACAATTCTAAATTCAAAAATGTTTCTGTCTCTATACGTTATAACGGCTAAAAACGTTAGTACGGTATTATGTATGAGTATATATGATAACTTCAAAAAATCAGCTGATAGACAAATATCGCAATGTTTCAATTCTTCCGTTCATGGCAACATGGCTGAACCCTAAAAAATTGTAATGACTTAAAGTGTTCTACCCTCACATCTATTTAATATTATGGCTGCTTAAATCCTTTCGGTACATTGTTGACATATATAGCTATCTCAGCGTCCAAGCTGTACTCATAATTAATAGTATAATAAACAGGATTAATGATACATAAGGAGGCGCGTATCGACAGTAACGTGCTTGCATAGTTTGCCGGAAGAATTTACACCGCTACGAATAAGCTACATCGTAAAAGAACGATCGTAGGTATAATACCCACTATTATCGCTATGAATCATTCATATCGAATTATTTATTAGTCAACATAACACCTATTTATTGTTTTATTCCTGTTCAAAATAAACGACGTAATTGAAGTGAAGAGACGTACTTCGAGAGGAACAAATTTTTGTAGGGAATGCCAGAAGAGTACACACGGTTGCGAATTAACTACATCATGCCAGCAAGATCCTAATTGTAGTACAGTCGCGGTATGAAAATGTTCGTCACCTTAAAATCGACTTTTGCTTGCACGAGTACAAGAAACAATACTATCAATATTTTAATTATTAACAAACAGATTAACAATAAAACAAAGAGGATACAATCACTACGCTTAACATATGTATTAAAACCAATAAAAAATGTCTAAACAATCTTCTTAGATAAGATGGAAAATCAAACAACTTTGATCAAGTAATCGGAAACTTTATTTTCAAATAGTTAAACATAATTTTCTGTAGAACAGTCTGTTCTGTGAGTTAGTTTGAAAAGGTAATATGTGCTCGCGGAATGTTAGATGTATCATTTTGAAAACTGGCGAACATTTTCATACCACGACTGTACCTTAATATTGTTATGAATTAAAATGTCGTTGGAATTATTATAGAATTTATTAGAACTATACACACAGTTACAAATATAACCGAACACAACAAATCCAAACGTAATGCAGAAGGTCGTAATTCAATAAAACACGCTAAGTCCGTCACTATTAGATTTCCGATTGTGCACACGTCATGCCTTGATCGTGGTTCTCGCTCAACTGACTCCTCTCTCAATCAACCCGTCGTTTTATACTTCACAAATGTGAATATAATGCCTGGCAACGTCCACCAAATTTCCCAGTAATCGTAATCCGCACACCTGGCTAATGATGCCTGAAAGCGGTCATAAACGAGTAAAATAGGCTGTTCTCCACAATAACTAGAAACGCATGCCAATAAATAAGTGAACAAAAGAAGACGATTATAAAAGAATTATAACTCGTTCAAATGCCGACAGGTAATAAAGTGTGCTTTTACAGATTTGTACGTGGATTTTGTCTTTGTTGGGGCCTAGGTTGTAACAATATGTTACCATGATGCTTTAGTTCCACCATGTTCATTATACTGTTACGAGTTACGAGACTCGAATTAAAATGCCGTTTGGAATTACTATAGGATTAATTAGAACTATAGAAACACGTATAACATAGGTACAAATATAACGGGACACAACCAGTACAAACTGCACGATTTAATAGCGCGCGCAAAGTCCATCGCTATATCGCTCATCGAATGTACACACGTCTTGCTCGTATCGTAATCGTTGCTTGACTGCCCCACCCCTCCGTTCGGGTCTTGTTTTATACTGCAGGGTGCAATATGTCTACCTCATCGCGTGCACCGGATTTTCCGGAATCACACCTGGCCACTGCCTACCGGAACAGATTACAATACACAATAGGTGGCTTTTCTAATTACAAATGTTAAATACAAAGAAAACAAAAGAAGTGCAAATGCGGGCGGTAATAAAACTCGGGGTTTATGACCGCAGGTGTTCATTCGCATTTTTTGTTGTGCTTAGTGGAATTTTAGCTAAGTCTTAACAACATGTCATTAATATCGAAATATAGCTATCTTATACACTTTTGGGATGGTAAAAAAGTACTAAACTCGCGTGACCGTCTCGCTAAGACAAAGTTTTCACTTTTGACGTGCAGATAACAATTGTAATGATTTATTGATTTAGTCCTGTTCGAAATAAATACTGTAATTTGAAGTGAACAGGAATGTTTCAAGAGCAACGTAGTTACATAGGGGCTGCCGGATGAATTCATAGTTGTCAATTGTCTACTATAAAAGTAGAGACGTTTGGGGCCTTACACCTTGCTCTTTGTATAATGTGTGAATCGCATACAGGACCCAGTACTATCTAACAGAGGTCTTAAGCGCGTCACACACGGCTAAGATACTATATATTTTCATATTACTATTAAGATGCCGAGCGATGCAACGATGTCATCTAAAGGTGCGAAATATGTCTTAATATACTATCTTAAGATAAAAAATATATCGCAAGTTCCTTATACAGAGTGTGCACTTAATATCCAATGCAAAATGGAATGAAATATATTTTATTTATGCAACTACCTTTTCTCTCGAGTTTTTGTTATTACTCGATGTACTTTTTGTTAATATTATGTTGATAAAATGACTTGTTCAGCTTTTTACGTACAAACATACATATCGTCTCGCCTGTTTCCCATAGTGGTTTAGTTTTCTAGTTGTATTTTTATTCTTATAAACATCAGGAGATATGAATAAAGCAATCGGTATCTAAACAATGATATAAAATATAAAAGAGGTAGATACGTTATTAGCACGCCGATAAGGAACAGCACAAGAGGACACAAATGTGTGCTCTTTTCATTGCAAGTCTAGTCTGACGTGATCAAATAGCCACAAAAACAAGTTGTCATTTTGTATGGCATAGCTAGTCCAGCCTACTTGTATTATAGAGGTCAGTGGGGTATAACGTATCTATATTAAAATATCATTGTCTCTAAAACACTTTTCCACTGCCTGTGACGATGATAAGGACTGTTTTCGTTGCAGAATGCGGGGTGCGGGGCGTGTTGGTCTCGTTCGCGCTCGCTCATTCATTGCATTTGTATTGTAGCCTGCGAGGTTAAAACGTCTTCGTAAATATTAAATTCACCGCGGTTTTTCCTAAACTTATACGATTTTCTACCTAGATTTTTCGACACTTAGAATGTGTGACAGAAATTTTTAAGTCATATTCGAAGTCAGAATTATCATTCGATGAGCTATCCAATAAATCTAATAGCTTACTATTACATATTATATACGGCCTTAGCCGTATTATTCATATTATATCACTCTGTATATAGATTCAATGGAGAAATATACGTGTAACCCCTAGTCAAGCCTTTGATAGAATGTTTCGAACAGATATATTATCGTAACTTAACAGTATGTGATACCTTAAGATACTATAATTTTTTATATTCAGGCATCTTAACATAAAATATTATAGTATTTTCGCCGTGTGTGACACCCTTTAGTTTGAGATAATACTATCGGCGATTTTTAAAATGATATATAAATAGCTGTTAGGTACGTAATTAATAGCCATGGAGTCTGGAAGCTTATCGACTCTATCCAGACCTACCAGCACGTTGGATAGGTCTCATGTGACCAAAGGGTCTGTATTTAGGGCAGCGTGTTAGTGTGTTATTATATTTTTTGTTTAATTTTAATTTGTACATACTCTGGTGCACTGGTAGCGATGGCGTAAACCAGATCGCCTTGAGTCTTGAGAGTGATGAAGGGGGAATTAGGTCGACCAGTTCAACCGCAATCTCTGGCTACTAATGCCGGAACACAACTCAAGGTTGTGATGGTGGCTTACTTTAGACCAAGGGCGGTAGCCGTCAAGACAGTCAAATACCCTACCACCTGGCTGTGGGGTGTTTTTGTTGCCTTTTACGTAAAGCCGCCCGGCCGCAGGAAATTGTATTCTTTCTTCGTTGAATGAATATGGAAAACCGATAGACTAGCAACCCGGCGTCGATGCTCTAGGCTTTGAAGCCTTGTATTGACAATCTGGTCGCTACCAATCAACCTCTTGGCTCTGCTCTCAATTGACTCTAATGCGTCAAGCTGCTATTTAGCTGAGCCGTTCCAAAGGTGTGAACAGTATTCCACGCCAGTAAAGATTAAGCAGCTGTTTTGCAGTGAAAGACTGTCTCACATTCGAAAGTATACTTAGCATTCAAGTCATGATCATCTGTAGCTAGACAGACATTACAACTTGATAAGCGTCGGAAGGAAGAAGAAGAAAGAATGTAACTTTCGGCTTATTAGCATGTGGCTGAAAGTGAGATCTTCTTAGAAGAAGATTACAGGAAAATTAACTTTTTAAATACCTTGCAATACTTTGAATTTGTTAGTAAAATACTTTACTATTCCGTAGGTTTGTAACAACACAGATTATCCACGTTATTCAGCTTAACTTTTATTACAAGAATGCCCGTTGAGATGACAGTACACCACTAAAGTTCTTACTAACCATTTGTAGAAGCGGCCCACGTTTTAGCGCCCCCTGGGTCGGCTCTGAGCTGTGATAGCGGGCCGCAAATGGCAGCTCATATTCATCCACGAACGTGACTTACTTTTCAGTGTGAAATATTTAGTAATCAGTTTTTTAGGTTTTCATAGATATTACAGTATAACTGATTTCCTAAAGAGCATTTTTTTACAACAGATTCTACGGACTCCTGTTTCGTAACTTTTTAAGTTTAACTTTCACTTGGAAAGTATTGAAAATTACACCTTTTCTTATTATTATGTATTATTTTTGTGAGTGGTATAAAAAAAAAAAATGCAGTATTTCAGCAGACTGATAGGTGGCCCACTTGATGGAAAGCGGTTACCATCGCCTATGTACATTTGCAACACGAATGCGCTGCTGCTCTCTCTTAAGGGAGACTGGAACGTGGTCACTAATGCCGAAACACAACTCAAGGTTGTCTGTTTTTATGTATATTGAGGTGTACCTTAAAGTTAATTATCCTAATTATATTTCTAACTAGTATATGCCCGCAACTTTGTCCACGCGCAACTTGAAATTCCCGCAGAATTCCCGGGATAATAAATATCACAAATTTACTACATAAAATTTGTTTAATATTTTCTTAAGTTTTCGCGACTAGTATACATAATAAAACTAAGTTTTAACGATTTTAAGCGCGGTAATTTATTTGATTTTCATTATTCCGACGTTTCGTTCAAGCCACAACATGTTGCGAAGCGGTGGTAAATTAGATTAGGCTCCCATAGAGTAAATAATAAACATAAAAAATCAACTAAATAATTAAAATGAACAAGTTGGCGGTAGACTAAATAAAACTTTAACAATACTCATTGACACTTGACATCTTTGTCTTTCGTGATCACGGCTACTGAAAAGTGGCCCACACGTCGGAATAATGAAAATCAAATAAATTACCGCGCTTAAAACTGTTAAAAAGTAGTTTTATTGTTATAAAATTTGTTCTCCATTAGTAAAAAAATCACTTTGGAATTCGATTTTTTTTTTTAATCTGGCCGTTTTAAATTATCCCAGAAAAATTCCCGCGGGATTTATCGGATAAAAGGTGGGAAAAACGCGGATTTTAACTCTAAGAATATGCTGTCGATCAGCGAAAACAGACAAGAAATCTAAAAAAAATGCATCGCGTTTGTTCTTCTTCGTTTATATTGTAACGACCGACAAAGACAAATTCAGACCTACATACCTGTATTGCAAATTTTATTACCTTTCGGCATTTGGACTTCTTTTGTTCACTTTGAGTTTAAAATTTGTGATTAGAAAAACAGCCCATTGTGTATTGTAACCTTTTATGGCACTCATTAGGCAGGTGTGATTCTAGGAAATTTGGTCCACATGACCGAGCAGACATATTGTATTTGTACAGTATAAAGCAATGCCCCAATTGAGAGATGAGGCAGTCGAGCGATAACCACAAGCGAAGCAAGACTTGTGTACATTCGGTAATCTATTTAGTGACGGACTTTGCGCGTGTTATTGAATCGTGCATTACGTTTGCACTGGTTGTATTCAGTTATATTTGTACCTGTGTTATACGTGTTTGTATAGTTCTAATAAATTCTATAATATATAGTATATTCCAGTTTTTTTTAATAGCTTCAATGTAACAGACAAGGCATGTTTAGAATTTTATAATATTATAGATTTAACTCCGTGGAATGTAACGAAAATCACCTGTGGCTACTACATTTTTAATGTACACTGGTTTAACATGTACTCCGGTTAAGCTGCAATGCGCATGCTCAATGTGCACTCGGCTTTATTTCAAATATTTATGCTACGACTACATGATATCGCAGACGAGCGTTTAAACCGTGGAACACTATTTATATCACAACTGACGGTTGCTATGGCGGCACACTCTAGAACAGGGGTGGTAGCCATCTAAACGGGTAAATATTTTACCACCTGGCTGAGTTGTTTTAATCGCCTTTTACAACAGGCCGCCTGGTCGCAGGAAATTGTATTCTTTCTTCGTTCCTGCACGGCTAATATTGACTCGTTAAATTCTTGTTTATTTTAAATTCTTTAGTTATTAAATTAAAAAGTACTGTACAGAATAACATTCCTTTTTTATCGTATACATATATTTATTTATTACAAAAATTTAACATTTTTTAAAAGACAGTAAAACAATATTCTTTTATAAATATAATTTCTCTATTATCTATATTTTTAACAAATATTTATTGTAAATGTACGACGCACGTCTGTTTGCCAAAATGGCCGCTACATGCCAATAAAATTTACATTTTTACAAACACAGACTTAGCTTTGCCATCTCTTCCCATTTCCATGAAAATATGTATGCCATGTGAAGTTTTTTGGCAACTACCTACACATATTGAAAATGTGAGTTATGAAATTTGTAAAATGTTTCTACGTATTGTGATGTCAGTCAGAAATTCAGTATCGTTGTTAAGATCTAAGCGACGAGGAAAACGGAAGTTGGGAAAAAGTCTGTAAAATACCTAAAATATAATATTAATTGTGTGTTTCGGAGTTTGCCTTCGCATTATTTAAGAAGAACCATATATCTTCCAGCATCGCGTTTACTACAAATTTTCTACATATTACTTTTGTAATATTCATGATAGAAATAATTTTAATTTCTGTTTAAAGAATGATTATTGCGCTATTTGATTCTTTTTACTTGTAAAAAGTCATCATCATCATCCTAGCGTTAAATCCCGGTTACGTTCGGGGCGTCTGCCTCGAAGCCCGGGGTCCACTTTCCTACTTTTTCTTCTCCACTTCGCGCGGTCTTCAGCATCCCTATTTGTGAGACCATTGGAACGCATACCATACTTTACGACGTCAAGCCAGCTTTTCTTGGGCCTATCCCTTCGACCGGGACCTAGCGGAGGTACCATAGCTAGACATTTGTTCCCCACGTAAGCAGTCGGTTTCCGTATAACGTGGCCGTACTAATGTAGATGACACTTGCAGTTTATTCGCTATGTCACGGTTATGGAGGCTGCCGCGGATGCTAGTTTACTTGTAAAACTTATGACGTCATAATTTTGTATACTCCTATAAAATCTATGGGATTATAACGTTTTGAAGATGGAAAAAAGTGTCTCAATTGACTTGACTGTCATCTACCTTAGGGGATTTCCTGAGTTAGGGGAAGCAGGAAATTCCGTTCACTTAAGAACGGAAAAGAATACAATTTTCTGCGGCCGTGTGGTCTGTCCTAAGAGCAGATAAAACAACCCACAGCCAGGTGGTAGGGTTTTGGCTACCATCCCTGGTCTAGAGTATGCCGTCATAACAACCCTGAGTTGTGTTCCGGCATTACTGGCCAGGTTCCAGTCTCCCTTTAGAGAGCATCAACACATTAGTAGCACCTTTGGTGTTAAAATGCCCATAGGCGATGGTAACCGCTTTCCATCAGGAGGGTCGTCTGCCTGTCTGCTGAACTTATTCAATAAAAAAAGGAAAACCTTTTATATTTATTTTATAATAACTTTATCTTTAAGTTGGAAAAAATAATACAATTGTTCATTTATTCAGTAATCACTACTCTGACACGAAATGTATGAAACTTTCCTTAATAATCGGTAATTAATGAAAAAAGAAATTAATATCGCTCGGATAAATGCAAATTGACACCATAATCATTTTGTATGATAAAAACAAATTAAATATGTATATATTTAATACGCATTATATCAGTATTAATATATTATTTATTATTGCGAAATACAACAAACAATGATATAAACTATTAGTAGTAACAATTTTATAAATCAAATATTGAAGTTAGCGAGTTTTGCGAGGACGAAAACATACAGTCTTGCTTGTCTTTCTCTTGCTGCTAGCAGATTTGTGAAACTAGTTACAGTTTGCTCTTGTATCATACCCCCCACACTTTAACCTGTGTCCCGTAATCCAACGCAGTGAATTTGCCAAGTTAGTAGCGTCATTACCCCTGTTTCCTCTACAATTTTACAGTACGATTATCATTCCTAGTGAGTCTATTTTCATGCCAATAAATGATAGTCACCTAAGCCAATGTGTTTAAAGAATTACATCAACATCAGTCTCCTTTATCGAATTTTGTTCCGCAGGTCTAGAATGCCAAATAACTCCTCTTATTCACGTTCTTACTTGCAAACCGAAGGCGATTCCATATTTTGCCTTGTGGTTCAATTGAAGACGGTGCTATCATTCCGCAAGAAGTATCAGGCTATGCTGATGAAGGACCTCTGTATAATCATTTGAAATCATCATCATCAAATCACATCTCGATTGCACCAAAACATGTATGCGCAAAATTTTATCATCGATGTTGGAAAATAAATCGATAAAAGTCGTTCAATTCATAGTAAAGTTAGATACCTATATTATTGTTAAATAATAAATATAAAATGCTTTTTTTATTATATGAGTTCATCAGACAGGCAGACGGCCCACTTGATGGAAAGCGGTTACCATCGCCTATAGACATGAATTTGTATTCTTTCTCCGTTCCTGCACGGATAAAGTCTTGAGCAAAACACTTTTTTGTTTTCTTCCTAATGTGAATATAATTATTATGTTAAAAATTCAATTGACATATTTTAATATAATAATGTAAGTAGACCACCAGGATTACATGAACAATAGGTATATGGAGTTTCAACTGAGTGTATTGTATGAATGCGGATTACAACACGCTCAGTGCTCTATTGTTTCTTAAATACGTTTTAGAACGGATTTGAGGATTCAGAGGAACGTATTTTAATTAAATTAGAAATATTTTCAAATGAATATTTACACAGAGACTAACTTGGTACCAACGGCTTTGCTGTATTAGAAATAGAAGTTGTTATATACAAAAGAAGTGTACTTAAAGAGCAAATAAAAGTTATAACCATAAAAAGAGGAAGAGAAACATGATTAGGGGCAAGATTTATCTCAACTATTGCAGTTAAATGTTCTTAATTATTAACATTATGGTGTGATTAAAGGGGCCATAAATAAGTATAGTCAAGGTGGCGAGGTTCGTCAGTGGGGAAACTCCATACACCTCTCATTATTTCCGTGTTTGAATAGTTACGACGACAACAAATCAGTCATTGAAGCTAAGACACCATTGAATTCTGTCTTCGAATTGTATTATAGTTGGCGTTAAATTCCGTTTAAAAAACTTAAAAAACGAGCAGTGTATGAACTTACCCCATGATGGACTTTACCACCTTGACTATTAATGTAAAGTAGTCGGCTAAATAGATATTCCACCCGAGGGTAACACTTTGGTTTTCATTTCGAAGACGCAAGTAAATAAAAACTGATCGGTTAAACAAATAACTGCTTCTGTAATGAAATTATGCATTAAATCTATATTTAAATTTGGTGAACTATTTTTTTTTTGTGGCATTCTTCCAGCCAGTATATTTTTTCTCACTGATGATAGTAATTATTTAGTGAAAATTAATTTAAAAGTTTGAAATGATGTTATAATATTGTTGATATTTTTTTCATATAATTTATGCTGCAATTTAACAGTGGCTGTAAAAAAAGTTGCGACATGAGTCGCATGTATTATCTATGGTTCGCATAGTTTTTAATAATTTTTTTGAGTTTTTGGCGGGAACTGAAAGGAGATGTTGTGCAGTTTTATTTTCTAAAAATGTGTAAAATTACTCTAACATGAACAATAGTTGTAGGATATTGATAGTTTTTGAGTAGTAATTATGGTTTTGTGAGAAATGTGAACTGTATAGTCAATTCAGAATATGAGAAATCAAAACATATTTACTACTTAGTTCTAGTAGTAGTAGGTTCTAGAGTTATATTTAGTTTACGTCGGGTGTGTCCACTTTGGACATCAGAGTCCCGGGGGTTAAAAGCAATAAGCTGGGTTGCGATTTCCATGAGTGATGGTAACCACTTGCCATCAAATGAGTCTGCCATCGATGGTCCCGTTTGTTAGTTTCCCTACAATCAAACATAAAAAATCCGAGCACATCGTAGTATATAAAACATTTCTCAAAATAAAACTCATTGAAATCTATTCAACATGTCACGTTGGTAAAGAAATTAGGTCAGATTATTAAAAAAAAGCCGCTAAATTCTTAGAAAACTTAATTAATCTTTGGATGGGGAAAACGCGTCAGTCCTGATTGTCGGGGACGACAGGTCAAAACGCAAAGACGAGCAGAAATAAGAGTATCTTTACATGATCAATCCACCATGTCAATACATAATAAAGTGTAATTAGTATTGTATAAATTGGCACAATGACAAAAGACTTAAAAGCTGAGCTCTGCCAGCGATTTGCTATACAGTGTATATAATCCACTTCTTTTATAATTTTGTTTATTTATATTTTAATTGTATGTTTTACACTTTGTAAACAAATGAAAAATAACCTTAGTTAAACCAAATTCATATTAAATATATTTTACATTACTAGGGATTGCAATCCGGAAAATGGGATCCGGTAATCCGGTGGATCCGGCATCAATATGCACTTACCGGATCCGGTACAAACATGACGATCCGGTGATTACATATTTTGGCAAAATAATCGCGCGTTGCATGAATAAGTAGTTAGGTGCTTGAAAAGCGCGGTGCTTGTACGTGCGAGTCCATAGATCATATATTAAAATGCGAGTCGTTTGAAGCTAAACTAACGCGTGCCCGCGCCGCAGAGTGTCGATTTATCAGATGACACATTCAACACAATTTGTTTCCTAAGATCGTTTTTCAAACCAAAAATTGATTGTTTGTTTAAAAACTAAAGAGTAAAAAGAATAATTATTGTGATTGTTGTGCTATTCATTAGATAGATAGATTCGGTAGTCTGTTAGTATGTTATGTTTAATTTTGATTTATAATATCGATCTCTACTTTGTCTTTAAAATCTAAGAAGCCTAAACCACAAGTTAACATTACGTTAGATAAAGACACTGTTTTTTTTTTTTGAGATTTTATTTATAATTACTTTTGTAGTAATTTGTAATTTTATTTGTTTTGACACTGAGAATTTAGATTTTTTCGATTTTTAAAATTAGTCTTAATAAAGTTGGTTTGGTATATGTATCGTTTTATTTTTACACTTTCCATCCATGTTGGAACGAAAAAGAAAAGTTAAGTTAACCAGGTCAGATCAATGCGGCCGGATCCGGCCGGACCCGGCCGGATTGACGGATATGCAATCGGATTGAAAATGAGACCGGATTGTAATCCTTATATATTACCCATTAATCCTTTAAAACTATAAGAGCCGATTTTTCAATCATCAGATAAAAATTACTTCTCTTCGTGCAGGAACAGAAGAAGAATACTAATTCCTGCGGCCGGACGGCCTGTCGTAAGAGGCGACAAAGTAACTTACAGCCAGGTGGTAAAGCATTTGCTCATCTGGATGGCTGACACCCCTGGTCTATAGTATACCGCTATAACAACCTTGACTGTGTTCCGGCATCAGTAGCCAGGTTCCAGTTTCTCCTTCGAGGCCGGCAGCATATTGGCAACACCTCTGATATTGCTGATGTCCATAGGCGACGTTAACCACATTCCATCATAGTTGGGCGCTCAGCCTGTCTGCTGTGCTTCAGCAATAAAAAAAGTTACCAGTGGAACAAATTATAACCTGGAATTCCAAAGTAAATCAACAATGAGGCATTTTGAGAGATGTACGGGCTCATGGGATCATAATCCGTCTGAAAGAAAAAGAATTTTTAGAAATTATTTCAAGATGTTACTTCTAGAATAAAAGATAATAATTAGCTAAATATTAAGTTAGAGAAACATTCAATATCTTTGTCTTTTGATTGCGAATTTTCGAAATCACGCTTAATTAACAAAGTCAATAAAAATATTAGTGTGATTTTGAAGACTTGCCTCTTGATTACTGATACGATCTTGACGTCAAATTGATCTTGTAATAAATTAGAATAGGGCTGGTGAAAATCCGAAATAGCAGTACTGATCGCAATAAGGTTCATAAATATGTATAAGCCTGATGCGAAATATTGGTATGCAGCATTAAATATTCAAATGCATGCGATTCAGTGCAGTAGTTACTTAATAGATATTGAGATGAGGACTGATAGTCTGACTGCCATTTCTCTTTGATGACCTATGTATTTCGGCGACCTAATTGACTACTAGAACCTAGAGGCCCTGTATTTGATTATCATCTGGAAAACCATGTGAACAACCTTTTTAGGGTTCCTTAGCTACTTGTTAAAATCGGAATATGGAAGGAAACTTGTATACTCATAATATCATGTCGTAAGAGGCGACAAAACAAGGAATAGCCAGGTGATAGGGCATTTGCCTGTTTTGATGGCTACCACTCCTGGTCTATAGTATGCCGACAGAACAACTTTGAGTTGTGTTCCGGCATCAGTTTCTCCTTCAAGGCCGACAGCACATTGGCAGCACCTCTGGTGTTGCTAATGTCCATAGGCGGCGGAAACCACTTTCCGTCACAATTAAGCCGTCAGTCTGTCTGTTGTGCTTTAGCAATAAAAAAATGCACATTATCGAATTACAGAAAAAATATTCTAAAGGTACAAAAATGCGTTTTAAACGCAAAAGTCTAACTTAAACAACAGATGTAATTTATCAGATCCTCTTATCACTAGAAGTTCGTTGCTCCACAGTCTACATTAATTATAATATGAAGATGACGGTACTTATGTTATACTTTAAACATGCCAACTCAAGATGCTACAAACTGTGACATTTTCTCCAGACGCGTCATGCGTCAACATTCTCCTATTATTGAATGTATACTCTTTGGTCAACATTAAAAATATACACATAAAAATACATGCAGGTAAAATACTCAAATGAAAGGAAAGAGTATTGTAAGAAATATATTAATATAGGTATTTTTTAATTAATTGTGTGATAATTGTTCAATGAAAGCAAATATTTTGTTACGTACGAGCGGGTTACGCACTTACGTTTGGAAGAAAATACAAGTTTCTTTTCCAAATTAACGCTTTTATTGACTTACACAGTCGTAACTGATTCTTCGTTGCAGGGTTGCCCCTTAACGCATAATACCGTCGCTGATATTGCTTAGACCACTTCCTGCTACTGCGGTGCTCATCTTCGAATTTACCGCGCGTAGCTCGCTTCTGGATCTCCTCTTAAACTACTCTAAACTCCTTCACTGAACTGCCCACTAAACTCTTCACGAAACTCTCCACTAAACTCGTCACAGCCATCTAAATTTCTCTTCCAACTCATTCGTATCGCACTTGTCGCTTCGCTGTCCTGAACTGAACTCCCCCGTAGGCGTGCCTTACGCTGCCTATATACCTGAAAGAATCTTCTGGAACCCATAATTTTGATCTTTTTTCGTTGTTTTTTTATTTACTATCTGTTCTTTTCTAAACATCTATCTATCTCTGTCCTTGTCTTTCCTTCCAGAATGTTTTACCTTTTTCTAAAAGTCTTGAGACCAGCTTACGCTGCCAGAAAGTTCGACCCTCGGTCGCCGCAATATATTCGATTTTATCGCATTAAAAACCGAAAGTAAAGAAGAATCGTTTTATTTCTTCACAATGGTGTTTTACTTTTAGGGTTATACATACTTAGATAATTATATTATTAGTATATGTTAAATAACACATAAAATTTATTAAATTATAATACCACAAAAAAACTAGCTAACTAACGTTGTTGGCGCCATTTATTTCCCAGTTAGTAATTGTGCCTTGGGTTTATAGTGTCTTGCAACACGCGCATGTTGCCGCTGCTCACTCTGCGCGTGAGTCAGTACGTCGCCAAACGCCACGCTACCGCGACGCACGCGACGTTGGATCGCACCCGCTGTTATAGCCGCATATTACTTTGCTGTCGAAGATTTCCGCGTTCTACAGTTAGTTACTAGGACATTCGCCTCGTCTTAATCATAAACTTAAGTGTCAATGTATCTGCGTCCCTTGCCCGGGGGGCGGGGCTCGTGTCGAAGGACCTTGCCACCTTTTGTGTCTCGCCACGTCGATTAGCAGCGTCAGACCTCTGAATCAGCGAGCGCTGTCGTGGGCTGGTGGCTGACTGGGAGATAAGTGCAAGATTGTGTATTCTCCGGGCACCAGATTTTAATTGGGCAATAAGGGATGGCCATATATTGAACACATAACCTCCATCCTGCGGAGGTTGTCTGAGTGCGTCTCCAAAAGTAGTTATATTGAGTTTACCTATAATCTTTCAAGACTATACGTAGAATGAAAGCCTAGGTCACCGTCTTCTATGGCTAAGGTATCCAAAAGGCCGGTTACGTTTCTTTGCTGGATCAACATACTGATCCCTAGTGTAAAGAGTTCATGAAACGTTTTGATAGCTCTTTGTAGAGGTTCTAGACCTTTTACTTAATTTGTGTTAAGAAAATTTCATTTTTATAATTATATTTTTCTTCAAAGACAAGAATACATTTTATTTGGATAGATATTGAGATTAATGAAGGAATCATGCTGTCAAGAAACGACGTGCAGCCGCGATAAATGTTATTGCGTGACTCTATGAATGTCGGGCAATTACCTTGCTTTATTGTAAATAAATAGAGCGCGGTAAAACATATATACAGGTAAAATATTCTGGATTATAAAACACATGTTACAGCTTCATGATATATTCTCATAATTAAGAAACGTTTTCTTCGCCGTTTCACAATATAAACTCTGTTAACACTTTAACTGCGCAAGGTATAATGCTCAAAGAAATTTCGGGCTATAACATTTGATTGCGCAACTAAAATGTTTACGTTTGAAGTATGTACATTATACGGGCTATTTTACTTCATAAGATACGAAACTCCGGAAGTTTCTCTAAATTTGTTTGAATTAAGCTACAAAGTTTTGGACGTAAGAGACGTACAAACAATGAGATGTACAATTTATCATGTTAAAGATACACAAAATTATTTTCATTACGGAAATTAAGAATAAATTTATTCTAGGTAGTATAAATGTATTATTTATTTATTTATAAGAAGGTATATTATATATTATTAGAAGGTTCTTGTAGCTATTGAATTGAGAAAAATCCAATTAAGTGCGTATAGAATATGGACACTAAAGATCTTCATGGTAGCGAAAAATGTTTAGTGTTTTTACTATTTTACAAGTTGTTACAATTACCATGTGTTGACGTATTGTGTATGTCGTGTTAGCTTAATAGCTAGTGTATGCGTCCCAAACTCAAAGGGCCGGGTTCGAATCCTGGCTGCAACGCATGCACCACTTAGCCATTTTTCTGACCTAATGTCACAATCACCACTTGCTAAGTACGGTGAAGGAAAACATCGTGATGAAGCCTGCACATCGAGATGACCGAGGTATAAAGGCCGCCAATTCATTGCAGAGTTCAGCAGACAGGCAGACGGCCCACCTGATAGAAAGCGGTTACCATTGCCTATAGTCATTTATAAGACTAAATATGCTACAAATGCGCTGCTGGTCTCTTAAGGGAAGACTGGAACTTGGCCATTGATGACGGAACACAACTCATGGTTGCTATAAAGGCATACTCCAGGCCAGGGGTGGTAGCCATCCAGTCGGGTAAACACCCTACCACCCGATTGTGGGTTGTTTTGTCGCCTCTTACGACAAGCCGCCCGTAGGAAATAATACTCTTTATCCGTTCCTGCACTGATCATAACTAAAAAATTCATTACCCTGCTGAAAATATCCTTTGATTTTGTATTTAGCTAAATAACAAACAGTAATCTTTGTTACCTGTCCAAATAAAGTCGCGGGCAAATGCTAGTAGATAACTATATGTCCAAAAATAGTAAATGATGACTTATAGATATATACAATAAATCACGACCAATAAAATTTTCTTTGAAGCTGTCCACATCTCATATAAATCGCCTTATATAAAGTAACGTTCTCTTAGCAACTAAACTAATATGTCAAACTGCCAACGCCGCCCATTTGTCGATATATTGGTCCTAATACATAAAGCTTAGTGGAAATAAACATACATTCGGCAAACAATATAAAAAGAATGAGCTCATATATAGGAAGAAGCAATTTTTCAAATACAAACATTATATAATAAGTAGGATATTTATATTACAATATTTATATTGTATATATAGATATTTACAATAAGCCTTTGGTGTGAGATGCGACTTGCGTTGACACGTTAGCCGCATCCCATTTACCAAAAACGTCTAGATCAGCCTGTTCGGCGGCAGAAACAGCTGAATCACTCAAGCGGCGCAAATATGCAACCCTCAGTGGGAGTTATATATTTGTGCCGTTTGCTGTCGAGACGCTTGGACGATGGGGTCCTGAGGCCATTAGCCTCTATCAAAATTTATCAAAACGACTCATTGACTTTTCAGGTGATCAGAGGGCTGGTGCTTATCGCGGGCAACGGATCAGTATGGGGATCCAGCGAGGAAACGTAGCCAGCCTTCTGGGCACCTTACCCATAGAAGAAGGAAAATCGTTACATTTTGTATAATTCACACTATATCTTTATCAATTATAGCCTATGTGTTATTCTGATGCGTAAGCTATGTTATTGTAAAGTTTCATCAATATCCATTCAGTAGATTTTGCGTGAAAGAGTAACAAACATACATCCATATATCCATTCTTACAAATTTTCGCGTTTATAATATTTATAGGGACTGGATGGCTCTACAATCGATAATTCTATAATGCTACTTATAAGTTATAACTTGTTCTAAATTGGAATAAAAGGAAAGACAGAATGAAATTAGTTCAAATTTTAAAATACTTATGTACATTCATATAAACTTTATAAACATTTTATTATTTATGCCAAAAGTAAAAGATGTTCCAGATAAAGATTTTATGCAAAAATGTGCAAGATTTACCAAATATCACTATAACTTGTGATTTCATTTATGCTCTTAAGATCTCGTCAGCGCGATGTATTCGTTCAACGATATTCAACAGCGCCATCTTAAGTCAAGTCAAGTGCACTAAATCGAAAATAATTATAATTTTTGATATTTCTGGGCCACTTGATGGCGCTAGTTTCCGTATATTTCTTTATTTTTCGATTATATAGGGGAGATCCACTGGGATGACCCAAGTAGTCTATTTCGGTCAGCTCACGAGGACAGTCCTGCCGCAATTACCGTGAAATTCTTCTAAATGTTTTAATCGCAGTGCTTCTGTTGTATTTTGTGGATTTTTGAAATATAAAATGCACAACACTACATTGTTTCATTACACGAACCGGCAACCATACACCACAATTTTTAAAATGTGATCATGTTTTATATAGAGTAAGCTTGTGTCTGAAGGACATTTTGCTTCGTTTATCTATCATGGGTGCTAGACGACCCATCACAAATCGCGCTCTATTCCGGACTAGTGATATGCTCGTTGAAGCGCAAAGTTCCTGATCTGAGGTGACACCCAGGTATTTGGTGTACTTTGCCCAGGGGATCTCTTGTTCGTAGAGCGAGGGTTCGGGTTCTAGCTCTCCGGACTATAGTGAATGCTCACAATTCATAGTGGTCGCTATAACCGAAATCGGATTAGAAAGTGCACGTGTTAAATATCGTTATGAAATGACAGCGGTACGTTTTGGATTGCATGAGGATATGGGGACAAGAGCTGAGTGAGAAGGAAACTTTAGAATGAAAATTACCAAATTCAGAATAAAGCAGGTCATTTCAGTGATATAAAAAACGATGCTAGATCGATTCAGAATTATCAAAATTTATTTATATTTGCTTACATACTTATATTACTAAAACGCAAACCATACCGTGATCTATTGTTTGACTAGCGCCATCTGTCGATGTACAAAATAACCTTTGCTCCATACTTAACCACTTTCAATATTATTGTACTAACTCGCGTTAATAGAAAGAAAGAAAAAGCATGATTCAGAACTACAATGTAAAAGCACTTAAAATATTTAAATAAAAACAATTAGTAAATGTAGTCCTAAATTGATCCTAGCTCAGCAAAATTGCCCTTTAAGATAGCCAGTCCTGATCTTCTGCTAGGGCCATACACGGACGCAGGCATATAAGACAAAGATATGAAGTGAACATACAACAATTTAAAAAAAATATCCCAACAACATTAACTAAATATTAAAAGACTAAAATACATATTACTTATATAAATTGTGATAGTTACCTATTATCTATATAATTTAAAAAGAGCAATAGAAAAGAACTTAAATTAATACAACATTTAATACGCGACATAACTAACAGTCAGGATATATCAGGCATACCCTCCACATGCGCACCATCATATAGCACTGGTATCATGAATAAGATTAGCGTGGCTCACTTGATGGTATTATTTTAATTTAGTTTGGGCATGTAGAGTAAATGGATAAATGCAGGATTACAAAAATAGTATATGATAGCAATATGATTGGTAGAGTCAGTGCTGGTAGACCGCCAAGTACTCACCATGATAAAATTGTAGACATTTTCAAAAAAGACCGGGTAAAAATCACCTCAAAAAAACCTGTACGTCTATGAGATTATTGAAAGTAGATGAAGTAATTTATCTGTGCAGGAACGGAGAAAGAATACAATTTCCTACGGCCCGGCAACCTATCGTAAGAATCGACAAAACAACCCACAGCCAGGTGGTAGGGCATGTGTCCGACTGGATGGCTACCACCCCTGTTCTAGAGTATGCCGCCATAACAACCTTGAGTTGTGTTCCGGCATTAGCGACCAGGTTCCAGTCTCCCTTAAGAGAGCAGCAGCGCATTTGTAGCACCTTTGGTGTTGCAAATGTCCCTAGGCGATGGTAACTGCTTTCCATTAAGTGGGCCGTCTGCCTTTCTGCTGAACTCATGCAATAAAAAAGTAAAAAGTATTTGTCAGGATCGTAGCAAGTGGATGTCCATTGTATACCTGCCTACCTACAATGGGAAACAGGTACGACAGCATATATGTATGAATGGAATGACGGTACTTTAATAATGTAAAATCTACCTACTATTTTTACTTTGACTACTTATTACGCAGTCCAAAACAAGATAGTAAAAGAATTCTTCCCACACTGTTTGTTATATATAAAAGTAAATGTAACTATTTACCGGAACCTTGTACCAATAAACAATATCTAGTCGGAGACAACTGACATGGTGACCGTCTCCTACCACTTGAACATTTATTTAAATAAATATATATATCTTAAAGCTTGTTACATTAGCGATTCAAATCTCATTTTTCAGTGCCCAAGAAAGTCATTAACTGATCAAATAAAAGAAACAGAGCATCGAAGGATACTAAAAATGTTTTCGATATTTCGATGTAAATATGTATTTATATGACCGCCGAACTAACCTACATATGTACTTAGTTGAACTATAATGTAAGTATATTGTTTATAACTCGCGCCAAATTTAATTGCATTCTAAGCGAGTGAATGAAACTAGTATAAATAAAATCATATTTATGGATAATGTTACGTCACATACATGGAATAATTTATTGCTAAATAATTAGCAAGGTTAAAACTGAGTTGTCCATGTCCGTGCCAAAATCTGTCAATACAGAAAACAAAAAACCTTCTGAGATGCATCTACTAACATGTTTAGGGTTTTACATATTTTCACGTAGCATTTAAGATTTCTGTACATATAGTCTTAAGTTTAATGTTAAATTAATTAAGCAATAATTACATCTAGAGTACAACACTCGTCGTCTTACTTTGTACTCCTCACGAGCAGTTGAGCCTAGCTCTCGCGGCGATGGAGTCATGGGCTCTCGCCAGTGGTGCGTCACCCTGTCCAACGGGGTAGCTATCATCGACGCATTCACATCGATAAGAACATAACATTAAACTTAATACAGAAATCTTAAATGTTACCTGAAAATATATAAAACCCTAAACATGTTCGTAGATGCATCTCCGAAGGTTTTCTATTTTCTGTATTGACAGATTTTGGTACGTAATGGACAACTCAGTTTTAACCTCGGTCCCCGACCAGAGGATTTATATAGGCTGGCTTTCTTGCGATGGTTATACCGCCATCGATCGGTCGCCAGAGCCTCGTTCGCTGCCGGGAAGGCAGAGGACCATGATGAGTGGCGCCGACTTGGGGAGGCCTACGTACAGCAGTGGACGGTTATTGGCTGACGACAACTATTCCATGTATGTGACGTAATAGATAACATAAGCCACAAATTGAAAAAGAAATGGATGTCACACCATTGTTCCTGGTCGGGAACATTCCTAAAAAAGTTGGCTACTTGACCGACTGTGATCGAGTCGAGTTTGAATTCCATCAGTAGGTGCCACACGCGTCAGCCAATGAAAAGGGTAACTCGGCTCTACTTACATAGGTATGTAGCCCGACCTTAATTAAAGGTCGCTTCATTTGGAACGCAACACAGCGCCCCTAGAGTACAATTACTTTTTAATTAGTAACAAATATAGAAACTCTAATGTACTCACTTTGTTCCTTATTTAAGAGGTCGTTGCGGTTTTTGAGGGCGTGCGGGGGAGTGCCAGTCCGCAATTCCTGCGATGGGTAGGACACTGTTAAATTGAGTGGGTTTTTAACCTTTTATTGCGGCTATAAGCTTTTATATCGGCTACGTATCTATTTGTATGTCGAGATCGGGGAATAGCCCTGTTTTGAATATAGCCTTTTTAAGTTGACTCACTAAGACCCGTTTCCTATGTCTTACCAACCCTTCATTTGCCTTACTATCTTTATATTTATCATCCAATATGCTTACATAACGAAGTCGTGGTAGCGTAATGAATTAGCGCACGCGTCCTAAACTCAAAGGGCGCGGGTTCGATCCTGGCCGGAACGCATGCACCACTTAGGCAGTTTTCCGACCTAATGTGCATATTGTTACAATTAGCACGTGCTAACAACGGTGAAGAAAAACATCGTGATGCAACCTGCACATCGAGATAACTGATGTGTCAAACCTGCCAAGCCGCCTTGGACAAGCGTGGTGGGTATACTGTCCGTTCCCCTACAGTGGGAGGCCCGAGCCCAGAAAGTGGGACAGTTGTGGGCTGTTATTATATATGCTTACATTCACATACACTAGAAACACATTTAACTGGGGCACAGAAACCTCGTGGGTATTATTCGTCCCGCAGAGAGTCGTGTACACAATATTGTCATATCAAAAATAGGAGCAGAGGCGAGTAATGGTTATCATCATTCTAGTATATGGTTTTCTTTTAGTCCCAGGTCTGCACATGTGAGCCTGATGGTCCGCTTTCGAAATCAATATAGAATCTTATCAGATTATATTTGATCGATTTATGGTTATTTTTGTACTTTATTTGCAGGTCCTTTGGGAGATCATTTATTGGTATAATATATTCCTCGCGCTTTGTCCCATACACATTATTATATTTAGGAATAATATGAAGGGTACAGGTAAAGAACAAGGATTGTCACAAAAATATTTTTACTATATTCTATTGAAAGCAAATGCTATCTATGTCTATGCTATGGTAGTTTATTTCCCAATTACTAACTTTTATATAAAATTATTTGCCCATAAGTAGACTTAAATATGAAGACTTGATGTGTCTGATACCATTTTGCAGCAGAGAAGCACAGGTATTTTACGAATCATTAGAATATGATTTATGATTCGAAAACTAAAGATGTTGACTTGACTGAATTGGATATTCCTTGTTTTCTGTTCTTCCAAGATTTTTTAATTTAATTTTTGTTAAGTTTTAATAACTAAAAAGTCCCTCATAACTACACAGCTATATTAATTAAATAAACATTTAATTAGTTTCAAGTAAAAGTTACTGCATACTCCGATCTCAATAAAAAATATATACTTCTAAACTTTTAATTGCGTTTTTCTCAAAATCTATTTATTAAGACATTCCCTGTTCTTTGCCTGTACCCTTCGTATAATTATTTCCATGCGTCAGATCTCAGTCTCATGTTGTTAGGTCTAGTCTTTTTAACTAATAGTTCTGGTTTGTTACATTCAGTTAGTATTAAAATTTTTACCTTGCAAATATACTCATAACATTACAATATTTGAATAATTCTGTATAATTAATTATCTTTATGTTTAGATTTAATATTCTTGGGTACTATGGTTTTTAATAAACATGTAATGTAATGTCAAAATTCAACCAGTGGTAGGGCAAGTGAATGATTAGTACCTAAGATATACGAACTGGCCATAAAAGTGATTTCACCATTTATTAGCAGACTTCAAAAAAAATGGGAGGTTGTTTGTTCCTAAACCGATTTTGATTATTCGTTTAGTGTTGGATTCAGTACAGATCCGGAATAGTTTTATATAGATTTTATTGTAGTTGGCTAACATATAGGTAACATAAAGTGAAAAAAAATGTAGCGTAAAAGGAACCTACTTCAAGAGGAACTAAAAAGCAATAAATAAATATTTTCAAAATATCTTTAAGTCGGAATTACTATACTTTGAAAATTTGTTGTTTTTTATGCTTTACTCGGCACCTACTTCAAAATGTTATAGAAAATATTATTTTTTTGCTTGATGTCGGTGTCTCGATGAAACTAAAAAGAGATAAACATATAACTCTATAGGACTAAGCCTGCGAAAGAATAAGATAGAATACATTATATTTAATCATTTACACACTATACTCATACAGATAGTCGGGAATATTTTGAAGTTTTTCGTTAATACTTCAAATATATAATAATATGTGAAATTTGACATCACAAAATTTAGAATCCCTCCCCTCCCACCCCTTGTCACACTTTGTTTCACTTCTACTGCGTGTGAACTGTTGGTACTGGTAGAAAATTGAGTTTAGGTACTTATATAGAGTTTGCGTTAAAATTTCGCCAGTAGTAAGATACGTAAAGACTCAGTAAGATATAGTACAGTACTAGGTAGAAATCAGTTACAAAATGCCAAGCGTAACTTTTATATTAAAATAGACGCTCTTGATGAAAATTCAGTTAAATATACCAGCGTAACTGGGAGATACCGCATGGGGGTAACAATGCACGACGTATCGCGCTTCGGAGACTAGAGGCCAAATATTTAATTCGTACTGGTGTAATTTATTTATCCCGGACAGCGTCCGGGGAACGGAAGGACAAACAAAATTGCTGAGATTTATATGTGTTGGAGTTTGATAGTTATTTTTAGTGTTATTTGAATAAAAATGTACATAGTATAATCGAAAGTAAGCATTTTTATTTGTTACCTCGATATTCTTATGGCTCAGTTTTTGCATTTCAGGAGTTCATCATAGTTGTTTTGGTAAAAACTGAACCTTTATGAAGTCTTCATGTATGCTGTTACATTACGCTAGATTGTAGCTGTAGTGAAACTGATAAAAATTAAATACCGATTATTTAAGTGATCTCTAACTTTTGAACTATGTGGTTCAAAACAAATTCAGAAAAAAGTAAGTAAGTAAGAAAGTAGGTAAAGCTCAAAAAAGTACTTTCAATGGAAGTTTTCATCCGTGCAGGAATAGAGAAAGAATACTATTTCCTGCGGCCGGGCATCCTGTCGTAAGAGGCAACAAAACAACTCACAGCTAGATGGTAGGGCATTTGCTCGACTGGATGGCTACCACTCCTGATCTAGTCTAAGCCACCATAACAATCTTGACTTGTTCCAATCTCCCTTTTGAGAGTAGTAGCGCCTTTGTAGCGTTGCAAATGTCCATAGGCAATGGTAACCGCTTTCCATCAGGGCCGTCTGCCTGTCTGCTGAACTCATGCAATAAAATAAAAAAAGAAGTCGTGAGCAAAACTAGTCTGCTATAAAATTGGCCCCTTGCCCTGAAAAACGAGCTAATTAAAACATTTTGCGGTTAAAATATCGATAATGGCGCATTGAGTAGAAAGTTTTAATTGTTTTTAAAGCAATTATTATGCACTCTATTTTGCGGTAACGGCCCGTTGCGCAATTTAACTATTTATTTACAACTTAAAACTTGGTTCACCGTAAACTTTGTTTTTTCATTATAATTCATCGTAATTTCAAGTATAATAACTAAGTGGCTTCCTATTCATTTTCACCGGAATACTCAAATTCTCACTCTCCTTTAAAACATATTGTTACGAGTTACGGGACTCGAATTAAAATGGCGTTGGAATTATTATTATAGAGTTTATTAGAACTATACAAACACTTATAAGACAGGTACAAATATAACCGAACACAACAGTCCAAACGTAATGCATAAGGTCGCAATTCAATAAAACGCGCAAAGTCCGTCACTTATTAGATTCCCGATTGTAGTACACACGTCTTGCTTCGCTGGTGGTTCTCACTCGACTGCCTCCCCTCTCCACCAAGCCATCGTTTTATATTGCACAAATGCAAATAAGTCTGCTCAGCAAGTGTCGACGTAATTTCCTAGAAATCGTAATCCGTACACCTGGCTAATTATGCCTGCAAACAGCCATAATCAACTACAATAGGCTGTACTCCACAATAACCATTAAATAAGTAAACAAAAAAAGACAATCATAAAAGAATTACAATTAGTTCAAATGCTGACAGATAATAAAATATGTTTTTATAGATATGCAGGTGCATTTTTTTTGTCGGAACTTAGTTGTAACAATAATATTTACTCCTAATAGTCCCCAGTACCTTAAGGAAAGTTTTAAATTCCTTCGCCTATCCACTGCTCACAATTTGGGCCACGATACGTACTGAAAAATTATGACGCCTGCACACACTTCATCATATTATGATAATTCTTTAACAGTGCAGGCTGTCAAACTTTGGAATATGCTGCCTCTTACTGTCAGAGAGGCCAAAGCCTTACTTACCAACATTTAGAAATTTGCTCAGAAAACACTATTTGTCCACAAATAGCTATGTCTGATTAACACAATATAATCATGCTAATACATTTATTATAATAACTTATGTATTATTGTCTATATATAACTATGTATATATGTATGTAGTTGTATATTTCTTTCTTAAATTATTTTGAGTATTTATGTATCTATTGCCTTTTTCCTGCACCACCTACATCGCCTGATTAATTTTTTTTATTTAGGTTGCCTGGAAGAGATCGCTTTGAGCGATAAGGCCGTCTAATGTATTGCCTAGGAAATATTGTAAATAATGGTCTGTTTTTGTAATTGTATATTTCGGTGTGCAATAAAGTGTTATCTCTCTCTCTATATATATAATAACATTACAAATCTCGTCGTGTTTTATGTGTGTGTCGTGGCGCATTCTACACCCGCTTATATTAACCCGCGTGCTGGAAGGTACCCACCCCCTGTACCGTTCCAGATGGTGCACTCGTTGAAGGAACCGCAAGACGCGAAGAAAGGATCACGAGGAAAACGCGCCTGCCGCTGCGAAACCCGCATCGTTCGTAGCGTGTCTGGTGCGGCGACCTATCCTGTAAGTCCTTTCCTTCTCGCTTATTCCCGCATACTCGCCCGCGCTGACATTTCTTTTTGGTATATATACATAAGTACATTTACAACATTTAATACGATGAAATTATGAACTAGTCTACTTTAAAGATTAAACTATAATATAAAATACAAGAACTTCAATAAGAAAAGTTGCTTGCTTGCTCAAACATTAAGCATTACTATACAACGTGGCAACGCCGCCAGACTTTTGGGAACGATCCTGGTAAGTGACAGTGGTTTGAGACCAATAAATTTTATCTTTAGCTATTTTCGTCTTTTTTAATATGAAAAAAGTATTATAAACATATTTACAGATAAAAAAAATGTGTGTGCAGTTCGCAGTAGAAGTCAAATTTCACAAAATATACTCACAGATAATTCTTCTCTAAGTTTTATTAATATAGATATAATTCCTTTAGCTTAAGTATCACTTTCAATTTTTCACTGTTTTCGTCTAAATAATATTATTATCAGTTTTGTTTCGGTCCAAATTGGACCTATGTTTAATCATTGGTCTTATTGACTCTTTAATCTGTGCTGCACAATGTAAAACTCGTATCTCATTCTCTCGCAAGCTTAGTTCTATAGATTTATGTGTTTATCTCTTTTAGTGTCGCTTTTTCGTTTCATTGAGTTTTAAATCACAAGGATTCTAAATAAATTTCTGTTCGAAAATGTAGGGTAGATCGTTTCCGGTGTCCCCCCACCGGCAGCGATCTGGACTATATATTCCCGAAATGCTGGCCTCATTTCTTCGCAACGCTGCGTTGGTAACGCTGATCCGTTGCCTTAAATATAGGCCAGCCCGTTGGTCACGCATGACTTCTTTCAATCGCCTTGAAATGTCTCGATAAAATTGATAAGCTTCACGTCCCCAAGGCCCCAAAGTCTCAACCATAAAAGCCACAAATATGTATTTATCACCGATGGAAGCATATTTTTTGCGGCATATTCATCATCATCCGAGCCTTAAATCCCGGTTGCGTTCGGAACATTCGTTCCGACACCCAAGGTCCGCTTTCCTGCTTTTTCAACTCGACTTCGCTTGGATTTTTGCATACCCTGTTTTGAAACCATTGGCTATCCATTCTTCACAACGACAACTCAGCATTTCTGGGCCTTCCTCTTCGACATATAATTAATCGGTTTTTTCGTTATGATAATAATTTTATTATTAACTAGCTTCTGCCCGCGACTTCGCCCGTATGGAATAGTTAAAAAAAAGTAAGTTAAAAATAACCCCCCGATTTTGAAACATTCTTCATTGGTGCTCCGATCCTATTGGCCTTAGCGTGATTTTATATAGCCTATAGCCTTCCTCGATAAATGGGCTATCTAACACTGAAAGAATTTTTCAAATCAGACCAGTAGTTCCTGAGATTAGCGCGTTCAAGCAAACAAACAAACTCTTCAGCTTTATATTTTAGTATAGATTTTCACGTAGTTTCGCTTACATACACCTTGGTTCTGTGAAATATGATTTGCCGTTATAAAAAGTATTAGAAATAAATATACAAATTTCCAAAACCAATTTAAACAATGTCTTTAGAAATTAGAAATTATAGTCTCAGAAATTTTCTTGTTTATAATATTAATAGGTTCTATATATACATATATAATGCACTGAATATGAATCGTGAAGAAAAATAAAGCAACAACAAACAAAACAACTTTCACACTTATATTATTAGTATTTGATTTGTACATGGACCCAAATCGAATTTGCTCGAATAAAAACCCAATCAACGGCAAGCATTTATCACGCAACCCTCAAATGCTTTCTGCACAATAAACTTTCATTTTGCGCGTTATTAACACTGGAATGAAAACATCGTGCGGCGATACTTGATTTAGTGTTATGGAGCTGTCGTCGGTCGGGCCCCCCGAGGCCCAGCACAATGGCTGTCGATTAACGGGTTAAGCTTTTATATGCAAGATACAATAGTTATAGAATAGAATATTTTTATATAATATAATAATAATTGGTAGACAAACAAACATATTGTATATCCCTAAATTAAGCTAGTTACGCTTGTTGGGTAATATAGAACGGACTACTCTGATTCCAGACACCCAGGCCATTAGTAAATAACGGAGAAAATTCGTTTGCGAAATTGACCGTTGCAGTGAGGTAAGCTGGCAAAGGCTTAGCCTGCTCAACCACCGAGGCCGTCATCGTTATCGAGTAGATATATACATATATTTTCATAGTTGGAGTACAGCAGACAGGCTGACGGCCTACCTGATGGAAAGCGATTACCGTCGCCCACGGACGTTTGCAAGACCAGAGATGTCACGAGCGCGCTGCCAACCTCGGAGAAATTTTATGACACCCTTTTTAGAATACTCTATATCGTAGCGCTGTGAGAAAACCTCAGCCGGGAGTCAAGTCCAAATGCCCACAGTACACAAGAGAAACGTTGCATAGGTGATTAAAGTGATTCAAGGAAATGCGGATGAACGATGGCGAGCGGTGCGGTGGTAGAATGAAGACGAGGGCCTCATTCTGAGGAGTTCCTCGGAACACTCCCCGTTATAAATTCGGTAGAGTACGCAGAGAGACGCGAAGTCTATATCTCTCATTCATATCAAAATATATATTTTGAGAGTACTATACGCATATTCAGAAAACATTACCTCGAATAATGGTCATATTGAGCTATCCGTCAGTGTCGGCTCGTTAATAAAGACAAGAGGAAACATTTTGATGGACACATTTTTAGTTTAAGTTATATCTAGTTATTTTAGATCAGATTTAAATTACTCATTAGTCTTATTTCCTAGATTAGATTGTAATTTTAATGTTGTATCACTAAGATACATCATTTATGGAAAAAAATATACACATTTATGATAGGTGCTTTTAATCTGGCCATTCTTTAAAACATCTGCGATGTGATTATGGTAAGTATGTCGCGGTCTACCGGCACCAACTGTACTGACTGCACTGTTGTCGTACACTTGTTTTTTAAAACTCCTTTCATACATTCTCTCTACATGTCCATACCACCTTTACATTTTTTTTCATCTCTTGTTTCTATATCTTCTTTCAATCCAATGCGTAATATTGTTAATAATTACCCGCAGAGGGGCTTTGTGGCGAAGCCTTAGGTAAGTAGCAACACCTCGGGCCTGACGCTGGGGGCCAAAGCAAGGCCCCGCCTCCGTGTTTACCTTAACCAGCCGGTACGAAATAGAGATCATTAGAGCTAAGAATCAAGCTCCAGGGGTGGAAGTGATAAATGGCCTAACGTTGGAAGTAGCTTCGGTGAACTTGTAGCTCACCTCTCGACACCCCTTAACCACTCACAACCATGTTGCCCCTCGCCAATCTTGGCATTTGTAGGGGCCCATGCAGTTTGAGTGGCGAGACACCCTCTGCCCATTTTTTCCATGTTCCTTGAACATTGCAGTCATAGTCCCCGATTTGTAACTCCACTAGCAGTTTCATCCCAATAGCCCGGTACCTTTTGTTCTCATTCCCTACAATGGTCCTACACTTACCGGGGCTTGTCGTTGGGTGCATTTTTATATTATGTAGACAGGGATAATTACTACTCAGTGTCACGCCACTTTTAGATTAAATTTGTCAAGGGGCCTCTACGTGTTGGCCTTCCCATGGCCCTATGCAAGCCCTCCAAAAGTCCGGCCCTTTTTTATAGCCCGTGGTCTGCAGAGTCTTTTTTTAATATGAACATACTATAAAGTAATAAACTGTACTACCTTAAAAATAGATAAATAAAATCTAGAAGAAACTAACTTACAAATATAACATATACAGTAAAGAATAAAAGATCTAAACTAAAACTCGTTATGACCCACCTAACCGCTGTCGCAGGGCAGTGTACTTAGAAGGCTAGTAGCATTACTTTAATAAATACAAAGGCTCCCTGACGAAGTAAGCTTCAGCATTCCAATCTCTGTTGCCTCGAGCAAATTTTGTGGGCACTTAGCTTCTATGGACCCAAAATCTTCACACCAAAAGATTCAAATATGTAAAAATTTGGTCTACAAAGAAAAGGCAATCATATTATAAGTTTATATCTAAATACATGTATTTGCAAACAATTTAACTAAATTAAATAGGTTAAAAGAAAACCAGTTTTTCTTAACTTCATACATTTATTCGATGAAATCAAGATGGAAATAACTAAGACCAACGAAGTAGTAAAAAGTTACTTTGTAAATAAAAGAGAATTTACTTCAGTAACAGTAGTTTGCTACTAAAGAGCACTAAAATAAATTAAAACTTGTAGAATATTTTCTTTGGAAATTCTAATCTATTTTTATGTTTACAAAAATATAATCAAGTGTTTCTTGTCCAAATAAAGAGTAATAGTATTGCAATAGAATATTTCTCTTTTTTCTAACTTTTCTTCTAACTACACTAAATTTCTTTTTTAAATACAACTTAGCAAGGTTTGTGCATTTAACTGCTGATGAACGTTCATCTATACTAATAATAAATAATATTATAAAGAGGAAAGATTTGTATATTTTTTTTATTTTTTTATTGCAGGAGTTGAGGAGACAGACAGACGGACCACTTGATGGAAATCGATTACCATCACCTATGGACGTTTGCAACACCAAAGGTGCTACAAATGCGCTGCTGCTCTCTTAAGGGAGACTAGAACCTGGCCAATAATGCCGGAACACAACTCAAGGTTGTTATGGCGACATACTTCAGATCAGGGGTGGTAGCCATCCAGTCGGGCAAATGCCCTACCAACTAACTGGCTTTGGGTTGTTTTGTCGCCTCTTACGACAGGCCGTCCGGCCGCAGGAAATTGTATTCTTTCTCCGTTCCTGCACGGATGAAATATATTTAGTTAGTATATTTGTATGTTTGTAACAAAATAACTCAAAAACTACTGGACTCATTTAAAAAAAAATCACCATACTGCATTATTCCTGAATAATATAGGCTATATTTATTACTAGAAAAAATTAAGGATCCCTATTAAAACTTCAATAATGTAACCCAAGGTGTAAAAAAATGTTATCAGGGCAGCACAACGTCTGCCAGGAACGCTAGTATATTATATTTAAGTTTACAATAATATTTAAGTAAATAACACAGCCAATTCAAATCAAAATCAACATGTTTGACTGTCATTAAATAGCCTAATTTATCCACATATAATAACTATCCACAGTGCGCAGCTAACTCTCGTATCCGCGCCTCCCAATCTGCCTGCAATATAATGTTGACCTCTCTGAAAACGTATATTTCCTAGGCTTAAAGTGCGCATCAAACAATTCTAACACTTCTTCATAGCTTAAAGTAGCTATTTCTCGTGGTAGTGCTAAATGACGGATCAGTTTGTAACTTGACTCTGCCAATTTACCTAACAAAATGGAGCGACTGTTATTATCGGCTTTGTCATCGTCCTTCACGATATCATTAGCTAAGAACCACTGAGTCTATCTTTATATATGCAACCATTCTTGAATTTGATGGTTAAAAGTATTTAATGTCCCGACAGTGACTTTTGCTATTTTACACTATAAATACACACGCGTTAAACTTTGAACTCGTCGCCAACTGTTATATATGTATCATGAGGAAAAAAATAGTAAAACAATTGGTATAATTTGATTTAATTGACTGGCGCAACAGCCACTTACAAAAGGTATCTAAACAAACTACCCTCTTATGAAGCACGATTCTTAATAAATAGCCACAACAGTTATTAGTATTTTTGTTTTTATCTTTACGAAGCTGGTGTGCTTGCTGGAGGAGCTGGGCTCGATGGAGTAGTCTGTCATTGACCCGTATACGCCTAATGGGCGCTATGTCTTTGAGTTCCGGAAACTGCTTGCTTGGCTAACTACATAATATTATTAGATTTCCGAGATTATGTGACCAACCCCTTAAAAAACTGGCTACAGATAGAAAAAATAATGCATTTTATTAAAATTTAAGACAAGCACAAAGAGCAATAGACATGTGTTATGAATTAATACAATCAGTATAATATAGTATCAAGGTATCAGACTCATGAACAGTTGTAGGCTTGTAGATAGATATAAGAGAAACACGGGTAGTGGATGTGACTTAAAAGGCTAAAACTATGAAGTGGAAATTGAGTAGTCACATAGTGCGGTCCAATAAATAAAAAAATACCAAATGTATTATTGATTGGTATCTAAAGCGATAGAAAAAGAAGAAAGGCGAGACCAAAAAGCAGATAGGAAGACAATCTCCCAACAGATTGGAGAAGGTTGTTGAGAGACCTCACCCAGTGGCGTGTTCTGGAGGAGGCATACCAAAGAGGCAAACTGACTGCTGTCAATGTGTTAAAACAAATATGATAAAAAAGTCAGTTGTTGTCGTTTGCTATTGAAACGCTTGGACCGTGGGCTCTTGAGGCCATGAGCCTTCATCAAAACGACTCATTAACTCTTGAAGCTGGCGCCTACCTCGGACAACGGATCAGTGTGATGATCCAGCGAGGAAATGTAGCCAGCCTTCTGGGCACCTTCCCCATAGAAGACGGTGATCAAGGCTCATTATTCTACTTATAGTCTTGAGGAACTATAGGTATAATCTATACATATAATAAAACTGTAGAGGTCGCATTTCTGTACAATGAAAAAAAATCTCCGAAACGACTGGACCGATTTAAATGAAATTTTATATGGTGGAAGCTTATATCCCTGGTCAACATATAGGATACTTTTGATCCCGAAAAATTAAAGAGTTCCCGTGGGATAGTTAAAAAACCGCACCACGTGGACGGAGTCGCGGGCATCCGCTAGTACAATATAAATACGTAAAGTTTTCTTTTATTGTGTTAGTTTATAAACTCATTGTAATATTGCTTTAATTAATTTAATATTAAAAGTCGGGTATAAATGCTGTTTTTATTTTATTTTTTAATTAATAAAATAAATTGGCATATTTTTTGTTGCGAATCAAGTTGGTTTTAGAAGCAATTTCGTGGATTGCTCGTGAGGTTTGGCTTTATAGCCGTCACATACCCTCTACAAATAACTGGAGTACATCCTTTTTGAGAGACCCTGGTTCTGTAGGTGTCTCTAAGTGGATGTTAGCGTTACATTGTAAATAAATCGAATATAAATCCAATATTTCATCATTAAAAAAATCTAGTGTAATTTGTAAAAGAAACGTTGTAGGGGACACCCGGATTTGAACCGGGGGCCTATCGATCTGCAGTCGATTGCTCTGCCACTGAGCTATATCCCCGATGAGATAACAGTTTATAATTTGATATAACAATGTTGACATTCACTGTCATTATCTATAGACAGGAAATAATAGAGTAGGCATATTGACGTAATTAGCTATGCGGTGATTCACATACGAAAATCTTATGCAATCACACGTTTATTATTGTTGTGTTCGCAATTATTTTTGCCTGTATTTCAACTTATGCCTTTTTTAAATAATATTTTTAAATTATTCATATTATGGTTTAGAGGTGGTTTTGCTCGCATAGACTTTGAACGTGTAATAAAATTATTTTTATTTAAAATTATTTAATAACAAAATCACAGACATTTTCTAGCACATCTATGCGGATAAATAAAATTGAAGTGTCTGTTTGTAATATCAAAATAACAGCTTTTTACTAAATGCATATAAAAGTATATAATACGAATCTTATATCAAAAATCAATTTTTAATTTTTTCTAACGGCTGGACCGATTTTAATGGGCCTTTGACTGGCAGGTAGTTGATGTTATAAGGAGTAACTAAGGCTACATTTTTAAACTTATTTTAGGGTTCCACGAAAAAAACCCATTTGTTAATCTCTGAAACGGGTGGACCGATTTTAACGGGACTCTCACTGGCAGCTTCCTGATGTTATAAGCTACTTTTTTTAGGGTACCGCGAAAAATAACCACGCGGACAGAGTCGCGGGCATATCTAGTTCTCAAATAATTTGGGTAATTTTTTTATTATTTTATTATTGAAGCACAGCACACAGGCTGACGGCCCAACTGTGATGGAAAGTGGTTACCGTCGCCTATGGACATTCGCAAAACCAGAGGAGTGAGTGGAGAGTCCTGCCAATGTGCTGCCGGCCTCGAAGGAGAAACTGGACCTGGCCACCGATGCCAGAACACAACTCAAAGTTATTATGGCCACATACTCTAGACCTGGGGTGGTAGCCATTCAAACGGGCAAATACCCTACCACCTGTCTGTGGTTTGTTTTGTCGTCTCCTACGATAGGCAAACATAATTTGTGCTGTTTCGACGGTGACGCGACTCTGTAGGCAAACGACGAATGCTTACTAGGAAATTCACTATAGCAGTTTCTCTTAGACGCCTGATTGTACGCCGCGTCCGCTGTCATTCTCGAGCATTCCAACACAAAGACGATGCGTTTGTGACGTCAATTAATCTGTCAAATAAATATACAGAGTGCACGGAAAAAACTGACGCGCGTTTAAACATTTCGAGAATGGCCATCTGTATAACGTCAAATCGACGCCGAGAGAAGCATCTGTCGTCGATTTATGCCACATGCCACTTTCGATTTCAACACTCCCCCCTCGACTCTATTGAGCGTCGCGCCGCTCGTATACACAGTATCTACGAGTGATAGGCAGCTTAGACTCGTTTAGCCTTCGAACAGAGTTTGTGTTTGTCTGCGTTTTCTACCAGCTGTACAACGGAGTATTCCGAGGAATTGTTTAATCTGATGCTAACGCCTCGCTCGCCATCGGCGGGATGTTCACCCTCATTTCCTTGAGCTGCCACGCTCAACTACGACGGTTCTCTAGCACTTTGGGTCCGCGTGCGACAATGATCTCGAAGGAACTTCCCGCCGATGTTTTCCCTCTGCGTTACCACAAGGGATTCTTTAAGAACTAAACCTAAACTATGTAAACTAGTAAACCTTTATACTAATATTACTGGTCTAAATGCAAATTCATATTAGAAATTTCGTCGAATTATTGCATCTCACATTACTAGTTAACATTTTTTTTTTTTTAAACTTCTTTATATTTTCTATGTTTGAAACTTCATAACTATTAAAGCCTTATTTCTTTTCTTTCTTCCTTAAATTAACTATATTGTTACGAGCTACAGGACTCGAATTAAAATAAATGCCGTTGGAATTACTATAGAGTTTATTAGAACTGTATAAACACGTATAAAACAAATACAAATAAAACTGGATGCAACCAGTTCACACTGCACGATTCAATGCAGTTTGACACGCGCAAAGTCCGTCGTCTATATCGCTAATCGAGAGTACTGCAAACGTCTTATTCGTATCGTAGTCGTCGCTTGACCCCCCACCCGTCCATTCGGGCATTGTTTTAAACTAACTATACGGTACAAAAAAATCGGCCGCACGCACTGAGTTTCCGAGAAATAGTAATTTGCACACCTGGTTATCTATACCTGCGAACGGCCAACAAAGTCGAAAACAATAAAAATAGGCTATTTTCTAATTGCAAATTTTAAATACGAAGTAATAAAAAGATCTCCGAATGCGGGAGGGGCAATAAACAAGATGCGCAGCATTTCTTTGTCGGTATGTGACAATAGGTATGCAGGTGGCCCAATTTGTAACTATATTATAAATTTTCATACTACAAAATATCAAATTGCATGTAGTGTTTGCCTATAAGTAATTACTGTCATGCTTTTTTTATAAAGCTATGTACATTCTTAGTATTAGTGCAAGTAATTTTTGGTAATCCATATAAATAAATAAAGAAGGGCGTTATTACATTTCTGCGAGGATGGTGTTGACGACACGCCCGGTGTTGCAATCGACCTTAGGCGACGTTCCATTACTTTGAGCGTCTGCCTGTTTGCTTCCCATAAGCAATAAGTGACATCTTTGCCAGAACACGGCCGTAAAGCACTACACTTTAGTTTTCATATATATTTTGTAGATAGATATTAGATTAGATTAGATCAAAGTTTATTGCTCACCAAAATAAACAATTACAAAAATAAAATGCATAGTTACAATAGATCTTGGCAAAACAACAGGCGGCCTTATCGCTAAAAGCGATTTCTTTCTGGCAACCTAGCTTAAAAGAAATTCTTAACTAATCTGGCGATGTGAGAGGAGCAGAAAAAAAAATTGTACAATTTCAATAAACATAGTTACACTAATGTATAAATTTAATATATACATAAATACATATATGATATATACATAAATAATATGTATACTTATTATCATTATTTTTAGACTGCACCAACGTCAGTTTTAAAAATCCATTGATCCCTGCCAAGGATTGTCTGGAAGAGATAGCTTTGTAAGCCGATAAGGCCGCACGTTGTACTACTATCTTTTGAATTTTTCTACTTCTGTCTGTCTATGCTTTGGTGTACAATAAAGAGCTACCTAATCTTACCTATAAATCCAGAGACATTGATAGGTATATCAATATATACGTATATATAGAAATTATCTAAATAAATACACTTATTAAAATTATATCTACAGCAATAAAAACTATTTTTACTTAGTTATACCTATTGAATACGCCAATCCCACTAAACTCCGACAATAGGCCGGTGCAGGTCTGTTGTGGACTGTATCGGACGTTGCGGCTGATGGAACAATGCAGGTCTGGATTAAAATCTTTCTTGTTCCATTTACGGTACATTGATTGAAAGCCAGCTTACAGAGTTTTCAAGCGAAACATGGTTTTTAATTTCAATTTTTTATAAGTACCGTGTCGTTTTTTTATTTTTATGTTCATGTAAACTTATTTATAGGACTTATATAATTATATCTAAAATTTTGGTAAAAAACCTAGTCTTGAGACTGATTTTGATGTAAACTGTAATGGAACATTTTTGAAAAATCAGTTATATTAGCAAGAAATCGATCGAGTGATTTTGAAAAAAAATCACACCAATTAGTATTAATACACCAATTCATAGTGTAGCTCGCAGAATCAATACTGTGAAGGAATGTCAACAAAATTTTCTATTTTCCACATATTAATTAAAAAACCTCACTTCATTTTATTCAACGCAGAAATGATGAAAATTATTTTATTTTTAATAAGCATCTATAAATTAATATTCGAAACGCACGTTATCCTGATTCCTGATAAGGGTAAATGATTTTTCAAAAAAATTATGATTCCACTCTAGTTTACGTGAAAATCAGCCTCGAGACTCCATTGAGAGTTTTTTGCTATTTAGCACAGTATAGGATTTGGTCCTAAAGGCCTACTTGAATAATTCACCCTGAATATACATATATATATACACACACACACACACACACAAATATTTTTTGAATTTTTTGTATAATGCATCATTTGCTGAAATTAATCATTCATAATCCTTTTAAGGATAAAAGGGGTACAATCACAAACTCCGAAAAACAGGTACGAGAAAGATTACGATAGTTATATCAGCGCCTTAACAAGGGTTAACAGCAAATCTTTTCACCACCTTCCGACCCAGATACAAATAGCTTTATTATCCACCGATTTCCCTTACAATGAGACAGACAAATTGCAGCCCCACGGTAACCCAATCGTCACGTAACGCCCGAACTCGCAGTTAACCGATTTTTTTATTGTAACTAACTACAAAACTCCCTTTTGGTGGCAACGCACGTTTTTTAAATCATCGCAACGCGGATTCCGCATACAGATTTTGTTCGTGAATGTACTAAAAATTAAGTGCGGAGTATATTCGTGCGCAACTGTACTGTATTGGCTAGTTTCGTTAAAAATACTTGCTAAAATAACTCCGGGTGAAATGTAGTTGTTTTTTTACGTAGTTTTTTTTATAGTTGGGTTGTTGCATACAGATGTACATTGTTATAGGCACTAAAAAGTCACCACTTTAGTTCAAATAAAAAAATCTAGCTAAAAAGAAACATACTTTAAATGTATATAAAGCAAAAAATAAATATTTTCTACATCATCGTAAATTGGGTGCCAACTACTACAGGTAGTACATGTTTTTGGGTCTGTAGATCCAATTCACTAACAAACAGAAGCGAAGTTTTACTGGCACATGCTAATCTAAACAGATAAATAAAATCGAAGTGTCTGTTTGTAATGTCAAAATCAAAACATCAAAAAAATTAGACGCGATAATACGGACCAGGAGATTCCAAAATGAAATCTTTAGAATTTTTGTCTGTCTGTCTGGATGTTCCGGCTAATCTCTGAAACGGCTGGACCGATTTTGACGGGACTTTCACTGGCAGATAGCTGATATTAGGAGTAACTTAGCTACTTTTACTCTTTTTAGGTTTCTGCGAAAAAAATACCACGCGGCCGAAGTCGCAGTAAAACTGAACAAAAATCATATAACAAATCAAATCACTACACTACACTTAATATTATTTTTCTTATATCTAACAATAACTATATTTACTTCTTTGCATTAAACGGGACGGATACGTATTGCGGACATTTTATTTTTTGTTAAGTGTCCTGTAGGCATTTTAGCACAAACAGAAGCATTATGAAATCGTCAGGTCCGTCCGTTTTTTTGTCTTTATATTATGTAATTTTTTTCAAAAACTACTGGGTTGACATGGTTGAATTTTTGTAGGAATACATATGCTACACAAAGTCTATTGTAAACGCGAAAATAATAAGTTTCTTTCAGTTTTTCCGTGACGGGTCTAACCTCTAAGGAGAAAATCCTTATGCACTTATTTCTCGCCTTATCCATTGTTGTAATACAACATATCTATCTCAGCTGAGTGGAGACTTTTATGGTTTACTACTTTTGTGGCCCAACGTTCAAACCTGTATATCTTATCAATCTTAATTTATCTTTTACATTTACATATTGCTTCTAACTTTTCTTTAAAAAATCGATTTTCTGCGTACCCATGTGATTATTAATTACATTGTTTTCATGTTAGAGCGGTCCTCTTTTATAGACAGAACAAGCTGTTCGACCCACGACTTCATCCGCGTGGAATTTTTTTCGGAGAACTCTAATTTTAAAAGTATTCTAAGTTACTGTTTATAATATCAGCTATCTGTCAGTGAAAGTCCCGTCAAAATAGGTCCAGATTTTCCAAAGATTGGCTGGAACAAACAGACAGACAAAATTTTTAAAAATTGACTTTTTATATAATCACCGTATATACTTTCATATGCGTTTAAGTAAAAAGCTGTTTTTATGACATTAAAAATAGCATCTTCAATTGTGTTTATTTTATTGCACGAGTTCAGCATACAGGCAGACGGTCCAATTGATGGAAAGCGTTAACTATCGCCTATGGACACTTGCAACACCAAATATACTACAAATGAGCTGCTATTCTCTAAAGAGAGACTAGGACCTGACCACTAATACCGGAACGCATCTCAAGGTCCATCCAGACGGACAAATACTCTACCACCTGGCTGTGGGTGTTTTGTCACCTTTTAGGACAGGCCGCCTCTCCGCAGGAAATTGTATTCTTTCTCCGTTCCTGCACGGATAAATAAGTATAGATAAGTAACGTATATACTTTTACATACATTTAGTAAAAAGCTGTTATTATAATTACAAACAGACACTTCAATTGTATTTATTTTTATAGATGAGCGTTTGGTAATAGGAGGTCCATTATGTTTAAGCCAACGTTTTACCCTCTGTACATTTGCGATAAGGCGTTGTACAAACATGCGATTTTTCGCTTTAGGTATTCTGTTTGCTGATGACAAACAATGAGGTTGGCGAAGCGCGAATTTTTTTACTTACAATTTGTTTGCTTAAGTAATGAGGTTTGTGGTGCTCAATCGATAATACCTTTTAGTTGACGTTTCAAATTTCTCTGATAATATTCATTTTCAATATAAAAGGATTTCTTGCCTTTAAATCGCTTTGTCTACCGATATTAAGTATAACGACACACCTGCGGAAAATACCGCGCGGAAAGTTCGGCCATTGAAAAATCAGCGCTAATCTGTACGCGGTGTGACGCTGAGGAAATTCCGCGGATGTGTTGTGGGTTATTTATGGCCAATTTCTATATAGAAATTAGGAAAAATATTTATTTATATCTTACTGACGCAAGCCAGCCCTTGCAGGTTTTTTATTACTCCTTTGAATTTGAGTGTTCACGTCGCCGTAAGACGTCATAAAACCTTCTTTTCTCTGTTGGTATTTCATGCGAATTCTTGGAAACCATTAAGCTGACCATTAAACGATTTCAAGAACCAGTCGGCGGCATGTTCTCCTAATTTACAAATGGATGAGGGTCGATCAGTCGGGAAATGTGCCATTCGTGTTCTGACTGCGAATGAGGCGTTACCTAGTGCACTTTCGGAGCGACTATCTTATAACGACGAACTAGGCGCGATTTATGTGATAACGATTTTCTGCCCTATGGTTCGGTTTTGTAAGAAGTGTGAATTATGTGTGTGTACTTCTAATAAACTTTGTGTTAATTCCAGAGGAATTTTCGAATTTACATACTATAAGTCCCCTACAAATTCGTAACATTACTATTTATTCACTTGCTCTACCATCGGTTGAATTTTGTCAGTACTTGTATGGAGCTTACGTCTTTTAACCGATAGTAGGGCAAATGAACGGTCGATATAGTAGCTTCCCGTTAAAAAATATTGCGAGCGTATTTAGTATTATCTGTGCAGGAACGGAGAAAGAATACAATTATTTCCTGCGGCCGCGCGGCCTGTCGCAAGAGGCGACAAAACAACCCACAGCCAGATGGTAGTGCATTTGTCCGACTGGATGGCTACCACCCCTGGTCTAGAGTATTCCGCTATAACTACCTTGAGTTGTGTTCCGGCATTAGTGACCAGGTTCCAGTCCCATTTAGTGTTGCAAATGTCCATAGGCGATGGTAACCGCTTTCCATCAAGTGGGCCGTCTGCTTGTCTGTTGAACTCCTGCAATAAAAAAATTTGTCGTACTTTCAGCAGCTGAACGTTCCGCAGGTATGTCGTTAGGCTTATACTCTAAATTTCGGCCTTATCGTTAGTATGTAAATTAAACCGATATTAGATTAGACGATTCAGTCTTAGACCATTAATAGAACGACGGAGTCTCGAAGTGTCAAAGTGAAGCCGGCTAAAGGATGCCGATCTTGCCACAGTGCGTTAGGAGAACTCAGATACGTTACTATTAACCAACCAACGCAAACCAAAACAAATATTATATATTGTATAAAATTATTAGAGCTAGGCATGTTTGCTGAAGAGTTTCTTGCGCCATTTCTTCTCTTCAAGCCACAATATGTTGCGAAGCGGTGATAAATTAGATTAGGCTCCCATAAAGTATATAATAACCATAAACAAAATTAAATAATTAAAATGAAAAAGTTGGCGGTAGGCTAAATAAAACTGAAACAATTCTCATTGACACTTACATCTTTGTCTTCCGTGATCACGGCTACTGAAAAGTGGCCGTAACGTCTGAATAATAAAAATCAAATAAATCACAGCGCTTAAAACCGTTCAAACGTAGTTTTATTACAGATATCATCATTCATATTTCATAAGTTTTTTTACTTTACCATCCATAGTTCATTTGCCTGTTATTCTACATAAAAAAAAATTGTCAGTTTAGTTACCAGTAAGCTTTTAGCTTATGCCACTTTTTCATCTGGGATAATGTCATAGTTGTTAGTTGCTTCACACAGATGTAGTGATGAGTTTATTTGTGATGTGATATTATTAATAACGTTAAATATTGACAGATAAGGTATGTGCATACAATAATGTAGCTATGACTTTTTAGCGATTTTCAGTATCAACAAGATAGATAGATAGATAGATAACACTTTATTGTACACCATTACAGAAAACCTTATAACCTAAAAATATTCTAAATGTGCACAATGGGCGGTCTTATCGCTACTAAGCGATCTCTTCCAGACAACCCGTCTGGGTTAATAAATGATGGAAGGTTTATATATATAAAACCTAATTAAGTTTTAATCAAATCAAACCAAAATCAATTTATTGTCAAAATATTACAAAGAAATAATGCTTACATAGGTTCCGCACTAGGACTGGCCTGTATCTCGGGATACCAAGTACGTGTGTGACTGACTTAAAAAAAAATTGTCTCTAAATTTAATTTATTTTTAAAAATAGATGTCAAGTTGTTTTGTGTGTGTGTGTGTGTGTTAATGTAAATAACATAGAGGTACTAGCAAGTTTTTTTTATTGCTGAAGCACAGCAGACAGGCTGACGGTCCAACTGTGATGGAAAGTGGTTACCGTCACCTATGGACATTAGCAATATCAGAGGTGCTGCCAATGTGCTGCCGGCCTTGAAGGAGAACCTGGAACCTGGTGCCAGAACGCAAATTTGTTATGGCGGCATACTCTAGACCAGAGGTGGTAGCCATCCAGTTGGGCAAATGCCTTCCATCTGGCTATGCTTTGTTTTGTCGCCTCTTACGACAGGACGCCCGGCCACAGGAATTAGTATTCTTTTCCGTTCCTGCACGGAGTAGTAGTAGTAGGTAGTATAGAATATATTATAAAACTAAATGTTTTAATTATTAATTTTAATGTAAATTACGATATGTGGTTTAACAAAAATAATTATATATACAATTCCTTCAAGACGGGCAACACGTTGGTAGCAGCCCTGGTGTTCCATATATCCATAGACGACGTATTTGAAATATAAAAAATAACTGCGAAATTGTGAAGTAATATGAAGTAGGGATCTGGTGATCTGGTATTCGTAATTTCCATTTAACCCTTTGATATAAATGGTAATAGCTTCTATCTGGCCAAATATTACCACGAAATATTAGAGCGATAGAATAATACAAACAAAATGAATACAAATCTTCTATAATACTTGTTATAATAGCTGCTATACACGATTCTATTTCTAAATAAAATTATTTATTTATTATTATATATGTCGGCGCAAATGCAATAATTAACGTATTACCTGAACAATAATCATTTATTTATTTACTATGTGTTTATTGTAATGTTAAATTAACGTAAAACGACATGTTTTAATTGTAATTTCAATATTTAACCTAAAAATCTGTGATCACGTGCACGTGCACCGACACGTGCGCCGAGCCCTATAAATACGGCCGCACTGTCGGCATTCGGTTATTATAATCAAGTGGCCGGGGAGGAGTTTTAACACGCGATTGTTAATGCCATCGATCCCTGGGGCCTTTCGCGGTTTGAGGGACTTGATCAGATCTTGCACTTCTTCCACCGTGACTGGGTCGAGTGTGGTTTCCGCTGGTAAGGAGGATCTACGTTCGACCTCGGAGTCCACCTCCGTCAGGTGTGACTGGTCGACGTTTTGTGTAGTGGGGGAGCATTGAAGCTCTAGACTCTGAGCAAGGCATTCGGCTTTCTCCTCATCACCGAACGCCTCGGTGTTGTCGGTTCTTTCTAGTGCGGGTATGACAGTGAGGGTATCTGATTTGAGAGCTCTAGCCAGCTTCCAGTACGCCTGGTGAGTTGGTTCGATATCTCTCAACGTTCTGTCCCAACGTTGTTCCCTGACTTCCTGGATACGTAGTTTGACCTCGCGCTCTAGTTGGCGGAGTCGGACTCTGTTGTCTTCGGTGGGATATCTGTCGTGAGCTCTGGAGGCGGCTCTCTTTTCCCTCAGCAGTACCCTCACTTCGTCCGGCAGGCATAAGTGGCGGTCATCCTCCACTGGCACCTGTCTGGACGAGTTCCGCACTGCGGATTGAAGGTGGCTGGTGAGTGCCTCGATCGCCGTCTCCGTGTCTTGGTGGGATTCGATGTGGTCCGGGATGCGGTCCAGGTCTTGTGATTCGGTTGCCTTGAGGAGGTCCCCAAGTCTCAACCAGTCCACAGAGGTCCTAGTTTCAGATGTCTGGTCCGTCTGTTGTCCTAATTTGAGGATAACCGGGCGATGGTCCGAGTCTATATCGTCCATCGTTTCTATCGAATGGAACTGAAGAGTTACGCCCCTCAGTAATGCTAGGTCGAGAGTGTTTGGGGTCCCCCAGTCGCGGTTGGGGGGATATCGTGTGGGAGTCATGGGAGTTATTATATCAAACAAAAGATTGTCTGATATATTTATTAGGGCTCTGCCATTGGGGTTAGTGGTATTGCAATTCCACTGTTCGTGTTTACAATTCAGATCTCCGGCTATTATAACAGCTGGGCCTAAGTTGAATAGGGCTTCTAGGTCTTTCTTAATAAGGGTTTTCTGGCACGCGAGGTATGCTGAGACTATGACTAGAGGTTGGTGGCCAGTCATTGCTAGTCTGCAGGCGGATACCTCCATACCTACTAGTGGTGGGGTGACTAGAGGCATGCAGTGTAGAGATCTTCTGAAATAGATCAGGGTGCCGCCACCACGGCCTATCCTGTCATGTCTAGTGACCCGATAGTTAGAGATCTTTGGATCTCTTTCACTCGGTTTCAGGAAGGTCTCCTGCACTAGTAGTATATCTACTTGATTGGTAACCAGGAAGTCATGGACCAAGTCGCGCTGGTTTCGAAGGCCGTTGGCGTTATAAGTCGCCAGAGTCAATGAGCGTGGTTTATTTCTACCTACATGCGCCATTTGTTACCGGTAACAATAATTTAACTAGGTTGTTTAGTTATAACGACCTAAGTACCTGGAGGAGGTACGCGTGATCCATTTCGATCACGAGTTGATCCCGGAGGAGGGTTGATCAGACTCTGCAACTTGTCTCAGTTTTCGAGCCAAGAGTTGGACCTCTGCTAGGTCGAAAGGCAAGTTCTTGGCGAATTTAGTCGCCAAGGCTAAGTCCTCCGCTAAAGAGTGGTGGGGTGACGGCCCAGAAGGTGCTTTTAAAATGGGGGCGGGGGCATGGGTTGCTGGGGGTAGGCCGGCCAAAATTGGGGCGCGCGTCTTTAGTGGAGGGAACACCTCCGTCGTGGGAAGACCCGTCCAGTGATTTACCACTGGAGGGGGGGCCGCCACGAATGCGGGTTTGTTCGGCACTTTTCTAGTGCCTTTTTGGGCGTTGCCCTTTCCGAACTTACGTTTGGGTCGGGGAGCGCCAGGACAGCCTCTGTAGTTAGCGGGGTGACCCGCTTGGCCGCAGAGAATGCAGGTCGGTGGCTCCGGGGAGTCCCGGGTGCGTGTGCACTCCGAGGTCCCGTGGTCGCCCAGGCACTTGACGCACCTGGGACGGGATTGACAATGTAGGGCAGAGTGCCCATAAAGTTGGCAACGATGACACTGCCGCAGTGTATGTTTTTCGTGTGGGCGTTCCACACGAAGGCCAGAGAGGCCACAGACCTTCTCAAGTTCGAAGATCTTTTTCCCCTCTGGGGAGAGGTCGAGGACAACCAATACTAGGTTTAGAGGAGACTTTGTTGCGTCGCCTCTGTGCATACGGTGCACTTCGTGCACCGTATGCACAGATTGGGACTTAAGGTCCTCGAGAATGTAGGAACACTCGATTTCCTGTGGGAGTCCGCGGATTACAGCCCGAAGGCGTTTTTCTTCCGGCAGGGCATAAGTGTAGTAACCGATTTTACGGTCACATAACAAGGATGTTAGGGAGCGGTGGTCACTTGAAGACGTGACCATAACTTTGATGCCGTGTTGGGTATCACGGGCTTCTTTTATAGAGATTGCCTTACCTGGCAGCTCCTTAGCGAGTTGAAGCCAATGGGCTTTCTCGCGGATGATCAGGGGTGGCGGCGGGCGCTGTGAAGGTGGCCCAGGGCGGCTGAAAGGTGCCGCTGTTGGTTTTTTGGCCGCAGTGGGAGCGGGGTGGGGGGGGATCTCCCTCTGGGTCTTCCGTTTTTTGGTACGATTGACGGTTATGAAACCGTCATCGTCCTCGCGGTTTAAGGGGATGTTCGCGGGAGGCGCGACATCCATGGGGGTGATTTTATCAGCCGGTGGAAGAGGGGCATCCCTGAGGTATTGCGGACCGTCAGGAGATAATTCGATTTCTCGATGAGAATCGATTACGCGGTGTATGGGCGATCGCGAACGCGATGTCGTCGAGCTCGCGGAGCTCGATCGCGGTTGTCCCGACGCGGAACCGCGAGAAAAAGAGGCGCGTGATTTTGGTGCCACACGGTGGGCATCGTTGAGCGGGGGTGCGGGCGGCGGGCGCACCGGTAACACGGCGGGTACGGATGTGGGGGGCGCGGGGGGCGCGGGCGCTAAGGCAGAGCGCAGGTGGTCAGCGATAAGCGCGGTGGCGGGGGTCGCGGGGGGTGCGGTGGTCGCGGCAGATGCGGGTGCGGGGGCCCCTTGCACGTGTAACTTGCAGGACACGGGTTTCTCGGAATTAAGTTCCGAGATAACGGACGCCATTGATTGGGACTCCGGAGTCCTCAAAAATTGGTCGAGCGCTTGAGGGAATTGCTGTCGTAAAAACGACAGCAAACCCTCCAACAGCAATGGAGAGAGCTCCACGCCGTCCATTGTCCCTGAGGGGACGAACGATTTGGTGGAAAAACCACCTGATGACGCACTTTTCACTGCACTGTCACAGAAAAAACACACATCGACCGGGTGAACGAACGAACACAACGAACACGAATAACGGACAGCCGAGGCGGAGCGGGAGACGTGCGCGCGCGACGAACGACAACGGGCGAATGTTGACTAAAGCAGCGCTGGAGCGCACGTATTAGTACCAGTTCGGTGTGCCAGACAGACTCGTGCTCATCTTGCGAGACTTCCTCCTAGGCCGTAGCTTCCGTTTTCGAGTGGAGGGAACACGCTCGTCCCCTCACCCACTCACAGCCGGTGTACCACAGGGCTCGTCCCTGTCTCCACTACTCTTCACGCTGTACACCAGCGACATCCCAAAAACTCCAGATGTAGAGTTGGCCCTCTTCGCGGATGACACCGCACTCTATACATCAGATCACAACCGACAAATGGCTTGCATCCGGCTACATGCAGCTGTAACAGAGCTAGGCGAATGGTTTCGCAAATGGAGGATAGAGGTAAACCCGGAGAAAAGCGCAGCAATGTTCTTTTCCCCGGGCACGCTTCGCTCTCCCAAACGCGCTTGCCTTCGCTTAAAAGCCATCTCGCTCTACGAACAAGAGATCCCCTGGGCAAAGTACACCAAATACCTGGGTGTCACCCTAGATCAGAACTTGCGCTTCAACGAGCATATCACTATAGTCCGGAATAGAGCGCGATTTGTGATGGGTCGTCTAGCACCCATGATAGATAAACGAAGCAAAATGTCCCTCAGACACAAGCTTACTCTATATAAAACATGCATCCGCCCGATCATGACATACGCGAGTGTGGTATTCGGCCATGCCAAGCCTTCCCTTTTAAAGAAACTGCAAATCGTTCAGAATAAATTCATGCGCAGAGCCGTCGGTGCTCCCCTCTATATGCGTAACGTCGACATCCACCGCGATCTGGAGCTTCCCTCCATCAAAAACTACATTACGTCGCTCTCGCGTAAGTATTTCGATCTAGCGCCGCACCATCGAAATCCCCTCGTCGTGTCCGCGTCCGATTATAAGCCTCGACGAAAGGCTCTCGTGCGACGACCGCGTAACATCCTCACGGACAAGGTCGACGATATCACAAAACGGCTGGCTCGGATCAGCCCGCCCGCGGTTAGGACGGCAGGCTGGCAGGCACCGACAGACAGACACAGACGGCGGCGTCGACGCCGCCAATCACGATCTCTCCACGTCCCCACGCCAGGAGACACAGCCCCCCCCATAGGATAGACTAGGCGTGTTGCTGGGAAGTTTCTTTCGCCGCTTCTTCTTCTCTCCCAACCATAACACGTTGCGAAACGGCAGTAAGATAGTATAGGCCACCGCGAACCGCCGATCCCGGTCCGCCGGGATCCTTCCTCTCGGGCCTTATATTACCCGTCGCCCGCTCTCAATTAGTGCATTGTGTCGCCCTATGGTGGGCATCATTAGATTCATCCCCTCTCATGGCAACAGTCCAGCCGAGGTGAAACTCCCTAGGAGCCCCTCGAGCAAGTTGCCCCCGGGCTCGAGCGCCTTCGCTTCGCAAAGGCACTCGCCCCGAAAACTCCGGTAAAGTTGTGAGGTCTTCGGACCAACAACATAAAGTCAAGTCCAATAAAAAAAAAAAAACGGTTATTATTGCTCGAGCTGCCGAACGGGACGGACATATCTGGGACATCGTAACGCTCTTGAAATATACGGCACCGAGTACTCTTGAAATTCTATTTCGAGGACTCAAATATGGGTCGTCACCAAGAAGCCAGCGATCGTGACGTCGGTATTGCTGACGTCACACTCTTTAATAACACCACGGAGGTCCCTCCCGCGTCATATATATTATTTGGAAAAGTCAAACGTATGGATTAAAAATTATACGTTATTAATGATTTTAACTTTTAGTAGCCGTGATCATGGAATACAAAGATGTCAAATGTCAATAAGTAATATTAAAGTTATACTACTCTGTTCACGATAACTTGACGCGTAGGATTACGAAATTCTAAATATTAACATCACTAAATATCATGTTATAAATATAGATTACAACAAAATGTAAATTGTTCTTAAATTTATTGGAATTTTTTAGTGATTATCGCGATTTTACGTGTTTTAGACTCTAGCTTTGGGTGACAATAATATTATTACAAAATAATTAAAAATATGTTATTAAAAATCATTAAAACTAAAATTATATGGTTGCCAATTCGATTTCGCCGGATTACACACATTCTTGCTTTTCTCTATCTGACCTCTAACTTATTTACAAAGAGTTTTCTCTATAGTATTTTATTTGTCCCAAGTACTCCTGATTACCTGATGGAACGTTTTGAATTTCTTTCGTGGTCTCATAATTTACGCCCTTATACTAAACTTAAATTGAACACTCCTGCGCATAACTCAACCTTCTATAACAATTATTTTACTGTTAAGGCTATATAGCTTCGGAACGCGCTGCCTGTTTCTATGAGACATGCAAAATCGCTACTGATATTAAAAACTATGACCAAAAAATACTACCTGTCGTTGGAATATGATATTTAAATTCATCTATAAACATTTTAAGTATTGAAGATATGTATGTGTATGGTATGTATATTAAGTACATGTGTATTTAATATATAACATTTCTGTATATATTTAAATATATAATTTATGTATTTAATACTAAAAAGTAAGTAGTTCCTACGTACGTATATGTTACGTATACAACCATCGCCATTATCATCTTAATTCATTCCTGGGATTGTCTGAAAGAGATCGCTTTTTAGCGATAAGACCGCCCTTTGTACATAACTAGATATAATTTTAGTCTTTAAGTTAACTTTTGTATTGGTGTATAATAAAGTGTTATCTATCTATCTAATTAAAATGAACAAGTTGGGTGTAGGCTAAATAATATTTAAATTTCGAATATTTACTTTGGCAAACACACCAACAAACCATTATATTTCCTCCTTTATAGTCCTGCTAGTATATTCCTCCCTCATTTTCACTGCATTGCTATCTGTGCTGCCACATGTCAGTGCAAAAATCCAACATGGCGGACCGGCGGTTTACCATATTACGCGGCGGGTTTAAATTTTTATAAAAATAGTGAGAATGGATCATTGGCACTTCGGGGGTGAGCTTAAGTTCATATATAATATTTTTATACTTGTTTTTGATATAATACTTTTAACACGCTGTAACTAATAATAATAAAATTTGACTGTCCGCTCCCTATGTGAATTCCTATATAATTGGTATTCAGCGGCGTGGTGAGTCATAAACCATAACATCAAAAACTCACTCTACCTTGTCTATGTGTTTATCAAGTAGGGCTCCATGTAAGAGGATATCCTGAGTAATATGACGGCATTGTAAGCACACTTCGGTATGACCTATTAAAATTTAATAAAAAGTACACAACAAATTTATTTGCGAATAGCATATTTATGGTGGCCATCAAAATATACAATAAATTGTCATTAGATATAAAAACAAAAAAATAAGTTATTTACATACTTACAGACAGGACATTCTATTCAATGCAGGAGTTTTCGAGCAATACTAATAGACAATTCATTAACTAATATGTTATAGTTAACAAAGGTTATAATATAATAATTAAACATATGTAATAATTTGAAATTTGACATTGTAACATTTTTTTTAATAATCTATGATAATATAATATACTTATGATGTATTTAAGTTAGTTTTAATAGCTGTGAAGGTGGTCTGAAAGATATCGCGGGCGGCGACACGACCTAGTATATATGATTTGATTATTTTTTATTACTGAAACACAGCAGACCGGTTGACGACTCGACTGTGATGGTAAATGGTTACCGTCGCCTATGGACATTAGCAATACCAGAGGTGCTGCCAATGTGCTGTCGGCCTTGAAGGAGAAACTGGAACCTGGTCACTGACACAACTCAAAGTTGTTATGGCAGCATATTCTAGACCAGGGGTAGTAGCCATCCAGTCGGGCAAATGCTCTATGCTGTGGGTTGTTTTGTCGCCTCTTACGACAGGCCGTCCGGCCGCAGAAATTAGCATTCTTTTTCCGTTCTTGAATGAAGAAAAATTTGATTTCATCTGTATATCCAATAAAGAACATTCATTCATTCGTTCAGCCTATTTGCTCTCATGATTGATTGCACGTATCCAAAGAAACTATATCTGGCAGTGTTAGTGAGGCAAATTAGAGTTAATGTTTTGTTTAGTAGTCTCACCGCGTAACTTGACTCCTGTAAATCTTCCTTTAGGTCTCATAATATTAGAATCAGCATTCAGTATGCATCAAGGAGTGACGTCAAGTCTGGTTTCTCGGCTGCGGGTAAGTTTAATACTGCTTACATAGATATAATGGATAAGCTTCTGGAAGAGACATTCAAGATGTTGCAATCTCAGGCGAAATATAAGTGTTACCGGAGCCTACGTGAACAATAACGACAAATAAAGTGAAGCATTGTCTACAAACTTGTGTGTAAACTCACGTTTATATCTGTGTGGATAATAGTAATACTTCTTCTTCTTCTTCTTCTTCTTCTTTAGCCAATCTCAGTCCACTGCTGGACGTAGGTCTCCCTAAGTACGCGCTACATATCCCGGTTTCCCGTCTTCCTCATCCAGCCCCTGCTGGTGATCTTGCGTAGGTCGTCAGGGCATCAGGCTGGCGGGCGTCCTAGGCTACGTTTGCCGAGACGTGGTCTTCACTCCAGGACTCGTTTGCTCCATCCTCCATCCGTCGGTCCTGCGATAGACGTGACCGGCCCACTGCCATTTCAACTTGACAATTTTGCGAGCTTTGTCGGTTATCTTCGTTCTCTTACGGATGTCCTCATTTCTGATTTTATCCATAAGAGAAACGCCTAACATAGCTCGCTCCATAGCCCGTTGAGCGACTTTGAACTTGTGGACCAGTCCCACTAGTCGAAAGTCGAAGACTTTCGTCTTCAAGCATTGCGGAATGGTCGACGAGAATAGCAATGCATGCACTGGAAACTGTTCCACCAGTATCGGTACTAATTCGATTATTTAATACTAAGTTCTCCTAACGTATAGCAGCACGATCCGCTTGCTGTTCAAGAATCCGCTTCCTTCCGCTTCCTTCAGCTGACTTCACACTGAGAGCTCGAGGCTCGGTCTTTGTTTGTCTGTGTTGCGACATACACTTATTTCATTTTGCTCTGATTTTTTAACTTCGAACTAGATAATCAGTACCGGCTGAAAGGCCTCTATAGTTCCACAATGGACAGCTCTCGGGTTTAGTTACTGGAGAGGTGAATTATGTAAAAAAAATCTGTTGGTTCTGTAGAGTGGATTTGTGAACACTAACGTTTTGACATGAAAAAATTAGTTTTTTACAGATTTATTGATATTGATTTTTTTTTATTGCAGGAGTTCAGCAGACAGGCAGACGGCCCACTTGATGCAAAGCGATTACCATCGCCTATGGACATTAGTAATACCAGAGGTGTTACAAATGCGCTGCTGGTTTCTTAAGGGGGACTGGAACATGGTCACTAATGCCGGAACACAATTCTAGGTTGTTATGGCGACATACTTTAGACCAGGGGTGGTAGCCATCCACTCGGGCAAATGCCCTACCACCTGGCTGTGGGTTGTTTTGTCACCTCTTACGACAGGCCGCCCCAACGCAGGAAATTGTATTCTTTCTCCGTTCCTGTTCGGATAGCTAAATATAAAACCATTTAACTATTATGTTCAAATAGTCGTCTATCGCATGTGTTTACTCTAATTCAGTGTTTGTACTTTACTTACATTCGATTTCAAACCTTACACTACGCACCTAAAGTAAATATTTCCTCAACTTTTCTTATAAGAAAATCCAACGTCTTAGCTGAACATTGCACAGGCGTTGTGGTATCGGCTGTATTGAATTATTAGACAATACATCCTTTGTCAGGTCAATTTTGTATGCGGGAATGTAAGGCATGTGGTATTTTCATATTACTAGCACATCTTGCTGGATGATTTTTATTTCAATATTTTCAAAAAGCGAAATATACAATATAGATATTGAAAAAGACGTAAAACCTTTACCTGATATAATCGTCATGTACAGTTGTGGTATGAAAATGTTCGCCAGTTTTCAAATTGATTTTTAACGTTCCACGAGCACATATTACCTATTCAAACTAAGACATAAAATAGACTGTTCTACAGAAAATTGTGTTCAAATATTTGACAACAAAGTTTAAAATTACTTAGATCAAAGTTGTTTGATTTTCTATCTTTTCTTATAAGATTATTTAGACACGTGAAGGCCTCTGTGGTTGAGCGGGCTAAGCCTTTGCCGGCTTACCTCACTGCAACGCAGAGGCTCCGGGTTCGATTACTGGTATAGTAAATTTTGGAAACGTATTTTCTCCGTTATTTACTATGGTCTGGGTGTCTGGTATTGGCCCCAGAATGGTCCGTTGTATATTACACAAGCGTAACTTGCTTAATTTGGGGATATACAGTGTGTGTGTTTGTCTGCCGATTTATTTATTTATTTATGTAAAACCTTTTACTCGTTTTAATATATACCGTCTTTGTTTCTTATTGTTAATCTCAGTGTCTGTGCATTGTCAACATTACAATTATCTTTTTTACGTTTCTATTTTTTATGAACGTAACATTTACTAAAACGTTGGCAATATTGTTTCTTGTATTCGTGCAAGCAAAGAGTCGACTTTAAGGTGACGAACAGTTTCTTTCCGCGACTGTACATCTATCTATGTACATTATGTTACAATTATATTTTCTAAAAAGTACTGAGTCTATCTATACTATTATTATAAATGAGAAAGTAAGGCTGTCTACCTATTACGCTTTCATAGAAAAACTACGATAATGTTTTTGCCGAAATCTGATACTTTTCATTTCGGAAAATGGGATAGGTTTTCGGAGAAAATTAAGTAAATTTTCCGTGGGTTACTTGCAGATAGATAAAATGAAGAGCACTTAGATAAAATTTAAAGCAATGGAACTTGTTTCAAGGGCTGTTTTCTAAATAAACTAGGATTAGGTACTAGGTTCTCACCTAAAGTGAAGCCGCGGAAAAATCCCCAGCGAGCCATAATAATAAAAATTTAAATGGTTTAAATAAGCCTATATGGCTATACAAATAAAAATTAAAATAATTTAAATAAACATATAAATATAATTAAAATCACGGCTACTGAAGTGGCCGAAACGTTGAATTAATAATCGAATATATAAAATTTTGCGTTTAAAACCGTTTCTTAATTGTGTGCACTAGCCGCGAAAACTTAATAAAAGACTAATTTAAGCATAACTTAAAAAATAAGCCAAATTCAGTAAACACACGTTAACATATGAAAGAAAGAAAGAAAAAGTTTATTTGAAGAAATAGCGACGTACTTATATTGCTTACATGTATCTTAAAAATAAAAGCATATTTTGAGAATATGTACGCCACAGTTTCAGCAAACAACGTTTGCACCCGGCTTATTGTATTGCTGTGCCGGCATAATATCCGACACAACGCTGATTTTGAGTGCAAGCCTTCCTTTTGGCGTGATACTAAAACGACCCTAATATTTTGTGAATCTAATTGAACCTACTTAAATAAACAATATAAGTATTTTGTTAACTTTATTATTTAAATATAAAATATAAATCATGCTTGTCATATAAGTGAATATTTTAAAATCACCATTAATAAGCTTGAGCTGAAAACTAATTAACCAGCCAAGCATGGCTTGTGCCTGGGCCACTCGCAGCCCGCCTTGTTTGCCCATTAACCAACTAAATTACATTTGGAAGTTCGCTTTATGACGGAAAGCCGGGCTCGACCATGGCGCCATGCTGCCACTAGGATTCAAATCAACCTAAATAATTTTCTTACTCAGGAGGATTTGGGGTCTAGAATTTTCCTCGTCAGAACTTTACATGAATTATTATTAAGTGATTTTGTTAAAATACGTAGGCACTATTACTACGTACTAGAATATGAATTAGTTCATGTAACATGGTGTTATTTACCAGAACGCAAGCTGTATCTTCATCTATAATATTGTTACGAGTTGCGAGACTCGAATTAAAATGCCGTTGGAATTATTATAGAGTTTATTAGAACTATACAAACACGTATAACACAGGTACAAATATAACCGAACCCAACAAATCCAAACGTAATGCAGAAGGTCGTAATTCAGTAAAACGCGCAAAGTCCGTCACTACTAGATTCCCGATTGTATACACGCCACGCCTTAATCGTGGTTCTCGCATGACTGCCCCCGCTCCATATCAGGCCGTCATTTTATACCTCACAAATACAAATGTGCCCGTATCGTAGTGGACGGCCATAAACGAGTACAATACAACAATGAGCTGTTCTCTAGAAACGTATGTCAATAAATAAGTAAACAAAAGAAGACGATCATAAAAGAATTACAAAATGTGTTTTTACAGATATGCAGGTGGAATTTGTTTTTTTGGCAGAACCTAAGCTGTAACAGTATTATAAAATTTTAAACATGCCGTGTCTGTACATTGAAGCTATTAGAAATAAACAACTGGAATAGAGTATATAAACGATGGAGAACAGGATGCAATTTTTTTTCTTACATGTTTGTTCGGGATTCACGTAAAAACTATTGGGCCGATTTCGATGCAGTTTTCACTAATCGACAGGAAATTCTTTAAATTAAAATCTACGCTACTTTTTATCGTGGGAAACACGCGGGAATTTTTCTAGGAATGGTTTTAAATGGCCAATTTAAAAAAACGTATTTCAATGTGATTTTTTCACTGAACGATAGCAAATTTTACGTCATAAAATCTGTGATTTTTTTCTTGGGAATCCCGCGAAAATTTCAAGTCAACGACCAAGTGGACGATGTCGCGGGGATATCCTAGTATATGTATATGCAGAAGGACGCAATCTATACTACTATACTGAAAAATATTTAAATGACAAATCTGCATTTACATAGCAGCTCGCTCTAGCCTTCTGTATAACGTTCTATTTTGCCAAAAATGCAAATTTATGGAGATATGTTGCAGTATGAATTTTTAGCATGTCTTGTCATTATTACGACGGTAATAATATCTTTCTTTCTTCTTATTATTCTTCTTATTATGATAAAGTAATTATATACAAAATAAAACTATATATATATATATATATATATATATATATATATATATATATATATATAATTTATATAAAAATCGCCAGAGCGTAAGAAGATAAATATGACGAAAATAATTTTTAGCTAGACGTGTTATTGAGAAGTTTCTTGCCGTTTTTTCTCCTTAAACAGGGATAACACGTTACGAAGCGGTGTAAATATAATATGAAGTAGATTTAAATGTTTACTTAAATATATAACCTTCAAAAATGTTCTCCAGTGGAACTTATATATATATATATATATATATATATATAAAAACAAAGTCGTGTTAGTTACACCATTTATAACTCAAGAACGGCTGTATGATTTTTGTGTTTTTGTAATTGTCGTTGTCCGGAATAGAATAGTAAGTATTAAAATATTCATCAATAAAAGCATTATCATTAAAAATACATCAGTCTAGCCATTCATTTGTTATGATCTTTCCCGGCCAATTTCGGCAATGGTGACTGAATTTAAACTCATTTTCATTTGTTTAATTTTAAACGCCCTTTGATTTGTTATAAATGGTATAACAAAACGCAGCTGACAGCTCACGTAATGTTGTCTGTGGTTTGCATATCTAACACGACTTTGTTAGTTTTTGGCGGGAACTGAAAGGAAATGTTGTGCTGTGCAGTTTTATTTTCTAAAAATTTGTAAATTTACTGTAAAATAAGCAATAGATGTAGGATATTGATAGTTTTTTTGTAGTGATTATGTGTTTTTGTGAGAAATGTGAATTGTATAGTCATATGTGGCCTTTCCGAGTTGTCACAAGAACTCTGTTGAATGGCTTTAATCGATAACCTACAGTTCAGCTGAGCTATATTATACATAGGCTTAAGAAAATGAAGAAACTATATTGTAATCTAAGATCCGGCTTAAAGGCCTAGCTGCCAAGCCATAAACCTAACTAAATAAATAACATGACTTTATACATATAGATGTATATTTATTATCCTAATAAAAACCGATCTTAATAATTTTGAATTAATTTTAATATCCTAAATGTGCTCATTCATTGACTGTTAAGCGGAACGAAGTTCGCCGGGTCAGCTAGTTTTGAATAAAACTTGAATTTTAATCTACGTATATTGTAGTTTATTCTATGAAATGTAAAGCATAGTATACAATCTATTCAGTTTTGTAGACCGAAATAAATAAATAAAAAAACACAACGACGAACAGGTTGTTAACGCGGCAGCCCAGTATTAGGTATTGAACGCGTATCCAAAATGGCGGTGGTAGGATTGCTGGTATGGAAAGAAGGGAGACTAACCTGCGTGCCTCTGGGCTGCACTAACTATGCGTGCTGATCACCAAGTCGTGAGCCTTGTAGCAAACCTTCTGGCTTGTCTCCTTCTTGCGGCCTTCGATATTATATGTACACACGCGGCGCGGTATAACTGCACTTATATGCAAGTTGTGGCGGAAAAGATGTGCGGGTTGTCATACGAGGGTCGACAGCAGGCTGACTCTAAAGACGAGCAGTATTAGTACTGCGGTAAGTACGACAAGGATAGTCGTATGGAACGGAAGATGACGGCTGGGAAACGGTGATTGGATAACTCGGTTAGGAAAAGCGGGTAGTTGTGGAAATAATTTGATAGGACAGGATTTTAAATTAAGCGGCGCGAACACAGGTTCTTATTCTTTTACTTCTTTTTAAATATAACTGTATGATTTTTGTGTACTTTAGTAACCTATATTAATGAATATTTAAGTTTAATCAGAATCTTCAAGTAAAAGCTTTAACTAATTGAAACACGCCAAGTGAGGGAGTTTTTATGGTAACTCAAAAAGGCACTGTTTACATTTTTTTTTAATAATGAATAGGTTCGCGTTTGACTGACATTGCGCCTGATGTCAGGTGGTAATGCAGTCTAGGGCGGAGCACGCTCACCTAGAAGATATCTGTTCACGCGAGACTTGAAGACACCTAGATTGTATTCTTTAGGTAAAACAGACGACGGTAAAGAGTTCCACGCTTCAGCGGTGCGTATGATAAAAGTGGAAGCATAGCGTTTCGTCCACTTTGTTTATATTTCCACCATATATTTGTCCGGTGATAAAATGGTGAGGGAGGAACCAATTCAAGAAATTCAATTAGGGTTTTTATCACAAAAAAAACTCTGTAAAAAATTGAAATTTGTCTTACAGCTATTATTGGCCACTATTATTATTTTATATATTTTTAAATAATACGCCATCGGAAAGATACGAGAGTTAGGCAATTGCCCCTACATTTATCTACAAAAACGTTGGGCACGCAGCGCTTGGTAGTTGTTTAGACTTAGGTTAAAGTAATTTATAATAATTTTAATTATAATTTCTTTAGCCTCAAAAGAACTGTCGTTAAAAATACTGGTTGTAATAAATTCATTTTTAAGACAAATCTGCGCCACCCGACATGACACGAGTTGCATGATAATTTTCTAAGTATCCCATTTCTGCGAAAATAGCTACAGAATCCCGAAAAATAATTAATTTCACTAGCTACTAACTAGCCTAAAAAACGTAGTATATGTAAAAAAATATCAGTAGATATACATACATGTCGTTACGCCTGTTTCCCACTGGAGTAGGCAGATACGATGGATCTCCACTCGCTACAATCCTGACAAACTCGTTCACTTCATATATTTTCATCAGAAGCCCACGAAAAGTGGCTTCATCATGTGAATGTCGAAGCAATCCAACACATCAACACCACAACTCAAGACGTACGAAAACTCAAAACTTTTAGTTAGTGTAGTGAAAGATTAAAACAGTTCATACGTGATGTTTAGGACACGAGAACATGAGAATGCGCCCTAACAGTGACTAAGTGCCAATGGACACATTCTTACAATTAGATGTAATTTAATTTGTAGAATATTGGATTTAAATTTTATCCGTGCAAAAACGGAGAAATAATACAATTTCCTGCGGCCGGGCGGCCTGTCGTAAGAGGCGACAAAACAACCCACAGGCTACCACCCCTGGTCTAAAGTATGTCGCCATTACAGTCTTGGGTTGTGTTCCGACATTAGTGACCAGGTTCCAGTCTCCCTTACGAGAGCAGCTAGCACCTTTGGTGTTGCAAATGTCCATAGGCAATGGTAACCGCTTTCCATCAAGTGGGCCGTCTGCCTATCCGTTGAACACCTGCAATAAAAAAAAAAAATTACTCTTCAGTCTGTATAAAATCTAAATCGTTATATTCAGCTTTTACCCGTGACTTCGCCCGCGTGGAATTCAATTTAATTTAATTTGCTTTCCGGTGCGGCGATGGCGATGGCATGCGCGTGGCTCTTTCATTTTTTTTTAATATAAATAAGTTAATTTACTCCTTATAACATCAACTATCTGCCAGTGAAAATTCTGTCAAAATCGGTCGAGCCGTTTCAGAGATTTACTGTATCAAACAGACAGAAAAACAAAAAAAAAATCTATTTTGATATAAGTACCGTATTAATTATAAGCATTTAGTAAAAACTGTTATTTTGTCATTACAAACAGACATTTCAATTTTATGTATTTGTATAGATATATATACGATATAACGAACTAATTTTACACATTAAAAATCTACTTTCACTAATATCTTCATAGATAGAGTTTTATTTACGGTGCTTTTTACCTAATACGGTTAAAGTCAAGATACCGGCCGCGCGTATACCGAATCTATGAAAAATATAAATGAAATCCTGTAACAAATCCAGGTCAAAGCTAATACATATAAACACAACTGGATTGTCCCTTAAAAAGAGGACTTTGAGCTCGTAAAGCCAATCTGATGGAGCCGTGTTATTATATTAGGTAGTGCCTTCCCTAAGGAGGGTTGTTATGAGCAACATTTATTACTGGATTCTCTTATGTTTATCTATTATGATATTTCGAGATTTATTTTACGGTATTTTTGTGGGTTACGTGGGAGCTTAGCCGTTAAGTTGTTCATATATGACATATCTTTTTTTCTATCGAGTGGAAATTGAGGACAAACAACCGCGGGGGAAGCGTGGTGGGGCGTGTAGGATTCGCCTCGTCGGAGTGGCACCAGTACCTCCGCAGAAGTGCGTGCTATTGCTAGTCGGGTCGGGGACACTGACTAAAAGTCCTTGTCGTTACTCTGAGCGCCCTATATCCGGGCTGTTGGCATGCTTGCGCATTCATCTCTAGCTCCGACGGACGAAGACCAGCTTCCCTATTTTGAGGAGGAGAACTGGGCCTCTCTCGCTTCCTCGGCCTCATATAGAAGCTCAGAGAGGGCGGGTGGAGTGGTGCGTGCCCCTACTCTCCGGACTTTGTGTGCGAGGGAACCGGTTGCTTGTCGGACGGACGCTGCCACCGTCATCGGCTTTACCCGAAGTGATATGTGACATATCTCCCTTTTTGGATGACGTTGGAGGAATGTATTTGCGCACACTCTCTGGACCCAGGGCGAGGTCACCAGCGGGCTGTGAAACCCCTAATGGCCGGTTCTCTATGTTGTGTTCTCTACTCACTACATCTAACCTGGGCCTCAGGACCTCTAATCCCCGAGGCTATCATAGAGTGCCTCGGGTTGGGCATGTGCCGAAAACTACTGACTGCATTGCGACTTTTTTCTGCCTACTGACTATTGCAATACTACTTGGCAAGGCTTGAAGACTAAATGCGTTGAAAAACAATAAATATTTTTCACAGCATAATACAATGGGTCCTTGTTTTTCGGTGGCCGACACGCGCTTGGACGATTTATTTTCCTTAATTTTTTATTCGTAAAAATTAAATTATTGCAAAAGAGATATATATAACAAAGAAGTTCAGTGTCGTGTTAAAATAAGCCACATATAATAACTATACAATATGCTGATATGCTGTATCTGAAAGAGCGTCCCGTCTCTTGGGTCGGTGTAAAATAAGACAAAGGCCCGACGTGAACTAATTAAACAGCAATTTTATGTATCATACCTCGACGTACCCGCGAGATAGCATCCTACAACCTTTTATTTATGCCTACATTATGTTTCGAGCGGAGAATTTTAACGAGGTTTTCGATACTTTGTGCATGTGAGTTGAGTATAAGCTTAGCGACACACCTGCTAAAAGTACGGCGTCGATAATTCGGCTAATACGCCCGCAGCGTTTTTAAAGTAATCTATGACACACCAGCCAAAAGTACGTAGCGAACGCGTCGAACGCCGAACCTTTCGTGTTGCCGTGAAAATGTATTAAATCTATTTCGAACAACAATCAACACATCATGCGATGCATTAGGCGACCGATAGTTCGGAGAACGTAGTGGAACCATTTTATGTACATGCTCCGATACTTTAATGGATTTAAAAGTACATAATTTAATAATGAATTTATGCACCACCTACATCGCCAGATTAGTGTTACAAGATGTCCACCACAGTAGTCATGAGAACCATAGTGTATATTAATATGATATAGACAATCGTCATAGATAATACTTTTAGTCTATTTATCAGATGATTCGATTTATAATTAAATTACCATTTTCTACCGGTTAGTTAATTTTATAAGCCCACTAAAATATCATCTAGATAATTTAGTGCATCAGTAACTAATTATTATATTTTTTTATGATCCTGGCAAAACTATGATGTAATTGCTATTTTTAGCAATGATGCAATGTTATTGTTTTGTAGGGTAGCATTTTCGTATAAAAGGCGTAGTGGCGTGTAGACGTTCATTCTGTTCATTGCTTACTGTGCTGTGTGAATATTCACATCAAAGGCTGAACAATAAAGAGGAAACCCTGTCCAAATAGTTAATATTTGGTATATTTGGTAATTTACCCAAATCTCTCCTTGCATTTTACATTAGCTAAGAATATGCTAAAGTTAGGTTGCCTGGAAGATATCACTCTAAGCCATAAGGCCGCCTATTGTTCTGCCTAAAAATACTGTAATTAATGTATTGTGTATCTATCTATAATATCAGCTTCTCACATTGTTAACGTTAACAAAATTAATACTTTAAAGGAATAGGTAGGCTTTTTTTTATACATACCGCGCTATGTACTCTCCATCGCGTAATTCCAACTGTTCGGCGCGTTTGGTGGCTTGCCAACCTAAAACCGAAAATTAGTTCGCCGAAGTGTCGACACCTTACCTTCGGCAGGTGTGTCGTTACTCAAGAATCAGAATTGCACATTAACAACGCAAGTTACTATGAAAATTGCCTAAGGAAGACTGTTGCGTCACGTTTCATACACCAATTTATTAATGTATAGTTTAGCACAGTTAAAGACTGTGGTTAATACATGAACGTGATGCTATGTCAATACAGATAGATGTCGCTGTTAGAGCTACCGATATGATTGGGAATTTGTCTAAATCATCAAAAATGTCCAATCTCATAAACGTGTAAATATAATATTTAATATTGATTAGAATACTGGTGTACACATCACGTAAACGATAAGGTTTATGTATATATAGTCTAAGCTAAATTAGAAACAATGAAGAAATTAATATACTGCAAGAGTACAACAGCTCATCGTCTTATTTAGTACTCCCCTCTCGGGTGATTGAGCCATAGGCTCTCGCCAGTGGTGCGTCACCCTATCCAACGGGATAACCATCATAGACGCACCACTCAACTTAAACAACCCCCACGAAGATTAATGCTGGTATTAAAAGCATCAATCAAATTGAAACGGTTTGGTTAAAAGGTACAAAACTGACAGTTCACAACGATATACAATGACATTGAATGATATGAGTTAATGTTTATTTGAACCACTTTAATTGATTCATTATAATTGTTACAATAATCACGTGCTAACAACAGTGAAGGAAAACATCGTGATGCAATCTGCACATCGAGTTAACCGATGTGTTAAACCTGCCAAGCTGCCTTGGACAAGCGTGGCGGGTATATTGTCCATTCCCCCTATAATGGGAGGCCCTAGCCTAGCAGTGGGACATTTATAGGCTGTTATATATATATATATATATATACACAAAACACATTTTATATATATATATATATATATATATATATATATAAAGTATATAATTTGTTGGATAAAAAGTTTCTTTAGGTAGGGACGTGATTTTATATAAAAATTCAAAAAAGGTGGTTTTTTTATAAAGTTAAAACAGGTGAAAATCTGAAGAGTGCGAAAAGGTCAGGACTATGCAAGGTCAGGACTATACGGCGGATGCATTAACACCACCCAGTCAAACTCTCGTAATGTTTGCTGAGTGGCTAAAGATGTATGAGGTCTAGCGTTATCATGGTGAAAAACCACATCCCTTCTGTTGATTAATTCCGGCCGCTTTCTCTCAACTTTTTGCTTTAATCTCATCCGTTGTTCGCAGTACAGTTCAGAATCAATGGTCCTGCCTGGCGGTAACAGCTCATAATGAATAATGCCCTTCCAATCCCACCATACACAGAGCATCACCTTGTTGCGAGTTAACCCGGGTTTCGCCACAGTGTGTGAAGCCTGACCGGCCTTTGACCACGATCTTTTTCACACGTTCTTGTCATACGTGATCCACTTTTCATCACCAGTTATGAGCTTCTTCAAAAATGGTTCGGTTTCATTACGTCGTAATAAAGAATCACAAATGAGTACACGGTTCATTAGGTTTCTTTCAGTGAGCTCATGAGGCACCCAAATATCGAGCTTTTTTGTGTACCCAGCTTTTTTCAAATGCGCCAAAACCGTTTTATGGTCAATTCCCAGTTCTCCAGCTACATCGCAACTACTAATATGCCGATCTTGCTCCACTTTTTCAAAAATGGCATAAATTTTGTCCGTAACAGGGCGATCAGAGCGACGTGCATCTTTGATATCTAAATTTCCGGATTGAAAACGCTTAAACCAAATTTGCGCTACTCTCACAGATACTGCATTAGGTCCATAAACATCACAATTTTATTTCGCGACTTGTGTTGCATTTTTATCTTTTTTGTAGTAAAATTTTAAAATGTATCGAATTTCTTCATTAGATTCACTTATTTTAACAATAAGAAAAACAAATGAAAATCACACATTTTCCTAATTTGAATTTGGAATTGTCTTCTTTAAAATTAAAACTTTTTAATGATACCAAAACCAGCCAGATACAAATGGTATAGCCAAAAAGATCTTATTACAAGTTCATACATACTATATGCGAAAAGACTTTTCCCCAACCTATTAGTTTACCAATATTTAATAGAATAAGATTATGTACTACTCTACATTAAAGATTAAACTACACTTAAAATGACATAAAACGCTTAAACGATAAAAAGTATATAAATGTATTTACAGATAAAAAATGTAATCCAGATCGTTGCCGATAGGAAGCGTTCCCAAAATGTTGACCGCATTTCCCTGTTATATGGCAACGCTGATCCGTTGCCCTAAATATAGGCCAGCCCTTTGGTCATGCGAGACTTCTTTCATTCGCCTTGAAAAGTCTCTATAAAGTTGATAAGGGTCACGTCGACCTGCTTCGATAAGTGTCCGAATCAGATCGCGGGCTGCCTGCTTTCCCCTCAGTGTCGCCAATGTGGCGCATTAGACACTGCGTTTCATACGCTGGTCGAGTACGCGTTACGGGCACCGCAGAGATTTGAACTTGAGATCCTCGTAGGTCCGATCGACTCACTGGGCAGTTTGGTGCAAGCCATGCTGCATGGCGACGATCATTAGGTGGGTGCGGCCAATTTCTGCGAGGCAGTAATGTCTCAAAAGGAGGCCGCAGAACGAGAAAGGAGAGAGAGATGCGCATGCGTTTTGCGGGTACCGACGTCAGTCGGGGTCCCGGAGGCGCAGATATGCGCAAGATCTCCTCCCGTAATACCGTTGCAAGGGCCCTCTAGCATCTAAGGAGCAGAGGAGTCCTCACCCCTGTTGACGAAGTGAGTTTGCCTTTCCCGGGGCATTCTCAAGCACTGATGCGCTAGGATCAGCGTGGGCGTAACTACGTGCTAAGTCTCACACTCTTCCTGCCATAAGCACGGGGCACATGGGAGGAGGGTGGTTTTAGTGGAGTGTTGAGTAGTCGAGTCTCCACACAAGCCGGCGATTTGACTCTGGTGCCCATTCGTGGCCGTCACCTCTCATCGCTTTGGTCTAATCCCTAGTAAAGGACCCGGTAGTGTGCGAAATGCATTTCCCCCGACTCAAAAACTCAAAAAAAAGGTTCACGTCTCCATGGTCCCAACATAAGTTTTATCTTACTTTTTAAATACCATGACAGAAATAATTTTATTTACTATTTCAAAAATAATAAATGCGATTTTTGACTCTTATCCCTAGTAGACACTTATGACGTCATAATTCTAAAATTTTTGATGCCGCGAATTTTTGTAAGATGATAAGAAGTATCTGAGGTGATTTGTCTGTCCACTCTTCTATTACATAATAATGATAGAACGGTAATGACAGCCTTTCTTGAGTATTGTTTTAAGATTGAAGTCTTCAAGGCTGTAGTGAACTACAGCATTTTGCAGTGGTGTTAAAAATTAAATATACAATTAAATGTTACTTATTTAACCACATAAATATAATAGTTTTCGAGAAAAATGACTGTGAGATAATTAATTAGACAGACGGAAGGAAATAATACTTAATGGTTCCTTTTTTCCCAAAAGACGTCTAAAATTACTGGTAAAATCCGAGGGAGAAAACAAAATATGTCTGATGCCGCAAACGTCCACAGGAGACTGTAACGACATTCCATCAGCTGTGCGATTGACAATGAAATCGTAGTTAAGTTTGTTCTGTTAAATAATAATAAAATGTTTCAACTTCCTTTACCCTCAATTCGCCTCCACTAATAATCTCCTGTTAATGGCACGTGTACACTCTTTAACATTTTATTCCAACTCCTTCGCTAAGCAGGCTGTCTTTATTTGACACTCTTTGCCCACAGACATCAGAAAAGTTAAATCCTTTGCCATATTTAAAAGTTTACTCAGGAAATATTATGTTAGTCTTACGCAATATTGTATGTGCTAGTTTACTATACTTTACATTGTAATCTGCTGTCCGTGTATGTCAGTTATATATATATATATATATATATATATATATATATATATATATATGTATATATATATATATATATATATATATATATATATATATATATATATATATATATTGTTACGACCTGACGCCGACAAAAAACAAATTCACACATGCATACCTGTAGACATTTTATTACCTTTTCGGCATTTGGACTTCTTTTGTTTACTTTGTGTTTAAAATTTTTGATTAGAAAAACAGCCCATTGTGTATTGTAATCTTTTATGGTAGTCATTAGCCAGGTGTGATTCTAAGAAATTCGGTCCACGCAGTCGGGCAGACATATTGCATCTGTGCCGTATAAAGCAAAGCCCCAATGGAGAGATGAGCAGTCGAGCGATAATCACAAGCGAAGCAAGACGTGTGTATATTGGGTAATCTATTTAGTGACGGACTTTGCGGGTGTTATTGAATTGTGCATTACTCTTGGACTGGTTGTATTTAGTTATATCTGTATCTGTGTTATACGTGTTTGTATAGTTCTAATAAACTCTATAATAATTCCAACGGCATTTTAATTCGAGTCCTGCAACTCGTAACAATATATATACATATATTCTTTGTTGCATACTAATAATTTAAGAATTTCCTTTGAGTCTGTCTATAATAATGTAAAATTGTGTAAGTCTCAGGTGTGTAATTACTAACTTTTATTATAACTTCAAAATTTGAACGTGTGATTAGGTATTTTATTGAAGTGATTTTCAAGTTATATTAAAATGAAGGCTTCAAACTTTGTTGACAGGGTTAAAGTATATCAAAACAAACTTCGTAACAATTTTAAATTACGACGTTTAGAGAACAACGAATTGTGAATAGTTTAATAAAAGTTTGAAATATTTCGAAATATAATTTAACAGTTTTGTTAATGTCTGCCAAGTTTTTGAATACTTTTTTTTACTGAAAAAAATTCGACACAAGAGACGAGACAAAATAATCTACAGCCATGTGACAGCCGTGTGGTTGACTACCTGGTCTAGAGTTTGCTGTTATATATAAATAACCTTAACCTGTTTTCCCTTATTAGAAGTCATGTTCCTATACAGTACTAGTACATTTGTAGCACATTTAGCGTTGCAAGTCTTGCCAGCATCTATAGGCAACGTTAGCCTGTCTGCTTTATTTACTCTAGCAATAAAATAATATTAGATAGATAAATACAGTTAATTGCAGACCAAAATAAATGATTCTGTAACACAATCAAACTGCTACTCGACAATAGATGGCGCTGTGCATTTATTAAACGCGACAGTTTTTACACGATTCAGTACTTAGAGAGTGGCATGCATTTAAATCTCCATATCAGTTTCTAGTTTCCAAGATTCATTTCCACTGCGTGACTTTAGGACCGTAGCTTATAAATTGTTTTGAGGCTAAACGGACGCTTCCAAATTGTGGGATCTCATATATCTGTGCTTCGGAAATTAACTTGTTTTGTTGAAATTTGTTGTAATCTAAATACATAAATAAAGTCGTCCACGCAAGTGAAAACGCATAAAAACTTGGGAGTTTACTTTCCCCGGTCTTAAAATTCTGAAAAAAAACCATAGTTACAATTAAAATGTCCAGAAATAAGAAGCAGAATTAAAGTGCATAAATCACTTTATTGTACTATTTATTTACTTGCACATAACTTATTGTCCTCACACTTGATTGTCACAAAATTATGCCGGCTTGTGTGCGCCACTCCCGCCAGGTTTGGTACTATAAGATCGCAAAAAACAAGTAATAAAGGCAGTTAACGGAAATATCGCTCACATCAGCATTTCAGCATGGAAAAGAATACTAGTTCTCCCATGATTTTAGTGAACAGTTCTCATAATTTTGGTTTTATCAACGGGTATACTGTCCGTTCCCCCTATAATGGGAGGCCCGAGCCCAGCAGTAGGACATTTATGGGCTGATATTATTATTATTTATATGTACACAATAGAAGTGACAAGGAAACTGGTAGACCGGAAGTATCGCAAACATCAGTATTTCGTTAATTAAATTATTTACACTATTTGTAAAAATCAAACAATAATTATTATCAAATACTTTTATAACAACAGTAAATTATAGACAAAATTATTAAGTGTTTAATTGACGTCTATCAATATTTAAAGAAGTTCTTACACAATACTTTCTGGGCAATGTAAAAGGCGGCCTTATCGCTTAAAGCAATCTCTTCCAGTCAACCTAAATCAAAGGAAATTCTTAGCTAATCATACGACGTAGGTGGTGCAGTAAAAAGGGACAGAAGATGCATACATACTTAAGCTAAATTTTTTATAATTGGAGTACAGCAGAATGGCTGACCTGATGGAAAGCTTTTACCGTCGCCTATGGACGTTTGCAACACCAGAGATGTTACCAACGCGCTGCCGGCCTTGAAGAAATTTTATGACTCCTTTTTTGAAAAGCTCCATATCGTAGCAGTGTGTGGAAACCTTGGCTGGGAGCTCATTCCAAATCCCCACGGTACGCAAGAGAAACGTTCTACAGGACCGTTGCGTACATGAACGAAGCGGCTTGAGGAAGTGGGGATGAACGCCCAACCGATGGCGAGCGGTGCGATGGTAGAAAGAGGACGAAGGCACCATTCTAAACAGTTCTTCAGAACACTCCCCGTTATACAGTCGGTAGAATATGCGGAGAGACTTGCTTCTCTCTGCAGGCCAAGCGTATTTAGACTGTCTGTGAGTATGGGATCATAAACAACGCGAACGACTCGACGTTGAATACATTCCAGGTGATTAAGTTGGGCTTTCCTCACCTGGACTTTATAAAGCACAAGGCGTTGCTGCGGTGTGAAGTACTGCTTGGAGTCAACACCGAGGAACTCAATACTCTTGGAGGTGGTAGGGGAAGTTCCTTGGAACTGAAGCGCTTACTTGAATGGAGTTTATTAAAATTAATTAATTAAAATGAACAAGTTAGGGTTAGGCTAAATATAATTTAACTTTAACATTACTCATTGACACTTGCGATTGCTTTTATGATTAGGGCTATTGAAAAGTGGTCATAATGTCGGAATAAAAAAAATCAAAAGAATTCTGCGCTTAAAACCGTTTATGTATACTAGTCGCAAAACTTGATAAAATAGCATAGTTTTATTTATTACATACAGTAATAATGATTAAAATTCCCTATCCAGTATTTAAATTTCAATATACCTACTGAGCTAAATAAACCATGGTTAATAATCGGTTTACAATACAACGCATGCAAGTGTCGATTCAATTAATTTTAACTAGCATGCAGTTGTAGGGATGACCGCGTAACAGGATTACGGTATTCAGTTTCAATTCAATTCAAACAAGCACTGTGCACTGGATTAATAATATAAATATGTAGTCATGCAATTAATTGGTTCGATTATGTTTCATGCTCATAATCCCTATTAATATTATAATTTACTAACTTCTGCCCGCGACTTCGTCCGCGTGGAATAATTACTTTGGGCTAACGCTAACTTTAACCCGCGACTTTGTTTATGTAGAAGCTGCCCCACCGCCCTTCCCCCTCATGACTGCCCGCCGGCCTTGCACATCATAAATGCGCGCGCAGTACTTGATCATTATTTTGCTGCGATGTTATTTAAAACTGCGATATCTCCTAAGATATCCATTGAAATCGAATGATGTAAATGGCAATATTGCTTTAAATTAAATACTTGTGATGAATAACGTATTTATTTGGATAAGGATTTATATCATGTTTATAAAAACACCTTAGCAAATAATGCATTCTTTCAGAACAAATTTGGTTAGCATAAAAAAGGTGTCGCGGAAAGCTGTCGCGGACTTTTTGTTTAGAACTTTTAAGGGAGAACAATTTTGTCGCACATGATTTTTGCGAAAATTTTAACCGTTTACGCAGCGCACGCCGCGGAAGTTCTCAAAAGGAAAGAACACCCCCGATTTTGAAACATTCTTCACTGGTGCTCCGCTCTTATTGGTCTTAGCGTGATGATATATAGCCTATAGCCTTCCTGGATAAATGGGCTATCTAACACTGAAAGGAGTTTTCAAATCAGACCAGCAGTTCCTGAGATTAGCGCGTTCAAGCAAACAAACAAACAAACTCTTCAACTTTATATATTAGTATAGATAGGGATTATGGCCGGAAAGGACCCAACTTCATTTTGTTTTGAATCGAGAGGGTGTGCGTAGAACAGCTTCGTGGCACCGTCTCGGTGGCCTGAGTGCGGGTGACGGCTTAGTGGTCCCCGTGGACCATCACCAGCGGTCATGTGGCTATGACGGTCGGAGGTCGTTTGAAACTCTTCGGTGACGCCATGCCCGTCGTAAAAGGGAGGGGAGGCGGCGGAGCTATGTGGTTAGGCCGTTTTCAGACATGCACATCAATTTCAGCAACATATTAAACCCGCCAAGCTGCCTGGTCAATCAAGGCGAGTATACTATCCGTTCCCTTAAAAATTGGGAAGCCCAAGTCCAGTAGTGCACTGCTATGGATGTTCATGAGTTATGATTATATAATTGATAGTATATCTACAAAGTTTAACATTTGCGGATTTGCAGCAAAGTTACAAACAGTAGTACTGTTAATCGAAATACACTTTATAAACAAGCAAACCAACTAACTTTAGCTTTAAAACTAACACATATTTTATAGCATAACACCATACCCTAATGCCTGTTCACGATGACGCGCGGGCGTGGTAGCGGGTGGGCTCATGAAATCTCAAAAATACGCATAACACATTAACGTATCCATTATTACACCTAAAGAACGTTTCGCTACATTTTAATTTTAACCACTCATAACGTTTGACAACATTATAGAATATATTAAGAAAGTAGTAACATAGATAATAGAAATTATTAACTAATGATCACCTTTATATTGCAACATATAAAAAGTACAATATAAAAGAACAAAAAGGACTGAGCAAAAAGTTATAAATATGCATAAATAATAATTAACAGAATATAGTAGATATTAACTAATGATACCATAGTATTACAAAGTAAGGGACGGAGATGTTTAGAAAAATTAAGTTATAAGTTTCAATTTTATAATCTAATCCAAAAAAGAAAACTTAACTTTACTAATTGTAATGAATTAATATAGTTTGTGTACTCATCACCAAAACTTAAGTAGAATACTGACAATGAGCCTAAGTTATAATCTATGGTTAAGATACCTTAAAAGTTGGTTACGTTACCTTGCTTGGTTGCCATCCGTCGTCCAAAGTAGGCCCCAACCTTTATATAAGTATTTATAATAAAATATAAACAATTTAATACATAAGGACATATTTAAATAAAATAATGTTACCCTAAAAATAAATTAATTAATTAGTTAAACTCTGCCAATCTAGATCGGAGAGAGAGGAATTAGGAAATAATCGTGTCAAACGCCCCGAGTCAAACGTGAATACGAACTCGCTAGTATATCGCGCCTGTGAGTGGTACGTGAACAGACACTAACTGTCAAAACACAAACTGTGTTTTGACTATGCAAGCACTGAGGCACTAAACCGCATACAGTAGGTAACTTTGGTTAATGCTAACTCTACCACGAATTCCCCTAGTTATATTGGGGTCGCCATACATTGTCTAGTTAGTTTTATGAGGTACTTGTTGATATTTATGATATATATATAATAATGTACGCAAAAGGAATATATGTAAATTTGACGTGAGTATTTTTTGTCGCCTGCTACCTCCAGTGGTTATTGGGATTTGTTTGTTATTTCTTATATATTTAATTATTTAAGGCATACCAACAGCACACACATCATTATGATACATAGATAACACTTTATTGCCCACCAAATATACTATTTCAAAAATGCACCATTACAATATTGTCATGGTAGAAACAGTAGGCCGCCTTATCGCTTAAAGTAATCTCTTCCAGGCAACCTAACTTAAGGGATAATTTTTAATTTATTATTATGTTACATTATAAATCATTTAATATCAAAGTTCTGATGTGTAAACCTACTAAAGCAGTGCACACTATTTAAAATTCTAAAGTCGTCAATATAGTAATAATTTAATTAATTAATGTCAATATATGTAATTAATGACATAGTTGCAATTAGAATCGTCGTCGTCAGCATTCGCAGTCCACTGCTGGACGTGGAGTCCTCAAGAAGGCGCCACTCATCCCTGTCCTCTGCTTTCCTCATCCAGCGCCTATCGGCGACCTTGCACAGGTCGTCTGCTCCATCGGCCACCGGTCCTGCGGCAGACGTGACCGGCCCACTGCCACTTCAATTTGCTAATTGTGCGAGCTGTGTCGGTTTCTTTGGTTCTCTTACGGACATCCTCATTTCTAATTTTATTCATAAGAGAAACACCCAACATAGCTTGCTCCATAGCCTGTTGAGTGACATGGAAGTTGTGGACCAATCCTGCCGTCAGTGTTCATGTCTCGGCCCCGTAGGTCAGGACGGTAATTGAAATGTCAAGTACATTTTTAACATTTTCACGAAAGAACTGCCCCGTAAGAAATGTAATTATGAAAATCACCTATACATTGTTTTACGAAGTTTACCAAGCCAGGATTCAAAACCGAAGCTTCTGCATTCTAGGCAGCCAACAAAGGCTTGATCTACCTTAATCTTAATTCTATCTGTTTGTCCATGACCATTCTCAGTTTAGATGTTTCCTATTTGGAGCACACAAACTACAAACCAAAAGACTGGGAGACAAAATATAAAAACAGTAGCGGTCCGCCCCGGCTTCGCACGGGTATCTAAAAATAACTTTTTTGTTGAGTTTAATTACCTACTAAGTGAATTCAAGATATTTCCCCTCCCGTACGGCCCATACCCCAGTGACGCCTACATCGCATAAGCCTAGCTAGCCAAGCAGGGTGCGCGGCGACCACGCAACTTTTTTCTAATACCTACATTTTTAAATTTGTGATATCTTTCGAATGGAGTCTCCGAATTGAATAATTCAAAAAGTTATATAAAGGTATTGAAACAGTCTTGAATATGAAGTAGAATTTATTTTGATAAGGATGAATACCAAGATACAAATAAAGAACCATTTCTAGCGGCGGAATTTCAATGAAAATTTTAAAATAGGCAAAAACTATGTGGGGGCAAATAACGAATTAAAGAGGATGTTAAAATTAGCTAATGAGTCAGTTTCTGAATTCGGCCTAACTGAAGGTATCGAATTTAAATTTAGTCCACCGTACGGGCCTAACTTCGGCGGAATCTTTGAAGCTGGTATCAAGTCAGCTAAATTTCACTTAAAACGCAGTACAGGCAATTCTAGTTTGACTTTCGAAGAACTGACAACGTTATTTGCACAAATTGAAGCTATTTTAAATTCACGCCCCCTGACACCTATGTCGTCGGATCCATCTGACCTTAATCCTCTAACCCCTGGGCACTTCCTCATCGGTCGACCCCTGACATCACTGCCATCACCTGTCATTGCTCAAATACCCGTGAACCGATATAAGCATCTGGAGCACCTACGACAACATTTTTGGAAACGATGGTTGACGGAATTTCTGGCGGAATTACAACAACGCCATAAATGGAAGATAAGTGGTCCAACCGTATCTATAGATGATATGGTGGTCATCAAGGATGACCAACTGCCACCAACGAAGTGGATCATCGGCCGAGTAAGAAGACTATATTTTGGGACAGACAACCTCTGCCGAGTCGCTGACATCGCTACTCCAAGGGGTATAATTCGCCGGCCATTAAACAAAATCTGTATCCTGCCGGTGAACAAAGATCAAGGTGCTTAAAAGCTCCGCTTCCAAGGAGGCGGAGGATGTTCACGCTGTAAGTAGGAGTGGGGCGTGAGGCGCAAAGACTACGAGCGGGGGAAGGCGCGCGCGAGGCGGGCGACATTGGATTAACAAGAAAAGAGCAGCGAACACGGTCGTCTCAAAATATTCATAATAATTGTATCTATATCAAAATTTTCATATAATACAAGTTTCAAAATACAACAAGACTACTTTATTAACACAATCAAATCTTTCCTCTTTATAATTATTAGTATAGATGATATTTTTATAGTTTTTAAGCTTTACGTTCTTTATTCTATTACATTCTTGTTTATTATATATTCGCTTCGTAGCATTAAATTTTACATTCTTCTCTTTGTTTTTTGTTTGTTTTGTATCTTTTCTTTCTTCTTTCTTTCTTAGCCCACAGAACCATAGAAGCCGTCATTAGTTAAGGCCATTGGTGCGATGATCAGCCCGCGCTGCCATTAACTAAAAATAAACAATAGCATTTCATTTTTGTGTTTTTATTTTTCATCTTTATGACCGCATAGATGTTTTGGCAACAAAAATATCCTCATGCATTAGTTAAATCTGTCCACACATCTGTCTTTGTATGACACGGTAAGTTTTCGATTATGTTCGACAGGAGGATGTAGTGTATATGGCGCTACACATTGGTATAGTATTTTAAGTGTCGCTAATCAGATCTTGAATTATTTGAGGACTTTTTGTTGAAGTCAATCGACTTGCATCTTGGGTACCTGCTCTAGGCTCCTTGCCACCCTCGGGTAAAGACGGCCCTGATTATTAACACGCTTTATACGTCTGTCGGTGTGTTATCTCTCCACGTTATTTTCACTCACTTTCAGAGGTCCGATCAAATTAAGAATTTGCACATGCGTTAAGGACCGATGGCAATACAATAATTGCATAACTATGTCCTCATATACATCACGATAAAACAGGTTAACTATAAACAACATGTAGAATGAGAGTGCCACATTTTAGACCTAGTTTCACACGTACGATATACTACGAGTCTAGTTTCTTGATTACAATTACTTTTAGTTAGTTTAGAGTGTAAAAAATTGGAATATTAAATTTATATTGTCACCGTAGCAATAATAACTAATAACATACTAAAAATTCATACTGCGACTAATCTCCATAGATTTCTTACATGTTATGCAAAATATAAATGTTATACAGAAGATAGTAGTGTTACAACTTAGCTAAAAAATCCACGAAGCACGGCGACAAATGTGAATGCACACCTGCCGGCCACAAAGCACGGCTTATTACCTGCCCGCATTTGGAATTCTTTTGTTTACTTTATATTTAATATTTGTAATTAGAAAAGCCGCCTATTGTGTATTGTAATCCTTTATTGTAGGCAGTGGCCAGGTGTGATTCTTGGAAACCATTCTTTAACCGGTCGTGACATATTGTAAGCTGAGTATAAAATAATGCCCGAACGGAGAGACCGGCAGTCAAACGATGATTACAATACGGGCAAGATGTGTACATTCGATAAGCTATATAGTGACGGACTTTGCGCGTGTTATTTAATCGTGCAGTTTGTACTGGTTGTATCCAGCTATATTTGTACCTGTGTTATACGTGTTTGTATAGTTCTAATAAGTTCTATAGTAATTCCAACGGCATTTTAATTCGAGTCCCGCACTCGTAACAGTATAAAAGGCTGGAGCGAGCAGCTATGTAAATGCAGTTTTGTCATTTAAGTATTCCTCAATAGTATAGTATTCCTTTCTAAGTAAGGTGCTTTTCAATTTAGCTTTAAATTTACTGAAGGGCACATTTAACACTTCATTCGAGATTTTATTGAAGAAGCATATACCAGCCCCCAAGAAAGAATCATTACTTTTCGTAATCTGAAAGATGGCAGTATCAGTCTATTATTATATTATTAACTTTATATGAGTACGCGAAACGCCTGGTAGACGTCTCACGTGACCAAAAGACTGGTTTGCACCTCGGAGAACGTATTAGCGTTGCGATACAGCGAGGTAATGTGGCCAGTCTTTTGGGCACGTTTCCAACTGACAGCGGTCTGGCACTAGATTTTATAGTTTAATTTTAATTTGTATGGGTATATACTTATTTATAATTTAGTTTAGTTTTTATTTATTTATAAGTTAATTTATTTTCAGTGATATATTATTAGTTTTTAATGAAAATGGTTAGAGTAAATTCAGATATTTGTATTCACAGTTATAATATTTTATGTACTTCGAGACATAACATTTATATTATTATGTTCTTTTTTTTATTAACAACTCTACGGACTCGAGTTCCGTACCCTTTTTTGCAACTTAATTTAGAAGAAAGTTTTTAGAATGTATACATGCTTATTATTTTTGTTATTGTGTGTGACATTTAATGAATGATGTTTCTGTTGTGGTGTATCTTACGAATAACTTATTATATTAATTTATTTTAATTTTAATACTAAACTTATACTAATGTAGAGTGTATCTGTTACATGCTGGTGTTGTGAGGTAGTGCATGTGCAGTGTGTGCCTTATGTCTGGACCTATATATATTAACCTAAATAGTGCCATGTGTGTTGTTTTTTCATTTCTGTGTCTAGGTTATTGATTTTTAGGCTCTTTGTGTGTCTTGGTTTATTTGTGAAGTGTGCGTGTAATGCAATGCGGTAGTGCGCGTTGGTGTGAGTATGTGTGTAAGTTTTGTTGTTGGTTGTGTGTTTGTGACTTTGTGAGGTGTTATAATTTATTGTGACAATGTGTTGATTGGGAATTGTTGTTGAAAAATCATATAATTATATTATTATGTTCATAATAACTATATATTTGATGTCAAGCACCCTGCACTTCTGTCTTATAATGGAGGCCCGAGCCCAGCAATGGGACGTTTATAGGCTGTTATTATTATCCCACACTTTTCACAACAACACCGTAGGACAAACTTTTCATACTCAAAAAATATTTTCCATTTTTTAGTTCGAGATTTTTTTAACTATAATTTTGTGACTAAGTGCGAAAAACGACCGTTCATAAGAGCAAATCTTATTTCGTGTTTTGTTGAAGTCAAAGTTAACCATAGTATGAAATAGCCCAGTTATCGTAGGGTCGTCATAAAACGCCCTTCTTCGGGACCTTTTCACAAACTTATTGGTTAGGTCGAAGTATGAACAAAGATTTATATGCAGGCAAATGTGTCCGCAAAAAAATGGTAGTGTTTTTCATACATATTGATACGTACGTACTTGAGATTGAAAGTAAACACCAGTTTTTTCAACTAAATGCTTTTATTACCTTACACAGCCGTACGTGATTCTTCTCCGCAGTGTTGCCCTTACACGCACAACTAATGTCGCACTGTCCTGACGATAAGATATCTCACTCACAATACCATCGCCGATATTGCGTGGATCACCTCTTGCTACTGCGATGCTCACCTCTGAATATAACGCGCGTAGCTCGCTTCTGGATCTCCTTTTGAACTACACTAAACTCCTCCTTCACTGAACTGCCCACTAAACTGGTCACTGTCTTTGACTAAACTTTCCTTCCAACTCTCTAAACTCGTCACTATCTTCTATTAAACTTCTCTTCCAACTCTTTCGTATCGCACTTGTCGCTTCGCTGTCTTGAACTGAACTACCCCGGTAAGCGTGCCTTACGCTGCTTATATACTCGGAAGAATCTTCTGAATCCCATTATTTCGATTTTCTTATTGTTATTCTTTTATTTACTATCTATCCCTTTCTAAACATCTATCTACCTCTGTCTTTTCCTTCCTGAATCATTCTATAAGTTTTGTTCTTCATCTATCCCTTTCTAAAATGTATCTGTCCTTGTCTTTTCCTTCCAGAATTTTCTACCTTTTTCTAAAAGTCTTGAGACCGGCTTACGCTGCCAGAAAGTTCTATCCTCGACTGCCACACTATAAATAGTTGCAGTCTATTTGTAAAGATTGTTTGGCTGGTGATATGACGTAATCACCGACTAACTTTGTTTAAATATATATATGTGTGATGCCATTTTGGTACATAATGTTGTTCGCCTGTTGGTCGGTCATGTGCATGTCATTTCTCTCGAAAACATCTGGATGGATGAAATTTGTTATGAAGGTGGAGTTTATTAAACGTTAGAAAATTATGTAATCAAATTGCGAAAAAGCAAAAACTAGGGGTGATCTATTGGTCACCTTCCAACCACTTGGCTGGTATGTACTTGGGGCAACGCATCGGCGTTGTCAGGAAATACGGCCAGCGTTTTGGGCACGTTCTCAACCGAGAGCGATTTGGGACTTAAATATTATTTGTAATTTTTTTTACGAAATTGTACATAATTTAACCTTACTTATTAAAAATAAAGGGGTGACTAGCTAAGAATTGAAACGAAATAACGGGGATCCATAACCATTTTAGTCATTTCCCTCACGAGGTTCGCTAGTACTCAATTAAATGAATTAATGAATTAATGAAAATACTTTATTGTTCACCAAAAATTAAAACTACGTTCTTAAAAACTAGATACAATAAATATTGTTTTATGGAAGAAAACTCTTTTTATGGTTAAGCTCGCCTTTGTATATCACCACTATTTTGTAGTATATGTAAAAAACTATTTTGTGTACAATACAGAATAAAGAGGTTTTCCCTCTGCGCTACGACATGGAGATGTTTATTTAAACAAGTCATAAAAATCTTAAAAACCGGCAACTCGTTGGCAACGCCGCCGGTGTTGAAAACGTACGTATGCGACCGTAACCACCTTCCATGATGGGGGACAAAATGACTGTTTGCTGAAACAGGCAATAAAAAAATTAAATCCTCATTCATTCTAATTCTAAGATTATCACTTTTCTTACTAAATATGTTTTATCCAAAATGCAATTAGTTAGTACTTTTTTAACAGCTTGTCCTCCATTATGGGCCAAAATGGAGCTCTTTTTTTCTTTATTTAATTTTTATTCTCTTTAGTTTTTATCTTGGGATAAATAAGGAGGGGAATCTTTTATTTTTTTTTATAAAAATGTTTACAATAATGCCTAATATTTATACATTTATCTTGCTTATTAAGTTACATTATTTCTTATGTTTGTCTACATACATTTTTGGCTTCTATCTTGTCAATTTATAATTTTAGTTTTTTTAAAGTTTATGGCTTGGCAACTAGGTACAATTTTAGTTAGTACTTCGACGTCTAGGAAATAATGAAGTATAAGGTTTCACATAGTGTTAGGACCGACAAAGACAAATTCACACCTGCATACCTGTTTTGCACATTTTAGTACCTTTCGGCATTTGGACTTCTTTTGTTTACTTTGTGTTTAAAATTTGTGATTAGAAAAACAGCCCATTGTATATTGTAATCTTTTATGGTAGTCATTAGCCAGGTGTGATTTTAGGAAATTCAGTCAGAGCAGACATATTGTATTTGTACAGTATAAAGCAATACCCCAATTGAGAGATGAGTCAGTCGAGCGATAACCACATGCGAAGCAAGACTTGTGTACGTTCGGTAATCTATTTAGTGACGGACTTTGCGCGTGTTATTGAATCGTGCATTACGTTTGGACTGGTTGTATTCAGTTATATTTGTACCTATGTTATACGTGTTTATATAGTTCTAATAAATTTATAATAATTCCAACCGCATTTTAAATCGAGTCCTGCAACTCGTAACAATAAAATATATCGATTCCCGGTTTATAATAGGATATTTTTGTATCGGAAACTTACATACATATTGCATATGCCCCTGAATATGTAATAGTTTTATCCTTACGCGAGCTAGAGAAGCCATGTAAATAATAATAGCTAAAATAAGCAAACATAAAATGCTTTTAAATTTTGTATACAGTAAGTAAGTAAGGTTCAGACAGAAAATGATAAAAATATGAAACTGAACGAGCTCACCTTTCTAGATTTTCACAATAATGCCTACTGAAACTAAAATCTTCTTACCGTTACAGTAATCTCGAACGAAAGGTTCCAAGGCCCCTATATAAAGATTGTAGAAAACTATTTTAATTTTCTTTCACGAAATTGAACCAGACATGATAAAGATATATACTTAATATTACAACAATTTATATTAAAATTGGCAAAATTCATGCTAGTTTTCAATTTTAGGAGTCTGTAGGTATTTTAGCGAGACAACGATTCGCACTTATTAATCGTTCTTTTACCGTCACCTATAGACATTTGTAACACCAAAGGTGCTACCAATGTGCTGGCGCTCTCTAAAGGGGACTGGAGCCTGGCTAGTAATGCCGGAACACAACTTAAACGTGGTAGCCATCCAGACGGGCAAATACCCTACCACCTGGCTGTGGTTTGTTTTGCCGCCTCTTACGACAGGCCGCCCGGCCACAGGAAATTGTATTTCTAGAACGTTCAACTTACATGTATGAGTTTCAAAAAATCTTTTTGAGCAGAACTGTTTTGAATATGATCTTTGAAGACATTGGAGTACATGTTTGCTAGGGCTCAATTCTGCTATTTCAAGGTGTTGCGAAGATATTCAAATTACGATTCCATTGCTATAGTGTCAAAATTCGTATTGAACTAAATCCACAATATCTTCTTTATATCGTCGCGGCAGATTAATAGTAGAAAAGAAATGGCATTACCATTAGCAGAAACGGCGTTAGCCGAAATGAGTATTTAAAATCTACCAAAAATTTATGCATCTATTTCGCGAGTTTTCACTCATAAATAAATATTTATAATAGAGTGGCGTGCCACGGGTAAGCCATTGGAATTAACAGAATACCGAATTTAGACAAAACTCCAATTGAAACGGCAGTGACCGGCTATTTTGACTAGCTAGTAATAGCATAATTGGACTACATATCTTATGATATTAACGTGAGCTATTATTTCTTCTGATATCGTTTTTGGAATATTAAAAATTACATTATTTATTATTAGATGTTCCCACCGCTCAATTTAAAATTCTGTCCTGTCAAATTATTTCCATAACTACCCGCTTTTCCTAGCCGCGTTATGTAATCACCTTTTCTCAGCTGCCATCTTTCTTTCCATACGACTATCCTTGTCGTACTTACTACTGTACTAATACTGCTCGTCTTTACGAGTCAGTCTGCTGTCGACCCTTGTACTACAACCCGCACATCTTTCCGCCACCAATTGCCTATAAGTGCAGTTATACCGCAACGCTTATATACATATAATATCGAAGGCCGCAAGAAGGAGACAAGCCAGAACACTTGCTGCAAGGCTCACGACTTGGTGATCAGTACGCGTAGTTAGTGCAGCCCAGAGGAACGCAAGTTAGTCTCCCTTCTATCCATACCAGCAATCCAAACCGCCATTTTGGATACGCGTTCAGTTTCTAATACAGGGCTATCGCGTTGACATTAGATGATAAATATAATAGTATAGTTACGAGTCGCGAGACTCGAATTAAAATGCCGTTAGAATTACTATAGAGATTATTAGAACTATACAAACACGTATAACACACGTACAAATATAACCGAACACAACAAGTCCAAAGGTAATGCAGAAGGTCGTAACTCAATAAAACGCGTAAAGTCCGTCACTTATTAGATTCTCGATTGTAGTACACACGTCTCGCTTCGCTCGTGGTTCTCGCTCGACTGTCTCCCCCTTCATCAGGTCATCGTTTTATACTGCACAAATGTAATGTCCCCGTATCTAAATTGGCTTAATCCGCCACACCTGGCTAATGACTCTGCCACAAACTGCCATAAAATAGTACAATAAAACAATGGGCTGTTCTCTAATCATAAATTTTAAACACAAAGTAAACAAAAGAGTTACAATTAGTTTAAATGCCGGCAGGTAATGAAATGTGTTTTGTTTCAGATATGCAGGTGGGTTTTGTTTTTGTCGGGACCTGAGTTGTACCAGTATTTTGAAAACTGAGATTACTATAGACTTAACTAATTTAAAAGTGAGCTACTATGAAAATTAATCAAAACGACTTATTGAGTCTTCAGGATATCAGAGGACTGATGCGTACCACGGACAACGGATCAGTATGGTGATCCAGCGAGGAAACGTAGACAGCCTTCTGGGCACCTTACCCATAGAAGTCGGTGATCTGAGCTTAGTATTCTACTTATAATCTTGAGGGACTATGGGTAGAATACAATATAACTAAATTAAGTTGCCCTTTATTGTATTAACTTTAAAAAAATACAATTAGAATAGAATAGAATATACTTTATTGTACAAAAATGCTACCTAAAATCAAGAACATTAATATACAAGATAGGAAGGACAACAAAGGTCGGTAGTTGCTAAACCAGCACTCGTACAATAATTTAGTTTGGTAATAAATAAATATAATATATAAGATAATATATATACATACATAAATACACATATTACACGGGTTGTCTGGAAGAGATCGCTTAATAGCGATAAGACCGCCCATTGTGTACATTTAGAATATTTTTAGGCTATAAGGTTTTCTGTAATGGTGTACAATAAAGTGTTATTATCTATCTATCTATTACATTATATACATACAAAAGTAAGCAATAACACTATAGCTTGAGATAGTAATCTTTAACTAATCTGTTAAAAGAAGGTAATGATCGTGTCTGCTTGATGTTTAGTGGTAGAGCATTCCAGAGTTGGATGGCCTGGACGATAAAAGGCTTGTTGTAGAAACTTATTCTGTTGACAGGCGTTTTCAGTTTCAAATTCTCTGACAATCTAAAGTATCTTGAATTACTGTAATTAAGAAAATGAAAGCGTTCCTTGAGATAATCAGGGGACTTGGGAATAAACAAAATGTTGTGAAGAAGAGATATGCGCATTCCGACGAAGGCGAATGGGAAGCCACGTAAGTTCAATGTAAAATTCAGATATATGATCATATTTGCGTAGCCCAAATATGAAACGAATGCAAAAGTTTTGAATCCTCTCAAGTTTATCAAGTTGATATTCTGTGAGGTCAAGATAGCTGACATCAGCGTAGTCGAGGATGGGAAGGAGAAGAGACTGAGCAAGTGAGATCTTGAAATTTAACTATGAAGAATCCGTCCAATGCATCTATCCGTGCGGGAACGGCGAAATAATACAATACGACGGCCTGTCGTAAGAGGCGACAAAACAACCTACAGCCAGATTTTCCAGTCGGGATTGCTATCACCCCTGGCCTAGAGCATGCCGCCATAACAATCTTGAGTTGTGTTCCGACATCAGTGGCCAGGTTGCAATCTTCCTTAATAGATCAGCAGCGCATTTGTAGCACCTTCGGTGTTGCAAGTGTCTATAGGCGATGGTAACCGCTTTCCATTAGGTGGGCCGTCTACCTGTCTGCTGAATATGTGCAATAAATGTAAAATATAAATAAATATAAGCAGAACTTGGCTTGAATAAAAACAATTTGAATTTCCTATTCAAAATTACGGTATAACATTTGCTGTTTCTATAAAATTTGATTTGGGTTAGAGGTTACACCTCGGTTCTTATCTTGTTGATGCCAGGCGCGGATCTAATGTAAAACAGAGGCTTTCGCAATTGCGGGCACGTGCGAAATAGAACGAATGTTTGTGAGCATGTGCCGACATACTCTGAAAGATTTGATTACGTTATATATTTATTTAGATAACTAGGATATGCTCGCGAATTCGTCCACGCTTAACTTGAAATTCCCGAGACGTAAAGTACCGCAGCTATCGTTTTAGTGATAACTGTGCCGGAATAAGCTAATTTTTATGCACCCGGACAACTACCAAACGCTGCTGGGAAAATTCCCGCGAGATTCCAGGCATAAAAAATATCACACATTTTATTACGTAAAATTTACTATCGATCAGTGAAAAAATCGCATTGGAATTCGATTTTTTCAATCTGGTCATTTAAATCACACCCAGAAAAATCCCCGCAAAACGCATCCAAATCGGTCCAGTAGTTTTTATCGGAATCCCGAACAAACAGACAAGGAATCTAAAAAAATTGCATTGTGTTCTCTATCGGTTATATACTCTATTACAGTTGTGTTTTTGAAATAGCTTCAATATGCAGACATGGCACATTTAGAATTTTATAATATTTAGTACTATATTTTGTATATATAGTATAGTTATATATTTATTATTAAAATGTAAGTAATCGTACAATAATTATGTATACCACCATCGCCATTCCTAATCAGCAATATTCCTGCCACGGGTTGACTGGAAGAGATCGCTTTTTAGCGATAAGACCGCCCTTTGTACACAATTAGAATAATACTAGTTCCTAAGTTTTCTGTAATGGTATAAATTAAAGTGTTATCTATCCACCTATTTTGTTGTAGTAATGTAGACTAGATATTCGCTTGTGGATACGCTCGTGTATTACCTATCTGTTCAAAGAACACTGTCACCTCCCGCCGCGCTCACTCATACTCATACCGCACTTAAAGTTAGCCCAATTCACAATAACAATTAATAATTAATAAATGGTACCTGTACTTATATGTAATATTCAATATCAAAATATTAAATTGTATTCGTTGTAGGGCCTATTTTTTAATCACCACATTCTTTTATTTTTTTCATTGCAGGAGTACAGCAGACTGGCAGACGGCCCTCTTGATGGAAAGCGGTTACCATCGCCTATGGACATTTGCAACACCAAAGATGCTAGATATGCGCTGCTGCTCTCTTAGAGGAGACTGGAACCTGGTCATTAATGCCGGAACACAACTCAAGGTGGTTATGGCAACATACTTTAGACCAGGGGTGGTAGCCGTCCAGTCGGGCAAATGCCCTACCACCTGGCTGTGGGTTGTTTAGTCGCCATAACTTTTAACATGAACGTTATCCAGAAAACATAAACGTTTTCCGCTCCACCTATATCGCCAGATTAGTTAAGAATGTCTTTTAAGCTAATTCGCCTGGAAGAGATCGCTTGTTGTTTTTAGCCACGAAGTGTTGTAATTATGCATTTTGTTTTTGTGCTTGTTTATTCTGGTAGCAATAAAGTGTTATCTAATTTAAGTTATTCACAAAATAAAACACAACATGGGAAAATTAAAAATTACAGTTGCACGAACAAAACAGTTGAGACTCAACTGTTTTGAATTTAGACAGATTATAATTTTTTCGACTGATAATTTTTTTGTTAGTATCGTATAGTTTAGTATCGGAATAGAGTAAGACCCCAGACTGTGGAAAGCATGTTGATTGTATATAAATAGATGTTGATACTCGTGAATTTTCTTATTATAATAAGACTAGAAATTACCCCGCGGCTGAGCCGCGGGTCAATCTCTTGTGCGTATCTCTTGTATACAATATAACCTGTACCGCCTGCTCTTTAATGCAGGCGGTACAGGTTACAATGTATTTAACATTTTATGTATTTGCTCCCAGAAGATTCACTTCATTTTATATCGCAAACCATTCCCCATCTTGTAAACTACGTTATCTGTCTAAGTGACAAAAAATGAAAAAGTGAACCAAGTAGACCAAGGGGACCAAAGGGACCAACGGGGCCTACGGGACCAACGGGACCAACGGGACCAACAGGACCAACGGGGGCTACCGCGACCAAGTGGATGAAATGGTTAAAATCACAAAAACCTATCCCACTTCTTGGGATAACCTTTACATAAATCCGGGATGAAAAGTATCCCTTGGCCACCCTCGGTATTAAAGTTACAGATGTACCGAGTTTCAGCTAAATCGGTCCAATAGTCTTTCCATAAAAGGATAACAAACAGAGAGACAAATATATTTTTATCCCGGAAACGATCCCATTTTTTGGGATAAAAAGTATCCTATGTTCATCCTCGGCATCGAAAATATATATATATATAGTGTGTTTCAGCCAAATCAGTGTAGTAGTTTTCCCGTGAAAACGCAACAGACCGACGGACAGACGGACAGACAGACAGACAGAGTTGCTTTCGTATTTATAATATTAATAGGGATTTATTTGACGACTGTTTACAGTCCGAGAGAAATTTTAATATAAAATTCATCTATATTAATTTACTATGTGTATAGAATAAAGAAAAAAACAAAAGAAATACAACAAATGTCAAATTATAAATAGTAAATTAAAGGTTGATTCCAACACAGACTTTTTTTAATTTAAAACTGATTTCTTGGTGCATGCCCCTAACACGAGTAGTTTATAAAATAGTAGCTTAAATTTGTGAAAGTATAAAACATAATTTTTCTCATATTTTCTTTGGACTAATATAAACGTCATGTCATCCTTTACGAGACACATAGCCTCGTGACAACCCTTAACTTTATGAAATTGTAACTGTACTTACGTTATAATATAAGAGCTGAATTCTCTGTATGTTATTTGGGTAAATATTACCAGGTGTTTCCTCGGTAGTCGGACAGTTTCAAAAGTGTAACACAGACACAGGTATAGGGTAAATTATACAATTAGACAAATAAACACTTAAAATTAGTCCGTAAAATACTTTTATTGACAACTGTCCGCACTTAACTTTGGTGCTTTTACTTACCAGAGTTCGTGTAGAAGAATGTGCCTTCGTAGTAGACAAACTGTGGGACTGTATATATTGTGGCGACCGAGGGTAGAACTTTCTGGAAGCGTAAGCCGGTCTCAAGACTTTTAGAAAAAGGTGGAAGATTCTGGAAGGAAAACACAAGGACAGATACGTTTTAGAAAGGGATAGATGATGAACGAAAGTTCTAGAAATAGATAGAGATAGATAGATGTTTAGAAAGGGATAGATAGTGAATAAAAGAATAACGAAAAAAAGATCGAAATTATGGTTTCTAGAAGATTCTTCCGGGTATATAAGCAACGTGAAACGCGCCTACCAAGTAGTTGAGTTCAGTTCAAGACAGCGAAGCGACAAGTGCGATACGAAAGAGTTGGAAGAGAAGTTTAATAGAAGTCAGTGACGAGTTTAGTGGTGAATTTAGTGGGCAGTTCAGTGAAGGAGGAGTGTAGCGTAGTTTAAAAGAAGATCCAGAAGCTATACGCGGTTAATGTGGAGGTGAGCACTACAGTAGCATGAGGTGGTCTACGCAATATCAACGACGGTAATATGAGTGAGACATCTTATCGTTGGGCCAGTGTGTCGTTAGTTGTGTCAACCCTGCGGAGAAGAATCACGTACGGCTGTGTAAGTTAATAAAAGCGTTTAGTTAAAAGAACTGGTGTTTCCTTCTAATCCTAAGTGCGTAGCCCCGGTTGTACGTAACAATATGATTTTGGTTTATTTTGAAGTTTGTACACAATTTACAATGGTATAGATACGTCGCACTAGTCGTCATGCGGCCGAGTGTTCAATGTGACTACGGCAGCCGCGGCATGTGACCCAGCTGTGGTTGTGGGGTGACCTGTCGTATCCCGCGCGGCTCCACCCGTGCGTTAGCTAACAGTACCTGTTACCCATAACCTCGAGCCCCATTCTAGGAAATCGAAATATTATTAAATGATTAGGTGATTGTGCTTTAAGGAAACCCATGAAAATTAAATGTATTATGTAACTAACTAATCTATTTAAAGAAATGTGACATAGCATTATGGTACGTTATAAGAAGCGAGAAGATAGATTTCAACTTGAGCCTGTTCAAACAGACGTAAAAACAATTTTACATAATAATTTAGACGAAAAATTGATTAACCGAATTTATTAACATTTTAAAGGTTTAAATGTACAAAAATCTGATAGCTTCAAACTGAAAAGGCAAAAGCGAACAAACAAGCCAGCTGATAGCCGATTATAACGCGATTACCGTCGAAAACCATTATTCGCGTCCCAAAAGACCCGAAATGATCCGATTTACGAAACTGATCAGTTTCGAATATCCACAGAATAATGGACACCCTACTTATTGAAGACGAGCCCAAGTTTTAATTGAAATGCTCGGATGCGACTGAAATTTTATAGGCCATTGTGAGAGATCGTTATCACAGTGTATACATCGCTATCAGTCAGTGCATGGCCTTGATATTGATGAAATAGTAATAAATGTATTCCAATTTTTGCTGTGAATGATAATATCCCAATAAAAATATAAGAATGAAAATACTTTATAACTAGATGGTACCATAAATTATTTGATTCTTGCATTTTGGCATTTTATTATTTGAAAAAGAAATAAGCAAAGAAAGAAAGAAACGGTTTATTTGTCAAATGTGAAAATGAGAATGCGAACCAAAACATTTTTAGAGTTGTATGCCGCAATTCGACAACTGAGGTTGGGACTCAGTATATTGCTGTATCGAAAAATACTCCGCCACAGCACTGATTTTCAGTAAAATTAAACTTTTTACTTTTTTATTGTACAAAGAAAGAGTTATCTGTACTTGAAACTGTAAAGGAGAGGCAATGTACAAAGGTGATAAGTAAATTATTTATTTATGAAATATCTACAACTAGTTATAATAATTATAAATCAATAGCATCCAATTTCGGTAGCCATCAAATGCCACTCAAGCACAAACTCTGTATTTCTAGCAACAAATTTAATAAAGAGAACAGGACGCACACGACTCAGTTGGTGTAACTGCTGTATTTGCATAGTTGTAAACGTGTCATTTCGGATCAGTGTTTATTAACTATTAGAATGTTTGTAACATTCCCCTCGATACATTGTTATAACCCAGTAAAAGAAATGTAAAAGTTTGTGCCTGCTCTTTGGCTATTATACACAGTATATTCCTCAGGATCTTTCGAGAAGAAAGCGCCTTGCAACTATTGTACTATATTATACTGTGCCATTATTGTGAATGTTTGGGTCGAGACTGTCCCTTTCGGTCCTGTAAATGTGATCCCACTAGTGCAATTGACGGACCCTGATGTGCTGATTTAGGTTCCTTGGCTTAATCGACAAAGAAAATGTTGAATGTAGTTTATAAGTCACTTGCGCCCAAAGGAAATATTCTTGTATAAATAGTAATATTACTACTAACCCTAACTAGCCCAAAAAATGCCCTCCTATTTAAAGGAACGCTTTGAGTCCTTTCAAGAAAGTAGTACAAGGTTCTTAAGATCATCAGCAATTCTGAGACTAATGACGTCAATACATTCTATTCAATTTTGTCAGAAATCTTTTACTATGCATGCTGTAAGATTGCAGAATGTATTACCAATAAGCATCAGAAGTGCAAAGTCACTTTTAATAAACTCCTAAAATATCATTACCTAAATTTGTAAACAGTAATTTATGTATTTAACTTTATGTACATATATTTGTATATAAATATGTATGTGTATTTTTATTTACTGTTAATATATGTATATATGATTGTGTATATTTGAAACTATGCGCACAGAATACCGGCCCACTATTAAAAATGTGAAATTGTCTCCAGGAGGTTGTCTGGAAGAATTTGCTGTTAGCGATAAGACCGCCGATTGTACTAGTTAAATGATTGTTAACTCATGTGTATTATTTTATTGTGTGCAATAAAGAATATGCTGTTCTATTCTATTCTACCTTAAAGTCCAACTGCTGGACTTGTTCTGTTATGATTTTTTTTATAGCTGGAGTACAGCAGACAGGCTGACAGCCCACCTGGTGGAAAGCGGTTACCGTCGCCTACGGACGTTTGCAACATCAGAGATGTCACCAACGCGCCTCGAAGAAATTTTATGACACCCTTTTTGAAAAACTCCATATCATAGCGCCGTGGAAAAAACTCAGCTGGGAGCTCATTCCAAATCCCCACGGTACGCAAGAGAAATGTTCTACAGAACCGTTACGTAAATGAGCGAAACGGCATAAGGAAGTGGGGGTGAAATCCCAATCGATGGCGAGCGGTGCGATCGTAGAAAGAGGACGAAGGCACCATTCTAAACAGTTCTTCGGAACACTCCCCGTTATACAGTCGGTAGAATACACAGAGAGAAGCAAAGTCTCTCCTAAGACCAAGCGTATCTAGACCGTCTGTGAGTATGGGATCATCAACAACGCGAACGACTCAACGTTGGATACTTTCCAGGGGATTAAGTTGGTTGGCAGGTGCTCCAGCCCAAAGGTGTGAGCAGTACCCCATATGCGGCCTCACCTGAGTTTTATAAAGCACAAGGCGTTGCCGCGGTGTGACGTACTGCTTGGACTGGTTTAGCACTCCCAGCTTCTTGGAGGCAAGTTTGCCTTGCGTTCAAGATGGCCTCTGAACTGTACATCGTTCGCGATCTCAACACCGAGGATCCCAATACTTTTACAGGTGGTAAGGGGAGTTCCTTGGAACAGAAGTCCTTGTTCGAATGGAGTTTTTTTGGCAGAGAATACGCAGACCTTTGTCTTCTTGGGGTTGAAATGGACAAGGTTGAAATGGACGATAAACCGGTACATTATTACTAGGCGACCTGGAATTACATTTTTATTTGGTGTTCCAAATATCCATAGATGACAGCAAACATTTTTCACCGGGCTGTCGTGTGTCTGCTATATTCTATGATCTAAAAAAACAATGCAAAAACTAGATTTACGCGAGCGAAGTTCTCTCTATTTTTCTTTCACCATATCCCAATTAATTGGGGTCTCTATTCTGACATACATCTTCTGTCACATCACAAATCATCATATCATCCTTCACACAATAGAAGCATCTTTTATTTGGTCTACCTTTACATTTGTACCCATCCATCTTATACTTATCGAGCGAGAGAAGTTATCAGAATTAAATTGAAAAAGACAATACCAGTAGAATAAATACTACCAGAAGGGATGTGTGACAAATTCTGCTTCCGCTTTTTTCTTCTCTTCTGACGTTATCACTCGGGATAAGTTGAATCAGCAATAAAGAAAACGTTCAGCTCTTCGTATCGATTACCATACCATTTAATAAGACTTTGAATACCCGACTTCAGGACTTGCAAACAAGTAACAAGTGAGAAAATTAAAAACGTGACTGTATCACAGTCGAGTCAAGTATCGAAAGCTACTTTTTAATTTTATTTACTTGTAAGACAGATTTCGTGCTTCACTTTGATACTTTCTTTTACCGTCCAGGCTATGTGTCTTTGGAATGAGCTACGTATTGGTATAAGACAAAACAAATCCTTATAGTGTTTTAAAAATAAGGTTTGGGGAAGCATTACTTCCCTATTGTGTATAATAATTCCTAACACTGTTATATATATACTTATATGTAAGTATGTTTGTATTATCATATGTATATATACGCGTATGTGTACGTATGTGTATGTATATTGTTACGAGTACGGGACTCGAATTAAAATGCCGTTGGAATTACTATAGAATTTATTAGAACTATACAAACACGTATAACACAGGTACAAATATAACTGGACACAACCAGTACAAACTGCACCATTAAATAACACACGCAAAGTCTGTCACTATATAGTTTATCGAATGTACACGTCTTGCTCGCATCGTAATCGACACTTGACTGCCGGTCTCTCCGTTCGGGCATTCATTTATACTCAGCTTACAATATGTCACGACCGGGTAAACAAAGGTTTCCAAGAATCACACCTGGCCACTGCCTACCATTAAGGATTACAATACACAATAGGCGGCTTCTCTAATTAAGAATATTAAACATAAAGTAAATAAAAAAGTCCAAACGCGGGCAGGTAATAAACCGTGCTTTATGGTTGGCAGGTGTGTATTCACATTTGTCGGCGTGCTTCGTGGAATTTTGGCTAAGTTGTAACAATATATATATATATATATATATATATATATATATATATATATATATATATATATATATATATATATATATATATATATATATATATATATATATATATATTCTTTTTGTACTTATATGTATTGTGTATACTTATCATTTATCATTATTTATAATCTGCACCACCGTCAGTATTAAAAATCCATTAATCCCTGCCAAGGGTTGCCTGGAAGAGATCGCTTTTTAGCGATAAGTCCGCCCGTTGTACTATTTGTTGTATTTTTCTGTTTCTGTTTATCTAGATTTTGGTGTAGTACCATAAAATGTTGTCTATCTATGTATATTAAATAAATAAACTAGCTATACTTCGCATTTTCACGCTATACTCTGCTTCTTTCGGGATATAGCGTCTTGGTGCACACTTGTATTGCAATTATTGGTTATTTGGATAGTTTACATTATTATATAAACCTTTAAGTAAATAAGTTTTAAATTTTCGATGATCAAGCAGGCAAACAGGCGGACGGCCGACTTGATGGAAGGTGGTTACCGTCGCCTATATACGTTTGCAACACCAGGGGCGTTGCCAATGCGTTGCTGGGCTCTAAGAAATTTTATAACGCCCTTCTTAACGACCCCATGTCGTAGCGCACAGGGAAAACATCGGCGGGAAGTTCTCTCCAGATCATTGTTGTATGCTGAATAAATTTTCTAGACAACCGTTGCGTAGTTGAGTGTGGGAGCTTCAGGAAATGGGGGTGAACATCCCGTCGATGGCGAGCGGTGCGGTTGTAAAAATCTAATCTAGTACCTATAGGCCTTAGAAGGGACGTTGACCCTCCAAGTACGTTCTACCGTCTCCAAATTTGGTGCCTATGTTCTACTACCGCATAATCGCTGGCGAATAAGGTTTTATTTTTATTTTTTATTGAATGAGTTCAGGAGACAGGCAGACGGCCCACCTGATGGAAAGCGATTATCATCGCCTATGGACATTTGCTACACCAACGGTGGTACAAATGCGCTCCTGGCCACAAATGGCGAAACACAACTCTAGGTTGTTATGGCGGCATACTCTAGACTAAGGGCGGTAGTATCAAGAAATTGCATTCTTTCATCGTTCCTGCACGGTTAAAAGGTATCATCTACACTTCCTCAACACTTGGTATTCATTAACCGTACGTGACGCTAGTTAGCTGCTTCAGGCTATTTGTGTGCAAACTGTAGAATTAACTGCCTTTCGCGGGTTTCCCAGAGTACTACAATAAAGGGCTCTTCAAAAAGATCGTAAAAAAGAGATTTATAATCATGACGAGGGAGATAACGCATTGGCTTCTTTAGTGTTGTAGATATCCAAGAGCGACTGTAGCCACTTAAGATCAGGTGGAGCATCCATCATACATGTACAAAGATGTTAAGGTTGTTACAGTATCAATTAATTCTGCTCATAAGAAGGCATGCAAAATTAATTTTACAATATTAACTTATATAATAAATTAAAATTATTCATTAAATAATCCTCTATATATGTATAATAATCAATTCTAAATAATAAAATGACAACCATTACGGTACGTCAAATATATTTATGTTCATTTATAAGGTTCTATCTTTTTTTTAAAGTAATGTACATGGTAACTCTCTAAGAGACTTCGGAAGCTTGTTGTATACGAAGGATCCCATGCAATAGGCACTGTTGCGCGTCATTGTAGTAGTTGAATTCATAGTACATACTTTAAATGCAAGCACACATAAAAAAATATCAGATCGCCTAGAGATAAAGTAGACTACACGCAATATACATAAAGGCGATTCCTTCTTTCAAGCGCGGTATATACATATACCTCGCAATCAATTTCAACTCGGGGGCAAAATTCACAGCTGGCTCGATAACGACTACTTAAATCTTTCTAAATTGCCCTTAAAATATATTGCTGAACATTCGTTTCTTGAACTCTCTTAAGGAGTAAGTGCTCCCTGAGATACGATGGGTACTGAGAAAATTGAAATTATGGGGCTGCTAGGAAATCTTTGAGCGTAAGATTTGAATTCCAATCCCACGAGAACGTTTAAAGTTTTGAACTGATAACTTCTTATGGGAGGGTAAACCGCTTCGTTACGTAACGCGTTACGGCGCCCGTCTATCTGGCTTCTCTTTCTCTCACGCATACGGCATCGGTAGGCAGGCTCCTCCTCTCTCACTTTAACCCACGCGCTATATACATAAAATTTAAGTAATAACCGAAGCTTTTCTCAAGTTATACAATTTCAATATTAAATCATTCAACTTAGATTAGTTTAAGTTATCACTTCTGTCGGGTGTCCCGAGACGCACACTTTTTTTTTTCAAAGTAAAAAGTTTCTATGTTAACCTTTAGTTTCTAAAGAATATGTATGCCGAATTTTATTAAGTTCGATTCTTAAGTTTAGCTGTGAATACGTAACAGACATAATTTATTTTAATACTTTTAACCCTTCAGGCCAGGTGTCACCCCTGACGTAGTCATAAACATTATATGGATCTTTTAAACTAGATATTCTTAATTCGATAACTCTACATTCTTTACGTTTTCTGTTTACATATATTTTTATTTCTAGTCATCATTTATGTATATATTTATCTTATGTACTATTCTTCTATTCTATTTTCTATTCTTCTATAATTCTAATTATTCTCAATTTATTTAACACTAGCTGCGCCTACGTCTTCATCCACGTGCATTTATTTTCGCGGAACCCTAAACATTTTTTTTAATAGTAGTCTAAGTTATACTCCTTATAACATGAGCTATCTGCCAGTGAAAGTCCCGTCAAATCAATCGTTCAAGCCGTTTCAGAAATTAACCGGAACATCCAGACAGACAAAAAATTTAAAAATTGATTTTTTGATGTAAATACCGTATATCTTTTCATATGTATTTTGTAGAAAGCTATTAAATTTTGACATCACAAACAGACACAATAAAATTTTTATTTATCTGTATAGATTTATATTGGATCAGGATTGAAATGTATATTGGTTTATTACACATACATTTTTATAATTTCCTAATTAAATAAAACTATATATACAAATTAAAATTAGTTTGATTGAAATTAGTTTATAATATTAGTCTTGGGCTGTGTAAAGTGTATAATTCCAAGCAGTATGTCATAGGAGCTTTGGCTTTTTGAGAGATACGTAATAATTCCTTTCACAAATGTTGTTACAATTGGTTCTGACGTTTAGTCGTGATAGCACCGTGTTTTCTTGTTCACCAGGAATGTCATGTCCGTGACATAGCAGACAAACGGCTAAAGCGTCATCTATGATGGTATTTGTACAGTCGCGTTATGAAAAGGTTCGCCACTTTTCAAATTGATTCATTTAACGTTCCGCAAGCACATGTTACCTTTTCAAACTAATTCATATAACAGATTATTCCACAAAACATTATGTTCAACTGTTTGTCAATAAAGTTTAAAATTACATAGATTAAAGTAGTTTGATTTTCTATCTTGTTTAAAAAAATTGTTTAGAGACGTAAAACCTTTTTATTGGTTTTAATATTTATGATAAGCGTAGTGATTATATCCTCTTTGTTTCTGATGATTAAAACTATTGTGAATCTCAGTGTCTATCATCGTCAACATTGCAATTTTATTTTTTCGCGTTTCTATATTTTATAAACGTAATATTTATTAAAATGTTGGCGGTACTATTTGTTGTGTTAGCAAAAGTCGACTTTAAGGTGACGAACTTTTTTATACCGCGACTGCAAATCAGTTTTACGGAAACTGATTAGTTTTGCAAGAAACGAATTTCTTTGTTATGCTAGAAGGGGAGATTCAAGATATGTTGGCTTAACTTCGTGAAGGGTGTCATGCGTGTTGATGGACTATCAATAAGGAATGTTAGAGATGAAATACTTTTTATCTGAACTTAGTTTAAAAAAACGTTTTGTGACTCTATCATCTACGATGTATGCATATTTATCTTCTGTTAGTCTTCTGTCATCAATTCTCTTTACATGTTCAAACCACCTTAAAATTCTTTTTTCAACATTTGTCATTTAAGTAGCACCTTTCAATTAGCAACATTCCCCACTGTACCTACACTTTTTTAATAAAAAATACTAATATCCTATTTGAAACAGGAAGTCAAGTGCAAAAGTCAGCCATTTTTAAATTCGTATTTCTCATATGTAGATCCACTAATTAAAACCGTCAGTTGTATATAATTATAATTATTATAACACAGTGAAACCGCGGGACGAACTCTAAGACGGGAAATGTTGAGGTTTCAATTAAAACTTCACAATTCCCAGAGAGTTCTGCACCTACTTATGGACAAAAGTTTAATTCTATCCGTTGGTAAATGGGAATATTTTGCACTGAGACCGTCTCAACTAAATGATACTTTCAGTGTAAGAAGTCGTTGCATAAAAACCTAATTGATAACTCTTAATTTACCCTTTTGATTTTTTATTGCGGAGCTGGCAAATAAGCAGACGGCACGCAATGAAAAGTGTTACCGTCGCGTATAGACTTTGCAACACTAGGGGGAAGCCAACTCGTTGTCAACCCTTAAGATGGGATATGGGATGGAATAAAGCCATGCTCGCCAGTAAAAAGTGTTGGTCCGCGGTTACCTCCTTCTGTGAATCGCTCATCATGCAGAGAGAGACACCGGAGAGGCAAAAGGAGGAAAGTACGTATGTAGACCCCGTCCGCAGGAAGCCGCTTCGGGTTCAGAGGCGTCGCTACGCAAAACATTTCCTTCCTCCATGATTACAGCACAGGGGGCCGCGTGGAATCGGGGCTCCCGTGGACTTCCCCTCTTGTTGTTTAAAAGGTTGTCCTCCCCGCAGGACACCCTGAGTTCGTCAGACAAGCGTAGAGGCGTCAAAGATGCAGTAATATACGTTAGCTAAAAATAACCTTATCGTAGTTTTAGTTTTAAATAATTCCACAACATTTAAAAAAAAACAAATTTAGAAAATAAACTGAACATAAAACGTCTTAAAATAAAATCTTTACAATTGTTTACATTTTAAGAAGTCACGTAGGTCAATATACACTAAAACCTAGATATTAGCGCTAAGATATAACTAGTATAATTTTATCAAAGTATTTTCAATCAATTAAAGAAGCCGGTTGTTGTTGAGTTCTGTTAATTAATACTGGAGTCAGTATCGATTTCTTAAATGAGTATCGAGTCTATTATAATGTTATTTGTTTTTTTATTGCTTGAGTTCAGCAGACAAGCAGATGGAAAGCGGTTACCATCACCTATGGACATTTGTAACAACACCAGAGGTACTACCAACGTGCTGCCGCTCTGTAAAGGGAAACTAGAAGCAGGCCACTAATTATGTTCATAGAATAATATTTGTTACGTATTATACTGGATAAGTGGATATCTTATACTAATATATAAAAGTGAATAGTTTGTTTGTTTGTTTGACTGAACGCTCTAATCTCAGGAACTACTGGCCTGATTTGAAAAATTCTTAATATCATCACGATAAGACCAATAGGAGCGGAGCACCAATGAAGAATGTATCAAAATCGGGGCGTTTTGAAAACAAATTCCACGCGGACGACATCGCGGGCACAGCTAGTAACTATATATTTAGAAGTAAACAAGATCGACAGATACAACACATTATATATTCCTAAAATAAGTAGCTTACGCTAGTGTCTTGGGTAATATACAACAGATAACTCTGTGACAGATTCCAGACATCCAGAGCAGAGTAAATAATGGAGAATTTGTTTACGAAATTTGCAATGCCGGGAACGAAATCATTTGAATTTCAGTGAAGTAGGTGAACTAAGGTTTAGACCACTCGACCACAGAACAGATAAAAGTAAACAAACTGTTGGTAGACTTATTAAATTTGATTTGATATTCAAATAGGCAAAATAGCAAGAAAAGTCCATCGTTATTGTCATTTGACATTACGGCTTTATAAGTTTCAGATATGGCTAAAATGTTTAAGGAACGCTGATAAAAATACTTAACACTCGCATGCACTCTGAGAAAGGATATATAATAATATTTCGTGTCAATTGCGTGCCAAACAGCGGTAAGAATTGAACAGAGAATAATTCTTTCAATAACACTGAACAGTTATTTCCTTTGTGAATAGTCTACAATTTTTTACGAGGACACAAAACGCTCCCGCCACTTATGAGCTTACGTGAGACCGTCAACACGCCGTGCGGAATAGAAAGAGCCGGGATTTTCATGCCAGATTGAAGAAAAGCACGGCACAAAGATCTACAGCGTATATAGATGTCTCAAGCGTAGTTTGTCGAAACAACTATAACTACACTGTTTTTTCTTAGATCATTTTCGTACATTACAAACCAGATTTTTGCAATGAATTACACTATTTAATGATGTTTAATATTAAACCTTTAAAGACACAATTTAACTAAAATTTTATTCAGAAATTTATCAAGTAAGAATAAACAAGGTATATATAGTGCGCGCAAATCTTAAATGCGCTTCGAGACTGTGGCGGATTTAAGCTGGCTGCCGCCCTAGACCCTGTTTGAAATGCCGTTCATTTCAGAATGTCGTAGACATCCATGTCCAACTGTCCTGTATTTTTATGTTGAGAAGTATGATAAATTCATTTCCAGCCACTTCTTTATATCTGTAAGTAACGGCTTTGTAGTGTAATAAGGTGCACTGTGCACCTTGGAAGTATTGCCTCGGCTCCGTTGTGACAATGCACCTCGCTTCTATTGGACTCAAAGTGATCAGATTAGATTTTATTCACTTTGGATACAATAAGTTTGTTTTATAACTACAGCGTTTATTGCATCTTCGCTTGTGTTAAGTTTTAAATCCCCACTTAAGATATTTTTTCGGGATAAATTATTACAAAAATTTTTGAATGTATATCAATATTGAGAAGATAACATTACTGATCTGCGGCTCAATACTGCTATTAATATCTCGCCAAAATCGCCGGACACTATCGTCTTAATCGTAGGTTTGTCCGATTTCGGTATGCTGTTAATTCCAATGACGTTCTCGTGTATAAGCGAAAACTTACGAATTAAATATTTAAAATGTTTCTAGCTTTTCAATATTCATTTCAGCTAACGCCATTTCTGCTGATGGCAATACCAATTTGTTTCTCCTATTATTCTGCCGCGACGATATCGAGATGCCAACATATTGAAATAGCAGAATTGGGCCCCTGATCTGTTTATTGCAACATTGGCAGACATGTAGACAGCCCGTTTACCTAATGGAAAGTGTTTACCGTCGCCAATAGATGTTTACAACACCAGGGATGAAGCCAATGTGTTAACAGTCTTTAGGATAGGTCCAGGGGATGGAATAGCGGGGATGGGATAGGAAAGATGGGATAGGGAAAACGAGATGGGAAAAGTGACATAGGAGAAATGACATAGGAAATATGACATAGGAAAAATAATATAGGGAAGCTTTGTGAATGTTCTGTTTACGAACAAAAGTGCGTTCATTTTCATTGTGCTTGGAACATTTCTAGTACTGGTACTACTACAGACTACGACCGTGCAATACGATATAATATATCCCCAGTATACTCGCAGTTAGCAGTATATACGTATGAGTATATACGCCATAACAACGCCATTCATCAATACATTTCAATTTAAACTCGCAGGTTGGCGAGAGGCGGTCGGCCGAGTCAGCCCAAATTTCATGCCGCGGTAAGCACTGTCCCAAAGTTAGGTAATTGCTTCTAGAATTAGAGCCAGGGGATTATCGATATCGATATTTGAGGCTCTTTGATCTGAAGCTTTGGCCACTTGTGACCACGGCTGCTGATAATCTTTGGTTACAACTCTAAAATTGAAAAAAATATTGAAATGACTTATAGAAAACTTTCATTTGATAATAATCTCTTTGTACTATTGTTTGATCACAACAAACTCTTTCGAGGTCCTTCTTTCCCTTTTCAGAAGCAGAAATTATTCTAACAAATGTTACAAAATGTTTTTATATACACACCATATTTCTACGTGTTTTAATTCATGTTAACTCCTTAATTAACTGTGACACATATAGACACCTCATTGAGAACATAGGTCCTCAATTTCATTCATTTTCACTTTCGGTTATCTAATAAGACGCGCTTAAAAACTGTTATAGCATTAACTGCGTATATAAAAAATATATATATTACATTATAGTACGACCAAAAGTTAAATGCGTCTGTAAAGTTCGTACGCGTAATTGCGCAGTACATAGTTGTAAGGTTCGCAGACTAAGCAGAGAGTATTGCGCTCTTGTTCGGCTGCTATCCAAACTCGCATGTTATCTCTTTCGCACTACACACCGCAAGTTCGATAACTCTTGACTACGCAAACTCACGGAATTGACTTTACTGGAAGCGCATATAAGTTTTGTGCGTACTGTCTAAGAAGTAACTAATTCTGTTGTTTCCCAGACCCAAAGTGAAGCTTGGCCTCAGAAAGGAGAGCACGCCCTTTTCGTCTGTCCTGCACAGTCTTGCCAGTTGTGGGCTTATAGTTCGATCAGGTCAGCTTCCACTCTATCTTTCCAGTGATACTTAAGACGGCCAACCGGTCACCGAACGACTAGTCACCCCAAGTATGTTTATTCACACCCCGATCCTCCTTCATCCGTCCCACGCGACCAAGCTAGCAGAGACGGCGAACCTTCATCTCTTCATTTATTTTGGGTTTGGCCACGATGTTTTCTATTTTGAAGTCAGTACGGTTTAGAATGCGGAATTTGGAAAACGCCAAATGCACAACCTCTTACCTTGCTTGCTGTGCTGCGGGAACCCTTCGATCGTGGATTGTAATTCACATTCACGGGCACGATTTCTCGGTTGGCTAGAGGATTAGCTAATTGTATATTTGAAAAACACTTGAATATAGACGAAAAAACAGGAAGGTCGATGCGGCGCGTGCGGTGTAGGAAGTTGCACTAGCTGTCCGCGTGAGGGCACGATGCTGTCCTCACGCGGACAGTCACGCGTCGATAACTCACACGGGGTAGCGATGCATTTGTTTTTAAATATACTAAAATTGGACTTTATGACATACGCGGAAAAATTGATTGTGCTAATATTACGGAACAAAGTCGTTTCGGACCCTCCAATTAACCCAAGATTTTCCTGAGAACCATCCCCTCTCTGATTAACAACAATTGGTTCTTTTCTTTAAGTATAAGTGTCCAGGCTTCATAGCCGTACATTAAAATTAGTCTTATGACAGTTTTGTGGAAGTTAATTTTAGTCTTCCTGCTTTGGAGCCTGGATAGCAGCACCTTATGCTGATGGCAGCACTGTACAAGAAGTGCGAATCCATTTTGTATGACTACAAAATTTTAACTCAGCGATTCATCGATAAAAAAAATTAATCCACCCCGTCTATATAACCAATGACCTGGCATTCGAGGTAATATCCTCGATGATATTATAATAGACGACCATTTTAATACCTATTGTAGCTCATGGTGTTTTATATTAAAATTACCGCATCACGTAACACATTCATACATACCTATAAATTATTATCACTCCTATTTCCCATAGGTAAGCAGAGACGATGGATTTCCACTTGCTACGAGTACGACCTTAACATACACATCTTTTGCTTCATCTACATTCATATCAACACCTTCATAGACGTGTTAATGGCTTAGATATAATTATCATAAATACATAATAATACTCTGTTCTAGTTTTCTTATTCATAATGTTTATACGAAATTTATAGGCTTGTTGAAAAAGTAAAGAATAAGTGTTTTTCATAATCGCATTTATAGAATGCGATTATAAAATAAAATATTTTAAACTCTTTTTAACGAGTATATAAACCTTGTATAAAAGTATAACTATTATGAATAAGAGAGCAAGTACGCCGTAATAGCTTAGTTAGAGATGCATTCTTGTCTCATTCTTAATGTCTCGAATTCGAATCCTGGACGAGGAAGCGTGCACCATTTAGGCTTAATGTGCAATGCGGTAACAGTGAAATGAAACATGTAATGAATGTGCAGGACACATTAAGATAATCGATATGTGAAACCCAATAATCTGCCTTCAAGAAGTTATATCCTCTGTTAGCCTCAATATGATTCTCGAGGAATAAATGAATTCATGCATTCATTACATACTATTTGGGTATTGAGAGCAAAGAAAAATATGCCCTTAGTACGTAACTTAAAAATGTCAGGTAAATAATCGACAGACAAACAAGTAAGTGCTGCTTGTGTTACGGGTAATATACAACGGACTATTCTGGGGCCGATCCCAGACTCCCAGACCATAGCAAATAACCGAGAAAATTCGTTTTCGAAACTCACCATACCAGGAATTGAACCCGGAGCCTCTGTGTTGTAGAAAGGTAAGCCGCCAAAGGTTTAGTCCGCTTAACCACAGAGGCCGTTACATGAAAGTTACATAAATAAGTAGAAAAAGATTTAATTATAATGTTACTTTTAAACAGTAAAAAGTAATAAATTATTTCTATATAAATAAAATTTGTATCTAATTCATAATTCAAGTATAAGATATGGCTACAAATTACGTTCTATGGGATGTGTCAGAAATACCGTTGTATTTGAGATAGACAGTAGGTACATGTCATTACTATGTCTACTTCTACCCTAAGAACCAACCACTTACAATCCAATCTATGCGTGCAGGAACGTAGAAATAATACAATTTCCTGCCGCCGGGCGGTTTGTCGTAAGAGGCAACAAAACAACCCACAGCTAGGTGGTAGGGTATTTGCCCCACCGGATGGCTATCACCCCTAGTCTAGAGTATGCCGCCATAACAACCTTGAGTTGTCTTCCGGCATTAGTGACCAGGTTCCAGTCTCCCTTAAGAGAGCAGCAGTGCATTTGTAGCTCCTTTGGTGTTGCAAATATCCATAGGCGATGGTGATTTCCATCAAGTGGACCGTCTACCTGTCTGCTTAACTTCTGCAACAAAAAAAATCCAGTCACCTTATAATATTAATTTAATTTGTATTTATTTTGCAAAACAATACTTCAAACTATCCAGCACTTAGGAACAAACAGGGTTTTCATGAACATCCCCTCGTTAAGGACTAAATATAAAAAAAAACATTTTTGTAATTTTAAAGAGAACCTAAGCAACAGCCAGTGTATGTTGAACTGTAGACGTTGTACACTTTACACCTTTTTTGAATGAGTTTTGAGAGGTATGGCGGGTCTTTTTCAGTTGGCCGTTGTTACAACACCAGAGACCATTCCACAGATAGAAGCCAAAGTATTTAATTAATGTAGGTAACTACATTCTCTCACTGAAAATTCTAAAGTAAAATTTATTTTTAAGTTCGTATATTATCTTTGTGTATGTTTTATGTTAAATAACAATTAAGTACCGTTGAGTAATTGTTTTTAAAACTTGTTTTGAATGTTTTTGAAAGCTGCTTACAAAGACTTAACTTGTGTAATTCATTAATTGTTAATTAAATATCAAGCCTCAGTCAAATTATAGGTTGAAAAAATTAGCTTTTGATTTCTAGAAATTTAATAATAATTGTAGATATTTGGTATTCAGTTTGCTTTATAATTTTGTTTATTGAGATATTGATTCCAAGAATCTCTTAGTTGCTCATTATTTCTATATACTTTCTGAAGTACATGATTTCAATGTCACTTGGCATTGATTAAATTAGCAAATAATTGTTTTCTTTGACATTTATTTGTATTCAATGTCAGCATGACTTTTAAAATAAAATGAAAGATATATTTTAATATAAAGCCGCAATTAGACATGTTGTCTGCCTTTCAATTTGTATAGAACTGAGACCTAAAACATTGAAAAAATAAAATGAACTTAATTGTTAGAGAAAGGCTTTAAGGGGCTTTTTCAACTGCTATTTTGTTGTTTCTTTTTTAATTTTTTTGTAAAAAGTTCCCAATTTTTTTATTTGTGTTTTATTAGTTATCTATACATCATTTAGGGATGACTCTAATGAGTGGAGGAGCTAGGTGGAATGCTCCTCCGTCTCAAAGTAAGATCTTCCAGTGAGGCCATTGTTATGCGTCGCAGATCGAGACCTGTCTATTATTGTTGGAAATTTATATATATATTCTTTGCCGGAAATCGTTTACGACTTCAATTATAGCACAGCGCCATCTTTTGGCTTGTAAATGTTCCACTACAATAACATATAAAATAATATTTTATACTTTATACACTTTGTCCTGTAACATACTCCATAATCTAAGAAACAACATTAAGTAACAAATAGCAGATAATCGATTAAATAAAGTCACACATAAAATCTTGTCTGTTATTTATTTGCTTTCTACGATATTTTATTTTCCAATCAGTGTGATGACGTCATCGATCAAAAACAATTGAACTAAAAAAGATTCATAAGCTAAAAATATGAAAACATTAAAATTGGAGTCTTGTAATAAGACTATTTTATAAGTACACACCTCGTGTTTTGGGAAGTGTTCATGTATATTGTTACGAATTGGCGAAATTCCAATTTAAAATGCCATTGGGATGGCCACACACTTTATTACAATTACACGAGCATAATTCACAGTCAAAACACACACAAAACACGACCAAATACAACATGTCGAAATCGTAAAGTAGAAAATCTTAATAAACATAAAAGACGCAAAGTCTGTCAATGTGAGATTCCCGTTCCTAATGTACAGTCGTGGCATGAAAGGGTTCGCCAGTTTTCAAATTGATTCATTTAAAAGAGGTAAGAGTCCCGCAAATTGCACAAGAACCACGACACGTCCAACAGCTCGAACCTGAGCGATTCCGCGGACCTTCTGTTCCGCGAGCACATGTTAACTTTTTAAACTAAGTCACAGAACAGACTGTTCCACAGAAAATTATGTTTAACTGTTTGACTATAAATTTTAAAATTACTAAGTCAAAGTTGTTTGATTTTATATCGGGTCTAAGAAGATTGTTTAGAGATGTAAAATCTTTTTTCTTTGTTTCTTATTGTTAATCTCAATGTCTGTCATTGTCAACATTGCAGTTTTATTTTCTCACGTTTCTATATTTTATAACCGTAACATTTATTAAAATTTTGGCAGTACTGTTTCTTGTATTCGTGCAAGCAAAAGTCAACTTGGTGACGAACCTTTTCATACCGCGACTGTACACTTAATACGTCTTGATCACAGTTGAAACTTAACTAACTCTGTCTCAACGGGCCGATCTTATATATTCGCAAAAATTACATGGACCCCACTATTAAACGCACAGATTATTGATTAGAATTCTTCGACTTGTAAGCTTAATCCAAAACAACATGGCTTCTAAGAACATGGAACGAAATTTGAACAATAAAAACGGCTTATGATGTCGTCCTCGAAAGCCGGCCATAAACATAAAGGAATTAGCGATTAAGAATAGATGGTTAAATTACAATACTTAGAATATTAACGCAAACAAGTGACCGTGAACAATTAAGACAACCATTAAAAGAATTACAGATAACTTAAATAACAAGTAATAAAACATATGTTCAGAAAAGAATCATCGGTTCGCCGAATACGCCGACGTCGCAAGTTGATACATATTACAATAATTTATTTAAAAATATTGTTACGAGTTACAGAACTCGAATTAAAATGCCGTTTGGAATTACTATAGAATTTATTAGAACTATACAAACACGTATAACACAGGTACAAATACAACCAGTACAAACGTAATACACGATTCAATAACACGCGCAAAGTCCGTCACTATATAGATTATCGAATGTACACGCGTCTTGTCTCGTTTGTGACCATCGCTATACTGCCATTGCTTATTCCTACACCGATACAATATGGCTGCCCACCCGCGTAGATCGAATTTCTTGGAATTTGTAATCTGCATACCGGCCTAATTATGCCTGCAAACGGCTATAAATAAAGCTTGGTTATTCATAAATATATGACACTTGATTGATATACGAATTGCGCAATACTGTAAATATATTAAAACAAAAAGAGGTGCTGCCGTATCTTTATTGCAAAAGTAAGTCTCGGACCGCACCGCGGGTTTGAGATAGCACTTGAAATTTTTCTGCAATAAAGTACTGGAGATTTTAACTGTTACTAATGACTACGGCTCGTAATTGCTTTTACGGACAGCATTACACTCGAAATTTTTGTTTGGCTAAAAAGGTTTATTGCATTAAAAGCTGCGGGTTCACTTTTCATTTTAATTAGTTTTGGTGCATTATTGTGCTACAAAGTCCGTTGTTCTCTAAATATAGTAGAATAGAATAAAATGTTCAAAAATACTACGAAATCCTTTGCTTTCTAAATTAAATTAGAATAGACTGTATGATACTTTTCATTTCTTATACTCCGAAAGTACGTTTGAAGTTACCTGATAATAGGGATGAAAACAGATTTCGTGCTTGGTAAACGATTTTACCTGCTGTCAAGAAATTTAAAAACTATGCTAGCCATGTCGAAGCAAAATTGTAATTAAAAATTATCAACAATTTTGTAACATGACCTTATACTTACAAATTACTTTTCACTAAGTTATTATTTAATTTACATAAAGTTAAATTTTCACTACCATTAGTGGCACAAAAATACTGGCTGGTAGAAGGCCATACAAAAGTAACATACTTGACATATCATAATGTGACGTATTAAATGAGTTCAACAGATTTAGATCTGGACTTAACGCCTGATTTCATTAGACTAGTTGTTTGTTTAACTAATCGGTTTTTATTTACTTTACTCATATTCGAAATGAAAAGCAGTGTTTGCCTCGGTGAAAGACCTTTTTAGACACTCGAACTATTAGCGCCCACGCCACGCTCGTGCGCCAAACCATCTCATGCCTAAATAGCTCACTTGCACCCCTCTTGTAACAATCTACTATTAATGTACAAAAATAACAGATTATTGATATATGCCTAATACGCCTTACAATCATAATTTGCCATTTTGATGGCCTGCTGCTGTACTTATTACAGACTTATGTCTGGCCTTTAAATTTCAGTGATCTTAGTCCTTCATATGTTACTCCAGTTACTTGTCCCTAGTTCAGCAAACTACAAAGAACTCTATATTAGTGTACATAGATCAATCAATTAATTATATAATGTATATTTACTTTCCACTACTGAAAGCAAAGCTGTTTGTTCAGACTTCTCGATAACTCTAGCGGCGCTCGAGGGCAAACTGCGTAAGAAACTACATTATAATGTAAGTTTGTTTGTGGATATTATTTTAAGCTATGTATTCAGCAAGTAATAACGTATGTATGTGTGTGTGTGTATTTAATTATTAGTTTAAATATTAATGTATTTATTTCCCCTTTTTACTGTATCACCTAAATTTCCAGATTGACTAAGAAATTTCTTGTAATTTAGGTTACCTAGAAGATATAGCTTTAAGCGATAAGATCGCCTATTATATTGCCTAGAAAATATTGTAAATATGGTTTGTTTTTGTAATTGTATATTTTATGTGCAATTAAGTGTTATCTATCTATCTAATTATAAAACTGTAGAAGCAAATTGGATCGAGTTGAAAATATTGTTACAACTTAGGCTTCGCCAAAGACAAATGCAGCATGTAAAAGCACATTTTATTACCTGTCGGCATTTGAACTAATTGTAATTCTTTTATGATGAACAATAGGCTGTTCTTCACAATCACACAAGGTGATTGTGAAGGACTACGATTACGATGGGTACAGGTGGGCTACGATTACGATACGGGCGTGACGTGTGTATATTCGGGAATCTAATAGTGACGGACTTTGGGCGTTTTATTGAATTACGACCTTAGACATAGACATAGACAACACTTTATTGTTCACCAAATCAATAAATGCACAAGACCATAGTTACTTGGTAAAACAAAAGGCGGCCTTATCGCTAAAAGCGATTTCTTCCAGGCAACCTGGCTCAAATGAAATTCTTAAATTATCTATAATTATTATGTAACACAGAAAAATGAAAATAAAAAATAAAAAAAGACTTAGATGGGCAGCAGATTACAGTCTATTGTAAACTAGCACATACATCATTGCGTAAGACTTACATAATGATTCCTAAGTGAATTTTTGAATATGGCAAAAGACCTTCTGCATTATGTTTGGATTTGTCGTGTTCGGTTATATTTGTACCTGTGTTATACGTGTTTCTATAGTTCTAATAAACTCTATAATAATTCCAACGGCATTTTAACTCGAGTCCCGCACTCGTAACAATATATTATTATTATATTTTTACTAACTCTGTTGGCTTAGCATCCTCATCCGTGCAGGAACGGAGAAAGAATACAATTTCCTGCGGCCGGGCGGCCAGTCGTAAGAGGCGACTAAACAACCCACAGCCAGGTGGGAGGGCATTTGCTCGACTGGATGGCGACCACCCCTGGTCTAGAGTATGCCGCCATAACAACCTTGTGTTGTGTTCCGGCATCAGTGACCAGGTTCCAGTCTCCTTTAAGAGAGCAGCAGCGCATTTGTAGCACCTTTGGTGTTGCAAATGTCCATAGGCGACGGTAACCACTTTCCATCAAGTGGGCCGTCTGCCTGTCTGCTGAACTCTTGCAATAAAAAAAAATAGCGTTAGTATTTCCATACCTCATTCTTAGACCATTAATAAAACAATTTCAATAATTCTTCGAAAAGCAATTCTGTAACATACTTCTGTATAAAACTTATAAATAGAGATATAAATAGAATGAGAAATATAAAGAAAAACAATTCTTAGCTAGGCGTGTTGCTGAGGAGTTTCATGCCACTTTTTTACTTAACAGCAACGTTGTGAAGCGGTGTATATAGATCAATAGGAAATAGGAAGTTAATTTAAATTTTTACTATGACCTTCAAAAAATCCTCTAGGTAGAACTTATTTTGAATAGAATCTTTTAAATTTGAATTTCTGTGAAATATCATTGCAAGTTTTTGTCCGCGACTTCGCTCGCGTTAATGTACATTATGTTAATCCACTCAGATCTTTTTATATTCCTCAGGTATAAAAGGTATATAAGGTAAAGGTATCCTGTATCCCTATGCCACTCTGAATAATTAAGTCGCTATGGCGAAAATGTCACTAATGATGTTATAATTTCCGATCACGCAACGCTCACAACGACCCACGTCAACAGGTGGGTCGACGTGGGCGTTGACCACAGAACATGACTTTTCTCTATCAATACGTTGGCAAAGGCGCGATTTTCAAATCAACCAATGACATTTGTGTATTTTATCATTAATGACATCACCACTACATAATCCGTTCCACTTGAGTTTATCATTACTACGCTCGCTAGCAAGTGGAACGGGAAAATGGCGGTCGTGAGCGTGGTCGTTGTGAGTCTCATGTGGAACGCTGCCTTCGCCATAGCAACATAACGTTACTATGAAACAATATTTATTTTTGTATTCCAATGGCGGCGAGACCACAGCCGCCATTTGTTTGGCTTTACTTTGACGGCCTCTGCGTTTAAGCAGGCTAAGCCTTTGCCAGCCGACCTCACTACAACGTCGAGTTCGATTGCTGGAGTGGTAAATTTCGTCAACGAACTTTCCGTTTTTTACTATGGTTTGAGTGTCTGGAATCGACCCCAAAGTAGTCAACAGTAGTTAACACAAGCGTAACTTGCTTCATTCGGGGAAATGCACGTGTGTGCTGTCTGTCGATTTATTTATTTATTATTAACTTTCTATCCCTCGGGAATAGTACTTTATCTCTGTATTTAAGGTATATTATATCGTATTCTATACCTCTGACAACGTACATACATATGCAAAGTATATTTTTATTTCTCATACCCTGAAAGTACGCTTGAAGTTACCTGATCAGAAGGATGAATACAGTACTTTTCGCTTCTAGAAAACTATTTTCCCTGGTGCAAAAAATTGAAAAATTATGCAAGCCATAGATAATGCAGGTGAATCATGTTAAAAACTTTACAGGCACTGGTAAAGCGCGGCATAAACTGTAAAAAAAATAACAACAATTTTGTAAAATGATTTCATACTTCTTGGGTTGTGGGCTGGCAGAGTGAAACAAGTTTCTTGTAATGCACAGTGGATATTTATTAGTGGTTTTATACACTTAATATTGTAATGTACTTTTGACATGGACACAGCGAGACAGCGGTAACTTTACAACAACAGGTAAAACATAGACCGACCATTGACACTGTCTTTTACCTTTTAATTTATGGCATGGTTGCCAGATTAATATCTAACAATACTTATAAATTACTTTTCATTACATTATTAATTAATTTACGTAAATTTGAGCTAAATATTTACTATTAACAGTGACAAAAAAATACTGGCTGGAAGAATGCCACAGAAAAATAAATATACTTGACGTTTCATGTGACGAATGAGGTCATTAGATTTAGATATATATTTAACGCCTGATTTCATTACAGAAGTAGTTGTTTGTTTAATTAATCAGTTTTTATTTACTTTACTCGTATTCAAAATGAAAAGCAGAGTGTTTACCTCGGGTGAAAGACCTATTTAAGCACTCGAAAATTCTCCTTTTTTTTTATTGTGAAACTGACAAACAGGGACACAGCCCAGCTCATGGAAAGTGGTTACCGATGTCTATAGACATTTGCAACACTATTGGCGAAGGCAATATGTTACCAGTCTTTTAGATAGGATATGGGATTGAAATACAAGGGATATGGTATATAGAATAGGGGGAGGGGAATTGGACCATCGGAACTCTCAATCCAAGCAGGAAACACGATGAGGTCAATTTTTTGTGAGAGCGTGGTCTCACACCGACGGTCCTAGGAGCTGTAATGAAGAGAATGATTCCAGGTTCTACCACATATGATCAGTTTTTGATAATAATAATAAATCTTTATTGCAGAAAAATCTGATAAAGTAACTTATTGAAGTACCCTAAGTCTCGAGCTAAGTATGCAGCCTGTGTTTCGGTTTATTAGCCTTCTCACGCTAGTTTGTAATTTCAAACACTAATAAATACAAATCAGTAACAGTGTTTATGTCTAGTGAGTAAGCGTGTGAATGTGTGTAAGCGGGCTCTTGCATCTGTGTGTGTGTGTGTCCCACAAGCCCAGTACGATACGTTGGGGTTGACAAATTATGTTTGCTACAGAACGTTTCTTATCGCTAATACTATCACATTTTGGTCTAATTTTATGTTGTTTGATGATTGGTTGAGTAATTAAGGTGTGAAAGCGTAATAAACAATCTCATATTCGCGATTATAATATTAGTTATGATTATATGCTGAAAATAAAAACGAATGAAGCAGCGACGAACGACTAGTGTACAAATAACTGTGTGGATAAAAATTCTTCTATTTTTATCCAGTGTAAGTTGTAGGAGCAGAACGGAGCGTTATTTTATTGGTTTAAAGTTCATTTCACTTTTAAGTTTTTTTTTTGTAATTTACTGGAGCGGAATGGGTTTGTTTTTCTACTAAAATAGAGTTTCATTTTGTTACTATAATACTATCTTGTGGGGTTAAAGTCAATTTTTATATCCAACTACCCACAGCTTGCCATTTGGAAATTGGTATTTTGTATTGCGAAGCACGTAAACATGCTGACGACTTACCTAATGGAATAGTGTGTTTTCCAAATATTTTCACCATATAGAAAGAACTTCTTCACGTTTTCTTTTTTATTTTTTCCACCTGAATGAAAGCGATTACTGTCGTCTACGGACGTTTGCAACACTCGCTAGCGCGTTGATGACCACTAAGAATTTTTAAATCGCCCTCTTAAAAAATTTCTTCACAAAAGCGTAAATATTAAATTTTATGAACTTTAGGAATTCTGGGTGGTCAATGAAAATTTTCACTTCCCATGTTACCGGCTGTACTGAGGCAAGTGTTAGTACTCACCCCCCCACCCAGTAATGAGCACCATATCGATCATTTTAGGCCTTTATTTATAATAATTCTTCATTGAAGTTTCTGCCTTAACTTTAGAACACATTGGTGGTGAGAACCTTCTTGCAAGTATGAAACACAGGTATTCAGAAAATACCACTCTATACACGTTATGATAAACCACAGGAATGAGTAATTTATATATCTATTACAAAGAAAAATATTTGCGTATTGTGTGCGGGCACGCGCGCATACTTGTGTGCGTGTGTGTGTGTGTGGGTGTGTGTACATATATACATATACATATATATATATATATATATATATATATACAGGGTACCAGTCATTTTGAGTCGACAAAGGTATAATTTACATTATCTAGTTTCTTAGGACACAATCTATCCCTCTGCTGAATTTAATCAAGATCCGTTCAAACAGTCGTGAATAAACAACACTGTTACTTTAGCTTTTATTGTATGGGTAGTACACATCTTCAAGTCTAGAGAAGCGTATATATATATACATACATGATGAATGTTAAATATTCTAAATTAAAAGCAAAGAGTGTATTTGTTAGTTAAACACCAACAACTGTGTTTAATGAAATAGCAGATAGAAGTTATTGTTTCAGCAATAAGTATTCTTCCCAGCACTTGTTGTCAAAAAATAAATGAGTATATCTACAATATAATAAATCTATAAATGGTTCGAGAATGTACAATGCGTTTAAAAATTAGAAAAAATCAAGGGACTAATTAAGACCAGCAGTTATCAAAATTGTAACTTAGAATTTTTGTCTGTCTGTCTGTCTGTTAGAGCATCGCATGAAAATTACTGAGCGGTTTTAATGTAACTCAACACAGTTTATGTAGGTCAATATTTACGAAGGTCTTTATACCAATAAACGACGTTATTTCTGTGGAATAGACGAATATAACGAAAAAGATGGTGCTTAAAGTTCCCATCTGTACTATAATATATAGTATCATACTATATTTTAGCCAATTGTACTATTTTATATTATAAAAAATAAGATAATTTCTTATTATCTTATTTTTTTATAATACTATAATTTCGTCGTTAATCCAATTGTCGCGTTTTTTGTTCAGATGCTTATGATTATTTTAAAAATAAATTAAATAATAAGTTTGTTTAGTTTCTTATTATGTAAATAAATAATGAAAAATAAATGTTTAGGTATTTTTCCCACAATCCCAAATGTACTATATATTTTTACACCTTTGACAGCGACTATATTTTCTCCAAGAAGATGTGGCAATCCTAGTGGTGCTGCGGACGCGTTTTGTTGGCCCTGCTGATGCAGTCCACTGACAAATAGATACGTCATCACGGCAACGACGCGAACGAAGTGTTGCTAGTAAGTGCTAGTCACCAATAAGCTTAATTAACGAAATAGCCGACAGAAGCTATTGTTCCAACGATAAATTTACTTCCCAGCACTTGTCGTCGCAAATATAAATGGGGAGTGTATTTTAAAATATTTCCTTTAGCAATTAATTACGGTAAGGGAGCAATCAAAACAATTCCGAAATTTCTCGAATAGCATATTTATGCGAAACAGTAACAAAATGCACATAACTCAGCGGCCGAATGCCGAAATAAATTGTTTATCTCGCCGACTCTTCCGGTACGCTACGCTTGCTACAGAGCTACGCTTGCTACACAGCTACACTTGCTGCCACAGTGTAGGTGTTCTTATAATAGGTTGGGGAAAAAGACTTTTCGCATATAGTATGTATGAACTTGTAATAAGATCTTTTTGGCTATACCATTTGTATCTGGCTGGTTTTGGTATCATTAAAAAGTTTTGATTTTAAAGAAGACAATTCCAAATTCAAATTAGGAAAATGTGTGATTTTCATTTGTTTTACTTATTGTTAAAATGAGTGAATCTAATGAAGAAATTCGATACATTTTAAAATTTTATTACAAAAAAGGTAAAAATGCAACACAAGCCGCGAAAAAAAATTGTAATGTTTATGGACCTAATGCAGTATCTGTTAGAGTAGCGCAAATTTGGTTTAAGCGTTTTCAATCCGGAAATTTTGTTATCGAAGATGCACGTCGCTCTGGTCGCCCTGTTACGGACAAAATTGATGCCATTTTTGAAAAAGTGTAGCAAGAACGGCATATTAGTAGTTACGATGTAGTTGGAGAACTGGGAATTGACCACAAAATGGTTTTGGCGCATTTGAAAAAAGCTGGGTACACAAAAAAGCTCGATATTTGGGTGCCTCATGAGCTCACTGAAAGTAACCTAATGAACCGTGTACTCATTTGTGATTCTTTATTACGACATAATGAAACCTGAACCATTTTTGAAAAAGCTGATAACTGATGATGAAAAGTGGATCACGTACGACAAGAACGTGCGAAAAAGATCGTGGTCAAAGGCCGGTCAGGCTTCGCAAACTGTGGCGAAACCCGGGTTAACTCGCAACAAGGTGATGCTGTGTGTATGGTGGGATTGGAAGGGCATTATTCATTATGAGCTGTTACCGCTAGGCAGGACCATCGATTCTGAACTATACTGCGAACAACTGATGAGATTAAAGCAAAAAGTTGAGAGAAAGTGGCCGGAATTAATCAACAGAAGGGGTGTGGTTTTTCACCATGATAACGCTAGACCTCACACATCTTTAGCCACTCAGCAAAAATTACGAGAGTTTGGCTGGAAGGTGTTAATGCATCCGCCGTATAGTCCTCACCTTGTACCTTCAGATTTTCACCTGTTTCGATCTCTGCAGAATTCCTTAGGCAGTGTCAGGTTAACATCACAAGAGGACTGCCAAAACCACTTGTCGCAGTTTTTTGATCAGAAGCCCCAAAATTTTTATAGCAAAAGGATCACGTCCCTATCTACACGGCAAAAAGTTATCCAACAAAATGGCACCTACATACTTTAGTCAAATGTAAATAAACTTTATAAAAAACCTTTTGAATTTTTATATAAAATGCGAAGAAATTTTTTCCCCAACCTTATATTTATTCAAATTCAAATCATTTTATTGGGAATATAAGTGAGATAAAAGGTTAGTATAAATCGTTAGTACATTTATATTCTACCGGTGCCGGTGTACACTATTTTATACTTAAATCTAAATTGAGACAATTAATTGTAACATAACAATATTTTTGGTAAGATATTGTTATGCTGGAGCTGCACCTATGATAATATTATAGTTATTGACTGTGGCCAAATACGCTTTATTTATAAAAAAATAACGCCGTTAACGAATAGCCACATTAGTGTATAAACTTTGAATATTTCAAGTGGGCCTTCACGGCCAAATCTTAAACTATACTAGATAACGAAAAACACTCAAAGAAATCTCGAAGCCGATTTTGACGAAAACTAAAGTAGTATACTTAGATTTTTTTAAAAAATCAGTTACCCTTGTCAGCAACCGAGTCGGCTGATTTTGAAAATATAAACAAAATCTGTATTATTACCAAATCATAGTGTAGCTCGTAAGAATCGATTTTCACCTTCTATAGCCCCGAATGTAAAATTTATTGAAAATCGGTTACGTTATTAAGGCGTGAAAAGGTCACGAACAAACGAACTCACGTTCGTATTTACAATATTAGTTAGGACTAGTATATCCCAGTGAAATTTCGTTCGAGTCGACACGACGACGACGCATTTAACGACTCTCCAAAAGTGGCCAACAGGCTATTTTTGCAGAATCGCATCTTAATTATAAGAACTCTGAACCGAGTTAATCTTCTAATAAATAGCATACTATGCCCACTACGTAGCGGCCACAACGTAGAGGAGTAGCTTCAATTGTAACACAAATAAAATTTATTTTTGCTTCATTGTTCTTATTGATAATGGACATTTTATGTAAGTCTACAAAAGATATCCGATTCAGCTAAACAGCTTTAGCATAGCTGGGCATTAACTCGTTAATCCGTAAATCGTTAATTAACGAAGTTAACATTTTGAGTAACGGATTAACTTTTAAGTTAACTTAAAAATATGTTAACGGACTCGTTAACTTCCGTGAAATTTCCCAAAATCCGTTAATAATTAATCTGTCTTTAAATTAAAAAATATAAAGTCTAAGGACGTAGTAAACTACACAGCTTTAGTCAATGCCTTATTAAATGGCATAGAGAAAAGGTTTGGATAATTTCTGGACGATGCAAAGTGCCATCTTGCCGCGGCTTTTCACCCGAAGTTGCGATTGGTATGGTTGGAAACGTATGACATCAGTCGAGTAGAAGCAGTAAAAAATACATGGAAAAAAGTAGAAGAGGCGTTACAATTAGAAGCTGTTGAAAGTTCGAAGGACAGAGATAGTTTAAGTGGTGCAGGTAGCAACGCGAGTAACAACGACGATGATGAGGATGACTTTTTCAATTCTGTCACTCAGTCTAAAGAAAAACCTAAGAGCAACAAATCTTTAAAGAGCAAAGCTCAAAGTCTCGTCAAAATGTGGCTAGATATAAAGTCGAGAAACTCGTTAAATTTAAATGATGCAGCAATCCTCGGGGAACAGATATTCGCAAATCTATTTAGAATAGAATAGAAGATACTTTATTGCATAACATTAAGATACAATTCAAGAAGTTTAAGTACAGAAGACAATAGGCGTTCTTATCACTAAAAGCAATTTCTTCCAGACAACCTTAGGATGGATCAGAGAAAAATTGTGTAACATGTGGGTTTTGCAATATAACTAGAATAAAAAAGTATATATATAAAATTTTTAAGTGGCAAGTATAAGACAAAGATGTACATATATTGATATATATAAATAAATAAATAATCACAGTAATAATGTATAGAATTAGGTACGTAAATATGGGAGAGATGAAGGTGTTATGATTGACTTTAGAGCCCGAGGTAATAATCCTTCACGAGTCCGTTGAACACCTGAAGAGACTGGGCACGCCTGATTTATTTATTAAATATAATACTGATATACGCTCAAGCGCTGCAGTTGAACGTCTTTTCTCCACGGGCATGGATATACCACAGCCGAAACGAGCCTCGCTTTCAGACGAGAACTTCAACATATTAATGTTCATGAAGGAGAATATTCATATTATGCCAGATGACTAAATTGACAGATAAATTGGACGGGTTAGTATCGCTTCGTCTAAGATGTAAATGGTCTATGTAGCAATTCGTCTAAATAGCAATTGGTCATTATATTACTATCAAATCGTCTTAAAAGTAGTTCATCTAATTAGTGTTTCATCCAGAACGCAATTAGTATATCTTAATAAAATAAATTCTAAACTTTAATCCAAATGAATGAATAAACATTGTTTGTCAACATGCTTGTATTAAATATCTAATAATTATATCCGCCTTTTTTCTATCCTGTTAACTTCCAGAACCAACAGTTTTTATAAGAAGATGCAATTTTATCACGTGTTAATGGATTAACGATTAACATTAACTTGCGTTAAATTTTCTGAAATGTAACGCTTTAACTTTTAACGAAGTTAACGTTTTCAGTGACGGATTAGCGATTAACGAAGTTAACTATTTGTTTAACGGTGCCCAGCTATGAGTCTTAGCAATAAAGATTGACTGGTATATTGTCTAGTTTGACGTAACATAGGATCTTTAATCAAATATGTACTTGAAGATTAACGAAATTAAACAAATTAATTTTTGGCTGAATATTTATTTATTGAATTTATTTTTTAAATGTATATTCTTTTATTTAAAAAAAAAACAACGTAAGATATCCTTTTATAAAAAAATCTTCCATAATACAATATTTGATAATTTTCTTATTATTGTTTATATCGCTTCTCTTTGATTAATTAATTAGAAAGAAAAGGGATTACCACAATCAAATAACAGACGTTCTGTACATATTGCAGGTTTACAGACATAGATGATTAATGAATGTAGAAGAAGCTAGAGTTTCTGTCTTGTCTACCCCTCCGGGAAATAGGCGCCGTAATATATCTGTATGAAGTTATTCCAGTAGGTATATAAATTGTCATTTCCATAACTAAAATAATGTTAATGATACAAAATTATTCTTTTCTTTGCTATAAATTGACGTAATAAATAACAGACTAAAAGTAAATGAATAAAATGAAAAATAGGGCAGTATTTTTCAGATTAATCTTCTTCATTTAACGTTGAAGGATAATTATGTGACAATAGATATTGTAATTTATAATAATAATTGTTGTTATTAAGTAATTGCTTTTATATCATACTAGATTTTGCCTACGGCTTCGCTCGCGTTAAACGCGTTAAAGTAGATTTTCTAGACGGAGTGGAGGTCCGGCTGTTGCGAGTCCCACACTTCTGGACCCGAAGGTAATACGCAAAAGTATTCCCCAAGCATTATTAAAAAAGGATATGTATGTAATAAGGGGCTATGGGAGCTGTATACGTCTGGCGTTGCAGCGGACAACGAACTACTGGCTAGCGCTTCTTTTTATTTTTAATGGACTTGACTTTATATTGTTGGTCCAAAGACCTCACAACTTTACCGGGGTTTTCGGGGCGGGCGGCGAGTCCGGGGGGCAACTTGCTCGAGGGAGCTCCCTAGGGCTTTACCTCGGCTGGACTGTTGCCATGAGAGGGGGATGAATCTAACGATGCCGACTAGAGGGCGACACAATGCCCTAATTGAGAACGGGCGACGGGTAATATAAAGCCCGAGCGGAAGGATCCCGGCGGTTCGTGGCGGCCTACGCTATCTTACTGCCGTTTTGCAACGTGTTATGGCTGGGAGAGAAGAAACGGCGAAAGAAACTTCCCAGCAACACGCCTAGTCTGTCCTATTTATTTCAGGAAAACATGTCCCATAGTAATATACTAATGCATATTACATAACATTATTCAGATTAAAATTAATACACACAATTTAAAAACTTACACATACATACATATTCACATTCACACTTATTCACATATATACCACAAGTTATACTTTGACTATACTATTATGCATAGCGCAGCAGTGCCTAACGTAGGTACAGTCTACCCTATCGGCAATCGTCGCCAGGACGGTGTTGGTGCTGGCCCGCACCCTGCGCACCAGGGACGCGCACCGCTTCCTAATGGTAGTCTGAAAGCAATTGGTGCGCATCAGGGCAAACATTCCCGAGGCGCTGCAGTAGCGGGGCAGCCCCAACACCGCCCTGAACGCATTATTGTAATGGACACGAAGGGCCGTGTAGCTTTTCTGTGAATAATTTGCCCACAGACTGCACGTGTAGAGAGATGTACAATAAGCTTTGAAACGCGTTAACTTTACTCTCCGTGCAATCATATTAGCTCTTATGGACAAGGTCCTTCGTTCCCTTTCAATGTCTCCATTATACTTAAGGTCAGACGTGACCACATGTCCTAAATATTTAAATTGAACAACCCATTCTAAAGGTGTGTTTGGTATGGGCGGCTGTGTCACTCCATTCCATTAATAAAAATGATGATTAATCTTTTGAATACAGGGTTAGAGTAACTAAACAAGTCAATATCGCTAAATTTGGTATTTTATCCCGTTTTTAACTCCCTTAGGGATTGAATTTTCGAAAAATTTTTTTAGTGCATACCTACTGTATAGGAAGAACCCTCATTCATGCAAGTTTCACTCTCCTAGCCTCGGTAGTTAAGACTATGCGCTTGTACATCAGACAGTGAGGTCAAGTATTTATAACTATATACGTATAGACAAACTAAGCAATTTTGCTTGTGTGTGTATATATATATATATATATATATATATATATATATGTATCTACAACTGATAACTCTGTGGCTGAATCTAGACAAGAGTACATAACGAAAAATTTGCTTAAGAAATTTACCGTCTCAGGAATCGAATCCGGCACCAGTGACAGACCAAGACTGCAAAAATATCTTTGCAGGAAAGGAGAAAGTATACAATTTCCTGCGGCCGGGCGGCATGTCCTAAGAGGCGCCAAAACAACCCACAGCCAGATGGTAGGACATTTACCCGTCTGGATGGCTACCGACCCTGGTCTATAATATGCCGCCACAACAACCCTGGGTTGTGTTCCGGCATTAGTAGCCAGGTTCCAGTCGCCATTTAGATAGCGGCAGCACATTGGCAGCACCTTTGGTGTCATGAATGTTCATAGGCGATGATAACCACTCTCCATCAGGTGAAAAATTAAAGTTAAGGCTGTTGGTTGGCTTCCAGGTGGTCACGCTTAGCATGACGCATTTTTCTCCTCTTGTTCCCAAAGTGTAAATATATGTTTAATGAAGTGGAATGTTAAGGTTTCCATTCTAAATTTATAGTCCAATTATAAACAGTGACCTCGGGAATAGCGAGTTAATTGAGCTAATCGGGGCCCGTTTATAAAAGTCGTTGCCGGCACGTCTTTGGCTATTCCTAATTATGGTCTAAGTCATAGACTGATTGAGGGAACAAATGTGGTTGCGCCCAGGAACTTAGTAAATAAATTCTCCCTCCCTCCTCGTCATCAAAAAATAATAATAACATTTTAATATCCGGCTTTATCTACGATAAGTAGTGTCACAGATAAAATATAGACCGTTTGACGCAGATGTGGGGATGGGTTTGATGCTAGATTGTTAATGACGTTAAATATTGACAGATAATGTTATCTGTACGTGCATAGCCATATTAGTGTACCTATATACACGTATGTATGAATATACACTAACGCATTATCGTAAATGTAGCTGCACTGTTAAACGAAGATTGCGCAAGAAAAGTGATTTGTCCGTCTGGGTGACTACCACCTCTGGTTTAGAACATGTCACCATAACGATCTTGGGTTGTGTTCCAGGATTAGTGGCCAGGGTCCAGTCTCCCTTTAGAGAGTAGCAGCACATTGTTAGCACCTTTGGTGTTTCGAATGTCCTTAGGCGATGGTAACCACTTTCCATGAGGTGAGCCGTTTGCCTGGCTGCTGAACCCATGTAATAAAAAAAGTAAAAAGTAATTGTGATATACACAGACAGAAACACAGACGGACAGATGTAAATTACTATTTTATAACGGTCTCATTTTTACCAAAATGTCTAACAAATCCTATCTAACGCTTAGCTGTAGGTAGGTATTAAGTAAAATTAGAAAGGATGTGAAGAAGACTAGAGGAGAGTGAATCTCTTGTGAATTGTACCATATCAATAAGTGTTAATGTAGTAGGTCGTTAGCAACAGCTAAAGATTATTATCAGAGAAATCTTTACGCAATATGTTTACAATTTATAATGAGCAAATGTAATTAAAAGGGCAACATTCGGTGTATGAAATACTAGAATTTAATGCGGCTTTGTTAGAAATACCACGCGCTAACAATGGTGAAGGAAAACATCGTGATGTAACCTGTATTCACATCGAGATAACCGATGTGTCAAACCTGCCAAGCCGCCTTGGACAAGCGTGGCGGGTATACTGTCCGTTGCCTTTATAATGGGAGGCTCGAGCCCAGCAGTGCGACAATTATGGGCTGATATTATAATGCGGCTTTGTTAGTGTAAGCATTAAATGCGTATGCCGCGGAAAGTAAGTGTATCATGTTCCGGGATAAAAACTATCCTAAATTAGTTTCTATTTTAGGAAGTAAATATATAGAACATTAAAAAAAATTATGAGCGACCTTTTAAAATTCAAAATTTGAACTGAAACTTTCAGAAACGTATTATTTTTGCTCTATACAATTATACCGTAACGAGTTAAACAGTTTGAATAAAAAAATCGCTTTTGGCGATGGCGATTTTTTTAGAGCGACTTCTTAAAAAAAAATTTTGAGCTGACCTTTGGACGGAGGGAGTTCTTAAAACATCAAAAACTAACATTTTTTCACTCGAGACTCAAAAAAAAGTTGGTTTTTTGCGCCACCCTAATATATATGTATATATTTATATATATAATAAGTGCTGTGTCGGACCAGGTTTCGGCACAGCAAAATCATGAGTGCTAATCTTATTTCTGAAATTACGGCATACAAATTTTGTAAGTCTTGTGTGTTTTTTTAACTACTCTACGGACTCGTGTTCCGTATCCTTTTTTACAACTTAATTTCTATGAAAGTTTTTAGAGTTCATACATGCTTGTTGTTTATTTTTGTTATTGTGTGTGACATTAATTTAGTGATTTTTATGTTGTAGTGTACCTTAAGAATAACTTATAATTAACTTATTATTTTTTGCTATTTTTAATACTAAACTTATACTAATGTAGAGTATATCTGTTGTATTCTGTCTTGTGTTGTCGCATTTGGAAATAAATATTTTCTTCGTTTTTCTTGTTCTTTCTTTCTCGTTTTGGCAAAAACGGAACTCTTGTAATGTCCATTTTCTTTCTTCTTTTAATGTCTATTCGTCCGCATGCGTTTGTCCTATGTATGAAATAGCTATTTTCCTGTAAATTTGCTTGTTCATAGCAATTCACAGCGTTTTTAAGAGGTGAAACAGACATGTTTCTAATATTTACATATATATTTATATATAACCTGAAAGAAACACCTGGATGTAAATCCTTTCGAACGAGGGAGTACAATCTCATATATTGCGGTACAGAAGTCACGGAGAAATATATTAACACGTGTTATTATTTACCTTACAAGCATTTTCCTCAATTCAACCTTACATAGCGTTGAATTTTTTTTTCTTAACAGATTTCTTCGTACCGTCTGTATAAGCTAAATGCGACTTTTTTGAACAGACAGAAAGTTAATAATTGTATCGTCTTAAGTAATAATCCATTGAACTCTTGTAACTGTTTGTTATTAATACGCGGAGGCTTTTGATCAACAATTGTTTTGTTTTCTTCTTCTAGTTTTTGAATATGGCCTCCTAAATTACAAACAAGAAGCCATGTGCGAGTCGGACTCTCGCATGGAAAATTTCTCTTTAATTATAATATTGATATAAAGTCCTATTCACTAATATACTTTTATGCGGTACATGAAAGTCGAAAACATACACCATTATATTACAGTTTAATGTCACATAGTCGTATGTACATATGTATATATAGTGTTTACACAGAAAAGTATATATGCACGACTCGCAGAATATACATTTTATTAGCCATTGTCCATTGCCAACTAACATTCTGTTACGAGTTGCAGGACTCGGATTAAAGTGCCGTTGGAATTATTATAGAGTTAATTAAAACTATACAAACACGGATAACACGTAATGAAGAAGGTCGTAACTCAATAAAACGCGCAAAGTCCGTCACTTATTAAATTCCCGATTGTAGTACACACATCTTACTTCGCTTGTGGTTCTCGCTCGACTATCTCCCCCTCCATCAGGTCAACGTTTTATCCTACAAAAATGCAATGCCCCCGTATCTAAATCGGCTTAATCCGCCACATCTGGCTAATGACTCAGCCGATAACTGCCATAAAAGAGTACAATAACAATCGGCTGTTTTCTAATCACAAATTTTAAACACAAAGTAAACAAAATAAGACGGTGGTAAAAGAGTTACGATTAGTTTGAATGCCGGCAGGTAATAAATGTGCTTTGTTTCAGATATGCAGGTGGATTTTTTTTTTAGTCGGGACCTGAGTTGTAACAATTCTAAGAAATTAATAAATTTCTTTGTAATGCTGCCACGCTGTTTAAACAGGCTTAATTCTCTCCTAAACGATTACTGCGAACAGATGGCACTCGGTCGGGGTATTCTAATAAATAAAATCAGCTCAGTAGTTGCGTCTCGATTGCGACAGCAGCATCCCCAAGTGACTCAGAAAGTTAAATATTATTACGACTAAGTGCGTGTTTGACTGACTGTTTTGTAAGTGCTGTAAATTAATTTTGTGATCTTTCAATTGGTACTTGATTAGAACCTCGCCGTAACCATACATATAGCCTTTGATGTATCCAAACATCATTTAACAATAGGGAATTTCGCTCGAAACATTCCTTTAAGTGAATCTGGAAGTTCTTCCCACTCTAAGATCAGGGCCGCAACAAGGGGCCTCTTCTGTTTGTGTTTGCAACTTCCATTGGGTACGAATTCACTTTATTCCTATTTGAGTTTGTGCGGCTGTTATATTCATATTCGGTGACGCATATTTGATTGGCAGTAAAATGAAATAAACATAAAAAGAGTATGCATTGCTATTAGGTTAAATTAATAGTAATCTAGCAGACCCATCTTCGAATGACGCCAAAATATTATACTAATATAGTGTTACGAGTTGTAGGACTCGAATTAAAAAGCCGTTGGAATTATTATAGAGTTTCTTAGAACTATACAAAACACATATAACACAGTTACAAATATAATCGAACACAAAAAATCCAAATGTAATGCAGAAGGTCGTAATTCAATAACACGCGCAAATTCCGTCACTAAATAGATTACCGAATGTACACAATTCAATAACACGCGCAAAATCCGTCACTAAATAGATTACCGAATGTACACAAGTCTTGCTTCGCTCGTGGTTATCGCTTGACTGACTCTTCCTCCATCGGGCCATTGCTATATACTGCACAAATGCAAATATGTCTGCCCGGCAAGCGTCGACACAATTTCTTAGAAATCGTAATCCGCACTCCTGGCTAATTATGCCCGCAAACGAGTACAATAGGCTGTTCTCCACAATAACCAATAAATAAGTAACAAAAGAAGACAACCATAAAAGAATTACAATAAGTTCAAATGCCGACAGGTAATAAAATATGTTTTTATAGGTATGTAGGTGGGTTTTGTTTATGTCGGAACTTGAGTTGTAACAATATAAAGCTAAAGAGTTTGTTTGCTTGAACGCGCTAATCTCAGGAACTAGTAGTCTGAAAAATTCTTTCAGTATTAGATAGCCCATTTATTGAGGAAGGTTATAGGCTATATATCACCATGCTAAGACTAATAGGAGCGAAGCTCCAATGAAGAATGTTTCAAAATCGGGAGTTTTTTAACTTGCTGTTTTTAACCATTCCACGCGGACGAAGTCGCGGGCAGAAGCTAGTTCTATATAAACTGGTAGATATAAGAAATCAGTGATCAGGTACTATGTTTTGTTATACTACGTAATTGTACTTACCATGGCAGTATGGTCGCTTAAGCGAGAAAGCCCTTTAGTTATGAATAAAAAAAAGAGTATGCAAAAAGAGAATTCACAAAACACCTCTACCTATTAAGTAATCGGTATCCATTTTAGGGTTTCAAGTCCAGATGGTAACATAAAATCGGTCAAGTGAGTGCTGTCCCACTCTTGGAAATACTTGTAGATATATAGCGTGGAAGCAAAAACTAATTTTCATGAAATGAAATGAAATGATGTGTCAAAAACATGGAGATGATAGATGTTATAAATAAATTCTTAGTACATATTTCGAGTTATAAGGCATACAGAATCTTTAAACTTAATATAACTACATGTATTTACGGGAATATATGAACACATTAACTTTAGATTTTCCAATTCTATGTGAAAGGCATCAGTCATTCTTGACTTTTAAAGTAAGGAAAACCAAAACCATAGAGTAGACACAAACACAAAGAGAAGTTAAGGCTTTATTTAATATCCACAGATAATAATGATTTCAGTAGCGATGACTAATGTCATTGTTGCAACATGTGCATTTTTCATTATTTATCTAAGAAACTGTAAAGAGCATGTAATTGAAAATACAGCAATATCTTAAAATATACTCAACAGAACTTAATACAATAAATTTTCATTAAAAGTAATATTTATGTTTACTACATTACATTTTTCAAAATTTTCTTCGCTGTAGTTCAAAAGTTGCAGGAGAGGGGTCATTTTTTTATGAATATGGAAGTGAACAAATTGCCATGTAATAAATAAAAAAAATGTAAAAGAATAAAATTACAAAATTTGACTGAATAAATACTAGTGACTACACACGACTGTGTAAATAGAAAAAAAAACTTTCAATTATTATTAAAGCGACTATCTCTAATGTTTATTTTTCACCATTCTCACTACAGCGTTATGGAACGACATAAAGTTATACATAATTACACTAAACTGTATCCATCCCATCAGTTTCCAAAAACAATGAATGAATGACGGACGAACCTACTTAAAGATTGTATAAAGAAATTGCTCCTAGCGACAAGAGCGCCCATTGTACTTGTCATAAACATTGTATTTCTGCCACTTATTATGTATGCAATAAAGATTTTTTTTTTTGGTTCTCAAACTGGCCAACTCATCCTACGTACTTTTAAACAAAACTAGAACACAGAGAATATGGTTGCTAAATGACCTTCTTGATGCGAGCATAGCATGCATTATATATAAACATAGTACATAATAAATTTGAAAAGAAAAGAAAAGAAATAAATCAATAATTAAGTTAAAGTTTATTATATTCTAATAAAACTACATTTTAACGGTGTTCTAGATGTTCTAAATTGCACTAAAACTAAATAAAACACTTATTATCTTGACGTACTGGTTTATTGTACTGTATTGAAATAACTACGCGTAATTTACAAAGGAGGTTGACAAAATATATCTTATAAGCAATAGTGTGTTTAATTAGGAGACAGCGCTATCTAGTTTTGTACTGACTGAACTATCGGACTAAGTATGGCGCTATCTCCGACAAACGATTTTAAGCGCGGTATTTTATTAAACTTTATGATTCCGAGGTTTCGGCCACTTTTTAGTAGCCATGACCACGATGACGTGACGTGACACTTAACAAAGATGTCAAGAGAATTCCGCGTATAATAGTGATCTGGAGGGAACTTCCCGCCGCGGTTTTCCTTTAGTGTTGTGACATGGGGTTTTGAAAGGGGTGTTATAAAATTTCTAGAGGTCAGCAGCGCGTTGGGACGCCGCTGATGTTGAAAACGCCCATAGGCGATGGTAACCACTTTCCACCAGATAGGCCGTCTACCTGTTTGCCTGTTTCAGGCAATAAAAAAAAGAGTATTGTTAAAATTTTATTTAGCCTAGCATCAACTTGTTTATTTTAATTTTTGTTTATGGTTATTATTTACTCTATGGGAGCTTAATCTAATTTATTTTCACTTCGCAACATGTTGTGGCCTGAATAGAAGAAGCGGCGCAAGAAACTCTTCAGAAACATGCTTAACTTTAATAATTCTATTTAATAATAAAATATTTTTTATTTTATAGTTTCTATATACTAAAAATAGCAACTGAGGCTCTTACAGAATTAATGTGAATTATAGGTGTACGCCTTCAGAGTCATTGTGATAACAATTTGACGACTCACTAATCGTTAAATTGTTACTTTGGGATTTTTTATATTTTTATCTTTCAATTCCTAAATAAATCTAATAATATACGTAACGGAAACTATCAGATAAACAATTTAATATCCGTAAGCGGTACAATATGATACGACATTTCATACCCACGACAGTCCTCCTTTACAACTCATATTTTAACTAAAACCCTACCATGTCCATATCTCCTGGCGTAAAAATAGACTAGGACACATAATCCTCTCTCCTTTATGCAGTAAGAGAGGTACATTTGGCATGTGATACATGGACTGAGCCAGCCTCGCAGGTACAAGCGTATAGCAACTCGAGATTTTTATGAATAATTTATGTGGCACAACGTTTTTATCGCGGGTATTGGGTGACCAAGTTCATTTGTAGAGCTGAGACAATACACTAACTAATATTGTACGGGTAATTGAAGGGAGACAAATAAAAATCAACTTGTATTGTATTACGTCAGCTTATGTTAGTAGCAGAAATTACAATAAACTTTTAACTCTAAAGTACTGAAGTCCGGTAGGGTACTCGTACACGCCATTTTTATTTATTTATCGCTGAAGCACAGCAGACAGGCTGACGGCCCAACTGTGATGGAAAGTGGTTACCGTCGCCTATGGACATTAGCAGTACCAGAGGTGTTGCCAATGTGCTGCCGGCCTCGAAAGAGAAAGAAACTAGAACTGGTGCCGGAACACAACTCAAAGTTGTTATGGCGGCAAACTTTAGACCAAGGGTGGTAGCCATTCAGTCGGGCAAATACCCTACCTCCTGGCTGTGGGTTGTTTTGTCGCCTGTTACGACAGGCCACCCGGCCGCAGGAATTAGTATTCTTTTTCCGTTCCTGCACGGAGAAAATAGTAATAGCCATACAGTTAAAATAGTAATATGCAATAAAAATATCTGTATAGAGGACCAAAGGTATCGAATGAGGTTTCGTCAGCAACTGTTCACCGCATAGAGGTCCCTATGCTAAGAGGAAGGAATAATTAAACGAAATGTGGCAAATGTGGATGGACCTCAGCCTCGGATCTTGATTTTTTCGAGGCGAGGAGGCGAAAACTTAAACATGGCACCCCCACTCGCCTATATTTTTACCTTATTCATCAACATCGTTTTAGCCATTAGACGCCTACTAATGGACATGCGTGCGTCTGTGATTTTTAACCTATGTCTATTACCTACGCGCCCCGTGCAAAGTAATTTATGCGCTTAAAACACTGGACGTCTCAGTGTTCAAAATTGCGTTAATGATTTGACGCTCTCCGAAGTGGCCCCCTGGGGCATAGGCCCCAGCTTGGCCACCCATGGTTCTGGCCCTGATCGAGCTATCCAATCGATCAACACTCTAGTCAGCGCGATTCAGTTAATGCCCCTAAAAAGATACCACCACCTAGTAACGAATTTGGGAAACTAACTCATTAATATTATAATATTATAAATGCGAATGAGAGTTGTTTGTTTGTGACACTTTCAAGTCATAACTACTCAACAGATCGTCCTGAAATTTTGTTTACATGTTGTCAGGGGTACAGAAGATGACAAAGTACGTTTCATATAGAAAGAAATACTATTCTCGAGGGATAGTTGAATATAGCCGAAAAGATTGCGCTTCGATCGTATTTTATTGGCGCTACCGTTACAATTCACTAATAAATACATTATCATGGCAACGAGGATGACAATTTTGCTTTGTAAAGCAAAGTAGCAAAGCAAATTTTACCTTCATGTTTAGTTCCACCTTCGCTTGATGGCGTTACGGGTATTTTGTATAAAAGGTTCGAGAATTTATACATGAAGTTGGAGAACTTGGAGGTTGATCCCTGAATTCAACTTAGTAGTAGTGGAAGTCGTATGTTACGACTAATTGCAACTTGTGGCTGGATCACAATATGTTTGTGAGCGTTATTTATAGTAATATTAAAGTAGCCCAAAGAAAGCTGCAGCGTCAGCAAATGCTGTACGTTGAACCGTACAATGGTAGGTATATGAAAATAGTCAAAATAATTTATTTACAAAGATAGTCATATACGACAATGTCGCAATCCTTCCATTTTTGCCAAAAAACCTACATAAGACAAGAAGAATAGCTAAGAAACAAGTCTTGCTGAAGGTAAAGATAAATATATATATGTGCGACTTTGCGTAATTTTACAATACATCTGATACAGTCTAGTGGGTAGAATATCTGGCTTTTACCCGGGAGGCTCGGGATCGATTCCCGGTATCGGAACATGTTTTTTAACATACTTAATAATTATTTTTATTAACGAGAGGATTTTTAATCCAGTTTGTTATATGTGTTGTGTCCGTGAAAAAATCATAACAATCCATGGTCACCCTAAGCAAGCCCCCGTGTGCTGTATACACAGTACGGTGTTTACTCAGCCGCGGATTTTCCCTAAGGTGAGACAGATCTCCTTGTTAAACCATTCTATATAATATTTTTATAACCTCATTGTTGTTTTCTACGACGGAGATTGCTTATTGCCCATTCAATTGAAAATTGATATACATACTTACTTACCTGATCTTTTTAGTTATCGATGTATACCAAAACAATGAACTTTCGGGACCTCCGTCAGGAACCAAGTTCCTTACGTTAGCGGTCACCACCATAACGCTTTTTCCTTATGTGACGGTTTCTGCCAGATCAGAAAACATTTTTTGTAAACAAAAAGTTAAACAAATAATTTTACTCATACTTGTTTTTATTAATAAGGCACTTATAGCGTGACGCCAACGATGTTGCCACCTGTGTGTGCTCATCATATTATTAGAATAGAGCTTGAAAAAGCCCAAGATTTCCTTAGACTACGTGAGGAAAACCTAGGCAGTTATAGAGACTGCTGCTAGAAGTGAAAACTTTAGAACTTTTAGTATTAAAATTTGAAATTTCATAATGTTTGAATTAAAACACTATTTCAACAATGCACAGTATATACACATTGAATTTTTCACTAAATCTATTCAATTTCACTTATAAAATATACACAGCACTAATGTTGCACAATATGCCAGCTGTATAGATAGATAGATAGATAACACTTTATTGTACACCATTACAGAAAACCTTATAGCCTAAAAATGTTCTGAATGTGCACAATGGGCGGTCTTATCGCTATTAAGCGATTTCTTCCAGACAACCCGTGACAGGAATAAAACAGATTATATTAGTCAAATGTGGTATACATAAATATTAGAGAATAAGCAGTTACTTACATATATTTTATTCATCTATAAACATATAAGTATGTAAAATATTACATAAGTAAAATTATACTTATATAGACATATATAAATACATCTACTGAAATTACATGCATAAATATACATATATATATATATATATATATATATATATATATATATATATATATATATATATATATATATATATATATATATATATATATATATATATATATATACAGAAATATACGTAAAAATATCAAACATCACTATGTTGCAGGTAGTGTTTTTTTTTCATGTTCTTAAATATTGTTATTGATTTAGCTTGTCTAACAGTAACAGGTAGCTCATTGCAGAGTCGAAAAGCCTTTACAGTAAAAGAATTATTGTAAAAAGATGAATAATGTTTGTATTAAGTCTAAGATACGTAGAAGGTCGTAAATTGTGAGAAGAAGAGATGAATTCAAAGCGTTCTTTGAGATAAATACGGGGTTGTGGGGATAAACAACACAGTGTAAAGGAGTGAAAGAATATGAGTATTCCGGCGAAAACGAATTGGCAACCACTTGAGTTTTTTACGAAACTCAGAGACGTGGTCATATTTGCGTAACCCAAATATAAACCTTATACAAAAATTTTGGAGGCGCTCAAGTTTATTAAGTTGCTCTTGAGTCAAATCAATATAACTGGCGTCAGCATAATCAAGAATGGGGAGTAGTAAGGTCTCTGCAAGCTTAACTTTGGTGGCTATGGGCAGGAAGTTTTTCAACCTCCCGAGGGATTTCGAAGAGAGGAAGAGACGTCGACTCAATTCGGTTATGTGGGGTCGCCAAGATAGCTCCCTATCAAATATGACTCCTAGATTTTTTACTTTCTCACTAACCGGGATATGTGTACCATTAAATATGAAATTTGGTAAGCAGGTCCAGTCCAGTGTATATATAGCTACAGATTAAAGAATTAGAATTAAAGAATTTATTCGAAACCATTAACATAGTGTACAGAAACAATTTGGTGTCGCAAACAACTGCTGTAGTATAATACTGTGTTGCAGTTGTTAGCGCCCACTTCTAGACAATCCGTTTGTTATACATTATAAAAAGAAAATTATATTGAATATTTGATATACTGCTATAAGCATGTCGGTGATGCGAACCCATAAGATTTTCCCTACCAAAAAGTGACCAACGCGGCTAAGGAAGTTTTCACTTCAAAAACGTATATCGGAACGGATGGTCTAAAATAAAACGTTACCATGTTCTCTAAACAATTCAAATATTCACAAATTCTTTACCACTTATGCGCTACAAGAACCTAATACTATAGTCATATTACCTTAATACTTGATATCGCTCTCTCGTAAGAGTAAGCCACGTGGTGTCGTCTCAAGACAAGTGCCCTGTGCACATGACGGCTCTTGAGGGACCAGAAAGCTCCAAGTATGAATTTTGAGAGCTCTATTTTATGTACGGAAACTTCAGTATAAATCATGCTCTTTACTTTCATGTTGAACATATATAAAGTATTCTGTAATATTTTGTTTGCCTTTGACAGTTACAAGGAATTCATGGTCAAAAACTGTTTTGTATTTATATGGCATTTCCCTTAGTTTGCCGTTTGATATTTCTTACCAGATTTTTTATATATAATTATATTGTTACGAGCTACAGGACTCAAATAAAAATGCCGTTGGAACTACTATAGAATTTATTAGAACTGTACAAAACGTATAAAACAAATACAAATAAAACTGGATGCAACCAGTTCACACTGCACGATTCAATACAATTCGATACGCGCAAAGTCCGTCGTCTATATCGCTAATCGAGAGTACTAGAAAAGGTCTTACTCGTTTCGTAGCCGTCGCTTGACTGCCCGCCACTCCATTCGGGCATCGTCTAATACTAACTACACAGTACAAAAAAAATTGACCGCGCGCACTGAGTTTCCGAGAAATAGTAATTTGCACACCTGGGAACGGCTAACAAAGTCGAAAACAATAACAATAAGGATTAGTTCGAAACTAATGATGGTTATAAAACAAGTAGAAAAACAATAGCATGCTTTTCTTAATTACAAATTCAAAACACAAAAAAATCCTTAATCCGTCTGGGAAGACAATAGCGCTTATCTTTGACGACATACAACAGGCAGCTGTGCGCTATATCTTTGATATGCATATATATATATATATATATATATATATATATATATATATATATATATAACAGCCTACACTTGTCCCACTGCTGTGGCTCGGGCTCTGGGCTTGGCAGCTTGGACACATCGGTTATCTCGATTTGCAGGTTGCATCACGATGTTTTCCTCCACCGTTGTTAGCACGTGGCAATTGTTACAATATGCACATTAGATCAGAAAACTGACTAAGCGGTGCATGCTTTCCGGCTAGGATCGAACCCGCGCCCTTTGAGTACGGGACGCGTGCGCTAGCCACTATGGTACCACGACTTTATTTTCTTGCGTGAAAGTAATCTTAATTATTTATTTTATTAAATATTACGATCTCGTCTGTTATGTCCTAAATATCACTATATTCACATAAGTTGATCCTTATAAACTACACTATGATTTGGTATATAGTACAGTGGGGTTCTTTTTCAAAATCAGATAATTCGACTCCTGATTTTTCATAAATCGAATGTTACTACCACTTTACTTTTCTCACAAATCGAGTCCGAGACTCGTATTTTAGGCTACTTCGTGTAGTTTAGGATTTGGCCCTGAAGAGCTACATGAAAAATTCACCTGTATAAACAGACAAAAGAAAGAAATAATTTACTTAATTTAGGAAAGCAACAATACAAGAACATAAAGATAATCTACATATACATTTTTATGATTAAATTTAATTTAAGGTACGCCGTATTTCCAACAAATGAGGTCGGCAACTCAGCATAACCCTGTGCTGGAATTTCTTCCAACACAGCGCTGATTTTAGAAGCCGCCTCGTTGATTAATATTAATAAAGTTAAGGCCGCAATTTGTTCAACCTATAATATATGGTATCTATTTTTCTTTTTAATTTGTTGTGAACAATAAGCCCGTCTGACCACGTGTACACGACACCGCAAACCGTGTCGCTGCCGTATCGTTAATTTGCGTTTCCTTGCCACCACAGCGCTACCCGGCGCACTACCGCTGCACTTTGAATGTTTGAACATTTTTACATTTGAATGAAGCGGCTGTTTTTTTAAATCGGTAGACAAACACACACATTGTATATTCTTAAATTAAGCAAATTACGCTTGTGTTATGGGTAATGTGGAGCTGATCCCACACACCCAAACCATAGTAAATAACGAAAATTTTGCTCCCGTAACTAAGCGTGCCAGGAACCGAACCCAGAGCCTCTGCGTAGCAGTGAGGTAGGCCGGCAAACATTGATCCACTGGCACCTCCTATGGTGGAAATTGAAGTTTCTGACCTGTCAAATACCTAACTATGGTCGAATTTCAACTACAGAAACTAGTATCAATAGGTGTTCTAAACATAAGCAATACCAACATCAATGTTTACGCTCTTTCCTTAGAACTAAGCCAACAATAACAATATCCATAACACTATACTTAGTCGGTTATATAAAATAAGAAAGAAGATGTTTCATGGGATATTTACCCGTAATGATAAGTATTAACCTTCGGCAATATCCATAATATAAAATTGTGAAAATGTTTTGTTTGGATGTAAATAAAACCTACGTATTTAGTTATGTAAGCTCACGACGACAATTGACCTACACTAGAATTATTTCAATTACAATAATAAATATAGCGCACTAATATACAGAAATGTCAGGATAACTCCAAGAGTTCCGTCCACACCTGTTTGGTGTCGAGCAGCAATTGCCCTTCAAGAATACTGCGATTATCAAGCAGTAATTATCCACCGCGTTATATCCCCTCCTTGTCTAAGACTGTTTGAGACTGCCCGCTGCAGACTATCCGTTGTAAACTACCCGTGTAGACTGCCCCCCTCCCTGCCCGAACACAGCGTATTTGGTCGTCGTAGCGCGCCGCAGTAACATCATCCGGTAAGATTTTGGCATCTCTTCAGTTTCACTACCTTCATAAAAGTAACTTCCAACATTCAGCTATTCCATTTCGGTTATTCGTTCGCTTAATAATAACATTGACATCCACTTACATGACTTTGGACATCCATTTACTTTATAAAAGATTACGCTATATCCCTTCATTGACTACCTACTTCTGTCATATGGTTACTCTATAATAACAAACACGACTCCTACAGATATAATTTGCGGGCCCGACAGATGTTGTCGTGCCCTGAAAAAAAAAAAAGCAGAAATCCGATTGCAGCGCCACCTACCGCTTGAAATTGTGGATTTGAAACATCCGGAGATCCATACGAACATACACAAAAAAGCATCAAGATCTGTCCAACCGTTTAGGAGTTTAGTGACATACCCACAACACAAAGAGAAGAATTTTATTTTTTTACTAGGATATGCCCGCAACTTCATCCACGCCAGACTTGAAATTCCCAAGGGATTCCCGAGAAAACTCGCAGCATTAAAAAAAATTTTTTTGTAAAATTTTGTCGAAATAAGCTAATTTTTATGCACCCGAAAATCTAAAAAATCGCTCCCGGGAAAATTGCCCGAATAAAAAATATCACATATTTTATTATATAAAATTTGCTATCGATCAGTTAAAAAATTCTATTGAAATTCGATTTTCTTTTTCAATTTGGCCATTTTAAATAATTCCCAGGAAATTCCTGCGGGATACCCGGGACAAAAAGGGGCGCAGATTTAAAGTCTAAGAATTTGCTGTCGATCAGCAAAAACCGCATCGAAATTGGCCCAGTAGTTTTTACGTGAATCCCGAACAAACAGACAAGAAATCTAAAAAAAAATCTTTCGTGTTCTCCATCGTTTATATAGCCTATTCCACTTGTTGTTTTTTAAATAGCTTCAATGTACAGACACGACATGTCTAGAATTTTAGAATATTATAGATGTGCCTTAACAAACGAGTGATTTCGAAGATAAGTTATAAGTTACGAAATTTTAAAAAAAGTCATATACGTTTTATTGGCTCCTACGTCGTGGGGTAAACTCTAGTAGCCCGGGGAGTGATTCTATTTTACTTATGTACATAAAAACTTAATTAATTTTTTTATATACATAAACCTTCAGTGATAAATTATATAAATGATAGTGAAAACCTCTTAAAAATTTTTTACGTGGCTTAGGTGGAGTTAGCGGATATACATACAGACGCAGAACACGACTTAGTCCTATATAAGTTGCTTCGTGTCGCATTTCATTTAAATCCGTTCAGATAAAAAAAACGCCGCAAATATGCATCCATGGCAATGGATATGTATTTGTGACTTTCAGTGTACAAACACTAGGATCATGGAGTCCCGAACCTTATCAACTTTATCGAGACCAATCAACACGTTTGATAGAAGTCTTACGTGACTAAAGGGCTAGCCTATATTTATGGCAGCGCAATCCCATCTGACGATGGTTTGGGACTCATATATTATATGTAATTTTGATTAAAATAGCTTTTCACGTTTAATTTTTATATACAGCTTATTTTTAGTGTCTAATTTTAGTAATCAGTTAAATATTAGTCAAAAGTAATAAATAAAACTATACAAATTAAACCCTAATAATAAATAGTAAACGATCTATACGAATAAAAACCATGTAAATAAATAAAATTATATTAAAAAAATTAGGTAGTAGCTTTATTTAACTTAGACATAAACTTATTATATATAATAATGTTACGTGTTGCAGGACTCGAATTAAAATGCCGTTGGAATTATTATAGAGTTTATTAGAACTATGCAAACACGTATAACACAGGTACAAATATAACCGAATACAACCAGTCCAAATGTAATGCACTATTCAATAACACGCGCAAAGTCCGTCACTAAATAGATTACCGAATGTACACAAGTCTTGCTTCGCTCGTGGTTATCGCTCGACTGCCTCATCTCTCCATTGGGGCATTGCTTTATACTGTACAAATACAAAATGGCTGCTCGGCCGCGTGGACTGAATTTCCTAGAATCACACCTGGCTAATGACTACCATAAAAGATTACAATATACAATGGGCTGTTTTTCTAAACACAAATTTTAAATACACAGTAAACAAAAGAGGTCCAAATGCCGAAAAGGTAATAAAATGTCTACAGGTATGCAGGTGTGAATTTGTCTTTTGTCGGCGTTCAGGGTGTAACACTAATAACAAAGAAACTAAGTCCATATAGTCTAAACAGTTGCCCAGCAAAATATAGAGGGGAGTCGAAGCCAACCTGATTTGAAGTAATACAACGAATGACATGTTACCTAGTGAATTGAAAAAACGCGATTACCGCGCCATCTATTTAGCTAATCCGTCTATTCTATGGAAACGACAACATATATCAGGATAAAAACTATTCTAAGTGTTGTTGATTCGGGATACAAGCCAGCTCTGTGTCAAGCTTCATTCACATACGTTCAGTAGTTTTCAAAAAGGATGTGATCGCAGCGCCATCTTTTTCGATGTTTTCGTCTAACCCGCGGAAACGACATCATTGATCGGGATAAAAAGTATCCTAAGTTACGCCCCGTGATATAAATTAGCTGCGTTTCGAATTTCATTTAGTTTATATGTGATGCTCTAATAGATAGACAAACAGAAAGATACACAGACAAATATTCCAAAAACTTGCATTTTAGAAATCTCCTGATCCGAGATACCCTCCGTGATTCTCACATTTTTAAAAGCAATGTACAAACTCGAACCATTTACAGATTTATTATATATAGTATTGTTACAACCTAAGCGCCGACAAAGACAAATTCCCCGGCATTTGAAGTCGGCAAAGTCGGCATTTGAACTAAAGACATTGAAACTATTGTAATTGTAATTATTGACATTCGTTTCTATTGCAATCATTAGCCAGGTGTTACGGATTTTAAAAGTACAAGCTGATTCTAGGAAATTCGGTCCACGTGGACGGGTGGGCACATTGCACTTGTGCAGGATAAAACGATGGCCTGATGGAGGGAGGAAGGCAGTCTAGTGGGAACCACGAACGAAGCGAGACGTGTGTACTACAATCGGGATTTTTTAGTGACGGACTTTGCGCGTTTTATTGAATTACAACCTTCTGCATTACGTTTGGACTTGTTGTGTTCGGTTATATTTGTACCTGTGTTATACGTGTTTGTATAATTCTAATAAACTCTATAGTAATTCTAACAGCATTTTAATTCAAGTCTCGCGTCTCGTAACAGTTAAATTAAAAATAAATTAAATTTGCTGTAGATATACTTGAACCGTGAGCCCGTAAGCCCTTTTACAAAGACCTCTCAAAATACCGGATAGACAGCGGATCAGTATGGCGGTCCAGGGACGTAACGTAACATGCCCTCCGGGCATCTTATCTATATAAGACGATGACCTTGGCTCAGTATTCTCTACTTACAGTCTTAAGAGATTTATGTAATATTTATCTAATCAATATTAATTTATTAGTATTATTACATGCCGTTAAACATAAAAGCACAGCTGCCTGTCGTAAAGCGCAGTTCATTGTCTTCCCGGATTTATGAATTCTTTTATTTACATTGTAATTAAGAAAAACATGCTATTGTTTTATGACCCTCATTAGTGTCGAACTGGTCCTTATTGTTATTGTTTTCGACTTTGTTGGCCGTTCACAGGTGTGCAAATTACATTTTCTTGGAAGAAGCCAGCCCACGCAATCGATTGTGTATTGTACAGTTTACTATAAAACAACGCCCGAACGGAGGGGTGCAGCAGTCAAGCGACGATTACGATACTAGCAAAACGTGTACATTTGATAGCGATATAGTGACGGACTTTGCGCGTGTTATTTAATTGTCCATTACATAAGGACTTATTGCGTCCGGTTATATTTGTACCTGTGTTATACGTGTTTGTATAGTTCTAATAAATTCTATAGTAATTCCAACGGCATTTTAATTCGAGTCCCGCACTCATAACAGTATTAATAATAAAATAATAAAAAAATAGGCTTATGTAAAGTTAAGTATTACGTCCAGCAGTGGATGGTTGGCTAACGAGAAGATTAAGTTTTTTTGAAGTGATAACTTCTTTAGCCACGTTGGGCACTTTTTGGTAGGGGAAAATCTTATGGGTTCGCGTCACCGACATGCTCATGATTGGCGCATGCGCAGCGGCCGTGTACTGTGCGCGTTAGATGCTTTTTGGATGGGTGAAATCTTGTGCGTTCGCGTCACCGACATGCTTATAGCAGTATATCTGTAGCTATACAGCTGACGTATTGTGCAACATTAGTGCTTATAATCTTATAAGTGAAATTGAATGGATTTAGTGAAAAGTTGAATGTGTATATACTTTGCATTATGAAATTTCAATTTTTAATTCTAAAAGTTCTAAGTTTTCACTTCTATCGACAGTCTAGCTCTATAATTGCCAAATTTTATTTTCTACTAGCTGACCCGGCAAACTGCGTACTGCCTCAGAATCATTTTTTTTTCATATTTACTTATCTTTTAAACCATCTCTAGACTCCCACAAATAATCCAAAACCAAAATTAGCCAAACCAGTCCAGCCGTTCTCGAGTTTTAGCGAGACTAACGAACAGCGATTGATTTATATATATATATATATAAGATTGTTTGAGTGCATAATATTGACAAAAATAATGTTATTTACATATTTATAGATGTTTATAGGTTGAATTTATGTCGTTTTAATAGAAAAGCAATTGCATTCCGGTACCGGGAGTCGAACCCGAGCCTTCTGTGTGAGAGCCAGGTATTCTTGCCACTAGACCATACCGGATGTTGCTACGCTTTGCAAAATGTGTATTTAAAAACAACGCCACGCGTTTAAACGTTTTGGACGTCAGGTGTCTACTGTTAATTTAGAATACCTTTTGTTTTGTTCTTCTTCTTTACTTATATCATAAAATCCTTACACATATCACTAAATATAATATTGTATTTATTATGTATTAAAATACAGTTATGGCCTCGTATTAACAGTGGTATTCTATTTAATCTGTAAAATACAAACGTCATTATCATTAATGTCAATCAATCATGACATTACATAACGCGTTACGGCGCCAGTCTATCTGGCTTCCCTTTCTCTCACCCATACGGCAGCGGTAGGCAATCTCCTCCTCTCTCACTCTAACCCACGCGATATATATTCTACTAAAATTTAAGTAGTAATCTAAGCTTTTCTCAAGTTAAACAATTTCAATACTAAATAGTTCAACTTAGATTAGTTTAAGTTATCACTTCTGTCGAGCGTCCTGAGACGAACACGTTTTTTTAAATTAGTTGTTGCAGCGAAATTTCATACAAGTGGTAAGCCTTTGGTGTGGGATGCAACTTGCGTAGACACGTTGGCCGCATCCCGTTTACCAAAACGTCTAGATCAGCCGGTTCGGAGGCGGAAACAGCTGAATCACTCAAGGGGCGCAAATGCAACCCTCGGTGAGAGTTATATGTTTGTGCCGTTTGCTGTCGAGACGATTGGACCGCGGGGTCCTGAGGCCATTAGCCTCTATCAAAATTTATCAAAACGACTCATTGACTCTTCAGGTGATCAGAGGGCTGGTGCTTACCTCGGGCAAGGGATCAGTATGGCGATCCAGCGAGGAAACGTAGACAGCCTTCTGGGACCTTACCCATAGAAGACGGTGATCTGGGCTCAGTGTTCTACTTATAGTCTTGAGGGACTATGTGTAGAATACGATACAAATAAGTTTTTATTGTATTCGATTATATCTAATTTTATAATTAGAAATGATGTATATATTTTATTTTCTACCTAGTAGTGTTTTGAAATTATGTAAGAGTGGTTGTCATGATGGTTGATAATATATAGTATATGTATGCAACACAGTAAAGTTAGTTCATTGTAGTGTATCTCAATTTTAAATTTCCTTTATAAACGTGACATTTTACCAACGTATACTTTGTAAGCTAAAAATATTTCTGTGCTGTCTTTGAAATCAGGCTTATAAAGTTACGTATTTTATGACAGAAAAGTTGCCCTGTATAATGTTATATTTTATTATTGGTAGTACGCTGGCAGTAAGCAAATATTGGTGTTCTACTGGTGATTTCAGATCTGTATCGTTTTGGCAAAAAGTGAATTATGCTGAATAGTCTTAAGTGTCGAATCCTCACAATTTATACTGATGTGGGTAGTTTTGTAAGTGCTGCTGGATTTCGTTTTCGCCGCTATTGTGTGGTAGCGACACCAGTCTCCAACGCACCAGAAGTCAAACCGGACGTTCCGCGTGTTTCGTGCAAAGACCACGTTTCACTTCTAATTCATATTAATCTCTAATAACAAGCCGTGCTTGCTTTTGGCATGAGTGTGTGCCATAAATCGATGATCTAAAGCGTCACCCGAGGATCTGTTAGCGCCGTACACTGCCAGGAGCCGTCCTAGTTGCCCCATTTTAGCATACGTCTCACTAAATAATAATATACAGTCCAGTAAAACAAAATTACTCGAAGCAGCGACCAGCTGTGCGGGATCCGGGATCCAGCATTGAACATTATCCGTTCAACCGTTTGTCTATGTATATATTGTTACGAGTTGCAAGACTCGAATTAAAATGCCGTTGGAATTATTATAGAATTTATTAGAACTATACAAACACGTATAACACAGGTACAAATATAACTGAGCACAACAAGTCCAAACGTAATGCGCGAGATCGTATTTCCATGAAACGAGCAAAGTCCGTCACTAAATAGATTACCGAATGTGGTACACACGTCTTGCTTCGGTCGTGGTTATCGCTAGACTGCCGATCTCTCCATTGGGCCATTACTTTATACTACATCGATACAATATGGCTGCCCGACCGCGTAGACCGTATTTCTTAGAATCAATACGACACACCTGGCTAATGCCTTCTATAAAAAAATACAATACACAGTGGGCTGTTTGTTTTCTAATTACAAATTTTGAAACACAAAGTAAACAAAAGAAGCCCAAATGCGGAAAGGTAATAAAGTGCGTTTTTATGGTATGCAGGTGTGAATCTACTTTTGTCGGCGTGTAGGTCGTAACAATATGTATCTCACAGTCACTGTACTCAAAAGGCAGTGTCTATATGTCAGTATGTCAGTATCTCGGGGCAATAGCACTGGTAAAGAACGTGTGTTTATAGCGCGAAAACGCTGTATACGTGCTATATGTCATATAATGAAAACAGATTTTGCAACCCACATTTTATATGCCCAAAACTACTGACATTTCCATCATTATACATTTATGCAATTGCTTTGTTTGTTAAAATTAATTTACATTTATACACTACATGCAACAGCAAGCGCCACAACAGCACCATACCTGCTTTCACTTCCTTCGAAAACCACTTTATTTCAAAACACTTTATTCCGTATGACGATTAATTTGCAATAAACTACCGCTAAAATTAAGGAACTCAACATCAAAAGCTTTAAAATAAAATTATGAAAATTGTTAATAAATAAAGCTTATTACACAATACATGAGTATCTTTCTGACTCTTCCTGACCCAAATACTGATGCAGGAGTCTGGATTTTGTGGCATGAGAAATCCTAATTATTGTTAATCATTATTATCATAATTTGTATCTGTATGTGGCAGGATACAGTGATACCTAAATTGTTATAATTATGGACATCATATTTAAACCTGTATACACAAAATAAATTACTTTGACTGTCTTTTATATGAAGTCTAGCAAGGAAGCGTATGCTTAGCATGAAAATGTACCTACAATGTGCTGTATGACTGCCTTTTGAAGTACAATTTATTAAGAATTGTTGTGATTTGAAACTCGATGAAACGAAAAAGTGACACTAAAAAGAGATAACCGCATAAATGTATAGGACTAATCCTGCGAGGGAATGAGATACGAGTTTTACATTGTGCTGCACAGATTAGAGAGTCAATAAGACCGATGATTAAATATAGGTTCATTTTGGTCCAAAATAAAACAGATAATAATATTTTTTAGACTAAAACAGTGAAAAATTGAAGGTAATTAAGAAGTTTATTTTGCATTATAATATGTTGACGGATTTAGGCTAAAGAAATTATATTTATATTTATAAAATAGCTAAAATAGTTCAAAATAGCTCGTTTAATTATCACTGTTAATTATATATTTGCAAACTAAACAAAGGATTTATAATTTAAAATAAAACTCGTAACACAAAGCTGTGGCAGAACAAAACTATATTATGTAACTGTCATGTAGGTAGGATGAAATATTTTAAAAATGTATGAGAATAAGTCGACTTTATGCGGATTTCAAAACGTCTAACGCCATCTAGTTACTTTTGAATGTAACTAATCAGTGATATGATCTCAAAATTATATATGATTGAACATAATCCACTCCACCAAAGGACGTAGTCCTTTCACAAACCCTCTAAATAGTATTGAACTAACTCTAAATTGTCGAACTTATACAAAGCAAAGTAATCTCTAATATGATATCTTCCAATTATAACCACCCACCATGACAATTAAGTTTTAACAAATATTAAAATAAAATCTCTAGCAGTATGCACATGAAATAACACAAAGTAAAAAGAAAGAAAAATAACTCAAATAGCTCTGGTAACATTTGTAAGGCAAAATGACTACTCTTTAAAACAATAATTAATGAACATGAACAAAATAATTAAATTTATGAATAAACAAACAAAAAAATCTAGTCTGCTACTTTTGGTAAAAAACATAACTTATTACACGGTCTTTTACAAATACCATTCTTCGTTTTAATAGAAACTACTCGCGTAAGATTGTCTCTTCCAGTATGTTTTCCTACAATTCTACCAAGCCACCATTTAGAAGGCGGTACACCCTTTTCTCTAATTATCACAACGTCATCGATTTCAGGCTCCATTTTCTGCGTGGACCACTTATATCTTTGGTTGAAAGTGACTAAGTATTCATCTGACCACCTTCTCCAAAAGTCGTTCATCAGTTTTTGGCAGTATTTCCATCGCCTCAAGTCAGAAATTTTGTCCTCTTCATTGTAAGTCTCGTCCGGAATTGTCAAAAGTGACTCTCCTACAAGAAAATGGCCTGGGGTAAGATGCTCTGGATCGTCTGAGTTTTCGCTCAAATAAGACAGAGGACGTGAGTTAAGACACGCTTCTATTTGAGTGAGTACAGTAGTGAGCTCCTCAAAAGTTAATGTAGAATTTCCAATCACTCTCTTCAAATGTTTCTTGGCAGAGCGCACTCCTGCCTCCCAGAGTCCGCCAAAATTAGGGGCCTGTGGTGGAATAAATTTCCACTCAGTTCCTTCATTGGCTACAAGATGTCGAATTTCATCAGGCAATTTGATGATGTCGCACGATTAAACATCTCCTGTAATTCCTTATCAGCACCGATGAAGTTTGTGCCATTGTCTGAGTACAGAGTACGGCAATGACCTCTCCTTGATACAAATCTTCGATAGGCGGCGATGAAGCCTTGAGATGTTAAATCGGAAACTGCTTCAAGGTGTATTGCTTTTGTGCTGAAGCAAACAAAAGACAAATGTAGCCCTTGTATGATTTTGACCTCGTCCTGGCGAAAATCGAATATTGATGTGACCAGTGAAATCCACTCCTGAAACCTTAAAAGGTCTCATTGGCTTTAGTCTAGCTTCTGGCAGCTGTCCCATTAGCTGGTTGTGATTTTGCTGTGAATAACGTAAACATGTTACGCAATTTCTGTAACATTTCTTTACAAACTCTCTCGCTCGAATAATCCAGTATTTTGTTCTCAAGAAATTTAACATCAATTGTGGTCCCCCATGAAAGGTTTTTTCATGGGCATCTTGTATTATAAGTTTAGTGAGATGACTATCACAAGGTAATATTACTGGATGTCGTTTATCATAATCTACTTGAGCCTGATGTATCCGACCTCCTACTCTTAAAATTCCATTGTCATCAAGAAGCGGATAAAGAGAATGAAGTTGGCTTTTCTTTGGTACACTCTTTTGATGTTGTAAATAACTTATTTCGTCTTCAAAAGTCTTCGTCTGTGTTTCTTTTATACAAAATGTTAATATGTTATTCTTTTCTTCTTTACTAACAATTTTAGATAAAGTTTTTCGGTTCTCTTTAGGTAGTTTTAAGTTCAAAATCTTTTGCAATAAGATAGTACTCTTAACATTTTTGATAAATTAGAAAATCTTGTCCAAATGAAATCTCCTTTCTCTTTTACACTAGCTGTTAAGACCTTGATTGCTCTAGTCTCCTCAGATGTTTCAAAACAGTTACAAGGTTCTCGTTGATATTCGTCTTGTTGCAACCACTTTGGACCATGCCACCAGAGCTTATATTTCACCAGCTCTGAAGCTGATAACCCTCTTGATGCACAGTCAGCCGGGTTTTGATCTGTAGTGACATGCCTCCACTGGTCTTTATCTAGCATGGTGAGAATCTCAGATATTCTGTTGCTGACGAAAGTTGTCCACCGACTGGGTTCTCCCGCTATCCATGCTAAGACGACTGTACTGTCAGACCATGCGTATAAGTTTCTCTTCGGTATGTCCATAATTTGTGAAACTTCATACAGAAGTTTAGTGGCTAGCAATGCTGCACATAATTCCATACGAGCAATAGAAATCTCTTTCTCTACAGGCGCTACTTTGGTTTTGGCCGTCACAAGATTAACCATTGTCTTTCCATCTTTAGAAGTCGACCTCAGATAAACAGCTGCGGCGTATGCCGCTTGGGAAGCATCGGCGAATGCGTGGAGCTCTATATAGTTATCACTTCTTGTTTGTAACCATCGAGGTATAATAATATCCTTAACGTTCTCTAAGTCCATCTTGTACTGCTGCCACTCCAGTAAGAGTTGTCGGTTAAGTTTCTCATCCCAAGATAGCCTTGCTTTCCAAAGTTTCTGTATGAATATTTTCGAGATTATAATTACTGGAGCTATCCAGCCCATAGGGTCATATAACCGAGCAATCGCAGAAAGCACCATCCTCTTAGTAGTATCTTCATCGTCATTCTCAGGTAAGTTAAAGTGGTATTAAAATTCATCGGTAGTCTTATTCCATGACAGACCTAGCACTTTAATGTTGTCATTGGATTTGAAGACCACAGATTGGTTCGATCTCTGATTCCCTTCTTCGATATGATCTAACAACTCGTGGCTGTTGCTACACCATTTTTGGAGTTCGAATCCGCCTTCTCTCATAAGCTTATTCATCTCTTTGTAGATATCTATTGCTTGAACAGTAGTCTCACAACCTGTAAGTAGATCATCCATGTAGTAATCTTGCAGGGTAATTTGAGCAGCTAGAGGATACTTCAACTGCTCATCTTTAGCTAATTGTTGTAGTGACTTCACTGCGAGATATGGTGCACAGGAAGTCCCGAAGGTGAGTCTCAATAATTTGTAGTGTTGAATAGGAGCGTGTGGACTTGGTCTCCAAACTATTCTTTGAAAGTCCGTATCCTGCTCATCAACGCGTACTTGGCGGTACATTTGGACCAAATCAGCCACAATGCATATTGCGTGTCGTCTCCATCTCATTAGTATATGGCGTAAGTCTTGTTGAAGTTTAGGTCCAACTAGTAGATTGTCATTCAGCGAGACATTATTAAAGCCCTTGCTCGAAGCGTCGAAGACCACTCTCACCTTACTCGTCTCTTTGTCTTTTCTGATCACTGCATGATGTGGCAGGTAAACGACATGAGGATCGTCTAACTGTTCTTCCTCTGTTATCTCTCTCATATGATTTTGTTTCACATAATCCTCTATCACATTTTTGTAATCTTCATAAAGATTTGTATCTCTACTAATTTTCTTCTCTAATGACTTGAATCTTCTCAGTGCTATCTCTAACGATTGACCAAATTGACATTCTGGCTTAGAACTCTTAAAAGGCAGTCGTACAACGTATCTTCCTCTTTGTCTCTTTTTGTTGTTTCTTCATAGATTTCTTCACAGCGGATCTCTTCTTTTGTCATTCTCTTTTGAATACTATCAGGTTCTCGTTCTATTTCCCAAAACTGTTTCAAAAGCTGATCTTCTTTTATTTGTAAATGTAAGCTGACAACTCTGTGATTGGATGTCACATCCGTATTTATTTTCCCCGACAAGATCCATCCCAGTTGGGTATTCTGAGCCACTGGCCCACTCAATGCAGTATGCTTTAGTAACCCTTTTAGTAATATTTCTCCATAGACTTCTACGCCCAGAATTGTGTCTATCTTTCCAGGAGTTCCGTAGGTTGGATCAGCCAAAGGTAAGTGTTTTATATCTGGCCAGTCAGGTATTGATACATCAGTGGATGGTAGATATGAAGTCAATTTTTTCAGCACAAATGCATCAACAGGTATCGTGAAATTAGGGTTATTCAATGACTGAATGACAAAAGAAACTCTAAATCTAGTTCTAGTCTCTCCATCTCCAATTCCAGAAACCACTCCATTCACCAATGATCCTTTCATTTGAAAGGCTCGTGCAGTAGCTTCGGTGATGAATGAAGTTTCGGACCCTTGGTCTATTAAAGCTCGGACTATTTGGGCTTGACCATTCGATGATTTTATTTTCACCATCGCTGTAGCCAACAGCACTCGGCTCTGCTGTTTTTCTTTAGCTAAATGAGCTACGACTCTTGTCTCTGTTAGACTACGCGTATTTGATTGTAATGCTTCTGTAGAAGTATTCTCAGAAGTTCCTGGTACAGGAGGCATTTGATTGAAAACTCTCTCATAGTGCAGTAGTGTATGATGTCTCTTGCCACAGCGTCGGCAACTGGTGGGCACGTGGCACTTCTTCACTGTATGTGTCGGCGACAGACAATTGAAACACAAACCCTTTGCTTGTATATACTCAGATCTCTTCTCAGGAGTGAATGTTTCAAATTGTTTGCACAAATATAAAGTGTGTTCACCTGAACACATAGGACAGAACTTACTTGACTTTTTCTCTAAGGATGAATGAAATGACCTTTGTTTTATAGTTTGCTTTGGTGTATCACTCTGTATAATTTGAAGTTCTTGATGTATATTTGTTGCATTGGGACGGCTCTAACATTTCTAGTGTTCTATATCGCGTTTCTAGGTATCTTTTCAGTTCAGACCAAGTAGGCAGGTAGTCTACTGAGTCTTCAGGCTCTAGTCTGTTGACTTCAAGTTCCCACAATTTTCTGGACTCTAAATCAAGCTTTGACACAATTAGATAATTTATGATAACATCCCAAGAACTTATATTGACATTTAGATTCTCTAACGATTTTAAACACGATGATGTTGTATCTAAAAGCTGCTTTATAGCGGTAGCAGACTGATTCGTTATGCTTTTTTGTGCAAAAAGGCGTTTCATTATCTCGTTAGAATTGTAACGTTTATTACTATAACGACGTGTAAGTTGCCTCCATGCCTCACTGTAGTTAGTCTCTGTCGTAGATAAATTCCTTAAAAGATTTTCAGCTTCTCCAGACAAGCAGCTCTTTAAGTAATGTAGCTTTTGTACAGCACTCAAACTATTATTTTTATTTATAAGAGAATCAAACATATCATGAAATGTCTGCCATTCATCATAACCACCACTAAATTTTGGTAAGTGAATTTGAGGTAGTTTCACTTCACATCCCGACGTCTCTGAATAGCCTGTAACGTAGCTAGATCCAGAACTAGATTCACGAGTAGGCTTAAATGCACGTAAATCATCTTTAAGTTTAGTTTTATATTCTGAGTAAACATCTTCAAATTGTGAGTACACATCATCCTCAAAATAGACAAGTTTGGATTTATCTGACCTCTCTATAGTAGCTGCAATCTCGTTATGACCCTCGAAAAAGGTCTCACATAATTTCTCCAAAGCTTCAAGTTTAGTCTCGATATATGTAGCAGTTATTCTCTCTTTCGGCGATTTTTGTAGTTAATTAATGCTTTTTTTTAAACGGTCAAATAAGTCGTCTTGTTTTCTCAGTTCAAATTTTAGTTTCTCAGACATTTTACTTTGAATTTACACTGATTTAAATTGTTCAGTTTACACTCCCGGTTTCGGCACCAGAAATTATATATGATTGAACAGTTAGAGAAGAATTATATGTGAGTATATTCTCTGAAGTTTCACTTCTACTACGTGTCAACTGCACATTTTTTTTATTATAATAATTTTAGTGTACATAATAATTATCTATATACACGCTACCGTGTAAGCCTGAATTCAGAGACCTCGGTTCACTATTGCAGAGTAACTGTGATATACACAAAGATGTAAGGATAAAAATAAATGTAGCATGTCTAAAGTGGAGACAAGTAACCGGTGTGACATGCGACATACTCACTCCACTCAAAAGCAAAGTCAATAATATAAATCTGTTATACGACCGGTCATGTCTGACGGCCTCTGGGGACTTTTTTTTTTATTTTTAATCACTTCCACCGGACGGACAAGGTTATCCGGTTGCATCATTAGGGTCTTTAAATTTTATTTTCTACTTATTTTGTCTTGTATTTTTTATGTTTTATTTTTGCTTTTTATCTTTTTGCTTTATTTTTATAAACACTTAAATCTATTACATTTTGTCCTTATTACTAATCTTACATCCTTTTTTCTTAAAACCTAGATGTTCTACTTTTCTCTTATTTCTACTGTCTATCTGTTACAATTTATTAGCTATCTTAATTACACTACTTTTCTCAACACTTGCTTCTTATTCTAATTTTTATACATTTTTACTATATATACTTAAATATAAGCTTAAATGTAAATTATCTATCTATTTTATTTTGTTACGGTAGTTTACTTTTTTAACCACTTCTACGCAAAAGTTGACAAAACCCTCAACATTCCTCTTTTACATTAACTCACTAATGTTGCCATATTTAATTTTCAGCCTCAATTTTGTCTCTAGGTTCGACCTTTCCTGGGAATGCACAGACACCGGAAAATGATGTGCGGAACGTCTTCCCGCTCATCAGGGCCGCAAATACACGAGGGGGTCTGCCTGCACCCGAAGCGGTTCAGGTACTCTGAGAACCCCCGTGTCCAGTGTACAGTTGGGTGTGCAGACCGGTGAGGCCGATCTGCCTAATCACGCAGGCCCGCGTGACATCCGGGACAAAGGTTTTCGTAACGAATGCAGTTGACTCGCGGCAGTATCTCCGATTCCATTCGTAAACTGTCCCCATTTGGAACTGCCGTTTGACGAATGAAACCGGAGGCCTCTGAGGTTGAGCGGGATAAGCCTTTGACGGCTTAGTTCACTACAACTCCAGGTTCGATTCGAATCGAAACGAATTTTCTCCATTATTTACTATGGCGTGGGTATCTGGGATCGGCCCCAGAGTAGTTCGTTGCATATTACCCATAACACAAGCGTAACTGGCTTAATTTGAGGATATACAATATGTGTGTATGTCTGCCGATTATTTATTTATATATTCATGTTATACGGGTCCGAATGTTGAGCCACTAAAGTGATAGACCACAAATATTTCAACTCAGTTGAAATGAGAATGGTGAAATGGATGTATAAAAGTGTTAAAAGAATGGATAAAGAGAGACATGAGTACACAAATTGAAAGTTGTGCCTGTGACTGAAAGATTGAGAGGAAGAAGATTAAGGTGTTATGGGCATTTAATGAAGAGGGACGAAAGTCACATGACAAAAAGAAGTCTTCCGTCAATCTTCCAGTTTAATAAAACTGGAAGATTGACGAGTACAAATGTAAAGGTAGACCTAAAAATAGGTCTATGAATTTTTTTAAAGATGATATGATTTATGGTGTGATAGAGGACGTATGTCAGAATAGAAGAGTATGGAAGTAAAGAACACATTGTTCCGATTGGCAGAAGTTGAAAAAAGAATAATTATCTGAATTAAAATTAACTTGGTTAAAACCGACCCGCTTCCATTACGTGTAAGCAGGATTAAAGCTGTGTTAAAGAGCATATTTCTTCCCCTTTTAAGGAGAGAGCAAATTAATTACACATGCGGGATGTTGTATGTATGTGATTAAAATTGTTTCGAGATAATCATGTTGCTTCGTCTTATGTAATCACCGTGACGGTCTCAGCTAATGGCTGATTAAAGAACATATTTACTTGTTTTTAGTATAATAAGTACGCTTTTGTTCGAGAAGTTATTATTATTTATGTTAAGATAGGGAGTTTTTAGTGCAGAAAAATCTATACATATATTATCTTATCTATACTAATATATAAAGCTGAAGAGTTTGTTTGAACGCGCTAATCTCAGGAACTAATGGTCTGATTTGAAAAAATCTTTCAGTGTTTGATATCCCATTTATCGAGGAAGGCCATAGGCTATATCTCATCACGCTAAGACCAATGTTTCAAAATCAGGGGGTTTTTTTAACTTACTTTTTTTTAACTATTCCACGCGGACGAAGTCGCGGGTAGAAGCTAGTATTATATAATATAAATATGTGTTATTGTCTATTTTCTTTTTATTTATCTTAATTATATGTATTGTGTAATAATCTATGTATCTTATTAATTACATGTATTTGATTTGCACATCACCGTCATACACTCTCGATTCCTTTCATACGTTCCACAGCCCGGGTTGTCTGGAAGAGATCGCTATAAAGCGATAAGGCTGCTTTGACACGTAATGACTGTAAATGATTTACTTTGTGTATGTGGTGAACAATAAAGCATTTTCTATCTATAAAATATGTAGTTAGTATAATTGCTTGACTTTACTGACCGGCATATCAACGCACAGAACAAACTACTGGGGCCAGGACCGTGAATATGTGCATGCGAGTTCTTTCTGTACTTTAGGTGTGCACTGAGAAAGGAGTTTTGAAAATTGAACCGCTAAGAGGGTGAAAACGGGAAGAAAGTGTGTATGAAAATCCATCATTTTCAAATTAAGTAGCAATAAATTTTATTTTTGTTATAATAAGACTACGTTTTAACGGTTATAAGCGCGGTAGTTTATTTGATTTTTATTATTCCGACGTTCCGGCCACTTTTCAGTAGCCGTGATCGCGGAAGACAAGGATGTCAAGTGGCAATGAGTATTATTATAGTTTTATTTAGCATATCGCCAACTTGTTCATTTTAATTATTTAGTTTTAATTTTGTTTATGGTTATTATTTACTCTTTCTATTTTTTATTGCTGAATCCGGTTTGTAACCGGTTACATACGGTTTGAGTCAACTATTTCGTTCGCAGTTTAAAGTTAAAACGAATGTTATAAAAACCTGAATGAGCTAGTTTATTCCGTGAGGTTTACTTTTTTGATAGATGTACTTACAGCTTTGCGTTTGACCACTGTCTCATCTGTGTTGAGTGATGACGCAGTCTAGAATGGAGCACACATACTTAGAAAATAAGTAATCTGTCGTGAGACTTCAAAATTGTATTTGTCAGGAAAAATAGACTTCGGCAAATTATTCCAAGAAAAGATGAATGGATTACTTTCTCATTCTATTTCTCTCAACATGTGTTTGTATGCAACTGAAAACTTACTGTATTACACGGCTGCGCTTTGAAAATGTGAGGCAAAAACCGTTCTAAGTCGTTCGAATCCGGTTTATTTCCAACCGGAACTTTTATTACCAAAAACCGGTTGTTTAAGCTTAGTCTGTAACCGGTCCGACTTTTACTTGCCGGTTTTCAAGCCCTATTTAGTAAAGAATGTAATTAGATATGTTGGTTACTTATCAAACTAAAAATAAAAAATATATATGTAGGAATCGTATTTGTTATTATAAAATAACCATATGACGGAAGTAGTCATATAACCGGATGTCAACGAAGAGGCATTTATTATCGAGCGACGAATATCGGAAATGGAGTAACCAGAAGTTGGAAGTTAAAATGGATGGCGGAAGTTGGTTTTATGAAGAAAGCGAAACTGAAGTGGCGCCAAAGCATTACCGGATATTGTCACTACGGCGCGCTACGAGGACTTTAAATACGCGGTGTTCGGGCAGAGAGGGGACAGTCTTCAACCGACCAGTCTACAACCAAGTCGTTTTGTGGTCGATAATAACTGCTTGATAATCGCAGTATTCTTGAGGGCAAATTGCTGTTCGACGCCTGACAAGCGTGGATGCAACTCTTGGAGTTGTCCTAATATTTCTGTGTATTATTGTGCTGTATTTAATATTGTAAATGTAATAAACTTTGATTATAATATTTCAGATTATTATTGTGTTATACTCGGTGTCGTGTCGTTTGCACGCCATGAACCCGACATATATAAAAAAGTAAATAAACCTTGACAGGTCATGTTTGTCCGGAAGGAGGATCAAAAAGCCCTACGTGGTTCATCTGTTTTTACAATGGTATCCGTATGCAACCTTTCATTGTGCGTAAATTCACACGCGTTACCCCATTTCTTGTAGAGTAATTTGGGCTAATATATACCTCTTTCATCATAGTTTCAACTAACATATTCTATATTTAACACCGAAACATTGTCCTAACTATGAAGAGTTTAACACGAACGACGTACATCTGAGCATAGCCCAGTCCAAACTTGTACTTTAATTAACTTTAGGATGATTAATCACTTGTAATATAACCGTTCATAATTAACGTTTTGTTCCAGTTTAACAAATTGCTTATTCGCAGCGGGAAAATGAGTTTTAGTATGGATTTTATACGGAGTTGATGTCGCCATTATAAAACCCATCAAGGACGCTGCTATATAGGTATAGATATTATTTATAATATATGGCCCAAAATTTAGTTTAATTGGTACATTGAAGCTATTAAAAAAAAACAACTGAAATAAACTATACAAATGAGGAGACACAGTGCATTATTAAAAAAAATCTGTTCGGGATTCATGTAAAAACTCCGATGTCGGTATGGATTTCGCTGATCGACAGCAAATTCTTAGATTTAAAATCTGCGCTACTTTATCCTGCGAATCCCGCGAGAATTTGGCTGGGAATTATGTAAAATGGTCAGATAAAAACAATCAAACTCCAATGTGATTTTTTCAATAATCGAATGCAAATTTAATGGAATAAAATGTGTGATGTTTTTTATTCCGCTCGAATTTTCCCGGGGGTGGTTGGGAATGGTTCGGGTGCATAAAAATTAGCTTATTCCGGCAAAGTTGTCACTAAAACGATAGCTTTCATTCTTTTCCAATGCTGTGATACTTTGTGACCCGAGAATCCCGCGGAAATGTCAAGTCAAGCGTGGACGAAATTGCAGGTATATCCTAGTTTAAATTAAAATTCTACGTATACGATATGTCTATATACTACTTCATAATTATATAGTTCTGACAATCCAGGAAATCGAATGGACTATACGCGTAGTTGAACTACGAGTAAAGCTATAGATATTACAATAGTATGCGTGTCTGATGAAACGATCAGTTGCGAGCGTGCCGTCAAATCGTTCCCGCTTTTGGTCGCACGTAAACACAGATACTTATTTACCAAAAGTAAAACACGCCCGGCTTCGTGAATTAGAAGAAATAAACTAATAGATTGGACTAGGGTTGATGTTTGACTTCAAACCTTACGTCATATCTCATTTTCTGCACCACCTAGATCGCCAGGTAGGCAGGCAGGCACAACTTCGAGGGGGAAGCCAATAGGAGGATTCAGTTGGGCTGTCCCTAAAGGATTCCGTAAAGCTTGAAGACAAGTCTTCGAGAAGTGCCCCCGTCCTGACCTACGTGGCCGAGACATGGACACTGACAGCAGAATTGGTCCACAAGTTCCAAGTCGCTCAACGGGCTATGGAGCGAGCTATGTTGGGTATTTCTTTTATGGATAAAATTAGAAATGAGGATATCCGTAAGAGAACCAAAGTAACTGACGCAACTCGCAAAATTAGTAAGTTGAAGTGGCACTGGCAGGGCGTAGTCACAAAATACTTTAAATTAGATATTATAGATATACTCTGAAAACAAAGTGATACAAAGACGCGATTAAAACTATACCGCGACTTAACTCAATGGATTAAAGTTGAAACTGCAATTACTGAATCAAGAGAAGTCGAGTTCTGAATACTGTCATTATATTCCCCGGGCGTTTGAACGCCTCGACTTCTCCAACTGACCAGTTGGAGAAATCGAGTCGCCATATTTGATGAATTTAACGTAGATTAAAGTTGTATTCAAAACTTTCTGGACTAGTGCGGTAAAGAGATAAGTTTCGGGGAAGTATTTCCTTCGGATTTAGCTCACTAATAACAGTAATGAGTTCTTAATTACTAGTATTAGATTATTGTATCATTGTAACGATTACGTATTGCATAATAATTTGTCGAGTAGTTATGAAGCTAGCAACATTAAAGACTATGACCAATGCATGAACGTGATGCTATGTAAATACAGGTAGCAGATGTCGGTGTTAGAGCTGCCAATATAGAAAAATGACCAATCTCATTAAAGTGTAAATATAATATTTATACGTGCGAGCACACGTAGGATTGGAAGGAAACATCAGTTCTTTTAATTAAACGATTTTATTGACTTACACAGGCGTACGTGATTCTTCTCCGCAGGGTCGCCTCTACACGCAAATGATAAAAATAGTTGAAATTCGTCACGTTCTCAGAACCTTTCAGTGTATGTTGACTTACAATTCTTTGCCTGACTATCCATTAATTAACATAATCAATCAACTATTTAGTAAATAACCGCATTGTTTACTCTGTGTTATTGATTTAGTACATACAAACACTGATGATTATACGAATGAAATTCATGTCAATTGTTTACACAACTTATTGGGGATATTTGTGACTTCGACAATATTTAGGGTTAAAAAAAGTTGGCATGAAATCAAGGAATCGTATGTTAAATTTAGTTACTTGTATGGTTGTTCTTGTCATGTTCCTTTTAAGGATAAGAATTAATTCTGTAACGTACTCTTTTATTTCTAAACGACACAATCGGCGATTTCCTTAATTAAATAATAGTTTTGTTATATTTTTATTTATTTGGTGATTGGTGCCTATTTTGTATAGAGTGGTTTTCTATAATTTATCTTAATTATATGTAACAATATTTATCTCTAGTTTGATGTGGTAATTGTGTAGATTATAATTTAAAATCTCTCAATTGTTTATAGACGGTATTCACTACATTTTATTTTCATGTTGGCAGAAGTAATAGATTTTTTAATGTGTTCGATTTATTTAATTTACATGTAGAACTTTAAATATAATATTTTATACAAAATATTATCTAGAATTTCCAAACGATAATGTAATAAATTCTTGTCTATCATAACCTTATTAGTTAAAATAGTTTATCCAATGACTTCAATCCGCTATCGGTTGTGCCAATTTGCTAACTTTCGTATATTATAAAATTGTTGTACGGATGTTCTAAAAATGTCTAGTGAGTGTGTCAGTTCAATATATGAAATGTATTTCAGCCGTTAAGTTCTGACTAGAAATAATATTTATTTCTAAACACAACAGATTCACTAAGAAACCTGGTGTGTGAGACTCGATGAAGAATAGATTTATAAGAAATCTGTATTCACACACCAGTGCTCTACTCCATGGCTCCTAAAAATTAAAGATTCTTAAGATTAACTTAAATTTAAGCTTACACAGTTAAGACACAGAAATAAATGTTAGAATGAAAGATGTCTGTGTGTGCGGGCGCGTGTGTGGGTGCGTTCATGCGTGGGTGCATGGGTGAGTGCGTGCGTGCGTGCGTGCGTGCGTGTGCGTTTGTAGCTGTGTGGGTGCGTGCATGTGTGGGTGCGTGCGTGCGTGTGTGTGGGTGTGGGTATACATATATTAATAACACATTTGTACTTTTGGTATTTTATATAATTGTTTGAATCTGATCTTCTGTCTCGTCATAGCTCAAGGTTTTAAGCTGTTCTTTGTTCTGATTATAAGTATAGTTGTTGTTACCTCCTTTTATTACCATAAACCCTTCTGGGTTGTTGCAAGTATCACACATATTGGAGAAAGAGAGGATAGTGAAAAGCAGATAGTACAGATAATTGAGCGAGTCTGTAATGTAATGGTGAGTGTGAGGACCCACTCGTGTACTTAGAATAAAAAAAAGAAACAAGGAACAGTCTAGTGTTTAAGATTGAAACCTTACTGAAGTGATTAATATTTGTAAATAAGCTCATTACCAGTGTAGTAGTAGTACGCATTGTCGAGCCAGCGCTCTAAAATGTTTTTGTAGAGCACTGGCTCGACGTCAATTTACTAGGCGATTGTAATTATCTTTAGTATTCCTCTTTCAAGTTATTAGTTTAATATAATATATACATAGGGATTTTATAATCAACATTTACGTCAGCAGCAGATTAGGAGGGAGGCTCTTTTGATGTTTATATCCGCACTGAGCCGTTTTTACAAGCTCCACTGAAAGGATTAACATGATATGAACGGACAAAAGCAGATATTACTTACCGTCTACACAAACAAAGGTGAAACGGAGGAAAATGTACGAATATACCTAATAAGAATATGTAGGTATTTACAGTATCAATAAATTTGTTACGATACGATACATACGAAAATATAAAAATGTTTTTTATTATAACCGGATATGAACAAACAGACAGACGGCAAACAAAAAAACAAAAAGAGAAAACTATTGTCACGAGTTGCAGGACTCGAATTAAAATGCCGTTGGAATTATTTATAGAATTTATTAGAACTATACAAAGACGTATAACACAGGTACAAATATAACTGTACACAACCAGTCCAAACGTAATGTACGATTCGATCACACGCGCAAAGTCCGACGTCTTGCTTCGCTTGTGGCTATCGCTAGACTGACGATCTCTCATTGGGGCATTGCTTTATGCTGCACAAATGCAATATGTCTACCTGACCGCGCGGTCCTAATTTTTTAAAATCACACCTGGCTAATGATTACCATAAAAGATTACAATACACAATGGGCTGTTTTTCTAGTCACAAGTTTTAAACACAATGTAAACAAAATAAATCCAAATGTCGAAAAGTAATAAACTGTGCAAAACAGGTATGCAGGTGTGAATTTGACTTTGTCGGTCGTAACGATATTATCAAACAATTTGGGGTATGTTCCGATGTATTTCTGCATACACCCCACACCCCGATACAATATATCTTTTCCTTCCACACTTCTGTATTCTAACATACGTCATCTGTCATACCACAAATTATCATATCATCCTTGACACAATCCATTTCTTTTTTGCTCTATATTTACATTTAATTTTGTACCTATCAATCTTGCAGTTTCTCCTAGATGACCTAAACTGCACTTGAACTAAATAAAAACACTTATTGAGCTGATGTACTGGTTTATTGAACGGAAACATATAAACAAGGTTATAATAAAATGTTTTGCAAACCATATTGTTTAATTAGGAGACAGGGCCATCTAGTTTTGCACTAGTAGAACTATAGAACTTAGTATGGGGCTGTCTCCAACACAGTTTGACATTCTTTTTATCACGTGACTTTCATCCCTCGTCATTCCCATACCACCTTAATCTTTTTCCTCTCAATTTTTAGCCACGGATGCGACTTTCGAAGATCCCCGTATGTAGATACTCATTTGTCATCTTATCCATTCTTGTAACACTACATATTCATCTCAACATTGTCATCTCAGCTGAGTGGAGACTTGTGATCTTTAGTGGCCCAACCAATATTGGATATTCACCATAATATATATATTCAAATGAGGCTTTCAAAATGGTGCTAACATCAATTTGAATAAGACTTTTACGACGTAACACTCGTGGCGCTAACAAATGGTCTCAATAAACGCATTTAAGGACGGACAGACGTAGTTTATGTACTAAATGCTCTAAGCCATATGTCCTTTTCACATTTATAGTTTGACCATTACGAGATATATCAATAAAAAAGTCGTGGTAGCGTAATGGTTAGCGCACGCGCCCCAAACTCAAAGGGCGCGGGTTCGATCCTGGCCGGAACGCATGCACCGCTTAGGCATTTTTCTGACCTAATGTGCATATTGTTACCGTGCTAACAACGATGAAGGAAAACAGCATGATGCAACCTGCACATCAAGATACTGATGTGTCAAACCTGTCAAGCCGCCTTGGACAAGCGTGGCGCGTATACTGTCCGCTCCCCTATAGTGGGAGGCCCGAACCCAGTAGTGGGACGTTAATGGGCTGTTATTAAATACCTACGTACTAGCCGTTAGCCGCGATTTCTTTCGTATTTATTTTATTATGTCACTTGTTGCTGCTCGTGAGTCCGCTCGCGTAGATTAAAAATAGTCACAGTTTGGGGAAAATTTTCACCTCCCCTTTCACCCCTTTAGGTGCTGAATTTAAAAAAAAAACCGGTACATCTATAGTATAGATGTATAGATTCTATACATTTATTTCTAACCAAAAGCCGTTATATAGTTTCGTGCTTCTCAGTTTGAAGATGACGGATTGTCACATAAACTTTCAACCCCATTTTCAACCCCTTAGGGGTTGAATTTACGAAAATTCTTTCTTAGTGCGCACCTACAGTATAGAAGGACGCCACATGCAAATTTTCATAGTTCTAACCTCAGTAGTTTGTTTGGGCTGTGCGTTGACAAGACTGTATGACAACAATGTGGATAGTAGATTTGGTGCCGGTAGACTGCAACTTACTTACTACGTTGCGAAGAATGGTCAGGCAAAAAGCACCTATAATAAAAATGTAAATAAGAAGAGATTTATGAAAGTGTAGATGAAGCAAAAGATGTGTTTCAAGATCTTATTGGAGATCAGTCATCTGCCTACCCTTATGGGAAAGAGACGTAATATGTTTAGTAGTGGTACTACTACAAGATATAATGATTTTGGAGATACTTTTAGATTTGTATTGAATATAATAAAACGTCTCTTACTCGGCTGACATGAACGAATCGTCTTGCTTCACATGAACATTTCATAATTCATCTATCCGTACCGGAACGGAGAAGGAATAGAATTTCCTGCGACCGGGAGGCCTGTCCTAAGAGGCGACAACATAACCCACAGCCAGGTGGTAGGGCATTTACCCATCTGGATGGCTACCACCCCTGGTCTAGAGTAAGCCACCATAACAACCTTCAGGATCCAGTTTCCATATAGAGAGCGGCAGCATATTGGTAGCACCTTTGATGTTACAAATATTCAAAGGCGATGGTAACCGCTTACCATCAAGTGGGCCGTCTGCCGGTGTACTGCACTTATGCAATAAAAAAAAATAGTGTTACGACCTACACGCCGACGAAAGTAGATTCACACCTGCATACCCATAAAAGCATACTTTATTACCTTTCCATATTTGGACTTATTTTGTTTACTTTGTGTTTAAAATTTGTAATTAGAAAACAAACAGCCCATTGTGTATTGTAATCTTTTATGGCAGTCATTAGCCAGGTGTGTCGAACTGATTCTAAGAAATTCGGTCTATGCGGTCGGGCAGCCACATTGTATCGGTGCAGTATAAAGCAAAGGAGAGATCGGCAGTCGAGCGATAACCACAAGCGGAGCAAGACTTGTCTTCATTCAGTAAACTATTTAGTGACGAACTTTGCGCGTGTATTTGAATTACGATTTTCTGCACTACGTTTGGACTTATTGCATCCGGTTATATTTGTATCTGTGTTATGCGTGTTTGTATAGTTCTAATAAATTCTATAATAATTCCAACGGCATTTTAATTCGAGTCCTGCAACTCGTAACAATATTAATAATATTTTAAGCATTTGTAGAGGTTATTTCTATGGAATAAAACTTCAGTGTTACATATAATGTATGTATTATTTTCTCAGCAAAGTATCCCGGGCCTCAGCGTTTTAATGATCTAGGTAGGTGAATAAAATACTACTAGAACATAGCCGTCCAAAGCTTCAAAAATAATTATATTCAAACCCAGCCAAGCAGCTATACGCGGTATAAAAGTGCATTACCTTATTTTTTGTATTAATCTACGAGGAAAATGCCTTGTGACGTAAAAAGCTTAATGCTAGGGGAACGTACGGAACGTTACAGCTCCAACGTAGCTTCGATCTATGAGGAGCACGTGACTTCACTAAACATCTGGGTTTTGTTCTAAACTGATTTAATTCATGCTACAAACTAGCTGTGTCCACCAGTACATTGGCTACTGGACTTGCGTCTTTATATACTAGTGACACAAAAGCGCCGCGTTTCTTGTTTTGAAAAATAAAATTAAAAAATTATAATTATTTGCAAATTTGTTGTTGTTTTTTATATTTTACTTGGCACCGACTTCAAGATGTTGTAGAAAGAAGTCGGTTAAATATTTAGTTTTTGTTTTTAGGTTGAAGTCGGTTTTGTTTTTTGTTAAAAAAATGACCTATTATATATGTAAAAGATTCTCCACTTGCCTCATTCCAGTTGCCACTAGTAATTTTCGCAGGTGATGGCCGCATCGGCCTGGAGGGCGTACGACTGTCCGACCATCCGACCATCGGACCGTCCGTGCAACCGGGCATCCGACCATCCGACCATCCGATTTTCCGACCGTTCGTTTTATGATTATACATTGTACAGTTCTAAAACTTCTGTATGTATTCCGAAATCATAAATATACAACTTAATATTATTACCGACTAGCGGTTCCAGCAGACATTGTCCTGCCCTGAAAAATAAGAATCTAGAACCCGATTTCAGCGCCACCTACCAGGTCTAATTGTGAATCTAAACCATCCCATACCCACTCAAACACATTTTTTTTACACCTTGGGTTACAGTGTTGAAGTTTTAATATGGATCCCAATTTCTTTCTAATAATACATATTATAGCCTATATTAATCTAGGATAAGTGATTTCTTTTTTTAAATCGGTCTAGTAATTTTTGACTTTATTCGTTACAAATATACAAATCTTTCCTCTTTATAATATTAATATAGATTTTTATTAAAATAAAATGCTCACAGTATTATAAATATGACGCAAGTTTCTGAACAGAAACAATAAAAAATCTTTTTCTATCTTGTTTTTCCAAATCTCTGTTTAGGTTCCTTTCTTCGGCAATTTCAGTTGATTTGTAATTCGATCACGGAGTACCTTTATAGTCAGACACTGAGCAAATGTCGCCGGCTTAAGTACAGCGAAGGTTACTCAGAAAATACTGGCTTACTTACATCATTACAGTTGAGTTAAAAGAGGATACTATGAGTTACTTGTTTCCCTAGTTGGTGAACTAATTTGAATGTAAAGGATGTAGTCGATATTTGTGTTATATTTTGTCGGCCTAAATATTAAAACCTACAAACATTTTATACAATTAATTCGGTAGCCAAATTATATTTTATAAAGAAGCGTTTATTGAAATTGCATTAAAGAGGAAAAAATACTTTTTTTTTTTTTTAATAATTCAAATAACAGTTTCTTCTTTAAAAAAAAAACAATTTAGTTTTTGCCCAGGCATATGTTACTTGTATGCTGTAACATTATTATTTTATTACTTTTTTCATGTTTCATGGTTATCAGGATCAAATAAGTATGCAAATTTGCAAATTCGTAAGTCTAAAGGCACTAACTAATACTATTTTAGCTTGCAAGATTTGACCTAAACCAACTAACCAACAAACAATGCAAGTTCAATAAAAGCTTGTAACAAGAAGATTATTGTCACGCAACTAAGTAATTTTTCTTAAATTTTCGCGGCTAGTATGCATAATAAAACTAGATTATAACGGTTAAAATGTATTTTTAAAATCAAACCATGTTTTATAACCGTTGTCTTTACATAAATTCAATTAGCGTAAAATTTTACAATTATTTTAAAATAAATAATTGTAAATAATTAAAACGTACATGTATTGGACTTGTATACCTTCTACTTATGCATAAAAGATACGAAAATTGAATAATACTTAAAAAATTATTACATACACCAAATATTATTTACATATTTCCGTAGCATATTTTCCTTACAATTCCTGCATTAATGACGTCATAGAGCCAGCGTATAGAGGTATTGCCAAATACCGGCCATTTTAAACGACACTAATTTTATTTGAACGTACCAATTACCTAAGAGAGAGGGTATATCCATCTACTGGATCTGGGACTTTGCCAAATAGATAGATGTATGCTGGCATAGTTAATCGGTTTTCAGTACACAGACAACTGTGTACATAAAAATTTTACTGTATTATGTCTATGATTACATACCAGTCAAAAGAGAGAGATAGTCGGGGATAAAGGTACATGTACAAACATTCAATAAACTGAAATACAGTTGAGTTTTATAGTTGCTTGATATTGTTACATGCTGTCAAAGATAAGCGCACAGCTGTCTGTTGTAAGCGCAGTTTATTGTCCTTCCCGGATTAAGGAATTCTTTTGTGTTTTGAATTTGTAATTAAGAAAAACATGCTATTGTTTTTCTACTTATTTTATAACCATCATTAGCGTCGAACTAATCCTTATTGTTATTGTTTTCGACTTTGTGGCCGTTCGCAGGTGTGCAAATTGCTATTCTCGGAAACTCAGTGCGCGCGGCCAATTTCTTTGCACTGTGTAGCGAGTATAAGACAATGCCCAAAATGAGGGCGGGCAGTCAAGCGACGACTACGAGACGAGTAAGACGTTTGTAGTACTCTCCCGATTAGCCATATAGAGGACGGACTTTACGCGTGTCGAATTGCATTGAATCGTGCAGTGTGAACTGGTTGCATCCAGTTTTATTTATATTTGTTTTATACGTGTTTGTACAGTTCTAATAAATTCTATAGTAGTTCCAACGGCATTTTTAATTCGAGCCCTGTAGCTCATAATAATATTATCGGAGCTGCATACATCTAGTCATCACAGTGGACAAATAACTAATGGCTAGCGTTTTTTTTTATTGGACTTGACTTTATATTGTTGTTCCGAAGACCTCACAACTTTACCGGGGTTTTAGGAGCAGGCGGCGAGTCCGGGGGGCAACTTGCTCGAGGGAGCTCCCTAAGGCTTTACCTCGGCTGGACTGCTGCCATGAGAGGGGGATGAATCTAACGATGCCGACTAGAGCGCGACACAATGTCCTAATTGAAAACGGGCGACGGATAATATAAAACCAGGGGGATGATTCCGGCGGACTACACTATCTTACTGCCGGTTCGCAACGTGTTATGGCTGGGAAAGAAGAAACGGCGAAAGAAAATTCCCAGCAACACGCCTAGTCTATCCTATGGGCTCTAAACTATATCTCCTGGCGTCCCTCGCGGGGACGTAGTGAGATCGTGATTGGAGGAATCCGAGACGCCGCCGTCTGTGTCTGTCTGTCAGTGCCTGCCAGCATGCCGTCCTAACCGCGGGCGGGCTGATCCGGGACAGCCGTTTTGTAATAACGTTGACCCTGTCCGTGAGGTCGCACGAGAGCCTTTCGTTGAGGCATATAATCGGACGCGATGCCTAGCGTAACGCGGGAGGAGCGCACATATTAATAGTTGTTCTATCTCGCACGTCATCCGTCCTGCTCACACATTGTGTTATATATTGTACTATAGTCAACGCATTATGAACTTAGGCTTCGGGTCATAAATCATATTTATCTGTCTGTCTTGCTCGCACTTACAAGTCTTATGGAGAGGTGTAGTGATGTGCGTAAGAATTGTAGAGGTGCATATTGATAACGGGATAGATACGATCGATATGCTAAACTATGTTAAGTATTAATAAGAATAATTTTTTGCGAAAATAAAAGTTTTTAATTTGTAAGATAAAATGTTTGTTTCGACATAATCATAAAGAAACTGTATAGATCGTAATGTGGCCCTAAAAAGGACTGTTTTTATCTTTTCTAGAGATATTTCTTAGTTCTTCAAAAATCCTCATCCGTATCTTCCCCATCTGTGTCATCTTCCTGTAGGTTAATTATCAGAGGTGGTGCTTGATCTCTTAAAACACTTTTCCTTAGGTCCTTATCCTGGAACTCATCGGCATGCCTCACACATTTAGCCCAGTCTTCTTGAGTAACATTATCAATAGAGTGCAAATGAAGGTCACGATGACGCATCGACCCTGCGTGCGCAGGTAGTGCATTGCGTGCACATTCCTACTGTCAGTGACATTTATTGCCCAAAGACTCAGTTTAAAATGCGTCGACTATAGTTGTTAATATTTGTACTTAAGGTTACCGTTTCCAAAATAAATTAGTTCACTTTAGTTCACGTCACCACTTGACAGTGAATACTACTCTCTGCCATCTGGAGTATTGTGGCGAGTGTTGGTGGAACAATCTAGTTGGTTTAAGACTTTTAGGAAAAGGTAGAAAACTCTGGTAGGAAAAGACAAGGATAGACGATGAACGAAAGTTCTGGAATAGAAGGTTCGGAAAGGAAAAGACAGAGATAGATAGATGTTTAGAAAGGGACAGACAGTAAATAATAATAATAATTTTCCATGTTCCCCGAACATTGTGACGGGCAGACGCCATAGGCCCCATATTCCCAGATCCCTAGTACCACTAGCAGTTCACCCCAATAGCCCGGTACTTTTTGTCCTCATTTCCCACAATAATCCTACACTGGCCGGGGCTTGTCCTTGGGTGCATTACTATATGGTGTAGACAGGGATAATCGCCGATCAGTGTCACGCCACATTTACATTAAATTTGTCAAAGGGCCTCTACGTGTTGGCCTTCCCATGGCCCCACGCAAGCCCTCCAAAAGTCCGGGCCATTTTTATGGCCCGTGGTCTTCAAAGACATACAATAATAATCGGCAGACAAACACACATATTGTATATCCCCAAATTAAGCAAGTTACGCTTGTGTTATGGGTAATAATATACAACGTACCACTCTGGGGCCGATCCCAGACACCCAGACCATAGTAAATAACGGAGAAAATACGTTTACAAAATTTACTATACCAGGAATCGAACCCGGATCCTCTGCGTAGCAGTGAGGTAGGCCGGCAACGGCTTAGCCCGCTCAACCACAGAGGCCGTCGTAAATAAAAGAATAACGAAAAGAAGATCGAAATTATGGTTCCAGAGGATTCTTACGGGTATATAAGCAGCGTAAGATGCGCCTACCGGGCAGTTTAGAGTTGAGTTCAGTTCAAGACAGCGAAGAGAAGTTTAACAAAATGACGAGTTTAGTGGTGAATTTAGTGGACAGTTCGGTGAAGGAGGAGTGTAGCGTAGTTTGAGAAGATCCGGAAGCGAGCTACGCGCGGTAAATTTGGAGGCGAACACCGCAGCTGCAGGAGGTGGTCTACACAATATCGGCGACGGTATTGTGAGTGAGATAACATATCGTCGGGACAGTGCGTAGCTAGTCGTGCGGGTAGGGGCGACCCTGCACAAAGGACTCACATACGGCTGTGTAAGTCAATAAAAGCGTTTAGTTAAAAGAACTGGTGTTTCCATCCAATCCTAAGTGCGTATTGGATTCCATCCCCGCTCGCACGTAACGGTATCATTTAACCTTTACCTCTTGCTGCTACAATATCAAACTGAAATCGACCTATTAAAAACAGGGCCGACATATTTTACGTATAAAAATTAATTTCAAGTAAAGGAAACAATATTAAAGATTTTTAAGTAGTAATTAGCTGAAGCTGAAATTTTGTTTCTGGACATTCGATAAGCGTTACAATAAATTCTACAATTATTTACACATAAAAAAGAATGGACGTTAAAATATCGCACTGTGTAAAAATAATTTTAATTATTGTTTAAATAATAATTAATGCTTTATAATATATGTTATTGAATGCGTTCAGTTTTGAAGACCGTAAATAATACTAATAACAGGCTACTGGATTCGCGAGTCACCGTGTGCCCATTTTTCCATGTTCCTCATAGTTTCAGATCCCTATATCCACTAGGAGTTCATCCCAATAGCTTGATACCTTTTATTCTCATTTCCTACGATAGTCCTACATTGACCGGGGTTGGTCCTTGGGTGTATTTTTATATGGGATAATCGCCGGTCAATGTCACGCCACACTTAGATTCAATTTGTCAAATACCTTCTACGTGTTGGCCTTCCCATGGCCCTAGGCAAGCCCTCTAAAAGTCCGGGCCATTTCTATGGCCCGTAATCTGCAGAGATACGTTATTTTATTTTTAGTTATAGAACATGACGTCGGAATGTTAGGCCACTAAATCAATAGAACAAAAACGTCTCACTCAGCTAAGATGAGAATGTTGAGATGGATATGTGATGTTACTAGAATGCATAAGGTGAGAAATGAGTACATAACCCTCAATTCTTTGAAAGTTGCATCCATCACTGAAAAATTGAGAGGAAGAAGACTAAGGCGGTATGGGCATTCAATAAGGAGGGACGAAAGTCATGTGACAAAAATAATGTTATACTATAGGTCGATGGATACAGATGTACAAGTAGACCACAAAACAAATGAATGGAATGTATGCTGGATGATATGATGATTTGTGGTGTGACAGAGGTCGTATGTCAGGATAGAGGAGTATGGAAGGAAAAGACAATTGTGCCGCCCCAAATATTTTTTATATATATTTTTATTACTGGAGTACAGCAGGCAGGCTGACGGCCCAACTATGATGGAAAGTGGTTACCGTCGCTCATGAATATTAGCAACACTAAAGATGATACAAATGTGCTGTCGCTCTCTAAAGGAAGACTGGAACCTGTCCACTAATACTGGAACACAACTCACTGTTGTTATGGCGGCATACTCTAGACCAGGGTTCGTAGCCAAATACCCTACCACCTGGCCGCAGGAATTAGTATTCTTTCTCCGTTCCTGTACGGATAAAAATAGGGAGGTGAAAAAAAATCGAGATACGACGTTATAAATAATTTTATACTCCCGAATAAAATCTATGAAGCTGCAACATTTTGTAATGTGATAAAATAACCAATATGCAAACAAATCGAGAACCTCCCCCTTTTGGAAGTCGGTTAAAAGTATCCCAGTTACTATGACTGTCGTCTACTCCATTTTTTTTCAAACTTTACTTACTGTTCAAGTACAAACTGTAATTCAAATGCAACGTTGTATGATCGTTATTGGCACCTCGGGAGATCGGATTATTGGCTCACTCTACGAGAATTGTATTTTAAACACCCGTGATTTCTCCTATTTCTCCTCTAACTTAACTATTTATGTTGTTGAATACTGATTTGTCTTTATTTTCAAATCAAATCAAATCAAAACTTTATTTATTTCTTAACACAACAGATTCACTAAGAAACCTAGTGTGTGAGACTGGTGCCTGAAATAGATTTATAAGAAATCTGTATGACAAGTCACCAATACTCCATTCCATGGCTACCAAAAATAAAAGATTCTTAAGATTAACTTAAATTTAAGCCTACACAGTTAAGACGCAGAAATAAATGTTAGAATGAAAAATGTATGTTCAGTATGTGCGAGCGCATGTGTGCCTGTGCGTGTGTGTTGGCGTGTAGGCGTGGGTGTGTACGGGTGTGTGTGGATAGATGTGAGTGCATTATTGCACGAGTTTAGCAGACAGACAGACGGCGCACCTGATGGAAAGCGGTTACCATCGCCTATGGACATTTGTATGACCAAAAGTGCTACCAATGTGCTGCTGCTCTCTAAAGGGAGACTGGACCTGGCCACTAATGCCGGAATACAACTCAAGGTCGTTATTTATTTATTTAATTTGTTTGGGAAACATACAATAATTAATATTCTAATATATAAAACACAAAATTAATACACATATCAATTAAGTTTCCACTAAAAAATAATTTATATAAAAATAAAAAAAATTGGCTCAAATAGTTAATTACAAAAAAAAATACAATTATACGAAAATTACATAAAATGTCTATTTAATTTACATTAGAAATTACAAAACCGAAAAATAAGTCACAATAATTACTAATAAAATAGAGATATAAAAAAGGAAAGAATGAAAAAAAAAACAAGTTTGTCATTATTCAAAAAATTCTAAGTAATTGGATCATTCTAAATTACAACATTTTATAATTTGGGTTTTAAATTGATATAAGTTACCTATGAAAGGATCAATACTAGTAAATAGTGCATTGTATTGCTGACAAGTACGGTATAAAAACGTGTTTTTTGTATAGTTAGTTTTTATAAGTGGTACTGAAAATAGGGATTTATCACGTGAGCTTAAACGGGGAACAAACGGGAAGTTATGGCGGCATAGTCTAGACCAGGGGGCAAATACCCTACCTACGACCTGGCTGTAGGTTGTCTTGTCGCCTGTTACAACAGGGCGCTCTGTTTTAAAACTGCAATTGTATTTTCTATCTCCGTTCCTGCACGGATAAAAACGTTTGTTGTCTGAAACACCTGAGACAGACGCTTTTGTAAAATCGCTTAGTGAAATTGATACTTGTCTAGATATACTGGTAAAGAAAAACAATTTATTTGAAGAAATAACGACGTACATACACTAATTACGAATCATACTAAAAAGGAAGAAATGAGGTTCGTGCTGGAGTTTTATCCAACACAGCGCTGATTTTTAGTACAATCCTCCTACCGCGATGCCAAAAACGCCCCAACTACAAAATAGTTAAGTAAAACTTCACTACATTGACAACATATTAACAGTAAATATTTGATAGCTTGTTACAGTTATTAAGTAGCATAGTCGTTCTTGTCGTCTTTCTTTTTAAAGTTAATAATTAATTTTGTTATGTACCCTCTTATTTCTAAACGATACAATCGGCCATTTCCTTAATTGAATAATAATGTTATATTTTTATTTAATCTGTGATTAGAGCTTGTTTTGTATAGAGTAGTTCTCCATAATTTACCTCCATTTTATATTACCATAATATATATGATTATTGTGTAGGTTATAATTCAAGGTCTCTTAATTATATATGAACGGTATTACTACATGTTATTTTCATGTCGGTAGACGCGATAGATTTATATTGTGTTCGGGTTGTTTTATTACATGTAAAACTTTGAGTATAATATTTTATATAATATCTTGTATAAAATGTTGTCTAGAACTTCCAAACAATAATGTATTAGATTCTTTTCATTCATAACCCTTTAATTAAAATAGTTTATCGATGACTTCAATCCGCTATCAGTGGTGCCAATTTGCTAAGTTTGTTACACTGTAAAATTGTTGGAGGGATGGTGAGGTGTTCTAAAATGCTTGAAGAGTGTGAAGAATTAGAGTATAATATATCTTAAAACCGTAAAGTTCTCTGATTATAAAGTATTGTGACCAATTGCTGTTCTTTTACTACCATAAACCCTTCTGAGTTGTTGCAAGTATTACAAGATACATAATACTTTATTGTACATCGATACAAAAATGATCAAAAAACAAACAAACAAACAAAAGTATCTCTAAGTATGCACAAAGAGTGGTCTTATCGCTAAAAAGCGATCTCCACCATCAGACAACCCCAGGACTAAATTGAGATGATAATGGCGTTAGAGGTATAAGTCACATGGAGTACAACCACTTACATTTTATTAATAAATACATACATACATAATATCACGCCTATTTCCCATGCGGGTAGGCAGAAACTATGGATCTCCACTTGGGATGATCCTGTCAAACAACTTTCGCTTCATCTACTTTCATTAACCTCTGCATACATGCCTCTTAATAATAAATACATAAATTGTATATATGTAGAAGTTTTATATGTTAAATAAATATTTACTTTATATACATACCATACAAATACATATCTAAAATGTTTATAGATGAATATATACATACATAAGTTTAAATAGAATCATATGCCAACGACAGTTATGATAATGTGATAAACAAAATAAATAAATAAATAATATATAGCTAAAACAATTATTATCTAGTAGCTAAAATATCGTTGGTAAGATATAGCATAAAGTTCTACTTTAATTTTATACTTACTTGTCATATTCATCATATGAAGCCATCAGCTCTGATCACATAAGAAGGCAATTCAACTTTTTTTATTGTATATCTACCTATACTTTCTATCTATAAAATTCTAAACACGCCGTGTCTGTACATTGAAGCTATTTAAAAAGCAACTGGAATAGACTATATAAACGATGGAGAATACGATGCAATTTTTTAGATTTCTTTTCCGAGTTTATCTTTTTGTCTGTTTGTTCGGGATTCACGTAAAAACTATGGGGCAAATTTCGATGCGATTTTTGCTGATCGACAGCAAATTTTTAGACTTAAAATCTGCGCTACTTTGTTATCCTGGGAATCCCGCGGGAAAGTTTCTGGGAATTATTTAAAATGGCCAGATTAAAAACACTAACTCCAATGTGATTTTTCCTTCTAGCTTAAAACTTTAAACAGAATTTTTAAGGGTTGAATTCTCAATATTTTTTTAAAATATTCCAAACAGATGATTCCCTACTGATGTAATAAATATTAATTATCGTTATTCAATTTGTATGTTTCCTAGATCAATCATAATAATGAAATAAGAAAGAAGATATGGTTCAGTTTCAATGCTTTCCAGTAGGGTTACCAAATTAAAAATATTTATTAGAAAATTCCACAGGGTGGGTATATAACTATATATAGAAAATATTTAGCCTTTACAATTTATGCCTTGATTAAACAGTGGCTGTAAAAAAGTTGGGGTATGTATGAGTCGCATGAATTATCTATGATTCGCATAGTTTTCTAAATTTTTTGACAGTAGGGAGATTGGTTTCCCATGGATGAACAATGCTATTTTCATCGCTGTGATTAGGCAATTCCAAGCGTACTTTCAGAATATGAGTAATGCAAAATACATATCTAACTTGATAGGTTTTTGTTTCTTTTTTTTCAATTTCAGTTGTAGTAGTTGTTGTATTAGGATTTTCGGCTATATTCGTCTATCCCTCGAGGATAGTATTTATTCTGAATGACAGGTACTCTGTATCTTTTTCTATACTCCTGACAACATGTATGCAAAATCTCATGCCGATGTGTTGCGTACTTAAGGCGTGAAAGCGTCACAAACAAATAAACTGACATTCACATTTATAATATTATATTTAGGATTATTTTATAATTTATTGTAAAATATGTCGCCTAATCTATTCCTTCCGCATACCAGGTGAAGACCATTGCTGGATATATCCGAGTAATTGCGAAATTATGGCAACCCTACCTTTCAGCCGGCATAAAAATGATTTTATACAACTTGTTTTGTAAACGTGACATACTGGGGTCACGTTTTTTTCTGAAGTAAATACATATTTTTATACTACATTGTTGGTACTGTTATAACCGTCCTTTAAAGGTAGCAAAAAAAAATCCAAGGATCACGTTTCTATCCTATTTTGCTCTGTAAATCTCACTAACGGACTCAACCAACAACTAATTCATCTCCACGTTCCGACTTGGTTGGACCTCTGTTTCTAGGTAGTGTATCGGAATCTTCATTGATACTAGAGGTGTGTAGTTCCGGATGGTAATAGTTCCAGGTTCACCATTGGAAAGATGTCACTCCAATCCGAGGTGTCAAATGAAATAGTTCCACATGTCCGACCGACAACGACCGAGTCCTCTCGAACCGAGCGAATACGATTATAGTTGGAACATTTCGCTTCTGTTATGCAATTATGGACACTAATTTGATTGCAAGATGGACTAAAACCAAACATATAAACTACTGGAACTAGTTATACATAGACACTAGTTTATAGACCTAGTAGTGATAGGTTTCGATAGGGAAGTGAATCGTTCCAACTTCCATGTTCAGTCCGCTCCAGGGCATGTTTGGCGCATGTCTAATTGAAACACACTTTTGGTTAAATGCACTAAACAATACACTGTTAGCACTATCACGCTTCAATGTCGTACATCTAGTGAACAATCATACGAAGCAATTTCTACGTAAAGCTAATGAGAGCGTTTAACACTAGCCATGCCACTTCCGCTAGGTCCCGGTTAAAGGGGTTTAAATGCTGACTTGACTTCGTGAAATATGATATACGTGCCAAGGTCTCAAAGCAGAAGATCATGCGAAGTGGCGAAGATAATTGTTACAAGATGTCCACCACAGTAGTCATGAGAACTATGTCATATTAATATACACTATATATTAATATGACATAGACAATCGTCATAGATAATACTTTTAGTCGATTTATCAGATGATTCGATTTATAATTAAATTACCATTTTCTACCGGTTAGTTAATTTTATAAGCCCACTAAATTATCATCTAGATAATTTAGTGCATCAGTAACTAATTATTATAATTGTTTTTATGATCCTGGCAACACTGTGATGTAATTGCTATTTTTAGCAATGATGCAATGTTATTGTTTTGTAGGGTAGCATTTTCGTATAAAAGGCGTAGTGGCGTTTAGACGGTGTTCATTGCTTACTGTGCTGTGTGAATATTCACATCAAAGGCTGAACAATAAAGGGGAAACCCTGCCCAAATAGTTAATATTTGATATATTTGGTACTTTCTTACCCAAATCTCTCCTTGCATTTTACATAATCTAGGAAAGCTGACACCAGCTTTCGAAGCGATCGTTCCGACGTAACTGAGATTTGGACGCGCGGATGTTAATGATAGACAGAAAGAAAAAATATGTGTTGAAGCAAATTTATGTTCATACAGAAAAGTAAATACTGTCACAACTTAGGTTCCGACAAAAACTTAATCCAACTGTATATCTGTAAAACACATTTTATTACCTGTCGGCATTTGAACTAATTCTAATTCTTTTATGATCGCCTTCTTTTATTTACTTATTTATTGGCATACGTTTCTAGAAAACAACCCGTTATTTTATTGTACTCGTTTATGGCCGCTTGCGGCCGAATCATTAGCCAGGTGTTGCGGATTACGTCGACTACGATACGGGAACATTTGTGTTTGTGAGGTATAAAACGACGACCTGATGGGGAGAGGGGCAGTCGAGCGATAACAACGATGTAGGCGTGACGTGTGTACGTTAAGAAATCTAATAGTAACGGACTTTGCGCGTTTTATTGAATTACGACCTTCTCCATTATGTTTGGATTTGTTGTGTTCGGTTATATTTGTACCTGTGTTATACGTGTTTGTATAGTTCTAATACACTCTATAATAATTCCAAAGGCATTTTAATTCGAGTCGCGCACTCTTAACAATACGCTTAAATACCAAGACATTATATATGTAACGTATGAATTAACTACTACGTTTTAACGGTCTTAAGCGCGGCATTTTATTTATTTAATTTTTATTGGCACTTGACATCTTTGTCTTTTGTGACCACGGCTACTAAAAAGTGGCCGAAACGTCGAAAAACAAATCCGCCCTCAAAACCGTTAAAATATAGTTTTAATTATGTGTAGTAGTCATCAAAACTGAAGAAAATACTAAAACACAATTGTTAATCTACTGTAACCTAAATAGTTTATATTCCTTATGAGCTAACGTTTTGATATGCAAATACATGCGGTAGGAAGCGTATCATTGTTTTCATTACAAACCAAAGCTTTCTACATCCATTATTGCGTTCCGAATAGGAAATATCCTATTTATTCCCATTGTATGTGTAATGTGGTAAGTACCGGGAAGCTTTGTTTGATAGTATTGAATGTAAATTAAAAGGGGAGGAAATTGATATTTCAATCAGGATCTGAAAACCGGACAAAACGTCGAACCGGTTATTACCAAGTACACATATAAATATCTATATCCGCAATGAAACTACGTTATAGCGGTTTTAAGCGCAGTAATTTATTTGATTCCTATTATTCCGACGTTTCGGCCACTTTTCAGTAGCCGTGATCACGGGAGACAAAGATGTTAAGTGTCAAACGAAACGTCGGAATAATAAAAATCAAATTACCGCGCTTAAAACCGTTAAAACGTAGTTTTATTATGTATTAGTATCAGTTTTTATGGTTTAGTACTATAGATACGAAGCGTGCGGTGCGGAAAGACCATTGGAGGTAGGCGCGCGCGTGGCGTGCAACATTCAATTTACAATAAAAAAGCAGCGAACATGGTCGTCTCAAAATCTTTATAATAATTGTATCTATACGTATATCAAAATTTTCATAGAATACAAAGTTCTAAATACACCAAGACTATTTCATTAAGAACTGGTGACCCATAATAAGGCAAGCTGTGTCTTTATATAAAATATCTATATAATATATTTCTACAGAGTACAAAATATTAAATTACTAGCTGACCCGGCATACTTCGTACCGCCTATACGCAGTTTCTAAGGGTAAGCAAAAGTGTTGTTTTTACTATATTTCAAGCATTTTTTTCTTATTTACTCACCTTTTAAACCTTCCCTGGACTTCCACAAATAATTCAAAACCAAAATTAGCCAAATCAGTCCAGCCGTCCTCGAGTTTTAGCGAGACTAACAAACAGCAATTGATTTTTATATATAAGATTAATGTATTAAAACATGTTTTGCAGACCGTTATAAAAAAATAAACAAAAAATGTATACAAGTCGCAAAAACTTAATAAAATATTATCTATATCCGGTTTTATTTTAACTTTAATTTCAATTAAACGATTTTTATAAAGCCATGATAAAATTATTGTCTTGATCATAGCTCGCTGGTCTGGCTTGATCGATGTGATAGCACGCTCTCACAGAATATCGGCGTGAAACGGTTAGCGTTATACTAATCGTGCTTCATCCGTTCAGTGAGAGTTTTGATGGCCCGATTCTGCCACCCCCTATTCCACTTACATATCCTATCCCTTCAGTGCCATTCCTCTTGTCTGATCCCTCTTTCGCATCTCGTAACGCGTTAGTTTCGCCGCTGGAGTTGCAAACGTACATAAGAGATGGTAAGCACTTTCCATGAGTTAAGTTTGCCTGTTTGCCAGCTTCGCACTAAAAATAGGTTTTGTTGAATAGATCGGTTTTAAACTGTTTTTGCCGCACACCTTCAAAATGCAGCCATGTGGTACAGTAAATTTATAGTTGCACACAAAACATATTTCTGTTATTGGCTAGGTTCCAGTTCCAGGTTGAGGCCAGCAGGACCTTGGTAACACTTTTGGTGTTGCTAATATATATAGGCGACAGTGATCACTTTCCATTAGGTGGGCTGTCCGATTATCTGCTCTATTTCAACAACAAAAAATACTTTCAACATAATTTTGATTCTACTATACAAATAATGAATGAAATGAACGAAATAAAAGGAAAATGGAATGAATGGAATGGATGCAATGGATGGAATGAATGAATGAAAACTCCTTTTAACCATAACTTAAACCTAGACAATTAAATATGAATACATTTCCACTAGAACAATAAGCGGCCTTATCGCTCATCTCTTATCTTAGCTCAGCTTTTCTCTTTCTCTATCTCTGTAATATTTACATATACCATGAAATATTGATGACCTCTGTGGTTGAGCGGACTACGACTTTGCCGGCCTACCTCACTACAACGCAGAAACTCCGGCTTCGATTTCTGGCATGGTAAATTTCGCAAACGGATTTTCTCCGTTATTTACTACGGCCTGGATGTCTGGAATCGGCCCCAGAGTAGTCCGTTGTATATTACCCATAACACAAGCGTAACTTGCTTAATTTGGGGATATACAATATGTGTGTTTGTCTGCCAATTATTAAATTAAATAAAATGGTTAAATCAAATAAAGTGAACTTATTCTGCCATAATACAGTTTAATACTAGTACGGAGAGTAATGATTGTCACATATTGTTAAATTAAGCACTATTGTATATTATACTTTATTTATTTATTATTGAAGATCAATAAATTCGTTCTTTTTTTACTCATATAACCAGATATTTTAATAATTTAACCTCACAGCAATGATGAGTGAAGATCTTCCTTTATACCCAAAGATAAACCCAAAACTAAATCCAATGGTCTATTCAAATTGACCCCAATATCCGAACAAAAACTTGTGTAAACTTGTAAGTTATACATTAGTATCCCATAAACAAGATTGATCTATCGATCGTGTGATGGTCACCACTATCCTGTTATCCGGACGCTTATCCTGTTATGGAAACTTCTGTAACAAGCTTTAGCCGGTTATCCGAGGACGTTAATCGTTTAAGGCGTTGGTTCTAAAGGGTAGTGCATAACGCTGGTTCAAGTCGGTTATAATCGGTCCAAGGCATAGAATGAATATATTATCAAGTTATAAAGGTCCCACTGTTGGGTAATAAAACACTTATAAGGTTTCTATCTCTAACAAATCTCTAGTTAGTTACCTACTAAGTTTTATGTAACTGGTATATACTTCCATCTATCCGTTTGTGCGTCAAGCAATTTATTATTCAAAAGTAGCGAGTCTATTTATATAAAATCGGAGAAAGACATATGTTAAAAAGTTTTGAAAAAAACATTAAGTTTGTAGAATTGGGTCGTAGTTGACAACCTCATTTGTTGGAAAAATGTACAATCTTTTAAGTTTAAAAATACCCATATTTGAAATATATTTTGGTTGTACTTCATTTTTCATTCAAACAAATTATTTATTTATTTCTTGTTTAAAAATACTTTCAAGACAAGATACGTAAAATCTGCGATTAAAGATTTATTTAGGGTATTTAGTTCCCTAGCCGTATTATAAAAAGTAAATAGTTACGTTCGTTATGTATACAAAATTTTTTTAACTTATGTACTTCTTTTCAATAATGTTGTTCTTCAGAACTTAGTTCAAACATATTTTTTTTTTAATTTTGACAAACAATATATTATTTAGAATGACTAAAAACAGATTATGTGGCGTAGGTCCGCAGGTCTAACTCTGGCCTTATGTTTGTTTCATCGTAATGAATTGTATATATCCGGTTATAAATAATTTCTATTGTGTTCAAGAATCTCATTAGCTTAAATGGTTGGTTCTTGTACGATTTCCTATTTATATCGACAGTATTTCGATATGTAATATTAAATATGCGCGAGTTTGAGTTTCATTTTCGGGTTTTGAATTGATTGATTTTGACTTTACACGGTCTTAGCAACTAATTGCTCCAAAAGATACCGCAGAAGGAGCTGGCGGAAAGGGAGTGGGGGATGCAGCTTCCTTGGCCTCGAACCGTCACCGTAGATTAGGATATTCGAAGGGGGTACTATCACCAGTTCCTTCCGCCCTAACAACAAGACATCGCCATTTTATTCGTGCAGGAAGAGAGAAAGAATACAATTTCCTGCAGCCGGGCGGCCTGTCCTAAGAGGTGACAAAATAACCCACGGCCAGATACTAAGATATTTGCACGTTTGGATAGCTACCACACCGGTCTAGAGTACGCCGCCGTAACAACCTTGAGTTGTTTTCCAGCATTAGTGGCCCGCTTCCAGTCTCCCTTGCAGGGCAGTACATTGGTGGCACCTTTGGTGTTATAAATGTCCATAGACGACGGCTTTCCACTAGATGAGCCGTCTGCAATGTTCCAGAGACAGGTTTCTGCTGTGTCCTCGAACGCGAATCTAATACGAAGCACGGATTACCACTGGATATCGCATAACGACAATTTTGTTTCAATCCAAAGTCACGAAATAGTGACAAATGTTCGGATAGTAGGGACATCTTAAGATATGCGAGAGTTAAAAAACATAACGGTATTCATACAATATCCATTATGCCGTCCATAAAAATGAAATTGTTTTGACGTCCGTTCTCTCCGCTAGATGGCGCCACCTGCTCCTCGGGCTGCTGGTACTGAAAAGGACGCCCCACTGCTCATAGATGCGATAATGACACACAGAAATATTTGTTTCTCGGAATCACATTCACTGACTTCCGATTTCTGAATCGAAGTACCATGACCAAAAGCAGACTAAGGCGGGTCACCTGAATGAAACAAAACAATATTTTTTTATTGGACTTGACTTTATGTTGTTGGTCCGAAGACCTCACAACTTTACCGGGGTTTTCGGGGTGAGTGCCTTCCCGAAGCGAAGGCGCTCGAGCCCGGGGGGTAACTTGCTCGAGGGAGCTCCCTAGGGAGTTTCACCTCGGCTGGACTGTTACCATGAGAGGGGGATGAATCTAATGATGCCCACCATAGGGCGACACAATGCACTAATTGAGAACGGGCAACGGATAATATAAAGCCCGAGGGGAAGGATCCCGGTGGACCGGGATCGGTGGTTCGCATTGGTCGTGTTATGGTGGCGAAAGACTCCCAGCAAGATGCCTAGTCTCGGGGGGACTCTGGCGTCCCTCGGGGACGTGGAGATTGTGATTATCGGCGTCGACGCCGGCGTCTGTGTCTGTTTGTGGGTGCCTGCCAGCCAGCCGTCCTGACCATGGGCAGGCTGATCCGGGCCAGCCGTTTTGTGATAACGTCGACCCTGTCCGTGAGGATGTTACGCGGTCGTCGCACGAGAGCCTTTCGTCGAGGTTTATAATCGGACCGGAACAAAAACAATCAGAGTAGTAGTTAGTAGAAATACTATGGTATTTCCATAGTATTTCTACTAACTCGCATTAAGAACTGTTGATAAACAAGTGACCACATGCGAATCGTACTCGATCATGAAGGATTCCTATACAATTTAAAATACAATTCTATTCTTATTGTATTATTACTTATGACGTCGTATTGGAGGTTATGTGTGAATATTAAGTTAAAAGAACTGTCCCTTCTTATGGTTCATTTCTGATAGAAGGGACTTTTTGAGCCAGCGTCGTTACGACCATTACATCCGTCTCTGGTTCCCAATGTCCTGACATACGGCGATGAGACGTAACATGGGTGTGGTTTAGTTGGTAGGTCCAAGCATGCCATCGGGAGTCCAATACTATACTATTACTGCTATTCCCGAGCTGTAGGATGTTCAAGTCGTGGTAGCGTAATAGCTAGCGCACGCATCCCAAACTCAAAGGGCGCGGGTTCAATCCTGGCCGGAACGCTTGCACCGCTTAGGCAGTTTTCTGACCTAGTGTCAGCTGACAAGCGTGGCGGGTATACTGTCCGTTCCCCTATAATGGGAGGCCCAAGCCCAGCAGTGGGATATTTATTTTATTTATCAGGATGTTCATGATGGATTACACCTCGAAAAAATAAATACATGTGCGAAATGTTTTCTACTTTGATATCTCTGTTCATTAATAACTGGTTCCCACATCTTACTAATCATTCACTTGCCTTACTGTCATTTGAATTTTGACATTACCTTTATGGAGCCTACGTCAAATTGACAAATGAATGGTTGTTTACGCTGTGGTTGAATTTTAATAAAAACAAGTTCTTGATCACAATTAATGTATTAAAATAGGTAGGACACCAAGGGAACTCATCGGGTCTCCTTCAAATGTTTTACGCTGCGACACAATTGTTCTATGTTGTTATATGTTATATATTTTATGGCGACTATTATTAAGTCTGGCAAATGATAGATTATTTGTATCACCAAACAATTTATTTAAAGTATTTTAATATTAATTTCATTTTATTATGAGTTTACGAACTGAGCACAACTGGACTACTTCCTTTCTTACCGTCGAGTTTCTCACCCAGTGAGCAAGGTATATTTAGCTCAAATGTAGGTAATTATGTAGGAAAGAAATGGACAATAGAGAAGACAATAGCGATAGTATAGTTATGGATGAAATTGTGAAAGCATTGAATAGTATGAAACTAGGAAAGGCTGCTGGATATGATAGGATAACCGTAGAAATGCTAAAGGCTGGACAAGGTCTGATCGCAAGTCTTGTACCGCCTTTTTAACATATGCTGGAAAAGGGGCTGTGTACCAAAAGATTGGTGCAAAGCCGTTATTGTACCACTCTACAAAGGAAAAGGGTCACAACAGGATTGTAAAAATTTTCGAGGCATTATCCTTCTTAGCGTTGTCGGGAAAATATATGCTAAAGTGTTGATTGAACGGGTATTAAAAGTAACAGAAGAGAAAGTATGGGATGTGCAAGCGGGTTTTCGAAAGGGAATGGGATGTGTGGACCAAATCTTTACTTTACGATGTATAAAGAAAAGTTTTTAGCCAAAGTTCAAAACGTGTATTGTGCATTTATAGATTTGGAAAAAGCTTATAATAGAATGATAAGAAGTGAACTGTGGTCGGCGCTAGCTAAGTATGGGATAACAGACAACCTGATACGATCACTGAAGTCCCTCTATAGTGATTCCAGTGCTTGTGTTAGGGTCAACGGCGCCTACACTGAATGGTTTAGCATTGAAAAGGGTGTTAGACAGGGTTGTGTAGCGTCGCCGTTGTTGTTCAACATATTCTTGGACAGTTGCTTGGACAATTTGAAAAAAAGTGAAAGTGGTTTAAGAATGAATGAGTTACTTATCAAATGTCTACTCTACGCCGATGATCAGGTTATACTTGCGTCATCGGAAACGGAGTTACAGGAGATGGTAACAATTATGAACGAGTCTTTTGAGAGAAAGGGTATGAAAATTAATGTGAATAAGACGAAAGTTATGGTGTTTGAAAGAGATGAAAGAATGACAAGTTGTAATATACAGATAGGAAATCAAAAGTTAGAGCAAGTCAGAGAATTTGTTTACTTAGGCTGCATGTTTACCAGAGACGGAAAGCATGAAAGGGATATTGAAAGGAGAGTTATGGCAGGTAATAAGGTGAATGGAGCGCTAAACTCTTTTATGAACAGCCAGAAAGTGTCTGTAAAGGCACGCTTGGCTGTCCATAAAGGGGTGTTGGTGCCAACCCTAATGTATGGCAGTGAAAGTTGGGTATGGCAGAAGAAGTATGAAAGTAGGATAAACGCAGTTGAAATGAGAGCTTTGAGAAGTATATGTGCGGTTAGCTTGAATGATATGATAACGAACAGTGTGATAAGGGAACGTTGTGGATTGAAAGAAGATGTAATAACAAGAGTTGAAAAAGGTATGTTAAGGTGGTTTGGACATGTAGAGAGAATGGATAAAAGTAGAATCACAAAACAGGTGTATGACAGTATTTTGAATGGTAGGGTTGTTGCCGGTAGACCGAGACGAACACACCATGACCAAATATCAGAAGTGTTAAAGAGAGGTCAGGTAAAGCATTTCAAATAAACGTGCGTGTATGAAGAGGTTAATGAAAGTAGATGAAGCGAAAGTTGTTTGTCAGGATCGTCGCAAGTGGAGATCCATAGTCTCTGCCTACCCCCATGGGAAACAGGCGTGATATTATGTTATGTTATGTTAAGAAATGGACAATTACACGTCATGCACTCAAGTGATGTTATTTTAATTTAATAATGAGGCGAAGGTATATTTATTGTACTACCACTATTGCACATTTCGATTTAATTGTGGATTTTATTTTAATTTGTGAGTAATATAAATGGCTTAACCAGCGGTTGGTAAGATTCAAGAACCAGCCCTCTTGGGTCTTAAATTTTTTCGGGGGGCAAAAACTGAAAAATGTCACCCTCGCTCGCCTATATTTTTACCCTAATTAGCATCATAATTTCAGTCATCAGACGTTCACTGATGGACACGCATGCGTCTGTGGTTTTCAACGTATGCTTACATGCCCCGCGAAAAGTAATTTATGTCATTAAAGTACTGAACGTCTCAGTGGTTAAAGTTGCGTTAGTAATGATGTTGGCGCGGGCGGAGCGGGGATAAAAGAGAAGGAAAGGACTTACAGGATAGGTCGCCGCACCAGGCACGCTACGAACGATGCGGGCTTCGCAGCGGCAGGCACTTTTTCCTCGTGATCCTTCTTTTGCGTCTTGCGGTTCCTTCGATAACTGGACCAGCTGAACGATACAGCGAGCACCTTTCCAGCATGCGGGTTGACATAAGCGGGTGTATAATGCGGCAGAACACACAAAACGCGGCGAGGTTTGCGCGGAAGCTGCGGTGCGTTCAGCAGTCGGATGTAGACTATGTCACGTTACAGAGTGACAGATGCGACGAAAGAAAAAAGGAAACAAAGAGGCGGTGACCAAATAGGTTGGCGTTAACAGATAAGTTGTGTATTTGTCTGCGAAGTTTGAATTTCCCGTCCTCTGAATTGGTCGCCCGGGGCATGGGCCCCGGATTGGGCCCCTAGATCTGGCCCTGGCGGTATCTGACCATAAATGATTTAATTGATTGTAAATATCGTATGTGTAATGCACGCATGAAAATGATTTTCTAAGGAAAAGCAATGTATAGCTTTCAAGTCGCTTCAAACACATAAAAGATTTACAAAGGCTACACTGGTGTTAAGTGAGTCGTATATTTTTAGACTCGTAACGACACTTAACGTCTTTACGAGCTCCAAATAGTCTTTTTGAACTTCCCGAGACAAAAATCTTCTTAACCGATAAAGGAACTTTTCCCATTAGGAGCGCAAAATCGAAATTATAAATTAATATCACGAAACGGCGTGGGCCATTACGCTATGCCAATATATAGGCCTTCCATAAATTTATAGAGGTCCAATAGGGTACCGTTTAAAGTGATTAGGCGGTCTAAGGGTAGGTCATGAATTATTCAATAATTGCCCGATAATTTGGTCAGTTACAAGTATCTGGGTGTCTTGAAGGATTTTAAATATTCATCACGTCTTCCGGTTGTTTTGAGGAAAAATATGAACTTGAAACGAAAGCTGGTGAGTTAAGTTAAGCCACTTTCGCAGATTTGTGTTCGAATATGAGAAGTGTTAAAATAAATTTTATACTTATGCCAGGTCTTGCTTTATTATCAATGTATTTAGACATGTGTAAAACTCACACCTCGTGGTGGGTTAAAATATCGACTTCTACAATAGGACAAGCGTCAAAATAATGTGGAACCTTATGTTTTGCAACTATCAGTGTATCTAGACATCTGTCAAATTCAAACCCCTGGTGAGTTAATGTTGCCATTTTAGAGCATCACGAATATGACAAGTGTCAAAATAAAGTGGATATTAAAATTTATATGTATTGCTTTATTATCAGTGTATCTAGACTTGTATAAAATTCCATAGTGGGTTGAAATAGCCACTTTCACTGATTCGTATCACAAATATGGCAAGTGCCAAAACAACTTGGTTTCAAGTTGTTTCTTCTGTCTTTTCTGTTGTTTCTTCGTCATTTCTTGCTATCGTATATGTAGGGCGTTTTCCTATATAGAATGTTAATGATACTATGTTTTAAGATGTTAATTGTTTATTGCTTAAATTATGGTAATGAAAATGATGGTGCTAACGATTATGCTCTTAGATAAATGGCTGTTTTGCTGACTGACCGAATACAGAGCTAAACGAGTACTGATGCGAATGATATGTTAAAATGTACGTGTCGGCATAAACCACTGACACGGCAATGTACGGCTGTTGCTAGCCCGTACAGTATATGTTATATATTGAATTCTTGCAGGGTTCAGAAGATATGAATTTAAACTCTGGTTTCCGGACAAACGAAGTCGTAGATTAAATTAGTTTAACACAAATTTCAATAGAAGAGAATACATTCTTCAAAAAATCTTTTCTTCTTTTATACAATAATATAAGATCATGAATTAATGTGTACATTTGTTCACATGATGTGGATCATCCGTCAACGGAAGAGACTGTCACATAATGATTGAACGAAATAATCTACTAAAAGCATTGATCCGTAAACCCCTTGTTACTTCGGGTCTTTTACTTCACGTACGTCCTTACCGTTGTGTTTTTAATTTGTTTCACCTAACAGTTTTTTTGGCCCTTAATTAATACCCCGGTCCTTAAAGACACAGTGTGATGTTTTGATTAAATGAAAAAAGGAACAAAATACTCGTGTAAATCACGTAGCCTACGAAAAGATTTTACATCTCTTTGCGTATCCTACCATCTGTACAATGGGGAGTGTTCCGAGGAACTGTTTGATTTGCTGCCAACGTCCCATTTCATCACCGCACCGCTCACCATTGGCGAAATATTCACCCTCATTTCCTCGAGCTACTACGATCAACTATACAACGATTCTCTAGAACGCTTATCCCGCGTACAATAACAACTTGAAGGAAACTTCCCGCGGGATCTTCCCTCTACGCTACTTTTTTAATTGCATGAGTCCAACAAACAGGCAGATGGCCCACTTGATGGAAAGCGGTTACCATCGCCAATGGACATTTGTAACACTAAAGGTACTACAAATGCGCTGATGCTCTCGTAAAGGATACTGGGACCTGGCCACTAATGCCGATATACAACTCAAGGTATTTATGGTGGCATACTCAAGCCACCGGGCAGTTGGTTTTTTGTCACCTCTTACGACGCCTCCCGGCTGCAGGAAATTGTATTCTTTCGCCGTTCCTGCACGGATACGACTTGGGATCATTTGAGAAGGGCGTTATAAAACTTCTTCGAGGCTGTCAACCCGCTAGCAGTGCCCCTGAAATCATTAATCTTTTATTTATAACAAAGTTACACCTCAATTTATACAGTATAATTATGGTCTCACTTAACATTAGGTCATAGCATAGGTCATAAACTCTTCCCGACTATAAAAGGTGTGCTCGGCTAACCACTTTCTGAGCAGATATTTTAAATGAATCGACGGATGGTGAGTTCATTATTATTTTAGGTGCTTTAATGTGCTACACCACATACTACTTTCCATCAGGTAGTCCTTCAGCCTGTTTATACTAATAAATCTCGGGCTCTGTAACGAAGCATTAGATGAGTAGAGTTGCCCCTCGGCAATCTTGTACGGTATTTTTTTTGGTCAATGCTGGGAGTGGCTTGTCACCGTCTACCCAATTATTTCCATGTTTTTGAACATTGTAACGGGTAGTAGTATGGGAAATATGTCATCCCAATAGCCTTGTACCTTTTGTTCTCATTTCTTACAATAGTCCTACACTGACCGGGGCATGTCCTTGGGTGCAATTTTATACGGTGTAGATAGCGATAATCGCTGGTCAGTGTCCAGAAGTCCGGGGCATTTTTATAGCTCGTGGTCTTCAAGGACGTACAATGCTAATCGGCAAAAAAAATACATATGTTGTATATCCCCAAATTAAGCATATTACGCTTGCGTTACGGATAACATACAACGGACTACTCTGAGGCCGATGCCAGACACCCAGACCATAGTAAATAACGGAGAAAATTCGTTTTCATAATTTACCATACCTTGAATCGAACCCGGAGCCTTTGAGTTGGAGTGAGGCTTAGCCCGCTCAACCACAGAGGCCGCGTATGCCAGCTTTTGGCAATAAAAAAGATTAAAATCCAATATTTGAGAAACAAATCCTTGAATTAAAAAAGTTCCAGCAAGAATTCAACTGTCCACAGACTTAATTAGGCGCTGAAAATCAGCGAGTCTCTCCATTGTGCCCTTGGTCTCGTTAAGTGCAGGCCTTTAATTTTAAAGAAACCATAATTAAGGGACGTCGGGTGCAAGGGGCGCGTAATTTACGATACGATTTGGCAACAATGGGATTATTACGTTCGATAAAGCCAGTTTACGAGCTCAACTGACTAACTACTGACGGAAGTACGCATTTCATGCGCTACGCGTGATTTAGATAAATCTTGCGGTAGATATAGCTTTGGAGTACCTAAAGCGTTGTGAACTCTCTATCTTTAATGATTGTCTTCGACTACATATATTTTGTATCTTTTATACTATACCATAAGTATTTTTGAAAAGGTGTATAGAGAAATTCGATGCAGTAATATGGGGGTCATTTAAGTTGAGTGGTGCGTCTATGATGGTGATGGTTACCTCGTTGGACAGGGTGACGCACCACTGGCGAGGAGAGCCCATGGCTCAATCGCCGTGAGGGGAGTACAAAACAAGACGTCGAGTTGTTTATACTCTTGTAGTATATTGCTTTCTTCTATTGTTCCTAATTTAAGTTAGACCTCAATGACATCATCCGCCGGGCTCTTGTCAGCGTCGGCGTACCGGCCGAATTAGAACCGAATGGCTTGATACGCAACGATGGCAAGAGGCCGGATGGTATGTCACTTATTCCTTGGAAGAAGGGACGGCCGCTTGTTTGGGACGCGACATGTGTAGACACTCTAGCGCCGTCAAATTTTCCAATTACTGAGTTAGAGGCTGGCAACGCTGCTTCAAAAGCTGAAACACTCAAATGGCGCAAATATGGAACCTTAGGAAGGGGTTACATATTTGTGCCGTTTGGAGTTGAAACATTAGGTCCGTGGGGTCCATCGGCAAAGAGTTTCTTCAAATGGATTTGCAAGAAACTCTGATGCCACCCGTGATCAGAAGGCTGGCTCATATTTCGCCCAACAAATAAGCATCGCCATACAGCGTGGCAACGCAGCCAGCCTCCTGGGCACGCTCCCATCTGGCAGCGATTTGTTACACAGTCTAAAATAGCTTGTACTATTTATAACTTAGTTTATTTTTAGTTAATAATTGTATTTATAATTTTAAAAGTTTAGTTAGACTATATGTACAGAAACCTTATCGTTTATGTGATGTGCACACAAGTATTCTAATCAACATTAAATATTATAATACACGTTTATGAGATGGAACATTTTTACTGATACAGACAGATGCCCAATCTTATTAGCAACTCTAATAGCGATATCATTTATCTGTATTTACAAAGCATCACGTTCATGTATTAACCATAGTCTATATCTGTGCTAAATTATACATCAATAAATTGGTGGATGAAACGTGACGCAACAAGTAATATCATCGGATGAGATATCCATAAATTGTTATGCACATTCGAAATTTGTTCTTCAAATTTTTATATTTGATATAAGCACACAAGGTAAGTAAATTATTACAAATTTAACCAGAAATAATTTCCAATTCATTTATATTTAGAAAGAAAAATATAAGTGTGTTAACATCATAATTAATTTGTAGCCATACAATAAAGATGTGCTTTAACATGATAGTTGAAGATATTATAAATCGAGCTATACTAAAAATAAAACTACATATAACCTAATTAAAAACTATGTACCACAACGCTTTTAGAGGGAACCATGCCCAGAAGGCTGGCTACATTACCATGCTTGATAGCAATGCTAAGTCACTGTGCGAAGTATAAACTAGCCTTTTGGTCATGGATGGCATCAAAGATTTTCTTATAAATTTCTTTGTAGAAATTCTTTACGGACCTATTGTCTCAACTCTAAACGGCACAAATGTGTAACCTCTTATTAAGGATCCATATTTGCACCGTTTAAGTGCTTTAGCTAATGAAAGAGAGTTGCCAGTCTCTGACTCAGTCATTTAGTTAAGATCAGATGCCAAAGATGGCCAACCGAAGAGCGCGAAGGCCACCGAAAACCGCCGATTATCCCAGCGAGCCCCCGACAGTACGGCGGCTCCCGTGCACAGTTACCAGAGAGTAGTGGACCTATGAGCTGCAGCCGGGACAAAGAGCACACACTCGAAGCCCCCACACCGACTCATCGGACACAGATAGGTTGAAAAATAAGGAACGAAAATCAGCCAAGATGATGAAAGCTCCAAAATGTCGACGCATGTCGCGTTCTACATACTCGGCCTCCCCCTCATGAGTGACATTCCATCCAGCTTCTTGCCATCGTCGCTTACCAAATCATTCGGTTCTAAGATAGAAGGTACACCGGCATTGTTGTCAGCTTCAGGGTTGATACCATTGAGGCTGGCATGGCAAGATCTTCGGCCAACACTATACAGACATGATGATAGCTTGTGGTGTCCATACCGGCCTACCACAGTCCCACATTGGCAGCGATGGGGTACGCAGGTATGTAATAATTTCTAACTTATTTATAATTTTGGATAAAATTAATAAATTCGTGTCACACTTATACCGCTCTATATCAGCGGATTTCATTTATAGTGGGCACGCGTCTATGGTATTGTTACAACCTAAGCGCGGACAAAGACAAATTCTCCATACAGATTTGTAGAATGATCATCTTCTTTTGTTTACTTATTTATTGGCATTCATTTCTAGAGCCTATTGTTGTATTGTAATCATTAGTCAGGTGTTACGGATTTTAAAAGTACAAGCTGATTCTAGGAAATTCGGTCCACGTGGACGGGCGGGCAAATTGCACTTGTGCAGGATAAAACGATGGCCTGATGGAGGGAGGAGTCAGTCGAACGAGAACCACGATCGAAGCGAGACGTGTGTACTACAATCGGGAATGTAATAGTGACGGACTTTGCGCGTTTTATTGAATTACGACCTTCTGCGTTACGCTTGGACTTGTTGTGTTCGGTTATATTTGTACCTGTATTATACGTGTTTGTATAGTTCTAATAAACTTTAATAATTCCAACGGAATTTTAATTCGAGTCTCGCAACTCGTAACAGTATTATAACAACTAGTGTGTTTAACCAACTCGTAAACGTTGAAACAGCAAAACATAACCCTACAAATTCACATCAAAAACTCAGAAGACCTAATCGTTAATCCACGGAGGGTAAACAAACAAACCCGCTTTCACACTTATATATGAATATGGATGGAATTACGGGTTTACATCCAAACATGACCTGTAACCGTGTCTTCATGTTTATCGGTAACCGCTGTGAGTGTGGACTAATTGAGTGCTACTCGAAATACTCGAAGGCGACCCTCTGGAGACCTCGTTACGCAGTGCCGAGTGTTACGGTCTACGGTAAATTGACTTACGCGAATTTGGGCTACTTTCAAATATTGTTAATTTTTCGATATTAAAGCGTTGACTCGTTTTCACCTATACATATATAATTACTTGACCACACTGATATATCAACGCACAGCCCAAACTACTGGTGCTATGATCGTGAATATTTGCATAAGGGTTCTTTCTATACAGTAGGCGTGTACCTAAAGGCGTTGTGTGTAAAAGAAATATATTAAGAAACGATTTATGAAAACTTGTAATGTGAGTTTGAGTGGGTCTCGGGATAGTTAAGATTCACATTTGGATCTTGTAAATGGCGCTGGAATTAGGTTCCAGGATATTGGTGATATTTTTACGTTTGTTTGAGTGGATGCCTGGATGGCTTATATTCACAATTGGACCCGGTAAGTAGGGTTACAATCAGATTCTAGATTTTTATTTTTCAGGACAGGACAACATCTACCACACTCGCTAGTATCTGTGTTTTCAGTTAATAAATTTTTGTTCCATTTATAATGATGTCGCTGAATATATGATAAGTTATTAATATTATTATTTGCATTCGCAACAAGTCAATCTGCTCAAGATGTACTTACGAACATTTCTAAGTAACAGAAGGGTGACAATTTTTGTTTGTTTGGGGAAATATTGTAGAAGGTGTATCATTATAATAAAATTGGTTACCTTCGCCTCCTCCGGGATTTAAATTTGCTTTGAATTTTACATGAGTTTCAAGTACTTTTTGCATGATTAATGAGATTTATTATACAGAGACGAGATATGCTATTACCACGGTACGTTACGGTTCGCTTATTAAAATGTTTAATGTTAATCGTGTTAATGTTAATTAAGCTCTTAATTTGTCTGTATATCCAGTTTTTTAATTCTCTACCTATTTTATTTTATTACAGTAGATATAAAATAGAAATAGTTCAAATTATCTAATATCCGATTCGTATATAACTTACTAACCGTTCATTTGCCTACTATCGGTTAAAATTTGACATAAAACCTACATAAAAGTAATGTCAAAATTCAACCGAAGGTAAGGCAAGTGAAAGACTAGTAAGATTTAGGAATCAGACATAATTATAATCTATGTCTAATTTCTAATGTAATCTAAATATAATTAAATATTTATTTATAGACAGAAAATATCTAACCAAACAATTTAATTATTTTCAAAAATTTTACTCTGTAGAGACACCAAGATATATACTACATATTCCCACTATACTCTTTCCAAGCAATTTTACTTTTGACAGCTCGATGACAGATTTGACAGCTCGATTAGATGACAGATCAATTGGTTTAATGTCATAATGCGTTAGCGATTCACGGGAGATTAGTTATCCGAAAAGCAATTTTTAAAATATTTTTCTGTTAGAGCATCACGTAAAAACTACTGAATGGAATTAAATAAAAATGAAATATCACGGAGAGTAACTTATACTATATATCCCGATAAATGACGTCGTTTCCGTGATAGCGAAAAAATGGCGCTTGATCGCATCTTTTTTGGAGAATCGTATTGAATGAATTCAATAAACAAATCAACACGTTGTCGTTTACTTGGAATAGTTGCCCAAAACATGTAATTCATCGTTGTAATTCAATAATAGGTTGTTGATCATTACAATCAGTTGTTGGCTGGCGACTTTTCTTTATGTTTTGCTGTGCAGCTGTCTACATTATATTGACTTGGTTTCTTTTTAATTGTAGTGAATTAAACAAGAAACTAAAGTATTGAAGATTTATATTGTTACGAGTGCGGGACTCGAATTAAAATGCCGTTTGATATTACTATAGAATTTATTAGAACTATACAAACACGTATAACACAGGTACAAATATAACTGGAAGCAACCAGTACAAACTGCACGATTCAATAATACGCGCCTAAGTCCGTCACTATATAGCTCATCGAATGTACACACGTCTTGCTTGTATCGTAATCGTCGCTTGACTGCCTACCCCTCCCTTCGGGCATCCCTTTTATTTTGTACAAATACAATATGCCTCGACGCAAAACAATAACAAAAAGAATGAGTACGACACACCTGCCTAATGACGGCCATAAAACAAGTACAATATAACAATAGAATGTTTTTCTTAATTACTAATTCTAAACACAAAGTAAATAAAAGAATTGCAAATTCGGGCAGGTAATAAACCGGGTTTATGGCAGGCAGATGTGCATTTACTTTTTGTCGGCATGTAACACTATATATATATATATATATATATATATAGGGTTTTACACGCGTTTATACTTATTAATTAACTTATCTATATGTTTTGCTAAAAGTACTATATCGTGTAATAAATATAACCACATTTTAATGAACATGTTTTCTATATTTTAAATAAGCCATTTAAAACGGCACTTATAATAATTGCAATATTATTTTTCTTTAAAGTAGCACATTTTTTATTTTCAAATCGATTACTTTTGATTTATTTGCGTATGATCGATAATTTAATAGTCTATGCGTCACATGACTCACAGAACATCGCTATTACGTCACCCACAACAATAATATCATTCGTTTCATCATGAACTTCATCCGTGCAGGAACGGAGAAGAAATATAATTTCCTGCGGTCGGGCGGCCTGTCGTAAGAGGCGACAAAACAACCCACAGCCAGGTGGTAGGGTATTTGGCCGAGGCTACCACCCCTGGTCTAGAGTATGTCGCCATAACAACCTTGAGTTGTGTTCCGGCATTAGTGAACAGGTTCTAGTCTCCCTTAAGAGAGCAGCAGCGCATTTGTAGCACCTATGGTGTTGCAAATGTCCATATGCGATGGTAACCGCTTTCCATCAAGTGGGCCGTCTGCCTGTCTGCTGAACTCATGCAAAAAAAAATGTGGGCTTTATTATTAAGAAATATGTAACTTGATAAACGTGCAAAAGTAAAATAATTGCTTGAAAACTTCCCAATAAACATCCTTAAAGACCTAGTATTTATTGAGAAAAATATGCATGCCATGACATGAAATACAAAGACAGACTGATATAGAGACGAACAGACGGATGCATATGATAATTTTATAAGGTTTCCGTTTTGCCAAAATGACTGCGCTGCTCCAAGTTATAAGATTTTCTTAAAGGTATTTTTCTCTAAAAACCTAATATACAAAATCCCTTCAACCCTTTCCACTTACCTGTAAAATTAAATAATAAATAACATCTATGGTGGTATAAACACGACCTTTGGGTCCTTTTATACGAAGCAACCGCTTTAAAAAAAAAAAGATTGTTTACTTATTATTCTTTTTTATGTTCCAAATAGGAGTTCTATTCAGCCAGTGCGCTTTTTCAAAACAGACGGGTTTCATTCAACGTGAATAGAATTTGACGCAATTATTTTTAATCTACGACACGACGGTGTTTCGATTTTGCAGAGTTTTTGGCGGGAACCGAAAGGAGATGTTGTGCAGTGCAGTTTTATTTTCTAAAAATGTGTAAAATTACTCTTAAACGAACAATAGTTGTAGGATATTGATAATTTTTGAGTAGTAATTATGTGTTTTGTGAGAAATGTGAACTGTATAGTCAATTGTGGCCTTTTGAGTTGTTACAAGAACTCCGTCGAATGGAACCAGCTGATAACCTACAGTTCAGCTGTGCTACACATAGGCTTAAGTCTAGTGATTTATCAAATGTTCGAATAAGTAGCGTTTACATACTCGCGCTGCCCAGTTCCCTGCCCACATTCCTGCTTGCCGCCTTGGAAGTGGGCATAATTTAAATGAAACATTAGGCTTTTATAATATTATAAGTATTATGTAATACAATGACTTTATTAATCAAACCTCACCAAATTTTATTCAATATGAAAATTATTTTTTTTTTATAGGCATCTCTTTAAGTTATTATTCGAAACGTACGTTACTTTACTTAAATCAATAAAATCTGTCTATGGGTAAATCACAGAGTACATTAATATAAGGGCCAACATTGACTGCGTACAAATGAGGTACGGTCAAATGACCGGCGCAATTTGATGTTTAACCTCCTGACGCCCAGGTTATTCAACGCTTTCTTGAAGTAAACGCCCAAAGTACTGAAAAAAGGTTTAAATGGCCAAAAACCCAAGACTTTGAACTTTAAAAATTTTACCTTACAATAATCGCACAAGTACGATATTTTTCTTGTATCAGGTGAACGAAGAGAAGCAAAAATTGGACAAAAATAGATTACCTTTTGGTAGGCCTTTGGGTCAAAAGCACTAGACTTCAAACAATAAACTTTTACAACATCAATTTTTTTCAAATACCTTCAAAAATATTAAAAATGAAATTAAACTTAAAAACCAATTTAATAACAAAAAATCCTTTAATATTAAGAGAAACATTTATTTTATTATTATTTATTTAATTAATGTATGAAAATAGATCATTTAGTTCCAAGACAACCCTTTCCCTTGGTTTATCGTTTTATATTCTTTCAAACTACACTGATTTGGTATAATAATATAAAGTGAGACTATTTTTTCAAAATCAGTCGATTCGATTACCGACAAGGTGATTGATTTTTCAAAAACTTAATGATACTGTGAGTATTTTTCGCTATTTAGCATAATTTAGTATATCACCCTAAAGGCCCGTCCACTTGAAAAATTGATATGTTTTTATATATACCTATGTAAAAAATTATCATCTCTTATGAGGCTGATATTGTTGCTAATGACGAATAATCTTTATAAAAAAAAGTATATAAGAAAACCTTTAGTTATAAGTATTATAAAGGCCAAAGCCTTATTGCGCGTAGATAATAAAAGAAACTTATCGTTAAAGTAATTGTCATTGACAGTGACATTTGTGTATTCGATTCTATAAAAAAAAATGCTAGATGTAAAATGCAAGGAGATATTTGGGTAAGAAAGTACCAAATATACCAAATATTAACTATTTGGACAGGGTTTCCCCTTTATTGTTCAGCCTTTGATGTGAATATTCACACAGCACAGTAAGCAATGAACACCGTCTAAACGCCACTACGCCTTTTTATACGAAAATGCTACCCTACAAAACAATAACATTGCATCATTGCTAAAAATAGCAATTACATCATAGTGTTTCCAGGATTATAAAAACAATTATAATAATTAGTTACTGATGCACTAAATTATCTAGATGATAATTTAGTGGGCTTATAAAATTAACTAACCGGTAGAAAATGGTAATTTAGTTATAAATCGAATCATCTGATAAATAGATTAAAAATATTATCTATGACGATGTCTATGTCATATTAATATACACTATGGTTCTCATGACTACTGTAGTGGACATCTTGTAACATAGACTTGTTGCTAGGGAGTTTCTAGACACTTCTTCTCCTTTAAACAGCGATAACGGGTTGCGAAGCGGTGTATATAGAATAGGAAGTAGATTTAAATGTTGACTTAAATGTATGACCTTAAATAAGTGGTTCTTAAGTGGAACTTATTTTGATTAAAAACTGTTTTTATTTGATTTCTCGCGCTTCTTATTCCCCCCGCGTATATAATTCGCGTCCGCTCTCTGTTCCCACAACGTTTGCTTCTCGCATTTCAATAATTCTGTATTACCGCCGTAAAATATCCTAAAGCCAGTGTGTGTATGTGTTACATCAAGAAATAAGCGAAACGACGCCCACGGAAGAACGCCAACGAAAACCGAGTGAGTCACACACAAATCACACAACTTTTAAAAACCAGCACCTTACAGTCCAAACCATTTCGAAATAAATATGATGGCCACCCCTACTCTTAATTTTTTTCACGATGCAACTACATAACTATATAACTTCATACATATTACACCTTTTAGTTAATTATTATCAAAGTGAACCCAGTTACTTCGGAGAAAAATAATTATGACATACAAGACAGACAGACGGACGGAAATGACAATTGCATTAAGAACTTTTGAAGAATAATACTATAAATCTAATGAATAACGATTCATTTATTGAGTATGAAAAAAATTCATGATGTGTATTTGGGACACCTGGTTACAACGAAGTCTCGAAGACCATCGAAGAAGTTGTATAGTAATAAGGGCAATTACAAGATCTTCTATATTCAAAACACGTATATTACACTGAAAGATATTATTCTATTATAGATCTTATTTCACTGAATTAAAGTTCGAAATTGTATATATAATTATATATATTAGGATTCGTCTACGCATGACTTCACTCATAATTTGTAATTCTCAAGGGCTTCCCGGGACACCAAGAAGAGAATGTAAAAAGAGTATTATAAGCTACCGTTTTAGTGAAAACCGTGTCACCCGAACAACTACAATACGCTCCCGGGAAAGTTCCAACGGGATTCCCGGGATAAAAAATATCACTCATTTTATTACATTAAAGTGCTATCGTTCAGTGAAAAATATCAGATTGGAATTAGATTTTTGTTTAATCTTGGCGTTCCCATCAAAGTCAAAAAAATCAAATAATTACCAGAAAAATTCACAGGATAAAAAGTAGCGCAGATTTTAAGTCTAAGATATTGCTGTCGATCAGCGATACCCGCATCGAAATCAGCACAACAAACGGACAAGAAATCGAAAAAAAATTGCATCGTGTTCTCCATTGTTTATATAGCCTATTCCAGTTGTTTTCTCTTAAATAGCTTCAATGTACAGACACACCATGTTTAGAATTTTACAGTATTAGAGACGCAGCGGTCAGCATTTTATCTTTCGCTTACATTTTTTTTCGCCATCTCCCATCCGCCGAGTAACGTGCGATAAGGAACTTCCAATAAAAGGTCGTAAACACTAAAGCGCTCTAAAATTAATATTTTCATTTTTCTCATAGGAACCAACGCATACTTTTTCGTTCTCGCCACTTGCATTTTATCGGGCAACGGGTTGCGGTAAGCCTTTTTGCGGGGCTCTGACCTAATTTCTGCTGATGCCAGCGGTTGGACGGCCAGTTACGCTCTTTTGATTATTCACAGTAAGATAATAGACTTTATATATTGCTAATTATAAACCACATACCCTATATATAAACGGACCTTAAAGGAGACGAGGACTTTTGGGCCAAAGATATGTTTTTATCCGTGCACGAATGAAAAAAGAATACTTATTACTGCGGCCGGGCGGGCTGTCGTAAGAGGCGACTAAACAACCCATAGCCACGTGGTAGGTCGTTTGCCCGACTGGATGGCTAGTAACCCTGGTCTAGAGTATAAAGAAAGAAAGAAAGAAAAAATCTTTATTTGAAGAAATAGTGACGTAATTACATTCTTTATACTTTATTATAGACGGAGCATATTTTGAGAATTTGTACACCGCATTTTCAGCATATTGCTGTGCCGGAATTATATCCGACACAACGCTGATTTTCAGTGTAAACCTGCCCTGTGGCGTAAGACCAAATGACTCAATTTTGTTAAATAATAATTAATAAAACTAATTCTACTTATGTAATATTTAATTAGTAAATCAAATAAATAAATTTAAATAATAGTATGCCGCCATAACAACTTTAAGTCGTGGTCCGGCATCAGTGGCCAGGTTCCAGTTTCACCTTCGAGGTCAGCAGCACATTGCCCGCACCTCTGTTGTTGCTAATGTCTATAGGCGACGGAAACCACTTTCCACCATAGTTGGGCCGTCAGCCTGTCTGCTGTGCTTCAGCAATAAAAAATGTAATGAACTGAGATTCTTGACATATAGGTTAAAATAGCGTAATATTTTTCCATTAAAAAACGGAAAACTTCAGCCCTAAATTATATCTGGACGAGAAGAAATCTTAAAAATAAGGGCACAATTAAGTATGTTATCGATTGCCCTAATCGATTTATGTGAATGAATTTCATCAATTAATACTATGAAATAACTTATACCACACTATTAATTCATTCAAATAATCCACAACAATTATAAAAATATCAACATAATAAAAAGAAATATTAAAATCACTCTCATATTTTTACAATTTGGGCCCAAGAATATAAAAGCCCATACGTCTCATTTGTAGAAGAAAATTTACAAATCAGCTGTGTAATTTTAACACCTAGCAACTAGCATTGTTTTTAAATTAATGTTTATGTATTAATTATCCTGGGGACCTAAAGCGGTCATTTTTGGCAAATCGCTTAGTGAAATTGACTTTGGCCTAGAAATACTGGTTGCTGTAAGATATGGTATAAAATTCCACCTTCTTTTAACACATGTCATATTCGAAATACAAATATGTAAAAGCCGATGTATTCTCTTTGCTAGAACATGTGAAAGCTGTATAAGCTTAATTTTGAAATGGCATTGTATTTTACAAGGCGGGATCGGTAAGTCGACGGCACAAACGCACAAGGTAATTTTTGGTACTTACCTGTTACTCCAGCCGACGATGGAAAGGGATACAGGAGGAACACTATTCCGTCAGTGCCTTAAGGCATTGAGACGAAACATATAAAATATCCTACTTATCTACTGCAAGGAAAACACTACAGGTGTGGAGAGAAAGTCCGTCTAAATGCACGCGCGCTTCGCCCTTGTATCCTTTATTACACTATTATACTTGTATACTATGTTCACTGTTATAATGTTCCACCACTGGTAAATACGTGAAATTGTCAATAAATAACGAGATATGTCTATCTATCTATACTATAATACATCTATGGTTCGAGTTTTTAGATTGTGTTTAAAAATCGGAGGAGGGGGAGGGCCTAATTCGAACCAAGAGATTCCGAAAACGCAATTGTTAGAAGTTTTGTCTGTCTGCGTTTCTGTCCGTTTCTCTGTTAAAGCATTACGTGAAAACTACTGAACGGATTTAAATGAAACTCGATATAGAGCTAGCTTATATACCGGGATGTAACTTAAGATACTCTTTATCCCTATAAATGACGTGTTTTCTGTGAGATAGACGAAAATAGTGAAAAAGATGGCGCTACGATCTGTTATAAGGGAAATAAATTTACCCTTTTTAAAAAAGAATATTTTAATTGAAAACTATAATGATGAAAAGTACTTGATTTTAGAAAGCAACCGCTCACAACAGGAATTAACGACAGACTGACTCACTCGCATTGAAAACAGGGTATATGTTTAGTAAGGCTGCTGAGGTATCTCGGCAGTCTTGCAGGTAAGCATTAACCCTCGCAGTACACGAGTATAACACCTCCCCCTTTAAGAAGAGACTTTGGGGATGTTTCAAAGTCTCTGTTATTAAACTTTTACTCTAGTCGGAGCTTTAGGGGTGACTATTTCTATGTCAGAATCCTTATCAGAAGAATCTTTTGGATCAAAAGTCTGCGGAGAAAATAGTTTTAATTTAAATCTGGATGGTTGTGGTCGGTTGCCTCTAGGTTTACAAATTTTATAATATAAGATATAACTAAAATAACAAAGCATACAAATGAAAAGTAAAATTGTTAGGGTAGAATAGTGTGTCCCATATCTTACAATATGCGGGTTTTCCTTTATGGAATTTAGATCACTTAACATATGTTCCAAAAGCGGTTTGCTTTGCTTGTTAAAATCGTCCAAATCTACATCATGTAACTTGACAGGAGACACATTATCTATTTCATTTAGTTTCGCATGGTTACAACAAGTATCATCAATAAGGTTAAATTCTGGAAAGCTATTGACAGGTGATGTTATATTTAAGATATTAGAATTGGGTATAAGTGTTGTGCTTTTACAATAACCGACACAGTTTTCGGGATATTAATGATACCTGTTCCGATGATTACAGTTTCGTACAATTTGGAATTTGAACAATCAATCGAAATTTTGGTTGATTCTGATTGTATATAAATCCATTTATTGTTAGAGATCGATTTCCAAATATCTATTTTCCCGAACATTGTTTTCGTTTCACACTGTGGTGGTTTCTCACTGATTACTTTTGCCAATAATTCACTCTCACAGCACTGTTTTGCGTCAGTGGAATAGACCGTTTCTACGTTACAAATGAAGTTACCCGGACTTACATTCTTACAGTTTCTGAGATCATTAAAGATGCAATACTGTGCCTTGTCTTTGGTCATTGCTATGTACTTATTGGTTGGGAGTATTAAACTAAATGAGTTTGGTTGTTCAGAGTTATGCGGAGTAGGCAGAGCGATGTTGTGGAATAGCATGTACTCCTTGGTGCTTACTAACGGTACTTGTACAACAAACACGATTTTATTATTTAAATAATAACATACTAGTTTTGATATACTTAGAATAAGGTGCATATTACTTAAATCTAAAACTACGGGCAACTCGAGGTCACCGGGCAAATGACGATGGTTATTAGCAAGCTCTCTGTATAATTGGTTTGGGGATATAATGGCAGGATGCAGGATGTTCTGACTGCTAAATAATATTGCGTTGGTAATGTCTTCTAATTGAAATGATAATGTAAGTATCGATGCTTCTAAGGTGGTTAGGATTTCATTAACTTTTACTAGTATTTGTAATCCATTTGATAATTCGGTAATGTTTTTAACACTAATAGAGAGGTTGTTAATAGCATTACTGAGATAAATTTCATTATCTTTTATTTTTTGTAAGGTTTCATTATAACGTTCTATTACAGATGTGGTAACCAGTATATTTTCCTTCATAAGCGAAATCAACTGTTTTTCGTTATTTTGTAATGCTGCTATCGCTTCACCGTATTTAAGAGCATCGTTTTCGTCTAAGGTGCCGAAAACTTGTTTCAGAATTGTACCTATCCCCCCTATCCAGGCACTGCGTTTTATGCGGTTATCTATTAAGTGTGAAATGGAAGAAAATTCTTTATTCATATCTTGATAACGTGCTTTTAGGGGTTGTAACATATTACGGCATTCTGTGTCGACTTCCATAATTCTGGTTTGATTACATAATTTTCCTGTGATTTCAAAAGCATTTTCAATGTTCTGTATATGCGAGGTAAAGTGTGAAATATCTACCGGTATTAAGATATTTAACTGAACGTTTTTAATTTTAAGTTTCCCTGAGTAATCATAGTAGAGACCCGGACTTGAAGTAATTGATTGGATGTAGTCTTGATCGGATCGGGCCCGAGTTGCGCTGCAAATAATAATTAATGTAAGTCTAACTAAGGTAAGTATTCTACTTTGTAATAACTAACCTATACCTAATTACGAGTTTCTATTTTTATTTCAATAATTAGTAAATTTTGTTTACAGGTTTCCAACTTCAGCTGGTTTCACTTGGTCACAATGGTGAGTAACGTGACGCCGGTTAATAAGCAAGGTAAGAGTGTTATTACCATTTATTTAAATCACTTTGTAAGGTCCTTTCCAAATAGGCGATAATGCCTTACGTAGTCTTAGGTGGTTTTTGAGGTACACATAATCGCCGATTTTATATTTGATTGGGCGAGTATGTGTGTCGTAATATGTTTTGGATGATTCTTTGGATTTTCTTATAAAATCTAGAGCTTTTTCGCGGGAATACTTTAATCTATTTTGGAGCATACGGACGTAGTCGGGATATGTCACTCCTGGTGACTCGTTGTAGATGGAATTTGGAATGAATGGTTTGTTTCCAAACATCAATTCATAAGGAGTAAAGTGAGTTGTGGAATGGACAGAGGTATTATAAGCAAGCATGGCAGTATATACATAACGAGGCCAATTAGTCTGTTCCTCGTTAATATAAGATTTTAAATATTCCTTTAGGGTTGAGTGACTTCGCTCGAGAGCGCCTTGGGTTTGTGGATGGTATGGAGAGGACCAAAGGTTCTTGATTTTTAGGAATTCACATGTTTTCTTAAAAAGGTCTTACGTAAAATTTGAACCCTGGTCTGTAAGGATCATTTTGGGGATACCAAATATTGATATATAATGGAGCAAGCATTCGCTTGTTTCTTCGGCAGTAGTACTGCGGATTGGGTATGCGGAAGAGAATTTAGTGAGATCATCTTGGATTGTTAGTATATATTTTAATTTTGCGGGTCCAGCTTCAGGGAGTGGACCTACAATATCGAGGGATATTCTTTGAGAGGGTTCTGTTGAAGTACTGGTAATTTGCATTGGAGCACGATTTATTTTCCTAAGGGCTTTGTTCTCCTGACAAGACTTGCATTGTTTCACATATGATTCTATATCACTACGCATCCCTTTCCAGTAGTATGTTTGTTTTATTCTATTATACATTCTAACAGACCCCAAATGGCCTGCTATTGGAATATCGTGATTATCGAGAAGGATCTTCTTGATTTCCGTAGGGGCTGGATATATAATATTATTATGAAATATCTTGATTTTAATACGTGTGTCATGGAAAAGGTATGTTAATATATTATAGATTTTCACAAAGGAGTGCTTTTCAAACGGGTTTTTCAGGTCGGATATACTTATTTCATTTATATCCTCAAAGACAATCAATTCGTTTCGAATTGTTTTCAGCGTTTGGAAAATTTCAGGATAAGTTGATTCATCGAAATAATGTACTTTAATGAAAAGTAAGTAATAGATTTTATTATTGTATTCAATCTTTTGGAAAGAGAAAAGTTCTTTTTCTGCGTTATAAACGTTAGAGAGTGTTTCGGGATCACTTAGGATCTCTTGGATATAGGGATTAGATTCGTCTAAGTCCATAGATGTAGGGACCAGTATGATTTTTGTAGAAGACTTCATTAGGCTCTCATTATGTTCCTCGATATTTGTATTAAAGGAATTGTTTTTATTTGCCATAGCTTTCAGGAACATGGGATAGTCATCAACAGGTAAGTCAGGACATAAACTGGTGGATGGCATTGGATCGATATCCGTAGGAACATCGGGAATTGGCTGCGAGCTCGGCAAACATTCAGGTAAGTCAATCCTATTAGCATCAGGTTGGATACTGGGAAGTAATGGCGATTCTAATACTTGTTCAGGTAAGTCAACAACTTCGTTTCCAGGTTCTCCTATGTAGTTTTCAATAATATCTGAAAGTGATATAAGATCATCGTTGAGGTCGAGGGTATTTGGCGAGGCAGTAATGATTTCGTCGGGGTTAAAAGACGGTGGTGATATTAATAAGTCCATTAGATCTCCGTCTACTGCAAGGTTGGATTCTGGATTCTCGGGTTGGATTGGATTAACGGGAAAGCGAGACAAGGCATCCGCGTTAGAATTTATTTTTCCTTTCTTGTACTGAATTTCGTATTCGAATTCTTCGAGTTTTAATCGCCAGCGGACGAGTCGTGACCCGGGGTCTTTGCAACTAAACAGCCATTGGAGTGGTTTATGGTCGGTAAGTATTTTAAATCGGTGACCATAAAGGTAAGGTCTGAATATTTTAGTACCAAAAATTATGGCAAGGCATTCCTTTTCGGTAACTGTATAATTGCTCTCAGCTTTATTAAGAGTACGCGACGAATAAGCTATTGGACGGTCTTGCCCTACTGAGCCTTGGGATAATATGGCTGATATGGCATGATTGGATGCGTCACAGGTTAGGATAAAAGGTTGTGTGAAATCTGGATAGGCTAATATTGGGGCTGTAACAAGTTTGTTTTTTAAGGACTCAAATGCGAGTTGTTGTTCATTTTGCCATTTGAAGGGGACGTCTTTCTTTAACAAGGAAGTTAATGGTTTAGCCAATTTGGCGAAATCGGGTATGAATCTTCTATAATACGACACTAAGCCGAGGAAGGATTTTATATCCTTCGGTGACTGAGGAATCGGGTAGTTTGTTACAGCCTTAATTTTTTCAGGGTTTGGTTTAACGCCGTCTTCACCGATAATATGTCCTAGATATGCCACTTCCTTCCGTAGGAACTCGCATTTTTCTGGTTGTAGTTTTAAATTGAAACTACGAAGTCTATTGAATACAGCTTTTAAATTGTTAATGTGTGAATTTAAGTCTGCAGAATATATTACGATATCATCTAGATATACGAAACAACGTGTTCCTTGGAGACCGGAGAGGCAAGTATTCATCAATTTTTGAAAAGTGGACGGGGCGTTTTAAGCCCAAATGGCATTCTGTTGAATTGGTAATGGCCCTGGGGCACGGAAAAGGCTGTTTTAGAAGCATCTTCGGAAGAAATAAGGATTTGATGGAAGCCTGAGGTAAGGTCTAGTGTCGAGAAATATTTACTATTTCCTAATTGGTCAAGGATCTCAGATATCTGCGGAATGGGGTAAATTTCACCAATGGTGATATCATTCAACTTGCGGTAGTCAATTACTATCCGCCATTTACGTTGGCCCTGGGAGTCTGCTTTTTAGGCACTATCCATATTGGTGAACTCAAGGAGAGGACGAAGGCTCTATTATGCCTTGACTGAGCATTTTGTCGATCTGAGTTTCAACTTCTTTCTTGTGACATTCTGGGAATCTGTACGACTTAGTATGAATGGGGACATTACTACTTGTTTTTATTTGATGAGTGAGGGCAGATGTGTGGGACAGCAGATCATTTGCTAAATGGAAAATGTCTCAATACTGAGAACAAAGTTCTATGAGAGCATTGGATTCTTCTTGATTGAGATGATCTATTCTTAGGGAATTGATTACTTCATCGGTTCGGTGAGTTGTTTCTTGGGAATTAGTGTTGGTGCAAAAGGCAATAGGATGAAGTGGTTCAACCTTAAGGTTTAGGTTCGGATTAATACTGATACTGGATTCTGAGATATTAGCGATTGTTAGGTTAACACGATCGTTATCTTTGATCTTTACTATACAATTGGATATTAATATGTCTTTAGAGATATGTTGATCTATGATAATGCCCTCTTTTAGGTTGGTATTTTGGATTGAACACTCAATAACAGCCTCGGTACGAGGGGGAATGACGTAGAAGGGATCGGAGAAAAGTAGTTTTAGCTCCATGTTTCCTATTTTTAAAGTATCGTGAGTATAATCGATTTTACAACCGAACGCGTTTAGAAAGTCTGTCCCTATAATACCATCGTAGGGTAGGTTAATGTTCTTAATGACATGGAATTTAAAGGATGCTAATTTAGATTTGTTTAATTTTAATTTTAGTTGAAAATGTCCTTCGGTTAGTGTTGGCTCATCGCCCGGGTCTATACCCTTAAGCTTAATTGGTTCTTTCGTTAGTTTCTGATTTTTGTGAATACTAGATTCTTTTATTAGACATATAGCAGAACCGGAATCGACTAAAAGAGATATTGGGATATCTGAGGCTTGTGAATCTAATAATACGTGAGGCAAGAGTTTTTTTGTAATGTCTAAATTAATTTCGTAAACCTTGTTGTCAGTTGTGTTGCGGCTTCGGATAACTCTCGGATTTTTATTTACTAGAACAGGTGAGTGATCTTCTCTTATATTAGGTTTTATATTATATGATTTTAGTTTTGTTTTTTCTGTTTCAGATGCTGATTGCGAGAGACTGGATATGTTTGGATTACATCCGTCAGTTTGGGGCTGGTTACCCTGTCGGTTGGACTCTGGGATAAGGTAAGGTCCGTCAGTTTGGGGCTGGTTACCCTGTCGGTTGGACTCTAGGTTAAGATAAGGTCCGTCAGTTTGGGGCTGGTTACCCTGTCGGTTGGACTCTAGGATAAGGTAAGGTCCGTCAGTTTGGGGCTGGTTACCCTGTCGGTTGGACTCTAGGTTAAGATAAGGTCCGTCAGTTTGGGGCTGGTTACCCTGTCGGTTGGACTTGAATGTATCAAAATAAGGTTGTTGGTAAGTATTGGATATGGTGTCGGCTTCCTGAACTCGTCTCGTGCAAGACCGAGGCGAGACGCTTATTCGTTTAAAGGGGCTGGTGAAACATCAACTTCATCCTGCCCGATTTGTTCTTCTGGTTGGTCGACGAAGTTCACCCGTGGTGGTGATCTTGGTGAATTTGGGGTGTTAAATTGGTTAGGGTAAAACCTATAACGGTTATTGTTATACTCTCGTTTCTTACACGAGGAAATATCATGGCCGGCCGTCTTACAATAGCGGCAGAAGGCCCTAGACGGTCCTTGAGCTGAAGGGGTGAATGTCTTTTGTGGATTCGTATTATATTCTGGTCTGGGTGTACTTGTACTTGGTTTATTTCTGTTCAAATTACCAGGTTTCTGGTCGATCTGTGGACGTCTATATAGTGTCTGTTGAATGCGCTCTTCAGACACGGCTAAATTAATGGCTTCGTTTAGCGTTCTGGGAGATCTACATCTAACAATGTTGGAAATACGGGGGTGTAACCCCATAAGGAAGTGATGGAGTGCAAGGTCTTCCATGGCCGCAGTACGGCCGGGCAACTCCTTACTCTTTGTATTGGCTAGAGAAATTTCCGTCAGTAGTTGTGAAAGGTAAGTTTCTACTTTTAGCGCGTATTGGCTAACGTTCTCATGTGGACTTTGTCTGCTTTCTTGAAGCTCCGTTAGGAGGTGGGAATAATGTTTCCTTTCGCTGAACTGATTTTTAAGAAATACTTTTAGCTGTTCCCAGCACGAGAACTCTTTGATGGAGCAGGCTATCTCCGCTTTACCATTTAATTGGCTGAGGATATATTTAAATAGAATAGTTCGCTGGACTTCGGATGCGAGTTCGTATGCGTTTTCGCAATTAACTAAAAATGAATTCAAGGTTTCGCGGCTGCCGTCATATGCTTTAATGAATTTAAATAATGTGTTTAGGTCCAATTCGGACATCGCGAGGATTGCAGCTGTTTTCCTAGTAAGCCGAGGTGAAATAACGGGTGATTTCGCTTCCGAATCACTTACGATCTGTTCCGGTTCTGGGATAAGTATCGTGAGTTTTGTTTCCTCCTGTTTGGGCACCTTTGGCATAATTTAATTTAAGAGTTGGAACAGATAGCAAGTTGATATAATAACGACAAGCATTAATATAATAAATTATGGAACCCTACTTTATCAATCTCAATTAAATAAAGCGATGACCAAAGACAAACACTTACAATAATAGCAGTGCGTAGGCGACGGATATAGGCGAGACGGACAGGAACATTCCGATGCGATAAGGTTGCGTATACGCGATGAACACTCCCGTAGACTAGTCCCGTAGACACACAAGTAGAATGAAAAGATCAGTAGGTATTCTTCAATATCTCCCTTTTTAGGTTTAAAACTGGAACTCCTTGGATAATCGAAGGTAGGTAACTGTGGCTCAGGATGCAGTTACTCCTTCACAGGATACGCAGATCTGTTCCAGGGGCTGCCGGCGTTGTTGCAATGATACCGCCGGATGTAGCAGGATAATGGGGTAAGTGTTCAGACTACTACCAGGAATCGGCGGTGTCTTTAACACAACGCAACTGGATACACGAGGATATTATGGTAAGTTTTAGCACTTTTCGTTAAAATCACGTATAGTTTTTAGAAATTAAGATTCTGGTTTTGCGGAATCCGGGGCGAGTCCGCGATGCGGTTGCTAGGCACTGGGGATTTCCGAATCCCACCGCTGCCACCAAAAATGTTATAAGGGAAATAAATTTACCCTTTTTAAAAAAGAATATTTTAATTGAAAACTATAATGATGAAAAGTACTTGATTTTAGAAAGCAACCGCTCACAACAGGAATTAACGACAGACTGACTCACTCGCATTGAAAACAGGGTATATGTTTAGTAAGGCTGCTGAGGTATCTCGGCAGTCTTGCAGGTAAGCATTAACCCTCGCAGTACACGAGTATAACAGATCGCATCTCTTTTGGAAACTACTGAACATATATGTATGAAACTCAACATAGTGCTGGCTTATAACTCGAATTAACACTTAGTATACATTTCATCCCGATATTTTTTTTATTATAAGAGTTCAGCAGACAGGCAGACGGCCCACTTGATGGAAAGTGGTTACCGTCGCCTATGGACATTTGAAACACCGAGGGTGCTACAAATGCGCTGCTGCTGTCTTAAAGGAGACTGGAACCTGGTCACTGATGCCGGAACACAACACAAGGTTGTTATGTTATACTCTAGACCAGGGGTGGTCGCCACCCAGTCGAGCAAATACCTTACCACCTGGCAAAATGATGTAATTTCCATAAAATAGATATATTAGCTAAATAGATGACGCTGCAATCGCGTATTGTTAATTCACTATAAGTACGTTATCATAGGAAACAAGTCATTCATTGTATTACTTCAAATCAGGTTGGCTTCGACTCACTTCTATGTGTTGCAGGGCAGTAATTTAGACTATATGGACTTAGTTTCTTTGTTATTATGGTCAATTGAACAAGAAACTGTAAAGTTTTAGGTTAGGTTAGGTAACCTAATTTAATTTTTATGTGAGTAACATAGAGCTACTATGAATACGAGTATAACATAGAGCCAATATGAACAGCTGTGGAGTATGCTAGTTTTAAGCACGCTTCATTATGAGCATGTGTTGTTTAAATTCAAGACTTTGTGGACTTTTGTAGAATTTATTTGCGAGCACTTGCTTGGTTTTGCAATTGCACACTTGAAATCCCATACAATACTTTTATGACAAACGTACTGCATACCAAAACCATGAATTATTACACGAAACTTGAACTTAGTAGTGTAAAGTAAAAAGAGAACTAGTTGTGCCTGGTACTTCGCGCGGCGAAGTTTATGCTTTCTGTTCCATACAATATATCGAAATACACGAAACTTAAATAAAATAGCTTTTTTATTGCTGTATTATAGCAGACAGGTTGACAACCTACCTGATGAAAAGTGGTTACCATCGCTTAGGGGCCGCCCACAAATTACTTCACACGAAACGTCCTTGTCACAGCTGGTCACATTCGTGAAACTCCTCCCTCCTTTCTTAGTGTGACATCATATATTTTGCAATTTTAGATCAAGAATTTATTCAATTAAAATAACAGTTCCGTAATTAGTTTTATTTCCATTTAACACTACTAGTGGTCCCCCATTGGTCTAAATTCGAGCATAATTAATTCTTCTCAAAGACGATACTTCTGTAATCACAGATTTCGCCAAGGCTACACTTTAATTTGACTTTAACAATAAACAAAAGAATATATATGCGTGTGTGTGACAATTACATGGTAGTGTGTGTAATGTTTTTGATTTAATTTATTTTTATCCATAATTTAAAAAAATATTATTCTGCACTCCTCTATATAAACTGTAAGTGTGCGAAATTTCATACTCCTCCGTCCGCGCAATTTTCGTAAAAAAGGGTAAAAGTTTTTGCTGTGTTTTTGCTTCACGTATTAATATATAGAAGAAGATGCTGATACAGATAGAGTTGGAAATATTTTGAAGCTTTTCATTAATAATTCAAAGAGACAGACAAACAACACTTTATTGTACACCAAAGCATGGATAAGCAAAAATAGAAAAACACAAGAGATAAGTTCAACGGGCGGCCTTATCCCTAAAAAGCTATCTTTTCCAGGCAACCCTTGGCAGGGATTTATTAGATTTTTAATACTAACAGTGGTGCAGTTTATAAATAATGATAAATGATAAGTATACACAATACATATAAGTATAAAAACAATATACATATATATACATATGTATATACACATGAGTATAGATATATATGTCAATACAAACATATATACTGATACGAGTACGGGGCTCGAATTAAAATGCCGTTGGAATTACTATAGAATTTATTAGAACTGTATCATACTGTAGAACTGTAACAAGCACGTATAAAACTGGTACAAATATAACTGGATACAACCAGTACAAACTTCACGATTAAATAACATGCGCAAAGTCCGTCACTTCATCGCTTATCGAATGTACGTCTTGCTCGTATCGTAATCCTCGCTTGACTGCCCCACCCTTCCGTTCGGGCTTTGTTTTATACTGCACGGTGCAATATGTCTACCTCATCGCGTGTACCCGGTTTCCCGGAATCACACCTGGCCACTGCCTACCGGAACAGATTACAATACACAATAGGCGGCTTTTCTAATTACAAATATTAAATACAAAGAAAACAAAAGAAGTGCAAATGCGGGTGGTAATGAAACTTGGGGTTTATCACCGCAGGTGTTCATTCACATTTGTTGTTGTGCTCCGTGGAATTTTGGCTAAGTCGTAACAATACATATATATAACGGTGTTAGGAATTATTATACACAATAGAGAAGTAATGCTTCTGAGCCTGATTTTTAAAACACTGTAAGGATTTGGCTTGTCTTATAGCAATAGGTAGCTCATTCCAAAGACGCACAGCCTGGACGGTAAAAGAGTTATTGTAAAAACAAGACGTATGTATGTATGTACAGGTGTGTTTATTCTGTATTTGGTTTAGGGGCGTAAACTGCGGGAGATAGATACGTACAGAAATTCGAAGCGTTCCTTGAGGCAAGGAGGAGTAGTGGGTAGAGACAATATACTATAGAGTGAGAATATGAGTATTCCATTTAAATTTAAATTTCATGTTTTTAAATATATTAGAACGTGTGACGAAATTTATTGATTGTCCCTTATGAACATTAACAACATTAGAGATGCTATTTATGTGTTACCGGATCAGAATAATATATGTGACTCAAAGTAAAAGAGGTCTGTGTCGAGCAGTGGTCTGTGATTAGCTGATGACATGTCCTTTTTATCTATGTACGAACGGGGTATAAAGCTGCGGCCGGGCGGCCTGTCATAAGAAGACAAAACAATCCACAACTAGCTGTAGGGCATTTATTCGTCTGAAACGCTAGAAGTCCTGGCTTGGAATATGCTGCCATAACAATATTGAGTATTGTTCCGTCATCAGGCATCTTAATTTTAAAATAGGTATCATTAAACACTGTTTATATAAGTACCAATAATAATAATAAATATAAAAATAATTTTAATTATTATTTGTATGTCTCAGAGACCAAGGGCCATAAGAATGGCCAGGACTTTTGCGAGAGCTTGCGTGGGGCTATGGGAAGGTCAACACGTAGAGGCCCCTTGACAAATTTAATCTAAATGTGGCGTTACAATGACCGGCGATTGTCCCTGCCTACACTATATAAAAATGCACCCAAGGACAAGCCCCGGTAAGTGTAGGACTATTGTAGGGAATGAGAACAAAAGGTACTGGGCTATAGGGATGAACTGCTAGTGGAGTTACAGGTCGAGGACTATGGGGACTATGGCGTCTGCCCGTCGCAATGTTCAAGGAACATGGAAAAAATGGGCAGACAGTGACTCGCCACTCATTGCAAGGGCGGCTAAAAATACCAAGATTGGCGAGGGGCAACATGGGTGTGAGTGGCTAAGGGATGTTGAGAGGTGGGCTACAGGTTCACCAAAGCTACTTCGAACGTTAGGCCATTTATCACTTCCACCCCTGGAGCTTGAGTGGCCTTGGCCCCCGGAGTCAGGTCAGGATATGACATCATAACTAATCGCATTCTTATAACAACTAGGATTTTAGAATAAAGGAAGCCCACAACTCTGGACAATATTTCCATTTCACCGATTCTATACTTGACTGTTTATTTTAGCATCACTAGAATTTAGATTCAGACCAAATGCTTTGATAGCTGCATTTCACAGCATATATCTGCATTTCATTGTTCAAAATCAGAATTTCGGTGCCTTTGATAATAAACAATAATTTAATTCCAAAATGCAATTCAGTGAAACGATAGTGCGGAGCAAGAATGAACTTCGGAACCGGTCATTCGTTGCTAATCGGAAATATCGATTAATAGCGAATAGGTCCGGAACGATTATCCGGGATATTTATTACCTTTGTTTACTTTCTGTCGAGCGTGAAATTAATATTTCTTTGTTATTATAGCACTACAAGGATAAACCCGTGACTTCAGCCCCTGCCTGCGATTTTGCGCAGGTCGTCAGTCCATCGGGCTGGCAGGCGTCCTACGCTACGTTTGCCGAGACCGTGGTCTCCACTCCAGGATTCGTTAGCTCCATCGGTCGTCGGTCCTGTGACAGACGTGACCGGCCCGCTGCCACTTCAACTTACTAATTTTGCTAGCTATGTCCATTTATTACAGCTACAAACCGCTCCTGGGAACATTCCCACGGGATCCCCGGGATAAAAAAATGCATCTGAAAAACAGCCGCGTCCATTGCATTCCCGCTATCGTCCGAAAAATCCCCAAATACCTGGCCTTTATTTATTCACACAACCTTTTATTTGCAGAATTCGCTGAAATTATAACGGGCAATAATAACAAACCGACTTCAAAACTTCCGCTTAAACCCCGAACAAAAATATATATACATAGTACATTAGGATATTTTTTTGTATAAGTCAAACAATTTGCCGTTTTTTTTTGCTCACCGCCGTTTGGGGTCGCGGTTTTGAAAGTTATTTGATATTACAACGGAAACCGCCGGAATTCATTAATTAAATAGCTTTTAGCTCAGGTAACGTAATGGTTAATTTTTCAACATTTTTTTTAAAGAGGCTTTTGCTCCGGTAACGTATGATTTATTCAAGTTATCCCGTGATTTGTATATGCGAATAAAATTGAGGTGTCTCTGTTTATTTCTGTTTTCAAAATAGGGTAAACTATACACAACTGTCGGCACCCCTCTCAATGATTGGCATCCAGTTAATTCATTTAAGAAATTAAATTTATATCCATACAGTTATGTGATAAGCCGTGCTGGAATTATTATCTTAATCAAATCAAATCATTGTTATTGCAAACTAAATGTTACATAGGTCTTATATAATACTGAGAACTTATTACTTAGCTGGCCTTTAATAGTATCGCAATACTAATCTTACTTAACCTATCTCTGTGAAATGTAATATTTAATTTGGTGCCTTATACATATTTTATTTTATTTAAGCAACACAATATCTTCTTAATTTTCACCTCTCACTTGAATATTCTTGGACACTATAATAGGATTTTTTGATCAACCACTCGAATTTTTTTTGTTTAAACATATTAAAATTATTTTCTTGCATTATATTACACGGTAACTTATTATATATTCTTGGTGCCATCCCAAATGCGCTTTTGTCATATAATGCTGTGGTATGTGGAGGCATACAAATTATATTCTTATTATTATGTCGCGGGCACTTCTATAATTATCAAATAATGTTGGGTTGTTTTTAATTGACATGATAATTTCAAAAATATACAAACAAGGAAATGTCAATATCTTAAAATCTATAAAAAACGGTTTACATGTATCCGTTTGTTTTAAATGAAATATGGATCTAAGGCAATTCTTATGTGCTTTAAATATTCTCTCTCTGTCTGTGAAATTTCCCCAAAATATAATTCCGTATCTTAATTACAGCCCTTAGGGTTGGGTCAATCAGTGTGATACTACGCTCTCACAGATTATCCCTCCCAATTCTTCCTCACGCCGTGCGCACACGCCGCTTGCTGCGCTCGCTGGCATCTAAGAAGTCTAAATCGATCCCTCTCGGAACGCACGCGTGTGATGTGATAGTGCCGCTATTATAAACTAAGGGAGATCAGACCACAGCCGGCCGGCCAGGAAGCCTACAGCAGCTGTCGTTTCCAGGTAATCCAGATTCCATTTCCAAAGACGTTTGCCGCCCTAATACAGTCCATTAACCGCCGCACCAAAACGGTTAACCTGGTGCTAAGTGCGATTCGTGCGATGAGTGAGAGTTTCAATGGCCACTTCCTCCGGGGGAAGCGCACTGGAGAGTGAGGTATTCGCCATATTGAGGTCGCACTAGCACCGCAAGTAAAACCTGCTACTGCCACGCCACAGGAATAAAGTCTAAAACCCCGCAGTGCTCTGGCGTTCATTCTTATGCCAGGGCTACAAGTATTTGGCCTAGCCAATTCGCAGACCCTGACGAGCGACGGTCTGTAAGGCCTCTGCCACTGTCAGGGAGAAGCAAAGCCCCCGGCGAGTTCGTTCGTTCCTTAACGTGAAGTGGTTTGTGACGCGCTCCACGGGAGGAGAGGTGAGCGCGTACAGAACTTGGTGCGCCCTTATCTCGGCGGCATTAATAGCGCGTGGGTACTATTCCTCAGGGTCGCTCACGGCGTCCGGAGGTCTGATGACGCCCTCCGGCAATCCCATCTTCCCTATCCGTCTATTCCAATCCCAATATACAATCTTCTCCATCCACCTCTCTGATCCTTCTATCTCATCCCCCTTTTATATTTTTTATAGATATAAATAACTATTTACTAACATATACATCGACGTCATGGAAACGCGAACGAAGTTTCACTGGCAGACACTACTTTTTAATAAGAACTTTATAATTATATCCATGTACTTCTTATAGTTTAGCAAAGTTATTTATTTGTTACCTACTCGCTGAGTAATAAATGTGGTCCAACTGATCATGTCACTTGATTTACACGCTTGAGGCTTGTAGTTAGTTGTTAGTGTTCTAATTATGTGATGACGTAACTCCACGGTTGAAATCTAACAAAAATTTCTATTTACATTTAAATATTTATATTTAACATTATGATCAGATACCATCCAAACTTATGGACGGCCTCTAATTATAATAACGTGTGATATAGTTACATCACTTTTGTTTATGAGAGAATTATATAAATTAGAATACTGGAATAGACTACGTAAACGATGGAGACCAGATGCTATTTTTTTAGAGTTCTTGTCTGTTTGTTCGGGTTTCACATGAAATAGTAGTTTTCATGTGAAACCCGAACAAACAGCCGTTTTTGATGCGGTTTTCGCTTATCGACAGCTAATTCTTACTCTTAAAATCTGTGCTTCTTTTTATCTCGGGAATGCCGCGGAAAATTTTCTAGGAATTATTTGAAATGGCCAGTTTAAAAAAAAACATTTCGAATTCCAATGTAATTTTGCACTGATTGATAGTAAATTTTATTTAATAAAATGTGTGATATTTTTTATCCTGGGTATCCCGCGGGAATTTATCCGGGAGCAGTTTGTAGTAGTTCGGATGCATAAAAATTAGCTTCTTCCGAAACAGTTTTCACTAAAACAATAGCTTGCATTCTTTTTTAAATATTGTATCCCAAGAATCCCGCGGGTTAAGTCATAAGGGGACGAAGTCGCGGGCATATCCTAGTTCAAAATATATTTCTTTAAAACAGTCAAATATTGAAAATTATTAATATGATATTTTTTCAAATCTATGTTAACTAAATTCTAGTCTACTAGTCTAGTAACTAGAAAATGTAGTCAATTAAAAAACACATACAATGAAATACACAATTTTAATATCTTATTATAGGAGTATTACTAAAGTAAAAGTTATCTACAAACTATAAATATGTATAAAAGTTATAGAAAAAGCTTGTACAAATTTACTTTTCATATAATGTAAGATTTATCCTAAAAACACGATCCTTTCAAATCCACCGATCTCGGTTACAAAAGTGATACTTCATTGATTTTGTTCTAGACATGGGTAATGTAGTGGTGTGCCATACAATGATATTACACTACGAGTAGTTTAACGTTTATCGAGTTGACATACTGAAATTATAATAAAACTACGTTTAAACGGTTTTAAACGCAGTAATTTATTTGATTTTTAATATTCCGACGTTTTGGACAGTTTTAGTAGCCGGAAGACAAAGATGTTAAGTGTCAACGAGTACTGTTAAAATAGTATTTAGCCTACCGCCAACTTGTTCATTTTTTTATTTTAATTTTGTATATGGTTATTGTTTACTCTATGGGAGTCTAATCTAATTTACCACCGCTTCACAACATACTGTGGTTTGAAGAGATGAAAGAGGAAAAAATAAATTACCGCGCTTAAAACCTTAAAAATGTAGTTTTATTATGAATAGTAGTCGCGAAAACTTAAGAAAATTTTACACTGAAATAATGGTTCATATCAACGCAATATCGCCTATTTGCGAAACCAGCATTTTATCTCACAAACTCGAACGAAATGAAAGCATAGACGGAGCCTACGTCAAGTGAACCATTTATGTACTATGTAGTATACACTTGAACTAAATAAAACACTTATTGACTTGATGTATTGGTTTATAGAACTGAACTTCTTTTTTTTAGCAGGATCCAGCTGAATACCCGCAGATGGCTATTTCAGCGATACCGGACTTTGGGGGCTTCCCGACTCCGTGGGAGCGGAGGCGTTCAGCCAGGAAGCAGCACGCTCGAGGAGGCACCTCCTGTGAGTTTCGACCTCGGCTCGACCGCTGCGGGGGATTGACTCTATAGGATTAAGCCGTATAAGGCTGAATGAGCTAAACCAACAGCTGAAGTGTTTATACAATAGGGACTTGTTATCGATCCGATCCTAGTCTATCTTTACTATCGCTTCGCAACGTGTTATAGCTGGAGGAGAAGAAGCAGCGGAAGAAACTCTCCAGCAACACGCCTATGCTAATTATTGTGTATGGCTACTTGTGTCTGTGATGAGTGGGTGTGATTGGTGGGGTCTTCGCTTAGTGTGAGAGGATCCGAGCCGGGGTGCTCCGGCATCTGTTTTGTCTACGTTTGTTAGGCATGAATTGAATTTTAAATACATATAAACAAGGTTATGATAAAATGTATTGCAAAGAATGTTGTGTTTAATTAGGAGACAGCGCCATCTAGTTTTGCACTAGTAGAACTATTGAACTTAGTATGGCGCTGTTTCCGACAACACTTAGTATGCGTCTGTGTGGTATAGTAATGTATTCACTGGAAACTATTTCACCTTTATCCGTAGTAGTTCGAATATTTAATACTGACATAACGCACAACAGCGCGATCGGCATTCTGTTCCAAAATTAGCATCCGTTAGCCGGCTTCACTTTGAGAGTCCGGGACTTCGTCTTTCTATAAGTCGTGGTCTAAGCTTACAAATACAATTTTATAGACAGTGACTTTGAAACTATGATATACCGGCCAAGTGCATCAGATCGAAATGATTACTTGAATGGAAAGGAATTATATGTGTTTCTATTTGTATGTGAGTGGTCATACTTCAATTAAAGGTGACGAAGAAATAGTTTTGGAAATTCAAAGTCAAATGGACAGACAGATACGAGGAAAACACAAGACCTCTGTTTTTAACAAAATTGCAAGGGAACCTTAAAATTTGTCAAAAAAGCGTCATTTTGTCAACTCATATTATATTCTAGTGCGATGCGCATCCCTAACTCGTTCCTACCTTTCTAGTATAAAATATTCGTAAGTATATAGTTTCACGAGGCGCCCTCCGCTATAAGTGACCAATGACCTGAAAAATCCGGTGAAAGCCTGGCCGATAGTTATTTTTTGACTGCCCATAGAGATTACATTTGATTCAGTGCTTGCCAATAGCATTTTTATCGGCGGCACGGTGAATAAAATGGCGCAGCTTTATGTCATATTATTTTTAATATCAAGTAACTGATATACTTATAGGAAACTTTCACGTGGAAAGATTTTCTAAGTAGGTGTGACATGTCAAGTTTCTGCCACACCTACGTTTAGTTAAACGATTTTGCTTTTACTTTGAGGGCGCTGAATGAATTCGACATGATTTTATGGTACTAAAATTCGTAATTCGTTAGATACATGTTACAAATTTAATATTTTTTTCCGTCAATGCTTTATCTTAGTGATACAACATTCAAATTACAATCTAATCTAGGAAATAAGACTAATGAGTAATTTAAATCTGACCTAAAATCTTATACTAATAAATAAAGCTGAAGAGTTTGTTTGTTTGCTTGAACGCGCTAATCTCGGGAACTACTGGTCTGATTTGAAAAATTATTTCAGTGTTAGATAGCCCATTTATCGAGGAAGGCTATAGGCTATATATCATCACGCTAACTTACTTTTTTTTACTATTCCACGCGGACGAAGTTGCGGGCAGAAGCTAGTAACTAGATATAACTTAAACTAAGAACTTGTGCAAGGTGTGTATATTTTTTTCCATAAATGATGTATCTTAGTGATACAAGATTAAAATTACAATCTAATCTAAGAAATAAGACTAATGAAAAATTGAAATCTGACCTAAAATAACTAGATATAACTTAAACTAAGATTGTGTCCAATAATACGTTTCCTATTGTCTTTATTAAGGAGAAGACACTCATGTGTTCTTTGTTAATGTTTAGCACATAGCACTAAAATGTATTATTATAAGAGTATTATAACATCAACTCAAATGGTTTTGTCCTTTTGAGTCTTCTTAACAAATCTGTATTATGAAGGAGCTGGATGGCCTCGACATTTACATGGTGATGAAGCCGGTGCTGGTTGGCTTCAGCGTATTTTTTAATTACGTTAATGACAAGGTCCACTTTAATTTTAATATAAACAGCTAAACTGTGAAATCTTTTACGATTTAGATTTTTACAGAATCTTAATTTAATTTACATTAAATGATTAATACGTTCCCTAAACACTGGCCGCGTTACAACGTTGAATGGCAGCGCTTATGAGTTGCCTACAATACAGGCCAGCGTTTTTAGTCGCGTGAGACTCCTACCAACCGTGTAGATAGGGTCTCGATAAATAACATTTTAATTATTATACCCAGAATGAACTACGGAAAAAAGAACATAACTCACGAAGGCTCTTTCTCTACCGAAAAATACTAAAAAACTATTGAAAAACCACATTCTAAAGGACTCTCTTTGCTCGACTAAAGTAATATTATTTAAATTTTAAAGTTTTTACCTAACCTTAATTAAATCTATCTGTTATCACTGCAATATTTATTGTTGTAAAACTTCTTAGTAATTAACAGACAGACTGGCTGACAAAAGCTCGTAAATATACTTCAAAAATCGCTTTATGCGTTTTAATAAACCTCTGACCTTAATAGACAACTTGCATTGCTCAGACTTTCGCTTCAAGACTACCCTCACATAATATAAATAATAAACTAAAGATCAATTGAAAACTAAAACATTAAATATTACATATAATAATAGGTTGGGGAAAAAGTCTTTTCGCATATAGTATGTATGAACTTGTAATAAGATCTCTTTGGCTATGCCATTTGTATCTGGCTGGTTTGGTATCATTAAAAAGTTTTAATTTTATAGAAGATAATCCCAAATTCAAATTAGGAAAATGTGTGATTTTCATTTGTTTTTCTTATTGTTAAAATAAGTGAATATAATGAAGAAATTCGATAAATTTTAAAATTTTACTACAAAAAAAGGTAAAAATGCAACACAAGCCGCGAAAAAAAATTGTGATGTTTATGGACCTAATCTGTGAGAGTAGCGCAAATTTGGTTTAAGCGTTTCCAATCCGGAAATTTTGATATTAAAGATGCACATCGCTCTGGTCGCCCTGTTACGGACAAAATTGATGCCATTTTTGAAAAAGTGGAGCAAGATCGGCCTATTAGTAGTTACGATGTAGCTGGAGAACTGGGAATTGACCACAAAACGGTTTTGGCGCATTTGATAAAAGCTGGGTACACAAAAAAGCTCGATATTTGGGTGCCTCATGAGCTCACTGAAAGAAACCTAATGTACCGTGTACTCATTTGTCATTCTTTATTACGACGTAATGAAACCGAATCATTTTTGAAGAAGCTGATAACTGGTGATGAAAAGTGGATCACGTACGACAAGAACGTGCGAAAAAGATCATGGTCAAAGGCCGGTCAGGCTTCACAGACTGTGGCGAAACCCGGGTTAACTCGCAACAAGGTGATGCTGTGTGTATGATGGGATTGGGAGGGCATTATTCATTATGAGCTGTTACCGTCAGGCAGGACCATCGATTCTGAACTGTACTGCGAACAATTGATGAGATTAAAGCAAAAAATTAAGAGAAAGCGGCCGGAATTAATCAACAGAAGGGGTGTGGTTTTTCACCATGATAACGCTAGACCTCACACATCTTTAGCCACTCAGCAAAAATTACGAGAGTTTGGCTGGGAGGTGTGAACACATCCACCGTATAGTCCTGACCTTGCACCTGCAGGTTTTCACCTGTTTCGGTCTCTGCAGAATTCCTTAGGCAGTGTCAGGCTAACATCACGAGAGGACTACCAAAACCACTTGTCGCAGTTTTTTGATCAGAAGCCCCAAAATTTTTATAGCAATGGGATCACGTCTCTACCTACAAGATGGCAAAAAGTTATCCAACAAAATGGCACCTACATACTTTATTCAAATGTAAATAAACTTTATAAAAAAGCCTTTTGAATTTTTATATAAAATGCGAAGAAACTTTTTCCCCAACCTAATATATGGATAGATGTGCTAATAGGGTTAAATGTGTATTAAATATAACTGGTTATTTCTCTGTAAGTGAATTGATAATTCTTTTGAGTAATAAATGTCTTAAACCGTAAATAAAATCTAAATTTATTTATTGTTTTCTTCTGCCAGTCTCAGTCCACTGCTGGACGTAGGCCTCGCCAAGTTTACGCCACATATCCCGGTCTCCGGTCTTTCTCATCCAGCGCCTGCTAGCGACCTTGCGCAAGTCGTCAGTCTACTAAGCTATTATTTATCTATACAGAATTATATACAGGGTTCCCAGCGGTACGATAATATAAAGTATCTTACTATATTTTAACCAATTATACTATTTATTGTGACGAATACGTGTAGCGGAATTTCTTCCCCTTAAGAACATAGTGCGTGGTCTTTGCGTTAACAATAACACAATAGAATGTTTCATATACAAAATAACACTAAAGAGCAGGATAGAAATATAGGGCCAGACAAATGATAAAACGAGATAGATATACTCAGGAAGAAACTGGAATAAACTCGTAGTAAGTAACAAGGACGAGAACACTTGTCGGACAAGCATAGACATATAGTTGAAAGATGTAATAGGGTTTATTCTAGAATGTCGAACGGATATATAAGCGCGACAATCTGCACCTGAGACAGACTCGCACGGGCTAGCGAAGCGAAAGGAAGAACAAGAGAGCAAAGTGAGCAAAAGGGTCTTCAGAGTGCGCGATAACGTCACGGGGGAGCATCATGACGTGAGGCTTCAAGACTATTCAGTCGCGAGAAACCAGAACGTCCATCAATCGGATCGGGAAGTGAGTCAATCGAGAAAAGCGTGTGCATAATATGAAAAGGTATTTTTATTTACTAATTTTTATTAAATAAAGGCATTTTCTCTTTAGATCGGTGTTTCTTTCCAACCTCGGTACCGACAGCACGTAACAATATTATAGACAAAGTATAGTACGATATCTATATATATAATAAAACTGTAGAGGTCGAATTTCTGTACAATGAAAAAAATGCTAAAAACCGAGTCAGCAGGATGTAAGAAATGAAATAGAACGAATTTAGATTTTTTCAAATTTTATTTTTCTCTGATTGTCTGTTTGTCTGTCTGTTTGTACCGGCTAATTTCCGAAACGACTGGACCGATTTAAATGAAATTTTGTATGGTGGTAGCTTATATCCCTGGTCAACATATAGGATACTTTTGATCCCAAAAAATTAAAGAGTTCCCGTGGGATAGTTAAAAAATTGCACCACGCGGACGAAGTCGCGGGCATCAGCTAGTAAACAATAAATAACCTTTGTTTATCACATATATATTTTTTATGGTAAAGTGTAGGTTGCAATAACAATATGTATTGTCTACCATTTTTTTGTAATTGTATTATTTTGTAATTTGTAAACCTAATCAAAAATATTTTCATCAAGATATTTTGCAACAAAAATTATCATCTTATTTGATCCTACCATACATATTAGCACGTCTGTTTCTTATGGGGGTGGGCAGAGACTATAGATCTCCACTTCTGACGATTCTGACAAACAACTTTCGCTTCATCTAGTTTCATTAACCTCTTCATACATGCAAGTTTATTTGTTATGCTTTTTACCTGACCTCTTTTTAACACTTTTGCTATTTGATCATGGTGTTATACGTCGCGGTCTACCGGTACCAACTCTACCATTCACAATACTGTCATACACTTGTTTTGTGATTCTATTTTCATCCATCCTCTCTACATGCCCAAACCACCTTAACATTCCTTTGTCTACTCTTGTTATTACATCTTCTTTCAATCCATAACGTTCCCTTATTACACTTCCGTATCATATCATTCATGCTTACCTCAAATATACTTCTCAAACTCTCACTCATTTCAACTGAATTTATTTTACTTATTATTATCCTGTCATCACATATAATAAATAAATTTTATAGTAGTGTAAGTAATTGTAGCTTTGTGTCGAACACCTTCGTGTTTCAAATGACGTGGTTTAGAGTCCTGGCCGGGAAGCGTGCACTACTTAGGCAGTTGTTCTGATTTATTGTGCATATTATTTAGTTCAACTATTATCATATACTAAAGGTGAACGTACTAGAGGCATACTGTTCGTTTACTCCCAATGAGGGATTTTCTTTTATTGCAGGAGTTCAGCAGACGGCCCACTTGATGGAAAGCGGTTACCCTCGCCTATGGACATTTGCAACACCAAAGGAGCTACAAATGCGCTGCTGCTCTCTTAAGGGAGACTGAAACCTTGCCACTAATGCCGGAACACAACTCAAGGTTGTTATGGCGGCATACTCTAGACCAGGGATGGTAGCCATCCAGTCGGGCAAATGTCCTACCATCTGGCTGTGGGTTGTTTTGTCACCTCTTACGACAGCCCGCCCGGCTGCAGGAAATTGTATTCTTTCTCCGTTCCTGCACGGATAAAAATCCCACCGGAAATACCCGGGCTTAGCTTAGTGGGGCGTTTACGGGATGATAATATGACAAAGGTATTGAATCCTCATAGTTTATATCGATGGGGTTAGTTTTATAAGTGCCGTTGGCTTACGTTCTTCTCCGCTATTGCGTGGTGGCGAAAGCAGACTCCAACGCACGAGAAGTCAGTACGGATGTTCCGCGTGTTCCGTACAAAGACCAGAGTGAACGTTTCACTTCTAATTCAATATCTCAGAAAACTTTACATAAAAGCCGTGCTTGCCCTTTGATGTGAGTGTGTGTCATAAATCGATGACCTAAAGCGCCACCGGAGGATCTGGAGGATGAGGATTGAGATTAAGGAGGAGGATTAGTGCCGTGCACGGTCAGGAGCTTTCCTAGCTGCCCCATTGGAGATGGATTCCGGGGTGATAAGCACTACTAACTAGTGCTTATCACCCGGGGTTTTTGTGCAGGATTTGACATACGTCTCACTATACATACACTAAATCTCACAGTCCACTATAACTAAACTACTCAAACCAGCGAGCAGCTGTACAAATCCGTGATCAAGCATTGCACAATAAGATTAACTGGGCTGCTACTACAATAACTTTACATACATTTACCCTACATTTGTTCTCATGTTAAAGGTACAAAGCATATAAAATATGGCATCTATGTATCACCACAAATCCGTGCATATAGTTTTCGTGCGCAGGTGTTTCAATTTTATGGCCTTTGCTACCTCACACAAATAAATATTAATAGAAAACAAATGTAATATTCTCTCACTGGCGGATAGAAATAGAACAGATTTTTTAACCTGTTTTTCACAATGTATTAAAGTTCGATAGCCATATATCTGTCAGTCTGTCTGTCCACTTGTTTGTATAAGTCTCAGCTATTTTTGTGAAACTACTGACGTGGGAGAGCAATGCTGAAATATTTTTTTTTGGAAAAAAAATTATTGCTTGACTTCACCAGACAGGCAGACGGCCCACCTGATGGCAAGTGGTTACCATCGCCTATGGAAATTTCCAACACCAAAGTTGCTACAAATGCGCTGCTGCTCTCTTAAAGGAGACTGGAACCTGATCACTAATGCCGGAACACAACTCAAGGTTGTTATGGCGGTATACTTAAGACTAGGGGTAGTAGCCATCCAGACGGGCAAATGCCCTATCACCTGGCTGTGGGTTGTTTTGCCGCCTCTTACGAGAGGCCGCCCGGCCGCAAGAAATTGTATTCTTTCTACGTTCTTTCACGGATAGAATTCCTCCTGTTTAATCTTTATATGCCATCCCCTTTATCTGATCCTATCCTAAAGGGGGGCAATGCGTTGGCTTCTCCCTTGGTGTTGTAAACCCTTATAGACGACGTTCACTACTTTCCAATAAGTGGTCCGTCTACCGAGACCCAATTCTGCCATTACTATCTCGTAAAAATCGCCGGACACTATTGTCTCAATCGTAGGTTTGCCTGATTTGAATATTCTGGATTTAACTCCAAATTTTTATAAACATCTATAAGCGACAACTCGCGAAATATTTGTTTAATATTTTTGGTATTCCTAAACTCATTTATTCGTAACTGTGTTACACGTCAGGGTTATATATGTACTGGTGGCGGTTGCTTCTTCCAAATGAAACTCGATGTGGACTGTATGTATGACTTATTATTGGTGTTATTTACAATTAAATTAAAACTATACATAAACGAGTTACAGAGATGAATGGCAGAGAGTAGAGTATTGGTACCATATGTATGTGAGCAATTGAGCAAGTGAGCAATTTTCGGCCTCCGAGGCCGCTTCTTTTATCCCCCGTTCCGTTTGACGCCTAGCTGCTAACTGTGCGAGCTATTGGCGTCGACGGTATGCGGGGCGTGGAGAGAAGCTGTGCTCCGGTGGACGGTTTAGGGAAGTGCTCTCAGTCCGCAACAATGTGTTTTATGACTCATTTTTCAGTTATTAAGATTTACATTATTTGTCATCAATCTTTATAATCCATGACTTTCTTCAAACTAAGGAAGGTGTGTCCGATTAGCCAATTCTTAAGCCGTAAACAAGTAAATGGACTTAAACCGCCGGAATGTGTGATTTTGTTTGGTAGTTTATTATATATAGTCGGACCCATAATAGTAAAATCAATTTTTTCTACTATTATTCTGCCTCAACGATATCAAGAAGATATTGTGGATTTAGACTACAAATTTTCGATACTATTGCAATTGAATCTTACTTTGAATATCTTCGCAACGTTAAGACATTACAAATAGCAGAATTGGGTCCCTCCCTGTTTGCTAAATTCGCAATAAAAAAAGAAATCAATTTTGACTGACTTTTGTACCTGTCTAAAAAATTTTTTTGTAATAAAATGTCTAAAAGTGTAAAAAGAATGACATATGGCATCACCTCTGCCCCATTAAGAGCTATTTGGAGTTACGCTTCATAATAGGCGATCATCGATCCTGTCTTTCTTTCAATATAATATTATATTGTATAGGTACTTATAACACGAGCAATTTGTGGTGTATGTAGCAAGTGCTGTGTAGATATTAGGCATTCTATTAAAGTTTATTGGAGTATCTTTTGTTAGTGGCATAATAAGTTGAAATAAATCAAGGCGCTTAAAACTAAATGTTGTTAATGCGTTTTTATGCGTCAATTTTGTTAAGTATCGAAAAAATATGATTTGAGATTAGAAGTATTCTGAACTAGCTGATGCCCGCGACTTCATCCGCGTGGTGCGGTCTTTTAACTATCCTACGGGAACTCTTTAATTTTTCGGGATCAAAAGTATCTTATATGTTGACCGGGGATATAAGCTACCACCATACAAAATTTCATTTAAATCGGTCCAGTCGTTTCGGAGATTAGCCGGTACAAACAGACAGACAAACAGAAAACGAAAAACATAAAAAAAACCAAATTAGTTCTATTTCACTTCTTACATCCCCCTGACTCGGTTTTCAACATTTTTTTTCATTGTACAGAAATTTGACCTCTACAATTTTATTATATGTATATGTATAGATAAAATTTAATAAACAATAGCTTATAAACTGAGACAATGAAAGAAACTTAACTTATACTGTATTCTACCTATAATCCCTTAAGACTATAAATAGTATATTGCCTAGGTCATCGAAGTCAATGATTGTAATGTATTAAGTAATGACTCCCAGAAGGCTTGCTACGTTACCTCGATGGATCGCCATACTGATTCGTTATCTGAGATAGGAACCTGCCCTCTAATAACCCCAAGAGTCAATCAGTTGCTTTGATAGATTTCTGTAGATGATTTTTAATGTATCCTTAGATAGATAACATTAGAGTTACCGAAATTCAACAAACAAACAAAATACCCCAATTTTGCTGCATTAATACGACAAAAAGTAGCAAACGCAAGAGAAAGATTTTATAACTCCTAAAATAAAATAGTCACAGCTCTGCTTCAAGTTTTTGAACACTTATAAAACATTGGACGTAACATGTATAACGTGACATAGTCATATTATGACAATGTTATAGCAAATAAGAAAGTCTAGATTAATTCAATAATATTATAATGATTAAATTATATTGCTAATCAAAGTAATCAGTAACATAAATGTATTTTTTTGTAATAAGAAAACAAATATCTTTTTTGTTTTTTATTCGAATTGTTTCAATATAATAATAATTGTATTTTTACCCGCGGGGGAGCTTTGTGGCGAAGCCTTAGGTGAGTAGCGATACCTCGTACCCGACTCCGGGGGCCAAGGCAAGGCCCCCGACTCCGTGCTTGCCTTAGCCAGCCTGAACGGAGTGGAGATCGCTAGAGCTAAGACTCAAGCTCCAGGGGTGGAAGTGATAAATGACCTAATGTCGGAAGTAGCTTCGGTGAACCTGCAGCCCACATCTCGACAACCCTTAGCCACTCATACCCATGTTGCCCCTCGCCAACCTTGTGCGGCATTTTTAGGGGCCCATACATGGAGTGGCGAGTCACCGTCTGCCCATTTTTCCATGTTCCCCGAACATTGCGATGGGCAGACGCCATAGTCCCTGTAGCCCAGCTCCTTAGTTCTAGTAGCAGTTCATCCCAATAGCCCGGTACCATTTGTTCTCATTTCTTAAAATAGTCCTACACTGACCGGGGTTTGGCCTTGGGTGCAATATTATATGGTGTAGACAGCGATAATCGCCGGTCAATGTCACGCCACATTTACATTAAATTTGTCAAGTCTCTACGTGTTGGCCTTCCTTCCTATAGCCCAACGCAAGCCCTCTAAAAATCCGGGTCAATTTTATGGCCCGTGGTCTTCAAGGACATACAACATTATGTATTTTTGATGTTTTGTAATTGTAAAATGTTGTACTTAAGTAGAATATTCACATATATGTATAAAATGATAACACTTTTTAAAAATAAAAAATAGTGTAAGTTATTGATTATTCCTAAGCAATCACTGTATTCGTGTAGAAAATCTCAACTGTTTCGTGTAATGTTACTTTTCGAGCTGCCATAAGAACTCCGCTATTTGTCGTTAGTGAAAGACACACAATTATCCCTTCATGCCCTCTCCTCTATCCCATTCCTCCTGTCTGATCCTTCTACACCATCTTTATTGCAACCCTCCTGCCCCATCCTAAAGGCTGACAATACATTAGCTTCGCCATTAGAGTTACAGGAGCGGGAGAAGTAGAAGGTTTTTAAAGACTTGGGGAGGAGCACTATCAAACTGTATAACGTGTTTATTGTTTGTTTTGTGTGTATCTATGTACGCATATATTTTTATAGTTATATTATAATATAAATGTATAATAATTATTTTGTCTTATTATTAGTATCTAGTTCAACTGCACGCCAACGCAATCTTTGCAATTAGACCTTGTCCATCCAAAGGTTGCCTGGAAGAGATTGTTTTAAGCAATAAAGCCGCCCATTGTACTACCTTTTAGTATTTCAGCTATTGTATAGTTTTCTCTTTAATGTTGGTGTACAATAAAGAGTATTTTATTGTAAGTTAAAAAATATAAAATAAGACAAATTAAGTCTTCGTTACTATAATTATCACAAAATAATAGATCCGATTTGACAGTTCTCATTACAACATATTTAGGCATTGACACCTCCAAATCGTTAACCAAGTTAACCGATTGTCACGAGCAGCTCCGGATGTTGAATTTTTTCGAGGGAGGACAAAAACTGAAATATGCTGCCCCCGGTCGCTTTGGTGTTGCAAATGTCCATAGGCGACGGTAACCACTTTCCATCAAGTGGGCCGCCTGCATGTCTGGTGATCTCCTGCCATAAAAAAAAAAAAAATAATTGAGTTAATGAAATGCAACAACCCTTTGGTTGGTAGCAACACTAAAATTAAAAATAAGATCATTGGAACGTAAGTGTTTTTGGTACTTCTTCAAAGAATTAATACGGCATACAGAATTAACAAAATTTCATCTTATTTCGTTATTTGGAGGAAAATAATAGATAGATAGATAGATAACACTTTATTGTACACCATTACAGAAAGCCTTATTGCTTAAAAATATTCTAAATGTGCACAATGGGCGGTCTTATCGCTAAGAAGCGATCTCTTCCAGACAACCCGTATAATAATTAAAATAAGTTTTATAACATTATAAAAAGCGCATATCATTGTACGAGTGCTGGTTTAGTACCTACAGACGTTTGTTGTCCACCCTATACTCCATCCAAAGGAAGTTGTGTGGAAGAATTCGCCATGGGCGATAAGACCACCGGTTGTACTTGTATATTAATGTTCTTGATTTTATGTAGCATTTTTGTACAATAAAGTATATTATATTCTAAAATGAACCAGTAAAAAAATAATGTATATCATCAGTTCATTTCATTCAAAGTTACGTTCTATTGACATTCGTAAGTGCCAAATCGGACTTTTTATTTTGTGATTATCATAGGTTATCAAGTAAATACGCATATAACGCTCTTTCATACGTCGGCATATATGATAACAGATAATTAAATACGATAACAAAACCTCAGAGTAACTGAATGATAAACGTTGAACAGGCAGACGTGAAACATGACAATCCATCATAGATGGAATACGAAATGAAAGGTTGCACGGCTCCTATTAAAATCACACACATGTACGAGAGTATGGCAAACAATGAAAAATTTCACATTTTCACATACGCTCCGGGAAAAAATGTGTGGAACAGCGAGCAAGGTATAAAAACCTACACTGCAAACTCCGTAATTCCGACTCGTGCCGAGCGATATAAAATATGAAAGACTGATAGTTTTGGCTCCCTGCGTATATAAACCTACGTGGTAATGCTAATTGGGATTAATTTGACAGTTATTTTGTAACACATCATTCACGTGAGACGGCGTTTTAGTCAAAACATTCTAATTTGTGTTTTGGAATATGAAAAGACAAATAAACACATTTAGTGCATAATCAATTCTTTTACAAATAGGCTTATGTTTTTTTTAATAATAATAGCAACACTTTTCATTTTCTTTTTTAATTTCATTACTTACTTTCTGTTCTTAAAAATAATTAGTGAATAGCAAAAATATGATAATTATTTTCTTTATTGGTTTACTTATGCAGAAAAATATATTCACAATACATAAATGCTCAATGGGTTACACATACAACCTAAATTTTGATTTTTTAAATATTATTGTATGCATTGGTATGTTATGTGATTCATAGTGATGGCCAAATTATAGGTATTCGACTTTAATATATTGTACAGTATTTCAGTTTATCACTTTATTGTTTTAATTGAAATAATATATTAAATTGGCTTAAGCATTTTTTTTTCATTTATTAGGGTATTGGCCCTAATAAATGAAATTACATTACAACAATTACATTAATATAAAAATAAATACAAGTGAACATATTACTGATAGTGCAACCACTATGTTACTCACGACTACAATTATAAATAAGTACGCCTGTCTGTATACTCCACAAATATAACAAAATAATTATGTTTATATTGTTTTTGATAGCTGCTAAATTAATGCTGTAATTTGTTGTAGTTGCTGTAACCATTGCATAGAAGGCCCATCTCAAACATGAAGAACGCACTACATAACGGCAAGTTTTTTGAATGAATCTTATGAGAATACGAACCTGGGACTTTTATGTTTTAGTCAATCTTACACCACTAGACTACAGAAATCGTCAATCCACTCCAATACTCTATTTTCAGTTCAGTTATCAACTTCGCTATTATACAGTAAGAGCTTATGGTAAAGCGAAATTCAGTCCAACCCTCGGCGCCGGCTCGTGCGCCTCCGTTACTCGTCGGCTCCTTTCGGTCCGCCGTAGCGGCAGTTCTTAACCTACCCCTATGAGTTTGTGTACATTCTCGCTCCATAAAACATTCATTTTAGAAATTCGGTTGACTTGTGAATATATATTTCAGTGTTACCTGAGTGTGTTTTGTGTACTGAAATAATGTGTGTTGTGTTTTTGTGTTACCAGTTTGATGGTCAACAATAATGGTAAGTTATTTTTTAATTTTCATAGTTTTTATAAATTATTCGATAATTGTCTGCGTCTATAATATTTTTGTGCAGTGATATTGTTATTTTTGGTAATATCGGTAGTTTCATTAATTTATAATCGAAAATTTATTTACCAATTTCGATTTGGAAATGGTAAAATGAAACTTGTACAGACTTTGCCTTTGATATTGTGATATAGAATTGCATTTGTAATGTAGCTATTTAAATTATCTTCAAATTATTAAATGTAATTTAACAAACCGATTTTGAATAAATAAATTTATAGTGTGCCATTTAAACTCTATGTACTTTGCGATTAAAAAGAAATTTCATATCACCTGTTATACAATTAATAATGTAGAAACTTGAATGAAAACTAGTCATTTATTTTGACTAATTTTCTCAGATTTTTCTAGCTTACAGTATTTAAGCTGAAAATAGTTTAAGATTAGAAAGCACATACAAATGACATGTGCGCTTTATGATTACAGCCCATATGAGTCCCACTGCTGGGACCCACCATTTTAGGAAAAGGACCAGTGTGTACACCCATGCTTATCAAATTCGAATTAGCGGGTTTCACACATCAGTAATGTTGACGTGTAGGTTTTGTCACGATGTTTTGCCTTACTGTAAGCACGTGTTAGTTGTATCAATATGTACATTAGGCCAGAAAACGGCCTAAGCGGTGCGTACTTCTTAAAAAATCTTTAAATAGTGTTCCTGCACTTAAAGGTAAAGAGGAGCCCTATGATGTAACTCTGGTTAGATGTGGTCTGCTTGTGTGTCATAATGGATTACCTCTTGAACTGGAATGGCTCAATATATGAAATTCGGCACATACAGTATAGAATAGTCTCGTTACTCAAGACTCCAGAAAAGCATCGTTTTTTTTTTCAGCCAATCTCTTTCCAGTGCTGTATGTAGGCCTCCCCAAGTCGGTGCCACTCATCACGGTCCTCTGCCTTCCCCATCGTACGCCTACCGGCGACCTTGCGCAGGTCGTTAGTCCGTTGGGCTGAAGGGCGTCCGACACTACATTTACCGAGACGCGGTCTCCACTCCAGGACTCGTCTGCTCCATCGGCCATCGGTCCTACGACTAATGTGATCGGGCCACTACCACTTCAACTTGCTAATTTTGTGAGCAATCCCCAAGTGCGCGCCACATATCCCGGTCTCCCGTCTTCCTCGTCCAACCCCCGCCAGCGACCTTGCTCAGATCGTCAGTCCATCGGGCTGGAGGGTATCCAACACTACGTTTACCGAGACGTGGTCTCCACTCCAGGACTCGTCTGCTCCATCGGCCATCGGTCCTATGACTAATGTGATCGGGCCACTACCACTTCAACTTGCTAATTTTGTGAGCAATCCCCAAGTGCGCGCCACATATCCCGGTCTCCCGTCTTCCTCGTCCAACCCCCGCCAGCGACCTTGCTCAGATCGTCAGTCCATCGGGCTGGAGGGCGTCCAACACTACGTTTACCGAGACGTGGTCTCCACTCTAGGACTCGTTTGCTCCATCGGCCGTCGTTCCTGCAACAGACGTGACCGGCCCACTGCCACTTCAACTTACATAAGTGTAGTGTCTTTATTAAATTTTTTTTTTTAATCAATGAATGAATAATTTATTGCTAAAATGTATGAACACAAGATGTTACAATATGCGTTGTTTTAAATTATTGTTAGCTGACGTTGAATGTACAGGCACACCCTTACTCTTATTTTTTGAAGAGGGTCTACACTACTGTTACTAACTCACAGTTTAATTTGATTCCGACTTAATACGTTTTTTTCAAAGGGCCTAATAAGCCCGGCGTTCCCAACTGACATTGTCAAGGACTAAGCGAGCTCTTTTTCGAATCGTCTGATCTTCTACGTTTTATTTCCGTGTTTCACGTACATACAATACGTGAGACAACGATTTACTACATACAATATCTGTTTTCTTCTCTTGTCTTATTTACATCTTATAGTCAAGTTCTACATTAATATTTAATTATGAATATTTATATAAAGAAAGAAAAAATATCTTTATTTGAAGAAATAGCGACGTAATTACAGTCTATATACATTATTAGAGCATATTTTCAGAATTTGTACGCCGCATTTTCACCAAACAAGGTTTGCACTCAGCATATTGCTGTGCCGGAATTATATCCGACACAACGCTGATTTTCAGTGCAAACTTTCCTTTTGGCGTAAGACCGAAATGACCCAATTTTGTTAAGTAATAAATAATAATAATCTAAATATATGTAATTGAAATCTATGTATATAGTGACTTATCACGATATCTCAGAAACTATAATACCTATAGACTTGAAATTTGGCATGGACCTTCCTTTCGCCAAGTAGAGGTCAGCTAAGAACGGATTTAACGGCAAGCGGGCGGGTATCAGCTAGTAATTAATAAAACTAATTCTACTTATATAATATATGTATATCGTAACGATAAAGAAAATGAACTGCGTAAGCATTTTTTATATTTAAGTGTACTACTTATTGTTACAATTAGTACCTTCTTCAGTCAATCGATAGCTACTGCTGAATGACTCTCTCTCCAAGTTTGCGCTACATACTCAGGCTCTGCCGGCGACCTTGTGCAGGTCGTCAATCCACCGCGATTGAGAGCGTCGTACGCTACGTTTATCAAGGGGTGCTTTTCTTCACACTTGGCCGGTTCTTATATCTTACGAACCGTTCAATTACCTTACTACCGGTTAAAATTTGGCATAAGTTCCATAGAAGTAATGTCAAATTTCTACCTAAGACAAGTCACTCGCTTGCTATATCGACCATCGGTTTTTTTATTCATGGAATACAGCAGACAGGTTGACGGCCCACCTAATGTATAGTAATTACTATCATCTACAGATATTTGCAACATCAAAGGTAAGTACTACCAATGTGTCACAGGTCTAGAAGGGGACGGAAAACTGGCCACTGATGTCGGAACATAGCTTAAGGCTATCATAGCGGCATACGTTATAGAGGAGGTAGGCATCTATCTAGACAGGCAAACTCCCACTATCTGGCTGAAGATTGTTCTCACCCGAATACAGGAGTTAGTATTCTTAGTCCTTTCCTGCACTACAGTATTGCAAAAGAAACGAACGTCCGATTGTCGTTTCAACTTACTGATTTTGCAAGTTATGTATTTAGGATTTTATTAATCAAAGAAGCAGCACCTAACGTAGCTCTCTGAGTGACTTTAATTTGTGTACCAGTCCCGTCATCAGAGTCGATATCTCGGCATAATACCGTCATAACGGGTAGAATACATTTTTCAGAGACTCACTGTTGAGTGAGTTTTTCACTCACTCACTCACTCACTCACTCACTCACCCACTCACTCACTCACTTCACTTCACTCACTCACATTGCAGATTGGTTGACGAGAAGATTAGATGAAGCTTACCGAAATACCTACAACAAATATTTTAGGGATATATTGTTACATTTAGTTATTTGTATGGTTTTTCTTGGCATGTTCCTTTTAAGGTTAATAATTAATTTTGTAATGTACCCTCTTATTTCTATACGATACAATCGGTCATTTCTTTAATTGAATAATAGTTTTGTTATATTATTATTTATTCTGTGATTAGCGCCTGTTTTGTATAGAGTAGTTTTCTATAATTTACTATAATTATATATAACAATATTTATCTCTAGTACGATGTGGTAATTGTGTAGATTATAATTTCAAATCTTTTAATTCCATATTGACGGTGTTCACTATATTTTGTCTTCATGTTGGTAGAAGTGATACATTTTTTACTGTGCTCGATTTATTTTATTATATGTAGAACTTTAAATATAATTTAATATATTGTTACGAGTCGCGAGACTCGAATTAAAATGCCGTTAGAATAGAGTTTATTAAACTATACAAACATGTATAACACAGATACAAATATAACCGAACACAACAAGTCCAAACGTAATGCAGAAGGTCACAATTCAATAAAACGCGCAAAGTTCGTCACTTATTAGATTCCCGATTGTAGTACACACGTCTCGCTTCGCTGGTGGTTCTCGCTCGACTGACTCCTCCCTTAATCGGGCCATTGCTTTTACACAGATGCAATATATTTGACGGCCTCTGTGGTTGAGCGGGCTAAGCCTTTGCCAGCTTACCTCACTGCAACGCAGAGGCTCCGGGTTCGATTCCTGGTATAGTAAATTTCGGAAACGTATTTTCTCCCTTATTTACTATGGTCTGGGTGTCTGGGATCGGCCCCAGAATGGTCCGTTGTATATTACCCATAACACAAGCGTAACTTGCTTAATTTGGGTATATACAGTGTGTGTGCTTGTATGCCGATTTATTTATTTATTTAATATGTCCGACCGGCCGCGTGGACCGAATCTCCTGAAATCGGCTAGTAATTTAAATCCGTAACACCTGGCTAATGATTACAATACAAAAATAGGCCGTATGCCAATGAGTAAACAAAAGAAGAAGACCATGAAAGAATTTCAATGTTATTAGATCAAATGTCGACGGGTAATAAATTTGCTTTGTTTCAGATATGCAGGTGGATTTTGTGTTTGACGAGATCTGATTTGTAACAATATGTATTAAATATTATCTAAAAATTCCAAAATATAATGCAACAAATTCTTGTAATTTGTAACCTTTTTACTTAAAATAATTTATCAATGACTTCAATCCGCTATCAGTTGTGCCAATTTGTCAAGTTTCTTATACTGTAAAATTGATGAACAGATGGCGAGGTGCTCTAAAAGTGTATGAAATGTATTTAAGCCGTAAGGTTCTCTGATTATAAGTATAGTGATCAGTTGCCCTTCTTTTATTACCATAAACCCTTCTGAGTTGTTGCAATTATTACATCAGAACTTTTTATTATGTAGAACGGGTATTTAATCATTTATTATTAGTAAAATTATTGATAAACTTCAAAGGGAAGGAAAAGTTTATATTTAGGTTTTTAATTTACTTGTAGTTTTAAGATCAGAAGTCTCACAGTGTTGTGATTGATTAAATGATAATAATTTTAATGTGTTTAAATAACTTTTTCAACACATTTGTTCAAAAAATGCATTTACGAAGCCCATGTACATTGTTCGATATTTAAAAATTACCCACCATATTGTTACAACCGACAAAGACAAATTCACACCTGCATACCTGTTTTGCACAGTTTATTACTTTTCGGCATTTGAACTTCTTTTGTTTACTTTGTGTTTAAATTTGCGATTAGAAAAATAGCCCATTGTGTATGTAATCTTTTATGGTAGTCATTAGCCAGGTGTGATTCTAAGAAATTCGGTCCGTGCGGCCAGGTAGACATATTGCATTTGTGCAGCATAAAGGAATGCCCCAATGGAGAGATCGTCAGTCTAGCGATAACCACGAGCGAAGCAAGACGTGTGTACCACATTCGGTATCCTATTTAGTGACGGACTTGCGCGTTTTATGGATTTATGATCTCGCGCATTATCATTAGACTGGTTGTGTTCAGTTATATTTGTACCTGTGTTATACGTGATTTTTTTATTTTTATTAACTACTCTACGGACTCTAGTTCCATACCCTTTTTTACAACTTAATTTCTATGAAAGTTTTTAGGTTTTACAGGCTTATTGTTTATTTTGTTATTATGTGTGACATTAATTTAGTGATTTTTATGTTGAAGTGTACCTTAAGAATAACTTATAATTAAAAAAATCTATTTTTAATACTGAACTTATACTAATGTAGAGTGTATCTGTTACATACTGGTGTTGTGAGGAAGTGCATGTGCAGTGTGTCCCTGTTATACGTGTTTGTATAGTTCTAGTAAACTCTATAATAATTCCAACGACATTTTAATTCGATGCCTGCGACTCGTAATAATATATATGCATATAAAACACCTAATTATTTTTTTATGTACATGATATAGAGCCACATATGGTTCTCCACCGGAGAAATGCTAGTAAATAAATAAAATAAGACATAAAGTTACACTTGTCTATTATAATACGTGTATGTTAGATACATTATGTACTGCTATCAAACTACGTCAAGCTGAAGTATATAAAGTCCAAAATAAATACGCTATCGCGACTCTCAGTGTTACGGTAACCAAATAAAACGAACGTGGATTCATTACTTTGATTGATGACTGGTGTCCTGACATTTTTTTTCATTTATCTTTTCCGAGTAAGCCGTAGAAATATGGTTGCGTTTAGTATAAATTAATGTCAACAACTAGAAATGAAATATGTATTCGGATGTTAAGCAAGACGTAGTTAATGGGTTTGAGGATTGTTATATCGTTGTAGTTAATACCTATAAATTGTAGTAGCTCGATCAACAAAGGCCCACGCGTCTAATTCTAGTCATTTAAGTTTGAATGGGTATATTTTATTGCAAAGCTAGTAAACTGGCAGACAGGTTCCAAAACATGATGAAAAATAAAATGTGTATGTGTGCAGTTCACACGCAGTAGAAGTGAAACAAAGTGTGACAAAAGGTGGGAGGGTTCCTAAATTTCACGACGTCACATTTCATATATTATATCTGTATTATATATTTAAGTTCTTAAACAATAAATTTGAAGTAGTAACACAAACATTCCAAATATTTCCAACTCTATATGAGCATTGTGTTTAAATGATTAAATATAATGTATTATATCGCATTCACCCGCATGCTTAGTGTTTATATCTTTTTAGTGTTGCTTTTTTGTTTCATCGAGTTTCAAATGAAAACGATGCTAAAGAAGTTTCAGTTCAAAAAATAAAAAAAATAGCTAAACGTGTTGCTGGGGAGTTTCTTGCCGTTACTTCTTCTTTAAACAGCGATAACACGTTGCGAAGTGGGGTATATAGAATAAATAGGAAGTATATTTAAATTGTAACTTCATTAAGACATTAAGACATAATATAATAGTGTTAAATTTATTTTTTTGCCCGTGTATATGGTTCCATTTAAACTTGACCGACATTCAAGGAAGCATTGTGAGCAAACTTGCACAACATTGAGCCCTTATAATATTGGAGCTATAGATATATTTTCAAATTATAAAGCTTCTGCCACACTTGGGACAATGTTAGTGTTAGTGTTTGTGTCACGCAGACGTAGCGAAGGGTTTAATACTTTGTTTGTGATGCGATATTGTTAATCACGTTAAACATTGATAGATAAAGAACAAGAGTATTCTTCAACATTTTATTCCAACTCCTTCGCCATGCAGGCTGTCTTACTTTGGAACTCTTTGCCCACTGACTTCAGAAAATCTGAATCTTTTGCCATATTTAAAAATTCACTTAGGAATCATTATGTTAGTCTTACGCAATAATGTGCTAGTTTACAATACTTTAGCCTGTAACCTGTTGTCCATGTATGTCATTCTTACTTTATTTTATCTTTTCCCTTTTTCTTTGTTGTATAATAATTATAGATAATTTAAGAATTTCCTTTAAGTCGGGTTGCCTGGAAGAGATCGCTTTTAGCGATAAGGCCGCCTTTTGTTTTAACAAGTAACTATTTTCTTATTGTGCATTTTTATAATTTTTGTTTTGGTGAACAATAAAGTGTTGCCTATGTCTATGTCTAAGAGTATGTATTATTATTTAGAAGTGTTTCTATGGAATGGAATTTGTCTGTATTAATGCCACCCGTGATCAGAAGGCTGGCCCATATTTCGCCCAACAAATAAGCATCGCCATACAGCGCGGTAATGCAGCTAGCCTTCTGGACACGCTCCCATCTGGCAGCGATTTGTTACACAGTCTATAATATCTTGTACTATTTATAACTTAGTTTATTCACAGTTTTTAATTATATTTATAATTTTAAAAGTTAACATGAAATTATGTTTTTACAAGAAAACTCTATATTAAATATCTATCTATTTTTTTATCAATATCTGTCCATATGTTAAATATTGACAAACTCACTTTATACGGTTTTTGTTTTGTTATGGTTATATTGAAGATAAGCTTGATGATGGTAAGCATTAATTTACTTGTCTGGGTCACATCTTACTGGACGGATGGATGGAGGCTGGTACTGAAAATCAGCACTGTGTCAGCTTCTGACACAGCGTTACGTTGAGTTACCAGCCTCACTGATATCTAATATACATTTTGCTAAATTGTTTATATCTTTGCGTACATTATTACATGTTATATTATCATATTGTGTTGTGTGTATTTATTGTTTTTTGTGTATTGTTTTGCGACAAAAAATATTTTTTCTTTCTTCTTTTTCTATGTACACTAATATAGATAAGACTCATATGGCTACTGTCTTGCACTAAAGTTATCCCAGATGGAGTAAAGACATAAAACAATGTTAGCCTATAACAGACAGTTAGTCTTAATACCCCCCATTTTATAGGGGGAACAGGCAGTACCTATACCCACCACACTTATCGAAGTCGGCTTGTAGGTTTGACACATCGGTCACCTTATTGTGGAGATTTCACTAAGATGTTTTCTTTTACCGTTAGCACGGCATAATTGTAACAATATGTACATTAAGTCAAATAGCTTACTATTAATATTATGTATATTAGTATATATATATAATATTAATACTATTAATAATATTGTATTGCTATTGCTGTTGCTATACACATATTAATGTGTTATTGTTTATTCTCTATTTTTTATTCATTTTAGGTATATGTATTGTGTGATATTTATATATGTATTTAATTTGTACACTAACCTTATACACTTGCAAAAAGGCCTCCCATTGCTCCTACTTTTACTGTTTAATGTGACAACTGAAAATTATTTATTTCATGTGTATGTGGTGAACAATAAAGTGTATTCTATTCTATTTTATTTAAGTCTTAGTGGTGAATTTTTTCAGTCAGGATTCGAACATGCGTCTTTTGAGTTTGGGACGCGAGTGGGGTAACCATTAAGCTACCAAGGCCATTTAGCATGCGTGCGGATAAAATATTTAACTTACGATAAAACAAGTCTAGGCTTCATCATCATTACGACGTTTTCCTTCAACGTCAGTACGTGGTAATTGTACCAATATACACACTAGGGCAGAAAACTGTCTAAGTTGTGCATGCTTCCCTGTCAACATTTAAATGAATGAATGAATAACTTTATTGCACATATATTAAAGTACAATGGGCGGTCTTGTCGCCAAAGGCGATCTCCTCCAGACTACCCTATACAATTATTATTGACACCGACTACATTATTTACTGACTTCATAATTATTAAATGGAAGTTACAGTGTTCATTTACTTGCATTCGTCACAATTATATTATTCAAGTTATCATTATTATCATAGTCATTTATTTATTATTATTACAACAATAATTTATTTATATTTTATATATTTCTGCATTTAATTTACATGTATCCTAAATATTATTGTAAAAAAAAATTCAATAGACTAGAATGTCATGTTTGCCAAGTAGTCAAATAACTTAATCCTACACATTTTAAATGCATTACATTTTCTAATGTCAAGAGGTAACTTATTATAATTTTTTATTGACATCGCAAATATGCTCCGTATAAATAATGTCGTGTTAATTTTTATATTAAATTTTAATGTGTCGCATTGGCGTGTGCTAAACCCGTACCATTTGACACTAGAATACTTTAATCACTTGGCTACCGTGGCTTACAAAATGATACATATTCAAATTTTAAAATGTGAAAATTTAATGCAGAAATATTATGAGAAAAGGCCAAGATAAATTTACGAAATCTTAACGCAGTTCTTGAATATATGCAGTGAAATGCCCGGTTCGGAACGTTCGAGGATATTACGTCGGCACAATTACTGAGAACGACTTGGCTCTTTTAACTTGAAATTGAGCTTAAAAACCATTTTATATTTTCGTTTTGTTAGAAAAATGTTGGTGTTAGAAAAATATACTAAGGTTATCTTCTAATAGGGTTATCTATTATACTACTACTGTCTAATACTTACTTATACTAAGTACTATCTATTTTTAAATAAATATGTCTAATATATTAAAGACTTACTTATTTATCAATTGTAATATATCTTATACTAATATATAAACCCGAAGAGTTTGTTTGTTTGTTTGTTTGCTTGAACGCGCTAATCACAGGAACTACTGGTCTGATTTGAAAAATTCTTTCAGTGTTAGATAGCCCATTTATCGAGGAAGGCTATAGGCTATATATCATCATGCTAAGACCAATAGGAGTGGAGCACCAATGAAGAATGTTTCAAAATCGGGGGTTCTTTTTAACTTACTTTATTTTTAACTATTCCACGCGGACGAAGTCCGGGCAGAAGCTAGTGTTAATATAAAATTCTTGTCATATATAATGTAAATAAATATATTTATTCAGATTATTTCGTATATACGTATATATTGGTATTCTATAAATGTGTCTGGATTTATGTATGTATTAAAAAAATATAAATTAGTGTAATTATGTATATTCAAATTGTACAGTCCTATCTTTTTTCTGCTCCACCTACATAGCCAGATTAGTTAAGAATTTCTTTTAAGCTAGGTTGCCTGAAAGAGATCGCTGTTAGCGATAAGGCCGCCTGTTGTTTTGCCCAGAAGTATTGTGATTATACACTTTGTTTTTGCATTTGTTTATTTTGGTAAACAATAAAGTGTTATCTATCTATACTATAATACTACGCGTTTTTCGTCGTATTCATGTAAATTTTGTAAACTATGTGCAGGACGTCGTGGAAGCGTAATGGCTAGTGCACGCGTCCCATCCCTATCCTGGCCGGAACGCATGCACCACTTAGGCACTTTTCTGACCTAATGTTGTATATAGTTATAATTACCTCGTGCTAACAACGGTGAAGGATAACATCGTGATGAAACCAACCTGCACATCGAAATAACTGATGTGTTAAACCTGCCAAGCCGCCTTGGACAAGCGTGACGGGTATACTGTCCATCCCCTAGAGGGAGGGGCCCGAACCCAACAGTGGGACATTTAGGGTCTGTTATTACATATTGTTAAGTGTAGGACCGGCCGTTGGGAATCCTTAGAAATGTCAAATTTAATTTTTCATACAAAATACTGGTACGTGGTATTAACTATAGCAACACATTAAAATTGTCGCTTTCACTGTCGAAGCGCCATCTTTTTGGATATATTTGTGAATTCCTAGGAAACTGCTTTTTTCAGCTTGAAAGGTTCCCTGTCTTTTTCTATACCCCTGTATGCAAAGTTTCATGACAATCTCAGTTAATAGTTAAAGCGTATAAGTGCCACAAACAAACGAACAAACTCACGTACTTTTTATAATATTAGTTAGGATTACATATACCCCACGGTATAGTAGTAGTAGTAGGCTAGTAGGTTCAATTCATGTTAAATTTGAATAAATGCTTACTTTTTGGACAATTAAGAACTTCGATAGGCATCGTATAGATAGAAGTTACGTGTGTTAGGTATTACAATACAAAACAATAACTATTTTAAGGCAGATATGTAGATCTGTTGTAGTCAATAACAAAGGTTTGCGACTTCAATTATTGCACAGCGCCATCTATTGGCTTTTAAGTGTTCCATTACACCCCAAAATTGTTGATGCAGGCCCTTGTCCTTTATTTTTTGTTATTGAAAATATGACATTATAACTTTGGACCTCTTACAAAATCTATGACGCCACGAGGTTTTGCGAGATGATAAAAATGGTATCTATCGATTTTACAGTTATCTACATTATTATAGATAGGTTTTTTATATTTTATTCTACACTTTTATTCACAGTAAAATCTTATGTTTAAAAAACTGGCGAAGCAGCAATACGAACCCAAATCACAATAAATATTTTTGGAATAAAGTTACCTATTTTTGGAACTCTTTCCTCCGTTCGAGCATTTTTATTCATTATTATAAAAATAATGTTACAACTTAAGTTCCGACAAAAACAAAATCCTTGCATATCTGTAAAAACACATTTTATTACCTGTCGGCATTTGAACTACTTGCAATTCTTTTATGATCGTCTTCTTTTGTTTACTTATTTATTGGCATACGTTTCTAGAGAACAGTCCATTGTTTTATTGTGCTCGTTTAAGGCCGCTTGCGGCCGGGTAATTAGCCGGATGTTTCGGATTACGTCGACTACGATATGCGCACATTTGTGTTCGTGAGGTATAAAACGACGACCTGATTGGGAGAGGGGGCAGTCGAGCGAGAACCATGATCAAAGCGAGTCGTGTGTAATACAATCGGGAATCTAATAGTGACGAACGTTTTATTGAATTACGACCTTGTACATTACGTTTAGACTTGCTGTGTTCGGTTATATTGGTACCTGTGTTATACGTGTTTGTATAGTTCTAATAAACTCTATAATAATTCCAACGCAATTTTAATTCTAGTGTCGCAACTCGTAACAATAATATTGAAGTGACTGTGATGTAAAAATAAATGCCAAAATGTAAGTTAAAATTGAAAATGTCTGTTTGAAAATTGATCTCGAATAAACTTTAAACGACTGAACGGAGTACAATTAAAGTTTTAAAGATTTAAATCAGCAATTATAAAATTTTCTTTTCTCTATTTTTTTTTCTTTTTGGATTTTTGTCCACATTGACATGTGACTTCTATTAGACACCAATAAATATATCTATCAAGATTAATGGTGAGCAATAATATTTATAAAAAAACTGACAACATATTTTGTATTGAGCAAGCCTACATATATCTATTTCATTAAATTTGTGTTTGTTCATCACTTACCTTTCATTTTCGAATTTTAACTTAATTTTTCGTTTATATTCTATTTCAAGTTTGTGCAGGATTCAGAAGATACGAATATAAAATCCAAGTCGAACGAAGCAGCGGGCATAGTGTTGTACAAAACGGATTTTCGAATATACTCAGCTGGCCTCATAAATCCAAACGGTGAGATAAAAGTCGCCTGCAATCTCATTGCATTTGCAAATACGAGGCGCGACTCTATTCGTGTGCACTGAACTGTAATAAATCTAATGCCACTTAAAGTGAAAATAGACGTTTGACTTGCGTCGTACAATCTCATGGAATTTGTATTAAATCCGTGTGGATTTACGTAAAGTTAAGTATGTTAAGATTTAAGTTTTAACATTTACTATAATAGTGTTATTATAGTAAATGTTAAAACTATTTAGAGTATATTAATTTATTAAGTCAATTTGCGAAGATTCACAAATAATTAAATATAAGCAAACTCTTATATGTTAATAAGTAATAATTGAAAATAGATTTATTTTTAATCTAAAATTATATATTATGTATTAGTAGTAGTAACTACGCTAAAATTGTTTGTAAAACGACCGAATAAGTTATATTTTTAATGCTCGGAAACAGAAGTTTTTTCTAAATACGCCCTATGACCGTTTTTGTACTCCTGATAATGTGCAGAGAAAAGTTCATGATAGGCGATTGAACAGTTAAGGCGTGAAGCGTAAGATGGAAATGAACTCACTTTCGTCTTTATTATTATAAATAATCGAAATTGGCAATTTGCAATGTATCCTGTTACCTAAAGTGCAGTTATACTATAGGTAACAGGATACATTGCAAATTGCCAATTTCGTAAACTTTCTCTTATTAACTCTCGTCTGGAATCGGTTAGTGTTGTATTTTGTTTACATAAATGACTTAGCTTGAGAATATACGGTGCGTCTGTTTGTTTGCTGATCCATAAAATTATTAAAAAAAATTTGTTAAATTACGCACAAATGTTTCACCGCAGTCATTCACTTGAAGGTGCTCCGTTATCACGAGCATTTGTCTGTAATGTTACATTTATGATTCGATTTTGAGCGTTACGTTACAATACTGACTCCCTGACTGACGAGCATTCGCCGGTAACGAAACAATTATGATTCCATTTTGAGCATTTAGTTGACTCCACAATGCCAGACGAAGCTGTTATTGTGTTACAAGTTGTATCAAAATATTTCAGGTTGTATCATTACAGGTTGCGCACTGTATTGCTTGGTTCTTTTCCTGGTGTAATGCTCGAATCTGTAACGTTACATTACAGGCGAGTGATCGCGGTGAGGAAGCACCTTAATGTTTCCATTGCATTAAGACTGTACACATAAAACTGGATTTACATTTACTCGTGGTATTAGTAGTTTATGCTTATTTCCAAGTGTATTTTTAATATTATGATATAAAGGTTTTACACATATTTTCAATGGCATATTTTTTATGACTGTAATAACTTACAAGTGTAGTGATGTTTTATTAATAAAATTAATAAAAAAAATAGTTACGATATCCAGTTTAATGTGATGGAAACTGGTGACCTCGGCCATATTGTCTTTAGGGAATATAGTTACTTAAATTACGGAACTATTTTAAGATAATTAGTTTAATTACATAAGTTTTTATTAATGTATTAAATTTAAATAAATACATTTTTAATACGAGTATGTTAGCACGCATACTGCTTTTCAAAGTTATGTTGGAAATTAAGCAATGTAGAGGAACTTTTCACACATATGGATTCACATTTTATGTCAATTAATCTATAAATAAGAAGGGTTTTCCGGTTCTAGACTAGAAACGTTTACAAAAAAAGAAAATTGTAAGATAGCCGAATATAGCTGAAAAATTGTTTATCTGCTTGCCTACTTCTTTGAAAGATACCTCGACACAGTTGACTAGAAAAATTTGGATGAAGCTTTGTCATGTAATGTGAAGTTTGGTTAAATGAATTGAATATCAACATTAATTGAGCCAGTACACTAACAATCGAGCCAATATCATAACGATTGTTAGTATGTAAAAAATCATGCAAGTACGGTTGGCCAAAATCCTCCTTGATCAGTTTTCTAACATTTTGCTTTGAACGGCTCATAAAGTTTCAAAATTCACGCACACACACTCAAATTTCATATACAGCAATCAGGACGTTTCTGAAATGTTTATACTAAAGGAAACAATTACTCGTGTTTAGTTGCAATATGCACTTTGCCGATTGACGACGACCTTTTTCTGTTGTATTCTGCTCTCGCTTTGTTTACGGACTTTGATTTTATTGCCTCCTTGTAAAATCAAAAACAGGTAATAATAAAACCCCATCCCTAAAACTGATGTTTTACTTATGCGTGTGACATTGCGTTGTTAGGGAAAGTTTTTGTCATTCGATTTTAGTCTTATGGGTGGTTCACCGTCGCTTTGGGCCGTTGTACATAAGTTAATTAACGAATATCAGGCAGAATTTATAACAAAAGTAACAGAAAATAGTCTTATTTGATTGTTCTCTTCAATATCGGTAAAATATGAAATAAACACTTTATGTAAATAATAGGTTTTGAAACAGGTTCAACGTTCTCTTTGTTAATAATAAAAACTTTGAACAATCGAAATTTACGCAAGCCGTGAAAAATATTTGCATGTAGCTTTGCGCTTCTGTACTCCGTCGCCTGGAGCGTAGTAGGCGTAGCAGTTGTTTGCGTAGCCGCTACAACGCTACGACGCGTAGCACTTAAACGAGCCTGTTCAGAGAGACGTAAATGATGTTTTGTTTGAGTTCAACGCACGACGATAGAATTTTGTAGTCGAAGAAATGAAAGGGTTTACTAGAAAATAGTAAAAAGCTGTAGAAATTAAAGAAAGTAAAGTTAAGGTTTTATTTAATTTTAAACTTTTGTACAGTAATTTACTTACTTACTCTTGAATTTGTAATCTTAGCCTTAAAATTTTAATTTTTTGAAGTAACTATTTAATGACATACCTAAGAATTAGATCATTACACACCTTGGTTATTAATAATAGATTGTTAATTTACTATTTGTAAGTATAGTTATATTTTTAGTTTATATTAATTTATTTAGAACTTAATTTATTTTTAATAGTTAATTGTATTTTTTTAGTTAGTTTAGTCAATAGTGTTTGTAGGGGTTATAATAAGTTGAGTGGTGCATCGATCATGGTTACCCTGTTGGATGGGCTGACACACTACTAGTTAGAGCCAATCGCCGGGAGGGGAGTGCAAAATAAGACGACGAGTTGTTGTACTCTTGCAGTATATTAATTTCTTAATTGTTCCTAATTTAACTTAGACTATATATTCAGAAACCTTATCGTTTACGTAATGTGCACACCAGTATTCTAATCAATATTAAATATTATATTTACATGTTTATGAAATTGGACATTGAAGAAGAGTATGTCTTTCTAGCAGACCGATAAGGTGGTTAAATTATTGTAGACTGTATATAAAAGATAATGCAGGCTTATTTGAAGTAATGGTATATACAAGTTCTGTACAGTTCTGTTCTGAAAGTAAGTGTTCTGCGATCCCACGGTAGCCGCGGCCTGATCTCCGCGCGTCTCCACCCGTGTGTGCTCCAACAAACATTTCTGATAATTGAGACAAATACCCAATTTTATCGGCTGCTCTAACAGTGATATCATCTATCTGTATTTACATAGCATCACGGTCATGTATTAACCATAGTCTTTGAATGTGCTAAATTATACATCAATAAATTGGTGGATGAAACGTGACGCAACAGTGTGAACGACAATTATAAGTTCTGTCCGAATATACATAAATATTAGATTAGATAACACTTCATTGCTTACGAAAATAAACAAAATGCATAATTACAATACTTCTTGGCAAAACAACAGGCAGCTTTATTGCTAAAAGCGATATCTTCCAGGCAACCTAGCTTAAAAGAAATTTTTAACTAATCTGGCGATGTAGGTGGAACAGAAAAAGATTGGACTGTACAATTTAAATATACATACTAACACTAATTTACAAATTTAATACATACATAAATCCAGACACATTTATAGAATACCAATATATACTTATATAAGAAATAATCTAAATAAATATATTTATTAACATTATATATGACAAGCATTTTATATTAACATATTGTTACCAGTTACGGGACTTGAATTAAAATGCCGTTGGAATTATTATAGAGTTTATTATAACTATACAAACACGTATAACACAGGTACAAATATAACCGAACACAACAAATCCAAACGTAATGCAGAAGGTCGTAATTCAATGAAACGCGCAAAGTCCGTCACTACTAGATTCCCGATTGTACACACATCACGCATTGATAGTGGTTCTCGCTTGACTGCCCTTTCCCCCCGTAAGGCCGTCGTTTAATACCTCACGAACACATATGTGCCCGTATCGTAGTCGACGTAATTCCGAAACACCCGGCTAATGACTCGAGCATAAAAGAGTACAATAAAAAAATCGGCTGTTCTATAGAAACGTATGCCAATAAATAAGTAAACAAAAGAAGGCGATCATAAAAAAATATAATTAGTTCAAATGCCGACAGGTAATAAAATGTGTTTTTACAGATATGCAGGTGGATTTTGTTTTTGTCGGAACTTAAGTTGTAACGATATATTACAATAGATAAAATTAAATAATTAAATATTTAATATATTAGACAAGTTTATTTAAAGACGGAGAGTATTTTCTAAGTGAGTTCCGAAAAGTAGGTAATGTTTTGTCATAAATATTAGTTAGGATTTCAAAAAAAAATATTAATATGCCCAATAATTTCTAAGAACATAATTGTGATTTACAAGGATAGACAGACGGACACGACTGTGTCATAAAGATCCTGTTTTTATCACAACCGCTACAGAACCCTAAATAACAACAAATCATAATATACAAAAATTCCAACCAACAAAGCTTTCATATTCATAAATTAGAAGGGACCTTGCTGTCTATAGAATAAATGATTAATTTTGTAATAAATTTCCAATGAAATAGCATTCATTAGCGCCGTATATAGTTAAAGAGGAACAGTCGATGAATAAATACAGGAATTCGATGAATATTTATTTATTGTAATGCCCAGCGAAATGATAATAACTCCAAGGCCCTAAACTAACAATTTGCCGTTTTGATCAAACGTTCCAACTACCGCCCTTAATTGGATGTGGACTTGGAAAAACGTCCATATTTTAGTATTCGATTTATAGAAGACTATCTTCTGCCCGCGATTTCGTCCGCGTGGAATAGTTACTTTGGGCTAACGCTAACTTTAACCCGCGACTTTGTTTACGTATGCTCATGACTGCCCGCCGGCCTTGCAAATCGTAAATGCGCGCGCGCAGTACTTAATATTATTTTGCTGCGATGTTATTTTAAAACTGCGAAATCTAATGAAAGATATTCATTGAAATCGAATTTTGTAAATGGCAATTTTGCTTTAAACTAAATACTTGTTATGAGTAACGCATTTCTTTGGATAAGGATTAATATCATGTTTATAAAAACACCTTCGCAAATAATGCATTATTTTAGAACAAATTTGGTTAGCATAAAAACGGATATAGTGAGCCAACCTTAAAAGATAGAAATATGCTGTCGCGGACTTTTTTTAGAACTTTTAAAGGGGAACAATTCTATCGCACATGATTTTTGCAAAACTTTAACCGTTTACGCAGCGCACGCAGCGGAAACTCTCAAAAGGAAAAAAAACCCCGATTTTGAAACATTCTTCATTGGTGCTCCGCTCCTATTGGTCTTAGCGTGATGATATATAGCTTATAGCCTTCCTCGATAACTGGACTATCTAACACTGAAAGTATTTTTCAAATAAGACTAGTAGTTCCTGAGATTAGTGCGTCCAAGCAAACAAACAAACAAACTCTATATATTAGTATAAGATACGACCGCGACTTCGTTTACGCGTGACTTAAAATTCCCACGGGATACACGGAACACAAAATACCGCAGCATTTGAATAACAATATAAGCTATCGTTTTATTGAAAACTGTGCCGGAAGAAGCTCCCGCTAACAATTACTAACCGCTCCCGGGAAAATTCCCGATTCCCGTGATAAAAAAAATATCACATTTTTTAGTTTAAAGTACGACAATTACGTCATTTGTTTCATGAGGAATTTACTGTCAAGAAACATGTAACTTGATAGATGTGCAAACATCAAAAGTAAACTAAACCCTTGGAAACAATATAGATTATATTATAAACGAAAAAAAATCTAAAAACCATTTAGTATTTTATTTAGAGAAAGTATGTATAAAATTTTGATAGTCTATTATTGCCCTATTTTGTCCGCAGTGTGTTAGAGAAATTAAAGCGGATTAAACTGTGGAGCGACTAATGTTCCCACCGCCTTTCATAAATTGACTGAAGTTAAACGGTACAAAAGTTATTAAAAACTTTAATGCGGCAAGTCTTTTGTTTAAAAGTGCCATTTTATATTCAAGAGCGAACACGGGCTGTCAGTTGGGCATTGTCTTTGTGTTTATTGTGGTTTTTGAGTTAAGTGGCCGTGGATTCTGCTTGGATATTGTACAGTTTTGCTTATTCTTATTTTTGTAGTTTACTTTAAATTTGCTGTTGTAATAATGAACATCCGGCTTGAAGGACCAAAACGAAATAGGGACCCGTATTTTCTACGTCTGCTAGTCTACTACTACTACTAGTCTAGTTGGTATTTGTATGCCCATATAATAATATATATGTCGGCTCAGCGCGACGAATAACACAATAATAATCTGAAATATTATAATCAAAGTTTATTCAATTACAATATTAAATACAGCAAAATAATACACAGAAATATTAGGACAACTCCAAGAGTTGTCACGCTTGTCAGGTGTCGAGCAGCAATTTGCCCTCAAAGAGCACTGCTATTATCGGACCGTAATTAGTGAACACAACATATTATGTGCTCCTTGTCCAACAGAGTCCTCCATCCTCAACCGACGAATGTAGAATGTCGAATGTCCCGTTTAGGTGATTTCACCTCCTTTTATATTGACGAACCAACAACAGAGCGTTTACCCTTTAGTAATCTGGTAAACTGAAACTTGTTACAAAGGTTATTAAAAATCCTAAAAACATTTATAAAGTGCTCAACAATATAAATCCCATCATATAAATACAACTCAGTTTTTATTAAACTAAAACACCACTTAATAAAATCAAGTGCAGGTACTTTAAGAAAAACATAAATACACTCAATTTAAAGTCACAGTATTATCTTAGCACTGCAAATACATAGTTTCAATTTATTAAATACCTTCACATTACCTGTCACGGCCATATCGACCTCCCATATCAGATATTACTTTACGAATTTTTTACAATTATATCGCAATCTGCGACATATATAATATTATAAAATTCTAAAAATATCGTGTCTGTACATTGAAGCTATTAAAAAGCAACTGGAATATATTATATAAACGATACAGAACACGATGCATTTTTTAGATTTTTATTTGTTTGTTCGGGATTCACGTAAAAACTACTGGGCCAATTTCGATGCAGTTTACGCTGATCGACACCTAATTCTTAGACTTAAAATTTACTCTACTTTTTATCCCGGGAATCCCGCGGAAATTTTTCTAGGAATGATTATAAATGGCCAGAATAAAAATAGTGATACGCTTTTGCGCCCTCAGAACTGACACAAGTGACGATTTCTTCTCAGCTCTCACCACAACGATAGACTGAAGTCGCTCACTCAACAGAAAATTACGGAATTGTTTTGAAAATTAACATTTGTAAATAATTGTTCAAATGCTTAAAATAACCAATCATGAATTTTCATCAAACTTTCTTTTAGTTGATGTTTCCGTCTTGGTTATAAACTTCCTTTATTTTGAACACTTGATAGTTTGAAGTCAAATTATAGAGAGTCGACTTTGGATACTGTTGGGGATGCTAGTTGTATTTTAAATAAAACACTAAAAATATGGCTGCCAGGTTTCGGGGTTGTGTACATGGCGTAGAAATTAATTTACGGCGGTTGCGCTCGCTACTAACGGAGACTCGCGTGACACTGATTTTCAAATATCAACCAATAGCACCGTGTGGTAACACCCCGTCCGTGTTGGCCTTATTTTAATTTTCGCGACTAGTATACATAATAATCTGCGCTTAAAAACCATTAAAACATATATTTATTATTGTTGACAATATATATATGTATATATATATATATATATATATATATATATATATATATATATATATATATACGCATAAGTATAATATATATCTACATATGTGTGCTTCGCCTACAGATACATTCAAAAACAAAATATATATTTCAAAAACTTTTAATTGGCGGCCTCTGTGGTTGAGCGGGCTAAGCCTTTGCCGGCTTACCTTACTGCAACGCAGAGGCTACGGGCTCGATTCCTGGTATAGTAAATTTCGGAAACGTATTTTCTCCGTTATTTACTATTTATTTATATATATATATATAAATATATATATATATATATATATATATATATATATATATATATACATAAGTATAATATATATATCTATATATGTGTGCGTCGCCTGCAGATACATTCAAAAACAAAATATATATTTCAAAAACTTTTGATTGGCGGCCTCTGTGGTTGAGCGGGCTAAGCCTTTGCCGGCTTACCTCACTGCAACGCAGAGGCTACGGGCTCGATTCCTGGTATAGTAAATTTCGGAAACGTATTTTCTCCGTTATTTACTATTTATTTATATATATATATATATATATATATATATATATATATACATAAGTATAATATATATCTATATATGTGTGCGTCGCCTGCAGATACATTCAAAAACAAAATATATATTTCAAAAACTTTTGATTGGCGGCCTCTGTGGTTGAGCGGGCTAAGCCTTTGCCGGCTTACCTCACTGCAACGCAGAGACTACGGGCTCGATTCCTGGTATAGTAAATTTCGGAAACGTATTTTCTCCGTTATTTACTATGGTCTGGGTGTCTGGGATCGGCCTCCGAATGGTCCGTTGTATATTACCCATAACACAAGAGTAACTTGCTTAATTTGGGGATATATAGTGTGTGTGTTTGTCTGCCGATCTATTTATTAATAAAAAAAAGAAAAATTAAAATGTTTCTAATTTCGTTAAAATGACGAAGTTGTACATGTGACTAATTTATATGTTTGTAACTAAACTCATAATTATTCAAGTTATTACAAATAAAAATAATATAATAAAATAAGGCAAAGAAGTATTGAAAGTGACACCCGAAGTTATTCACCTCTGACTTTGACAATTCCAATGTTTCTGCGATAAATGGGACAGAAGAATGTTGGAAAGAAAAAGTAAGTACAAAAGTTTCTCTATCTTTGTTCAGTTGATACGCGATGTTTATTTCTTGCAATAGAAAATACGAGGTTGTTTTTTCAGGTTTAATAAGTAGTAGGGTAAAGCGTACCATTGTTGTACCCCTGAATGATTGGCACTTTGTCTTTTTATTCAAGATATGTAAATTCTCAGAATTGTGATTTTTATACCATTGAATGGCTAGTACTCATGACCTACGGCACTTAGAGGGCTAAAGTTTAGTATGTTTTTTTATTACAAGAGTTCAGCAGATAGGCAGACGGCCCCTTGATGGAAAGCGGTTACCATCGCCTATGGACATTTGCAACATCAAAGGTGCTACAAACGCACTGCTGCTCTCTTAAGGGAGACTGGAACCTGGTCACAAATGCCGAGACACAACTCAAGGTTGTTATGGCGGCATACTCCAGACCAGGGGTGGTAGCCATCCAATCGGGAAAATACCCTACCACCTGGCTGTGGATTGTTTTGTCGTCTCTTACAACAGGCCGCCCCAACGCAGGAAATTGTATTCTTTCTCCGTTCCTGCACGGAAAAGTTATGTTAAGACACTTTATACAATATTTCCAAATTTAATATTTTAATAAAATAGATGGTGGTATATCGATAACGGATTCATTACTGTAGGAAAAAGTAAGAAAAACAGGGACTAACCTGATTTGACATAGGTCGCTGGACTGTGGTTAGTTGAGGTCGCTGGATTTGTTCTTCACAGACACTTTGTAAATCACATTTTCAACAGAGTTTAAGAGATGTTGGTAATTCTTAGTTAATTAATTCACACGATGTCACGACCCAACGACACGTTCTGGATTGAGAATGAAAGAAAGGAGCGGGATTAAGTTAGAGCGAGAGATCAAATATAAAGTGTACATTAAATGAACTAATAAATAATAATAATAATAATAAGTCGACAGAAAAACACACACACTGTATATCCCCAAATTAAGCAAGTTACGCTTGTGTTATGGGTAATATACAACGGACCACTCTGGGGCCGATCCCAGACGCCCAGACCATAGTATATAACGAACGAAATACGTTTCCAAAATTTACTATACCAGGAATCGAATCCGGAGCCTCTGCATTGCAGTGAGGTAAGCCGGCAAAGGCTTAGACCGCTCAACCATAGAGGCCGTCAAAATAATAATAGATGGCGTTAACAATTACATTGATTACAACACTTAGGGCCGGCTAAATCGGTGTAATACCACGCTTTTACAGAATATCAGCATAAAATTGTTAGCCTTGATTTAATGATGGTTCGTATGATGAGTGAGTGCTCCGATGGCCCACTGCGCCCTCCCCATATTCTACCTTCCCTACCCCACCCCCCTTGTCCTATCCCGCCTGTCCCATCCCTCCTATCCCATCGTAAAGGCTGGCAACTTATATAGATATATCTGTATATTAATACGTGAAGCAAAAACTTTTACCCCTTTTTACGAAAATTGCGCTGACAGAGGAGTATGAAATTTCGCACATTTATAGTTTATATAGAGAAGAATTAGTGGAACTAAATTTCACAATAATGATGCTGTTATGGCTGCTGTAGAGTAGTTTTTCGAGACTCAAGAAAAATTTTTTTTTCGCAAGGCGTAAGTAAGTTAGAAACGCGTTATTCTAAATGCATTGCATTGGAGAGGGGATTATGTAGAAAAATACAATATTTTTATTTTAATTTTTGCATTTTTTAATATTGATTCCTAGAATTTTGATTCAGCCTCGTATACATATTATATTACATTGAAATACTAAATAGACACTGTTCGACCTAACCCATCTAATATTGATTAGTAAACACTGCTAATTGGTATCATTAAATACTCGAGATTGTAATGAACTTAATTACTATAATAATTGGGTTTGAACACATAACTATATTAATTTAGTTAATTCAATAGATCTTAGTTTAATAACTAATTGCTGTAATTATTGTACCAGTTTAATTGAGTGTATTTTATATCATGTCTTAAGGGTCGTGTTTAAATTACGTATTCAGACTGATCTATATATATGGCCTTTGGGACACCTGGTTGAAACGAAGGTCTTTAAGACCACGGAAAGGTTTCAAAAATTGTATGATTAGAAATACATATTTGTCATCAAACAGATTATATCAAAATATAGTAAATATTGTAAGAATTCAACATTAAATTAACTTGAAGTTATAAACATACAGGCGAATTGAGAACCTCCTCCTTTTGAAGGTCGGTTAAAAATAGTAACCATTCGATGGCAACCCGCTGCTCGGAGTGATTCACCCATTAACACCAATCGCTAACAGAATAGTCGGCAATTTGTGGATCAAGCTACGTTCACTTTTTGACTACGTGAGGTTGACTGGTTGACAACCTGACGTCAACACGTGCAAGTCGGTGTTTGTCGGGTGCCCAATGGTTCTAATGATCTAAAACCCTTTAAGTACAAGCAATCAGAATTTGCACTTGCATTATTGAAATGAGATTTTAGCCGCTGCTCTACCACTACGATAGATTATTTAACGAAAATCCAATTTTAATCACGACCCCTGCTTACCCTCCTTTGTGTACATAATTCAGGTGTTCAAAGCCGTCGGTGCCTTTGTGAGAATCCGCGGATAGTTAAAATGCTTAACCTTTGTAAGTTCATTCACGTAGACTAAAGATTCACCGAATTTACACCGGATTTGTTGAGTATATAGGTGTTTGAAAGGTAACTTGGGGAATTATTTACTTACGACGTCAGTATCAGGAAATGTTTCTGTTAATTTAAATATGTTTATTCCTATTTTCATTTCTGCGCAACCTACATTACCAGATTAGGTAAAATACCTTTTAAGAGAGGTCGGCTGGTAGAGATTGTTTTAAAGTCAGATTTTTAATTGTTAATATCGCAGAGAACTAAATAAAGTATGTAGCCATACAATTGTTTTTTTTTATTCTCGCCAGTCTCTGACTCCTACTTAAAGCTGTACTTAATCCTACGCAAAAAGAATGTGTTTAGAAACAAAAAGTTATGGCTGCACATAAATACAAAAAAATATTTTCAATTGTCATGTTCTGAAAGTACGCTTGGAGTTGCCTGGTCACAGGGCTGAACACAGTACTTTTCGTCCCCACAAAACGATTTCCCCTGCTGCTAAAAAATTTAAAAACTATGCGAACCCATACATAATACATGCTACTCATGTCCCAACTTTTTGTGCAACCACTGTTAGTATAAAACGCGTCGTAAATTGTTATAAAAAATATATCAACAATTTTGTAACATCATTTTATACTTATAAATTACTTTTCACAAAATTATTATTTAATTTACATAAATTTTAGTTGTTAAGTATTTAGTATAGTCAGTGACAAAAAATACTGGCTGGTAGAATGCCACAGAAAAAGAAATGTACTGGACGTTTCCTGTGTACTGATTATGAGGATTTAGCGCCTGATTTCATTACAGAAATAGTTGTTTGTGTAATTAATCAGTTTTATTTACTTTCTTCACATTCGAAATGAAAAGTAGAGTATTAACCTCGGGTGAAAGGCCAATTTAGGCACTCGAACTATTAGCGCCCTCGGTACGCTAAACCATCTCATACTTAAATAGGTCACTCTCACCTCTCGTGTAATAATCTACTATTATACCATGAATTGAGACTTTTTTTGAAGTCGTTTTAAAAATATTGTTACGAGCTACAGGACTTGAATTAAAAATTCCGTTGGAACTACTATAGGATTTATTAGAACTGTACAAACACGTATAAAACAAATACAAATAAAACTGGATTTCAACCAGTTCACACTGCACTATTCAATACAATTCGAACGCGCAAAGTCCGTCGTTTATATCGCTAATCGAGAGTACTAGAAAACGTCTTACTCACTTCGTAGTCGTCGCTTGACTTTGAATTGGAGGCGCACACTGAGTTTCTAAGAAATATTAATTTGCACACCTGCGAACGTTCACAAAGTCGAGAACAATAACAATAGGGATTAGTTCGACGCTAATGATGGTTATAAAACAAGTAGAAAAACAATAGCATGTTACAAATTCAAAACACAAAGGATTCCCTAATCCGGCAGGATAACAAGCTGCGCTTACAATAGGCTGTGCGGCTTATCTTTGACGGCATGTAACAATATGTAAATATTTTTTGAAAAAGTGTGTAAGTAGCACATGTTCTGTGGCCAGGATTCAAACCCATATAATTAAAACAAAACACGGATGCCTTATCCATTAGGTCACTGTTAAATAAATAATCTTCACTAATTAGAGTATAGAAAAGTTCGTGTTAAAAGTTCTACAAAGAGTAATTTGGTTTAGGCATAATGAACGGTCTGTTATAAATTACAAGTTTTACTGCCATACTTATTTTTACTTACTTTTGTTTCAGAATAATTACTTTTTGGTTTAGCGTGTCTTTTGAATTTTGGTTTTTGGGGCACCGCAAACAAATATCAATAATGGAACATTTTATAAAAACGCATTTGTCTTCATTTTACATTTGGAATGAAGCTGTATTCTTTGAATACCATGAATACGATTGTGTATTGAAGTAAAATATAATAATATTATCGCGCCTGTTTCCAATAGACGCAGGCAGAGACGATGCATCTCCACTTGCTACGATCCTAACATTTTTTTCCTAACGTTCATTTCTGATGCTTCTTAGCTAATCTTTCTTTAACATATCTGCAATTTGACCATAGTAAATAGTTATAAAAATATGAATGACATGTTATATATCTATCATTATTAATATAAATTGTATAATAATACTTCACTATTCCATATACAGTAGAAACTCTTTAATTCGAACCTCGATAAGTTGAAAACCTCCCAAACTCGAAAAATTTTGTGTTCCCTTTCCTTCAACCCCAAAACCTTCATTGTTCGAAATCTGAACTCTAAGTCGAAACAATTAGTGAGTCCCTATAAGCAAATTAAGTACTAATTTTCCCTCTATAACTTGAATAAACCTATGTATCTCGATGATAGCAATATTTGATTTTACAACCTTTACAACTCGATTATTTGAAAACCGACTTTAAGAATATGGCCGGTAATTACCTCTACAAGTTGAATGTTTCTTTACAAAATTCGCTTAAGTCGAAATTCTCCATAAGTCGAAACATAACTCCATAACTCGAATTTTTTGACGTCTCCCTTCAAGTTCGACTTACAGAGGTTATACTGTAGTCAATCAGAAACTATAACACGTATAATACGGTTACATATATAACCGAACACAACAAGTGCAAACGTAAAGCAGAAGGTCGTAATTCGATAAAACGCGCAAAGTCCGTCACTTATCCGATTCCCGATTGTAGTACACGCGTCTCGCTTCGCTCGTGGTTCTCGCTCAACTAACTGCTCCCTCAATCGGGCCATTGTACAGATGCAATATGTCTGCCCGGCCGCGTGGACCGAATTTCCTAGAATCAGTTTGTACTTTAAATCCGTAACACCTGGCTAATTATCACAATACAACAATAGGCCGTATGTCAATAAGTAAACAAAAGAAGACGACCATATAAGAATTTAAATGTTATAAGTTCAAATGCCGACGGGTAATAAATGTGCTTTGTTTCAGATATGCAGGTGGATTTTGTTTTTGTCAGGGCCCGAGTTGTAACAATAATTAGAGTCTGTGGCTACTGGGATCTCGGAATATAGTTAAGATGAAGACTTGTAGAATCAAATATTGCTATCATGGAGATACATAGGTTTATTCAAGTTATAGAGAGAAAATTAGTACTGAATTTGCTTATAGGGACTCGCTAATTATTTCGACTTAGGGCTCAGATTTCGAAAAACGGAGGTTTTGGGGTTGAAGGGAAGGGAACACAATTTTTTTTCGAGTTTGGGAGGTTTTCAACTTATCGAGGTTCGAATTAAAGAGTTTCTACTGTATATGGAATAGTGAAGTATTATACTCTCTTACTCTCGAATGTCTTGTCTTTTTTCTTCTTAAAATTAACCGTATTAGAATTTGTTTTGCCTTTTCCATGTTCATATGCATTTTACATTTGTGTGTTTTTCTAATTTTTTGTGTTATATACTTAGTGTTGAACTTCTGAATGAATATTTAATTCTTATTTCTGAAATTTCTCTTCATAATTTGGGCGGATTCGACAAAAACAAACAACGAAAAGCATTTGAGAGTAAGCCCTCTGAAGTCACTCAAAAGTATACAAATCGTATTATTTGAGTAATTTTGAATTGTAAAAACTTCTTCGTCAAAACCAGAACCCTTGCGAACATAAAATCTTCCCACGGAAGTAAACAATAACAGTTTACGAGTTAAAGGAAATTAAATCGGATATAAACGGTTCTAATGTGATTATAAGTGATTCTCCTCTAAGCGGCTACAATGGACCTTTAGCCATTTTCAATTATAGCCATTTTAATAATTTAGCCTTAATCGTAGCCATTTATTTTAAGTAAAATTTTGGTCAAATTAATTCGGTTAATGTGCTACTTCGTTTCATAACCATTTAGTGTTTGTTCATCTTTAGATGATATTGTTGCGCTTATAGGTGTAGTACTGAACGAAACACCCCTTAGCAGTGGACTGTATTTATTTATAGGTGCTACAACAGCAATAGGTATGATCAGCTCTATTGTACTAAATGGCACGTTTAAGGTCAATCAACACAAGTTAGCACTAGAACCCGGATATTCCACTGAACATAGATAGTAATTAATTGTGTCAATTTCACCGATGAATACGAGTGGCACTAATCACAATACACTGGGATCCCCATAAGATCCACGAAAGTCACGCTGAGAGTCCAAGTGGAGAGAGCGAGTCTTCCGAGTGTAAATATAACTATGTTACTATACATTTCCCGAATAAAAAATTACCTAAAATCGCGTACGCTGCGAAAAGTATTGATGATAGAATAAAATAATGTACTACGACATTGCAGAACACATCATTATTTACAAAAAGTGTCACTATATGTCTAACTATTATAGTTATTATAGTTTTATATTAAAAATTTAATTAAAATGCCGCCGCTAGAAAATGCTCTTTATTTGTATCTTGGTATTCATCTTTATCAAAATAAATTACTTCATATTCAAGACTGCTTACTGGAGCTTTTATATAACTTCTTGAATTATTCAATTCGGACATTCCATTCGAAAGATATCACGAGCTTAAAAATGTAAGTATTAGAAAATAGTTGCGTGGTCGCCGCGCACCCTAATCGGCTAGATAGGCTTATGCGATGTAGGTGTCACTGGGATACGGACAGTAAGGGAGGGGAAATATTTTGAATTCGCTTAGTAGGTAATTAAAATCAACAAAAAATAAAGAGGTAAAGTTTGTGAGCTTGTGACATTGTAGGGGGTAATCTCTGGATCCATTAAACCGATTTTGAAAATTCTTTCACCAGTGGGAAGCTAAGTTATTTCTGAGTGACATAGGGTATATTTGATTGTGATTAATAATAACTATTTTTTAATTTTTTTCTGATGCCCAGCGAAGTGGGCACGGGTCAACTAGTTATGTATATAACAGATTATAATTATTTGGTAAAGAATAAAGATATTAGAGTTAAATTATGCTAATTTCATCTCTTTGATCCGCTTGTGATTTTTGGTGGTCACCAAGAAACTTCTCGAGTTTGACTCTGAACCCCTTACTGAACTGAGTGCTGCAGGCTTCTTATTGGAGGAGGAATGGTGTTCCAGCCTTTTGTAGCAGCGTATTTAGAACTATTTCTAAAGGAGGCTGAGGAGTGTAGCTGCACCGTGAGTTGCAGCGCACAAAGCCTTGACCCGATTGACCTACGACTTGATATCCAAGTTAATTTGTCGTATAGGTAATCCCGAAAATGCCCGTAAAAACTCGGAATAAATAATTTCACTAAAGGTATACACAATTTCAATTGTTTTACTAAAGATTTTATCGATCAGTGAAAAATTCGCATCGTAATAGATTTTTTTCAACCTGGCCACTTTAAACTTCTCCGAAGAAAATTCCCGTAGAATTCTCGGGATATAAAGTAACGCAGATTTTAAGTCTGGGAATTTCCTATCGATCAGCGAAAGCCGTATCGAAATTGGCTCAGTAATTTTTAGATGAATCCCCCGAACAAACAAACAAACACAAAAATCTAAAAAACAAAACAAATTCATAATATTACAGACAATGCTTAATATAAATGTTGTGCAAGTTTAAAATTGAATATTGATTATGTACAAACGCATGAACTTGAGAAAACACCACAACTCCACTTAATCCTAAAATCCTATTTTATTGAAAGTTTAACTTTAAAAAGGCGTGGCGAGAATCCTTGTTGAAGGGCCTCCAGACAATTGAGGGTCCGTTGTGTACCGAGCCCTCTAAATGGACCAACCCAATTTTGCTGGATTTAAATTCTGTATTAGTTGTTTGAACTTGGAATTGATTGGGCTTTTATCTCGAAAGAAATCGGGACTCGGTAATTGTTTTTAATCAGCTTTTTAAACATGGGCTTAAGGGTACGAATAGGGTATTTGACAGTAAATCAACAAAGACACCTTTTTAGGCTTTTGTAGGCATAAGAAAAAAAGAGATTCCTTATCATATTGTATATAACTTACTTTGTTTTTTTTTAACCGACTTTATAAAATGCAGGCGGTTCTGAATTCGTATATTTTTTTATGTGTTCAGTTACATCATCAGTTCCTTCAGTCATAATTTTTTTTTAAGCGATATTCATCATTCGTTTTGCGTTGGATTCAGTACAGCTCCAGAATACTTTCAAAATGAAAAATAATAAATTACTACCAAAAAAGAAATTGACTTCATGAGTACTTAAGAGCAAAAAATAAATATTTTCACTACATTTGGAAGTCGATGCGAAGTAAAACATAAAAGTTACTATTTTTTGCAAATTTGTCATTGTTTTTGAAGTGAAACTTCTTTAAAATCGTTGTGATTTGAAACTAGATGAAACGAAAAAGCGACACTATAAATAATAAACACATAAATCTATAGAACTAAGCCTGCGAGAGAAGGAGATACGAGTTTTGCATGGAGCAGACAGAGAGTCAATAATACCGATGATAAACATACGTCCAATTTGGACCGAAATAAACTGATAATAATATTTTTTAGACTAAAATAGTAAAAAAATTAAAGTGATACTTAAGAAGTTTATTTTGAATTATCATATGTTGAAGGATGTGGGCTCAAGGAATTGCATTTATATTAATAAAAGTTAGAGAAGAATTATCTGTGAGTATATTCTTTGAACTTTCACTTCTACTGCGTTTGAACTGCACACACATTTTTTATGTTATACTTGGCACCGACTTTAAGATGTTTGTAGAAAATATTTATTTTTTGTTTGTTATTAACAAAAAATTAATAGTTCCATTTTAAATTGTTTTGTTTGTGTTTTTAGAATTTTCAATTTATGACTGATTTAAGCTTAAAATATATTTTTAAATAATAAAACGATGTAACGTAACAATATTTCGACAAGCATCAGCATGTGCAGGAGTCGTCGTTTGCCTAGCCCACGCCGCGTCTCTTGCCGTAGCCGCCTAGAGCGCAGGGGCCCCGCTCCCCAAATAGAGATGCGTTATAACAGGTCAATTTAAATATCTGTTACTCCTGTTACTGTTATCCAAAAATAACATATTATTATTTACTTGTTATTGGAAGGACGTTCCTTTACGCGGCTTGCGGTGCATACCCACTGTTGCCAACTTAGCGCTTTCAGTGTTAGATTTTTATCTCTATGTAACATCTATGTACACATAAAGTTATTTTTAGCGCTTAGTACCTTATTTCGCGCTTTTTTTAATTATGTAACTCTTCATTGAAATACCGACGGGTACTGCAATATTATCGTCAAAAGACCAAGTGTTTATAATAAAGTAAGCTAAGAAAGTATCTAGTCTTATTATTTTATTTTCAGCGCTTTTTCCAAATCCTTGCCAATCTAGCACTTATTAAGAGTTCACATAGCATGTTTTCTCTAACGAAAGTTGACAATACAAAAGCCGCGTCCGATTATTTCCAGACGCGTCCCGCAATGGGTGCGCATCTTAAATGCTTTACATTCTGTTAATTCTGTTACCTTATAAATATTAGGTGCGTCTCGTTCTAGCCCGTATAAGTCCTTGAAGTGTAAACGAGACACTGATGAATAATAGGTGCATCTCTTTTTAGCTTACTTAGATAGAACGAGACAAATATAATAATTATCAGAACGATTAGGTAGCTAAGGTTTATGTTTGATTTGTTATATGCCTGTTATCGGGAGAGCAGGTATTGTGTTCTAGAAATAACAAATGTTATCTGTTGTCTGTGATATCTGTTATTAGTAACTGTTAGCATAAATATGCCTCACGCCTACCCCAAAAGTGATTCGCATAACAGTCGTGTTTATGAGACAATGCGAGACGCACGCGCATCCCAGCTCCAGCACCCGCGCGAGTTTGTTTAATACTTATGTCGATGTTTTTGATATTCTCATGTATATTATCTAATATAAATAAATAATTATAACCACATTACAACATACATTAATATTATTAGATTAGATTAGATTTAATTGGTATATTCTGTAAAAACAGGGACGGATGGGTGACTGAACCGCGTGATAAATAATGAAGATGACTGAAAAAAAATTAGAGCTTCAAAATACTTTCAACGAAAATTTGTTTAAACAGTTTTGAGTAGATTTTAAGATAGTTTTTTTAATATTGTTACGAGCTACCAAGCTCTAGAAACACGTATAGAAACAAATACAAATAAAACTGGATGCAACCAGTTCACACTGCACGATTCAATACAATCCGAACGCGCTAAGTCCGTCGTCTTTGTCGCTAATCGAGAGTACTAGAGAACGTCTTACTCGTTTCGTAGTCGTCGCTTGACTGCCACCCGTCCTCCCATTCGGGCATCGTCTTATACTAACTACACAGTACAAAAAAATTGGAGGCGCACACTGAGTTTCTAAGAAATATTAATTTGCACACCTGCGAACGTTCACAAAGTCGAAAACAATAACAATAGGGATTACTTCGACCCTAACTACACCCTTCTTAACTACAAATTCAAAAGACAAAAGACCCTTCTTAACTACAAATTCAAAAGACAAAAGAGTTCCTTAATCCGGGAGGACAATAAGCTGCGCTTACAATAGGCTGTGCGGCTTATCTTTGACGGCATGTATCAATATGTTTTACGGTTCGCCAGAAAAATGATTAAAATGGACGCCTTACTCACAAACGCCTTTCCACCCCCTCTTTCGTCGTTCGTTTTCGTGCGATCAGCGCGAAAGAGTCAATGAAATTTTAGATAGACGAAAGAAAGAACAAAGGTTTTTTAATACTACAATAATAAAGTGTATGAAACACAAAAATAAATGGTACATTCAATGGAAAATGCACTTAAATATATAATGTTATCAAATTCTAAGGCCATGTCTGTACATTGAAAGAATTAATAAAAAACAACAACTGGAATGCACTATATAAACAAACGATGGAGAGCACGATGTATATTTTTTTTAGATTTGTTGCCTGTTCGGGATTTACGTAAAAATTACTAGTCTGATTTCGATGCGGTTTTCGGTGATCGACAGCTAATTCTCAGACTTAAAATGTGCGCTACTTTTTATCCTGGGAATCCCGCGTTAATTTTCCTGGGAACAATTTAAAATGGCCAAATTAAAAAAGAAATCAAATTCCGATGTGATTTTCTTCACTGATAAACAGCAATTTTTATGTAATAAAATTTGTTATGTATCCGGGAAAATTCCCGAGGGATTTTCCTGAAAGCAGTTTGTAGTTGTTCGGGTGCATAAAAATTAGCTAATTCTGACACAGCTCTCACCAAAACGATAGGTAACATTATTTTTTAAATGCTGAGGTACTTTCTGTCCTGGCAATCCCACGGAAATTTGAAGTCAAGTGTGGATGAAGTCGCGGGCATATCCTGGTATAAAATAAAAACAAGCAAAAGAAGTTCTAAAACGAAAACGCACATTGAAAGAAGTTTGAGAGTAAGCCCTGTGTTTCCTTTTTATAACTTGTTTTTTCTTATTTTATAACTTCTACGGAACCCTTTATAGTTCGTGGACGCATTAGCCCTTTTTTATCCCCGGGAAATCTGAGTAAAGACCATAAGCCGCGAGAAAAGCAGAAGCTTGGAAGGATAATTCGTAGTCCGTGTGTGGGATACGCCAGATCAGGGGTGGTACTAGCACCCCTAGGCAGAACTAGAGATGCCATTGCCACACTCAGTTAGGGATACCCACTAAAACCCCTGGGTGTTCCGTCCTGCGCCTTATGTTTCCGAATAATTTTGCGTGCCCTGGTAGCCAGGGGTCTCGAAGGCCACTTTCGCTGCTGGGGGACTACTTTTATCCCCCAGTATCTTCCAAGTCTGGTCTCTGCGTGGGGCGGTTCATAGACGCATTAGACTGCTAAAATCGAATATGCAACCTCTTCAGTATTTCATTGCAAAGAAGTCCCTGTGCGTCTTACTTTCTTACTTACTTTACTATGCCCGCGACGTCATCCGCGTGAAATTTGTTTTCTAAACCTTCCGATTTTGAAACATTCTTCACTGGTGTTCCGCTTCTATTGGTCTTAGCGTGGTGATATATAGCCTATAGCTTTCCTCGATAAATGGGCTATCTAACACTGTAATAATTTTTCAAATCAAACCAGTAGTTCCTGAGATTAGCGTGCGTCAAACAAACTCTTCAGCTTTATATATTAGTATAAAATTGAGCTGAAAAATATCGAAATAATATTTTTATGTTAAAACAACAATAAAAAACAGTTAAACAATTGTTTAATAGCAAGGTAACGTAACAATTACGCTACGGTCGAGTGTAGTTGATGCCATAGTTTCTCAAAGTTTTATGGAACAGTGCCTTGGTTTACAAAATTATTACCCAAGTGATTCGTACGAAGTATTGAAAAAAGAAGTAGTTATCTGTAATATGACAGCAGTGTTCATATAAATGAACACTCATAAAAGTAGATAGATATATAACACTTTATTGCTCACCAAAACAAACAAATACAAAAACAAAATGCATAATTTCAATACTTCTTGACAAAACAACAAGCGGCCTTATATCGCTAAACTCGATCTCTTCCTGGCAACCTAGCTTAAAAAAATTCTTAACTAATCTGGCGATGTAGGTGGAGCAGAAAAAAGATAGGACTGTAGAATTTAAATATACATACTAACACTAATAACGTATATACGAAATAATCTAAACAAATATATTTATTAACATTTATGACAATCATTTTATATTAACAATAGATAAATTAGTAAATGTTTAATAAATATTAGACATATTTATTTAAAAACAGATAGTACTTTCTAATTGAGTTCCGAAATGTAGGTAAATGTTAATGTAAAAGTATTTCTTATTAAAGTAAAGCAGCATTACTCACTTTATTCAGACTGAAGAGTTACTGGAACAGGACTTACAATACCATAGTCTACACATAATTGTATCATTTCACGATACATTTTATTAGTTAACTGTGATCGAGAACGACTATGATATAAGAATATTATTTTTTATTTGATGTCACATTTTAGTAGTTTTAAATGACGTTTTTAGTGTGTTAAGGATATATTGAATTTGAATTTATATCTATATTTATTGATCGTAATGCATAGCTATAGTCAAGGTGGAGAAGTCCGTTAGTGAGGTAAGTTCGTACACCCCTCATTTTTTACCTTTTTTAAATGGAATTTAACGCCAACTACAATTATTATTCTAACATAGAGTTAAATAATATTTTAGCTTTACTGACCGATTTTTTTACGTTGTACTTGTTCAAACACGGAAATAACGAGAGATGTATGGAGTTTCCCCACTGACAGAGTTTCCCACCTTGACTATATTTGTTTAAATAGGTGTCCATTGGATCAAATTAACTTGTTTGCTACTATAGCACATGTATTATACATAGAAATTGAAAACAGGTTTCAAAAATATAGGCGAAATAGTATACTAAAAAATTCAGAGAACTCTAAGAACGGATGACTTAAAGGGCTGTGAAAATCTATTACTAAATTTGTCATAGAAGCATTGAAATTCTTGTCATTAAAATATTTATAATGAATGCTCACAATGTAGTCTTAATTGTGTTATTAACTAACGTCAATTAAAGAATTAATTAAAACAGAAAACGAGAGTTTTGATCATAGCTATTATTTAAGGTTAATTGCCCGAGTCTGAGTGCGGGAGATAGTACATTTGAAACTTGAATTTAAGTCATTTTGTCCAATTATGGACATAGGCGTTCCCCAATTTGGGCCACCGGCGGTCCGTTTTTCTCATCCAACCCCAACTGGGCCGACATCTCGTAAGTCGTCGTCTACCAAGCCGGCGTGTCCTACACTACATATGTCAATTCGTGGTCATCAGTTAAAGAGATGTTTGGTCCATCGGTCACCAATCTTACAACAGATGTGGTGAATCCTTTCAATAAGTATTAATAACAAATTACACTCCAAACTAGGCCCAAATTTCTTAGTACTTATCACTCTTTGAAAGGCCCCGGCATCTACTTTGGAAACCTACGGTGAAAACAAATTTAAAAGTTCCCCGGAGATCCAGCTCTCAGTAGAGAAACTTGTTGTCCTAATTCAGTCCATTACTGCATTGCGGTTGTTTTTAATAAGCTTTCGCATAATTTAAAGAAGAAGGTAGTTGTAGAAAATATAAAATTAATCAGTAGACAAATACACACAAGGTATATTGCAAGCAAGTTACGATTTAGTTACATGTAATATGTTAAATAGTAGACAATTCTATGGCCGATCCCAGTGCAATAACGGAAAGCTCATTTAAGAAATTTACCTTGTCGGGAACTGAATTCGGCGCTTCTGTAGGAATTATAATAAACCAGACACATAATAGACTTTAAAATGTAATAAGTTGATTCTTGTCAACGTACGTATCTAGTGTGTTTATGATGACTGCTTTATTCTTCTGTCAAAATAGCTTTCATACAGTGCAACTATTCTTGGTAAAGGTTTTCCAGTTCAGAAAATATATTCATTGAAACGACATTTATTTGCTAGAAATATAGTACAAAGAGATCTTAAAATTAGTTCTGGTTTAACATGTTTCGTCGATTGCTTACGAAATGCAAATTTTAATGGTTACATGTACTTAAGTCTAAATCACAATGTATATATTATTTGTTTATAATGTTAAGAATATATTTTAAATCGAATCATCTATGATTCACATAATCATATTACGGACGTTAACATAGACCACATTGACAGTCAAATAGTATTTAGGTCTTAATAAGATTGTATCGAGCCACTAGATGGAAGAGCCTCCATCGTTGATGTTCCCTATATTTTTAATTAGCTCTGAATACATTAATTATGAGTTTAGATTAACCCACATTTCAGAAACTGTTGATATAATGTGTTGTATGTACACAATATAAACATGAATCAATCTGTAATTGAGTCGGGTCCTGTCGGCTGTCAGTGAATCGAGGGTCCCTCATTATTTAAAATCCGTAAAGTTCCCTGTTTCAACGTTTACAAGTTGTTTACGAAATGAGTTAGGATATTGAGTTAAATGAGGGTCGAGCCTCCACTCAAGAGGGTTGCATTATACCGATGTTCTGTTTTGTTACTTTTATAGATTCCTTAAAATGTTTTCGTTTTATTTTAAAATCAAGGACAATGGACTGATTTGCTATTTAGCATAAGTACTTATTTCATATACTATAAATCCAATGGGCAACAATCTAGATGAAGTTGACCATTTTAAAGTTCGCATGTTGTTTACGAAATGAGCTAGGATATTGAGTTAAATGAGGGTCGAGCCTCCACTCTAGAATGTTGTATTATACCAACGTCTTCTCTTGTTCATTTTATAGATACTTTAATTGTTTTTATTTTTATTTTAAAATACAGGACATCATATTAATTGCCTACTTAGCATCCTTATTTTATAGCATAAATAGTCAGCCGACTAAAGACTAGATTGAATTTACAATTTCATAATTGTTTATGAAATGAGAGGATATTGAGTTAAACGAGAGTCGAGCCTCAGCTCAAGAGGGTTGCATTAAGCCTATGTCACGTTGCTCAGATTTTTTGAGTTGTTTTAATTTTATTAAAAATTAAGGTAATCCGATTGTAATAGATCCGATTTAATACATGCGTATGTAAGCCCAAATTGAGTAGATGATACACTATACTAATATTATAAAGAGGAAAGATTTGTGTTTTTGTATTTATATATTCTTGTATATTTGTAACTAATAAACTTAAAAACTACTGAACCGGTTTTAAAAATTATTTCACCATTCGAATGATACATTATCTTTAATTAATATAGACTATATAAAAAATTAGGGATCCCTACTAAAACTTTATTAATGTAACCCATCAATCTAAACAAAATACTTGGCGCTGGAATCAGGTTGTACGATTTTGATGAAATTTTATGTACCTTTGAGTCGGTCCCGGGGTGGTTTAGATTCACAACTAGACCTGGTAGGTATCGAAATCGCTAGTGTTACAATAAATTTTAAAATTATGTTCATATAAAAGAGCGGGCTAAAATACCATAGTGTTACATGCCGACAAAAAGTAAATGCACATCTGCCTGCCATAAACCCGGTTTATTACCTGCTCGCATTTGCACTTCTTTTGTTTACTTTGTGTTTAGAATTAATAATTAAGAAAAATATTCTATTGTTATTGTACTTATTTTATGGCCGTCATTAGGCAGGTGTGTCGAACTAATTCTTGTTGTTATTATATTGCGTCGAGGCATATTGTATTTGTACAAAATAAAAGGGATGCCCGAAGGGAGAGGAAAAGCAGTCAAGTGACGATTACGATACGAGCAAGACGTGTGTACATTCGATGAGCTATATAGGGACGAACTTTGCGCGCGTTATTAAGTCGTGCAGTTTATACTGGTTGCGTCCAGTCATATTTGTACCTGTGTTATACGTGTTTTTATAGTTCTAATAAATTCTATAGTAATTCCAACTGCATTTTTAATTCGAGTCCTGTAACTCGTAACAGTATTATACACGCCAAATTTCAATTAACGAATATTGATTTTATTTGTTAATATTTTGTCGGTAAAGAAAGTAGTGCTGGAACAAATCGTTAAGTAATAAAGAATTCTATTCTAATTCTAATAATGAGGTTGAATAATTATAATAGGATAGTAATAATTAATTCTTCAATGATAAACAATAAATGCATAACTATGTGATATATTTAAATTGCGCTCAAATAACATTTATTAATTGAGTAGCTGATGCCCGCGACTTCGTCCGCGTGATGCGGTTTTTTAACTATCCCACAGGAACTCTTTAATTTTTTGGTATCAAAAGTATCCTATATGTTGACCAGGGATATAAGCTACCACTATTCACAATTTCATTTAAGTTGATCCAGTCGTTTCGGAGATTAGCCGGTACAAACAGACAAACAGAGAAAAAAAAAAAAGGAAAAAAAATTAAATTAGTTCTATTTTACTTCTTACATCCTCCTGGCTCGGTTTTTAGCATTTTTTTTCATTGTACAGAAATTCGACCTCTACAGTTTTATTATATGTATACTAGCTTCTGCCCGCGACTACGTCCGCATGGAAAGTTTTTTTAACTATCCCACGGGAACTCTTTAATTTTTCGGGATCAAATGTATCCTATATGTTGACCAGGGATATAAGCTACCACTAAACACAATTTCATTTAAGTCGATCCAGTCGTTTCGGAAATTAGCCGGTACAAACAGACAAACAGAGAAACAAAAAAAAGGAAAAAATCTAAATTAGTTCTATTTTACTTCTTACATCCTCCTGGCTCGGTTTTTAGCATTTTTTTTTCATTGTACAGAAATTCGATCTCTACAGTTTTATTATATGTATACTAGCTTCTGCCCGCGACTTCGTCCTCATGGAAAGTTTTTTAACTATCCCACGGGAACTCTTAATATTTTTCGGGATCAAATGTATCCTATATGTTGACCAGGGATATAAGCTTCCACCAGAAAATTTCATTTAAATCGGTCTAGTCGTTTCGGAGATTAGCCGGTACAAACAGAGAAACAAAAGATTTGAAAAAAATCTAAATTAGTTATATTTTACTTCTTACATACCCCCGCCCCGCCCTGACTCGGTTTTTAGCATTTTTTTTCATTGTACAGAAATTCGACATCTACAGTTTTATTATATATATAGATTAGAATCTCTAGATGATATTGTAATATATGTAATTCCGACGAGCAGATGCCATAGTCCCCATAGTTCCAGATCCTCAATTCCACTAGCAGTTCACCCCAATAGCCCGGTATCTTTTGTTCTCATTTCCTACAATAGTCCTACACTGACCGGGGCTTGTCCTTGGGTGCTTTTTGATATGGTGTAGACAGGGATAATCGCCGGTCATTGTCACGCCACATTTACATTTAATTTGTCCAGGGACCTCTACGTGTTGGCCCTTCAATGGCCCCACACAAGTCCTCCAAAAGTCTGGGCCATTTTTATAGTCCGTGGTCTACAATGATATATGTAAAATTAATAAGAATAATAACTGAAATAGATAAGTTTTCTTAATAATAGTTGAAATAGGATAGGTTTTCACTTTGTAAGGTAGTCTGGAGGAGACCGCCTATGGCGAGAAGACTACCCATTGTAACATTATGTTGCATTATGCAATAAAGTTGTATGACGAACAGGCAAGAAACATGTCGATCTTTATAACGATGTATTTGTACCATATTTTTGTACAATAAATTATTTGATTTTAGGATACGATAGGTACCTAAGTTTAGGTAAGCCTTTACGTGAAAATTTCTAATAAACTGATGACAATATGGAAGGGGACAGTCAGATCTATTGAGATTGATTTTACATGTTAAAATATTAGAATTTATTGTAACAAGTGTCCGCATTCCTATTGCGTTAAAATTCATAAAAATATTTTATAATTATATGTAGTAGAAGCATATTATACTTATTTTGTCAAAGTTCATAAAAAATATGTCATCAGCTTATAATCGTAGTTCGTTCTACCGATATATCCTAAACTTGCACGTCCATTGCGTGCCGCCCACCAGTTAGCCTACAAATGACGCCAACTTAACGCGCAACGTATAAAATTCAAGACGCGTAATATAACAACTAATTGCGTTAGTGTTAAAGCCTTGTAAACAATATATAAGTGGATAAAAGGCGATGGAAACTCGGCTCACGTGACTAAAAGCTGTTCAATACAGTATCGACGTGCTACTTAAATAATGGAATAATAATTAGTCCAAAATGTACTTTTGTTATAATAGAAATTAATTTGTCTTGGCTCTATTTTTTTAAACTATATGGATTTATATTAATACTACGTTTAAACGGTTTTAAGCGCGGTAAATTATTTGATTTTTAATTTGATTAAGACTCAAACCCAGCAGAAACCAACTGCCAAACCTCAAAAAACTGTGAGCTCTTTCTGCGTGCACCGGAACACTAACCAACTTGACTGACATTTTTTTTTATTTTTCCTTCCATCCATTTTAATATTATATAAAATTATTAGAGCTAGGCATATTTGCTGAAGAGTTTCTTGCGCCGCTTCTTCTCTTTAAGCCATAACATGTTGTGCAGAGGGGAGAAATTAGATCAGGCTCCCATAGAGTAAATAATAATAACCTTAAACAAAATTAAAACTAAATAATTAAAATGAACAAGTTGGCGGTAGGCTAAATAAAAACTTCAACGATACTCGTTGACACTTGACATCTTTGTGTTCTGTGATCACGGCCAGTGAAAAGTGGCCAAAACGTCGGAATAACAAAAATCAAATAAATTACCGCGCTTAAAAAAACCTAGTTTTATTATGTATACAAGTCGCGAAAACTTAAGAAAACACTATATGGATTTGTTCGATTTTTGTATTAACCCAAATTTGGACGATTCATTTCTGTCTTTTAATTTGAATAAATAAACCAAAGTGATCCATATTTGTGTTCTTTCTGTTTTGTGATCTTCAATCAAATTGATTCAATCTGGTTGATTCGTCTAATATTAGCATTATAAAACTCAAAAATTTTCTTCACTAATCGTCTGCTTAGTTACTATCTTTGGCAAATAAATGAAAATTCTTGTGATAACTAAAATATTCACATATCATTAAATAGTTATGTCTTTGCACACAAACACAATTAGTACTTCAAGCCAATCAAATAGTATCTTATAATATCTTAGAAGACCACGGGCCTTAAAAATAGCCCGGACTTTTGGAGGGCTTGCGTGGGGCCATGGGAAGACAAACACTTAGAGGCCCCTTGATAAATTTGATGTAAATATGCCGTGACACTGACCGGCGATTATCCCTGTCTACACCATATAATAATGCACCCAAAGACAAGCCCCGGTCAGTATAGCACTATTGTGGGAAATGTGAACAAAAAGTACCGGGCTATTGGGATGAACTGCTAGTGGTACTAGGGAGGGGTCTGGGAATATGGGGACTATGGCGTATGCCCGCCGCAATGTTCGAAGAACGTGGACAAATGGGAAAAGGGTGACTCGCCACTCCATACCTTACAATTATTATCAATTTTATCCAAATAGAAGAGGACAAAACTATGTGAAAAGGCACCACCTTCCATCTTCCTACCATAAACACTTTGATTGAACTTTACTGAGCAAGCAGGAATTATTTCAATATTTATCTACACGATAAGAGATGAAACAAATACTCAGAATCAATGTTTCAACGGAACCCGATGTTGAGTAAGTCATAAAAGGTAAGTTGGTCCATAAAACCCCTATATAAGGCTATTAAAGTAAAAAACTTACATAGAGAACCATAAAGACAAATATTGTCAACGCGTTCTGCTGTTCTCAGACGCTGAATTGTATGGAGGATAAATATTTTAAGCGTTACTTGTAAATATGAGAAGACGAGATGTGGGAATCTGAGTCATAATTTCCTTTTTGTTGCGAAGCGCCTAGCTCATGGGAAGTGTTTACCGTCGCCTGTAGAAGTTTGCAACATCAATGGCGAAGCTAACGCGTTGCTAGACTTTAGAATAGTATAAAGAGGATGTTATACGGGGATGAGATTGAGGGATCAGACAGAAAGAATACTATCCGTGCAGGAATGCAGAAAGAATACAATTTCTTGCGTTGGGACGGTCTGTCGTAAGAGGCGACAAAACAATGCACAGCCAGGTGGTAGGGCATTTGCCCGCCTGGATGGCTACCACTCCTGGTCTAGAGTATGCCGCTATAACAACCGTGGGTTGTGTTCCGGCTTTAGTAGCCAGATCCCAGTCCCCTTTTAGAGAGCAGCAGCGCATTTGTAGCGCTTTAGTGTTACAAATCGTAGTTTACATTACAACACCGCGAAAATGCCTTTTCCTAACTTTACAGCACGAACAAAAACGATATGATTTTATATAAAAAAAAGTTCTTTATTCAGTCATTATTTATCAGAGATTATATAAATCATAAAATTAAATGATGACTGAGTAAAGAGCTGGTTTTTATTCACTTTTTTTATAAAATTATATCGTTTTTGTTCGTCCTTTAAACTTAGGAAAATGCATAATATTCGCGGTGTTATAATATAAACGACGAAATGTCCATAGGCGATGGTAATCGCTTACCATCAGGTGGGTCATCTGTACGTCTCCAGAACTCGTGCAATTAAAAAATCATAAAACTGTCATAAATTAAAACTCTTAAGTTCCTTTTCGATTTCGCAAATGAATTATTTTTGTCTAAATTTATACAGATACAAATAGTATAGTCAAAGAGATCTTATTACAAGTTCATACATACTATATGCGAAAAAACTTTTTCCCTAACCTATTATGTAACCCCTTCCTAGGGTTTCACATTTGCGCCGTTTGAGACCTTCAGCTGTTGGAGCAGCGTTGCCAGTTCCTGACTTAGTCATTGGAAGATGTAATAGCGCTAGAGTGCGAACGCATGTTGCATCCCATATATTGATTAAAAGCTTGTAAAAATAGCTTTAAGTAATCTAAGAACACTCTTCAGTTATATACATTATTTGTTCCTTTTAATATCAATTGTTCAATATAGCGTATGTACAGTATATTATTCAAATGAATAAACAACGTGAACAAAGCTTTGTTTTCAAACTTGTATGTGCGGTGCACGTGGTTTACATCTATGTTGTTAATAGTAATGTATCCACTGCAAATTATTCCATATTTATCCGTGAAAATTCCATTATTAAATACTAAATTATCGTAACGCACTGCGACGTGATCGGCTTCCTATTCCAAAATCGGCTTCCTTTAGTCGGCTTCACTCTGAGAGTTCGGCGCTCGGTCTACCTATTTCGCTTGTTTGAAGTATCTATCTGTCTACACTTTAATAAATCTGTAAATGTTTCGAATTTATACAATGCGTTTAAAAATGTGAAAAAAAATCAGGAGAGATAATTCGGACCAGGAGATTCCAAAAAAGCAATTTTTAGATTTTATTCTGTCTGTCTATCTGTTAGATCATCACGTAAAAACTACTGAACGGATTTAAATGAAACTCGACATAGAGCTAGCTCATATCCCGGGGCGTAACCTAGAATACTTTTTATCCTGATAAATGAAGTCGTTTCAGTGGGATAGACGAAAATAGCGAAAAAGATGGTTGCTGCAAACGCATCTTTATTGGGAACTACTGAACGTATATGAATGAAACTCGCCATAGTACTGGCTTGTAATCCGAATTAATACTTAGAATACATTTTATCCCAATAACTGACGTTGTTTACTTAGAATAAATGTAATAGCAAAGTAGATGACACTGCAATCGCGTTTTTTCAATTCACTAACAAATACCTCCATTGTCATAAACAACATGTCATTCAATGTATTACGTCAAATCAGGTTGACTTCGACTAACCTCTATATTTTGCTGGGCTGTTTCCTAGACTATATGAACTTAGTTTCTTTGTTATTATTACATGTAAAAACCGAAATAAGTGTTTGTGTAAGTAAAATAAAGCTACTGCATAGGGTTGGACACGCGCCGCAACCGCGGGGCAAATTCTAGTATTACATAAAATAATAATCAATCGTCCATTTCAAAACGTTTGAGTAAACAAGGCGTGACTGAATAATTTAACATTTCATTCAACAAATTATTGTTGGTGCTAAATAAATAATATTTCCAATAAATTATGTTTATTCCAATTGGCGTGTTTATCAAATCAAATCAAATTTACTTGTTCAAAACATGTTTAAACTGTTGGTATATATATATATATGTAAGGGTGTAATGTGTATACATGTTTTGCTCACATAGGAGCATAACAAATATTTATTATAAATTTTATTATGTGAAAAAAAAAACTGATAAATGTCAAAAATTATTAGTAATAATAACATTCATAAGCCAAGGAAATATATGTTATAAACTAATCACTTTTATCTTTAAGTACATATGTAAATAGAACATATATATCACAAACAACTACCAACATTAAGTACTAAATGGAAAACTACCCTCTAACCTACTTTACCTTTCGCAAAAAACCTCTATGAATTTCATCGTATCCTAGCCTCGTATCAGATTATTCGAACTACCCGTAATATACCGTGAAAAGTAGATAAATCACTCGCTCCCTCCCTGACATTAATCGTCGGATCACGTAATCTAACGACGCGACACGCGGTGACACGATTGTTTGAAAAGCAAAACAACAATTTACATTTATTTATTTACTTTTCGTACCCACATGCATCGCAAGAGCGGATTTTAGAGTTTATTATTTATATTTTAACGTTGCAAGATATTGAAATGAAATTTACACGTAAATTAAGGAAAAAATACCTGGTCTAATTCATAAAATATTTATGGAATCCGACGTAGTTCTAGACAGATAGGATTTTCAAATAGCACTAGATCAATATATTACTGCTAAATTATTTAAAAAAAAAATGCTTAGGAAAGCGGATCAAAGACTCCGAAGATACTTTAGATGCAACTAGGATAATTATTGTAGACCACATTAACTGATCGCTATATAGACTATAATGAAGTATTTTTTGAATAACTAACATTAATGCTTATATTTTAAAAAAACAGTGACGCCATTATTTTAGGATTATCAATGTACCTTTTAGACTGAGGTTTTATGTTTTTTATTCTCAGACAACTCTAACCTACTAACTGTCCAACAAAATAACATGACAGACAGCAGCAAGATTGCTTTGAAATGAAAGTTAAGCTTAAAACACACATAGGTATAGTGATGAGTGGTTTTTGAAGACAGATATTTTCTTTTATATAATTCTTAGAGGTTTTGTTGAGAGCATGGACGGATGAACTTTAGGTTCTTAGTTTTAATTGCAAACAAAAAGAATGTGTGTGTGTGCAGTTCACACGCAGTAGAAGTGAATCAAAATGTGACAAGGGGTGGGAGGGGTTCTAAATTTCGTGACGTCACATTTCGTATACCATATCAGTATAATATATTTAAGCTAAACACGAAATTGAAAAACTTCAAAACATTTCCAACTCTATCTGTATGACCAGTAGTTTTTAAATGATTAAATATAATGTATTATGTCTCATTCTCTTGCAGGCTTATTCCTATTGATTTTTGTGTTTGTCTTTTTACAGTGTCGCTTTTTCGTTTCATTGAGTTTCAAATCACAACGATTCGAAAGAAGTTTCACTTAAAAAAGCATATCATAGATTTCCTTACAAGTTAACAAGACTCTAATAATATAAATTATTGTAAAACAAGAATTTTGTATCAGTGGGGAAAATTGCAACTCTTCAAAAATAACTATTAGGATTAAGGCTATGGTAGAGGGTTTAAGTATGCTTCAGTTAACTGCTCCCTAATAACTAATATATTATTTTAAAACAAATATTCACGGATACTTTACATTAGTCAAATCCATAAACCGTGCCAAGTCGTACGTAATCGAATGACAAGATATGTAGTCCGTAACAATGCGACTGTGTCGAAATTTAACCATCGGATTCTAAAACAAATATTAACTGACTATCTCCGTTGGCTCAGAGGTCCAAAATGTGTTTTGACCTCCGAAACCAAAACACAACATCTTTTTCTGTCCTGTACCGTTTCTTGCCAATGATGGGCTTGCAGCTCACACAGGTCAGCTTCCACTCTGTCTTTCCATGGGTATTTGGGGCGACCGACCGGACGTTGCCTAAGGTCGTTCCAAATAGGCTTTCTTTACACTTCGATACTCTTCCATCCCTTCTGCGTGACCAGCCACCGGAGGCGTTGAGATTTTATTCTCGTTTCTAAAACAAATACGCTTTAAATAAATTTGAACAATGTCCTTTCAAATTAAAAAGTATTGCAGACATACAAAGTTGCTTGAAGCGACGCGAGTTTTTAATTTGCCACGTTTATCCGCGCGGTTACTCGCTAGCCGCGCTAATAAATAGTTCGTTGCCCGGCCGCTAGGGCATGAACGGGCCCTGAAAAATATTTGGGTTAACGTTACCTTACGTACGTGCGCAATATTAAGTATGGCGTCTGAAAGGTTTGTATCTTATTTTGGCATTTTCCTTTGGAACATTTTCTAGTTCAAAAGACAACAATATCTCATCGAGTGGTATTTGTATTATTCCTTTTATTTTAGCTCGAGCGGTTGAATATTGAAATGAGTAACTCTGAAGAGTTCTATTGTATAGTACTTTACATCGAAGAAATATTCCGGTAATCATGAAAGAGAAAATTAAGTATATAATATAAGTATAGTTAAGTAATCTTTAAAATACTAAACTACTATCTAAGTCTGTTTTTCCCGACAAATACAATCTTGAAGTCTTCGAGTCACGAGTGAATAGGTATCTTCTAGGTAAGCGTGCTCTATCCTAGACTGTGTCATCACTCAACATCAGGTGAGACAGTGGTCAAACGCAAACCCATACTTCCATAAGAGAAAGAAACTAAAGTAGAAAATATATAGAAGTCAGTTCTTTTTTAATTTGTAGGTTTTCGTAGTCATTTTGGCAAAAACAGCACCCTTTAAAATCATTACATCCGTCCGACTGAGCCGAAAATTAACGCGCCAGGAATCGAACCCGGAGCCTACTTTCCAGTGAGCTTAGCTTGCAAAGGCTTACCCCACTTAACCAGAGGCCGTGGTTGAGTGTGCTTTACTAATGTGTATGTGCGCGTGTATATACGCGCGCGTGCGTGCATGCATGTAGTATACATGTGTGTATGTAGTGGAACTTACAAATTCTTTTAGGGTTAAACTCGCCTTATTTCCCCTCTGTTTCAAACTTTTATATGTTCAACGATGAGCCGTTCGCTTTGTCGACGATCCCATACTCATGGTCGGCTTGGATAGATACGCTTGGCCTTCACAGAGACTTCGCGTTTCTGTGTTTATTCTACCGACTGTACAATGAGGAGTATTATAATGGTGCTTACGTCTTCTTTCTATCACCGCACCGTTCGCTATCGGCTGGGTGTTCATCTCCACTTCCTTGAGCCGCTTCGTTCTTGCACGCAACGGTTCTCTAGAACATTTCTCTGTTTCCACAGCACTTATGATATGATTTATGCCGCATCTCTGGTTTTGCAAACGTGCATATGCGACGGTAACCGCTTTCCATTAGGCGGGCCGTCTGCCCCTGTGTTGTACCCCGGTTATTCAAAAAAACATATTCCACAAAAATGCACATAATATACAACAGAATAAAGAACAAACTTGTGTTTGTTTATCCGGCCGCAGGGTGTGGTGACGCTGAAGTTAATAATGATTAGTACAGTGCAAAATTACGTAAGCCCGTAACTATATAATTTCGCTTCACTATTATTACACCGAAACTTGCGACTAACTCATATGAAGTTTAAAGTACATTTGGAGAGCAAACCCTTTTCCAAGGTCAATGACCAAAGGCTTTTAGGAGCTTTATTAAACAAGGGCTGCTCTCGCTAGAGTTCAAAGTTTTGTACTAAACCGTCACGCTGGCTTAAAGGTTAATTTTCAGTTCAGACTGACCACAGTTTTCGCTTGCCAAGGTTAAAACTGGTCAATGGATAACGTGGCAACTTAAACGTACGCTTAGCTTAGCTTGCTATCCACAGAAAGCAGCCTAGGGATCGTAGGCCGCTACGCGCATTCCTCCCTTAACCCATCACAGGGAACCACGCGGATTAGTGGGGATTCCTGTGAACTTCCCCCCTGTTGGTGAAGAGGGTATCCTTCTCCGGGGGTGCCCTAAGTGAGAGCTAGGAGTAGGGGTTCCACAGATGTAATACCTATGGTTTTGTTTCTGTGGTATCCCCTATATCCTAAAAGCGCATAGGAGACGGGCGCAGGTTAGGTTTAGTGGGTAGTCTGATGGCCGACCATCCCTCATCCCTCCGTTCGGAGGCCACGGTGGGCATACAGCCGATCAGGAGCTCCACACGTCCCTCAGGCCCGAGAATGGTGTCTCAAGAAAAACATACCTCTGCGTCAAAAGGGGTTAGCGCACACACGTCTACTCTCAAAACTCAAAGGCGCGGGTTCGAATCCTGACCGGGAAGCATGCATTACGAGTACTAACCTAATTTGCATATTGTTGCAATTACGTACTTACGGTGAGGGAAAATATGAATCGCCATCTGTACAAGTCATTATGCGTTTATACACGAGATGGCTATCGCAACATCGTCGCATCACCGCTGCGCCGCCACAGCATGGTTGCTGTCGAGTGAAAAAAATTCACACGGTGGTAGCGCGGTAGTAACGTGGTAGCGCCTTTCCGCGGTGCCGTCTACATAAGAGCTAACTAAAATCGGTAAAACTTGTATGTTAAAAAAATAATAACTCTCAGTTTTTCGCAATTTCACGATAACATTGAGTAGTGACATAAAGATTACATATACATACTAAATTTCATGTCTATATCTTATACTAATATATAAAGCTGAAGAGTTTGTTTGTTTGCTTGAACGCGCTAATCTCAGAAACTACTGGTCTGACTTGAAAAATTCTTTCAGTATTAGATAGCCCATTTATCGAGGAAGGCTATATATCATCACGCTAAGACCAATAGGAGCGGAGCACCAATGAAGAATGTTTCAAAATCGGGGGTTTTTTTAACTTACTTTTTTTAAACTATTCCACGCGGACAAAGTCGCGGGCAGAAGCTAGTATATATATATATATATATATATATATATATATATATATATATATATATATATATATATATATATATATATATATATATATATATATATATATATATATATATATATATATATATATATATATATATATATATATATATATAACCGAGGAACGAGCATGTTGATTTTACAATTTTACAATAATTCCTTTTTGATCACGGCCACTGAAAAGTGGCCGAAACGTCGGAATAACAAAAATCAGATAACTTACCGCGCTTAAAACCGTTAAAACGTAGTTTTATTAGTTCCTTTTTGTCAAAACGGCTATTGAAGCCTGATGATAGGGTATTTGCCCGTCTCGATGGCTACCACCCCTGGTCAACAGTATGTTGCCAGAACAACCTTGAGTTGTGTTCCGGCATTAGTGGCCAGGTTCCAGTCTCCCTTAACAGAGCAGCAGCGGATTTATGGCACCTTTGGTGTTGCAAATGTCCATAGGCGATGGTAACCGCTTTCCATCATTTAGGTAGGCCGTCTGCCTGTCTGATGAACTCATGCAATAAAAAAAATTTGAAAATAAAATAAAATAGTCTCGCTTCAAAAGAGACGAAGTGAAATTCAAGTGATAAACGGGAAGTGAAATGAAATAAATTTTTCAAAGGTTTCTTCCTTACTACAATTTCCTTTTCTTTCTTTGTAACATCAGAAAAACTTTGCTAACACATTCCACTGGTCTAACATTAAGATCTAACTTAAAATACACTCAAGAAAGAAATCTCATCAAATCCGAGCAACTGGGTACAACAATAGAGCCTGCAGGGACGTCGAATAAATCTTTTTGGGGTTCCATGATAATAACATTTAAAAAAACCTTTTAAATTTAATGTTTATTACAAATAAAATCTGACAAGTCAGCTGTGCTAATTGAGAACTTAGTAACTGGCATTGTTTGTAATATATTTTTTGACCTATTTATGAGTTTATTTATTTATTTAGTGTGGCAATTTGTAACGGATTTTTACATTGTAATTTTCGCAGTTTCGAAACGTCTGTACAATGGGGAGTGTTCTGATTATTTTATCATCGCACCCCTCGCCTTCGATTGGGAGTTCATCCACATTTCCTAGACACCCGTTAGTCGTTCATTGTGCGTAGCGCACGCTGCTTCATGCCATACATGAGCAAACTCTTAACTATCTGTAAAATCATCCGTAGAATTAGAGTGCCACATTTTAGATCTGTTGTCACACATACGAGGTATTTAGAATAGAATATACTTTATTGTACAATAAAATTAATGAAATAGTACACAAAAACAGCTTAGAATTTCGCACAAATGGCGGTCTTATCGCTGACAGCGATCTCTTCCAGACAACCTTGGGATGGAGAGAGAAATATGGCACAAAAGCTAAGGCAGGTTTTGCTGCACAATATTTTTTTTAATGTTACATATTATATTTTAATGTTATTATGTAAATATACACATAATTAATACTTTTACTGGAGACTGAAAAAATAAAAATAAAATTTGTAGTTTAAAAGACTAAAACAACACGCTTAAAAAACCTGAACTGAAATATATAAAATATTTTTATGTACGAAGAGCTTGTTTTACAGTGTTATTGTTCAAGGCGTGGACTCTAGGAGTATATGTCAAGCACTCCACACATTTCACAATAACACCTTCATACTTAAAACACACTAGTTTAAGGTTTTTAAAAGCGTGTCTTTTGTTTTTTTTATATATAAATTTTATTTTAAATGAACGTTTGTGACTTTATCGTCCTGCTAAACATGTGAATACCATATCAAAATATGATATAGCTCCCAATAAGCTTTATTAATAATGTTGATGTTAACGCCGACCTATTTGATCACCGCCTCTTTGATTCCTTTTTTTTCTTTAGCCGCATCTGTCACTATGTAATATGACACAGTCTACGTTCGATCGCTGAACGCGCCACTGCTTCGCGAAAATCTCGCCGCGTTTGGTGTGTTGTGTCGCATTCTACACCCGTTTATATTAACCCGCGTGCTGGAAGGTATCCGCTGTACCATACCCAGCTGGTTCACTCTTCGAAGGAACCGCAAGACGTGAAGAAAGTCACCAGGTAGAAGTGCTTGCCTTGCTTACTGCGAAGCCCGCATCGTTCATAGCGTGTCTGGTGCGGCCACCTATCATGTAAGTCCTTTCCTTCCCTCTTATCCCTGCTTGCGCCCGCGCCAACAGTTGGGAAAGCATATCGTTGAAGTTTATGACTTTATTATGATGTGGTGTTAAATCTTTCGAATACATTTGCCAGGTTTTGAATTTGCAGAGCTGAAATGCTTTTTAGATGAAGGATATTGAAGATTGAACGAATGTTAACAATTTTCCTCATTTGTCTGCGAAACCCTAAAAAAGCAATTTAAGTTTTATAATTTTATGCTTGTGTACCTATATACTTTTCTCTTTATATCTAAATAAATATATATTTCATTCAATCAATCAATGAATCAATAACTCTTTATTGCACTCATACAATCTTTTAATCTTTTATCCGTGCAGGAACGGAGAAAGAATACAATTTCCTGCGGCCAGGCGGCCTGTCGTAAGAGGCGACTAAACAACCCACAGCCAGGTGGTAGGGTATTTGCTCGACTGGATGGCGACCACCCCTGTTCTAGAGTATGCCGCCATAACAACCTTGTGTTGTGTTCCGGCATCAGTGACCAGGTTCCAGTCACCTTTAAGAGAGCAGCAGCGCATTTGTAGCACCTTTGGTGTTGCAAATGTCCATAGGCGACGGTAACCACTTTCCATCAAGTGGGCCGTCTGTCTGTCTGCTGAACTTCTGCAATAAAAAAAAATACAATAATGAATTTACAGACTAAAACTATGTCTCATTAGGCACAAAAGGCGGTCTTATCGCTAAAAAGTGATCTCTTCGAAGACAACCCCAGGAATGAATTGAGATTATAATAGCGATAATGGTATACATAATACATAGTACAATTAGTTACATTTTAGTAATAAATATATAAATTAAATACATACAGTTGTTTTATATATTAAATATACTTTTAAACTTGCTATTAGCTACTACCATGTTTCGCTGTGGTTCAGTCTAATATGAATTATTTATTAGGGAAGTCAACCCAATGACGACTTTACAATTTTTACTGACAGAAACGTAAGGAGGCGAATTTTCTATACATAGAATAAAAATATGTGTGTCAGCTCTGACGCACGACTAGAGTTTATTCCGTACGATTATGTTTGAATATGCACTGATGGATATTATTTTAGATCTTATTTCATTGCATTAAAACTCGAAATTGTACAATAAAAAATCTTAATGCTTGTATTATTTCACTCCTCATAAAATTTTCATTCCGGAGGCCATATATGAAAATCGATTCTTAAGGAGTAAACACCAAAAGTTTTCGAAAACACTCTTTTATAAAAATGCAAAAAATGCTAGTCAGATACATCAAATACTTAGTTTTGTATACACAAAAACACGACAGCTGAATCTTTTTATATACCTACTAGGATATGCCCGCGACTTCGTCCACGCTTGACTTGAAATTACCGTGGGATTCCGGGGCACTAAATACCGCAGTATTTAAAATAGAATGAAAGTTGTAGTTTTAGTGAAAACTGTGGCGGAATAAGCTAGTTTTTATGCACTCGCAATGCTATGCTTCCACTTTTATCATACGTACCGCTGAAGAGTGGAACTCTTTACCGTCGTCTGTTTTTCTGAAAAATACAGTCTAGGTGTCTTCAAATCTCGCGTGAACTGGTATTTTCTAGGTAAGCGTGCTTCACCTTAGACTGCATTTCCACCTGACATCAGGCGCAATGGCAGTCAAACGCGAATCTATTCAATATATTGAAAAAAAACTCGAACAACTTCAAATCGCTCCCGGGACAATACCCGCGGGAGTCTCTGGATAAAAAAATATGACACGGTGAAAAAATCTCATTGGAATTGTTTTGTTTTAATCTGGCCATTCCCGGGATAATAAGTAGCGTAGATTTTAAGTCTAAGAATTTGCTATCGATCAGCGAACACCGCATCGAAATCGGCCTCGCAGTTTTAACGTGATTTTTTTTATTGCATGCGTTCAAGTCAGGCAGACGGCCCACTAGATGGAACGTGGTTACCATCGCCTATAAACATTTGCAACACCAAAGGTGCTACACATGCGCTGCTACTCTCTTAAGGGAGACTGGAACCTGGTCACTAATGCCGGAACACAACTCAAGGTTGTTATGGCGGTATACTCTAGACCAGAGGTGGCAGCCATCCAGTCGAACAAATGCCCTACCACCTAGCTGTGGGTTGTTTAGTCACCTCTTACGACAGACCGCCAGGCCGCAGGAAATTGTATTCTTTCTCCGTTACTGCACAGATAGTGAATCCCGAATAAACATACATATAGACAAGAATTTTATAATATAGATAAAGATGTTAAAACTGGTCGTGTATATACGGAACCGTTGTGTAGAAAGCGTTTACCCTTGTCCGCCTTTTTTTCCTCTAAAACTCGGCAACAATTGAAACAAAAAGAAAAATTATGGTGGCCCAAAGCTCGGGGAATTATGAAAAATGGTTGGAATCCTTATTATTTTATTATACATGGTGACGTCCCTTCACTAACTCGATTTTGAAGGAGGGTCCCCTTTTTATTGGGTCGAAAGGAATTACTGTCGAGATTTTCGCTTTTGATTTATTTTTAAAAGCTTTTAGTATGAAAGTAAAGCGGATTTGAAAGTACTGATCTATATATGTCGATAAAGATGTGACACATCTATAATATTGTTACGTATTAGAGGATTCAAATTTAAATGTCGGTTCCAAAGATCACAAAACTTATTAAAAGTACATGTATGTAATTTACAATTCTTATAAACACAACCAAATATTATAACAAGTCCAAATTGTAAGCCAAAAGATCTCAATATCGCAAAACGCGCAGTCTGTCGATGGAGTAATCCACTTTGGGATTGTCCACCTACTAAGAAATGCAGTGGGGAGGTTCACCGGACTGGCTCACCGGACCAGAAGCCAGAACATACACTAAAATTGCTCGGTGTTCCTTTATTTGCTTTTGGTGAGGATTCTGGAAAAACGGCATAGCCAGCACCGTCAACCGTTTTGTTGTTAACGCTGGGGGAATGCATAAGCGCATACTCTCGGGCCCCTACGGAGGTCACCGAGGGGTATGTAGGACTCAGAAGCCTGTGTTCCTGATGATAGAAGAAGTTGCAAGCATCGACCGCTAGACTACCCACTAAACCTACCATCCTAACATATAAGTCTCAACATTATTTTTCAGAATAAAAAAGATGTTCGCATATTTTACGCTACATCCATAGCCACACAAAATTTCATACAACTACGTGCTAAATGTCGAATATCTAGCCTTAATAATTTTTGAAAATATCTTTAAAAAGGCAAGTATTGAAGTGAAACCGCAAGAATTTCTTTTGACCTTCAAGAATCAGATTCCTGAAAATACTATTAAAGACAAGTATTGCAAGATATCCACCCAGTCCTAAGACCCATGGAGTACATCAATACCAGACAGTCGTCATAAATAATAATATTTTTAATCGATTCATCAGAATACTCAATTTATAGTAAGTGTTTAGCGGTACCATAGATAATAATATACTTTAGTCGATTTATCAGATAATTCGATTAATAATTAAATTGTCATTTTATACCTTTCGTTTAATTTAATAAGCCTACTAAATTAATAGTATAGATAATTTTCTGAATGAGTAAATAATTGTTATAATTATTTTTATGATCCTGGCAACATCATGATGTAACTGCTATATTTTTTTATTTGTAGTTGGTAGAATTTTTGTATAAAAAGGCGCAGTAGCGTGTGGACAATGTTCATTGCTTACTCTGAAGTATGAGCGGTCCCAATACAAGATTGGACTATAAAAAGAAGAAACCCAAATATTTAATGTTTGATAATTTTCCTCCTAAAAACTCTCCTTGCCGTCAAGTTACTGTTACACAAGAGAATTTATTTTTTGTAATATTAAAAAGAAGAAAATCAAAGACCCGTCTCAAATGTGAAAAGCACCTTACACTGATTAGAGGAACATAATGAACCTTTGTATTCCACCAAAGGTCAACGAACGAGGCAGGCTTATTAAATTTATATTAAACATAAAAGAAAAGATGAAAGTAATTCTCAAAGTGTTTATCAAACATCTTTGCCTTTTGTATAAAATTAATGCTGACTTTTGATTTGCTTAAGGATTATTAATTATTTTAAGAAAAGGTATTATTCTAAATCGTAGTAGCCATTTAGCTACCATTAGATACCTCTATCTAATGGTAGCTAAATAACTCAGCAAAATTCCTAGCGTCAACTCGGTAACTCAGGAGCAGCTTACAGCAGTGGCGTTTTGAGTTAATTCAAAATTTATTAGCATATTACAGCAAAGTGGGCACTATCCTGTTGACGATGCGACGCCACTACGCTGTTACTTGAAGTCTAAATTTTTGTGTATATGCGAACATCTATACGCTTTCCCATATCGCCTGGGGCGACGTAGTTGCGTCTAGTGTAGTATATACAGTTGATGCTAACGCAGCATTTCGGTGGCAGTATTGTGTACACACGCGTTGATAAACGCCGAAAGAAACCTACAGCGCACTCCACCTGCATACTGTGCCTGTTATTTTTTAACATAGTCGTACTTTAGCGCAAAGGCTAACTCGTGGGGTTTTGATTCAAGCTCCGCTGAAATGAGTTATGCGCTTACATTTGGAATAGGTGAGTCGAGATATTCGACGCCGGAAAATGTGTTATCGCAATTCCGTGGCGAAGCACGTTATTACCGAGGTTTACCCGTAATTAACTCCAATACTTGGCTACGAGAACTGCCAAATAGTCGGAATTCATATAATTATCTATACAAGATATATAGACTCCCAACAAAATAAACTGCTCTTCGTCATGTACAGTGCAAAAGAATGATTTATAATATTTATTATTTTTAATGCTGTTTATTTGACTTATTTACTCCAAACTTCCCTGAAATCCCTAATAATGAATGTAAATTCAGACAGATATTACTAGATATAAAAATGTTTGAATAGCATAATGTTACGAGTCGCGAGACTCGAATTAAAAATGCCGTTAGAATTACTATAGAGTTTATTAGAACTATACAAACACGTATAGCACAGGTACAAATATAGCCGAATACAACAAGTCCAAACGTAATGCAGAAGGTCGTAACTCAATAAAACGCGCAAAGTCCGTCACTTATTAGATTCCCGATTGTAGTACAGACGTCTCGCTTCGCTCGTAGTTGTCGCTCGACTGACCCTTCCCTCCATCAAGCCGTCGTTTTATACTTCACAAATACAAGTGTTCCCGCCCGTATCGTCGACTTAATTTCCTAGAATCAGCTCGCACTCTTAATCCGTCACACCTGGCTAATGACTGAGCCGCAAACTGCCATAAAAGAGTACAATAAACAATGGGCTGTTTTCTAATCACAAATTTTAAACACAAAGTAAAAAACAGTAGGAAGTTTATGGGCTGTTATTTTACATATTTATTACTCTTGTGACCAACACATCAGTATTTCACTTCAATTACGTGAGTTTGAATCCTAGCCAGGAAACATGCACTGGTTAGACAGTTTTTATTGCATGAGTTCAGCAGACAGGCAGACGGCCAGCCCGATAGAAAGCTGTTACCATCGTCTTTACACATTTGTAACTCCAAGGGATCTACCAATGTGAAGCCGATCTCTAAAGGGAGACTGGAACCTAACCACTAATGCCGGAACAAAACTCGAGGTTGTTATGGCGGCATCCTTTAGACCAGGGGTGCTAGCCATCCAGACGGGCAAATAACCTACCACCTGGCTGTGGGTTGTTTTTGTCCCCTCTAACGACAGGCCGCCCGGCCGCAGGAAATTATATCCTTTCTCCGTTCCTGTACGGATTAAATACGTATAATGTTACAATTACTTACAACTTGTTGCCAAGAAATGCAGGTGCCTGAGCCCAACAATGGGATATTTTTAGGTTAACACTAGGCTTGTCACCGCGATTTCGCCGTAGGTCAAGCCTAGTATATAGTAACATTTATTAATTTAGTCAGCAATCTTTCTTTCACACATGTTATATTGCTTTATTTTTTTATCTAGGCGCGCTACGGCGACTCGGTTGCTAAATATTTTTTCTATCATAAAAACCGAAATAGGTATTCTATATTATATAAAAGCCTACAGTGAAAAATTACTTAAGTGATGTTAAAAAGCGTTAAAAAATCCATTGCGTGGCTTAGAAGGAATTAGCAGATATACAGACGCAAAAAGAGACTTTTTTTAATACTATGTATAAGATAATTTCATTTTTGAAAATTAGTAAATAATGTTTTCATTAAAATACATTTTTTATATTTTAAGCATACAGTCCGTGTATTTAAAACAAAAAGCCTCATTTATCTTAAAAACAAAATAAACATAAAAAACTTGATAAATCTTCGTACTCGCTTCAGAGTAAAACACTCCAATTAGAAGAGATTATTTTGAATCATTGTTTCAATGAAGTTTAGAACATTTAACCGTTCGCATTTAAAAGAACAAAAAACAAAACGACTCATTTATTATATGAGGCATTTTCATTACTGAAGGAAATATGGTTTATCTGTAAAAAGTTGTATTTAAGTAATTAAACAATTTTTATATACAATCTTAGTCGTGGTCGTGAGAGAAAAAGACAAGAATATAAGTCGTTTTTAGGGTCCTATACCCATTTTAACATAGACCCCTTATCAAATCGTCAAGTCCGTTTCTATGTGTGTTAGTCGATCGGAGTATCTGTAGGTGTTATGATTTTTGTCAGAATATACACAACATAGATGAAATTTCACAGAAACTTGTAGTCTGTGTAGCGCTACAATGTTATGTAGTGAAATTTCGAAAGCAGAAAAGATTAGGGTGGCACTATACATGTAACTCTTAAGGTTTAAAAAAGTACACAGTCCTATAAACATAGTGGGGGTTTGTTATTTGTGTGTGTGGTGCGTCCATGATGTTATCCCGTTGGATGAGAGTGACGCACTACTGGCGAGAGCTAGACTCTACCGCTGGAGGGGAGTACAAAAGACGACGTGTGTTGTACTCTCTATAATAATTGCTTAATAAATTTAACACTAAACTTAAGACTATATATACAGAAATCTTAACTGCTACCTGAAAATATGTAAAACCCTAACTACGTTCATAGATGCATCTCCGAAGGAATCGTGTATTGACAGATTTAAGCATGTACATGGCCTACTCAGTTATAACATTGCTAGATCGCTGTCAGCGATAAGACCGCCATTTGTACCTAATTCTAAGCTGTTTTTGTGTATTGGTTCATTAATTTTATTGTACAATAAAGTGTATTCTATTTTATTCTTATTATGTATCAATAACACATATATAATATATATAGTCGTTTCGAATATCATTAGTTACATACAAAAAAACACGGATGTTTTTAATTACTTTTTCGCTGCTAAGTAAAAGTCAACGTATATTTTCACGAAAGCGAAACTGAATTCGACAGTTCTTTTTCAAGGTAGCATCCAAAAACTGAAAGTCAATATTCGAACAAATTGTCGGCGATTTGTTCGGTATTTTTGTGGAAAACGAATGGTGAGTGACAGCTGTATTTACCCCACGAGGTATCAAAAGCGGATTGAAAACACTGTAAAAAACATCTATAGCACGACGAAAACACGTGAATATTACCTACATATGTTTTAGTTTATAGAACTGTATTTATAGTCAAATTCGACATATATTGTCGTAATTCTGACGAAGAACATTTTTAAGTCTTTAATTTTCTTACATATTATCTCTCGCAACTTATACGGGTTCTAAAAAGTTCATTTTTAAAGTCTTTATACAAACTCAACCATGTACAGATTTATTATATTATAGACAGAATATGGATAGAATATTGTGACGAGTGATGGTGGAACGATCTAGTTGGTTTAAGGAATTTTAGAAAAATGTAGAGGATTCTAGAAGAAAAAGACAAGGACATTTTAGATAGGGATGGATGATGAACAAGCAAGCAGCTATACAAGCAGCGTAAGGCGCGCCTACCGAGTAGTTCAGCTGAAGACAGAGTGACAAGTGCGATACGAGTTGGAAGAAGAGTTAAGCAGAAGTCAGTGACAAGTTTATTGAAAAAATTTGTGGGCAGTTCAGTGAAGGAGGATTTAGCATATTTAAGGAGGAGATACAGAAGCGAGATATGCACGGTAATTTCGGAGGTGAGCACCGCAGCAGCAGGAGGTAGTCTACGCAATATCGGTGACGATATTGTGAGTGAGATATCTTATCGTTTGGACTACGCATTGTTAGTTGTGCGTGTAGGGGCAATCCTGCAGAGAAGAATCAAGTCGGCTGTGTAAGTTAATAAAAGCATTTAGTAAAAATCGGGTGTTTCCTTCCAATCCTAAGTGCCTACCCCCGCTTGCACGTAACAATAGAGTAATAAATAGAATGTAGATAAATACTACCATACATACAGAAATTTATAGTAAATTCTTTTTCGAGTTATCTCAGTTCGCAATTTAAAATGTCCTCAAATATGTCGGTCGAATACGCTACAGGAACTCCAACCAATCCATTTGCATGTGTTTAATGATTTATTCAATACCTGTACATTACTTTGGACAATTTGCTGCTCATATCTCTTTTTGAATATTCTCGCATATTCCAAATCGATTAACTTGTGTATTGATGTCTGATACTTTATATGCTTTGTTTTTATTTACCTTACTATAAACCTTGCTATTAGAATTTTTCTTATTGCATGCGTTCAGCAGACAGCCGAATGGCCGCCTTGGTAGATAGCGGTTACCATCGCCTATAGACCTTTGTAACACCAATGTGCTGCCACTCTCTAAAGGGAGACAAACCTGGCCACTAATGCCGGAACACAACTCCAGGTTGTTATGGCGTATACTCTAGACCAGGAGTGGTAGCCATCCAGACGCCAAATAAATGAATAACCCAAGCTAAGCAAAATACGCTTGTGTTATGGGTGATATACACGGACCACTCTGGGGCCGATCCCAGATACCCAGACCATACTGAATAACAGAAGATACATTTCCGAAATTTACCATGCCAGGAATCGAACCGGAGCCTCTGCGTTCCAGCGAGTTCGGCCGGCTAAGACTTAACCCGTTCAACCACAGAGGCTGACGTACTTGGAAATACTTGGTTAGTTGGTTGGTTGGATTGATTGGTTATGGCTTGTTTTGTCGACTCTTACGACAGGCCGCTCGGCGACAGGAGATTGTTTTTTATCTCCGTTCCTGCACGGATAAAAAAATTGAGATATGGGATATATGGATGGCGCAAAAAAACCAACTTTTTTGTTTGAGTCTCGAGTGAAAAAATGATAATTTTTGATATTTTGAACTCATCCAAACGACAGCTCAAAAAAAATTAAGAGGTCGCTCCAAATTGTATAAGATTTCAAAAATCAGCAAATACCAATTTTTTTATTCAATTTTATTTCTCGTTACCGTATAATTTTATAGACCAAAAAATAATAAATTTTTGAAAACTTCAATTCAAAATTTGAATTTTAAAAGGTCGCTCATAATTATTTTTTATTTTAATTACTTTAGATTTTTTCGAGCGACCTTTTAATATTCCATATTTTATTTTCTTTTATTTAGTTACGTAATCGATACAAAAAAACTACGAGATGAATTAAAAATTAAACACCAGTACAATTTTTTTTTTAAATTTACTAGTGCATTACTCGGTCGAAAAAATGTAATGTAATATATACTAGTACATCAAAAATAATTACGAGCGACCTTTTAAAATTTAAATTTTGAACTGAAACTTTCAGAAACGTATTATTTTTTGGTCTATAGAATTATACCGTAACGAGTAAACATTAAAAACTAACATCTTTTCACTTGAGACTCAAAAAGAAGTCGTTTTTTTGCGCCACCCTAATGGACATAGAAAAAGAATACTATTCTTCTTTGATGATATGGGTGCTTTCGATAGAATACTTTTTATGGTTTCGTAACCAAATGATGAAAACAGTTGCCGTTTCTCACCTCTACGGAATATTTTACGTGGACTTGTCATATTTATTTAACATGCCATATTATCAGACTGATTCCCTCAACTCCATCCAGAGTTGCACCGTTCTTATGGTTGATTATCTCATATTAACAGGCGGTTTAGAATCGCTTAGACTTCGGAGATTGCGTTTCATTGCGTATTCTACTATCCGTACAACGGGCGATATGGATCGCTTAGACTTCGGAGACTGCGTCTCTTTGCGTATTCTACCTACCGTATAACGGGCGGTTTAGGATCGCTTAGACTTCGGAGATTGCGTCTTTGCGTATTCTACTATCCATACAACAGGTGGTTTAAGATTGTATAGACTTCGGAGATTGCGTCCCTTTGCGTATTCTACCATCCGTACAACGGGCGATTTGGATCGCTTAGACTTCGGAGATTGCGTCTTTGCGTATTCTACTATCAATACAACGGGTGGTTTAAGATTGCTTAGACTTCGGAGATTGCGTCCCTTTGCGTATTCTAGCATCCGTACAACGGGCGATTTGGATCGCTTAGACTTCGGAGATTGCATCTTTGCGTATTCTACTATCCATACAACGGGTGGTTTAAGATTACTTAAACTTCGGAGATTGCGTCCCTTTGCGTATTCTACTATCCATACAACAGGTGGTTTAAGATTGTATAGACTTCGGAGATTGCGTCCCTTTGCGTATTCTACCATCCGTACAACGGGCGATTTGGATCGCTTAGACTTCGGAGATTGCGTCTTTGCGTATTCTACTATCAATACAACGGGTGGTTTAAGATTGCTTAGACTTCGGAGATTGCGTCCCTTTGCGTATTCTAGCATCCGTACAACGGGCGATTTGGATCGCTTAGACTTCGGAGATTGCATCTTTGCGTATTCTACTATCCATACAACGGGTGGTTTAAGATTACTTAAACTTCGGAGATTGCGTCCCTTTGCGTATTCTAACATCCGTATAACGGGCGGTTTGGATCGTTTATACTTCGAAGATTCCGTCTCTTCGTATATTCTATCATCCGTACAACGGGCGGTTTTGATCACTTAGACTTTGGAGATTACGTCTCTTTGTATATTCTTCCATCCGTACAACGGGCAGTGTTCCAAGGAATTGTTTACTTTGGTGCCAATGTCTCATTTCCACAACCACACCGCTTGCCATCGACAGGATATTCACCCTCATTTCTTTGAGCTTCCTCGCTCATCTTTTTAGGTTTTGTAGAACGTTTATTTCGCGTACAACAATGATTCGGAGGGAACTTCCTCCGGGGTTTTCCCTCAGCGCTACGACATTGGGTTATTCAAGAAGGGCTTTATATAATGTATTAGGCGAGGGCAACGCGTTGGTGAAAGCCGTAGTTTGCAAACGTCCAATGGCGATAGTAACCACTTTAAATCGAGTGCACCGTCTATCTGTTTTCCTGCTCGAGGCTAAGAAAAAAAAACACATGAGGATACTATTTAACTTTTGTCATTAATTAAAACCGGATAGCTCCTATTAAAAGTTCCTAAAAAATTACATACCTAAGCCTAAAACTTTCATTAATTAAGTTCACCTTAACTATTTATTAGACAAAATCTTGTCAACTCGAAGGTTTGGTCCAAAATCCATTAATAATATTTACGTTGGCAGCTTAAATACATTTTCGAAAAGTATGATGTCTATATGAAAAGGTCAAACGCATGTGAGTGTCAAGCATTTTTGACAATGATTAATGACTTTGCCTTAAAAGTTTCACGTGTAGAAAGCCTTGTTTCAAAGGTACGGCTTGGCTGTATAATAGGGGTGCGGCCACATATACTTATAACAATAAATTTAACATCTTTACACAGTATAAAACAAAGTCGCTTTCCACGGCTGTCTGACTGTCCGCTAACTCCTCGTAAATAACGCAACAGTTTTCTAAGCGGTTTTCACCATAAGATATAGGTAATTTTTCCTATATCTTTTTGAAAAGTTTACCAGTTTTCAAATTGATTCGTTTAACGTCCCGCGAGCAAATGTTACTTTTTCAAACTAGTTCAGAGTACAGACTGTTCCACAGAAAATTAGTAACTGTTTGACAATAAAGTTTAAAATTATTTAAATCAAAGTTCTTTGACTTTCTATCTTGTCTAACAATATTGTTTAGAGATATAAAACCTTTTTATTGGTTTTAATATTTATGATAATTCTGTCATTGATCGGGTCTGCCAAGCCCGATCAAATTCCAATTCCAATTCCAAGGAACACCCCTCACGATCTTTAATAGTATTGAGATCCTTGGGGTCGACATAACGAACGACTTACAATTTCGGCCAAGCAGTACTTTACACCTCGCGGCAATGACTTGCGCTCTACTAAGCGCAAATCAGACCGCATACGGAGTACTGCTTACATCTATGTGCCGGGGCACCCGCTAGACTGACCCCTCGATTTGATCTGGTGCCATTTGATCTACAACCGCACAGTGCGACATTGCCTCATTTCCCACGCTCAACTACGCACAATGATTTGGAGCTCGTTTTTCATTTGACGGGATTTTAACAAGGGCGTTATAAAATTTAGAGATCGGCAACGCGTTGGCGACACTCCTGGTGTTGCAAACGTCCATAGGCGACGGTAACCACTTTCCATCAGGTGGGCCGTCTGCCTGTTTGCCTACTTCAGGCAACAAAAAAATCTAATGCATAGACTATAAAGTATCTTCTAATAACACATTTTTTTATTTCATTTTTATTGCAGGAGTTCAGCAGACAGGCAGACAGCCCACTTCATAGAAAGCGGTCACCATCGCCTATGGATATTTGAATCACCAAAGGTGCTACAAATGCACTGCTGCTCTCTTAAGGGAGACTGGAACCTGGTCACTAATGTCAGAACACAACTCAAGGCTGTTATGGCGGCATACTCTAGACCAGGGGTGGTAGCCATCCAGTCGGGCAAATACCCTACCACCTGGCTGTGGGTTTTTTTGTCACCTCTTACGACAGGCCGCCCGGCCGCAAGAAATTGTATTTTTTCTCCGTTCCTGCACGGATGCACATTTGTATAAATTTAAAAAGTCGTAATTATGCTTTATGTTACTTTTAAGTATGATCATGTGTGTTTTATTACTTATTTATCACACAATACTATAATTTTAGTAAATTATATACATGCAATTAATTGATTAAAATGTATTGACAAATTTATAAAATCTATTCGCCAATACTTTATAGGTCATTACTAATTGATTAATGACTGGCCTGTCAAAAATAAATGAAACGGTTGCATGAAGTATAGTTGTTGCTCATAGTGTCGTATCATAAAACTGTTGCCATTGTAAAAAATTCAATACGTCTATACTATCGATTTTATATCCGCCAAAAACAATATAAACCTTCGTATAACGGTGTAATAAAAATACATTTTTATTAGATCATTTCACACACATTTCCTTATCTATGTCGCAAAACGTGATATAAAAATAACCCGTCTTACCAAATCAGGCAAATTTTATTATCGCTCATACAATAAGGCTTTTACGGATTTAACCAATTTTACATGAGCTATCAACATCACAACACTCATTTGTATATGGACGCTGTTAAACGATACATTGTCAGTCATTTTGTGACATTTCTTGTACGCCATTTTGAGTGAATCATTTTCGATGGAACAATCCAGAGACGTTGAAGATGTAGTCTTCTTTGAATCTTTTCAGAAGGAACTGTATTTTCAAGACTCGTCTTATTTATAACTCTTTGTAAACTGAAATTATAAACGTAGCTGCAAGAAAATTGACTGCGGTCTTAAAAAAGTGGCTGTTGTTATACTGTAGACGAATTTCTCAAAAAACTTCTTGTTATTATTACCTCCATGGAAAAGCTTAGTAATTTATTTGTTAATTTTATTATAGACAAAAATTATAAATACCTTATTTTTTTTATTTATCAATAAAGTTTAGTTGACTTGTTCCTGAATTAGTACTTATTACTGTAAGTATTGTTCATATTGAGTTAAAGTAAGTTTGTAGGCTTTTTTAAGAACCATAAAGAACCCTACAAACTTACTCTAGCTCCATATGAATATGACCGTTAGTATTTAAGTTAATTTGAATACCTTTATATGATAGAATGTACTGTGCCTCTCCAATTGCTATAACATATGTATAATCTATGTATTATACATTCTTGGAAATAAAGATGTTGATTGATTAATTAGATGTAAACTTATGATAATTTTTATATCAAATATTGAAGGATCGTGATGAACAATTTTCTTTTTCCTTTCGTTCTAATAAAATTAACAAAGAGTAACGATGTTAAACGAATGTTAAAGGATACGATGTCTGTCATTTTGTGCCATTTCTTGTACGCCATTTTGAGTGAATCATTTTCATTGGAGTAATCGGGATACGTTGAATATACAGGTGATTTTTTTGTGAAATTTCGATCTCCATTCACAGAATTTGGAAAAAATGTACAATTACAAAGAAAATAGCCATTTTACACAAAAAAATATATTAATGCCAATCGATCCTGTTTATGTTACTGATCAAAAACTTTTATAGGACCAACCCAGGTTGGAGCACTAAAAAGTCAGAAACTGCGAAAACAAAAGCCCTTACATTTTGAATGAAAATTTTACACAAGTCTTTTTTGATGTCAATCGATCCTGTTCTAATTCCTTCGGCCCCGTCATTGGAGTACTGAAAGAGTCGGAAATCACAAAAATCTTTTCCCATACATCTTTTAAGAAGTCCAACTTACCTTTTTTATTTATCAAATCTTTTTATTGACTGAATAAAAAGATAAGATTGAAATAAAAATCAAATTTCGAACTAGTTATATAGTTTATTGTCAAAAAAAAAAAAACAATCTTGACAGTTTCTTGCGCCAGAAAAGCTCTGTGTAAATTTTTATTCGATCTTTAAAGGGTGGTTTGGTGAATGACACAAAGTAGTTTGTATTATTAAATAAATATATGAAATGTATGCAAAATGTTATTAAATGAAATGTATTAACTAATAAATAATGCAAATTATTTATTTTTAATGGTATTTCCATGATTTAATAACTTTGTACAAGGTTATATTCACTTAGATGTACGGTCGACCTAGCATTACAGTGAGTATGGCTGAGCGCTGCGGGCTCTCTGCCTTATATCTCAAAAACGGTTGGGCTCATGAAACATGTTTAAGACAAAATGTGTCGCAAATTTTGTGCTCTACAATTTTTATAATAAATATTAACATTATTGGAGCTATAGAAACCGAGATAATCGCGAAAAACTAATTTTTATGACCTTGGATCTTGAATAACTCGCAGACACGAGATTTTATGAGACAACTTTTAGAACACTAAAATGAAGGTGTATACAATTTTACAGCTCTCATTCCGAGATTGACCCTTTTTTTGCTTAAATGATTGGACTATTATTGCTTAACATCGTCTGTCTAACGTTTTATACAACAATCCAATTTTAATCTACATTCCGATCCGATCTACACTCAATACATTGTATTTCTTTTATAATCGAATAACTAGTTGTAAGTATATATACCTACATTTTTCCACGGGGAGAGAGAGGCTGGTGATCAGTCACACAGGATTTTTCCTTTTACTGACACCAGGCTCTCACCAATTGTTAGTAATTTAAAACCTTTTTTAGCAATTACTTATGTCATGTTATATTGTGAGAGCAAATAAATAAATATTATTATTATTATTATTATTATTATTCCTCTATATCAGAGTCTTAATTTATTCCAAAAAAAAACCCGTTGAAAATTTCATTCTATATTGTGGTAATAAAAATAATTTTAGATATCACGGGCGTTGTAATGTGTTTTTTTAATGAGAAATTTAAATATTTTCCTCGTAGCTGTTTGTGGAAATTGCATAAAAACATTTAAGTATTAAAATCTGTCACGGCCAGTACTCAATTGACTTTTTGAGTTTTAATGCGAACTTAAAGCATTACGGTAGTAGTTGCGCTCCCACTGGACGAGGCCATCTCGACCTGCCAGGGCATGGGTGAAGTCAGCGATGGCTATTGTTACGACCCTGACTATGGGCGAGTGGGAGGAACACGAGGAGTTTTATTATTAATTAATTAGTGAATTTTCGGTGAGTCCTAAAGGGTTGTCACCCGCCACTAATGCCGCCGATGGAGGGGCGCACCGATGTTCAGCGCGCGCACTCGTCTTCCCCCCGGACAGTGGAAGAGGCCTTATGGGCCGCCAAATACTTGCGGCCCTGGCATGGCGAAAGACGGAACACCGTGGCTTTTAGCGGGGATCCCTCACCGGGACGTGGTAATAGTACATCTTGCTTGTGGTGCTAGTGCTGTCCCAATATTGCGAATTCTACACTCCCCATCGTGTTTCCCTCGCGGTGGATAGTCCTAAAACGGATTTCCCCTCGTTAAAAAACGGCCGGCGAGTCCTACACACCTTCAAAGTGATCTCCAAACGTTGAGAAGACCGTATGCCGTATGTGGATATTTACTACTAAAAAAAGCAACGGTAACCCCTTTCCATCAAATGGACCGTCAACAAAAAAATTTGCCAAAAAATTAAATCTTGAATAATTCCGTTTACAATCACGAAGCTTATGCGTACAAAACTCACATGAAGGGCGTTACGTTATTGTAACATTTTAATTCAAATGTATAAAAAGTAATTAATCAAAAATTCATTGTTAAAATAGTACCCATAAGTCGTAAACAATCAAATTTCGTCTTTAAACAAAAAGTATGAATAAGTCAGATTGGGATCTCGAAACTTACGCATACGAGTTCACCATGAAAGACCTTACTCTACTATATTACATAAAACTCACATTCACACAAAGTAATTAATCAAAAATCCATTCTTAAATAGTACCCATAAGTCGTAAACAACCAATTTTCGTCTTTAAACAAAAAGTATGAATAAGTCAGATTGGGATCTCGAAACACGCGCACGAGTTCACCATGAAAGACCTTACTCTACTATATTACATAAAACTCACATGTACACAAAATAAATAATCAAAAATCCATTCTTAAATAGTACCCATAAGTCGTAAACAACCAATTTTCGTCTTTAAACAAAAAGTATGAATAAGTCAGATTGGGATCTCGAAACACGCGTACGAGTTCACCATGAAAGACCTTACTCTACTATATTACATAAAACTCACATGTACACAAAATAAATAATCAAAAATCCATTCTTAAATAGTACCCATAAGTCGTAAACAACCAATTTTCGTCTTTAAACAAAAAGTATGAATAAGTCAGATTGGGATCTCGAAACACGCGTACGAGTTCACCATGAAAGACCTTACTCTACTATATTACATAAAACTCACATGTACACAAAATAATTAATCAAACATCCATTCTTAAATAGTACCCATAAGTGGTAAACAACCAAATTTCGTCTTTAAACAAAAAGTATGAATAAGTCAGATTGGGATCTCGAAACTTACGCGTACGAGTCCACCATGAAAGGCCTTGCTCTACTATAATACATAAAACTCACATATATACAAAGTAATTAATCAAAAATTCATTGTTAAAATAGTATCCAGTAGTCATAAAGAACCAAAATTCTTCAACAAATACCAAAGAATTATATCGTTCTACGTTCTACCCTAAATTTCATTGTGACGAACGGTACACACAATATCTACATTACTGTTGGTAAAAAACGATTAACAACTACCCGCCACAGCGGAAATTAATCGACCGTTAATAAAATATTGATACATCAATCACAATTATGTTTTTAGAAAGTTTTTAATGGAGCCTTCGATGTTAGAATGGTTTATTTTGATGTTTGTGTGGTATTTTTAAGAATCCTTAGCCATGTTGCCAAAATGGAAACCTTTGTGTTGTAGTTCGGTCCGTTTTAACTCTAGAAGATTAAGCAATTTTGAGAGTAAATAAAGCCTTAACATACGCCTTAGAGGCGTACATATATTAAAAACAACTTGTGGGCCTAAATATACTTATATCACATATTTAAAAGTAAACTTAAGTTTGGGAATGAACTAGTAATAAAACACAGTTTTAAGATTTAAATCTCTAATTAAATTTACTGATTTTATTTTTTAGCTTAAAAAAAATATTGCTGGAGTTCAGCAGACAGGCAGAAGGCCCATTTGATGGAAAGCTGCTATCATCGCCTATGGACATTTGCAACTGCAAAAGTGCTACAAATACGTTGCTCTCTTAAGGGAGACTGGAACCTGGTCATTAATGCCGGACCACATCTCATGGTTGTTATGACGGAATACTCTAGACCAGCGGTGGTAGCCATGCATTCGAGAAAATACCCTACTACCTGTCTATGGGTGGTTTTTCTCTCCTCTTACGACATACCGCCTGGCCGCAGGAAATTGTATTCTTTCTCCGTTCCTGCACGGATAGGATACTTATTTGATCAACTGTACTTATAAGGTCACGGAATACGAAGCAGTAAGCTACACGAGCGTTTCTCACTAACAAAGTAATCTTCGACCATCTTGCAATGGAATAAAGTTCGAAATAGTTTGAAAAGCATTTTAGTTCCTGTAACGGACAGAGGTATGTGCTTGAGTGGTTTTATTTACAACTCTATTTCCGGCCAGTCGCATCGGTACTCATGGGGGGTTGATGATTACCGACTATAAATTTCAGGATTCAAATTCCGAGTATAATAATTGTCAACGTAGTGTTAAATCCTAGTTATGTTTGGAACATCCATTTTGGAGCCCTAGGAGACTAAAGAGGTCACGTTTGGACAAACGCTTAGTGACATTGACATGTTTTTAGTTATACTAGTAGAATAGAATAGAATAGAAATCGCTTTATTCTTCACCACATACACATTAAATTAACAATTTACAGTAGTCACATTAAATACCTAATATATATATATATATATATATATATATATATATATATATATATATATATATATATATATATATATATATATATATATATATATATATATATATATATATATATATATATATATATAAGTTACTAATAAGTAAATTTACATGCAATTAGGTATTAAAATTAATTATTGTTATAGTAATAGCAGCCCATAAATGTCCCACCGCTGGGCTCAGGCCTCCCACTGTGCGGGAACGGACAGTATACCCGCCACGCTTGTCCAAGGCCGCTTGGCAGCTTTGACACATCGGTTATCTCGATGTGCAGGTTGCATCACGATGTTTTCCTTCACCGTTATTAGCACGTGGTAATTGTAACGCGTACGCTAGCCATTACGCTACCACGACTATAAATATTTATTATAGTGTAAGATTATATTCTCTTACCAGTTTTTTAAAAACGGGGAGTAACTTTGCCTGTCTTACGTTATCGGGCAAAGAATTCCACAGCCGGACAGCCTGCACAGCGAAGGATTTGGTGTAGAATGTAGAAACGTGTTCAGGTGTTTTTAAGGCAAGATTATGCGAAGAGCGCAAATTAAGGGTGTAAGATGATGTATGGAAGAAATCGAAACGTTCCTTAAGATAGGAAGGTGTGGAATGAATAAGCAGTATGCTATACAGTAGATGGAGAAGATGAGCATTCCGACGAAGTGAGATTGACAACCACTTGAGCTTTTTCTTTTTGCGATATTCAGCGACATGGTCATATTTCTTTAAGCCAAATATAAACCTGATGCAAAAATTTTGAAGCCGCTCTAGTTTATTAAGTTGTTCTACGGTAAGGTCAAGATAACAAGCGTGAAAGACAGCGTAAAGTTCAACTTTGTGTTGATCCTTGTCATATTCATTGTAAGAATCTGCAAAAGCTGCTGGTTTAGGCACCCGGCTTCGCGTCCCCACTTCTCAACTTCACGTGGTCTTAAGCATCTTTTTTGTGAGATCATGCACGCATGCGATCCCTTATGACGGCGTCAAACCAGCATTTCTTGGATCTACTCGTTCTACCGGGCTAATTAGGTATTCAAATTTTATCTGTAATTTTTTCTTATTAGATAATTGGTTAAGTACAAAAAATATAAATTTTAGTTAAATATTGTGTTTAAATAATTAATTAAATATTTTTCCTACTTAAATATGTAACTTTAAGTGTTTTTAAGTTGATGAAGTGCCGATTTTTCAATCATTAGATAAATGTTATCAGTGGAAAATATTATAACCCGGCCGAATTTAAAAGTGGATTAATTCGATTGTTTTATTCATGCAATTGTCATTTATAATTTTCCCATCTTGTATTTTATTCTATGAATAGCTTTTATCTGGTGATTGTTTTTTTTTTAAATAAAACAAAACCTTCTTCACAATATAAAAGATCAACAACAAATTTACAAAATATAGTATTTTTTATGTTTTACTTAAAAACCGACTTCAAGATGTTGTAGAAAGAAATCGGTTAAATATTGATTGTTTGGGTTTTACTGTGAAGTTGGTTTCGTTTTTTTTTGTATTTTTTTACTTTTTAGTTGCGGAAATACTTAAATAGCTTTAGAAATAATATATTAAGCACCTGTAAAAATTATACAACTGGCACGCGTATACAAATTTGCCATCTCACTCTTCGGTGTATTCGCTCTTCAACAAGGGCTGCTCTCGATTTCCTTGCGATCCACAAATCAGATCCTGACTTGGTGATTATGGAACCATCTCGAGAGTTAAAAAAAAAACGAAATCGATCCACAATTGACGGAGACATCGCGTGACATGCCTACTGTAGTGGAACACTTACAAACCAATACATGGCGCTATGCAATAGTTGAGGTCGCAAACGTTTTCTGAAACATACAAAGAATATATACAACTTTTCAACAATAACAGATGGGCCTAGGCCTGCGAGGAACAACACTAGCCTCGCTGGAAGATCTTGCTTTAAGACGGAGGAGCATTTCACATCGCTCCTCCAGTCTAGCCTAGACAGAGCAGCCTATACAGTGCACTCTCTACACTACAAAAAATTAAGCGCCTGTAGAAACTAGCACGGGTATAAAGTATTTTTTTTGGAAAAATTTAGGCTCTCGGAGTTTTTTAATAAGGGTTACTTTCGATTTCCCTAGGATCTGAAACCCACTCATCAGATCCTGACTTGGTGATCATGGATCTGCCTCGGGAGTGTACATACTTACGAATAAAGTAAAAAAAATCAAAATTGTTCACAATTAACGGAGAAATCGCGTTACAAACAGGCTAAAAAAAAATGCAGTAGAATTGAGAACCTCCACCTTTTGGAAGTCGGTTAAAGTCCTTGTTAACACCGACCTATTTGATCACCCCCTCTTTGTTTCCTTTTTTTCTTTCATCGCATCTGTCACTATGTAATGTGACATAGTCTACGTCGGACCGCTGAACGCACCGCTGCTTCCGCACATACCTCGCCGCGTTTTGTTTGCTGTGCCGCTATTCATACCCGCTTATATCAACCCGCACGCGGGAAGATGCACACTGTATCATTCCAGCTGGTCCACTTATCGAAAGAACCGCAAGACGTGAAGAAAGGATCACGAGGAAGCGCCTGTCGCTGCGAAGCCCGCATCGTTCGTAGGGCGATCTTTCCTGCAAGTCCTTTCCTTCTCTTTTATCCCCGCTCCCGCCCGTGCTCACCGTCCTTAATCTTATGAACATACCCTATCGCCATACAAACCTGAAAAACAAGTAACCCGATAAGAGAACACATGGTAAACATATAACCAAACATTGTCATATAAGGCGTATCAATCAAAATTTTGCACACGTACTCTAGTACGCACAATACCTTATTACGGCGCTCATCGATCAAACACGCCAGGATTTGTGAGGAATCACGCCTTGAACACGTCACTTGCTGTTCCCCATTTCATTTGTACGACGATGTCGAAAATGCGGTATCAACTTACAAACACAACTAGGCTAGGTAAAATTTCCACGTATACTATGTATCCAGTGTTGCCCGTTTATCGAATTTCACTACATTAGACACGTGACACTAAACTTTATGAATTTTATTTTGAAAAATCTTGATTTAGGATTAGGATTAAAGCTTGTTAGTTAGTACTAACAAAAGTTATTTATTTTTCAGTACGTGCCTATGAAATTTCGTTCGCGTTGTCATGATGATTAGTTAGTGAATTGTAGCGGCCGCCACAACACAACAACAGAAAGAAGGAAAATGTTTATTTGAACCAATAACGACGGACATACATTAGTAACTACTATCAGGCCCCGCATACATTGTCCTGCTCTGAAAAAATAAAAATCTAAAACACGATTCAACGCCACCTATCGGATACAACTGCGAGTCTAAACCACCCCGAGACACACTCGGTCGCATAATTTTTTTAACAAAATCCTGGAACTCTGTTTCAGCGCCATTTACCGGATCTAATTGCAAGTCTAACCAATTCCGGGACACGCTGAAAGACGCACATATTTTTTATCAAAATCCTGGAACTCTATTTCAGCGCCATTTACCGGATCCAATTTCATGTCTAATCCATTCCGGGAAACACTCAAAGACGCACATATTTTTTTTTAATCAAAATCCTGGAACCCTATTTCAGCGCCACCTACCGGGTCTAATTCTGAATCTAAACGATCCCGGGACTCACAGAAAAACCATGCAAATATTTTAAAGAAAAAACTAATTTTACACAACCGCACGGATAGAATGACAGTAATTACTGTTATTCTGTCGTCTGTTAAACAAAAGACAATAAGTTCATTGAGTCAGGCCAACGAGGAGATACCCATATAATTTTTTTGAAATTTTTATTCCCTATATTTTTTCTTATAAACCATCCTATATTAAAGCGAATGAAACAAAAATAAAATCAATTCGGTCAATCTATTTTTGAGTTTTAACGAAACTAACGAATAGCAATTGATTTTTATATATATATACATGTAGATTACCGATCACAAACACTATTACATACAGTTATAATGTAAATTTAAAACAACTAAAAATAAAAAAGAAATTTTATTGATTTATTTCCATATTTTTGATAGAAGAATCTTTTAACGCTAGCCTTTTAGACCTAAAAACATTTTACAATAGATATATACAATATTATTTTATTTATCCGACAAAACATAACTTCTTTAGTAACAAATTGACAGAGTAATATATTATTTATATGTATCTAGTCTTATTCAACTTCGAAGAAAAGTCGCAAAGATTTTCTTTTTTGATATCGAATTGCCAGCCAGCACTAATGGTACAAAGAAGTACGTGATAATATTACTTAACAGCGAGTCAACAGACAAAAAGCGTTTTTTGATCGATTTCTCAGCCCTTGTTACAATAATTATACATACTTTATTGTGGTGAAAAAAATATATGTCAATCTTGATCATATTTCTGAGCTAAACTATGTACTCAAAACGCATTTTCGATAAATTTTCTCGATAGATAATAATTGCAAAGTAACCTCTAAACGTGTTCTTCAATCTTGTGTCATGTTATTATTGTTAATCGTACATCGCTAAAATAAATAACAGTAACATATCATATTATAAGAAATATACACATTATCATTTTTTTATTCGGTTACTTAGAGAATTTGCAAGTAATTAATTATTTTATTATAAATGACTTCAAAAATCACGCTTGCCGGTCCCAATGTATGGAATTTATCAATACGCCCGACGGCTCGGTGCTGTGTGTACACGCGTCGCTCTGCTCGAGCGTGCTATTCGAAATTAAATTTTAAATAAATGAAGGAGTAATAATAACCACAATTTCGAGCCGATCGAGCTATACTTATTTGGCGTATACGGTAGAGGACTGGTCTAAATCATAGACTGTGTGGGTTCGAATCCTACTAGCTTCACTTGATCTAGTAGATTTGTTTATTTTTATATCAAAGTTGATAAAATGGTCATTTTCTCTTCTTAAATAATTTTATAAAATGCATAAAAAATACTTTTTTATTGTAGGTTGGGGAAAAAGTTTCTTCGCATTCTATATAAAAATTTAAAAGGTTTTTTTATAAGTTTATTTATATTTGACTAAAGTATGTAGGTGCCATTTTGTTGGATAACTTTTTGCCATTTTGTACGTAGGGACGTGATCCCATTGCTATAAAAAATTTTGGGCTTCTGATCAAAACAACTGCGACAAGTGGTTTTGGCAGTCCTCTCGTGATGTTAACCTGACACTGCATAAGGAATTCTGCAGAGACCGAAACAGGTGAAAATCTGAAGGTGCAAGGTCAGGACTATACGGCGGTTGCATTAACATCTCCCAGCCAAACTCTCATAATTTTTGCTGACTGGCTAAAGATGTGTGAGGTCTAGCGTTATCATGGTGAAAAACCGCGCCCCTTCTGTTGATTAATTCCGGCCGCTTTCTCTCAACTTTTTGCTTTAATCTCATCAGTTGTTCGCAGCACAGTTCAGAATCGATGGTTCGGTCTGGCGGTAACAGCTCATAATGAATAATGCCCTTCCAATCCCACCATACACACAGCATCGCCTTGTTACGAGTTAACCCGGGTTTCGCCACAGTCTGTGAAGCCTGACCGGCCTTTGACCACGATCTTTTTCGCACGTTCTTGTCGTACGTGATCCACTTTTCATCACCAGTTATCAGCATCTTCAAAAATGGTTCGGTTTCATTACGTCGTAATAAAGAATCACAAATGAGTACACAGTTCATTAGGTTTCTTTCAGGGAGCTCATGAGGCACCTAAATATCGAGCTTTTTTGTGTATCCAGCTTTTTTCAAATGCGCCAAAACCGTTTTGTGGTCAATTCCCAGTTCTCCAGCTACATCGTAACTACTAACTAATATGCCGATCTTGCTCCACTTTTTAAAAAATGATATCAATTTTGTCTGTAACAGGGCGACCAGAGCGACGTGCATCTTTAATATCAAAATTTCCGGATTGAAAACGCTTAAACCAAATTTGGGCTACTCTCACAGATACTGCATTAGGTCCATAAACATCACAATTTTTTTTCGCGGCTTGTGTTGTAGTACCTTGTACCTTTTTTGTAGTAAAATTTTAAAATGTATCGAATTTCTTCATTACATTCACTTGTATTAACAATAAGAAAAACAAATGAAATCACACATTTTCCTAATTTGAATTTGGAATTGTCTTCTTTAAAATTAAATTTTTTTAATGATACCAACACCAGCCAGATAGAAATGGTATAGCCAAAGAGATCTTATTACAAGTTCATACATACTATATGCGAAAAGACTTTTGCCCCAACCTATTATGTAATTTTTATACCGAGGGTGCCAAGAGATACTTTTCATCCCGAAAAATGAGAAAGTTTCCGGGTTGAAAATATGTGTGGCCGAACGGGCCTAAATGATAAAATGAAATGACCGAAATGACTGAAAATAAAACCTGTTCTACTTTTTGAGATAACCTTTACATACATCTATCCCATTATCCGGGATAAAAAATATCCCTTGTTCACCGTCATTATTAAATTACATATATACCGAATTTCAGCCAAATCGATGTAATAGTTTTTTCCGTAAAAGCAGAACAAACAGAAAGACAAATATACTTTTATCCCAGAAATTATCACATTTTCCAGGATAAAATAAATATATAATAAATAAAATGCATCCTATTCTTGGCATCGAAAATATATATACTGAGTTTCAGCCAAATCGGTCCAGTAGTTTTTTCGTGAAAAGGGAACAGACAGACACAGTTACTTTCGCATTTATATCAATATATATATTAATTTATATTAACCTATATATGGATTCATTGTTGTTCCATAATACAATTACATCATTTTAATAAAGTTTACTCGTCTAAAAAATAATAAAATTAAAAAAACATGTAGCCTGAGGAGGATTAGAACCCTGTACCAACTAGTTACTATCACGCTCGGTGAACCATTGAGCTAAAGACGCCTAGGAATTTACGTCAAAATTTCAATACCTATTAAGCTTATAAACAATCTGTTTCACTTTAGGATATTTTGTCTCGCTCTCGTGATCGTCAGCCTTAGAATGAAATAAATTAAATCAAGTTGGTATGGAGACGGTTCGCGTAAGTATGTTCAGTTGCAATATTTCGCCACGCTCGAACTTTTATTACGCGCTGTTTCATCGAAGTAAATATCGGCCGTGCGGGGTTGATTTTCTGAAACACCGATTTGAATCAGGTCTACATAGCCTCTTAATACTTTTTAATATATAATTAAGCCTATACATAAAAATATATAGCTTTAAGAAGTATATGGGAGGTTAAGTTGAATGATATGATAAAGGAAAGTTGTGGTTCGAAAGAAGATAATTATAATATAATAATAACAAGTGTTGAGAAAGGAATCTTGAGGTGGTTTGGGTATGTAGAGGAAATGGCTAAAAAAATTAAAAATGTGTGTGCAGTTCACACGCAGTAGAAGAGAAAGTTTAGAGAATATACTCGTAGATAATTCTTCTCTAACTTTTATTAATATAAATATAATTTCTTTAGCCTACATCCGTCAACGTATTATAATTCAAAATAAACTTCTTAAGAATTACTTTCAATTTTGAACTATTTTAGTCTAAAAAATATTGTTACGAGCTACAGGACTCGAATTAAAAATGCCGTTGGAACTACTATAGAATTTATTAGAACTGTACAAACACGTATAAAACAAATACAAATAAAACTGGATGCAACCAGTTCACACTGCACGATTCAATGCAATTCGACATGCGCAAAATCCGTCATATATATCCCTAATCGAAAGTACTACAAACGTCTTACTCGTCTCGTAGTCGTCGCTTGACTGCCCGCCCCTCCATTCGGGCATTGTCTTATACTCACTACACAGTACAAAAAAATCGACCGCGCGCAATGAGTTTCCGAGAAATAGTAATTTGCACACCTGCGAACGGCCACAAAGTCGAAAACAATAACAATAAGGATTAGTTCGACGCTAATGATGGTTATAAAACAAGTAGAAATACAATAGCATGTTTTTCTTAATTACAAATCCAAAACACAAAAGAATTCCTAAATCCGGGAAGACAATAAACTGCGCTTACTACAGGCAGTTGTGCGCTTAGCTTTGACGGCATGTAACAATATTATTATCAGTTTTATTTCGGTCCAAATTGGACCTTTGTTTAGTCATCGGTCTTACTGACTCTCTAATCTGTACTGCACAATGTAAAACTCGTATCTCATTCTCTCGTGGGCTTAGTCCTACAGATTTATGTACTTATTTCTTATTAGTGTCGCTTTTTCATTTCATCGACTTTCAAATCACGATTCTAAAGAAGTTTCACAACACAACAAAATAAGTGTATATGACATTAAAGTGAATCGTATCATGATCAAATTGAATATATTTGAAAAACTGGTCAGGTAAAAACACTTCAAATAAACATGCACGTATAAAGAGATGAAACGAAAGGTAGTTGTCAAGATAAATGCAAGTGGAGATCTATCATACCTGTCTACCCCCATAGGAAATGTGGGGGATTAAATAAGTTAAGTGGTGCGTCGATGATGGTTACCCCGTTGGATGGGGTGACGCACCAGTGGTGAGAGCCCATGGCTAAATCGCCGAGAGGGGAGTACAAAATAAGACGACGAGTTGTTGTACTCTTGCAGTATATTAATTTCTTTATTGTTATTAATTTAACTTAGACTATAATATATACAGAAACCTTATCGTTTACGTGATGTTCACAGCAGTAATCTAATCAACGTTAAATATTATATTTACACGTTTATGAGATTGGACATTTTTGATGAATTAGACGAATGCTCAATCTTATCCGCAGCTCTAATAGCGATATCATCTATCTGTATTTACATAGCATCACGTTCATCTACTAACCATAGTCTTTAACTGTGCTAAATTATACATCAATAAATTGGTGGATGAAACGTGACGCAACAGGACACAATCTTGTTTTACAAGTAGGTTTGTACATAAATGTGATAATGACTTAATTTGGATCTATTTTTATTCCTCATTAATAAGGAAAATAAATGATTAGAAACTAGACCTTGGTGGATTCGCCAATAAGCTACCACTATTTGAAAATATAAGGACTAAAAATAAATGCCAAATCTAATGGAATACATTTTAAATAAACAAATATCTGGAGAATTACTGTTTTTTTTCTTTATAATGCGACAACACGATGCTAAGCGGTTTAGGGTATAAAGTAGAAATTAATTTATGGCTTTCAAAAATGTTGAAGTAACACTGAATTTGAAGTAAAAGTTACTAAGTTAAATTTTCAATAATATATTATTTACAAAGGTACAATTTTAATACATTTGCCATTTAGAACGTAGGTTCAAGAAATATTTTAGAGTCTCAACGCACTTCCCTTAATGATACATGCTTCTACCCTAAAATCATAATAAGGATACTTAATAAGTCTCCTTGTCGCTTAGAGTGATTTTTTAAAGGCAACATAACTTAAAAAAGGTTTTTTTGGTAATTTGGGTCGACCCAAACGCATTTCCTGACGTTGTTAGGGACCTTGTTCTCACTTTTATGTTTATTTATTTTTAATAATTCAGCAATTTATGTATAAAGAATATTTGTAGTGTACAAAATAAGATGCAATGAAAATTTCACAAGATACATATTTAAATTTATATTAAAACCTACTAGGATGTGCCCGCGATTTCATCCACGTTTGACCTGAAATTTCCGCGAGATTCCCGGGCCATAAAGCAGCATTTAAAAAAAATGTCAGCTATCGTTTTAGTGATAACTGGCTCTGAATATGTTAACTTTTATGCATCCGCACAACTTAGAATTGCTCCCGGGAAAATTCCCGGGATGAAAGTACCACAAATTTTATAACATAAAATTTGCTCGATTTGATTCGAACAGTGATAAAATCGTAATTGAAATCATTTTTTTTTCAATTTTAAATATATCCCAGAAAAAAAAACCCATGGAACTACCAAGATAAAAAGTAGCGCAGATTTTAAGTCAAGGTATTTGCTGTCGACCATTGAAAGCCGCATCAAAATCGGCCCAGTGCTTTTACGTGAATCCCGAACAAAGAGTAAACAAATCTTTAAAAAATTACATCGTGTTCTCCATCGTTTATATATTCTATTCCAGTTGTTCTTTTATATATCTTCAATGTACAGATACGGCATGTTTAGAATGTTATAATTTTAAAGCTATATCTAATTATATAGATTAGGGAAAAAGTTTCTTCGCATTTTATATAAAAATTCAAAAGGTTTTTTTTATAAAGTTTATTTACATTTGACTAAAGTATGTAGGTGCCATTTTGTTGGATAACCTTTTGCCATCTTGTAGGTAGGGACGTGATCCCATTGCTATAAACATTTTGGGGCTTCTGATCAAAAAACTACGACAAGTGGTATTGGCAATCCTTTCGTGATGTTAACCTGACACTGCCTAAGGAATTCTGCAGAGACCGAAACAGGTGAAAATCTGAAGGTGCAAGGTCAGGACTATACGGCGGATGCATTAACACCTCCCAGCCAAACTCTCGTAATTTTTGCTGAGTGGCTAAAGATGTGTGAGGTCTAGCGTTATCATGGTGAAAAACCACGTCCCTTTTGTTGATTAATTCCGGCCGCTTTCTCTCAACTTTTTGCTTTAATCTCAACAGTTGTTTGCAGTACAGTTCTGAATCGATGGTCCTGCCTGGCAGTAACAACTCATAATGAATAATGCCCTTCCAATCCCACCATACACACAGCATCACCTTGTTGCGAGTTAACCCGGGTTTTGCCACAGTCTGTGAAGCCTGACCGGCCTTTGACCACGATCTTTTTCGCACGTTCTTGTCGTACGTGATCCACTTTTCATCACCAGTTATCAGCTTCTTCAAAAATGGTTCGGTATCATTGCGTCGTAATAAAGAATCACAAATGAGTACACGGCTCATTAGGTTTCTTTCAGTGAACTCATGAGGCACCCAAATATCGAGCTTTTTTGTGTACCCAGCTTTTTTAAAATGCGCCAAAACCGTTTTATGGTCAATTCCCAGTTCTTCAGCTACATCGTAACTACTAATATGTCGATCTTGCTCCACTTTTTCAAAAATGGCATCAATTTTGTCCGTAACAGGGCGATCAGAGCGACGTGCATCTTTGATATCAAAATTTCCCAATTGAAAACGCTTATACCAAATTTGCACTACTCTCACTGATACTGCATTAGGTCCATAAACATCACAAATTTTTTTCGCGGCTTGTGTTGCATTTTTACTTTTTTTGTAGTAAAATTTTAAAATGTATCGAATTTCTTCATTAGATTCACTCATTTTAACAATAAGAAAAACAAGTGAAAATCACACATTTTCCTGATTTGAATTTGGAATTGTCTTCTTTAAAATTAAAATTTTTTAATGATACCAAAACCAGCCAGATACACATGGTATAGCCAAAGAGATCTTATTATAAATTCATACATATATATGCGAAAAGTCTTTTTCCCCAACCTATTATATACTGTAAAATATTTATTGAATACATAAATTTTGGCAAAAAAACATATCATTGTTCATTTCGGCGGTTCGTCTTTTTGAAAAGCAACTAAATGGTTTTGTCTTGGGCGGTAGAATATTTTTAAATAAGTAATCTGTAAAATTATATCTTACAATAGAATATTTTACTTTTTCTGCCTGATTGGTAATAAATAGCTAACGTGACTAAGGATGCGGCACTCAAATATATTGAAATTTATTTTTCGAAACAGTATTTTTTCACGTAGGTTTCTATGCGATGAGTGCTAAGTTGACGGTATAATGGTGTATATTTTTTTGCTGTCAGTTTTGGAGGACATTTTTCAAGATTATTATGACATATAAAGGTTTCAGGGTAGAAGCGTCTATCATTAAAGGAAGTGCGGTGCGTGTTTGAAATATTTCTTGAACGTATCATTGAATGAAACATGAAGTGCTTTGAAGGTCGTACTTTTGTGAATAGTTTATTTTTGAATATTTAATTTAGGGGCCATCCATAAATTACGTCACACGTTATGGCCGGGAGGGGTCGATGAAGTGTGACATTGTGTGACAAAAGGTGGGAGGGGTACCAAATTTTGTGACGTCACTTATCAAAATTTAATACAATTAAGATTTAAAATACGAAATTTGAACTATTAACGAAAAACGGCAAAATATTTCCAACTAACTGTATAAGCTTAGTGTTTAAATGATTAAAAATAGGTAGTTTAAATGTAAATAAAACTAATTACGGACATGCTATTTTTTCTTGATGTCAAATTGCAAAATACGTGATGTCACACACTTGGAGAGTGGTGGAGTCTCACGAATGTGACCAGCTGTGACGAGGACAGGGGAGGGGTCAAAAATCATTAGATTCGTGTGACGTAATTTGCGGATGGCCCCTTATTAAGTTCGAATTCAAATACTATAGGTTATTCGAACATCTACTTGGAAACATGTGTTGAAGATCATAATTTAAGTGAATCTATTTTATATCAAAGACAAAACGGGAACACACATGGAGGAAAGAATAAGAAACGTTCCAGTAACAGCCTAAGTAAAAAGTAGGTAAATCTATGTTTGATACAAGAATTTTAAGTAGCGGTTTGGTGGAGTGGAGAGGAGGAGGCATACTTACCCCTACTACGACCCCTATGGTCCGGAGTTCTTGAAATAATATTTGTTTTAATAAGGATAACCACACTTATTTTTTCACTAATATTGCAATTATATTATGGTCCAAAGTTCAACAATCATTTCAAGGTCTAAAAGAAAGATAGTAATCAATAGGAAAAGAACCAAAATAATCAAAAACCACTATAAATAAGAGTAACAAATGTTTCTTAATGCGTCGTGACAGTTCGTGTATATAAAATAAATAATAAATGGTTACAGTCGGTTCTGGCACTCTCCGGCCGCGAGTCTCTAAACCACCCCTCTCTTGGTCTTAAACCTGCCGATTTAAGGATATAAAAGGACAGCATACCCATCGGCTTTTTAAGGCGAATTACTGGATTTCACTCTAGTGTAAAATGCAAGGAGAGATTTGGGTAAGAAAGTACCAAATATTAACTATTTGGGCAGGGTTTCCCCTTTATTGTTCAGCCTTTGATGTGACTATTCACACAGCACAGTAAGCAATGAACACCGTCTACACGCCACTACGCTTTTTATGCGCAAATACTACCCTACAAAACAATAACATTGCATCATTGCTAAAAATAGCAATTACATCATAGTGTTGCCAGGATCACAAAAACAATTATAATAATTAGTTACTGATGCACTAAATTATCTAGACAATAGTTTAGTGGGGTTATAAAATTAACTAACCGGTAGAAAATGGTAATTTAATTCTAAATCGAATCATCTGATAAATCGACTAAAAATATTATCTATGACGATTGTCTATGTCATATTAATATACACTATGGTTCTCATGTCTACTGTTGTGGACATCTTGTAACGCTAGATTTCCTTACAATGTTTTCGTTTACCAATAAAAGTTAATGTTATAGAAATACTCTATTTTGGACTATACAATTTGCTTACCGCCACAAAACTTAGCCACCTCATTGAAGAGATATGGAAGGTTTAACTACTGAACCAAGACTTCGTGTTAATAATAATAATTACACTAGCCCACAAATATAAAAAAGTTTGTACTTTTGATCAGACCTATTTATTATTATGTACTAGCTGATGCCGGCGACATCGTCCGCGTGGTGCGGTTTTTTAACTATCCCACAGGAATTCTTTAATTTTTCGGGATCAAAAGTATCCTATATGTTGACAAGGGATATAAGCTACCACCATATAAAATTTCATTTAAATCGGTCTAGTCGTTTCGGAGATTAGGAATTTAGAAATAGGAATTTCGGAATTTGAAAAAAATCTCAATTAGTTCTATTTCACTTCTTACATCCCCCTGACTTGGTTTTTAGCATTTTTTTTCATTGTACAGAAATTCGACCTCTACAGTTTTATTATATGTATAGATTTCGATCCGCTGAATCCGAATCTGGGTTTGGTCCATAAATCCTCATAATTCCATACACCCTTAAAATTTTGATCCTGTACGGAAGAAGAAAAAAGAGCTAAGTAGTAATAGTAGTAAGAAGTAGTATGTAATTTTGACCAGACCCATCTATTCTTGTGTTTCGATGCGCTCAATCCAAATCTGGGATCAGTTTGGTCCCGACACCCTCAAAATTTCAACGGTGTTTGGATGAAACTGAACCTAGATTCGGTCTTTTGGTCCATAAACCCTCAACATTTTGAGGGTGTACGGATCAAACTGACCCAGGGTCGGATTCAGCCCATCGAAATACATAAGAATAGACTGGGCTTGGAAAAGAGATGGGTTCGGTCAAAAGTAGAGACTTAGAATTTTTTTGTGGGCCAGTGTTATTAATTCACATGAATCTCTTATAAGGTATAGGTGGTACATAATATATAGAAATTTCTTTTGAATTTCGAACAAAAACGTGGCAATCGCCTTTCTTTTGAGTTAAAATAAATGCGGTAACGAGTCTATCCCTTCAGAAAATCTGACGCCTATTGAATTTTTCACGTCGATTGTCACAGATAGGGATGTAGCAAGTATCGATGCTAATTTAAAGTTCAATTTGTTGAAAAATACAGTTTTCTGTTTTATTAATATCAACTTAATTATATTGTTACAACTTAAGTTCCGACAAAAACAAAACCCCACCTACATATCTATAGAAACATACTTTATTACCTGTCGGCATTTGAACTAATTGTAATTCTTTATAATTGTCTTCTTTTGTTTACTTATTTATTGGTTATTGTGGAGAACAGCCTATTGTACTCGTTTATGGCCATTTGCAGACACAATTAGGCAGGTGTGCGGATTATGATTTCTGGGAAATTGCGTCGACGCTTGCCGACAGACATATTTGCATTTGTGCAATATAAAGCAATGGCCCGATTGAGGAAGAGTGAGTCGAGCGATAAGCACAAGCGAAGTAAGACGTTTGTACTACATTCAGTAATCTATTTAGTGACGGACTTTGCGCGTGTTATTATATCTTGTACTTGTGTTATACGTGTTTGTATAGTTCTAATAAATTCTATAATAATTCCAACGACATTTTAATTCGAGTCCTGCAACTCGTAACAATATAATGAAACTACGTTTTAACGGTTTTAAGCACAGGAATTTTATTTGATTTTTATTCCGACGTTTCGGCCACTTTTCAGTAGCCGTGATCACGGACGACGAAGATGACAATTAATGATGTTAAAGTTTTTATTTAGCCTACCGCCAACTTGTTCATTTTAATTATTTAGTTTTTACTTTTAATGTCGGAATAAAAATCAAATAAAATACCACGCTTGAAACCGTTAAAACGTAGTTTTATTATGTGTACTCTTTGATAATCAATGTGTACTAGTCGTGAAAACTTAAAATAATATTGTTACGAGTAGACGGGACGCGAATTAAAATGGCGTTAGAATTATTATAGAGTTTATTAGAACTATACAAACACGTATAACACAGGTACAAATATAACCGAACACAACAAATCCAAACGTAATGCAGAAGGTTGTAATTCAATAAAACGCGCAAAGTCCGTCAATATTAGATTCCTGAATGTACACGCGTCACGCCTTGATCGTGGTTCTCGCTCAACTGACCCCCTCTTTCAATCAGGCCATCGTTTTATACTGCACGAATGCAAATGTGCCCGTATCGTATCGTCGACACAATTTTTTAGAATCAGCTTGTACTTATTCCGTAACATCTGGCTAATGATGTCTGCAAGCGGCCTTAAACGAGTACAATAGAACAATAGGGTGTTCTCCACAATACTAGAAACGTATGCCAATAAATAAGGAAACAAAAAGAGGACGATCATAAAACGATTACAATTAGCTCAAATACCGACAGGTAATAAAATGTGCTTTTACAGAATGTACGTGGAATTTGTCTTTGTCGAAGCCTAAGTTGTAACAATACTAACTAAATTATAACTAAACATACAACTATTTTTGAATGTATAGGTACGTTTTTATTATTATTACATTACAATTAAAATTGTCATATTTCATTCTTTCATTTGATTATGTTATTCGATTATCGAACTCTCTATACCCCATCACTAGCAAGTCTGGCGCTCATCTAAAGTCGTATCTCTTTTCAATAGAGACCGTTTACATTTGTATTGAGCAACTTTTGTGGCACACTACATTGACAATAGCGAGCAGTCGGCAGCTGAAGTTGAATTTACTCCTGGAATAACTTTAGAGCGACATGCAACTTGCGTGGTGGCCGCATTCTTAATGACGTACAATTGGTAACAAAAGTTTAATATTTAAAATTAGATAATACAAGGTCGTTTTATTGAAATGTTAAGTGTGTGTCAAGATTGCAGTAAGTGCACATCCATTGTCTCTACATCTACTCCTATCCTACCCTACACCTAATCTACTATACCCTAGTCTGCTCTACCCTTATCCTACCCTACCATGCCGCTATGAGAATTAGACATACCAATACTTATGTATCTATGTACTTATTTAGAGCCTAATCTAAGAAAGGAACATTTTTCAGTGAAAGATGAACAACGATTATGGGTCATATTTTTTTTATAAACCGTCATACCAAGACGTATACTGATGGTATAATAGTCTGTTGCAAATTTTATTTATTCGTGAAAATAATATTTTTACAGGATATATCGCAAAATATCTTTATCGGAATCAAATAGATTTTTAAGAGTAACATAGGTGTATACAACAGATATCGGGAAGATTATTCCCGTCGCGTTTTTCCGTCTGGAAAGAGCACTGCTTGAAGCACTTAAAGATATTCATTTTATATTGCAGAAAGAATACAACAACATCATTACTATCTAACAATAAAATTCATGAGTGTCTGAATTGCAAGCAAAAATTTTAATGCAAAACGTTGTATCGTAACACTTGTCCCAATAAAGACAAAAGGCTTTTGAATACTCAACGTACAGCGAGAAACAAAAGTTACATTCACACATTGGAATTTAGATCACGTCGCGTTAGGAAAATGTTTACTTAAACAGGATACAGTTGCCAACTAAAGTGCTACCTTAACACGCTTAGAAAGATAAACTAAAAACTTGCGGACACTACTGTACTTAAAATGCTGTACAGCTGGCAACAAAAGTTACAGCATACCACTTAAGAATGTAGATCACGTTCAACAGAACCTGCTCGTTCGATTGCACTAACAATGGGGGCGTGAAGCTCTAAGGATTTTAATCGAAGAAAAACTTTCGTATATCATGATGATACGTGATATCGTATCATGCTGATACGCTAAGTATTCAAAGGGAAACGAATGAAGCCCGTTTTCATTCAATGCCGTCGGAGCGTATTATACGGGGATATAAAAAGGTGGGTAATGCATGGCTTTTGGTCGGCGAAATTAAAATACTTACTTACTTACTTACATATAAAGTAGCTAGAATCTTATATTAATATATAAAGCTGAAGTACTGGTCTGATTTGAAAAATGCTTTCAGTGGTAGATAACCCATTTATCGAGGAAGGCTATATATATATATATATATATATATATAGGCTATATATCATCACACTTGACCAATAGGAGCGGAGCACCAATATAGAAGGTTTCAAAATCGGTATTTTTTTCCTTTTGAGAGCTTCCGCTGCGTGCGCTGCGTAAACGGTTAAAGTATCGCAAAAAATCATGTGTGACAGAATTGTTCCCCTTTAAAACTTATAAAAAAAAGTCCGCAACAGCATATGTCTATTTTTAAGGTTAGCTAACTATAACCTTTTTTATGCTAACCAAATTTGTTCTAAAATAATTCATTATTTGCGAAGGCGTTTTCATAAACATGGTATTAATCCTTATCCAAATAAATGCATTATTCATCACAAGTATTTAATTTAAAACAAAATTGCCATTTACATCATTCGATTTCAACGAATATCTTAGGAGATATCGCAATTATTAAAATAACATCGCAGCAAAATAATGATTAAGTACTGCGCGCGCATTTATGATGTGCAAGGCCGGCGGGCAGTCATGAGGGGGAAGGGCGGTGGGGCACCTTCTACGTAAACAAAGTCGCGGGTTAAAGTTAGCGTTAGCCCAAAGTAACTATTCCACGCGAACGAAGTCGCGGGCAGAATCTAGTGAGATATAACTTTGCTAGTAATGACTAATAATAAGCCTGACTAATAAGCTTTGGTTGGAACTAGACTAATTCTTTTACTATGCAGAAGCGTACAAGCAGTAATACGCTTAATCTTTGGAGAGACTGCGTATCTCTGGTTATTCTACCGACAGTAATGATTACGGGAGTGTTCCCGAGTTGTCGTTCTATCACCGCACCGCTTGGTATTGTGACGATAGTTACATGTCATATTATTTTATGAATAAATCAGTCAGTCGTTCACTTATGCCTTTAATTAACGTTCCATTGGCGACAAGGATTAAAAATATTAAAATTACTATTAAATCGTGCAAATAAGTATGTCGATTGGTAAAATAGAACCATTTAATTTAAGTTCTAAGCAATGGCCGGCCTACATTCGTCGCGTAAACCAATATATATTGTTAACTCAAATCAAAGAAAGTTTAAAGGTGCCGATGTTAATAACGGTTGTTGGTGAAGAAACATACGCTTTAATGTGCGATTTGTGTTCACCTGAATTCCCGGAAGTGAAATCTTATGATGAATTGGTGAACCTAGTGACGGAACATTTGGAACCACAACGATCAGAGATCGCCGAACGCCATATATTCAGATGACATGCATACGAACAATGCTTGCTGACAGATGAATCGCAATCGTACACCGCGATTACAACACACATAGGGACGTTCGTATACCATCGTACACCGTATGGCTTGTCATGTGTACCCGAAAAATTCCAAAAAATAATGGAGGAGACGCTACATGGGGTGCCAGGGTGTGTCGTATTTTTAGATGATATCTGTGTAACGGGAGCGAACACCTTGGAACATATGAAAAACCTGAGAGCTGTACTCGAAAGGTTGCGCAATATGGGACTCACGATTAAACAGAGTAAATGTAATTTTTTACAAGATAGTGTAAAATATTTGGGTTTCATAATTAACAGAGATGGATTGCACCCAGACCCTGACAAACTGGAGGCTATTTCTAGCGTGCCTAGACCCGAAAATGTGTCTCAACTTAAAAGTTTTTTAGGAATGCTTAATTACTATGGACGGTTCCTTCCCAAGTTAAGTACCATTTTACAACCATTACACCATCTTTTAAAAAAGTATACCAACTGGAAATGGAACCCTAATTGTGAGAAAGCGTTTAGTGAGGCAAAGCGGTCCCTCCTAAGTGAACGCGTATTAGCGCATTATGAAGAAGGCCGCGAATTAGTGCTCTCAGTGGACAGCAGCGCGTATGGGCTTGGAGCGGTGCTTGCGCATCGATACCCGGATGGCAGTGAGCGGCCGGTCAGTTGCGTCTCGCGCACGCTCAGTGCGGCCGAACGTAACTACAGCCAGCTCGACAAAGAAGCCCTTGCTATTTTATTCGGGGTGACAAAACATCACCAATATTTATTTGGACGTCATTTTACGTTGCGTACAGACCACCAACCGTTAACGTATATTTTTGGGGATAAAGGAGGCATCCCACAAACGGCCGCCAGCCGTTTACAGCGTTGGGCGATGCGATTGCTCGCATGCGATTTTAAAATTGAATATGTACGATCGGCGGACAACGGACCGGCCGATGCTTTATCGCGATTGCCGTTACCTCAGGAGGGTCGGTCTGCGATCTCTGTAGATTATTTAAATCTAGTTGAAGAAACGCTGCCTGTATCCTTTAGGGATATTGCGAAGGAGACAGAGCGCGACCCCTTATTATGTAAAACAAAAAGTTATGTGTTATTTGGCTGGCTGTCATGTGCGAGTAGCGACCGGGAAAAGCCTCATTTTGCGCGTAAACATGATTTCGTAGGGAATCAAGGATGTTTAATTTACAAATATAGACTAGTGGTCCCTTATGTTTTACAAAAGAACATTTTAGGAGAATTACACGAGGGACACTTGAGTATACACAAAATGAAAAATTTGTCGCGTAATTACGTATACTGGGAAAGTTTGGATCGGGATATCCAAGAAATGTGTAAATCATGCCGCGCATGCCGCAATGTGCGTGACGCGCCGCCGCGCGCGCAGTTGCACCCCTGGGAGTTTCCGCTGCACCCATGGCAACGCGTGCATGTTGATTTTGGGGACTGTGGAGGTGTACGCTATTTAATTTTGGTTGACGCGCATTCCAAATGGATTGAGGCCGTAGCGATGCGCAGTACAAATGCTGATGCTACTGCAGTACAAATGCTGTTTTGGGTTACCGTCGCAACTCGTAACTGATAATGGCCCACCTTTCTTGTCACAAGAGTTTAAATTATTTTGCGAAAATAACTGTATTAAACATACGACCTCGGCCCCTTATCGACCTCAGGGTAATGGCGCGGCAGAAAATGCCGTCAAAACGGTTAAAAAAGCTATTAAAAGAGCCTTGTACCAGAAGGAAGATGCTAATAAATCTTTAAGTAAGTTTCTCCTTCAATACAGAAATTGTGAACATGCAACGACCGGGGTGTCACCAGCAGTAGCTCTGCTAGGTCGTCAACTTCGCAGCCGGCTGGATGCTCTACGGCCAGACGTAGCAGCCGTGGTCAGTGCTAAGCAGGACCGATAAATAAATCATGCAGCCGGTTCTGACAGAAGTTTTAATGTAGGAGACCCAGTGCTCGCTCGCGATTATAGCGCGAGAGAAGATAAGTAGGTCGAAGCCACAGTAGTAAAAAAAACCGGACCCGTTTCTTATAAAGTGAATTTAAGCAACGGTATAGAATGGCGCAGGCATGCAGATCAGATCATTTCAACTAATAGAAAAAATAGATATTCGCTTTCGCGAATGAGCACCGGGGCAGGGGTGGAAGAAGGAACCCCTGACGTCGTGAACCCAGAGGTCGAAAACGGGGCTAAGGATAACCAGGACATGTCTGGCGGTGGTAGCAATGACCTGAGATTCTCGCGAGAAGTGGCAGAGTTGCAAAACCCACAGCCTGAAAAGTCACCACAGCCTAAGACTTCTAGACTGCAGGCCACGCCTTCACCTCCTGACATGTCCGCTCGAACACGTTGGGCATTGAATCGAGCTAAACAAACATTACTTAAGTTTATAGAAATGTAACCTGTATTTATTATTTAGTTTAGTATTAGTTTAGTTTTCAGTTTTAGTATTTTTAGAATTTAGTGGGGAGAAGTGTGACGATAGTTACATGCCATATTATTTTAAGGTGTGGGTATTTATGAATAAATCAGTCAGTCGTTCACTTATGCCTTTAATTAACGTTCCAGGTATCAGCAGAATGTTCATCCCCATTTTCTCGAGCCGCTTCACTCATGTACGCAACGTGTCTCGAGAACGTTTCTGTTGCGCACAGTGAGGATTAGGAATGAATTCCTAACTGAGGTTTTTCTACAGCGCTATGATGTCGGGTTTTTCAAAAAGGATATTAAAAAATTCCTTCGAGTCGGGCAGCGCGTTTATCACATGTCCATAGGCGACGGTAGCCTGCTGTATTGTATAAATAAAAGAAAAATGGTCTAAAGCAGCTAGTTCCGCATCCACGTATTTCGAATGAGGGTGCCTCATCTAATAAACTACCATGAATTAGGCACGTATATCATAAAACTAGTCACGTGTAAACTGACGGTTAAGATGTTAATCGGCCAAATTAAAGTGTTCCGCTGCTTTGTGACGCCACGTCTACTATAATAATATTAATATTTACTTTACTTCAAACATGCGTCCATAATGTTTATTAATAACTTATACATAATTGCCATTAAAACAAAACTAAATTTAAAAAATTATCCATGCAGGAACGGAGAAAGAATACAATTTCCTGCGGCCGGGTCGCTTGTCTTAAGAGGCAACAAAAGAACCCACACAACCAGGTGGTAGGGTATATAACTACCACCCCTGGTCTAGAGTATGTCATCATAACAACCTTGAGTTGTGTTCCGGCATTAGTGGCCAAGTTCCAGTCTCCATATAAAGAGCGGCAGTACAATGGTCGCGCCTTTGGTGTTACAAATGTCCATAGCCAATGGTAACCGGTTTCCATCAGGTGGGCCGTCTGCCTGTTTGCTGAACTCATGCAATGAAAAAAGAAAGAAAAAATACGTAAATGACACATCACACAAAAAACACGTAGAACTTATAGAAACGCTGTCACAGAATATCGGCGTGAAACGGTTAGCCTTGAGCTAATTGTGTTTCGCACGATAAGTGAGAGTTCCAATAGCCCACTTTCTCCTCTCTCTCTCCTCTATTTCATTCCGTCATCCCATTCATCCTGTCTGATTCCTCTATTCCATCCTCTTAATCCCATCCCTTTTATACTATCCCTGCTATACCTTCTTTCTTCCTTGTAAGCCATTCTTAAGGCTGTCAACAAGTTGGCCTCGCCCCTAGTGTTGCAAGGGACTATAGGTGACGGTAACCACTTTGTATTACGTGGGTCGTCTGCCTTGCTGGCTTTGTAATCAAAATAATTAAATAGACAATTTTATTTATTCGTTTAAATTGTAAATTTGACATGTCTTACCAGTATATTAAACAACAAATTGCTTACAATTAGAATCCAGGTTTCTTCAAGTCTTGTGTAAATAGATTTTGCTAGGTAGGCGTGCTCAATCTTCGTCCAGCGTGATCGTGGTCAAACGCGAACTAATCTATACTTAATATTATTGTTACGAGTTGCAGGACTCGAATTAAAATGCCGTTGGAATTATTATAGTATATATAGGCGATAAGACCGCCGATTGTACTAGTTAAATGATTGTTAACTTGTGTGTATTATTTTCTTGTATGCAATAAAGAATATTGTATTCCACATGTAGAATAGTAGCTCCAAAAATAGAATTTTTTTAACACCGCAAATTGGTATATCTTGTGGTAATTCTAAGTTTGTTACTTATCATTGAATTCAATAAATTTATTTTTTATTGATTGATATTAATAGGTCGGGGAAAAAGTCTTTTCGCATATAGTATGTATGAACTTGTAATAAGATCTTTTTGGCTATACCATTTTTATCTGGCTGGTTTTGGTATCATTAAAAAGTTTTGGTATCATCAAATTCAAATTAAGAAAATGTGTGATTTTCATTTGTTTTTCTTATTGTTAAAATGAGTGAATCTAATGAAGAAATTCAATACATTCTAAAGATTTACTACAAATGATACAAAGGCAAGACGAGCCGCGAAAAAATTTGTGATGTTTATGGACCTAATGCAGTATCTGTGAGAGTAGTATAAATTTGGTTTAAGCGTTTTCAATCCGGAAATTTTGATATCAAAGATGCACGTCGCTCTGGTCGCCCTGTTACGGACAAAATTGATGCCATTTTTGAAAAAGTGGAGCAAGATCGGCATATTAGTAGTTACGATGTAGCCGGAGAACTGAGAACTAACCACAAAACGGTATGGCGCATTTGAAAAAAGCTGGTACACAAAAAAGCTCGATCGGGTGCCTCATGAGCTCACTGAAAAAAACCTAATGAACCGTGTACTCATTTGTGATTCTTTATTACGACGTAATGAAACCGAATCATTTTTCAAGAAGCTGATAACTGGTAATGAAAAGTGGATCACGTACGACAAGAACGTGCGAAAAAGATCGTGGTCAAAGGCCGGTCAGGCTTCACAGACTGTGGCAAAACCGGGTTAACTCGCAACAAGGTGATGCTGTGTGTATAGTGGTATTGGAAGGGCATTATTCATTATGAGCTGTTACCGCCAGGCAGGACCATCGATTCTGAACTGTTCTGCGAACAACTGATGAGATTAAAGCAAAAAGTTGAGATAAAGCGGCCGGGATTAATTAACAGAAGGGGTGTGGTTTTTCACCATGATAACGCTAGACCTCACACAACTTTAGCCACTCAGCAAAAATTACGAGAGTTTGGCTGGGAGGTGTTAATGCATCCGCCGTATAGTCCTGACCTTGCACCTTCAGATTTTCACCTGTTTCGGTCTCTGCAGAATTCCTTAGGCAGTGTCAAGTTAACATCACGAGAGGACTGCCAAAACCACTTGTCGCAGTTTTTTGATCAGAAGCCCCAAAATTTTTATAGCAATGGGATCACGTCCCTACCTACAAGATGGCAAAAAGTTATCCAACAAAATGGCACCTACATACTTTAGTTAAATGTAAATAAACTTTATAAAAAAATTCAAAAGAATTTTTATATAAAATGCGAAGAAACTTTTTCCCCAACCTAATATTATATTACGATTCTATAAATAATTTTAAATCCGTAGTTCCTAGGCAAAGAAATGACCATCACAATATTATCCTTTCAGGAAATCCTCTAGGAAATTTCGTATAGACTATATTTTATTCTTCCATTGTTTCCTAATTTTTCGTCCCTTCGGCATATCCCATAACAGTATCATAGATTTGACCTCAATATAGAATGCCCCTATCGCACGTTTTTTCTTCTTATACAAGCATTTCTTTATAGTGTTGTCAATTTATGAAATTTTAAGAACTATTCGGATTTTTTAAAAATTAAAACTGATTATATAATACATTTCAGCATTTTGTAATCCCAAAAATCAAGATTTCACTCGTTCTTATATTACTTAAAGTAGGTAAAATTTGTAGATGCATCTAATGATGGAAAGTGGTGTTTCAAATCAAATCAAATCAAATCATTTATTGCATAAAAACATGGTTATTCAATAGGTCTTGTTATTTTATACAGATCACATGTTTTTTGCCGATTGGGTGTACAATTTTTTTTTTAATTTATATCATAGAAGTACACTTATTTGGTTTTAATTATTATCACTAATATTTTATCTTTATCTTATAATTATGTATAATTATGTATATCCTTAAATTTAACAAATACTAAATGACACATAATTTAAATTTATATATGTTTCTAATGATATTGATATGGTACAAATATTATAAATATATTTAAACACTTAACATTCTAACTTATCACTTACATTTAAAACTTATCATTAAGGAACTCAGTTACATTGTAGCTTTTTCTTATTAGTACTTTTTTAAATGTGATTTAAACAATTTAGTTTTCAGAGCTTTAAGCTCTTTTGGGATTTTATTATATATCTTTGGGGCCATTCATACTATACTCTTATACAGTAAAGTTGTTTTTGCAGGGTGCATACAAAGTTTTTCTTTATTAGGAATATTCCTAACCGTAATGTCGGATGTATTTGGAAACAAATGTAGATTTTTGTGTACAAACATTGTGACTTCATATATATATAGCGATGGAACAGTGAGTAAACTATGTTTGATGAATAGCGGTTTACAGCTTTCAGTTATGTGTATTTTGAACATTGCTCGTATACAGCGTTTCTGCATTAAGAATATAGTATTTGTATTGGCTGAGTTATCCCAAAATATGATACCATATCTTAAAACAGATTCTACAAGCCCATAGTAAGCTGTAAGCAGAGCGTCTGTATTGACTGTCGGTGCTAATTTATGCAATGCAAATGTCGAACTACTTATTTTTTTGCTCAACTTATCTATATGATTATTCCAATTTAATCTATTATCTATTACTAATCCTAAAAATTGGGCGGAGTCTACTTCACGTATGATATTGTTATCGTATAAAACAGTAACAGATTTAGATGTGTTATTAGGTCTTTGACTAAAATGTATTATTTCTGTTTTACTGGTATTTATTTTAAGGTTGTTATTTTTTAACCAATTTATTACCGATAACATAGTATTATTTATATCGGATTCGTAATTTTTTATATCACTACACGGTATAGTTAATGTGCTGTCATCAGCAAATAAAGTCATAGAATGTGTAGTACATTTTGGCAGGTCATTGATGTATATAGTAAATAAAATATAAATAATGTTTATCACGGACATTACGCGTTGACGGCCTCTAAGAATTTTTTCGAGCTGCAACAAGTATTTTGATAAAGGAGACGCCACCCGGCATTTAACTAGTGGTCCAACATTGACAGAAACCTTAAAAAAGCTCAATTACTCGAACCGACAACTTAAATCCGTATTTTAGCGCAAGAAAGTAAGGAAACCCGACCCCAAATAATAGGATAAGGAGTGCAGAGTGAGGAGCCACGCCAAAGGCCTTGAGGATTTTTTGGTACTGATTTTTCGGGCGATAAGGGGGATTCCATAGCCGCGGTCGTTTTTCAGATGCATTATTATTGTTACGAGTGCGGGACTCGAATTAAAATGCCGTTGTAATTACTATAGGATTTATTAGAACTATACAAACACGTATAACATAAGTACAAATATAACCGAACGCAATAAGTCCATGTGTAATGCACAATTCCATAACACGCTTAAAATCCGTCACTATATCGCTTATCGAATGTACGTCTTGCTCGTATTGTAATCCTCGCTTGACTACCGCACCCCTCCATTCGGGCATTGTTTTATACTGCACGGTGTAATATGTCTTCCTCATCGCGTGCACCCAATTTCCCGGAATCACACCTGGCCACTGCCAACCGGAACATATTACAATACACAATAGCCGGCTTTTCTAATTACAAATATTAAATACAAAGAAAACAAAAGAAGTGCAAATGCGGGTGGTAATAAAACTTGGGCTTTATGGCCGCAAATGTTCATTCGTATTTGTTATTGTGCTTCGTGGAATTTTGGCTAAGTCGTAACATTATTATACTGTGAATAATATAAAGCAATATTTAAAAAAATAATAAAACCAAATGCTTTTTTTTATCCTATTTTGATATATTGATTGGAAGTATTGACCTCTTTCTTGAGGATTGGAATATGATTTTTCAGTAAGATTCCGAATGAAATTATAGATTTACCTTTCATTAAATTTAAAAAAAAATTAAAAAGTATTAACTATTGAAGAATAGTTAAATGAGAAGACTTCATTTACATAGCTCGCTTCAACCTCTTATACTATCTTTTGTATACCGTTTTTATCTTTCCAAGCATAATTCCGTAAATTCCTTACAATTTATGGAATTATGTTGCAGTATGAAATTTTAAGTCATGCCACTATTATAACTATAATAATATTTTGATTTCCTTTTATTGTGTCTTTGTCTTACTGAGTATGCACTGTTTGCTACAACTCCATTCATTTTTCGAAAAGTAATTGTGTAACATATTGTTGTATAAAATTTATTTTAAAAAAATGAGTTTGACCTAAATTAATAAGAAGAAAAACAATTTTTAGCTTAACGTGTTGCTGTGGAGTTTCTTCCCGCTTCTTCTCCTTAACAGTAATAACACGTTGCGAAGCGATGTACATAGACTAGGAAGTAAAATTATTTTTTACTTATATGTATGACCTTTAAAAAGTTTTCCCCAATGGAACTTTTTTGAATTAAAACTTTTGAATTTGAATGCAATTTGATAACAATTGAAGGAATAAAACGGTTTCATAATTTGGAGGTGATTCGATGATTTTTTTTATTAACTTAAAATAACTATAGGTAAAGTACGAAATAACCACGTTACGTCTCATATCGCGAAGATTAAGATTTTTTTAAATAAATTATTGATCAGACCAACGAAAAGTTGTTACGTTTGCACACTAGACCTTTTGCGGCAACACTTAAAGACTTATACGTTGAATTTATGGTAGGAAAGTTATAAGAGTATGAAGTACACTACATCCTTATTTGATTAAATAAATTCTACTATTTGACATCGACTGGATAGAGAAATTGCCCTACGCTTCATTTGAAAAAGACACAATTATCAATTTATTATAAAAATATATAAAACTATATTTTTTTCTTGGCAACACTGATATGTATCCGTAACATCTATTGTGTTATATATGAGGCCTGAAATATATCACATCAAAGGAAATGTTCGAGTGGCTTACGAATTTCTTTGTTTACAAAGGTATTCCTGTATTTCAGTAGGGTACTAGGATGTTAGGTATGTTTGTTTGATACAAATGTATTGGAGAAACTATTGCAGGCTATTTAAGAAAGGGATGAAATTCTTTGACCCGCTTAAAATATTCAACGAAATAAATCGAAGTAATGCTATTATGAATAATCAGACTTTGTAATGTTATATTTTGAGTAATTTAAAAGCTTTTTAATTTCTTTTCTTATTTAAAATTTCCTAAATTTATATGATAATAATCTAATACAATAAAAGAGAACTTGACTTATTTGTATTGTATTCTACTTATAATCCCTCAAGACTATAAGTAGAATACTGAGCCTAGATTACCGTCTTCTATGCGTAAGGTGCCCGCCCAGAAGGCTGGCTACGTTTCCTCGCTGGATCGCCATACTAATCCGTTACCCGAGGTAAGCAATAGCCTTAATATAAAATACAATTTCATCTATAGTGTAAAAAATCTATAGAGGAGTAGTTTCTACAATCAATTTAAAAAGAAAATAAAAACTAAAAATCACGCTTTTATAATTAATCGAACTATAAAGTAATAAATATTTCTTAATATAAAATAAAATCATTAAAGGGAAAATTAATATCTTTATGGTAAAAGCGTGGGGCAGAACCCTACGCTTTTATCGCAACTTTTAAACTATAATTTATTTATTACTTTTCAGTTCGATAAAGTATAAAAGCGTGTTTAATTAGTTTTTACATACAAATGAAACTAATGAACAGCAACAAGTAACAAAACAAAACAAAAAAAATTGTTGTGTGTGTGTGTGTGTGTGTGTGCAATTCACACGCAGTAGAAGTGAAACAAAGTGTAACAAGGGGTGGGAGGATTCTAAATTTTGTGACGTCATATTTCATATATTATATCGTTGTAATATATTTAAGTTTTAAGACACGAAATTTGAAGTATTGTGTAAATAAATGTAAATGAATTTAAAGAAGTGTAAATGATTAAATATATTGTATTCTATCTCATTCTCTCGCAGGCTTAGTCCTATAGATTTATGTGTTTATCTCTTTTTCGTTTCATCGACTTTCAAATCTCAACGATTCTAAGTTTCACTTTAAAAAACAAACAAAATTATTTAAATTAATTTATTATACTTGACAAGTGTGCAAAATTTCGAATTAATCTGAGCCTTTAAAGTGGGTAAAAATTGAATTCAAAGATGCCGTTACAAACAAGTGATTTAAAACGTGTAAAGAAACAAGTGTGGCTGATTCGGTCCGGCAGATTCAAGGGTGTAACTTTTAAAAAGTTTGTTTGTTTGTCTGTCTGTTAGTGTGTTAAAACCATTGAAGGATACTTTTTATCCCGATAAATGACATTGACATGAAATCCTATCGGCCTATCGGGATGAACTAATATAGCGAAAAAGGTAGCGTTGCGGTCGCGTTTTGGCGCTTCCTTTGCAATGCACTAACAAGTAATGAACGTCTTCGTCATGACAATAGGAACGAAATTTCACAGAAATTACATTATTATAGACAAGCGTCTATAATATCATAAATTTCTAAACAAGCCGTGTCTGTACATTGAAACTATTTAAAAAAAAACCAACTGGAGTAGACTATATAAATAACGGAGAACACGATGCATTCTTTTTAATTTCTTGTCTTGTTTATCGGTTTGTCTATTTGTTCGGGATTCACGTAAAAACTCCTCGGCCGACTTCGATGCGGTTTTCGCGGATCGACCGCCAATTCTTAGACTTAAAATCTTCATTACTTGTTATACCGGGAATCCCATGAAAAATTTTCTGGGAGTAATTTAAAACGGCCACATTACAAAAAATCGAATTCTAATATAATTTTTTCATTGAACCAAATTTTATGTAACAAAATGTGCAATATGTTTTATTCTGGGATTTTTTGGAATTAAATTTGTATTTGTTCGGGTGCATAAAAATCAGCTTATTCCTACACAGTTTTCATTAAAACGATGGCTGGCGGTACTTCGTGTCCCAGGAATCCCGCGGTAATTTCAAGTTAAGCGTGGACGAACACGCGGGCATATCCTACTTTTATGGATTGGATTGAATAATACTAAATTATAAATTGAAGTACCCTAAAAATTATCAAATAAATAAATGAAAATTAAGGTATGTTACTTTATACTTATTTCTGACTTTTCTCGTCGAGTGTAGTTCAAATTACTGGCGGTAAGCATCCCTATTTAATGGTAAATACTTACATATTAAATGTATTGAAGAGATATGTAAAAGATGATAAATATGACCCAAATTCTTACAGTATCAATCACTTAGTAAAATTACAGGAAAATGATACAAGGATATATACGCTTACGTTGCTCGTATTTAATATAAAATCATTCTCCATAATGAGTCTGAAGCCACCGTGAATATGGCCGTGGAAGCTTTTGAGGGTATATAAGGAAGTACGGAATATTTGAACATAAATAAAAAGTTGTATACCTTTCTGTACATGTGTATGTTTTCTTTTTATATGCTTTTAATTACTATACAAGTCTCATCATCATTCGAGATTTATTTCCAAGTGTAAAATGCAAGGAGAGATTTGGGTAAGAAAGTACCAAATATACCAAATATTAACTATTTGGGCAGGGTTTCCCCTTTATTGTTCAGCCTTTGATGTGAATATTCACACAGCAAAGTATGCAATGAACACAGTTTTTTTTATTTTTATTGGACTTGACTTTATGTTGTTGGTCCGAAGACCTCACAACTTTACCGGGGTTTTCGGGGCGAGTGCCTTTGCGAAGCGAAGGCGCTCGAGCCCGGGGGGCAACTTGCTCGAGGGGGCTCCCTAGGGAGTTTCACCTCGGCTGGACTGTTGCCATGAGAGGGGGATGAATCTAATGATGCCCACCATAGGCCGACACAATGCACTAATTGAGAGCGGGCGACGGGTAATATAAAGCCCGAGAGGAAGGATCCCGGCGGACAGGGATCGGCGGTTCGCGGTGGCCTATACTATCTTACTGCCGTTTCGCAACGTGTTATGGTTGGGAGAGAAGAAACGGCAAAAGAAACTTCCCAGCAACACGCCTAGTCTATCCTATGGGGGGGCTGTGTCTCCCGGCGTCCCTCGCGGGGACGTGGAGAGATCGTGATTGGCGGCGTCGTCGCCGCCGTCTGTGTCTGTCTGTCGGTGCCTGCCAGCCTGCCGTCCTAACCGCGGGCGGGCTGATCCGAGCCAGCCGTTTTGTGATATCGTCGACCTTGTCCGTGAGGATGTTACGCGGTCGTCGCACGAGAGCCTTTCGTCGAGGCTTATAATCGGACGCGGACACGACGAGGGGATTTCGATGGTGCGGTGCTAGATCGAAATACTTACGCGAGAGCGACGTAATGTCGTTTTTGATGGAGGGAAGCTCCAGATCGCGGTGGATGTCGACGTTACGCATATAGAGGGGAGCACCGACGGCTCTGCGCATGAATTTATTCTGAACGATTTGCAGTTTCTTTAAAAGGGAAGGCTTGGCATGGCCGAATACCACACTCGCGTATGTCATGATCGGGCGGATGCATGTTTTATGAACACAGTCTAAACGCCACTACGCCTTTTATACGAAAATGCTACCCTACAAAACAATAACATTGCATCATTGCTAAAAATAACAATTACATCACAGTGTTGCCAGGATCATAAAAACAATTATAATAATTAGTTACTAATGCACTAAATTATCTAGATGATAATTTAGTGGGCTTATAAAATTAACTAACCGATAGAAAATGGTAATTTAATTATAAATCGAATCATCTGATAAATCGACTAAAAGTATTATCTATGATGATTGTCTATGTCATACTAATATATACTATAGTTCTCATGACTACTGTGATGGACATCTTGTAACACAAGGTATTAATATAAATAATTAAAATGAACAAGTTGGCGGTAGGCTAAATAAAACTTTAACAATACTCATTGACACTTGACATCTTTGTTTTCCGTGATCACGGCTACTGAAAAGTGGCCGGAATGTCGGAATTATAAATATGAAATAAAATACCGCTCTAAAAACCATTAAAACGTAGTTTAGGTATAAAATAGTCATTTTAATTCTTCAAATTTTTATTATTTTTCATTAAAACTCGATAAAAACATAACGCATTAAGTTAATGATGGAATTAAAGCAATTACTCCACATTGAATTTAATTTACGAACCCCTAGCTTTAGATATTCGTAATTAAACTTAAGCTACAAAGAACGTCGTATTTTCTTCGGTAGGTAATAAAATCACGCAGTTCACTTAAATTTAGGCTCCTTACTAAATTCTTTTATGAAACTGAAATAAATGTCAAGTGAAATAAAGAGAAAATGTGAAAATTAAATTACTTTTCTGTCAAGATTAAATACTGTTTTATGAGAAATACAACGTTGAAAATGTTAGTTTAGTTCTTTAAAACTTTGAGTATTTATTTTATTTCTTATTTGTATGAGAAGTTTCGCTGTGTTTAATTCGGTTTTATGTTTCAAAATACTTTACAACATTACGTGACTGAAAGTTTTATTTTCATATGAGGACTTAAAATTAAGATAATTTTTGAACCGGTAACAAAACTGTTACAACTTAAGTTCCGACGACAACAAAATCCACTTGCATATCTATAAAAACACATTTTATTACCCGTCGGCATTTGAACTAATTGTCTCCTTTTGTTCACTTATTTATTACTTGTTGTGGAGAACAGCCTATTGTATGCGTTTATGGCCGCTTGCAGGTATAATTAGCCAGGTGTGCGGATTATGATTCTACGAAATTCGGTCCACGCTGCCGGGCGGACATATTACTTTTGTGCAGTATAAAGCAATGGCTCGATTGAAGGAGCACGCAGTCGAGCGAGAACCACGAGCGAAGCGAGACGTGTGTACTACAATCGGGAATCTAATAAGCGACTGACTTTGCGCGTTTTATTGAATTACTACCTTCTGCATTACATATGGACTTGTTGTGTTCGGTTATATTTGTACATGTGTACGTATTTGTATAGTTCTAATAAACTCTATAGTAATTCTAACGGCATTTTGATTCGAGTCCCGTAACTCGTAACAATACTATAAATCCTATTATATTATGTCAAATATAAGCCGTAATTATTTTATATATTTATTTTTGAAAATCCTAATATTCTGATTGTAATTGTTTTAAAAGTATATTACAAATTAAACTATAAATAAAACTATATATACCAATTAAAATATAACTATTCTATAAATAAAACTAACTTAAAATATATTATAAGCCATAATGGCGGTAGTTGACTTTTTCTTGCAAGATAAAGGACGGCGGTAGCGTGCGCTAAGCGGTACGTGCCTGTACACGTGCGCAGTGTCGTCGCCCCGCCTACCTCATACTACGCTTCGAGTATAAAACGAACCGCTCCGTTGTATCGGCACACATTTCCAACGAATGCGTCGAGCAAGGACCATTGTCTTTCGACAATCAGGACTACTCTGGTAATAGACAAGGAACACTGTCACTGATGGTTAGTATTGTCTAGGTAATAGACTTTAAAACACTGTCCCTGACAGTCAGTACTGTCTAAATTGCGGTAGGTGCGTGGAACGCTATATCTAACAGCCAGTACAGCCCTAAAGTCACAGCCCCCGCTCTCATAACAATAATAGACGCGGAACACTGTCCCTGACAGTCAGTACTGTCTAAATTGCGGTAGGTGCGTGGAACGCTGTATCTAACAGCCAGTACAGCCCTAAAGTGACCGCCCCCGCTCTCATAACTAACTGTAATTGTTTCATTACTTGAATAATGGTTGTTTGTCTAGTTAAATCATTAAGTTTGTTATAAAATTAAATAAATTGTTTACGGTTATACTTTTTTTTATTATTTTCCACTTCTGGTCGCTAAAAATATACACAATAGTAAAAAAAAAATCATACTAGAGCCCGTCTAGCCCCACCAAACCACTGTCGCTGGGCAGTGTACCTAGAAGGCTGGCTTTGAGCGGGGTAAGCTCCAGCCTTCCGGTCTTCTGTTGCATCGATTAAATGTCTTTTAATATTTTGAATCAATTTGTGGGCACTTGGCCCCCATGGGACCAAAGTCTCCACCTCAAACTGCTCAAATATGTAGTAACCCTTTCCACTAGACCAAGATCCGGATGCAACAAGATTACTACCTACGTTCATGTGTTATTTAATTAAAATCTAGTTTTTATAGATAATATGGGGAAATACATAATTACTAGGTTTCTTAGAAAAATGTGTTTTAATTAAAATAATATTAGTTTGATATTTTGGGAAAAAAATTATTCACTTGTTTTTAAAGTAAATTATATATCGAATTAAAGTTATTTTTTTTCTGTGTATGATGTAATAGTGTTGTCTATGTTAAAGTGACTGCGAATAGGGATTGCCAGCTGTTAAAGATAAATTAGAGTGAAAGAGAGTTAACGCGCTACGTCCCTCGTAGCGCTAAATCTTTAACAGCTGGCAACCCCTATTTGCGGCCATTTTTACATAGGTAACCCTATTCCATCATACACAGAAGAAAATAATCTTTAAATTGATATTTTTAAAAGTGAACCAAAATATCAAACTAATATTATTTTAATTAAAAATACTAGCGGCCACATTTTTATATACAACCTAACAAAAATGTATGCCCCCATATATAATTATATATAAAATATCTTGCAGCGGAATCTCGGTCTACAAGGGTTGTATATTTGCGCCGTTTGAGGTTTTCGTCAGAAGTGGCAGTGAAACCGGCCCGACTCCCGGACCTTTTTGAAATAATTTTTCCTTAAATAGAATTCTCTGAATTCTAGAAATTCTCCGATTTCAGCTTCTTGATTTTTCCAATAAAGATAAGTTTATTTCTATTAACATCCAAGATAAAATGTAGAGATAATAAACAAAAATTCATTGGCTTATTAAATACGGCTAATTCGGCAGATTCAGTGGCGGACACAGCGGAAATAATGAAATCTGTCAAGTAGCGTAAATATACAACTGTCAGTGAGAGTTGCCTAGTTTTCCTGTTTGGAGTCCTGAGGCTATGATCCTCTGTATAAAGAGCTCTCATCACTCTTCAGAACATCAGACGGCTGACATCTACTTCGAAAAACGAATCGGTATGATGATCTTGCAAGGTAGTTAACCTTCGGGGTACCTTTTTAACCGGGAGGTTAAACTAGGTTCAGTATTCCACTTACAAACTATTTAGACAGATGAACACACGGCAATAATTTTCATTTGTTATATTATATAAAAATAACCAATAACAATAACCTTGAGCGGCTCTCGCGTGGTTTCTGGATGAAGAAGCGGATGCAGAAGGCAGCTTTGGACTCTGCCCATATTGTGAGGAGGTTCCTGTCTGGAATCTTAATCACCGGTAGTTCGAACTCTAGGCCCCACTGTTATTAGAGCAACCTTTTTTTTTACAAGCTTTTATTCAACTTTCAATGTTTGTATGTGTATGTATGGTCGGGTCAATTCATTCAACTGAATTTTAAAGCAGTTATCATCAACTGATGAGATGAAATTTAGCGTACACATTTAGTTTGGATGAAAATGCATGGTTAGCTAAGTGACGTCATTCTAAATCCAATATGGCGGACTAGTTATTTTTTTAGCACTCCTATGATATAGGTATCAAATTAAAAAAGGATGTCCTGAGAAAAATAAGAAGAAAAAAGACTGTACTCTAAATCCAATATGGCGGACGGCCCAAGATGGCAGATTGGTTTCTTTTTGTGCACTTTCATGACGCGGGTATCAAATTAAAGGGTTTACTGAAAAGAATATGAATAACTAAAAAATAAATCAAGAGTAAAAAACATTTTTAGAAACAACCTTTTATATAAAACTCAAAAAATAATAAACTAAATTTTAAATTAAATCAAACCCACAAACATTGGCGCTCAAAGCGCGTTCTACCGTCTGTACAATGGGGAGTGTTTTGAGGAGCTATTTGGTTTGGTACCTACGTCGCCATTTTACCACCGCAATCCTTGCGCGCAACTGGGAGTTCATCCACACTTCCTTGACACCTGGAAGTTATCCACTGTACGTGGCGCTCGCTGCTTTATGCCATAAGTGAGCAAGCTATAGAATGAGCTCCCTCCCGCGGTTTTCCCATAGCGCTAAAAGATGGGGCTCTTCAAAAAGGGTTTAAACAGATATTTAAAGTCTCAACGAGGTAGGCAACGGCTCCCTTGGTGTTGCAGATGTCCATGGGCGACGGTAGCCACTTGCCATCAAATAGACCCGTTTGCCAGTTTGCCTACAAGCAAACATAAAAAACCCATCAGTTTATTACATTACACAATGTATAAGATATAAAACTTATGTTGTAACACATTAAAACTGCTACTCGACTATAGATGGCGCTGTACATTTATTAAACGCGATAGTCTTTACACAATTTAGTAAGTAAAGAATGGCATGCGTTTGGAATTATCTTGGCTCTTACAACTTCCAAGTTTTACTGTCGCTGCGCGGGGCTTTCTTTGGGACCGTAGATATTACTATACTATATTGAGAAGTTAAATGCTTCTTGTAAGTTTTGTAACTCTTACATAAGTAAAACCGTGCAAGTGAAAAATAAACAACTTGGAGTTCACTTTCCCCGACCTTAGTGTTTTAATGTGTTTTTGTAAGTTTTTATTTTGACTATGACGATTTTACAAAAGTTCCTTTATTGTCAAATTAACTGCAGAACTCTAATAAAATATGATAAATGGCAATCTCACTTGAATACCGGGTTTATTATTCAAAGTACGTCTAACTTAGTTTAATTTCACTTCTCAAAGAGGTTTAGGTTCTAACTAATGATGGGCTTTGCACAACTTCCCCGTTGCTCTCCTAAATCGAATTTACCTCCAATCTCCGTGGAATTAAGCAGAGCTTTATTATAGAAAGAGGTGACTAAGGGTACATTTCCACCAGAGATGTGCTATGTAACGTTGCTATGGATGCGTTTGATATCCACCAGTCGTATTCATTGGTTCACATAGCATAGCACTAGTGGAAACTGATTCAACTATGCTACGTTTTTTATATGGAAGGATGCGTGCTATGGATGCGAGGTATAGATGCGTGCTATAGATGCTTGCTATGGAAGCGTGCTATATACAGACGATTGCCTTTTCATTGTCGATACGTCGCATAGCTTGAGCTGCGTATCTTCCTCGTACAGCTACCTTGCGGCGGCGCATTTTCAATAGCACATCTTACTCCCTCCGCTACATAGCTTAGCATCAGTGGAAATGGTCACATAGTGTTGTAGCTTAGCTTTTACAATTTTACAGCATAGCTGCATAGCACATCTCTTGTGGAAAGGTACCCTTAGACTTAGCATCTGTTTTAAATAATTTACGTACTGTTTAATAGTTTTTTGTGAATAATCATGCTTAAATAATTCTACTCACGATTTCGATTATTCCTCCTACATTTTTTTATTGCGTGAGTTCGGCAGACAGGCAGACACAAAGCGGTCACCGTCGCCTATGGACATTTGTAACACCGAAGGTGTTACCAATGTGCTGCCGGTCTCTTATGGGAGACTGGAACCTGGCCGCTAATGCCGGAACACAACTCAAGGTTTTTTTGGCGGCATGCTCTAGACCTGGGGTGGTAGCAATCCAGACGGGCAAATGCCCTACTACCTGGCTGTGGGTTGTTTTGTCGCCTCTTACAACAGGCCGCATAGCCGCAGCAATTAGTATTCTTGCTCCGTTTCTTCACGGATGAAATTCTAATAGGTTTTTCTTTTTTCTTTAATTTTATGAAATTTACGAAATTGAAAAGGAGCTAATTGAGACGTTTAATTTGTGACTGTTTAATTAACTTTCTTAAATTATAGAACGTTGATTTAAGTTTAATTGAAATTTTCTATAAAAAAAGGAACGGAACAGTGTCGTTAATTATGATTTCAGAGTGTGTGTGCGCAAGTCGTACCCCACGTCTTGTCGTAAGGAAAAAATGCTGTTATGTAGTAATTGAAATTAAACAAAACATTTTCCTTCCATTGAATGTTTAATCAATAAACTATCATTAAAGTTTTTCAAAAAAGTACTTTGCGTACGATTAAGGCGTCCGGCTTTAATTCGTACATATTGACGGAGTCCGACTTAGGCGGCTTGTCAAGGTCGACAGAGTACGACTTGCGCAATCTTCCCCCCTGTACGCGCAGATAGACGCAATTCTTATTTCCAAAATAAGGTACTCTTGAAAGTAGGAAAAGACTACCACCAGGGCAGTAGTAAATAATGGTACGCTAGTGCGACGTCCGGGTAGAACAGCGCATTGTATTGCTGAAGCCTTAAGGTATACGAGGAGATACAGTATACTAGTCATTCACTTGTCTTACCATTGGCAGAAATTTTACATTAGTTGCATGGAGCTTATGTCAATTTTTTACCGCGACTAAGGAAAATGAACGGTTAGTAAGATATAGGAACCAACTATCAATAACGAAATACGACGGCTTATATATATATGTAACGATAAATGTGATTAATCCGGTGATTATATAATTATAATAACTGGTAATTATACATAATCACCATTAATGGCGGTAAATATGATAAATAAATGAAAATACAAAATTCCCAACGGGAATTATGCAAACAAACCGGTTAATTTGATAAATTTTCATTTATTTACCAAATTTAGTAGTGATTATGCATAATTACCGGTGATTATATATAATCACCGGATTAATCACATTTACCGTAACATGTACAACATTGACGCTACGTTTTGGTTGATACCGGGTTTAAGACCTACAATGTGTACCTAGCTCTGCTTTGTTTGTCAAATGTTGGTTGCACGAAGCCAATGCGGCGGTGTCGAGTGTTTGATTGTACGGCTCTTACGGGGTTGTAAAGGGGGTTAAAGGGAGCTTTGTTTAACCGTTGGGGTTTTGCGTAATGACAAGGATTTGCCTACAAATTGGAAGTGCTAAGAGCAAGTACTAAATTCTTAGTCGAAATTATATGAGTTAGTACGGGTCACACTGCATTTTTGTAATATGACTATTGGCCCGTCCATATATCTTATCAACCGTTCATTTGCTATCGGTTAACATTTGTTATAAGCGCCATGTGAATGTCAAAATTCAACCGATGATAAGGGAACAAAATTAATAGTAAGATGTAAGTAGAAATTGGCCATATCAATACAGTACCTATCATGTTACAAGAAGTTGTGGTTCAGCTAAAGCATCATTCGAATTACTGTAGAGCGCAGAACTTCAGAAAAATATAATGCACGATTTTAACACTTTATTTCACTTTTCATATCTAAACACCATTTAAGTAAAATTAACTGTATACTAAACTTTAATCCGATTATATTATAAGCCGATTTCAACAACCATGTTTTTATATTTTTGCGCTAAAACCCATCACCACCCACCAACTTCCATAAACGGTTGGTATCTCAAGTGTTGTCTTTAAACAACGAATATTCGCGGGAACAAGGTTTTCATAACAACAATACAACTACTTATTATCACAACTGTCATAGTCATACATCGTATACAATCTACTAAATTACGTCATTATTATATGAGTAATTACTACAACTATTAGTTTCATGACATCTATAAATACATATTAGCTATTTAGGCACCCTTTTAAGAACACTATTAGATTAAGTCAATAAAAAGTTCTTAGGTAAACAATCAAAGTTTAAATAGATAAAAAATCCTTTTTTTTTACTTTTATACATTTTATATCAGGAACTAAGTGAATTACGCTTGTTCTCTGGGCATAATATTAAATATTAAATAATGAAATATTTTTATTAATAATCATATTTTCGTATTGCAAACAATTTTCGCTTAAATAATTAAAATTGTTTCGGTGCTAAAACCTAGCCTGACTCTTGAATGTCAGTCCCTTCCAGTCACAAAAAAATTGTAAGGTTTTAAACGATGTTATGTAATGTAATAACAGCCCATAAATGTACCACTGCTGCGCTCGGGGCTCCCATTATTGGTCACGCTTGTCCAAGGCGGCTTGGCAGGTTTGACACATCGGTTATCTGTAGGTTGCATCACAATGTTTTCCTTCACCGTTGTTAGCACGTGGTAATTGTAACACTATGCGGGCATTAGGTCAGAAAACTACCCAAGTGGTGCATGCGTTCCGGTCAGGATCGAACCCGCGCCCTTTAAGTTTGGGACGCGTGCGCTAGCCATTACGCTACCACGAATCTTGACGATGAAAGAGAAAAAATACATAAAAGTTACAAATAAGAATTTATTTAAAGATGGTTTCAAATCTATGAACTAATTTAATCAAATCATTCATAGTTTACATATATCTAGAAAACTGATAGTTATAATGACATATATTAACTGAAATTTGTATACTAAAGACTTAAAAACACTTATGTGACAATATACAATCGTCAAATCTGAGAAACCAAAAACCAAGACCATACTAAACAATGGATAGTTCGTTTACGAAATTTACCGTGCCAGAAGTCGAACCGGGGACCTCTCGAAAATGGTCTGTGAAAATGACTGTTTAGGAACAGAAACCGTCATTTAATTTCCTATAATAACATACACACATCCATGATATACCAAAGAAAAGAACCAATATGAATTTAAAATATTCTTTGAGCACGAACTCTACCAGCAAACTTACCTAGGTATTTATAGAAAAAAAAACATTGACGACTACATTATCCAGTCGTATACTGAAAAAAGGAAGATACCCAAGGTTGTTATTCTGAACCCGATCGATATTCAGTCCTATCGAAATAAGCCAGCCGTAAGCCGAGACACGCTAGCTTTCACACGGTCTCCATCCGCCCCTGCTTCCTCAATACATTATAAGGATACATAATGTATAAAGTGTGTCACTGTATTTGTAAAAACAAATATATTTTTTTTATTGATGACCTCTCCAGTGTAGTAGTTTTTTAAAATATTGAATAGGTTTGCGTTTGACCGGCATTGCGCCTGTCACGTGGAAATATAGTCTAAGGTGGAGCACGCTTACCCAGAAGACACTTGTTCATGCGAGACTTGAAGACACCTAGATTGTATGTGTCAGCAAAAACAGACGACGGTAAAGAGTTTCACTCTTTAGCGGTACGTATGATAAAAGTGGAAGCATAGCGTTTCGTCTGCTTTGTTTGTATTTCCACCGGTGCTAAAAAGGCGAGGGAGGAATTAATTAGGTGGCGAATGGCTTTCTATCCACCTTCGCCGAATGCTCATATCTTATCCCTTTTGTATAATGTACTCTTTAGTCCAAAAACGCCCTCCTATTTGAAGAAACGCTTTGAGTTCTTTCAAGAAAGTAGTACAAGGCTCTTAAGGTCATCGGCAAATCTGCTACTAATGACGCCAATACATTCTACGCAATTTTGACAGAAATATTTTACTGTGCAGGCTGTAAGGTTGTGAAATGATTTATCAATGAGCACAGTGACGCAGCAACTGAAGTGCAAAGTCACTTACATCTTTTAATAAACTCCTCAAAGATCAGTATCTAAATTTGTAAACAGTAATTTATGTATGTGTATTTTTATTTACTATGTATATATGATTGTATATATTTTAAACAATGCGCGCTGAATACCGACCCACTATTAGAAACTTGAAATTATCTCTAGAAGGTTGTCTGGAAGAAATCGTTGTTAGCGATAAGACCGCCGATTATACTAGTTAAATGATTGTTAACTCATGTGTGTTATTTTCTTGTGTGGAATAAAGCATATTCTCTATTCTATACTAGATAGGTATCTCGGGAATTCGGTTCACTTTCGGTCAAATGCATTTGCATCTTATGGGTCATGTCTAATTAGATCCAGCACCCGACAAGCACCACCGTCTACGGATGGATGCTGCGTTGTCAACCAGTGGTCAACGAGTAAAGATCGCGTGGTCTACGAATTATCGAGAATCTGTCAGTGAGTCGTATTAGGTCTATAGGTGAATCATTTCGAGCAGCGGAACTTGGAGCACCGATAGTGCTACCAATGTGCTGCCGCCCTCGCAGGTGGTACTCGAATATGGCCACTAATACTGGATAAGGACTTAAGATTATTATGGGGACATATTCTCGACCAGGGGTGGTTGCTACCCAGGCGGATAAATGCCCTACCTGGCTGTGGGTTGATTTTATTTTTATAGCATGAGTTTAGCAGACAGGCAGATGGCTGACCTAATAGAAAGCGGTAACCGTCGCCTATAGACATTCGTAACACTAAAGACGCTACCAATGTGCTGTCGCTCTCTAAAGGAAGACTGGCCATTCAGATGAAGGAATCAGTCGGTATACTTTCTCTATTCCTGCACGGATAGAATAAAACTACAGAACTGTATCACAATACTGGTCTATAGGCAACGAGTTGCGATGCAACGAGATAATGCGGCCAGCCAGTCTTTTGGGGTCATTCCAACCCGACAGAGGTAATGAATGAATGAATAACTTTATTTCACATATATTATAGTTCAATGGGCGGTCTTATCGCCAAAGGCGATCTCCTCCAGCATACCCTATACAATTATTATCGATTCACACCGACTACATTTTTACTGACTTCATAATTATTAACTGGAGATTACAGTATTCATTTATTTGCATTCGTCACAATGATATTATTCAAGTTATCATTATTACAATAGATAATACAAACGGTCTGGCACTAATCTATAGTTTCATTTTATTTTGTATATATAGTTTATTTTTAAGGTTTAATTTCTATAATATTACTATTAGGATAATTTAAACTGTGTTTTATCCGTGCAGGATCGGAAAAAGAATACAATTTCCTGCGGCCAGGCATGTGTCGTAAGAGGCTACAAAACAACCTACAGCCAGGTGGTAGGGTATTTTCCCATTTGGTTAGCTGCCACCCCGGGTCCAGAATATGCCGCCATAACAATCTTGAGTTGTATTCCGGCATTAGAGGCCAGGTTCCAGTCTCCGTTAAGGCTTTAGGCAGCGGCAGCACGTTAACTTTGGTGTTACAGATGTCCATAAGCGACGGAAACTGTTTTATATCTAGGCCTGTCGGTCTGCTGAACACATGCTATAAGTTAAAAAATAATGTACAGTAAAAGAGTTTAAGTTCCCACTACAATTTAACGTAGTCCTTATAAACATTACCTTTCGCTGCACAGATGACCTCAAAACTAGTTTCGTACGAGATAACTATTATGAAACCACAAAATCGATTTTCATAACCAAAGTTGCTACATCCCTATGCAACGGTAGCTCTCATCGACGTGTTGACGTTATCGATGTTAATTTTGTCGATGTTTTTAGACATATAGTCCTTGCGGCATAAAATCAGCTCTGCATATGTCTCAGTGCATACAGATAGTGTAACGAGAGATACGGCTTGTAGTGGCAGTGCGGGACAGGCGTCCGTCCGCGTCAGCGTGCACTTTCAACACTTCACCTCTGATCCCACTAGAATTCCCATAATGCAAAACTGAGCTTGTGCCGCAAGGACTATACCTAGATTACCAGTTACGAAAAAAGTCACAACGTATTTAATTTTTAATATAATAAATCTGTAGGGGGTTCAAGTTTGTAAACGAATTTAAAAAGGAGAAAATAAATCAGGTTGAGTAATTTGGACCGAGAGGCTCCAAAAATACAACTTTTAGAATTGTTCTCTGTCTGCCTATCTGTTAGAGTATTATGTGAAAGCTGCTGAACGGATTTAAATAAAACTTAACAAAGAGCTAGCGTATACGCTGGGTCAACGTTCTTATCCTGATAAATCCCGTCGTTTTTGTAAGATAGACGAATATAGAAAAAGGTGGCTAACGGTTGCATTTTTCTTGATGCTACTATTCAAATTCACTAACGCAAACTAAGTTTAGCTGACATTGTTGATATCAACATGTAGATCGCTTACTTGGTTCAAGCCTCCCCATTTTCAGTGGAACGGACAGTAGTCACTACGCTTAACCAAGCCGAATTAGTTAGTGACTTTTACATATCGCTTATCTCAATGTGCAGATTCCATTACGATGTGCTCCTTTACCGTAATAATTGTAACAATATGTACATAAGGAAAGAAGAATTGCTTAAGCCTCCCCGGGTTCCCTTTGCTTCTGCGGCTTCTCTTGAAATTAGATACCTTGTAGCCGACATCTCTTAGCTTGCTCTCACCATTCGATACAGCCTCTTAACCAGTAAAAACAAATTTCGTAAACACTCTGGTCCGAGTTTGAGATTAGAAGTTGAAACTCTAGAAGTTGTCCATTTTATACTAGTATTGTAAACAGGAAATATCTGTATTTTTGTTTGTAACGAATGAACTCAAAAACTACTAGACCGATTTCGAAAATTCTTTCACCATTCGAATGCTACATTGTCCATGATTAATATAGTCTACATAAAAACTACGGATCCCTACTAAAACTTCAATAATGTAACCCATCAATATAAACAAACAAAATACTTGGCGCTGGAATCGGGTTCTAGGATTTTGATGAAATTTTAGTTGTATTTGAGTGATTTAGATGATGTGATTTAAATTCACAATTAGAGCCGGTAAGTGGCGCTGAAATCGGGTTCTAGATTTTTATTTTTTGAGGGTAGAATAATGTCTGCCAAGACCGCTAGTTGAATATATAAGTAACACGTTTGTATGATTCATGGTCTGATTTCAAAGTTTCGTGATTTATTATTCGTCTAAGAACGGTGAAAGAATATTAATTTCTGCGGAATGGCGGCTTGCTGCCACAAGACAAGACAATCCACAGTCAGGCGATAAAGCATTTACTTCTCTGGATAGCTACCACCCCTGGTATATATTATACCGCTATAACAACCTTGAGCTGTGTTCCGACTTCGGGAAGCCAAGTTGATGTGTCCCGCAAGGTTGGCAGTACATTAGTATCACTGCTGATGTTGGAAATGTCCATAGGCGACGTTAACCACTTTCCATCAAAGTAGTCAGCCTGTCTGCTGTATTACAGAAACAAAAGAAATATTAGAAAATAAAATAAACATTCCTTAATTATTCCATTATAATTTTAAATATCCAGCTGTAGACATTTCAATAAACTCTGCCTATTGATGAAAGTAAATTCAAAATTAATGTATTCAAGCCAGAATGTTTAAACATTTTTGTATAAAAATATTTTTCTATTGAAATGGTGGATTTTAATCTTATTGAAATATATTTTATATTTAATTTAGATTTATATCATATTTGATAACTTCAAATAAAATTCTTTTTGAAATAGATTTGATATTTGAATTTTAATTAACAAGTATTTTAGTTATTACTGGCAAAACGAATTAGCTACAACTAGTGTGAAATATGCAGAACACGCCTTATAGCCGGGTCCTATGTCGTATCGAAAGTACATGTGCTTTTATATCGGATACAATTTTAAATAAGCTCCATACTAGTAATGTCAAAATTCAACCGATGGTAGGGAAAGCGAATGAATAGTAAGCTATAGGAACGGGCCAATAAACTTTCAACGTGTAAGGCGCTGGTATCTCTAACAGGTGCTGTAAACGGCATATGGCAGATGGCCGGCCCCCAGGCGGAAATAACCGAATGTCGTCGTCCAGACGCGATGAACCTGTAGATGAACCCTTGGTATGTCAGCAAATGACACAGCAATGATTTCCTATAATGTGGCTATGTGTGTACATAGCACATAATAACACATAATTTGTGTAAATTTACCCTAAATATATGGGATTCAGAATTGTTAAGAGATCTCTTATTCTTGGAGAAAGATTGAGGAAGTATATAATTAAAACTGGCAAAAATCAATGATACAATACAAATATGAGCAAAATCATTATTAATTTAATCGTTAAAGGGACTTTTATTTTTGCAATGGTCTATAAAACCGGTTTTATGAAATTTAGCAAATAGGTAGAAACGAGTATAAGGTTTTTGTCATGGAAAATATAACTGTGGGATACGTAGCCGAAATTAAAAAAAGGGCCGGTAGTCTTGTATAAAAACAAAAAATACAATTATCTAAAGTTCAATCTTTAATATATTCTTAAGTTTTCGCGACTTGTATACATAATAAAACTACGTTTTAACGATTTTAAGCGCGGTAATTCTCTTTAATTAATTCAATCTCCTTATTCAAAATTCTTTTGATGTTTTCTGTTTACACCTTTTGTCATAAAACTGTTGTTGCCACTGAATGTAGGCACTTTCTCTTTTTAAGCCAAAGCATCATTATCAAAATGAATTAGGCAATTGAATTGTTTTTTGGATTCCAATTATTTCTTCCAAATGTGGACTAACCACACCTTCTTCATCATCAAATTAGCTGGAAATCTGAATAAAAATCTTTGTTGTAAAATATTATTTTTAATAACATTTTTTTATTTCAGTATCAATAAATGAAATTCAAGCATTATGTAACACTAAAACATTAGGTTAAGAAAAGAAAAAAACTCTATAAAATTAGGGTTCACGCATTATTTCTTTAGGCTAAAGTTATTTAAACACTAAACACGGTAATTTAAAAGCCATCTTGTTATAAGTTATGCATGTTTTGTGTACTTACAAATAAAATTTGTATACATCCATTTTATCTTTACTATAGCTTTTGCGTTTGAAATACTGCAAAACAATATTACAGAAAACTCTCTTTAAATACAAATATCCTCAAATTACTTTCAAAACATGTCTAAATAAATTATCTTTTCCAAAAATCGAAATGTCACAACTCGCTTGTCATGAAGGCAATAGTGAGAATTTGACAATTGACAATAAATGAAAATATCAAAAAGGACAAATCTTCCTATTTATTTACACGTATTTGTTGATATAAAGCAAAATTGCTCTAACGCTGTCCTGCGTGTCACTTTTTCTACCTTATTTATGACAGAATTATAATGTTTGGGCAAAATCTCTCTTACACACGGCACTCGTGGATCCCGCTATGATCAGCGCACGGCGTTATAATGACTGGTGGAAGGCTGTATTTTAAAATGGATAAATTCATTAAAGAAAAGCACGAAGTTTGGACTGAATTAGTACGATATAATGCTTTATTATATGATGCATTGGACAAATAGTATAGAAACAGTTTCATATGCATAAAATATGTAAAGCTTCGGAAGCTCCTGGAAAGTCTTTATACTAAAAATAAGAAGTGGAAATGTATTGACCGATTTTATCAATGTTTGCATTGCTTGACGTCCGAGCTCAGCTGATCCGTCATCACCAGCATCTGGAGTTCCATTTATTTTCTTTTATAATTTGTGTCTATGTACGTAGTTTTTGTATAATTTTTTGATGCATCATACAAAACAGTACAATTTTATATTTTTCCTCGGTAACTATGTACCTGTATTAAAAGCGAGTCTTCATCAATCAACAACTTGTACGCCATGCGGACCATCGATTGATATACTTTATTTCAATATTCGCGTATATACGCGGCCTATGACCTTGGGTATTACATTGGGTGACCTCCGTAAGCGCTGTGCGAGAAAGATCCAGCCTGAACATTATTTATCCGTGCAGGAACGGAGAAAGAATACAATTTCCTGCGGTCGGGCGGCCACTCGTAAGAGGCTACAAAATAGCCCACAGCCAGGTGGTAGGGTATATTCCCGTCTGGACGGGTGGTCTGGAGTACGCCGCCATAACAAACTGAAGTTGTGTTTGGTTCCAGTATCCCCTAAGAGAGCAGCAGCGTATTTGTAACGCCTTTGGTGTTAGAAATGTCCATAGGCGATGGTAAACGCTTTCTACCAGGTGGGCCGTCTGCATGTCCTCTGAACTTATGCAATAAAAATAAAATCATTCTGTCTTCATCGGCCACAGGCTGTGAGATGTAACGATCGATTTAATGCATTTTTTGAGATATGTTATTAATTATGAATGACGTGAAATATTGTCAGAACACGTCAATACACACTAACGTAGGCATTCGTTAACGGAGTTATTTTCAACTTTATAAAAAAGGCGCATTTGGCCACAGTCTAACCATAACATTATCGCGAGTGACTTTATCGCAACATTATAAATTCAAATTCATCTAAAAAAATTAAATGGATATAGGTTTATTTGGACTGATAATTATTCTCATTTAATGGTGATGATATTTGCGATAATGTTACGTATGCCTAGTGTATAAATGAGACAGTATCCAAGCATCATTACATTATTTCCCCCTGGGGGCGGGAATCTGAATCTGCTGCGTACGACACACAGAGAAGAGAGCCCACGGCCTGAGGGCCGTGTCTAAATCTTAGTTTTTAAGTTAAGCTTAAGTCTAAAACGTCTTAACGTTTGAGACTTAATATAGTTCTAGCTTTATTGTCATATATTAAATTTATTACTTTATATATATGTATGTATGTGTGTGTGTGTGTGTGTGTGTGTGTATGATATAAATGTATGTATGTATGTATGTGAACACACCAGCTAGTTAGTCTATTTATATCCCCTTCAGCTAGCTCCCAGTCTAAGGTCAATGAAATACTAGCTCGATGTTGGGAAAAACTATGTACGATAGTTTCATGATCAAGGTGCCGAAGTCTGCGAAATGCAGAACAAAAACGGACTCTGGATTTTGAATATGACAGGGATTTAAAGGTAGGATGACGATGATTCGTAATACTTTATAGAATGAAATACATACGTCTATATTTTTTCTTCTTCATAAATTTTGTCCCATAGAATTGTTACTTTTTATCCTGGAAATACTAAAATTCCTGTTTAGAAACGGTGGTGAAATGTTCACTAGTAAAATTTCATGAAAAGCCCTACTAGATGTTTCAGAAATACTAAGTTACTTCAATCAACCTAAGTAATATTAAGAGACGCGTAAAAAGTGTTAAGTATCATATTTACTTTTAACTTAAATTACTTAATTATCATAGTAAGTAAGCTTCTCAAGTTTATAAACATATACTTATTGTCAACAGAGTATTTCAAAGTACTACTCGAGTTTAAATATATGTCTGTTAACAAAAGAGACTTGCAAAAACTTTTCAGGTAATTGTATATAAGATCGATATTTTTAATTAACGTGTGCTACGTCACTATCCACGCGGTCTCATTACAGTGCCGACGTTATCGACATGACATGTCGATATTATCGACAAAGCGTTTCGGTTTTACAGGCTCGACGTGAAAATGTCACACGTTTTGGTATTCTCATGTGGTATTAATAATTTCGAGGTATTCTGATATTCTTGCAGGGCTGTGCTATTCGATATTTTTAATTGATATACTTTTACTCGATTTAAACATATTATCGATATCAGAAGAATTTCCAATTTAATTGACTGAGATGCGTTTCGTGATGAAGCCTTCTAGATTTTATACGAGCGTAGCAATTTATGACGTCAAATCTTTAACAATTCACATAACCTATTAATTATTGTTTAAACAGTTATTAAAAGAATTTATTTCATGATAATAACGAAGTATTTTCACACCTACTCTTTTTTATGAAGATTGTTTTAGTATTTTGTGTAGAATCTGTCACACATTGTTGTTCAAAGATGTTTGACAGTTTAAGAAAGAAAATGTAATTATTCACTTTTAAAAGTTAACAGCAATTGTCAAGACTTTGGGCGTTTAATATCTCGGCCATACTATTTAATTTATTAAAAATAGCGTTAAGAAACATCGTTATGGTTTTTTAAAGATCTATCTAACGATCCTAGGCAGAGAGACTTCGCGTCTATCTGCATGTCCTACCGACTGTGCCATGGAACATGTTCCGTGGCACTGTTCAGAATGGTGGCTTCGTCCTCTTTCTATCAATATACCGCTTGCCAACGGCTGGGTTTCTCAAGAACGTTTTTCTTGCGCACCTTCAGGATTTGGAATGAGCTTCCAGCTGAGGTTTCACCGCTATGATATGGAGTTTTTATAAAAGGGTGTCATAAAATTCCTTTGAGGCCGGCAACGCGTTGATGTTATCTCTGGTGTTGGAAACGTTCATAGGCGACGGTAACCGCTTTCCATCAGGTAGACGGTCAACCTATCTAGCGATAAAAAAACTATAAAAGAACATGTACACTAAGAAAAATCATGTTGCTTAGGCAGCCCTATGTTCTAATTAGTAAGTCAGGTACCAACTGCCCTTGGTGGTCATAAATTTGATTGTTCTATAAATTAATTAAGTCGTTTAATTTCTTTTGCCTCCAGACGGACAGACAAGCAGTAAACACATATTCCAAGTTAGCTTTTGCTTATTTAAATTGTAGCAGCGAGAGGTGGAGGTTAAATGATACCTCAGAGGGCAGAGAGTAGTATTCACTGTCGATTGCTGATTTGAACTGAAGTGAACTAAGTTATTTTGGAAACGGTAACCTTCAGTACAAATATTAACAAGTCGTATAGCTAGAACAATATATAGCACAATGTGTGAGCGGGACGGAGCAACTATTAATATGTGCGCTCCCGCGTTGCGCGTGCCAGTAGTTCGTTGTCAGCTGCGATGACTAGACGTGTGCAGCTCCCATAAAATATATCGGGTATGGTAGTGACACACATCACAATGCTTATGTAATTCTAACAATTCAAATAGATTGTTTATTCTTTAAACAGTAATTGAAATTATTATAATAACAGCCCACAAATGTCCCACTGCTGGGCTCGGGCCTCCCATTATAGGGGGAACAGACGGTATATCCGCCACGCTTGTCCAAGGCGGCTTGGCAGGTTTGACACATCGGTTGTCTCGATGTGCAAGGTTTAACCACGGTGTTTTCCTTCACCGTTATTAGCGTAATTGTAACAATATGCATATTAGGTAAGAAAACTGCCTAAGTGGTGCATGCTTTCCGGTCAGGATTCGAATCCGCGCCCCTTGAGTTTAGGACGCGTACACTAGCCATTACGCTATCATGACTTGATTAAATAATTAAAATTATTTCTATGATAAAATTTAGAAAGTGACAGTAAGGTAATCACAAGCACGCTCATTTTATGTGCATTCACGGAAAGTCTTCAAAAAACGTAGTTATATTTTTATAATTATGACTTTTTAGAAGATCTTTATTTACCTTGCAATGTTTGTTAGTTTATTTGGGTCAAATCTTGAAAGCTGAATTAGAACCAGTTCTTTCAGACCTACGCCTTTGAAATTTTGTATGCTTGTTCAGTGCTGATGACAATACGTAATAACGCGTTTTTTTTAGCTTTAGGATGAGCTCTCATCAGTGCATTGCGTCGTTGCATGTTAATTTCACTAACCGATTCTGCAAAGTCGACCGCTTTAGACCCTCAGTTCTTTTAGACTTACAAAGATGCAATTTTGCATGCTAGTTTATGACATGCTAGCCTTGATGACAACACACGAAAATGGAAAAAAAAGAAAAAAAACTTTTTTTGTTTTACTGCGAAAAAGTAACACATGTCAAGCAAATATAAAAAAATAAAAAATATGTATTATGTGTTATTTTCTAAACAATCTTTTATTTTATTTACTTGAAGTAAAAAATTGTTTTTGACCAACTCTGTATTATCGTTAAACGTTCATTTGTGATATGATATCAAAACTTTTTTAATTGTGGTAGTAAAAGTGCGAAATTGGGCCCCTGAGATAATTACTTTTGAGTTAGACAGATAACACCTTTGATTAATTAAAAGTTCCTCAAAGTTCTTTGATTGTTAAGGCTCCTGTTGCAGCAAAAGGTCGAAATTAGGGCGGAAACGAAACAACTTTTCGTTGGTATTTACTTATCAATAATTTACCAAATAATAAATCTATACTTACTTTAAGTTAAGAAAAAAATTCACCAAATCACCTCCAAATTATTGACATGAAACCATTTTACTCCTTCATTTTTATCAAAACAGTATACAAGAAAGGATATTTATATCTTTATAAAAGAGTGATAAATAATTTGGTTTAATTTTTTTTAACTACTATTTCATTTTAAACACAATAAAATAATAATGAATCTGAATTGACAACCGCGTCTATGGAATCCCCGCTATTGGCCGAAAAATCCTTAAGGACGTTGGCGTTACTACAAGCCTTAAGATGAAATAGCAATTAATAATTATAAGATAAGACAGCTGACTTACAAATACTTTTCGGCGTAAACACGTGAATAGCTTTCAAATAGCTTATTGATTATTCTGTGAACAGTAATTAAAATTATTATAATAACAGCCCACAAAGATCCCACTGCTAGGCTCGCGCTTGCCGTTATTGGAGAACGGACCGTATACCCACCACCCTTGTCTGAGGCGCTTGGCTATTTCGAACATCGGTTATCTCAATTCTCTCGGTTATCACGATGTTTGCCTTTTTTTTATTGCATGAGTTCAGCTGACAGGCAGACGGCTCACCTCATGGAAAGCGGTTACCATCGCCTATAGACATTTATTTGCAACACCAAAGGTGCTACAAATGCGCTGTGCTACTTTCTTAAGGGAGTCTGGAACCTGACCGCTAATGTCGGAACACAACTCAAGTTGTTATGGCGGCATACTCTAGACCAGGGCTGGTAGCCATCCAGACGGGTAAATACCCAACTACCTGGCTGTGGGTTGTATCGTCGACTCTTACGACAAGCCGCCCGGCTGCAGGAAATTGTATTCTCCGTTACGGCACGGATAAGGACTCCTTCACCATTGTTAGCACGTAGTAATTGTAACAATATGCATATTAAGTCGGAAAACTGCCCAAGTGATGCATGCGTTCCGCCCAGGATCGAACCCGCGCCCTTTGAATTTGGGACGCGTGCGCTAGCCAACACGCTACCACGCCTTAGCGTACGATACGAGAAATAACTAATGTCTAAAATATTCTATTCAGCTAACTACAAGTCTAAAATAAGAAATGTCTAGACTAAACGCTTTACTACGGTCAGTACAACGTCGCTTAACGTGCAAAATTCGAGTTAGAAACTCAAAGTGAATTTGCTTTGATAAATACCGAAGCCTGACTGGACTTGCTTTGAGTTTAGCTGCGACACAAATTTCAGTGCTGTTCAGGAGTTCATGTGTGGCACTGACTTAAACATTCTCTTTGGAAAGTCACGTGACCAACTGGTTTATGCCTGGTATCTGTGTGTTATAATATAATCCATTCTTACCTTGTAACATTCCATTTACCTTAATCCGAAATTAAGTGGTTTATTTCTGTGTCTTGATTTGAATAGCAATGGGCTAACAAAAACTATAAATAAGTGACGTTTATAATTGGTTCAATGTATAATAATTTCTTTTATTACTGATTAAAGAAGCTGTTGGTAAGGTCACTTAAGAAAATATTGTAAAATTAAGTTTGTTTTGTTGTCCTTTTTTTGTCCCGTGTTGGTTTACTCACGAGGACGAGGTGCCACCCTACGACCACCCTTGAGTCACATGCCGCGGCTCTGTTGGGCTATATCAAAATTATATTCAATACTTTGAGGTCGACCAGCATTTATACTACAGTCCACTCTTTTTAATATATCAACCTTATTAATGCTTCTACTATAACGGAACACACTTTAAACCCCCCATTTCTAAATTCAAAGACGGACAGACAAAGTAGTTTCGATATTGCCATTAGTATAAAAAATAACATGTATTAAAGAATTATAATAGAACTGGAGGTTTCCTTGGTATGCAGATTTATTTTAGTTACATAAAAACTAAGTTAGGTTTTTTTACATATATATATAAACATTCGGTGAAAAATTATATAACTGATGGTGAACTCCTTTAAAAATACGTTGAACGGTTTAGAGGGAGGTAGGGGTAGGTATGTAGTATATACAAACAGCCTAGGTAAGTGACTTTTTTTAATTCGATGTACAGAAAATAAAATATTATTCTGACTGTATTTTTACATATTTATTAAATTAAAATAAAATATTATAAATAAATACAATAAAATAAAACTTAACTTAGTTGTATTGTATATTACATAAAGTCCCCTAAGACTATAAGTGCAATACTGAGCCGAGGTAATTAAAAATTAATTTATTATATATATATCTATATAAGAATGTAATATACCCGCTTATTTCTTCTCTGGCAGAAATATTGAGATGACGACCACAACTGAAATGAAACAATCAATTGTTAAACAAATTATTTAATTCTAGTCAACAATTAATGAAAAGAAATTATGAAAACTATGTTTTAACGATTTTAAGCTCGGTATTTTATTTAATTTATATTTCGACGTTTCGGCCACTTTTCCTGTCACCTTCTTCTTCTTTCTTTTTTTTTGCGTGCTAACTTCTTCTCCTGCGGGGCGCGTTACAGACCGCCCTACGCTTTGAGAAAGTGAAGTCGCCGGGGACCAAAGACATCCCCGGTTGTGGATGAGGCCGTCGTGATACCGCCTGCTTGCGGGGCTAGGCTGTACCGTTGGCCCTGGTATAAGGACGAAGGACAGAACGCCGAGGGGTTGTAGTGAGTAGCCCTGATTGTGTTGTAGCAATAGCACTTTTGCTTGTGGTGCTAGTGCCCCTCCGATCTGGCGAATCCCACACACCAGCCGCGAGTCGTTAAAAAAAGGCTCCCATAGAGTAAATCATCATCATAAATAAAAATTAAAATTAACAATTTGGGGCTAGGCCTAATAATAACTTTAACATTACTCATGGAGTCTTGACATCTTTGTCTTCCGTAATCACGGCTACTGAAAAGTGGCTGAAACGACGAAATAAAAAAACAATGCTGCGCTTAAACTGTTAAAACGTACGTTTAAGTATGTGTACTTAGACGTACACATACTTACGAAAGAGTTACGCTAAGACTTAAGAAAATATTGAAGAAATTAACTTTATAACTACCAACATACAAATAAATCCAAAGTTTAAATTATAAGTCAACAATTTTGATGAATTTGGAAGATAATAAATACAGCAGTACCTTATTGACTTCTTTAAACAAATCATTAAGAAACAGACCTGTGTTTTCTCAGGATCTCACTAATGATACCCCACATATACACTTGTATGCACTTTGTATCGCTAAATAGACTAACACCTTCCTGTCAAATTTCATCCATATAGACCCAGTAACTTCGAGAAAAAAATGACTACGACAAAACAGAGCGGACACGGTGATTACAAAGATTTCAGTTTTTACCAAAAAAAACTACGGAACCATAAAAATATAGAAATTAATTACTTACCAACGACTACACCAGTCAGGGTAAAGAAAGGTATTATGCATCCCATGTCAAGTAAAATCGGGAACATAATATTCCCAGCTAACGTCCCAATGCGTCCGGATACCATAATGAAGGATATAGCCAATGTTCTGGAAATAATGGAAAAAATATGAATTGGGCATGGAAATTGAGGGACGGCATAATGTGGCAAGGAAGTATCGGCTGTAGCCACTCTGTTGTATGATGATTATATAACTACTAGGATATGCCCGCGACTTCGTCCTCGCATGACTTGAAATTCCCGCGGAATTACCGGGACACAAAGTACCGCAGCTATCGTTTTAGTGAAAACTGTGTCGGAATAAGCTAATTTTTACAAATATAACAAATCGCTCCCGGGAAAATTCCCGCGAGATTCTCGAGATAAAAAAAATCACACATTTTAATACATTAAATTTTCTATCGATCAGTGAAAAAACCACATTGGAATTCGATTTTTTTTCAATCTGATCATTTCAAATCATTCCCAGAAAAAATCCCGCAGGATTCCCGGAATAAAAAGTAGCGCAGATTTTAAGTATAAGAACTAGCTATCGATTAGCGAAAACTGCATCGAAATCGGCCCAGTAGTTTTTACGTACATCCCGAACAAACAAACAAGAAATCTAAAGAAAGTTGCATCGTTCGTATGGTCTATTCCAGTTGTTTTTTTTAATAGCTTCAACATACAGACACGGCATGTTTAGAATTTTATAAAATTATAGACTAGTAGATATATATATCCTTGCTCGTGTTATAATTTGTTCTTTAATTTTGAGACATACTCCTACTATACATACTCGTACTTTCCGTTGACCTTTTCAAAGAACTTTTAGCCTGCCCCTCGTAGAGCTTTTAGAACTCGCAATAGATATTTACTCTAATTCGTATGAGATCTTGTCAACCGTATAAAACTGATTTGAAAACGTTAAGTATGTAACACATTTCAACTGGGAAGTGTTTGTGTTTGTTTGTGTCAAATGCATAGAAATATCATCGTTCTGTAATATCATGTGGTTCTGCACTGAAGTGTTACACACATAATATCGCGAATCCCAATGAATGAAAAATCCGTAAAGGTGTCTGTCTACTACACCGGATAATACCATGACCGTGCTATGAACGTATCAGGCACGGTAAAAAGTACAGTCTACTATGCCCACTAGAACGTATCAACAGTGTATCGTACCCTTGCATAACGGGTTAGTGTCCGCAGCACCAGGGCATTATCCGCGTATCACCCGCGTGTCATATCCGTGTGCTTCCCGTTCTCTCGTCTGTAGTGGTTTAAACGGGACTTAGAACGGTCATCATACACGCTTAAAACAGCGACACCAGCAAAATATTGTCGCCGACAATTGTTGACGGTCCGTGCCTGGCACGCGACGGCGTTGGTCAGTGACGAAACGGACTAGTAAGCATAGTTTCATACTTTTCAATACAAAGAATATTTTTTGCTGGACACTTTCATAGCACGGTGTTGGTATGATTTGATGTCAAAGTGCGCAGAGACCCTAAAAGATCCTTAAGATACCTCACGTTTCAACAATTACTGATCTTACACCAAACATGAGTTCAGTCGTGCATTGAATGGAGTACAGTGAGCCTTAAAATGCTGCATTTGGAGAATCGCTTAGTGAAATTGCCACTAGATACACTGGTAGGTGTAAGATATAGCATAAAGTTCCACTTTATTTTGGTAGAAGTCACATACGTAATACGAATGCGAAAGCAGCCACTTTAGACCCTCTGGTCTCATCTTTGGTTCGATTCAGAAAAATACCTAACTCCTTGGAGTTAATTGGTAAAAGAGGCTGCTTTGTAATGAGTCTTCTAGCCATTTTCACATGATGCGATGACAGACTGACAAACAAAAATTGTAAAGTGTTTTTTAGCAAGCCGCTGGTCCGAATCAGTCAGACTGATTTTCTTTTCCTTTTGAAATTCATTTTATTACCTCGTAACCTTACAGAATTGTTATATTATATATTTAGTACATTATACTTTTTTTTAAGAAATCAAGACTTAGGATGCAGACTTAAGACTTTTGAGAAACCTTCCAGAATATCAAAATAAAGATTTTTCACAAGTTTATAGCTTATTGGATTTCATTTCGATGTGAAATCTCTAAGGTGATGCCATGATGGAATTACTTGTTAACCTATCCCCGTTTTACCCTCAGACAACAAAACCACGAACGTAAATGAATACAATCAAAGTGACATAAATAGTTCACCATCAAATGAGATATACCGATAAACCCGTATCTGTTTCTATTCATTGAACGCCCTTGCAAAACAAAGAGCGCCCTTCGATCCATTGTTTTAAAAGATTTTATACTGCAGAGATCGTATACAAAAGAACTAAAAATAGGTCTTAAAGTTCACTTCAATGGAAAAATTGTTTCCTAGAATTTTATGATTAATGGACTTTTACAGTCATCGTATTTTTACCTAAGTTTCAATGTCGGGTATGAAAGATCTATTTATTCTCTTAGGCTGTGATCTGTCATATCTATTAACGTTGGATACCGCTTCCAGAGTCCGATTGACGTAATACTGATGGTCACTATGGAAACGTATAAAAGTGGTTTTTCCCGTGCACTCTTTACGATTAGACAGATTTAATAATCTCTATTTCAAAAATGGGTATACAAATGGTATGGATGACACATACAGTCCCGAGTCTTGAATCCAAAAGCCCTCCTATATGAAGGAACGCTTAAAGTTCTTTCTAGAAAGTAGTACATGGCTCTTAAGATCATTATCAAATCTGCGACTAATGACGCCAATACATTCTACGCAATTTGGTCAGAAATATTTTATTGTCGATACTGTAAGGTTGTGGAATGCATTACCGATGAGCATCAAAAGTGCAAAGTCACTTACATCTTTTAATAAACTCCTCAAAGATCAGTAGCTAAATTTGTAAACAGTACTTTATATTAGGTTGGGGAAAAAGTTTCTTCGCATTTTATATAAAAATTCAAAAGGTTTTTTTATAAAGTTTATTTATATTTGACTAAAGTATGTAGGTGCCATTTTGTTGGATAACTTTTTGCCATCTTCTAGGTAGAGACGTGATCCCATTGCTATAAAAATTTTGGGGCTTTGATCAAAAAACTGCGACAAGTGGTTTTGGCAGTCCTCTCGTGATGTTAACCTGACACTGCCTAAGGAATTCTGCAGAGACCGAAACAGGCGAAAATCTGAAGGTGCAAGGTCAGGACTATACGGTGGATGCGTTAACACCTCCCAGCCAAACTCTCGTAATTTTTGCTGAGTGGCTAAAGATGTGTGAGGTCTAGCGTTATCATGGTGAAAAACCACACCCCTTCTGTTGATTAATTCCGGCCGCTTTCTCTCAACTTTTTGCTTTAAACTCATCAGTTGTTCGCAGTACAGCTCAGAATCGATGGTCTTGCTTGGCGATAACAGCTCATAATGAATAATGCCCTTCCAATCCCACTATACACACAGCATCACCTTGATGCGAGTTAACCCGGGTTTCGCCACAGTCTGTGAAGCTTGACCGGCCTTTGACCACGATCTTTTTCGCACGTTTTTGTCGTACTCGATCCACATTTCATCATCAGTTATCAGCTTCTTCAAAAATGGTTCGGTTTCATTACGTCGTAATAAGGAATAATCACAAATGAGTACACGGTTCATTAGGTTTCTTTCAGTGAGCTCATGAGGCACCCAAATATCGAGCTTTTTTGTGTACCCAGCTTTTTTCAAATGCACCAAAACCGTTTTGTGGTCAATTCCCAGTTCTCCAGCTACATCGTAACTACTAATATGCCGATCTTACTCCACTTTTTCAAAAATGGCATCAATTTTGTCCGTAACAGGGCAACCAGAGCGACGTGCATCTTTGATATCAAAATTTCCGGATTGAAAACGCTTAAACCAAATTTGCGCTACTCTCACAGATACTGTATTAGGTCCATAAACATCACAAATTTTTTCGCGGCTCATGTTGCATTTTTACCTTTTTTGTAGTAAAATTTTAAAATGTATCGAATTTCTTCATTAGATTCACTCATTTTAACAATAAGAAAAACAAATGAAAATCACACGTTTTCCTAATTTGAATTTGGAATTGTCTTCTTTAAAATTAAAACTTTTTAATGATACCAAAACCAGCCAGATACAAATGGTATATATAGCCAAAGAGATCTTATTACAAGTTCATACATATTATATGCGAAAAGACTTTTTCCCCAACCTATTATATGTGTATGTAACTCTATGAACATATATTTCTATATTAATATATGTATATATGATTATATATATTTTAAACTATGCTCACTGAATACCGATGCACTAATAGAAATGTGAAATTATATCCAGAAGGTTGTCTGGAAGAAATCTCTGTTAGCGATAAGACCGGCGATTGTACTAGTTAAATGTTTGTTAACTCATATGTATTATTTTCTTGTGTGCAATAAAGAATATTCTATTCTATTCTATATTTCTACCTTAATCGCTGGACACGCGTGCATCTGTGGCTTTTAACCTATGCCTATGTGGCCCGAGAAAAATAATTTATACGATTAAAGTACTGGACGTCTCAGTGATAAGTTAATGATGAGATGCGTATTTGTCTGCTATATTTGAATTTGCCCTCTGAATAGACCACCCGGGCATAGGCCCCGGCTTTAGCCCCTCCCCCCCAGATACGGCCCTGGACACATGACATTAACCACGATGTGGTAAGTCTAGACTCTAGAGATATGACGTTCTGCATATTATGAGTTGATATACGATTGACGATTACTTCTGAGTAAGAAATAATAAATATAAGTAATAATCGCTTGCATAAAAATGTTTATGCTGCATAATATAAAAATCAAACAAAAAAACTGAACTGAATCAATTCAAGATGGCGGCTGTCTATAGGTAGTTCTATTTTATATTTCAATCGATTTATACGAGTTTTACACATTATCTAAATATGCAAGCATACTTTTCACTACATTAAATGCCCTTAGTGCGTAACTTTAAAATGTCGGGTAAAGAATTAAATTTTACATGAAAATTACGCAAATGAATAGAAAGAGATCGTGATTTTAATTATGTCTTGAAGGAGAAACTGAAACCTGGCCACTGATGCCGGAACACAACTCAAAGTTGTTATGGCGGCATACTCTAGACCAGGATGGTAACCATCCAGTCGGGCAAATGTCCCTGTGGGTTGTTTTGTCGCCTCTTGCGACAGGCCGCCCGGCCGCAGGAATTTGTATTCTTACTCCGTTCCTGCACAGAGGAAACTTCACTTTTAAACAGTGAGAAATATTAATTACTATTTATATAATATTATAAAATTCTAATAATGCTATGTCTGTACACTGAAGCTATTTAAAAGAATCTGGAATACAAACGATGGAGAACACGATGCAAGTTTTTTAGATTTCTTGTCTGTTTGTTCGGGATTCACGTTAAAACTACTGGGCCAATTTCGATGCGGTTTTCATTGACGACAGCAATTTCTTAGACTTAAAATCTGCGTCAATTTTTATCCTGAAAATCCCACGGGAATTTTTCTGGGAATGATTTAAAATTCTCCTTCACGCTTACCTCGAGGTAGTTGGAAAACATTCAACAACTAATGCCAAGTTTAAACTCAGCATAGTCTGAGCAATGGCCACATCAGACGAGAATAATGCCACAATGGCCTCTTTGGAGTTCCCCACCTCAGCCCTAGGGTCACGGCTGTACAGATCAAGCCAGCAACGAAGAACAGCGGCTTCTTGCCCACTTTGTTGACCAAGACACCCGTTACTAGATATGGTACAAGACACACGCCGCCGACTATAATACTATTGATATAAGTTTCTGTACCGCTGCGATTCTGCAATAATAAGGATAAATGATTAAAACTTCGTTAGTATGTTTATGTATACTAGTCGTGAATGTTGTTCCAACACTGCGATGCAGCGTAGCGAAAGCTCCTCCCTAAAGGCAGCAGAGCAATGCTGCTGAATAGCAAGCTGCACCGAGCCTTGCCTACAACCGAGGGACCTTCTTGAGGAAAATCTTTTACTCTCTTTTGAATCATTCAACATCATTGAACACCGTCCGCGTGACTTTTCAGTTCTGCGCTTTTGAATCAAATTAATTCAATTTAGTTGATCTGCCTAATATTAGTATTAGGGCAATTTGGACATAATGCATTGACGGGTTACCATAACGACGTGTTTGAGAGTGGCGTAAATCAAACTCGACTCGAACGAAATTTCCCTGGCAGTTCCAGTATAACATCTATTGTATCTATTGTAAATGAGGATTATTTGCGCAACAGAACACCGCTTATTCCCGGTTAAGTCACGTAAACCTATTCCAGTCCTTACCTAATATGTGAAAGGTCACGTAAAGCTAATCGTGTTACGTCACCAACACGACCTAAAAGAATCGGGGTCACAATAAAATGTATCAGATGACAAAATCTATTTAAATCAATCGGCTGAGGGGCAATAAATGGAATTGTTTTACACGGAATCAATACTTGGCGCTCTATTCTACTTCCTAGCACTTTTATCGTGGATTTCACTGCATTATCTTCGATTAAGTTGCTATAGATACGAGTATGTAATGAGGAGGGACAAAATGATTTAACGTCAGCAAGTTAAGCAGGAGCATAACTTGACCGTTAGGGTGTTACCAGACTACTCGATCGAACGACGATCGTTGGCATCGATCGACGGTAGAACGGATTAGTTGCTGTCGATTGAGTTTCTACCACACCGATCGATGGTAGAATGGACTAGTCATTATATTATTATTGGACTTGACTTTATGTTGTTGGTCCGAAGACCTCACAACTTTACCGGGGTTTTCGGGGCGAGTGCCTTTGCGAAGCGAAGGCGCTCGAGTCCGGGGGGCAACTTGCTCGAGGGGCTCCTAGGAGTTTCACCTCGGCTGGACTGTTGCCATGAGAGGGGATGAATCTAATGATGCCCACCATAGGGCGACACAATGCACTAATTGAGAGCGGGCGACGGGTAATATAAAGCCCGAGAGGAAGGATCCCGGCGTACCGGGATCGGCGGTTCGCGGTGGCCTATGCTATCTTACTGCCGTTTCGCAACGTGTTATGGTTGGGAGAGAAGAAACGGCGAAAGAAACTTCCCAGCAACACGCCTAGTCTATCCTATGGTGGGCTGTGTCTCCTGGCGTCCCTCGCGGGGACGTGGAGAGATCGTGATTGGCGGCGTCGACGCCGCCGTCTGTGTCTGTCTGTCGGTGCCTGCCAGCCTGCCGTCCTAACCGCGGGCGGGCTGATCCGAGCCAGCCGTTTTCTGATATCGTCGACCTTGTCCGTGAGGATGTTACGCGGTCGTCGCACGAGAGCCTTTCGTCGAGGCTTATAATCGGACGCGGACACGACGAGGGGATTTCGATGGTGCGGCACAAGATCGAAATACTTACGCGAGAGCGACGTAATGTAGTTTTTGATGGAGGGAAGCTCCAGATCGCGGTGGATGTCGACGTTACGCATATAGAGGGGAGCACCGACGGCTCTGCGCATGAATTTATTCTGAACGATTTGCAGTTTCTTTAAAAGGGAAGGCTTGGCATGGCCGAATACCACACTCGCGTATGTCATGATCGGGCGGATGCATGTTTTATATAGAGTAAGCTTGTGTCTGAGGGACATTTTGCTTCGTTTATCTATCATGGGTGCTAGACGACCCATCACAAATCGCGCTCTATTCCGGACTATAGTGATATGCTCGTTGAAGCGCAAGTTCTGATCTAGGGTGACACCCAGGTATTTGGTGTACTTTGCCCAAGGGATCTCTTGTTCGTAGAGCGAGATGGCTTTTAAGCGAAGGCAAGCGCGTTTGGGAGAGCGAAGCGTGCCCGGGGAAAAGAACATTGCTGCGCTTTTCTCCGGGTTTACCTCTATCCTCCATTTGCGAAACCATTCGCAAATGTGTTACCAGACTAATCGATCTATCGACGATCGTTGGCATCGATCGATGGTAGAATGGATTAGTTGACGTCGATCGAGCTGCTTGAATATCGGAGAACTCAACCCCGCACCGCCACGCGCGGGACGCTCCCTATTGTCACCAGCTGCCCCCCGCGCCGCGCGCTGGCTACCTGGCCTGACTGTGTTGATGTGTTCAATTATAAATAATATATTATATATAAAATAGCGTAAAATATCAAAACATGGATCGCCGATCGATCAATCGGTTAGTCGACGTTTTATGGAACGCTATTCGTCGATCAACCAAAGTTACCACACCAATCGATCAAATTTGATCGACGTTGATCGAAGTTGATCGATTGGTGTGGTAGCACCCTTATGCCTCTGCTACACCTACCCTTGAGGAAAAGCAACAGCGGGAGAAGCGTGGTGGGGCGTGTGGGTGTCACTAGCACCCCCACAAAAGAGGTATTGCCACCCGCGGCTGGGGACCCCCACTAAAATCATCCCATGTCCGGGTTGTGAGCTTGCTCGCACACTCACCCCCCAGTCCGCGAGGTCGATGGCCAGCCCTTTCGTAGGCTGGCCCCTGCATTTATTAATCCGAAGAGCTGGACATCTCCAGCTACCTCGGGCATGCCCCTGCAACACCTGGGATAATGTTAGTGACTGTGTCACTCCGATCTAATGAGGGGTTTCACCTTCTCCCAATTATATGGGGTCGGTACAATATGTTATTTCCTTCCATACTCCTCTATACTGACCAAAAAAGAGATGGATGGTTGTGTGAAGGATGTTATGATGATTTACGGTATGACAGCGGATGTTTGACAGAATAGAGGAGTATGGAAATAAAAGACATATTGTGCCGACTCCAAATGATAAGAATAAGGTGGGAGGACAAGAAAAGGCTGCATCATCAGACACTAACTCTGTGAGAATTCTTGCATTTATTATTAGGTTCTGGACTAGGATTACAAACGCAACACCAAACTGATTTATGTATAAAAGTGCCTTTGAAAAACTCACTGGTATACAAATATCGGTGTCAGTCCGATTTGAGGTAGCAGTCCTCAAATCCGTCGTATACTCATCCAGCATGACGCACAGATCTTGTTCTCCATTTGACTTGTAATGTTCCACTATTGTCGAGAGTTGTGGAAACCATAGACGCAAGACGTTATATCTGTAAAAAATCAATTATACATAGTGTAGGTATAATATTTCTTTTTTGTTTTAATTGCAGTAAAAAATATTGCTTTCATTTCATTTTAAACTATTTTGAACAATAAATTAGGTTTTGGTTTAAGACATTTATTTCTGAAAAGAATTTACAATTCACTTACAGAAGAATAACTAGTTACATTTAATACAGATTTAGCCCTATTAGCGTATCTGTCCATTTATTATTGTAATATTTAATGTTTTGTTTTCGAATGAATTTAGTTTAATATTTATACTAGGTGAGGGTAGTCTTGAGAAAAAATTCGGAGCAATGCAAATTGTTTATTAAGGCAACGAGCTGTTTAATACGCGTAAAGCGATTGTAAAGTATAGTTACGAGTTTTTGTCATACAATCTGTCTGTTAGATACTTAGAACCTTCACAATAATAAATAGTGCAGTGCAAAGAGGTAAATTTATTTTAGGTTGGGTAAATAACTTCAAAATTAAAATAATATTAAATGATTGAAGCAAAGAGTAGTCCTTTAGAATGTGGTTTTTCAATAGTTTTTTGAACAGTAAGAACAATTTTACTTCTTTAATATTTTTCGGTAGATTATTATATACTAAAGCGCCTTCATGAGTTATGTTCTTTTTTCCGTATTTTGTTCTGGGTATATTAATTAAAATATTATTTGTTTGCCTAGTTCACAATAATATACATCTATAGGCATTTAGCGTGGGAATGTGGACAAGTTTTGGGAACAATCCTAACGAACAGCGATATTAGACTATTTATATTTATTTTACGAAACTGTATATAATTTACTTTATATAAAATACTATAATAATGTATATATTATTAAGTTTTTTTCTGTTTATATGCAAATAATTTATTGTAAATAATGTTACGAGCTACAGGACTCGAATTAAAAATGCCGTTGGAACTACTATAGAATTTATTAGAACTGTACAAACACGTATAAAACCAATACAAATAAATCTGAATGCAACCAGTTCTTGTTCAGTTGCTTTCAAAAACTTTTTTTTTAATATTGAGTAGATATTAAAAAAACATCTTCACACACACGAGACTTTTACTTGTATGCTAAGTTATTATTAGTCTTAATAAAAATAATATCTAAAAATTTAAAACAAAATTAACAAAAAAAGACTTACAAACCCATAATCAAGAAGTTTGATATGCATAATAATATTAAATATACGAGTAAAGGTTTTCTGAACATAGGCTTTATATTGTGAAGTCCCACCACGATTTGATTTTTGAAACTGGTATCAACTCGTTGTTCTGGCAACACTTGCGACGCCTTTTCTTCGCGGTCTCTCCATATGTTTATAAACTGAAAAGAACACAAATATTTAAGAGTGCAAGGGCGCCTAAAGAGGTCATTATTGCAGATTCATATGACGACCATGACAAGTAACAAAATGAAGTGGAAATTAATGCTATGTCTTACAACTACCAGTATATATAGACACGTGTCAATTTCTACTAAGCGATTCTCTAAAGTCCATCGCTTTAGGCCCGCCCTCAGGTATGTATTTATAAAACTAGCAAGTGCATTATAAAAAATTATACACTACACCAAAAAAAAAATGTTATGAACTTCAATGATACAATATTTATATGTTTTAACAAGCGCAATACTATAGCAAATATCTAGCAAGATAATAAATACACAACTTTTCATTTTCAAACAATGTCATTTGCTAGGTTTTCGAATTGCACAGCTGCGCAGCTTATGTAAAATTATCATCTTTATAATAAAACTACGTTTTAACGGTTTTAGGCGCGGTAATTTATTTGATTTTTGTTATTCTGACGTTTCGGCCACTTTTCAGTGGCCGTGATCACGGAACATAAAGATGTCAAGTGTCAACGAGTGTTGTTAAAGTTTTATTTAGCCTACCGCCAACTTATTCATTTTAATTATTTAGTTTTCATTCGTTTATGGTTATTATTTACTTTCTATGGGAGCCTAATCTAATTTACCCCCGCTTCGCAACATGTTATGGCTTGAAGAGAAGAAGCGGCGCAAGAAACTCTTCAGCAAACATGCCTAGCTCTAAAAACTGTATGTAATATTAAAATGGGTGGAAGGAAAAATAAAAAAAATTAAACCATATTTCCATTATTTACTATGATCTCGGTGTCTAGGAATTTGCTTAATTTGGGGATATACAATATAATGTGTTATTGTTTGCTATTTTTAAAATCTTTTAAATCTTAAAATCTCTATTGAAGTACTCAAACTAATTGCTTTCTCAAAAGTTAAAAACAATCAAACGCGCAAATCAGTCCAATTGTTATAAATATCATTCTTTTCAAATCATAAAGAAAATACGAAAAATGACCTTTTTCACTCACCTTTTTCAATGAAATACTAAACAATAACGCCTTGTAGACGATAAATTAACGTTTTATGCAAACAACGAATCGATTCTGTGTATAAATTGGAAAATGGAAAATTCTTAAGTGAATATTTTGAGACACTCTCAATTTATTTATTACTAGATAGTACCTACTTTGTTTGTGTTATGGAGATTGAAAAGTATTTAATGACTCCATTATAATATATGAAGTGATGAATGAATGAAATAAAACTTGGATCAAAACCCTTTGTTACCAGGACATCAAATTCTTTAAAATATATTCAATCGTGTACAATACACATGTCTTAGTTTTAGTGGACTTTTTGGCGGGAACTGAGAAGGCACGCTGAGCTGTGCAGCTTTATTTTCTAAAAATGTGTAAAATTACCCTAGAATGAAAACAACAGTTGTAGGATCTTGATAGTTTTTGAGTAGTAATTATGTGTTTTTGTGAGATGTGGCCTATCGAGTTCTCACAAGAACTCCGTTGATTGGCGTCAGTTATAGCCTACAATTCAACTGCGCTACCTCTACGAAGACCTTTACATCAGAATTGGCTGTATGGACTAAGATACCCTTGCCTGCCTTGTGGCGAATTCTACTAATATCACTACTCATAGCTTAGCGAAAACTGGAAAGGCGATATTTTGTTGTGCTGTTTTATTTTCTTAAAATATAAAATATAGGTTAAAATATATAAATAGTAGTCGTATAATACGTATGTCGATTTTTTATAGAAAAGATTTGTGTTGAAAATATGTGCTGTTTTTGTAACGTGGTTTTTAATTATACCACAAAGTATCATTTGTTACGAATATTATGTGTTTTCCTTCCATACCCCTCTATTCCCGCATACATTCTCTGTCACGTCACAAATCATTATGTCATCCTTCACACAATCCATCCATCTCCTTTTTGGTCTATCTTTACATTTATACCCGTCAATCTTCCACTTTAACATCCTTTTTGTCACGTGACTTTCATCCCTTGTTATACATAGAGGATAATCACGGAGTACTTTTTGGAACGCACTTATCGCATGGTACTCGGCGGATTGGACTAGAGAAAAACTTTAGAGTAAAAAATATACAAATTATTACACAATTTCGAACTTTAATGCAATGATATAAGATCTAAAATACAGTAAACATATATACTTAAGAAAAAATAAACTATTTGAATTTCGAATAATAGAAAGTGCAGCAGTCGTACTGACCACTGTCAAATACTCGTTTTTTATTTAGTTTTAAGGCTTGGCAGCTAGGCCTTTAAGCCAGATCTTAGATTATAATGTAGTTTCTTAATTTTCTTAAGCCCATGTGTAGCACAGCTGAATTGTGGGTTATCAACCGGTGCTATTCAACGGAGTTCTTTGGACAACTCAAAAGGCCACATTTGACTATACAGTTCACATTTCTCACAAAACACATAATTACTACTCAAAAACTATCAATATCCTACAACTATTGTTCATTTTAGAGTAATTTTAAACATTTCTAGAAATAAAACTGCACAGCACAACATCTCCTTCCAGTTCCTGCCAAAAACTCCAATATTTGAATTTGGAATCTAAATACCACAGATAAATGTTTACTAGATGTATTTTGATACCATTTGTTTGTTTATGTATTTCTATACATACAGTTTATTAACTTATTAAGACTTATTGAGACGTTTTGATAATTTTCAATACTTTTAGGAAAATTCCGTTCCAACCAGGTATATTTTTTTTATATCGGGATGGATAGTCTTCAAGAAATCGAATTTAACATATATATATACATATACACAGAATGCAATCTTTTAAGCGTAATGTCAAAGCATTCCTTCTTAAACAAGCATATTACTCAGTCGATGATTATTTTTGTGCTTAAATAATAATATAATTATATAAAAATGCCTTCCTATTGACATATTTTTGTAAAATTAATAATGTTTATTGTAAATTAGATTTGTTTATAATTGTAATTATGACTATGTATTGATATTTCAGACACAAATGTTCTTTGTTAATGAATTAATATAACTAAAATAAATAAAGCCTCCACAAATCGATTCATTCGGTTGTCGCATGAAAAATAATAAATCTCTTTGAATGAAGGTCGTGAACGAAGTGTAGACGACACTTCGTAAAATTTCACGCGCAACTATTAATATGTGAGATTAAAATGTTGAAATATTGTTTCAGAATTTTCGATAGGGTATCGTTTATTGCTCGGCATCTGCGCGTATCTTTAATCTTTGATATATCGTGGTAATAAAAATTATTTTCATTTTTACACGTCTGGCTTTTAAAGAAGAAAAGTTAATTTAAAACATAATTCACTTGAAATATTTTTTGGAATATCCTTGGAATATTAATGAATATACGTAATATGAACAATTAACCTTTAGGTTATATACAAATGTAAGTAATCGTACTATATGTATACCACCATCGCCGCTCCAAATCAGCAATGTACCTACCAAAGGTTGTCTGGAAGAGATCGCTTTTTAGCTATAAGACTATCCTTTGTACACAATGAATAGTACTATACTCTGGTTTTTAATTACCTGGACTAAAATGACAGCTGCTAGCGACCTTTCTTTATGTTGCAAACCTGGAACACCTCACCACTGTGAGTTGTTGATTCAACTCACACAACTCACTTGTGTATCAAAAAAAGGTCCATCGCAGCTGTCATTTTATTTTATTATATTTGGGGGGTTAACAGCTGTAGTCTTACAAACTAAAGTTTTACAAACTAACGTTACAGAGATAGCTAAAGAACAGCTATTCATAAACCTCCACAGATGACTAGTATTTTAGTTCAGGTAATTAAAAATCTGAGTATAATAGATTGTAAGTTTTCCGTAATGGTGTACAATAAAGAGTTACCTATCTGTCTAAATTACTTATTAGTTTATAATGTAACTACGTTTTACCGCTTTTAAGCGCTGTATTTGATTTGATTTTTATTCTTATTAGTCTTTTTAATTTGTTTTTATTGCATGAGTTAAGCAGACAGGCAGACGGCCCACCTGATGGAAAGCGGTTACAATGGCCTATTGACATTTGTAACACCGAAGGTGCTACCAATCAATAGAATATGGAGAGAGAGGAAAATTAGCTAACCATTTCACGCCGATATTCTGTGAGAGCATGGTAGCAAACCTACTGAGCCGGCCCAGGGCTTAATAGGTATAATAGCACATTAGCTTTACCACGTCCAAAAATCCACGGCGCTCAGCTAAAGCGGTAATTGTATCGCAACCTTGCCCACAAAACAACCCACAGCTAGGTGGTAGGGTGTTCAGCCGTCTGAATGGCTACCACCCCTGGTCTAGAGTTTACCGCCATAACAACCTTGAGTTGTGTTCCGGCATTAGGGGCCAGATTCCAGTCTTGGTTTAGAGAGCGGCAGCACATTGTTGTTGCACATGTGTTACAAATGTCCATAGGCATTGGTGACCACTTTCAATCAGATGGGCCGTCTGCCTGTCGGCTGATCTCAGAAAAAACCAATCAAGAAATAAAATATCTCGTGTTCTTTTTCGGGTCTAGTACCCGGGCTGAGAGTTTCGTTAGAGAAATAGCTCTAGCCCGGACACATCGGTCAACTCTGACGGACCGGTCCCTGGCGTACCGAGGAAAACAATTACGCCTGGTGTGCAAACACTGCTAAACAATGGGTTCAAATATTACTCAACAGCGATGTTTCTTGTTTAATGGTGCGCACTACTGAGGATTGGAATAATTTCCCGGAATTTGTTCTTTCTGACAAATACAATCTAAGAGTCTTGAATTCACGAGTGAATAGGTATTTTTAGGCACGCGTACTCCATTGTAGACTGCGTCAGATGAGACTGCAATCAAACGGGATAAAAATTGTTCAAAATTAGAGTCAAAACATCATGAGAACACATCCAGAACACCTTAGTGTGAGACTGTCGTCTCTGCTAAGGACGCCCTGAAGCCGATTGACCTGACGACCCACGCAAGGTTGCCAGTGGGAACTAGACAAGCGAAGGACCGCAATACATGGCATAAACATGATACAAGTGGTACTATTTAATTTAATTGTAATGTCGATTCTTTTATTTAATTTTTGAAATACTCGTATTTATAACACTAATATATTTATTCACTAGCTTCTGCCCGCGACTTCGGCCGCGTGGATTAGTAAAAAAAATCAAGTTAAAAAAACCCCCCGATTTTGAAATATTCTTTATTTTGCTCCCCTCCTGTTGATCTTAGCGTGATGTCATATAGCCTATAGCCTTCCTCGATAAATGAGCTATCCAACACTGAAAGAATTTTCCAAATCAGACCAGTAGTTCTGGAGATTAGCGCGTTCAAGCAAACAAACAAACTCTTCAGCTTTATATATTTGTATAAGATAATTAATAGGTTGGGGAAAAAGTCTTTTCGCATATAGTATGTATGAACTTGTAATAAGATCTCTTTGGCTATACCATTTGTATCTGGCTGGTTTTGGTATCATTAAAAAGTTTTAATTTTAAAGAAGACAATTCCAAATTCAAATTAGGAAAATGTGTGATTTTCATTTGTTTTTCTTATTGTTAAAATGAGTGAATCTAATGAAGAAATTCAATACATTTTAAAATTTTACTACAAAAAAGGTAAAAATGCAACACGAGCCCCGAAAAAAATTTGTGATGTTTATGGACCTAATGCAGTATCTGTGAGAGTAGCGCAAATTTGGTTTAAGCGTTTTCAATCTGGAAATTTTGATATCAAAGATGCACGTCGCTCTGATCGCCCTGTTACGTACAAAATTGATGCCATTTTTGAAAAGGTGGAGCAAGATCGGCATATTAGTAGTTACGATGTAGCTGGAGAACTGGGAATTGACCACAAAACGGTTTTGGCGCATTTGAAAAAAGCTGAGTACACAAAAAAGCTCGATATTTGGGTGCCTCATGAGCTCACTGAAAGAAACCCAATGAACCGTGTGATTTATGACTCATTTGTGATTCTTTATTACGACGTAAAGAAAAAGAACCATTTTGAAGAAGCTGATAACTGGTGATGAAAAGTGGATCACGTACGACAGAGAACGTGCGAAAAAGATCATGGTCAAAGGCCGGTCAGGCTTCACAGACTGTGGCGAAACTCGGGTTAACTAAAATAGATAAATAAAATAACTTCAAGATAGATGGATACAAATGTAAAGGTAGACCAAAATAAGATGGATGGATTGTGTGAAGGATGATATGATGATATGTGGTGTGACAGAAGATGTATGTCGAGTAGAGGAGTGTGGAAGGAAAAGACTTATTGTGCCGACCCCAAATAATTGGGATATGGTGAAAGAAAAAATAATAATTTTTCTTTCTTCTTTCTTTCTTACCTTGAGCAGGCCTACGTCTAGAATTAGACATCAATTTTATAACGACTTTAAATTAACTTACCGGATAAGTATCAGCTGGCTTTCTTGTGTTCAATTTATACATTTTTACTAATGTACTCCTTACTTCAGCATATTTTTTTTGATTCAATAAATACTTAGGACTCTCCGGTATAAAAGATGCGTACAAAATAAACGTAAGTAGAGACCAAAGTGACATGAGCATCAAGTAGAAGTTCCACGTATTTAATACTGAAAAGTTAAATATGAAAAGTAAGAGTTGGTATATATATACAAAACAATGTAATAATAACAGCCCATAAATGTCCCACTGCTGGGCTCGGGCCTCCCATTATAGGGGGGGAACGGACAGTATACCCGCCACGCTTGTCCAAGGCGGCTTGGCAGGTTTGACACATCGGTTACTTCGATGTGCAGGTTGCATCACGCTGTTTTCCTTCACCGTTATTAGCACGTGGTTATTGTAAAAATATGCACATTAGGTCAGAAAACTGCCCAAGTGGTGCATGCGTTTCGGCCAGGATCGAACCCTAGCCCTTTGAGTTTGGGACGCGTGTGCTAGCCATTACGCTACCACGACTATTCAATACAAAACAATGATAGATAGATAGATAACACTTTATTGCTCACCAAATATACAATTTCAAAAATACACATTTACAATATTGTCATGGTAGAAACAATAGGCGGCCTTATCGCTCAAAGCAATCTCTTCCAGGCAACCAACTTAAGGAATGTATAACCTAATCTGGCGATGTAGGTGGTGCAGATTAAGAGGCCTATCATTATTAAACATACTTAAACTACATATTTTATAAATTAAATACATACAATAAATCATAGTATAAGAATTAGGCATATTTATTTAAGGAGAAGTAGTGTTTTCTGAGTGCGCTCTTAAATGTAGGCGATGTTTTAGCCTCTCTGACAGTAAGAGGCAGCGCATTCCAAAGTTTAACAGCCTGCACTGTAAAAGAGTTATCATAAAAGGATGAAGTGTGTGCAGGTGTAGTGAGTAAACAATGTTAATATGGTTTAATTAACGAAAGTTGTATGCATTTCACGCCAAATTTCATGGTCTCTCCAAATCACTTGTATATAACAAGAGGATGCATATTTGTCTAATGTGTCGTGTTGTGATATGTCAAAGCGGTCAAAGAGATTTACATTAGCGTGACGCAATATGTTGTGATGGCATGTGTTGTGTCGCACCAGAAGCGATCCCGATTTGGGTGGATAAAGCGAGGCAAGCGGAAGATCGGCCGCGTCAGAGAAGTATGAACACGCCTGTAGTTGTGTTATGACGCGTTAGAGTACCTGTATTTTTTCTAATAAATTATATTATAAGTATATATTATATTATATGTGTAAACTCTCCGAGAGCTATGAAAGTGCTAATTAAAAATATCGTCAGAAGGCATCAGGACGTGACATATATATGTGAATGCTGCCCATCTCGTTGGAACCCATCACAACACGTCACTTCAGACTAATATAAATCCGCTTTAATTAGCTATCGATTTAGCAACTAAAAACAAGTAAGGTGACTTAACTAATAATTATAATCCTAATTAACATTATTTGTGTATTCAATCTATAATCCCTAAGTAATACTGAGCCTAGATCCAGCGGCGTAGCGTGGGTGACAGCCGCCCTTTTATTTGGGTATTTCAATTTAATGCATACTATATCTATACTTCTATACTAATGTTATAAAGAGGAAAAGTTTGTGTGTTTGTGACGTTGTAGGGGGTAATCTCTGGAACTACTGAACCGATTTCGAAAATTCTTTTTGTGTTGGAAAGGCCACATATTAAGAAATGTTATAGGCTATATAACATCACGCTAGGACCAATAGGAGCGGAGTGGTAATAAAAAAGTCTGCCCGTGTTGAGCCGGGCGGTAAGTAATGAAAAATTCCGTGCTCTTTTCAATCGGTCCGAATTTGTAGTGGCGATAAAAATATGAAATAGTTCAAATATTTATATTATTTATTGTGAAATTTTGCCGCCCCCACTGCGCTACGCCACTGCCTAGATCATCAGCTTTTATGGCTAAGGTGCCCAGAATACTGGCCACGTTATCTCGCTGGATGGCCATACTGATCATGTGTATAAGGTAGGCAAGCACCAGACCTATGATCAGTTGAATAATCGAATAGGCAAATAACTCGGAAGAAAGACAAGAAACAAAGATATATTTATTCAGGACAAAAACAATACAAAGTATTAAACGAAGGGTAAAACAATAGAAGAATTGATAGACAAAAAGATAATTTGCGTGGGATGCTTCATAGAATATAATTATTTTTAGTATCAAAAACGAAAAATAAATTTATAAATATAAAACTAGAATTCGTTATAAAATTAAAAAAATAAAGAATTGTGAAATGGCTGCTAGTCAGATATCCGGTACACGAATTTAAGTAATAGGTGGGCGGAGTGGGATTGGGGGAAGGTATACTTACAATTCCTGCAACCCCCATGGTACGGAGTTCTTGAAATATTCGTTCTTGATAAACATAACCTCACCAATTTTTTCACTAATATCATTGTGGTGGGTGATTAAAGGTCGCGACGGATTAGAGAGACAGTGATTTAGTTTAGGTTAGGTTAGCTTTAAACCTAAGCGCACGAGGAGAGCTTGCCGCGGCAGCGACCGGCGAATGCCAGAACCGACTCTTAAACATTTACTATTTATTTTATATACATCATTTAAATTTATAATTTTGTCTTTTTGGCCGCCATTTTGAATATTTTGATGGATACTCTTATAGTGTATGTGAATGTGCTTTGTTGTGTTTTTTCTTAATTTTTGGTTCTTTTTCTGTTGATTCCTGGCTTTCTTTTGGGCTTTAAAAGGATTGTTCAACTTTGGATCTATGATACAAATGCAATATTAATGCAAAAATAAGTGAGTTTATGCTTATGAAAAAAATAATATTTCAAGATCTCCGGACAATAGAGGTTGTAGTAGGAGTAATTATGCCTCCCCCCTGACCTCTCCCCACTCCACCACCCCGCTACTTAAAGTACGTGTATCAAACATCTATAGATTTACCTATGAAATTATTGTATTGTCATTTTCAAATTAATTAAATGTCTGAAAGTCGGTCAAAATTAGATATTTTGTACAATTTTTGATATCCGAGTTATGAAACACTTACCAAATTTGCCTTCAAAGAACCGATACGTCCACTCTTGGGGCAGTATACCCCATGCCATAGCTGGTACCAGAGCTTGGGCGACAGCAGCAAATGATGACTGGCATAGCATCACCCGGTCTCTAATGTCATTGTGACAAAACTCTGATGTCAACGTGACAGACGCACTGAAAGATGTTGCGAATCTGGAAAATTGGACAAGTGTTAAATGAATGAATGAATGAATGGATGAAAAATCTTTATTGTTCACCATAAACTTAATTCTAGACAATTGATATGGATACATTTGCATTAGAAGAATGGGTGGCCTTATCGCTTATAGCGATCTCTTCCAGGCAACCCGTTGTTGTTGTGTGTGTTGTCAGTTCATGCAAATTGAAGTGTTCCAAAGAGGAGAATAATGTCTATTGAATTTGTCTCGGCCAATGTTTCAATCATCAGGAGTGTTTACCACAATTTTATTGTAAGCGTCATTTGTATCTAAATATAATTATTGTTACAAAAGATAATTTTAAACTACTATTTTGTTTTGAGACATTCACTTTTCGCTTCAGTAGGATCTAATCTAACTAAAATTGAAAGATTTAAAACAAAATAGTAGTTTAGTAGTAGTACTAATGTCGCTTACGATAAAATAGCGGTAATATCTCGTCAAATAAAAGTAAGTCGCAGAAAAAATTATATAATCTGACTGAATTCAAAAGTAAAATAATTGAACTGCTTAATTTAGGCAACTGTAATTTTTAATTTTTCCATGTTGTATTTTAGCCTGTGAATAAATTTTATGCGGTGGTTGAAAAATCGACCTTTAGTTATACAAGCTGAATTTTTCAACTGGGGCTTCAGGGCCAAATCTTAAACTATGCTAAATAACTAAAAAACACACAAAGGAGTCTCGAGGCCCACAACTAAAGTGGTATCATTAGATTTTTGAAAAATCAATTACCCTTATCAGGATCGAATCGGCTGATTTTGAAAATGAACACACATTCTGTATCTCGTTATATGGATACTCGCTACACTTGTCTCAGACAGATTGGCTGTTATAATACGTCGGTTATCTAGATGTGCGGGATTCATCACGATAATTGCCTTCATCGTTAGCACTTGATAGTTGTAAATATATGCACATTAGGTCAGGTAACTACCTAAGTGGTGTATGCTTTCTGGCTGGGATTTGAACCTACACACCCTTTGAGTTTAGGATGCTTAGTGGTTAAGCGCACCAAGGACGTACTCATCTCGAAGCTAATTTTCTTGTATGATTTAATACCTGACCCTAAAACAACAAGCGATTTCTCCGTACCGTGCAGGAACGGAGAAGGAATACTACTAATTCCTGTTCCTGAGCAGTTTGTTGTGAAAGGGGACAAAATCTACAATCAGGTGGTAGGGCTAGTTGTGTTCTGGCGTCAGTGGTCAGATTTCAGTCTCCCTTTAGAGAGCGGCAGCGTATTGGTGCTCCAAAGGTCTATAGGCGATGGTAACCGCTTTCCATCAGGTGGGCCGTCTGCCTGTCTGTTGAACTCTTGCAATAATTTTATTTACAAACTAGCTGTGCCCGCGATGTCGTCCGCGTGGAACTTGTTTTCAAAACCCCCCGATTTTGAACCATTCTTCATTGATTCTCCGCTCCTAGTATAAGATAGTAGGGTTATAGTAAGAAATAAAAACCCAGCATTTAAAGTATCCGATAGCAACGTACCAGTTAATCGATTTGGAATATGTGAGAATATTCAAAGAGAGATATGAGCAGCAAATTGTTCGAAGTAATGTACTGGTATTAAATAAATCATTAAAAACATGCAAATGGATTGGTTGGAATTCTTGTGGCGTATTCGACCGACATATTTGAGGATATTTTAAATTGCGAACTAAGATAAACCGATAAAGAATTTATTAGTAATTTCTGTATTCAATGGAGTATCTATCTATATTCTATCATAGCACCTTTACTGTTCATAACAAAACTACGTTTTAACAGTTTTAAGCGAGGTGTTTTATTTCATTTTTATTATTCCGACGTTTCGGCCACTTTTCAGTAGCCGAGTCAAGTATCAATGAGTACTGCAAAAGTTTTATTAAGCCTACCGCCAACTTGATCGTTTTAATTATTTAGTTTTAATTTTTGTTTATGGTTATTAGGTCTTCTATGGAAACCTAATCTAATTTACCGTCACTCCGCAACATGTTGTGGCTTGAAGAGAAGAAGCGGCGCAAGAAACTCTTCAGCAAACATGCCTAGCTCTAATAATTTTATATAATATTGAAATGGGTGGGTAGAATAAAAAGAGAAATTGTCAATCAAGTTGATTTGCGTTCCGGTACACGCAGAAAGAGCTCACAGCGTCTTGAGGTCTGGCAGTTGGTTTTTGCTGTGGGTCTTAATAGTTTCAATGAACGTGAACCTGAACCTTTAGTGTTGTAAATGTGCATAGGCTACGGTACCCACGTTCCATCAGTTGGATCGTAAGCCTGTCTTATACTCCAGCAATAAAAGCAGTGTACTACTCACAAAATTCCTTCGAAAAACTTCGTAGTCAAGAGCGCCTCGTAAGTCTGGCTTAGTCCACCGATGAACATAAATAGAAACATACCTCCAAAACCGACTAAGACGAAGATTCGTCTTCCAAAAGCATCTGTTAGGAAACCGGCTATCAGAGTTGAAAATAACATTCCTGAAAGATAAAAAAAACTTTTTGTTATGGAAGTCGCTTGTGCTCTGTCGATATTCTGTCGAAGAACCACGTTACCTGGTAGTACCCGGTAGACTGGAACCTGTTCACTAATGCCGGAACACAACTAAAGGTTGTTATGGCGGCATACTCTAGACCAGGGGTGGTAGCGATCCAGTCGGGCAAATACCCTACCACTTGGCCACTTTTATGTAATATTATAGGAAAAGTTATTTCAATATATAGTAATTAATGTTTGAAAAATAAAATTAATGTACGCTATTTAACGCGTTTGAGTTTTTAATTTCATAAATTGCTATTTTTCTATAAAATCTAAAAGGTTTTGGTATTTTCTATTATGATAAAGTCTCACTTAATTTCAATGGTTATTCCATATAGCCTTTTTGGCATATTAATAATTTACTGTATTAAACTTATAATGTTAAAATTTAACATAATATCGGGTCCGCTACATCTTTTTATTGTGAAATACTATAATATAATAACTCAATATTAAAAACTATATAAAATAATACATTATAACCCGCTCCACGCCGCAAGAATAAAATATAATAAATACATAAGTTGCAAATATTCTAAAATTAAATAAGTAGAATAGAATAGAATAGAAAACACTTTATTGTTCACCACATACACATAAAATAAACAATTTACAGTAGTCACATTAAACAGTAAAAGTAGGAGCAATGGGCGGCCTTATCGCTTTAGAGCGATCTCTTCCAGACAACCCGGGCTACGGATATTATGAATAGGAGATTCGCAAATGTATGACGGTGGTGTGCAAATTAAATACATATATAATATATAAATAGGATATATAAACATCACACAATAACTATAATTAATAAAAATAAAATATAGAATAAACAATAACACATATTAATAGTATACACATACTAATATATACATAATATTAATATACAAATACACTAATAAAAAAACGTACATGTAATTAGATATCAAATATTTATTATAAAGAGAGAATATTCTCGCACCAGTTTTAAAAAAAAGTAAGTACCGCATAGACAGAAGAAATATACCATACATTATAAGTGTACCGAAGTCTGAAAAGCAACCGCAGCATATCACCCATTAACAGGTACGTGCGTGTTCTTTGTTTTCTAATTTCCCCAGTCCAAATTATCCCATATTTTTATAATTGTGATATAGTCCACAATTATCATCAACAAATCCAGCGCCGCCACATCATTGAATGTCAACAACCCTATTGTCATTCTTCATCATACTTTTAAAAAAAATAACCCTACAATATCCACTGTGTGAATTTCTATAATAACTTACATAAACTTAAATACCATATGGTAAGCGTGAAATATTAATAGACTTTCTAATTTTACTTAGCTAATAAAATAAATTCATATTAAACACTTGCCATGAATTTATTACGTAAATTATTTCCCTACAAATTATTAATAATCCCGACATCTTTAACAGGCACTTTAGGATTTAATAATACAACTAAATTTATAGCCATTTTGTTGTTTTAGGGCCGGTATTTTGATATTATAAAACAATATAAGATTCCTTCTGGCTGCTGGGGCGTTTCGTAGAAAAGCTGATTAACTGTCTATGTATCGTTACGGGCGGGGCTGCCAGAACATGAAAATAAAATTCCGGGTGTTCGAAGAAAATTCTGGATTTTTGTATGTAAAATATCATTATTTTAACATAGATTTAATGGTTATAATATTTACCATGGTTTGAGAAATATAAAGAAAAGGAGGGTATATAAAGATAAGGAGGGTATAAGGTATAAACAGTATACGATATAGTAAGTTGAGAAGATGAGCATTCCGGCGAAGTGAGATAGGCAACCACTCGAGCTTAAATAATTTTGTGAAATTCAGAAACGTGGTCATGGTGAAGGAGTTGGAATAAAATTTTTTCAGAAACGTGGACATATTTATTAAAAAGAGTATAAGATATAAACAGTATACGATATAGTAAGTTTTTTAATAAATACTCTTAAACTGTGCCTTAATTTATTAAATCATTTATATATACATACTACATATTACCTCAGCGATACATACTTCCTGTCCAGTAATCGAATACGTCATTGGAATTTCATGTGGGTGCATCAACCAATTAGCTATAACAAATCGGTACTCAAATTCCATAACAGTTAAATACGACACAAATTAAATATATTTGGTCGTTTACTTCTTTTTTTGTAAATTAAAACGTTCGAGATAGCTTTCTATAAATTTAAAGACTTCAATTATTTCATTTTATCGAACATGACCGTAAAATTTTGATTGTGTGGCAACCTTACTTATGGAGGAAGGGATAAGAAGTAAATGTTATATAATAACTAAGAAGTTAGTCACGTGTATTTACGGATGAATAGCAGGTATTTTCTCCGGTAAATACATTATTATGTGTAATATGACAACATTTTACATTAATTTTTAAGTTATGTAAATTGTTTGGAATTTTTAGTTTTTTGTACTGCATGAGTTTAGCAGACAGGCAGACGGCCCACCTGATTTAAACTGCAGCGGTGGGTTTTGTCTTGCGAAACTAGCAAACAGGTAGCCGGACCAGCTTATCGAAAGTGGTTACTGTCTGTCACCTACACACATTTGCAACACCAGAGGCGAAACCAACACGTTGCCAGGGTTTAGGGTGGGATAAAGAGCAGGTAATGGGAGATGAGATACAGAGAATGTGGATTGATATAGGAGATCGGGTAGAGGAAATTGGATAAGGGGAAGTGGGCGGCCTGTCGTAAGAGGCGACGAAACAACCCACAGCTAGGTGATAGGGTATTTGCCCATTTGAATGGCTAACACCTCTTTTTTTGATGACGCATGGAGATTGTCTTTTCTTGGGACACCATCCTCAGGCTTTTTTTTATTTATTTTTATTTCAGGAGTTTAGATTTACACTTGATGGAAAGTGGTTACCGTCGCCTATAGACATTTGCAACACCAAAGGTGCTATTAATGCGCTGCTGCTCTTTTAAAGGAGGCTGGAACCTGGTCACTGATGCCGGAACACAACACAAGGTTGTTATGGCGGGATACTCTAAACCAGGTCTAGGCCCAGACTAGGCCTGGGGGGAAGGCTTTACACCGAGCGATGTGTGGGACTCCTGATCCACCGTGGCCTCCGAGTCAGACTACCTACTAAACCTAACCTGCGCCCCTCTTCTATGCGCTTTTATGAGGTGCCACAGGAACTAAACCATAGGTATTACATCTGTGGCACCCCTAAGCTTGGCTCTCACTTAGGGCACCCTCGACGAAGGGAACCCTCTTCACCAACGGGGGAAGTTCACGAGATCATGGCTAGCACCCCTGGTCTGGGGTATCATAACAACCTTGAGTTATGTTCCGGTAATAGTGGCCAGCTTTCAAGCTCCTTTAAGAAAGCAGCAGCGCATTTATAACGCCTTTGATGTTACAAATGTCCATAGGCGATGGTGATTGCTTTTCATCATGTGGGCCGTCTGCTTGTCTGCTGAAATCATTCAATAAAAATAAAATAAAAAATGAATTAAAGTTGGTTCAAAAACTTACCAAGATAAGGGATGGCATTGAGTAATCCTTTCTGAACTAACGTCATAGATAAATCGCATTCAGCACTTGGAAGCAGGAAAGCGGTGGAGTTGCTCACCAGCACACCAGCATTGTAACCCACGAAGGATATCGCTAGAAGACGAATATGGAAGAGACCAAACTTGCATGCTTTGTATGCCATGTTGATCTCTTGCATTTCGAGTGGTGTTTTCTGCTCATGGTTTTTTGCTGTAAGAAATTGTGTACGCGTTATAAATCTCTGCTGTGATTAACATACCTTTATCAGGTGCCTTAAAACGGCCCCTTTTGGAAAATTGCATTGCAAAATTGACATGTGTCATATTAACAGTAGTAGGTACAAGACATCGCATCAAGTTCCACGTAATTTTGACTTTCGTCGGCGTCAGTGCAGATCATTTTAACTACTATTAGTCCGGGAGCTATATTAACGAAACATGTAGAACTTTGACAACTGTTTTATTTGAATTCAGAACGAAGAATATTGAGCTAAATTACAAATAATTATATAATTATAAATTATGATTCTCGCACCATAATTCTACCCTAGAGCGCTACTCTGAACATGCGACCAAAGCTGTAGTGAGAATGATATTTCGTCGCTACGCCAGCTCGCTTTTATGTCGATTAGGAATCACAATTACCCGCAGTTATTGCAATAGTAGGTGATATTACTAGCTATTTAAAACAAATATGTTTAACAACTACATTTCTTGGTGTAATTAATTTTTTCATCAACATTGTGACGTATAATATGTAACAATTTAAAGATTTATATTTGCATATATGACGATGACAGACGAACGACGACGATGGACGAAACAAATAATTTCATTTAAAAATGTAGTTACAAGGTTTTGCACTAACATTGACGATATTCGTAATCTGCGAAAATGACAATTTTAACTCCCCAGATCTACGTTCCGTTCCATTAATGAGTCTTTTTTTATACAGACGGCTCAGCTGATGGAAAGTGGTTACCTTTGCCTGTAGATGTTTGCAACATCACGGGCGAAGCTGACGCGTTGCCAGCCTTTGAGACGGTGGCGTAAATATATCATTTGAGACACATGGTAAATTTATCGCCTTGGTTGGCACCCTAAGAATGCCTCACGAAAGTGCTGCGACAACAAAATAAACTATGTCTAATAGATCCGTTCTAATATTAAACAATATTTTTTTCCGAATGTGTTCAAGCTTTAATAATCTATTTGTAAATTTTGTATATGTTCTCGAGCTAGTGCCAAACACAAATTATCTCACTTCGACTTAGGTAAGATACACATGTCATAGTAGTTCTTTAGGGTGGTTAATTAATAATGATCCGTACAGGAACGGGGAAAGAATACAATTTCCTGCGGCCGGGCGGTCTGTCGTAAGAGGCGACAAAAACCCTCCACTTGCAGGTGTTAGGGTATTTGCCCGCCTGGATGTCTACCACCTCTAGTCTAGAGTATGCCGCCATAACAGCCTTGAGTTGTGTTCTAGCATTAGTGGCCAGGTTCCAGTCTCCCTTTAGAGAGCGGTGGCAGATTGGTAGCTTTCTCCGTTCCTGCACGGAGAGTTGGCATTCAGCCAAACCACTATTCGTGGCATCTCTAGTCCATACTGCATTGTCTGATGTATTAAGTCTTCAATATGGTTTAACCTAATACACCGATGACTTGTAATAGTAGGTCTTGTAACATAGAAGTTTAATACCAGTAATAGTAGTCGTCTATTAAAGAATGTAACTTAAAAGATCACAACCTATAGTCATTTTTCGCTAGACTTTTGACTTTGAATTATTTAAATTATTTCTCGAATGGATCGCTCAAAGATTGTGAATCTTAATAAGGGACTGGTCCCACTGTTTTTCGACAAAAGTCTACCGAAGTGGCGGTGTGGACTGTAACCTTTTAATAAATATTTAAACAACCTCATTGGCCCACTTACCTATATAATTTTCTCGAGTTGTATCTACCCAGAAATGAAAATACCAAATATTTATATCGCCGATACCTTAATACCCGAGGGAGCCACCGGAAATTACTGGGATACCGTTTTTTCAAAGATAATGAAAAGAATTCTTGTATAAAATTGTTTGCTAAAATATCGTAGGTATTTTTTTCGAATAACGTTTAATATCACTAATATATCTTTTGTTGTGGTTCTTTTGATGTTATTCGTTTCTTAATTTAAAGTAGTCTGTCTATTGACCGTACTCAGAGAGTTTAAGAGATAATAACGCAGGGAATCATTTTAACGGATTCCAAAAAGGAAGAGGTTCTCAATTCGCCTGTACATTTTTTTCTCGATTGCTCTGTCAATTGTGGACCGATTTTCAAAATGTTTCTTTTAATCGATAGGGTTTTCTGTCAACTCCTGAATTGGTCCCACGGTCACCAAGTCAGGATCTGATGAATGATTCCAGGGAATTCTAGTAAAACCCCCGAACATTGTTAAACGACTTCTTTGTTATACAATATCTCCGTCAATTGTCAAGCGATTTTCAATTTTTTTCTTTATTCGTAAGTGTATACTTCCGAGGTGGTCTCGTGGTCAACAAGTCAGGATCTGATGAATATATCCCAGGGACATCCAGAGCAACCCTTGTCGACGAGCGTCTACATCGAAGAGTGAGATAGCACCAAACAAACAACAAACAAAAATAAAACTGACTTCATACAAGAAACAAAAAAATATTTTACCGACTTCTTTATACAACATCTTGAAGTCGGTGTGAAGTAATACATACAAATTATTATATTTTACAAAGTTGTTATTACTGTATGTTTATCTCTTACGCTCGGCGATTTTCCAGATGTAGTGGATGAAATAGCAACTCATAACCCGATTGGGTACGGGCTTTTGTTTCTGAATAGGCGGTAAGATTGCAAAATTTGAAAATACAATTTGTAATAAGAAAATACATCGCCAGTTAGGCGTTTTTTCAACAGCTGTGTAGTCGGCGCTTATTTCATATGGTGTGTTTTTAACCGGCTTACCCTAGACGAATTTCTACCCTGCACCACTGATACATACATAAATAATAATAAAACTTTACTTTATCGTGATATTTTAAAAGTATGTAGCAGCGAAAGGTAGAGGTTAAATGATACTTCAGATGGCAGAGAGTGGTATTTACTGTCGAGTGCTGATGTGAACTAAAGTGGAGTAATTTATTTTGGAAACGGTTAATTACAAATATTAACAAGTCGTAAAGCTAGTACAATATATAGGATAATGTGTGAGCGGGACGGATGAGGTGTGAGCGAGATAGAGCAACTATTAATATTTGCGCTCCCGCGTTGCGCTAGCCAGCCCCGCCCTAGCTTAGAAACAGCCGCTTTGTTCCTAGGCGTAGCTAAGGCCTGCGATAAAGTCTGGCACAATGGCTTGATTTACAAGCTGTACCAGTTCGGTATGCCAGACAGACTCGTGCTCATCTTGCGAGACTTCTTCCTAGGCCGTAGCTTCCGTTTTTGAGTGGAGGGAATGCTCAGGTCCCCTCACCCACTCACAGCCGGTGTACCACAGGGCTCGGCCCTGTCCCCACTACTCTTTATGCTGTACACCTGCGACAACCCAAAAACTCCACATGTGGAGTTTGGCTCTCTTCGTGGATGACACCGCACTCTATACAATAGATCACAACCGACAAATGGCTTGCGTCCGGTTGCAGGCAGCTGTCACAAAGCTAGGCGATTAGTTTCGCAAATGGAGGATAGAAGTAAACCTGGAGAAAAACGCAGCAATGCTCTTTTCCCCGGGCACGCTTCGCTCCTCCAAACGCGCTTGCCTTCGCCGAAAAGCCATCTCGCTCTACGACCAACAAATCCCCTTGGCAAATTACACCAAATACTTGGGGTGTCACCCTAGATCAGAATTTGCGCTTCGTCAAGCATATTACTATAGTCCGAAATAGAGCGCTATTTGTGTTGGGTCGTTTAGCACCCATGATAGATAAACGAAGCAAAATGTTCCTCAGACACAAGTTTAGCATATATAAAACATGCATCCGCCCGATCATGACATACGCGAGTGTGGTATTCGGCCATGCCAAGCCTGCCCTTTTAAATAAACTGCAAGTCGTGCAGAATAAATTCATGCGCAGAGACGTCGGTGCTCCCCTCTATATGCGTAACGTCGACCTCCACCGCGATCTGGAGCTTCCCGCTATCGAAAAGCTACATTACGTCGCTCTCGCGTAAGTATTTCGATCTTGTGCCGCACCATCGAAATCCCCTCGTCGTGTCCGCGTCCGATTATAAGCCTCGGCGAAAGGCTCTCATGCGACGACCGCGTAACGTCCTCACGGACAGTGTCTACATTATTACAAAATGGCTGGCACAGATCAGCCCGCCCGCGGTTAGGACGACAGGCTGGCAGGCACCGACAGACAGACACAGACGGAACAGAATCACGGTCTATCGACGCCCCCGTGAGAGACGCCAGGACGCTCGCCCCGAAAACACCAGTAAAGTTGAAAGGTCTTCGGACCAACAACATAAAGTCAAGTGCAAATAAAAAAAAGCGCTAGCCAGTAGTTCGTTGTCCACTGCAATGACTAGACGTATGCAGCTCCCGTAAGTAAAATGATTAGATATTATTTTAACACCTGTTCTTTTATAAGTAAATGAGAATTTATTGTAAACATGATGTGTTCAATGATTTGACTTACCATCAGAGCGTTTGACTAACAAATATACTCAAGAGGAAAAAAGACATTAGATACTTAAATAACAGTAATATTTGCTACGACTTATTTACGTTATATTTCATTATTTAATTTTAGTCCATAAAATCGAAAGATTTAATTTTTTTTTCTATACATTACCAAATACGAACTAACAACCTTGTACTAGTTAATGGATTGGAGTAAGTGTTTTCGTTGAAATGTGTATGTGATTGAAGAGTACATGCCAATTACTTAAATAAATTTGACATTTATTTATGTTTGATATTATAAACTAGTTGTGCCCGCGACGTCGTCCGCGTGGAATTTGTTTTCAAAACTCCCCGATTTTGTAACATTCTTCATTGGTGCTTCGCTCCTAGTGGTCTTAGCGTGATGATATATAGCCTGTAGCCTTCCTCCGATAAATGGGCTATCTAACACTGAAATTATTTTTCAAATAAGATCAGTAGTTCCTGAGATTAGCGCGTTTAATCAAACAAACTCTTCAGCTTTATATATTATATTATAAATGTATAAATAAAACTACATTTTAACGGTTTTAACTGCAGCATATTACTTTATTTTATATTTTGAAGTCTCGGCCATATTTTAGTAGCCGTCATTTCGGAAAAGTAGCCGAAACGTCAAAATAAAAATCAAATAAAGTACCGCGCCTAAAACCCTTGTGTAGGTACTGGTTACAAACGATAAAAAAATATATCATAAATATATTCAAAAAATAACCATAAACAAGGACGCAAAAAAAAAAATTTGTTAAGTAGTGCATTCTTTCCTGCCAGGATTCCAACCCGCGCCCTATGAGTTTGAGAAGCTGCCCTAAACACGGAATAGTGGTTAGTGCATTATTGAAGGAGTATTATTTGTTTCATTGAAATTATTGCAATTACTTACTCTTCGTTTCATAATATATTTTTTATAATGAATTAATTTAACCAACGAACAACTAAAGGGATATTATAAATTATAATATGATCACATATAAAAATACTAAGATTAAATACAACGATCTTAGTAAAAACTAAACTATGCTATAAATAAACCTCACTTAAAAATTTTAAAATAAAAAAAGGCTGGCAGCGTTACTTCGCTAGATACAGAGGCTAATCCTTTGAGCGAGGTAAGCTCCAGCCTTCCGGTCTCCTATTAAATCGACCAGACGTTTTTTAATATTTTCAAATAATTTGTGGGCACTTAGCCCCCATGGGCCCAAAGTCTCCACCCTAAAAGGCTCAAATATGTAACCTGTTCCAAGGGTTGCATATTTCAGCCGTTTGAGGTTTTCGGCAGAAGTGGCAGTGCGACCGGCTAATTTCATAATTCTTAAGATTTCTTTCATAATTTTATTAATTAATTGAATGAATTAATTAATTACATGCGTTCTATCTGTTTAAGAGTGGTGAAAGAGTACTAATTCCTACAGCCGATCGGAGACTGTCATAAGATGCAACAAAACAACCCATAGCCGGGTTGGTAAGGCATTTTCCCATCTGCATGCCTATCATCCCTAGGGTCCAATTCTCCTATTACTACATACATACATATTGTCACGCCTGTTTCCCATTTGGGTAGGCAGAGACGATGGATCTCCACCTGCTTACGATCCTGACAAACACTTTTAGCGTCATCAACTTTCATTAATCTTTTCATACATACACGCTTATTTAAACTGCTTTTTATCTGACCTTTCAATCATCAAAATCGCCGGACACTATCGTATCAATCGTAGGTTTGCCTAATTTCGGTATTCTGTTAACTCCAATTGTGTGCCCGCGACACGTCACTCTATTTTTTATAATTTCGGCCAACGCCATCTCTGCTAATAGTATTACCATATTTTTTATAATAATAATAATTTATATATTTCAGACACAAAGATCCATAATTACAACAATTTTTATACAATGTTATTATTAAATTAAACCTTGAAAAATTAAAATTAATAAATATCCATCAGTCAGTCAGTCGGTCAGTCCTTTATTGAAGCTTTTCATTAACATATATGTTACATTAAGTTAATTATTCTATGCAGCAATCTCCAACCAATCCCAATACATTTTTGTTTGGTGTAGTCTGGTACCAATGGCCGCTATTATACTGTTTTTGTTTGCTATTATTCTGCTGCGACAATATGGAGAAGATATAGCGTATACAGTAGAATACGAGTTTTTATACTATCGCAATGTCATCGTATTTAAAATATCTCCACAACGCCAATATGTTGCAATAGCAGAATTGAGACCAGGTCTAAAGCTTGTCGTCATAACAACCTTGACTCCTGTTTTTTTTTTTTATCGCATGAGTTTAACAGACAGATAGACGGCCTACCTAATGGAAAGTGGCTACCGTCGGCAATGGACATTTGTAACACCAAGTGCTAACAATATGCTGCCGCTCTCTAAACGGTGACCGGAACATGTCTACTAATGCCGGAAGACAATTCAAAGTTGTTATGGCAGTATACTTTAGATGAAAAAAAGAAAATACCCTACCACCTGGCTGTGGGTTTTTTGTAACCTCTTACGACAGGCCGTCCGGCCGCAGAAAATTGTATTCATTCTCCATTCCTGCACGGATGTTAATGTGTTTTAGCAGCAGTGGCCAGATTCCATTCACACCTATGAATGCAGATTTGTCATGATCGCAATTTTGTCAATTTATATATTGAAAAATATGGTTATGTGGGCGATTTCCATTAAGGTAGCTCCTTAAAGTAAAAACACCACAAGCAATTTCGGTAAACTACCGTCCCAAAACATTAGACATTTAAAAACCGACATAGCCCCAGCGCAAGTAATTTGCGGCGGAAAATCGCCTAACATACAAGGGAAGGCAATTTTAACAACGATGTATCTCGGAGAACAAGCAAGGCCCATCTCAGATTATTACTGTGTTATGTAAAATTGCCCTAGGATTGCACGACTACTGAGAAATAGTACACCTTTTCTAATTGGTCGGATTACCTTGAGACTGGAGTGGGTTTTTCTATTTAGCACTTGAAACATTGCTCTAGTAGTGGAAGGTACTTACAAGTGGCTATGTACGAACAAGACATTCACTTGTATAACTTCTTTTTATTGCGGAGCTGATAAACAAGCAGACGCTCCATCTGATAGAATGTGGTTACCGTTGCTCGACGATCCATCGCGTGGCTAGTTTTTAGGACTAGGCCATATATCCGTAGCCCTGGCATTGAGGGCAAAGGGCGGAATACCGAGGGAGTTTTAGTGGGTATCCCTAACTGCGGTGTGGCAATAGCATCTTTAGTGCTGCCTAGAGGTGCTCGTGCCATCCCGACCTGGTGAATCCCACACACTGGCCGCGACTTTATCACGTCGCGCAGCTGATGGCCCTCAATTGGGTTTCCCCATGTAAGAAAAAGATTGAGGTGTAGTGGAACACTTACAAGTCAATAGATGGCGCTGTACAATAACTGAGGTCGCAAACAATTCCCGAAACGTAACGTAACGTAACGTAAACAATAATAGGTGGGCCTAGGCCTGCGAGGAACAAAAATAGTCTCGCTGGAAGATCTTCCTTTGAGACGGAGGAGCATTCCCTCTCACTCTTCCACCCTATACGGGGCACTCAATTCAGAGGTGTTAGATAAATGGAATAGAATAGAGATAGGTCATACAGGAACGGGATACTTTATATAATAAAGGGAATGGCATAGAAGTTTCTGTATAAAATAAAATAAGGACATTGGAAATCTTAATTAGTTCAACCTTCAACAAATACTAGTCGGCTCTTACATTCACCGGTCGTTGTCACTGCATGGTAGCATATTTGTCATATTTTCGATAAATAAGAATTAAAAATATTTTTGAAATGAACAAAAAGAGTTTTTAATCGTTAACGTACTCGATGTTATTAATCAGTTTTTATATTTTATTCAGGCCCCCTTTTTGATATACCTAGGCAGTGGTCGATTACAAATGTAGTAGGCTGCGTATGGCGGGTGCTTTAAGCGACCGAAGAATGCTTTATATGAAAATGTACTGTAATGGTTTCTCTCAACCGCCTCACGCGGCGCATGTACGCTGTGCGCGGTGCCCATACATCAGGTGTCTGAGAGACTAATGTAGTTCGTTTTCATTTTAAGTATTTTAAGTATGGCTCACGTACAGCGTTACGCCGTACGCAACCTACAACGTTTATTTTAAACCAACGCCTAACAAATATCCGAAAAGATTTCTATAAAGACACTACTCTAGTCTTAATATTAGCCCTAGGAACCTTAGACAATTAATAGAAAGACGGATAGACGCCGTTTGAAGAGCGTTGGCGACACCCCTGGTGTTGCAAACGTCCATAGGCGACGGTAATCACTTTTCATCAGGCGGGTCGTCTGCCTGTTTGCCTACTTCAGGCAATAAAAAAAGACATCCTATTCTTAGGATGGCCGGTCTTAGAATCGGATGCCGATCATTAATATATAAATTAGCACTTATAAAGATGGAATAGTTTTCAGTGGATACATTACTTTTAACCACACAGACGTAAACCACTTATATATTATATAAGTATACGCACACAAGTTTTTAAAAATGCCTTCATTTCATTTGACGCTTTTGCTAACGTAGGCTCCGTCTATACATTTATTTCGTCTAAGCACTGAACGTTTTTGTCAGTTTAGCCTCAGGACCCTAAATATATTCAATTGACTAATTTTCTTATTCTTTTCTTTTCAGGTAAGACATTCTACACACTAACCTGGCTGCGCTAACGCTGGCAAGTCGATTTCACTCATCTTTCACCAAAAATATTACTTTCTAGTTTAACACTCGAATATATTGAAGAAATATCTAAATTTTTACTTAACATGTCAGCTGTTACGACTAGTATGTAACGCGATTTAAGAGTTACATCATTATAAAATTATCTTACATATTTACAAGGGTTTTTTACCAGTATATTTTGATCCATCAAGTGTCTTTTAATTATAGAGGATATGGAAAATTTTGTAATGAAAGCGCGGGGGCAGGGAGGTCTTCGTAAAATTGTTGTTCCACTTATGTAAACTTTTGCGATAGCGAGATGTTTTATTGTTTCCTCAGATTTTATTAATATTCTACACGAAATACAGCAGTTAGAGTAAATAAGATAAGGTCGTTGTCCTGCTATGATAGAAGGGAGATATCATCACAAGCGATGCGATGTTATGCTTATAATTGAGCTTCAAATGTAATTTATTAAACAACGTTGATTTTTTTATGTATGCTAGCTAAAGTGGCAAACGGACCACCTGGGGATAGGTGGCTACCGTTGCCCATGAACATCTGCAACACTAAAACACACGTTGTTTTTAGTATATGCAATTGAAGCAAAGTTTACATACATTTTTACTCTTATGGTCCCAAATCTAAGAGTATACTTCAAAATCAGCCATTTCTGAGTGGCCGTGTACGAGTCGCACATGCACTTGGAGTGTTTTTCCGTAAAATACAATACGGATATTAAAATCTTATTTGGTTCAACAAATATTAAAGAAAAGTTTAAAATCAACATAGCCGTGGTAGCTTAATGGGTAAGGTTCTCGAGTCACAAACTCACGATTTAAAAGCAGCATGAGTTCAAATCCTGGCCAACAAGCATGCCTCATTTTCAATCCGGCAGGATCGGACTGGATTTCCGTCTATTCGGCCGGGTCCAGCCGAATCCGGCCGGATTGATCTGACCTGGTTAACTTAACTTTCCTTTTTCGTTCCAACATAGACCATTAATAAAGTGTAAAAATAAAACGATACATATACCAAATCAACTTTATTATGACTGATTTTAAAAAGTGATAGTAATATTATTCTTTATAATATTTTTACTCTATAGTTTTTAAACAGACAATAAATTTTTGGTTTGAAAAACAATCTAAAGGAAACAAATTGTGTTGATTGTGCCATTTGTCATCGACGGGATGTACGACCGTATCCGGTTTTCCGGGTTGCAATCCCTTAATGAAACATTGAAATCGGGATAACCGTTGTGTGAAACCCGACGATCCGCCTAGGATAAGCGTGAAGAGTATACTGTCTGCCATTAAAATTCGCTTACATATTTGAGCCGTTTGGGGTACAGACTTGGATTCATGGAGGAGCGACGGGGGGAGGGAGGGGGGTGGCAGTGCCCAAAGACTATTTCAAAACATCAAAAACCGTCTGATCGACGCAACAGGAGGCCGGAAGGCTAGAGCTTACCTCGCTTTAAGGATTAGCCTCTGTACCTAGCGAGGTAATGCTGTCAGCTTTCTAGGCACACTGCGCAATGACAGTGGTCTGATGAGGCTAGAGGGGCTTTAGTGGAGGTTTATTATTATTATTATTATTATTATTATTGTATACTAGGATATGTCCGCAACTTCGTCCACGCTTGATTTGAAATTCCCGTCGGATTCCTGGTACGGTAAATTAACGCAACACTTAAAAAATAATGAAAAGTTTTAGTGAAAATTGTGTCAAAATTATTTTAGCAACTTCGTTGCTTCTGTCATCTTTAAAATATAGAAAATATGCATAACTTAATTATTATTACGATTTAGGTTAAAAGTTTTCAATTATACATCAATCTCTAGGTCACATCCCTAATTAAAAAAAAATGGTGACAGACAGAACATTGTCATGTGTTACGTTTCTAAAGAAATAAGCTAATTATGGTGTATTGATATGTAGGGGTGACCAGAATTATCATGTAGGTATAGAACCTCTGATCACATTCACACGTATGTCTGTCAGCGTGATGATATACTTAGCTGTATAGCAGTTGTAATCTTCTTATTCATCATTACCGGGTTCAATGAGATACCTGGATTACTTGAATACAGTATTTATTTCTGATAATTACAATGTTTTGATATTCACTGATTCTAACGTTACCCAAGGGATACAGTTTAAAACAGAGAATGGCTTTTGAATTTAAGAATCTCAACGACCAGAGTGCCTCCGTTGGATTTCGCGAATACTAAGTAGTGTGTGGTCTCGATGGTGATCTTGCTGTATCTCTTCCTGTATGCCGCGGGCGCCCTTATATATTGCTTCGCTTGTTGTTGACGACGCAGGTGGCCCATGCAGTAGAGTCATCGTTCCACAGTACCGTACTCGCCGCAGGCCGCCTTCGCTTTGTTGCTATGAGGAAGTATATGATCATGATTAAATGGTGGATGCCTGGTGCACCACTATAAATATGATATAAATTATTTTCGTACTGTTTCGTACTGTTTGTCAGTATTCGTATGAAACTTCAAAAGTGGCTTCGTCGGCCGGTTCAACAATAATTATATAGGTAGCATGGAATTGTGGATTGATGTAAAAAGATTTTCAAATCATAACTAAAACATTATTTATATACTTTCGTTCTATAATTATTATGAAGGAACAGCAATCATTGTTGAATAACAACTTTGCGAAAGCCTCCTTAAATTAATATTATTGGCAGCCCTAGTTCAAAACGTCCCAAATTTTCGAGTCGTAAATTTCCTGAACATTACAAAGTTGTTATTATTACATTGTTATTTTGAAAGTTTCAGAATTAATTTAAATTTTGGAAAGACCAATTTACTAAGATATATTCTTAATTAAATCAATATCATAACTCGCTAGAATTACAATATTATTATTTATAAAAAAGAAATTTAATATTTTACAGATAAATATGATGATATATTTGCAGTTTTATTGATTTTAAATATTTTTTATATTAATTTCTTATCTTATTATGTGATGTGATAGCGCAGCGGACTTGATTGTTACACGAGAGGTGAATGTGACATTTAGGCACGAGATGGTTTGGCGCACGAGCGTAGCGAGGCCGCTAATAATTCGACAGCCGAAATAGGCCTTTCACCCGACGTTAACACTCTGCTTTTCATTTCGAATATGAGGAAAGTAAAAAAAAAATACTTCTCTAACAAAATAAGGCGTTAAATCTATATCTAAATGTGATGAAACGTCATCACGTACGTCACATTTGAAATGTCAAGTAATTTTTTTGACATCAGGGAGAATCGCTTTCTAGAGATGAAAAGCACTGTTTTCATCCCTGTGAGTAAGCACCTTCAGGCGTACTTTCATAATATGGGAAATGAAAAAGTTATTTGCCGACCCCAAATGATTGAGAGAAGGTAGAGAAAATTTTTTATCCCACACACTGTTGTTAAGCTTATTATCCACATAAGCCGCACCATTTCACACCACAACGTCACTTCACACCTTGAACCTTGCTCGCATCTTTGATAGAAAGGGACAAAACTTTTTTATTCGTGCAGGAACGCAGAGAGTATATAATTTTCTGCGGCCTGGCGCCTATAATAAGAGGCGATAAAACAACTCACAGCCAAGTGGTAGGGTATTTTCCCGTCTGGATGACTACCACCCTCGGACCAGAGTATACCACCATAACAACCTTGAGTTCTTTTCCGGCATTGGTGGCCAGGTTCTAGTCTACCTTTAAGGAGCGATAGCACATTGATAGCACCTTTGGTGTTAGAAATTTTCATAGTCTCCCTATCTGCTGAGGTTATGGAATTAAAAAAATGTGTTAACAGCGCAATATCGTCGCATTTGCGTATCGTCATGCAGGCGTGGGTTAAGTTTCGTCGCTTTCTACGCAAAATTCAAGCAAGCTACACACAAGTGTTAGATGACGATGTCGTTTTTAAACTGTGCAGCTTATGTAAACAATAGGCCTAATAATAAATAGTGTGTGGGATTCTCTTTCTTCTACCAATAATTTGGGGTCAGCACAATATATCATTTCCATCCATACTTTTCTATTTTGGAATAAGTCCGCTGTCTCTGTCTAATCATGATCGGTAATTATAATGCCTGAAAGGGATATTACACTGTTCAAGAATATTTAAATGACAAAACTTCATTTCCATAGCAGATCCCTCTAGCCTCTTATACTATCTTCTGTATAACGTATTTATTCTGCCAAACATGTAAGAAATGTATGGAAATACGTTGCATTATGATTTTTTTATTGCATGTGTTCAGCAGACAGACGGCCCACCTGATGGATAGCGGTTATCATCGCTTATAGACATTTCTTAAGGGAGACTGGAACCTGGCTACTGATTTCGGAACACTACTCAAGGTTGTTATGGCGGCGTACTCTATTTAGACCAGGGGTGGCAGCCATCCAGACGGGCAAATGCCCTACCACCTGGTTGTGGGGTGTTTTAGTCGCCTCATACGACAGGCCGCCCGGCCGCGGGAAATTGTATTATTTCTCCGTTGCTGCACTAATATATTTTTTAGTATGTCTTGTCATTATTATGGTGGTTTTAATGCTTTTCTTTACTTTTATCTCTTTTTCTTACTGAGTATACACTGTTTGCTACAACTCTGTTAATTCTTCGAAAACTAATAAATATTTCTGTATAAAATTTATTAAAAATTTAACTTGAGATAGATAAATAAGAAGAAAAACAATTTTTAGCTGGACCTGTTGCTGGGGAGTTTCTAGCTCCTTAACAGCAAATTCAGGTGGCGAATTGGTGTACATAGAATCGGAAGTAAATTTACATTTTTACTTTTAATAATATGTATGATCTTCAGAAAGTGTTTTCCAGTTAAACTTATTGTTGATTTTTTGTCAATTACATAATTTTCCTTCTACGGCTTAAAAGCAGCATTGCATAGCATATTATATCACAGTTTTTCACATGGGACAGCCGATTTGTCCTATAATCAAACGGAGAGCGTCAGATGTGACTGTCGTGTGACGTATGAGATGCTATAAAAACACAATTGCTGCCTATTCGGCAGCAGGAAAAACTCTACGATTACCAATATTTACTTTGCCAATGTTTACTTATAACTTTCGCAATGATTTATACCTCGAAAATGGAAATTGTGTAGTATGGGATGAATGTGTTGTAATACCAATTTTGTGATTTACCATTTTTATTCATTTAGCCATTTAGGCTAAACGGTTTTGCCTATATGGCTAAATAAGTAAAAAATTGCCTAAACCTCTGTCATATTTTATCGACATAAACCCAGTAGTTTGTGACATAAACGTCTGCGACATAAGGCAGGTTGGCTAAGACAAAATTAGGCAGGTTCATTTCTGCCTCTCAGTTTGTGTACAAATAAAACTATCTTAATTGTTAAAAAAGATTTGCACAATTGCTCATTCGTTTTTTGGTATTTGTCTTGCTGTTAGTTATTTATATATAACAGTATTTTATATTTTAAACACGAATTTAATTTTGTCCTTGGAAATACTCCATGGTCTATGAAACATTACTTACATTAAATAGCAGATAAGTAGTTAAAAAATCACTTATAAAAACTTTTTTAACAATTAAGCTGGAACACTTTCTTAAAATGCACTGGGTTACGATTTAAATATATCATAACTATTTATTCTATGTACTTTTATTAATGTATGATAATCTGTGTACTTATTATTTATATTGTCTATATTTTTAAATCAATACTAAAGTAATATAATATATGTATTGTTATGAGTTACGGGACTCGAATTAAAATGCAAAAATAAATAATTACATACAATGACAGATATAATAATTTGTATATACATATATACCAGTAAGAGTGGAGTAAGATAATCATAAATTCTTGTAACTATCTATATACCCATTTACTTAGTTTAATCAGTAGACATTGCTTGGGTTATCGAGGTTGTATAGTAAAACTTACAATCGTAAGCATGGTAACAATAAAAGGATAGAAATAATAGTCCATTAATAAAAATATTAAGTGGAAAGCCACTGAAGATATTGTTACGAATTGCGAGACTCGTTTTAAAATGCCGTTGTAATTATTATAGAGTTTATTAGAACTATACAAACACGGATAACACAGGTACAAATATAACCGAATACAACAAATCCAAACGTAATGCAAGGTCGTAACTGAATAAAACGCGCAAAGTCCGTCACTTACATTCCCGATTGTAGTACACACGTATTGCTTCACTCGTGGTTCTCGCTGGACTGACCCCCCTACATCAAGTCATCGTTTTATACTGCACAAATGTAATGCCCCCGTATCTAAGTTGGCTTAATCCGCCACACCTGACTAATGACTTGACCGCAAAGTGCCATAAAAGTACAATAACAATGGGCTGTTTTCTAATCACAAATTTTAAACACAAAGTAAGCAATAGAAGATGGTCATAAAAAAGTTACAATTTGTTTAAATGCCGGCAGGTAATAAATGGGCTTTGTTTCAGATATGCAGGTGGATTTTGTTTTTGTCGGAACTTAAGTTGTAGCAGTATTTATGATATAAACACTAATTTTTGATATAATTAGTTTCTACACAGTATATACATAATAATATTTGTTCTGTGTAAATGTGATTTTCTATCCTAAGGTTGTCTGGAAAAAATCGTTCATAGCGATATGACCGCAAATTGTACTCTTATTGTTATATTGTTACTATAGTTTTAATTCAAAGTTGTGTGCAATAAAGTACATAATAAATAAATCAATTACTAACAACATTAAAAGAGGGAAATGAATCCTCTACTTTCAGCATTGGGTTAGTAAAATTGGGTTTTTAAATAAAAAACAAGATGAACAACTGATTAATTTAATTATTCTTTACCACGAATTTTTACTAAGCACTGGTTGAAAATACACAAAAGTCATCACGAATCTTGAGTTGAGACACAAAAATAAAACTGGTTATTGCCGGGTTTCTCATCTTACTATTCATTGTTACACCTTACAAATGACGTACTCGCATGGAGTTTACGTCAAATTTTAACTAGTATTAAGGCAAATAAATGGAGAGCAACATATAGAAACCCATTACACGTCGTGCAATGTAAAACATTGTGTAACTCGCTTTAAGCAGTTTTGAGTTATAATCATATTCTTACTATTATTTGTATCTACACAATTTACATGGACCGTTAATAATATTCTATTAAAAATCGGATAAACGATACTCTCTTGTTTTTGGAAAGTATTTCTTGTATTAAATTGGTTTTCTTTTTGACTTTAGCTGGAATATTTTTTATGTAAAGGACAAGAAACTTTTTTATCAAAATACATGTTAGGCATCGTATGTCAAAGTTACTTTTGTTTAATTTCCGAAGTAACTTTTAAAACCCTAAATTGTATCGTATTTTTGAGTTATGGTGTCAATTTACAAGTCTTATAACATAGGAAATAATCATATTCTAAAAAAAAATTACATATATTAATGACACATGAATCATTTGACAACTACATATATTTCCTTATTGAATCAAATTTTCAATATTGGATACCGATAGGACTTCACAAACTGAATAGGAATTTTTGGAATCTTTGACGCGTTCTCCTGAAAACTGATGAAAAATGGGTGACAATGTTTATTCATTGCAAGTGTCGAAATATGTTTTAATAATATTACCAACTTAAAATCCTGTTTGGAAAAAGACTAGGGGTCAAAAGCTTATTTATAACGTTATCACAAACTTAGTTAAAACATAAGTCGTACTTCATAAGTGTTGATTGGCTGAGCGTCGCGAGGGATTTAAAGCTACAAGAATGGAATTACTTTAATTATTTTATTACAAAGCATACAACATACAAATCAAGCCAAGACCTAATTGGCTTAGCCATTTGAAACTTCAAAGTTATCTTCAGATACATTTCTTAATTGTTGCTTAAAACAAACCACCCTTCAATTCATTCACCCCTCAGTATCAAAAGAAAAATATTATCTTTTATTATTTACTATCCTCGAAACATCTGAAATTTTAGTTGGGCAATTAACATTTTAAAGCATAAACGTTTCTTACTCATTTAACATTTACTGCTTTGACTTAACAGACTATCACTAAATTAATATTTAATTCTGATGAATAAACCATAATTCCCTCTCTTACAGTAATATAAATATTAAGTACAATCGTTATAATTTAACAGTAAAGCAAATTCAAACACTAAGCGTATTGTAACAAACAAGATTTTGCTATCCTGGTCGACATATTTACGATGGTCCTTTCTTCTTTGGCAGAAACATTGACATAACAGTTACACCTGAAAACAGAAGATAGATAGATAGATAACATTTTATTGCTCACCAAATATACAATTTAAAATAATAAAAAATTACAATATTTTTTTTAATGGTAGAAACAATAGGCGGCCTTATCGCTTAAAGCAAAGATACAAGCTAAGCTTAAACAGAAGATACTTTTATTTATTTATTTGGATGTTAACACTATTTATAGTCATGGCGCCTTAGTTCCTTACGAAGCCGTGTCTCCGAGTGTACTTGTTTTTACATAAAATCTTCATTATTAGTTGCAATCAACGTATTGTTAGGAATTGCAGGACTCGAATTAAAATGCCGTTGGAATTATTATAGAGTTTATTAGAACCATACGAACACGTATACACAGGTACAAATATAACAAACGTAATGCAGGAGATCGTAATTCAAATACACGCGCAAAGTCCGTCACTAAATATATTACCGAATGAATGTACACAAGTCTTGCTTCGCTTGTAGTTATCGCTTGACTGACTCATCTCTCAATTGGGGCATTGCTTTATACTGTACAAATACAATATTTTTGCTCAGCCACGTGGACTGAATTTCCTAGAATCACACCTGGCTAATGACTACCATAAAAGATTATAATACACAAAAGTCTGTTTTTCTAGTCACAAATTTTAAACACAAAGTAAACAAAAGAAGTCAAAATGCCGAAAATATAATAAAATGTCTACAGGTATGCAGGTGTGAATTTGTCTTTTGTTGGCGTTGAAGTTGTAACAGTGTTATTATTTACATTTAATGGCTGGCCAAGAAATGTTTCTATCAGGTATCTGAATTATTTAGTTAGATTAAATGACATTTTCTGTTAATTTTATAATTTGCATGTGTTCGTGATTTCGAAATATTAATCGACAATTAATTATTATTAATAAAATTGACATATATTGAAGTATAATCATATTAAATTTTGCATTAAATTTTGACACAAAGGTAACAAAATTGTGAAAAAATTGTAATTTTCTATAATATTGTGACAACTTAAGTTCCGTCAAAAACAAATCCACGTTCATATCTATAAAAACATATTTTATTACCTGTCAGCATTTGAACTAATTGTAATTCTTTTATGATTGTCCTCTTTTGCTTACTTATTTATTGGTTATTGTGGAGAACAGCCTATTGTACTCGTTTATGGCCGTTTGCAGGCATAATTAGCCAGGTGTGCGGATTATGATTCTAGGAAATTCGGTCCATGCTGCCGGGCAGACATATTGCATTTGTGCGATATAAAGCAATGGCCCCATTGAGGAAGGGCAGTTGAGCGATAACCACGAGCGAAGCAAGACATGTGTACTACAATCAGGAATGTAATTAAGTGACGGACTTTGCGCGTTTTATTGAATTACGATCTTCTTACGTTCTTGCATTACGTTTCGACTTATTGTGTTCGGTTATAATTGTACCTGTGTTATACGTGTTTGTATAGTTCTAATAAACTCTATAGTAGTTCTAGCGGCATTTTAATTCGAAACAATATAATGTTATAATAAACTAATATTAAAATGATACTTTCCATATTAGTTTTGTGTAAAATTTGTATGCCAGAAAATGGCGAAACATGTTCTCAGCATAGCATAAGTAAAACCTTGTATCCATGTTTCATACAAATAAAGATTTTCATTTCATTTCAAAAATATATTTTTTACTATTTAATCAGTCATAATCGTAATTTACGAAATTAAAAAGGAGCTGATCTGATCATTTGAGGTATAATTTTTTAAAGAATACTTACATGACATAACTCCGGCCATAGTAAAGAATGGGACCACACATCCTCTATCAAGCAGTATAGGGAACATTACATTCCCGATCAATGTGCCTATACGAGCACATGACATTGTTAAAGAAACTGCTAATGTCCTGAAAAAATACACATTATAAAAATATGTACATCATTTTCGGCAGACAAACACGCATATTTTATATCCCCAAATTAAGCAAGTTAGGCTTGTGTTACGTACGGGTAATATACAACGGACTATACTCTGGGGCCGATTCCAGACACTTAGACAAAAGTAAATAACGAAGAAAAGTCATTTCCGTTTACCAGACCAGGAATGGAACTTTGATTTTGTTCGCATGGGACAATTTAAGAAAAACATTTTTTTCTTAAGTTTAAATTTTGTTTTCATTTATTTATTTAAGGTGGTAGCGCCATTCTAGAATAATTAATTACAGCTTTTAGGGCCGGTTCGATCGGTATGATACGACGCTCTCACAGATCGGTGTGTAACGGTTGGCCTTGAATAACTAATTGCAGCCGTTCCTCCAACCTCACTTGCTCGGGCTGCGGGCTCGCTAGCACATTCACCTTCAGCCCGGACGGACGTCGTCACTACCTATCTACAAATAATGTTAATTTAAAAAATCAACCTACAAACACACACATTGTATACCTATTCTGAAACCAAATAATTTAAACTTGTCGATATTATACAAAGGACAACCTTGGAGCCGATTTCAGACACACGAATCGTAGTAAATAACACAAAGTTCGCTTACAAAAGTTGCTTACCAGGAATCGAACCAAGGACCTCTGAATTCCAGTGAGCTACGCGGGTTAACACAACTCAACCACAGAACGCATCAAAATATATAAATATTTTTAAAAATAAAACTGTACGACAACATTTTTGTACCCCTGGAACGCTGGACTTTTTCTCGTAAAATGAGGTAAATAATAAAAAATATTATTTAAAAGAAATTAAAAATTTAAAAAACCTTTCAGTTCAAGTCTTCATAGTGTTTCACAGGAACCGTAGCCAGTGGCAAAACTCGGGATTTTACCATTGCCCAACAGTGGGTACACAGCATGAGGGTATCTAAAAAGTTCACGACACAGGCAGACGACACAGTTATGTCGCTCCAAGTTTTAATTATACAAAGAGGTCATACATACCTTACACTAGTTGGGAACAATTCAACAGTGGACGCCTGAACCAAACTCTTCATAGTTTGAGTAATAGCCACGACAATTGAAAATAAAGCGACCATAGTCGTTTTTGAGTTTGCCCAGCGAAGCCCAATAGTGGAGCCAATACATATGACGCCAGATATTACGAGTAAAACCTTTTTGCCCACTCTGTTCACCAATACACCCGTGATGAAGTAAGGAAGTATACAGACGCAGCCCATAATTATGCTGTTTATGTATGTTTCTGTTCCACTTTTAGCCTGAAGAAAGAATGATTATTTAAAGCAAATTATTTATTCGTACAATATAGTAAAAAATCGCATGTGTCAGCTCCGACGCACGACTGCAGTTCAGTTCTTAAATATTAAAAAAAACATGTGTAAGTGCGCGGCGACAGCGGGCAAATGCGGCCGGATAAGGGCGGTTACAAGAACATACAAATAACTATTTTTCCAGTAGTAAATATAGATATAAACACAAAAACACTCAGAAACATATTATTTAAGATTAAAATCATTCAAGTAATATGCGCCTGACAGAAATATAACAGTAGTTTCGCTAAAACTCATCTTGGTAAACAAGCGAGTATAGTAGTGGAGAAAATTAACATACATATCAACTAATTACTCAATAACAAAAACGGATTGATCGAGTTGAATTTTTTTTTTGTTCCTTCTAATAATATTTTAATAGAAAAACCACCGCAATGCTTTTGAATTACGCTTGTATTATTTCACTCATCATAAAATTTCCATATCGGGGGCCGTATATGAAAACCGATTTTAAAGGAGTAAACTCCAACAATGATAGTTCATAAACATTCCATCAGCTCGAGCGTCCCGTTTATAAAGGAACGGAAAGGACACCCGCCACGCTTATCCAAAGCAGATTAACCAGTTTCACATATTGGTCAGACTAAAAACAAATACATACTTCACGTAAAAACTTTTTGTTGTTCTTTTATTTTATTAATTTTGTAGAGCTTCCCTTTTTTTGGTAAATTAATAAGGTAGTATTGGAATCCAATTTTCAGAATTCAGATTTCAGAAAGTTTCAATTTCAGAAACTACAAAATTACTTCTTCCTTCAAAATAAGTAAAAAAAATTATGAACATAATTAAATTTACACTTTCTAAATTTAATTTTCAATGTGCCTAAAATAGATGATTTATTCTGAAAGCGTGACTGTGTGTTAATTGCTTTTAAGGCCCGGTACAGATTTTTTTTTTTTTAAAGGTAAATTTATATTTGTTATGTTATGAATTATGTTTAGTTAGATGGTTTTACGTACACATAAAATGAAATATGTGAAAATTTTTCCTTTGACCTTTGTTAGCTTTTATTCACGTTGATATAGTTATCTGTACGAAATTTCGTAATTTATACAGTCTGAAAGTTTTCTACTCAAAATATTTACTGTATACAAACAGCTTTTTTATTTATCCCCAAACATTATTGGACTTTACTTCATCGATTTTCATATAAGGCCTCCGGCATGGAAATTTTATGAAGAGTGAAATGTAATGCAAAGCATTATCCCAAAAGCGTTACGTTTTTTTATTATACAATTTCGAACTTTAATCCAATGAGATAAGATCCAAAATAATGTCGATCAGTTTAAGATAGTGTTTTTATATTAGAAGGTCTTATAACCGCCAGCTTTCAGGTATCGTATTTTATTTAGTAAACTCCAGTCGTGCATCTGAGCTGACATTTTTTTATTTATAAAGAATAAACATCATTTTAACTGTGGTTTATTTTAGACCCGTGCATTTTATCTATATAATAATAATAAATCAATTGCAAGTGTTATGTTTTTACATAACTTTATCTTGAACATTTTATCAGTATCCCCACAATATACTTTTCCAATTTGCTCAATATCAATTATTATTACATTTATAGTAATTCTATTTATTATGTGTATATCTATGTATGTATGTTATTATTATTCGTACTATATATATGTATACATTATAACAGTGCAACATCCGTCCATCCTAGGGTGCAGTTGAAACCCAGCGTCAGGAACCCATTACCAGGCATATGCTGAACTGCACCTATTTGGTACCATCGCGCGAGACATTTTTTACTATATATCAACATAGTTTGATACCTATTTCACTTTTTTGTTTTAATCATATCTCGCTATGTGAAGATGAAATAAACGTTTTTTCTTTCTTTCTTACAATGAATTTGAAAATAGAACAAATCTGGAGGCTAATTCAGACCAACAGAATCCGAAAATGCGACTTTTCACATTTTTAAACGCATTGTACAAACTCGAACCAATTATAGAGGGACTAGCGGAACGTCCTGCTCTGAAAGAATGAAAATCTAGAACCTGATCCCAGCGCCATCTACCGGAATCAAAACAAAAAATGTCATTAAGATCAATATATTAACATTAGAATTATATATATATATATATATATATATATATGAAGATTCCCACCCATCAAGTTCCCGTCAAAATTGTCCAATTCCCACCGGAGATATCGCTGTTTCCATGATTCTGACAGTACACTTACCGGTACACAAACTTCTTCGATTTGCGTAACATTATTGCTTTTCAATTTTAATTCACTAACGTGCTTATCCAGCGATACACACAAATCGTGGTTGCCATCAATATTGTAACGCTCAACAATTGTTGAAAGTTGTGGAAACCAAAGTCTTATTACATTGTACCTAAAAAAGGATATTCTATGAGTAATTGGGGAACGAAGTGTCAAATCGACTGATGGCCGGTTCCTGTATCTTACTAATCATTTACTTCTCTTACTATCGCTTGAATTTTGACATTATATGTATGGAGCTTATGTCAAAAATTTACCGATAGTAAGGCAAATGAACGGTCGGCAAGATAATTATAGGAACCGGGCATAAAATACTTGTTGCGTCAAACTTCATCCACCAATTTATTGACGTATAATTTAGCACAGTTAGAGACTGTGATCAATTCATGTACGTGATGCTATGTAAATGCAGACAATAGATATCGCTGTTAGAGTTTCCGATAAGATCGGGCATTTATATCGGTCTATATCACCAAAAATGTCCAATCTCATAAACGTGTAAATATAATATATTTAATAACGATTAGAATATTTAGTGTGTACATCACATAAACGATAAGTTTTGTAATTAGTCTAAGTTAAATTAGGAACAATTAAGAAAGTAATATACTACAAGAGTACAACAACTTGTCGTCTTACTTTGTACTCTCGTTGGGTGCTAAGCCATGGGCTCTCGCCAGTGGTACGTCACCACTCACCCCATCCAACGGGCTAACCATCATCGACGCATCACATAACTTAAATTAACCCCCACAGTGTTCTTTATCAACAAAAGCCGATCTAAACTGTTAATTTCTGTCTTTAAATTTGGATGAATTAACCAAATTTTATATAAACAAAATCCGTATAAACAAAAATTTCAAAATTAATACCGAGGTGTCCTTTCAGCTAGTGCCTTTAAGGCCCCTATGGCCGCAAAAGGTCAAAAATGGGGTGCAAACGAAACAACTTTTAGTTGGTGATTACTAATAATTAATTTACCAAAAAAATTAGTATTAATCTTGACGATATGAGACGTAACTCGGTTTTTCGTCATTTTTCTAGTTACTTTTAGTTAAGAATACAATTCGTCAAATCGCCTATAAATTATTAACATGAAATATTTTTACTAAAAAAATCTAAATATATCTATGTAAAAGAGATAAATTATTTTATTTTATTATTTTTCAGAGTTTACTTTATTTTATTCACAATAAAATAATAATGCATCTGATAAACGACCGCGCCTACGAACTCCCCACTGTTGCCCGAAAAATTAGTACCGGAATATTCTGAAGGACGTTGGCGTTGCCACGAGCCTTAAGCTAAATTGATTCATTTAGTGCATCCGTCTAATATCAGCATTAAACTGAATATAAAGAAGTTCTATAAATTAGTATTTCATCATTTTTTACATTAAATTATTGTAATCTATTTTTATTTTTCGCGCTTCCTCACACAGAGGAACTATTACCGAGTCTGAAAGATGTTGGGCCCGTCAAATTTGTCTGGCTCATTGGAATTTTTTTAAATATTACACTTGATTATATATATAAAATTCAGCCATCCTAAAATGACGTAAGTTCCCACATTTTTTTAAGTGTCTGTCACAAGTTATGGCCCACAGGAAGTGTCTGGCAACTGTATATCTTTGTTTATAACAATATCATATATGACATATGTAAAAATTGGCCTTGCTATTTTAATGTAAGTTAGCATGGTTTTTTTCCACCTTTGATACCTGATACCTGAAAAACGGCCCCGCTTTCAGCTTAGCGAGTATCCATTCCTTTCTAAGTTTATATTAAACTACCGATCCTAAATATTTCATCTTTCCTAATATCACGTAAGCCTGGGGTGATTGGGATCTCACTCTATTATATGTCTAGTTATAAAATATTATTAGTCATATCTTTGTCATTCTCAAATTCATTTACAGTATAATTAATTTTGTTCAATAAAATTTTCTCAAGAGCCTTTTTATACAAATTTATAGGCTGAACATTTCTGGAAGTTTATTAAATATGATAGGCGCCATACAGTAGATATTTTTGTGCATCATGGCCGTTTTTGAAGAGCAAATACAGTATTTTTAATTATACCATTTTGTACTTTATTCTATGAATAACTTTTATCTGGTGATTGAAAAATTAGCCCCGTATATACTAATCGCGAGAAGCAGTATGTAAAGAAGAATATTATGCCAGACTACAGTCGTTGTTCATTTGCAGAATGACAAACAAGAATACATATACTTTTAAGTTTCAATTACCATCTGTACTTAGTTAAAAATAATCTAGACTAAAACAAATCACTGAAGCGTAATGTCACGAGTTGTATTAAAATAATAATTAAATACAAGCTTAGTTTCATTTACAACGAAGAACAACATTTCAGTACTTCGCAGTTAATTAAGAAAAGCCTTTAGCTATAGAACTGCTAGTTAACTAATAATTATTACAATATGAAAGTGTTTGTTCACAACTGTATACAATACAATATACAAATGCAAATTGAGCCGGTTTAAGAAGTTATATAATTATTGATAGACAGACAAACTAACTTTGTAACAGTATCAAAATAATTTATATCCAAATGTAACACATGACAACGTTATGTTTGTCAACCGGTTTTTTCTTAAATATTAGTGTCGTGACCTGGAGATTGATATATAATCGAAGTTTGAATATAAATCGTAATTAAGTTATGCATATTTTCTACATTTTAAAGATAAAAAAGCGACGAAACGTAAAATATATATTTTTAAATAATAAATGGTTTTATTTTAATCGAATCCGTAATGTGTGACTTCCTATATCGATTCCAATTGTAATTGATCATCATCGATAGTTAACGTAACTACTAAAATCAGTTTGATAAATGCCAAATGTCGCTTAAAGATACTCCCTCACCGCAAGTATTCCCCTGTAATGTAACATTTATGATTCGACTTTGTGTATTATGTTACAATACTGCCTTTCTGACTGATGAGCATTCGTCTTTAAGAAACATATATGATTCGATTTTGAGCATTTATTTGATTCCACAATGACAGACGAAGCGGCCGTTGTGTTTTACAAGTTGTATCAAAATATTACAGATTGTATCACTACAGATTACGCACTGTAATTCTTGGTTCTCCTCCCTCACCGATTTAATGCTTGGATCTGTAACGTTACATTACAGGCGAATGCTCGCGGTGAGGGAGCACCTTTGTAAAACGGATGAACTACTTATAGCGTACCAGCTAATGTAGAGAGCGGTGAATAAACAATATACGGGATAGGATAGAAATAGTAGACAGGAGAATTGGAGAGGAAGGGGTAGGAAAGATGGAATAAAGGGAGGGAGAAGTGGGCCGTCGGGAAACTCATCATATCAAAATACGATAAGCTCAAGGCTGACCGTTATCTATGTAACCACTTACATTTTGCAAATAAATAATTTTTGAATATACTCACTTGCCAACAATCATTAAATTCATACAACCAATTAGAATCAAGTACGCGAACATAGGTCTCCTGAATAATACTTTTATGTTTGTTAGCCCATCGCTTATCTGTTTTCGCGGGGAAATGTGGTTTTCTAGTGCATCCTGAATTTGTTCGTGTTTTATCTCATCTTCCCACATGTAAAGGCACTGCAACGAGTTTTATAGCAGTTTTCTTTATTGCATAAGTACAGCAGACAGGCAGACAGCCCACCTGATGGAAGAGGGATACCGTCATCTATGAACATTTGCAACAGCAAAGATGTCATTTCATCACACGTTAAAGGCGAGGTGGGAGTCGATGAAGTGGGTCATTGTGTGATAAGGGCCACCTAATTTTTGTAATATCACATTCAAAATCTATTATATTTTTAGGCTAATTACGGAACTGCTGTTTTAATTTAATAATTTCTTGATGTAAAATTGCAAAATATGTGATGTCACACTAGGGAGGGAGGAGTCTCGTGATTTTTTTTTATTGCAGGAGTTCAGCAGACAGGCAGACGGCCCACTCGATGAATTGCGGTTACCATCGCCTATGGACATTTACAACACCAAAGTTGCTACAAATGCGCTGCTGCTCTCTTAAGGAAGACTGTAACCTGGTCACTAATGCCGGAGCACAACACAAGGTGTATGGCGACATACTTTAGATCAGAGGTGGTAGTCATCTAGTCGGGCAAATGCCCTACCATCTGGCTGTGGGTTGTTTTGTCGCCTCTTACGACAGGCCGTCCGGCCGCAGGAATTTGTATTCTTTCTCCGTTCCTGCACGGACAAAATTTGGCCAGCTGTGACAAGCCCAGGGAAGGGGTCCAAAAACCATGAAATTCGTGTGATGTAATTTATGGATGGCCCCTTACCAACGCGTTGCTGACCTCGAAGGTGGTACTGGAGCCTGGCCACTACACAAGTCAAGGTTACCGTCCAAACAGTTACACATCTTACTACCTGGCTATGTGTTGTATAGCTGCAGGAATGATATACTTTTCTATTCCTATACGGCTATATTTCATCGAAATTATTTTTAAAGAATTTAGCAAAATAATTGAACTTTTTCTCTCTCTCTCTCTCTCTTTTATTTACCTTCTCCCAATTATTTGAGGTCAGCACAATACATTTTGCTGACCATAAATAATTATATTTATTTATTTAGTTCGAAAGGAAATGTCCATAAGCGATGATAACCAATTTCCATCTCGTGGGCTATCATAAAAAAATGACAATAAAAGCGTATAAACTCACTGGATAACGTTCAGCAGGCTTTCCAGTATTTTCCTTATATAGCTTAATTAGTATTTCTTTTGCTTCTGCATATTTTTTCTGGGTGATCAAGTACTTTGGACTCTCGGGTATAGCTGAGTACATGATGAAGGCCACTAACGACCACAGAGACATTATGTACAAGTAAAAATTCCACGTGTTCAAGACTGCAAAAAAGTACAAATAGTGCGATTATGTGAACTCCGTTAGTGTTACAGATGTCTATAAGAGATGCTAACCGCTTTCTATTACATGGGCCGCTTGTCTGTCTACTGAACTCACGCAATAAAGAAATGGTGCCAAAGTTGTCACTCTTTAGGCTCGATTCACACTATGATGCCGTTCACGGCTCAACCTCGTTCCGGTCTCCGTCCGATCAAATCTCGCTATACCTACAGTACTAGTATTTCTTACTAGTTTAGAGCTGAAACTAAAGCCTATTCACACTGTTGGTACAATTTATGACAGTGCCGATCTCGCTTCAGTCAAATATTTTTTGACGAACCGGTACCGGTGCGCTATCGGATCGGAAGTAGAGTTGCCACCTTTTTTTTTTGTAAAGAAATATAGTATTTTTGTTTTAAAACTGTAAAATAAATAGTAGTTTTGGAAAATTTAAGGGAAAAATAACACACATTAATTTTTCATTATTTAATATAAATTAAATTAATTCACTAAATATAATAAAATATAAAATATTTTATTTATTTCATTATTTAATTTTCCATACGTATTTATTACTACTTTTTGCTTTAGCCAGCAAAGATCTATTATTTTTAAAGTAAACATATGAATCTGAACAAAAAGCACGACAATTGAATTAGCGATGAAAATATAGTACATTTCGTTTATAATATATACTACAATTTACTGAAATATAGTTCGATACTATATATATTATAGTACGGGTGGCAACCCTAATCGGAACTAAAGCGACACGATACCGTAAATTCTGTGATCCTTTCTCATTTAAGAATATTTGACCAGGCTGGCAACGAGCCGAGACTGGATCGAGATCAAACCGTGAATGGCATCACAGTGTGAATCGAGCCTTAGTGTTTTCCTTCGACGCTAATACCACAGAATACGAAGAAACATAATTTCACCCTATCGGAATGGAGCTCATTAGAACTTTCAATTCATGAATTTCATGGTCTGCTGAACTCGTGCAATAATAAAAATTATTAACAAGGTGTAAAAAAAGGATAATTTATGATTGATAAAAATTATGAGTTTTTCTATAAAAATAAATAAGCTTATTATAGGAGACAAATAACCCTTACCGATACGTCCGTCAAAGAAACTAACCCTCCAATCATTGGTAAGTACTCCCCAAGCCATAGCCGGCACTACAATTTGCGCCGCAGCTGCAAATGACGATTGACATAACACAACCTGGTCCCTTACATCTGTATGGCAAAATTCCGAAGTTAGGGTCAATGACGCACTTATCGAGATAGCAAACCTGAAAAAACAAACTTTGATATTATTGCATATTTCATAAAGTGGCGCTGCGATCGCATCTTTTTTGGAAACTAATAAACGTATATGAATGAAACTCGACATAAAGCTGGCTTATAACCCGAATCAACACTTACGATACGTTTTATCCCGATAAAAGTCGTCGTTTACTTGGAATAGACGGATTAGTAAAACAGATGGTGCTGCAATTGCGATGTAGACACCATCTCTATAATTCAATAACAAATCGTTGTCAGGTTGCCCGCATGTCTATTCATTATGTATTAGGTACTTCAGATCAGGTTGGTTGCGACTTTTCTTTATGTTTTGCTGCGCTATTGTTTACACTATATTGACTTAGTTTCTTTGTAATTATAGTGAATTTAATAAGAAACTTAAGTATTAAACGTTTATATATAAATATATAAAACACCTAATTATTTTTTATGTACATAACATATAGTTATTAACTAGGGTTTAAGGGGAAAACTCTACTTACCTATAAAATAAAAATGATGACGATATTTAATACTCACATTGCACCTTCTAAAAACTTGGCAGCTAATAGAACCTCATAAGTTTGACTTGAACCACCTATGATAGTGAAGAAAAACATTCCACCGAAACCAATTTTGAGGAACATTTTCCTGCCGAAAGTATCTGTTAGAAAGCCGGCTACAGCTGACACAAGTAACATTCCTGAAATTTGTATAGTTTAGTATAAATTATGGGAATTTATAATAACATGTCGATAAATTCAGCCCTCAACCATGCTCTAAATCGATCTCGGTGGAGGAGATCAATTATTCACTGCCATCAAATTTGCAATCCACTGCAGTGAGGAAATGACTTAGAAAAAACAAAGGAACTGGTTCCAATTCAGCTTATACGGTTTGACCCAAACAAGCAAATACTCCAAGTTAAATGATAGCTTGTGAAAACTAACTTACCAACATAAGGCGCTGCGTTCAACAGTCCTTTTTTAATTAAATTCATATTAAGATCACATTCAGCGCTTGGTAGAAGAAAAGCAGTGCTGCCTGTCACTAGCACGTTCGCAATTATACCCACAAACGCAACACATAGTAATTTAATGTGAAAGTACCCGAATTTTATTGCTTTGTACGCGTCGTTCACATCTTGCATCGGTGTTCGACTTTTTTCTAGAAATAAATATTTCGTTGTAAGAATACATACATGAGTATTTGCCTAGATGACGCATGTTACAATGAATACTAAAATTATTTTCATATAAAAGAGCAGGAGCTCAAATACCATCATACTCTCTCTTTTCTTTCACCTTCTCCCAAATTTTGGGGTCGGTACAATATCTCTTTTTCTCCCATACTCCTCTGTCGCACAGAAAATAATCATGTCATTCTTCACACAATCCATTATAATTGAGTCTACCATTACATTTTTAATCATCAACCTTCCAGTACAACATTGTTATGTCCCGTGACTTTCATCCCTCGTCATTCATTACATGGCCTAGCCCATTCTAGCTGAGTCTTCCTCCTCTCAATTTATCAGTCACGGGCCAACTTTCAATGATCCGTTTATATTTACTTTATCTGTTCTTCTAAGACCATATATCCATCTTAATTCTCATCTCAGCTGAGTGGAGACGTTTTTGGTCTATCACTTCGGTGGCTCAAAAATATCATACTACCTATTACACAATATTATCTCACTTTTAAAACATCATGATAAGATTAATTTTAATATCTGTTTAAACAACAATTAATACATTATTTGACTTATTTAAGATATGGCGTCATTACCTGCTATTTTTGTACAAAATATAGGGGAATTGGCATTTTAAGGTAATTAAAAATATCGCCGATGATTCCACTGTTTAACTACCATATTCAGGAACTTTGCAGAGTTTTGTTTTTTATTGATAAATAGGCATACTTCCAGAGATATCAGAGGTTTGATGTTCTATTTGCGATGAAGAATCTAAATCACGGAAATGACCTTTCTAATATTTAGTCTGAGTGTCAAAAATATTCCTGTACGCAATTGAGCTGCACTGTAATGCCATACTATGGCCTTCTTTAATAAATGGGTTATATAAATAGAGCTGTTTTAGGAGGAACAAGCCTAAAATAATTTAAATACATCTAATTTTATGAAGGTTTCCTAAAATGTCAGTCATAATTTTAAAGTTACACTTACAAGTGTAACTTTAAAATTAACTCTCTGAAGTAACAGTTTTCACATCGTCTTAAAAAGCACTGTGTTTTAGAAAAATCCATTAAAGTATGAGCTACATTGAGACATTAAGAACGATTCCGGTTTTTGGCGGAAACTCTAAGAGCGATGTTTTTTTTTTTAAATTGTGCGTGTGTGCAGTTCACGCGCAGTAGAAGTGAAACAAAGTATGACAAGGGGTAGGAGGGATTATAAATTTCGTGACGTCACATTTCATATATTATATCGTTATAATATATTTAAACTTTAAAACACGAAATTTGAAGTATTTACGAAAAACTTCAAAATATTCCAACTCTGTATTAGCACAGTGTTTAAATTATGAAATATAATGCATTCCATCTCATTTTCTCGCATGCTTAGTCCTATAGATTTATATGTTTATCTCTTTTTAGTGTCGCTTTTTCGTTTCATGGAGTTACAAATCACAACGATTCTAAAAAAGTTTCATTTCAAATACAATGATTTTAAAAACTAATACAATTAAAGAAAACCATACTTATATCGTATCCTACTCATAGTCCCTTAATACCCCACGCTTGGGCCATGGTGTCCTGACGCCATGAGCCTCTACCAAAACGACTCATTAACTCTTCAGGTGATCAGAAGGCCTACCTCGGAAAACGGATCAGTATGGCAATCCAGCGAGGTAATGTAGCCAGCCTTCTGGGCACCTTACCCATAGAAGACGGTGATCTAGGCTCAATAATTTATTGTACGATCATCATCATATCCTTAATTCCGGGTTGCATTCGGAGGGTCTGCAAAGCCCGGGGGTTTGTCTTCCTACTTTTTCTTCTCCACTTCGCACGGTCTTCGGCCTTCCTAATCTTGAGACTGTTATACTCCTTCTACCTGGACCTGGCGGGGGCGGTATATCCGGATGTTTAGACCCCGTAATCGCTTCCCGTAAAATGTTTGAACTAGGGGTAGATAACTAACTATTCTACACCAAAGCATAAATAAACAGAAATAGAAAAAAAAAACAAGAAATAGTACAACGGGCGGCCTAATCGCTAAAACGCGATCTCTTCCAGGCAACCCTTGGCAGGGATTGAACGATATTTAATACTGATGGTGATGCAATTTAGAAAATAATGATATGATATACATATAAGTACAAAAACAATATAAATATATATAACCGTATATACTCAGGAAGGCTTTATTCATCAGAATTAATTATGGCATGGCATGGTGTATGTGGGTTATATTTATGAAATTAACATCTTTTGTGATCTTTACCAATGTAATGTTTCTAATGCTTAAATAACAATCATCTCTCTCGATATTAACACTGATTACGTTATATATAATTCACTTTGATTAAGGCAATGTATCGCAGTTCGTCGAATACTTGGTGCGCTAGCGACCATTCTCTGCAAGAGGTTATATGTTTTCCTTCTTACGGCCACCTTGCTTCCTTAGTCACGACCCTCCGCGAGAGTAACATTGACAACGTATCACTCTTGACAGTGTGACAGTGACGTTTCAATGAACCTTCTACATATACATATATATATACACATAAATGTATACATACATATAATAAAACAAACATGTTTCTGCACATGATTTTTATAACATGATAAGGATAAGTCTTATGACAATAGGCAGCTCATTCCAAACTCACAAGCCTAAGAGACGGTAAAAGAGTTATTGTAAAAACAAGTTGGGTCTAACTTTTATCTGGTGCCTATTTATTTGCACGAAGACGGTATTAATACTTTAATATTCATAAATACTTCTAAGTTGCTTAGTGTCGAGATTATGCAGCTATATTTGAAAATAAAATAAAAATTTGAAAGGAGACGAGGACTTTTGTGCCATAGAATTTGTAGTGAGTTGAGATATGGCTTAAAAAGCGTTATATTAGCCTATTACAAAATGGTAAACATCAGCCCTAAAATCTATCTGGAAGACGAGAAATCTTAGAAATAAGATCACAAATAAAATAAGTTACCGATGGCCATAATCGATTCATGTGAATGAATATCAACAATTAATAATATGAAAACACTTACACAACACGATTAAATAATTCATAATAACTAAACCCACTAACTAACATTAACGAAAAATATCAACATAATAAAAATAAACTTCAAAATCACGCTCTTTTTCTTACAATCTGGGTCCAAGGATGTATGAAAGCGTGTCTCCTTGCCACATGAGATAATGCAGCTAAACGCAGAGATAGTTTATCCAAGTCAATTCAAGTCAATTTCTGAGCTACTTTTTAACCCGAAATATAGTTTCAATGATATTTTTTCGAGTAAAGTACACAATAGCAATATTATTAGCATAAGAACAAAATATTTGTAAAAAAATAAATAAGAAATAATTACCATTTTCCGACGTAGAATCCATTATGACTATATCCGGAAATTTCCTTTTTGATAAATATCGTAATTAATTAAACAACATGACATGCCAACTCTTACTAAAATATTTAAGCTAGTTGTGGATCATTTATTACGAATTTCATTATCTTGCCGAAACCTTGATGTAACGCCTAGCTTATCTTGAACTCTAGCCTAAAAGGAAACGTTATCGGGAGTTATATTAGAATGAAAGTCAATTTAAATGGACGCATAAGACTCCTAAGCTAAGTAAACTGGAGATAATATGGCTGTATCAAATTATTTAATCCTCTGTTGTAATTGGCTTGTATTTTACGTTACTTCTTGTTACTTAAATTATACGAATGTGTTGCAATAGGATTAAATTTTGAGCAGATTCATATGAGGAACATGAGAAGTATCAACATTAAATGGAACCTTATGCTATGTCTAACAAATACCAGCATATCTAGACACGTGTCAATTTCACTAAGCGGTTCTCCAAGGGCGACCGCTTTAGGCCCTGTTGTTCTATATTTCGTTTGTTTTAAAAATGTAAAAGTCGGGGTAGCATAATGCCTAGCGTACGCGTCCTAAAATCAAAGGGCGCGGGTTCGATCCTGGCCGGAACGTATGCACCACTTAGGCAGTTTTCGGACTTAATGTGCATATTGTTACAATTACCACGCGCTAACTACGGTGAAGGAAAACGTCGTGATGCAACCTGCACATCCAGATAACCGATGTATCAAACCTGCCAAGCCGCTTTGGACATGCGTGGCGGGTATACTGTTCGCTCCCTCCCCCCTATAATGGTAGGCCCGAGCCCAGCAGTGGGACATTTATGGGCTGTTATATTAAAAAAGTGAGGGTTTCAAAATTAGAGGGTTTTATTTCTGTTGTTAAATTTGGATCAATCAACCAGTGACCCATATAAACGTATACTTGAATTATTCAGTACCATTGAATACTTACATGATCTTTCAGTTCTATTTTTGTTCTATCTATCAAAGTGATTCAATAAACTACATCCATATAATATTAGCATTATTAACTTTTGAAAATATTAATGGGGATTTGATATAACAAAATACCACTAGATTTCCACCAACACCTTGTTCACGTGAAAATGGAATAGATATCGCTAACATCGTCTTCTAAAACACAGGTAAACTATCGATGTATTGTTACTTTGTATCTACTAAACTAGATGGCGCTGTTCAAAAATGAGCAAACCTTGCACGGCGTTAATAAGTTCTTACAAAATGAAACTTAATGTTAAGTTTTGTCAACGATTTTGAGTAGCGCTATCGCAGACAGCCTTATTGAAGATATATTTATGTATTATATTCGTCAATAATTCAAAGTAGTCGTGGGTAATCAAATCGAAACTATATATTGATTTCGGATATCTGATTATAGTGTTGGGCAGGACATGATTTTAAAAAAAGTTTGTAAGAGTAACATGACATTTTGCACAGTATGTACCGCTTCAAACGAGGCGAAGACATTTGTACGGTTTGTACCGTGGCAGTACATTTGGAGCGGTGAGCGTCATTTCCTCATTTGTTCCGTTCAGAACTAGTTCGGCAATGTTCGTTAAGAATCGGATGTGCTCGGCCTTGGTCACCTCAATTTACTAACAGTCGCACGATGACATTGTCATGTTGTCCCTCTTTGTCATGTCAATATCCGTAGAGGCGTTATTGTACTGTTGTAGCATAAGTCTCGTTCCGTCCTTCCTCTTACTTTTGAGTAGTAGCGCGACAAAAAATTTAAAGTGGTACATTTCAAATTTTGAGCCGTACCAGTACAAATGTATTTTGTACCCGACGGGACAAATGTACTGGCTCACACGTGTACTGCTCATCGCAACATATATTGACCGATGCGATTAGATTTTCTGATATTATATCGCGAGATATAGGTATCTTCGTGATTTTGATATCATTATACCGTATACGATTTTTACAATGGATTATTTATGACTTTAGTTACTTATCCAATCGAATCTATATTGGTATTTAATTTAAGATTTGAAATCTACGTGTATTTTCTGAATGTGACGGATGCAAAAACATTTTTTCTAAGTATCTTGCTCTTATTTGTAATTATTTTAGTATTTTTGTTATAAAATACTTTTATTGTAATAATCGTTTCTTCCTTTAAATATGATATGGAGTATGTAAAAAGAGACTGCGTCTTTCTGCGTATTCTATCTACAGTCTGTATAAATGAAAGTGTTCCGAGGAATTGATTTTTCTGGTCTTAACACCTCATTTTTACAAACACACCGCTCGCCATCAACTAGATGTTCTCCCTCCTCCTCCTCTCCATTTTGAAAGAAAATAATGTTTATTTAGAGTTATTTAAAATTATAAAAGTCTACATAAGCAGTTTAATAAAAGCCGAAAGTTAACTAACTCTAAAAAGGCCCTAACTCAGCAAATGCTGGTTGATAACAACCAGCGCTGGTCTTCCGTTAGTGTCAAGCAGTGTCGTCAATTTCAGAGAAATAAAAAAAAATAAAAAAAACGCTAATGAACATTTAATATTATTTATAATTAGAATAACATGAAACAGAGAATAGACATATTTTGAAAAATTTAATACAAGTACATAATATGTTATGAAATAATTATTGAAACGTGAAAATTAATATTAGGTACGTTACGAAATGAAATTAAATAGAACTATAACTATGAAAAAGACTCAACCAGGCTTACTAAAAGGCGCTTGTATCAAGTGTGAGATCTGCTTTCTTCCTTTGGTGTTCGTACATGAACGCTTTCAGTTTAATTTTAAAAATATGTGCACTTCGAACGATTCTTATTGGTGGCGGAATATTGTTCCAGCACTTGGAAGCCGAATACCGGAAGCTGCCTTTAAAAGTGGCTGAATGATGTCGCAAAGTAATAAGCTGTACTGCACATTGTCGTAGATTAGTAGATCTATGTGAGCCTACCCACAAAAGTTTTTCAAATAAATACTTAGGTGCTTTGTTTTATTTTCTTAACCTCCCACGCTCAACTACGCAACAGTTCTCTAGAACGTTTGTTTTGCGTACGATCATAATCTGGAGGGAACTTCCCGCCGAGATTTTCGAGCGGTTGATTTAAAATAACGTTATAAAATTTAAATTTAAAAAGCATGAATGATATGATACGGAAGTGTAATAAGGGAACGTTGTGGATTGAAAAAAGATGTAACAACAAGAATAGAAAAAGGAATGTTAAGGTGGTTTGGGCATCTAGAGAGGATGGACGAAAATAGAATCACAAAACAAGTGTATGACAGTATTGTGAAGGATAGAGTTGGTACCGGTAGACCACGACGTACACACCATGATCAAATAATAGAAGTGTTAAAACGAAGTCAGGTAAAAAGCATATCAAATTAACGTGCATGTGTGAAGAGGTTATTGAAAGTAGATGAGGCGAAAGTTGTGAGGCCAGCAACTCGTTTATAAACGTCCATAAGCGACGGAAACCACCTTCAATTAATGGTCGGTTCCTATATCTTACTATTACTTGCCCTTACCATCGGTTTAATTTTGACATCACTTCTATGGAGCTTATGTAAAAATTTTACCGACAGTAAGGCAAAATTAACGGACTGTAAAATATAGGAATCGGCCATAGGTAGGCCGTCTGCCTGTCTGCCTGGCACAGACAATTTAAAAAAACATCAACATAAGCACCTTCCGTATTTATTTAGAGTATTGTTATATTGAAGTCAACGCACTAAAATTAGGTCAATTGATATCATTGCATCGGTCATGGAGCTTTAAAATTGAAAATTGAAAGTCGTCAGTGTGCAATACAGCTTACAATAGAACGTCACAGAACAGCTGTATTCAGAGATAGTTTCCGTTATACAGCATCAAAGTGCTGGAATAAATTCCTCTACCTCTAAGAAACGCCCTATCGGTGTTACTCTTTAGGGTCACACTAAAGAAATTTCTTTGTGAACCCCAAAACGCACAATATAACTTAAGGCATGATACAAGTGCTATATGACCATGTTACTAATATGATAACATTAACAATAATCTGTTTATTTTATTTACTTGTTTTTGTTGGTCACGTATCTCACTATGTTTATATATCTGTGTATATATGTTTTATATTATTATTTTGATTTAAATTTGTCTAGTTTTATAATTATTAAACTGAACCGATGTTATATATTATTTGTGTTTTATTGTCCTCCCTGACTCCAACTGCTGGTCCCAGGCGGAAGAACAGCGCTGGTCTTAGCGGCTAGCATTACGCTGAGTCTGGGTCTAATTTTAGGACTTATATTGATGCATTTATTTTATTTTTCTCAGTATTGTTAAGTGTTTATTTGTCCTAAATAAAACAATTCTTTCTTTCTTTATTTGTAGACGAAGCTTGGAAATCACTATACAAACGTTTAATCATCATTATCATCATGGTCATCATAATATTTAAGAGTTTAACTCTTGATGGCGGAGCCTCCTGCAATGCTCTCTATTCTTAACCAGCTGTTTCGTTTCTTTATACGACACGACACACCCATCCTTTCCTTTATTTGGTCGATAAACGCCCTCCTAGGTCTTTCCTTCCCTCTTCTACCTTTCATTTTGCCTTCTATTATCTTACAGAGAAGGGCGTCGTGTCGTAATAAATGTCCAAACATTCTTCCAATTCTTTCCTCTATGGTTTTTAGAATTGCACGTTTTTCTTTTACTATGGTCAATACTTCTTCATTTGTCTTCCTCTCCTTCCAGCTTATTCTTTCCATATGCTCTCAACAGTACATTTCAAAATCACTAGCCTTTCTTGATCCATTTTTGTCATCGTCAAAACAAACAAACGTTTAATCAATGTAAGAAAAAATAATAAAGACTTTCTTCTTCGATACAACAAACAACATGTAATTTTATTGCGAGCCTACGTCACACCACAAGTTTCAGACAACTTAATGTGTTGAGTGATTTGGTTAAATAAAGTTATGTTTCAAATCGTATAATACTGATATTAAACGAATCATTCACACTGAACAATTTGGTTGAAAGGCAGAACTGGAAGGCCATAGCCGTGCTCAATAACATTGAATGAATCACGTTTCTATTAACATAGACAAGTTTGGTTGAAAGACAAATGATCCTTGTAACATCGGCATAAGGTTTCAAATAATAAATGTTGACTGAAAGTCTAGTGATCTTTTTCAAAACTCTTCTCTTCTTTTTCTCAAACACATGAGAAGAAAGAGTAATGATATTTTTTTTTATTATTGCATGAGTTCAGCATACAGGCAGACGGCCCACTTGACGGAAAGCGGTTACCATCGCCTATAAACATTTGCAACACCAAAGGCGCTACAAATGCGTAGCTGCTCTCTTAAGGAAGACTGGAACCTTGTCACTAATGCCGGAACACAAAACAATACAATAGCGGTATACTCTAGATCGGAGGTGGTAGCCATCTAGTCGGGAAAATACACTACCACCTGCCTGTGGGTTGTTTTTTCGCCTCTTACGACAAGCCGCTCGGCCGCAGAAAATTGTATTCTTTCTCCGTTCCTGCACGGATAAAATATAGAAAAGTAGCTGTTACTCGCGGCTTCGCTCGCGTAGATTAAAAATGGTCATAGATTAAAAAATCTTTTTACACTAAACTTAGGCGTTTAATTCCCAAAACGTCGGACATACGTGTACATTTCGTGCTTCTTACTTTAAAAATAACGAATTTTCATACAAACAAAAATGCTTTCTTAGTGCATAACCTACAGCATAGAATGGATCGGCATGCAAATTTTCTTACTCCTAATACCAGTAGTTTGGGCCGTTTATTACTATATCGCACGCTTAATAGAACAAGGACATATCTTAAAAATTTCGTTTTTTGAGAATAAACGCGTAAATTTTTGGATTATTACCCGTTGTTCTTTGTTGGTAATAAATTATAAATAAAGAAAAATATTTCCATTTATTAAATAGTCTTTAATTTTAGGTGAATATGTACGGATTTCTATTCAAGTAAAATAAAGGATGTTTATTTGTTGATAATGACTAAAAGTCGTAATTTTAAAATAGCATCGTAAACATATTCTTAAGCAAATTGAAAATAAATTAGACTAAATTGAAATACACCAGCGATCCAATGATTCTTTTTCCTCAAAAAGCGAAATAAGTAGCGAATAAATTCACTGGAGAATATATGGTCATCCTTTATTCCCCAATTAAGAACTGGTGCTGGTAACTAACTGGACGCGGAAATCTTCGATAGCTTATTATGTGTGGTTATAAAGGCGGGTGCCATACCGCTTCGCGTGCGTCGCGGTAGCGTGGCGTTTGGCAACGCGCTGACTCCCGCGCAGAGCGGGCGGTGGCAACATGCGGGGGTTGCAAGACGCTATAAACCCAAGGCACAATTGCTAACTGGGAAATAGGTGGCGTCATCATTCACTTTACAAATAAAACAATGTGAGAAATAAAACTAATCTGTTAGTAATAAAGTGATTTATGGGGGCTTATTTATTTTTGTAAAATAATATATTTGCTTCAATCGTAGCAATAGTTAGTAGAAAAAAAGAGGAACAATTCTTTATTTCGCTAACCAACGGTCAAACTGCGCGGGAGTTGGAGCGAATTTATTCTTTATAAGTTTTAAAATGTAATCTCATCATTTTTGAGTTACTTCTTTATTTCATTAAGCGTGCGTATTATTAGTCAATCAATCAGTCAATGATGTCAAGTAATTATGTATGTATAGATTATACATTTTTATTGAGCGATTGTGTGATTTAGTGACGCAGTGATGTAGTAATGCGATAAACTATATTGACAGTTTTAACAACACAGTTTTGCCAAACATGAAAGGCATTTATGTAGATATGAATATGAATAGTATGAATTTTTAATATTTTCTTGTCATTATATTACGACGGTAATAATATTTTCCGTTCCTCTTATGATGTCTTTGTCTTATTGAGTAAGCACAGTTTGCTACAACTCCATTAATTCTGCATTTAAAAAAGGGCCTAAGATAGACAAATATGAGCAAAAAGATTTTTTAGCTAGACGTGTTTCTAGGAAGTTTCTTGCCGCTTTTTCTCCTTAAACAGCGACAAAAATCATTAAGAAACGGTGAACATAGAATAGTAAGGAAATTTATATTTGAACTGATACTGTATGATCTTCAAAAAATGGGAATTTACTTTGATTTTTTATTTTACTAGCTGACCCGGCAAATGTTGTTTTCCCATTTAAATTATTTGTAGTAATTTTAAGTAAGTTAAATTATTAAAGTACTAATATCGCTATTAAAAAATAGGGGTTTATCGTAGAAAGGTGAAAATTTGAGGTTGTATGTATTTTTCAATGTTAAATCGTAATAAAATATAAATAAGAAATTTTGACAAAAAAATTAATAAATATATTTAAGGGTGGGTCACCTTTATCATTTAGGGGTATGAAAAATAGATGTTGGCCAATTCTCAGACCTACCCGATATACACGCAAAATTTCATACAAATCGGTTCAGCCGTTTCGGAGGAGTTTGGTAACAAACACCGCGACACGAGAATTTTATATATTAGATTGAAATAACGTTTAATGTACCATTATATAACTCTGGGTGCGGGTGAGTTTTAATGGGTGTGATGTTAAACATGTTTCCGGAGTAATATATATAATACATAAGTAAGTTAACGAAGTCTATTATCAAATATTTATAGCACAACGCATTCATGAAATAGTTACAAGATAACCCAATTCTCCAATGAATTAAGTTCCATTTATATGGTAGTAAGTAAGGGCTTGGTAGCTGTAATAGCGTAATTTATCACTTAACCTAAACACAACTATGATATAGTTTATGCGAAAATAAATGGAAGTGAGCAGAGAAATATACTTAAAAAAATATAATTTAATATTTTACATTAGAAATAAAATCAATCATTACAATTATAAAATTAATTCCGCGGCCCGAGTTGTTTTAAATTATTTATCATAATAAATGGCCTTACTTAACATTAATTAATAAAGCGATTTATTAAAAAAAAATCTCTTTTTATACACTATAAAATATACTAAGTAGCGTTCTTTGTGATGTGTATTTAGTCTATTTGGACAGTAACAATTGCTTATAAAAGCTATGTTACAATTACGATTACTAACAGGGCCTAGAAAACGAAAAAAGTCAAGCCCGCTATAGCTTAAGCACATAGGAGCTTTTCTTTGTTGTTTGTTTTGTTAAATCGCTTAATTGAGATTAAAAGTAAATAACTTCAATTAAACAGATTTAACAACAAAAGTTCGTTAAATAAGTTTTGTTGAAAAAACCGGGTTTGAACGGTTTTTACTACACACCTTCAAAGAGCAGCTATTCGAGTACTAATTTTCAGTCGCACACAGATACTCATTTATATTAGAAATAGTTGTCATGTAAAAAAAGTATTTCTGGCGGAATAAACCGCTTAATGGAGGTTTATGTAACACTCGTTTTAACGTCTACACTCCGAACGAAATAGTTAAATAAAATTGATTATAAGGTTTACAAAGGGTGTTATTTTAAACCGGTTCGAAGCCTTGCTCTCTGTTTCTACTTTAAACTATCTATAAAAAAAAATGGATTTTCATACACATATGACGACGTATGACAAAAAGTTTAAAGTTATTAAGAAAATATTTATAAACAAAATAATTTTATATTGAGAATTAACCGCTATCAGCGGCGCCCAACCACGATTACGTTGGTAACCACGAGTAGTATGGAATTAATCATTCATTAATGGGCCCCACATTTCTGAGCATCTAGATACACCTGAGTCTTGCGAATAAACAAGCTTAATATGTATTGCGCATACTTGCTGGTTAAATACATATTTATTGCTAATGGCTTTTGACAATTTAACTACGCGAAGAATTGCTGTAGAAAAATGCTGAATTCTCCATCGTCTACCATTCTCTATAAATAATAATAACCCATAACCCTGGTTCCATTTTACGAATATCGAATTGGTTTAGTGAGATTAAAACGCTAAAAATGTTCTACTGTAGCTATGTTAGAAGTCATTTAGAATATGCATCTCATATATAGAACCCTCGCTAACCCTCGCTATCATTGAAAGTGTGCAAAAGCATTTTATTCGGCATTTATGCTATAGGAAAAACATCCAGTATTCCAGTGACTCATATTTTGATCTTAGCAAAAATTTTCACCTCTCGCCACTTAAAGACCGACGAGATATTGCTGATTTTTTACTTCTTCTAGAAATTATCGCCTCCGATACTGATTGCCCAGATCTTCTAAGTTAGGTCCACTTTAATATTTCTGCGAAGTCTACCTTTAGGTTTTACTAATTACAGACAAAACTCATTTCTATTGCAAGCAAGTAATTATTTCAATAACGTAAGTAAATACGCTAACATCGACCCGTCTGTAATCAGTATTTCAGGAGCCAAGCGGTGTCTAGACCTTAAATTTGGCAACAGTGACTAAGCATCTCGGTGCCTCTTTTACGTCTATATGTTACTTTTCACCAATATATAGGTTATTCGTAAAAACCTGTCATTGGCTTTAGTTGTAGGTTTTCCATAAATAAATAAATGCCCCATCACTAGGCTCGGGCCTCGCTTTAAGGGTACCAACAGTAATAACACCATATCAAGGACATTTGTTCAAGGCGGATTAATGGGTGTCACATATCAATAATATCGCTATGCGCGTCTTTTTACAATTTTTTCCTGCACAATATGCATACATATAGTTACAATATCTTTTATCCGTACAGGAACGGAAAAAGTATACAATTTCCTGCGGCCGAGCGGCCTGTCGTAAGAGGCGACAAAATAACCCACAGCCAGGTGGTAGAGCATATGCCCGACTGGATGGCTACCACCCCTGGTCTAAAGTATGTCGCCCTAACAACCTTGAGTTGTGTTCCGGCATTAGTGACCAGGTTCCAGTCTCCCTTAAGAGAGCAACAGCGCATTTGTAGCACCTTTGGTTTTGCAAATGTCCATAGGCGATGGTAACCGCTTTCCATAAAGTGGGCCGTCTGCCTGTCTGCTGAACTCCTGCAATAAAAAAAATGCATTTCAGGCCATAAAAATGTTCTAACAGTAAAGCTCCTGCTACACCTGGGTGGTAGTGACTGCTTCCAAATGCGATTTACTTGTACCGTTAAAAAATAACTTGTATAGATATGGCAACGTTTAACTTCATAACAATGTTGGGCTGCGCTTTGACAGAGAGTGGCCTGACATTAAGGGTAATTTGAGTTTAGGAGTATACATAAGCTATATGTAGCCACTAGACCTGTTATTTGGGGCAGAAAAAGTTATAGTGTCCGTCAAGAAGTTTTCAATGAATAACAGGAAAAACCAATACATGTTAGATAAACAAGGATATATCACTTGTAAATAACAAAGTGTGATTTGTATTTAAGAATACACTTACGCTTAATATATAAGCACTAAAACTGTTTTTGAGTTTAGTAAACAAGTTTTGAATTGGTTTATTGTTCTTTAAATACGAAAATAGTTTTATTTTTGCGTATATATTGCGACGAAGGTTACAAATCGGTTGTGACACTCGCTCACCACTGCCATGGTACGCTCGCTTAGCGTGTGGGCTTTAGTCGAAAGTTGCGACCAGTGACTAGAACGGTGAGTTAGGTTAGGTTAGACTTTAAACCAAAGGGCACGAGCCTAGCATGCGAAGCGATCGTGCCGCGGCACCGGCCAGCGAGTGCCAGAATAGACTGGTCGCCATCGTCGTAATATAACAAAACGAACGAACGAAAAATTTTATATCTCAGGAATTACCTGTTTCCCAGACATAGGGATTGCAGAAGGGATAAGGACTCCTCCCACCTTACCCCCACTACTTAAAATTCAGTGACCACTAATCTAAAATTTAATCCAATGTTGAATATCAAATAACGCAATAAATCCTTAGCTACTTCTGCGTGACAGTCATTAATAGTAACAATATCCCAAGTGCAGCAGAAGCATAAAAGGAGTATATTTTTCGGTTAGGATCTGAACCTATATCCTTAGATTGCGGCGCGTACCTATGCCGTAACAACTAAGATATTACGACTTACTCTATTCCAATAAATCCAATGTTACTGGAATTGCGCATAACATTAACAGACATAATTAATTCGTAGATTATACCGTTAAAAACAAAAATGAAGTTCACGAAATCACCTCCGTTTTGTTTCTATTACTAGTCACCAGGAATTTTGTTCACATTAATCACTATACAAATATAACCTACAAGCCAATTACTATAATAATATATTATTTAAAAACAAGCAAATAAATGTTGCAATAAGCCAATTTAAGAAGAATCTTATTACTTTTTTTGTTAATACTGGTTTCAAAATTCGAATTCAATAGACCAATGTTCGCGAATAAGCTGCGTGAATCGAACTGGACTCTCGTAATGACAATGGCAGAGATTCGACAGCGATGGCGCATGTCAAATTACGTCATCCGCTGTAATGTTTTTTTCTGAATCACTATCTACGCAGGCGAGGATATTTACGAACATAATTCTAAATCTGACAGGAGTGATGGATTTTAAATCTTTGCCAGTGTCTGCCATTAAAAAGATTTGTTTTATACGAGAGTAATATTAGAATTATCGTGAATCATAAAAATCTAAATTATATTGGGTAACTTTTCAATGGGAATTTTTGGTGTTTTAAAATTAATATGTAGAGTAATTATCAATCCGTCATTCGATAATTAAAGTATAATGTAATATTTACTCGAATGAGGTCAAACTATCTCAGCTTTTATTATCTAACGTTTTAGGATACCGAAACCTAAATATAAAAAGAAACTCTTTGTAATTTGTCTGTATGTCGCAAATATTAGATACTTTAGGATCTTTATTTACTTTATGTGCTCGGCCTCATTTAAAAACAAAAGGACATACTAACGGATGGATATATATTCTTGGTAAACTTTATAAATCACTGTTCACGTGAAACTTGGTATTGATATATGCGTATTTAGTTATTTTTAGCGGATTTTTGAAGTCGGTTAAAAATGAATTTATATACATAGTGTGTGCTCATCTGCTGATTGTATTTTTTTTAATAAAGCGTTTTCATTCATTTATACACAAGGCGCCACTGGTCCGGTAAGCTTTACGTTAAACCCATACTTTACCCCCTACCATGTTACAACAGAAAAGCCAGTCCAATATTAACATCATATGTTATCCGAGAATGGGAAGAAAAATCTGTACTAACAATAATAATAAACCGTTGTCCAAACAAACTAAAATAAACCCCCGCGAGGCTTTTTGAGCAATATTTACTTAACATTTACCAAAACCCTAATCCCAGAGCAGTAGAGGAACTAACAAACAAACAAATTATGTACATAAACGCACACAAACCGAGATATAATTCATTTACATCATAACTTATACGACATACTTACTCGTTCTATTTTGTATATGGCTGCCTCTGTAATATTTCGAAAGTAAACTGGACTTGATCTTTCACATTTTCTTAGCCGAATTACATGACAGTACAAAAGGACTTATAACCTGGCCATAACGTCTAGAACATGAACTATTTTTTTTGCCTTCTGGCAATATTGAAATTTATCTGTAATCAATTTCTTATTGTTTTTTTTTTATTGCAGGAGCTCAGCAGATAGGCAGACGGCTCACTTGATGGAAAACGGTTACAATCGCCTATGGACATTTGCAACACCAAAGGTGCTACAAACGCGCTATGCTCTCTTAAGAGAGACGGAAACCTCGTCACTAATACCGGAACATAAGTCAAGGTTATTATGGTGCCGTGGCGCCATACTTTAGACCAGGGGTGGTAGCCATCCAGGCGGGCAAATATCCTACGACCTGGCTGTGGGTTGTTTTGTTGCCTGTTACGACAGGTCGCCTGGCCGCAGGAAATTATATTCTTTCTCCGTTCCTGCACGGATAAAAATCAATGTCAGTGAATAGTAAACAAAGGAAATTTATTGAAGTTATTTTAATTTTAACGTTGATCCACTAAAAATAATTGAATACAAAACAACAACAAATACATCGTTCCAGATAAATGTGTACGGAAATGGATGAATACGGAGAACTAAACTTTTAAGAAAGAATTCTTTTAAGAAATGAAAAAACTGTCATTAAACTTAATATTATGTATGTATTGGACAGCTTTTTTCCAGAAAAACGAATAGTTCCCCATCTTATAATAGTGATATTTAATTTCAAAAGAAAACGCTGTTATAAATTTTATAAGACTGAAGAAAATACCTCGTTTATTATACGAAATAGTTACAAAACATTATCGATCTTATTATGCTTAAACTGATTTGTTGGTCGTCTACGAAGTCTTTTTATGTAATAATAAACCAAGTAATACAAAAACCTCATACATAGTAATCAAAAGTAGGTATAGCAACTGTAACTATAAATTTGTTTGTCGTCTGCGTATTTCTTAACGAACTATAATATTATAGGACTTTGCCAGCTGCCAAATATAAAAAGTTTTGTGGAACTTTACGGATCAATAGAATATCTTGGTGCCGATTCAAAGTTTCGCGATCCAGAGATTTGTAGAGAAAGTTAAGATGATAGGGTTGGGTTTGTGGGGCGTACCTTTCTTAAACTCTTTTAAGGAAATAGAATATGAAGTATACCGCAACACTTAGAAGCGATCCGAATAGAGTTCGATATTCCGCTCGTGCATTATAATACATTTTTGAATATATAAATTGACAGAGAATTACACATGACAACATTTCCAGACAGACACAAACGGCGGCGTAGGGACGCCAGGAGACATAGCTCCCTCTTAGTATAGACTAGGCGTGTTGCTGGAGAGTTTCTTTCGCTGTTTCTTCTCTCACAGCTATAACACGTTGCGGAACGGCAGTAACATAGTGTAGGTAGCCTCGGATCTCCGATCCCGGTCTATCGGGACCCCTCCCCTCGGGTTTCATATCACCCGTCACCCGTCTTCAATTAGTCCATTGTTGTCGCTCTCATGATAATAGTCCAGCTCAGGTAAAGCCCCCTGGGGAGCTCTCTCGAGCAGGTTAGCCCCGGGCTCGAGCGCCGCCCCAAATACCCCGGCAAAGCTGTAAGGTCTTCGGATCAACACCATAAAGTCAAATCATTAAAAAAAAACACATTTTGTTTGCAGCCACAGGGGCGAAGCTAAGGCATTGCCAGCCTTTGGGATGGAATAATTAGGTTATCCCATGATACATATGGGATTGGAATAAAGGGATGGAATATGGGATGGGATAGGTGGAGGGAGAAATGAGCCATTGGAACTCTAACTCATCGCACGATACACGATTAGGTACCGGAGTTTTTTTTCTCAGAAATCTATCATATGCACTTGGAATCGAATCCGGACCCGCTGCGTTCCACAGATCCTAATATTCCTAGTGAATTTCTGTTTGTATCCATAGTAACGCTCAACAACGCAACGCTTCTCTTTTCACGTACAACTGAATGTGATCTGGAGGGAACTTCCCGCCGCGGTTTTCCCTTTGCCCTATGACATGGGGTTTTTTAAGAAGAGCGTTATAACATTTCTTGACGGTCAGCAATGCTATGCAATGCAATCGCTAAAGCGAGGCCCCTGGTACTGAAAACGTTTTTGGGTACAGCTATTTATTGATTGCAAAGAAGCTGCGAACAAAAGCTAGTGATTTCATAAAGAAAATAAAAGTGCTACGAAAAATTATCAGCCCTGAATCGAAAGAAAGTGAATTGCCAAAGTATGGAAACCAGCAACTCTCAACAGTTTATGAAAAGTAAAAACTTTGAAAGCCAGTCCGTTCGCGAGGATGTGAAACATTATTGAACTTTGTTATTTGTTAGCTACAAAATACTTCTGTTTAACTATTGTGACTTTCTTTTACTTTTTTATTTACTTGTCTGTCATTGGAATGAATGAAAGCAAAGATCTTTCATTCATTTATGAGTTGTTTTCTACTATATTTTTGGTTCTCTATTTTCCGTCGATGTTTTTTTTCACACTATAATTAGAGTTCGTTTTTGGTGTCAGCTTCTGTGATGATGACTTTTACTGTCTTCTTCTTCTGCAAGCGGGCGGTTTACGCAACTCGACGACATAGTGCCCATTTTGCGTGCGAAGCTGGATGTAGGATTATTCCATCGAGCCCAGCTCTACTCTATCAGCATTTTGACGTCACTGAAGACTTCTCGGAGGCGGCGAAGTATCTGAAGCGTCCAGATACTTCGCCTTGTATTAGGCCACCTCTCCGCATTCAAGCAGGATTTGGGCGGTTGTTTCTTCTGCCTCCAAGAAAGCTCTGCACAAGGGGCTGTTGGTAAAACTTAAATAAAAAAGATGGCTTTTAAAATTGCCATGTCTAGTGACTGCACTAATAACTAGTCTCAGCCGGGATCGACTGAGCTTTAGAATCCTTCTGGAGAATCGCAGGTTTGCTTGGGGCATTGCCAGCTTGGCTTGCCTGCATTTCTCCAGGTTGTATGAATCAATGAATTATTAACTTTATTGCACATACATTACAGCACAATGGGCGGTCTTCTCGCCACAGGTGATCTCCTCCAGACTACTCGATACAATTATTATCAACACCGACTGCACAATATTTACTAACTTCAAAATTATTATTAAATGGAAGATTATAATATTCATTTATTTGCATTCGTCATGATTATATTATTAAAGTTATTATTATTACAATAGTAATTTATTTATATTTTATATATGTCACACATTGTACATCATTACATTTCATTTAAATGTATTGTAAATGTATTGCAAAAAAAAGTTGACTAGAATGTTATGTTTGCCAAATAATCACATAACTTAGTCTTATCAATTTTACATGTATTACTTTCCCTAATGTCAAGGGGTGACATTCCAATTTTTTATGGACATCGTAATATGCTCCGTGAGAATAATGTCGTGATAGAGTTTTTATTAAATTTTAGTGTGTCGCATCGGCGTGTGCTTCGAATGTTTACGTAGTGATCAGGCTGTCTCCTTACATAGACTGCTATTTCAAAAATATGTAAGCAAGGTAAGGTTAATCATTTGAGGCTTTTAAAAAATGGTCTACAGATAAATTAGTTTCAAGACGCTTCTTCTCCTTAACAGCAATAACACGTTGCGAAGCGGTATACATAGACTAGGAAGTAAAATTAAATTTGAACCTATATGACCTTTGTATGACCTTCAAAAAGTGTTCTCCAGTGGAACTTATTTTAAATAAAAACATTTGAATTTGACTTTTGTAGCACTGTACTCATCATCATCATCCTAGCGTTAAATCCCGGTTGCGTTCGGAGCGTTCACTTCGACGCCCAGGGTACGTTTTCCTACTTTTTCTACTCCACTTCCTGCGGTATTCAGCATCCCCCGTTTTGAGACCATTGGTACGCATGTCAGTTTGTAGTAGTGTACTGTCAGCAAATAAATAAATAAACTAATACTTTTTATTATTATTTATTTTATATATTATTTAATTAATATGAAACTAATAATACTAAACGATATGGAAATAATAAATATTAATCATTGTTTCTAAATGACTTATTGACTCTTCGGAAGATCAGAGGGCTGGTGTGTCTACTTCAGACAATGGATCAGTATGGCGATCCAGCGAGGCAACGTAGCCCATCCTTCTAGGAACCTTGCACATTGACTTGATTATAGATAGAATACAATATAAGTTAAGTTTCCTTCATTATACTAATTTATATTAATTATAATAATATAATAATAGCCCATGAACGACCCATTGCTGGGTTCGGGCCTCCCACTATAGGGGAACGGACAGTATAACCGCCACGTTTGTCCAAGGCGGCTCGGCAGGTTTGACACCTCGGTTATCTCGATGTGCAGGTTGCATCACGATGTTCTCCTTCACCGTTTTTAGCACGTGGTGATTGTAACAAGCACATTAGATCAGAAAACAGCCCAAGTAGTGCATGCATTCCGGCTAGGACCGAACCCGCGCCCTTTGATCTTCGGACGCGTGCGCTAGCCATTACGCTACCACGACTTAATTAATTGGTACATATATAAATATAATATATAGATATCATGTTAAACAAAATTTCAAGGAAATTTATTTTTCAAATTTAGTAGTCCTGTACATATACAAATGCTACTACAAACGCAAAAGCAGCTCGAAGCTAATTTACTTGTACAACTATCTCGCTGTTTTATCCTACACGTGGCTCGTATATAGCCTTCTTTTTTACGTAATAAATAAACGTTCTATATTAGTCGCGTTTTCCCAAAAAATGCGCTACCACCTGGTGATGTGGTAGTTTCACAATAGTGTAATTATTGTCATTCAGCCTTTGATTAAAGTTCATAATTTTGTTCTTCCGGTCTTCTTCATTTGTCCGAAGGTTGTTGATGTAGCGCCCTTGTCGTGTGGTTTATGTAATTTCTAAATCAAATATGTGGCAAAAGCAGGAAGGGTTCTGGGTTTTGGGGACAGCTTCTCTGATGATGACTTTTATTTATTAAAAAATGTAAATTAACAAATCAATATACGTGTTGTAAGGAATAATATATTATAAAAGATTTTAGTTTTTCTCGTATTAGTGAGCGAACTATATTAGTGTAATATAGTTCGCTCCGTCGTTCTCGTTTCTCTTGGAAAAATAAGTTTCTTAAGTCCTTGTCATGTCGTGTCATGGCTCATTCCTTTACTTACCTGTTCCAAATGATAAGGGCTCGTATAGACGGCTCTGTCGACATGCTGCCATCACGCTGCGACCACGCTGCCGCCGCGCTGCTATCCATCGTTCATATAGACTATATGAACCATCCCAGTTTTTTTTAATAGTTTCAACGTACAGACGCGGCATTTTTACAATTTTACAATACTGTTACAACCTAAGCGCCGACAAAGACAAATTCCACGTACAGATTTGTAGAAGCACATTTATTACCCGTCGGCATTTGAACTAATAACATTGAAACTATTGTAATTCTTTTATGATCGTCTTCTTTTGTTTACTTATTTTACTTCTTTAGACAGCCTATTTTTGTATTGTAATCATTAGCCAGGTGTTACGGATTTTAAAGTACTAGCTGATTCTAGGAAATTCGGCCCACGTGGCTGAGCGGACACATTGCACTTGTAGAGGATAAAACGATGGCCTGATTAAGGGAGGAAGGCAGTCGAGCGAGAACCACGATCGAAGCGAGACGTGTGTACTACAATCAGGAATCTAATAGTGATGGACTTTGCGCGTTTTATTGAATTACGACCTTCTTCATTACGTTTGGACTTGTTGTTCGTTTATATTTGTACCTGTGTTATATGTGTTTGTATATTTCTAATAAACTCTATAGTAATTCTAACGGCATTTTAATTCGAGTCTCTCACTCGTAACAATACATAATAGCTATAATGACGTCCGTTGGACAGCGAAGGTGTGGTTACGGCGCGTTGGCGGTGTCGTGTACACACGCGCTAATGCCTAATTTACATTATGCCATGATTATGGAAGCGGTGAGAAAAATGGGTAGCGCGAGTATGTAAACGCAAATTATAAGTCCATTTGATACTCGCACGGCCTTCAATCGTCACTTTCCTGCTTGCTGTATAGTATCAACGACAAGTTACAATGTTCAAAAGAAACAAAAATGTTTGTAATGATATCCCATTTTGTCCAAAAAGGCTTGCGGAGTTATTTCGAACACATGTTATTAACTTTACAGAGTTAGGCCAGATTGATATCGGACCCATCCCAAAGGAAAAACGGGAAATTGAGATATAAACCAAGGAGATAAAAGGCCCATACTAATGGCATGGCTTTTGGAATTCTCTATCGTAGTAAGTTCAACTATGAGAGATTTTCTTGAATTTTTTGAGGAAACGGAGTTGTATTGAAATAATTTTTAAAAAGTTTAAATCGTTTATTTCTTGCAGTAATTGACAATTCAACTGAAATACAAGTCTGAGATATCGGATTACAAAGCGCCGAAGCTGCCTAGATATCACACGTGCCTCTTTACTTTAGGCATGCTACGTTTATTCTTCTTACATACTTCTCTATATCAGCGTTACTCTACAGCAGTGAACCAAAGTATCTGAATTCAGGATTACACGGTAGTGAGGCTGACTGTAGTTTCAGCACAGCCTTAGAGGTTCACCGTCCAAATCGCAACCAGGTATTCGGTTTTGGTTCTGCTAATGGTCAACACAACGTCATCTAGTAATTTTCGTAAACCCTATTATATTTATTTCAGGGCTTGAAAACATTATCAATTATCTTTAAAAATATAGGTAATTACCGGCATTTTCGAAAAAGATACTGCCATATCGCTATATTTTTTACCGTTACTTGCTAACTTTTATGATTTTAACGTTATAATATAACGTTAAAAATTGTATGTATAACGTTATACGTATCGGTAATTGTTACGTTATTTGAAGCGATGTTGTAATTTTTTAAGAATTGGCTTTATCATGACTGCATGTGACCGAAACAATCGACAAACACAATTTACGGGCGCTCTTAGCACAGTGCTGTTTGACAATCTTTGCGAGTAAAAGAGAGCAACGATGGTAACAAAACATAGTCATACGGTAAAATTAGCAATAAAAATAGTATTAACGTTATATTTTTTACCCATAAAATGGCTAGAAATAACGGTAAGTTTTATAACGACATTTATATTTTACCGTTATCTGAAATTAGCATATATAACGGTACCACATTTTTAACGGTATTTCAAGCCCTGATTTATTTTACATATTTCTGGCTTTGTTCTAAAAACTTCGAATCGAATTGGCAATTCTTAGTACATTCAAGGTATCTCATTAAGGATAGCAGATACACGATAAACCTATCGTCCCTTTAGGTGGATAATGTTCAAACCCACAACGGGGAAACTGGGAAGGAAGGACGCTGAGAAGATATCACGACCTACTTCGAAAACGGGATGTAAATCTGCATATTTAGTACATAAAGCATGAAGCTAAGTGTTCTTAATGTAAATCGGAATTAGCAATGCATGCTTGATAATTCGAACCAACTTTTATGAGCAATGCGGTTCTTTATTGACTTTATATGTGTAACTAGCTGTGCCCGCGACTTCGTCTGTGTGGAATTTGTTTTCAAAACCCCCCGATTTTGAAACATTCTTCATTGGTGTTCCGCTCCTATTAGCCTATAGCCTTCCTTGATAAATGGGCTATCTAACACTGAAATAATTTTTCAAATCAGACCAGTACTTCCTGAGATTAGCACGTTCAATCAAACAAACAAACTCTTCAGCTTTATACATTAGTATAAAATTTGACGAAGATGACCGTTTTAGAGTACCACAAGGAAGCGGAAATAACGGTATCATTATATCTCCCTCATCCGTCATGTCTATCCGTCTGTCTGTCAGTCATATTGTGGCCATTTTCCCACGATTATTAGCTCTACACCTTGTTTTTTCTTACAAAAAATGTTTGGATATAATTTTAGTTAAAAGTTTTCTACTGTAATATCTAACTTTAGATCTGCCTTGTGTTGTCTAATACATTTAAATATTATTAAATAGTGTATAAGTCATTACAAAAATGTCGTTAGTAATCTATGAAAATGCTTTTCTAAGAAAAAACTGTATAAGTTTCTGCCAAATGTAGCATACGTACAATAATGAATTCAATGGAGGTGATTGCCTTTTTGTCATTTAGCTCTAGAATCTTAGAAGAGAATTTAATCATACTATTAATGAATACTATTCAAGGGATCTTATTGAAAACAATTTTCTTTGTAGGTAATTTTGAAGTTGTACTCTTTCTGTAAAAAATAAGTTGTTTTTTCTTGAGAATTTTCACTTTAAGAGACGAAGGGAGATTTGATAGGATTTTATTCTTTTTTATGTGTTGTTTCTCCTCTGATTATTCATTTTGTCAGACATTATGATTGACAAAGAGTTTGTTTTCTAAGTTCCTTACAATGCATTTATAATTTACAAGTAATTTCAAAATTTATACTAACTTTTGTTACAACTATCACAACTTACAAGATATTATGTTTTTCTCTCCTTTGTTGTCGTTATTTACGTTATAAAGTTGCTATATTACATTTATTTTCTTACTATATATACCCACAAATATATAGTGTATACATATATATAGTAGTAGTAATATCAGCCCATAAATATGCCACTCTTCTGGTCTCGGGCCTCCCTTTATAGGGGGAACGGACAATATACTCGCCACGCTTGTAGAAGGCTTGGCAGGTTTGACACATCGGCAACCTCGATGTGCAGGTTGCATCACGATGTTTTCCTTCACCGTTGTTAGCACGTGGTAATTGTAACAATGTGCACTTTAGATCAGAAAACTGACTAAGTGGTGCGTGCGTTCCGGCCAGGATCGAACCCGCGCCCTCTGCGTTTGGGACGCGTGCGCTTGCCATTACGCTACCACGACTTATATATACATATAAAAAAGTACCTAAATATGTATATACTAATGTACTATAATGTACTTGCGCATAGAAAATTGAATACAAGTACCCCTTCTACCTACTCTCTTCTTATTTCTTGCATCAACCAGTTTCAATCTTTTGAATGAACTTCGCGGTACATTTTATGTGTATACACCGAAATACCATCAAGGAAAAAGACGGGAGATATTCACACAATGTAACACGAGCAATGCGCCTGAGGTTTGAATAAATAACGTATTTCGCTAGGCTTCAATTTCGATCTAGTACACGACTCACTAGAACGAGGTGGGGTCGTAGTGATAGCGGGTTGAAGAATCGATCCCTTATAAGTCTGATTGTAGCGTCGCGTTCCTAAATTTCGGTCAGTTGTACTGCAGGGACATTCACATTAGTCTGGATAGAAAATATAATATTTAGTCGCCAACTTTTAAAGTGTATATACCTGTTTACCGATTTTATATTTCAAAACTTTTATTGTCTCAAATATTGCAATATGTTAGCACCCTAAACTATAACAAAATAAATGGACTTGACTCTTAGCCGTAACGAGCTAATAATAAAGACACATTTCATTATGTTTGCTTTAAAAGTAAAAGGGCAGACGGTTCATCTGATGGTAATAATAATTGTTTATTGTTGCCCATGGACGTCTGCAACACTTAGGGAGCGGTGATTTATGATTCTTTTAATATTTGTTAACGTCCTTTTTGAACAACCTTATTTTTAGTGCTCTGGGATAATAACATGATAGAGTTCATACAATCTTCCAAATATATATATTTTGTCATTTTATATATACGTAACATATTATACCGCTTTACGCGGTTATTTGAACTCCACCCTAATGCTTGGCACACACGGTGGATTGGCTCGCCAATTTAATGTGGGACATTAATTTTAAACTCCAGCGTATTTGGGCTTAAAATTGTTGCACCTTCCAACGCGGATGCCAGCTCGCTATAACTTTTAATGAAAACCAGCATTATATCTTTATGCATTCACTGCATTTCCACGCTCATTATGATGGAAATTAGTTTATTTATTCACTAGAAGTTTGTCTATGCAGCTTTTGTTTACCTACTAAATAGATAGATAACACTTTATTGTACACCATAACATAAAACACAGAAAAACTTATCTTATCGCTAAGAAGCGATCTCTTCCAGACAACTCGTGACAGGAATAAAACAGATTATATTGGTCAAAGGTGGTATACATAAATATTACAGGATATGCAGTTAGTTGCATTATATTTTATTCATTTATAAACATATGAATATGTAAAATATTATATAAGTAAGAATAATACTTAATAGACATATATAAATACACCTATTGATATTATATACATATACATAAATATACGTAAAAATATCAAACATCACTATGTTACAGGTAGTGTTTTTTTGTCATGTTCTTAAATATTGTTAGTGATTTAGCTTATCTAACAGTAACAGGTAGCTCATTCCAGAGTCGAATAGCCTGTACAGTAAAAGAATTATTGAAAAAATAGATGTGGGTAGTAGAAGGGGAAAGCATAAGAAAGTTTGGCTTAACGTCCTTGAAGATGACCTCATGCCACTAGTTTCTTAATTGAACGCCAACTCTCTCTCTCTATCTCTCTTCTTCATATTTTCTCTATTATTTAGGGTCGGAACAATACTTCTTTTCGTTCCATACTCTTCTATTCTGATATACGTCCTCTGTCACACCTCAAATCGTCATATCATCCTTAATACAAACCATCTATCTCTATTTTGTTCTACCTGTATATTGTATTCATCTAATATAAGCATTATTAATTTTTGAAAATATTAGTGTTTTGATATAAAAAATACCACTAGACTTCCAACCAACATCTTATTATTGAAAACACCTGTCATGCCAGTCAATAATTTAATTTTTAAAATTCAGTTTATACCTAATTTTTTACTTTTTTTGTGTTTTTTTCTTTAAGAAGGGATTTGCAGTATGTTAAAGATATTTCGTCTCTCTGCGTATTCTTTCATCTGTACAATACTACTACTACTACGCAATGGTTCTCTAGAACGTTTATTCCACATACAATAACGACTTGGAGAGAACTACCCACCAGGGTTTTCCCTCTGTGCTACAATATGGGGTTATTTAGGAAGTGCGTTATAAAATTTCTTCACCACCTGATGGAAAACGGTTACCGTCGCCTATGGATAGTTACTACACCAAAGTTACTACAGATGCCCTGCAGCTCTCTTAACCTGGCCAGTACTTGGCAGTAGGTATTTTTGCCACCTCTTACGACGAAATTATATTCTTTCTCCGTTCCTGCACGGATATATGTTAGCCAATTTATGGCAATAAAAAGTGCAAAAGCGGACCCTGGATACCAAAGCAGACAGTAAAATCTGGCTTTGTTACGCCTGATGGGGTGAAAGCAATCAGTACTTGCTTTCGCGACCATCGTGGACTTCTTGTGGAGAACTTCTGTCGAAAGTATTGTCCTCGTTCTTGGGGGTTGGTATACACTTCTTCAATAATATTCCGAATGAAATGTTAGATCTGCCTTTCACTAAATTTTAAACCATTTTAATAAGTATCTTGCTAAAAAAAGGGATACTAGACTATTGAAGAATACTTAAATGACAAAACTTCATTTACATAGCTGCTCGCTCCAACCTCTTATACTATATTTTGTATAATATTTTTATCTTGCCAAGCATGTAACGAATTTATGGACATCTTTTGGAGTATAAAATTTTAGTACGTCATATTATAACTATAATAATATTTTTCTTTCCTTTTATTGTGTCTGTCTTACTACTAGAACTCCATTAATTCTTCGAAAAGCTATTGTGTAACACATTTCTGCATAAATATATTTAAAAAAAAGAAAACCTTGACTTAGTTAATTTTTAGCAAGACGTGTTGCTGGGGAGTATCTTGCCGCTTCTTCTCCTTAACAGCAATAACACGTTGTGAAGCGGTGTACATAGTCTAAGAAGTTAAATTAATTTTTACCTTATATGTGTTGACCTTCAAAAAGTGTTCTTCAGTAGAACTTATTTTGAATAAACACTTTTGAATTTGAATTTGAACAGCGTGCAAACCTCCGGATCACACACTACCAGCGCCTTCTGCTCCCACTCAATATCATCATCATCATTAAAATTTTCATTAACAATGTGCCCCAAGTACTTAAACTTTGTAACACGATTTAAACCTTTTATACAATCATGTTTATTTTCAGTTTGGGATATATTCTGTTTGTGTCAGAGTGTGGTCCATGAGTTAATGTAGTGTGAAATTCGCGGCTCGACATTATCCAATATGGACCTAATTTAATTTAAAAAGGGGCATCAAAATTGCTTTTGTTGTCGCGTAATGGTTTTGGTAATTTTTGTTGTTCAATCGCAGTCATTAAGTTTTTAATAAAACCTGCAAATTGGGAGGCGTATATATTCTTATTCATTCGTGTAAGGTAGGAAGCGATTAATTCAGAAAATACTATTTTAATAAGATAAATATCTTCGATGACTGCAGTGTAATCAGTTTAGTACATCTTTAATAGAATATACACATAAGTTTTGATGTATATTTTGCATATTTTTATGACTTTGTTTTTGACGTTGTTATTGAATGGCGTTTCTTAGATTATGGTGTATTTTAATAGTCCAATTTCTTATAATTAAATTATATTTACTAATATAGTTATAATAACTAATAGACATATAAATAACAAAATTGAGAACTGTTAACAATAAAATATAATAAATAAACGAAGAAGCAGTTAAAAAGCCACTTATGAAACCTTTTTAGGAATTAGATGGGTTTTATTTTATTTTTATGTGTCAATTCTATGCAAATTGAAAGACAGAAATCGTGGGCGTCAGTGCAGGCCCTTATAACTACATTCTTGGTGATATTCGACGCATTTCGGTAGTAGCTCACAACGCCGAAAACGCTCCGTCAGCCGTTCCACATGGCGACCAGGGTCGTTGTGGTCGTGGCGAAAACGTCACTAATGACGTCAAGAGGTGAGTCGAAGTGGGCGTTGACCACAGAGCATTAATTCATTCTATCGATTGACATCGATAAAGGCGCGATTTTCAAATTAATCAATAACATTTGTGTATTTCGTCGTTAATGACATCAACGCTCCTTGATTTGTTCCACTAGAATTTATGATTGTAACGTTTGCAAGCAAGTGGAACGGAAAAAATCGCGGCTGTGAACGTGGTTGTGAGCCTCTTGTGGAACGTAGCCTATATGTAACAATTTTGAAGAAAAAAATAATTTCAAAAAATTTTGTTAAAAGGTTCTGCACTGCCGCCGACGAAATTAACTGGTTTAATTTTGGCTTAAGGGATACGAATACGAACAGCAAAAATCGATTTCCCATCAACCCACAAGAACCTTTATCGCGAGAGCACAATTAACATCTGACCTAAAACTAACCCAATTAACCATAAGAAGTCAACTTTAGTAAGAGTGATAGCGGTCGGTATGCACAATCTGACATAATTCATAGTGTTACCCGATAACAAGGTCATGTATCATACTCAGACGTCGCCTCTGCTCTTTGCTATTGTGGTTTAATATATTTCGGGAGTGTTTGGTAAGTAAGAACTTAAAGGTTGATGTTTTGTTGTGCAGTTTTGGTAAATAAAACTTTTAAAAAGTCTACTTGCCTAGTACAGGCCTCTCTTTGATTTTCAGTAAGCGTGGGATCTTAAAGGCTGAGTAACGTTCATCAAGCTACTGACTTGGGGAGCGGCAGACTTCGAATATTTTAAAGTCGGATCAATGTAAAACTTTCAGCTTTATCGTTCAGGCCGGTGTAGATACTTATCGGGTATGGTTACTTTTGGTGAGTATCTCAAATAGCACGGAAGTCAGGGAATTCCGCAGAACAAATCACTTATGGGTGAAGAGGGTAAGCCTATGGCTATTGTGTCCGTGGCGCCTCATAAAAGCGCGATGAAGTTCGGGTCAAGTTTAACGAGACAGCAGACAGGAAGACGGCCCACCTGGTGGAAAACGATTACCATCACCTATGGACATTTGTAACACAAAAGGTTCTAACAATGTGCTGGCGCTCTCTAAAGGGAGACTGAAACCTAGCTACTAATGCCGGAACATACACAACTCAAGTTCTTAAGGCGGCAAAGTCTAGACCAGGGGTGAGAGCCATCCAGACGAACAAATACCCTACCTGGCTGTGCGTTATTATGTCACCTCTTACGACAGGCCCCCTAGCCGCAGGAATTTTTATACTTTCTCGATCGCGCACGGTAAAAGAGTAGTCTGACGGTCGGTCGCTCGCGAGATCTTCAGCTTGGAATATAGCGTAGAAGACCGGCCGTTAGGAGTCCCACATACCCTTCGGTGGCCTTACCCTCTTCCAGGCCTGGGGATATTGCGGAAATGCATACTCCTTGCGTTATATAAAAAGGCGCCCTGTCCGAGATTTCTTATGCCTCACGCCACCTTTTGAGATTACCCTGAAAGTATCAGTTTTCAATTTCCAACAGTTTTCAGTCAAGACACTATTCTACGAAATATCAACATTGTGTTTACAGAATGTGACTTACAATTCGATCAGGGCCGTACTGAAGTTGTACTATATTTTTATTACAAAAATGACTTTATGCTCCTTGGCGAAAAGCGTAGAAGCAATCCTGAAGCAATCACCTAAAATATAATAATGTTAGTAGAATTACCTATGTTATGTTCCTATTCCATCTGTATTAATGTTATAGTTAGGGAATGTGGCTAAATAATTAAAAATAGCGCCGATAACGAATAGCCACATTAGTGTGTATATATATTGTCTATGAACGATTAACGTCATTAACAATTAGTAATAATGTCGTATCACAAATTACGCATTAAACCCATCACTACATCTGCATGAAACGTTCACTAATACTCACATTACCCTAGATGTAGCACTAACGTTTGCAACTAAACACTAACAGAGATTTGATGCTCTTATTAATTCATGACCGAACTGCCCACTGAGGGCAGTTACGATTATCAGCTATTCTCTTCAAGATGCTGTTGTTGCTTCTACGCAATCTACCCACCCTGTAATCAAACCCAAAAACCTTAATAAAAAACATAAACTATTTAAAAACCTAAAATTATTATAAAACCCATATACATCACTAACTTACTTCAAACTGTTGATTAATTGATTATATTTGTTTGCATCATAAGGTTGGTCTTACTTTACAAACCAAGACGCCCTTTGAGTTTGAGACGCGTGCGCTAGCCATTACGCTACCACGACTTCCACGATTTCCACTTGCTACGATGTTATTATACGTGTTTTGATTCATCTATATTCCATTATCTCTTCATATATACACGTTTATTGTATAGGTGCTTTTTACTTTTTTGATTGTAGTACCTACGTCGCGGTCTACCAGCAGCAATTTTACCACCCAAACGATTGCCATACACTTGTTTTGTTTTTCTTTTTTCGTTTATTCTGGTCGGTCATTGCTTAGTATAAAGTAGGTAGAACATCGCTCTATCAATTTTGCTGTCTACCCCCTTTCTGTGTGAGGCGACGGCCAATGAAGAGCAGAGTAAGGGCAGCCATTTTGGACACTTACTATCTACGTTTTAGCGAGACCACACTGCGCCATGCGTTCTTCCATTTTTTTGGTTACATTCATAAACTTATTGTGGTTACTGGCCGTGCCAAGGACTTTTATCACATCTAAAACTTTGTAAGAAGTATATAGTGGAATTCAGTGCCGTGTGCTATTCCTGTGTGCAACCTGAACCGATCCAGAAGATCCAGGATTTCAAGGTATTAAGGTGAAGCTTCTGCTTTTCTATTGCAAGGATCTAGGCCATTTAAAAAAAAATGTAAGTATAGGTTTGCGTTTGACCACTGTCTCACCTTATCTTGAGTGATGACGCAGTCCAAGATAGAGGACGCTTACCTAGAAGATACCTATTCACTCGTGACTTGAAGACTTCAAGATTGCATTTGTCAGGAAAAACAGACTCCGGAAAATTATTCCACTCTTCGGCAGTGAGCACCAGAAAAGATGAAGCGAAACGCTTGGTTCTGAGTGGTGGTGTTTCCACCATGTAACGGTGGCGCAAACCGGTGCGTCTGGTTGTCAGATGGTAAAATGGGGATGGAAAAATCAGCTCGTGCAATTCTAAGGAACACTCTCCGAAATGTATCCGATCCTACAGTCCACAATTACCGAAATAGCATATTACCCGTGAACTATAGCGCCCCACACATTATCTCTACGTTGTGTATTATTATTTCTATTACATACTCACCTTATATTTAGCACCGTTTTTATATCATGAGTTATTGTTATGTTGACATTATTTGTCCAAGACTGGACAGGAATGATAACTTTTACGCTTAGTGACCTAAATAGTCTAATATTCGTACAATATTAATTAAGTGAGGCAATCTATTCTGTTCTGAGAAATCAGACGGAGGCGTCTACTTTGAATTATTAACGAGCTTGTCCCAAAAATGTTGTATTTAATCCCGGGGTGACCACCCTTTCAGATTAACGGAATAACGTTTTGATGTTTTATTAATGAAACCTTTTAAGATATACGGGTATATGTACAAAAGCTTTCATGTTATTGGTTAGTTTTTAAATGTATCCATTACCATAGTATAATATTATAAATGCGCATGTGAGTTTTTTCGTTTGTTATATTTGTACCCATCAACTTGTTAGTACGAGAAAGAAGTGAACTTATGGTGGTGCACCAGGCATCCACCATTTAATCATGATCATATCATTCCTCATAGCAACAAACCGAAGGCGGCCCTGCGACAAGTACGGTCCTGTGGAACGATGACTCAACTGCACGGGCCACCTGCGTCGTCAACAACAAGCGACGCAATATATAAGGGCGCCCGAGGTATCCAGGAAGAGATACAGCAAGATCACCATCGAGACCACACACTACTTAGCATTCGCGAAATCCAACGACGGCACTCTGCCCGTTGAGGTTGTTTAAAGTCAAAGCCATTCTCTATTTAAACTGTATCCCTTGGGTAACGTTAAAATTAATGAATATCAAACATTGTAATTATCAGTAATAAATACTGTATTTAATTAATCTACGTATCTGATTGAACCCGGCACTGTTGCATAAGAAGACGCTTGTTACAACCACTATACAGCCAAGTACATCATCATGCTGTCAGACATACGTGTGGGTGAGATCAGAGGTTCCATACTTACATGATAACTCTGGTCACCCCACAAACTAATGGGAGTTAAAGCATCGGTAACCAGGAAAGACGCCTGGAAACGAACCATAGATAGATGGCAGTCCGAATGGGATATTTCCAATAATGGACGCTGGACATACACTCTTGTTAAAAACCTGGATAAATGGGTAAATCGGTCATATGGGCAACTCAACTATCGATTGTCACAGTGTCTTACGGGGCACGGTGTTTTCATGTCATACCTAGCCAGAATAGGAAAAAGAAACAATAATCAATGTGTTTATTATCTATACTCTTTTTTCGTGTCCAAGGTGGTCCATCGAAAAGCTTGAACTAGAGAGTGAAGTTGGAAGCATTAACGTAGATAACTTTGTAGAGACTCTACTAAAAGGGAAAATGAATGGAGCTCAATTGACAAATATGCTAATAAAATAATAAGACAAAAAGAAGAAGATGAGAAGCAGAAGAAGTCAAAAGTTTATCTGCGATAGGCGAACGGCAGGGAGGCAGATAAATAAGGTGTCAGGAAGGGTGTTAGGCGGTTGAAGTCCGACTCGAATTCCATGAGGATTTCCCCTTGACAAAAAAAGGGTATCTTTCATCTAGAAAAAATAGTGTTCCCGAAGGATAGAAGAATATAATCGAAAAGATGGCGCCCCGATCACATTTTATTGGATTCTTTTTTAAATTTATTGATGCACAAAACAAATTACAATCATTATAAATCCATACAACTGAAATATAAAAACAAAATCTGGATTGTAATCTACAAATAAGTGCATAAATAAAAGTAGTACAACGAGACTGAAAGTGTCTTCACCGTTGTTATTTACTAATACATACATCATCGTGTCAACGATAATGACAGCGGCAATTTTGATGGGTGGCTTTTATGGTTACTTACACATTCTCTAAATGGTGTTACTGATGTTTATGATTATGTGTCAATTTTTATCCATGCAGGAACGGAAAAATAATACAATTTCCTACGTCTTTAATCGTCAGTGGTGCAATTAGTCACAGCGGATAGTGAGATTTTAACTTTTGTTTGTAAATGTTTTACATCGCACGCACGTAATGAAGCGGCCAGCAGCCAGGGAGATTTGACACGACAGACAAGCGGCCAACTATTTCTTCTTCCGCATAATTAGATACATAGTCCTAACTTAATTCTCACCTGCATTGTCAAGTGAGAATATTTAACCGCTACATAAGAGTGAAGGCCAGAGAAGAATATTGATATAGTGACGCGGGTGTCATGCCTTAGTATAGTCTTATTCATTAATTATTGTTTTTTTTTATAATTTCAATTTAAATATATGGAAATTGTTCAGTTTCTGAAATAAATGAAGTTAAACTAAGGGTACATTTTCGAGGTCCTTCCCCAGCTGATAGCACACCACGTAGCGGGGTTTGTATAAAATTACCCTCCTCGACTAGTGCGGACTTCGATAATATAGCTCAAGAGCAGTGAACGGCAGGACAGTCGGATCAATGCTGCGGCGCGGGTCGGGGTTCGCGCGCGATCGGGTAGGCGATATTCGACTTAATATCCGTGGTGAGGCAGCGGCGGTTTCCCTCCAGTGTCCTCGCGTGACGACACAACGTCGAAGGGGATGTCAGTGTGACTTGTTTCATTCCAATCAAATAATTAAACGAATGAACTAATCGATTAGCCATATGGCCGCCGTGACTTGGCCATCTAGAGTGTTTGTAGCCTAAGCGGTGCTTTCGGTCTAAAGCGTTTTAGAATTATATTTTTACTATGCTATTCCCATTCTATTCAATACTCTTCTCCCAAGCTCAGGAGACATAGAGTTTATCCGCCATTGCAAATGCGGTTTATCCTAGTTAGATCGCACATCCACCTCAGTAACTTCCTCCCCGTGACGTAAACATATCTTGGTACATAGTGAGTTATAGACGTGGTATAATTCAAACCCAGCACTGGCCATCATGACCTTAGCTACAATGCTTTGACTATCATAGTACTCCCAAGGTGAAAGGCGCTAAAAATATTTTTTCTTTCCTGAACAACGTGCCAGGTTCACTGTTTAAGCCCCATTGTGCCATACCAAAGGTTAGAGGTCAAGTAAGTGTACACTCGCTTCAACAAAGGCACGATGAACGTTCACAATTTGTGCAAACTCCCCATACAACTAGTTTCTGTAAATTAAACTTTGTTGCGTAGTGCATTAAGTTAAATTTAGTTTAATGGCAAGCGTGGTATTAGTAAAGAGCTGTTTAGTAAACCACATTTCAATGTGGGTTTTATAAATTTAACCCTAGATAACTAAACTTAATTCTCAGTTACGTTATAACTAAACTTTTGTCGAGGGGACTACGCATTAAGAACGTTAATATCAAAAAATTGTCTAACGAAAACAGTAACCAATTATATGGCACAATAGTATGGAACGTAGGAACTAAATAAGAATTAATTAGAAGTATTAGTAAACGAGATTAGTCGCAAATATTACACGCGTTAACATTACAGGGACCGGATATTGCATTCTAGCATTTTATGCAACAATGTTGTGTCTTTTGTCGAGCTATTGATGTATATGAACAACATATTTTATATATGTAATATATGTTAATATAAAATGCTTGTCATTCATAATGTTAATAAATTCGTATTCTATAAATGTGTCTGGATTTATGTATGCATTAAATTTATAAATTAGTTTAAGTATGTATATTTAAATTGTACAGTAGGTACTGTCTTTTTTCTGCTCAACCTACATCGCCAGATTATTTAAGAATTTCTTTTAAGCTAGGTTGCCTAGAAGGCTTTTAGCGATAAGGCCGTCTGTTGTTTTTGACAAGAAGTATTGTAATTATGAATTTTGTTTTTGTATTTGTTTATTTTAGTGAGCAATGAAGTGTTATCTATCTATCTATATTTTGGACAGATTCGATGTAGTATAAGTAGGATTTTCTATAATGGTCACATCCTCCAAAATATCTTTTATCATGGTTCTGATATTGCTCCTTTTGAGGAGCCACCAAAGTCCACCACCAGCCAAAGTCACCGTTTGTAGCCGCTGTCGAAGCCAGATCTCCACGAGTTTGAAACCCATCTACAAAAAAGAATCCCGCCAAGATACCTATCAGTTCCTTTTTTCTTCTTAAGTTATTAGAGAGACTATAGCATAGCCACAAGTACTTTCCGAAGCACCCGTGCCCGGTGAGGAATTATCTATTATTTTTGAGAGATTCTACGATTTAAAGAATAATATTTTACGATGTGTATTCTTGATTGTAAACGTATTGTTCTGAAATAAATATTAATATTGTTACGAGTGCGGAACTCGAATTAAAATGCCGTTAGAATTACTATAGAGTTTATTTAGAACTATACAAACACGTATAACACAGGTAAAAATATAACTGAACACAACCAGTACAGACGTAATGCACGATTCAATAACACGCGAAAAGTCCATCACTATATATTAGGTTGGGAAAAAAGGTTCTTCGCATTTTATATAAAAATTCAAAAGGTTTATTTACATTTGACTAAAGTATATAGGTGTCATTTTGTTGGATAACTTTTTGCCATCTTGTAGGTAGGGACGTGATCCCATAGCTTTAAAAATTTTGGGGCTTCTGATCGAAAAACTGCGACAAGTGGTTTTGGCAGTTCTCTCGTGATATTAACCTGACACTGCCTAAGGAATTCTGCAGAGACCGAAACAGGTGAAAATCTGAAGGCGCAAGGGCAGGACTATACGGCGGATGCATTAACACCTCCCAGCCAACCTCTCGTAATTTTTGCTGAGTGGCTAAAGATGTGTGAGGTGAAGCGTTATCATGGTGAACAACCACAGCCCTTCTGTTGATTAATTCCGGCCGCTTTCTCTCAACTTTTTGCTTTAATCTCATCGATTGTTTGCAGCACAGTTCAGAATCGATAGTCCTGCCTGGCGGTAACAGCTCATAATGAATAATGCCCTTCCAATCCCACCATACACATAGAATCACCTTGTTGCGAGTTAGCCCGGGTTTCGCCACAGTCTATGAAGCCTGACTGGCCTTTGACCATGATCTTTTTCGCACGTTCTTGTCGTACGTGATCCATTTTTCATCACCAGTTATCAGCTTCTTCAAAAATGGTTCGGTTTCATTAAGTCGTAATAAAGAATCACAAATGAGTACACGGTTCATTAGGTTTCTTTCAGTGAGCTCACGAGGCACCCAAATATCGAGCTTTATGTGTACCCATCTTTTTTTTAAAATGCGCCAAAACCGTTTTGTGGTCAATTCCCAGTTCTCCAGCTACATCGTAACTACTAATATGCCGATCTTGCTCCACTTTTTCAAAAATGGCATCAATTTTGTCCGTAACAGGGCGACCAGAGCGACGTGCATATTTGATATCAAAATTTCCTGATTGAAAACGCTTAAACCAAATTTGCGCTACTCTCACAGATACACTGCATTAGGTCCACAAACATCACAATTTTTTTCGCGGCTTGTGTTGCATTTTTACCTTTTTTTGTAGTAAAATTTTAAAATGTATCAAATTTCTTCATTAGATTCACTCATTTTAACAATAAGAAAAACAAATGAAAATCACACATTTTCTTAATTAGAATTTGGAATTGTCTTCTTTAAAATTAAAACTTTTTAATGATACCAAAACCAGCCAGCTACAATGGTATAGCCAAAGAGATCTAAGAGATCTTATTACAAGTTCATACATATTATATGCGAAAAATCTTTTTCCCCAACCTATTAGAATATCGAATGTACATACGTTTTGCCACGCTTGTTGTTATCGCTTAACTGTCGATCTCTGTATCGACAGTTAAGCGATGCGAGCGACAGTTAATGGCCCAATTGTAACAAATTATAATAAAATTAACGTATTAATTCATGTACACTAAGTTATATACACGGGTTACTTGCTCCCCACAGATTGGTTATTATTATTATTATTGTTACATAGAGGTCAATTTTTAATTAAATCCAAAGCTTCATTCCTTAAAAGGTCTAAGATAGTGAAGCTTTTGGATATCATTTAACGTTACATCATTATGTACCAAACTATCAAACAAACTAATAAATGTGACATAGCTTTAATAAGACTTGGCATCAAACGGGTCTATTTTAATAGTAGATAAAGCTTTATATACTGTGATGATGATTAGTTTGAGAACTCGGAACTTTTTTGTCACTTTCTTAGTATTCATTTAAAACCGTGGAAATTTCATAATATTGTTACGAGTCGCAGAATTTGAATTAAAATGCCGTTGGAATTATTTATAGAATTTATTAGGACTATACAAACACATATAACACAGGTACAAATATAACTGTACACAACCAGTCCAAACGTAATGCACGATTTAATCACACGCGCAAAGTCCGCCACTAACGTCTTGCTTCGCTTGTGGCTATCGCTAGACTACCGATCTCTCCATTGGGGCAATATTTTATGCTGCACAAATGCAATATGTCTACATGACCGCGTGGACTGAATTTCTTAAAATCACACCTGACTAATGATTACCATACAAGATTACAATACACAATGGGCTGTTTTTCTAATCACAAATTTTAAACACAAAGTAAACAAAAGAAGTCCAAATGCGGAAAGGTAATAAAGTGTGATTTTATGGTATGTAGGTCGTAGACGTGTAGGTCGTAACAATATTTATCTTCGAATAGTGAAATGTCTTTCTTCTCGCTAGGATCAGGTAGACGTATCTTATTATTAATGTCCTCTAACTCGGAAAATTATTTTTGCAATCGCAAGAATCTTACCTCTAATTTTACCTTACTAGCCTCTTCCAGCGCATCTGTATTAATAAAGGTTTGAATTCTCGTAATATTACCCTTGAGACTTCCTCGTGTAGAGAGCAGTTCCTTTAAAGTCTCAGACATTGTCACAAGTTTTACAACTATTAAAAAAATACAACACTAGAAAAAAATATTATGCATTTAAAAATGTATATGTTGGAAGATTTATACACGACAATATAAAGACGTTTAAATAGGCTTCAGACCCGGGTGAAGCAATCAATCACGGAACGGTTAACGGTTTATAGGTTGAAAGGGTCCTTACATTTAAATGTATTTTCTTAAAGTGTTGGTGCTTGTATTACAACTTTACCGTATGCTCCGTCCGACTTAACTTGAAACCTGAGTGTTATGGGAATTGAAGACATGAGTGGATGAAGGTGATAAGTCGCATAATTCCAATTCTGAGTAAATCGAGTTAAAAGTTCTACTTTTATTTTTTGAGATAAGTCGCTTCGAAACTGATTTTTGTACTAATGAATCGTGCAAAGTTGTGTAAATAACCTTAATTATTAATGGTATGATAGCAATTAAACACTTGTAATATATTTTATTATGTAATTTGAAAAAAAACTGAACATAACTCCTTCTTCCATGAACAAAAGTAAACTCTTCTGCACTTTAAGCTATATAAAATGAGGTGTTAAGTAGAAAGGTAAGTAAACAATGTCTCATTTTTTTAAAATTAAACAATATAAAATAAAACGTAAACTTATAGCAGTGATCATTTGTGTGTAATGTCTTAATTATAGTAAAAATATTACTCTTGGTTTAAAATCGACTCATAGAAGTAGCGATATTCTGGCTTCACGTACTATAGCAGTGATCATTTGTGTGTAATGTCTTAACTATAGTAAAAATATTACTCTTGGTTTAAAATCGACTCATAGAAGTAGCGATATTCTGGCTTCACGTACTTAAGTAGGTATCCGAGATTCTCTTTTTTTTCCACTGACACAGTACCATATTTTCCGTTCATACGTGAAATTTCTACATGAGACGGCACATGAGATCTTTTTTTTAAAACGTCCACCTTTTTGAAGGGTGTCATTTCATCGTATGTTTCTTTGTATAGATAGGAACCATACTCATCCACGCGTATCCATTTAATACCACCTCTAAAACTTACTTTTCCATTGTTGACATCTTTTTTTCTGTTAATCAAATTAAGTTTCTCTTGTAGCTCACCAATTTTTCTAAAATGTTCGGTCATATCAATAACAGTATTATTACGAGAAGATTTGCATATGATGCTCCGGTGTTCCATATATATCACCTTCTTCCACGACAGAAAAACAAACTTTTTACTTTATTTTTCTGGAAGGCGGTGATAAGAGTCCATACCTGTATCATTCAGTGCCATTTTTAAACTGAACTGAACATAATACCTTTTTCAACTTTCTATTTTTTTTAATGTGCCTTATATCAATGTTTAAAGTCTGTAGTCATTTGGTATCGACTTATCACCTTCATCTACGCAAAAAAAAAGCAAAAAACCGAATATGCGACATATCACCTTCATCCACTCACGTCTTCAATTGTTACCATGGAAGAAAAATACTAAGTTGACGCCACAGTCAGCGACAATGTTCTTGAGGATTTTTCGGGTAGCAGCGGAGCTCCCATATGCGCGGTCGTTTTTCAAATGCTTTATTATTTTATTGCGAATAAAATAAAGTAGTATTTAAAAAAAATCAAATTGTTCTTCTCTATTTTCTAAAGATGTGATTATTCTTCCGTATCCAGTTTTGATAAAAAAATAAAGGAGCATAATGGTTTCATAACAATAATTTGGAGGTGATTCGGTGAATTTTTTTCTTAACTTAAAATGACTACAAAAACAGTTTGAGAAAGTCACGTTACGTATCATATCGTGAAGATTTATTTATTTTTGTTAAATTATTGATTAGTACCAATACCAAAGAACAGTTGTTTTTTGCACCCCACTCACGACCTTTTGCGTATGTTTAAACAACATCGTGTACGAATTAATGAAAACTCTTCATAGTTCACAATAATCTTAAACCTAGACGATTAATATGGGCACTGTTGCGGACAGAGAGCACTGTACACCTTCTCTCCATGCCCCGCATACCGGCGACGCCCATAGCTCGCACCATTAGCAGCTAGGCGTCGGACGGAACGGGGGACACGAGAAGCGGCCTTGGAGGCCGAAAATATTGCTCATGTGCTCACTGCCACTCTACTCTCTGCCATTCATCATTAATAGTTTTAATTTAATTGTAAATAACGCCAACAATAAGTCATACAGTCCACATCGAGTTTTATTTGGCAGAAGCAACTGCCACCTAATAGGCACATTTGTATTAAGGCAATGGACGGCCTTATCGCTCATAGACATCTCTTTCAGGCACGTCGATGTCTAAGAGACCTATAACTAATTTGTGGTGGTGTACTAAACTAAAATAATACTTACATGATCATAATCAACAACTACTAATAAAAACAAAATATAAATTATTATACTATTATTCAAAACACATTTTTCGAACTTTAATCAGTTATTAGCACCTTTTTAATTTCGTAAGTCATAAAATTGAAAAGCAGCTAGAACTTGCAATTTATTACGATACTTTGTTAGGGCAACATTAATTAAGTTACACTGTATCCAAACGTTTATTTTACTTTTGACGTTTGCACGCCTATCAAGTTACATATTTCTTGATAGTAAAACCTACATCAAACAAATGACATAAATTTGTCGTACTTTATTATTCTGTGTGACCAGTGATGTTCTGTGAGTCACATAATGCACAGACTGTTAAACAATTGATATATACATATATGTAAATAAATCGAAAGTAATCGATTTTAAAATAAAAAATGTTCTACTTTATTATATTTTTTTCACTTTATTACAAAAATGGCTTACTTAATATATGTAAAATATACTTATTGAAATATGGGTACATTTATTGCATGTGGTACCGCCATATAAACCTTCTTTCGACCTATTTTTTCTTCTAACATATCTAAATTCTTCCTTTAAATTTGACGGCGCGTTCCCCTTTCGCACGCCACGATAATCATTTTCATTGTCATCAATAAACTAAATTAAAATCGCTCCGCATTGTAAATATATAAAATAAAATAACATAATTTAATATAAAAATATACCGCGCCCGCAGTACTGTAAATATATATAACTTATAAATAACCCACTCCGCACCGCAATTGTGAAATATATTAAAACATATTAAATAAAATAAACTAAAACGTAATTAACAAATAAAGTGAAGTGAAGTGGACTGAGGAGCAGAGGAGCAGCTGCATTTTATGCCCATTAACCAGGTAAGTGCGTGCTCGTTCTCAAATTCCCGTCCAAATTGTCCCCCACTTCTTTTCCTCTAAAATTGACACAGTTCGCTTATCATAAATCCAGCGCCGCCGCAACAGCATGATATACCATTTTAGCAAAAATGCATTAGATAAGTTAAATTGATTAAAACTTATTAATAAATGAATTCGATTTTTATAACAAATCGAGTCGGTAACGCATTAGGACATCACTAATTGATCCGTCAACGAGCTGTCAAAAGTAAAATAAATGCTTGGAAATATTATAGAAGTATGAAAATTTATATTTAAGTTATTGGTAATAGTAAAAATATACAACATTTTCAGCTTTAAATATATAGCTGAGATTTCATTTCATTTATTATAAAGTAAAAAATACGGGCGAAGTCACAAATAATAGGTAGTGCGTAAGCTTGTAATTTTTTTTATTGCGAAGCTGGCAACCTCGTAGACGGCCCAGTTCGTGGAAAGTGGTTACTGTCGCCTATAGACGTCTGCAACAATAAGGGCGAAGCCAGCGCGTTGTTTAGAATAAGATAAAGAGGATATGATAGACAGACGGCTTAGGGGTCGTAGCCGCCGCTACATGCAAACCCTCCCGTAACCCGACCAGTGGTAGATCCCATGGACTTCCCCCCACCTGTTGGTGAAGAAGGTACCCTTCCACGGGGGTGCCCTAAGCACGGTTGTGCTTGAGAGCCAAGCGTAGGAGTACCATAGATGTACTATGGTCTAGTTCCTGTGGCACCCCGTAAAAGCGCATAGGAGAGAGGCATAGATTAGATTTAGTTGGTAGTCTGACAGCTGATAATCCCCCGTCCCTCCGCTCGGAGGCCACATTGGGCATACAGCCGATCAGTGAGTTCCGCACATCCCTCGATGAGCCTTCCCCCTCAGGCCCGAGGATGGTGTCCCAAGAAAATACATTCTCCCTGCGTCATCAAAAAAAAATTGAGACGAGATAGAGAGATCAGACAAGAGGAATGGAATAGAAGGGATGAAATATGGGATTAGCCGTTTCACGCCGATATTCTATGAGATCGTGGTATGACACGGATATTCTACAACGTACAAAACAAAAAAAACTATTTTCAAAAAGGTACACAAGTATGCATGCTTTACAACAGGTAATTACAGATAATAAAAACGTCGTAGTTAATGGAATACATGGAGAAATTAAATTATGAAAATGCTGCTAACATATTCGCGCTTTCAATTAATTACGTGCATACAGACGTAGTACCGCTTTACTTGCATTTCGTGGGTGCGAAAATTTTAATTAGTGAGAGCAAGAGTTAATTAATAGCTATTATGAAAGACAATATTGTGCACAAGTTATTTTTAATTAAAAACATTTCAATTAAAAGCTATAATTTCCAACTGATTATGTATTTTAATTCGTCGCCGAAGTTGTGGTAGCGTAATGGGTAGCGAACGCGTCCCAAATTCAAAGGGCACGGGTTCGATCCTGACCGGAACGCATGCACTACTTAGGCAGAATTCTGATGATGAAACCTGCACATCGAGATAACCAACATCCTATTTCCCGGTATGAAAAGTATATAAATTTTCATACCGGGAAATTGGATAATTTGTGATATAATAGGTTGGGGAAAAAGTCTTTTCGCATATAGTATGTATGAACTTGTAATAAGATCTCTTTGGCTATACTAATCATAATATCTGGCTGGTTTTGGTATCATTAAAAAGTTTTAATTTTAAAGAAGACAATTCGAAATTCCAGTTAGGAAAATGTGTGATTTTCATTTGTTTTTCTTATTGTTAAAATGAGTAAATCTAATGAAGAAATTCGATACATTTAAAATTTTACTACAAAAAATGTAAACTTGCAACACAAGCCGCGGAAAAAATTTGTGATGTTTATGGACCTAATGCAGTATCTATGAGAGTAGCGCAAATTTGGTTTAAGCGTTTTCAATCCGGAAATTTTGACATCAAAGATGCACGTCGCTCTGGTCGCCCTGTTACGGACAAAATTGATGCCATTTTTGAAAAAGTGGAGCAAGATCGGCATATTAGTAGTTACGATGTAGCTGGAGAACTGCGAATTGACCACAAAACGGTTTTGGCGCATTTGAAAAAAGTTGGGTACACAAAAAAGCTTGATATTTGGGTGCCTCATAAGCTCACTGAAAGAAACCTGATGAACCGTGTACTCATTTGAGATTCTTTATTACGACTTAATGAAACCGAACCATTTTTGAAGAAGCTGATAACTGGTGATGAAAAATGGATCACGTACGACAAGAACGTGCGAAAAAGATCGTGGTCAAAGGCCGGTCAGGCTTCACAGACTGTGGCGAAACCCGGGTTAACTCGCAACAAGGTGATGCTGTGTGTATGGTGGGATTGGAAGGGCATTATTCATTATGAGCTGTTACCGCCAGGCAGGACCATCGATTCTGAACTGTACTGCGAACAACTGATGAGATTAAAGCAAAAAGTTGAGAGCAAGCGGCCGGAATTAATCAACAGAAGGGTGTGGTTTTTCACCATGATAACGCTAGACCTCACACATTTATAGCCACTCAGCAAAAATTACGAGAGTTTGGCTGGGAGGTGTTAATGCATCCGCCATATAGTCCTGACCTTGCACCTTTAGATTTTTACCTGTTTCGGTCTCTGCAGAATTTCTTAGGCAGTGTCAGGTTAACATCACGAGAGGACTGCCAAAACCACTTGTCGCAGTTTTTTTAACAGAAGCCCCAAAATTTTTATAGCAATGAGATCACGTCCCTACCTACAAGATGGCAAAAAGTTATCCAACAAAATGGCACCTACATACTTTAGTCAAATGTAAATAAACTTTATAAAAAAAACCTTTTGAATTTTTGTATAAAATGCGAAGAAACTTTTTCCTCTATATATAATGAAGTAAATCATCCGGGGGCAAATAGCACTAACAGAATAATTTAATATAAAGTAGCCCGTATTAATGAATGTATGAATGAATGAAAACTCTTTATTGTTCACCATACACTTAAATCTAGACAATTGATATGGATACATTTGCATTAGAACAATGGGCGGCCTTATCGCTGTCGATCTCTTCCAGGCAATACAATGATATTATAAATATACTAGGTGTACCCGGCAGACGTTGTCCTGCCTTTAAAAAATAAAAATCTAGAACCCGATTATAGCGTCATCTACCGGGACCAAATGTTAATCTAAACTCGAATAAACTTTAACAAACAGAGTAGAAAATTATTAAAGTACTTATATCGCTATTAAAAAATAGGGGTTGGTGACAGAAGAGTGAAAATTTAGGGTTGTATGTATTATTTAATGCAACATTATAAAAAAAAATGTCCAAAAAATTAAAATAAAGGTTAGGGGTGGACAACCCTTATCAATTAGGGGTATGAAAAATAGATGGTAGCCGATTCTAAGACCTACTGAATATGCATGTAAAATTTCATAAAAATCGGTCAATTATTAAAGTACTTATATCGCTATTAAAAAATAGGAGTTGGTGATAGCAGGGTGAAAATTTAGGGTTATATGTATTTTTAATGCAACATTCTAAACAATTTTTTTTTAAAAAGTTGTCCAATAAATTTTTAAAAAATGTTAGGGGTGGACATCCCTTATCACTTAGGGGTATGAAAAATAGATAGTAGCCGATTCTCAGACCTACTGAATATGCATATAAAATTTCATAAAAATCGGTCAAGCCGTTTCGGAGTAGAATGGTAACTAACACCGTGACACGAGAATTTTATATATTAGATATTATACATTCGAACAATAGATACATTCATTTAATGCAACAATTTTTATTTAATAGACCAATAATAGTCAGTGACCATACGCTTAAATGTAGTAATTGATTTAGCTTGTCTGATTGGAAAGGGGAGGGAGTTCCACAGTCGAACAGCCTGTACGGCAAAAGAATTTCCTACGAAGGAAGAAGTGTGTGCAGTAATTTTTATTAAAAAAAAATCATTTGAGCGCAAATTGCAGGAATGAGATTGATAGAGAAAACGAAAAAGTTCCTTTAAATATGGGGAAGATCAGCGATTGTAAAGGATATTGTGCAAAAGTGAGAGTAAGTGAACATTCCGGCGAAAGCGAATAGGTAACCATTTAAGCATATCACAAAATTCGGAAACATGGTCATATTTACGCAAACCAAATATGAACGGGATACAAATATTTTGAAGGCGTTCTAGCTTATCTAGTTGTATTAATTGTATTAATGCTTGCTGTTTAAAAACTAGAGGCACGCACTAGGGTTTGACCAGCGGCGCGGCCGGGGGGAAAACTCTAGTTATATCATAAATAATAATAATAAGCGTTGCTTGGGAAGCAAAGGTTCAAATCTACCTCATTGGAATAAAATCGGCTATCCTTCACAATATTTGAATATTACCTTCACCTAAAATAGCCTTCGGCTTACTTATTTAACGCGACATTATTAATAGGTTCCACATCATTTTCCATTAATTAGCGTAACCTGAAACACTTTTAGATACCACACATTAATGTTTCATACCAATATTTTGAAATTCTTACGCGTTGAGGCCGTATTTCATTAAATATGTAGAGAATATTATACGTAAATGTTTCTTTAACGTAACGAAACATACGGGTATAAAAAACACACTGGATCCCATTACATAAAACATCCGCCAAAAATTTAGACTTGAGAATAAATATATCGCTATAAATATATGAAGTAATTATATCGCTGACTTGTAAAATTCAAAAGTGTTTATTCATATAATCCTTCTGAAGGTCAATTTTTGAAAATCATACAAAATCAAAATTAAGTTCACTTGGGATCACCAGATGGTAGGGCATTTGCTCGTCTGGATGGCTAATCCTCGTCTAGAGTATGTTGCCATAATAATTCTGAGTTGTGGTCTGGTATTAGTAGCCAGGTTCCATTCCCTACTTCGAAGCCCGTAGCACATTGCTATCACACACTAACACTTGTTGTAAATGTTCATAAGCGATGGTAACCACTTTTCATGTTGTGGGCCGTGTCAGCTTATCTGATGTTCTCCAGCAATAGAAAAAACTTTTATATGACATTATACTTATACTTACTTGTGCATGACATTATACACGCTCCGTAAAACCTTATTGCTGTTTAAAGGAGAACAACCTTTCCAGCAATTGATTATCTCTTTTTACAAATAATTATCTCCGATTTGCGGTTGATAGAATATGTACTTGTTCATAATTCTGTAAGACATACAACACGGCAACATTAACAAAAGTCGACAGGTTAAGAACACTTTCTGTTTGGCTAATATTAATCGTTGCTATGACTATGAAGAAATTTCAATACAAATCAAAAGAGGAGGTTACAGACTTATCTTGTAGCAAGTGAGATTTTTTCCAGAATAATGCAAAGCTGAGGGACATATCTACAAACGCTATTCATTGATCGATACGATTTCAGGTTGGACGAAAATGAATAACAAAAGGCGTTTAGAGAGTAAGCCCTGAAGCATAACGTGTTTCACAGTAAATGACACAGTGGATAGCGATCGAACGCCGCGATTTAATATCACAATTTCGTTACTTATTTTTCAATATTGACCTACACTCGTACGTCATAGTATTCGTATGTATGTAACTTAAAGTATTTCATTTTCGAATAATAAAGTATATTTATAGGAATATGTTTATTTTAGCGAATCAAAGAAATTCACATAATGTTATTATAATAATTTAAGTATGTACAAATAATTAATAACGGTCTTATTCATATTTAGTTAGGGTAAGTTTAAGAAGCTTTCAAACTTACTCTAACTCAATATAAACAAGACCGTAAGTATAAGTAAGTAAGCCAGTTGAAAATAACAAACAGTAAAATGCAAGCGCCGACTACACCGTTGTTAGATATTAAGAACTAACACTTCTAATTAAAAACTTCTAACTTGCGATGTATTTATTTTCTTATTACAGTTTGTATTTTTAATTTTGTAATTTTACCGCTATTTTTTTTATAGCTGGAGTACAGCAGACAGGCTGACGGCCCACCTGGTGGAAAGTGGTTACCGTCACCTATGGACGTTTGCAACATCAGAGATGTCACCAACGCGCTGCCGGCGTCGAAGAAATTTTATGACACCCCTTTTGAAAAACTCCATATCGTAGCGCTGTGGGAAATTCTCGGCTGTGAGCTCATTCCAAATCCCCACGGTACGCAAGAGAAACGTTCTACAGAACCGTTGCGTACATGAGCGAAGCGGCTCAAGGAAGTTATCGTCGGCTATTTTGAAACACAAACCGGTACCCGATCAGGTTATAAGTTGCCATTCAATTCAACACTTGTGGAAAGCCGCTGAGCGTAAGAGATAGGTATACAGTAATAATATAAGCATGAATAAAAAACATAAGCGCCAATAAATTCAAATGCGTTTCTTGTTGCTAGTTAACTTATAGAGACACTAGAAATAATATGTTTGAACAGAACGCGTAAACGCCAATGAATGTGTGGTGCTTACGACCTTTTAGTAGCTTCGCTAGTTTCTTAGAGGTAGGGTAGTAATCGAGTTGTATGAAGTCCACGCCACTGGTACCTATAGATTATAAAATTATTTACAAATTATGTATATCATTAACTATGTCATATCTATACATATAATAAAATGAAAAAAAAAGGTAAAAACCGAGTCAGGGGATGTAAAAAGTGAAATAGAACTAATTTAGATTTTTTTCAAATTTTTTGTTTCTCTGTTTGTCTGTCTGTTTGTACGGGTAATCTCAGAAGAGACTGGACCGATTTAAATGTAATTTTGTATGGTGAAAGCTTATATCCCTGACCAACATATGGGATACTTTTAATCCCATAATATTAAAGAGTTCCCGTGGGATAGTTAAAAAATCTTTCCACGCGTACGAAGTCGCGGGCAAAAGCTAGTATTGTATATAAGCGTGGTAGGGAAGAAATTCGGTTTTGTTCTTCTTAAAATTCCTCAAAGTATTTATTATTTTTAATGGATAGTGCCAACGCGGCAGCCCAGTATTAGGTACTGAACGCGTATCCAAAATGGCGGTGGTAGGATTCCTGGTATAGATAGAAGGGAAGCTAACCTGCGTGCCTCTGGGCTGCACAAACTATGCGTGCTGATCACCAAGTCGTGAGCCTTGCAGCAAATCTTCTGGCTTGTCTCCTTCTTCCACTCGGCGCGGTATAACCGCACTTATAGGCAATTGGTGGCGGAAAGATGTGCGGGTTGTCGTACAAAGGTCGACAGCAAACTGACTTGTAAAGACGAGCAGTATCAGTACAGCGGTAAGTACGACAAGGATAGTCGTATGGCACAGAAAATGGCGGCTAAGAAAGGTGACTGGACAATGCGGTTAGGAAATCGGGTAGTTATGGCAATAATTTGACAGGACAGGATTTGTAACTGATCGGTGGGAACAGATAGTGTAATAAACTTTAAAAAAATAAAAATACTTATTAAATTTGCAGATTCTTCTGATATTAACCGGGTCAACCAAATTTGGTTGAAAGTCACAGAACTAAAAGGACCTGGCGGTATTCAATGATTCAAATTTATATTTATACGGACCACTTCGGTTGACTCATCCAAATTGAAGGAATGACGTTCTAATAACGAAATTGAAGGGGTCATTTCAATCTTTCAGTTTCGATAGAAATAAGGCATTGCCAACCTTAAAAAACAAACGAATTTAATTGTTAAAAAATGTTCTTGTGTAACTTTTTAACTGTTTACTTGCTTATTTGTTAACTAACGGAAACCAAAGAAACAAAATTTGGAACTTCTTAAAATAAGTTAAAAATGAAAATGAAAAAGCATTTAAAAAGTCACTTATGAAAACCTTTTTTTACAATTAAATTCGTTTTATTTTTCATGATTTTTTTAAGTCTCGTTTCTATACAAATTGAAATATAGAAATGAACATGTCCAATAACAGTTCAATGAGGTAGATAGAAACAAAACATAAAGTCATAACTAGAAATAATACAGAAACATTTTTTTTTTAATTTATTGCCTATTCTGGTACAATAGTATGCAAACTAACTTAGCATAAATAGCAATAAGAAAACGAGGATATCCTGAAGTTGATACATATTTGAACATTAAGTGACTCATTGATAGAATGAATAGACCCCTAAATCCTGTGAACCCGGAAATTTCATCAAAACTCATCTGATTTAGGTATACTTTTCACAAATCTCATTTAATACTCAAAGTATTTCGACCCTTGATGTTTGCAATTCTCCCTTTACCATGCCCTCTTGTGAGGATGATATATTTAACGAAGTTTCCAAACTATACACATAAATAAAATTAATGTGTCTGTTTGTAATGTCAAAACAACAGCTTTTTACTAAATGCATATGAAATTATATACGGCACTGACATTACAAAATCAATTTATGAACTTTTTGTCTGTGTGGATGTTCCAGCTAATCTCTGAAACGGCTGAACCGATTTTGACGGGACTTCCACTGGCATGTTGCTTATGTTATAAGGAGTTACTTAGGCTACTTTTAAAAAAAGTCACGGCCATAGCTAGTCTATAATAAAATCAAAGTTGTGGTAGCCTAATGCCTATAGACGCGTCTCAGACTCAAAGAGCTCAGTTTCCAATCCTGGCCCGAACGCATGCACCACTTAGGCAGTTCTCTGACCTAATGTGTAATATTGTTACAATTACCGCGTGCTAACAACGCTGAAGGATAACCATCGTAATGAGACCTGCACATCGAGATGACCGATGTGTCAAATCTGCCAAGCCGCCTTGGACAAGCGTGGCGGTTATACTGTCCATTCCCCTGTATTGGGAGGTCCGAGCCCAGCAGTAGGACGTTTATGGGTTGTTATTACAAAAAAACTTATTAAATCACTAGTAGTCACAGTAAAATTTCATTGGCTTTACCATGACGACGTGCCTGTAGTGAATTCCAACGGTAGCCCAAAAAAAGACGTCTTCACTTTATTCTATTTCACGGAACGACGTCATTTATCGGTAAACAAGTATCGTAAGTGTTCAATCAATCAATCAAATATCTTTATTTGCAAGAATGTAGTTTATACAGGTGTTATACAATTGTAGGCGAACAGAAAATTCTACCACATAGTGGTGTACAAAGTGAATTAAAAATTAAGATATAATAAAATAAAAATTATAATTTACGTAAATATTCTTATTATCTATTCTAATTAGAATGTCAATTTAGGTATTATATAAGCAATTAATGTCAAGAAAAAATAAAAATAACAAATAGATCACTAAGATTTTCCATATAGATAATAACGACAAGCACTTCTTTTAAGAAATTCATCTACAGTATAGAAACACTCCTTAATCAGCCACTTTTTAAGACTACCGTGAATTTTCTTGACCCTCAAGAAAATTCGTTTATAATATTAGTTGGCAAAGAGTTATAAATAAGTTAAGCCAAGATATAAGCTGGCTCCGTATCGAGTTTCATTTAAATCCGGTTAAATCTTATCCATCCAGGAACGGAGAAAGAATACAATTTCCTGCGGCCCGGTGGCCTGTCGTAAGAGGCGACTAAACAACCCACAGCCAGGTGGTAGGGCATTTGCCCGACTGGATGGCTACCACCCCTGGTCTAGAGCATGCCGCCATAACAACCTTGAGTTGTGTTCCGGTATTAGTGGCCTGGTTCCCGTCTCCCTTAAGAGAGCAGCAGCGCATTTGTAGTACCTTTGGTGTCGCAAATGTCCTTAGTCGATGGTAACCGCTTTTCATCAAGTGAGCCGTCTGCCTGTCTGCTGAACTCAAGCAATAAAAAATAAAAAAATAGTTTTCACGTGATGGTCTCACCAACAGAAACACAAAAATCCAAATTACCCTCTGACTTTTGTATCATTTTAAAGTGAAACTCGTTTAAAATTGTTGTGATTTGAAACTCAATGAAACGAAAAAGCGACACTAAAATGAGATAAAGATATAAATATATAGGACTAAGCCTACGAGAAAATGAGATAGAATACATTTGGAAATGTTTTGAAGTTTTTCGTTAATACTTCAAATTTTGTGTTTTAAAGCTGAAATATATTAGAATGATATAATATATGAAATGTGACGTTACGAAATTTAGAATTCCTCCCACCTCTAGTCACACGTTTCACTTCTACTGTGTGTGAAAAAAAAAGAAAAAATTAATGCCCGAACACGACTCATGGCTGTTATGGCGGCATACTTTAGACCAGGGGTCTTAGTCATCCAGACGGGCAAGTACCCTACAACCTGGAGGTGGGTTATTTTGTCGCCTCTTACGACTAGCCGCCCGGCCGCAGGAAATTGTATTCTTTCTCCGTTCCTGCACGGATAGAATTTTTTAGATTCGTTGCCTTAGTCATGTACGTTTTAAAAGATTGTTAATTCATTTTTACTTCTTTCATGATACAACCATATATTTTAATCATGAATAAAATAGTTAATTAAAAATGTTCACGACCACACTTTGACTTTGCTTTGACCTTATTCCAAACCCTATTAAACTTAAACCTAGATTTCGAAACCTATAAATTTCTAACTTCTTCTATTAAAATAGCTCTCAAACTTTAAGGCAAATACTAGTGTTGCGTCTGATATACTACCACTATTCGGTATTCGGTTTGTTCCGGCTGAATATCGAATAACAAAATATTAGATAGATAGATAGATAGAAAATACTTTATTGTTCACCACATACACATAAAGTAATTCATTTACAGTCATTTCGTGTCAAGGCGGGAACAAAGGGCGGCCTTATCGCTTTAGAGCAATCTCTTCCAGACAACCCGGGCTGCGGATTGTGTGAAAGGAATCAAGAGTGTATGACGGTGGTGTGCAAATCAAACATGTAATTAATACGATACATAAATATTACACAATACATATAATTAAGAGAAATAAACAGAAAATAGACAATAACACATATTAATATTATATATATCCAAATATATACATTATTAATAAATTTTTTTATTGGACTTGACTTTATAGTGTTGGTCCGAAGACCTCACAACTTTACCGGGGTTTTCGGGGCGAGTGCCTTTGCGAAGCGAAGGCGCTCGAGCCAGGGGGCAACTTGCTCGAGGGGCTCCTAGGAGTTTCACCTCGGCTGGACTGTTGCCATGAGAGGGGGATGAATCTACTGATGCCCACCATAGGGCGACACAATGCACTAATTGAGAGCGGGCGACGGGTAATATAAAGCCCGAGAGGAAGGATCCCGGCGGACCGGGATCGGCGGTTCGCGGTGGCCTATGCTATCTTACTGCCGTTTCGCAACGTGTTTCGCAGCCCGGGTTGTCTGGAAGAGATCGCTCTAAAGTGATAAGGCCGCCCATTGCTCCTACTTTTACTGTCTAATGTGACTACTGTAAATTGTTTATTTTATGTGTATGTGGTGAACAATATAGTGTTTTCTATCTATCTTCTATCTATGGCTGGGAGAGAAAAAACGGCGAAAGAAACTTCCCAGCAACACGCCTAGTCTATCCTATGATTGCTTTGTCTCCTGATCGTGATTGGCGGCGTCGACGCCGCCGTCTGTGTCTGTCTGTCGGTGCCTGCCAGCCTGCCGTCCTAACCGCGGGCGGGCTGATCCGAGCCAGCTGTTTTGTGATATCGTCGACCTTGTCCGTGAGGATGTTACGCGGTCGTCGCACGAGAGCCTTTCGTCGAGGCTTATAATCAGACGCGTTATTAACATGTGTATAGCAACAACATATATATAACAAAATGTTAATCGTTTTAGACCACATTCGTGTATTAAGAAAACAAGATATTGCATAACTAAGTGAAATATTTTACTTTTATCATAAATTAAACAAAAATCAATTTATATGGTAATTTTATAGGTGCATTGAAATGTTTGGCACTAACGTAAGACCAGCTTTGGTTGTTATCAACCAGTATTTGCTGAATTAGGGTCTGTTTACAGGTAAGTCATCCTTTGGCTTTTGGTAACTTCTTCATGCATAGTTTCCTTTTTAAATAACTTCAAATAAACATTATTTTCTTTCTATTCAATATGCTTATAAATAATTTCGATTATTATTATTATAACGAGAATAATGGCGGTGAGTTATAATTCAAAAACATGTTTTTTCTGCTCTAACATCATTTACCTGTATGCCTGGTTTTCTCCTGTAACTACTCGTCTCTTCGTACGTATACGCTGAACAATTTTGCCGAAAAATCGGCATTCGGTTTTTTGCAAGCATACACGTAAAATTCAGATAAGCAAATACGCAAAATTATGAAAAGCTTTTCATATATTGAATCTACATTGAATTATAGACATTTCGACAATAATTACTTGAAATTGATGTGTTTGACTGTATTTTTCCGGCGGCCGGTCTGTCGTAAGAGGCGACAAAACAACCCACAGCCAGGTGGTATGATATTTACCCGCCTGGATGGCTACCGCCCCTGGTCTAGAGTATGCCGCTATAACAACTGAGTTGTGTTCCGGCATTAGCGGTCAGGTTTCAGTTTCTTCTTCAAGGCCGGCAGCACATTGGCAGCACCTCTGGTATGGCTAATATCCATAGGCGACCCGTCAGCCTGTCTGCTGTGCTTGAGCAATAAAAATATAAAAAAAAGATTGGAAAATGAATACAATAGAATAAATGAAATATGTTACCATTTAAAAAAAATTGTCGCTCAGGCCGTCCGAAAGCTTGTCTCGACTAAGCTCTGAAACAGCTCAACGGATTTCAATGATAATTTTAGGCACTGCATTTTGTTTTATTGCAAAGTCAGCACACAGGCAGATGGCCCATCTAATGGAACGTGGCTGCTGTCGCCTGAAGACGTTTGGAGGAACAAAACCAATACATTTTTTAATTGCATGATTTCAGCAGACAGGCAGCCCGGCCCATCTAATGGTAAGCAATTACCATCGCCTATGAACATTTGCAACACCAAAGGCGTTACAAATACGCTGCTGCTCTCTTGAGGGAGTCTGGAACCTGGCCACTAATGCCGGAACACAACTCAAAGTTGTTATAGCGGCATACTCTAGACCAGGGGTGGTAGCCATCCAGACGGGGAGATACCCTACTACCTGGCTGTTGGTTGTTTTGTCGCCTCTTACGACAGGCCGCCCGTTAGCAGAAAATTCTTTCTCCGTTCCTGCACAGAACAATAGAATACGTGTTGACAATTAGGATAAGATAGAAGGGATGGGATAAAAGGCATGTGATAAAGTGGATGAGATAGAAGGATCATACAGACAGGAAATAGGATAAGGGTGGATTAGGGAGTGAAATAGGGGGAAGGTCTAGTGGGCCACAGGCGCTTTAAACTTAAAACTCACGAAACACAATAAGATCAAGGTCAACCGCTTTTATTTGTAACAGCAATTTTAAGTGACATTTTTTTGTATGTTTTAATATCTACTAAGAATTACACAATATTAAGTCCAAGTCGTGGTAGCGTAATGGCTAGGGCACGCTTCCCAAACTCAGACGGCGCGGGTTCGATCCTGGCCGGAATGCATGCACCACTAAGTCAGTTTTGTGATGTGCAATATTGTTACAATTACCACGTGCTAACAACGCTGAAGGAAAAAAAATCGTGATGCAACCTGCGCATCGAGATAACCACTGTGTCAAACCCTTGCCAAGCCGCCTTGGACAAGCGTGGCGGGTATACTGTCCGTTCCCCCTATAATGAGAGGCCCGTGCCCAGCAGTGGGACATTTATGGGCTGATATTATTTATTTATTATTTAAGTCCAAGTCACGTGGGAATAAATTTGCGACCGCACTCAGTTTAGTATTAAATTAAAAAGAATTTCATATTAAAATATTGATTTGCATATTACCCAAGCGATAAATCTAGGTTGCATTTCGCATTCGTCTTGTTGATCCTTTACTTCTTCCATAGCAACCCGAATTGAAAAATTTGGTCATTTTAATTTAAAAAAAAACTATGTGAATAAGAAAGTTTTTGCAGTATAAATTTAAACATTAGTTCGTTTAATAAAAATCAAATACATTATTTTATCATTTTAATTTCAAGAAACTTACAACTCGAATTACACCTAATCGTTACAGATTAATTTTTATTAAATGATTCGTTCCTAGAACTACGTTATGAACGCCATCTATATTAAAGTTACGTAAGCTACATGATGAATTTTACATCTTTTGGAAATTTCTAATAGAAATCTAGATATCACTAAAACTTTCCTTTCTCGTTTTTTTTATTGGCATATTATATATTTCGATGTAGCAGGCGGAATCGGGATTTTAAAATAGGTGACGTTAGCCCTAGGGGTCTCTGGTCTCATAACTAGGTTTTGTAAATAGTAAATCAACAAAACAAAACAATAACAAAATTAGAATTGTTAAAAAATATTGCTCAATCAATCATTATAAGTAGGCAGTAAATGAATAAGTAAATACAGACAAGAATTTATAGCTATCTACTACATTCACAAACCAGAATAAAGATTAAATAATTTATAGCTATATATACATACAGCTATATATATATATACAGTTGTTTAGGCTAATTATTTCAATTGGTTCATTTTTTTGATTATATCATCGGAATGAAGTCAGTCACACCGACATCTTCCGATCTGTGCCCTACTAAGGAGGGTCATTGACCAAAGATGTTATGTCGTCACGCAATGACACTGGAGAGACAAAGCCGCACCACCGCCCCAACATTTTAATAAGTAAAATATCGCCTACCCGATCGCGCGCGCATGACCGACCCGCTCCGTTGCTAATTATTAATAATTTAACCGCCATTTGTGCGTGACAAAAAGACTCATTAATACCACTGTGTGCAACAAACTGGTCCTCGACGACCGCTGCCAGACGTCTCCAGGCTTGCCGAATTGGGAGAAGTACAGTTTCGTGAAGTTAAGGTTAGTAGCTTGATTTTCCTTCTCATATGATCAATCGGATGCAACGATTGATCTGATTGTCTTGCCGTCCGCTGTTCTTGAGTTATATTATCGAAGTCCGCACCAGTCCAGGAGGTAGGGCAATTATATACAACCGCCACTACGTGGTGTTCTATAGGGGAGGAGAGGACCTCAAAATTTACCCTTGGCACCACCAACAGTAAATAATTAAATTAACACTCACAAGTTTTCGGAACTGGCCTCTCTACTAAAATGCTCAACAGACACTCTCTTTGTGAATGCCATTTCGTTTCAAGAAAATGTTGTCAGAAAGTTAATAGGTGTTTATAATTATTTAATTAAAATAATTACAGGTTGGAAAGCTTTTTTTTATAATAAATTGGCAGACAAACACACGCACTGTATATCACCAAATTAAGCAAGTTACGCCTGTGTTATGGGTAATATACAACGGACCATTCTGGGGCCGATCCCAGACACCCAGACCATAGTAAATAACGGAGAAAATAAGTTTCCGAAATTTACTATACCAGGAATCGAACCCGAAGCCTCTGCATTGCAGTGAGGTAAGCCGGCAAAGGCTTAGCCCGCTCAACCACAGAGGCCGGCTTTGGTTGAACATTTAAAATATATCCCTGAATATTTTCCAATTGAAGAACATAAATAATTATTCAAATCATTAAAACATATACACTAACTATCTATGGTTTGTAAGTTTACTTAAAACACCATTGATTAGGTAAACATTAACTTAGTCAAGTGATTATTGCTCATAAATCATGGGATGAGTTTATAAGTCATTCCATTTACCCAAAACAACTTTTAATAGCAAATGGTGATTTACTGTTGAGAATATTCGCTAATTAACAGCGTTACAACAGACAAAAAGCGTTTTTTGATCGATTTCTCAGCCATTGTTACAGTAATAATACATACTTTGCTGCGGTGAAAAAAATATATGTCAATCTTGATCATATTTCTGAGGTAAACTATGTACTCAAAACGCATTCTCGATAAATTTTCTCGATAGAAAATAATTGCAAAGTAACCTCTAAACGTGTTCTTCAATCTTGTGTCATGTTATTACTGTTAATCGTACATCGCTAAAATAAATAACAGTAACATATCATATAAGAAATAAACTTATTATAGTTTGTTTATTCGGTTACTTAGAGAATTTGCAAGTAATTAATTATTTTATTATAAATGACTTCAAAAATCACCCTTGCCGGTCCTAATGTATGGAATTTATCAATACGCCGGACGGCTCGGTGCTGTGTACACGCGTCGCTCTGCTCGAGCGTGCTATTCGAAATTAAATTTTAAATAAATGAAGGAGCAATAATAACCACAATTTCGAGCCGATCGAGCTATACTTATTTGGCATATACGGTAGAGGAGTGGTCTAAATCATAGACTGTGTGGGTTCGAATCCTACTAGCTTCACTTGATGTAGTAGAATTTTTTATTTTTATATCAAAGTTGATAAAATGGTCTTTTTCTCTTCTTAAATAATTTTATAAAATGCAATAAAAATACTTTTCTATTAGATTGAGGAAAAAGTTTCTTCGCATTTTATATAAAAATTCAAAAGATTTTTTTTTATAAAGTTTATTTATATTTGACTAAAGTATGTAGGTGCCATTTTGTTGGATAACTTTTTGCCATCTTATAGGTAGGGACGTGATCTCATTGCAATAAAAAATTTTGGGCTTCTGATCAAAAAACTGCGACAAGTGGTTTTGGCAGACCTCTCGTAATGTTAAAGTGACACTGCCTGAGGAATTCTGCAGAGATCGAAACAGGTGAAAATCTGAAGGTGCAAGTTCAGGACTATACGGCGGATGCATTAACACCTCCCAGCCAAACTCTCGTAATTTTTGCTAAGTGGCTAAAGATGTGTGAGGTCTAGCGTTATTATGGTGAAAAACCACACCCCTTCTGTTGATTAATTCCGGCCACTTTCTCTCAACTTTTTGCTTTAATCTCATCAGTTGTTCGCAGTACAGTTCAGAATCGATGGTTCTGCCTGGCGGTAACAGGTCATAATGAATAATGCCCTTCCAATCCCACCATACACAGAGCATCATCTTGTCGCGAATTAACCCGGGTTTCGCCACATTCTGTGAAGCCTGACCGGCCATTGACTATGATCTTTTTCGCACGTTCTTGTCGTACGTGATCCACTTTTCATCACCAGTTATCAGCTTCTTCAAAAATAGTTCGTTTTCATTACGTCGTAATAAAGAATCACAAATGAGTACACGGTTCATTAGGTTTCTTTCAGTGAGCTCATAAGGCACCCAAATATCGAGCTTTTTTTGTGTACCCATCTTTTTTCAAATGCGCCAAAACCGTTTTGTGGTCAATTCCCAGTTCTCCAGCTACATCGTAACTACTAATATGCCGATCATGCTCCACTTTTTTTATCCTTTTATGGAAAGACTATTGAACCGATTTGGATGAAACTGGGTACATATATAATTTTAATACCGAGGGTGGCCAAGAGATATTTTTCATCCCGAAAAATGAGATAGTTTCCGGGATGAAAATATATGTGGCCGAACGGGCCTAAATGATAAAATGAAATGACCGACATGACTGAAAAAAAAACCTGTTCTACTTTCTGAGATAACCTTTACATACATCTATCCCATTACCCGGGATGAAAAGTACCTCTTATTCACCGTCATTATTAAATTACATATATACCGAATTTCAGCCAAATCGTAATATTTTTTTCCGTAAAAGCAGAAGAAACAGAAAGACAAATATATTTTTATCCCGGAAACTATCACATTTTCCGGGATAAAATGCATACTATGTTCACTCTCGGCATCGAATATATATATATATATATATATATATATATATATATATATATATATATATTATAGTTAAGTGTATAAGTTATAAGTTCATTTTTGTATTGGTGTATAATAAAGTGTTATCTATATATATATATATATATATATATATATATATATATATATATATATATATATATACACACACACACACATATATACTGAGTTTCAGCCAAATCGGTCCAGTTGTTTTTCCGTGAAAAGGGAACAGACAGACAGACAGTTACTTTTGCATTTATATTAATATATATATATATATATATATATATATATATATATATATATATATATATATACCTATATATCGATTTATTGTTGTTCCATAATACAGTTGCATCATTTTAATAAAGTTTACTCGTCTAAAAAATATTAAAAAATAAAAAGAAACACATAGCCCGAGGATTCGAACCCTGTACCTCTTAGTTACTATTGCGCTCGGTGAACCGTTGAGCTGAAGACGCTTAGGAAGTCAAGTCAAAATTTCAATACGCATTAAGCTTATAAACGATCTGTCTCACTTTAGGATATTTTGTCTCGCTCTCGTGCTCGGCAGCCTTAGAATGAAATAAATTGAATCAAGTTGGTATGGACACGGTGCGCGTAGGTATGTTCAGTTGCAATATTTCGCCACGCTCGAACTTTTATTACGCGCTGTTTCAACGAAGTAAATATCGGCCGTGCGGGGTTGATTTTCTGAAACACCGATTTGAATCAGGTCTACAAAGCCTCTTAACACGCATCCGTTTTATGAACGAATGTCATCACAAACGGTAGTTATTTATTTAAACAAAAGTTGATACTAAATAATCAAAACAAAGTAAAAGAACTTCGATTATTATTTTTATGTTGTCCTTTGATAATATTTAGTTAGCAATGTTACAAGTTGCAACAACAAATTTAACAGGAAACCAACACATATCCGATTTACAAACGTATGTTCTTACTGTTACGAATTTGTGGGAAGTAAATTCTAAATGCCGTTAGAATTATCACCAAGTTTATTAGAAGTATACACACGTAATTCACAGTTCTTACAAGTACAACCGAATATCGTAAACACAAAAATCATACCGATTAGATTCACAATATTACGAATGTTATTTAATTATTTGATCTTAACTAACTCTGAATATTAATTTTTACATTGGAGGACTTAGAATATAATTTTAATTTATAGGTTTGCGACAAATTATATACATTATTGTTACTATGACAGTTGAAAGTAGATGAAGCAAAAGACGTATGTCAAGATCGTAGCAAGTGGAAATCCGTCGTCTCCTATAACAATAATAATCTACCTGATAATATTGTTACGAGTTGCAGGACTCGAATTCAAATGCCGTTGGAATCATTATAAGGTTTATTTTATTAGAACTATATAAACACGTATAACACAGGTACAAATATAACTGAACACAACCAGTCCAAACGTAATGCGCGAGTTTGTAATTCCTTAAAACGCGCAAAGTCCTCCACTAAATAGATTACCGCATGGGGTACACACGTTTTGCTTCGCTCGTGATTATCGTTAGACTGTTGATCTCTCCATTATTCCATTGCTTTATACTGCACCGATACAATATGGCTGCCCGACCACGTCCACCGAATTTCTTAGAATCAGTTCGACACACCTGGCTAATGACTGCCATAAAAGATTACAATACACAATGGGCTGTTTTCTAATTACAAATTTTAAACACGAAGTAAACAAAAGAAGTCCAAATGCGGAAAGGTAATAAAGTGTGCTTTTATGGTATGCAAGTGTGAATCTACTTTTGTCGGCACTAAGTCGTAACAATATAATACGTATTGTATGTACCAGTTGAAACGTATTTGTTTAATACTGCATGCATATTGAGCCAACGAAGGCCAGCGAAGTTGGTTTGTTGGTCATCTTTGGCTCAATGTTGTACATTTTCTCTAATAAGTGGATCTCCCTTGATGTTACCACCACACAGTGGACTTGCAATATACGTTTGTTGGCGGTATTTGGTTCATTGTGTACGCAGATTATGAATGATGATGAAAGTTTAAAGTATTGAGATAAGAAATTAATTTTTATTTGTTTTCCTCTAAACTTTGTGTTTATTTTTGTTTAGTAACGGTTTGTTTTTAAAGATACGAAATGTATGCTAAAGAAAAACATAAATTCAAATGCATAAGTTTTTACTCAAAGTAAGTTCCACTGGAGATTATTTTTTGAAGATCATACATATAAGTTAAAATTTAAATCTACTTAATATGTAGCTGTAGCTTTGTATGTACCGCTTCACAACGGGTTATCGCTGTTTAAGGAAAAGCAGCAAGAAACTCTCTAGCAACACGTCTACCTAAAAATATTTTTTCTTCATATTTGTCTATCACGGGCTCTTTTTAATAATAATTTGCTTTGTACGAAAAAATCATATCGTAAGAAATTAGATTGTACAACATTAGAACACGACAAAAACCATTACCTTCCCGAAACTTCGCCACACTAAGTCAAAATTACTTCGAAAGTTTTCAAATTCACGTGCCCAAGGAAAGTTGCCCGTTGCGAATCACTCGTATTTTTTCTCTTCCACCCTGTCCCTAACTTAATACAATTTGTCTGGGCCAAATGCCGAATCCTTTATAAGTTACCAAAACGTCCCTTTTCGGAACTTTGCTACGCTGGACAGTTTCTTTGATCTCCCGTTTACGTACCCAACCATTTATTTTTTATTCCACTTGTGATTGCCTACAAATTTATTTGGCGTTCTTTTTCTCATATTAAAATTTTACATCCATTACAATCGTTTATAGTAACTAGTGGTCGCCCGTAATTTGTTGTCAATGACTATACTTCTATAATCACATATTTCGCCAAGGCAACAATAAACAAAAGATATATGCGTGTGTGTGTCAAATACATGATAGTGTGTGTAATGTTTTTTTTTATTGATTTAATGTACTTTTTATGCATAATTAAAAGAAATATATTAGCATTGTCGCTTCTTCTCTATATAAACTATAAGTATGCGAGATTTTGTACTCCTCCCTTCGCGCAATTTTCGTAAAAAGAGGTCAACGTTTTTGCTTCACGTATTAATATATAGATATAGTTGATTTTCAAATCAACTGAGATACAAATAAATTAGCTTCAAGAGTTTTTGTGTTTGTAGTAGTACTTGAAATTTAGTATTAAAAATTATGTCTAATATTAATATTTGTACGGTTTAGAATGCGGAATTTGGAAAACGCCAAATGTACAACCACTTACCTTGCTTGCTGTGCTGCGGGAACCCTTCGATCGTGGATTGTAAATCACATTTACTGGCACGATTTCTCCATTGGATAGAGGATTAGCTAATTGTATATTTGAAAAACACTTGAAAATGGTCGTAAAAAACAGGAAGGTCAATGCGGCGCGTGCGGTGTAGGAAGTTGCAGTGACTGTCCTCGTGAGGGCAGCATCGGCGTCGATAGCTCACACGGGGTGGCGATGCATTTGTTTTTAAATATACTAAAATTGAAAGTTATGAAATACGCGGAAAAATTGATTGTGTTAATATTACGGAACAATATTTATTATTTAAATATCGTTTAATATTATTACTTTCATATTGTTACGAGTGCGAGACTCGAATTTAAATGCCGTTGGAATTAATATAGAATTTATTAGAACTATACAAACACTTATAACATAGGTGCAAATATAACCGGACGCAATAAGTCCTTATGTAATGCACAATTAAATAACACGCGCAAAGTCCGTCACTATATCGCTTATCAAATGTACACGTTTTGCTTTGATCGTCATCGTCGCTTGACTGCCGATCTCTCCGATCGGGCATCCCTTTATACTTAGCTTACAATACATAGCTTACAATATGTCACGACCGGGTAAACAATGGATTCTTAGAACCACGCCTGGCCACTGCCTACCAGAGAGGTTTACAATACACAATAGGCGCCTTTTCTAATTACAAATATTAAACACAAAGAAAGCAAAAGAAGTGCAAATGCGGGCAGGTAATAAACTTTGGCTTTATGGCCGGCAGGTGCGCATTCACATTTGTCGGCTTGCTTCGTGGAATTTTGGCTAAATCGTAACACTATTAAGTACCTGCCTATAAAAATATATACAAAGTATTAGTTTATTAATTTATGTGCTGACTATTTTTTCTGTACTTTATAATAAATAATAAAATCGAAAAATTGAAGTTTTGGCCTCAACGATACAAAAATCTGAAATCTGACTTACACCGTATATATTAAGTGAAATTTCTTTAGAATCGTTGTGATTTGCAACTCGATGGAACGAAAAAGCGACACTAAAAAGAGATAAACACAAAAAATTCAACCTTATTTAATTCGAAATAAAACACATTTTCTCTTTACCCGTTAGTATTAATTTTCACTTCAAATGAAATTTCAAAGAAAATTAATTTTATCTCTATCTGTATGTACTTAAGGCAAATATTCTTCTATACGTAGATCAGCAGATACGTAGATACAGATACGAGCGTAACAGTACATTGAATTTTGAACTTTATGATAGTGATTTAAAATGTAATTTAGATTGAATTATTATGAATAAGGGTCAAAATAGCTAAGAATAAAGACGTCTATAATAGAATAGAAATGCGACAATGTGTGAGTGCAGTTCACATTTGTCTACTAAACGTTGTAGATATAATTATGTTAGCCTATATATTCTCTGAAGTTTCACTTTTACTGCGTGTGAACTGCACACACACATACACATTTTTTTCTATATCCAGTTAAATCAACGTTGTGTCGGATATAATTCTGACACAGCAATAAACTGAGTGCAAACCTTGTTTGCTGAAAATGCGGCGTATTAGATAGCAAAATTTTATATTTTGTATATACTTTTTACATGATAAATATGTGAAGAACAAATATTTGTATACTTACTTTAAATACTATTTATTACAATGACTTTATAAACTAATACAATAATAGAAAACTTAACTTAATTTACAATATAACTAAGATATATTGTATTCTACCCATAGCCTCTCAAGAGTATAAGTAGAATAATGAGCCTAAGTCACCGCCATGGGTAAGGTGCCCAGAAGGCTGGCGACGTTCTCTCGCTGGATCGCCATACTGATCCGTTGTCCGAGGCAGCCCTCTGATCACCTGAAGAGCCAATGAGTCGCCTTGATAATTTTTTGTGGAAGCTCATGGCCTCAGGGCCCCACGATCTAAGCGTTTCAACAGCAAACGGGTTGCATATTTGCGCTGCTTGAGTGATTCAAATGTTTCCGCTGACAAACCGGCTGATTTAGATTTTACATTATAAAATATATATACAATGTTAGTGAGTCGCTATTTTTTAAATAAAGTGTTTTTCTTTCACTTCTAGGAACTCGATTGTCAGAGGTCGTTTGCTCTCATTTATATAATTTTCTTTCTATTTACTTTTCTTTATTATCTAATTTATGTGTTTTATACAAGCTGCTTTTTTCTAATTTTGTTTCAGTATAGACAATTATTATAGGCGCGCGAGTTCATGTCCATCGGGGCCAGAGGCGACGCGCGGGGGGCAGCTCGCCCCGCCGTTGCCCACCTCGCCGCATTTGTCTGACGTCGAATGTTGCCCCTGTCGGTTGTGACGCGCGCTTATCGATACCGAAAATTTACGCTAACGCTATTGTGTTATTTCATTGTGAATAAACCATGACTACTCCGCTTGAAGTCAGCAACGGCGAAGATACTGATTTCGACTCTGATCTGTCGGTTGTCTTTGCATCTGATAGTGATTGAATGCGATTTTAAAAAAAAATCTCTATTAGAAATAAATAAGTAATCACTTATCACATTTATTTTATTTCATAATTTGCAAAATTACCGTAAGTTACAATAAACCAAATTGATAGCTGTTGACTAGATTGGCAGTTATTATCGACATTACCATAATTAATTAGGTCACAGCACTACCGCATTCCTCAGGATGGACATGAACTCGCGCGCCTACTGTAGGTACATCACCTAATATTCTAGATTCAATTTTTCATCCTGTAAACCATAGAAATAAATCTCCCTAAGAAACTGTTCACGGGAAGAGTAAATCCTAAAGATATATCGGCAGCCTTCTGATCTACGGCTTTCGCAAAGCTGGTAATGCTCGCAAATAGAATTTGGTCATTATTTACTTCACATAGGTATTCTATTTGACTTTAAAAATAAGCTAAGTGCTTGTTAGTTCACAAACATTGCAGAGTTCAGTAAAAATGCAGTGCAGGAACTGAGCAAGTATACAGATTTCTACAGACGGGCAGCTTGTCATAAGAGGAGATAAAGCAACCCAAAGCCAGGTAGGGTGTTTGCTCAGGTGGCTATCATCCCTGGTCTAAAACATGACCCCATAACAGCCACTTTCAAGGCGGCAGCACATTGGTAGCACTTTGATGTTACAAATGTGCATGGCAACGGTAATCACTTTGCATCAAGTGGGTCGTGATCTGTTCTGTATTCTAGTGCATGAAATTTGACACTATTTTGCAATTTGACTACATTAAAAAATACTTATCAAGTGACTTGAACTGTTATTTAAATGCCCTACTCCTTATAAAAATAAATGGAGGACTAAAAGGCGATTAACATCTGGTCGATAATAACATTCTTCTATTAATAAACAACTTTATGAAAAAAATACAAATCAATCTTTTTACTACTTTTCAACTTTTGCAGATACGTACTCACGGAAACTGAAATTTTATATGTATACTAGTGGGCCTGGCAGATGTTGATTTCAGCGCCAGCTACCGGATCCAATTGTGAATTCAAACCATACAGGGAGCCTCTCAGACACACAAAAGTATTCTTCAAAATCGGTCCAGTGGTTTAAGAGTTTGGTGACATCATACGCTCAGAAGTAATAAAAATAAAACATTTATTTATAGCCACAATACATAAGAATAAATAAAAACGATTTGTGAGGTCTATCAGGTATCAAAGTCCTGAACTAGCATTCAACCTGTAAATTACAATTGACTTTGGCAACTTTCAGTTGCAGCCTAATACAAAATAAATAAAGGTGAAAGTAAAAAATGCGAAAAATTGAGATTCTTAACCCTATAGTCCAGCCTTAAGTCCAGCAAAGATTCCTGCGAGCCATGCATTTTAGATGTTTCGGAAAATATTTTACCTATGAACAATTGCTCGGCAAATATAACCCACTGACACTAAAGAGCAGACGCCTAGAAGCTTGTTAAATATCGTAAATAATGTTTTTTGACTGTATAGAACTAAGTAACAGTCTGTAGTGCTATGCCGTTCCAAGAACTGTCCACAGGAGAGAGGTACGCACAGGTAGACTGTTTGCTGTAAGTGTCTGCCGCACAAACTCTGACCTTCGTTTTCCTGTCACTTATGGTCGTCACCCATAATAACTTTTTGAACACGTAGACATATTTGTCAACTCGCCTTCCAAATTCAAATTCCTGTTTCACAAATCTGTAACTTATCAGTGATGATCGTAATTCTTTTTCTATATTCTCCTTGCTCTTCTTTTTTTTTTTATTAACCTTCTTTTCCTTCCTTCTGTACATATATATTTAATATTAAGCCTAGCGATTACCAAAATCTCTTTATTAATACATTTGTATTTCAACTTGTGGACAGCGCTGTGGGCTGCATTATTATTTAATATTTTAAGTTGTAATTTTGTATTTAATTTTAATAATGTAGCAGTTTTTTGTTCCAAAAAAATAAAATCAGATTGTCATATTAATAGAGTTCAGACGAATAATTAATCAAATAATGATAACAGCACTTTGTGTTCCTCATAAGCAACTAAATACCCGAGGCTGTTCTTCTCGATTCAAAGAACTTTCTGGGCAACTGATATCCATTCCTAGTACATTTAACCCTATAATCAAACTTCTAACGCATGTATCTACAAAGGGATGTTTTGGCAACAAGAAACCAAAGTACAATAAACTTACTTGGCAACTTATAGGAAGTTGGCAACAGTTGTCTAATTTCGGGCATCTTGAATATTTACACTGATGGGCAAAACTCATTGAACATTGAAAAGCGTGGTCATGTTAACTGGGTATGGTGGTTAATGGTAGTGCTTTAAACTACTGCTTTCACACGCCGTATAGTCATGTAGGACCAAATTTCCAGTGATATTGATGATACATATTACAATAAGTTCTGATATTTTTTACAAATGAAAATCAGGGTTTAAAATACCATCATTATAATCTTACTTTTCAAATATTCTGACAAAAATAAATTTTAATTTATATTTAAATTTTAACAATTTATGCACCGAGGGGCATGTGGTACTCCTTACAGTCAGCTACATACACCTTCCCTGAAGAAGGATTTGTGGGATGCCGGCCGCCTGTCTTTACTCTGACTACTTCTGGGACATAACACCCTCACAGAAGTAGGTGACTGCCTGCCATCCGCCCTAGCAACGCAGCATCGCGCTCACGACGGAACATACGGTACTGGTCCACCACTACTGCAGCTTACTAATTTTGCCTGCTTCATCGGTGACTTTAGTTCTATAAATATACATTTATCCCGAAGAAGCTGGCCTATGTAGAACAAACTTAAGCAAACCTTACCTGCTTACCTGAATAACAATAGACAGTGTTACCGTTATAACATTTTAATAATAGCTGTCGAAATCCGGAATCATCAATACACTTCGTTATTCTAAAATAGAAACTTTACAGGATTAATTTATAAAATTTGATATCCGCAAGGAAATCGGGGATTTTCTTTAATCCTGTAGTCGTAAACTCCACTTCAGGAACGCGTTTGATCCATCGATCCTGGAACAGATATGACTGGCCCACTGCAGCTTCAGCTTACTATACTAATTTTACTTGCTACATCAGTGACTTTAGTTTTGTAAATATTCACGTATCTTGAAATTGGCTTACGTAACAATAAACCCTTTAAAAAACTTTACCTGCTTACCTAAATGACAGTAGACAATGTTACCAACATAAAATGTTAATAACAGCGATCAAAGTTCGGAATAATCACGACACTTCGCCGTTCCAGTAGAAACTTTGACAGAATTAATTTGTAAAATTTTATATTCGCAAGGAAATCGGGGTTTGTGTATAAGTTAATTGAATTTTAAAATGGCCGCCGTTGTGGCGGGAGTTTTGAATTTAGAACTTGATTCTCCCCGTTGGGTCGTTGGTGCATTAGCCGCTCATGAATTTTTTATGAAAGGGTCTTGATTGGGATTGGGAAGAACTCAAAATAACTCTTTTGTGCCTCGGTAGGAACAAAAAAGTATCTTCGAATGACACAAAATCTTATTTATTATTTCTATTAAGATGACGGTGTGAAAAAGAGTAAGTATTCTAACATTTTCAGAATCAAGTGTATTATGACGGATACATATTATTAGTTGTGGCTTTTTGGGTCGAAATTCTAGGGCCAAAGGGTCCAGAAGCCATTGCCTTCGAGACCTATCTACGCGGGTAATAGACGTCTCACGCGGTCAAAAAGCTGATCTTTATTATGGGCAACGCATAGCGCGTTGACGTACAATGTGGTGACGCGGCAAGCGTTTAGGGAACGTTCCCAACTGTCGGTGATTTGGGACCCATTTATTAATTGTGATTTTTTTGTTTGTAAATTAAGCTGTACATAAATTATTAGTATATTTTAATTTAATTTTTGAAGTGTAACTTCTTTAGAATCGTTGTGATTTGGAACTCGATGAAACGAAAAAGCGATACTAAAAAGAGATAAAGACATAAATCTATAGGACTAAGCTTGCGAGAGAATGAGACGGAATACATAATATTTAATCATTAAAGAAAGCACTATGCTCATACAGATAGAGTTGGAAATGTTTTGAAGTTTTTCGTTAATACTTCAAATTTCGTGTTATAAAGCTTAAATATATTATAACGATATATAATATATGAAATGTGACGTCACTAAATTTAGAATCCTCCCACCCCTTGTCACATTTTGTCTCACTTCTACTGCGTGTGAATTGCACATACACCCAATTTTTTTATGTGAGTGCAAGCGTTAGTTGTAAATATTTAATAAGTGGTAAATACAATAAAAACCGTATGAGTGTTTATTAATGATAATTAGCTACTTAACTAAACCCTGATTTAAGTTTACATTAATTAAGTAGCAAGTTAACTTAAGAATTTAATAAGGTAGCTGGTGGTGCAGGTGGCAAAGGTAAAAATGATGGTGGTAGAAGGAGGGCAAAATCCACAGCCGGGTAGAATGAAGCGGCACTCACCTGCGGATCCCCAGTCCTCTTTCCATAGACTCCTCAGCACGTCTTCAAGTTTAGCGTTTGTTCACACCAACAGGAGCGGGTTTATAGGTAAAAAGCGTTCTATATTTGCACTTAATGCGCGTGCGATGCTCGCGTGACCGATAACGTACTGGGCCGCCCGCCGTCACGAATCGTGGTTAGTCGATAGGTGGCACAGCCTGTCTTTATCCAGCGTACGGATTTGCGGATAGGAGAGGAGAGGAAGGAATACATGGCGCCTAACCAGTAGCCCTTATCATCGTTTGAACAGAAATTTGCCAGGTACGCAATGAGTTGTCGATATAACAGATAGTTATCCGAACGACAATGTAAATCAGGCTTTATTTACCGGCCTCTCTGCTCGTGTGTGCTGAGCCTTTACCGCTTTAGCTCGCTGGGAAGCAGAGGCTCCCGGTTCAATTCCTGGCATAGCAAATTTCGTAAACAAACTTTCCGTTATTTACTATGGTCAGGATATTTGGGATCGGCCCTCTAAAACAACATAACACGCTTGTGGATATACAATGTGTTTTTCTACCGATTATTATTATTTACGCAAATGTAAATCAGGCTTTACACAAATGTAAATCAGGCATTACACAAATGTAAATCAGGCATTACGCAAATGTAAATCAGGTGTTTCGTGAGTGTAAATCAGGCTCAAATGTTTTCAAGACAAGTGGGCCTCATTAATGCCTACGTAGAAAACTCAAATCAGTGGTAATAATACCCTTCATTCGAGTGCTTACGAGATTTCCATCTAAAAACATCATAAAAGCGAAAAGATCTCTGATTTCAGTGTAAGATGGATGTCGTGGAGGAAAAATTACAATCTCGTTAAGATGGAAAAAACAGATGGGATTTTTTTATGCGGTGTGATAGTTAAGGATGATTTCAACACGATTACCTAGTGTTCTGTACACGCTCATGAAAATTTGAATGTGTATTAATAAAATTTAAATTTTGTGTTCAAGTGGTAGGTGGGTAGGTGACGCTGGAATCGGGTTCCATAATTTTATTGCAATTTTTATCTGTGTTTAAGTGGGTGCCGCGATGGTTTAGCTCCACAATTATACCCGGCAGGTGACGCTGGAATCGGGTTCTAGATTTTTATTTTTAAGGGCAAGATAATGTCTGCCTAGGCTGCTAGTAATATAATAAATCTGTAGGGGGTGTTTTACAACGAATTCAAGAAAGAAAAAAAAGAAGGGGCTAATTCCAACGAGCAAATTCCTAACAGCAACTTTTACAGTTTTGGTCTTTCTGTTAGAGTATCACGTGAAAACTACCGAACTAATTCCAATGAAACTCTTAACATAGCTAGCTTATATCCCAGGTCAATGCTTAGGCTACTTTTTAACCAGAGACATGACGTCGTTTCCGTGGGATAGAAGAATATAGCAGATAGATAGACAAGTATTATCGTTCACTCTGAGCAGCTATCATCGAGTAGTTCGCTCGACGTCCGCGTGTGGACAGCCTGCGAACAACGCGATATGGTGTTCATTCTAGCTTGACCTTTAACCACATAAGCAATTGTGTTATAACCAGAGTGCGGATCCCAGAAACGGATGGAAAAAGCCTGATATGGTGTTATCTAACAAAAAAATGGTACAGTCGGCGCAAACGTTTGCCACGACCATCAATCATCTTGGAACAAACGAGTCCGCAATAATTCCTCGGGCTGTACACGTAACTTTGAAATATTATGTTTGAATAACACCCCGCGAAACCAGGAAATGGAAAATAGAAAATATATTTGTAGAGGATAAAATACAGCGCTTTTAAATTTGACTAACTTTACAGGACGTGCCCGCATCCTTGCTGTTTCCCGTAAAGAGCCTGGTTTCTGGCTTCAAGCTATAGATTCATTGATGGATAATCATTCCTTTTCTTTAGCTATAAATCTACGCTTAGGTTCTCGCATATGTGTACCACCACAGGCGTCTGCGGAACAGCGGTAATAAACCCAGGATACCGACGTCTTTCTTGCCGCCGTAGTACCGGCAGACAGTCATGCCACGCCGCATTGCATGACGTCGTACAGAGGGCGCCTGCCACGGCTAACGTGCCGGTTTTATTGCAACCGAACGGTACTGTGACGATGGTAGGCATCGTGACGAAATCCCTTTAATTCCCTGGCAACGTGGCAAGCTGCGGGATGCGATCTAAGTGGACACATTGGCCACATCCCATTTACCAAACACGTCTATAACTCAATCACTCAAGCGGCGCAAGTATACAACCCTCACTAAGAGTTATATGTTTGTGCCATTTGCTGTTGAAACACTTGGACCGTGGGATCCTGAGGCCATACGCCTCTACCAACATTTATCAAAATGACTCATTGGCTCTTCAGGCGATCAGAAGGCTGGTGTCTACCTCGGACAACGGATCAATATGGCGAACCAGCAAGGAAACGTAGCCAGCGTTCTGAGCACTTTACCTATAGAAAATGGTGAAATAGGCTCAGTATTTTACCTATAGTCTTGAGGGACTATGGGTCGAATACAATATGACTAAGTTTTCTTTTATTGTATTAGTTTATAAAGTCATTGTAATTAAATTATTTCTAGTTGTCTGTTACTAAATATACAAGTGTGTATATATATTGCCCTAAAGTATATATTCACGGACCTTATTAATTACGGTAAAGTAATGAAAAGTTTAGGACATTTTGAAAATCATTATAATCTAATGCAACCGCGTTCAGAAAGGAAATAATTAAGTGCAATCTGTTTTTTCTTTCGTTATTGCTATATTTGGGAATAGCTTCAGCCCGCGACTTCGGCCGCGTGGAATAGTTTAAAAAAAAGTAAGTTAAAAAAACCCTCCCGATTTTAAAACATTCTTCATTGGTGCTCCGGTCCTATTGGTCTTAGCGTGATGATATACAGCCTAATTGTTTTTTAATGTATAAATTGTTTTATTGTATAATGATGATACCGGCAATATCAATACTCAATAAGGTGCATAAGTTGTATAATAAGCTGTTCAAGTAATTAAAGTTTTTTAACTATCCCATGGGAACTCTTTAATTTTTCGGGATCAAAAGTATCCTATATGTTGACCACAGATATAAGCTACCACCATACAAAATTTCATTTAAATCGGTCCAGTTGTTTCGGAGATTAGCCGGTACAAACAAAAAGACTAACAGAGAAACAAAAAAATTTAAAAACATCTAAATTAGTTCTATTTCACTGCTTACACCTCCCTGACTCGGTTTTTAGCATTTTTTTTCATTGTACAGAAATTCGACCTCTACAGTTTTATTATATATATAGATAATGTTAGGTTAGTGACCATTTCACGCAGATATAGCGAATAGGTTTAATGCGTTATTTCTGAAGCAACTTTATTATTAATTGTTGCTGACGTTAACATTACATTGTCAGAATACCTATGTATATACAGTAACGTAGCTAATCATAATCGGCGTTATTTTTAGCTCTATAAATAAGACGCATTTGACCGCAGTAACTAACTATAAAATTATCCCAGATGGAGTTCCTGCTTTACGAGATAAATTCAATAAAATTTTAATGAAATCCAGTGTTTAGATGGTTAATTTAAACCACTGTTTACTTTAATTTCTCACTTTAGATGTTCCTTAATGGCCAGTTACTATAAGTTACCGAGCGTTCGTGTGCCATATTATCGGTAAAATTTGACATAAGCACCATACAAGTATTGTCCAAATTCAACCCATTGTAAAGCAAGTGAATGAATAGTAAGGTATAGAAACGGGCCATAAGTTGATTAAAATATTAAAACTTCATTAAATACTGCAATTCATTGCAAGAACACACAGATCAGTTTGGTAAGGTACTTGGTAAGAAGAAAACAGTGTATAAACAGTTGCGGACTTACACATTTGCCTTACCCTATCGAACTCCACATTTCAATGTACAAGTTCACGATCAAATTCAAAAGTTTTTATTCAGAATAAGTTCCACTGGAGAACACTTTTTGAAGGTAATACATATAAGTTAAAATTTAATTTTACTTCCTAGTCTATGTACGCCGACTTCGTAACGTGTTATTGCTGTTAAGAAGAAGAAGCGGCAAGAAACTCCCCAGCAACACATCTAACTAAAAATTTATTAGCTCAAACTTTTTTTTAAAATTTTTTATACAGAAATATGTTACAATTACTTTTCGAAGAATTAATGGAATTGTAGCAAACAGTGAATACTCAGTAAGACAAAGACACAATAAAATCATCATATTCATTAAATATGCTTGTTTTATTTACATGATTGTCCTGACAGTGGCTAACCTACACTTTTGTTGTTAAGAAGTTAAACCATATGCCAAGTTCTTTTTGAGCACCTCGGCGCTTTAGTTACTCATTCTATTACGAGTACTATAAAATGGTCGAGTAGTCTATATGCATGGAATTTGATAAGATTGTGTATGTAGAATAACTAAATCCCGCTAAACAATGTTTTTTTAATGCTTGAGTGCAGCAGACAGGCAGACGGCCTACCTGATGGAAACCGGTTACCATCGTCTATGGACACTTACAACACCAAAAGTGCTACAAATATGCCGCTGCTCTCTAACGGGGGGATTACAACTTGGGCACTAATGCCGGAACACAAGTCAAGGTTGTTATGGCGGCACGTTCTAGACGTGGGTGGTAGCCATCCATACGGGCAAATACCTTCCCACCTGGCTGTGGGTTGTTTTGTCGCCTCTTACGACAGGCCGCACGGCCGCAGGAAATCATTATATATATATATATATATATATATATATATATATATATATATATATATATATATATATATATAATTTATATATATATATATATATATATATATATATAAAATTAGCATACGAAAGAAATCAGGCTAAAGAATAGAATAGTTTGCAGTGACTCTTATTTATGCTAATATTAGTTTAGTTGGTGAAATATTTACTTGCAAAATTGTAAGCTTATGCTCTAACTTTTTGACTCTGGGAATTAAAATGCAAGGACTCACAAAGTATTTTGAATGAGAGTTGATACGATCAAGATCACAAGTGATTTTCAAGATGCAGGATATTCTCGGTTAAACGCTTTTTTGTGTTTCTCTAGCCAAATTGTAAAAACACTACAAAACTCCGTGCTGGAACGGAGAAAGATTACTAATTCCTGTAACCACGCGGCCTGTCGTAAAAGACGACAAAACAACCCACAGCCTGGTGTAGAGTATGCTGCAATATCTTGAGTTGTGTTCCGACATTAGTGGCTAGGTTCCAGTCTCCAGCACATTGGTAGCACCTCTGTTGTTCGAAATGTCTGTCGTTTCATCGGGTAAGCCGTCAGCTTGCCTCTCTCTTTTCTTTCACCTTCTCCTAATTATTAGGGTCGGCACAATATGTCCTTTCCTTCGACACTCCTCTATTCGTTCTCAGTCACACCACAAATCATCGTATCATCTTTCACACAATCCATTCATCTTGTTTTTGGTCTATCTTTACATATGTTCCCATCAATCTTGCAGTTTTACATTTTTGTTGTCACGTGACTTTCATCCCTCCTCATTACATTCCCATACCACCTAAACTTCAATTCAGGCTGTCTAACTGTATAATTAGTCGTGGCAGCGTAATGGCTAGCGCACGCATCCCAAACTCAAAGGGCGCGGGTGCACGCGCGGGCCAGAACGCATGCACCACTTAGGCAATTTTCTGACCTAATGTGCATATTGTTACAATTACCATGTGCTAATAACGGTGAAGGAAAACATCGTGATGCAACCTGCACATCGAGATAACCGATGTATCAAACCTGCCAAGTCGCCTTGGACAAGCGTGGTGGGTATACTGTCCGTTCCCCTATAGTGGGAGGCCAGAGCCCAGCAATGAGACATTTATGGGCCGCTATTATAACTGTATAATAATAACAGAAGTCCCACTGCAGGGCTCGGACCTCCCTAGTCTTTTAGGGGAACGAACATTATATCCGCAACGATTGTTTAAGGCGACGAGGCGGATTTGACACATCGTTTATCTCGATGCGCAGGTTTCATCGCGATGTTTTTTTTTTCACCATCAATACGGTCAGACAAATGGACTAAAAGGTTCATGCCTTTTCTGGTCAGGATTCGAACCCGCGTCATTGAAAGGGACCCCAGTGTAGTAACCAATAAGTTACCTAGACTGTCAGCTGTAGACCAGTAATAAAAAATATTTAATTTCCCTATAGAACCCTATACATGGCGAGAACTGACACGCATTTGGCCGGTTTTACCTGACACTCCTTCCCTTTAACCTTCTTATACTGAAATGCCTTTCTGTTCTTATCTTTACTTTGTTTAACGCTCAAGGCTCCAATATCTCCGAATAATCGAAAAGCTAAAACGGCTCAATGAACCCAATCACGAGTAATTTCGGTATAATCAACTTTACTCTGTGAGAAATAAAAGCGAATTTGGTATATAAGATACGCAAACATCCCTAATGATGTCATAAAGATACTATTATGCCCCGTTTGAGCGGAATTAGCTTTCTTGTATTAGATAATGTATATAACCCGCGTAGAAAATTAACGTAAGTTACACTTCCAGTAAATTTATAAATAATAATAATAACAGCCGATAAAGGCCATCCCACTGGGAGGCTCTGAACCCCGCAGGTTCAGAGCCTCCCAGTGGGATGGCTAATTAGATGATTCTTTATTGTACACCAAAGAAAAAGACAAAAAGAAGTAGAAACAGATAAGAAATAGTACAACGGGCGGCCTTTCTAAAAAACGATTTCTTCCAGGCAACCTTGGCAGAGATTGGTAGATGTTTTAATACTGACGGCGGTGCAGTTAACAAATAATTTTAAGTACAAAAGTAATATAAATATACATAGAAAGAAAATGCTTTTATTCGTGTAGGAACGGAGACAGAATACGACTTCCTGCGGTCGGGCGGCTATCATAAGAGGCGATAAAACAACCCACGGCTAGGCGGTAGAGTATATATATATGGCTACCACCCCTGGTCTAGATTATGCCCTCATAACAACTTTAACTTATGTTCCGGCATTACTGGTCAGGTTCCATTTTCCCTTTAGAGAGTGGCAGCACATTGGTAGCACCTTTGATGTTGCAAATGTCCATAGGCGATAATAACCACCTTCCATCAAATGGGTCGTCTGCCTGTCTGCTGAACTTGTACAATAAAAAAAAGAAAGAAAGACTTTATTTGAAGAATAGCAACGCACTTACATTACTTACATATTCTATGATGTTAACATACACAAACATAATATAGTTGGCATATATCACAATAAATTCTGTAACAATGTTACTATAAAAGAGTGGCGTTTAAATACTATGTCATCAAAACTTTAAAATATCTTAATAGAAATAATCCTAATTACTGTTTAAACTATAATTAATACGCTATTTAACTTATTATAGTAATTACGTAATATTTTGCAACGCTCGTACAAAATCCAGGTGCCTTCGGCGGCGTTGAGAGGAAGGACGCGCGCCCCCTCTCTCACCTCGAGGTGAGACCCGAGGTAACCGGAGAGTCACAGCTCTCCGGCTAGCAACTGGTGGGGCTGGAAGTAAATGCGCGCAAGCCTACAGCTTAGACAAGGGACGTTCGAGGATCGGGCAGGGGTTTTAGTGGGTATCCCTAACTGCGACGTTGCAATAGCACTTCACACGTGAGGTGCTAGTACCACGCTGACCTGGCGAATCCCACACACGGGGCGCGACCGTTCCCCCTTGCGCGGCCTACGGTCCTCAATCGGATTTCCCCTATATAAAAAAAAGTTGGCTTCCTTGATTTGACAGTCCTCTCCCCTATTGAAAGATAATAATTAACCGAATATTAGCTTAATATGCTCTGCGACCAGAACTAGTGCCACCGTATTCTTGTTTTTACAGAAAATCTCATTTAAAACGTTTAATCGAAGTCTTATTATTCAAAATATATTTTTCAACACCTTTGCCTAAAAAATGCATTTACCAAGCCTATACACATTATACGTAAGTTAAAAATTACACACCACACCACGGAACCTGCGGAAAATAGGTACTTAGGTGAAACAAAATATATACAAATTCCATCAAGGAGTTGCCTATTACGATAATAAATAAGCTGAAGAATCGAACCTCCGTAGAAGCCCTTTTGATCGATACATTTTTGTCTCACTTTCGTACTATAGAGAAAATGAGACGAAAGATATAAGCTCTAATTTTCACCACACGCACGTGACGCCATTTTTAAATGCCCGCCATTTTCAAATTACAAACGTGAAAGATTGTTGCGAGTGATGGATGATATTTGTTTGTTTCATTACCTATTTTACTGTTTTCTCGCAAATGTGTTGAAAAACATTGTATGTCATACGTGCGGTTGTTGGTTTTACAAACTCTTGATTATGGTAAGCTATCAACTTCGTCTCGGGCTTACATTTGCCTACTCGTTTGTAAATATCAACTTGCCGCACTAGTATCATAAATAATAATAAATAATCGGCAGATAAAGACACATATGGTATATCCCCAAATTAAGCAAGTTACGTTTGTGTTAAGAGTAATATACACCAGCTACTCTGGGATGGATCCCTGTCGGGAGACTTTAGTAAAAAAGGGAGAAAATTCGTTTCCGAAATTTACCATGCCAGCAATCGAACCCAGAGCCTCTGCGTTGCAGTGAGGTCGGGCTCAACCACAGAAGCCGTCAAATAAATAAAAATAATAAATAAATAAATATTTTAAACTTAGTCACTACGAATTACGTTTTATTGATCGAATTGTATGGATTGATCCTTGCTTTTGTTTATTTCCAAGATACTAGTAACATCGGTGTTTTGTAGTTTTATGTACGTTCTATCTTTAGGAACTTCTTGATGCTTTTACTCTCATCACCCTAGCGTTAAATCCCGCTTGCTGTCGGAAGGGGTGCCTGGAAGTGCGGGTTTCGCTTTCCCACTTTTCCTTTATTTTTCAATTGTGAGAACATTGCTATGCATATCATCCTTTACGACGTCAAGCCAGCATTTCTTGGGCCTACCCCTTCGACCGGGACCTGGCGGAGGCAGCATGGCTAAACATTTTTTCCCCACGTAACTAGCTGGTTTCCGTAAAATTTGGTCGTACCAACGTAGGTAATATTCTTGCAATTTATCCACTATTGTATGTCTGGGATATGGAGGCGGCTGCGGAAGCGAGAGTTCATAACGCAATCCTTCCGTGCGACTCCACACATCCACCGCAGCATATAGAACAGAAAAGGAACGTATTTTTATTTATTAATGAGGCATTGATGGAAAGTTTTTCTATATTAAAAGTGGAATAACAATAACTTGTAGCGTCATGTGTTGCCTGGTAGATTTTTAGAAATTGATGGCTTTTTCACACACGTATTCTTCTTTCATGTTCAAAACAAAATAATTAACAGAAATATTTCTATATATCTATATATTTCTTCAATATTTTAACGTCATTGCAGTCAATGCTTTATCACAACAAACAATATGTCTACAATCATTACATATATTTTCTTTTTGGAAAAATTACACCAACTTATCACATGACAAAGTCCTTAACTTAACAATACTAATTTACCAAATGACAGAACAAACATGATTGGCCATTGTAAAATTTAATTTCGATAATACTTTTTGAGGGTGTAGTCAACTAAATGGTTTTATATGGTTCCTTGGCCAATAAGGAAAAAATAGACTTTTCTCACCTCAACACAACCTCATTATGGACTAGGTAACAAATACTTGCCCAATTTATTTAAACTACAAAACGTCATTCTTAAAATTTAAGTCTAAAATATTTTTGTTTGCAGATATTTTCTAATTTTATTTCTAAAAATTTATTCGCTAGTATTTTAAACATAATATTAATTAGACACATAGTTTGATAACCGCATATACTATTTATTATACAGATTATATACACATATATTTCGTTTTCCCATCGAAATCTTTTACTTTATTACTTCTGATAAATATTAAGTATAACTTAATGAGTAATAAACTGGGCACAGGAAAATTATTACAATGAAAAAGGATGGTTGGGTTCGCTACTTGTTTTAAATGATCCTTGATACATGTTTTTGGCAATTTCAACACATCTGTATTGTAGTTTATCGTGTGTCCCCAAAATAAAATTTAGCTTCATCAAATAGGTATTTTTAATTCCATTATGTGCGATTATTACAGTAGATTTGCTAGCAACTACAGCACACGTAAAGCGTTTCACTATTGATTTGATGCAGTAAGTTAAATATTTGACTTTGGCTCTAAGAGGAGTAAAATGTCAAATTAACCTTACAATCTCATTTAATATTCTGTTTGGCTCAACTCTAATGATCTGTTAGACAGCGTATTTGATAAAGATATTGGCATAAAAGATTTATGTCTGAAAAACTTCATATATATTATGACTCCTGCTGCTATGAGAAGTATAGTGATTATTGAACACCATACTAAAGCAGCTACTGAGACTGACTGATTGCCTTGAGTTGGTTCATTCTTAGGTCTCTGAGTGGTGGAAACGGTGGAGTTGCCACACATTATACCGTGCACGTTATCCTCGTGGTAAACTTTATCTAATGCAGTTACGTCGAGTTGTGACAAATTTCTGGATTTTATACGAACTATCTCTCTACAAGATATTGGATTTCCTCCTAGACTTAACGTCCTTAAGTTTCTACAGGAAATCGTTACTAATCTTTCAACATCAAACGATGTAATATAATTATAATCAATAAGTAAAGTCTTCAATTCAGTACATTCGAAGAAAACGTCTACTTCAATAGCGTCCAATTTATTTCTAGAGATATCTAGTAATTCTGTCTTGTGTAGTCCCTTGAAACTTCCATATCTCAGTTTACTTATAAAATTCGATGATAAGTTGAGTAACTTTAGATTTTTCATGTCTTTAAATGTGCCTGGAGGGAGTTCGGTAATTTTGTTTGCGCTTAAGTCTAGACCCTGTAAATGATCGACATTCTCAAAAAATGTATTATTAATATACGTGAAACTATTATTACTCAGATTGACGCTCATAAGATCTTTGAAATATTTTAAACTTAGATTTGTGAGTTCATTTGATGAAAGGGTCAGATCGATTAAAGTCTCAAGAGTATTAGTTCGGGGATTATTGAACGATTTTATTTTGTTTTGAGATAAATGCAGAACAGTTATATTTGGTAATATATTAGAACCTAAATCGGACACATCTGATACTTCATTATTAGACAGATCTAGGTAAAGTAATTTGCAAGGCCCATCAAATATCATTGAAATATTTTGTATTTTATTGTTATTGAGATAAAGCGCTTTTAAATTTTTAATTGTAGTATTATTGAGTGTCAGATTTTTTAGATTATTAGAAGATATGTCTAAGCTGAACATATTTTCAACTGTACTGATACTGTTTTGCTTGATTGAGGATATAAAATTATGAGATAAATTTAATCTAGCTAATAAAGGCAAATTAGAAAAAGCCATTGAGTTTACTGAATCTATATTTAAATTGCTCAAATCTAAAAATCGTAAATATTTTGCCGGACTGAATACTTGTGCATTAATAGGGCCACTTATGATGTTACCAGTTATATTAAAATATTGCAAATTATTTAAAGGTAATGAAGATGGATCTATACTAATAATTTTATTCATTGACAAATCCAGCCTTTTTAGTAACAGAAGATTTTCAAACGCTTTTTTCATTACTATTTTACTGAGATTATTATTATTCAGATATAATTCAGTTAAATTATCTAAACGGTTCCCGATAAAATTTAATTCTTGAATTAAATTGTATGAAAGGTCTAGAACGGACACTGGTGTATAAATAAAACTATCGTCGCCAATACTTTTGATTACGTTTCTGCTTAAATTTAAAGTAATTAAATTGTTCATACCAGAAAATGCGTTGTTTTCAAGACCTTCAATATGTTGGCGTGACAAATTTAGAACAGTGATATTATCAAATCCAACTAAAGTAGTATTGGTAATTATTCCTGTCAAATGATTGTTCTCTAAATTAATATAAGTTAGCCTTGTAAACTCAAAACTTTTTTCACCTAACGAAGTAATTTGATTACTATAAAAATTTACATATCTTAGGTAGGAGTTTTTTGTAAACATGGTGTTTTCAATTTTTGATGTAATAGTATTATAACTAAAGTCAACGCTTTCTAAATTAAGCATTTGATTAAAACAATTAGAGTCAACAGATTTCAAGGAATTATGAGAAACGTTAAGATTTCTAAGAGCAATTAAACGGTTTAATTGATAGCTTAATAGGTTAGTCAAATTGTTATAAGATATATCAATTTTCGAAACACTTCTTAAATTAACTAAATATGTGTTAAGTGAGTTCAATTGATTATTTTGAAGAAAAAGAAATTGTAAATATTTTATGTTATCGAAAGCTAAGTCATCAATTAACTTTATTCTATTATTTTCTAAATGTATTATCTTTAACGATGGTATCTCTGCAAATTGATTTAAAACTAGAGCAGTGATCCTATTGTAAGAAAGGTCAAGGGTTTCGAAATTTTTGTGATCATCGACGACTGTGAAAGCGAAACGAGGCAATTCCTCTATAAGATTATTTGAAAGATTCAAACTTTTTAAATTACTGAGCTGCTCGAATGTTTCACTATGTATACTTTTTATTTTGTTATTTGAAAGGTCTATATATTTCACTTGTTTGTAATATCTGAAAGTTGCCTTGTATATTTGAGTCCAGGTGTTGTTTATTGCTTCAAACGAACGAACACCAGAGTCGAAATTCGTGGACCCGAAGAAACCAGTAGTAAGAGATTCAGTCTCGGAATTCTTCATGATGAATGTGATGTACCTATCTTCGCCACATCCACCGCGCACTGGTGCAGTGCCAGCGTATTGACTGCAAACTACTGTGTAAACGCAGGTTGTGACTTCATCGACTATGTCGCAAGATCTTGTCGCTGAGGTGTACGTGAAACAGACGCAGAGAACAAAGCCTGAAATAAAACAAAGACATCTTAGACAGGACTACTATACACTATAAATAAAGAAGTTAATTGCGATACGCAAATCAATAATATGCCTGTTTAATATCAGTCTCTTGTGATAATACATGATACACGATGATACAGACAAAACTCATTTCTAGTGCGAGCAAGTAATTATTTAAATAATGTAAGTAAATACGATGACATAGACTCATTTGCAATTAGTATTTCAGGAGCCAAGCAGTGTCTAAGCCTTAAATTTTTCAACAGTAACTAAGCATCTCCATGCCTTTTTTACGTCTGCATGTTACTTTTAAGCAATAGCTTATTCGTGAAAACCTGTCATTGGCTTTCTTTTGTTAATTGTAGTTATCTAATCAAATGTATTTAGTTGTAGGTTTTCCATAAATAAATGAATAAATAGCCTTTTAAGTCTTATATATCTAAAAAACTCGGAGTTGAAGTCCAGCAACTCCAACTCCGAGTTTTTTAGATATATAACGTCTTACATACTAAACTTCTTCCTGTTCTATTTTTGTAATTTTATGACGATCAATATGTTTTACTTCACAGTAAACATGTGATTATTATTTAGATTAGGTACGCTTAACCAAACTGAAGGGACACATTCTTGGCTTTAATTTGAATCAAATCGATCCCATCACGCCTGTCCAAATAGTATTAACAGTTTTTCTTGCAATATTTTCCTACGACATAGAACAGACATGGTTTTGTAACAAGCACATTATACCGCAAAAACAGTATGTTCTCAGAGAACTTTGTTGTTAGAATAAGAGTCGTGTGGTAAGACATTAGCCACCGAGTCACCATGACAAGAATTTCGTGTACTAGTAGTAGTCCAAAGCTAACTACTGGCCGGATTACACTGGATGTTTCTTTGAAATCGTAATATATTCTACTGTGCACTGCGGCGTACATATTTTAATAAACTTTTTCCCTGCGATTTCTAATTAGTGTAAGTGTGACGCTATTTCTTTATTCAAATTCATTTATTTGTTCAAAAACATGGTTTACAAGGATGTTACAATTTAAAAAAGTACACAACATGTTCTTTCCAGATTGGCGTGCAAATATCCATCACGCAATTAATTTTGCTTATTATATTAATCTAGTCATAATTTACAATATACATAATTAATTCAAGTTGTCGAGAAATAAATTAAATTACAAAAGAATGTCAGAATTATCACAAGAGTCTAGAATGTCAAATGCAGTTTTATTATAAGTTGTGTGGTTTATATTATTTTTTAGGTGAAGTTTTTTATTTTACTTGAATGCTTAGTCCGTCGACTACTTATATCAAAAACTTCCTCTTTTTTTGGGGTAAGAACAACCAACTGCTTTTAGCCAAAGTTTTAATGCCTACATCGTCAGTCACCATTATGAATAATGGCCAGTTTCTATATCTTACTATTCTGTACTCACTTGCCTTACCATTGCAAGTTTTGATTTCCTATATCTTTCTCATTCCCGTTATTTGCGCTCTAGTAATAATCTCTCCTTAATGACACCTGTACACACTTCTTCCTTCGTTGATAACTCTTTCACGGTACAGGCTGTCCGTTTATGGAACTCACTGCCACTCAACATCAGACAAGCTAAATCCATATTGTCTTTTAAACTGATGGTTACTAAATATCTTTGGTCCTCACAAGTTTAAAACATGCTGCTGATTTTATATACAGTATGATATATTGTGTTTTTAAAAACATAAAGTATATTATTCATTATTTTTCACTTATTCTTAGAATGTTTCGTATTATTTATTGTCTTCACCGCCACTGTTGACTTAATATTTTCCTTAATTTAGAGGGTTGCCTGGAAGAGATCGCTTTAAACGATAAGGCCGCCCTTTGTTCAACATTTACTGTACCTAGTTTTAATTTTTGGTGAACAATAAAGTGTTTTCATTCATTCATTCATTCATTGCTAGAAATTTAGCATTACTTCTAGCTTATGTCAAATTTTAACCGATAATAAGGCAAATAAATACTTAGAAATATATAGGAATCAGCCATAAGTATAGTTCTAGATCACAGTATGACTCAACGAAGTGGCCTAAACGCGCAAGCGTCTGGCTTGCATCCAATGGTTTTGGACTTGAATTATATTGATAGCAAATCAATTAGTGCGCGAGATTCTTTATGATCCGATGATTTTGATTGATTTTTATCATGTAAATTTACTTTTATAAACACTATTTTCTTTCTTATACCCTAATATAATTGAACGGTAACTTACTTGTAAGTTTTCTAAAATCCATTTTGAATAATAACACTTAAATATATTTATATAGCTTTTACAATAGAATAGAGTAGTTTATTATTATTGTAATATAATACAAACATCAAGCTCACACATCCTGCAAGGGATGAACACAGAACACAAATAAATATAATATCTAACACGAAAACATGCACTCTTTGTTCGGTTTCTATATTATTGGAACAAAACAATCAAAAGAGAAGCTATTTAGCATAATGTTTTATTTAGTACTAGGATATGATCGCTTTGTCCACGCTTGACTAGGAATTCCCGGGACACAAAGTAACGCAGCATTTTAAAAATAATGTAAGTTATTGTGTTAGGGAAAACTGTGTCGGAATAAGCTAATTTTATACACCTGAACATCTTCAAACAGCTCTCGGGAAAATTCTCGCGGGTTTCCCGGGATAAAAAAATAAGATTTGCTATCAATCAGGAATCGCATTGGAATTCGATTTTTTTTCAATCTGGGCATTTTAAATCAGTCCCAGAGAATTCCCAAAGATTTCCAGAATAAAAAGTAGCGCAGTTTTAAGTCTATGTATTTGCGAAAACCGAATCGAAATCAGCCCATTACTTTTTACGTGAATCTCAAACAAAAAGACAAGAAATCTAAAAACTTGCATCGTGTTCTCCGTCGCTTTTATAGTAGTTTTTTTTTTTAATAGCTTCAATGTACAAACACAGAATGTTTAGAATTTTATAATATTACTAATGGCAGGCGTTGTTCTGCCCTGAATAACTAAAGATGTAGGATCCGATTCTAGTGCCTCCTGCCGGTACCAATTGTGAATCTAAGCCACCCTGATGCTTATGTAACTTAGTTGACAGCAGAATTCATACTTACCGACCTCTTGGCTTATAGTTTCGGTTCGTCGCGGTCAAACTCTGTGACAGGGAATTTTTATATACACAGACAGATAACTGAACAACCACTGAAACTTCAGGGAAAGAAGTCTTAGTTTTACCAGTAGTGTATTTATTAACAACACTAACAATAATACATACTTAGCGATCAAGCTGTTGCTTAGGTAGTCGAAATTTTAGATAGCTGTATTTGCGTTATTTAAAAAACCCCATATTTTATATAGATTCATACATATTATCACGCCTGTTTTCCATAGGGGTAGGCAGAGACGATAGATTTCTACTTACAACAATCTTGAAATACTTATTTTACTTCATCTACTTTTATTAATCTCTTCATACGTACACGTTTATTATAACCTCATATTTTAACGCTCTGAAAGTACATCATTACGTTTATTTTATAAGTGTAATTATACACATAATGTCGTCTGTATGCCTTTATTGTCCGCCGGATGTTGTTATCTGTTCCTCTGCTAAATGATGCTTTAAATATGTATTTATGAATACCATAGTCATTATTATAGAGAGAACATATTATGATGGATGAATAAATTAGGTTTTGTTTACTATACAAAAGTTATTATAAGTACAAAATGGTAAAATTCTTATCCGGGAGAGAAGGATTGTTTTTAACAACTCTACTGTCTCGAATTCCGTACCTTTTTACAACTTAATTTCTAAGAAAGTTTTTAAAATGTATACACGCTTATTGGTTATTTTTGTTGTTGTGTGTGACATTTATTCAATGATATTTGTGTTGTGGTGTACCTTACAAATAACTTATTATATTAATTTATTCTAATTTTAATACTAAACTTATACTAATGTAGAGTGTATCTGTTACATGCTGGTGTTGTTATAAGGAATGTTAGGGATTCGGAATGTGTGTCACTGAGATAAATGTGTTGTGATGGATGTGAATAGAAATAAATAAAATTACTGTTTAAAGAATAATTGATGCCCTATTTGAGTCCGTTGAGTCCTATTATGAGAGTTCTACGAGCGTACAAACTTATGAGTTACAGTTGTAACATCATAAGTTTGTACGCTCGTAGAAAATCTAGGAGGTTGCGACATTTTGTAAGATATACATTTACATTTTTGTATAAAATCTTACATAACCCTCTTTCTCTTTCTTGTCTTCGTCAACGTTTTGAATTTCTTACTCCTTCAGACAAACATTGTAGAACTTTTTTATCTCTTCTTCTCAAAGCACCCACACATTCATCATGTTAAGGTGGTTCTTTCTCCGTCCACACAGTTAGATTGTATAACACCCTAAATTCAAACTATCTGTCTTAATTTCGTCCTTATATGTTTATTTTTTACGTTATATATGTATGTATCTTATGTATATGTGTCATACATGTGTGTGTGTGTTTTTTTTCTATAGTATATATTCTAATTCTGTAGTTAGACTTTTTTCATATGTTTATATATTATATATTACATAGTTAAATAATAAAATATTTCAGTGTACACAACCTTGCCTTTTGCTTCTCCTCTTCTCGCTAGACTCATAGGTTTGTTGGAAGAAAACGCTATTAGGGTTAAGCTCGCCTTTGTACATCACCACTATTCTATAATTTAGTATGTAACTTTTTGTGTACAATTCTACTAATATTATAAGCGCGAAAGTTTGTAAGAACGTATGGATGTATATTTGTTACTCTTTCACGCAAAAACTGCTGAATGGATTTTAATGACACTACAATAATATAGCTTACACACAGAATAACACATTGGCTATAATTTATAAAGATATAGTGTGAATTATCCAAAATACAACGATTTTCCATCACCACGTGGGTAAAACCACGGGGCGCAGCTAGTAAAGAATAAAGAAAGAAAGGCTAAAAAGTGTCTCAGTTAATTTGATTGTCCATTACCCTATTGGAATCGTAGGAGAAACTATACTATTGTTGCTATAAATGAATAAAGTTATATGGCCAGCTTGTCAATACAAGGTTTTAAAGCCTAGAGCATCGATGTCGGGTTACCAATCTGTTGGTATTTTATAGGATTGATTTCGGAGAGTGTGCGGTTGAACAAACGCGGTTTCTTTCTTTCTTTCTTTCCTTTTATTGTGTCTTGGTCTTATTGAGTATGCACTGTTTGCTACAACTCCATTAATTCCTCAAAAAGTAATTTTGTAACATACTTCTGTATGTAAAAAGACAACTTGAGATATAAATAGAATAGGAAGAAAAATATATATATATATATATATATATATATGACCTTCAAAAGTGTTCTCCAGTGGAACTTATTTTGAATAAAAAACTTTGAATTTGAATTTGAATTGAACTGTTCGACCTGATTCCCCCTACGCTATTCCATCTTCTGGTCTACGTCATCGTTTCACAATGGATACAACCACCAATGCTAATGAAAGGTTTACTCTCCACGTTCCTTATGCGTACGGCAGAGCTGTGGAATGCACTACCAGAATCTGTTTCCCGAAAAGTACAATCTGGGTGTCTTATCAATTCTCGTGTGAATAGGTATTTACTAGGCAAGCGTGCTCCATCTTCGACACAGATACGTTATAGTGGACAAACGCGTTCATAAATAAATGAATTAATTGATAAGTTTTTATATCACCATAAACTTTCATCTAGACAGTTAATATGGATTTTTTGTGTATTTTATTTTTATTACACAAATTCATCAGACAGACAGACGGCCCACTTGATGGAAAGCGACTACCATCGCCTATGGACATTTGTAACACCAAAGGTGCTAGCAATGTACTGCCGCTCTCAAAAAGGAGACTGGAACCTGACCACTAACTCCGGAACATAACTCAAGGAAACATTTGCATTGGAACAATGGGCGGCCTTATCGCTCATAACGATCTCTCCCCAGGCAACTCGGTGTCCAAAGAAAGCTTAAAAGAAAATTTCAACAATATTTAGTGATATAACCGCGAGCTTATTCATAATAAAAAATATGGTATCATGATTGGCACTATATTAATATGGTTTCAAAATATTAAAAATCTATACATATATTACATAATCTCACTCTCAAGCACAAAACTCATCCATATATATATATATATATATATATATATATATATATATATATATATATATATATATATATATATATATATATATATATATATATATATATATTATATTTAATATACATTATTCACATACACACGATTTTATAATATATACAAGTCTATAAATATTAAATATAAGTATATATGGACACGACCTTTCTTACTTAAACTTTGACGCCGGAAGCGCGTTGGTAACACCCCTGGTGTTGCAAACGTCCATAGGCGACGGTAACCGCTTTCCATCAGCCTGTGTGCTGTACTCGTTATGAAAAAAAAACGGTCCAACCTTACGACCAAAGGTCGTTGGTTGTAAGGCATCATCGGTCGTCTCGAATAAAGGGGCAACCATCTGTCTTCGCGCATGCGCAGATCCACTGCGCAGGCGCACCAGCAAAACGAGTGGCTCGCATGTAAATTAAAGTATAGTGTGAAGTTAGCAGTTTTTGAGGATTGACATTAGGAAAAAACTAGACAACCGGCGTTGATAACAAAAATTCGGTCATGGTATATCTTTTATAAACTGTTGTAAATAGGTAGTTAATTACGATATAAGAGTGACTATGAACTGTTTGTTTCTTTGGCTATGCATTAAATACCGAAACCGAACAAGACCATATACATTTTCTAGCCTTGGTTCAGACTTTCTTGGGTTAAGACTGTGTTCCAATCATAAGGTCAGGTACCAGCAATAATATAATTTACCCTACCAGCCTGCAAGTTTTCTGTATTGAATGATTAGTTTTTTTAATTAGTGTTTGAGTGGGTCCGGGGATGGCTTAGATTCACAATCAGACCCGGAAGATGGCGCTGGAATCGGGTTCTAGATTTTTATTTTTTCAAGGCAGGACATAATCTGCCGGAACCGTTAGTATGACATAAAATTTGAAAAGCTGAGGTCTTAAAAGTCAATTTTCCTATCTCTAAATCTATTCTAGCAAGTGTGAATACCGATATATTGCTATACAACTGTTAGGGACAGGCTTAACGGTCCTTAAAGGCCGTTTTACCATTTTTATGGGCTCCTTGCGGTCCTAGATCGATTCGGTCAAATTGATAACACCATACAAGTCCACGGAGTTCTTATCTACTTTATTTATATAGGAAAGGCTCCGAAAGAACAGATGGTAAATCATAAGGTAATTTCTACATAATATTGGTATAGACATTTAAACCTAGATATATCATCCTACTCATAAAAACGAAGTTTAAGGGCTCGTTAAAAGTTAAAAATAGCTCAAGAATGGTATTCATAATCGCATATTAGCATCAAACGCTCCATAACTTTCCGATATTGTATGTTTTAATTTAATCATAATAAAGGTATGTGATATTTATACGCTAAAATATATAGTTTATCTTAAACTGTTATTATTCATAATAGCATAATATTTTTTTAACATTAAAACACTCGAAAATGATTTGTATAAAGTACGCTAGACTTAAAATAGCTAAGCAAAAACCGATGAAATGAAATGAACAGATATTATTTAACATTTTCGCGTACAGTATTCAAGCATTTTGGATAGTAAATCGAAATAAAAAGAATGAAATGTACTAACTAGATTTTTTTTTATTTGATACATCACTCAATGATATTGTTCAACTTTAAATTTTTTGTCTCTGCCTATCTCCTGGAAATTTGTGCTTAAGAAACCCCGAAAAGGCTCATTGAATTTCATTTTTTTTTTTTGAGAATTATGTCTTAATTTGACATGTTTCATTTTTAACCGACTTCAAAAAGGAGGAGGTTCTCAATTTCTTTGGTATTTTTTTTAATGTATGTACACCGATTACGCTGAGATATATGATCCGATTTACGTGATTCTTTTTTTAGTTTGATGCGGAATAGTTGCCATTTGGTCCCCTAAAAATTTAACATAGTTTGACCCAGTAGTAAAGATTTTTGACTAAGAATTTATTTCGTTTATTAGTTTTAGACGAAATAATATAAAAATTTCGACCTATTCAAACTTTTCTTCTAACATATTTAAATCTGGCGGCGTTTCGCCTTTATCGCTCGCACGTCAGTCATTCATTGTTCGTTGCCACGCCGCACCGCTTAGTTATCAAATACTGTAAATATCTTTAATAAATTAATATATATTAATCTATAACCCATACCGCAAGTACAAAATATAATAAACATATATAATATAAAATAAATACGTAAAATACTGTACTATAAACCACGTTTCGCCACTTAAATAAATATATACTAGATAAATAAACTATCAAGTGCATTTGTGAAGAGGAAGTGAAAGTGAGGAGCAGCTGCATTTCATGCCCATTAACCAGGTACGTGCGTGATCATTCTCAAATTCCTGTAAAATTGAGACAGTTCGCTTATCACAAAACCAGCACAGCCACAACAGCAGTTTCGCTGATATAATTACAAAAGGTCAGATCCCTCGTGAACAATGTCGCCACCACAGCTAGTACTGCATAAATTAAAATAAGTGAGCTTAATACGATTACCGACGTAATAACGAGCAATTAACAAAGAGTATTAACTAAACCATAAATCACTCTTGGCTAACCATAATAGCTTCTAAACAAAGCAATAAATAATCATACTTTGAATGTTGATGTAACATTTTTGTTACATAACGGACAACAGAATGAATCTGATATTCTGACGCTGGTATCAGGTTTGTTTGTACCAGTAGCAATATTTCCTGTAGTGCTTCAGTTTCACGATGGGCGTTACTTATGATTAACGCGTATCTGCGGGCTCGATGCGATAGTCGGGAGAAGACAAAGGGACGTATAGAAAGAAACAAGAGGAAGAAGCAGTTCACTTACTTTACTATGATTTGGGTGTTTAGGAACGGCCCCAGAATGATCCGTTGTATATTACCTGTGTTAAGGATAATATGAAACGGTAAGCATAACTTGCTTTGCTTGGGGATACATAATATGTGTGCATCTGCTGATTTATAGAATAAGTATATGTATTACATAGCATAAAAGTCGTGGTAGCGTAATGGCTAGCGAACGCGTCCCAAACTCAAAGGGCGCGGGTTCGATCCTGGCCGGAACGCATGCACCACTTAGTCAGTTTTGTGATCTGATGTGCATATTGTTACAATTACCACGTGCTTACAACGGTGAAGGAAAACATCGTGATGCAACCTGCACATGGAGATAACGGATGTGTCAAACCTGCCAAGCCGCCTTGGACAAGCGTGGCGGGTATACTGGCCGTTCCCCCCTATAATGGGTGGCCCGAGCCCAGCAGTGGGAACATTTATGTGCTGGTATTATCTTTGAATTACATAATTTAATAACAATCTAACCTCACTTCTATTTTCCCCTGTGTGCTTCACACTCGATTAGGATTTAAGTAGTCCGATGTAGGTATAGTAATTAAATTACTTAATTGCAAGGTTTTTCTTTATTTCGTGTGTTCCAACGATATACGAGACGACACTGACTCAAGAGTTTTGGTGTAGCGTATTTTTCGTTCAAATTGTTATTAGTCTTCTTGATTGCTGCATTTACCTGCATAGCACCTAACTCCAGCCTTTTATGCTATCTTCGGTATAACATTTTATTTTGCCAAACATGTAGGGAATTTATGGAAACATGTTGCAGTACAAAATTTTAGTATGTCTTGTCATAATTACGACGGTAATAATATTTATTTCTCTTTCCTCTCTTATAATGTCTTTGTGTTATTGAGCGTGCACTGTATGCTACAATTCCATTAGTTCTTCGAAAAGTAAGTGTGTAATATATTTTTGTATTAAAAAAGATACTGAGAAGATAAATGTGAAGAAAAGAATTTTTAGTTAAACGTGTTGCTGGGGAGTTTCTTGCCGCTTCTTTTCCTTAAACAGCCATAACATGTTGCGAAGATGTGTATATAGAATAGGAACTAAATTTAAATTTTAACTTATACATAATATGACCTTCAAAAAGTGATCTCCAGTGGAACTGATTTGGAATAAAAACCTTAGAATTTGAATTTCATAACGAGGAGGGAGGGAGAATTTACTAAGGAGGTGTTCCTCGGCGCAACTACGTATCTGTGAGTGCGTGATAAAGGATAGGATACGATTCGGTAGGATTGCATGCTCCCGGCTGTGGTTCGCACCATGGTCGGCAGCAAACCCGGATGGGACGCCGTCTCCTCCTTCTGCGAGCGCGTCAGGCTTGCGAAGGAGGACGTGGAGTGGGAACGTGAGTGGAAGTCATTGCTCCGCTCCCGCCATAGGAGGACGCATAGGTGCAGAAGGGTCATTTTGGACCTCCGGCCGCCGTGAGCAGGTGGTGCGTGTCGGTCCCTGGGAAAGGGTTCTCACCCGCCGTTATGCCGTCAAGATGAGGGCGAGCCATGTTCCGCGCGCGCTCATTTCTCCTCCATTGGGGCGCGTTACAAAACACCCCACGCAGTAAGCATGAAGATGCCGGGGGACAACAATAAATTCCTGACTATGGATGAGGCCGTTGGGCTACCGCCTGCTAGGGCCAGGGGGGGGGGAGACTAGGCCATGTACCGGTAGCCCTGGCTTAAGGTGAAGGAAGAAACACCGAGGGATTTTAGTGGGTATCCCTGACTGTGGTGTGGCAATAACAATTCTAGTTTCTGGAGACCTGGAGAATCCTATACACCGATCGTGATTACCCCCCACGCGCGGTTGATGGTCCTCAATCGGACGTCGGGTCGATAAAAAAGACACGCTCACTATCACCGGATGGGACGCCGTCTCCTTTTGTGACTGCATGATGCTCGCCAAGGAGATAGCGTGGGAGCCTAAGCGTATGAGCTTGCTTCCGTTCTCATCAAAGGAGGACGTTTTTATACAAAAAAATATTGAATCACAAAACACACAAGACACAAGTAGGGATTGTACGTCGAATTGTCATGTAGTAGAACACTTACAAGCCAATAAATGGCGCTGTACAATAATTGAGGTCGCAAACGATTCTCAAAACGTACAAAAAATATATACAAATTTACAATAATAATAGATGGGCCTAGATCTGCGAGGAACAACAATAGCCTCACTGGAAGATCTTCCTTTGAGACGGAGGAGTGTTTCATCTCAATCCTCCACCTAGTCGGGACATCCCTATGCTGAATCAACGAGGTTGGTAGCTCAGCATTATGCTGCACCGGAATTTAAAAGAAAAATTCCAACATAGCGCTGATTATCAGTGCCAACCTCGATAGTCTTAATTGACACAAAAAGACATATTGTTACGTGCTGTGGGTGCCGGGATTGGAAGGAAACACCGATCCAACACTCGACGATAGTCACGAATTTTTAGATAACACAAAGCAGGTCGCAGACTTTTTTATTCTTATCCGGTGGACGTTGCTTAACTCTCACCCATGACTCCTACAATGCTACTACGATGACAAGTCTTCTTCCTTGGCATACGCGACCCCACCTTCGCACATGGCCACTCTAGCGCTCCCTCACCGATGCGACACTCAGAAGATGCCCGATGCTATCAAACGAGTATTCCTGCCGCATCGCCTTCTGCGCCGCTCCCGATGATCCCATGCGTAGCCTCGGCGTACCCATAGTGCTCTGCTCCAAGACTCGTTCCAGGGTCCACCCGTCATTCCTTCCGCATGTCTCTAACCGAAACTCGTACTACGGTCCTCTTGATCTGCCCGGCGTACCGCCGACGACCCGCTGCAGCCGCAGCGCGTTGACCGATACTTGCCTCCAAGGCTTCTCTTCCACTCAGCTGGGCCGTCTTCTTCTTCCTTTCGCTTCGGTACTCCTTCCAAGACTTTTTGCTTTCGCTTCGCTAGCCCGTGCGAGTCTACGTGCGCAGATTGTGGCGCTTATATATCCGGTCGACACTTTAGAAATGTCATTCAACTATATGTCTATCCTTGTCCAACAAATATTCCCGTCTTTGTTTCTTACTACCAGTTTATTCCAATTTCTTTTCAAGTATATCCATCGCGTGTTAACAGTTGTCTGGTCCTATGTTTCTATCCTGCTCTTTCGTGTTACTTTGTTTAAGCAACATTGTATTGTGTTATTGTTAAGGCGAAGACTACACACTCTTTTCTTAAGGGGAAGAAATTCCGCTACGCGTATCTGTCACAATATCTTTATATTATATACATTTAATCATTTTATAGGGGTATATTTTTTTTATTATTCAAAGAACCCAATTTAGTAATATCAACGCTTTCTATCGGGTGGCCGTCTGCCAGCGTGGTCTACTGTAGCTATAAAAAAATTATAAACTGAAAAGTAAAGTGATAGACAAAAAAATGTAGTTACCTAAAAAAACTGTCATTCATTTTACTTAGTTTTTAGTTCCCATTTATTAAATCTTGTTCATTTTAACTAAATATTTTATTTAACAGTGTTATTACGTAAATGAAAACCGCAGCAAACTACAAACAGGTTAATATACGTAACAAGGTATAACTGTGCACAATAATCATTAATAGATAAGAAGAGATACTTAAAACAAGGCAGGCGTTACTTAGAGATAAATTCGGTACAATTCAGCGTGAGACAGGCCTCGCTACTCAAATAGGCCGTTGGGGGAAATCGGGAGAATCGCAGCCTGCTTAAGACCCGAAGGATTTATGCGTGATTTTCCTCTTGGGAGTCGTTGTAGGATAAACCTGTTTATACCTGAAACTACGGAAATTTGAGGTAAACATAAATAAATAATTTGAAAAGTTCCATTTATGATATTAAATAAATAATTACGGAACGGACAAAGGATACAATTTCCTGTGGCCGGCGGCCTTGCGACAGAATAACCCACAACTAGGTGGTTGGATATTTACCCATCTTTATGGCTACCACTTCTGTTCTAGAGTATGTCGTCATAACAACCTTGAGTTGTGTTCCAGCTTCCAGTCTGCCTTTAGAGAGCGGCAGCTCATTGGTAGCACCTTGTGTATTACAAATATCCATAGGCGATGGTAACAGCATTTCACCAGGTCAGCCGTCTGCCTGTCTGCTGAACTTATGCAATAAAAAAATTAAGTATATCAAAGTGATATACAATCGTTTGTATAACGTTTTGATTTTGCCAAACATGTAAGGAATTTATGGAGATATGTTGCAATACAAACTTTTAGTATGTCTCGTTATTATTATAAAAATAATATTGTTACGAGTTAGCGAGACTCAAATTAAAATGCCGTTAGAATTATTATAGAGTTTATTAGAATTATACAAACACGTATAACTCAGGTACAAATATAACCGAACAAAACAAATCCAAACGTAATGCAGAAGATCGTAATTCAATAAAACGCGCAAATTACGTCACTATTAGATTCCCTAATATACACACGTCACGCCCGTATCGTAGTTGTAGCTCGACTGACCCCTCTCTCAATCAGAACGTCGTTTTATATTTCACAAATGCAAATGCCCGGCAACGTCGACACAATTTCCTAGAATTAGCTTGTAATCCTAATCCGCAACACCTGGCTAATGATCCAGCCTGCAAGCGGCCTTAAACGAGTACAATAGAACAATAGGCTGTTCTCTACAATAACTAGAAACGTATGCCAATAATTAAGTGAGTAAAAGATCATAAAAGGATTACAATTAGTTCAAATGCTGACAGGTAATAAATAAAATGTGCTTTTACAGATTAGGAGTAGCATTTGTCTTTGTCAGGGCCAAGTTGTAACAATATTATTCTTTTCTCTTACTGTGTCTTGTCTTACTGAGTATGTACTGTTTTCTCCAACTCCATTAATTGTTCGAAAAGTAATTCTGTAACATAATTCTAAAAAGTAAAAAAAAGAAAAGCAATAAAGAAAAACCATTTTTAGCTAGACGTGTTGTTGGGGAGTTTCTTACCGCTTCTTCTCCTTACCAGCAATAACACGTTGCGCAGCGGTGTACATAGAATACTAAGGAAATTTAAATTTTAACTCATATGTATGACCTTCGAAAATTGTTCTCCAGTGGAATTTATTCTGAATAAAAACTTTTGAATTTGATTTTGACAGATTTATGTTATTTTGTTCTTTGTCTACTACTTTGTAGTAGAGCCATGCTGGAATCATTATCTTAATTACAGTTCTTTGGGTCGGCGCGATGATAGTTTCGATGGCCCACTTCCCCTTTCCTATTTCCTGGTGGGATATCCCATCAACCTATTCCAATTCCATATCCCATCCTAGGCTGGCACCGCGATGGGTGCGCTCCTGGTGTTGCAAACGTCTACAGGCGACGGTAACCATTCTCCATGAACTGGGCTGTCTGCCTGTTTGAGACATCTGCAATAAATAAAATCAGTTGTCAAAATATGAAAGGAATAACAAAACTCACAGTAAAATTTTATTGTTACTAGTGGTCACCCGTGGTCAAATTTCGTTCTTAATAATTTGTTGTCAAAGACTATACTTCTGTAATCACAGATTTCGCCAAGGCTACACTGTTAATTTGATTTGAACAATAAACAAAAGAGTATATATGCGTGTGTGTGTCAAATACATGGTAGTGTGTGTAATGTTTTTTTTATTGATTTAATGTATTTTAACAGACTTCCAAAAGGAGGAGGTTCTCAGCTTGATTGATTTTTTTTATGTATGTACACCTATTACTCTGAGATTTATGATCCGATTTACGTGATTCTTTTTTAGTTCGGTGCAGAATGGTTGCCATTTGGTCCCCTAAAAATTTAACATCGTTTGGCACAGTACTTTTCATTTTATGAACATTTTTTATGAAAAAAAATTCCGTTCTCGTTTCTTGGGACCTATATTTTTTAAGGCGCGTGGCATCTTTCGTAGGTCTACCTATAGCTAGACACTAAAAAGTAACAAATAAAAAAAACTTCGTTTAAAAACACCAACTTCAAAAACTATACAGTATAAAATAACTTATTTCTAAAGCTATTTTTAATTATAATATCTTATTTTTAATATATATTATCTAAAACATTTTGAAGTCGGTGCGAAGTAAAATATAAAAATTACTATATTTTGAAAATTACTAAGCACCGATTTAAAGATGTATTAGATACTGTATATTATAAATAAGATATAATTAAAAACAGCTTTAGAAATAAGTTATTTTATACTTTTTAGTTTTTGAAGTTGGTTTTTTATGCATAATTTTAAAAAATATTAACATTCGTCGCTTCTTCTCTATATAAACTATAAGTGTGCGAAATTTCATACTCCTCCGTCCGCACAAGTTTCGTAAAAACATTATTTTAGTTAATTTAGGTTATATTTAAATTGGCACGGGTGGTTCTCTGGGGAAAGGGCTCTCCACTCACAGTTATACCGTCGAGATGGTGACGCGACGTATCCCGCGCACGCTCAACTCTCCTCCTGTGGGGCGCGTTACAGACTACCCCACGCAATGAGAACATGCAGATGCCGGGGGACAAAAGTAGTTCCCCAGCCGTGGATGGGCCGATGGGCCACCGCCTACCAGGGCCAGCGGCCATGCTATACCATCAAACCGTGGCTCTGGCATTAAGGGGCTTTAGTGGGTATCCTTAACACCCTGACCTGGCGAATCATCACATATTCCACACATTCTCCCCTTACGCGCGGTCGATGGAACTCATTCGGGTCCCCCCTTGTTAAAAAAAGAGAGAGAGAGATAACACTTTATTGTACACCATTACAGAAAACACAGAAAAACTTATAGCCTAAAAATATTCTAAATGTTATGCACATGGGCGGTCTTATAGCTAAGAAGCGATCTCTTCCAGACAACCCGTGGCAGGAATAAAGCAGAATATATTGGTCAAAGGTGGTATACATAAATATTACAGGATATGCAATTAGTTGCATTATATTTTATTCATTAATAAACATATAAGGATGTAAAATATTATATAAGTCAGAATTATACTTAATAGACATATATAAATACACCTATTAATATTACATACATAAACATATACATATGTAATATGTATAGGTATACATATACATAAATATGCGTAAATATATCAAACATGTTCACGTAATTAATTTAAATATAACCTTTTTGACAAAAAGGTTATATTTAAATTACTTATTAGTCTCTTTAGATTAGATGGTAGTATTTATGACGTATTTTTTAATTGAGTCATTTGCAAATAAGACTTTATTAATGACTTTATAAACTAATACAATAAGAGAAAACTTAACTTAGTTCTATTTTATTATACCCATAGTCCCTTAAGATTTTAGGTAGAATAGTGAGCCTAGATCACCATCTTCTATGGGTAAGGTTCCCAGAAGGTTGGCTACGTTACCTCGTTGAATCGCCATACTGATCCGTTGTCCGAGGTAGGCACCAGCTCTCTGATCACCTGAAGAGACAATAAGTCGTTTTGATATTTTTTTTGTATAATGTATTTGGACTATAGTATTATCATTACGATCTATTCGACTTTTAAACAACTATCTCCGAGTAAAGGCATTGAAATTTAGTGTAAAGTATACCCAAAGTCTAAAGTACGTATAGACCTGAATTCCCCAATTGTTAGACGAGCAAATTAATTAACGCTATGACTTGTTCCAATGGAATAGAATCTGTATAAAGATTAATTGGTTGTTATTTCGTAAACGCTCTATTGGTTTATTTAAAACAAACGTTTATTTGACAGACAAATTTAACGGAGAATTAGTATTTTGTTGATAGTAGCTTTTGGGATTAATCGGCCAAGTGCATTAGGTCCACGTACATTTAAATCTTCCATAGAGGCGACTTACATTCTTTTTTTACGTTTTTTTAGACACGAAACCTTTAAAATCATTTAATCTAAAACATCCCAAAGCTAGCATTTTACCTAAAAAAATACAGTTAAAATAATTGTATATCGTACTAGCTGATCCACGACCACTTGGCTGGGCGTCATTAAAAATACACACGCACCCACGCACACACGCACGCCTATCAAGGTTTAATTAATCTTTGTGACCTTTAATTAATTCAACGCAGAAAGCAATCGCAGTGCCTCGTACGAGGATGTGCGCAATTCTTACGTGGAACGTTATTGCTGTAACATATTTGACAGGCGTTCCCATGCTCACTTCGCTAGGAGTAAAATATTTTTACAATCAAATATAGCCTATGTCACTCGAGTATAATGCAGCTTTCTACTGGAGAAAGACTTCAAAATCAGATTAGTAGTACTGGAGATTACCCCGTACATCCAAAGTCACAAATTTTACCTCTTTATACATTGATGTAGCAATAACCTCTATTATTGCTACATCAATGTCTTTATAATATTAGTATAATAGATCACCTTCGACACATTCAATCTGTTTTATTCCTGCCTTTGGTTGTCTTCTGGAAGAGATCGATTTTCTCGGTAAATTTTAATTTGTCTATATAGTTTTATTTTTAGATAATAATACATTATATTACAAAGAAGACCGGATACGCTTTTCTACTGTATTTATTAAGGCACATTCCTATATCTTACCAATCGTTAATTTGCTTTACTATCACTTAACTTTTGTGTCCTTATTTTTAAGATTTCTCGTCTTCCAGTCAGAATTTAGGGCTGATGTTTTTCATGTTTTAATACAAAAATGTAACGCTTTTTTAAACTATATTTCCACTCATAACATTTCTTTGGCTCAAAAGTCCCCGTCTCCTTTAATCTAAAAAGAATATTATTTATAATCTTTGGTTCTAGTTCATAACTTTAAAGTTTTTTGTAAGTATACTTATGATTCTACAGATTTTCCAAGTTTCCAGTTCGTACTGAATACGGTCCGATGGAGGCGGACTTGTTCAACTTGTACCGAAGTTACGAGTCCAGTGAGTTCTTGTCTCTTTGAAAACTCACCCAGTATTTATTTAAAGCAAAATGGTTTGAAACTCTGTGTTATTCGTTACAAGAATTTTCCCCGTGACTACTCCGTGTCAAACAAACCCTAGGCAGTAACTTTATTTTACTTACACAAAAACTTAATCCAATTTTTCATATATAATAATAACAACAAAACTAAGTCCGTATAGTCCACACACCTGCCCAGCAAAACATAGGAGTGTCTTCTTCTTCTTTGTTTGGGTTTATGGTTCCAACAACAACTTTCGGCGTTGATTTTGCCAATGTCACAGTGCTGAGGGCAACGAAAATTTTGAACGTTTGACTTTCCAGTCCTTTCTGACAGCCTGTGGACAACACAAAACATATAGTATTAGACTGACTACATACAGCTATAAATAAAAATAATTATTCGGTTTTTTTACATATAATAATAACAAAGAAACTAAGTTCATATAGTCTAGACAATTGCCTAGCAAAACATAGATGAGTCGAAGCCAACCTGATTTGAAGTAATACAACCAATGACATGATGTTTATGATAACGTAGGTATTTGTTAGTAATTAAAAAAACGCGATTGCAGCGCCTTCTGTTTAACTACTCCGTCTATCCTATGGGAACGACATCTTTCATCGGGATAAAAAGTATCCTAAGTGTTAATTCGGGATATAAGCCAGCTGCGTGTCGAGTTGTATACATATCCGTTCGGTAGTTTTCATAAAGGATACGATCGCAGCGCCATCTTTTCGATAATTTCGTCTGCCCCGCAGAAACGTCGTCATTTATCGGGATAAAAAGTATCCTTTTTCGGTGGTCTTCCTCTTGGCCATTTGAGGCGGCGAGGAGGTCGAGGCCTCGAGGAAAACCTCTTTGCCCCAGCTTCTACTCGACGGACAACTACCAGTCGGTGGCGGGGTTTGGAGCCATTGGAGCTTTCCCAACGCTGGTCTCTCAACGGCTCTCGTTGGCCAGTCTGCGGCATCCGATGGCCTTCGCGGGCTTTGCGTTAGCTTCGTCTGCGGCTTAGTTGGCCATTCGTTAGCGTTCGGTTGCCACCTCGGGCTTTGTTTTTTTTTTATGTATGTACACCGATTACGCTGAGATTTATGATCCGACTTACGTGATTCTTTTTTAGTTCGATGCGGATTAGTTGCCACTTGGTCCCCTAAAATTTTACGTAGTTTGACCCAGTAGTTTTCATTTTAAGAACATTTTTTATGAAAGAAATTTCCGTTCCCGTTTCTTGGGACCTATATTTTTTAAGGAGCGCGGCACCTTTCGTAAGCCTACCCATAGCTAGACACTAAAAAGTAACAAATAAATAAAAACTTCGTTTAAAAAAGCCGACTTCAAAAACTAAAAAGTGTAAAATAACTTATTTATAAAGCCATTTTTTATTATATCTTATTTTTAATATATATTATCTAAAACATCTTGAAGTCGGTGCGAAATTAAACATAAAAATTACTATATTTTGAAAATTACCAAGCACCGACTTTAAGATGTTTTAGATAATATATAAGTATATTAAAAATAAGATATTATAATTAAAAATAGCTTTAGAAACAAGTTATTTTATACTTTTTAGTTTTTGAAGTCGGTTTTTTTATAATATTAAATGGGGTGGGGGAGACGGGGGGATTAAAAGAAATTATCAATCAAGTTGGTTTGTGTTCCGGTGCACGCAGAAAGAGCTCACAGTGTCTTGAGGTCTGCCAGTTGGTTTTTGCTGTGTTTGGGTCTTAATAGTTTTGATGATCACAGCTACTTAAAAGTGGCCGAAACGTCGGAATAATAAAAATCAAATAAATTACCGCGTCTAAAACCGTGAAAACGTAGTTTTATTATGTGTACTAAAGAAAATATTTTACAATTCACTTAAACTATGAGAACATTAAAAGTTATTGAAAATAAGTTGTAATTTGTAACGAGATAGAAAACACAAATACTAAAATTGTGGGTAGCTTAATACCTGCAACAACTCAGAAGAGCTTATGGTAATAAAAGAACAGCAACTGGTCACAATACTTTATAATCAGAGAACCTTACGGCTGACATACATGTCATCCACTGACTCTTTACACTCGACAAGCATTTTTAGAACACCTCGATAAACACAACCGATAGCGGATTGAAGTCATTGATAAACTATTTTAATTAAAGGGTGACAGGGTGAAAGGGTAAATGAATGACAAGAATTTAATACATTATTGTTTGGAAATTTTAGATAATATTTTATGTAAGATATTATGTATATGAAATATTATACTTAAAGTTTTACATGTAATAAAATAAATCAAACACAGTAAAAAAACTATCGCATCTGCCAACATGAAAATAAAATGTAGTGAATACCGTCTATATACAATTGAGAGTTTGAAATGTAACCTACACAATTACCACATCCTATTAGGGATAAATATTGTTACATAAAATGATGATAAATTATAGACAACTACTCTATACAAAACAGGCGCTAATCAGAGAATAAATAAAAAATATAACATTATTATTCAATGAAAGAAATGACCGATTGTATCTTAGAAATAAAAAGGTACATAAAATTAATTATTAACCTTACAAAGAAACATGACAACAACTATGCAACTAAATAAATGGAACAAAATGTTCTAATACAACCTGGCCATAACGTCTAGAAGATGGACAATTTTTGTGTTCTAGCAATATTGATACTTGCTACCTGAAAAACGGCCCCGCTTTCAGCTTAGCGATAATCCATTCTTTTCTAAGTTTATGTTAAACTACAGATCCTAAATATTTCATCTTTCCTAAAATCACGTATGTCTGGGGTGATTGGGATCTCAATCTAGTTTAAATATTTGTACTGTCCATTTCCCTTACCTTCATGCTTGCTGCAATGAAAGTGAGCATAATGTAAACAAGGTAATAAGGTGAATCTCCTTACCATAAGGTAAATAGGTTCAAGGTTACGTGGCGTTCTCAGCCAAAACCTAGGTGCCTCCCGTAAGCCTTAATAGAGCTATTGATCCAGATCAATCTCTGAACCGTGAATAATATGAGTATCCTCCTGATTAAAGTTCTATTCTGATCGTATAAAATCCGTCAAGATTACATCAGAAGTTTACGACGCTTACTACGTGTTATCGAATGGTTACAATCGAGTTTAAAGTATCAAAAGGACGAGGTCACGCAAGTGCCTGAAACCATAAAATTATTTTATTTAGTAGAAGCATGAAAGAAATACAGTTATCATAATAGCCCAGTACAACATGTAATTCCGAAAATATTCTAAATCTTACACGATTAGATGGCGCCACATATTACATCTTTCACTTGTTTTTAGAATAGAATAGTATATACTTTATTGTAAAATAAAATTTATGAAACAATACACAAAAACAGCTTAGAATTAAGTACAAATGGCGGCCTTATCGCTGGTAGCGATCTCTTCCAGGCAACCTTGAAATGGTGAGAGAAAATGGCACAAAAGCTAGGGCAGGGTTTAGTTGCAAAATATTCTAAAAAAAAATTAAAAATACATTCGTAAAAATATATTTTATAATACAACCAATTTATATGATAATAATCTAATACAATAAAAGAGAACTTAACCCTATTTGTATTGTATTCTACCCATAGCTCCTTAAGACTATAAGTAGAATACTGAGGCTAGATTACCATCTCTATGGGTAGGGCACCTTACCCATAGAGAAGGCTGGCTACATTTCCTCGCTGGATCACCATACTGATCCGTCGCCCGAGGTAAGCACCAGCCTTCTGATCACCTGAAGAGTATTGACTCGTATTGAGTAGTTTTGATAACATTTGGTAGAGGCTCGCGAGGGCCTGTAAAAATACATATTAATATTATTATATACATACATAAATATAAATATATTAATCTTAATATTTTTAATAAATTGAATTTCTCATAAATTGAACGTTTTAAAAAGTTTATTTTCTTTAAGTACGTTATCCGCTGATTTAAATTACACACGAATGGTTATGAAAGTGAATTTCGATCGAATAAAAGTAGTACTACCAAATCACTAACCTCTACATATGAGTTTATATTACATAAAACAGAACTAATCAACCTGATATTTACTTAGGATTATCTTGGAAACTATGCCGTAATTCGCAACGTTATGACTCTTTGTGTAGACATAAGCTTATATAGAAAATAATTTGATTATATTTATATATTATATATATAATCTGGTTATCTTCTGGTTCATTCTATTAGGTCAACATAATATTAGGGTAGATGACAGTGAAATAAATACAACAAGACACGTTTTATCATCTTGTATTGCGTCCCTCATAGCTTTTTACGAGTATCAAAAACTGATGTCAAATAGGGCGTTACAGCTGTACTGACATCCAACCACAGTACACATTAATATAATAAGAGACATTCAACTAATATTATATTAAAAATTTATATTATATTATATAAATAATTATTTTAAAAAATTGCTAGATTTGATGCTGGGGAGTTTTTGCCGCTTCTTTTCCTTTAAACACGTTGCGAAGCGGTGTACATAGAAGAAGAATCTGCGGTTGTCTGGAAGAGATCGCTTATTAGCGATAAGACCGCCCTTTGTGCATAATAAGACATAGTTTTAGTCTGTAAGTTCTTTTTTGTATTGGTGCACAATAAAGAGTTATTGATTGATTGGAGAATAGGAGTAGTTTTAAATTTTGACTTACATGTATGACCTTCAATAAATGTTCTCCAGTGGAACTTATTTTGAATAAAAACTTGTGAATTTGAATTGTAAACGCGAATGTGAGTTTGTTTGTGAGATTTTCACGCCTTAAATAAGCAACAGAGGGCCTAAATAGGTCGTTTTGCAGATTCGTATGATGAATAAGAAAAATATCAAAATAAAGTGGAACTTGATATTACATCTTACAACTACTAATATATCTAAGCACGTGTCAATTCCACATTCTGCAAAGGTGACTGCTTTAGGCCCTTTGATCGTCACGAAACTTTGCATACACGTTGTCAGAGGTGTAGAAAAGGAGATAGGGTATATTTTATCCAGAAAAAAGTACTGTTCCCGAGGGATAGAGAAATGTAGTCGAAAAGATGGTACCACAGTTACAATTCACTAAAAAAATACATTATCATTGCAACGAGAATGATAATGTTATGAGCTACAGGACTCGAATTAAAAATGCCGTTGGAACTACTATAGTATTTATTAGAACTGTACAAACACGTGTAAAACAAATACAAATAAAACTGGATGCAACCAGTTCATACTGCACGATTCAATGCAATTCGACACGTGTAAAGTCCGTCGTCTATATCGCTAATCGAGAGTACTACAAACGTTTTACTCGTCTCGTGGTCGTCGCTTGACTGCCCGCCCCTCCATTCGGGCATTGTCTTATACTCACTACACAGTACAAAGAAAATGGCCGCGCGCACTGAGTTTCCGAGAAATAGCAATTTGCACACCTGCGAACGGCCACAAAGTCGAAAACAATAACAATAAGGATTAGTTCGATGCTAATGATGGTTATAAAACAAGTAGAAAAACAATAGCATGTTTTTCTTAATTACAAATTCAAAACACAAAAGAATTCCTTAAAAGAAGAACACAATAAACTGCGCTTACAACAGGCAGCTGTGTGCTTATCTTTGACGGCATGTAACAATAATATAATTTTAATTCGTTGCTCTCACGGTTCGTTTCGTCTTTGCTAGATGGTGTTACGGGTATTCATCAATAATGTGAGACAGACAAAACATCAGTGCAGGAACGGAGAAAGATTACAATTTCCTGTAACCGGCAGTCTGTCGTAAGAGACAATAAAGCAACCCACACTAACCAGGTGGTAGAGTATTTGCCCATCAGGATGGGTACCACCCCTGGTCTGAAATATGCCGCCATAACAAACTTGAGTAGTATTCCAGCATTAGTGGCCAGGTTCCAGTCTTCATTTAGCGAGCAGCAGCAACTTTGGTGTTACAAATGTCCATACGCGACGGTAATCGCTTTCCACCAGATGGGCCGTCTGCCTGTCTGCTGAACTCATGCAATAAAAAAATATATTAACGCGGATTGAGCAGGTGCATTGTAATACAAAGATAAATATTGTATGTAATATTTAGCTAAGAGATACATACCAACAAAAGAACATCATATTATTTAAGAAAAATAATATTCCAAGAGATAAATGCGCATCTGCGGTATACCCAAACTTGGGGTCATAAAAACTTTATACCTGTTTTATGTAGGAACTAGCTGAGCCACGTGGTTCCATTCGCTCTGAAGTTGGTTTATGCTTACCATCCGAATCATTTGCCGCCTGTATTTATTCTTTCTTCGCATACAGTTACATTTTAACAAAGTAATTGACTTTTATGGTTACTATTTAAATTTTTTCCTAGAGTAGGTACAGCAGACAGGTTGATATCCCACCTGATGGAAAGTAGGTACCGTTGTCTACGGACATTTGCATCACCAAAGGTGCTACCAAAGTGCTACCGGCTTCGAAATAGGGAGTAGCATCTGACCACTATTGCCAGAAAACAACTCAAGATTGTTTTGACGGTATACTTTAGACCAGAGGTGGTAGTCAGCCATCCAAACTAGCCCTAACATGTGGCAAAATTTTCTATAGAATATAATCTTGGCCAATTTATTATAATATTTTTAGGTATTGTGCGCGGCATTGCTCGCGTTAAGGGATCGATTAGACTCGGCGGAAACCGCACGTGCGCAAATCGCGCGGGTCAATCGCGCGGAGCTTATTATAATGGCATCGTACTAGAACGCTCATACACTGCGTGGACCGTGCATCCATACGGCAACATCCACTCGACCGCTAGAAAATGAATACGCGCGAAGCTTATTACTATTATATACTATGGTGTATCTCGGTGCGATCAGTTGCTCCTTGGAATCCGCGCGTATCGGACGTATGATAATGGATCGCTTGGACACCGAATTATTCATTGACGAAATGTCACCCAGAGCAGTAAATAGACACGTATCCCTTCTTCGAATTCCATTATTGAAATAAAGCGGCTATCACATCACCTCACTCCGCATACTCACCGTGCCTATCTGAACACTTAATCCTTGCGGATTGAAACCACGCGGTTTGCGTCCGCGTGGATTCCGCCGTGTCTGAACGATCCTTAATGTAGATTTTGTTAAAGAATTCAGTTCTTTTCCATCCCTCAGAAACACTATTGATGAATATTCGTAACGCTATCTAGCGAAGGTGAAACTAACCATGAGAGCAACACATTAAAGTTATATTGTCATTATCGTTGCCATGTCGATGTATTTGTTAATGAATCGCAACGATGGCGCCAGCAAAGCGGGATCGGTGCTCCTTCTTTTCAGCTTTAGTCGCCCTCGTGAACAGTATTTTTTCTGGATGAAAGGTGCTCTTTGTCCTTATAACGCAGATAAGGTGTATACAAAAGGAGACGGAGACTTTTGGGTTAAAGAAATGTAATAAGTTCAGATATGGCTTAAAAAAGCGTAATACTTTTCTATTACAAAATGGAAAACATCTACCCAAAATTATATCTGGAAGACGAGAAATCTAAAAATAAGCTCACAAATAAAATAAGTTATCAATACCATAAACGATTTATGTTAACGAATTTTAACAATTAGTAATATGAAAACACGCCACACGATTCATTCATTAAAAATGACTAAACCCACTATAATTATAAAATATCTTAAAAGCATTTTCATATTTTTTACATTCTGGGCCCAAGAATGAATGAAAGCGTATCCGTCTCCTTTCGTGATGATCGGTTGAATAGTTAAGGCGTGAAAGCGTAACTAAGAAACAAACTCACATCCGCATTTAAAATATTAGTTAGGATTATTACAGAAGTAAATATGAATAAAATGTCCCTCTTTGTGTAAATTTAATTTTCATTGTTGATAATTAAATTTTTGTTTATTAGCTTTTAAGTACTAAACTTTACGAGTACGAATAAACACTTGAATGGCCGTTTAAATATGAAATAAGGCTCTTTTTTAAACAACTTAAGCCGGGGTTGTCGTTTGTTATAATTTTGCCTTTTATTAGCTTGTTTTATATGAATTATAGGTTGACGACGTTGTTACTTAATTTTAACGTCGAAGCGGAAATCTCCGTTCATGTTAAAGTTTTAATATTAGGTAAAAAAAGTGTTAGCGAAGTTGCCAAGATTAAAATACATGAAAATGTTAACCGCGGCTTTGTCCGCATTTATATTTGTATTTTCTAAATGGAGTAACATGCTGTCTTAAGGCGTGTAAATATCCATAACATCGAGTTTAAGGGATATGATAAGTAAAGTAGTAAAGTATGCGATACCGTATAATTAAGACTACTCATACGACAACCACCGGTGCGGCTAATGAAATATGGCCCACTCACCTTATCACAGTACGTTTGTCAGATCACCATAAGTTCACCACCTTCTTCGCCACAACACCAGACAAGGGGAAGTCGGCCGGCTTATAACCTACTCCCAGTCCTTTCACTTAATGCAACACTTATTAGTCTTTTTTTATATGATTTAGGGTCGATTTTTCAATAATCAGGTGGTAGTTATTCGATAAGATTTAAATATTATTATTTTTTGACTTGTGCGCCTGCTCAACGTGTACAGCAGCGATCAACGGCGACGTGTATATTTGACGTACGAAAAATCAAAAAGGTATCCAGACACCATCTATCACTAGCGAGAGGGCAACTGCAGTGACGTATGTAGGGAAGTTATCTGTTGCGGACAGAGAGCACCCTCCTGACCTGCCAGCCGGAGCACAGCTTCTACCCACGCCGCGCATACCCCCGACGCCCATAGCTCGCACAGTTAGCAGCTAGGCGTCGGACGGAACGGGGGATAAAATAAGCAGGCTCGGAGGCCGAAAATTGTTCACATTGCTCACATACATATGGCACTAATACACACTACTCTCTGCCATTCATCGTTCTCTATGTAACTCGTTTATGTATAGTTTTAATTTAATTGTAAATAACGCCAATAATAAGTCATACAGTCAATATTATCTATATATTACCCAACATCGCTAGACGGCGTCACCATGCTGAAACATGTTTTTTTTGGTGTTTTGTTTTACAGAAGCAAAAATATTAATTACCATATAGCCAATTTAACATTTTTGGGTTGCCCATAAAATTTTTCACTACTAATTTCACTAATAAATTCAAAAAGTTAGAAAAATTTAGTTTTCAGAAAGTACGGCTTTAATTTTCATCTATGCCGGCCGGTCTCGAAACTTTTTGAATGTAGATACAATCTTACTATTTTGCAATTTTTCTTATAGTTTCGGATATTCGAACGATGACCATCAAGGCTCACTTAAAGTTAAAATTCCTAAAGTACTCAATTCTTTTGGTTAAGAAAGATAAGAATTTCATATTGTTACATGCCGTCAAAGATAAGCCACACAACCTATTATAAGCGCAGCTTATTGTCCTCCCGGATTAGGGAATCCTTTGTGTTTTAAATTTGTAACATGCTATTGTTTTCTACTTGTTTTATCTTTTATTAATCCCTATTGTTATTATTTTCGACTTTGTGGACGTTCGCACGTGTGCAAATAAATATTTCTTAGAAACTCAGTGTGCGCCTCCAAATCCTTTGTACTGTGTAGTTAGTATAAGACGATGCCCGAATGGAGGGGCGGGGCAGTCAAGCAATGACTACGAAGCGAATAAGACGTTTTCTAGTACTCTCGATTAGCGATATAAACGACGGACTTTGCGCGGTCGAATTGTATCGAATCGTGCCGTGTGAACTGGTTGCATCCAGTTTTATTTGTATTTGTTTTTATACGTGTTTGTACAGTTCTAATAAATTCTATAGTGGTTCCAACGGCATTTTTCATTCGAGTCCTGTAGCTCGTAGCAATATATTAATTCCCAAACTACAACAATACTGTATTCTACTCTTTCGTAATTTTTTAAGATTGAGAGAATTGATAAGTAGATATTGTATCGACATAGATGATTATTTTTTTTATCATTGCTTTCTATATATAATATATGTATATGTACACATAAAAATGAATAAATGTAACAACTATTTTAAAACTTTGCAGTACAAAATTCCTAAACATGAATACGAGTTAAATTACGATACATGACTGCAGATAATACAAACACAGCAAAGGCCTTGACTTTCAATGTAAGTTTTGAATTAATAATATATAAGTCATATAAATATAGCAAGCACGTGAAGCCATTAAAATTTTGCCAATTTACACTTCATTTACTTTGTAAAATTTTCACCGCAAGAACATTCTTTTTTACCAACACGACAACGCTAACGAGCTTGTAAAAAACATTCATAAAAAAAACTTTTCACTTTACGAAATGCATAATACGGCTTCTTGCTTAGGCCGCGGAAGTTTCCTGCTCATTAAAATTAATTTTACAGAGAACGCGGCCTGAAATTATTAGAGGCGACAAGTACCTGCTGTGTTGCCAGCTAATTATTTTTTCCAAGTTTAGAAATTTTTGTTGAATCCACTTGTTTAGGCTGTGGGGAGAAGTGTCTCCTTCTGTTTTCTTATAGCGCTACAATCATTATAATAACATTTTATATTAGTTGCTTTTGGAGTGTTTGCTTCATAATCCAGAGTCTATTTTCCTACTGTTTCTTTCCATTTTATCTCGTCTTCGGGATCTCTTATCATGGGACCATTGGCACATATATCATCCTCGTGGCGTCAAACCGGCGTTTCTTAGACCTATCCCTTTTACAGGGACGTGGTCCGGCGTTGCCGGATATTTAGTCCCCACATAACTTGCTCGTTTCCGTAAAACGTGGTCAGGGCGCTACAATATCTCTTCGATTTTAAAGGATGATGTGGGCGTGTTTTTTCCTCCTCCCTCCATTTTACTCAACTTCCTCCATGGGCCCCAAAAATGCCACAGAAGACAAGGGCAACATGGGTGTGAATGACTAAGGGGTGTAGAGACGTGGGCTGCAGGTTCACCAAAGCTACTCCGACGTTATATTATGGGGGTATTATTATTATTATTATTTGGGAGGGTGCTATTGTAGGGACACAGTTTGTCAGCATTTGTCAGCTCATCAGTAATACGTTTTGGGTATACGCGCGGCTGCGTGCGCAAGCCCCATACCAGTCGTGAATAGATGCCAGTACTATACAGACATTTCGTTGTTTACTTTCTTCCACTTCACCCGATATCGTCTCCAGCCACGTGCCACCACTTGATTACACAAAACCCTACACCTATTTATTCATTTGATGTCTTTACACATGTATTTTGACATAGATATGTTTTTTATAATTTTAGTATAAAACACAAAACTTTATGAATAGGAGAGGTCGAATGGCGACTTTGTAGAGCAGAATCATACTATAAATCTATTTTTATTTAATTGCTGATGGAAAGTAGTTACTGTCGAACGAGGACATTTTCGGCCTCAAAGGGAGACTGGTACCTGGCCACTATTACTGGAACACAACTAAAACTTGCTATGGCGGCATACTCCAGACCAGATGTGATAGCCATCCACGCTCCCAAATGTCCTATTTATTACCTTGCAGTGAATTGTTTTGTCGTATCTTACAACTGGCCGCCCGGCCGCAGTAATTGGTATTCTTTCTCCGTTCCTGGGGGCTTACTCCCAAACCCCTTTAGTCGTTCGTTTTCATCCGATCGACCCGAAAAATTCAATAAAACTTTAAAAAGAAGAAAGAAAGAACAAAGATTTATTTAGAACTACATCAACAAATTTTATATAAAACAAAAATAAATGGAACATGACGACGAAATACGTTTGAGAGTAAGACCTCTACGCAGCTAAGTGCCCAAGTATCCCGAGTGACATCGAATTATTTATGTAACCTTCTAAACTTACCATTATATTTATACGCATAACAATCTTTCGCTTTTATACTTGGTTGTTTTAAAGCACTTCAGAGCGGTACCTTAAAAACCGAACATGTACAAAGGAACTTTTTATGTGCGAATTTCTGCTGGAGTCGAAACCAAAGTTTAAATGAGAGAAGTCGCGGGGCACCCCTATATATTGTTTGCCTTATTTAATATTGTTTGCTAACTTTAGAGCATAAAATGTATGAAATTGTATTTTGTAAAATAGAAGGTGTTCTATAATTGATTGTTTAAATTTGACCTGTAAAATTTTATCTACCACCAACTCTTTATACCAAGACCTTAATTACAAAAATAGGTTTTTATCTGTTTGTAATTGCTACCACCAATTTTGATATTTGTTATTTAAACATAGATAAATATTATCATGCCTACCACTTGCTACGATCTTAAAACACAAATTTCACCTCGTTTACTTTCATTGATCTCTTCGTATTAGTGATGGCATATTTCACTGATCACCGGTTAAATAACGGTGATTTAAAATACAACACTTTTCTCTGCATTTACAAGAATAAGAGACGACCGTTAAATTTCACTAGAGCATTATTTCACGTGAGACAACCCGTTAAAGCGCCATGTAGTAAAAAATAGCTAAAGTAGATAGTCAAAATAATAAACGAGTGAACTTATTTGAGTATAATTGAACCTTATTGTTTAAAACTTTAGGCATTCATTTACTTGAATTATTGAAGTAACATTGAGAGTGCAATGTATAGTTTCATTTCACAGTTCCAATAATCACTTGCAGTTCTAATCGTCGCCATGACACGTCGCGGTACTGTTATTTTGTTGTCACTTCTAAAATATCGGATAGTAATTTTTCATCGGTGAAATAGCAGTGACAAATAGAAATAACTTCACGGCAGTGATTGATATATTACAGTAGCTTTAATTTCCATCACTACTTCATAATGCATTTTTATCTAAGGTGCTTTTTACCTGAATTTTCTTCAAAATATCTGTAATTTAAAATGTGATATCATATTAGTAACTTAAATAAAACGAGTTTTAAAAATCAGACAAGTGCGTGTCGGTGGATGTACAATAAAGGGATAGTACATATTGTTTTTATTTATTGAAGTGAAAACTTCTCTAGCCGCGTTGGGCACATTTTGTTAGAGGAAAATATTATGGGTTCGCGTCACCGACATGCCCATGATTGGCGCATGCGCAGCGGCCTTGTGCTGTGCGCGTTACTCGCTTATTGGATGGGTGAAATCTCGTGCATTCGCGACACCGACATGCCTATAGCAGTATATCTGTAGCTATACAGCTGACGTATTGTGCAACATTAGTGCTATTTATATATTATAAATGAAATTGAATGGATTTAGTGAAAAGTTCAATGTGTATATTCTGTGCATTGTTGAAAAAGTGTTTTAATTCAAACATTATGAGATTTCAAATTTTAATACTAAAAGTTCTAAATTTTCACTTCTATCGGCAATCTCTAGTAACTGGCAATATTTTTTTTGATTAAGAAACCCTAAAAGCATATATGCGATATTACTATATTTTTAAAACTACTCAACGTATCTTAAACCGATTTTCGTTAAAAATGTGCAGTGTGTTTCATAACATTATCACACTGTTTTTTTTACATTTTCATTACATAGTTCAAAAGTTATATGGGGCAGGACGTACTTAATTAACAGAAGCCACTATTGTTGATATTGGAAAGATCAACCGAATTGAATCAATTAGGTCGAAAGACGCGGAACTGAAAGAAAACTACGCCGTTCAATGACATTGAACAACTCAATTTTATGTTTACATAGATTATTTTGGTTGCTTGAGCCAAATCGAAAGACATAAATGAAACCCCTATAGGCTTAAGAGACATCACTAAAGTTCTATTTGCAGTCACATGTTTTATAGGATTTTTTTCAAGATTCATACATGGCATACAATTTTGTATTGGTACTACTCAGTTTAGTATTGGTAGCGCCCCATCTATTGTAAAAAATTTAGGCTAGTATTTGCTTTATGAACATTTGATATTTTATATTTTGGAATAATGAAGGTACTCTTGTATTAATCTGTCAACGTTGTATAAATACTGCAAACCTGCTGTGAATCGGGCATTCTTCGTTCAGAATTCAAATAAACTAGTTCTCAAAGTTCTACGTGTTTCGCTATATAAATCTCGCAGTAACAATCTGAACATGTAGAATACACATCCACTTCAAATTTCATCCGTACAGACTAGTTAGTATTTGAGAAAAACGGATTGAATAAAAGTTGCATTTTTGAAAAACTTCTGTTAATTTTCACGTGCAACCTGGTAACACCGTGTACACTGCAGAATAGGGGATGTACCCGGGTTATTAAGAGGATTAAGGCCTGCGATCCAAGAGATGGGAAAAAACGGGACAATAAACGAATTTGCCATGGAAACGCTGACGACAGACAATAATCCTGGATTTTGGGGTCATGAAAAAAGCGATTGTGTTTAATCGCAGATACTTTAGCGGGATTATGAATATACAATGAGGATTTTAAGTAAAATTATAACCATAAGAAAATTTTTCTTACATTTAGTATTTTTTAGAATATTTGCAATATGTTTAATATAAATAAATAAAAAAACAGAATAATTTAGGCGGTGGTATGTTAGAAATGCCGTAATCTGCATTTACGTGACCGACGAATGGTTATTATTAGAAGTGTACCATAGTGGTAGAGACTACTGAGAGAGCTCAGATGTCTGACGCGGCGCATATACGCTGTGCACAGCGTATATGCATCGTCGTCATCGTCCGTACTATAGCGGTGGGTAACCAACTGAAATTCTAAAAGTAAGATGAGGAAAAGTATGTGCGCCTGTTATCTACATAAGTGACGTTTGTACTGATGTTAAAAGCAATGATATAATATATAATACGTGAACCAAAAACTTTGTACCCCTTTTTACGAAAATTGCGTGGACGGAGGAGTATAAAATTTCACACACTTATAGTTTATATAGAGAAGAAGCGACGGATGCTAATATATTTTTAAATTATGCATAAAAAATAAATTAATTTAAAAAACATTACACACTATGTATTTGAATCACACCCGCATATATATTCTTTTGTTCATTGTTGCCTTGGCGAAATCTGTGGTTATAGAAGTATAGTCTTTGACAACAAATTATTATGGTAGAATTTCCACCACGGGCGACCATTAGTTCATTTAAATTGCTGAATCGGGAAAATGTACGTGCTTGTTTCGTACAAGTAACATGACATTTGTATTTATTTTAACGATCGGTTTTTATGTATAAATTTTTCAGAATCTATTGTAAAATGTGCCATACAAAAATTTATTAGAGGTACGCAGTGATAGTGGTTCCATACAAAAGCACGTCGCTTTTTTGCCCACATTCGCACCTGCCGCGCTCTTACTATTTACCGCCCTTCCTATGGCCCAATTACACAGTTATATTCGCCACAAAATTCGCTGCAAATTGGATCATTATAAGCTTAGTCCAACAGTTTCGAGTAGCTCCAAAAAAGTGTAATGGTGTTAAGTAAGGCTTTCTTGTTAATTTTCTAAGTAGCTCAGCTTTCAAGGGAGTGAATTTTCCCAGGATTTTAAGTGCGTTTTCACGTACTAGCTGAAATTACTTTAGGATAACTTAGTCTAATCTAAAAGTAATATACACAGTGTCACAGAAATTTTATACAAATAAATCAAATAAGAAACATTCTAGCAAAAAAAAAACCATTTCAGAACTAAAAAGCAAAAAGTAAATATTTTCCAAAGCATCTTGAAGTTGGTGTTCTATATGGAACCAGTTTAAAGCTATGATAAGTCCAACGTCAAAATCGGTTCAGAAAAAAAAAAATATTACGGAACATATATAAAAATATTTATACAATGAATTGAGAACCTCCTCCTTTCTTGAAGTCGATTATTAAATGCACGACATCAATTTACCAAGTGCTATTTAAGATGTACACTCCAGGTTTTCAACCGGCGTAATTTAAGATTAATCAATCCATCAATATCTTTATTTGCAAGAATGTAGTTTATACAGGTGTTATGCAATTGTAGATGCACAGTACATTCTTCCATATAGTGGTATACAAAATGACTTAAAAACTAAAATTAAATTAAAAAAAAGTTCTTATTTAAAAAAATGTGAATTAAGCTTTGGTAACAAATAAGCAAATTATATCAAAAGAAAAAATAACAAATAGGTCACTAAGATTTCCCATATAGATAATAACGACAAGCACTTCTTTTGAGAAATTCAATCTACAGTATAGAAAAACTCCTTGATCAGCCACTTTTTTAAGAATACAGTAAATTTTGAAGATGCAAGTACGCTAACCACTACGCTATTACAATTTTTTAATAACGTTTAATGAACTAAGAAAAATAATTTAATTTTGTAAACGTGTTAGGTAGAGCGCAAGACAAGCAAAATGCTGTGGGCGAAGCACCTACAATGAGAGGCTGACATTCCGGTCGAAAGGGGGTTAGCAAATACGGGAAACATGTTTACTTTACGCGCAGCACTCTAAACTTTCGTTCTTCCCAGACCCTAAATCGGAACTATATATACCTGCGCACCATCTAACCATCATGTGTACAATGTTATATTTGTTGTACCACCGTTATATTTGATGACTTTCTTTGGGTAGCAGAACTTCTCTTGTGTTGTCTTATTTTATTTATTTTATTCATGAGTTCAGCAGACAGGTAGACTACGCACCTGACGGAAAGCGGTTACAATCGCCTATGGACATTCGTATCTCCAAAGGTGCTACCAATGTGCTGCCGCTCTCTAAAGGGAAACTGGAATCTGGCCACTATTGTTGTTATGGCAGTATCCTCTCCAGACGGGAAATACCCTACCACCTGGCTGTGGACTGTTTTATCGCCTGTTACATTACCCGGCTGCAGGAAATTGTATTCTTTTGCCGCTCCTGCGCGGATAATCATAATCCTTCGGCCAGTTTATTAAAAGTGGCGCCACGCCAGCAATAGCCTCGCTTACAAGTGGCACTTCTAACTTTTGAAATTTTTGTATGTCTGCCATGTCATGTTTTGTATGTTAGAGCATCACGTAAAATATACTTAGTTAAAACTAGTATTAGTTCAAATTAATTTTTTTTTATGAAGTAAAGATATGTTGCTGGGAAATTTCTTGCGCCGCTTCTTCTCTTCAGAAACGGTAATAGACCCATGACTTTCAATAACTAATCTGTAACACTACATTTGACATTATATTCATTTTCATTTTTACTGGGCGGATTTAAAACTCTTTACAGAGCTAGCTTATATGCCTGATAATACGTATGCAGACGTATAAACAATACGTATCCCGATAAATGACGTCATTTCCGTGAGATAGATGAATGAATATAGCCAAACGCATGGCGGTGCTGTCGCGTTTTTTGGTGCAACCGTTGCAATTTACTAAAGCGAACGAAATTCGTTTAGTGATATATCTGATATTGTGATGGTGATGTAATGTTAAGTCATGGTAGTGTAATGGCTAGCGCATGCGTCCCAAACTCGAAGGGTGCGAGTTCGAATCCTGGCCGGAACACATGCACCACTTAGGCAGTTGTGTCACCTAATGTGCATGTTGTTACAATTACCACGTGCTAACAACGGTGGAGGAAAACATCGTGATGAGACCTGTACATCGAGATAACCGATGTGTCAAACCTGCCAAGCCGCCATGGACAAGCGTGGTGGGTATACATGTCCATCGATGGTAATTACTTTTCAGCTTTCCACCAAGGGAGCCAGCAGACTGTCTCCTGTACTCACGCACACAAAAAATCAACGCCACTACTAGTAATATAAAATTAGGTAACTGAAATTTTTATTTCCGCAGCCTATATAATATAACACTCAAGAAACACCATAACAAGGAGTTATTTGCAAAAATTAAGGACTCGCAACGTTCCTAAGAGGCGTGTTTTATGTACAATACTAAACTAGGCCGTCCCACCGGGTACGCCTGTTGTAAGAACTTTGTATTTTATGACTTAACATTTACGCTGTAATTTTTCGCTTGAAGGGTCGTGCTCTCGTTGTATTTTACTCAAGGGCCCATCTCTTTTCTAGGGAAAGGTGGATCTTTACATATATATTACGATCCTCAGATATGTACGAGTTATATTTTTAAATGAAGTTTGGAATATAACGTTCGCATTTATTTTAATACATAAAAGCTGATTTAAATTGATCCAACTACAGACTTGGGCAATGGATTGATTTCACTTGATAGCACGGTTCTGACCTCAAATCAATTTATACGATGCCAGTATGAAGTCAGCACTGAATTCCTTTGAATTTGAAGTCAATAGCTTTTTTTGGACCAGGGAAGATCCGGTTGAGGACCAGAGGCCGCGCGAGGGGAATAGTCGCGGTCCGTGTGTGGGATTCGTTTTGTCGGGGTGGCACTAGCATCCCCGCATGAATGCTATTGCCACGCCATGGTTGGGGATACCCACTAAAACCCCGGCCCAATGCTCGAACGTCCCTTGTCCGAGCTGTGGGCTCGCTTACGCATTCACCTCCGGCCAGGACGGACGAAGTCTGGCCTCTTTATGCACTGGGCCCAACATGTGTTAGCCGGAGAGCTCTGGTCTCACCTCGAGGTGAGAGATGGCGCGCAGATCGGTGCGCGTCCTTCCTCTCCGGCCTTTATGTGAGAGGAATCCGGTTTCCCCGCCAGTCACCCGCATGACCCCCTGTCGCTGCCACCAACTGTTCTCTTCCTGGGACTAAACTCCTCCTTAACGGCTAGATCGATTTTGATGAAATTTTTTGTGTGTGTTTGACTGGGTCTCTGGGTGGCTTAGATTTGCAATTGGAACAGGTACAAGACGCTGGAATAGAGTTCTAGCTTTTCATGTTTTCAGAGCAGGTCAACGTATGCCGTCGGACACGCTAGTTTGTTATATAATATTTTAACTAATTTAAACAAGACTTTAAATAGTAACGCCTACATATAGATGTAAATTCTGAGAAATATCCGTCATGGAAAATTATTCAACACTTTTCTTAACAGGTAAAATACAAAAATATTTTTGTAATGCAAATAAAAACATTTCGTGTCTGTACATTGAAGTCATTTAAAAATAACTGGAATAGGCTATATAAATTATGGAGAACAGTAAGAACACGATGCAATTTTTTTTATATTTCTTGTCTGTTTGTCGGTTTGTCTGTTTGTTCGATATTCTGGGCCGATTTCAATGCCGTTTTCGCTGATCGACAGCAAATTCTTAGACTTAAAATCTGAGATACTTTTGTCTCGGGAATTCCGCGGGAATTTTTCTTCGAACGATTTTAAGTTGCTAGATTAAAAAAAATCTAATTCCAAAGCGATATTTTTAACTAATCGATAGCAAATTTTATGTAATAAGATGTCTGATACTTTTTATCCCGGGAGTCCCGCGGGAATTTTTTCGGGTGCGGAAAAATTAGCTTATTCCGACACAGTTTTCACTAAAACGATAGCCTACATTCTCTTTTAAATGCTGCGGTATTTTGTGTCCCGGGAATCCCGCAGGAATTTCAAGTCAAGCGTGGACGAAGTCGCGGGCATGCCATAGTACATAATATAAATGTCAAATGTAATTACTTTGAATATTTTACTTTAATGTTCTTAGAATAACGTGAAGAATTTCCAAAATATGTTGAAGTATAATAAATTATGTTATATAAAATAATAATGAGACCGTAAAACACGATTATTAAAATGTCATCTCTAGAGTTCTTTTGTGAATATTAAACGACCGTATTCACGTGTCGAAGAAACACCGTGTCAAAGAAAAATTACATTACGAAGTATGTTACATGATTTGAGGAAAATCATACAAAAACATAATATGATTTGAAAGCTTGAATACGTATAAAATGTGGTTTTAATGACATTTTTCTTATGGATTTATTTCTTATTAAAGGAAGAGTGTGAAATTTGGAATGGCTAAAGCTCATATGAAGAAGCAATAAGGAAAGCTATTTACTTGATTGCCCGGGCTTTTAACTTTTGTATTATTTTACTTTTTTATGTATATTTTTATATTTATCTTTTCTTTATTCCATCTTCTTTGTTTGTTTTCTTTATTTCTAAAATTGCAATGCTCCTTACGGCTAATACAAAGTCTTATACTAGAGTTTGCCATTCGCTTGCTGTTTTTGGGTTTTACATGTTTTATACTTATTGTTACGACCGACAAAGACAAATTCACACCTGTATACCTGTTTTGCGCATTTTATTACTTTTCGGCATTTGGACTTCTTTTGTTTACTTTGTGTTTAAAATTTGCGATTAGAAAAACAGCCCATTGTGTATTGTAATGTTTTATGGTAGTCATTAGCCAGGTGTGATTCTAAGAAATTCGGTCCGTGCGGCCAGGTAGATATATTGCATTTGTGCAGCATAAAGGAATACCCCAATGGAGAGAGCGGCAGTCTAGCGATAAGCACGAGCAAAGCAAGGCGTGTGTACCACATTCGGTGTTCTATTTATTGACGCACTTTGCGCATTTTATGGAATTACGATCTCGCGCATTACGTTTGGACTGGTTGTGTTCAGTTATATTTGTACCTGTGTTATACGTGTTTGTGTACTTCTAATAAACTCTATAATAATTCCAACGGCATTTTAATTCGAGTCCTGCAACTCGTAACATTATCCTAATCTGCTCACTTTTACTTATTGTTTACTTTTAATTTATTTATTATTGTTTTCTTACATCTTTATTATTGTCCTATTTATTACATGTATTTTAGGTACTTTTATCTTTTTAATTCTTCCTATACATTTCCCAAAAGCTGGACATTAAGACGTTAAGGGGTTAGGCCATTCTAGACATTTCGAAAAATCTTATTTATGTACCCTTTGTAATGGTCTTTTAGAACCTCAAATATGACGTTGAAGGTCAATTACTTCCTGGGACAATACGCGATAACAAACAAGGACTCTCCAACAAAAAAGGTTCACATAAACCGGGAAGTTCCCTCAACAAATAGTGGAGCCGATAGTTGGATTTTTATTGTACTTTTATTGATGCCAGTCGGTTTACGGCATAGTTCAGGTCAGGACACTCGTTAATTTCAATGACCGCGGCTATTTGAACTGCATCTATTTGAACATCAATCTAGACCAATACGTGATGACCTTGTGGATACTTACTAACCTATGTAGTAGATGAACTGAGGCGAAATAAAGGAGTAGACGGAGCCCTACAAGAACAAAAGCATCAAATGAAGAATTTTTTTTAACTTTCTGGTTTAACTTATGTCATATGTGGTTTGCGGCTGTGTGGTTGGTTAGTAGCAATATTAGGGTATTATGCAAATTTCAGTCTTTCACAAAAGATAAATACTTAAAAGTATATTTTACAACAACAACAGAAATTTGAATTTATATGAATTTTTTTAAGACTCATACAATGAAACGGAATTTTCTGGATTAATTATCAAAAACTAAAAATGAGTATGCATCAAAGTTTGATAATGAATATCTTTGAAACACTCAATTTAATCATCTAAGCAATAGAGACCATTTTTGTAGAGCATTCAATTTTCTACAAAAATATACACGGCCCTTTTATAAACTTTATTTATTCATGAGTTACAAAATTTATAAGCAAAAAAGAAATTTGTCTAAAAATAATCAAACTTTAATCTTCAATATTTGTTGAATGGTGACATTTACGATAAAAAGAGACCTTTTTTGTAGAACGTTTGATTTCCTACAAAAAAGTTTAGTAAATATTCCTGCTAAATCAATTACTAACGGAGATATGATTTTTTTGTATTGGACTAAGGAAAAAATTGATAACTGTAATGCGGAGGACCTTACTATAAGAGCTCATATTTGGTGAGAATTTTTTTAAGGTGTCTAGCAACCTATTTATCTGTGTCACTTGTAAAAAAAAAAAAATTTTTGATCCACCCTAAGCAATATCCATCTCTGACTCTTTGTGAGTCAATGCTTTCTTAATGTATATCGATATAGCATGCTTTTTCCTACTGTTGGAACTATATAAACTGGCTGACGTGTTAACAGTACGGCAATTATTTGTCTTAGCCTGTTCCTTAAGGCAACATTTACAAATCCCGTACAGTAAGAATCCAAAACCTAAAAGATGTTTTTACGATGTCTGCACTATTAGAGGTGGAAAGACTAGTTGTTCCGAAGACTTTTTGGATTCCAAGGAAGTTGTTTATACAACAAGATAAATAAGTTATTGCATATTAATGACTTACCCAAAAAAAGACAAAACATTTAATTTGTAAATTCCTTAAGTCTCAAAACTACTCAGAAACTGAGAAATTGATAACAGTTGCTGAATGACAATTAGTTTTTACTTACACTCACACTTTACAAACATTGATACTCCCACACCCAGACACACGTGTAATCATAATTACACACTCACCCACACACTCACACGCACGCACGCAAGCACGCACTCACATACTCACACACATCTTTATTTTTCTTTAATTGTAGTGCTCTTTAGTAGCAGCTATTATAGAAATAGTACTTAATGGGGAGCGGAGGGCTAGGAGTATCATCATACAAGATTTACCTAGTTTGGGCTCCTATCTTTCATATTTTACTAAGTTTCTTAAATTTTTGTACTCTATTCATTTTGTTTTTCATTTTATTAATACTGGTTTTTCTACCAAAAATTTATTTTTTATTGCTTGGGTTCAGCAGACAGGCAGGCAGCCCGCCCACCTGCTGGAAAGCGATTACCATCACCTTTGCATTTGCAACACCAAAGATACTACAAATGCACTGCCGCTCTCTCAAGGGAGACTGGAGCCTGGCCACTAATGTCGGAACACAACTCAACGCTGTTATGGCGGCATACTCTAGACCAGCGGTGGAAGCCATCCAGACGTGTAAATGCCCAATCATCTGGCTGTGGGTTTGTTTTGTCGCCTCTTATGACAGGTCGCCCGGCCGCAGGAAAATGTATTTTTTCTCCGTTCCTGCACGGATAAATCTAAATATCCAGGCAAAACCACTTAATTTGCGGGTAGTCACGTTTATCTAAATATACAGATCGCATTAGTACACGGTCGGGAATTGAGACGTACAGACGCCGCGGCACATCAACGTCGTTGCCTGACATTTTTGTAATCTAACTTCAGGGACCATCTATCACTGGAGTAACTTACGTGTTCTGTCATGGAGATTATTAAAAATGTCTTTTAAAAAGATGTTTTCGTATTATGCCGTTCACGCTGTTTTTCCTGTAGTTTTGTGTGCTAATTTGAATGTTTAACTTAAGAAACCGCAATATGTTTAAGTTTATTTTTTTACAAGCTTTCATTTGACTTGCAATGGATGTATATAAATTCAGGTGGAATCTTGCAAGTTAAATTAGACCAACTTCCCGGTTTCCGATTGAGCTGAAATTTTGCACACATATGTATATTGCGTGACAATGTAATAATATGGTACCATGAAGCTGATCTGATGATGGAGTCGGAAGGTGGCCATAGCAACTCCTGTACTAAACAAGATAGACCCGTCGTGTTTGAACTCGTTTTACTTGTCTTGGCTAGGACTCTGCTGCTACATGATATCCAGGATCTCAAAAGCTTGTATCTATGTAAAAAGCTTATTACTTTTTGGATGAAATAAAAACGCACCTAAAACACTGAAACAATTATCTGTTTAATTTCTCAGAAAATAATAATACTAAGGTTTTCGAAACAATCAATGTATAGAGAAAAATTCACTAACATGTTTAACGTTTGATACATTCTAAGTAAGCCAATATCAACTACATGCCTGTACATATTGTTACATTTTTAGCAAGCTTTTAATGGACAAGGTCTTTTAATTTTGTGATAATTACACCTATATATACAATTCAAATTCGGTAAAAAAAAATTGCTGTTAACGGAGTATGTGTAAGTGCCGCGTTATGCCGTAATAACGTCCGACAAGTGTTGTGATCGAGTAATCAATACTTAAAAATTGATACAAAAATCTTTATTAATTTTTAAAGTTTTTTTACATATCAGCACTTTTTTATTTTAATTTCATATTTACAACATGTTTCTACAACTATTTACACCATACAATAATAAAAACTTCATCAGAACCGCGTGAGTCCGACTCGTATATGGCCACTTATTTTGTTTATCCTTAAGGCACACCCGGCCTCTCAATAATCATTTGACTTTTAAAATAAAATTATTTTTTATTAAACCTATTCTTTGTTATTGTCATGACGAAAATATTACGTGCCAAGGTTTCCCCGATGAAACACTTGATTGACGTGTTTTTGGACTTTCGTTCATTCAAAAGTGAGGAGGAATGCGTAATGAAATTAATAAAATTTCCTTGTTTAGAGCCATTACGTATTGTCGCCTGCAGTGCATTTCAAATAGGACGGTTTTCAGAATACAGAATCTATATATTAATACGTGAAGCAAAACTTTGTACCCCTTTTTACGAAAATTGCGCGGATGGAGGAGTATGAAATTTCGCACACTTAGGGCCTCTTGAATAACGTTCCTTAAATTTATTTAAGAAAGACTAAACGCATTTAATACCCTTAAATACGATTATCGTCTTGCAAAACGAAAAATTTGTCGCTAAATATATCTAAAGAACTGTCAAAGTTAATCACCCATGAATGGGTATTTAACTGCCCTAAATACATTTAAGGAAAAAAATAGAACTGCATTCTGTTTTGAACAATAAAACTGCCAGATGTGTTCGGATTTTACCTGAAGCTAGTTCATTAAGCACAGTGTTGCCAGTTATACCTTAACTTATATCCTTATCGTGCAGCGTTGATAAATTCCTGATTGATCGATTATATGATTGTAGGGCTTCATACTATTAAACAACAGTACTTAATCATGTGCGATAAAGTTAGGAGCACGAGTTCTTACACCTTTCAGTTTTTCAGACATATTTACAGACGTCATCTTAATTCACAGAATTAATATTATTATAAATTTCAAAATATAATCACAAGCGTGGTATTTGAGCCGGAGAAACGTAAACACAGAAGACAGAACACAGATGGTTGATATTTAGAATAACATATTGACATTGACAAATGAATTCCTTTTTATGCAAAAAAAATATCTTAACGCTGATTTCGTGTTTTTACTCAAAATAATCAAATGATCCGTGGAACAGAACGCATGTGGCTGTTTTACCGACCGGATAAATACATTTAGCTAAGCATCATGGGAGAGTGCCTTATGCAAGGCAACATAAATGCATTTAGTTTTAAACGCATTTAGAGAGTAAAATAAAATTAACTAATTTTTATAACATTTTCTTAACTTTTCGCGACTTGTATACATAATAAAAACACGTTTTATTAACTAATTTTATTTAAAGACGATCGTTATGCAATATTTACCAGTAACACGTATTTACCAGTGAGTGAAATATAATAGTGTTATCATAATATATACTCTGTGTAATCACTAGTGGTTGTGTCCAGCACAAGGGCGAGGCGCGGGTGCATTTTGATGGATATATTATCCAACCCCTTGTAGTTTTTCACTTGTAGTAGTAAAGTAGCATATTTTATATATTTCCACTCAATTGGCGCCTTGACGATACTGACGGAATAGTGTTGTCCCCCTTGTTCCCTTTCCCACCACCGGCTGGATTACCAGGTGAGTACCAAGGTACAAAAATTACTTGTATGTTTGTACAGATTGTTAATGTACTTGTCCAATTTGAAAACCTGCCTGTAAAATTTCAAGTTAAAGTTTTGTTGCGATTTGTTTTGCCACTTGTCCGTTGCCATTCGTTTTTACACTCGTACGTTGAAGTTTTTTGTGAAATGAAATGCTATCTATCAAAATTCTGAGATTATCCCATCCCTAGCTGCTGCTCAAAAGGCAAGGCACGAAAGCGGATTATTCCAGCAATGGACACATCCCTAAACACAGATTATCCTGCTAATATTAAAGAGTAGACTTATCTTGGATACGACTTAAATTTGCAACACAATATAAAGTCGGATGGGCTTACGATTCGCTGGGTTTTATAATCCTCTTAAGGTTAAATAAGTAAACATTAGAGTATCAAACAAATGTACAGAAGAAAAACATTCTTGCCGTTGGCGGATCATAGATAAATAAAGCCTTTATAAAAATCAGTCAAGTGCGTGTCATTTCAGGTACAAAGAAGAGTTCCTTAAAATTAATGGACGTTAAGGGCCGCTTGCATAACGATCGCCTTTAAATAAAAATTAGTTAATCATATTAAACTGCCCAAATACGTTTTACACAAAACGTATTGACAGTTCTTTAAACATATTTAGCGGCAATTTTTGCGTTGTGCAAGACGCTAATTGTATTTAAGGGTGTTAAATGTGTTTTGTATTGCTTAAATAAATTTAAGCAACCTTATGCAAGCGGCCCTTAGTGTTTTCACCATTTGACTATGGAACAGTAAAAAAGGGTTTAATTAAAAATACTCCATATCTTAAAAACTACTTATTACAACACTAATAATTTATTTTAACTATTATTATGTCGTGGTAACGTGTATGTAGTATGGTTTGCGCACGCGTCCCTAACTCAAAGGGCGTGGGTTCAATCCTGGCAGGAACGCATGCACCATTTAGGCAGTATTCTGACCTAATGTGCATACCATATTGTTACACAATTACCACGTGCTAACAACGGTGAAGGAAAAACATCGTGATGCAACCCGCACATCGAGATAACCGATGTGTCAAATCTGTCAAGCCACCTTGGACAAGGGTGGCCGGTATACTGTCCGTTCTCCCTATAATGGGAAGCCCAAGCCCAGCAGTGGGACATTTATGGACTGTTCTTATTTATTTATTATATCCTTATGTCCATAGTCCATCTGGGATAATGTTAGTGATAGTGACCATTTTACGTAAATATAGCTAAGGCTTTAATGCGTTATTTGTGATGTGACATTATCATTAATTGTTAATAATGTTAGACATTGACAGATAACGCATATATATGTGACCGCCAATTTGTAAATACCGTTAGATTATAATCTATCTCGCGATTTTTAACCGTGAACATACTGCTTACAATTTAACGCATTAAATTTCGGTAGATAAAATCTATCGATGTGAAATCGGCGAATTGTACAATGGCATCTATTCTAATGGTTTGCGATGGAATGCGCGCTGATTGGTCGGTCTTACGGTAGGTCGTTTTGTGTCCATAAAGTTAGTAATAAAACACAGGTGTCAGTTCTTTATTACTTTTCCTACCATTATGTCAAAATTATTGATTAACTACTAAATAATAAATACATACTTAATGTCACAATTTTGAAATACATTTAGTTTATTTCACTGACATGTTTTATTTCAAACTCCATGGACACAGAACGACCTACCGTAAGACCGACCGATCAGCTTCAGCGCATAAGCTACGCATCCATCGCATGCTATTTCACAATGTGACGAATTCACGTCTATAGATTATAATTCACCGAAAAATAATACGTTAAATTTAAACAGTATGTTACGGTTCACAATATTTCGACAGTTTACAATCTCGCGAGATAGATTATAATCCAACAGTTTTAAAATTTATATAGTGTATGATATATTATACACTAATATAGATAATCATTAACGACATTATTTTTAACCCTATAAACAAGACGAATTTGGCCGTAGTCACTAACCCTAATATTATCCTAGATGGAGTAGGGACATAAAAATAACACACATAATATCACAATTAGACATTATCGATAGTCCATCATAAAAGAATATTATTTTAATTCATATAAAACAATAAAACCCATGTCCATTTAATAGATTACTAAAAATTATTTTGTACTCTAAATTCATATCCATAAAGTCTAAAATTATGCATAGCAATAGATTAAAAATACAATTACGTATTATGAGATATCATGTCATATCAAAAACAAATTATGTACACGTAACCGAGAATATAATGGTGTTTTCAATATATTTCGTCATAATTAAAATGGTAGTTGACATCACACGCGATGGGTTTCTATGAAATTAACAACGTTTGAAAAAGGACTTTATGGACTGACGCGATCTTACTGTCATAGTGTAGTGCGTACAGTATGCCAATTATATGTGAACCTTAAGTGCTGCCAGTACTTCATCAGAAGCAGCAGCCTAATAACGTAATAATAAGAGAATAGAGAAAAATTCAAGTTTCAAGTCGAAGTGATATAGTGAATAACATTTTATTAGAAGTAAATATAAAAATATAAATAACAACTAAAATATACTTTTTTATGTAATTTTGAAGTAAACGACAATAAATCATATTAAAATTGTGATGACACAATATTTCCTTTTCAATTAATTTATTAGTAGTTAAGAAAACCTTGATATAGAAGAAGATTTTTTCTTGAAAAGAAAGAAAATAAATAAACGTATCCCAATCCCTTTCCCTATTATAAACAAGAAATAAAATAATTAAAGAAAGAGGAAAAGAAAAACCTCTATCCTAAAATATGATGAAAAAGGAGGCGACTACAACAAAAAATATTTCCTTCCCTAAAGAAATTTAAACGAGTGATAAAAAAAATATATCTACTACTTAATGAGATTTTCAAGTAAACGATAATAATTCGTATTAAAATTGTTATAACACAATATCTCCTTTTTTAAGGAATTAATCGAGTGTAATGTAACAAAAAAGTTACTAAAACAGGATAAAGTATATAAAAGTGACCTATTTTATTTGTTACAAGAGTCCTTTGAAATTACAAAAGGAGGAAAATTGCAATGTTTGCTTTAGGTCGTGTCAACACATTAAAGCGACAGTAAAGCCATAAAATATAATAATATATAATAGAGAAAAACACACATTGTATGTCCCTAAGCTAAGCAAGATATATTTATGTTACGGGTATTATACAACGGACAACTCTGTAGCCGATCCCAAACACCCAGTTCATAGTAAATAAGGGAAAGTTCCTTTACGAAATTTACTATACCAGGAATCGAAGCTGGAGTTTCTGTGTTACAATGGACTAGGTGCGCAAAGGTTTATACACGTCAATCACTCGGGCCATCAAATATAACAGCTATATTGTTTGTTCAATCTGTAAAACCTGAAATCTAAGCACCACAGACCATCGCCGCACGTTACGTTAAAATACCTACAATCGTAAGTTAATTATATAAAAAGAGCAACTCCCGATGACCTGCAAAAAGAGGAACTTCAGTTTACAATTATTTTTGAGATTCCGTAGTCATTATGACAAATAAGATGGCCTTAAACGACGGAAGCCGGGTAAAAAAATTGGTTATAAATACATATTACAATGTGTATTATACACATCTATCTATACCAATAAATAAAATTTGAGTATTTTTGTCTGTGATTACAAAAATAATAGTGAAACTTGAGTCAAACTCAAAACTAAAATTTGATAGATAGATAACACTTTGTTGTTCACCAAAATAAACAATTACAAAAATGCATAATGGCAAAACCTTATCGCTTAAAGCGATTTCCTCGAGGCAACTGACATTTTACAATGCCTAATCATATATGATTTAGAACTCTCATACGTCAATCAGAATTTTTCTCTTGAACAAGCTTCATAACGCCTAAACGGATTGTAATTCTGATAAATAAATCTACTTTCTACTCTATGTAAATATAATTATTCACTTGTATAGACCAATGTACGCTTTCAGCTCGAAATGCCCTCTAGAATTTTAAATGCATTAATGCATGTCCAGTACGTTATCCAGCTAAATATATGACCGTGTTTACATTAACGTCACATTTAGCTTTTAATAAATCTTAGCGTTGCTATCGCATTGCCAGTGGAGCCGCGGCTCTACAATGGACGATGTAAACATCCGAAATTGTAATTTATATAAACGGAAGTTGAATATATTCAATTTATAGAGCTTTCTGTGTCTTCTTATTTTTTAATTTGGCTCTGCACGATTTGTATATCTATTTTTTTACTGGAGTATAGCAATTAAGGCTCATTGAGCGCCTGATGGTAAGCGGTTCCCTTCGCTTATGAACATTTCGGTATTACCGATATGCTAGTAAAGGGGTGATTGGACCTTTGCCACTAATGCCGGAACACAATGCGAGATTGTTATGGCAGGCCCTAGCTTTTTTACCGTCATAGGCAAACTCGAATAATGCCGCTCCCACCGAAGCTTAAGACAATTTCCTTAACCAGAAAAATTATATATAACTTTTAGTTATAATAACAGCCCAATAACGTCCCACTGCTAGGCTTGGGCTTTACATTATAGGAGAACGGACAGTATACCCGCCAAGGCGGCTTGGCAGGTTTAACACATTGGTTATCCCGAGGTGCAGGTTTCATCAAGATGTTTTCCTTCACCGTTGTTAGCACGAGATAATTGTAACAATATGCATATTAGGTCAAAAAACTGCGTAAGTGATGAATGCGTTCCAGCCAGGATCGAACCCGCGCCCTTTGAGCCTGGGACGCGTGCGCTAGCCATTACTCTACCACGACTTAATACGTTATAATTGAGTTAAGATATTAATATTAATACAGATTTTATTAAAGACAAATTGTTTTAGTGAAAAACAAAGCCTGCGTTTTTTTTTTTGCTTTAGTAGTTCAAGCGTTTTTGCAGAAATTTTTACAGGCATTTTTGAAGCCCCTAAATTTTGCCGCCGTGGACAGCTGCCTATCGTCCGTATCCGCCACTGAGACCAGAGGTAGTAGCTATCCAGACGAGCAAATGTCCTACTTGACTGTGAGTGGTTTTGTGGCGTTTTATGATACAGGCCGCCCAGATGCAGCAATTAGTATATTCTTTCTCCGTTCGTGCACGGATGATATACCGATGTATTATCTATTTACATAACGCAATAGGTAGCGAGATGTTCGCTTCCAAAGTTGTCAACGATATCTGTCTCCTCCTGTAACTTTTTAATTACGGACTAAAAAGTTTTGAAGAAATATTCGGGGGCAGGACCATAACGAAGTCCAATCAATTGAGATACTTTTTATAAACTTTCAGAACTTCACAATCTTATACATTTACTAGCTGATGCCCGCAACTTCGCCCGCGTGGTGCGGTTTCTTAACTATCCCACGGGAATACTTTAATTTTTCGGGATCAAAAGTATCCTATATGTTATATAAGACCAGGGATATAAGCTACCCCCATACAAAATTTCATTTAAATCGGTCCAGTCGTTTCGAAGATTAGCCGGTACAGACAGACAGACAAACAGAGAAACAAAAATTTGAAAAAAATCTAGATTAGTTCTATTTCACTTCTTACATCCCCCTGACTTGTTTTTTAGCATTTTTTTTTCATTGTACAGAAATTAGACCTCTACAGTTTTATTATATTCTTATACATTTATATGAGCGTACCTACTTAAGACAGCATATGTAGGTACACTAGTAAAAGGAGTCAAATGGCATTAATTATTGTTTGAAAAGTATACTTATATATAATTATTTCTGTGATGATATTTTAAAAGTTAGGTGATAAGATGTTATTTTAACGCATGTTCTCTTACTTGTAAAATTATTGTAATATATGTCCACATCCCTATTGATAGAAAACAATTTCAAAAAAACTTTTTTCAGAGTTTCGTAGACAAATAACAAAAATAATTTGAAGTTCTTTGCATCGATGGAAACCTCTATGGAATACAAGTCGTGATAGCGTAATGGCTAGCGCATGCGTCCTAGACTCAAAGGGCGCGGGTTCTAGTCCTGGCCGAAACGCACGCACCACTTAATCGGTTCTGACCTAGTGTGAATATTGTTGCAATTACCACGTGCTAACAACGGTAAAAGAAAACATAGTGATGAAACCTGCACATCGAGATAACCGATGTGTCAAATTTGCCAAGACGTTTAAACCCTAGACAAGCGTGGCGGGTATACTGTCCGTTCCCCAATAATAGGTGGCCCGAGCCCAGCAGTGGGACTTTTATGGGCTGTTATAATATATATATATGGAAATCTTGATTTCACGTAGTCTTACTAGCTCCTGGCCGATTTAGTTCGCAATAACATAGATTTTTGACTAAACAATTTTCATTCTTCTTCCATGCTTTGCATTTTTTTTATTGCAGAGTTCAGCAGATAGGCAGACGGCCCACCTGATGGAAGGAGTCACCATCGCCTATAGACATTTGTAACACCAAAGGTGCTATAAATGCGCTACTGCTCTTTAATGGAGACTGGAATCTGGCCACTGATGCCGGAACACAACTCAAGGTTGTTATGATGGCATACTCTAGACCAGGATTGGTAGCCATCCAGTCGGGCAAGTACCCCTCCCACCTGGCTGTGGGTTGTTTTGTCGCCTCTTACAATAGGCCGCCCAGCCGCAGGAAATTATATTTTTTCTCCGTTCCTCCACGGATGAAGTCTATAAATAATTACATACAATGACAGATATAATAATTTGTATATACATATATACCAGTAAGAGTGGAGTAAGATAATCATAAATTCTTGTAACTATCTATATACCCATTTACTTAGTTTAATCAGTAGACATTGCTTGGGTTATCGAGGTTGTATAGTACAACTTACAATCGTAAGCATGGTAACAATAAAAGGATAGAAATAATAGTCCATTAATAAAAATATTAAGTGGAAAGCCACTGAAGATATTGTTACGAATTGCGAGACTCGTTTTAAAATGCCGTTGGAATTATTATAGAGTTTATTAGAACTATATAAACACGTATAACACAGGTACACATAAAACCGAACACAACAAGTCCAAACGTAATGCAGAAGGTCGTCATTCAATAAAACGCGCAAATTCCGTCACTATTAGATTCACGATTGTAGTACACACGTCTCGCTTCGATCGTGGTTCTCACTCGACTCACTTCCTACCTCCATCAGGCCATCGTTTTATCCTGTACAAGTGCAATGTGCCCGTCCGTCCACATGGACCGAATTTCATATAATCAGCTTGTACTTTTAAAATCCGTAACACCTGGCTAATGATTACAATACAACAATAAGCTCTAGAGACGAATGCCAATAAATAAATAAACAATTTTATTCCACTAATCAATTTTGTATATAATAATATAATATAATTTTGTTATATATATATATATATATATAAAGACAATTTACATTTTATTTGACATCAATATCAACTGCACATTCTGTTAACTGTATTATGTATCTAATATTGACACTATAGTTAATTTATTTTGACATTTTTGAGCATTGCTTTTGACGACACTTGTATTCTATTGAGTGACACTCTCAAAACTTTGGGCGTAGTCTTTGATAGTAATTTGTCTTGGAAGTCGTCAAAAGAACCTTATTTGTTGTGTACTGGAAAACTTCTTACACTTACAGAGTGTGGGTTAACTGTACTCAGAGAACATACAGCATGCCGCACGTCCAATATAACGCATTTATCACGTTGTTGGGACTACTACGCTACTCGAGTGCTTCGGGGATGCCTGATAGAAGACAAATCAGATCTTCAGATTCAGATCAGTTTCTTGAATAGAAGAACACTTGTTCATTTCCAATCTCGGCCTTAATATGTTATTTCTATTCACAAATATCCGCTCAAATCCCGAATGTAATAAAGAAAATTTAATATTCCATTCGATTCGCTACACCCTGTGCATCGTACCGCGCGTCACATCATCCCAATATTTCTTCATAAAATATTGAGGGCCTATCTGCTCTGCTGGAAGTAATATCGGCCTCAGAATATCACTAGGGATAAGGGTGGAGTTAACTAAAGCGTGAAAATTTTAAATTCACGTAAGCCTGCTGTTCAGCTGTGAGCAGTTGCTGCTGGATAGAATTAACGGCATAGTACGGTAGATTATTGACTATGCTGATTCCAACTGTCCTCATTTATGTCCTTATAAACCGATGCTCAATGTTAAAAATGAAGCATCGCCGTAAACTACACCTTGCTTGCCTACTTTTCGGAGGTGTTAATCACCAAGCTCCACTGTATTTGTATGAAAAGCTTTCCTGGTTCGGTTCTCAAAGATCAGTCGCTTTGCGGCAATGTGCTACGCAGCTTATGAGAATACGGCATGGCACAGTAGCTTTTAGGGGTAGCTTCAGGTATGCTGGAACAGTATCCAATTCCAACCCCGTATAAAAAATATAAAAAGTATTCATGGATTCAGACTCAAACTGAAAAATTTCTTATATGACCATCAAGTGCGCGCGGTTGATCTAATTCATGACACCAGTGCTATATGATGATGCGTATGTTGTTTGTTAAATTCTGTATTGTTTAAAGTTGTTTTATATAGTTCTTTTTTTTTAGATAATAGGTACCAATGTCAATTTATGTAAGTATTAATTATTTAAACTTTTTATATTTAGTTAACGTTATTATGGTTTGTTTTTTTTCAATTGTTTTGTTGTTGTTGGTTCACTTCATATCTTTATCTTGTTTGCCTGTGTTCGTGTATGTCACTTATGGCCCTAGCGGAAGATCAGCGCTGGTTATATTAACCGGCAGTTTTGCTGAGCTAGGGCCAATTTAGGACTACATTTATTTATTGTTTTTATTTTAATAGTTTAAGTGAGTTTTATTGTAGTTCTAAATAAAATCTTTTTCTTTCTTTCATTTGTATTAAATTTAGAATAATTGGCTGAATATAGAGACCCTACTAGACTCTAATTTCCTGGGCATAAAATTGCATTAAGCAATAGAAATTGTCACATGATATCTATAAATCTTATACTAATATATAAAGCTGAAGAGTTTGTTTGTTTGTTTGATTGATTGAACGCGCTAATCTCAGGAACTACTAGTCCGATTTGAAAAATTCTTTCACTGCTAGATAGCCCATTTATCGAGGAAGGCTATATTTCAAAATCGGGGGGTTTTTCAAAACAAATTCCACGCGGACGACGTCGCGGGTACAGCTAGTCCTATATATATATATATATATATATATATATATATATATATATATATATATATATATATATATATATATATATATATATATATTGTTTTACTTTTAAAATGACATGCAATAAATATTAGGTTGGGGAAAAGTTTCTTCGCATTTTATATAAAAATTCAAAAGGTTTTTTTATAAAGTTTATTTACATTTGACTAAAGTATGTAGGTGTCATTTTGTTGGATAACTTTTTGCCATCTTGTAGGTAGGGACGTGATCCCATTGCTATAAAAATTTTGGGGCTTCTGATCAAAAAACTGCGACAAGTGGTTTTGGCAGTCCTCTCGTGATATTAACCTGACACTGCCTAAGGAATTCTGCAGAGACCGAAACAGGGGAAAATCTAAAGGTGCAAGGTCAGGACTATACGGCGGATGCATTAACACCTCCCAGCCAAACTCTCGTAAGTTTTGCTGAGTGGCTAAAGATGTGTGAGGTCTAGCGTTATCATGGTGAAAAACCACACCCCTTCTGTTGACTAATTCCGGCCGCTTTCTCTCAACTTTTTGCTTTAATCTCATCAGTTGTTCGCAGTACAGTTCAGAACCGATGGCCCTGCCTGGCGGTAACAGCTCATAATTAATAATACCCTTCCAATCCCACCATACACACAGCATCACCTTGTTGCGAGTTGTCTTCTTATAAAATTAAAACTTTTTAATGATACCAAAACCAACCAGATGCAAATAGCCAAAGAGATCTCATTACAAGTTCAAACATACTATATGCGAAAAGACTTTTTCCCCAACCTATTATTATGTAGGCTCAAACTATGACTATGTTCATGTAATAATTACAGTTATAGTTATATAAAGCGTCGTACACTGTTATGGGTTTAACCCTCAAATGATACGATATTTGCTATTATGATAACGATTTAACTATTTTTATTATTATCCAATTTATTCTAGTGCGCCCTAGAAAATTACTGTATTCGCCTATGACACTCACAGTTTCACGTCGCCATACATTCTTTGTCAGAATAGTCAACGAATTTAACAAATTAAGTAAGTTGGATCATGTGGACATTGACTTATTTTGAGATAGTCTAGCATCTATTCTAGACGACGGCCTTTCTGGTTAAGCGGGGTCTTAGCCCACCGAGCTCACTGGTAAATTTCGAAAACGAACTTTCTGTTTATTACTGTGGTCTGGGTGTCTGGCATCAGCCCCAGAGTGGTCCGTTCAATATTACACATAACACAAGCGTTAGTTGCTTAATACAAATGAAATGATTAATACAAGTGACAAATATACACATTGTATATCCTTGGGGATATACAATGTATATATTGGTCTGTCAATTATTTACTTTATTTATTTATCTGTAAATGCAAAATTAATCAAACTCTCAAAATTAGTTTCCTCCTTCACAATTATAGATATTTTTAGTTTTTAATTCTTCTTTTAATCTTATCTTAAATTATACATTTATTTTTTTCGGCCATCTGTGGGGGCTTATTTTGGCTTATCCTTGCTTACCTACGCTTTTTTTTATCATTAGAGCTGTTAGCCCCCCAAATACAATAATATAAAATAAATTAGATATTCTTGTAATACTCATAAGGTGATGATGCTATCCGCGCGGGAACGGAGAAAGAATACAATTTTCTGCGGCCGGGTGGCCTGTCGTAAAAGGCGACATAACAACCCACAGCCAGGTGGTAGGGCATTTGCCCGACTGGATGGCTACCACCCCTGGTCTAAAGAATGTCGCCCTAAAACCTTGAGTTGTGTTCGGAATTAGAGACCAAGTTCCAGTCTCTTAAGAGAGCAGCAGCGCATTTGTAGCACCTTTGGTGTTGCAAATGTCCATAGGCAATGGTAACCGCTTTCCATAAAATGGGCCGTCTGCCTGTCTGCTGAACTACTGCAATAAATAATAAAAAAGATGATAGATTAATTAAGAATAAACTGAACTTATTTGACGACCAAAATTGTGGGCTCGTGTAAATGCTGACTGTGCGGTCTATACGGTGGCACCGTACAATAAGGCGGACTCAGCAGTCGTTGTGCTGCTGTGAAAACTAAACAATTAAGTCCAGATAGCACTTGTGGATTTAAACCACTGAAGGACCGTTTAGTAGTAGTTCAGTGTCACACACGAACAGATGAATTCTATACATAAAGGTATTTTTTTTTTAATCCAAATTATTCAATGAATAAGATTTTTTTTTAAACTTTATAACATAACTAGCTGTCTCCAGCAAACTTCGTGCCGCCTATACGCAGTTTCTATGAGACATTGTTGTTTTTAATATATTAGTAGCATTTTTTTCATATTTACTCACCTTTTAAACCTTCCCTGGACTTCCACAAATAATTCAAAACCAAAATTAGCCAAATCAGTCCAGCCGTTCTCGAGTTTTAGCGAGACTAACGAACAGCAATTGATTATTGATTTTTATATATAAGAAAATTTGACTTAACTTGTAAAACATCAAAAATCGAGAGAAAACATACATGTGGCCATCTAGTTGTAGATATGTATATTATTGTATATTTTATAAATAAAACTATGTTGTATTAGAATATATTTTACAAACTAGTAAGAAAGAAAGAAAATATTTATTTCTAAAAATGCAACATAATAATAAATATATCATAGCAGCCCATAAATGTCCCACTGCTGGGCTCGGGCCTCACACTATAGGGGAACGGACAGTATACCCGCTACGCTTGTCCAAGGCGGCTTGGCAGGTTTGGCACATCGGTTATCTTGAGGTGCAGGTTGCATCACGATGTTTTCCTTCACCGTTATTAGCACGTAGTAATTGTAAGAATATGCACATTCCGGCCAGGATCGAACCCGCGCCCTTTGAGTCTGGGACGCGTGCGCTAGCCATTACGCTACCACGACTCTTACACAAAAAATGCAACACTTAACAATAATTATTAATAATAACAATAATAAAAAAGTGTGCCGCAATTTGCGAAATGAGGTTGGCACTCAGTATTTTGCTGTGCCGAAACATAGTCCGACACAGTACTGATTTTCAGTGCTCATCTCCTTAATCACAAAAGTCATGCGACCCACGGTACTAGTAATTTATTTTAATTATATTATTAATCAAGCTTGGTACCCCTACTATTTTATAAACGATATCTGTACTATATAGAGCGTGGTAAGTCACAAAATTATCTGAAAACCAATAAATCGGCCTCAGTACCACTGAAGGGTAATTTCAAAAAGTTAAATTGCACATTAATAGCGCTTCTGAAGTTAAACGTAACGGCAAAAACGTTTATGCCCGCGACCGGTTCCGATAAATTTACGGAACGCTCTGATTCCGGTGCGGTATTTCGGAATTCAACTCATTATGAGTGTGAATGATGAACTTAATTTTAGTGGTCCGGTTGGTGAATAGTGTTGTTATAGGTTTCATAGCTTTAAAGAACATAAGCGCCCGTGTAGACGGCAGCATACACACGGTGCCACCGAACCGCAACCGCGACACTATCCTGTGATTTTCAGGGGCCTAGTTCTGCTATTTTAATATCTTGGCAAGATATTCAAAGTATACAATTATATTGCGGTAGTGTCAAAAATTCGTATTCTATTAAATCCACAATATCTTCTCGATATCGTCGCGGCGAAATAATAGTAGCAATAAAATTGGTATTACCAATAGTAGAAACGGCGTTAGCCGAAATTAATAATAAAAAGCTACCAAAATTTCAAACGTTTATTTCGCGAGTTTTGGCTAATTTATCTATAAAGATTATGGAATTAGCGGAATACCGAAGTCAGGCAAACCCACGATTGAGACCATAGTGTCCAGCGATTTTGTCTAGAGAGTAACTAGCAGAATTGGACCCATGGATATATGCAAACGTTGTCAGCAACATATTCCTCATACCCCTGATGTTTCTTGATTACTAATTTATTTAAGTAGTAAAGTAGAAAGTAGAAGTAGTTAGGGAGAGCCAGGACTAAATTTCTAATTCTACGGACGCAGAAATTGCATTTAAAAGACAAAAACGCTGTATTCGATCTATATTTAGACTCCAAAATACGGATAGCTGCAAGCAACAAACAAAGACAAGCAACAACAGCGACAAAACAACCCACAGCCAGGTGGTAGGGTATTTGCCCGACTGGATGGCTACCACCCCTGGTCTAGACTATGCCGCCATAACAACCTTGAGTTGTGTTCCGGCATTAGTAACCAGGTTCCTTCATTCCACCTTGCAAATGTCCATAGGCGATGGTAACTACTTTCCTTAAAGTGGGACGTCTGCCTGTCTGCTGAACTCATGCGATAAAAAAAGCAATATTTCATAGACCATAAGATTTTAACACTTCCTTGTATATATTTATGAAATTTGTTTATTTGTTAGAAATAATCCTCATTTTTTCCCGAGCATAGGTCAAATTGCTAATAGGCTTTGCATTCATAGCAGCAAAACAACACTAATGCAAAAAAGTGTATTGTGTATGGCACCAGTAATATACTGTTACAACTTAGGCTTCGACAAAGACAAATTCCACGTACAGTCTGTAAAAGCACATTTTATTACCTGTCGGCATTTGAACTAATTGCAATCCTTTTATGATCATCTTCTTTTTGTTTACTTATTTATTGGCATACGTTTCTAGTATTGTGGAGAACAGCTTATTGTTCTATGGTACTCATTTACGGCCGTTTACAGGCATCATTAGCTAGGTTTTACAGATTAAGTACAAGCTGATTCTAGGAAATTATGTCGACGATACGATACGGGCACATTTGCATTTTTGCAGTATAAAACGATGGTCTGATAGAGAGAGGAGGCAGTTGAGCTACAACTACAATACGGGCGTGACGTGTGTACATTCGGGAATCTAATAGTAACGGACTTTGCGCGTTTTATTGAATTCCGACCTTCTGCATTATGTTTGGATTTGTTGTGTTCGGTTATATTTGTACCTGTGTTTGTATAGTTCGAATAAACTCTATAATAATTCTAACGGCATTTTAATTCGAGTCCCGCTAACTCGTAATAATACAACAAATTACCTGACAGTATAAAGAGGCAAAAATCCATATTATTTAAGAGACAGCTAAAGAAACTTTTGATAATGAAATGCTGTTATAAAATCGGGGATTATTTAAGTGATAAATTCTGATGATTATTAATATATTCTTATTTAATTAATGCTTTGCTTAACATTTAATATTATTATCTAATTTATTTAATATAGTTGTAAATTAGTTTCAATTTAGTTTTAGTTATAAGATCTGATAATTGCACGCTATTAGGAAAAAGGTATTGAGACTATTTCAACAAAAAACAAGAAAACGCCATGTACACATACATTTCTAGTAATAAATTATTATTCTATTCTATTCTAATAGGCACTCCGCATTCTCGGAAGAAACACACGCAAAGAATATGAAAATCAATTCTACATTCTCGATTCTTGCGTTTTGCTCATAATACTGGGGTCCTTCGAGCATTCACACGCAAGCGTTTATGTAATGATAAAATACAGATTTAACCCGAGCAACGTCGGGTATATCTACTAGTAAGTATATCTCTTGTTTCTCATAGTTAATACATTATTGTTGAGAACTATCTCACAACATACAAGTGGCCATTAATTTGCTGGTTAGTCAAGTAAATTGGCAATCCAAATAATTTGGAAACCTAACTCAATTATCTAGATGAGATTTTGGTGTAGGCATTATATACATTGTAGATTATATTGAATAAGCAGAATGTTATTGGATATTGTGGCGAAGTCTTTTGTAGTTTTTTGTATTTGTGATACAGAATTGTATTGTTTGTATTAGTGTTTTTTTTTTGTTTTGATAGGCAAATAGTAAAAATATCGTCTGTCACGTTTCGTACATGGATAAATATATAGCTGCTACATTATTAGTAACTTTGATTATTTCATGTATGTCCTATAATCTGCCAATATATAGTAGAAAACAGATACTTGATTACAAAATCTCCTAAATCTTATGTCGCAGAATAATTGTAAAAACCAGCAATTTATAATAAATTTAGTGAGATTGTGAACTAGTAATAGATTATGAACGGATATGAAAAAGGTTCGAAATCAATGTAATAATTCTGCCACTCATTGACTGCTTCTGCGGTACGACTTGTGCGTTATGATTTAAAACCACGCGACCTCCAGCTGCACCTCCCAACCTGTTCCTCACATTTAAAGTAGAGGTCTCCAATACCGTCGACTAAATAGGAAGAGAACGTTCTGGTAGGCTACGGCCGCGCCGGTCATAGGTGGGGAAACGGATGCCGGGCGCTCATAAAGGCAGGAGAGGAGAGGCGCACCCCCTCACACCTCGAGGTGACAGGCGAGGAAGCAGGAAAGACCCAGCTCTCCGTCTTACAAATGGAAAGGCCAGTCCGCAAAGGTGCCGGCCGTCGTCCTTCCAGACTGGAAGTGAACGCGCACGCGAGCCCACAGACTGAACAAGGGACGTTTGAGGATCGACCAGGTACTTTAATAGGTTTCCCCGAACGTTGCATAGCACGTGGAATGGAAGGGGAGGATCCCAAACCGGCCGCGATTCCCCGCTCGGCTGATGGTCCTCAATCGGATTTCCCCTAGTAAAAAAAGAGAAAGTTCACAATTTTACAGGCCCATAACTTATGACTAGCAAGAATCATAAATTACAAAGCAGTGTCATAATATGTATACTTTCTACACAGATTTATCAGCAGTCTATAATTTGACTAGTTAGATCATAAACTCTCGAGTCTTACAATATTTCATATTAACGTTTAAGAATAAAAATAATCATTAACTGAATAATATGCTTGTTTGAGAAGGAATGCTTTAAAAGTATTCGTTTAAGCGTAACGTTAAAGCATAATAACACTAGAATACTTATACCCACCGCTAGATGACGGTTTCGTGAAACTGCGAACAAATATTTAATCCTAAAAATTATATATACAAATCAAATAATTAATTTTAAGATTCGTGTTTGAAAAGTCTTATCTTCACCAATAAATACAATTCATTTGAAGGAGAAGCAACTTTTACATTCTAAATTACGTCCTTCCCAAACAAACGATCTAAATTTGTTTCGCGTAAAATTTTCTGAAGCAAAAAGGCGCAAAAGTAATGTTATTTAATGTTAGTTCTGTACTAAAAGAAGTATAAAGGCGATCGCTAAACGTGTCCAGAATTAATTTTGACCCAGAAAATCATTCAACGAAAAAACTGTCTCAAGTCAAAAGGAATAAATAGGCTTTAGTAGAGAGCACGTACCAAGGGCTAAGGCACCGTTCAGAATCAAAGCGGTGGCTAATGCGAGTACGGGAGCGACTGGGTTCAATAAAACAGGAAGCTGAATGATATTTGAACTTTTGGGTATTTTCCGCTTGCTGTTTAACCGACTTCTAAAAGGAGGCGGCTTTCAAGTCGACTGTTGTTTTTTATATGTTATATTTAAAGAGATGGTCTCATTGTCACCATGTCAAGGTCTGATGAGTAAATTCCAGGGAGATTGAGAGCAACCCTCGGATATTAAGGATGCACAACGTGTTTCATATATTTTTTCAAAAACTATTCAACTACTTGTATAACTAAAAAGTAGTTTTTTTATATAAAAAATGAAACCAGCTACAAAAGTAACTAAAAAGAAATAAATAAATAAATATTTTCTACAACATCTTAAAGTCGGTGCCAAGTAAAACATAAAAAAAAATACAAATTTTCAACATATGATAATTTTTATATTTTACTTCGCACCGACTGCAAGAAGTATGAAATGTTTGTTTTTGCTTTATGTAATATGTTCTTAAGTTTTCGCGACTTGTATACTATTATTTAACAATAAACATTGACACTTGACATCTTTGTCTTTCGCAATCATGGCTACTGAAAAGTGGCCGAAACGTCGGAATAATAAAAACCAAATAAATTACCGCGCTCAAAACCGTTAAAACGTAGTTTTATTTTGCTTTGATCTTTGTTAAAAATTTTGCGATTGGGCTATGTGCAATATAGAACACACATAAAGACATATACACATAGATAGATAGACAGACAAACGGGCAAACAACGGTTTGTTGGTTACTTAATATAGATAAGTAATACTTAAACTTCCTTTATGTTCGCTATTAGTTGTCTCAATAAATAAATAAATATTAGATGTATCTCAAATTTTCTTAAAAATATATAAGAACGCACAAAGTAAAAATAGGTAACTATTCCAACGCCGCAACGCGGTTTCGATCCGCTTTTGCTAATCACTTGACCCCAGCCTGAGGCTAGATAAGAGAACGAGATGTTATGTACCGGCATTACAATGATAAGATGATAAAGGTGATAAAGGTTTTGCTCGTTTAGAATATGTTTTTGGGTACAGTGTAAATTAGTTTTATCTCTTCTGATCTCTTGCACTACTGATCGTATACAACTAGAGGTTTTATTTGGATTTTTTTAGTAGGAAATTGTAATTATTAATAAAATATTTTTCTTTTAATATTTAACTAGCTGATGCCTGCGACTTCGTCCGCGTGGTGCGGTTTTTTAACTATCCCACGGGAACTTTTTATTTTTTCGGGATCAAATGTATACCACCATACAAAATTTCATTTAAATCGGTCCAGTCGTTTCGGAGATTAGCCGGTAAAAACAGAAAAATCAAAATTTAAAAAAAAAAATAGTTCTATTTCACTTCTTACATCCCCTTGACTCGGTTTTTAGCATTTTTTATCATTGTACAGAAATTCGACTTCTACAGAGTTATTATATGTATAGATTATTAAAACACGTGGGCCTTGCAGCCTTGAAATAAATTATTTGATTTAATAAAAGTATTTATTTATAATCAAAATATTCACATTTTTTAAACACACTATAAAACATTTTTTTTTAAAAATCTTAAAAATAATATTCTTTTATATAAACAAAACTTCTAAAATACAATACTGAATAAAAAATCAGTTTTTTTTATGTTTGCTTGTAGGCAAACTGGCAAACGAGTCCACTTGATGGCAAGTGGCTATCGTCACCCATGGACATCTCCAACATTAAGAGAGCCGATGCGTTGCCTACCTCTTGAGTTAAGAGTTTAAATATCTGTTTACGCCCTTTTTGAAGAGCCCAATATTGTAGCACTCTGGGAAAACCGCGGGAGGGAGTTCATTCCATAGCGTGCTCACGTATGGCATAAATGGCATAAAGGAGCGAGCTCCACATACAGTGGATGACTTCCAGATATCAAGGAAGCTTGGATGAACTCCCAGTCACCGGCGAGCGGTGCGATGGTAAAATGGCGACGTAGACACCAAATCAAATAACTTATCAGAACACTCCCCATTGTACAGACGGTATAGCACGTTTAGAGTGCCAACCTCTCTTCTGAGACTTAAACATTTTAAACCGTCTGTAAGGCCGGAATTGTTGACAATCCGGACCGTTCGGCGCTGCAAGGAGTCAAGTGGAAGCAGCTGGTACTAAGATGCCCCAACCCAGAGATGGGATCAGTACTCCACATAGAGATGGAGTTGGGCTTTATATAATAAAAGCTTATGTATGTCCCGGTGCGAAGTACCGCTTAGCCCTGTTGAGCACCCCGAGCTTTTTTGAAGAGATCTTCGCTTTGCTCTCCAAGTGACCCCAAATATTGATCCCGACTTAGATTAATATTTATACTCTTTAAAAATTATTCCAGACCCGTTCACATTAAAGTGAATATTTTTTATGATATTATTAATGTAAAATATTTTAGCGCTATCTAGCTTTTTTATACAGATTTTAAAAAAGTGCCAAATTCATCTTATGGCTTACGTAATTTTAAGATAGATGATATTTTATCGCAATTTTTCAAGAAATGACAAGCTCTATTTTTTTGAGTTCAAAGATATGAAATGGTACAATTTATTAATAACATGACGTATGTATCAACGTTGTAATAAACTATAACATAATATCTTCGCAATCTCATGAATCAAATATCTCCTTTGCTATTTGAAAGCCTCCACAAACTTGGCCACTTTGGTGTACCAATAGCTTACAAGCCTTGTTATAGGGATAGGCAATTAATGCGAACAAAGGTGTCGATTCTGATCATTGAAGCCTTACCCTTCAATACCTACTATTATGTCTGCTAGAGTAGTTCAATTAAAAAAATATATTCACGTTTTTTTGTTTTTATATGTAGAAGATTTTTCTTTTAGGTATTTATTTCTTTCCTTTTCCAGTATAGAAAAATCTTAAATACAGATGGAAAACCCAGGAATCCGAACTGGGAAATTTCCTGTTATTGTAGCAATCCTTAGTCCCTTCTCGAACTTAAAATTCAGTATCTGATTGTTAGGCTTCAACATAGATATGTTCCTTGTTGTTGTTGTTTCTACCTGTTCCTTGGCATCAGATGATGGCACCATACTTCTCCACAATACTGGAAACGTATGCCAATAAATAAGTGAACAAAAGAAGACGATCATAAAAGGATTACAATTAGTTGAAATGCCGACAGGTAATAAAATGTGCTTTTACAAACTGTACGTGGAATTTGTATTTGTCGAAGCCTAAGTTGTAACAATATGATTAAGTTAAAGCTAGAGTTTATGATAGACCTTAGACACTAATCTGTGACCTGCTAACTCGACCCTGTGACAATGGTAGTCATTTAGCAGACAGTATCAGATCTTCTGTCCGTTCCCGGTGGGACGTTTGTGGGCTATCCTTATAAGGATTTCAGTATATTGGTAAACCGTTAAAGGCAGTTTTGTGATAGCTTGGCGGTAAACGATTCAGTCGGATTCAAGATTTTGTATAGAGTGCAAAAACACCTTAGCCTGGCTATATCACAGTTACAATAAACTCAACCATCCACTACACATAAAAACCTGATCAATCCGCCAATGTGTTGCCATTTATAGCGTTTACGGATCATTTAGGATTCACGATAGTCATTTACTTTAGTACTTTGTTGTGATACCTTGTTATTTTTCCTTATTAAGAATTTATGTTGTTCGTTTTACGAGTTCATATAGATGAACTAGGAAAGATGACAAAAGTTTGGAAGTTCTTTGAAATGTTGCGTCAGTAGTATTAACATGAACTCTTTGAGTTGTTGGTGTATTGTTGTATAATAAAAGAATTTTTGAAGCCTCTGCTAGTTTATCTTCATATAATCTTTAATCTGTTTTGTGAAGGCCTGAGCTTGTTGAAACTCCGGCTGTGCTTTGGTGGACTGTAGTTTGATGCTTGATGATGAATGATGAACGGTTTATGCAGTCATATATGTTTATTGCACGACTAATATTACAAATTGATATATGCATAGTTTCAATATTCTAATTCCTGAGGAAATCTGGAAGAGCATGCTTTATAGGATTATATATGACTGCCATGATGAGCCAGTTTATACTGGCTTATTGTTACATCTCTGGTACCTCTGTGACTGACACAAATGTACTGCTAAGCTTATACTGCGAGGACTGTAACTACGTAGAATTTAGTCTGTAAATGTCATGTGATGAGACTGGGTCCAATTTAGGACTTATTTTGTTTCTATTTCTATTTATATTAACATAGTTTTTGTCCTAAATAAATTATTTTTCTTTCTTTCTGGTGTGGTAAGCCTCTGGTATGGGATGCGACCTGCGTGGATACATTGGCCGAATCATATTCACCAAACACGGCTAGATCAGCCGGTTCGGCGGCGAAAACAGCTGAAGCACTCAAGTGGCGCAAATATGGAACCGTCAGTGAGAGTTTTATTTATGCCGTTTTAAAGAGCTCAAAATACCTTATTGACTCTTCAGGTGTTCAAAAGAAAGGGTCCTACCTCCGACATCGAATCAGTATATCGATCCATCGAGTTAACTAGCCAGCCTTCTAGGAGCCTAACCCATTAGTTTCGATAAACCAGGCTCAGTATTCTACTTTAGTCATAATAAATTGTAAGTAGAATACTATATAACTAATAAGCGTTAATTATTTAGTATTTTTTTTTTTTTTTTATTGCAAGAGTTCAGCAGACAGGCAGACGGCCCACTTGATGGAAAGCGGTTACCTTTCGGTAAAAGTGGTATGGACATTTACAACACCAAAGGTGCTACAAATGCGCTGCTGCTCTCTTAAGGGAGACTGGAACCTGGCCACTAATGCCGGAACACAACTCAAGGTTGTTATGGTGGCATACTCTAGACTAGGGGTGGTAGCCATCCAGTCGGCCAAATGCCCTACTACCTGGCTGTGGGTTTTTTTAGTTTAGTATTAAAGAAAACTGTTCGTAAATTAAATAATTTACGAACTTTTGTATTAGTGTTCGTTTCAGTCTGTGGATTCTGTGTGTGGAATGTAGAATACAGAACCTGTATATTGTTCCAACTTTGCCAAAATTCCACGAAGCACGCCGACGAAAGTGGATGCACACCTGCCGGCCATAAAGCACAGCTTATTACCTGTCCGCATTTGGAGTTATTTTTGTTTACTTTGTGTTTAATATTTGTAATTAGAAAAGCCGCCTATTGTGTATTGTAATCTTTTATGATGGTCGTTAGCCAGGTGTGGTTCTGGGAAAACTTCAGTCCACGCGGTCGATTGTTGTATTGTACCATTTAGTATAAAACAATACCCGAGTGGGGGGTGAGGTAGTCTAGCAAGAACCACGATCAAAACAAGACGTGTACATTCGATAAGCGATATAGTGACGGACTTTGCGCGTATTATTTAATTGTGCATTACATTTGGACTTATTGCATCCGGTTATATTTGTACCTATCTTATACGTGTTTGTATAGATCTAATAAATTCTATAGTAATTCCAAACGGAATTTTAATTCGAGTCCCGTAACTCGTAACAATATGTATTTAAATTAAAAAGTTTTAATCCAAGCTATGTTCTGGTGAAGAACTTGTTCTACTTCCTATTCTATTCACACCATTTCGGAATGTGTTGTCACTTGCAGCAAAATAGTCCATAGTAACACATGTAGCTATTTTACGAAATTAATTATTTACAATTACAGGCTAGCCAAATAGAGTAGAAAATAATAGGGGAGCCACATTCACAAATTTGTCTAGTTTCTAGACATTCCAACATTGTCAAGAGTAATTTTGATACAACATACTAGTCATTTTAAAACTACGTCAAGTATTTGATGTTGCTGGCACCGTGCAAGCATCAAGTTGTTTTATTTACGACATACAAATTTTGTCAACATAGCCTATAATCTTTACTTTAATAATAATGACTACAATTGTTTAAGCAAAAGGTTTAACACCTTATGATATTTAAGTAATAGAGCAATTTTTCGATTAAAAGAAGCGAAACGAATCATTATAAACCTGTCATATCAACGGCTCTTTGGTAAATATCATCAAATTATGCTAAAATAATTTGTGTTTTCGTCAAACTTACGATAAAATATAAAAGATTTTTGCTTTCAATTCCGCTAGATATCGTTGGTAAACTTTAAAAATCACTGTTGGTGTGAAACTTAGTATTATTATATTTGTATTTATTTATTTTTGGTGGATTTTAGACTTGAATCAACGTTGAAATTGTTAATAATTCATTGACATTTACATACAGATAAGATAAATATTGCCAGAAGGAAAAAAATTGTTCATATCCTAGACGTTGTGGCCAAAGTTTTAAATGTTTTATAAATTTTAATGGTCTTTAATTTGACGTTCCTCGAGTTTCATGAATGTATTCATCAGATTAAATAAAAACATAACTACTTTAATTCGAAGATGAATTCATAAAATACCATCGTTTCATTAAACGAAACGAAATATGCAATTTGAAGGCTGCAATCTTGCAACAAGCTGATTATTTGAGGGCTTATTGTATGCACGCGATGGATTGTTTAACAGGAAAATAATTGAAATTTTAATATTTTTCAATATGTATTTTAAAATCAACCACATTCTGTTAAATTATTAACATGCTATTATTTATGTGTCAAATATCGACTTCACTTAATTCATTAAATTATTACTTAACTAGCGGGACCGGCCGGCGGCATACGTTGTCCTGGCCCGGAAAAATAAAAGTTTAGAACGCGTCTGCAAAGCACTCTACCGAGTTCAATTGTGAGTTTGAACCATCCAGGTACCCCACTCAAACGCACAAACAAAATTTCATCAAAATCCGTAAAGCCCTTTTTGAGCTTTAATCAAACTAACGAACAGCAATTGATTTTTTTAAATAAGATATTTGTAAAACCAATCATAATCACCACCATGTCAAATTCAACGTACATAATCTAGACTGTTTGGAAAGGGGGGAACTTAATTGAACAGACATGGCCTCCAAATTGAGTTTTGGCAATATCCTCAATTTGGTGAATTTATAATACCAGAAGTAACATGTCATCCAGATTGTCGTCATTAGTGGTTGGCTCGAATTTTTACATTCAAGAAACAACATTTTATATCTACCCCACAAATTATTTCTTGTAGATAAGACTCCCAATTATGAAACGGTCAGATAGAATCCAATATGATTCATAGCCGCTTTTTATATCTTACTAACCGTTCATCTGTTCATTTGCCTTACTATCAAATTTGACATAAGCGCCATAAAAATGTATCTAATTTCTACCGATGGTTAAGGCTAATGTATGAATAGAAAAATATATAAACCGGCTCTTTGTTAAACGTTACTAAAAATCTTTTATACTGGATAATACAAAACTAGGACTTCAAGTACATATTTATGTCTAGAAACACTCTAAAATTAACGGTTGAATGAGCTAAAATGATCAAAGCTTGTTTAATCGGTCGTTTAAGTCCAGCTAATGTAGACCGGTCAGTTCATAATTGGTTGGGTTCTGAACATATCTTTGTTTTGTTTTTTGATGCTGTGACAGTACTACACATGTACCTATTGTCGTTTTGTGACATATAGTGACGACCTAGTACTACATTACATTGAAATCAATATAGATAATAATAATAATGTAAATAGTGTACTGTTCGGAAAATGAAGTATAAACAGTTCTAGTTGTAGTTTAAGGTCAGATATATAAATCTGTAATATGACCTGTCATGTTATACGGGCCCGAATATTGACCCAATGAAGTGATAGACCTAAAACGTCCCCACTCGCTTGATATGGTTGTGTACTATTACAAGAACGGATAAAGTGAAAAATAAGTACATAAGAGGACTTTATAACGTTGCACCGGTGACGGAAAAAGTGAGAGAAAACAGACCGGGATGATAATATGGTCATGTAATGAGGAGGGATGAAAGTCAAAGTCACGTGACAAAAAAAATGTTGAACGAGAAGAATGATTGGTACAAATGTAAAGGTAGACCAAAAAAGAGATGGATGGATTGTGTGGAAGGTGATATGATAGTTTGTGATGTGGCGGAGGATGTATCCCAGAATAGAAGATTTATTTAAAACACTTATGTCACTGCTCCATCTGGGATAGTGTTAGTGACAGACAGACAGTGAAGTCTCCACTCAGCTGAGATGAGAATGTTGTGATAGAATTTTGGTGTTACAAGAATAGATAAGGTGAGAAATAAGTACACAAGGGGACCTTTGAAAGTTGCACCCGTAACAGAAAATTTTGAGGAATAAGACTAAAGTAGTATGGGCATGTAATGAGGAGGGACAAAAGTCAACAAAGGATGGATTGTGTGAAGGATGATATGATGATTTGTGGTATGACAGAAAACGTATGTTAGTATAGAGTAGTATGGAAGGAAAAGACATATTATAACAACCCCAAATAATTGGGAAAAGGTGAAAGAAAAAAGAGTGACTGTGTCCAATTACGCCTAGTTTATAGCGTTAAAAATAATGCTGTTAATCATTAGGAGCATTAGTGTATTTACATATGTTATCTGTCAATGTTTAACGTCATTAACAAACAATTATCAATGTCGCATCCCAAATAACGCATTAAACCATGTACGGGCTAGCAACAGCCGTACGTTGCCGTGTCAGCGGTTTACGCCGACACGTGCATTTTAATATATTCGCAACAGTACTCGTTTAGCACCGTACTCGATCAGTCGGCAAAACAGCCATTGATCTTAGCATAATCATAAGCACCATCATTTTCATTACCATAATTTAGCAGTAAACATTTTACATCTACAAACCGCTATCATTAACATCCTATGTAGGAAAACCCCCTACAAACCCATCAATATGTATATCCGTGTGAAACTGTTACTAATAATACTAACAGGATCCCAGATGGAGGAAAACATTATTTATTTATTTATATTCGTTCAATAACAAAAACAATTTTGTGTCTGAATATAAATCCGTAGTTCATAAATCTCAAAAGAATTATTTTAAATTGTACTTAATTAACACTAGCAAAAAGCAATGCTTTAGGAGGAATCGCGATTTTATCTACTAGTAACAGTCCAGTTGATATTACACATGTCTTATTGGTTTTATAATTTCCGACAGATGGCGTTAGGAATACAATAAAATGTGTTATATCTTCTATTTTTTTTAATGTGTATAAAATAACATTTTTATGATAGATAAGCATTTTGACATAAATTGCAATTACTATGTCAAAGACCAAATCTGAATGTGTGATAGTTTCTCAGTAAAGTGTACCACAAAAATAAATAGACTGTCGAATAGTGATAATATACAAAGCCAATTTCACAATAAATTTTATTAATTTTACAAAATATTATGTCAATAAGAAGGCATCTTTATATAATCATATTAACATTTCATTAACATCCTGACCTACGGAGCCGAGACATGGACACTGACGGCAGGATTGGTCCTCAAGTTCCTAGTCGCTCAACAGGCTATGGAGCGAGCTATGTTGGGTGTTTCTCTTATGGATAAAATTAGAAATGAAGATATCCATAAGAGAACCAAGGTAACCGACATAGCTCGCAAAATTAGCAAGTTGAAGTGGCAGTGGGCCGGTCACGTCTGCCGCAGGACCGATGGCCGATGGAGCAGACGAGTCCTGGAGTGGAGACCGCGTCTCGGTAAACGTAGTGTCGGACGCCCTCCAGCCCGATGGACCGACGACCTGTGCAAGGTCGCCGGTAGGCGCTGGATGAGGAAGCCAGAGGACAGAGATGAGTGGCGCCGTCTTGGGGAGGCCTACGTCCAGCAGTGGACTGCAAGTGGCTGACGATGTGATTAACATTTAAGAACAAAAATAATCATTAACTGAATAATATGCTTGTTTGAGAAGGAATGCTTTAATGTTACGCTTAAAATAATGCTTTTGTATATATTCATCTGTAGGTCCATAGTTAGTTTGTTAAAAATTAACATTATAGTATAAATTTAAGATTGTTGTAATATTTTTGTTGATCTACTTTTAGTTATGGGTTATCTACATATTGTTTAGATGTTTGCGCAATGCGGGGCACTTTTAACACGAGGCCTGCGGGTACCTTACTTAGTTCTCTTTTGTAAACTGTTTTAGACTTGAATATTGTTCTTCAGAATTCATTATAATGTACAAATCTCTAGAGTAAAATATTCAGACAGCGACAAGATTGGGTATATATATTTTAATTGAGGATGGCAAGCTTAAAAATGTAGGCCGTACAGCCTTGTCTGATGTATGAAGTTTTCCGTAGCTCAGCTGAATTGTCGGTTCTTTGATTAACGCCAAACAAAGGAGTTCTTATGATAATCTGTAAGGTTATATTTGATTAAACAGTTCACTTTTCTCTTATTACGAACACCTCACATTTTTAATTACTATTTAACTACTATCGTTAATTTTAAAGTAATAGTTTCGAAAAAGAAATCCCCGCAGCACAAAATCAGCACTCTATTTGAATGCAAAACTCCGGACTTAGCTTGGCTTGGCTTGAAGATATACTGTATGGGCCACATACATTATTTATGGGTTTTATATAAACAAAGCCATACTTGTAAGTGTTCGTGTCAACCGAGCACAGCAGAGTTCGAATTAACTATCGAACACGCTCGGTCGCTCTCACATGTCGCACATTTTAGCAAACATAATCATTTTATAGCCTTTATCAATCATTATCATTTATCATTAGTTTCATAAGTTTATCATTTTCATCATTCATTTATTATAGCCATCCGAGTGACTATCATTTATCACCACATTCCATGATCATCATTCTCTCGTCATCATACGGGTTCTCCGTGCAGGAACGGAAAAAATACTAATTCCTGTGGCCGGGCCGGCAGCACATTGGCAGGACCTCTGATATTGCTAATGTCCATTGGCGAAGGTAACCACTTTCCATCACAGTTGGGCCGTCATCGTGTCTGCTGTGCTTCAGCAATAAAAAAGCTTTTTAAATACAAGCTTTTGAGATCCTGGATATCATGTAGCAGCAAAGTGCTAGCCAAGACAAGTAAAACGAGCCCAAACACGACGGGTCTATCTTGTTTAGTACAGGAGTTCCTATGGCCACCTTCCGACTCCATCATCAGATCAGCTCCAGGGTACTATATTATTGCATTGTCTTACATACATACATACATACATAGATACATCCATTGCAAGTTAAATAAAAGCTTGTAAAAAATACGGGTGTCGCACCGTTACCCGTACATATACAATGGTATGTTTATTTGCCGACTACTATTAGTTTATGAGAGAAAAAACCACTTAAAAGTCTCCAGTAAATAATAAACAATTCGAGATGTAGCATACCTATTTCAGCAAAATGAGGTATGGAAATAGTGTATTGAAATAAATAGGAGTTGCTGGTGGTGCGGCTTGCTGTTACTGGAAAATTTATGGCCGGGGAATAACCGATGATTTCCAGCGAGCTCGGCTAGAATTTAACCGCGTTGTTAGCAGGTTTATTTATTCACTAATACCTATATCGCTGTGCTATGGGTTTAGGGTTTTTAGGGTTATCATACAAAAATTACAAAGGAAGATTTGAGTGAATAGAATCTTCTTTCCAAATTTGGTTCTGACCGATGTAGTCATAGTGAAGTATTTATGAAAGTTCAACTATCAAAATTATTTTCAAGTAAAAATCTCAGCCAATTTATTTGAAGGTCTTTGACTTTAATAATAGGCTAAACGAAGGAATTCTTGTGGGAGCTCGAAGATGCCCGTTTCACTAAGAAGTTGTAGATCTTCTACCCAAAACATAATTATTAATTTAAGTGGGTTCCGGATGGGTCGGTTCCTACCTGCTAGGAGATTATTTTAACATTGCATTATTTATGAACACTTAACGCAAACGAACGAACGAAGATGGAAAAAAATATGTTATGTTTTGGGGCTGTGTATGTTGACGGTACGGTGGTGATAATAAATCGTCCGATTACACAACACTCGTTTATTTTCGATTACTAAATCTAAACAATTAACAACGAATACAAACAATAATATGCTAACACAATAGCGCTGTCGATGGCAAGCGTACGACTGGAGTGCGTGTGACGTGGATCATCGATATTCGACCGCCGCTGCGCAAGCACAGACGGCGGTGAGCCACGCTCGCACATTGACGCCTCCGGTTGCATCTATGCGTCGCGTTGGACACTAAACGCGCGTGAATTTAAATCGCAAGAGGAGGCCACAATGTCAATAGCTTCCTCCTATCTATAATAATATTATAAAGAAGACAAGTTAGTAAGTTTGTTTGTAGGAAGTAATCTCTAGAACTACTGAACCGATTTTGGAAATTCACCAGTAGAATGCTACATTATTCCTGAATGATATAGGCTATATTTGAATTTGATTTTTTTTTTTTTGACGCCCAACGAAGTGAGCACGAGTCTGCTAGATTTACATAATACTAGAGTTTTCCGCAGATCAAACCCTAGTGAATAGCTCCATTTCACTTACATAAAACCTTAATTAGATTTTTAAATATCGCGAGCGAAGCCGCATGCAAACTTCCTTGAAAAACTACCTAACTGATGGTGTAAACCTTTACGTAGTTTAGGAGGAGTTAGCAGATTACAGACAGACGCGGAAAGCGACTGTGTTTTATACTATGTAACGAAGATGTAAGGCGTTGTCCACAAATTACGTCACACGAATTTCATAATTTTTTGACACCTTCCCCGTCCTCGTCACAGCTGGTCACATTCGTGAGACTCCTCCCTCCCTAGTGTGACATCACATATTTTGCAATTTTACATCAAGAAATTATGAAATTAAAACAGTAGTTCCGAAATTAGTTTAATTTCTATTTGAATTATTTTTTATTAAATCAAACACTAGGCTCGTACAGATAGAGTTGGAAATATTTTGAAGCTTTTCGTTAATAGTTCAAATTTCGTGTTTGAAACCTTAAATATATTAGATTTTTAAGTGACGTCACGAAATTTAGGACCCCCTCCCATCCCTTGTCACACGTGTGACGTAATTTATGGATGGCCCTTAATCTATGATAATGAGAACACGTATACAGTGTTTCTCCTTAGATCATTTTGATATTTCACAAACCATGATACTTGCACTCATTACTATACATTTTTTTTTGCAGGAGTTCAGCAGACATTTAGACGGACCACTTGATGGGTAGTGGCTATCATAGCCTATGGACATTTGCAGCACCAAAGGTGCTACAAATGCGCTGCTGCTCTCTTAAGGGAGACTGGAACCTGGTCACTAATACCGGAACACCACTCAAGGTTGTTATGGCGACATACTTAAGACCAGGGGTGGTAGCCATCCAGTCGGACAAATGCCCGACTGGATGGCTACCACCCCTAATGCTCTTACGACAAGTCGCCCGCCCAGCTGCAGGAAATTGTGTTCTTTCTCCGTTCCTGCACGGATACATATTAATGCTTAAATATCTTATGGCCGGGTTCCTACCATTTTGCCATTCATTCACTTGAATTTCCATTTGAAGATATTAAAGTAGGAAATGTTTTAAATTAACCATCTAACACATAATTTAACTAAAATTTTACTCAAAACTTCCTATGAAAAATAACGTAATCCAAGTTAATCATTAATTTTTAATTTTGCTTGTGAATGGCAGACATATAAAAATATTGATTGTAAGAATATTCTTATTATCAATTAACAGAGAACATACAATTTATTTAATTATCAAAAAAATAATGTTACACAAAATTATAGTTCGTTTACAAAAGCTTTCACAGAAAAAACTCATCTCCTTTGAACAGTATCACAGTTTCCTTTTATCTAAGTATTAAACCGACGAAACAGGTATAGGCAGACAACAGGTTGTCTAGAAAAATATGTAGGCAGTAAATATTCTTCCATAGTAAAAGAAAATTGAAGTGGAAAGAGCTACGAAGTCATCAAACTTGTGATTTCTTCGAAATTGTTCTTTGCCAGGGCCGCACTTTAGGATCCTAAAATTAATGCAATCTATAAAAGAGTAATAATATCAGCTTTTAACTATGCCATTACTGGACTGGGCCCTACTCACTCTAGATCAGCGATACTCAACTTTTTTCTAACAAGGGCCACGTGTATTAGACAGATGTATTATAAGGTGTTGCAGGCCACAACCTAAATTTATTTAGGTGTTTTTTTATTGTTATAGTATAAAAGAGACTTGCGACCCACCTAATGGAAAGTGATTACCGTCATCTATGGACTTTCGCAATACCAGATGTGTTATCAATGTACTTGTACAACTATTAGTATGTCAGACGGGCTACTTACAAAAGCTTGGCGGGCCACATGCGGCCCGCGGGTCGCGGATTGAGACTAGCTGCTCTAGATTAATGAATGAATAAAACTTTAATTGAATAGGTACATAGTATGTGGACAATACTTGGTAAACAATGTGATTAGTACATATAACCGCAACTGACCTATAATCGTACAATTATTTAAATTTTGTATTAAATATATGTAACTTCTTATATTTAAAATTATATAATAATGTGACGAGTGATGGTGGAACAATTTAGTTGGTTTAAGAAGTTTTATAAAAAAGGTGGAAGATTCTGGAAGGAAAAGACAAGGACAGGTACATTTTAGAAAAAGATAGATGATGATGAAAGTTCTAGAATAGAAGATTCCGGAAGAAAAGACAGAGATAGATAGATGTTAGAAAGCGATAGACGATGAACGGAAGTTCTAGAATAGAAGGTTCGGGAAAGAAAAGACAGAGATAGATAGATGTTTAAACAGGGATAGATAGTAAATAAAAGAATAACGAAAAGAAGATCGAAATTATGGGTTCCAGAAGATTCTTCCGGGTATATACGCAGCGTAAGCAGTTTCAGTTCAGTTGAAGATAGTGAAGCGACAAGTGCGATACAAGAGAGTTGAAAGACAAGTTTAATAGATAGACAGTGGCAAGTTTAGAGAGTTGAAAGAAGAGTTTATTAGAAGACAGTGACGAGTTTACTGAAGAGTTTAGTGGTGAATTTAGTGAAAAGTTTAGTGAGCAGTTGACTGAAGGAGGGTCTAGCGTAGCTTAAGAGGAGATCCAGAAGCGAGCTACACGTGGTAAATTCGGAGGTGAGCACTGCAGTAGCAGGAGGTGGTCTACGCAATATCCGCGACGGTATTTTGAGTGAGACATCTTATCATCAGGACACTGCGTCGTTAGCTGTGCGTGTAGGGGCAACCCTTCAGAGAAGAATCTCGTAAGACTGTGCAATTTAAAAAAGCGTTTAGTTAAAAACTGGTGTTTTCTTCCAATCCTAAATGCGTACCACCGCTCGCACGTAACAATAACAATAAAAAGGATTTTAGGTCTTAAACATTTTGCAAAATTGAAGTGAAATAAATAACGAAGAGACGATGCACCCGCTACAGTTGTCTAAGGCGGATTAGCTGGTTTTATATATCGATTATCTGAATTTTACCAAGATGTTTTCTTTTAACATCAGCAAGTATTACAATTGTAGAAATATTATAAATGACATTGTCACTGCAGAATCATTAGCATTAGGAACATAATTTTACAGAATAGCGTGACTAGTAAATAAGCTCTAGTGATATTATATAGAAGTTAAGGTTATTTTATTGCCACACTAGACCAAATATTCAAAGGTTTTAATGTTGCGTTCACCTTAAATTTATGTTACCAATTATATTTCCTAATCGTATTCTATGAGAGAAATAAGAATTTAACTGCGCGTTTTTCTGCCTCCATTGGGTTAATTTACTGTAATCATCACGTCAACAAAGGCGCTAGCTTATTTAAATTCTGCCAGTGACCTCACCTTGACCCACTTGACCCCCACCTTAATACACCTCTGCCTCCCCTCCATTAGGGTTGTCGATGTCTATTAAATTTATAAGTATTTGCATATACCTATACTAGTTGTAGAGCGCGGCTTCAATTACGCCCCACACGCCTTCCGATAACCTTCTCGCGGTCCCGGAGACAATCTAAATGAATTCCCCCAGTGTTATAAGAGAAAAGAATATATATGTCACGAAGTGGAAATTTCTTAGAGACGTCAAGCTTTATTTTCAAGCATAAATAACTATTCATAAATACCCGTAACGACATCTAGCGAAGGTTGAAAGTAAAAAAAAAAATATTTTTATTTTTTGTTACAAATTCAGAACTAAGTTCTATTAGAAAGCAGTTTTTCGAAAGTCATACATATATAAGTTACAAATTAGTTTACTTTCCATTACCCACGTTTTCGCAGTTGTTTTTTTTAAGGACAAGAAGCGACATTAAACTTTCCAGCAACACGTGCAGCTAAAATTATTTGATTTCATTTTGGACAACCCTATCAAAGCTGATTGGCAACAATAAACCGGGCGGAAACTGATTTTGGAGCTTGTTAAATACATCGCCCCGGGGATACATCCCGGCACAAAAGCCCCGATGTGCTAATAAATACCTAAAGATCGGAGTCTTTGTCAAGACGTATTAACTTTGATAATATCAGCTTAAGCTGGAGGTATGTAGAAAGAAAGAAAGAATTTATTAACTAAGAAATCGACAATACAAAGAAATAAAAATAATTTATACTTTTCTATGATTAAAGAAGACGGAACATTTGGGCCATAGATATGTGATGAGTTGAGATATGGCTTAAAAAAACATAGTTTTCTATTACAAAATGAAAGGCATCAGCCCTAAATTTTATCTGGAAGAAAAAAATTGTATGCCTGTGTGTGTGTGTGCAGTTCACATGCAGTAGAACTGAAATTTCAGGGAATACACTCACAGATAATTCTTCTCTGGCTACGTTCCATTAGGGACTAACAACGAAGACGTTCACGACCGCGATTTATTCCGTTCCACTTATTTGCCGGCGTTACAAATGGAATGGCTATTCGGCCCACCTATGGGTCGTCCTGAGCATTGTGTGATCCAAGATGATGACGTCATTAGTGACGTTTTCGCCACGACCACGACGACCGCGGACGCCTTGTGGAACGGCTAACTGAGCATTTTGGGCGTTGTGAGCTACTAATGGAACGCCCTGTCTAACTTGTATTAATATAAATATAATTCCTTTAGCCTACATCGTTCAACATATTATAATTCAAAAAATTCAATCCAAATTACACTTTAAATCACTACCTGAAAATTCAAAATTCAATGCATTGTTACGCACAATTTCTTTTGATCTACGTATTACTATAGTATACTGCTATTTGATCATGATGTGTACGTCGTGGTCTACCGGTACCAATTCTACCATTCACAATACTGTGATACACATGCATTGTGATTCTATTTCCATCCATTCTTTCTACATGCCCAAACCACCTTAACTTCCTTTTTCAACTCTTGTTATTTCATCTTCTTTCAATCTACGTTTCCTTGTTACACTATTCCGTATCGTGGCATTGCTTACCTGACATATACCCCATATATATATATATATATATATATATATATATATATATATATATATATATATATATATATATATATATATATGTTTTATTATATTACATATTACGTCTCTGTAGGTACCTATTTTCAAGAATGAGATTAGATACTTTCTAAAAAATATGTGGATAGCTCAAACAAATTTAAATATCTTGTTGCAGATGAGATGGCGACGGAGTTGCGGAATGGGCCCACAACTTGCAGCAGCAGTTTTCTGCATGCTGCCGTTGTTTACGTCATCTACCGGCGATACACGTAAGTGCAAACTGTAAATAAGGGGGCTGCTCTGGGCGGTCAAATCTGAGGGCGGCATATTCGAACTTTACAGATGAATACACAACTCATCATTAACGCAACTTCGACCATTGAGACTTCCAGTAGTTTAAGCACATAAATTACTTTTCGCGGGGCGCGTAGGCACAAGTTAAAAAGCACAGATTGTCATAAGATTATAAAGTCTTAATGGTGATGATGATTAAGGTAAAAATATAGGGGGCGGCATTTTTTAGTTTTTGTCCCCCTCGAATAAATTCCAAGAACCGGCGCTTTTTTTTCAAACTATGTTGTGTGTGTATGCTGAAGAACATTCTTTTTAAGTTTTACATACTTAATATAATCTAGTCCATTTCAATTATATATATATCACATCCATAGAACGTATCTAATAATAATATTCTAGTATAAAACAATTCTAGTCAAGAAAAAATCTATTTTATATATGAAACCCTGTTTGAATTTTTTTTTTTTTGTTAAACATCGTTATATTATTATGGAGAATTATACTTAACAGATTCTTCGTAAATACATTCAGTGAATTTATATCCTCGAAAATATGATAATACGCGAGGGAGTTACCAAACTTCATATAGCTAGGTAGCCTCTTAAGACCGCTTTATTCAAACTATTTTGGAACCTGCTTTTATTTGATTAACATTAAAGTATTTAGTTCATCTATTCAATCATGCTTTCCACAGGACACCACGGTACTTCAAGAGCGAGAGGCTGGAGGGGAACTGTACAGGCCAATCCTGACGTGGCAGCGAATAATTCCGTCAGCAACATCACAGCACAGTTAGGCGGGACCGCCTACTTGCATTGCTTAGTCGGACATTTAAGTGAAAGAGGTGTAAGTACAAGTGACGACATACTTTGTAGTGTGAGAGAGGATGTACGCCAGAATAGAAGAGTATGGAAAGTTTTATCCGTGCAGGAACGGAGAAAGAATACAAATTCCTGCGGCCGGGCGGCCTGTCGTAAGAGGTGACAAAAGAACCCACAGCCAGGTGGTAGGGTATTTGCCCGACTGGATGGCTACCACCCCTGGTCTATAGTATGCCGCCATAACAGCCTTGAGTTGTGTTCCAGCATTAGTGATCAGGTTCCAGTCTCCCTTAAGAGAGCAGCAGCGGATTTGTAGCACCTTTGGTGTTGCAAATGTCCATAGGCGATGATAACCGCTTTCTATGAAGTGGGCCGGCTGCCTGTCTGCTGAACCCCTGCAATAAAAAAAAATTAAAAAAGACAAACAGACGACCCACCTGATACAAAGCGGTTACCGTTGCCTGTACACATATTTAACACCAAGGTGCTGCCGCTCTCTAAAAGGACAATGGAACCTGGCCACTAATTCCAGAACACAACTCAAGGTTGTTATGGCGGCATACTCTAGATCAGGGAGCAAATACCCTACCTGACAGTGGATTGTTTTGCCGCCTCATACGACAGGCCGCCCGGCCGCAGGAGATTGTATTCTGTCTCCGTTCCTGCACGGATAAAACGGATAAAGTATATAGCTCTATCAAGACAAAATATGGTATATATTTGTCGTTATAATAATTTTCTTCAGCACTTCTGGTTATTTTGGCCCACGTTTTTTATAGTGAAATGTCAAAAAGTGAGAGAATTTTAACTTGTAACGAAGATTTGCGACCACTTTAAACTTACCTTTTTTTACTGGAAAATGTATCAGTAGACTAGCCTCAAATGTTAATAAACATTTTCTTCAATTCACAGCAAGTCTCGTGGATAAGAAAACGCGACTGGCATATCTTGAGCTCCGGTAAATTTACTTACACAAACGACGAAAGGTTCCAGGTGAGTGGTTTAGTTTATTACATCATAAACAAGTCTGGATTAAGCTATTAGCCTTAGTAAAGTAAACAAGTTATAAAGAATATAAATTAATCGGTATTTAATTTTACTTTTTTAGACTTTTTATTACTGGAGAACAGCAAACAGGCTAACCTGACCTGATGGAAAACGGTTACCATCGCTTATAGATGTTTGCAACACCAAATATGTCACCAACGCACTAATAGCCTTGAAGGAATGTTATGCCATCCTTTAAAAAAAACCATAACGTAGCGCCGTGGGAAATTCTCAGCTGGGAGCTCATTGCAAATCCTCACGGTGCGTAAGAGAAACGTTCTTAAGATACGCTGCGTGCGTGAGCGATGCAGCTCAGGAAGTGAGGGTGAAAGAAGATCACCCAGCTGATGACGAGCAGTGAGTTGGTAAAAGAAGACGGAGGCATCATACTGAACAGCTTCTCGGAACACTTTCCATTCTACAGCCGGTAAAATACGCAGAGTTATTAAGTTGGTGATTTATTTTTTTATTGCATGGATACAGCAGGGAGAGAGACGGTCCAGATGGAAAGCGGTTACCGTCGCTTCTGGACAATTGCAACACCAAAATATTATCCATGTGCCGGTCCTCGAAGAACCTAGCTACTAGAGCAAAACGGAACACAGCGCAAGGTTATCGTGGTGGATACAATCATGACTGGGAATCGAAGCCATCTAGATAGGTAAAAAACTCACCTGCGTGTGGGTTGTTTTGTCGCTTCTTACAATAAGCCGCCGGGAGCAGGAATGAGTATTCTTTCTCAGTTCCTGCAATAAGTACTTATGTAACTTAGTATTACGTTGGAATCTCTAACTTTTTTAAAAATGGAGTTGATAATACTTGGCATTGGCCATAATATGAATCTCCTCTTTTTGGGAGCGAGTCATGCTTGATAAGGAGGAGGTAGAGTGAGGACGTGAGCGTACGTCCTCGCTCCGCTCTCACCAAAGAAGGACACATCGGCGCCGGACGTAAGCCTAGACCTTCAGCTTCCATGAGCTGTCTTCGGAAAAAGGGTTGTCATCCGTTGGTATGCCGTTGAGACGAGGCCGTGCCGTGTTTGACGCGCGCTCACCTATCCTCCCGTGGGGCACGTTACAGACCGCCCTACGCCAGGATTAGAGTAAGATGACGCCGGGGGCTATGCTTCCACCCGGCAGTGGATGTGACCATTGAGCCCCCGCCTGTCAGGATACGCGGAGTTGGTAGAGCCTCGCGTTCCCTATAGCCCTGGCATAAGGACGGAACACCGAGGGGCTTTAGTGGGTATCCTTGACCGTGGTGTGGCAGTAGCAGTTATTGCTTAAAGTGCTAGTGCCACCCTGAACTGGCGTTTCCTACACACCAGCCGCGACTCAAACGCGCGGGGGCGTGGTTGATGGTCCTCAATCAGATTTCCCCTATTTAAAAAAATGGCCGTAATAGGTAATATTTGAATTTAGAACAGAGATATTCGTTCATTTTTTTGTTAGGTCAATATTTTTTCTTCTTACATTTAATCGTCAATATATTCACACGTGCATTTTTAATTATTATAACGTATACAGTCCACTAATCCAATTAATATTTAGGAAGTGTTTTACAGTATTATGTAAACTAATGTTTAAATTAATCATACATAATATATGTTTTTTCTTCCAAAAGGATGGAAAGGATTTTTAAATTATTTTGACCAATAAAATAACACATTGTAAAAAATTACACTACAGTGGATACATATTTGTGGTGTTCGATGTAGATTCTAGGGCCATGGGGTCTCGAAACCGTCGATTTTATCGAGATGTATCAGCCAGCGCGGGAATGTAGCCAGCGTTTTGGGCACGTTCCCAACCGAGACAGCGATTTGGGGCCTACATATTATTTGTAATTTTTTTATTGGAAAATTATACATAAATTAACCTTTTCATTTCTAATATCTTGGATGTCAACAGCACTTTTCGTTCCTGGGAAACGATTCAACCATCTGTCAAAAACTTTAGTTATTTATTTAGGTTTATGGCTTGGCAGCTAGGCCTTTAACCCAGATCTTAGATTATATTGTAGTTTCTTCATTTTCTTATGCCCATGTGTAGCACAGCTGAACTGTAGGTTATCAGCTGGTGCAATTCAATGGAGTTCTTGTGACAACTCAAAAGGCCACATTCGACTATACAGTTCACATTTCTCACAAAACACATAATTACTACTCAAAAACTATCAATATCCTACAACTATTGTTCAGTTTAGAGTAATTTTACACATTTTTAGAAAATAAAACTGCACAGCACTACATCTCCTTTCGGTTCCCGCCAAAAACTCACTTGACGTTTCATATTTGAGGTACGTGATGACGTTTCATCAGATTCAGATATCAAAAACGCCTGATTTTAATAAGCAGTTGTTTGTTTAAGTAAATAGTTTTTATTTACTTTCCTCATATTCGAAATTGTGTCGAATAAAAAGCTTTATTCAGATATACATTTTAATTACTTTAAACAATTAATTCTAATGTTTACGATTGGGAGTATATGTTTTAGGCCGCGGATGAATGAATGAAAGGGACGATGGTGTGGTGAAACAAAAGGAGGCATAGGTTTAGTCTATAATTCCATCAGAAATGAAAAGCAGAGTATTAACCTTGGGTGAAAGGCCTATTTAGGCACTCGAATTATTATCCCAACCATACCATACCTAAACAGGTTACTTTCACCTGTCGTGTAACAATCTACTATTACTTATCCTAAATAAAACACTTAAATGGTAACTACATTTTTAATATGGTGAATGTTCAATTATAACCGTATTGAGTCGACTTCTCTTCCTCTCTTCGAAATCCCTCGGGAGGTTGAAAAACTTCCTACCCATAGCCACCAAAGTTAAGATTGCAGAGTCCTTACTACTCCCCATTCTTGATTATGCTGACGCCAGCTTTCTGATTTGGCTCAAGAGCAGAGCAACTTAATAAGCTTGAGCGCCTCCAAAATTTTTGTATAAGTTTCATATTTGGGTTACGCAAATATGACCACGTCTCTGAGTTTCGTAAAAAATTCAAGTGGATGTCAATTTGGTTTCGCCGGAATACTCATATTCTTTCACTCCTTTACATTGTGTTATTTATCCCCACAACCTCGTATTATCTCAAAGAACGCTTTGAATTCATCTCTTCTTCTCACAATTTACGACCTTCTACGAATCTTAGACTTAATACTCCCAAGCTTTATCATTCTTTTACTGTACAGGTTATTCGACTCTGGAATAAGCTACCTGTTACTGTTAGACAAGCTAAATCACTAACAATATTTAAGAACATGAAAAAAAGCACTACCTGCAACATAGTGATGTTTGATATGTTTACGTATATTTATATATCTGTAATATCAATAGGTGTATTTATATATGTCTATTAAGTATTATTCTTACTTATACAATATATTTATATATATAATATATTATAATATTTTACATACTTATATGTTATAATATTTATGTATACCACCTTTGACCAATATATTCTGCTTTATTCCTGCCACGGGTTGTCTAGAAGAGATAGATTCTTAGGGATAAGCCCGCCCATTTTGCACATTTAGAATATTTTTAGGCTATAAGTTTTTCTGTGTTTTATGTAATGGTGTACAATAAAGTGTTATCTATCTATCTAATATTCTGTTTATCCTTAAGCTTTTAGGATAAACAGGATTTTAGAGTATTATTGGCAATAATAAGAATAATTATTGTATTTATTTGTTTTAAGGTTTTACATGGGGAAGGATCTGAAGATTGGACTTTACAAATAAAATTTGTACAGAAAAGAGATAATGGCACTTACGAATGTCAGGTAAGAGTGGACAGTTCGTTTTATTAAGGCAATGTTAAAAACGCCGTAAGATGCGTATGGCGTGATGCTGTACGCGACCGACAAATGCTTATTTATTTATTTTAATAACAATTCTACGGGCTCTAGTCCCGTACCCTTTTTTTAAAATTAATTTTTAGAAGTTTTACACACTTATTTGTGACTTTGTTATTGTGTGTGACATTTAATAAATGCATGTTTGTGTTGTGATGTACCTTAAGAATAACTTATTATATTAATTTATTCTAATTTTAATACTAAACTTATGCTAATGTAGAGTGTATCTGTTACATACTGCTGTTGTGAGGAAGTGCATGTGCAGAGTGTGCGTGTAATGCAATGCGGTGGTAGTGCGCGTTTGTGTGGATGTGTGTAAGTTTTGTTGTTAGTTGTGTGTTCGTGACTTTCTGTGGTGTTATAATTTATTGTTTACTTTGTTGTGACAATGTATTGACTGGGAATTGTTGTTGAAAAATTTTCAGTTGGTGTTAGTGATGATGGATGGTTTATGAGGAGGATTATTGGCCCTCCATTAGACGTTGGACCACCGTCTTGTCTCCCATGGGAATGCTTATTATGAAAATGCACTATAGTAGCATCTGTTAGACGTCTAAGCGTACATACTTATGGTGTCATAAATATGTACACTCATACAAAATCTATGAGGTTGTAACTTGATTTGACTGTCCGCTCCCATATTCATAACATTTTAATAACTAAATAAATCGAAATTCTAGGACCCACGGGATTTCGGACTCGATATCATTCGTATGTATGAATTTTTCCGTTATTTTCTTATTCGATTGAGATTTTTACGAGCCTCCTTGAAAGTAGTATGAAGATTATTCAAATGTTCAGAATTTCACTTTCAGTTACGAGCGAAAATATGTCGCAAACTCATTGCGTCACGTCCCGTTAATTCGTCCTATCTAGAATGCTAAATCCAATCCTAATCTAATCCATAAAAACATCTATATATATGAAAAGGTAAACCTTTGTATGTTATTATAATCTTACGGTTTCCGAAAGTTCTAAGTTCTATATGGATTGTTTTGACATTTTAGGATAATGCTTTTTTTCTCAATTTGTTTTAAGGAGTTTTGGACAAACGTCCATATCAGTCCGTGAAGACAAAACCTCACATGCACATAAAATAATAATAATAAATAAATATTTGCATGCATGAACATTCAAAATCACTTATTTTATGCTTTTAACAATAAAGTCTAAAACTAGTTTTGCTTCTACAGACAAGGGGTCGGTTAAAACAGAATGACAAACTCCAAAGTCCAGCAAGTTTAAGCATAAGTCTCTCCTTAGTCGCTGTCTCTCATTGTTATTTTTGGTGCATTCCACAAGAATACGATATATGTCCTCTCTTTTATTACACGTCTCATAATTGGGCTATTTGTCTTTTTCATGAGAAAAGCAAATGTCTTGGACTGCACGTATCCAGCACACACGATGAGCGACAACAACTAAGGAGCGGCTCAACGTACTCTCACTGGACGATGGTATACGAGGAGGCTTATTCTGAAATGTTTTGTACCATATACCTTTAGTCTTCGATCGTTTATTAAAAATTCTTTCCACAAATATTTTGAAGTTCAATTTTAGATTGCGACAAAATTTCGAAATGTGTAGGGAGAATGTAAACTTCCGGACCTACTCTGCAAGAATTGCGAGCTAGACATTTAGCCTCTTCGTTATATTTTCAGAGACACTTTCATTTCACACGAGAATAATATTGCATTTATTTAATTTGGGCAGAATTATGTATTGACTTATTATTGACTAGATGAATGTTATTCATAGAATAAAGTATATAACATGGAAATATTAAAAATGTCAGTTGCATGAATAAAACAGTTGAATTTTCTTTTGAATTTAGTCAGGTTATAATTTATTCGACTGATAACTTTTATCTGATAATTGAAAAATCGACCCATAGTTATATAATGATAAAAAATAAAACTGAGTAATAGACAATGTTACATCAGAATAAAAATAATAAAAATAATAAATCTTGCAGGGGGCTTTATTCATGCAGGGGGCTTTGTGGCGAAGCCTTAGGTGAGTAGCGACAACTCGGATCTGACTCCGGGGGCCAAGGCAAGGAGTGTTGATCGCTAGAGCTAGGACTCAAGCTCCAGGAGTGGAAGTGATAAATGGCATAACGTCGGAAGTAGCTTCGATGTACATGCAGCCCACCTCTAGACACCCCTTAGCTACTCACACCTATGTTGCCCCTCGCCAATCTTGGCATTTTAGGGGCTCATACAGTGAGTGGCCAATCACCGTCTGGTCATTTTTTCCATGTTCCTTAAACATTACGACGGGCAGACGCCATAGTCCCCATAGTCCCTGATAACTTTTGTTATCATTCCCTACAGTAATCTATCTACCTACACTTATCGCTGCTTGTCCTTAGGTGCATTTTAATTTGGTGTAGACAGAGATAATCTCCGGTTGTTGTCACGCCACAATTAGATTAAATTTGTCAAGGGGCCTCTACGTGTTGGGCACACACAAGCCCTCCAAAAGTCCGGGGCCATTTTATGGCCCCTGGTCTGCAGAGGTATAAAAATATGTCATCTTATAAAAGAAATATGTAGTAGTTAGTATTTCATTTGATAAAGTGCATAATGTATTTTACAAAAATGCAAAGAAGATAATAAATAAATATATATGTGATTAAAAATATAATAAGAGAAATTTATCTTAATCAAATACTTAATCAAGAAATCAACCACAAAATGCCTCCAAGTTTATTTAGGGCAGTTCAATTTGATGAAGAGACTGTACAATGGTCTTTACAAATTATACGCAGGATAACTAAAGAAACAATGGAATGTGAAGTGAGGATTGAATCAATTGCGAAGAACCATTCAATTTGCTTCGGAAAGGGGAATCTTATTAAAACTCAAAGATAACAGCCGGCTTTAACTCCACTGTAGGCAAGGGAAACCACTGTCTAAACACCCATTGTGTTTTTGTCCAAATATAAGCACGAATTCGTTTTATTTTACGGTCTGCTGTTTTACCCTACGCTAGTGTTACCATACTTTCTGGGATAATGCGATGCAATGATATTTCTCAAAATTTAATGAAATTAGCATTTAGAACATTTTAAACGAAATTAAAACTAAAATATACCTATGCTATTTAATATTCTTAGACTAAATTTAAACTTATTTAAATTAAGTTCAGACTAGGAATTAAAAAAAAACTAGAAACTTACCAATCTTAAAAAATCAGATACAGAAGTATTAACTTCAAATATAAAGCTAATTACCTACATTGTAGTAATAGGCGGGCACCGTTACTGAAAAAGTTAACTTCCTTAAAGTTAAAGCGTTACATTTCAGAGAATTTAACGCAAGTTAACGTTAGTCGTTAATGCGTTAATACGTGATAGACATTGCATCTTCTTATAAAAACTGTTAGTTCTGAAAGTTAAAAGGTTAAAAACGAAAAAAAAGACGGGTATAATTATTAGAGTGTTTAATAGAGGCATGTTGACAAACAATATTTTTTCATTCATTTGGATTATGGTTTCATTTATGGATTAATTTATTTTATTAAGATAGACTAGTTGCGTTCTGGACGAAACACTAATTAGACGAACTAATTTTAAGACGATTTGATAGTAATATAATGACCAATTGCTATTTAGACGAATTGCTACGTAGACCACTTACATCTTAGACGAAACGATACTAACCCGTCCAATTTATCTGTCAATCTAGTTATCTGGCATAATATGAATATTCCCCTTCATGAACATTAATATGTTGAAGTTCTCATCTGAAAGTGAGGCTCGTTTCGGCTGTAGTATATCCTCGCCCGTGGAGAAAAAACGTTCAACTGCAGCGCTTGAGGGTATAGCAGTATTATAATTAATAAATAGATTTGCGAATATCTGTCCCCCGAGGATTGCTGCATCATTTAACGAGTTTCTCGACTTTGTGTCTGTGAGACTTTGAGCTTTGCTCTTTAAAGATTTGTCGCTCTTAGGTTTTTCTTTAGACCGAGTGACAGAATTGAAAAAGTCATCCTCATTATCGTCGTTGTTACTCGCGTTGCTGCCTCCGCCACTTAAATTATTTCTGTCCTTCGAACTTTCGACAGCTTCTTGTTGTAACGCCTCTTATACCTTTTTTCCCATGCATTTTTTTATTGCATCTACTCTATCTAAATGAATCATATGAATCCTTCGCAGATTTCTCACTCACATCCGTCTGCAAAATAGTGTCATTTCACTCGCGGCACGCGCTGCGCCGCACTTGTCGACCGACTCGAACGTACAACATGTCAGAAAGTGGTTTTCGCGATGCGTGTGATATCTGTGCTGGATTAACGATTAACGGACTTTTGGAAATTTAACGGAAGTTAACGAGTCCGTTAACATATTTTTAAGTTAACTTAAAAGTTAATCCATTACTCGAAATGTTAATTTCGTTAATTAACGGATTAACGAGTTAATGCCCAGCTATGATTGTAGTATATACATATGTAGGTAAGTATGTATTAATATGTATATTTGTAGTATGTTTGTGTTTGTATATTTTGTGTAGATTATCTGGAAAAGAACGCTTTTTAGAGATAAAGCCACCTGTTGTACTATATTACTTTTTCTTTTGTTTCTTATGTGCTTTGATGTATTATTACAAAGAGTTATCTGTCTATCTGTCTAATTTTATTTTGAAATCATTTTAATTTGAATTTACTTTTTAGTCCATCAACGATTCACAACATATAATCACTGTATCATATTAATAAACGTAGGATAGATTTTATACCCAAAAGTGTGATAACTTAAACGGTATACGGAACGGGAGATTAAAATAAACCACATGGAAAGCTATGGTCTTATGTTAAAAAATTGTTGAAACTTTCGCAAGACTTATCCTCGTTTCTCTCAGACACATAGCCACATTACTTATATATCGTGGTAACTCCCAAACGAGGTCTCGATACGTGAAATCATTTTCTTTATGTAAATAGGGCAATATCATCTACATACAGCGATGTGCCTTTTGTTTTAAAAGATTCAACGCATGGTGCGTTTCACTTTTGGCGGGAGGCGAAACAAGATGGCCGACATTTACACGGGTTATTTTTATGACAGTCAAATAAGGATGGTTTGTGTTATCATATTTTATTTTGCTACAATAAGGAAAATTTGAACGACATACTTCGAATTATTTATTATCCATACGGCTTCGGTTGGGTTTTGAATTCCACTTTTACGGATATAGGGTAGTTGACCATGACATTAACTGAGATAGTTTTTATTATCTTAAAAAACGCTGCAGCCTCCTGGATTTTATACGAGCATAGCAAGTTATTACGTCATAGCTTTAACAAGTCAAATTGTTTTGCATTACAAATGCTTAAAATAATATAAACTTCATACAAGTAATATCAATTTTTTTATCAATAGTTACCTATGTGTAGTAAAATATAGAAAAAAGACAGTCCTAACTGACTGTCTTATTCTAATTAACATATTTTCAAAAACTCGTTAGAAATCATAAAACGTCAGAATGACATCTGACCTACTAGGTAACTAGAGCTTTAGAAAGTAAGTGATAGGCATGCGAGCAAGTACGAGTACTTATGACTTGTTGACGACTTTCTTCACTTCTAAAAGTTCGCAACCTTACGATGCCAGACGGGCGCGAAAGGTCGTAGAGCGGAGAGCCAGGAGACTGGTTGGCAATGATCAGATTTTCGACGACATAACTCAAAGTCTCGGACATCGACGCAGGGTTGCCAGCTTTTGCCAGTTTTCTATCGGATACACTTTGAAAAGTGTGCAGCTAAGCTCTTGGATCTGATCCCGCCATTGCCCGTCCATCTATAATAGATATTCCACGTTATATACGGACGAAACGCTTTGTGTCGACCGTCATTATGCGTACCGCAAAAGAGTGGAACTCACTGCTGGAATCTATCTTTTCCGATAGTTTCAACTTGGGTATCTTCAAGTCCTGAGTGAATTAGGTACATTCTAGTTAAGCGTGCTCCATCTTAACATATCTCCGCACCACATCGGACGAGATCATGGTCAAGCGCGAACCATACTTCTATAAAAAAAGGCATAAATACGCGTTTCTACTCGTACATCTATCACTTCCTTTACATACTTCAGAGTGCCTGGTTTTGCTGGGTGTTACTCCTGTTCCATCATAGCTTATGTGAAGAGAAAACTTGAAAGAAGATTATCGCATCCTCTTAACTTTGACTTGTTAATAATTCCAGGTGTCTACCCGTACTGGAATCGTCTCACACTATGTCAGACTGCAGATCGTGGTGCCTGAAGCTTTCATCCTAGGCTCAGGGGAGCACCATGTCGATTTGGGCAGCGTTATTCATCTTATATGTATTGTTGAGAAGGTGAGTTACCAAGGCTGAAGTCGAAATGTTTTAAACATACCCCACTGCTCGGGGATTAAAAGTACCCTAGGGTTCCTTCTGTAACACGAAGTCAAGATTGTGGGTCAACGGCTTAGTTAACGCCAGAACCTTCAGAAATCTTCCTATTTTTCTTGTATGAACAGAGGAGACACGTTGACGACCTATCTGATGGAGAATGTTTACCGTTGCCTATATTCAAATTTAAAAGTTTTTATTATTAATAAGTTCCACTGAAGAACACTTTTTGAAGGTCATACATATAAGTTAAATTTTAATTTTACTTCCTACTCTATGTACACCGTTTTGCAACGTGTTATTACTGATAAGGAGAAGAAGCGGCAAGAAATTTCCTAGCGACACGTCTAACTAAAAATTTATTAACTCAAAGTTTTTTTTTTTAATAAATTTTATGTAGAAATATGTTACACAATCACTTTACGCAGAATTAATGGAGTTGTAGCAAATAGTGCATACTCAGTAAGACAAAGACACAAAAAAAGGAAAGAAAAATATTATTCTAGTTATAATAATGACTTGACGTACTCAAATTTTGTACTGCAATATATCGCCATAAATTCGTTACATGCTTGGCAAGATAAAAACGTTATACAAAATATAGTATGAGCGGCTGGAGCGAGCTGCTATATAAATGAAGTTTTGTCATTTAAGTATTCTTCAATAGTGTAGTATCCCTTCTTTAGCCAGACACTTTTTAATTTGGTTTTAAATTTAGTCAAATATATAAACAATAATATAAATATTTGTAACACCTAAAGTGCTACCAATTTGCTGCTGGCCTCGAAAGGGAGACTAGAATCTGACTACTAAAGCACACAACTCAAGCTTGCTGTGGCGGCATACCAGGGATGGTAGCTGTACATCATGTATAATTATGCATCTACAAACATGTTCAAGATATAGGTTTAAAATATTATCACGTAGCAGTTAAGAAAATTGATTTTCTCACCCCGGCAAACAATGTACTTAAGAACGGTAGGGTAGCCAGGTGGTAGGGTATTTTTCCGCCTCGATGGATACCATCCCCGGTCTAGAGTATGCTGCCATAACAACCTTGAGTTGAGTTTCGGCAGTCTCCGCTTAGAGAGCGGCAGCATCTTAGTAGCACCTTTGATGTTACAAATGCCCATAGGTGATGGTAACCGCTTTCCATCAGGTGATCCGTCTGCCTGTCTGCTGAAATCATGTAAAAAGAAGCGGGCCCTGCGACTTGAATAAGTATTCTTTAATCTTTCAACTTTTCTGCATGAAAACACAAGAAAACAGGTCCCTCTCTCTGTAAAAAGTGTACGCGCAGTCCTTCCCGCCTTGGCACCTTTGGTACGATTGACAGCTAATGTTACCCCGAAGGTCGATACCCGCAAAGGCGACTGCCGTACCCTCAATTTTAAGTAAGCTCGTTAAATGAAAAGGTCAAACGATCAATGAACCGATTGTTTACTTATTTGTCAAAGTATAATTAATGACAATAACTTCACAGATTTATTTTCATGTTGTATTGGAAAATGAGAATTATCAAACAAAGTTTTAATAAACTTTGATTATAAATCTAGATTTATCGCATTGAACTGATCGTGGTGCGAATCATTAGAAAGGATTTATCGCTTTGGATATTTGATTAATAAGTCTTTAAATACTTTCAGTGGGTATATGAACGTGACTTTACCAATCGCTATTACCAGTGTGATGATTATAAACTTTTCATTTCTCATATTCTGAAAAGAATGTTGGAGTTGCCTAATCACAGGGAAGAAAACAACACTTTTCGTTCCTGGGAAACGATTCTCCCTGCTGTCAAAAATTAAGATTTTATTTTTATTCATTTAGGTTTGTGGCTTGGCAGCTAGGCTTTTAAGCCAAATTATAATGTAGTTTCTTCATTTTCTTAAGCCTATGTGTAGTACAGCTGAACTGTAGGTTATCAGCTAATGCCCTTGTGACGACTCAAAAGGTCACATTCGACTATACAGTGCACATTTCTCACAAAACACATAATTACTACTCAGAAACTATCAATATCCTACAACTATTGTTCATTTTAGAGTAATTTTACACATTTTTAGAAAATAAAATTCCACAGCACAACATCTTCTTTCAGTTCCCGCCAAAAACTCTCCAAAAAATTAAGAAAACAATAATAAGTAATAAAAAATATCAACAATTTTGTAACATCATTTTAAACTTATAAATTACTTTTCACTAAATTATTATTTAATTTACATAAATTTGAGCTAAATATATATTATGATCAGTGACAACTGAAACGTCTTGTATTGCGCATTCTTCATTTATAAGGAGGTGTTCCTCGGCGCCACCAGTATGTGATCACGTTCATCAGATTTAGATAGGGATTTAACGCCTGATTTCATTAGATAAGTAGTTGTTTTTGTTTAAGGAATCAGTTTTTATGTACTTTCCCCATATTCGAAATAAAAAACAGAGTGTTAACCTCGGGTGAAAACCCTATTTAGGCACTCGAACTATAAGCGCCCTCGCTGCGCTCTTGCGCCAAATCATCTCGTCCCTAAATAGGTCACTTACACCTCTCGTGTAACAAACTACTATTACGCCCTGAATTTCTGAAGTTTACTAACCACAGAAACGATGTAAAATTACGTAATTAATACAAATTTCGAATAGTAATAGTTGAGCCTCGGCCTACGAGGCGTATCAATAGCCTCGGCGGAAGATCTTACTTTAAGACGGAGGAGCGTTCCATTTCGCTCCTTCACTAAGGGCCGGTTCCTATATCCTACCGATCGTTAATTTGCCTTACTATCGGTTAAAATTTGACATTAGTTCCGTACAAGTGATGTCAAAATTCAAACGTCGATAGGGCAAGTGAATGAATAGTAAGATACAGGAACCGGCCATTAGTCGGGACACTCACACTTTAAAAATCAGGTTCAGAAGCATTACTTTTCTATTGTTTATTGTAATTCCTAATCTGTTTTATATTTATATTTGTGTATATATTGTCATATATATATACGTGTGTGTATACGTATGCGTATATGCTCTATGTATACTTATATCAACATTATTTATAGACTGCATCACTGTGAGTTTTAAAAATCTATTAATCCCTGCCAAGGATTGCCTGGAAGAGATCGCTTTTTAGAGATAATTCCCGCCCGTTGTACTTACTATCTTTTGTATTTTTATACTTTTGTTTGTCTATGCTTTGATGTACAATAAAGAGTTACCTTACCTTACTGCTAAAATGGAAATTTCACGGGCCATCAGGAAAATTATTCACTCGGAGCGTTATACATTTCAAATAAACTACCAACTCTGGAGTATTGATTAAATACTATGAAATCCTTCAACCATAAACAGTATTTTAACACATAACTGAGCCCAATGTTAGTATGGGCGGCGTATGAAATTTTTATTACCTACATTTATAGCGTTTTGGTACAGTTGTGTCGTAAAGATCTTGCTTACATTTTATTAACATACTGGCTCATGTGTCCCCAGGAAATGAGTGTTTACGGCTGTGCTCGACAGTCCAAATAGTGTTGTTTTATTACGTTATACTGATTGATATCAGAGTTTAGTACAAATATGGAATGGAATGAGCTTGCCGTTACAGTGTTTTTGCTGTACTATGAATATGACAAACTCTAAGTATGGCTGGCACCTGCCACGCATAGTGAAAGGTTTCGTGATGACAACATCGACCATTTTCATTGTTTCTTTTGCCTATAGAACCCCTTAAAACTTGACCAGGTGCGTGTTAAAATGCATAGTAAGCACCTAACGGGCTCGTTGAGGAGCATCCATTATGTAATTTGGCTAAAAAAACTAACAATTCCTTAACGAGTCTTGTGCAATATACAAACCAATTTTCTTTTAAAGTATTTTTTATTGAAAACATAAGCAAGCCCTTAGAGCCTTTTTGACGCGGCAGAGCTATGCTGAACGATGGCTATGGCTCTCAAGGCCGGCTCGATCTGTGTGATACCACGCTCTTACAGAATATCGGCGTGAAACTATTAGCCTTGAGCTAATCGTGTTTCGTAGAATGAGAGAGCTTCGATGGCCCACTCCCCCCTCCCCCTATCCTATCCCCTCCATTCCATTGCTCCTGTCTGATCCACTCCCTCCTATCCCATACCCCTAACCCATCACTTTTATATCATCATCCCATCCTATTCTTTCCTATGGAGCCATCCACAAATTACGTCATACGAATTTCATGATTTTTTGACCCCTCCCTCGTCCTTGTCTCAGCTGGTCACATTCGTGAGACTCCTCCCTTCCTAGTGTGACATCACATGTTTTGCAATTTAACATCAAGAAGTTATTAAATTAAAACGGCAGTTCCATAAAGATTATGATTTATTTCTAGTTAAATTATTTTTTAATAATTTAAACACTGGTCTGCTCATACAGATAGAGTTGGAAATATTTTGAAATTTTTCGTTTATGGTTGAAATGTTGTGATTTGAAGCTTAATAATATCCTGTGACGTCACGAAATTTAGGACCCCCCTCCCACCCTTATAAAGGTGTGTGCATATTATAAGTCGCGACTGGCGGACACGGCTGAGGGGCGGGTCTTACAACAAAACTGGATAAGGAAAGTCCAATGAAGTGTGCACATTATAAGTCGTAAGTCACGGACGTGGCCTTTGAGCGTTCGGACGTCCTAAACCAATCTAGACTGTGTTACGATTCTGGTGTGCACATTTAGCCTGCTTGGCGACTTTTTTGTGAACCAGCCATCCTGTCAGTGTCCACGTCTTTTTTACGTATATTAACAGTTTTTTAAAACATGAATATTTTTACATTCCAGAGTCCAACACCGCCCCAATACGTATTCTGGTATCACAATGACCGCATGATCAACTACGACGCGACCCGGGGCGGGATAACAGTGGAGACGGAGCCTGGAGCCAGGACTCAGTCCCGGCTAACCGTACGCGGGGCGACCTTGAAAGATTCCGGGAATTATACGTGCAGCGCGAGTAACACCGAACCGGCGTCCATACATGTTTTCGTTTCAGAAGGCAGTAAGTACTGACAATTGCATCCCCGTCATAATGTTTTTAAATAATAATAATCATAATCGGGAAACAAACAGACATATTGTATATCCTCAAATTAAGCACGTTATGCTTGTGTTATGGGCTACATACAATAGACTACTCTGGGGCCGATTCCAGCACCCAGACCATAGTAAATAACGGAAAAAAATTCGTTTCCGAAATTTATATCAGGAATCGAACCCGGAGCCTCTGCGTTGCAGTGAGATAGGCCAGCTAAGGCTTAGCCCGCTCAACTACAGAGGCCGTCAAAATTGTAAATTAAATGTTGACCGATCGAAGATCGAAAAGTTCCCATGCCCCAATAAAACTAACTATTCATTATTTATTATATCTTACTATTCATTAACTTGCCTTACCGTTGGTTTAATTTTGACATTACTTGTACAGCGGTAATCTCAAATTTTAACTGAAAGTAAGGCAAATAAACCGTTGTTAAGATATAGGAACGGGTCAAAGGTGAACTAGTTCAGTGACCGAGTTGAACTAGAAACTCATGGCCGGTTCCTATATCGTAACTATTTATTCACTTGGCGTTATCGTTACCATCGATAGTTTCACAGTACTTGTATTTTTTTATTTATTGCATGAGTTCCGCAGATAGGCAGACGGCCCACTTCATGGAAAGCGGTTTTTTTTAAATAATTCTACGGACTCGAGTTCCGTACCCTTTTTTATAACTTAATTTTGAAGAAAGTTTTAAGTATATAAACACGCTTCTTGGTAATTTTTGTTTTTGTGTGTGACATTTGTTCAATCATATGTGTGTTGTCGTGTACCTTACGAATAACTTATTATATGAATTTATTCTAATTAACCGACTTCCAAAAGGAGGAGGTTCTCAACTTGATTGATATTTTTTTTAAATGTATGTACACCTATTACTCTAAGATTAATGATCTGATTTACGTGATTCTTTTTTAGTTCGATGCAGAATAGTTGCCATTTGGTCCCCTAAAAATTTAACATAATTTGGCCCAGTAGTTTTCATTTTATGAACACTTTTTTATGAAAAAATTTTCCGTTCCCATTTCTTAGGACCTATATTTTTTAAGGCACCTTTCGTAGGTCTACCCATAGCTAGACACTAAAAAGTAACAAATAAAAATAACAAATAAATAAAATTAAAAATAGCTTTAGAAATAAGTTATTTTATACTTTTTAGTTTTTGAAGTCGGTTTTTTTAAACGAAGTTTTTTTAAATACTAAACTTATACTAATGTAGAGGGTATCTGTTATATGCTGGTGTTGTGAGGAAGTGCATGTGCAGTTGCTATTTCTATACCTATATATATTATCTTAACTAGTGCCATGTGTGTTGTTTTTTCCTTTCTGTGTCTGGGTTATTAATTTTTAGGCACTTTGTGTGACTTGGTTTGTTTGTGAAGTGTGCGATAGAAAGCGGTTATCATTGCCTATGGACATTTGCAACACCAAAGGTGCTACAAAGCCGCTGCTGCTCTCTTAAGGGAGTCTGGAACCTGGCCACTAATTCTGAAACACACTCAAGGTTGTTAAGGCGGCATACTTTAGACCAGGGGTGGTAGCCATCCAGACGGGCAAATGCCTACCACCTGGCTGTGGGTTGTTTAGTCGCCTCTTACGACAGGCCGCCCGGCCGCATAAAATTGTATTCTTTCTCCGTTCCTGCACGGATATGGAGCTTATGTCAAATTTTAACCGATAGTAAGGCAAATAAACGATATAGGAACCCGCTACAAGTAAGCACAAGATTAGTTCGTACTAGGAGCAAATGATCAAATAAAACCTTTAATTTCTGATCTTAAACTAACTTATTTTTTTAGAATTCTTTCTAACTTAAAGTTTAATTTATGAACGGTAATTTTCTGAAGCTAACACGAGCTTTATTTATTTTTCAGGCAACAAAATGGCGGCGATCCTGCGCCGCAACACAAGCGCCATTCACGACATCACGTCCAGCGCCACCTGTCTTCTGTTACTCGCATCTGTTATGGTCCACTTCGGTTTGCGATGACGGTGGCGCTAAAGTCGCATTAGAAATTTAAGTTTACTATGAAAGAAGGTACATTACCAATGGTATTTAGGTTAGTTTTATTATTTCTCACGGATACCATATAAGTATAAATTAATATATTTATATTCTTGAAATTAAAGTTTGTTTTGAGGTTTTCTTGAAATAGGGAATCGTAGGAAACATATTCCGAGAAAAAAAACAAGCTCCGTTTCTAAACATTTTTATCAAGATATCTAATGTTATGTAATCAATGAAAAAAGAGCGGTCAATTGCGATAGATGAAAAGTTTTGAATTGTTTTCTTAGATATACCTTACCCCATGTTATGCCTGCAAGGTTTGCTTGCGTAAGCCTATGAGGCTAAGTGAGTACTTTCGTTGATGAATATCAAGTGCGTTCTGAGCATTAGAGGCTCCCCCGAGCAAAACTTACAGGTGTATTGCCACTCTTAGGGAAGCTTTGAAACGACTTAATTCTGTATTTAGATAACTTTATATTTTTTATGGTCGCCTGTCTCCTCCCCAATGTTCTTCGGGACCTATGTTGTACTGTTAAATAATCAACTATTTTCCTTTTTATGATAGTGTTACGACCTGAATGCCGACAAAAGACAAATTCACACCTACATACCTGTAGATATTTTATTACCTTTTCGGCATTTGGACTTCTTTTGTTTACTTTGTGATTAGAAAAACAGCCCATTGTGTATATAATAATATTTTATGGTAGTCATTACCCAGGTGTGATTTTAGGAAATTCAGTTCACGCGGCCGAGCAAATATATTGTATTTGTATAGTATAAAGCAATGCCCCAATTGAGAGATGAGGCTGTCGAGCGATAATCATAAGCGAAGCAAGACGTGTGTACATTCAGTAATCTATTTAGTGGCGGACTTTGCGCGTGTTATTGAATTGTGCATTACGTTTGGACTGATTGTGTTCAGTTATATTTGTACCTGTGTTATACGTGTTTGTATAGTTCTAATAAACTCTATAATAATTCCAACGGCATTTTAATTCGAGTCCTGCAACTCGTAACAATACTATAATTGGTCGCAGTATAAGTCTCATATTATATTAATTACTGTTCTTAAAATATATAGTAATGTGTCTTTTTTGGAGGGCTTTAAAAATAAGTTTGACTTCCGTGAGTACATAACATTAAAAATAAATATTGCAACCAAATAATCCAGTTCTTTTTGTTCGCTGCTGAGGTTTACTCTTCGGTGCTTTGTAAAGTACGGGTATCTGTGATTTCACGCGACACTAAGATTAAATTGATAAAGTTGCCTCGTATGTACTCACGGAAGTCAAGCCTATTTTTATAGCCCTCGAAAAACGATACATTACAATATATTTTATGAATAGTAATTAATATAATATGAGAAATATTGCTACTAGTTATATTATCAGAAAATATATAATGACGTCATTATTTTCGATCACGCAGGACTCACAACGACCCAGGTCAAGAGCTGAGTCGAAGTGGGCGTTGACCATAGAGCATTAATTCTCTCTATAAATTGACACTGAAAAAGGCGCGATTTCAAATCAACCAATGATATTTGTGTATTTCGTCGTTCGTTGTAATCGTCAACGCTCCATAATCTGTTCCACTAGAGTTTATCATTGTAACGCCCACAAGCAAGTGGAACGGGAAAAATCGCGGTCGTGGGCGAGGACGTTTCTTGTGGAACGTAGCCTATATTGTCTAATAATCAAATATAGAACATCCGCACTGTAAGGTAACCATGTATTTCATGTAATTTAAATAACAATGTAATAATTTCGGTGTTCCTTCTTTCATAGGTAACTAGTATAATTTAATAATATTGTATGGTTTTGAATTAGATTAGGTAGTTTAATTGTAATTTGAATTAGGCAATTATTTATCGATAGTATACAATTGAAATTCAGAGATTTGCAATTAAATTTCATTCGAATTTGTAAGGCTGGTTGCATAGACATTTAACCAATGGTTAAAATAAAAATAATCGCCAAAAATGTATGGCTAAACAACAATTATTTTATTTTAACCGCCGCTTGAATGTCTATGCACACCAGCCTAATTGTTAAAACATGCTCGAAATATACTGTGAATCACAATCTCATTAGAAACAAATTTTAAATTCAAGATTTATAATGGCGCCACAAGTCTTGTGATAGACAAACACCGCAAGACTTTTAACCAACATAGTATAGAGTATTATTTATTGCACCCAAAAAGAGATATATATATATATATACATCAATAATAACAACATTTTCTACATAGTACAACCGGCCGTCTTATCGCCTGCTGCGATTTCTTTCAGAGAACGTTCTGGAAATTAAATTTCACGTAGAAGAGTGGGTCGGTATCCAATTCGCAACATAGCTCCAAATATTAGTAATGAAATATGACATAGAAAATTATACATATACACAAGTGAATTTTAATAGCGAATGCAACATATAACATAGATATTTATTATTTAAATATAAATATTTTTAGACTATCAGATCAAAAAATCAAGTCATTTTATTTATTTAAATAATATTAAATTAAAAATTTTAGTTACTGTTTAATTCAATTGAATTCAAAATTTTGACTGACGTATTTTAAAAATTAGATTAACTAATACATTATGATATTGGTCGAAAATCCAAAATGGTATATTAAATCATAAAAGATGAATGAGTTGTAGCACTCTCTATAAAATTAAATTTACCTAGGGGTTTTTTCAGTTAATTCCTAATACTGTTATATAATTATATTTGTGTGTATATAGTTATTTGTATATGTACTTATGTGTATACGTATATGTATATATAGTTTTATTGTTTTTGTACTTATATGCACTGTGTATCATATATAATTATTTATATATTGCACCACCGTTAGTTTTAAAAATCTATTAATCCCTGCCAAGGGTTGTGTGGAAGAGATCGCTTTTTAGTGATAAGGCTGCCCGTTGTACTACCTTTGTAATTTTCTACTTTCGTTTGTCTATGCTTTGGTGTACAATAAAGAATTACCTGGGTTTTTGGCGGGAACTGAAAGGGGACGTTGTGCTGTGCAGTTTTGTTTTCTAAAAATATGTAAAATTACTCTAAAATGAACAATAGTTGTAGGATATTGATTGCTTTTGAGTAGTAATTATGTGTTTTGTGAGAAATGTGAACTGTATAGCCAAATGTGGCCTTTCGAGTTTTCACAAGAACTCCGTTGAATGGCGTCGATTGTAGACTACGATACAACTGCGACTGGCTTAAAGGCCTAGTTGCCAAGCCATAAACATAAAAAAGCATAATAAAGAGTTACCTACCTACTTGCCTTTTTCAGTTACATTTCTAATGTAGTTGTCATTCCTGGCATTTATCTTCCATGGTTAAACTAAATTGAACACAATAAACTGTGAAAACTTCATTTATACTATCCAAGGGTCATTTGCTTCAACTAATATACCATTTCATCAATGTAAATATCAGCCCCTAATTGTTCCATTGCTGGGCTCGGGCGTTCCAATTTCTTAGAGCAAAACAGACAGTAAACCCGCCAAGCTTGTTCAAGGCAGATCGGCTGCTTTAAGAAGCCAATTATCTCTAAACAGGTGTAATCACGATATTTCTTTTTCACCGTCAGCATATATAACGATATATACAAAAAAAAACCGCCTAAGCGGTGAATATTGCCTAGCCAGGGTATGAACCCACGTCATTATAATGAAATACGGATTAATTGTGGATAATTGCATTTAACAATTTTTAACTAAATAATTTTTAATTCGTAATTTTAGCTCAGTAAGAGTGTTTTAATGCCATCTGTTAGTGAAAATTGCATTATAACTTGTCGAAGATTTTATATTATGAAACCTAAGATTTATAGTTTGGGCGTTATGATTTTCTTTGTACGCGCACATTTAGATTTAGTGTAGATTGCAGCAAAAATTTTGATGAAAAATTCTGTAATTATATATTATCTTGTCAATTCACTCCAGATGAAAACAAGATAGTTATTTATGATACTAATGCGGTAAGTTGGTTTTTACATACCAGTAGACCAATGTAAGCCCGAGACAAAGTCGAGGGTTTACCATAGTCACAAATTTGTAAAAACCAACAATCGCACGTGTGTCATACAACGCTTTTCAAGATTTGCGGAAAATATTATATATAACAAATAAATAAACAGATAAATATCAGTCGGAAAGTCGCAACAATCTTTGTTGTCTGACCTTTCTAATATGAAAATGGCCGCGCATTTGCAAATGGCGACACATGCGCGCGGTGAAAATTAGATTCAAATCTTTCATCTCATTTTCTCTATATAAATAAATAAACAGATAAATATCAGTCGGAAAGTCGCAACAATCTTTGTTGTCTGACCTTTCTAATATGAAAATGGCCGCGCATTTGCAAATGGCGACACATGCGCGCGGTGAAAATTAGATTCAAATCTTTCATCTCATTTTCTCTATAGTATCAAAGTAACACAAATGTATTGAGCAAAACCGCTTCCAAGGAGGTTCGATTATCCATCTTATTTATTGTCTTAATGTGAAATTCTGTTGTAGAATTCTTTTTCTTTCACCTAAGTACCTGTTTTACCACAAGTTCCGTTGTATTCTGCGTAATTTTTTACTTTCGAACAATGTATACAGGCTTTGTGAATGCATTTTTTTGCAAATGTCAACACATTTGCAAAAGAAATGCATAATAATAAATTAATATGTATTTATTTATACAGCGGCATCTAATTGAACCGGATGTCCTTTAGATAGCCTTTTATATCATGCAGGTAACTTTCAGCTCTGAATAGTGTAATTATATTATAGTACGCCATGCACGTTTTTCAGCAAACGTACATGGACTTGAAGTGCCCCAAAAAACAACTGGGTTTAAACGAGAAGAGTTTCCGTCAACTTGTTGTTTTGTTTTCGAAGAACATAACATTTGTAAATTCTTTTACGATTTATTTTGTTTCTATGTTTGTTCCTTTTTCACGTTCTTGAAAATAAAACCAATTTACGAAATTCCGTCTATGTAATTCTAAACATGCTTAATAATATATGCCATTAATTTAATAACACTATAATTTGTTATTAAAACTCTCTGAGTGCGGCAATTATGTCCGTCTGCTACGGTACCAATGTACATAACGATCCTTTGACAGAACTTGACCCATTAGCCGTCAATATATTAAAAAGGTTTCAAAAGTTTATATATTGAAATAATTAAATTGGTTGATTTGTCATCACATCCGTACAAACTTCAGACCAGAGCAAAATTAGTTGATTGCATGATTATAATAAATGAAGTTTACATTTATACCACTTGTACAGTGACTAGATAACAATTAATATAGCTAATAGTTTTAGTAATGTATGAAACATACAGTTGAATTGTAAAAATAGGCTTCCAAAGATGGAATATCCTTTACATGTATATAAAAACACAATAACGATTACAGCTATAAGCGTGAAGTATGCTCAATTTTGAAGGACAACAACCTATACAACTACTAAAACAATATTATCTTTGATGAGCAAAACTTAAACGTGTCTGGTGTCTGAAGTTCGAACAAGCCTACATCTCTTCCGCACCGCATACACACTGCCAGTTGCAATTAGCGTTAACGCTTGACCTGCGCAAACCTACTGCTAACTTCACTCGAGACGCATTTAAGTATTGAGCATTTATGCCTTAATCCCTGTGACAGCAGTTATTGAAATAATTTGCAATTGAACTGAATTGACATCTCGCATTCGTTTCACTAACACAAATTAAAAAAATATATAAGCCTCTGTTACTCTACGGCCCTTCCTAGGGGCTTGCGAAAGGGACAAAGTCGTCAGGAGCGTAAACCTCCAAATTACACTAGTAGAATAAGTAGCTTGGAAGGCGTAATTTTTTGTACAGTGGATGCACAGAATTTATATACTGCTCTGGAGTCTATCTACGTGACGATAGGTGTATTTTTAATTACTGCTGTCAGAGGCATAAGGACCTTATATTGTTTAATAATGTTATGTGTTTTTTATAGATTAATAATCTTAACTTCTCTTGTGAACATTAATAGCTTTTAGAGGTACGTTGCAAGACTTTAAAAGTTTAAAGTAATAGAGGAAAATTGTAGATGGGTATTAAAACGTGCTCCGGTTTTTTAAACGATTTCCTGAGCCGAGATATATACGTTACACAACGCGTTAAGTCAGAATCATCGTTATCAGTACTCAGCAAACTCATTTGACTAAGTCGAAGCTCATTCAAGTGGTAAAGTGCACTATCACTAACTTCACAGATAGAAGCAGTTGAGTGAGTTTTAAAACTAATGAAAATATCCAGGCTGATTTAGCATTCAGGTGAGTGAAAAGTGTGCAGTATCGTAGTACTGCTTAATAAGATTCGCCCGCCCAGGTTTGAGAACAATTTTCTTGTGCAAACTTATATTTGAAGTAATAATTCACTCAAATTAAAGGTGTTTCCTAATGCACAAAGCGTCATAGGTCCCGATGACATTGCAATTATATCGCTTAGTATCTCAAACAACGATTATGAGTATCGTTTTAAAATACTCACAGTTAGTTGGCACACTTCAAGTTGACATTACGATTAGTCACATCATCAGAAACATACAATAAAATAAATTTAAACAGATGAGAGGTATATTTAAAGTAGGGGGGGGGGGGGTTATTAGTAAAGTCAATTAATGATACCATTGATTGAAGTATGTGCAATAGTAACAAAATAGACCTTCAAAGACTGGCAATGTAATGGAAGGTAGAAGAATACTAACAATACTGTACAGTACAGTACAAAGAATATTCCTGAAACGCATGGCTAAATAGCATTAAATATCTTAACAATTTAAAACATACCTATTTTCCCAATCAGTAAAAAATTAAAAGAAAGAAGTCTTTCAAATTGACTGATTTAGTCTAGATACAAGAATAATAATAAAATGTCAGAAATCGAGAGAAGAAACCTGTAGGCACCAACCAGTCAGGAAGTTTCGAGGTGTTTTAGTTACGTATAATTGGGTGATTTTCTTCAAAGAATAAACATTAACATAAGTACTTTTAGTATTCATCCATAATACGAATGCAAAAGATATTAAATTCTGAAATTAATCAAGAGTTTTCTGTCAAGAACCTTAACTCATAACAGACAAGTTTATACTATTTATATTATGTGTTATGTTACATGTTAAGGTAAGTCAAGACAATCCTTAAAGGGGTATTTGCAATCCCTTTAAAGATTGTTTTGAGTTACATAATAATATATACTTCAACTAGATGGCGTTAAAGTCGATTAATCTTTAAAGTGAAACAGAGACATCTAGCGTGTATTCGGTTGTAATTTTTAACTGCATTATTTAAAGAAATTACCGTCATATCTTTGCGTTACCAAAAAGATAAAAACTGCATCAAAAAATTATTTAAAACGGACAAAATTTACAGTTTGTTAATTTCACTCGAAGTACTACAGCGCCATCTGGTTCGAAGCCCTATAAATATTAAAATGACTTTAAGTAGAGCAATACATTTGTTACGATAATTCACAAACAAGTCTTTAGATTAAGAAATTAAGCTATAATAATATTTAATGATATGGTAAGACCATATTGTTAGAGGAATATTAACTTTGTGCAAAATAGGAAGAGAGAATACGACGAATTTAATGATGGACAGAATGGTATTAACGAATCTGCGTTGCTAGAAAATTTACAAGTAATCGTATAAAAGCCCATTTTAAGATGCTTTATATTTATAATAATAGCTAATTTAATTAAGTCTCACTTCTCATACAATTATTAACCACCCTAGAGCGATACGACATGTGCGTCGAACACATAGATAATACACTATACATAAAATATATCAGCCTCTCTGGAATAAAATATCAAAATCTCATTTACCCTGTCCGATAAATAGCACTACAATCGATAATTCTATAAATTCCAATGGTACTAATAAGTTATAACGTGTTCTTAATTGGCATAAAGGGAAACACAGGACATAATTAATTTAAAGAACTTATTATTACACTATAATTCATGCCAAAAGTAAAAAATGGCTCACATTAAAGTTCATGTAAAAGTGTGCGATATTCTCCACGTATGATCATAACTTGTGGTTTGATTTATGCTCTTAAGATCTCGTCAGTGCGATGTATTTATTCAACGATATTGCACAGCGCCATCTTTAGTGAAGTTAAGTGGACTAAATGGAAACTAATTATAATTTTTGATGTTCCTGGACCACTTTATGGCGCTAGTTTCGTACATTTTTCGATTATGTGGGGGAGATCCACTGGGATGATCGAACCAAAGTCTCAAAAAGTGAGGCGTTCAGTCCGCACGCTTTTTTATTGGAGCGATGACGGAATGACTCGAGTAGTGGGGTAGTGGGATAGTGGATACAAACTTCCCTCTATTATTTTGTCACTAATTAAGCTTGTTAAAATACTTCAATAATCTAACAGTAGTGAACCACATATTTTATGAGAATTATACCTATCAATAAAATTCAAGTTTATTTCGATTGATCCTTAAAGATACCTTAAGATTAATTCGGCGGAAGCGCAACCTGAGAACCTCAAGCGCAATCTGAGATATTCCTTTCAGTTGCCGGACAGCACTCAACATTTAATATTGTCATTTGGTATTAATTTTTTTATTTGTTGTTAAGCTCCAATCACTGTGAGTGAGTGGTAGATGATGAAAGTATAATATAATGAAAATTTAATAATCATAACACATAAAATAAAACGATTGTTGAAGTATGATTCTTCCGATTTCGCACGGAGTTAATAGCAGGAGTATACTTTGAAATTATAAATTATATAAAAAACAATTATATTAATTAATTCTAAAAGTTTGTTATCTTTTGTAAATAAAAAGGTTAAATTAAAAATAATTATAAAATAAAAAAGTAGATAGAAATTTGAAGAACTGTAAATAAATTCATCAGTGTTATTGAGTACTTGTGTAAATACAATTTTGGTGATCATGTATATGCAATAAATGAAAATAATACTTGTTGTTTTCTCTTTTGTACCTCAGAGGAATACAAGCATGAGAAAAAGAGAAAGACGGACGAGTGAGCGTACGAGTGAGTGAGTGAGTGAGTGAGTGAGTTTACGAGTGAGTGTGTGAGTGCACATTTTTTTAGATGTGTTTATTACGCGTGACACTGTGTAAAGTCACGTAATCGGTAGCAGTCAAATCACAACCCACTGCTGGATGAAAAATTTCTTAATTTATATCACATATCTCAATCTTTCTTTTCCTCAAGCATCCCCGATGCCTGGTTTACATTTGGATTGGTGAAATTAACTAGTAAATAAGTCCTTATCATCGTTTGATCAGACATCTAATTATGTTACAACTTATTACTAACTAGAAAATTTCTGTCCAAACGATTATTATAAGGACTTATTCCTAAGTTAACTACTCAAATCAGGATAAATGGGCAACTTTTCATAAAACGCCCTAAAAGTGCTCCAACTTAAAAATATTTATAATAATAGGTTATAGTTAGAAATAAAAAAACAAAAGCGGTTTTCTTAAGAAAATGTTTATTCTTTTTTTACTTTACTTAACTATCTTCTTGATTTTGTTTGACAATCAACACTATCGGTTAACCTTGATTTAAATCTGTACCAATAAGACTTAACCTATCATCAAAACGCATACTTTGTAAAAAATTTCAAATAGTTTTGTGAGGTGCAGTCGTGGTATGAAAAACTTCCCCAATTTTCAAATTGTTTCATCTAACGTTCGGCGAGGACATTTTACCTTTTCAAACTAAGTCACAGAACAGATTGTTCCACAGAAAATTATGTTTAACTATTTGACAATAAAGTTTAAAATTACTTAAATCAAAGTTGTTTGATTTCTATCTTGTCTAAAGATTGTTTAGACATGTAAAACCTTTTTATTGGTTTTAACTTTTAATATTTATGTTAAGCGTAGTGATTATATCCTCTTTGTTTCTTATTTTCAATCGCAGCGTCTATCATTGTCAACATTGCAATATTATTTTTTCACGTTTCTATATTTTATAAACGTAACATTCATTAAAATGTATAGCAGTATGTTTCTCGTACTCGTGCAAGCAAAAGTCGACTTAAGGTGACGAACATTTTCATTCCGCGACTGTACATGTGTCTGATTTTAAAATATAAGTGTGAGACTTTAATTTCTAAATTAACCTAGTTGCATGGTATGATTATTGTATAACGAAAGCATTGTTACATTCGTGACAATGCATTCGTTTTACAATGTCGTTTTATTAAAACTGCTATGCAGTTTGATAGGATATATTTGGTGTTATCAAACAAATTAAATTACAATCAACTAATTAATAAATACTAAAAATCTACGTGTGACCAGTTAATTACAATCTAATTTAAACCATTGTGCATAAAAAAAAGATTATAATCAAGCGAAAGGCGTATGTCAGGTTTTCAAAATTCATTCCTACTTGAATATCACAATATGCGGTGTTTTAATTAATCAATTTCTATTATACTAAAAACAATATAAATGAATAATTTCATGTCACGACGTATCTACAGGTCAAGTATATTCATTATAATTAAATCTAAAATCCCTGGTAAACATGCAACACTACCAATCAATTAACAAATTGTCACCTGCAGTTGATACTTAAAACATAATGAAACCTTCAGTTGAATGCTTCACTCAACAAGATGTACCGTACCATGTATGTATGTTTATATACAGACAGTCACGTTTATAAACATAAAGGTTTATATTTGTCTTTCAAGTTAATCGCTCAATAAGCTTTGACTGCATCATAAATTATTTAAAATAAACTAAACATTTATGATCTTCATAATGATCTGAAATTGGCTTCGGTGTCTTGATCCTGTTGTTTGATTAGATTCCAATAAAAACCTTTCTGCTTTTTCAATTGTTCATGAGTGCCCATCTGTGAAGTAATAATCATATTTTTTTCTTTAAATATACCGTCTGAATAAACTATATTTAGTGTCAAACTTTATGGCACTTCGGAAGTTCATAAACAATGTTTTTATCATACATATTTTTTTTATATGTCACTCTCACTTTTAAAAACAAACCGTTACGCTAAATGCAAAATTTTAAGAGTTGCGTTATTAATGCCGTCTATTTCAAACTTACTTGAACTGCAAGATGTATTTAACATTTTTGAATTACCGTATAAAAACGCTAGATGGCGTGAAAGAATTGCGTATGGGGTAAATTATACCATTACTGGCATCCCTACACAATGATTGGCGCCCTAATAATTCATTCAAAAGATTAAGAAATCTTTAGATTTTTTCTTTTATTTTGCAGCGATACAATGATTATAATAATACTTAGCTTCCACCCGCGTGGTAATGGAAAATCGTTATATTTTGGATAATTCACACTAAATCTTTATAAATTATAACCTATCTGTTATTCTGATGTGTAAGCTATATTATTGTAAAGTTTCATCAAAATCCATTCAATAATTTTTGCGTGAAAGAGTAACAAATATACATACATCCATACATTCTTACAAACTTTCACGTTTATAATATTAGTATTGCTTGTCTACAAAATAAAATATTAAAACTTCTTAATATCTTGAATAAATTGACTATGTGCCCAATCACTGGGGAGTTGCCAACAATGGTATAGTTTCTCCTATAGAAGAGAATACTCACCTCAACAATTTTTCCCTTATTAAGCACCACGATGAGGTCTGCGTTCATGACAGTGGATAGTCTATGGGCTATCACCAGCACGGTGCGTCCCTTAGCCGCGGTCTCTAAAGCGTTTTGTACAATTTTTTCACTTGCTGCATCCAAAGCACTAGAAGTTACAATTCAGAAGTAAAATTATTCCATATACGTTCTCCGTAGAAGTCACATTTGTCTTTACACCATCCTGAACCAAGATCATAGTACATCTCCTATATCTTTGAGTGAATTATCACAATGATTCTCAAAGTGATCTTTATAACAATAATAATAATAATCGGCAGACAAACACATTATATATCCCCAAATTAAGCAAGTTACGCTTGTGTTATAAGTAATATACAACGTACTACTCTGGGGCCGATCCCAGACACCCAGAAACGGAGAAAATACGTTTCCGAAATTTATTTATTATTTATTGACCCCTAAACGTTAATTATGAACTCTAACGGGTTTATATTACCCAAAAGGAAATAGGAGTTCTTGAGATATAGTAAATGGAGGTGTATACCTCTAGTGAACCTTGTTTAATCGAGACGTAACTATAACTTCGGTTTCAATTAGCAAAATAATCCACAATGAATACTGTAAGTACTGTAGATTATAGTCTATGTCATTGTTGACACCCCCCTCTCCCCATTAATTGGCACCCTATCAATTAGTTGACAATATTAAGACATCTTTATATGTTTTATTTTGTAGCCGTACAATAATATTATTATTATCATTGTATGACTACAATATAAAAAGTAAGATTTTAATGTTTTGAATAAATTAATAAGATGCTAATCATTAAGGGAGTGACAACATTCGTACAGTTTACCTATAAATTAATTAACTTCATTAGTCTATCCACGAATTAACTTTTTTGAATGTTCTTTCGCGAGACAATCGCGTTAAATTCACTTCCGTATCTCTTAGTAGCAATCCCATCTTTCGAGACAAAAAATATCCCAATTACAGAATGTACACATATATTAAAATTTTGATTTTATAATAATAGATTCATACGGGTTCGCTTGCGTAAATTTAATATCCTGTAAGAAGGGGTCTATACACAATCAAAAAACTGTAAGTGACCCATGACATAAAAAAGTTTGAAGACCTCTGGTCTCAAATTACTTCACAGGTGTATAATACGGCTATGCACTACAATATCTTGTATGGAAAAGCGTCTATCTATAAGAATAGATTATTGTTACCTAGTAGCTTCATCCAATATGATGATGGGCGGATTTTTGAGCACTGCTCTCGCAATGGCGATCCTCTGCTTCTGTCCTCCGCTCAATGCCATTCCCCTTTCTCCTACCATAGTGTCATAACCCTCGGGGAAGCCCGTTATGAACTCATGAGCATTGGCTGTCATTGCTGCTCTTAGGATCTGGCACAAGAACGATACTTGTTTTCAAAACACTCATCATTATTATCCGAGAGTTAAATCCCAGTTGCATCCAGAGCGTTCGGTTCGAAGCCTGGGATATGCTTTAGTTGTTTTTCTTCTCCACTTCACGCGATCTTCAGCATTCCCTGTTTTGAAACCAGGGGTTTTCCTACATTGGGTGTTAATGATAGAAGTTTCTAGATGTAAATTGTTTATTGCTAAATTTATGCCAATGAAATGATTGACCGAACGAGTACGGTGCGGGACGAGGACTGACTTGATTGATATCTTAAAATGCACGTGTCGGTGTAAACTGCCTACACGGCTTTACGGCTGTTGCTAGCCCGTATAACAACAGTGATCATCATTAATATGCTAGAGTTAAATCCCAGTTGCATCCAGAACGTTTGGTTCGAAGCCCGGGATATGCTTTACTACTTTTTCTTCTCTACTTCACGCGATATTCAGCATCCCATGTTTTGAAAACATCGGTATGCATGTCACCCTTCATGACATCGAGACAGCATTTCTTAGGCCTACCCCTACCGGGGCCTGGCAGAGGTGACATGGCTAGACATTTGTTTTTTCTACTATGTCAAACATGAAGAATGTTTCGGATGCAGGACTTCCCGATGTTTAAAGACAGAGAAAGACAGGTTTAACGATGGACTTATAGATCTATCCTTTAGCATAACCAGCAATTTGGGGTCGCAAATGACAGCTGTCATCCAGCGCCACTTGACCCAAGCTGCCGAGATACGGGCCTTGATGACGTGGTCGAAGTCACCGAATACGAGTACAGCTTCCAAGTACTTAAACTGGTCGGTATGCTCAACTGACACTGACACTGAAGGAGGAGAACCAACTGTTAGTCACAGAGAGGAAGGTTCTCACAAAAATGTTGGGCCCAACAATAAAAGGAGATGGCAGCTGGAGGGTCCGAACCAACTCTGAAATAGAAGACCTCATGGCCGAGCCCAACATAATTGGGGAGATAAAATCTCACCGTCTCCGCTGGTTTGGTCATGTGGAGCGGATGGAGGAGGATCGGGGAGTGAAGAAAGCATACTTGGGGCGACCAGTCGGTCGGCGACCGGTCGGTCGTCCTAAGTATCGCTGGAAGGATAGAGTGGAAGCTGATCTGACCGAACTACAAGCTGACAATTGGCAAGACACTGCACAGGACAGACGAAAGTGGCGTGCTCTCGTTTCGGAGGCCAAGACTCACTTTGGGTCGCTGATCCAACGGGGTTAGTTAGGTATGGATATTGGCAAAAACAAAGGTGCTGTCAATGTGTTACCAGCCTTGAAGAGACGATTGGAACCTAGTTACTGATACCGGAACGCAACTCAACGTTGTTATGAGGCACCCTCTAGAATGTTGATACCAGGTGTGGTAGCCATTCAGACGGCCAAATTCCCTACCCACCTTGCTGAGGATTGTTCTATCGCCTCTTACGAGAGGCCACCCGGTAGCAGGAATTAGTATTCTTCCTCCGTTTCTGCAGGGATTTTGTGAGATTTGTCTTACATGTTTCATTTTGAATTTTGATATATTGTAGGGTTTAAAAGAATGTATGAATACAACGTCCAAATCTCACATAAAGAAAGTGGCGGGCACGACCAATAATCATACAAAAACTTTTTTTAATTTTGGCCTGAAACGATAAACACTTTTCATATTTATACAGGGAGTGTTAGATATAGGTAGATTTCTATATCTCACCGACCGTTCCATTGTCCTACTATCGATTAAAATTTGACATAAGCTCTATGCCACTAATGTCAAAATTCAACTGATGGTAAGGCAAAGGCAAGTAAATGAGTAGTTAGATATAAGAACCGGCTAAAGGCGATGCCTTATATTGTCGCCGTCCAATTGATCCATTGAAAAATAAACTTTTGTTTTTCTTTTAAAAAATAGAAATGCTCAAACTTACCTCGTCATCAGTAGCCTCGGGTTGTCCATATCTGATATTCTCTCTAACAGTGGTGGCGAATAATACGGGTTCTTGACTGATCAAGCCTAACACCCGCCCGCGGAGCCACTTGCAATCAAACTCGCGCACATCAACGCCGTCTATCGTCACTTGGCCGTCATTCACGTCATAGAATCTGAAAAAAGTTTGGAAATGAAATAGCTGGTAAGCAAGCAGAAGGTCCATCTCATGGAAAATGGTTACAATCGTCTATATGTTTATATGCACCAATATCACATAACAGGTATTTCTGATGATATCGAAGGGAAGTGACAAACACGTCGTAGAAAGCATATTATACATATTTAAAAAATTATTATATAATTAACTAGCTGTGCCCGCGACTTCCTCCGTGTGTTTTTTCTTTCGTGGGACCCTAAAAAATAGCCTGAGTTACTCCTTATAAAATCAGCTATTTGCCAGTAAAACTCCCGTTAAAATCGGTCCAGCCGATTCAGAGATTAGCCGGAACATCCAGAAAGGCAGACAAAAATTCTAAAAATTGCATTTCCGGAATCTCGTGGTCCGAATTATCCCCCGTGATTTTTTAATATTTTTATTTTGACATTACAAATATACACGCAAATTTTATTTATCTGTATAGATATTTTAAAATTAGTTTTAATTATAGTATAGTCATGGCAGTAGACTAGTGTTTTTCCATGGTATTTGTTGCGGAGAGAGAGCACCTCTCCACGGCCCGCATAACGCCGACGCCCATAACTCGCACAGTTAGCAGCTAGGCGTCGGACGGAACGTGGGATATAAAAGCGGCCTTGGAGGCCAGAAAAACTCACTTGCTCACTTGCTCTCATACATATGGCACCAATACGCACTACTTTACTCTCTGCCATTCATATCTGTATCTCGTCTATGTATAGTTTTAATTTAATTGTAAATAACGCCAATAATAAGTCATACAGTCCACATCGAGTTTTATTTGAAAGAAGCTACTGCCACCAATAGTATTGTTATATTTATGATAAATAGAGAATGGATTCTATTTGTAACTTTAAATGATTCTAAAAGAATTGATTTTTTATATATAAAAACATTTATAAAAATAATGTAACGAACCTTTCTAACAATGCAGCTATAGTAGACTTCCCATTACCCGAAGTACCCACAATTGCTACAGTTTTTCCAGCAGGTATCTTCAGGTTAAAGTTCTTAAGAACAATCGCTTCAGGTCTCGTCGGATATGAGAACGTGACATCTTTAAACTCAATGTCGCCATAAAACTCGTGGAATTTAATCACTTTACTGCCTGACGTGTCCATTTTTGGCTCTTTGTTTATGTACTGAAATGTTTTCAAGAGATTATATTACAATCCTGTGTCATTTTCTACACCATATACATAACTTATTAGCTAAAAATATCCTTGAGGCTAGGTTGTCTTGAAGAGATCGCTTATGGGGATAACCCCGCCTATTGCTCTGCCAAAAAAAGTACAGGTAAATTAGCTTCGAGATGTTTTTACGTTTATAGTAGTGTACAGTCAGCACATAAATAAATAAACTAATATATTTTATTTACTTTTATTATTTTTATAGGCAGGCACTTAATATGAAACTTTATATTAAACGATATTAAAATAATAAATAATAAATTAACCAACATACTAAATTGTTAGTGCCTGTTCTGAAGAATGACATTTGCTTTCTAGCACCTTTCCGATGGAAGTCAATGATATTCCGGTTGATTTAACAAGAGCGGGATTCATAATACTGCTCGGATTGCTATTGCACTAATTTTCGAAATATTTGTACAAATTATACAAAACTTCTTTAGGTTGGGAAGTCAAAGGCTTACCTCGACCACAACCCTTTTTAATTAACAACTTCAATATCAAATAACAACAAATAATAACACTGAATAATAAATAACAAGAATTAACCACAAATAAAATCAATTAATTAATTAATTATCAAACTAAAACCAAATAGTTAGACCTCACAACAATTAGCAATGTAAATAATTATTATTTATTTGAATTTCATTTTTGATTGTAAATATTTTTCTTCTTCAAAATGTAACGAACCTCTTTTTGCTGATTGTACAAGGAATTTTAAATTTCAAGTTTAGAATTTCTGTAAATATACAAATACAATACAAACGCTTCTACAAAACTTTTCGAAGCTAATTTACCTATATACTTATGCATTTTTAGTCCTACATTTTGATGAGTGTGAGGAATTTTTCAAGTGCGCCACTATGGCCAAATTCGAAGTCGAGTCCCGGGGTGGATTTTGATAAAAAATAAAGTGGTATCATTAGATTTTTGAAAAATCATAGTCAGGAATCGAATCAACTAGTTTTGATAAAAAACACACGTGCTCTATTATTATTAAATCAACGCATAGAGTGTTGCTTGTAAGAATCAATTTCTGAGAAATATTATTAAACGTAAAGAAAAATGGGCGATTTTTTTGGTAAAAGTTGTATTAAGATCAATTTCTGAAAAACAATGTATTGTTCTGTACACATGTATACAGAATACCTTACTGTACAATGTAACGGTCAAAATTTATTTTTAAATCTTTAATTTGCTATGCTAATTCACCTGTCATTTTTCGTATTAATGGCGACATTGGCAAAATCGATGCCAAAGGCGTTGGAGTTAAAGTCAGCAAAAGTCAAGTCAAACAGAATGTCAAACATCATAAAGGTAAGCGTCCACATGCCCGCATCGTGAGCTTCGGACAGAATGGAGGAATATTATTCTAGCACCTAGAAGCTGCATACAAAAAGCTTCCTCTGAACGCGGCACTAAAGATGGCGTTGCAATCGGGTTTTAAATATCATTTTTGGGGCAGGACAACGTCTGCTGTACCCGCTAGTTTTACCTATAAAAAACTATAACACTACCTCAAACACTCGTCCGCCAGCACTGATTCCCTTGACGACTGAACCGAACAACAGTGACAGTTGTGCCACGGACCTCTGTACTGTTTGCGCATTAACCAGAAAAGCCATGACGTCACCAGCTGACATCTGACCGGAAGACATGAGGTGACCGCCCAAGAACATTGTACTCAAAACCATACTGAAAGACATATTAAAAATCGTATTAAAGGGAAACCTTATTATAACGAACCTCAATATAACGAATATCTCGATTTAACATATTCTTAGAAATGCCCTAGAGCCGGCCGTAACAGTTAGTACAAAATATACCTTTACGAATACACTTTTGAAAAAAAAACCCTCTTTATAACGAATTGCAAAAAGTAATTAAAACTAATACAAATTATAATTACCCTCTACATACCGATTTTGACAACTAACTACCTATACATAAAGTATTCTACCAATCCATCTAACAATAATTCATGTCTGAACAGGTTCAAACAAATTCGTTTGCTGTAGGACAATCCAGGAATTTAACCTTTAATAATAAATTAATGTTTAGTGTTATATAAGGTTAATAAATATTAAAGTGTTTATCAGTTATCATTACAATGCGTTTTACTTTTTATTTTAAGTTTCCCTTAACCTTACTAAAACAAATCTTAGATTGGCCTAATCACTAATTAACCTCTATATAACAAACCTCATTGCAACTTTCTTGGTATAACGAATATTTTCTATTCTCCTTCAGATTGGTTATGTCAAGTTTACTAATAATAACCGTTTGTAGACTACGTTGAACCTCATACGATGAAAGTTTATGATAGAAAAGATTAGTCATCATAAAACCACGTTGTAACGGTTCTAAGCGCTGCATTTGATTTCATTTTTATTTTTATATTTACGTTACCACTTTTCAGTAACCGTGATGACGGAAGTAAGGATGTCAAGTGTCAAAAAATAGAATAGAATAGAAAGTAATTATTTAACCAAACTCCAACTTATTTTTTTAATTATTTAAATTCTGTTTATCGTTATTATTTACTCTATGGGACCCTAATCTAATTTACTGCCGCTTCACAACATGTTGTGGCTTGGAGAGAAGAAGTTGCGCAAGAAACACATCAGAGACCAATAATTTTATATAATACTAGGATATTCCCGCGACTTTGTCCACGTTTGACTTGAAATTTCCACGGGATTCCTGGGACACAAAGTACCATAACTATTGTTTTAATGAAAACTGTGTCGGAAGAAGTTAAGTTGTATTCACCCGATCGTCTGCAAACCACTCCCGGGAAAATTCCCGCGGAATTCCCGGGACCGAAAACCGCATCGAAATCGACCCAATAATTTTTACTTGAATCCCAAACAACCAGACAAGAAATCTGAAAAAATTGCATCGTATTCTCCATCGTTTATATAGTGTATTTCAGTTATTATTTTTTAAATAACTTCAATGTACAGACACGGCATGTTTAGAATTTTCTAATATTGTGACGAATACGAGTAGGGGAATTACTTCCTCTTAAGAAAACAGTACGTAGTCTTCGCCTTAACAATAGCACAATAGAATGTTCTATATACAAAGTAACACGAAAAGCAGGATAGAGATATAGCGCCAGACAAATGTTAGAACGATATAGTCATACTCGGGAAGAAACTGGAATAAACGCGTAGCAAGTGACAAGGACGGGTATACTCGTAGGACAAGAATGACGTAATAGGGTTCATTCTAGAATCTCGACCGGATATATAATAAGGAGGAGAAATTGGTGCACAAGAGGAAGAGGACGGCCCAGCTGAGTGGAAGGGGAGCGTCGGAAGCAAGTAACGGTCTACGTGCTAGGGCTGCAACGGATCGTCGGCCGTTTGACGGGCAGATGAAGAGGACCCTGGGATGAGTTTTGGAAGCGAGTACCGGTGAGTGCGCTGAAGCTGCGGCATGGTCGTTGGAGGCGACGTTGTGTGGATTACGGCGGAGGGTTGCAGACGGGCGTTGTGGGCATTCTGCGAGCTTTATGTCAAGGAACGCCAGTGTGGTGAAGCGTGTTAGCAGAGTCACGCGGAAGGAAGATTGGGCGGACCCTGGAACAAGCCTCGAAGCAAAGCACCATGGATGTGCTGTGGCTACGCTTGCGGTCAATCTGAGCGGCGCAGAAGGCGAGGCGGCAGGACAACTCAACATCCTCCATGCGACACTCGGAGGGCAGCCTCCGAGTGGAAGGTGGAGTCGCGGATGCCAAAGAAGAAGACTCGTCGTCATGAAAGCGTTGTACACCGGATAAGGATAAAAAATCCTATGAGCTAGTTTGTGTTATCTATACATTCGTGACTATCGTCGGGTGTAGTTTTATACCTGACTTGGACAACACATCCGCCTGACCGTTCAGTGTAAGTTATACTTGCATTGGCTTAAAATTAAAAGCATATTCTAGTATTAGGTGTGTTGCTGAAGAGTTTCTTGCGCGGCGTCTCTTATGCTGGGGCTTTATTATCCTTAAGGGATTTTATAACTCCCCACACTTCCGTAGTTGTTGTTGGTTTTGGTGGTAAATCCTGTTTGGAATTATCCTGTACATTTGTCTCAGTATCATCATCGGCAATTTCAAAAATAAAATAAATAAATAATTAAATCTTACCCATTAAGAAACAGATTAGTCCCAGCCTGGAATAGTCCTACGCCTAAACCTAACTCCATATTGAGGTCTGCAGCAGTGTCGCACTCTTTAGCGAACATTTCCGCCTCATTCTCTTCGCCTGCAAACGCTCTCACAGTTCGCATATTCGATATCGCCTCTTCTGCTACTAAAGTTGCTTTTTCTATCTAAAATAATAAAATTGTTTGTTTAGAATTTTCACTTTTTTATGTAAAGCAATTGAAGATATGTTTCAAAGTGAAAATAAAAGAACGGTAAAGAAGGTAAGTCATTTTACAGTTGATGTATCTACTTGACCTTGATCAAATTAGGAAAAGCATATCTTGTGTCATATAAAGTAAAAAACTGGTCAGTAATAGAGGAATTGATGGAGGTTCCAATGACAAGTTGACAGGGGGCTCTAAAGCGGCCACTTTTGGAGAATCGTTTTGTGAAATCGACACATGTCTCGATATACTGGTACGTGAGACAGCATCAAGTTCCACTGTAATTTGATACTTGTCATATTCGTAAAAATATGCGTAAGCGATAGTTCGTAAGTGAAAAGATAGATTATTAATTTATTAGATGTGCCAGTAACTTCGTATACGTTACCCACACAAACAGTGTTTTTGCTTATAAACAATCAACAAATATATAAATGTTAATAATTAACAAAAAGCAATGTTTTAGGAGGGCCTGCAAAGTTTTCTACCAATTACTGATTATTTATTTGTGATTAGCTAAAAAAAATCCGGCGTATTTTTAGCCAAACAACATTCTATATTAGTTATATAATTTTCGAACAGATGACGTTAGTAGTAACACTCCAGTTGACATAACACGTCTTACTGATTTCATAATTTTCAACAGATGGCGTTAGGAATAAAATAAAATTCTGATTAATAAAAGTTGTTATAGCTTCTATTTTTTTTTTAATAAGTATAAAATAATATTTTATGATAGATAACACATCTAAAAATAAATTGAAATTACTATGTCAAAGCCTAAATCTGAAAGTGTGATAGTTTTTCAGTACAGTGTACCATAAAAATGATTAGCTTGTGAGAGTGTAAATAACGACAAAAAAACACATTTAATAAATACGAGGTATTACGAAGCTGGCAAACGGGCGGACAGCCCAGCTCATGGAAAGTGGTTACCACTGCAACACCAATGGCAAAGCCAACGCGTTAGGATGGGACAGGAGGATGAGATAGATAGAGGGATTAGAGGGGAGGAATGGGAGAGAAAGCATGCGATATGGGAGGGGATGGGGGAGGAGCAAGTGGGCAATCTCTCGAATTCCCATCAAAAAAATAAACGGCACGTACCTGCGCCTGAGCTTCCCGCGACAACTTTCTTAACAGTGAACCGATGAATGTTCCACCAATCACAACGGACGGAACACAAATCATTGTCAATCCAGTCAAATGCGGAGAAATCACAAGTAAACTAACAGCTGAGCCTATTACCTGGAAAACATATAAATAGTACATTGTTACACGAGAGGTGAAAGTGACGTATTTAGGCATAAGATAGTTTGGCGCAAGAGCGTAACGAGGGCGATTATAGTTCGAGTGCCTAAATAGAAATATAGAAAATACATTCTGTCAAAGTTTCTACACTTGTCAGCTCTGGGTGAAATGCTCCAAGAAAGCTTTGAGAACCATTAGGGTGCAAAATAATAATGCATTTATCGTATCCTAATGAAACTGCCTCGATTCTGTAGCGCTTCGGACATGTTCGCCGAACAGAGGATTGCAGATTTCTTTGCGATAAGAGGACACGCATAGCGGGGTCTGGGCTCGCCTCCGTGCTTCGGGCAATGGGATTCTCCGCATGTTTTCAGATGCCCTCGACAACCCTATTTTTAGGAGCTGGCATTTTGTGCACCGTAACGTAAATGTATAATACAAGTTACATGAAACGACATTAATATTATTTGAATTTGAATTTAATTTAATAACTTTTAATTGTATTTTGTATTGTGTAGTATTTAATTTTGCGTTGTGATTTAATATGGGTGTATTGCCTGAAATAAAGACATTATCATATCATATCATACCATAGGCCTTTCATCCGAGGCTAACACTTATTTTCATTTTCGAATATGAGGAAAGTAAATAAAAACTGATTAATTAAACAAACAACTACATATTTAATGAAATTAAGCATTAAATCCATATCTAAATCGGACGAACTCATTTAATATGTCAAGTATATCTGTATTATATATGGTTCCCATAGTTTTTAAATGTTTTGACAGCAGGGATAATCGTTTTGCAGGGATGAAAAGTACTGTTTTCATCCCTGTGATCATACAACTCCAAGCGTGCTTTCAGAATATGAGAAATGAAAATACTTATAGACTACTATTCCAAATGTATTTATATCAATTTGCTGTTTTAATACATAAAGCACTAATCTCTATAATAACAATACTCACTACAATAACTTTGGTATATTGTTTAAATATCGTGATATGTTGTACCTGTGTTATCGCTCTTAAACCTCCAGATATAGTCTGTTTGAATGAACTTTTAAAGTCCTGTACATCCACTGTTAACCTGAAAACGTAATATTGGTAATATAATGATTTTGTTGAAATAATTGCTTCTAAAATGAATTTTGAATTGAGGTGAAAATATTTTTCGTGAAAAGTTGACTGACCTACTACTCTGAGGCCGATCCCAGACACCCAGGCCAGAGTAAATAGCGGAGAAAATACGTGTCCGAAATTTAATACCAGGAATCGAACCCAGAGCCTCTGCATTGCAGTGAGATAGGCAAAGACTTAGTCTGCTCAACCACAGAGACTGTCATATACATGTGCTAATTTCAGCAATATTGGTACCATGTATTTTCCAGGAATGCCGTGAATAGACACACATAGTTACTTTGGCATTTATAATATTTGGGTTATTATTGTTGAAGAATAATATGTTACCTGTTTACTAACTCGCCAGTTCTCTCTTGATCAAAGAACGCCATGTCCTGATTCATTATTGAAACAAAGAGATCCCTTCTCATCTGTGATGCTACTCTTTCACCAACTTGAGTCAAAAGATGAATGTAGAAAAATGTAAATGCAGCCTGGAAATATTTTATTGTAAAAGTTATTCAGGAACAAAGGAATGTATATATGCAATTTTATGACAACATTTTTATCTGATAATTAAATCTAGGCACAAATCGCTGTCGCTCAGACATTTTTTTTAATTGTTTGCATCTAACATACGGCACTCGGAGTTAACGGTGGTTAACCTACTGAAATTCCAAAAACATAACCTAAAGCTAATGGTAGTTGATTAGCTAAAAACTATTTGATCGTTATTTGACTAATTGGTGAGTGATTCTTCATCCGCCAGCCAACAGGCTAAGGCGTAAATTGCCGGTTTTAATTCTCGATCATGTATGAGAATCCGCCTAGCAGTCCGCCGCCGTAATGCAGGACTGAGAATGTTATTGCATCCTGCAATACCGAGCAGAATGTCTTGAGACCTGCAAGCTCCGCCCACCCACTGCAGGATCGTTAATGGGCCCCTTTATTCGACAATTATTAGCCAGCTGGCGAGTTAATGGCGACAACTGACTGCTAAGTTGTAAACTCGTTAGATGTTGGTTTCCAATTTTATTACATTACTGGTTGGCGAAGCGGTGGACAACTTAGCTGCATGTATTTGGTGAACCACAGCTAATTAACTGCTGCTGCGGCTTTTACAATAGCTACCCACCTCTACTTGAATTTTCCCATCTCCATGGATAGCATGAAAGAATACTAAGGAATAAAGGCTGATTTACATTCCTCCAGTTAGTTGAAGTCATTCAAGTGAATTCGAAGTCAATAGCTGGATCAATTTAAATAAGCTTTAACAATCACCCATTAAAAAACATAACTTGTAACACATTCAGCAATCATATTTAGCACCACCAATCCATTCTTTTATAGAAAATCTCAATTAAAACTTTCAATGTTTTATTATTTAAAACATTTTTTTTAACTTAAATCAGTCATAAATTTAAATTTCTAATTATCTTCTTTTCCATTTTTTTCAGGAAAAGTGTAAAAAAATCAAATCAATCCATTAACTGCTTTTTGAGTTTTAGAACGCTGAAATTTTATATATAATATTAATGTATGGAAAATAGAACATTTTGTTCGAAAACACACTTTCCTTTGGTTTGCCATTTCACATTCCTTCATAGAAATTGATCCTTACAAGCTACACTATGATTTGGTACAATAATACAGACTGTATTGATTTTTCAAAAATCAAATTATACCACTTTAGGTTTTATCAAAATCGACCTCAAGACTCCTTTGAGTATTTTTTGGTATGTATTGTAGTTTGGGATTTGGCCCTGGAGACCCACTCGAAAAATTCACCTGTATAGACTAAAAGCCTTGTTAAAATAAAATAAAATAAATAAATTACCTGTCCAATATACAATGAAACTAACTTAAATGCTGGCAGTTTGATTTCTTCAATAAAATCCACAGTAGGGTTGTTCTTAACACTTGCTAATACATTTACAATAACACCCAACATTGCTGGAATGTACACATTCAGGAATGCCACTGCTAGAGCAGACTAGAATAAATAGAAAATAGTTAATTTTCTAGAATATTTCACAAGAATTCAACAGTTAACTATAAATATATATAAAATATTTTTAAATGGAATCAGAAATTGAAAAACCCATTTTGTGTCTAGTTATACCTTTAAGACATAAAAAACTACCAGCTTAAAGCTGTGAAGGATATTGTGTACCGATGGTCTTATAATAAGGAATGCCAAAGACTGAAGTAGAGAAGTAATAGTAGTAAAAATGATTCTAGGCTCCGAGGTGGGCACTTTAAATACATGCAACTGAGTTTTAAAGCTAGGATGATAGAAAACATAATATACACTTAGCATAGAAAGATAATAATCCATTTAATTACTCTCAAAGATTGTTTTCTTGAAGAACTTAGACATATAAGTCAACAAACATTTGGTAGGCAGGTTTGCAGTTATACCTTATATATATCAAAGTGAGTTTAACTCGTTTGATGATGTTGTACAAAGAAATATAAAATTAATACATAAAAGATTTATTGGTGAACAGATTGCAGCAGAAAGTCAAATTTATACAACTGTTCAGTATTCATATAGGACACTTACTTGAATATTTCTCAGGCAGCATTATTATATAATGGAGTGTTATATGTAGGATAATATTGGTAATTGCCATTGCACTATTAAATTGCATGCACTCAAAACAAATATAATTCATTTCAAGGAAATTTACAGCTTCTTTACTGTAGTACTATATTTTTAAGGATACTTACAGCTACTGCAGCAACCAGTAACCACTTGTGTGGCTTTAAATAGTCATATAATCGATTCCAATCGAATTTAGCACTGTCATCCTCAATATTTGGCCGCCTTTGTATAACTCTAGAGTTTTGATGTGCTTTACAAAATGCTGGCCCATTATTCAATAGTAAACGGGCAGCAAGGCCTATACTAACACCTGTACATAGTTTCCAAGGACTAGATAGAATAAGGAACCCGGACTTTGTACTTTTTTTTGATAATGTTTTTACTTCTGAAGCGAACCTTTGGATTATATTTGGCGACCTATTCTTTATCAAATGTGCAAAACATACGTTCGCATTTGAAGTTAAAAGCCTGTAAAATAAATAGAAAGTCCAATTGTTAACCATATATATAAAAAGTAAGTATAAATTAGATTTAAACACTGTAAACATTAACCTTTGTCTAATCACATAACATGGCTGTAATTGCAGAATTTGCCACATTATAATAATGTATTGTATTTATTTGTATACTGAATTTTATTATTTACACATGTTTCAGTCTGAATTAAATAAATTATGCAAGTTTCAAAATTAATTTCGATCCGATAACCTCTGTGTACAAGTTAATGTCAAAGTGATGACGTAATAGTAATCGTTCAGAAATTTCAACTTCCTAAAAATGAGGCTACTGTTTTTATCCCTAGATGGCGTTACTTGTAATTTAGCTAAAATTGAAATCATAATATTTTACAATATCTCTGGTTACACCTACTTTCGTAGTCCTTGAAGTAATTAATACACTAATGAAGGCATTACGCAGATACAGCCAAGATGGAACATGATCTTCTTGAACATACATTTACAAAGAATAACAAGCCATAAGGAAACAAGTACATTAAAATTAACAAAAAAATAAAACATTATTAACAGAAATATTGTTCTACTTAAAAAAATATTGTAATTTCAAGGTATGGTAATGTAAGTAAGGTATGTCAAATAAGATAAAACGACTGTGTGAAGAACGATTTTGAAAATTCTAATTTTCCATTTCCATTCCATTCCATGCAAATGCATGACGTAGATATAAAGATTTGATTGTGCTGTGGTGATCCCAAATGCTTGAGAAAAGTGTAGCAGCATGGAAGAAGAATACTATTTCCGTGGTAGCAGTCAGCGCTATCCCGAATTCTAAATTATAAATTCAATAATTATTTCTTTTGTGATCTCAGCAATAAAAAAAGAAAAACCTACGCCAGATGGTCAAGTGCTGTGCCCCCAGTTTTGGCGCCAATATAACTCATTGTTTAACTCAAGTGGTGCGTTTAAATCTCCATTATTTGTATATCGATGGTTTTTATTTGATTTTATGCCATTTAAAGTTTTGTGCATGTGTTGTTTACACTCAGTACTTTTTTATTGAGATGCTCAACCGGGTTTATCTGCTAACGGTCTTATTCACAGAGAATTAGAGTAAATTTGAACGGTTCTTAAAAACCGTTCAAACTTACTCTAATATTCTATTAATAAAAATGGTAGTCTTTATATAGCAGCGCAAATATAGATACAGCGATCATGGGCGTAATATAAAAAAAAAACTTTTAAAAAATATTGTTTATTCAGGTGTCACATAAAGTTAATGTTTCTTAAAATTTAGAATCATGTAAAAACTATTGTAGTTAAGTACTTACTTAACTAACTACAATAATTTTAAATAATTGGCGCCTGCCAATGTCCTATTGCAAGCTTTTCCAAATTATATTTTCTAATTTCGTGATAAAAATAACTGAGGGGCTAAAAAGGTTACATTAGATTAACTTGTTCTTATTTATAGGTAATTAATTTCTAAACAAACCTTTAAAAGTTCTTCTTATGTTTATATTAGATAGTTTCGCATGATTTGTGGATCTAGCCATGTCAATTATTTATGAATTTTCGGCCCCTATGTCTAGGGGCTAAGTATTACTTTTCTTAATTCACTGAAAAACACTTGTTACGGGTTTGATTCCTGTCAGCGTAAATTTATGAATTATCGATTAAGTATCTACTGAACAACAAATGGCTGCCCAGTAAAAAGTTTCTCTTTTAAAATAATGTATGAGAAACCTTCTATAGCTAAAAAAAAACATTAAATTTGGAGCGAAGTGTATTTAATTTTATTCCGAATTGACATTAAATCAATGAGACATATTCCCACGATGACCACTATGCATTATAAAGTTCGACTAGGTCATAAATCATTGAAATAATTAGCTATTTTAAAGAGGGCTTATATATCAACAAATCACTTTAATGGTTCAAATTACTTATGACTTTACAAAATTACTTTGTTACCAACTTTTCGGTAACTGAAAGTGCTCTTGGGCACTGATTTTTTAGAATTTTCTATCCGATAGTTTCATTTGTGATTCTAAACATTGACAAACAACTCAATATACCACACACTATAACATATACGCTACAAGTAAGACGCACGCATTACGCTATAAGTAAGACGCACTTGGACACAGCCACTAACACTAAAACACTTGAACCAGGCAAACAGGCAGATGGCCCACCTGATGGGAAGCGGTTCAGCAGGAGTGTCGCTAACTCACCTCGTGGTGAGACCGGAGGTAACCAGAGTGCTGGGTCTCTCTAGCTATCAATGGATAGGTCAGCCCACAAAGAGGCCGGCCATCGTCCGGTCGAGCTGGAGGTGAATGCGTGAGCGAGCCCACAACACAGACAAAGGAGGTTCGAGGATCGGCCAGGAGATTTAGTGGGTATCCCCAATAGCATTCCTGTGTTGATGCTAGTGCAACCCCGACGAAGCGAATATCTCACCGCGATTCCACGCGCTACTGATGGTCCTCAAGTGGATTTCCCCTGGTAAAAAAGGGGTGTCTATAACGCCTTGCTGACCTGAAATTTTATAACGCCCTGCTTAAAAACCCCTTGTCATAGTGCAAAGGGAAATCCGCGACGGGAAGGTCCCTCCAGATCATTGTTATACGCGGAATTAATGTCCTAGAGAACCGCTACGTAGTTGAGCGTGAGAGCTCAAAGACGCGAAGTTGGTTGAGCTTCCGTTTTCCCGTTGCCCTGCATAAGGCGCTGGAAGGAACACCCAGGGGTTTTAGTGGGTATCCCTAACCGAAGAGTGGTAACGGCATCTTTAGTTCTGCTTCGAAGTGCTAGTGTCACCCCCAATCTAGCGAACCCCATACACGGGCCGCGAACTATCCCCCCTTGCGCTAGCGCTTGTCGCGGTCTATGGTCCTCAATAGGATTTCACCTGCCTAAAAAAAATGTGTGTGTGTCTACAATTCATACACGACAGAAGTGAAACTACAGAAAAGTAGCCTACGAGAGAATGAGATAAATATAGAATACTCCTGTTAGGATAATTATAAGGTTTATCATTTTTATAATATTTTCGCCTAGCCCAAAAAGTATTTTATATTTTAATGCAAAATATTACATTTCAAATATTACATATTTAAGATATATTAAAATAGAAATTATTCAAATTCCATATTTTAATTTTGATCAAATGACACGAGAGGCTTATGATAACTAAAATAGGAAACAAATGCTCTAGCTTCAATTTGATTTATGAACTTCAAATCTTCAAAATATTTCCAATTCTATCTTTATGATCATAAATACTATGGTTAAATGTTTAAATATCTCTTTTTAGTGTCACTTTTTTTTCGTTTCATCCAGTTTCAAATCACACCAATTCTAATGAAGCTTCACTTCAAAAATGAGAGTTCAAGGAAATGGGAGCGAACATGCCGTCGCTAGCGAACGGTGAGGTAAAAGTGAGGCGCCATGAATAGTAACATTCTTAAAACGAATTCGATTACGAATTTGGTTGACTTTCAATTCTCAAATGACTTAAATCAATAATCCGAGCAGTAGACAGATAATACTAAACCCATATGCCACCAATAACTGGTAGCAATTTCAATTGATACCAACCGCTAAATATTTATCTCTTAACACCATAATTTATGGTTTTATTTGACAATTGAATATGTAATGCAAGTGTTTTGCACCCCTGTGTCCACCGCTAAATGGTTGGGGCGTGATGCTGCAGAATTGTATAGGATTAACTTTATTAGTATCGCATAAATACAATATTATTGAAATCGATTAGAATTAATAAATTTTCTACCCACAAATACATTGGTTTTTGCACACAACTGTTTGTATCTTCTTGTACACACCTATAACTATATAGTAGTTTATTTATATTTTAATTTTGATGATAGCTGATGATTATGATTGCATTACTTTTATTTTAGTTTAATACACCACCAAAAATCGCATAATTTCTCTTTAAAATCTTCTTAGACACTGGGTTGCCTGAAAGAGATAAGGCCGCCCACTATTCTAATGCAAATGTATCCATATTGTCTAGATTTAGATTTATGGTGAACAATAAAGAGTTTGCATTCATTCATACACACCATGATCAAAAAGAAGTGTTAAAGAAAGGTCAAGTAAAGACCACCTCAAGTAATCGTACATGTATGAAGAGGTTAATGAAAGTAGATGAAGCGAAAGATGTTTGTCAAGATCTTCGATCTAGCGATTCTGCCTACCCCCCTAGGAAACAGGGGTGATAGTATCTATATACGTATCTCCTTTTTGGATTTGTGTTTCTAGCCAGTGTCAAGTATTCATGAATAACTGAATATTCAAGTTTTAAAATATTACAAGCAAAGGGCAACTTAATTGTAGATAAGTATTGACTGCCAATTATGGGGTACTTTTTCTAGGCCGAAAACATTCAGCGTAATTAGAAAAAACAGAACGAAACAGAAAAGAACAGAATATCGATCTTTTCCAGACAATCTTGGGTTGGAGAGAGAAATATGACACTAAACCTAGGGCAGGGTTTTTGTTGGATTTTTGGGATCCTATATATGGCAGATAAATGTATTATGCAGATAGGAAATTTTAATGAAACTATATATGTAGTAATGACTCATATAATAATTTCATAATTAAGTAGATTATATAAAACTAAGTTAGTAACTATCATATACGATGTATTTATTACTTGGACAGTTGTGAAAATAAGTAGTTGTATTTTTATGAAAAACTTGTTCCCGCGAGCATTCGCTGTTTAAAGACGGCGCCACTTTAAATACCAACCGTTTACGGAAATCGGTTGATTTTAGCGCAAAAAATATAAAAGCGGCTAGTTTGTTTGAAACGATTATTTGATCGCGATCAATATACCATTAAAGGTCGAAGTGAAGGGAAAAATCGATGTTTCGAATTGTGTTTAGATGTGGAAAGTCAAATAAAGTATTGATATTATGTATTGTATTTTTTTGAGGCTCAGCATTCCACACAATATTCTAAGAACGTTTAAATGTAGATGTAGGCCTTAAACAATGATTTTTATTACCTAATAACTTCTTTATTTTCGTATGGGTTATACGTTCGACCGAATACGTTTCTAATAATATTTTTTAATCTTCTGACTGACACTACATAATCTGTGACATCACTGCAACGGATGAAATCTATAATCCTATTTCGCATACACTTGTTTAACGCAAGTGTTTAATGAATCAGATTATAAAGGATTCAATGCCTAGTTAACGTTTTTTGGGATGAGGGGCGGTAAAATGACGCTATCGAAATGATATCTAAACCGTTATTAATGCTTTAGATATCGATTTCTATTTGCTGATATATTTCAATATAACAACTTCTTAAGTACTATCGAATTGCTCTTAGAGAAGTTGTCATTAGTCTTTATATCTTACAAGAGTTTACCACGCGGCTGCGCCGCGGGTCAAACTCAGTGAGTGCCTTTTGTTTAGACAGCAAGCGTAAATACATGTACACATTGTATTAATTTTTTATGTTAGAGCTATTTGCCACCGGAAGATTTACTTCATTTTATATCGCAAACTATCCCATCTCCCGGGATACAGAGTATTTATATCCATTTTCGGTATTCAAACCACATTTAAACAAAATTACAGCAAAACCGGTTATATATTTCAATGTAACAACTTCTTAAGTACTATCGAATTACTCTTCGAGAAGTTGCAATTAGTCTTTATATCTTATTTATATATTTTGGGGCAATCCTGTTGTATTGTGAAAATATTGGGTTAATATATTTTACCTATGTAATTTAATTTCCAAAATGTTTTTCACTATCCATAATGTCATCTTTCCCGCAGCTTACCTTCCATTTTCAGAAGTATAATTCCTAATTTCTATAGTCAGTCTCCAAAGTACTTGATACGAAAACCCTTCGGTATCCTAAATCATGGATACACTATATAAATTTATTTGAAAATATACAAATTTACTTCCACATTGTATGAGTGTATACTGTCTCGATGTATGCAGTTAATAGATTAGTGCAGGGGTTTGTCTTTTATAATGACCAAGAACTATATATTTATTTATTGAAGGAGTATAACCTACAGGTTGACGGCCCACCTGAGGTATGATGGTTACCGTCATCTATGGATATTTACAACACCAGAGGTGGTACCAACGTGTATGTGCTTCAAAAAATTTAACGACACTTTTAAGGAAAGGTTAGAGAAAACATATGCTGGGAGTTCATTTCAAATCTATAAGGTGCGCAGGAGAAACATTCTTGACAACCGTTACGTACACACAGAGAGTAATGGCTTAAGGAAGTGAAGATGAAATCCCAGCCTATGCGATAGCAAGGTGAAAGAAAAATTATTTAAAGAAATAGTGACGTACTCACATTGCTTAAATGTATCTTAAAAATGAAAGCATATTTTGAGATCTTGTACGCCCCATTTTCAATAAAGAAGGTTTCCTGAGGTGAGGTGCGGTGGTAGAAAGAAGATGAAGGCATCATTCTGAACAGTCCGTCGGAACACTCCCCATTATACAGACGGTACAAACGCAGAGAAATGCGAATATATTTACAGTTTATTCTAGTTTTTGTAGTTTATTTTTATATTAAGATTGTTGACGCTCTTAATAAAATAAATTAATTTAACATTATCAAAAATGTTTTATTTTTAAGTCGTGGTAGCGTAATGGCTAGCGCAGGCGTCCCAAACTCAAAGGGCGCGGGTTCGAATTCTGGCCGGAACGCATGCACTACGTAGGCAGTTTTCTGACCTAATGTGCATAATGTTACGAATCGAATGTACACAAGTCTTGCCTCACGGCTGGTTCTCGCTCGACTAACCATCTCTCCATTAGGGCATTGTTTGATACGGTACAGATGCAATATGTTTCCCTGGTAAGCTTCGACGCAATTTCTTAGAAATCGTAACCCACACACCTGCTTAATTATGCCTGCAAACGGCCATAAACGAGTACAATAGGGCGCTCTTCACAATAACCAATAAATGAGTAAACAAAATGTAAAGTAAATACAATGATAAAAGAATTACAATTAGTTCATATGGCGTCAGGTAATAAAGTATGTTTCTATAGATATGCAGGTGGATTTTGTTTTTGTCGGCACTAGCTCGTAACAATATTGTTACAATTACCACGTGCTGGCAACGGTGAAGGAAAACATCGTGATGAAACCTGCACATCGATATTACCGATGTGTCAAACCTGCCAAGCCACCTTGGACAAGCGTGACGGGTATACTGTCCGTTCCTCAACAGTGGGAGGCTCGAGCCCAGCAGTGGGACGTTTATGGGCTATTATTAAAAATGTGAATATTACAAACAAGCGTCATTTTAGGCACTGAAATTATCATTCAGCTTGGAATGGCCACCCGCGCTTTTCGACGCACCCACATCGTTTTGACTTTAATACTTACCAAATATGCTTTGAACTATATTTACTACTCAAAAACACTCTATTTCTTTAACCTTAAGGTTTAGTTTTTAACAATTTTATTAATATGCATATGTATATTTATAGTGGACAATGAAGTACCGACAGATGGCATGAGTGAGAATTATACCACACGGTTATTGGTTATCATGTAAATAAATCATTGTATTAAAGGCTTTATGAGTTTATAATGTTTGGGCCTTTGTTTTTTGGAGAGTTTGATTTTTTCATTACGAAGATGCCAAACAGGCAGACGGGTCAGCGCATTGACGGCCGGTTCCATCATTTTAATCTGCTACCTTCCCTACTATTGGTTGAATTTAGCCTTTTAATGTATGAAGCTTATACATGTCAAATATTAACCGACAGTAAGGCAAATGAACGGTAAGATATAGGAACAGGGCATGAAAGTGATTCGACGGTAATCACTTTCATGCCCTGTTCCTATAGACGGTCGTAGCATTAGGGGCGAAGCCAGCGCAACCCCGAAAATTAAAAAATAATGCAATCAGTTTTCAAGATACTCACTGGTTTTTTTTGTTTTAATTAGCCCTCATTTGAAAAAAGAAAAGGGCTGACAGGCATTTTTCATTGATTTGTTCTTTTTCCCGCCGACAATCTATTTGTCGAGTAATCAAAGTTTTTTCTGTTCCGCTAAATGTGCCAGTGTGTGCCAGCTATTTAATATATATTTTTTTTAATTTTGTCATTTGTTGAAATACAGCAGACAGGCTAGCGGCCCAACTGTGATGGAAAGTGGTTAGCGTCGCCTATGGACATTAGCAATAACAGAGGTGCTGCCAATGTGCTACCGGCCTTGACAGAAAACCTGGAACCTGGCCACTGATGCCGGAACACGACTCAAAGTTGTTATAACGGTATACTCTAAACCAGGGCTGGTATCCATCCAGTCGGGCAAATGCCCTACCACCTGGCTGTGGATTGTTTTGTCGCCTCTTACGACAGGCCGCCCGGCTGCAGGAAATTGTATTCTATTTCCGTTCCTGCACGGAGGGACAACAAGAAGACTTCCTACCTCTTATTCCTACCGCAATAAGAGGTAGGATGTCAAAACGTTCCTTTAAATAAGGAAAAGTGCGAGTATTAAAAAGGATATTGTGCAAAAGAGAAAGTTAGTGAACATTGCGGGAATGGCGAATAGGTAACCATTTAAGCTTCTTACGATATTCGGAAACGTGGTCATACTTGCGCACCTCAAATACGAACCGTATAACAATTACCTAGTTATTAAACTTCATATAGTATTTATACTGAACGATTTGTTTGTATAACAACAGTTGTTCCCCTAATAACGTATTAGTTCTCATAGTAAAAACCCCATAATCCCAGCTAAGGAGCTCCTCGCTTACCCCATTACGTAAATATTTATACTTGAACCATTGTTTATTGTGTGATTTTGTTAGATTACATTTTGAAGACAGACTAGTGAAGGACTGGTGAGGATTTAGATGGCATTTCGAAAATGTTTAAAAGCGAAAGATAATATCATGACGTAATTCATTGCTTAAATTGGACAAGCTTGTGTCTGTCCACGCATATGAAAGGGTTCTGTAGAGATCCGGTTTTATCTGTGCAGGAACAAAACAGGCGACAAAACGACTCACAGCCAGAGTATTTGCCGACTGGATGGCTGTCACTCCTGGTCTAGAACCATCATCATCATCATCCGAGCGTTAAATCGTGGTTGCGTTCGGAGCGTTCGCTTTAACGTCCATAAGCCCGCTTTCCTACTTTTTCTTCTCTACTTCACGCGATCTTCAGCATCCCTTGTATTGAGACCATTGGACGCATGTCATCCTTCACAACGTCAAGCTAGCATTTCCTGCACCTACTCCTTCTACCGGGTCATGGCGTAAACGGCATAGCTAGATATTTGTTAACTAGCCGGTCTCCGTAAAACGTGGCAGTACCTGCGTAAGGGACATTCTAGACCCATAGTCTAGAGTATGCCGCCATAACAACTTTGGCTTGTGTTCCGGCATCAGTAGCTAGGTTCCAGTTTTTATTCGAGGCTGACAGCACATTGGCAGCACCTTTGGTGTTGCTAATATCTGTAGGCGACGGTAACCTTTTTCTGTCAAGTTGGGCCGTCAGCCTGTCTGCTGTGCTTCAGCAATAAACAAATTTAAAAACGATGACACATGGTCACTATTTTAGTTATTTAGCTAGGGAACCCAAAAAAACACAGCGGCGACCGAGGGTAAAACGTTCTGGTAGTGTAAGTTGTTTTCAAGACTTTCAGAAAAAGGTAGATGGTTCTGGAAGGAAAAGACAAGGATAGATATATTTTAGAAGGAGATAGATGATCAACAAAGAGTAACGAAACAGATTTTTGATGAAAAACAAAACCAACTACCAAAGTAACTACAAAGAAAAATAATATTTTCGACAACATCTTAAAATCCGTGCAAAGTAGAACAGAACATAAAAACTAGTATATTTTGCAAATTTTACTTAGCACCCACTTGAAGACGTTTTGGAAAATATTAATTTTTTGCTCTTTAGTTATTTTTGAAGTTGGTTTTGATTTTTGTTATTTTTTTATTTTTTGCTTTTTAGGTACACAAATACTTTAAAAAAAAAATATAATTATATGAATGATACACGTTGTACATGCCTATAATATTTGAAGGTGTACTCATCAGATCCTGACTTGGTGATAATGACACAATTCAGCAGTACACTCTTTCTAATAATAAAAATTATATCAGTATAATATCAGTGGCGCAGGGTGGAAATTCGGCTAGGGAACGGCGGGTTGAAGAAACATATCATATGAAGCAAACGCCGACTAAACACCGCTGTTGAAAAAATGTCTAACTTGCGATGTATTTTCTTATTACAATTTATATAATATTTTTGCAATCTTATCGCATATTTTGAAATAAACTCCGGTGTCTGGTCGGATTATGAGTTGCTATTTCATCCAATACGTGTGAAAAGCCGCTAAGTATAAGAGATAGTAATACAGTAATAATATGCACGAATAAAAAACCGCTTTCGACCCTTTGGTCGCTAGGCGCTATTTTCTTAAAGGTAGGTTATAGGGAATCGAGTTATATGAAGTCCACGCCACTGTAACCTATTTATATTTAAAGTACTGGAACTCTACAAAGCAACTGGCTGAAGAAGTCAAATTTAGGGTGTATACAATGACCATTTGGCTTTACAATCAAATAAAATATTCCATTAAATTCAGCAAAACATTTTCAAAATGTAGGTATATCTACAAAGCTTTACACTCCAACTCCCTTTAGCAAGTCATTCGGACATAATTTCCACTTAGCCTTTGACTTGTGTATCAAATTCATAATAATATGAGGAACAATTACGGCTCCTTTCATCTCATACACCTTTGTGGGTTGGCCATAGCTGCCTATTTAACTTTGAGCGTTTAATAGAGAGTAACCTCAAAGAAAAATGCACTTAACAATTACATCTATTCTATGTATGTACAGGCACTTTCGGAGGGCTGACTCAGTCTGTAGTGATGAGAAATTGTCGATAGAATTCTAAAGATGTTTTTATTGCTTAATTAGGACAGCTCCTTAGGTACTTGTTATATTACCTCCTCCTTGGGGAACAGAAATATAAAAATACAAAATCGTATCCGATACGAAATTTACCATTATCAGGAATCGAACCCGTAGCCTCTGCGTTCCAGCGAGTTCGGCCGTTCCCAGTTCCGTTCCCAAACAAACGCTTACATTATCAGTCCACCGGGCTGGAAGGCACCCAAGATTACATTTAACAAGACAGTCCCACTTTAAAATTCTTCTGTTCCATCGGCCATCAGATCTGCGAAAAATATTAATCGATTCAATTTGCATATATCTTTGCGAGATCTTTGTTAGGTACCTTAATAATGCTCTCCCGAATATCTTCATTTCAAAGCTCGCTTAACGGATTGAATACAAACTATAATATTGTTTACTTTATATATATACACACACAGACGTATATATATATATATATATATATATATATCTGTGTGTGTGTGTGTATATATATATTTTATTAATTTGTTGTCCAATATGCTTACATAATGTATATGAATACATTATAACACATTCAACTGTGGCACAGAAATCCCATGGGCTTATTCGTGGCGCAGAGAGCCGTGTAGAATACATTATGTTACATATAGTGCCATTAAAAAAAAATGAATTTACACAATATTAATGTTATATTAAAAATAGGAGCGGAGGCAAGGGAATTATCGATATGACTGACTACAACACTACGTAACCCCCATCGCTAGTAGCCTTTGTGGGAGCTCTCCAATATTCGCTTTGTTACACTGAAAAATGTCCTCTTGGCCGCTTCCCTCGAATTACTTTGTCCTCTTCAATGTTTGCGTTGTCATGGAAAATATTTTCAGATAACAACATTTTATGTACAAACGAAGAATTCAAGTTGTAAGTAATATCATTATCTTAGATAGACTCAATGGATCCAAAAGCTTTGGATTCAAATTCTGTATATTGTGAAGTAGGTAATTACTTTGATATAGTTTTTGAACAACATGATGGATGTACCATTTGTTCCTGAGCAGCGAATCGTTTATGCGTTGATAATAATGTATTTTTTATTATTTAAATTAATAACCTAAAACACTCGTCCGTGATACTCGAATTAATCAATTTTACATAACAATATAATATACTAGCTGACCCGTGTCCACTTCATCGGGCATAATAACATCACAATCAAGTATACGCGATATCACTCAGGAATAATGTAGCTTTTACTGGTCAAAGAATTTTCAAAATCGGTTCAGTAGTTCAAGAGATTACTTCCTACAAACAAACTCACAAACTTTATGATATTTTTAGTATAGATATACGTACTCTAAGAATCATAAAAAGGAATCTGCCTCAGATCTAATATGTATCCCCCTTACTACAAAACTCCAACGTATTGCAGAGGCATATTTTTTCCTTGAAGCAATCAGTTCGGTTCGCAGCTAATGAATTTAGACGACTAATCGAAGAGGGGGACCACTGGTCACCATTTACGAGCGAGCACGTAGATACGTACTTGTAAAGATAGAAGAACATACTACATGATCGCCCCTTATTATTTCGTTTTACACTGCAATTTTAAGACAACTATTCATATAGCTATCTATTATACATTCTGTCAAAAAAGTATCGGGAATGGATGATTTGTTTATGGTTCCATTTACAATTTTTTGTTTTATATTTGTTGTTATTAGATTGGCACAACTGTTGTTCATTTTAGCGCGGAGTTTGAGTTGCATCGGTCATTTAGATTGAATACAGTGCTGTTTTTAGTTCGGTCATATCTAGGGTGTATTGCGAATTTCATAATGGACAAAAACATCGAACAAAGAGTTTATCTTAAATTTACATCGCCAATGAAATTTCGTGTTAGGAGACACTGAAAATGTTACAGAAGGCTTACAATGAATCGACTTTAATAAAAAAAAAAACGCGAGCTTACAAGTGGTACAAAGCGTTCAAAACCGGTCGAGATATGCTGGAAGGTTTGCCTCGCCCTGGTAGGCCATCAACGTCTTCAACTGAAGTTAACATCTCAAAAGCGGAGGGAATAGTGGGTGAAAATCCTCATTAAAGTTCGAGAGAAATAACTGCTGAACTTTCTGTGTCTCACGAGTCGATCCGTATCATTTTAAATAATCACTTAGGTATGAAACATGTTGCCGCTCGGCTAGTACCAAAAGACCTGAATTTTCTCCAAAAACTCAATAGCATAAAAGTCGCTGAGGATATGCTAAAACGAGTCAATTCCGACCCAACATTCATGAAATGCATTGTTACTGGTGACGAGAAGTGGCTTTAAGAGTTTTACATGCAAGCTAGTCAACAAGCTTCGGAGTGGCGCCTTCCAACTGAACCGAAACCAAAAAAAACCACGCCCAATTCGATCAAAAGTCAAAGTCATGGTGACTGTTTTCTTTGACTATCGCAGTGTTGTGCACTTGGAATTCTTATCGGAAGGTCAAATGGTGAATAAAGTATATTATTTGAGCGTTATGTCGCGTTTAAGAAAGCACAAGGCCATCATTGTGAACGAATTTTTGACCAAAAAGAACAAATACCATGGAGCAACCATTTTTCACCAACTATAGCTCCAGGCGACTTCTTTCTTTCCCTAAATTCAAATTACCACTTCGTGGCACCCTTTTTCATTCGATAGAAGACATAAAGGAGAAATCGCAACGAGAACTAAACTCAATTCCGGATGAAAAAATGTTTTGATCATTGGATTATACGTTGGCGTGAGTGTATCGTTTCTGAAGGAGCATACTTTGAAGGTGATAAAATAAATTTGAATGAATAACTAACATTTTGCGTATTATTGATCTTTTCCCGATACTTTTTTGACAGAGTAGTAATAATAGTGGTAGTAATAAAGGCAGTAGTTATAATGACAGTAGTAATAGTAGACTGCGACGTACTTCCAAGATCAAATCGAAAGTGCCTTGATGAATGACCAGGTAAAAAACGCCTTATAATAAACGTGTATGTTTGACGAAATTAATGATTATAGGTGAAGCAAAAGATGTACAAAATTGCAGCGAAATGGAGGTCCATTCTCTACCTACCTTTACAGGAAACAGGCATGATAATATATATGTATTTATTTATGACTATCATTAAACAGATTTATATAAATTGTTACAATGTTTTTAATATTTTTTATTTACAAGATATTCTTTTACTGTATCTAACTGCTGAAATTATGAAATGGAAAATTTAAAAATAATAATGTTAGCAGATATCAATCAATATTTTCAGCGACAATTAGATTGAGCAAGAATCGTTGAGTAGCTTTTGAGATATTGTTTTCTACAGATGCTGTTTATATTTCATAAGCAGTGGATTTTGATCTTTGACGGATCACTTCACTGCGCGTTGATTATTGTTATAATTTCTAATTATGTTTTTGTGTTAAATTTAGGTTTCCTGTTAAATAAGAAAGACATATATATCTGTGTATATATTATCTATTTAACTATGTATCAAGATCAATAAAGCATTTAAAATTATACAAGCGTATTTTTATTTTATTCGCACAAATATCAAAACATGAAATTGCTCCACATATTTTCGCTTCACCAAGAGTAGTAGAGACATAGCAAAGTCCAGTTATTCGAGAACAAAGACCCAAATCACGTTCGCAACAGGAGTCGTCGGACAAGCCAACATTATCGTTGACATCGTTTATTACTTGTATATAAGCATACATATTATATTACATCTAAAGATGGCGGGTTCCGTCCCTAACGGCCTGGTACATTATTGACTCGTCCAATAAACGTGCTATGTCCGCGCGCCTTTTCGCAGCTCTGGGTTTCATAAGTAAGGAGGAAGACGTTTCATACATACTTAACAATTTTAAAAGTGGTATGAAGACCCTATTAACATTGTTAATCATTCATAATCTTAATGATATTTTTTATAGGGAAAATGGGAAACGGGCAAACTTAATAATATACTTTTGAAGTGAAACCTCTTTAGAATCATTGTGATTTGAAATTCGATGAAACGGAAAAGTGACACTAAAAATAAATAAACACAAATCTATAGGACTAAGGCTGAGAGAGAATGAGATAGAATACATTATATTTAATAATTAAACACTGTGCTCATATAGATAGAGTTTGGAAATGTTTTGAAATTTTTCGTTAATATTTCTAACGAAATAATACATGGAATGTCACGTCACAAAATTTAGATGTTTTCCCTCCACCCCTTGTCACACTTCGTTTTACTTCTACTGCGTGTGAACTGCACGCACACACATTTTTTTACTATAAAGCTGGCGTATTAAATTCAAATTCAAAAGTTTTTTTCATAATAAGTTCCACTGGAGAACACTTTTTGAAGGTCATACATATAGGTTAAAATTTAATTTTACTTCCTAGTCTATGTATACCGCTTCGCAACGTGTTATTGCCGTTAAGGAGAAGAAGCGGCAGGAAACTCCCCAGCAACACGTCTAGCTAAAATTGTTTTTCTTTATATTTCTTATTCTATTTTTTAATAAGTTTTATACAGAAGAATGTTACAGAATGACTTTTGAAGCATTAATGGAATTGTAGCACACAGTGCATATTCAATAGGACAGAGACTCAATTAAAGCATAGAAAAATATTATTATAGTTATAAATATGAAGATATAACTTACTATTTTTTTTTTTTGCTACAACATATCTCCATATATTCCTTACAAGTATGGCAAGATAAAAACGTTATACTCGTACAAAATACAGTATAAGAGGTAGGAGCGAGCTGCTATGTAAATGAAGTTTTGTTATTTAAGTATTCTTCAATAGTGTAGTATCCCTTTTATAGGAAGATACTATTTAATTTGGTTTTTAATTTTAATTATGCAGACGACCTACCTAGTGCAAAGTGGTTACCGTCACCTATATATAGTATAGAAGAGATTCGACTAAAAGGATGGAATAAAGGGATCAGACAGGAGAAATAGAATAGGGGGAAGAGATAACGAGAGACAGAACTGGGTCCTCGAAATTCTTACTCATCTTATAAGTCCACCCATATATACACAATACTAACCATTTCACACCGATATTCTGCGAAACTTGATATGAAAACTCTCGTGCTAATTTAGTTTGAATTGTATGCGTAACTGTAGTTCCATTTTAATATAAACAATAATAACATACTAAATATCTTTATATTTACAATTTCTCTAATTTAGATAATAATGAATTTATTATCTAAATTATAATAGATAAGGGCTTAAATTACCACTTCCAAAAGTTAACTGGTTTCTTAACTAAAGCAAATGTAAATTAGACCTAAAGGCCAAAAGAAAACTGCGATGCGACATTGTATTGTTAGAAATGTATGATCTCGTACGACGCTTCGCAATAACTTGAAATCAAATAATTTATTGCATATAAACATGGTAGGTATAAAAATAGGTGTTGTCGTTTTTATAAGGTTCATATTCTTTTGCTGGTTCGACGTACAATGCTGTAATTGTAATTTATAAGTACATACTAATCTTACATCATTATTTATTTAATTTTAAAGATTTTTTCGATAAATACGTTCAGTACAGTTGACGATTAATAGGAGGAATGGTCACCCGCACGAATTCGCATGGCACCTATTCGTAGTTTTATGTTTTGGCCCTAATAAAGAATTAAAAAGTCCCTTTCCTTAGTTGCAGGAGGTAGTGTCCGCCCCAAGGCGAATTCCTCCGCGTGATTAAATGAGCCGCCGGCCATCGCGATATTGCCGCCGGCCGCGGCTCTCAACGACCCAGCTCCAACATGTCGGGAATCTTGCACACACTTAATTATTTTTGCTTTTTGTCTTCACTTTCGGGACACGATATTCGGTTATTCTCTGCAGCCTTTTCTACTATCTTCTGTAAAACGTTTATATTTTGCACAACATGTAAGGAATCTATGGAGATTTGTCGCAGTATGAATTCTTAGTGTGTCATTATTGCGATGGTGACAATATTTTTTTATTTTTTTTGTTACAACTCCATTCATTCTTTAAAAAGTAATTATAATACAACTTTCATATGTATTTAAAAAAAAGAGCCTGAGATAATATATACAATTGTGATGAAAAAATCTTTTTTAGCTAGACCTGTTGGTGGGGAGTATTTTGCCGCTTCTTCTCCTTTGAATAGCGATAACACATTCCGAAGCGGTGTACATAGAAGGTAGTAGCGGTGTAGATAGGAAGTAGATTTAATTTTTGACTTACATGTCTGGTCTGACCTTCAAAAAGTATTCTCCAGTGGAACTTATTTTGAATAAAAAAAATGAATTTGAATAAATTGTTACAACTTAGGCTTAGTCAAAGACAAATGCCACCTGCATATCTGTAAAAACACATTTTATTACCTGTCGGCATTTGAACTAATTGTAATTCTTTTATGATCGTCTTCTTTTGTTTACTTATTTATTGGCATACGTTTCTAGTTATTGTGCAGAACAGCCTATTATACTCGTTTATGGCCGCATGCAGGTATCTCTAGCCAGGTGTTACGGATTAAGTATAAGCTGATTCTAGGAAACTATGTCGACGATATGATACGGGCATATTTGCATTTATGCAGTATAAAACGATGGCCTGATGAAGAGAGGGGACAGTCGAGCGAGAAACATGATCAAGACGTGACGTGTGTACAATCGGGAATCTAATAGTGACGCACTTTGCGCCTTTTATTGAATTACGACCTTCTGCATTACGTTTGGATTTGTTGTGTTCGGTTATATTTGTACCTGTGTTATATGTATTTGAATAGTTCTAATAAACTCTATAATAATACCAACGGCATTTTAATTCGAGTCCCGAACTCGTAACAATATCTTCTACTATCTATTCTGTTACTTGCCATTGGTACAAAATTGTCATTATTTACATGGAGTTTATATCAAATTATAATTAGTGATAAGGCAAATAAATATACAGAAACGGTCAATGTGGGGAAGGCCGTTAATGGGATAACTACGTACACCTCTTGTTTTTATCCCTTTTGAAGTGAAACTTCTTTAGAATCGTTGTGATTTGAAACTCGATGAAACTAAAAAGAGATAAACATATAAATCTATAGGACTCAGCTTAAGGGAGAATGAGATAAAATACATTATATTTAATCATTTAAACACTGTAGGTACTCATACAGATAGTTGGAAATGTTTTCAAGGTTTTCGTTAATACTTCAAATTTCGTGCTTTAAAGCTTAAATATATTATAACGATAAATAATAATTATAATGATAATGTATGAAATGTGACGTCATGAAATTTAGAATCCCTCCCACCCTTTGTCACACTTTGTTTCACTTCTACTGCGTGTGAACTGCACACACACCCAATTTTTTTAAACGGAATAATACCATCTACAATGAGGAATATACATGTAATTCAAATGAGTATTTTTTTATATAATGGCTTTATTCCTGTAGAATTACACGTGTAACGTTATTTTTTTCTTTAATTACTTTAACTAGTGGTCGCCCGTGGTCGAAATTCGACCATCATAATTAATTTAAATTGAAGTTTGAACATTATTAAGGTTCTGTTGTCAAAGACTATACTTCTATAATCACAGATTTCGCCAGGGCTACACTGTTAATTTGATTTGAACAATAAACAAAAGAGTATATATGCGTGTGTGTGTGTCAAATACATGGTAGTGTGTGTAATGTTTTTTTTTTATTTAATGTATTTTTTATGCATAATATTTAAAAAATATTAACATTCTGAACTCCTTCCCTATATATATAAAGCTGAAGAGTTTGTTTGTTTGATTGAACGCGCTAATCTCAGTAACTACGGGTCCGATTTGAAAAATTCTTTCAGTGCTAGATAGCCCATTTATCGACGAAGGCTATAGGCAGTATATCATCACGCTAATACCAATAGGACCGGAGCACCAATGAAGAATGTTTCAAAATCGGGGGGATTTTTTAACTTACTTTTTTAAACTGTTCCACGCGGACGAAGTCGCGGGCAGAAACTAGTAAACTATACGTATGCGAAATTTCATATTCCTCCGCCCGCGCAATTTTCGTAAAAAGGGGTACAAAGTTTTTGTTGTGTTTCTGCTTCACGTATAAATAAATATAAATATATAGATTTACAGATTTTAATTAATAGAAAGTGCTAAAAATGCGCGGGATATTCGAAATCGCAAAACGCAACGCTATTGATTAAATGGAAACGTGACATCATTTTTTATTTTGACATTTTCAGATTATCAACAAAGGCGAACTTACTGTGTAATGAATTTAGTTTTATGATTACTTATATTTATCGTAAACATTGTTGAAGATATTTTATCTCTTTTTACCATACATCATTTTCGTCGTACGTTAGCATATTTTGGAACAGAAAAAAACTTTATTGGGTATACTTTTAATGTCGATTATACACAGTTTGGTACAATAATCTATAAGATGGTTTTTTAGCTTTTTTTAAATCTAGTTTAAAATTGAAAACACTGACAAATATGGACATGTAAACATACACTAATTAACTAAGACGTCATCAAAAGCTCGGGAAAAATGGTGACGTTTAAATAGCTCAAATTAATCCGAAATTTAATATTAAAAAAAATGACATATCCAAAAGTAATTCTCTATTTTATTATACAAAATGTTGTAAACAAGGTTTTAACAATACAATAATAAACATGCATACTTTCCATTTGAAAAGAGTAAAATGGTGTCTTAACTTTACTGACCGATTTGCTATCGTCATAGTTGTTCAAATACGGAGGTAACCGGAGGTGTACGAAGCTCCTCAATCGACAGACTTCCCCACCTTAATCAACTACTTTTTGCTCGAAGCCTCGCTCGTGGTAAGGTAATTTTTTTAGACAGAGCTATCCCACGGTTACCGAAAATATTTCGGAATAAAAAGTAGACTATGTGCTATTCCAGACTATAATCTATCTCTGTGCCAAATTTCATCCAGATCCGTTTACCCGTTCTGGCATGATTGAGCAACAGATATTCATCCAAACTTGCACATTTATAATATTTACACATGTAGAAGTAAGATAGGAACCGGCTGTGCATTAAAGATAATTTTATGGAGTTCAATTGTACAACTGTAGGTAAGTACTTTACCTAATATGTTTTATTTTTCTCCGTGCAGGAACGGAAAAATAACACTAATTCCTGCGTCCGGACGGCCTGTCGTAAAAGGCAACAAAGCAACCCACAGCCAGGTGCTAAGGCATTTGCCTTACTGGATGACTACCGCCCCTGGTTTAGAGTATGCCGTTATAGCAACTTTGAGTTCTGTTCCGGCATTAGTGGCCAGGTTCCAGTTTCTCCTTCTGGCCGACAGCACATTGGCAGCACCTCTTGCTGAAGTCCATAGGCGACGGTAATCATTTTGTATCACAGTTGGGTCGTCAGCCTGTCTGTGCTGCTTCAACTATAAAAAATATTAATAAAAATAGGTACGACTTCGTCCCCAGCCAACCATTATTCACTGCTGAACTTAGGCCTTTTCTTCATTCGGGGAATAAAGAGTATATTCGCCAATGTACTACTGTCCGTGTCTTGTCTTATCTCAATGTGCAGGTTTCATCACGATGTTCTCCTTCATCATATTCTGGAATTCAGGTTTTTTCAACATCGACTTTGAATACTTGAGCCGGTTCAAGTTGAAGGGGGACCCATTGCGCGTCTGTGAACCTGTTGTACCGGAGACCGCCTTAAATGCAATATTCGACTGCGCCCTCTTTGCCGTGGACTGGCACAACACGTCGTGCACCCTGAAAACGGAGATCACACGCAAGAACATCCAGGAACCGATGGGTAAGAAGCTACGCGAGTAGGTATTTCCTGGGTTTTGCTGTAAAATTGTTAAAGAGATAAATAAAAAGAATGGGTCAACAAGAAACGATAGTGACACATAGTGACTATATGTACATATAGCGTTTAAAAAATGGAAAATAAAATAGGTATCCTTAATAGAGCAATAAAAGAAAAGTATAAATAAATAATAATAAGTGTGTGTAATTCGTTATGTATTAGTAGTAAGGAAAAATGTAAGTTTAAGATTTTTGAATAATTTAAAATTAAAAAAAAATTAGTCTTCAAACACTACACACAAAGCGGTCGAAACCATATTTAAAAATCATAAAAAGGAAGTAGAAGAACCAAGAGGACCTATTAGTAAATACCTATTAAGTTTAAAATAAAATTGAATGTCATTATATATTAATTATACTAGATACCCGCTACAAAAAGGTAAAATCACTTCAAATATTAAAATGAACGGAAAAAACCTCAATAACAAAGAGAGTACAATACAAATCGAGTTATAAAGTGTCCTAAAAAGCCCTGAAAATCTAAAAAGACATTTATTTGCGGATAAGGATGGAGTGCTGAATGTAGTACCCGACTATTGTTGAAAGACGTGTCGATAAAAAAATTCTTCAGTGACGTAAGGACGTTTCACTTTAGTCGCTTAATCCTCCAAGAGTCGTCACTATTGTTACGTGGAGCGGAGGACATTAATCTGCCTTTAGAAGAGTGATATCCATCAATTGTCAACATCGGACTGGCGTACATCCCTGTTTCCACCCGATCCACCCCGTTTGCCCCCTGTTTGAGGAGAAAATTGGCAAAGAATAAAAGCGCAGAAACGTAATCAATAGGTAGGTATAGTTGTAATAAAACAAGAGATAGTTTTAGATAGATAGATAACACTTTATTATACACCATGAACTTAAAGACTAAAATTATAACTAGTAATGTACAAAGGGCGATCTTATCGCTAAAAAGCGATCTCTTCTAGACAACCCCAGGAATAAATTGAGATGATAATGGCGATGGTGGTATACGTAACATATAGTACGAAGTACTTACATTTGAATAATAAATATATACATTATTTGTATATATATATATATATATATATATATATATATATATGTAGATATTTTATATATTACATAGATATATACTTAATATACATACCATACAAATACATATCTACAAAATATATAAATGTTTATAAATGAATTTAAATATCATATTCCAACGACAGGTAGTATTTTTTGATCACAGTTTTAAATATCGCTAGCGATTTTGCTTGTCTGATAGTAACGGGATGCGCGTTCTAAAGCTGTATAGCCTTAACAGTAAAATAATTGTTGTAAAAAGTTGAGTTATGCGCAGGAGTGTTCAATTTAAATTTAGTAGACGGGCGTAAATTATGAGAGCACGAAAGAAATTCAAAACATTGTTTAAGGTAATCATAAAAATAATAAATAAGGTAAGGTAAGTTTTATTTTAATAACTTGATTTGAATTTGATAAATTCATACAAATTAAAAAAAATTGCTGCTGTGGTTGAGTGGGTTAAGCCTTTGCTAGGTTACCTCACAGCAGCGCAGAGGCTCCGGATTCGATTCCTGGTATAGTAAATTTCATAAACGAACATTCTGTTATTTATTATAGTCTGGAATCGGCTCCAGGGTGGTCCATTGTGTATTACAAATAACACAAGCGTAAGTTGCTTAGCTTTGGGGATGCAATTTCTGTGTTGTCTACCGATTTATTTATAAAAGAGAAAATACACATTTATTATGTGTAAATTTTGTTGGCAAACATTTTTCTTTTTTTTTAAATTTATTTTCAATAAAAGAAAGTTACAAGATCATACAAACAATTACATTGCCAAACTGCAGCGCAGTTTGTCGGCAGCGTTCTCGTGGATCTCATTAAATTATACCTTATAACTTCTGTTTTATATACTGAAGTACACCTTTTTAAATGTAAATTATAATATAAATTAAATGAAGTGATTGGATTAATCAATTTTTGTATTAAGTCTTGCTTTAATTACCACCGTTATCTAAAGTACATATACACCAAATTTCTTGTGAATTCATTTAAAACGTTTCCATTGATTACTTGATGATAGTACCATATCTCACCGCATACATGCACCATCACTTATCATACATATATATATATATACATACAAATCAAGCAATGGGAATTAGCAGGCTACGTAGAACAATCTACATATTGTGACTTTATTTATTTTACTAGGATTCGCCCGCGACTTCGTCCACGGTGGACGGGTGGCAAAGATTACAGATTTTATGATAGAAAATTTGCTATTGATCAGTGTAAATATTGGATTGGAATCAGATTTTTTTTCAACCTGGCCATTTTAAACAGCTCCCATGCAAATTCCCGAGGAATTCTCGAGATATAAAGTATTGCAGATTTTAAATCCAAGAATTTGCTATCGATCAACGAAAACCGCATCGAAATCGGCCCGGTAGTTTTTGCGTAAATCCTGAACAAACAGACAAACACAAAAAAACAAAAACTACTAAAAAGACTACTTTTACAATTTTATAATATTATAGATAGAATATATATTTTTATAGCTATGGAGTACAACAGACAAGCTGCCAATCTACGTGATGGATCAAGGCCGTCGCCTATAGACAACAAGGATGTACCAACGCACTGCCGGCCTCGAAGTAATTTTATGGCACCTTTTTTGAAAAACCTTATATCGTAGCGCTATGAGAAAATTTAAGCTGGGAGCACATTTAAAATCCCCACGGTGAACAAGAGAAACGTTCTTTAGAACGGCTCAACGTTGAATACAGTCGGTGCCCCAGCCCACACGTTTGAGCAGTAGTTACTTCATATGCGGCGTCACCTGGACTTTAAAAAGTGGCAAGTATTGCTTGGACCGATTTAGCACTCCCAGTTGCTTGAAGGCAAGTTTCACATAACACCACTTGCGACTACACGAAAAGTTACATTTTACTATACGTCCAAACCTCCAATCAAGGATATTTGCTTCAAAACCATAAATCAATTTTGCCAATACTTTTCATTTTAATTAAAACTATATGTTTTTGTAAAATAAAACGACCCAGCTATATACAATTTTCACTCTTCAAGTTACCGCCAAAAACAGCAAGTTGAAAAATATAGATATATTATTATCTAAAGAAAGTTGCATAAAATTTAAAATAATCTAAATAATAGATAAATAAATTAAGTAACTTGGATTTTTTGCACACGATGACAATGCTAGAGTGTATATATATAGCGATAAATATCAGTGTAACAATGTTTGTACTAAATTCTATCAATATAAGGTGTATCATTGTTATAAACTCAGCAAGAAATCAGTCATCATACTTTTTGATACAGATGTGACCCATCTACTTTTTTATTCGCTTAATCTATGCCCCCCATCCTCCTCCTTTAGCTATAAGGGAGTGAGCTAGTGATTGTCAAAATTTGGCTTCGTAGAACAAAGCGTTATTTACAGAGTGGGGAGGCCCTTTGTGTCTGCATTACACCACTCTACATAATATTGTGAAAGTTCTCACAATCCACTGTTTGCTAGGAGGTATTAACAGCGGCTTTTTGTTGGAAAAATTGCGTCTTATTTTCTTCTCTCTGAGGTGATGTGGAATTAGTTTTTTTGTTGACTCATCTCGTCCAGTAGTATCTATCTAGAGATATATATATAGATCTACCTATATTTATTATGTGTTCACTTTTACATTGTACATTTAGTTCAATACACAGATATTGACATTGTCTATGTATTGATTTAAATATTTCGATAGGACTGTAAATTCACTATAAAAAAAACTTTCTAACTAATTTGTGTATCTTTATATCTAAGTAATTCGTCATCTGTGGAGGCTTATCAAGCAGCTCACCTTTACCTATCTTTGTATTTTACTTTTTAAGACTACAGCTGTAACCTAAAATAAAATAAAACATCTAATATTTTTAGAGTGTAATCAAAGAAACACAATTTACATTAACTAAATAACTAAATAGATGTGAATATCCGAATATTCTGCTATATTCATATCGGATATTCGGAATAATATTATAATGTATTTGAACATCTCAGTGTTAAAAATAACGATCCGAAGAAAATTTTAATCTTACAAACGTATGTAAAAATATGTAGAACATAAAAATCCAGTCCAAGCGCATACATAATAATTACAATAATACAATTTTTATATATTGTATTAATTATTATAAATATGGGAAACGCGCTGAAATAAATATTATAAATAAATTAAATAAAATAAATAATATACCGACCAAATATTTAGCAAGCGTGAAACGTTTTCCAATAAACAATATGTAAAGCCAAGCGTACACTATAGATAAACCGAATTTATGCCGAAAATTAATTGGCCGAAAACCCGTTCGAACACGTTCGGTGGGCCTGCGTTCGAAATTCAAATGAGGCGGTGTCCCACCCCACGCTCCGCCCCGGCGCCATGTTGAATAGGGAGCGAGAGGGGGGCTATTAAATTATTTCATTCCACATCGGGCCGCGGCAGATATCGGATTAAAACAATTGCCTGCGAAACCGTAAATGGATAATGAATTTCGAAGAAAATAATATGCCAGACGAAAATTTAATTTCACCGAAAGATTTCGTTGTGTTTGTTCATTTCTTTCTTTTCTCTGAGAGTATGTTTACGAAGTATGCTCTTTATGTATCGTAATTTTAACTTTTCTTTAATTTTCTTTTTTAAATGTTACTTCCTGAATACTAACTTTTTTGAACTTGATAGGAATATGTACCTTTAGGCACTGAAGTGGCAAATATAAAATCAGTAGACAGCGGAATCCGTTAAACTTGTGAATTTTATTTCTTATATTATTAGGCGCTTATTGAGAAATCAGTTACAATAGAAAAAAGTTCAAATTTATATTTGAAAACCCAACTCGCATTACAATTCTTGACTGTAATTGTATGTTATGAATGGGAGGTATGAATGGCACAATTATTATATGAGTAGAGACTGGACACTAAGCCTTGGCTCTTAGCCTTATCTGTACATTTACGGTCCTAAAATTACGGTAATAAGACCGTTATTGTCTGACTCTCGTTAACCGCTCAGTATAGTGCGAATTGTTGGATAGAAAATGTACAGTACCTAGGTAATAATAGTAGACATGTGCCTCAGTAGTACATCTCCTACAATATTTGTGTGTTCACATTAATGCATCTATTTTGAGGTGCTAGTTTTAATTTCCAGCTGCATAAATTTCATAAACGAACTTGCTGTTTTTATCTAGTCTTAAAGTGTGATATCAGCCTCATAGATGTCTATTATATATTATTATGCACAACGTAAGCGTAACTTGCTTAGATTTAGAATATCAGATTTATTTATCAATATTCTAGAAATCAAATTAGTGTTAATGTCAAAGCATATAAACGTTAATGCTGTATTTTTATACGTAGTAAAGCCATGCTGGAATCATTATCTTGATTACAGCTCTTAAGGCCGGCTCGATCAGAGTGATACCAATACCACACTTTCACAGAATATCGGCGTGAAATAGTTAGTCTGGGTAATTGTGTTTCGTTCGATAAGTGAGAGTTGTGGTGGCCAACTTCCTATTTCCACCCTATCCCACCTACCCTATCCTATCTCCCTATTCTAATTCCTTAACAAGCTTCTCTACCCCATTCTTCCTGTCTCAGCCCTCTATCTCAGCCCTCTATCCTATTCTCTTTATCCGATCCTAACGGCTGGCAACACGTTGGCTTTGCCCTTGGTGTTACAAGCCGGTAAACGGTAACCACTTTCCATGAGCTGAATTCTCTCCCTGTTTGCCAGCTTTGCAATAAAAGATGGAGTACCTACAATATTTTATTCTGGTAGGTATGTTTTACATGTCATGACGCCTAGTTACAAGTATGAAATATTTTTACGTCACTGCACACCATAAGATGATACCTTTCCGTTTTAAAATAAGAAACTAAATAAGTTTTTGTTACGTCACTAAAAAAACAGAATACATCCCGCACTATCGATAGTTAGATCGATCGATTCGTACACATCCCGATACCATTTGTCTACACTCAGCCGTATTGTCTTCTTTCTGTAGCCGCATCCGCCCAATTGCGTGCATACAGTTCAAGCGGAGTGCAACTCGACGATTCAATTTGAATCGGAGACAAGAGGGATGGATGGGGCGGAATGGAGGGATGGGATGGAGCGGGATGCGACTGACGACGCCTCGCTGATGGCTGAATCGTGTTCGATTCGCACCTGAATAGTGGTATGGATGGAAAAATGCTCCACATGGATTAAATTATAATTTTATAATTACTATTCATATACATGAAAACATTCTATCGTTTATTTAAGTAATTGTATACTCTAAACGATACATTGTAAATAAAAATATAGTACTGGAAATTAAACTTCTAAAGTCGCTCTGTAATTCAAAAAGAATGCAAAATACCGATATAACAAAAAAATTAACTTGAGTATAAACCAAATCCTTAAATTGGTAAGAGTAGCCGAGCTACTTCGTTGATGTTCGGTTCCTGTATCTAGCTATTCATTCACTTACCGTACCATCGATTTAATTTTCACATTACTTGTATGGAGCTTATGTCAAATTTCAATCGAAAATAAGGCAAATAAAAGGTCAGTAAGATATAGGAACCGGCCATAAATGACAAAACTAACAATAAATTTATTGCCCAAACTACATATCAGCTACTGATCATATGAAGTATCTGTCACACATTTGATTATGTTTGTTCACTTCAAGTTTTTAGTTATATGCTATCGGCTAAAGAATATTTTATTAAAGTCATACATAGGTCATTAGAGGTTAAAAAGTTAAGGCTATTTTCTACTCTACGTTACATACTGCTTCGTATCTTATTATTGTTCGGATTCAGTCTTGGCCCTAAATAATAAGTAATAACCCCCATAAACGTTGTACTGCTGGGCTTGGGCCTCCCATTATAGGGGAACGGACAGTATACCCGATACGCTGGTCCAAGGCGGCTTAGCAGGTTTGACACATCGGTTATTTCGATGTGCTACCTTTCATTACCATTTTTTCATTCAGCGTTAGCACGTGGTAATTATAACAACATGCACATTAGATCAGAAAACCGCCTAATATTCGAACCCGCGCCCTTTGAGCTTGAGACGTGTACGCTTTTTGACCCTAAAATTCGCAATAAAATATTTAATTGTTTAAAATAAACACATTTTTGAAAGAAAAATATATTAAATACAATATTAATGATTATCTAACTGATAAAAAATTGTGTGTGTGCACCAGTTCACACGCAGTAGAAGTAAAACTTAGAGCATGTACTCACAGATAATTCTTCTCTAACTTTTATTAATAGAAATATAATTCCTTTAGCTTACATTCTTCAACATATTATAATTCAAAATAATCTTCTTAAGTATCACTTTCAATTTTTCACTGTATTATTCTAAAAAATAATATTATCAGTTTTATTTCTGTCCATATTGGCCCTATGTTTAATCATCGGTCTTATTGACCCTCTAGTCTGTGCTGCACAATGTAAAACTCGTATCTCATTCTCTCGCAGGCTTAGTCCTATATATTTATGTGTTTATCTCATTTTAGTGTGGCTGTTTCTTTTCATCGAGTTTCAAATCACAACGATTCTAAAGAGGTTTCACTTCAAAACTAATTGTTTCCTTTTAATTTTTCTCCATTATTAACGATTATTTGTTTAAATTACTTCCTATTGACTTTTATTAGATTGACTTTTTACTTATAAAAATAACAGTCGCGTCTTATTATATAATGTTACTTCATTTCAAACAAAAATCTCACTTTCCAATGGGGCAAAACATGCTGTACTTTAATATCAACCATATGCTCCACCTACGCTACCATGTTTTGTGGAAATAAAGAATTTGAATTTAAAAGTAGAGCATCTCACCACTCATTGCCACAGACCTCTACGTTGAACAAGATACAACGAGGAGACCGCAGAATGTTTGCCACTATAAACTGTCACCTTGGAGCCTTGCGGCCGCAACTTGCGCCGACTCTTCGAAGTTGCGAAGCGAATCGCGGGAAAGAGTTCGAAACGCAGTTCTTCGGCGTTACACGATTTCGAGTCTCTTACTATCACTATTTAATTCAAGACTAAGTTTAATGTTAACCTTATTAGGGTATGGATGCATTACAATATAAATTGTGATAGGTAAATCCAATCCGTGAACTGAACGATGAAATCCGTTGTACAAAATTTACAAAAGACCGAAGTAACGAATCAAAAAAACGCGTGCGTCTCAGGACGTCCAACAGAAGTGATAACTTAAACTAATCTAAGTTGAACTATTTAATATTGAAATTGTTTAACTTGAGAAAAGCATAGTTTATTACTTAAATTTTATGTAGATAGCGCGTGGGTTAGAGTGAGAGAGGAGAAGCCTGCCTACCACTGCCGTATGCGTGAGAGAAACGGAAGCCAGACAGACTAGCGCCGTAACGCGTTACATAACGAAGCGGTTTACTCTCCCATAAGAGGTTATCACTTCAAAAATACATAAATCTAAAACCGATATTAGATGTTCATTTATGTCTTTCAATTTGAATGAATTGACCAAAGCGATCCATTGATATTAGCTATATTGTATTCTATATATCAATAATATTATCAAATCTATAAATGATTCGAGTTTGTATAATTCATTTCAAAATCCCAAACCAGCTGATTCTGAAAACACAACTATTATAATTATTATGTGTTTTAGAGCATCACGTGAAAACTATTGAACAGATTTGAATGAAACTCTACACAGAGCTAGCTTATATTCCGTGTTTACACTTAGAATACACTTTATCCCGGTAAATGACGCCGTTATTGTGGGATAGTCATTAGACATACTAAGCATTAACAAAGAACACATGAACAAAGTGTCTTCTCCTTAATAAATAAGAAACGTGTTATTGTACAAATTCTTAGTTTAAGTTACCTATATCCAGTTATTTTAGGTGAAATTTAAATTACTCACTAGTCTTATTTCCTATGTTAGATTGTAATTTTAATGTTGTATCAATAAGATACATCATTTATGGAAAAAAATTATACATACTATAGTCGACGCATTATGAACTGAGGCTTCGGGTCATAAATCATCTTTATCTGTCTGTCTCGCTCGCACTTACAGGTCTTATGGAGAGGTGTGGTGATGTGCGTAAGAATTGTAGAGGTGCATATCGATAACGGGATAGGTACGATCGATATGCTAAATTATGTTAAGTATTAATAAGAATAACTTTTCGCGAAAATGAAAGTTTTTAATTTGTAAGATAAAATGTTTATTTCGACGTAATCATAGAGAAACTGTATAGATGGTAATGTGGCCCTGAAACGGGCCGTTTTTATCTTTTCTAGGGATATTTCTTAGTTCTTCAAAAATCCTCATCCGTATCTTCCCCATCTGTGTCATCTTCCTGTAGGTAAATTATCGGAGGTAGTGCTTGATCTCTTAAAATAGTTTTCCTTAAGTCCTTATCCAAGAGCTCCTCGGCATGCCTGACACATGTGGCCCAGTCTCCTTGAGTAACATTATCAATAGCGTTGTGGAGAAGAATTTTGACATCAGCAATGTTAAATGTATGATTTTTTGCAGCAACTTCTCCTTTGACTTGAGCCCAGATGAGTTCGATGGGGTTATATTGACAGTGATATGGAGGCACTCTTATCACTTCGTGACCCCTTTCATATGCCAGCTGATCTAAGGCATATATTTTTTTGGGTTAATTTCCTTCACTTTTCTTAACAATTCCTTATGTCTACATTCGAGAAAGGAAGGTTCTTCAAGAACATTTAATAAATCAGAAAACCATGCCTTATACGTATACTATCACGATGACGCATCGACCCGCGTGCGCAGATAGCTAAGTATCGATAACGAGTTGCATTGCGTGCACATTCCTACTGTCAGTGACATTTATTGCCCGACGACTCAGTTTAAAATGCGTCGACTATAGTCCCTAAAGAGATTATGAATAGAATATTGCACTGTTCTGCAAAGTATGTACCGCGGCACACTTGTGTACCGTGGTCATTAATTGGTGTGCCTCGGAAAAATAAGGTTATGTTATAAACTTAGTTTTAGTAAATAATCTAAAGGTAAGAAAAATACTTGGTTACACATAAAATATGTAAGTAGATCACGCGACCGCACAAGCGAGGCGTTTTGTTTCGTTTGGCTTACTTAAAAATTTATTTTTATTTGTGGTGTACCTCCAAAAAATTTCGTTTTCCTAGATGTACCTTGAACACAAAAAGTTTGCGGAACACTGGAATACTGAGCCTAAGTTAATAAGTAAATTGAGATACTCTGAAGTTAGACTACGTTGTCTCGTTGTTTTACCCAAACAATCCGTTTGTCCGAGGTAGGGCCAACCCTTTGGTCACCCGAAGAATCAATTAGGCATTTTGAGAGTCCTATTTTACAGTTTGAGAACGGGATACTATATAATGATATTATGTTAAACTATGTCTACTTGCATATAGGAGGGTCGCCGCCCGCTCCCTCTGCTATCGACCCGCTAAGTGATTTGTCCGCTTGCTTGCATTATTGATGTGCACCCGCCCGATTTCCCAATACATTACAAGCACCTCAACATATACTATTTTATATCGATGAAAAATACACAGATTAATACATAGAAAAATAAAACACATTATACTAGTCCTAGTATATAGTGTCCAAAAGGCTGGCCTTTATTTAGGGCAACGCACAAGCGTAGCCATAGAGTATGGGAACGCAACTAACATTTTGGAGACGTTTCCAACATTGGTACGGAGCACATGAAATATCCGTATAGCTAGTGCATTGGAGACTAAGTTCACCATATTACCTTGGCGGTGAATAGAAAATTTGCAGTGGTACTTGCAAACTACCCTCATCAGAACAGTATGCGAAGATTCAGTATTCAGTAATTCGGTATTCCTTCTTGTACATAGGTGTTATATGGGCTATGGTAGTGCTACGAGAAACTCAAAGGGCTTATTGTGATAATAAAATTTTTAGTCTTAAAAAAATGTTTATCATAGTAGTCAATATTTTATTTTTCGGTCTTCTTTCTGCTCGACGATGCCGTTGTTGATAGGTAGATTTATAATTAGTGTAAAATACAGTAAAAAACAAATTACTCCAGAAGAAATAATATTTCATTTACTACCTACAGAATTACCAAATAGACTCTGATAAAATAATAATATAATCGTATTTTGCAGGAGTTCTAATTCGAGCAAAATACTTGTAAAAGAAAAATAATTAACAATTCAAAAAAATTAGAACGTTCCTTTTTTAAATTCAATAAAAAAACTCCGCTGTTAATAAAAAAAAACAAAAGGCAAAAGAATTTAAGACAAACGTTCCGTTTAAATGGACATTCTTCATTATAAAAGTGAGTTCCGTCGAAGAATGTTAGGTCTATTCTTTTAAGTCGATGCCTCGCCACTTGCGGGCTTGAGTTAATGAAATACCACACTGATGAAGACTGCTGCTTTTTACTTTTTTTAAGACCAGTAATACTTTAGTTTTTTATGTATGTTATGTATTCTTTTTTCTTATTATTGGTGTTTGCAATTAGGTCGATTTTAATTCAATCAATTTATTTAATGTAATAGTTTTTTTTTTTGTTTTGACATTGCCTATTAGAAGATTTTGGTGGGAACTCGAAGGTGTTTTGTTGTACAGTGATTTAGTTTCAAAGAATGCGTGTTGGTTAAAAGTGAATAATAATTGTAGGGTATGGACAGTTTTTCTATACAATAAGTTTTAGGCATTAATTTTGCCAACGATGCAGTAGAAAGTAAATTGACGGTGTTGGAATATTTAAAAGATATTTATAAGGTAATCGATATTCGAGGATGGTTTTAAGGAACATTCTGTGTTTGAATTTCAAATTTTATTTTATTTGGGGGGCTAACAGCTATCATTAACAATAACTAGAAATAAACTAAATTAAGAAAAGCTATTAATAAGCCTCCACAAGAAATAATTTGACTAAGCAGCTTAAGTTTTCAATGTGCCTTTTAGAGCTACTACACAAACCATAATTGGGCATCAATCAAACACCTATAATTTGGCCGAGCTATTTAAAGATTATTTTAAAAGTTGTATACATCATTCATGAACACTTGACACTGGGTGGATACACAAATCGCGCAAAGCCATTCAAAAGAAGTTATCCAATCCCTCTCGACAAATTATAAAAATACAAAGTTCTAAATTTAAATCTATTCCTATGACAGATACTTTGTTCAAATACTCTTTTCGAATGCCAATATCTTTTGTGCAAACGAAAAACTCAATTTGAAACAAATTTTCGTATGCACCTCAATAGTGCATCGCCAACCTTAACACATGTTCATAGAACGTATTTTCGCTTGCGTTTTATGTTTAGTATCACAGTAATATCTTGGTTAGTTCTATTGAAACATGTTGACAACTTTGAAGGGTGCTACGTTGGCAAATAAAAAAGCAATATAGCGGAGGACACGTGGCGTGACACGATTGTGTGTTATATCTAGATGGTGTGAAAATAATAGCTATTCAATTTGTTGTTAAAGCATGTAATGTGCCTTATTAGGGGATGTTACTCCCATCATATTTATAAGCGCAAATTCTAGAAATACTATCCAAACGCGTCAACCGACGCTCGAGTCAAATTATATAAAGTACTTTAACTAAAAGTACTGTTTTTTACTTTAACTACTTATTATGATCCCAAGGTTCAGTCTTAGGACCATACTTTTTCGAGTTTTTTCAAACTACTCAAGTATTTTAGTAAAATAGCAAATATCTTAATGTTACGAGTTGCGGGACTCGAATTAAAATGCCGTTGGAATTATTTATATAATTTATTAGAACTATACAAACACGTATAACACAGGTACAAATATAATTGAACACCATCAATTCGCCACAAAGGCAGGCAAGGGAATCTTAGTCCATACAGACAATTCTGATGTATAAGTCTTCATATAATTAGCGTAGTTGAATTGTAGGCTACAACTGACACCATTCAACGGAGTCCTTATGAAAACTCGAAAGGCCACATTTGGCTATACAATTCACATTTCTCACAAAACACATAATTACTACTCAAAAACTAACAATATCCTAGAATTATTGTTCATTTTAGAACAATTTTACACATTTATAGAAATAAAATTGCACAGCAAAAATCTTCACGACTCACCTAATGGAAAGTGGTCACCGTCTCCTAGAGATGTTCGCAGCACCAGAGATGAAATCAACACACAATACACGATCAGCAGGAGGAACGGGATAGGGGAATGAAATAGGATTATCTATTCTATTGCAAAATGGTAAACATCAGCCCTAAATTCTCTCGGTAAGACGAAAAATCTTCAAAGTAAGGTCACATATAAATAAGTTATCGATTTATATGAATAAACTAGAGCTTGAGCCGCGGCCACACCGCTTGTCAAACCCTAGACATAAAACAATAACAAAGAAACTAAGGGCATATATTATAGTCTACAGTCTACACAACTGCCCAGCAAAACCAACAGGCGAGTCGAAGCGGTTGGCCTCGCCTGAAGTATTACCGGATTTAAAGTAATACAACGAATGACATGTTTTTATGACAACGTAGGTATTTGTTAGTGAATGGAAAAAAACGGGATTGCAGCGCCATCTATTCTAATCCGTCTCTTCTAAGGAAACGACTTCATTAATCGGGATGTACCTATATTCTAAGTATTAACTCGGGCTAGAAGCCAACACTATGTCGAAACGTTCAGTAGTTTCCAAAAAGGATGTGATCGCAGCGCCATCTCTCTTGCTAACTTCGTGTAACACAATCGATGTCATTTATCGGGATAAAAAGTATCCTAAGTTACAATCCGGGATATAAGCTAACTCCGTTTCGACTTTCATTTAAATCCGTTCAGTAGTTCTCACATGATGTTGTAATAGACAGACAAAAATTCTAAAAATTGCATTTTCGGAATTTCCTGGTCCGAATTATCCCCCCCCGATTTTTGTCACATTTTTAAACACATTGTACAAACTCGAACCAATTACAAATTTATTATAGTTTAGACTACCATATTTAATAATACTAGTGGTCGCCCGTGGTCGAAATTCGACCATAATAATTAATGTCACAGACTATACTGCTACAATCACAGATTTCGCCAAGGCTACTCTGTTAATTTGACTTGAACAATAAACAAAAGAGTATATATGCGTGTGTGTGTCAAATACATAGTAGTGTGTGATTTTTATTGATTTAATGTACTTTTTATGCATAATTTTAACAAAAATAGCATTCGTTGCTTCTTCTCTATACAAACTACTAGCGGTCCGCCCCGACCTCGCACGGGTATCTATAAAGAACTTTTTTGTTGAGTTTAATTACCTACTTAGCGAATTCAAAATATTTCCCCTCCCGTATGACCCGTACACCAGTGACGCCTACATCGCATAAGATGCTGCCTAGCTAGCCGAGCGGCGACCATGCAACTTTTTTCTAATACTTACATTTTTAAACTCGTGATCTCTTTCGAATAGAATGTCCGAATTGAATAATTCAAAAAGTTATATAAAGGTATTGAAGCAGTCTTGAATATGAAGTAATTTATTTTGATAAGAATGAATACCAAGATACAAATAAAGTGCCTTTTCTAACGGCGGCATTTTAATTATTTTTTTAAAATAAAAGAACATTCATCGTGGCATAACTATAATAGTTAGACATATGGTGTCGTGACATTTTTTGTAAATAATGATGTGTTCTGCAAAGTCATAGTACATTATTTTATTATATCATCAATTGTTTTCGCAGCGCACACGATTTTTAAGTAATTTTTTTTACACCTGGGTTACATTATTGGAGTTTTAGTAAGGATCCCTAATTTTTTTGAAAATATAATTTCACCTATGTCACCAGGGGATAGTATAGCTTGCCAAAACTCAAAGAATTTTTCAAATCCGTTCAGTAGCTTAGGAGTCTATTCAATGCAAACAAACAAACACATTCAAATCTTTCCTCTTTATAATATTAATATAGATAAGTGTGCGATATTTCATACTCCTCTGTCCGCGCAATTTTCGTAAAAAGGGGTCCAAAGTTTTTGCTTCACGTATTAATATATAGATGAAAACACTTACATCACGCGTTTAATTCATTCGAAATAACTAAACCGACTACAATTCTAAATAATATCAGTATGATAAAAAGAAATCTTAAAATCACTCTCATCTTTACAGAATCTGGGCTCAAGAATGTATGAAAGCGCATCTCCTTTCCGATCCATATAAAAATACACAGTCATACAAATTGTTTATATATTTGGAAATTTCTATTGAAATATTGTACTGTACCTCTCCATTGTAGGCACGTGATCCTTTCAAAATTAACCAGTGCGAATGACAAACACCCTCGCGGCCTTACTCTCCTATATAATTGCATTCTTCTAATCTATGTTTGAGAGCAAATATATTGTCATTTGTATCGCCAAGCACCGTGTAAGTGTTGGGGGTGTTTAATGAAAAATGCTTGAGAATCGCAAATATATTATGGCCAGATTATTGCAGATAATGAGCCTAAAATAAAGCGGGTTACTGTATTTTACAAGCGTGTTCGGATTTTTTAAATAAAAGATGAAGTCGTAGAAATATAAATAGAAACTCAATAAATCACGTAGTTTCGATGTTAAGAATTCCCGGGAAAAAGTATCGGATTAGTTACATACGCAAATTGTTATATACAATCGAACCAACTGAATTATGACCCACTTTGCTAATAATTCCTTTAAAACCGTCAAAACAGTAAGGTTTATCGTGTGTGTCGCACTTAGGACGTTTTAAACATTAATAAAAATGCGTCACTAGGCTCAGAGAACTACGCAATTTTAAACTTTGTTATCATTCTACTATATATGTTTTAGATAAAACAGTAATGATTTGAAATAATTTGAATCTCGAACTGAAATCTGTCTTATAATTCTAACTAACTCTTTTCATTATAGAAAAAGTATTATAATTTAAAAAAAAATAATAATAATACTTTCAGAATGACATATTCTGAAAGTATATCAGAAGTCAAGTAAAGTCAATGAGAAAAAAAATAGAACTCAATATCTAAGAACTAAATACTTATAAATTGTATAGTGGCTAGTCTCGCAGAACAAAGAGCTCGGATTGTAGTGCTCAGTGAGGAAGGCTATGGCATTCGAGAAATATCACGAGTGTTAAATATAAATCGGAACACAGTGAGAACATGGATCAGACGGCACGCTGAAAAGGGCATTTTTGAAGATAGACGAAAACATAATCATGGCGTTCGTCGAATAACAAACCAACAAAGCACAGATATGCAACACCATTATGAAGAACATCCTTTTCTCGTACCCAATATTTCGCGGCACCGGTATTACCGACATTATGCTAAGAAAGTACACTTAACGAATGCACACAAAACTGCAAGATTAAATTTTGCATGTAATTATTTAGATTTTGACTGGACCAATACCATATTTTTAGATAAAATATCATTTAGATCTTCTCAACATGGTCGCTTAACTTTATGACGTTATAACAATACGCGATACACAGAGGATCACGTAGTGCCTAATCAATTATCTGGTCGAATTTTAGATAACATGTGGGCCTGAATGGGTATGGATATACCGGAGGTATAGGTGAACTTGACCAAATTTCTCCTCGTCAAAACACATTAAACTATGTCGATTTGTTGGTAGAATCAATGTTACCGACAGTGCGAATAGTGTACCAACTTGAAGAAGTCCCTATCTTATCTACGTCACGACAATTGTCGAGTACATACCGCCAGAATCGTTTCGAATTGGTTTACCCAGCATGAAGATGAAATCACTCTCATTCCATGGCCGTCTAGGTCACCAGACCTCAACCCAATAGAAAATTTATGGGGTTTGATGGTTCGAATGTGGGATAACAGAAAAGAGAGGACAAAGGAAGTAATTGAGTAGCACTGTAAAGAAATTTGGAATTACATGAGGGGAATCGACATCTGCAATCGTCAAATCGGGTCGGGTTGATGCGTAATCGACTATTAGACGTCATTGAAAGCATTGGTGCTTATCTCAGATCACAGAAACTGTGCTTATACCCGGTTTTAGGTATAAGTAGGGTAAAGTGGGTGCCATTTCTAACTTTGAAATAAAACCAATTAATAAAATTGTTGTAGTTTTTTATCGAAATAGTACTGGCTATGTAAATATATGATAGATAGAAAAGTACATGTCATATTTAAAAATTAAAGAAATAAATTATTACTCCAATCCTGGTTTCCACTAAAACAAGTCGTTTTATTTTATTTTAAAAATTAACAAAAAAAGTTGTTATTTTTAAATTCTTCCACATTAATGTTGTTAATGTTTTATTTTCTTGTGTATTTCTGCTACCCGACATATAACGATAACCCTAATATCAAAAGTTGCTTATACAAAGGTTTGGCCTGTGTCACCTTTGGCTTGTCGATTTATGGCCGGTTCCGATATCTTACTATTCACTCCCCTGCCTTACTGTAGGCTGAATTTTGACATTACTTAGAAATTATGTCAAATTTTAACTGTTAGTAAGGCAAATAAACGGGCGATAAGATATAGGAATCGGCCCTTAATCCAATATACTTAATGACAGAGATAGTAATAACACGTAATAGCATTTGTCAGATGTTACACGTAAGTATAGTCGAGTCTCTCCGATCTGTTTAATACAAAGTAGTCAGTAACTGTCAATGTCTAATAATATGATAACAAGTTCGTTACCAAGGAAATGTATGTTCAGGCGAATTTCAACCAATTGTATTTCACAACTGTAGGAAAATGACCTTATGGTGGGTGATTCAATTGGTCCGATTGTACACATTACCAATCTAATTTGTAATAAAAAATTCCGGGATTCCCAGAATATAAAGTACAGCAGCATTTAAAAAAGATCTTAAGGTATCGTTTTATTTATTTTACTCCCCACCAATTTTAATGTATCTATATATATATATATATATATATATATATATATATATATATATATATATATATATATATATATATATATATATATGTATAATTCTTCTGTACGTGTGTTGACAGTGAACTCCTAAACGGCTGGACCGATTTTGATGATATTTGTTTTGTGTGTTTGAATGGGTCCCCGGGTGGTTTAGATTCACAATTGGAACCGGTGGGTGGCGCTGAGATCGGGTTCTAGAATCCTCCTAAGCACCTGGAGCGATTTTGTTTTTGTGTGTTTGAGTGGGTTCCCGGATGGTTTAGATTCACAATTAGAGCCGGTAGGTGGCGCTGAGATCGGGTTCTAGAATTCTAATCACCTAGACCGATTTTTGTGATTTTGTTTTTATGTCATGGAACAAAGTCTTTTAGGAATTCAGAAAATATGGCGGTACGAAGTTCGCCGGGTCAGCTAGTAATATTATAAAATTCTAAACACGTCTGTACACTAAAGCTATTAAAAAAAACAACTGAAATACGCTATATAAACGATGGAGAACACGATTAATTTTTTTTAGATTTCTTGTCAGTTTGTTTATTTGGTCGAGATTCACTTAAAAATTACTAGGCCGATATAGATGCGGTTTTCGATGATCAACAGTTAATTCTTAGACTTAAACTCTCTAAAAACTCTCTTAAACTGCGCTATTTATTATCCCGGGAATAAAAATACCGCGAACTTTTTTTCTGGGAATAATTTAAAATGTCTTTTTTACCGGTCGAGAGTAAATAAATTTCATGTAATAAAATGTCTGATATTTTTTATCCTGGGAATCCATTGGAAATTTTCCCGGGAGCGGTTTGTTGTTGTTCAGGTGTGTAAAAATCATTCTTTTTCAAATGTTGCGATATTTTGTGTCCAGGGAATCCTGCGGGAATTCCAAGTTAAGAGTAGACAAATTTCCGGACTTATGCTAATATTAGTAGTTACTGAAGAGTTTCTTGCGCCGCTTCTCTTCAAGCCACAAAATGTAGAGAAGCGTTGATTAATTAGATTTGGCTCTCATAGAGTAAATAATAACCATAAAATTAAAACTGAATAATTAAAATGAACAAATTGGCTGTAGGCTAAGTAATACATTAACAATACCCATTGACACTTGACATCTTTATCGTCCGTGATCACGGCTACTGAAAAGTGGCCGAAACGTCGGAATAATAAAACTCAAATTACAACGTAGTTTTATTACTAGTCGCAAATACTTAAGAAAATTCTAAACCTTATAAAAAGACAACGATCAATGCTTAGCTGAAATTTTCAAGTGTTCAAAGCAGTTGTTATGATGAATTTTTATGGGCGTGCGGGGGGAAAAGAGAAAAAAAAGCAAGGATGAAATTAAGCACGGAGCACTTTATTTACATTTACGACGGCCGAGTCGTTTAGATGCGGTCGCGCAATTAAAAATATTTCAATTAAAAACCAGACAAGTCGGACCGTTTTCAAGTTTCACTTAAATCGTCCATATTTAGCTATCACTTGCCGCATTATGAAATTAAATACATTCAGAAACTTTTAAAAGAGTTGTTACAGTTATTTAGTAGCATAGTTGTGTTTCTTTTTAAAGTTAATAATTAATTTTGTTATGTACCCTCTTATTTTTAACCGATACTATCGGCCATTTGCTTAATTGAATAATGATGTTATATTTTTATTTATTCTATGATTAGCGCCTGTTTTGTATAGAGTAGTTCTCTATAATATAATTTTATCTAACAACATTTATCTGTAATATGATGTGGTAATTGTGTAGATTATAATTCAAAATCTCAATTGTATATAGACGTTATTCACTAGATTTTATTTTCATGTTGGCAGATGTGATAGATTTTTAGTGCGTTCGATTTATTTTATTACATGTAAAACTTTAAATATTTAAGTAAGTATTTTATATAATATATCTTATATAAAATATTATCTAAAAAATCGAAACATGTTTGTTAAATTCTTGTCCTTCATAACCCTTTTAATTAAAATAGTTCATCATCAATGAGTTCAATCCGCTATCGGTTGTGCTAATTTGCAAGTTTCTTATACTGTAAAATTGTTGGAGAGATGGCAAGGTGTTCTAAAAATGTTTGTGTAGAGATTGTGGATGAAATGTTCTTAAACCGTAAGGTTGTCTGATTATAAATGAGTATTGTGACCATTTGATGTTTTTTTTTATTACCATAAACCCTTCCGAGTTGTTGCAAGTTACACAATACCTAGTTACATTTTTAAATAACTTATTTAAAATTTTATCATTCACATAAATTTTTGTATCATATCCATGCAGAAATGGAAAGAGAATAGATACTAATTCCTATTAGTAGGCGGCCTGTTGTAAGAGGCAACAAAACCACTCACAGCCACGTGGTAGGGCATTTGCGCGTCTGGATAGCTACCGCCCATGGTCTAGAGAGTATGTAGCAATAGCAACCTGAGTTGTGTTCCGGGATCAGTGGCCAAGTTCCAATTCTCCTATTCAAGACTCGCAGCACTTGTATACAAGTAGCAGGGTAACCACTTTTTATCAGATGGGTGGTAAGCCTGTCTGCTGTATTCTAGAAAAAAATAAGTTCTTCAGCTTAAACTTATACCCGCTATGTAGCTAGCCGCAGACCGATTAGCCGTCCAGAAAACAAGAGTTATACTGTTGATTATGCGACTAGCCGGGATCGCAACCTCTCTACGCGTTTGAGTACTGGCCGCACACGAAACCGCAAAGTGCGTATCAACCGTTCCGTTCAACTGACCAGAGGGCGTAAAGCGGTCGCTTTTGGAGAATCGCTTAGTGAAATTACTGGTAGTTGTAAGACATATCATAATGTTCCATTTTATATTGATACGAGTCGAAGACGTCATAAACCTTTTTCTTGTTCAAATTTGGTTGCAAATTCTTTGAAGTCATTAAGCGTACGAGTTCAAGAATTCCAAAGAATAGAGGGCATGTTCCAAGTCTAATTTGCGAATATATAAGGTCGACCCGTTGAGACTGGGTTAGTTGAGTTTCAACTGCGATTGAGGTGATACTAAGTGTACTTTCGGAACGAGAATCTCTCCTCGACAGACCTTGCGCGTTTTATGTTATTACGATTTTCTGCCTTCCGGTTTGAACTTGTATCCGGCTATGTTTGTAAGAACTGGGAATTACGTGTGTGTACTTCTAATAAAGAGCAATGGGCTCGGTACTGCGTCTGGCAGAGAAACGTTTCGGCCGCTGCAGTGCGTATGGTTACGACTGTCCTATACCGTAATATCCGTTTTTGTGAAAATAGCTACGAAATCATAAAAACAGAAACCGAATTATTGATTCCTGTGGTGTCACAATCGGAACTCAGAATAAAGCGGGGGATAAACGATATTCATAATTTCAGAGTTAACACTTATTACTGCGCGCTAATAGTTCAGTGAAACGACAAGGACGTTTTTAATTTATTCACAACGTTACTGTATTACACGACGAAATAGAGATGCATCTGTAATGGTCTCTTGTAAAATGGAATCGTTTTAAAATCAAATTTAAATTTAAATTTGAATGACGTACTTCATTTTGTGTCATTTTGTTTAATCTACAGTATTGTATTGGGAAAAGATGGAACACTATTATATTGAGAAATAAATATTCAAATGTAATTTTAATGATTAAAAATCTAAATATTAGCTTTAATAACAAACCAATTTGAAAATAAACTACTGTTAGCGGAGAGAAAAACACATAGAACTTGGAAAACTATGTTCAATAATCGATTTGACTTCCAAACAAAGACTGCCGATCTAAAGTACAATTAATTATAAATTATGATTCTCGCACAATAACTATCCACCCTAGAGAGCTACTATGACATGTGCATCCGACTAAAGTTGAAGTGAGAATGACCTTTCGTCACTGTATAGTGACGAAAGGTTTGTTAAAAGGAGTGTTTACTAATCGGATATAAAGGCAAACGGATACCCGTTTGCCTTTATATCCGATTAGTAAACACTACCCGCAAATATTACAATAATAGGTGGCACTACTTGGAACAAAAGTTATTAAAACTACATATATGTCTTTACATAGTAAGATAAATTCGTTTTCTACGTCTATCTGTATATCCGCTAACTCCTCCTAAATTATGCAACGAATCTTTAAGCGGTTTTCCCCATCAGTTAGATAATATTTCAAAGAAAGACTTTATACATAAAAGCTTTTACCCGCGGCTTCCCTTGCAATATATAAAAATCTAATTAAATTTTATGTAAGTAAAATAGAACTATCCACTAGGGTTCGATCCGCGGCTACGCCTCGGGGAAAGCTCTAGTAATATATATCTTGTTTTTTCTTACAAGATAAATTGGATACAATTTTAGTTAAATTGTGCCTTTAGATGATTAATATAAAACATTTTCTACAGTCATATCTAACTTTAGATGTGGCTTAAGTTGTCTAAGATGTTTAAACATCGTTAAATAGTGTAATTAATTGGAAAAATCCTGTTTGTAATGTACGAAAATGATCTTCTAAGGAAGAACAGTGTATACATATAATTATCTTAGACTAATGTGATATATTCCACTGAAAGTTTATATATAAAAACGAATAATTTTTTTATGCGGTAAAATAGACCTACTTCTTAAAAGTTGACCTGCGCCGTAGCTGCGGGGCAACCTGTAGTTTAAAATATAAAGCCGCGTACTCATTTGCGAGCCATAACTGTAACCGAGCGGGAAAAGTAACGTGCTCTAATATGTACTTACGTTAAAAATGATGTTCGCTCGCGACGACCAACGAGCCGCCTTTGACCGCGTTCTCATTAGCGATTGTAATTGTAACCAGATAGAGAGACACAGTAACGAGGTTCTAGTATGTACGTGGCTCGCGAGCGTACTACCCGTGCCCTTTTTCGCACAGTTTTGCATCTGACGGTTCCAACTTTAGCCATTTGTACTACATATTATAGAAAAATAATATAATACGAAGTGTACTAAGCCTATATTTCGTCGCTTATTCAATTGTCGTGCTTTTTGTTCAGATTTTTAAATATGGTTATTTTAAAAAATAATAGATCCTTGCTGACCAAAGCAAAAAGTAGTAAGTTAAATTCAACAATGACATAAATAAAATAAAAAATAAAATATGAAAAATAAATGTGCACTATTTTTTCCTTTAAATTTCCCAAATATTACTATATTATTACAGCTTAAAAAATAAAAATATATATAATATTATATTATACTATCTATCCCGGCAAACGTTGTGCTGCCATAAAAACAAAAAAAAAACACTATAGGAGGGTGAAAAATACTTCAAGACCTATTCTCATACCTACCAAATATACCAAAAAAGAAATCTTTAAAATCAGTTAAGCTGTTTCGGAGGAGTTCCAACACAAACATCGTTATACGAGGTTTTTATATATTAGAAGATTAGGTATAAATTTTAACAATGAAAATGGATATATAAAGTCTATTTCAAATAGGACAGTATGGATGACACATCTACAAAAAGTAACTCATAGCGTTATCGTAAACTTTCCTACGAAATAAATATTAGTTATAAATACATAAAAATATATTTAATCCTGTTACTATTGACTAATAATGTTATACATATTTTTCTACTAACGTAATTTCTCCCACACTGTCCTATATACTATATGTACCCCTGAAATAGACAGTAGGAACTGACTGTATATAAAGATTACATACGTATTTATGAACAAGAACTCCTCTTCAGTTGCAGAGTGAGCTGCTGGCGACATGATCCCGCAGAAGTATTGTGTCCACACAATCTGTGCACAAATAAACCGGATCTCTCAGCGTAGCGGATGATACAATATGATGTAAAGATCAACGTAGATTGATACTTGTATTGATACTAAACACAATAAGTTTTATTATTCCCTTACTCTATTCCATTTCAATGGCTTGTTATTAAATTACACCGACCCACAAAAAAAGTGGTTTCTACTTTTGGCCAGACCTATATCTATTCTTATGTATTTCGATGTGTTGTATCCGAATCTAAGCTCAGTTTGGTCCATACACCCTCAAAATTTTGAGTAAATTGCTAACTTTTTAATTATTCTGTCATTTTTAACAATTTTCAGGGATTTTTTTCAATTTATTTAGATTTTCGAGGGCTTATGGGCCAAATGATCTAGTTCCATTAAACTTTTTTAATCACCGAAACGGCAATTTTTGCGGTATAATTTACTCAAAATTTGGGGGTTTTATGGACCAAACTGACCCCAGATTTAGACTCATCATATCGAAATATGAATAGACGGGTCTGAACCGTTTCGGAGTCTATGTCTTTGAGACAAAGTTTCAAACAAACACTAAAGACATAGTTTTTAAACGGTTACTCATAATTAAGCATTATATAAATAGCATATTTTATTTAAATTTTATCATGTATTTTGAAATCTCATATAAAGACTTCAATTTTGTTAATTGGTACAGATATTGTGATATATGAATTCAGTCTATAAATAAAGCCTAGTTTGGCGATAGTTACTTTACATTATGGTGTCTACAGAGTCAATTTCTATTTGTAACAGAGTCTTTGTTTATCTATAAGCAGTTTTTTTTCTACGAAGTTTGATTTATTTCTCATAGAGTCCCTTACAGATATTTAAATAATCGAGTAAAGTTAACCACTTTGGTCCAAGTTTTTCAGAATTTCTTTAGTAGGAACGTCTATAAAAGTTGTTATTTAAATGCAAGAAGTAATATAGAGCGACATTGCCTGTACCTTCTTTCCAAGTTAAATTTAAGAGCGCCAATCAATATCTGCTTAATAGCCTTCTCGTTATTATTAATGTAATTTTAGTACTTAAAAATGATATACCTATAAGTTTTTGTAACTTGTTAAGATAATATAATGTTATGTTATTATATATGTTTCACTGCTGAGCTCGGGCTTTCCATTTTTATAGAGTAAACAATATGACTACCTGCCACGCTTGTCCAAGAATTGGCGGGTTTGACACGTCGGTTATCTCGATGTGTAAGTTTCATCACAATTTTATCTTTCATCGTTAGCACATGGTAATTATAACAATACGCAAATTGGGTCAGAAAACTGTCTAAGTGGTGCATGCATTTCAGCCAAGATTCGAACCTGCGCTCTTTGTGTTTAGGAAGCGTACGTTGACCTCAGCTACCACAGCTTTAAATAACATTTAAAATGTACTAATCAAATCAAATGTTTTATAATTATTTTATAGTATACCAGCTGGACAGGTATACGTTTTGTGACCCTGAAAAAATAAAAATCTAGAACCCGATTACAGCGCCACCTGTCAGAGCCAATTATGAATCTATATCATTGCAGGACCCATTCAATCACACAAAAAGAATTTCATCAATATCACTCCAGCGGCTTAGGGTAGTTCAGTGATATACACATACAGAAGAATTTATATATGTAAATTATTTAAATGAAACAACAGAAACACAGTGTATTGTTGTAGTCTATTTGCAACATTTCGTTATGCAAGTTTATTTTATACAACCGTATAGGTTCATAAAATAAACTTGCATATTTATATTATCCATAAATTTCTTATTGCTTTGTAAAATAATAATTACAGGCATTAATTGTTTTGAAACAAGATTTTATTATTGTATATATTGTATTTAATCTTATTCAAAAGTATCTAAACGTGTGAGCAGCTCTATGGATGTATGAAAATAGTGCCTTCCATTCTGATGACACATTTCAAGTAGACTTTGAGCACAATACGAGTGAAATTAAGCCAGACAGCTACCGGTTTCGCGGCGAGTTGTGTACAGACAGACGTAGATATTTATATGCATGTGTTTTACTTACTTATGCTTCGTGTTATATTCATTTAACTTATTTAAGATTTTATGTTGAAAATGCGGAATACTCGTTGATATCAAAGAACTCAACCATGTTGTCGCGTATGTCCAAACGCCGTTAAGTTTAAAATACAGTTTTACATACATATATTGAACTTTATTCGCAAGCAGAAATGGCAGTGTTTCTCGCTATACATTTCTTAGCTCTGTTCCACTTACACGATTCGTACACTGTCTGAAATTCAATAACTTGTAATTTATTCATGAAAAGGTATTGGAAATAGTCTATCTATACTATAATAAATCTGTAAATGCTTCGAGTTCGTACAATTAGTTTAAAAATGTGAAAAAAATTAGGGCGGATAATTTTTAGGATTTTTGTCTGTCTATCTGGTGTTGGGTCAGGCCGACGTGATCCCTTCCTCCCTAACAATGGCCATGAACGATAAGGTGGCGATACTTATCGTTCAGATACTGGTCTAGAGATGGCGCTGCACTGAGCTTACACGCGCAACTTATTGATAATGATGGTGGACCAACATTCTACTTTATGTAAGGGGCTCTATGAGCCGTCGCCGTCAAGACCATTGGATGTGTCTTTGCTTCCCAAGGTCCTGACATACGGCGTCGAGATGGATTAAAGAGGTGGTTTAGTTGGTAGGTCCGAGCAAGCCATCGGAAGTCCAACACTACCCTACTATTGTCCCCGAGCGGTAGGGTGTCCATGATGGATTACACCTCGTAATAAAAAAAGGCCGACGTGATGTACGGCCCACCTGATGAAAAGGTGATGGCGGTCTCTAAGGGGAATTAGCCACTAATGCCTTTCTCCTATAATTCCCTAAAGTAGAGCAATATTTAAATACTATACGCAATACAAATAAATTCCTAATTTATCACAACACAATCTGTATTCGTGCGTCCGTCGTTTCGTGTAATCTGTTTTAATGTCAACACTTTTGATGTTGTCTATGGCACGTGTCTGAGCATTCATTTGACGCCTATCCATTGCAAGATTACATGCCTTACAAGTGGTCCGCCCGTAAGTGATATTCACAAAATAATCAGTGCAACAGAGAAATATTAATCACTAAAGAGCTTTGTTCTAAAAAATCTTTATGCGAAATTTTCGCATATAGACTATACAAACTCCTTGCATTTAATTCTTTTTTTCTAAATATGACTTTGAATAGTTTGTGTATCTAACTAACCTCAACCAGTGTCAAATATTGATGACTATTCACGATTTAGAATAATCATCAAGTAAACAGGCACCAAGTGAACGCCGGACCCATGTAACAGAAGCTTTAGGCAAATCGTAAGTCTTTGTCTGATACCAGACAAAAACTCAAAAAAATTCCTACATTTTATAAAAGAGTAGGAATTCTCAAACACACATTCTTGCCTAAAATAATCAATATCGAAAGCTTATGTTCATTTTAAACCATTATTATTAAGTACTACAATTTTTCATGTGGCTTCGTTAGCTTAAATTTATGCTTACCCCGCGCAAAGTTTCTTAACGTTCATCGGAATATAAATTTTACAATAAGAGTTCTATAATTCATTATTATTTAGCATCCTCTCAACTCAAAAGTCCTTTTTATAACAGATACTCAAATTCTACCTAAAATGTATATACTCGTATTTCCTAACATAAAACATTCATAGCCCCGCAGCTCGACTCTGTTTGTCGTTCGGCTTATATCGGAGTGCAGATGGACCCGCTCCCACTACGTAAAGGCACTTTGAGTCTATTTAAGTTGTAAAAGAATACAGGCACTTAAGTTTCAGGCTAAGTCTTTTGTTAAGAAAAATATTTAAGCTGCAAAAAGGTTATCATTTTAATATCAAATCTCTATGGTATTACTGGCCAGAAATGAAAAATAACAACAATAGAACTCACAATTCTAAATTCAAAGAACTTTTTAGAGGGAATACAAGGGTGATGTGTTTTTTTATTTCCTAAAACTGTGTAATATAACTTTTAAATGAAAAATAGTTGTAGGATATTGATAGTTTTTGAAACCATTATGTGGTTTTGTGAGAAATGTGAATTATCTACTGAATTACGGCCTTTCAAAATGTTGGACGACTGTATACAATTCCAGAAACATAAATAACGTCTATGGACTGCTATGCTATTATTTAAGTATATTTCGAAATGTGGCGTGTTGGGTATGCATATTCTCATCAGAAGCCTCCATCACTTCGTGGATACGTTTGGGCGTAGAGTAGTCGGGCGAGGAGAGTAAAACCACGTTGTTCAATGTTCATATAATCTCTAATATTAAACCAAATGACGAAATACAATAATACAAGTGCATGTAGTGATTTAATTATCCAATCTATAACGACACTCAACCGGGCACTTAACGTGCGTGTAAGATATTAACAACTTGACAGATTCTCTTCTTAAAATCTAGTGGTGACGCACTACGTTCTCTCTATGACATAATATAAAGGACACTAGCGCCCAGTGTTATGTCAGAGTGCCATTGACAACTAACAGGCCTACATTGCCACTCTAAAAAAAATAAGTAACCCGATTATCGTGTAAAAATTTCAATTACTATGGAAGTGTCTTCATATATTTTATGTAAAATTGCGCTAGGTATTATCTGCCAGGTTTAGAATTCATGTCATTAGAAAAAGACTAATAGTTTAGCTCTTCAGCCATCACGACTACTGTTTGTGTAACTAACAAATCCAAAATATGTTTGCTAAATACAACTGTACAACTTCCCACGCATTACGAAATTTCAAGACCCAACGCTTCCCGAGACACTACAAATAAAATAAACAATAAATCTATTGACTTCGCAAACTTAAAACTACAAATAGGATTTAAATGAGTGCCTCGGGGTGTGTAAATGGGGGGCACGTTTAATATTGAGTCACGATTTAACGAATGGGGTTGAAAAATTAAGGGTAGAATGCAATATACATTTTCGTGTCGAAATTATCGTACTCCCTATTATGATAAATTATGAAAGTGTAGTCGAATATTGTCTATAACTTACCATAGATTCTTTTTTTTTTAAGAGATGAAAGGGGGTTTGTCCTCACGGATACGTCAACCCCGTCGTACGTCTTTTTTTGTTGTTGAAGCAGGAGGAATACATTTCGTACGATACTGGGCCCTTTGTGGGGGTTAGACCAAAGCGGTGAAAGTTAGGCTAAAGTGACGAAACAGAATCGCCGCGGGCATGTGTGGAGACTCAGATAGTAAAGTCGTTCCCATTAATACTCCACTAAATGTGAACCTGCATCCTATGTGCCCGCGCTTGTGGTAGGAAGAGCATGAGATTTAGAACGTAGTTACGCCCATGCTCATCCGCGCATCAAGCAAGGCCTGAGAGGGCACCGGGAAGCATAGCAAACTCACTTCGTCATCAGAAATTAGTGCCACTGCATCCCCAGATGCATGTGGACCCCTGTAGCGGAATCAAGGGAGGAGATTTTGCGCATATCTGCGCCTCCGGACGCCCGACTGACGTCGGTACCCACGAGTCGCATGCGCACCTCTCTCCCTTTCTCGTTCAGCGGCCTAACCCCATCGTACCCTAAAATAACTTAAGGCCCGTTTTTCAATCATCAGATTAAAGTTATCAGTCGAATTAATTATAACCTGACTAAATTCAAAAGGTATAAAAGCTAATGTCTGTCCCTTTGTTCGTCAGACAGCAGAACACATATATTTGAATATATATAGTATAGTATAGTATTCCTAAGCTGCCATCGATCATTACGTAGGTCGAACAGCCCGCGATTTCGCTCGCGATATATAAAAACTATTAAAGTTTTTGTGTAAGTAAAATAGAGCTATTTACCAAGGTTTGACATCTCTAGTTAAAAATAAGACTTATTGCTGTATTACATATAAACATAAACATACACACACACACTCTCCCACACACAAAACTGATCCATACATATATTATATTTATTATTATTCACATACACACACTTTTTTTTATTGTAGTATTGCGTTTGACCATAATCTCGCCCTATGTGGAGCGAAGATGTGGTCTAAGATGGAGCACGCTTACCTAGAAGGTACCTATTCACACGGGACTTGAGGTTATAAGTATCGGGAAAGACAGACTCCGGCAATGAGTTCCACTCCTTTGGGGTGCGTATGATGAAGCTAGATGCAAATCGCTTCATTCTTATAGGTGGAATATCCACCATATATCGGTGCCGCATGCCGGTGCGTCTCGTTGTTCGATGATGGAAGGGAGATGGCGCGATCAGATCAAAGAGCTCAGCTGCACACTCTCCAAAGTGAATCCGATAAGCTGACAACTCTGCATCGATGTTCGAGACTTTGAGTTTTGTCGTCGAAAAGCTGGTCACTGTCAACCAGCCTCCTGGCTCTCCGCTCAATCGACTCTAGTGCTTCGAGTTGATATTTGGCTGATTCATCCCAAAGGTGAGAGCTTGTATTTTGTACAAAACTAGCTACTGTTAAAATATAAAATATGTATATTTATGAATTAAAGTAAGTGATTTAGAGATTACACTACAAGGTTATTAAGAACTGTATGTTTTTGAAGTGAAACTTCTTTGGAATCGTTGTGATTTGAAACTCGATAAAACAAAAAAGCGACACTAAAAAGAGATAAAAACACAAATCTATAGAACTAAGCCTGCGAGAGAATGAGAAAGAAACCATTATATTTAATATTTTAAGCACTATGCTCATATAGATAGAGTTGGAATGTTTTGAAGTTTTTCATTAATACTTCAAATGTCGTTTTTTAAAGCTAAAATATATTATAACGATATAATATATGAAATGTGACGTCACGAAATTTAAAATCACTGCCACTCCTTGTCACACATTGATCCACTTCTACTGTGTGTGAACTGCACACACACACATTTTTTTCTTTTGTGGTGCCCTAATTCCGAAACATCCAAACAAGACGGGATATATTTGGAGCCAGAGTGAACCAACAAATCTGAGGTGGATAAAATAGATTATGTTTCTAACACCACAAACTAAATACTAACAAATTATGGACAAAAAATTCGTCTAAACCATCGACACTCATCGGAGACGTTTGAAAAGCGCTCACATTTTTTGATAAACCTCATATCGTATATTTCATAAAACTATACTGGAAGCTATAACGCCGATTATCCAAACACCGAGAAAACAGAAGTATATTCTCACTTCTCGAGAGCAATAAAAAAGTCCGGTAGCTTGTTTCCGCCCAATCAATTTCCACGGAACATATTCATGGTGCTTAACCGCAAACAATCAGCCGTTTTATGAAATGGCCGGGTTGCGCCAAATTGGGGGTTTGCTCAGCCGGGCGTTATCGAATTTGCCCCACCGGCAAAATATTTATTTCATTACTCCTATTCATGGGCCATAATCTATGTTACGGTGAAAATGTGAATATGTAACTTAAAGGATTGCTCTATAGACGCTAAGGTAAAAAATATTTTATGTGTATAAAAAACCGAAAAACTTACTTCTCAGAGTTTGTCATTATATTTCGGATATAGCAAAGTTCGGAAATATACAATGGCTCGACAGTAGATCGATGAGCATTTAGTGTGTTATAGTATGTAGACGTCTCAATAGTTGAGACGTCGTTAGTGAATATGTAAGTAACTATATTTTTTTGAAGCTAGTACAAAATATACTTACATTAGTAGCTGTAACTACCCGGCATTTAGTTCGCCCGGGACTCTTCCGAACCCTGCGAGATGTCGAAATGAGATAAAAAATAAGATCTCTAATATTTACAATGCAATTTATTCTGCCATTAGTGAGCCCATTCGATACTACAAAAATTTCAAACAAAGTGACAGACAAAAAATACTAAAAATGATACTTTATTACGTACGGTACAGTACATACGTACGATGATACATACACGGTATGAATTAGACATAATACAAAAAGCAGTTTACACAAAAAAATTCGTCGTATATCTTACAAACACTTCATTTTATTAATATATAGATTATTGTTATTCTAACTTTTTTTTGGTACAAACGTTAATATTCTAGAAAAACAGTGATACCAATAGGTGGCAACAATAGTACGTACAAGTTATATATCTACTTATATGTCCTATTTGAATTTATTTTATTTGCACGATACCATCATTTGTGCGTGAACACTTGTGATTCCTCCCATTCAATCCATAGTAGAGGTGGTATGGAAACGATCGCTCAAAAGCGATAAGGCCATGATTGTTCCTGCCTGAGGCAAGCTGCCTCTATATGAAATTATTATTATATTAATATTGTGAGTTATTTATTTTATGTGTATGTAGTGAACAATAAAAAGTTACCTAGTAACAGTCCAGTTCATATTACACATGACTTATTGGTTTTATAATTTTCGACATATCGCGTTAGGAATACGATGAAATTCTAATTAAAAAAAAATTGTACCTTCTATTTTTTAATGTGTATAAAATAAATATTTATGATAAGTAACACATCTAGAAATAAATTAAAATTACCATTTTAAAGCCTAAATCTGAAAGTGTGATAGTTTCTCAGTAAAGTGTACCACAAAAAACCGTTTTGTTATATTTAAAAAATCATTCAGGAAACATTATGTTAGTCTTACGCAATAATGTATGTGCTAGTTTATTATACTTTAGACTGTAATCTGCTGTCCATGTATGCCATTTATATTTATATATTTTTTCCCTTTTTCTTTGTTGCATAATAATTACAGATTATTTAAGAATTTCCTCGAGTCAAGCTGCCTGGAAGAGATCGCTTTTAGCGATAAGGCCGCTTTTTGTTTTACCAAGTAACTATTGTCTTGTTGTGCATTTTTGTTTTGGTGAACAATAAAGTGTTGTCTATGTCTATGTCTAAAAATGCATATATTGTGGGATAGTAGTGTAAGAGTTCGCTTCGCTCGCCCTGATTATATCTATGACATCGAATAGAAAATTGTCAAAATGTCACAATTTCCATATTCCTACAACGAGACAACTTTAAGAACAGATCTTAGCTCTCTTCACGGGGCGTCACTATTGAGGGCTGGATTTTTCGACCCCTGTGGTGACATTATCACTACTCCACAATTAAAAGCTACCTTAACATTAAAAAATTTAAGTCGAAAATCGCTAAGCAAATTCTTTTCAGTGATGCTACAATGCGGAACACTATTGTGAGGATAATACCACGATCAAACGGATCCCCCTATTGTGATATAAAATGCTAGAGTTATTTCTACCATATTCCAAAGTGTTTAAAGTGGATTTTGCGTTGTTAAAAATTGGGGTAGTAGTAAGTAAGGGTAAGCGATGTAAGTTTAATTCGGATTGTCATTGGGAACACTTAATTTTGATGCTAATATTAAGGATTTCAGAATGTGTTATATTAAAATTGTCTATTGAACTTAGTTAATTTTACGTAGCTTCCATGTTCTGATCGATTATTAATGTCCTAACATTATTGACTAGATAAGCTATCGACACTTCGTTCGCGTTGTCGCGACGACCTCATATTTGTTAGTAAAATGCAACGGCGGTACAAAGACAACAATTTATTTATTATATATGTTTTTGTATTATGTGAATCAGTTTTTTTTGTGTAAAATTTATTTTGAATGTTTCATGCGTTTTTATGTATAGCGTCGTCTTTTTTAATCAATAATTCTTTTTCTTTCTTTTCTTTACAAGGCCGCAGTGTCATCTCTTTTCACTATATTCGTCTATCCCACGGAAACGACGTCATTCATAGGGATACAAAGTATCAAAAGTTGACCCGAGATATTTATTATACGCATCGGATTGTAGAGCATCCTAAGTGTTTGGTATTTGGGATTTAAGCTAGTTCTGTGTCAAATTTCATTTAAATCCGTTAAGTAGTTTTTATTTAATGCTCTAACAGACAGACAAACGAAATTTCTAAAAGTTGTGTTTTCGGATTTGTTGATCTCAATCATCCCTTAACATTGTTCTCGTTTTTAATTTCATTTTATAATTTCTATCTCTCTGCAGATTTATTATTATATTAACTATGCCCGCGTGTTTTTTCGCGGAATCCTTCTAGTGAAAATCCCGTCAAAATCGGTCCAGCCGTTTCAGAGATTAGCCGGAATATACAGACTGACAGAGAGAAAAATGTAAAAGTTGCATTTTCTGAATCTCCTGGTCCGAAATATCCTCTCTGATTTTTTTCACATTTTTATTTTGACGTTACAAACAGACGCTTCAATTTTATTTATAGGATTTTTGACGGATTCAGTGTAAAATAATATATGTTAAATGATTAAAATAAAAAAGCGAGAGAAAACGATCGGTGGCGCCATCTGGTGTAGGGGTTAAAAGTTTTTCAGAAACACATTTTTTAAAAATCTTTAAATATGGCTAAATCTTTTGCCATATTCAAAAATTCACTTAGGAATCATTATGTAAGTCTTATGCAATGATGTATGTGCTAATTTACAATAGACTGTAATCTGCTGTCCATGTATGTCTTTTTTTATTTTTTATTTTCATTTTACTGTGTTGCATAATAATTGTAGATAATTTAAGAATTTCATCTGAGTCAGGTTGCCTGGAAGAGATCGCTTTTAGCGATAAGGCCGCCTTTTGTTTTACCAAGTAACTATTGTCTTGTACTTTTTTTGTATATTTTGATTTGGTGAACAATAAAGTGTTGTCTATGTCTATTTTTTATTGGGCTACTATCGTGTCTGTTATTCTGTGTTCGTATGTTTGTATGTAGATTGAAAGTCAACACTTCAAGTAGCTGTAACTTATTAAAGACTGAATTTATTTCAGTATAATCAAGGAGTCTTTACACTTTACGTATACGGTATTGATTACATCAATACGATATCCATTTATGGATAGAGGAGGCTAAACCTTTTTCCTAAATCCAATAAACAACCCTTATAAAGGCGCATGCAAAACAATTTGAGAAATATACTATAAAATTTTCTTATTTTCCAACAAACAGGAAATCGAATATTTGATAGCAAACTACATGTACAGTTTTGTACACTTACTCTTGCTTGTAATGGTGGATGCTGGCAGTACTTTGTTGTTGGAGTGCTGGTGCTTAGTGAAGAAACATACCTCGTTACTTTCAGGGATTTATTCCTGTAGTAGTTAAGCTTGGATGCTGATCCCTGGAGTTGCCGGTACAACTTAGTGATAGTAGTAGAAATCGTATGTTCCGCCTATTAGCAACTCAACAGCAACTCGCAGCCACTTATAGCAACTCGATCACAATATACGAGTATATGTAAAAGTTATTAATAGTAATATTATGGTATCCTAAAGTACGCCATAGCGTCAGCAAAACGCTGTAAGTGGAACCGTACATTATACTTAGGATACTTTGGTAAATTAACCTATGTATGGAGTTTGCGGGAACTTAAACTTGTGTGTTATTTTTTTTTATTGCATGAGTTCAGCAGACAGGCAGACGGCCCACTTGATGGAAAGCGGTTAACATCGCGTATGGACATTTGCAACATTAGGGGTGCTACAAATGCAAATGCTCTCTTAAGGGAGACTGGAACCTGGTCACTAATGCCGGCACACAATTCAAAGTTCTTATGGCGACATAATCTAGACCAGGTGTGGTAGTCATCCAATCGGGCAAATACCCTACCACCTGGCTGTGGGTTGTTTTGTCGCGTCTTACGACAGGCCGCCCGACAGCAGGCATTTGTATTCTTTCTCCGTTCCTGCACGGATACTTATCGTTTAAAATTTACTATTGAAACTATCATTCCAGTTTTCTGTACGACCTCGTAGTAGAACTAGATAATAATACATAGTATCATTAGTCCTGAAGACCTATATTTATTACCAGTTGAACATGTTAACATGACTGTATTAGAACCACACCACGTGCCGGAGATTAGGGGTCTATTCACACTTTCTTGACACTTGACTATCGTTCACTCTACGTGATGATCGCTTCTTCGTGCTATACGTATGCAAAATGTGGAATCAACTCCTTCCCGCGGTTTATTCAGAGCTCGTTAAATATGGTAGCTCTTCAAAAAGGGTGTAATAGTAGATTGTTACACGAGAGGTCAAGGTGACGTATTTAGGCATGAGATGGTTTGGTGCACGAGCGTGCCTAAATAGGTCTTTCAGCCGAGGTTAACACTGTGCTTTTTACTTCTAATGTGAGGAAAGTAAATCATAACTGATTAGTTAAACAAACAACTACTTCTCGAATAAAATCAGGCATTAAATCCCTATCTATCTGAATTAAATGAATTTCTTTAATATGTCACATAGGAAACGTCAAGTAATTTTCTATTTCTGTGGTATCCTACCAGCCAGTGTTTTTTTTTTGTCACTGATGATAGATAGTAAATATTTAGCTCAAATTTATATAAATTGAATAATAATTTAGTAAAAAGTATTATATAAGTATAAAATGAAGTTACAAAATTGTTGATATTTTTTATTACAATTTATGCTGCAATTTTGCAGTGGCTCTAAAAGAAGTTGGGACATGAGTCGCATGTAATTATCTATGGTTCGTACAGTTTTCCTAAATTTTGACAGCAGGGAGAATCATTTCCCAGGGACGAAAAGTGTTGTTTTCATCCCTGTGATTAGGCAACTCCAAACGTACTTTTAGAATATGAGAAATGAAAAGAGATATTTAAAGTCTCGAAGAGGTAGACAACGCGTTGACTCCTTTACCGTCCGATCACAACCTTGTCGCTGTGGGCGACAGCTAAACGCGATGCGACGGGCGATAAAAATAAAAGTATTAAAATTGACGGTCTGTGGTTGAGTGGCCTAAACTTTTGCTGGCCTAGTCCATTGCAACACAGACGCTCCACGTTCCATTGGCATGGAAAATTTCAGAACAATGAATTATCAGTAATTTATTTTTCTGAAATTGGTATTGGCGTCTGGGTGTCCCCAGGGTGGTCTGTTGTACCTAAACCAAACTACAAGCGTAATACGCCTAGCTTGCGGATGTGTAATGTGTGTGTTTGTCTCCTGATTCATTTATTTCTTTATTTATTAATATGTATGTAAGTCGCGTTACCGTAATAGCTGCCGCACGTGTCCTGTACACATAGGGCGCGGGTTCGTATCCTGGCCGGAACGCATGCACCACTTGGGCAGTTTTCTGACCACGCGCTATCAACGGTGAAGGAAAACATCGTGTGAAACTTGCACATTGAGATAACCTATGTGTAAAACCTGACAAGCTGCCTTCGACAAGTGTTCCCCTATAGTGGGAGGCCTGAACCCAGCAGTGAGACGTTTATGGGCTGTTACTATTATTACTATGTATGTCACGAATCATCATGCTCGGCGCCAGCCTAGTAGCGTCGCTTATCGCATCACCCGTTGTGTCGCTCGTTTCTACGCCCAATTTCGTGGACAGGCCTTTAATCTTGTAGTTGTCCATGGGTGACGGTAACTACTTAGCGTCCAATGTATCGTCTCTCTATTTGCTTACATACAAACATCAAAATAGCGAATTTCCAAATGAACTGTTACGGCCAAACTTACAACATAATTTTACAAACAAATAAATGTAAAATTATTCAAATACACTTAATACACGACAATCTATCCACTCTAAAGAAACTGACAAAAACATCGAGTACAATAAAAATGGGAATCGAAACCGGACCCATGTGGTTGAGTACAATTGTCAACCACTCCACATCAGCGCACACGTCATAATACCGAGATGTTACTGTGCAACTGTTGTATTAATTGATATACAAATTATAGGGGCTTGCCTCAAGGCATCAAAGATTATATTTGGTAAATAGAAGCAGAGGGGTCAGTTTTCATAATCAACCATAATATTTGTAAGTGTTGATTGACAACGTTCGAGTGCGTATAACGTCTTTAATTAAGTTTATTGTCCTAGGAACGTATTGGGGATCAAATTTGAAAGAAAGAAATTGGTTTATTTAGATTTAATGTGAAAATATAATATAGGCATACCTATATGTATTTCAACTAGATGGAGTTGTAATAACTAAATCCACTTTTTTAATTAGAATTTGTTTTTAAATACAGTTATTCAGAGTAAGCAATGTTGTCATAATAATTTTCTTAATATATTTGAAACAGTTTAAACAATTGTCGAGCTCCATTTAGCTGCGTTATTATTATGTAGGTACAAGTATTAACATCAGTGCCAGTTTTAACATAAATTAGGTAATTTTAAAAACCTAGATATGGCGTGTTATGTAAGAATTAACATTTCGTACTATTTCTGCTAAATTACAATATTATAGATTTTAATTAAAGTGGATTTTATTTATCTTTTTTTTAATTGCTGGAATACAGCAGACAAGTTGACGGCCCAACTGTGATGGAAAGTGGTTACGGTCGCCTATGGAGATCTGCAACGCAAAACGTGCTACCAATGTGCTGCCGAACTTTAGATGAGACTGGAACCTGACCACTAATACCAGAATACAGCTCAAGGTTACTATGGCGGCATGCTCTAGACAGGGGTGGTAACTATTCAGACAGGCAAATACCCAACCACCTATAGGTTGTCTTGTCGCCTCTTACAACAGGCCGCCTAGCCGCAGGAATTAGTATTCTTTTTCCGTTCCTGCACGGATATACCATGTAATATATGTATTATGTTGGTGTCTAATAAAGAAATCTATTGAATAGTATTTTAATAAAATTAATAAATTACTAACAAATATTATTATAGTATAATTTTTCGCTAACCCAAAACTAGGTTCCATTACGATGTACTTTAGTTTTCTGCGTAATTACATGCCATCTTTTATCTTACTTAATTACAGATAATAAATAACTACTATTAAGTAGGCAGAACACATGCACTATCGTTAGTCTTTGACGTTACGCACGTTGAAATTATAACAAATGCGTCGATTGTGTGCAAAATCGCACTACATTTCCTTACACTTGATAGCTTTACTACAAAATGTCTTTACAATCAATGAAGTATGTAAATATATTATCAATGTGAAGAATATTGTTGTTATGTATGGTTTTAAATTTACCGTTATAATATTATTCTTTTTCTGGGGTTTATAACTTCTCGAAAAAATAGTATGGCGAGAAAGTATGTTAAATTAGAAGACCGACAGATACAAGTGTAATGGTAGACCAAAAAAATAATCATGTGTTCCATCAGCCTGTCTGTCGTTATCCAGAAATGGAAAACATGTACTAATGTTGTCTCTCTCTTTTTCTTTTCACCTTCTTCCAATTATTTGGATCGGCACAATATGTATTTTCCTTCGTACTCACGCCACCGATATGTGGTGGAAATACCAACAAAGTGGACGTAACGCTGTGCTTCCACTTTTATCATACTGTTACGAGTCGCGAGACTCGAATTAAAATGCCGTTAGAATTACTATAGAGTTTATTAGAACTATACAAACACGCATAACAGAGGTACAAATATAATCGAACATAACAAGTCCAAACGTAATGCAGAAGGTCGTAATTCAATAAAACGCGCAAAGTCCGTCACTTATTAGATTCCCGATTGTAGTACACACGTCTCGCTTCGCTGGTAGTTCTCGCCATGTCTCCTCTCTCCGTCAAGCCATCGTTGTATACTGCACAAATGCAAATATGTCTGCCAGGCAAGCGTCGATGTAATTTCCTAGAAATCTTAATCCGCACACCTGGCTAATTATGCCTGCAAACGGCCAAAAACGAGTACAATAAGCTGTTCTCCACAATAACTAATAAATAATTAAACAAAAGAAGACGATTACAATTAGCTCAAATGCCGACAGGTAATAAAATATGTTTTTATAGATATGCAGGTGGATTTTGCTTTTGTCGGAACCTAAGTTGTAACAATATTGTAAAAAATATTTATTTTATGCTTTTTATTTACTTTCGAAGTAGGTTTTGTTCTTTGTTTTTTTTTCTAAGAAAGAAAGAGATTTATTGACTTAAAAAAACGACGCTATACATAAATAGCTAAAAATAATAAATAAATAAAAATACATAATACATTCACAATCAATTTTACACAAAAATAAACAAACTTGATTCACGAACCACAAAAACATACATAATAAATAACTTGTACGTCGAGTTTTTTAGTCAACGAGGTTGGCAACTCAGCATTATGCTGCATCGGTTAGTTACGCAAATATGTGCTTGAATATCTTTAGAAAATAAAATGAAACATTTGCCTATAATACTCGAGGGTTGTTCTCGATTTCCCTGGGATCCACTGGGATTCCCCAATTTTCACCAAGTCAGGATCTAATAGATACTTGGTGACAATGGGGAATTGAGAACCTCCTCCTTTTTGAAGTCTGTTAAAAATAGAGAGGTTTGATCCGCGAGCCGTGAGGAAAACTCTAGTACGTACTGTAACGACTAACCTCCTTAGTCGTCATAATAAATTAAGAAATATAATATTTTTGAATTTAAAGACCAAGAACGCGTCCCAAAACAACAGAATACATTATTGTATCAGCCCGCGAGCAGAACAAATCTCATCTAAAAGTGTCTCAATTGCATATAAACTTATATCCTAAACCACTCTCTCGTGGTATATAAAGAACCTGATCAGCTCTGAAACCGCTGGCCATCACAGTACCAGCAATTATATTTACAATATATATTGTATAACTACCCTTTCAATTGACTTTAAATTCAGTTTTGTGAGTGGCCTTTAGCATTATTTTAATTATACGTGCAAAATAGAAAGAAAGACAAAAAGAAAAATATTTACTGTCGCAAATAAATTCTCACACATAAAATACAAGGATTTTTACTTATAAATAGATACAGCGTAAAAAATATGCACTCAGCATTGTGTTGGATCAGGAGCTGACACAGCGCTGATTTTCAGTTCCAGCCTCCATCAAATCAGAATCAACCCAAACAACCTATTAATAATATTTATATACCTAATTACCTGTTAAAAATAAACAACTCACGACTTATTGTCTTCTCACTTTGTTTTGCTGTGCACGTGATCGGTACAATGATATATTATTTTATTATACACATACATATTTTATTTTATACTTTTTTACATTTGTCTTATAAATATCTTTATTTTATTTATTAATAATGATTATGTGTATTTTTAAATGTATTTTTTTATGATATGTTGTCTATAAATACGTAATAGTTTCATTATTATTTAACTGCATTGTATATTGTTGGAATGCTCCAACAAACAGTTTTTACTTATTTGGTGTGGCATAATACTGGCCACCAAATATACTAAATGTTTGAATTTAGAACATAGATGTTCTTTTGTTTTTTATCTGTGTTTCCCTCTATTATTATTAACATCGTCATTATGTCACGCACGTGCAGTTTTCATTTATAATTAAGATATTTACCGTCCACAACAAATTAATATTTAAAGAGGTGTTTAACAGTATATTATGTACTATTATGTGTGTTGTATTGCCCTTCGTGACTGGGTCCAATTTTAGGATTTATTCGGTTTCTGTTATTTTACTGTTTGATAATACTCTGTATTGTTTTTGTCCCAAATAATATATGTATACGTCTGTTTACCTTCATGTAGGTAATTAGTAGGTAAAAAATAACATAACAATTTATTTTTATCCATAAAATAAACATTTCATATCAGTGAAATTTGCGCAGAAATATTTGCATAAACATTAACTAATTTAATTATTATTGTTGTTACATTGTTGGTGATAATTTGTTGACTTAATGTAGAATATAATGAGTTAATATTTGCAACATAAACATAGGAGATATGATAGAGACTAGACTGGTTGAATGTTAGTTTATAGTCATTGTATGTCATATTTATAGCTTTGAATGATAATACCGACAATTTTAAGGTCCCACTGCTGAGCTTGGCCTTACCTATTTTAAGAGTAACAGACAAAATACCGGCCCTGCTCCTCTAAGGCTGACTGGTGAATTTTCATATTGTTTTTTGTGTAATCAATAAATGCTTTTATATGCTTCGGTAGTCAAATGAAGAAAATAGTGAAAGTTTCATATTTATTTGATTTGAATTGATGTTACGCCTTTATTATGTATGATATCAAATTGATAATGTCACATCTAGGGATTGCAATCCGGCCGGACCTGACTGGATTTCCGTCAATCCGGCTGGGTCCGGCCGGATTGATCTGACCTGGTTGACTTCAATAACAACAATCACAACAATTATTCTTTATCATATTTTTACTCTTTAATTTTTAAACAAAAAATCAATTTTTAGATTGAAAACCGATCTTAGGAAACAAATTGTGTTGAATGTGTCATCTGCCAATCGACACGCTGCGGCGCGGGCACGCGGTAGTTCAACTTGAAACTACACGCATTTATACTATGTGATCTATGGACTCGCACGCACAAGCACCACGCGTTTAAAATACTTATTCATGCAACGTGCGATTATTTTGCCAAAATATGTAATCACCGGATCCGGTAAGTGCATATTGATGCCGGATCCGGTTTTCCGGATTGCAATCCCTAATCACTACGGAACCAACACATCACTAAATGTCGTGGTTCAAAAAAAAACCAAAACAGACACATCTTAACAAATAATAAATTGTTTATATTTAATTAGCAATCTTTCAATCAAAGAGAATTTAACATAACGTTATACTTTCAATGCAACATCATCAACATACGCACTTATCCACTTTACTTTTAAAACCTTTTAATAAAATGTAATATTAAATCGGCAAACATACACACATTATATATTTTTAAACTACGCAGGTTACGCTTAGGTTTTGGATAATAACTATATAGGTATATACATACAGTAGACAAGTCTGAGGCAGATCACAGACACCTAGATTAGTGTAAATAATGGAAAATCTTTTACGTAAATTACCCTGCCGAAAATCGAACTTGAAACCTTATTTTGATAAACTTAGTCACCCCTTAAATCACAAAGACCATCAAATTTTTTTGGATGTATGAATGTACCGTTATTAACAAATATATTAAGTAAGTACCAAACAGCATGTATTATAGAATGCCATTTTTATGTTACTGAAAAATAAATAGGACAAAACGTTTGTTTAAACAAGCCATTATTAAATTCCAAATTAAACAAATACTAAGCAATTTATCAGACGTTGCTCTGCACTACACGGCCATTACAAAATTATTTGTAGTAATAATAGGTGATGTTGCGGGTAAAGTTTGAAAATGTTACTTCTAGAAGTCGGGCGAAAGACAGAGCGCGTAAAGGGATTAAAACTTGTATATGTTAGCGCATGATAATAAAATGAACAAATTTAACAGTTCTCAGTACTTCGTTTTTTTCCTTATTTCATTTACAGAAACAACGAAATAATAACTTGAAATTAGTTGTCATGAACAGTTTCGACTCATAGCCGGTTCCTATATCTTATTATTTATTCATTTGCATTTCCATCGGATCAATTCTGACACTACTCGTATGGAGCTTATGCCAAATTTTAAGTACAGTAAGGCAAATGAACGCTTGGTAAGATATAAGAACGGACTCTCGATCAGTTTAGTAAGGCGTAGAAATATATATTAATTTTGTCATTACAAAAACTCACTAGGCGGAATCATTGGAACGCTAACTTAAACTAGACATACTGTAGTTAATCAACGAGGTTATTGTGTTTTTATTTTATATTAAAATACCTTAGGCAAACAAGTTGAATATAAAATCCTTAGAGTGCAGTCAAATCGTATGTATACTTGTCTACCTGCCCGCGAGTAGTGGCCGCTATTTATATGCTCCATCACTTCGTCGAAGATACCCAAAAATCACCTGCTGCAAAGCGTATTAACTCGATATTTTTATTGTTCTTAACTATGTACTATATCAGCAGCTGCGATGATCGATTAAGAAGCCAATTAATCGACAATTTATTACTTAATTGGCGAATTTCTGTCGATACGATGATAAGGGCTTAGTTCGCCAGTTAAGTCAAGTTAAGTCGTTTCTTAACTAATTTAAATGTAATCAGACTTTACATTTGAGAGTAAGATTAGCTTTCTTACAAAGGTTTGTTACTTGTCCAACAACAGAGAAGTAACTCTACAAAGTATTTAATACAAGTGACAGGATTAGCCGAAAAATACTGAATTTAAAGTTTGACTGCAACTCATCTGTGTATTATCAAAATACCATACGATCTCAGTACAAAGTGTCACAATGTTTTCAAACGAGAACTGAAATTATATTGTGTTTGGATAACATAAAATTACTACGATTGCGTTACTACAGTCGAGCACGTAATTGAAATAAACTTTTTTACAGCACAATATAGCTTTCATTTATAAAAATCGTGTAATTTATAGGCTGGCTAACAGGCATCTTATGTTTTCTTACTGTTTGCATGGTCTGTTACGTCACGTGCATGGAATAATTTATTGCCTCAAAGCAAGTTTACAATTTCGAGTAGGTATTCCAAGTATGTGATAAAATCTGTCAAATATAGAAAACAGATATTGCATTCGAAGATGTTCAAATGTTACAAACATGTTCAGGATATAGGGTTTTCATTCTATCAGGTAGCAGTTAAGATTTCTGTATATACAGTCTTACAATTAAGGAAGCAAATATATCGAGAGTAAAATTATTTTGTACTGAGTATTTTTGAACTTCGAAAACAACTTTTTGGTACATAGATACATTCATCATCATCCTAGTGTTAAATACAGTTTCCATACTCTCCTAAAGTAGCCTTAGTTTCGTACAACTGACACAAGTTAATGAAAAAACAATTATTAAAACAACTTCTTTACACGAAAGTACACAAATCTCTACACAAATAAAGAGACAAAAGTTTGTTTTTTCTGAGATGAAAATTTATGTGAGTTTGTTTTGTATTCATCCAGTATTGTTTATTTAACAACAACACGGCAATTGTGAAATTACATGTCACCATTTTCAAGTTTCTAGATCATATCATAATAATTCATGTTTAAAATACAGATGTAAAAGTGAATTTGCTTTAATTATTATACAGTTGGGGTAAGAAAATATTCGCCAGTTTTTAAATTGATTCAGTTAACGTTCCGCGAGCACATGTTACCTTTTCAAACTAAGTCACAGAACAGACTGTTCCACAGAAAGTGATGTTTAACTGTTTGACAATAAAGTTTAAAATTACTTAAATCAAAGTTGTTTGATTTTCTATCTTGTCTAAAAATGTATTTAGAGATGTAAAACCTTTTTATTGATTTTAATACTTATGATAAGAGCAGTGATTATATCATCTTTGTTTCTGATGATTAAAATTATTGCTCTAAGAAGATTGTTTGAACGTGTTTTTTAATTGCATGAATTCAGCAGACAGGCAGACGGCCCACCTGATGGAAAACGGTTACCATCGCCTATGAATATTTGTAACACCATGTTACCAATGTGCTGCCGGTCTCTAAAGGGAGACTTGAACCTGGAACCACATCGCCATACTATAGAGTTAGACCATGGGTGGTAGACATGTAAAACATTTTTATTGGTTTTAATATTCACGTTAAGTGTGGTAATTATATTCTCTTTCTTTCTTATTGTTAATCCCAGCGTGTCATTGTCAACACTGCAATTTTCTTTTTTCACTTTTGTATATTTTGTAAATGTAACATAATTATTAAAACGTAATAACATATTTTTATAATGTTGTTACTGTTACATATGTGATTGTGCTGTCTGTTCTCAAGTTTTAGGAAAAGAATTATCGACCCTCAAAATTACTTCTATATAACACTAGTTACAATAGCATACGTATATAATCACCTGCCTCTATTACCGTGACATTCGCAAAATCAATGCCAAAGGCGTTGGAGCCAACACCAGCAAGAATAGAATATAATTAAAATGTTCACAGTGTTGTTTCTTGTACTCGTGCAAGCAAAAGTCGACTTTAAGGTGACGAATATTTTTATTCCGCGACTGTACATATGTTTATTGCTTGGAAAGCCATTTATAATTTATGTATTTAAAAAAACAACCTGAGACATACAAACATGAGAGGAAAAAATCAACAATAATTACATATAACGAAGAATAGTACAAATATCGAGAATCAGTAGATCTATGATAGTGAAGTGTACCCTGTAGGTGCTTAAGCGATATAGACAAAAGCAGCATTTTCTGCTGTCGATGTGTGGAATCACGCGAAAGAACTTCGTTAGGAACTTCCGCATCTGCGGCAGACTTCACGTCCGTTACTCAGCAAATAAACTGTAGCAGTCACTTGTGCTGGAACAGTCACAATTTGCGGAGTAAAAATCTAGTCATTTCGCCTTCCGTAAATGCCTGTAGAGAGAGTAGACCACAGAAATTCTGGTTTGAACTCGTGTAGATTTATATATGTGCCCAATAGACGAACAATAAAGAATTCAAAAGATCACGTGTAGTGGAGAAAATGTCGAAAAGCGGACTCCAAACACATCTAGGATTTACCGCTAGGATGTTGGGGTGCCAATGACGTCTTCGTTTAATGTGACTTTCTACAAATTTATACTTAGTCTTTTAAAGAAAATTAACGTTAGGTACTTTATATCGACTTTATTTATGTTAAGATTGAACCAGCAGTACGGCAAACGAATTGATTGTAAATAACTCCGTTGGTTCAGCGACCTCAAGTGAGTCTTAGCCTCCGAAACGTGAGTACGACATTTTTTTTTAATTTATTTATAAGGAAAGCAAACAGATATAATATATATTTTATAAATAATGTTAACTATATTCTATATGTTATTAATATGGTATCCAACAGCACTTTTCATATTTTATTTTAGGACATGCTATTACATGTCCTAAAGTATATATATATATATATATATATATATATATATATATAGAGAGAGAGAGAGACGACGTACTTAAAAGTTTGTTTAGTACATTATATTTGAATTTGCCAATGGCCATAAAAAATATGTCAATTTCATTGAAGTGTTTATTGTACGACTCTATCATTCGACGAAGACACTTTCTTCGATCCTACAAATTTCTTGCCTCTTGCAGGCTTGAGGTTCAGTCAGGTCAGCCTCCACTGGGGAAGGGTTCCCACTTACGTTAGTGCCACCGAGATGAGGGCGTGCCGCTCTTCCGCGCGCGCTCTACTCTCCTCCCGTGGGGCGCGTTAAAACCACCCCACGCCAAGGAGAGAACGAAGTCGCCGGGGGCATGCCTTCCCCCAGCAATGGAAGAGGCCTCTAGGCAGCCGCCCGCTAAAGCCTGCGAAATGGCTAGGCTAAATACTTGTGGCCTTTGCATAAAGGCGGAGGACGGAACACCGAGAGGTTTTAGTGGCTATCCCAGACCACGGCATCACAATAGCACTTCTTGCTTGCGGTGCTAGTGCCACCCCAACATAGCGAATCCCACACTCCCTAATACGTTTCCCCGTGGTGGATAGTCCTCAAACGGATTTCCCCGCGTTAATAAAGGGTCTAGCTCCATTCTGTCTTTCCAGTGATACCTACTGTTGCGGATCTCTATCCGCAGAGAGCTCAGAGAGCACCCCCTTGACCCGCCCGCCGGAGCACACCTTCTCTTCACGCCCCGTATACCGCCGACGCCCATAGCTCGCACAGTTAGCAGCTAGGTGTCGGACGGAACATGGGATGGGAAAAGCGGCCTTAGAGGTCGGAGTATGCACATATACATGAATTGCACAAGCAGTTATTTGTACTTAATGGCACTACTCTCTTTCTCTCTCTCTACCATTCAGCATTATATTCTCTGTTACTCGTCTATGTATAGGTTCAAATTAATTGTAATTATCAAAATAATAAATCATACAGTATACATCGAATTTTATTTGGAAGAAGCAACTGCCACCAATACCTACTCAGGACGGATATTTTGTAATGTATGTATTATAAGATACGAATATAAAAATTCTGCATAAAGTAATTGTAACATATACAATTGTACAGTCAGACGTCCGGAATTACATATTATATAGTGATATTATAAGAGTTCCAAATATGTAATTTAGCGAAGTAACCTTATTCAATTAGTATTTCACTTAAATATCATTAATCAACAAAAGGATAAACAATAAGAAAAAGCTGCACATACAAAGATGTAGTGTTTTTCAAGGTTAATTTTTACTTAAAACAAATTATACAGAAAACAGATGTGTCGAAAGTAAACTGCATAATAATGTTATTATAATAAATATTATATTTACTGTTGGTAATTTAGTGAGTTTTCTGTACAAAGTTTTAATTGTAGGACAGCATTTTGGGCACCTCACCCATTGACTTCGATGACCTAGGCTCTATATTCTACCTCTAGACTTAAAGAATTCTGACTAGTATACAATATAACGAATCGGCTTTAATTGAGTTTTCTTTATTCATCAAGTTACAATAACCTATTTTGATGTGTCAGGTATTGTGTGCTTAAAATATAATGGTATGTTGAGAAAGGGTATGTTGAGAAAGATATAATTATAAATAAATAATTATGGCTACATATTTATTAAACTATTATCCGTGCAGGAACGGAAAAAGAATATAATTTCCTGCGGCCGGGCGGCCTGTCGTAAGAGGCGACAAAACAACCCACAGCCAGGTAGTAGGGTATTTACCCGTCTGGATGGCTACCACCCCTGGTCTTGAGTATGCCACCATAACAACTTGCGTTGTGTTCCGGCATTAGTGGCCAGATGGCAGACTGCCATAAGAGAGCAGCAGCGCATTTGTAGCACCTTTGGTGTTGCAAATGTCTGTAGGCGATCTTAACCGCTTTCCATCAGGTTTGCCTCTCTGCTGAACTCGTGCAATAAGAGAAACAAAAATTAAGGCATCATAAATTAATACAATAAAGAAAACTTATTTTAGTTATATTGTATTCTACGTATAATCTCACAAGACTATAAGTAAAGTACTGAACCTCAATGTAGAAATATAAAAATCATATTTAAGCTTTTGTTAAGAAATATTATGTTAGTTGTTTCTGATTTACGTTTGCATTTTTATTTTATTCAGAAAGAAATTGCAGTGTCATGAAAGAAGCTCCGAAACGGCTCGAGAGATTTTAATTAGTATTTCAGAGATCTTAACACTAATTTTGTCCTAAATTTTCGGATATATTTCATTTCGACATTTTACAGGACTTGGATTTTAATAATAATAAATCTTTGTTAATATATTATTAAGACCATACATACATAATAGTCCGTAGATAATCAATTATATAATGCATGCCCTGTTTGCATAAACAGAATATAGTGTTAAGCTATGAAACGGCTTAGAAAATATAAAAAAACTATGTTTATAATCTATATACAATTAGGCAGACCAATTAAAAAAAATATATAAAATAATAAACACATGCTTACATAATAAATAATTGCATAGCAAAAGTATAAAGGTCCCTCACTGTGAGCATTCGTTTGTAATGTAACGTTACAGATCCGAGCATTACATCGGTCAGAGAGGAGAATCAAGCATTACAATGCGCAACTTGTAATAATACAATCTGTAACATTTTGATACAACTTGTAAGACAGCGAACCTTCGTCGACATTGTGGTATCAGCTAAATGTTTAAAATCGAATAATAAATACTACATTTCAGAAGAATGCTCGTCAGTCAGGGAGGCAGTACTGTAACGTAATGCTCAAAATCGAATCATAAATGTTACATTACATGCGAACGCTCGCCGACACATTAAGACTGTGCTGCAAAACTCCCACCTCAAGACAACATAGTATTTTAATGGAGTTCAGAACTTTGTTAAGTTAGAGTTAACTATTTTCGTGGTACATACATGCATATTTATAATTATATACTATCACGTCTGTTTCCCATAGGGCTAGACAGATACAATGGATTTCCACTTGCTATACGATCTTGACATAAATCTTTTCTTTCGTCCAATTTCACTAATCTATTACACACCCGTTTCTTATAAGTGCTTTTTACCTGGCCAATATTTGACGTGAAGACAACACCTAATGGACAAAATAAATACGGAAATATAGTTACACAAAACGGTATGAAATATAAATATTATTCACTCATCGACTGTAACAAATAAATAGTAATTTACACAGCTGCAAAAATTTTAATTGTGCATATAAATTACATTAAAATATTATGTATGAAATAAAATTAATAGCAAAAGTATTATATTATTTATGCAAATATTTTATATGTATTGAACGTAGCATCAGCCACACAAGGAAGCAGATGTGTGCTTATTGTTTTATTTATATTATGTATATACTTTTACCTATTGTATTTTCACTTTTACACGAGGTAACGCAGCCTGCCTTCAGGGTACCTTTCTTACAGATGACGCTGACCGATCAATATTTTATTAATAGTCTTAGCGTCGATTTTTCAATCATCAGATAAAAGTTCTAGTTAAATGAATTATAACCTGCGTGAATTCAAAAGACAAAGAAAATGACATTTTTAATTTTTCCATGTTACACTTTATTCTATGAATAACTTTTATTTCGGGATTGAAAAATTGGTAGAATGAAATATAAATATTAGTATTTATTTAGTACCGCAGCATTAGAAAAGAACGTAATCTGTCTTTTTAGTGAAAACTATGTAGGAATAAGCTAATTTTTATGCACCTGAAGAACTTCAAACCTCTCGCAGGAAAATTTCCGCGGGATTCCCGGGATAAAAAAGTCATACATTTTATTACATAAAATTTGCTATAGATCAGTGAAAAAATCACATTGAAATTCGTTTTGTTTTGCAATCTGGCCGTTTTAAACCTTTCCCAGAAAAATTTCCGCGGGATTCCCGGGATGAAAAGTAGCGCAGATTTGAAATCCAAAAATTAGCTACCAGCGTATACCGCATTGAAATCAGCCCAGTAGTTTTTACGTGAATCCCGAACAAATAGACAAGCAGACAAGAAATCTAAAAAAATTGCATCGTTTTCTCCATCGTTTATTAGTCTATTCCGGTTGTTTCTTTTTAAATGAATTAAATAAACAGACACGGCATATTTAGAATTTTATAATATTATAAATAGACTAGCTGATGCCCGTGACTTCGTCCGCGTGGTGCGGTTTTTTAACTATCCCACGGGAACTCTTTAATTTTTCGGGATCACAAGTATCCTATTTGTGGACCAGAGATATTATAAGCTACCACAATACAAAATTTCATTTAAATTGGTCCAGTAATTTCGGAGATTAGCCGGTACAAACAGACAAATAGAAACATAAAATGTAAAAAAAATCTAAATTAGTTCTATTTCATTTCTTACATCCCCCTGACTCGATTTTTAGCATTTTTTTTTCATTGTACAGAAATTTGACCTCTACAGTTTTATTATATGTATGTATAGATAAATTAAATACATACCTGTTTTCAACATGAAACCTATTATATACCTAGGTATGCTTAATACAATAAATAGAAGATAAATGTTAATCTATAAAGAGTAAACTTTAGAGACGCCTTTAGCATTGATTTTGATCCCAGCCCAAAGGGGGTGAGTCCACGTCAGCCAGGGTTGCGGCGTAGTCCAGAGCTGATTCCCATGGCCCTGCATACTATATGGCGACGAGTGGACCACCGCGGTGGCCGACTCCCATTACTACCCCATTGTCATATCTCTGAGCAGCGGAGTGTAGATATATGCGCCGCGTTGAAAAATGGCGGTGACAGCGCGCTGGAGATTTTCAGTCGAGGCGCAGCCGGCGGTTATTTCAGGCATTTTTAAATTACTGTATTTAAATCTACTCCATCTTTGTTTGCTTCGAAAAATGGTCGCAAAGAAGACTGGGGTACCGAAATGTGAGCAGCAAACTGAGAATATATACGCAGAATTCAAAGTTGCGAACACTACCTCTGTTCTTTTCTGACTATCATCCATCTGTTCTATATCATGCTAACAATTCAACGAACGGTTTTAGAGAGCTCAGTCATATATATTCTATTCTATTCTATTCTATGAGCTCAAAGCATTGTGAATAATATATAATAACATGCTATATGTTGAATCTACTCTCCTGGAAAATGCAAAATGCTTCTTAGGAACAATTTGCTATCGAAAAAGCCTATTTTATGCAAATAGGCAAAAGTAAAAGAATTTAAAAGTTAGTTTATAGTTAACTAGCTGTACCCGGCAAACGTTGTCTTGGCCTTAAAAAATAAAAATCTAGAAACCGATTGCAGCGCCATGAACCTGGACCAATTGTTAATCTAAACCATTCTCGAATCTACTGGAAAAAACACAAAATTTCATCAAAATCGGTCCCACCGTTAAAGAGTAGTGTTCAGCGGTGCCACCTACCGGGTCCAATCGTGAATCTAAATCATACCGGGATCCATTTGAACACACACAAAAATAATTTCACCTAAATCCTGGAACCCGATTGCAACAACACTTACCTGGTTCAATTGTGAATCTAAACTTAAATTACCTACAACTATAAAAATACTATGGAAATTGTTTACAAGTCAACTAACATCATACTGTTACATGCCGTCAAAGATAAGCGTACAGCTGCCTGTTGTAAGCGCAGTTTATTATGTATGTTTCCGGATTAAGGAATTCTTTTGTGTTTTGAATTTGTAATTAAGAAAAACATGCTATTGTTTTTCTACTTGTTTTATAACCATCATTAGCGTCGAACTAATCCTTATTGTTATTGTTTTCGACTTTGTGGCCGTTCGCAGGTATGCAAATTACTATTTCTCAGAAACTCAGTCTACGCGGCCAATTTCTTTGTACTGTGTAGTTAGTAAAGACAATGACCGAATGGAGGGGTAGGCAGTCAAGCGACGACTACGAGACGAGTAAGACGTTTGTAGTACTCTCGATTAGCGATATAGACGACGGACTTTACGCGTGTCGAATTGCATTGAATCGTGCAGTGTGAACTGGTTGCATCCAGTTTTATTTGTATTTGTTTTATACGTGTTTGTAGAGTTCTAATAAATTCTATAGTAGTTCCAACGACATTTTTAATTCGAGTCCTGTAGCTCGTAACAATACGTACGCCGTGCGCAAGTGGCAGCGACGGTGGCAGGGCGCCGGAAGACCACAGCGGCGCTGCGCCGGCGCAACCGCAAACGGATCCTTCTCGTCAAAAGAAGAGTCAATTTTTATGAAAGATTCATCACTTCACTGTCATTTCACGAATATCGACGAGCTCCTTAGTAGCAAGAAATGTATTTTTGACTACGGAACCTAAAAAGTTGTGTAACCAAAAATATCACCATATCTCAAAAACGCCTCAACAGCTTTTTCCAAAACTATTATTCATTGTAATCTTTTTAAAGTCCTATTTTAATTATTTTGTACATTTTAATTGCAAATCTATCTCATTGCTAAATTTTATTAAAATCTGTTCAGAAGTTTAGTCGTGAAAAGTAAACAGACAGAGTTACTTTCCTATTTATTGGATGGAATATGTACATGTATGGCGAGCCGTGGTAGCGCGTCGTAAACTCATATAATACGGGTTCAAATCCTGGTTGCAAAAGCATATCACCTCTAAGACAGTTTTCTGACTTAATGTGCATATTGTTGCAATTACCACATACCTATGGTGACGGAAAACATTGTGACGAAACGCTGAGTTTGCCTGCCGGATATTATTTATTTATAGGTGCATTACTAGATAAGCTTAAAAAATATCATTAAAATACTCAGGAATTTCATTCATCTTGTACGATTTATGAATTATCAAAACAACAATTTACTTTAAACTTTACACAACGTGTGAGGCAGATGTAGTGCAGTTAAACAAACAGACAAACGGGACACCAAAAGCTCCTAGATTAATCTCCTTATCATTATCATACGGTGTGATAAGGGCCGCGAATCACGTCATTTGTCACCGATATGGGTGGTCTTATTCTTTAAAGGAAACAGACTCTGAATTATTCATTTGGTAGTTTGCCTACAGTTCAAGAACTTGAAAGTATAAATGTATTTAAAATATTGTAAGTAAAAAAACCGGTCGATAGACGTCATACGCCACCAGAAGACTGGCCTGTATTTTGGGCAACGCATAACCGTTGACGCGGCCAGTGTTTTGGGAACGTTCCTCACTGACGGTGATTTGACTCATTTATAATGTTACATGCCGTCAAAGATAAGCCGCACAGCCTATTGAAAGCGCAGCTTCTTGTCCTCCCGGATTAGGGAATCCTTTGTGTTTTGAATTTGTAACATGCTATAGTTTTTCTATTTGTTTTATAACCATCATTAGCGTCGAACTAATCCCTATTGTTATTGTTTTCGACTTTGTGGCGGTTCGCAGGTGTGCAAATTAATATTTCTTAGAAACTCAGTGTGCGCCTCCAATTTCTTTGTACTGTGTAGTTAGTATAAGACGATGCCCGAATGGAGGGGCGGGGCAGTCAAGCGACGACTACGAAACGAGTAAGACGTTCTCTAGTACTCTCGATTAGCGATATAGACGACGGACTTTGCGCGTTCGAATTGTAATAAATCGTGCAGTGTGAACTGGTTGCATCCAGTTTTATTTGTATTTGTTTTATACGTGTTTGTACAGTTCTAATAAATTCTATAGTAGTTCCAACGGCATTTTTAATTCGTGTCCTGTAGCTCGTAACAATAATATAAATAAATAATATAATAACATCCCATAAATGTCCCACTGCGAATGACTGTAATGGACAGTATACCCGCCATGCTTGTCCAAGGCGGCTTGGCAGGTTTGACACATGGGTTATTTCGATGTGCAGGTTGCATCACGATGTTTTGTTTCACCCCTGTTAGCACATGCTAATTGTAACAATATAAACAATAAGGTCAGAAAACTGCCTAAGCGGTGCATGCTTTCCAGCCATACCGAACCCGCGCCCTTTAAATTTGGGGCGCGTGCGCTTGCCGCTAAGCTACCACGACGAGACTCCTTTACTGTTTGTAAATTAAGCTGTATATATTATTAGTATAGGTATATTTTAGTTTCAATTTTCTTTAGTAATTGTAAATATCAACATAATATAAAATAATCATATTTACGAAAACAAAAAAATTAAATTGCTGTCACATTGCGTTGCGTTGGGTGTTACATTGATACATTGTTTCAGATAAAGTGTGCAATCTACACATATATAATTACTTGACCTCACTGACTTACTGACTCCAAGCACAGCCCAAACTACTGGAGCTAGGACTGTGTGACTTAGTACAATTTATTAGATTTGCATGCATGTTCTTTCTATATTGCAGGTGCACACTAAGAAAGGATTTATGAAAACTTGACGTTTAATGGGGCGAAAAAGAGTATGAAAGTTTGTATGAACATTCGTCATTTTCAAAGTAAGAAGCACGAAATTTTATATACCTACCTACCTCTTTTTTGGTTAGAAATAAGTGTATACGTACGTATATCGGCGTTTTTGGACACTTTACCCCTAAGGTGGTGAAAAAGGAACTACCCTTTAACTTTTTTGACTACTCAAACTAACTTATGTGATATAACAGTGTCAAAATAAGGAATGAACAGAAACCTTAAATGTGCATGGCCTGACGAGCATTTAGCACATTTTTTATGACTGTAATACAGGAGACGTGCTAACTAACCTAATAGAAAAGTAGTATTCACCACAATGGGCAAAGGAACTTAGTCAATAGAGCCTCATATTATTGTCTTTAGTATATAGCGCAGCCAAATTGTTGGTCTTTGACTGACACCAGTCAACGGAGCTTTTGTGACAACTGAAAAGACCCCATTTCACTACACAGTTCACATTTCTCACAAAACACATAATTATTGCTCAAAAACTATCAACATATTAAAACTATTGTACTTATAATATTTTTTTAAGATTTCGTGACTAGTAATACATAATAAAACTACGTTATAACCGTGATCACGGAAGACGGTGGCTACTGAAAAGTGGCCGAAACGTCGGAATAATAAACATCAAATAATTACCGCGCTTGGAACCGAACGTAGTTTTATTAATTTAAATAAAACTGCACCTCACAACTTTCCTAACAACCTTAAGTTCCCGCCAAAAAATACTCATAATAGACACTATTTACCGTCGCTAACTAAACATTGCAACATCAAAGGTGTTTAGTTACCAGCGTAATTAAAAACACATTATAATCCTCATTATTTTATATTTATATTCCTTAAAATTAACTTTACACAAAAATATACTACAAATTATAAATAGCATTCAATTACAAATTTATTTATACAATACAAGTAAATGCTCTTATCATTGCCAAATTGCAATATAAATTCTTTTGGAATTTCAATCTGTATTTTTTGTCTGATGAACCAAATGAAATATAACATCCAAGTTATATACTAAATTATTTATAGATAATATTAAAATGAATATTGTATGTACTACATGATAATCCCAGTGCTTCAATGTTTGTCTTCATGCTTAAGACTTGTAGCAACGCCAACGTCCTTGAGTATTATTCGTTACTAATTTTTCAGGTGAAAGCGGGAATTCCATATACGCGGTCATCATTTATTCTGAATAAAATAAAGTAGTACATAAATTATAAATCCAAAATATTTATCTCTTCTACAGAGAAGCAGAAAAATTGCAGGAGTAAAATAGTCTCATGTCAATAATTTGGAGGTGATTTGGTGAATTTTTTCTTAATTTGAGAATAACTGTGGAAACATTACAGAAAAGCCACGTTACGTCTCATATCTTGAAAAATTATGATATTTTCTTGTTAAATCAATAACAATCAATAAATCAATACTTAACAACGACCCGTTTTTTCGTTTGTAACCCCACTTTCGACTTTTTGCGGCAACCGGAGCCTTAAGCCTCAGCCTATATTAGACATTTCATTTATACGTTTCAATTTGGATGAATCAACCAAACTATTCCATAATATAATCATAAACTTGAATCATTTCAATGACATTGAATACCGTCGTGTCCTTCAGTTTTATGTCTTTCAACTAAATTGATACAGATTGGTTGATCCGTCTCTTGATATCGACCCCCTGGGGTAGAAATCGGTTTCCCAATAAGGTCTAATTAATAATCGACCCCTATTAATTAATACTAGCTCTGATTTGAAACTTTCAAGATACTGAATAAGTTGTGTTACGTGTACCAACTTGTTATAAGAATGAGTAATATTTTAGTAGGAAGTATCATTGTTGTACTTTTAAAAAACTCAACAACTCGATATGCTTGCAAAAGTTCGTACAAGTTAAAAAAGTCGACAAGTCGATAAGCATGGACAAGTTCGTGCAAAATATTGAGTGCGAGCGTACTAATTACGTAATTTTGATTTACTACTTAATTTTGATGAGAAAATGATGTCCAGTTTACTCACTTAGCCAACCGCAAAGTTTTTAAACTGGTATTTTGTATCAAAACGAAAAAAAATAGAGATAGGATTCTTAAAGTAAGTAATTTGATTATGGGGACCTGAGGTATCAGCTCATTTTGGAAAAGGGGTCTCATGCCCTAAATAGTGTGGGAGTCCCTGGTTTAATATATGCCTAAGCTTCAATGTGTTCGCTAAATTAGGAAAGTTTACACTAAAAATCAGCGTTTTATTGGATACAATTCCGGTAAAGCAATAAGCCGAGTGAACACCTTGTTTGCTGACAATGCGGTGTGTAAATTGTCTAAACGTCACATTTTATATTATTTACATTATAAAATATGTAAAAAATAATTGTGTTGCTATTTCTTCAAATAAATTCTTTTTCTTTTTTTTCTTTCAAATATCACTAATATCGATTAAACTTTTTTTTATAGCTGGATTACAGCAAACAGGCTGTCGGTCCACCTGGTGGAAAGCGGTTACCGTCGCCTCTGGACGTTTGCAACATCAGAGATGTCACCAACGCGCTGTCGGCCTCGAAGAAATTTTATAACACCCTTTTTGAAAAACTCCTAATCTTAGCGCTGTGGGAAAACCTCGGCTGGGAGCTCATTCCAAATCCCCGCGGTACGCAAGAGAAATGTTCTACAGAACCGTTGCGTACATGAGCCAAGCGGCTCAAAGGAAGTGGGGGTGAACTCCCAATCGATGGCGAGCGGTGCGATGGTAGAAAGAGGACGAAAGCACCATTTTAAACAGTTATATTAGAAAACGTAATATTAGAGACAGACTTTAGGTGAAAAATTATTTTCTTAGTTGTGATACGCTGTTTAGTTCAATTGATTGACTAATTTGATCTAAAATAGGTTTAAAAATAACTCAGTAATCAGTAATAATATAATTAAAATAATAACCCGGCTTATCAGCTCTTAAAAATATTGTATATAATCACATTCGAAATACGACCATGAAAAACATTTTTTAACTCCTTAACGAATCTATAAGCCTCGTATGAGTATTAGGTGTGAATAAGGGGATTAAACTTAATACAGAATTGAAAAGCTTCTTAGAGTTCTTTCCTATATTATTCTTCGTCCATAGGTAAGTTATATAAACATTTTAATGTAGGTATTGATAATATTTAATATAATAAGGTAATCAAGATAATAAACACATTTTAGAAATTAGTCAAATACACGATAAATTATTGAAGGCACTTTATACAATATACGATATTTTGATTTTAATGAGCGAACATATTTAAGTATATATTATTTTATTTGTTTATATAGAACAGTAATGGCGGAAATAATTCAGTTAGTCTAATAATTAAGAAATTTAAATACCCAATAGATGAAAACTAGTACTGCCAGCACTCGTTAGATAAGATAACACGCTTTTTTTATGCGTAGGGGGAACACATTTCGTACCATATTGGGTCCAATAATGGCGAGAGGACCAACCGCGGTGAGAAGTAAACTCTGGTAAAGTCGTTCCCAAATGCCTCGCTAAACCTAAACCTGCGTCCCATTGCACGCGCTTGTGTTTGAAGGAAATAAGGTCAAGAACATAGTTACTCTCATGTCCATCCGCACATCAAGCTTTGGTCACTCCGGGATACAGTGACCAACTTCACCAGCAGAGGTTAGACCTGCCGCATCCCCAAGCTGCAGCGGACCCCAGCGAAGAGATAACGCGCTGTGTCAACGCCTAAAAGCGTCAGACTAGCATTTTATTGGAAAAAAAGATTATGGACTGCGCGTAAAACCGCTAAAAGTAGGGTGGCCGCTATACATGCAAATCAGGATTAGTCATACCTCCAATATAATTACGATATTCTTTTATGGCTTTTTATAAGTCATAAAAGTGTGTGTGACCAGATGAGGAGACAATAGTTTCCAAAGTTGTAAAAATTTATCGCCCACCCTTTAGTTTTTAAACTGTAAAGTGGACAGATTTGAAAAAAAAACAGTAAAGCTTAATATAATACATTTAACAAAAAAATCGTTCTTATAATATCCATTGAATTTTTGACATATAGGGTTTTTCGATAAACTACTTTTTTATGCCATATAGCGAAATGACGTAAACAGTATATGTTTGTCACATCTGCAAATGCCTTCAAATTTCGTGGACTGTCACACACTTGCCTGATATTTTTAACTTATTATACATACCTGTACCATCCTGTACTTAAATTATTTTATATTCGTTCTAATGAAAATAAGTTGAAATTAAAGCGAGCATTTACTTGCTATCTTAATATAAGTATTGTTTTATTTTACAAAAAAAAAAATACTAAATTATTATTTTACACATCATAACTTTGTACATAAAATGACTAGATTATTTATTTATAAGTCGCTACGATTCTTAATTACATTTAAATTGGCACATTTCTTCCTATAATACAATATTTTATTTTTAATCAAACGAACCAAGAAATATTAACACAACAAACCACTTTTAAGACAGTTTCGTTAAATATTACATAAAATTTTACATTATTATTATTAACAAAATGAAAAAAAAAAACAGAATACAAATTATATATACGAAGTTTAGAAGCCCGTAAAAAATTGATTATTCATAAACGCATTATTAATGTTATTGTAAATAGCATGTTTTGATAGTACATTTATAATTAAACTTTTTTAACGAGCTTTTAAACCTTGTATAACTATGTATAATAAGGGGATATGTATTTTCAATTTCAAACAGGGGTAACTCTTTACACTTAAGGTTAAACGGTATTGTGGAGTTGAATACTATATGTAAATATAAATTTAACTTTAATCTATACATACAATAATAAAACTGTAGAGGTCAAATTTCTGTACAATGAAAAAACCGAGTCAGGGGGGTGTAAGAAGTGAAATAGAACTAATTTGGATTTTTTCAAATTTTTGTTTCTCTGTTTGTCTGTCTGTTTGTACCGGCTAATCTCCGAAACGACTGGACCGATTCATATGAAATTTTGTATGGTGGTAGCTTATATCCCTAGTCAACATATAGGATACTTTTGATCCCGAAAAATCAAAAAGTTCTCGTGGGATAGTTAAAAAAACTTTAAATATTTAAACAGCTTATTATACAACTTATGCACCTAATTAAGAATTGATATTGCCGGTATCATCATCATACAATAAAACAATTTATACAGTATTAAAAAACAATTAGGCTATATATCATCACGCTAAGACTAATAGAAGCGGAGCACCAATGAAGAATGTTTTAAAATCGGGAGGGTTTTTTTAACTATTCCACGCGGACGAAGTCGCGGGCAGAAGCTAGTATCAAATAAGTGTGTTTAACAAAAAATGTTCTTTTTATATTTTCGAAGCCATTTTGACAAAAACATAAACCTTATGCAATAGTAGATATATGTCTATCCATCTGTCTCTGTCTGTCGTCTGTGTCTGTGTCTTCTATATGACATTACTATATGAACTATGGGGCTCAAAATCCAGGAAATATCTAAAGTGTGTGGACTAAAAATAAGAGTTTTGATGATAATTTAACTGAACAAGTTTGGTTGAATAATTCTAGACATATATTACAGTGTTTTAGATTAATAACCTTTTGTAGACTTCTGGCGACAAATGACTAAATTAGATTACAAATTGATCCAGCTATTAACTACAGAAGTTTCAACATAAATTGAAAAAATAAACCTAACAATTTTCTAACGCGACACGAACAGGAGAAGGCAACGGATCAGCGTCGTCATGTAACATGGAATGCGGCCAGTATTTTCAGTTTAAATAAAATATTGTTACGACCTAGGTGCTGACAAAGACAAATTCACACCTGCCTGCCTGTAGAAACACATTTTATTACCTTTTCGGCATTTGGACTTCTTTTGTTTACTTTGTGTTTAAAATTAGTGATTAGAAAACAGCCCATTGTATATTGTATGTAATCTTTTATGGCAGGCATAGTTAGCCAGGTGTGCGGATTAGGATTTCTAGGAAATTGCGTCGACGCGTGCCGGGCATACATATTTGCATTTGTGCAGTATAAATCAATGGCCCGATTGAGGAAGAGGCAGTCGAGCGATAACCACAAGCGAAACAAGACTTGTGTACATTCGGTAATCTATTTAGTGACGGAGTTTGCGCGTATATTTGAATTACGATCTCCTGCATTACGTTTGACTTATTGGGTTCGGTTATATTTGTACCTGTGTTATACATGTTTGTATGGTTCTAATAACCTCTATGATAATTCCAACGGCATTATAATTCGAGTCCTGCATCTCGTAACAATATTATGTTTTGACCAAAGCTTTTTCGTTTTTACATAAGTGTAGATTTTTATGTGACACATATTGTATTTATTATACATGAATATTCCTTACTTAAGTAAGGTTCGCTTGTATTATCAGTAAAAAAAAATATAATGGAGAGCTTTGGGGCCGAACCCAGTATCTCAGAATCGTGTAAAGATTATGTACGTAATTTACCCTGTCTGCAATCAAGTCAGCATCTGTTATTCTAGTTACCAAACTAGGCCACCCAGGCCATAAGAAAATATCCAGTGTCAAAATTGTTGTAAATTCAGATTTTAAAGATTTACATTCTTATTCATATTGCGTTAGAGTAAGTTTGAAAATTTGTTTAAGAACCATAAGCAAGCCTTCAAATTTACTCTGACTCAATATAATATAATATAAAAATCGGCAGACAAACACACATATTATATATCCCCAAATTAAGCAAGTTACGCCTGTGTTATGGGTAATATACAACGTACCACTCTGGGGCCGATCCCAGACACCCAGACCATAGTAAATAACGGAGAAAATACGTTTCCGAAATTTACTATACTAGGAATCGAACCCGAAGCCTCTGCGTTGCAGTGAGGTAGGCCGGCAACGGCTTAGCCCGCTCAACCACAGAAGCCGTCGATATCTATCGAATATGAATAAGACCGTTATAATTTAGATTAAAATATTTAAAAGTAAAGAACTTTTTGCTTTGGAAATTTTACTAGTTTTGAACTTAGTTTAAAAATCAAAGGCGTTGTTTATTTAACCTTTTTAGCATTCAGCACAAGATACTTATAAAAAAGTTTTATGTACATATTTGACGTACAATTGTATTCCTTTCTCTTTATTAATAACTAGCTGTTACCTGCGACTACGTCCGCGTCGGGTTTAATTTAATTTGCCTTCTGGTGCGGTGACGGCGGCGGCGTATGCGTGGGCCTTTCATTTTTTTTCTAAAATAAAAGTAGCCTAAGTTATTCCTTATAACATTAGCTATCTGCCAGTGAAAGTCCCGTCAAAATCGGTAGAGCCGTTTCAGAGATTAGCCGGAACAAACAGATACAAAAAAAATATTTAATTGATTTTTTATATAGGTACCGTGTATACTTTCATATGCATTTAATAAAAGGCTGTTATTTTAACATTATAAACAGACACTTCAATTTTATTTATTTTATACTTTTTGTAAACTAACTGAAAATTGTTTAAGGCCCGGTTCCTATATCTTAGCAACCGTTCATTTGCCCTACTGTCGGTTAAATTTTGACATAAATAAGCTGACAAGTAATGTCAAAATTCAATCGATGGTAAAGCAAGTGAATAGTGATATACGAACCAGCCATAAGTAAATCAATTAGTGGATTTTCTATCACTGTAAAACAAAATCCCCATATACTTAAAAAAAAATGTGTGTCTGCCTAGAGTGCCTATTGCGCTAGAACGCAGATGTCCCGCATTCGATTTCCGGCGGAGTAAATTTCGTCGGCCCCAGAGTTCTTTTTCAATATTACTAACATGCATAATATATTTAATCTGAGAGGGAATATACAATATCTAGGTAGATATTGTATATTTATTTAGTCAATATTTTTTAAGGCTCTTTTAGCGTGGCTGTTACCTCTGTTCGAAACTTAAACGCACAAAATTTAATATTTAATAAATAAAGTAATATCTAATAATTCTAATACAATAATTTTAAAATTAATATAAATTACATAATATTTCTCTTTGGTCTTAATTTATATTACGGACGATTCTTATTTTGTCTCAAGCAAATATTTAACAAAAAAACTGTTATAATATTATGTAAAGCCAAAATTAGACAGTTCATTTCTGTCCAATCTGAATAGAAATGGGGCAAATAATTAAAATTAAAAAAAACGAACTTAATAATTATAATTTTTTGTTAAGTACTTTTTTAATAGCTTAAAAGTATTATCATAGCTTTATTAACTGCTTAAATAAGCTGTTATAAAAGTCATTCAGAAAAAAACATTTTAACTATTATAAATTCGTTTATTTCTTTCAATATTATTTGTCCCATTTATATTGAAATTAAAAAACAGAAGTGAACCGTGTAATTTCTGCCTAATTTATATTATACTTCAAAAGTGTACGGTAACTACTAATCAAGTTGGTCGATATACAAAATTTACTTACATTTCAACAGGACAAAACAATAATTCGTAAATTCCGTCGCGAACAACCTCGCTTCGCTAATAATTTCTCTACACCAAGCTTTTTAATGTTGCAGCCAATTGTTGTATACATTATTGGAACTTCGTTCCTCAAGTTTGAGATCCCAATTCTATTTTGATAAATTCCCCGTCGGCAACGGCAGATCTTTGGCTGGATGGCTGTTTACTAAAACACGGATTCAAGGACTCGCCGACTTCATCAGCAAGATTGATCTTGCAATAGATGCGACTCGACTCTTAGAACTTCAGGTAACTAATTTACAATGCACCCGCGTATAAATCGCGGTAGTACTGAGTCTTTTATACAATATTTAAATCACTGAGAACACTTATTTTCAGCAGTCAATGGGAGTGAATTCGAAGATTCCTCGAGACATCTCAAAAAGGAGAAGGACTGGATCCACACCCATTTAGATACATTCACCTAGCCCAATCATCGGGAGGACTGTTCCCCTGATAGAGAGGAGAGAACGCACTTCTCCTAGGCTCACTGCTGCTGTCCTGAGATCCAATAATAGACTCAATCGAGAACCCATTCCGTGACCTCTTGCTTCTAGGATCTGTTGTTTCTGAAAGTCTTGGCGGAAGTGGAATAGGTCTTAACGCTGCTGGTGGTGGTCGGGGGAGTGTCAGTAAAGGCGTTGGTGGTAAGTAACAAGGCAATGGAAGTAACGGAGCGTATGCTTCTCTCGCCAGCATAGCTACAACAGCGTGAGCATGCTGCAAAGACGGAGCTGGTCGCTTGTATCTCTTGCGACGTCTTAAAAAACTACCATTGTCAAACATATCCTCGGCTAATGGATCAAGGGTCCAATAGTTCCCCTTTCCAGGGTTCCCCGGCTCTCTAGGTATCTTTATAAAACAATCATTCAGACTTAGGTTGTGTCTGATAGAATTCTGCCAAGCTGGAAACTTCTCCCGGTAGTAGGGGAATCTCGTCATAATGAACTCACATATGCCGCTAAGTGTTAACTTCTTGTGAGGAGACTGCAGAATGGCCATGGTTATTAATGCTATGTAAGAATACGGGGGTTTGATTAACTGGGACGATGACTTCTGCTTTGGTTTCTTTGGTGAAGATTTGCTGTCAGTCGGACTGGTAGCGTCGTACCGCTCCGAGTCACTAGAAGTCGGGGGCACTTCAGGAGTATCCTCGTCGACGGATACGTAAGTGTCGTCCTGGGGATATTCCTCCCTATCGTCGCGGAGATAGTGAGGCAGATATAACCGCGGTGGCGGTCGCAAGTCAAGGGGTAGTTCGCCTTCGATGATCATGTCGCGGTATTGGGCAAGATCACAATCTTCCATGCTGGTGTCACATGTCAGTGGTGCGGCGGGTCGCGTGGCGCGTTGGTGACTGCGGCCGCGGCCGGGCGCGCCGGAGGGCTGCCCCTCGAAGCCCCGCCTCCGCCACGCCGGGGTTAGCCCTCCCGCCGCCCCAGGGCCGCGTTTACGTTCCAGTAAACACAACAATTGTCGTTATTATTATTGCGGGTCGGAGCTTTGTGCATGAATTTCAGGCCGTCGACTAATAATTATTAGGCCTCTCGCCGCTTATCGATTCAACTTTGTTGCGGTATTTATTTTGTCTTATTTTAATGCTCTTTGTTTTATTTCTTGAGAACTTTGCTACCATTATTTTTGTAAACGATTTTATTTCGAATACGAAGTCAGACAATGGTAGATATGAATAAGTATGTTATTTATTTATTTTTGATATAAGTATATACAGTTATTTACGCAATATAAATAGTCAATATAAAATATAATGACCTACATTCTCGTCATAATACCTAAACTGTTAACTTTAATCATCATCAAGAAATAATCATCAATATTTATTTTTCTTTTGAAATTATTATTAAAAGTTTACTTGCAATCATTTTCTATAGAATTCTATAGAAAAGAATAAGATTCTATAGAAAATGTTCGCAAGTAATCTTCAATCCAAAAATCCAGATTATAACAATGGACTTCCCTCGCTTATCATAATAATATAGCTCTCCAAATATAATTAGTTATCTACATTGTATTTTTGTAATTAGAAAATTAACATACTTAATTTTATTCTAAAACATTAAAAACCAAAGTACCTACTGAAAATAAACTTAATTACAATAAACTATACTATAAATAAAACTATACTTACAAAATAACCTTATTTAATAATAAGTATCAGATAGATATAATTATTTTCAGGAAACGTATGCAATAAATAAATATTGATAAATAAAATAAATAAACTCAAGCAAGCATAGCATAGCAATTACTACAAAGAACATAAATATAAATCAGATAAAAAGTCATACAATATCCTAACAGATTATACAAGTAAAATAGATACAACGCGTACAAAAAAACGTAAGAAGTATTCTCAAAGGACTGTTTGGCAAATACATATCCATCCAATAATCCCCCAGAGTCAAGTCTCTTTATTCGAACGAGAAAATATATATATATCGCATATAAACGCGAGAAAATTCTAGTATTCCATTCAGGTAGAATATCTTCAAATAAAACTGCCGTAAAAAATATTCGCCGACAACGAACCGGCTTGACAATGCGAGCGGCTCTCTACAAAACCCTCGGTATATGTTTGGTACCAAAACATTTACCCCTCAGGCGTTGAGGGAAAAGCTACAAGGGGGGAATATGGGGCTAGGGGCTACGGGGCCATAGGGAAAGAGAGAGAAAATATCCCCGGCCAATGAGCGCCGTGTCCCCACAGGGCGTGGCGACCTAAAGCTAACATGTCAGGGCGGGGCACTAGATCCTATTATTGTCTGGCAAGGCAAATAATATTTTGCACAATGTACACATTGGGTTAAGGGGGTTTTGGGGGGGTTGCTAATTTATTCCCAACTTCGGTTACGGCTTGTTTTTCAGCTTTGCAAGCTTGTTATTTAAATTGGACGCTGTCAGTTATTTGTGTGTTGTGTTCTGTACAGGCAATGTTCTTAATGAAGGAATTCGGTTGTTTTGCGAATATTACTTGTGCATTAAAATTTATATTACTTTTTAGTTTTTCGAGCTTTATAGGTTCTATATAGATAGAAGCAATAATGTAATCTTATAGTTTTATCTAGTCCTTCTATTTCTGTATATTATGATAATAATAATAATAATCGGCAGACAAACACACACATTGTACATCCCCAAATTAAGCAAGTTACGCTTGTGTTATGGGTAATATACAACGGATTACTCTGGGGCCGATCCTAGACACCCAGATCAAATAAAGTAAATCAGTAAATAAAGGAAAATTTGTTTCCGAAATTTATTTATTTATAGCCCGTTCAACCACATAGGCCGTCATATTGGAAGAAGTATGGAATCAAAATATGTAACTTGTAACACACTCCGCAATTACTGTTGGCACTATCAGTCCGTTATTTTTTTTATATACAGAATCTCAATGAAACGTTTCAATCAATGTTATATGATTTACCTAAAGCGAGCACTACATTATTTAATTTGTAGAGCGCTCGGTAAGCTAGCGTGATAAAATTGAATGGTGTAACAGCAATTTAGGCGGTTAAGATCCAATCTAGTGCGATCGTATCTCTGCCACTCTTGCTCATCTAGTGCATTAGCTAGCGCACCACATTTAATGCTCTACAAATTGAATAATCTAATGCCTGCTTTAAATATTCTATTCGTGCAGGAACGGAGAAAAAAAACAATTTGCCTGCGGCCGGGTGGCCTGTCGTAAAAGGCGACAAAACAACCCACAGCTAGGTGGTAGACTATTTGCCCAGCAGGATGGCAGCTGATCTAGAGTATGCCGCCATAACAACCTTGTGTTGTGTTCCGGCATTAGTGGTCAGGTTGCAATCTCCCTTTAGACAGTGGCAGCACATTGGTGGCACAAAATCAAACACACACTCACTCACACACACACACACACACACATATACACACACACACACATACATACACACACACACATACATACACACACACAAACACACACACTCACACGACGCGCAAACATATATATATATATATATATTTCCATGTAATAGATTTGCTTGTAATAGTTATATAAATTTCTGATAGCAGTTGCTTGTCATAACGTGAAGAGTGGAATCTTCTGATACAGGTATTTCATACTTACGAGAAGATTCCCACCACCAATGTATCTAAAGTGAAGGCAGAAACTTCAATAAAGAATTATTATTATTATTATTATCTTTGGTGTTAAAATGTCTATAGGCAATGGTAACCGCTTTCCATCAAGTGCGTCTGCCTGTCTACTGAACTCACGTAATAAATATAAAAAATACTCCATACTGCCTATCGTCCAATTGGCATGACGCTGCCAAGCTTGATATGGTCAGATTTATCCACATCAGAGTTTAAAAAGAGAGGGGAGCATAATTTTCCCTTGGAGGCTGACTACATACTGATTTAAATAAAAGAATCATTAAGGAATGTTCTTACTATTTTTCCAGATCTGGCTAAAGTCTAAATATATTCCACACGATTATGTACACTGAAAAATAAATTAAACCCATAGCTACATGTATGATAGTCAATATCATAGGTCCCGACTAATTTTCATTCTCTTAGACCCAGTAACGTTACGTTCACACGGAGACATCAATTTCTAAGCCGGATTTGATCTTTTGCAGGATATGGTGTAGTCACAATACCTATACTTAATATTATAAAGAGGAAAGATTTGTGTTTTTGTATGTTTGTAACAAATAAACTCAAAAACTACTGAACCAATTTCAAATATTCTTTCTGCACTTGAATGCTACATTATCCCTGATTAATATAGGCTATATAAACATTATGGATCCCTACTAAAATTTCAATAATGTAACCCATCAATCTAAACAAAACACTTGGCGCTGGAATCGGGCTCTAGATTTTTATTTTTCCAAGGCAGGATAACGTCTGCCGAGATTGCTAGTAATTTATATGTGAATAAATATATATTTATATACATAATCATTTATTTATATGTGAGTTTATAGATCCGGCAAAATAACCGAAACGGGCAAAACTCCACATACGATTTTGCGACAGCAATCTGATCGCGGTAATTTCAAATGTTAGTGTGAGACTGAGCGTTTTCCTGCAAAAACCAAATTACATATTCACACGGTGACAGACCATTCGGTTTTTTTTGTGGAAAGGTAAAACGGATGCCGCGTGAACAGATAATTTGGTTCTACTGTATACGGTATAAATACAATCCGGTAAAACTAGACTCCGTGTGAACGTAGCCTTATTCCAAGCAACATTACCGTGACATACAAAGACAAGACGTACGGACATGTTCATTTCATAAAATACAACAATACTAATTAATCGAAAAGTCAAGGTGGCGAAGTCCATGAATAGGGTAAGTTCATACACCTCTCGTTTTTTAACTTTTTTAAACAAAATTTACCGCCAACTACAATTCGAAGACAGAATTCAATAGTGTCCTCGCTTCACTGGCTGATTTGTTATGGTCGTAACTATTTAAACACGGTAATAATGAGAGGTGTATGGAGTTCCCCCACTGACGGACTTCGCCATCTTGACTATTTTATTAAAATCGAAAGCCTGAGATAGATAAATAGAAAGAAAATTAATTTTATCTAGACGTGTTGCTGATGAGATTCTTTCTACTTCTTCTCCTTAAATAGCGATAACACGTTGGGAAACGGAGTAAATAGAGTAGTAAGTAGATTTAAATTTTAACTTATAGTATGACTTTCAAAAAGTTCAAAAACTTTCACTGTTCTCCACTGTAACTTATTTCGTTGAAGTTGAAAATAGCTACATAATCCTAAAAATGGAGTAAAATAGAAAGCTAGTTTTCAAAGTCATAGAAAAGTCACATTAAACGATGAAAAAGAAAATCTTTAGCTACAAAAGTAAACTTATTTTACAGCCTAGTTTACTCCGAACGAACTCAAAGCTATGCAAGTATAAGAATAATCCCGGCTCAAGTCGTCTTATCTCCATATTGAAATGTTTGCGTAGTTACCGGCCAGCATGATGGATTACTACAAGCCATATTTTAAATAGGCTAAAGTGCCACAGAGAAATCGCGAAAAATTTTAGACATTCGAATGGCTTCATTCATGTGGTTTTGGCAGATGGACAGAATAAGTTAGAAAGACAAGACTAACCAAGAAGTATAAGGATATTTATTTTTTACCAACAAAAATAATTGTAGGTGCCGGTTTGATCAAGATCTCTCCTGATGTTGAACCAGAGATGTGACTTATCTAAGATACACAAGTATCTGAAATACAAATACAAGATACAAAATACGTATTTTCATCTTATATATTTATCTTATTATATTTAGATACCATTCGCTAAGTATCTTAGTATTTTGTAAATACTTTGTTAGGTAAAATACTTGAAGTCATAGTTACCTACGCATTTTTTTTACATTTAATATGCCACCTTACAGTGTATATAAAACGTACCTTTTAAATTTAAATCAACCTATTAAAATACATCTCCACGTGGAACCAGAAAGAACTCTTATTATAATTCCATACAAGATCTTTTAAGAGTGTGGGAACTTCTTGGTGAAACCATGAAAATGTAGACATTATCTCCGTTGAAGGAAAATGAAAAACACTGTAGGTAAGTGAATATGTAGACTATTCAAAATCAATAGCAGAAAGTATTCAAAGCCTGCAAGGACATAGAGATATTTGCTATGGTTGTTAATAGTCAACTGCTAAGTTCAATAAAATTCGGAATTCTTTTAAAAAGTAATTTATCTTTAAAAATTATTTAGAATATACTTATTTTATATCTAGTATTTCAAATATCATTTTCAAAAGTAGTATCTGGTACCCAAATACTTATTTTAATAGTATCTTGTATTTTGTATTCAGATACTTTGTATGGGGTATCTTGTACTTCTCTGTGTTGAAGTAGGTATAGTCTAGGATGAAGTACGCTTATCTGGAAGGCACCTAATCACGCGAGCGTCGAAGACATCTAAGTTTTAAATTTAAATATCGGGAAAAACAGACTCCGAGAATCAATTCCATTATTTTGCGGTTCGCATAATGACGGTGGATGCGAAATGCTTTGATGGTATGGGTGGTATGTACACCATATACCGATACCGCGTGCCTGTGCGTCTATTTGCCCGATGGTAGAAAGGAAAAAGCGGGATCAGATGTATCCGATAGAAAACTGATATGCTTTCAACACTGTATCGATGTTCAAAAGTTTGAATTTTATTATCGAATAACTGGTCGTTGCCTATCGACATCGGTTGACTTGATGTTGACGCCGAATGATGGGCCACTGAATTGGTTGACTGAAAAAGTCCATCCAGCAGAGATCAAAATGTTGAGATGGATGTGTGGTGTTATAAGAATGGATAAGGTGAGAAATGAATACGTAACTGTAAAATTGAAAGGAAAAGATTAAGGTGATACTTATGGACCCGGTGAAAGTAAGAAGGAAAGAACAAAGAAAGAAAGAGAAAGAGATGAATAGGAACAAAGAAATAATGAAGAAAAAAAAAAAATGTGGAAAGAGCAGGGATAAAAGTCAAATGACAAGACGTTAAAGCAAACTGGAAGATTGTAAAGACACCAAAAAAGACATCGATGGATTGTCTGAAGGACAATAATGAAGATTTGTGGTGTGACATCGGGAGTATGCAAGAATACGGGAACTATAAGAAAGAAAGGACAATTTAGGGCTGATCTGAAATGATTGGGATAACACGAAAGAAAAGAGATTATAGTTCCTATATATAAATAAATAAATATATTCATTCTAGGTATATTCCAAACAAGTAACTATAAACCGCTCACTTAAAAAATGTAACTCCAAAACTAGTTAAACTAATTTATACCCTAAATTTATAGTTAAAAAGAAGTTACCAAAATCTTTTAGTTATTGACTAATTTAATAAAAAAAATGAGAATCGAAAAACGACTTAAGAATGTCCGGGAGCGCCATCTAGTGATGTAGGATTTAGTTTCATTTCAGAGATATTTACGAGTAATTTCAAGTAAACTAGTGGCTTATACTATTTGGCAAAATAACGTCAAAATTTCAAGTCTGATTAATTGTACTCGTGTACAAAGTCGTCAGCTCCATCTATTAAATAAAGTTATACTATAACACAATTTTTTAAGAAAGATAAAACGCTATCTATATTTAATATTACGAAACTGATAAATTTCTGTTGTTGATTTCATATATGTACCGCTAGATGTCACTACTCAGTATAAAGACATCTAAAGCAAAGTAAGCTTCACCTTTGTTCAATTTTAATACAGTTTCAGTAGATGACTCTACGTGTTAAATACAACTAGCAAAAAGCGTTGCTTTATGGAAAGCTCGCGAAGTTTTCTACCTAATAATATTTTTTTTATGATAGATAACACAGCTTCTCTTATAAATAAAAAACAATGTTTGTAATATATGTTTGTGCTCTATGCGCTCCTAAACCACTGATCAGATTATGGTGAAACTTTGGTAGGATGTTCTGAGGAAGCCCGAAAGGATTTCTGGTTCAAACAATCTATAGTATAAATAAAAATCAATGTTTATATGTTTATGCTCGATGCGCTCCTACACCACTGATCAGATTGTGGTGAAAGTTTGGTAGGGTTATCTGAGGACGTTCGCGAAGGTTTCTGGCCCAAAAATGGATCCGCTCGGTGGCGCTACTGAACTTCCCCTAAACAGTGGGATCGATTTTGATATTTTTTTGTTTGTGTTTATTATTTTTAGATGAATTATTTTTGTGTGTGTTAAGTGGATCCCGGGATGGTTTAGATTCAAATTTGAACCAGGTAGATGGCGCTTCAATCGGGTTTCAGGTTTTAGGTGAAATTATTTTTGTGTGTTTAAGTAGGTCCCGATATGGTTCAAATTCACGATTAGACCCGGTAGACGGCGCCGCTAAACTCCTCCTATATGGTGGGACCGATTTTGATGAAATTGTTTGATTTTGTTTAAGTGTAGTCGAGAATGATTTAGATTAACAATTAATTGGTCCCGGTAGGTGGCGCTGTAATCGGGTTCCATAACTTTGGCGACATTTATTGTGTGTGATTTAGTGGGTCTCGGGATGGTTTAGGATCACAATTGAACCAGGCGCTGCAGTCAAATTTCAGAATTTAAGTGAAATTATTTGTGTGTGTTTGAACTTGTCTCGGGATGGTTTAGTGTAGATTCACAATTGGAACCGGTATATGGCGCTGCAATCGGGTTCTAGATTTTTATTTTTTAAGGGCGGGACAACATCTGCCAGGCATAGCTAATCTAGAAATAAATTGAAATTAGTACCTATGTCAAAAACCCAAATCTTATAGTGAGACCGTTTTTCAATAAAACGTAACCACTACATTGTTAAATACACACGTCTCATGCACGTACACAATGCACACCATAGCGCGTTGTACTTTTACAGTGGCGCCATCTAGTTTAGATAGCATTATCTAAAACAACTTCTCTTGCGAGCAGTCTGCACTCGTTGACTTGTTCTTGTAAGTTGAGTAGAGACTTATGAGTACATCTAATGACGACTTTCGAATAGGACTCGATCTTGAAATCATCGATTACGAGTGAAAACAATCGAGAGTTATCAAATTTTTTGAAAAATCGATTTGAACTTCTCGCCCAAGCTTTGCTCAGTGTCAGTCAAAGCTGGGGTGGGGCGTTACAGGTGTTCTTATTTTGTTTCATGTCTATTTTATTTTGAATATTATTCTAAAAGTTGAATATTCATGAACCATTATAACTGACGGGATTCATAAAACAATGAAAAAACATAACAAGTTTCAAAAAGCCATATTTAAAGATGGAGAAGAACCCGTTGTTTTTTTAAAATATCATTATAGATATATCCTTTTATAGGTGCTACCAAATCATAGATGAAGCCATAAAAATGTCATACATAATTTCAAGTTTAGGCTTGAATATAAATTAATAATCAAGGAAGGTTCTGTGTATAGTATGGAATATATTTATTATTGTATAATAATGTTACGTGCGAGGGGGTTACGCACTTAGGATTGGAAGAAAACACCAGTTTTTAACTAAAGACTTTTATTGACTTACACAGCCGTACATGATTCCTCTCCGCAGGATCGCCCCTACACGCACGACTAATGACGCACTGTCCTGACGATAAGTTGTCTCACTCACAATACTGTCGCCGATATTGCGTAGACCACCTCTTGCTACTGCAGTGCTCACCTCCGAATATACCGCGTGTAACTCGCTTCTGGATCTTCTCTCAAACTGCTCTACACTCCTCCTTCACTGAACTGTCCACTAAACTTTTAACTAAATTCACCACTAAACTCGTCACTGTCTTCTGTTAAACTTCTCTTCCAACTCTTCCGTATCGCACTTATCGCTTCGCTGTCTTGAACTAAACTCAACTCTAAACTGCCCGGTAGGCGCGCCTTACGCTGCTTATATACCCGGAAGAATCTTCTGGAACACATAATTTCGATATTTTTTTAATTATTCTTTTATTTACTATCTGTCCCTTTCTAAACATCTATCTATTTCTGTCTTTCCTTCCCGAACCTTCTATTCCAGAACTTTCGTTTATCATCTATCTTTTTCTAACATCTATCTATCTCTGTCTTTTCCTTATCGAACTTTCTATTCTAGAACTTTCGTTTATCGTGTATCCCTTTCCAACATGTATCTGTCCTTGTCCTTTCTTTCCAGAATCTTCTATCTTTTTCTAAAAGTCTTGAGACCAGTTTACGCTGTCAAAAAAGTCCACCGTCGGTCACCACAATAATAATAAAACTATACAAGCCCGCTGGAGGATTTTGTAACGAAGCCTTAGGTGAGTAGCGACACCTCGGACCTGACTCCGGGGGCCAAGGCAAGGCCCCCGCCTCCGTGCTTGCCTTAGCCAGCCGGCACGGAGTGGAGATCGCTAGAGCTAAAACTGAAGCTCCAGGGGTGGAAGTGATAAATGGCATAACCTCGGAAGTAGCTTCGATAGATCGACACATCTCGACACCCCTTAGCCACTCATACCCGTGTTGCCCCTCGCCAATTTGAACGGCATTTTATTGAGACACATGCAGGAAGTGGTGAGTCACCATTTGACCATTTTATGCATGTTCTACAAACATTGCGACGGGCAGATGCCCTAGTTGCCCTAGTCCCAGATACCTAGTTACATTAGCAGTTCATCCCAATAGTTTGGTACCTTTTGTTCTCATTTCCAATAATAATAGTCCTAAACTGGCCGGGTCTTGTCCTTGAGTGTATTACTTATTATTATTATATGGTGTAGACAGCGATACTCGCCGGTCACTGTCACGCCACATTTACACCAAAGTCAAGGGGCCTCTGCGTGTTGGCCTTCCCATGGCCCCCTCACCCAAACCCTCCAAAAGTCTGGGCCATTTTTATGGCCCGCGGTTTTCAAGGACATACGAATAGTAAACTATATCAAACCATTAACTCCAATTTATAGTAAGCGACATTTGTACATAAATAATTTTGTCGTTGCAAATGATGTTTTAAAGTTTAAATTATGTTTTAAGACTTTCAATTTTTATTACACTAATATATCAATAATCCATTTTAAAAAATATCATTTATACACATAATAAAATTGTAGAGGTCAAATGTCTGTACTATGAAAAAAAATGCTAAAAACCGAGCCAGGGGGATGTAAGAAGTGAAATAGAACTAATTTAGACTTTTTTATTTTTTTTGTTTCTCTGTTTGTCTGTCTGTTCGTACCGGCTAATCTCCGAAACGACTGGACCGATTTAAATGAAATTTTGTATGGTGGTAGCTTATATCCCTGGTTGACATATAGGATACTTTTGTTCCCGGAAAATTAAAGAGTTCCCGTGGGATAGTTAAAAAACCGCACCACGCGGACGAAGTCACGGGCATCAGCTAGTTTAGAATAAAAATTTATATTGGTACAAATACGTCGCTGAATGATAAACCGACGGTAAAGAATCAATCATTATAATATTTATCGATCTTTCGATCTTTACGTAAATACTAACTTCTTTGAGAAACTAAAAGAAGCCTACAAACTTACTCTAATTCAATATGAATGAGATCGTTATAATATTACGCATGTTACGAACTCTTTCGTATTTGTATTCTTAATTTATTTTATATATAAGAGAATGACGTTTTTGTTGACCCTAGATACATACGTATGTAGGATCAACAAAAACTATACATATATATATAGTTACCAAATATACATGATTTTCAATATCGTTGTAGCATATTATTTCAATATTCTAACTAAATTCATACAATCTTCAAGTGCTATTTGTAAACTGTTTGTTTCCCCGATGTTTTTATACCAATTTAAATAAAAGCTTTCTTATAAAGAAAAAGTTTATTTTCAAATATTAATTGAATAATCATTTTTAAAATTTTTCTTTACATTACTTTTTGCTGCAAAACTAACAAAATGTTTCTAAATTCTTTAAGTTACATTTTTTTATTTTCTTGTACTATCAACAGGGCTGAACAAGCATGCAAATTACATAGTCCTTGATATAAAGCAACTAGTTCCAATTCAGCTTGTAAGATTTGATCTAAACGAACAATATTAACTCACTAACAAACATTGAAAATTAAATAAAAAAATCGAAATGTGTGCTGGGACATATAGTAGAAGTGAAACTTGAAGTTTTACGGGCAGGTTTTCAAATTTGACAAATACAATCTGTCCGTAAAACTTAAGTTAAAATTTTGTTGCGATTCGTTTTGCTACTTATCCGTTGCCATTCGTTTATCCAATTGTCCGTTGGAGTTTCACTTCTATTATATGTCCCAGCACACATTTCGACTTTTCGCAGGTTTACTGCGAATTATGACTTGTTTAGGTTAGGTACATTTTAATGGGTGCATTTTTTATTTAAACATATTTAATTTTATCAAATCAAAAAACAGAATTCGATCCGGAACCAAAAAATGTATCCACAGTCTATTCTAAAATTATGCCGCCTCTCACTACGTCTAGTCTAAAAAAATGCCGCCCTCCACGCGGCCGTAACGCTTTTTCGTGACAGACAAATCCTAAGACCCCTTCTATATAGAAGTTTCACTTCAAAAATTGTAAAACAGAAACTTTATAAAATAATGTCATCACCATTTTAACATGCAACCCTAAAATATAAAATCGATTGAAAATCACGGTTGAACAATAATAACGCATGAGTTGTTTTTTCCTTCAAAATATCGTCAAGCGATATTGAATGCGACAAAGGAGCTTCTAATCCGTTTTTTGTGTAAAGGAATGCCGCTTCAAAGCTCAGTAGCCATTAGAGTGACACCTGTGGAAGATGGAGGCGTGGCGGTGCAGAGCCAAGTTTTCTTTTGTGATAGTCGCTACAAAAGATACCGAATATGCAATAGATCGACCTAGTACTTTGAAAGCAACTCGCAGTGTAGACGCTTTTGAGATGTCGCACGTTTAATAAGAAAAATGTAAATCAAATTTTAATAGCTTGCCGCACTTATTAGCAGTTTGCCAGATTAGGTAAAATTATTCGTTAAGGTAGATTGCCTGGAAGAGATTGCTTTAAGACTTTAAGCGATAAGGCCGCCTATTGTTTCTACCATGACAATACTGTAATCATGCATTTGTAATTGCATATTTAGTGAGCAATAAAGTGCTATCTATCGACTCTATTAGCTGGATACGTCAGGACTAAAGGAATGAGGACTAAATTAACGAAGAGCCGTAATATTTGTAGTTTTAACATAAGCATATTTAATAGTATTCTCTCAGATATAAAATCGAGTGTATCAAGACAAATTTTAATAGACTTAAGAGTAATAATTTGATTGTATTAACACCTAAGGTACAATGGGATATGATATATATTCTTTTGTAAATAAAAGTCCCTTCTAAATAAAGAGAAAAAAGAGCTTGGAGAGCCTTTCACGTAGTAGAGATATGCTGGAATCAATACGATTATGATACATTTTGCAATAAATTTTAAAACAATGTTTATATAAAAACATGGTTGCGGGCAATGATGCAGTCAGGATATTCATCGCCTTCTTGCCTTCATTTTAAGGATATAGACAGTATACTCACCAGGCTTATCTAACAGCTGGTTTACCGTAAAGACCATTTGTATGAGCTAATGTTCTTCTCGTGTACACAGGATCCAATGGCGTAGCTTGCCTTAGACGGGCCCCGTATCAAAATGTTTTAGGGGGCCCAAAGGAAGAACAAAGGGTAATGTTATTTTATAAAAGTAATAAAATATCTCAGAAACAGCTGAATCACTCAAGCGGCGCAAATATGCAACCCCCCCGTGAGAGTTACATATTTGTGCCGTTTGCTGTCGAGACGCTTGGACCGTGGGGTCCTGAGGCCATTATAGCCTCTATCAAAATTTATCAAAACGACTCATTGACTCTTCAGGTGATAAGAGGGTTGGTGCTTACCTCGGCCAACGGATCAGTATGGCGATCCAGCGAGGAAACGTTGCCAGCCTTGTGGGCACCTTACCCATAGAAGACGGTGATCTGGGCTCAGTATTCTACTTATAGTCTTGAGGGACTATGGGTAGAATACGATACAAATAAGTTTTCTTTTATTGTATTCGATTATATGTAATTTTATAATTGTAAATTATGTAAATATAGAGTTGTTTCATATAAAATATGTTCGATTTCAATTATAATAATTATATATAGATTATAAATTATTACTTATACTTAATGCTCCTAGGAGCTAAGTTAGACAAACAATTTAAATCAAAAATACACTTTTCTCTCGCCTTTTCTTCGGGAAACTTCTCTATCAATATAGATTTCAGTTTTTCTAAATTTTCTGTCTATAGCGGACAATAATGACAAGACATAGCCATTTCTGTTGGTTAGCCCAGCAATTATTCTCAAAAATGTTATTAATCTATAAAAGATTGTGGATAATATTTTAAGAATTTTTGCCTACACTCGGGGCCCCTATAGGTTGGGGGCCCCATATCATTGATACGGCTGATATGGCGGTAGCTACGCCCCTAATAGGATCACATCCAAAGTAATGCAAATATGTAATTTGACGTGGTAGAGTCATGCTGGAATCATTGCTTGATTACAGCTTTTAGGGCCGTTTCCTTTGGTGTGATACTACGCTCTTACAGAATATCGGCGTGAGAGTGATGAGTGAGAGTTCCGATGACCCACTTCCCTCTTTCCCTAATACATTCTCTTACCCCATTCCTCCTGTCGGAACTTTTTATCCCATCCCCTTTATTTCGTCTTACAGGCTGGCAATGCGTTGGCTTCGCTTCTGGTGTTGCAAACTTTTGTAGGTAACCACCCGTCTACATGCATGCCAGCTTCGCAAAAAAAAATACTTGGTTTCTGAAAACATCTGCAAGCAGTTTTGTTGACGTTTTTCAGATGTGGTGCTGGAGAATAATGTTGCGTATACCTTAGACTGCACAATGAACCAATGCATTGTTACTACAAGTAAAGAAGCGCGGCCTATTGTCGCTCGGTCAGATCTGAGAGAAGTTGTATAAGCAATCCTTCTGCGCACGACTAGCTAGGTATATACATAGCAACAATCAGAAAGTCAATAACTATGGTACAATAGTCATTACATTATTACGAAAGAGATTGTACGTTCAGCGATTTCACGATCAGCCCGCAGCAGTTAGGACGACATGCTGGCATGTACCAAGAGACAGATACAGACGGCGGCGTCTCAGACGTTGCTAATCATGATCTGTCCACTACTTTATGAGGGACGCCAAGAGACATAGCCCGCCATAGTGTAAACTAGGCGTGTTGCTAGAACACGTTGCAAAACGGGTAGTAACATGATGTAGGTCACCTCCGGTCGCAAGTACCGGCCTGCCTGGACCCTTCCCCCCGAGCTTCATCTCACCCGTCACCCGTCATAATCAGTTCATTGTTGTTGTTCTTTGGCTGTTGCCATAAGAGATAGTACCACGCTCTCATGGCAATAATTCAGCTGAGGTTAAGCCCTCTAGGAAGCTTCTTCGAGCTGGTTACCTTCGCTTCGCAGAGACCCCGAGGCCTCGAGACCTCCGGCCAAGCTGTAAGCCTTCGGTCCACCAGCATAAAATCAAGTCCATCCAAATATGTTTTTGAACTTGGCTTCACTTTACACATTTTAGCTATGTAAAAATATTATTTTTACTTCACTTAGTTCTCTTATGCCTTCTATTTAGAATTAGATGAATAATTAAATAATATTGATGACACGGTCCCAATTTCATTTGCAGAATAAATTGATGATAATTACAAGGGCTTTAAGATGAAGCGGCAGTTGTATAAGTTTTTAATTGATTTAATTACATAATTGCGTTTTATTAGCATAAGGATTAATAGACCTAATGAATGTTAAGATCCTAGTTGTTTTATTACTCGATATAATTGCGACTAAGACCTTGGGCGGTCAGAGGGCTGGTAAATAGAGGTGGGTAGGTCCGGACGCATAACAAACCTCGGAACTGCATCCGTCGTATTATTGGCGGGTGTACGTTTGTAAAACCAACACCAGTCGGATATCGGTCCGAACAGTACGGGCAACCTTGCGCGGGACCACAAGATCTGCATCCACATGCATCCGAATGGGGAGTGACAGATCCACACACCCCTATCCACACCCGTCTAATGATTTCCCAGTGCAAGAAGCACGAGCTAACACCCACCCTTACAGTGATTGCGGCTGGTGCTTAAAAGCGAACTTTAATGATTCAAAGTTAAATCCAGTAAAACTTATTACCCATATTGTATTTATAGACAATTACTAATGATCGCTTCCTATATCTTACCGACATAGAAAATATTTCGAATATCATTAGCCATTCATTAGGAAATAATCCAATTGCCTTACTATCGGTTAAAATTTGACATTAGCTCCATACAAGTAATGTCAAAATTCAACCGAAGGTACAACAACTGAATGAATAGTAAGATATAGAAATCAGCCATATGCGACAGGCAATAGCCACTTTGGTCTATCAGTGCCTCAGTGACTCATTGGCTTAAGGCACACGCTCCTTTAGGGGCTGGCAGCTAACTTCAGGGCTATCCAACAAGGGTGCATTCCTAATTTCCTAAAGGAGACATAATAGACCTTCAGATTTGCTAATAAATTTTCAAGGGCGCAAAATTGAAATCTTGCTTGGCTATGTTTATGATAGGGCTGCCAATCCCAAATTTAAAAAACTAAGATTTGAAGTTGGATTAACCAGGACAATTCAGTTTAAAAACAAGATGCAGTAATAAAATTGCAATAGATAAATTAATTATTAATATGTAGTAAAAATAGGTGAATTTTAAAATACTTGACCTTATCATGGCGCTTTAAAACACAGGATGCAGCTTAAAACCTATCCAGGCACCCAGGACACTACAAAAGCTAGGACATGTACTGGGTAAACAGTATGGTTGGCAACTCTAGTTTATGACCTTAGCTACGACCTTGGTGGGATAGTGTCCGTAGTTCGTGACCAGGTTTGGGACGTTTGTAATCTTTATTTTTATAAAACTATTTGTGTAACAAATTTTATAACGACTGAATAAGCTTTAATTTAATTTTTAATCAGATTTATAACAAAAATATCATGACGATAGCCGTAAGTTCTGAAAAAATAAAAATATATCACGCGTGTCGCCGGCAAATGCGGCACGTTTCCGAACGAAACAACAGTTTGAGCGCGCATGCGCTTCGTGTTTGACGTGTAGTTAATGTCAAAATTTTCTTTGCGCATTTTATTTCGTAACATCGATACATAGTGATAGTTTTATTATTTAATTTTTCTCTGTTATTTTATTGGAAAATAAACAAAATGGACAGAAACGAACGTAAAACGAACAGTCGTACCCATTCAATAACAGTTGACCGTGAATCTCGGTTTGTTTTGCGAAAGGTCTTTTTGGATTTCATTATACTATTTTGCGGTAAGTTATCAAACATTTATTTTCAATTTTCTTGCCAACTGTATCATAAACAGTGTGAAATTTTTAGCGACTTCACGGTTTTAAAATACGATTATTGACTGTACTAGCCATAGGATAAACACCTGATACCAATGTTTATACTACCTACTATAAATTGTTACAAATTTATATATTTATTTTTCATAATATGTAAATCTCTTTGGAAGAAAAGCATAGATTTTGCCATAAAAACTTTTCATAAACCACAAGTGAAAGAATCACAAAGTATTTTGTTTACACTTTAAATATTCATTGCCTTTTGTAATGACGAAAACTAGCGATATGACTTCACAATACCTATCCATTTATAAACAACATTGTTGGCAGATTAAACGAAGTTGATAAAAATATAGTTAAATAACAAGTTCTACTTTTATAATTTTTCCAGCAATGTACTTTTTACTCTTTCTTTTATAAATTAACAATATTATTGTTACAACGAAATGAAATTGGGCATGTGCCTGTCTACACTTAATGAAGAGTTTTGTATATGTGAAGTCACCATATCTCAAAAACCACAAATAAATCTTGATAAAAAAATTTTTTAAAGAATTTTGTAGCTCTTCTGTGAACCTTTTTGAATTTTCTGTCTCACTTGTCCAAAGAGACATATTTTCAGTCTTTGTAAGTCAATATTTACCCACCTATTAAATAAAAAATTCATTAATGGTTGGTTGTTATCTTACTATTAATTTTCCTTATAGGCTAATATTTTACATGATCTTCATACAAGTAATGTACATGTATGAAGATTATGTTAATTTTTTACTGATGGTAAGGCAAGTGAACAGATAGATATGAGATCTGGGTATAAGAAATTTCTACTATATATATTTTTTAATTGCATTACTGGCATGGAATACCATGCCACTAATGCAGTGGCCAGGTGCCAGTCTCCTTTAGAGAAGTAACACACTGGTAGCATCTTTTGTGTTACAAATGTCCATAAGTGATGGTAACTACTTTCCATCAGGTGGGCTGTCTGCTTGTCTGCTGATCTCATCCAATAAAAAAAAATGTACTAAAAATAATAGATTTAGATAAGATGCATAATTATTTACCTATGTTATAACAAAATATATGTATATAGTGTATTGTTATTCCTCTATATTGTCTCTACATTATGAATATTATTAATATTTCTTCTGTACATATGCATATAGATAATATAATATTTATATTGTTATATGCTGATTTTATAAAAATACTTTCTTTTATATACACTTCCTATATAAAGAAACACTTTCTATGTGTAAAAATTAAGTATTTAGTTCAAAATTTTTTAATTGCATTTGACTAATTTTATTGGTTCAATACATTCAGCATTGAATGTCTTTATTTTCTAGTATAAGAGGAAGCAGTTGAAACAATTGTTTTAACATAAGTTTCATTTAATTTTCATTAATTAGGTTTTTCATGAGTTCTACAATATGGGCTTTTTTAGACAGGGGTGCCTTTGCCTGTGTGTAACAGGCGATGCATAGTAAGCATTTTCCTTCAGGTTGGATGTTAACCTGTTTGCTGTACTTCAATAATAAAAATCAAAGATTAAATTAAAAGCTGCATTCCATTCTATTGTGCTGCCAACATCTTTGGCATTTTGTCTATGTAGATGTCACAATAGATATGAAAAATGGATAATTGAATGGCAGTCCACAAACCATGAAGAAAACTAAACAGTTAAGTTAAGATCATGATATCTATGGGCCTCTTTCTTATATATGAAAATACACATAAATAACTAATTATATTTATTACTAGCTTCTGCCTGCGACTTCGTCCCCATGGAAAGTTTTTTTAACTATCCCATGGAAACTCTTTAATTTTTCGGGATCAAAAGTATCCTATATGTTGACCAGGGACATAAGCTTCCACCATACAAAACTTTATTTAAATCAGTCCAGTCGTTTCGGAGATTAGCCGGTACAAACAGATAAACAGACAAACAAAGAAACAAAAAAATTGAAAAAAATCTAAATGAATACTATTATATTTCACTTCTTACATCCCCTCAGTTTTTAGAATTTTTTCATTGTACAGAAATTCGACCTCTACAGTTTTATTATATGTATAGATTACCTATTTACTTCTATCTATGACAAACGAAAAAAAGATTAATGAAGAGCTTCATACAGATGAGATTGACAATGATGATTGTGGGGACTACTACTACTACAAAAACAATGCTTTGCATAACATAAGCAAGTCAGCAAGATCAAACCCAGGGGTGTAAAGTAGTTTATTAAGTTTTTGCGACTAATATACATAATTAAAACTACGTTTTAACAGTTTTAAGCACAAAATTTGATATGATTTTTATTTCGATGTTTCATCTACGTTTCAGTAGCCGTGGTAAAAATAATAAATTTAACATATCTCATTGACTTATTTATATAATATATATATAAATAATAATATAATAATATAATAATATTAGTATATTGAACATACTTATTGATACATCCGTGCAGGAACGGAGAAAGAATACAATTTACTGCGGCCGGGCGGCCTGTCATAAGAGGCGACAAAATAATCCACAGCCAGGTAGTAAGGTATTTGCCCGTTTGGATGGCTACCACACCTAGTCTACAGTATGCCGCACATTGGTAGCACTTTTGGTGTTACAAATTTCCATATGCGATAATAACCGCTTGCCATCAGGCCGTCTGCCTGTCTGTTGAACTCATTTTATAATAAAAAAAAACGTGTGTGTCTTGGGACGCCCGGCAGAAGTGATAACTTAAACTAATCTAAGTTGAACTATTTAATATTGAAATTGTTGTAACTTGAGAAAAGCTTAGGTTATTACTTAAATTTTATGTATATAGCGCGTGGGATAGAGTGAGATAGAAGGAACCTGCCTACCGCTGCCGTATGCGTGAGAGAAAGGTAAGCCTGACAGACTGGCGCCGTGACGCGTTACGTAACGAAGCGGTTTACCCTCCCATAAGAAGTTATCACTTCAAAAATCGGCAAAACTCAACCCATGAGCGTAAAGTTAGTAACGTTTTAAAAGTGTTAGGGAGGGAACCACTCTAAAATGAAGTACAAAAAGTATCAGTCAGTGACATCAATACAAGTATTATTATTTTATTAATCTGAATGAACACACTCGTAAACCGGCCACAGGGTCAGCCTGCGACGCGTCTCATCAATGCGCCACTGTACTTCATGAGAAACGTGCGCGGCCGCTCGTCCCGAACTGACGCTGTGGTGTAACTTTTGTTACTTACATGTTTTGATTGGCAGGGTTTAGGTTTTATGAATAGGGGAGCGGACTGTGAAATCAATTGAGATACTTTTTATAAAATTACAGAACGTCGCAGCTTCGTAGATTTGGTACGAGCGTACCTACCTATGACGTCATAAGTAAGCACAAAATCCGTGCAGGAACGGAGAAAGAATACAATTTCCTGCGGCCGGGCGGGCTGTCGTAAGAGGCGACTAAACAACCCACAGCCAGGTGGTAGGGCATTTGCCCGACTGGATGGCTACCACCCCTGGTCTAAAGTATGTCGCCATAACAGCTTTTGAGTTGTGTTCCGGCATTAGTGACCAGGTTCCAGTCTCCCTTCATAGAGTAGCAGCGCATTTGTAGCACCTTTGGTGTTGCAAATGTCCATAGGCGATGGTAACCGCTTTCCATCAAGTGGGCCGTTTGCCTGTCTGCTGAACTCCTGCGATAAAAAAAAAGCAAAAAAAAATAATTAAAATGATTTCTATCATGATATTTTAAAAGGTAGATTACCTGTTTTTTATGTAAAAATAGTATTTATTGTAACACGTGTCCGCTCCCTATTGCTTTTTTTTATTGCGGAGTTGGCAAGCAAGCAGACAGCCCATCTAATGGAAAGTGGTTACTAGAGATGCCACGAATAATGGTTTAGCCGAATACCAAAAATCGAATATTCGGCCACGCTCTCGACCCAAGCGGCGAATATTCGGCTACCAAATATTCGGCGTAAGATATGTGTTCAATTCGCGCATCACAGGTTAGTATTAAAGCAATAATTTGTGAAGTATTTCTTACGTTCTCGAGAACGATAGGTATACCCAATTAAAACTATGTTTTAACATTTTTAAGTGCGATTTTCAAAGATTTTTATTTGATTCTGAAATTGTAAAAACTGGCCGAAAGGTAATGTTTAAATAAAATCTAATTAAAATCGCCTTTAACACTGTTAAAACGTAGTTAACTATGAACTTTTGATGGAAATGAAGGCGGTGACCCCCGTACATGGTGGAGTAGCGAGATGGAATGCTCCTCCATCTTAAAGGAAGACCTTCCAGCGAGGCTATTGTTGTTCCTCGCAAGCATAGGCCCCATTTATTACTCTTGGAAATTTGTATATATTGTTTGTAAGTTTCGGGAAACGTTTGCGAGCTCAATTATTGTACAGCGCCATCGATTGGCTTGTAAGTGTTCCACTACAGAAATATATACAATTTTGAGCAATATGTGCGTTTTTTTTTCACTATTTGGTACTCGGTTATTCGGTCGAAATAGTTAAAAAAGTGGCCGAATAGGCCGAATACCGAATAGCAGCCGAATATTCGTGACATCTCTAGTGGTTACCGTAGCCTATGGACGTTTTTAACACTAGGAGCGAAGCCAACGTGTTGCCAGCCTTTAGCATAAAAAGGTTGGAACAGGATAGGTGGGATAGGAGAAATGGGACACACTATCCCATCCCATCTTGATCACTCTATGTGATAGAGATTTTAAGACAGGAGGAATTGGATAGAGGGGATAGGATCACGGGCGTAGCTACCGCCGTATCTATGGTACGAGACCCCCAGGCTACAGGAGCCCCGACAGTGTGTAAGCCAAAAATTCTTAAAATGTTATCTACAATCTTTTATAGATTAATAACATTTTTGGGAATAACTGCTGAACCAACAGAAACGGCTATCAGACTTGTCATTATTGTCTATACAGGCAGAAAATCTAGAAAAACTGAAATCGTCTTCAGCTATAGTTGATTTATAAATAACTTTGTCAAAAAAAGGCGAGAAAAGTGTATCTTTGATTTGAATTGTTTGTCTAACTTAGCTCCTAAGAGCACTAAGTATAAGTGATAACTTATAATCAATACATAATTATTTTAATTCGATTCGAGCATTTTTTGTTTATTTTATAAAACACTACCCTTCCTTTGGGCCCGGCAATACATTTTGATGCAGGGCCCGTCTCAGGCAAGCTGCGCCACTGGATAGGATAGAGAAATAAACTAGAGAGTAGGAGGAAGTGAGTTATCGGAACTATCATTCTCACGCCGATATTCTGTGAGAGCGTGGTATCACACCGATTGCGCCGGCCCTAACAGCCGTAATTAAGCAATGATTCCAGCATGGCTCTACTACGTCAAATTACATGTTTGTATTACTTTGGATGTGATGCTGTATATAGCAGAAAAACATTAGCTCATAAAAATGGTCTTTACGCTAAACCATCTTTTAGATGAGTCTGGTGAGTATACTGCCCATATCCTTAAAATGGAGGCGGAGAGGCAGTAAATCTCCTGAGCACATCATTTTCCGCAACCACGTGTTTTTATAAACATTGTTCTAAAATTTATTGCATAGTGTATCGTTTACCCAATCATCGTGTACTAAAGGTGTGAGAAAAATCTTGAGGTAATCAAGACATCAAAATTACTGAGGTATGAAAGCCACCAATCTGCCGTGGACAACGTGGACATATTCTGTCCATTTTTCTAAATTCAGGATTATTTTTGAACTGTTCTTTGAATTAATCATTATTTAAGCTCTCTGAGAGCGACAGTTAATAAAATGTTATTAAAATAATAATAAGTAATTTCCATAATAATTTCATTATCACGTCCATATAGAGAAGAGCGATCGGAATTAATAATAGTTATTTGGAGGTCTACCATTTGCAATAACAATAAATTGCATTACATCGTACCCGAATCGAATTGTTTAAAAGCAATATATCTATTTGCAAATCAGTGGGCGGTACTTTTGTCAAGTGGGAGGATACAAGGATTACGTCAGAAATAACGAATAAAATATAGATTTTTGGTCAAATATTATTGGCGAATCCATGCATATCATTCTATATAATGGTGAAAATAGAAATTAGGCATTTTAAAATATAAATAAATTTAATTGTTAAGTAAGATTTTATATTATGTGACTTTTTCACTGATTATCTGCTTATTTATTGTTTAATGGCGTTGTTGATAGTTCCAATGAATTGTCATATAGTAAAATGACATGGAAAGAAGAACATTTAAAAAAAAATATCCTAAGGTATTTTCATACATTTAAACTTCAAAATAATACGTAAATCTAAACCAACTAAATACTTGCCTAGAAAAAGAACAGAAATAATAAATAGTAAGTTAAACACAATAATTTTTTTATCCAATCTATCATAATACTGTAACGATTTTGATTGGAAAACTACAAATAAATTATTAAACTTAAATAGAAACATTACCTTTCCTTTAAAGCTTATTTTAGCAATTATTTTACTAACAACTAATGATTTAAATATCTGCTATATTCGTAATATTAAAATTTTAATATTATATAAAATTATTAGAGTTAGGCATGTTTGCTGAAGAGTTTCTTGCGCCGCTTCTTCTCTTCAAGCCATAACATGTTGCGAAGCGGTGTTAAATTATATTAGGCTCCCATAGAGTAAAAAATAACCATAAACAAAATTATAACTAAATAATTAAAATGAACAAGTTGGCGGTAGGCTAAATAAAACTTTAACAATACTCGTTGACACTTGACATCTTTGTCGTGCGTGATCACGGCCACTGAAAAGTTGCCGTAACGTTGGAATAACAAAAATCATATAAATTAACTCACTTAAAATCTTAACTTAAGATAAAAATTATAACGATATTCCTAAGTATCCCCTTGGAATGTTTAACATCCTTTGAATGTTTTGAGCTATAGTCAATTTTTTTAGAACGATCAAGCTGGTGTGGAGTTAATTTACTTACGAGATTTTGAGCTTAATTGGTTTGAAGAAGAACTGTTGAGTGGTAGTTTTTGAGGTTTGGGGTATTTCGATTAAATAAATCCTTTTTTTATGCTTTATTAACTGAATAACAAAATCAAACCCAATGGAATATTTAACACTCTGAATGTTTAAGTTTTGAGCTATGAAGTGGGAAACTTTTAAATAATCAAGCTGCTGTAGAGCTTGTTTACTTATTGACCTTAATTGGTGTGCAAAGATACGTTGAGCAGTAGTTTTTGAAATGTGGGATATTTTCTGTTAAAATCTGGTTTTTAAGGTTTCTTAGCTAAATAACAAAAAAATCAGACTTTCAACGGTTTTCCGCGAACAATCAATGTGTATGGTTCGACGCGTATTTGGCTGATTGTATTAATTTGTATTGTTGTTAAAAATTAAACACAAAATACATGTGAAATTTTGCAAAAAAAAAATCTGTTCAAACACAAGAAACAATGAAACGTGCTTACAAACGACCTAGTTATCTTGGCAACGTTATCAGAATTTTTAAATACCTCATATGTAATATTAAAATGTTACAAATCCGCAATTTTAAACCACAGACATTTTGCATATTCACGCAATTTACAAACATTACCTTGGAAACAAATGCTGTGTACAATTTTCGCATACAATAACAGTAGAATGTGTAGTTGTATTTAATATTCATGTTCACGTAATGTTAAATAATGAATATACGTTGAATAATCAAAATGTAGGTACGTGATATATGTACATAAGTTTTTCATATATTCGTTTTCTAAGTATCACGGTTGGGGTTTAATTTGTAATATAGCTATATACTGTGCCTTGGGCACAAAACCGTTAATGTAAGAAAAGACGCAGAACTAAGTATTACTTTTTTTTTTAAACTGGTACGAGAATATTATCTCACACTTTAATAAATATTTAATAAGTTTATTAGTGTATTAATATTATGTATTATTACTTTGACGACCACAGGTTATAAAAATGGCCCGGAGTTTTGGAGGGCTTGCGGGAAGGCCAACACGTAGAGGCGCTTTGACAAATTTAATGTAAATGTGACGTGACACTAAGTTACTATGATTACTATTATTAATATTGTATAGCAATTGCTGTTGTTATACACATATTATAATATATATAATATTAATATGTTTTATTGTTTAGGGTCTATTTTTTTATTCATTTTAGGTATGTGTGTTGTTTGATGCTTATATGTCCTATTTGAATATGTATTTAAATTGCACACCAGCGTCATACACTTGCGCATCTCCCGTTCATAAAATCCATAGCCCGGGTTGTCTGGAAGAGATCGCTCTAAAGCGATAATTCCGCCCGTTGTTCCCACTTTTACTGTTTAATGTGACTACAGTAAATTGTTTATTTCATGTGTATGTGGTGAACAATAAAGTGTATTCTATTCTGTTCTACTTTGTCGATAAATATACAATGTGTTAGTTTAACAGTATATAAAGACTGGGAGAAGGGGAAAGACAAGAAAAAGAAATACACAATGTAACCCAAAAATAATTTCTAGTGTTACTGCTAGTATTTTCAAAGATTCGCGCATTCAAATATGATTAGGAATTGTGATCTCTACTCCGCTCTTTAAATCCGCAGCGTGATTATATTTAATGATTATTTGTTTCTCATAAATGCGTTGCTGAAACAAAATTGAAATCGGAGAGATCTAGAAATCTTCTAGAATTTAACGCTTCAAACACATTACTTGTACTTAGGCTAGTTACGTAGCCACATTATAAAACGGAACCTTTTTGAATTCATCATATCTGACTGTCTAATGTACTTAGTATATCTGCAATAATAATTTTCTTCCATCTAATTTTAATCAATTACTCAAAGAAAATTTCTTTGAAAATATTCGTTGGGTGGTTTTTGAGATACTTGTATTTTCGATTAAAATGCCTTTTACGGATACGCAGTCAATTGTTTAGTGGACTTTGGTTGTCTCTACGAAATCCTTAGTTTCGTCTGGAATACAAGCACTTGGATGAGAACAGCAATAGATCCGGGATAGGTGACGCAGACTTGGGGAGGCCTACGTCCAGCAGGACAACAATTGGCTGACGACGACAAGCACTTGGCCTATTTTAGAAAATCGGTAATATTATAAAATTCTAAACATGCCGTGTCTGTACCTTGAAGCTATTTAAAAAAAAAACTGGAATAGATTATATAAACGACGGAGAACACAACGCAATATTTTTTTAGATTTCTTGTCTGTTTGTTTGTTCGGGATTCACGTAAAAACTACTGGGTCGATTTCGATGCGGTTTTCGGTGATCGACAGCTAATTCTTAGACTTAAACTCTACGCTACTTTTTGTCCTGGGAACCCCGCGGGAATTTTTATGGGAATGATTTAAAATGGCCAGATTAAAAAAAAATCGAATTCCAATGTTATTTTTACTGATCGATAGTAAATTTAATGTTACAAAATGGGTGATATTTTTTATCCCGGGAATTTTCCCGGGAGCGGTTTGCAGTTGTTCGGGTCCATAAAAATAGTTTATTCCAACAGTCGTCACTAAAACAATAGCTTACATTCTTTTTAAACGCTGCAGTGCTTCGTGTCCCGGGAATCCCGCAAGAATTTCGAGTCGAGCGTGGTCAAAGTCACGGGCATATGCTATTATTATTATAATTATGCAAAAATATTGTTTAAAATAAAACGATATTTTTGCAAAATTAAATGCAATATTTTATATCGCTTAGTTGGACGGGCTGTATAACATTAAGTAAACGCCCATGTTTCACGCTTGTATGTGCACAGGTGTTTGAAATGAAAATCATAAGAACAATGGGATATTTGCCATCTGACCTTGGAATGTGCGTATAGGTCTTGACTTGACTCAAATAATACGAGCTCAATTAATAACATTTTGCTGCTTTTATGACTTGAAATTTGATTCGACGTTTAAATGAACACAATATACCTATTATTTTTTTGCTGGAATACAGCAGTTTGACGGTCCACCTGGTGGAAAGTGGTTATCGTAGCCTACAGACATTTACCACACCAAAGGGGCGTAGCAATGTGCTCGCAGGGGGGAATGTAGACCAGGTGTGGTAGTCATCTAGGCGAGTTGAATTTCCTACCACCTGGATGAGGGTTGCTTTGTCACTTCTTATGATAGGCCGAAAAATTAGTACCTACTCCATTGCTGCATCCGAAAACATATGGATTACTCTCTATTCATTCAGTATTTTTGAATGGTCGTAGCTATTGAAGTGGGTTAGTCAAAAATTTAATATTAATATGATATAATTCACTTAATTCAAGAAAGCGATGTTGGGATATTGTGAAGCAGGACACATAGGCCAATGGAATGACAGTTGAGGATGTTGAAGACCGTCCAAAGTAGAGTAGATTGCGTCAAAAGATTTGTTATATTTAAACAGAACTGTAAAGCGGGTCGCATATCCGATGGGAAGTGGTTATCGCCATCGATACATGCTTGCAGCATCAAGAGCATCCATAATACGATGTTGGCCTCGAAGAAAGTTTATGATGTCCTTCAAACAACCTTATGTCGCAGTACAGAGGGAAGCCTCGAAAAGAATCTCGTTAAGGTTCTTCCAGAAAGTTATTTTTTCAAATTTTCGTTTTTAGTCGCAAAAGAAACACCATACGGGTACGTCACTCGATCTACAACTCAGCATAGGCAGTCCGATGAATTCTCTTTCGGAGAACTGCATATTTCCTCTATTCGGTAGATTAGTGTGCAGTGGGTAGTTTCCGGAAGCGCCAACTTACGTCTATGCTCAACTAGCCCCGCTCTACCCTGTCTACGCGAAATAAACGTTGAGAACCGTTGCGTAGTTCAGCGTAGCAGTTCGAGGAATTCAGAGTGAATGATGTTGATGGGGAGCAGTGCCAGATGGAAAACATAATCACTTGATAAGCACTGGCTGTATCCACCCGTAACCTTCGACCAATCTTCGTCTACTATTATACTAAACGCTCTCTAAATTTACACATTAGCGTGGAACTCACTGCCGGAGCCAACAACAAAAGTAATAAATATACAATTCTTGCAAAACAGATAATATGCCGGCAGATATTTTAACTAAGCCTCTGAATTATATAGCATACCTAGGTGGTCATCGGAGTTAGGCTTAGTTTAAATCTGTAAATATGTTTTCGTTTTTATGGTTATTAGTTTGTATTATTTTCCATTACTTTGTTTTTGCCTTGTTTTCATATTTTGTTTATTTTCATCAAGGGGAGTATGTTGTAAAACCTCATTAATGCTAATGTCATAGACATAATATCATTAATGTATGGAATACAATTTAAATGTGCTTCAATATAAAATGTCGAACTAGAAGCACAATCTTTTCTTTAAAGATTTTTCCAACATTTTCTTCCCAAACCTGCAATCTCACCCAGATCTTTAAGTGTCGTATTAATAGGTACCTCCTAGGTAAGTGTGCTCCATCTTAGACTTAAGCGAGATAATGAATAATGTGAACCCATACTGTAATAAAAAACACAGCGTGTATATTTCATGCTAAAGTTCTATATCACTGAAGCAGCAACAAGGACGAGCCAGCTCAAGGATATGTTGTCAGTTAGATATATACCAACGCGGCTTCACAATTAAATTCCTCACCACATCTCGAGTTAATCAAAGTGCGTGTACGCAGGATGTGAACCGCGGGGCACACCGCTCCGCCAAACAAAGTGGCAGGTAATTGGTATCATGTCAAAACATCCGACGCACCGCCCCGCGACCTGTCAGATTAAGCGTATCCGTTAAGGAGGTATCAAGGGCAGCGGTGTGATTGATAGCGGGAAGCGAGCAAGGTGGAAATATTTCAAAAATGGCAGCTTCTATGGATTTTGGTTCGCTTTAGCTTCGGCTGTGTATCTTGTAGTAATTATTCCATTTTATTATTGAATGTATTTACTGTTATTGAATGTACACATATCGACAGCTTAATTAGCAAATCAGCAACTCATGTTGCTCACTCAACAAGAAAGCATAAACGTTAAAAATCAAAAACATTATCTTATTGATAAGGTATAAACTATGGAAATGTCATATTAATAAAAATAAAGTATAACTATGATATTATCTACTAACGTTATTCTAAAATGTTTCATGTTACAATATACAAAAAATGGTATTTTGCATGTTTTCTAAAAATTTACTCAAATGGTATAAGCTAGTTTGACAATTTAAGTATGGATAAACAAAATTTAAAGTTAATTGTTTAACTATGTTGTATCCAATGGGTTATGTATTAAGCGTAATGTTAGTTTCAGTAACTAGCATTGCTCTACCTGTAAATCTTGTGTGATTGGAAGAACACCAGAGGGGGAGTGGTTTTAACGGGTATAAGATAGAGTTCGCCTACACTAATTCACTGTTGCCAGGCAATGGACTGTGGATAAATCGTTCCCATCTCGATTAAAAATAACCAGAGTTACTTTTCCCCTCGTATCATTTGCAGTCGGATTCTATCTTACTATCCATCTATTTGCCTTACTCACTAAAGTTAAAGTTTGATATAAACTCCATGAAAGTATATGCCAATTTTTTATTATGTGCCGTAATCAAAGAAGTCAGTGTTTTTCCACAGTTAATGCTGATATTAGACGGATCAACCAAATTGAATGCAATTGATTGAAAAGCATAGAACTGATAAGACACGAAGGTATTCAAGGATGTTGAATGTTTCAAGTTTGTGTATATGTTTGTTTGTGTGTGTATGTTTGATTCGTCCAAATTGAAAGACAGAAATGAATCGTCTAATAACGGCTTAAGGTAAAATAATGGATAGTATGATATAAAAACCCAGTATTAGTATAAAGTCACTTGCACCTACATAAAAAAAATCCAATACCTTAACATTAATATCCGCTAACAGGGGCACCAATGCTTTATCAAAATACTGTGTCCTGTGGCGGTTTTGTGTGAGAATCAAAAAATAAACCTGCCAGCAACACAGTGCTCACGATTTTGACGTGATCTCCTTTACATTAAACCTCAGAAGTCATACTTGTTTCGTGTCAGTTCTTTTTCGAAAAATATTAAAGTAACCTTTTATACTTGTGTATAACTTTACATATATTTATATACATACCTACATATTAATTAATCTATACGTGCTATAGACGTTTGCTTTTTAGAACCATGCTACATTATGAAACTAGTAAATTAGATTAGGACTTCATTTATTAAATTTATATATATTGCGACATATTGCGTATTTCTTATTTCTTCAAAGCTTTAAAAGAGGACAGACATTTTAAAATTACAAATATTAACAGTGTCATTCTTAAACGTTGATTAATTTTTTAGCAACAGTTATTTAAAGAACATTGTATTCATAAACACTATTAAGACTTAATAATCTGTTTAAACAGTTACTTAAGTAGCTGTCAGATTAAACAACCTCACCCCATTTTTAAACTCTCTTAAGTAACAAAATGGCGGACAAAACTATTGTTGCATTTAACAGCTTGTGTTTGATTTTGTGAAGATTGAGACATAAAATGGAATCTTTAAATATACTTAGTCTTGCCATAAATATTGTAACAAAGATTTTTTTCTATTGCAAATAACATTTATAAGTTTTACAGTGTGTTAGTTTAATACATAAATATAAAACAATTTAAAATACAAAAAGCTTATTCGAAGTGGTCTCCATTGGCTGCAATACAGTCCTTTAAACGTTGAGGCCAGTTATCAATAGAAGCACGCACTCGTTCCATGGGAAAATTCTTCACTGCCAATCGTATGGATTGTTTTAGGGATTCCAACTTATCATGGCGTTTAGAGCAAGCCGTACTCTCTAAAACTGACCATAAAACATAATCCAGCGGATTAAGATCGGGACTAGACGACGGCCAGTCTTCAGCTCTGATGAAGTCCGAAACGTTCGTTTCCAACCAAGACTGCGTGGACCGAGCTTTATGACCCGGCGCCGAGTCTTGCTGGAAGGACCATTCTTGGTTATTGAACATGGTGTTGTTAAGGTGCTTAACTACCTTCTCAAGAATGGTATCTTGATACACTTGTGCTGATGTTTTGATACCTTTTTCACAAAAATATGGGCTCAGTCACTCCTTCATAGCTAACACCCCACCAAACCATTACTGAAGACGGATAATGCCCACGTTGTACTCTGTCGACTAACTGAGAAGTTTCCTTAGAGTTTTGAGCATAAATACGGTCATTTTATTTGTTAAAACGTTGCTCAATTGTGAAAAATTTCTCATCCGTAAACAAAATTTTTCTGTGACCTCCATTTGCGTACCACTTCAGTAGTTGTTTCGATTTTACCACCCTATTCTTTTTTAAATTATGAGTTAAGAAATGACCAGTGCGTCTTTTGTAGGCTGCAAGTTTTAAATCATCTTTTAAAATACGCGACATGGTTGTAGGTGATATCTTCATCTCCCGAGATAAAATCTTTTGCTTTCGGACAGGATTTCTTCGAATTCTTTCCCTTATTGCTTTGTCCACCTTTTTCGTACGAACACTACGTGGACGGCCAGAGCTTTTTCTGTCACAAACAGAGGAGGTCTCATTGTACCTATTAATAGCCCGGTACAGAAACATTTGACTAATACCAAGCGTATGAAGAGTTTTAAAAATTGCATTTGGCTCCATACCTACTTTTTGTAATGCAACCACAGCGATTCGGTTCTCTTTATCGCCCCACTCCATTTTAATATCGCAAAATGTTGTACAACGTATTGGCGTCAAAATGAGAAAACACAATGAACAATCATATAAAAATGACAGATTCCAAATTCAAATGTAATATTTTCTTTCTTTTTAATTGTAACAGTATTTATGGCCAGACTAAGTATATAAATTCAGGCGTCCTGTGCTAAGGTTTATAAATAAATATAGAATGATCCTATGATGCAGTATGGCGAAGTAGAATTTAGAAAAAAGTACAAGTTTATAAGGAAAATATGATGATAATTTATGCATTGATCTAGTGAAAAATTATATTAGTTTCCTTGTTTTCAATCATTAATCAATTATTTTTAATTAGTCGTGCCAGTAAAGCCTGCACAAATAAAGAAAGTAAAAGGACATGAAAACTAATTTGTCATTTTACATAACTCTATCAAAATCATTTTGACAATCAATCATTTGAAATTTTTTGACTTTTGATAAGAAGATCTCGTAGCGCGCCCATGTTCTACCAAATTCTACCAAAAAGTTGCTAGGGTGAAAAAGTTAAGTAATATTTAGTTAAGCAATGTAAAATTTGTGGTTATAAATAAGATATTTTGAAATACTGTTTAAGGCTTAATCATTTGCTTAGTTAACTAATGTTTAGAACGTAAATTTAGTTTTTTTTATGAATAACGCTATATGTGTACAAACATCTCAGATGAAGAGTTGAAGCGTAGTGAATGGTGTTAGGTAGTTCATGTAACCTGTACAATAAAATAATTAAAATAAATCAACAAGGTTATATTATAGTGTTGTGTTAAGATAAACAAATAATCTGCACTTATAGAAAAGGGAATAAAACTAAAGAAGTTTGTAACAAAAGGTATTTACATTATGTACGTTAAACGAAAAGTTCCCATGCATTTTACGACTAGAGTACTATCATTTCACATCACTATTATCGAATAGTAAATAATGCTAGTAATTTTCTACACAAAACGCATCATTGAACGAAAATTACCTTTCAACTTAAAGATTTTAAGTACATAAGTAGTTTAATAGATTTAAGTGTTGACCATTGAAGAACATAGAATAGAGTCGCCTTAGTGCTTCTATAAGGTACACCCCTATATGAGGAGTTTGCTAACAATATGACGTAGAACCTAAATATGTATTGTTGTTATTATTGGAAATTGCCAAATAACAAGTTACACCATTTTGGATTTTTCTTTGAAAATAAACAACTTGAAATTTCATAAAATCAAATTCAAAGCGGCTTTGTCACAACTAAAAAACAGTTAATATACTTCCTAATCCTAAGTAATCGTGTTAAATATGTATTATTTCTTGAATAATAGAAAGATCTTCTATTACTACAACTTGAATAGTGGCAAAAACTGCACACTTTTTAATTTAACGGAATAAAAGAGCACGAGAGGGACGAATAATAGTGTCAAGGATTGAAGCGATAAGCAATTACGTGTTTAGCTATACAGCATATTCGTGACATTTTGATAGATTTGACTCCTACTATAAAAATTTGAACTCAATTTCCCTTATAAGTACTCGTGTATTTTAATTTCAACTATTCTGTATCGTTAAAATATTTTTTATTGTTGTTTTAAAACACTAAAACTATTTATAATTGTTGTAGTAACGTAATGGCTAGCGCACGCGTCCCAAACTCAAAGGGCGCGGGTTCGATCCTGGCCGGAACGCATGCACCGCTTAGGCAGTTTTCCGACCTAATGTGTATATTGTTATAATTACCACGTGCTAACAACGATGAAGGAAAACATGGTGATACAACCTGCATATCGAGATAACCGATGTGTCAAACCTGCCTATCCGCCTTGGACAAGCGTGGCGGGTATACTGTTCACTCCCCTATAATGGGAGGCCCGAGCCCATCAGTAGGACATTTATAGGCTATTATATATATTTTAAATTGTTTGCGTAAGTGACAAATCCATTTCTGACATTATTTTTAATCCATATTACATTATTGAAAGGCGATTCCATTCTCTATTGATCTATGTACCCAACTGTCGGTTTCAGCTTTATCTTTACGAGTCAAACGTGTTGCTTTTACAATAATTAGGATACGGCTATATCTTAGGGCATCGAAGCCGACAAAGTCACTTAGAATATGGTAATCAACAGATGGTGTATTTCATTTACATGTTATTAGTTTCTACCTATCAATATTCATGCAGTACGCTATTTGAGATACGTAATTTTTTAAATAATTACGTATGTATCTCAAGCAGCGATAATGCCTACCTCTCCGGTATTAATATGAAAGTGGCTATTATTGAAGAGCTGGTTGATCAATGCACATCAATAATATTAAAACGAAAGTAACTCTGTCTGTTACGCTTTAACAAAAAAACTACCTTTCAGATTTTGCTTAAATTTAGTATATATGTAGCACCTCTATACCGGGAATGGATACAGGATACTTTTGATTCCGGAAAATAGGATAGTGTATTTAATCGGATAGTCGTAATTTTCCGGGGGCGAATAAGGCCTCTATAACAACTTATTGCATTGTAACATGTGTCAATGCTCAACTAGGGAAACTAGAATATTCACAAAGTAAACAATAAAAGACCGTCAAATCGACTGAGATAATTTTAAGGGTTCCATAGTTCTTTTTGCAGAAATTGGACCTTATGAAATTGCTGTCTATCTTTATATGTCACAGTCAGTTTTCACCGAAACTACTGGATCTATATGAATAAAAATTGAAAAGAAGGTGTATTCTATATACAGAGGGCCTAAAGGGGACGTCTTTGAAGAATCGCTTACTGAAATTGACACGTGTCTAGATATACTGGTAGTTGGAAGACATAACATATAGTTCCACTTCATGTTGATACTTGTCATGTTCATTTTTTATTGCATGAGCTCAGCAGACAGGCAGACTGCCCACCTGATAGAAAGCGGTTACCGTCACCTATAGACATTTGTAACACCAAAGATGCTACCAATGTGCTGCTGCTCTCTAAAGGGAGACTAGAACCTGGCCACTAATGCCGGAACACAACTCAAGGTTGTTATGGCGGCGTACTCTAGACCATGGGTGGTAGCCATCCAGACGGTCAAATACCCTATCACCTGGTAAAATCACATGAATCTGCGATAACGACCTCTTTAGGCCCTCTGCTTCACAATATGGTAGCAAAGTAGGTGGCGGTAGTAACATCAACATTAAATTTGTAACAATATGTTTTGTATTTTGTTTTTTCTTTGTTAAGTTTCGGGATAGAGGGCCGTTTTATTAGCTTTCTCTGAATTAGTTTGCTTAATACAAGACAACACGATAACCCAGCATTCACGGTCCACTGCTACCAAGGAGGTATAATAGTCTGCACAGTTTTGCACAGCCGCCATACGTATACCTGAGAGTACAATTTTTTTTTTAGTGGATGTAGACTATCGTCAGATGTTGAAAAATCATAATTGTTTTCCTTAATATATTTTTTATTTAGGTTGTAGTCGGCTAAATATAGGTAAGCTTCCGTACTCGTAAAAAAAAATCTCTCAGACTTTTGAACTATGGAGCAGAAAATTCTGAAGAAAAATATTGAAGTGTTGGAGCATAAGAAATACTTCCAACAAAAATTATTTTGAACAAGATAACAACAGTTTTTTGAGATATAGAAAATAATGAAACCAGTCGAAAATATTCACCTCTGTGGAACTGTTAATCAAGCGCATATTTGAACGCATTTAACATATATTTTATTAAATGTATGTTAGCTCTAAATTAATATTTTAATGAAAAACAAATTGTTTTTGCTTATTCATTCAAAGTTAAATGAAATGATTCTCAAATGCATTATTAATACAATATAATATAACACTTCATATTTATCAAACAAAACATTGCTAATTGACTTTTTAAAATTTTGTGTAGCTACAACATTGTATGCATGACATAATACTCAGTTTATTCTTGGAACTTCTGTGACTCGTATTATAATAAAACCTCATCATATTTAACATTTTTCAATTAGTTAATTAATTTGTTCAAAATGTAAAGTAATTGATAATAAAAATGTTAATGAACGGCTGTAATACGTCTTATGTAATTTGTTCTACCATGCTTGCTTACGTTCGTGTCATAAGTTATTAGTTGCGACTTTTTTCTAATCTTATTTTAATATTTAATTTTTAAATATGCCTTTTTTAAATACATTAACATTATATTGTTAGGCTGCTTGTTTGCATTTATTTGAATTCGCTATGAAATATAATTAACCGTTAATTTGAGAAATTTCTTGCCATAATTAAAAAGTTCTTACTATAGGAGAAATAAACAACGCGTTTCTCACTACATATAGCAACCTTACGACGATGGTAGTTTCGAAAAATTTTAATAAAGAATGGAATGCTATCGTCATATTATAGGCATAGCCTAGTTTAGATATTAGTTATCATTGTTTTTGTTTTTAACCGACTTCCAAAAGGAGGAGCTTTTCAATTGGTCTGTATGTTATTTTATGTTGTTATGCGATGTCTCCGTCAATTGTGGGCTGATTTTGTTTTTCTTTATTCGAAAAACTATACTACTAAGGTGATCCCATTGTCACTAAATCTGGATCTGATGAGTGGATTGCCAGTAGTACAATTTCTACAGGGGCTTAATGCTTCTAGAACTATTCAAGCAACTAAAAAGTAGATAATATTTTTTTGAACTAAAACAAAACCGGTTTGAAACTAAAAAGGAAAAAAATATTATTCATAACATATTGAAGTCGGAACAGAATAAAACTTAAAAAACAACAACAAAATTTTAAAATGCGCCAACTTCAAGATGTTCTAAAAATATTAATTTTTTGCTTTTTATGGTAAGATAGTTGCATCTTAATTGTAATGCCAATTATTTTGGTGTCAATAAGAAGTTATATTCTACACTAGCTGTGGCAAGTTCGTTCCCACCTGAATAGGACTTTATCTATACTATATACAATTTTATAAATGCGAAAGTTTGGATGGATGTTTGTTGCTCAATCACGCCAGAAGGGCTGAAAGGAGCTGGATGAAATTTGCCACAGAGATAGTTTAAAGTTTGGAATAGCACATAGGCTATATATTATCTTGGACAAATAATTGTATACAATCGACCCCAAATAATTCGGCCTCTGTTTAATCCGACGGCAACCTCTGTAATCCAACATGCCTATCACTCTACATATGTGGTATAATCTGTAGTTCAAGTAGAATCTTGTCACTTTGATTTGTAATTTGTCGGATTACGAAGTAAAAAAAAGGCGATTGTAGGAATCTGTGGGGGTTGTTCCCAATAATCAAACCACGAAAACTCATCCTACATTAAAAAAATCCCAAATGAATTTTTAATAAAATTTTCTATCTCAAGCTAAATGTAATGTTATTCCCAATTCAACCCAAAGAAAAACAATGTCAATCAAGTATAATATATATATCAATCAACCTATAGATAAAAACAAAATACTACAAATATATTAAACAAAAACAAAAAATTGTGTGTGTGTATGCAATTCATACGCAGTAGAAGTGAAACTTCAGAGAATATACTCACAAATAATTTATTTTATAACTTTTATTAATATAAATATAATTGCTTTAGCCTACACCCGTCAACATATTATAATTCAAATAAACTTCTTAAGTATCGCTTTTATTTCGGTCCAAATTGGACCTATGTTTAATCATCGGTCTTATTGACTCTCTAGTCAGTGCTACACAATGCAAAACTCTTGTATCCATTTTTAGGATCGCTTTTTCGTTTCATCAAATTTCCAAATTGCCACGATTCTAAAGAAGTTTAACTTTAGAAAAACCCAAATCAACCCATTTCTATTCCCGACTCAACTCATGACTTATTTCCTATCTCAACTTAAATGTTATTCCCAATTCACCCCAAAGCAAAAACATATAGAAATATGAAACAAACAAAAAAAACCACAGTGTACAAATTAAGACGCCACGTACTCACTATCAGCCAAAGACGGAATGTTCGTTTACGAAATTTACCATGCCCAGAATCAAACCCGGGGGCCCTCAGCATTACAGGACGATAAAACCTATGCTTTTATGTCTTACGCTCTGAACTAATCAGTCGAATGGCTGATAAATGGATTGTTTTAATGTCAATGATAAGGTACCTTCAGCAATCAATCTTAAGATGCAAGCTATATTTACCGTCCAACCCGTTCCGGCACAGAGCCGATCGTATTAAATTACGAAGCAGGTGTAAAACTACTTTTTTCATTGATTGCTTTTGCTATAATTATTCTTGCACTATTTTTACTTGGTTGCACTCAATTGCTTGCTAGATCGTAATATGAGATCGAAAACGAATTAGGTTAATCTCCAGAATTATTTCTGACCGGTTGGTTAACCGTTTCACGTCGGTAGTCTGTCAGAGTGTGGCATCACACCAATAGGGCCGGCCTTAATAGCCAGTGGCGAGTAGAGCAAGACCTAATTTTCACGTGGGTAACATACATTTTGCAAGCCCTCTGGTAACTCTTTTGGGCTGGAGCACCTGCCTACCAACTTAATCACCTGGACAGTATTCAACGTCGAGCCGTTCGCGTTGTTGATGATCCCATACTCACAGACGGCCTAGATACGCTTGGCCTTAGGAGAGACTTTGCTTCTCTCTGCGTATTCTACCGACTGTATAACGGGGAGTGTTCCGAAGAACTGTTTAGAATGGTGCCTTCGTCCTCTTTCTACCATCGCACCGCTCGCCATCGATTGGGAGTTCACCCCCTCTTCCTTGAGCCGCTTCGCTCATGTACGCAACGGTTCTGTAGAACATTTCTCTTGCGTACCGCGGGGATTTGGAATGAGCTCCCAGCGGAGGTTTTCCCACAGCGCTACGATATGGAGTTTTTCAAAAAGGGTGTCCTAAAATTTCTTCGAGGCCGGCAGCGCGTTGGTGACATCACTGATGTTGCAAACGTCCATAGGCGATAGTAACCGCTTTCCACGAGGTGGGCCGTCAGCCTGTCTGCTGTACTCCAGCTATTAAAAAAAATAAAAATAAAAACTCAGAAAGATGGATTTGAAAAACAATTGAAACTGACTACTGGCCGCTGGTGGTTCCTCGTGATATTTACCGTGAAAGTCACTAGTCGAAATTAAAAAAAAAATTGGTATGAGGAAGGATTTTTGTTTTAAAACATTATGAACTGACATTAATATATTTGACATCCTGTAATCGTAGACATTTTATTATTTAGATGTATTACTTAGAGATTATTATTATTTTAGTGATTAACAAATATAATTTTTATTTTTAATTGTATTGATTGATTGCAATTGATACTATAAAAACCGTACCATCAGGTACATGTATTACCCAATAAATATATTCTATTCTATAACTAATTAAATTATTCGTCGTTTTAAATGCCGAATTAAACTTGGTAGGAGTAGCGATTATTGTTTTACGACGAAGAAAATTTTTCGACATTGTAGACGCGACAAAAAATTTTACTCTTCCAGTCTTCGAGGTACGAGGCTCCCTAGGAGTGCGAGGCGATTACGCCCCTTTATGCTGCCTCTGCTAAGAACTGTAATCAAATCGCAGGGGTCCACACGCATTTGGGAATGCGGTGGATCTAAACCTCTGCTGGTGAAGTGGGTCACTCTGCTGCGCGGATGAACATGGGAGGCAGGTTCAGGTTTAGTAGAGTAGTCGAGAACGTCTGTATCAGAGTCCCACACACACTGTGCGGCGCTTAATCTCGCCGCATGAAGTCTAACCCCCACAAAGAACCCAGTAGGGTACAAAATATATTCCCTTGCGTTATCAAGAAAAAAAGAGCTGCAATCAAAATATTTATTCCAACATGGTTCTACCACGTCAGTTTAATTAAATTTCCCTTTTATGTTACACGTATATGAATAGTGTTGTAACTCGTAAAAATATTTTATTCTATGACAAGTATTACATTCACAAGTGGTTGCAGCCAAGTTCCCACGTGTGAGCGCCCTTGTAACAATATTTGCATCCACAGACGATATCGGTAGCGCGTAAAGCACTTTACGGTTAGCTGTTGCATACTTACCAGTCTCTTTGAAAGAAATAGGCACTCTGGGCGTCTATATTTAGATAGATTGGAGTATCTGTTTGTAATTTCAAAATGGCAAAACTTATAGCCCGTCCAACTTATTTGTGAAATGGCAAAAGATGAAACTACAGCCGCCCTTTTGAAATTGCATACGAATTAGTAGAATAGTTCTAAAAAACTCGTTCATTCGTTAACTGCGTTATTAATAAGATTAGTTTGGCCATAGTCAATAATTATAACATTATCCCAGATGGAGACCGAATGTTGTAATATATGATTATCTTACATTAATGTAATATATTCAAATCTCTTTGATGTTTATTTAAATAGATTAGCAACACCAGAGCAAACACAGCGCCGCTCTTCATTTCACAAACAGAAATTCACAGATTAAGTTGTTAAAATCTGCTATTTATGTCAATGCCTGATCATAAATTTAAAAAAATGATGTTGTTTTTTTCTAAATTTATTTGTCTCTAATAAGCTACGAAACGACTTGATGCGTATTGAACATTTTAGAAATTAAAACAAAAATAGATAGATATAATTTTGTACAAGTAAAGAGTCAATTATATAAAGATTAAATATAACATTGGTTATTGCTTAATCAGCAAATAAATGATTTCATTAATGATATTTGGAAAGTATGATAGATGGTATTTTAATGCCTGTTTTTTATTATAAACATAAATTACATTAGTATTTATTGTAACGTGTACCATCTTCAGTAAAAAGTTAGTTTTTAATTGAGTATAAAAACAAATAGATTTGAAAAATGCATACATATTAATAAACTCCTCCTCTATTCTGTATTATTAAAACAGTAATAAATATTACAACGCCTCTCACTACGAAGACAAGCCATTATCATAAGACCATTTTTATAATAAACATGTAGGAGTCGGTTCATGTTTTTTATGGATATTAACCCATAATAAAAGAAATGGCATTTCTAATATTACATTTTTAATTTGCTTACCGGATATTTCACAGTCAAATCAACTAAGATACTTTTACTCATCTTACAAAACGTCGCAGCCTCATAGATTTTGTGCGGGGGTGTTCTCCTCTGTGACGTCAGAGTTCTCAGGACTCTTATTGTTTATTGATTATTGCTTATAGAGCCATTAAAATTATTTCTATCATAAAATTTTTAAAGTAAAATAATAGCAAGGGATTTTTTTATGTTCGTGTGTACGCACACTTTTATGAGCGTTCTTTTAGAATAGGAAGCGGACAGTCAAATCAATTGAGATACTTTCTATCATCTTATAAAACGTCGCAGTCTCATAGATTTTGCACGGGGGTGTTCTCCTCTGTGACGTCAGAGTTCTAACGAATCAAATTTATATATTTATTATTATTTGTATCATAAAAACTGAAATGAAAACAAGGTATTTTCAGTCGCATATTTGTTCCAATTTTTAACCAACTTTTAAAAAAAGAGGAATGCGTCGTGTAAATATTTTGTTTAAAGCAAATGTAATAAATAAGTAATTATTATTGTTTTAAATATGCGACAAAGAAAACTTTGCAAACATAAGTTTTAGACTCAGAAAATAATAATAAAAATAAAACTGTTTAAGTATCCAATGTTCTGCTGGGACATTTCAGGATATTTAATTTCCTAAAATGAAACCTATATTAATTGACATGAACTGAATTAGACACGCACGAACCCAGGAATTGCTCGCCCACATTCCAGCCAGGATGTGCTTTAGGGCACCAATTGAGAGCGACCCAATAAAACGTAGTCTGATTAAAGTAAATAAGGAAATTGTGCGAGTGGAGTTTGGATGTCGTTTATTATGAACTAGCCGTGCTCGCCGCTGCGTTCGTACGGGTCTTAATGTATAAATTCTTTAAACACAAGTGTCTTTTCATTTTTTTCAATGGATATGAGTAAAATATGTTAATGTTACGAGTGTGCGGGATTCAAATTAAAATGCCGGTAGAATTATTATAGAGTTTATTTGAACTATACAAACACGTATAACACAGGTACAAATATAACCGAACACAATAAATCCAAACGTAATCCAGAAGGTCGTAATTCAATAAAACGCACAAAGTCCATCAATATTAGATTACCGAATGTACACACGTCACGCCTTGATCGTAGTTGTAGCTCATCTGACCTCTCTCTCAATCAGGCCATCGTTTTCTACTTCACAAATGCAAATGTGCCCGCCCGGCAACGTCTACCTAATTTCCTAGACTTTCCTTGTATTTATAATCCGCAACACGTGGCTAATGATGCTCTTGAGCGGCCGTAAACAAATACAATAGAACAATGGGCTGTTCTCCACAATAACTAGAAACGTATGCCAATAAATAAGTGAACAAAAGAAGACGATCATAAAGGGATTATAATTTGTTCAAATGCCGACAGGTAATAAAATGTGCTTTTACAGATCTGTACGTGGAATTTGCCTTAGTCTGAGCCTAAGTGTAACATTAATTAATAAAGTTTCTAAAAGTAAGAAAACAATCTGCAGCATCACATTCACTTGCCTCACTATTAAATACATATCTACAAAATATATATATATTTTTTTTTTTTTTTTTTTGTATGTTTATGGATGAATATATACAGTTATACATACATTCAAATATCGCCATATACCCAGGACGGGTAATATTTTCTGATCATTGTTTTAAATATAGGTAGCGATTTTGCTCGTCTGGTAGCATCAGGCAACGAGTTCCAAAGCTGTATCTCTTTGAGGGTAACAGAATTGTTGTAGAAAGTTGAACTATGCGCAGACGTGTTTAGTTTCAGCTTAGTGAAAGGGCCCATAATACCTTACTGAAACCTTGCTCCCATAATATATTATGAGAGCACGAAATTAAGGCAAAGAGTTCTTTAAGATAATGAAGAGTACTCGGGACAAATAAGATACTATACAGAAGACAAAGAATGTGATTATTCCGTCGGAATCGAACTAGCAGCCACTTGAATTTTTTACGGAATTCAAAGACATGGCCATATTTGCGTAGACCAAATATGAATGCAGAAATTTTGGAGGCGCTGAAGTTTGTTAAATTGCTCTTGGGTTAAATCTAAATAGCTGGCATTAGCATAATCAAGGATAGGTAGCAAGGACTCTGCTAGCTTAATTTTGGTGGTAATGGACAAGAAATTCTTTAACTTTAATAATTGCTTACTTATTGAATAATTACTAAAAGAGTTTGATAGTTATCCCATTATTCTCATTCGGTATGGTCGTCTAGAAAATCTTTCGTCCTATAATAAGCCTTCTCGCAAAAATATTGCATGACTGATTTGGTCTATCGATTATTATTATATTATATATGTTTGTTTTTTTACTAGGTGATTGTCTTCTAGTATACTTCCTCCGTGCTTATTCATAAAGTGGCTTACAATAAGCTTCAGCTGGTATTATTAAATCAAACCCAGCGCATATTACATAGTACTCTGCGCCGCAATTCGCAAGTACTAGATTTCGCTCTTAATACCTACCTACACTGCTGTTGAACATTGCATGAGAGGAAGCTAGGAAATTATCGCGTCCGTAATTGACTGTATAATCGTCTCGAATAGCTATTGAAATTTGTTGCGAGTATTGTTAATGAACTACCTACATATTTGCATTTATCTTTAACCGGCTTCAAAAGGAGGAGGTTCTCAATTCGGCTGTTTGTTATGCGGTTTTTCCGTCAATTGTGAATCGATTTTTAAATATAGACGGCGTCTGTGATTAAACAGGCTAAGCCTTTGCCGGCCTATCTCACTGCAACGCACAGACTTCATGTTCGATTCCTGGTATGGTAAATTTCGGAAACGACTTTTCCGACAAGCAATCCGTTGTATATTACCTGTAACTGTAACATGTGTGATTGTTTGCCGATTATTTATTTTTTTATTCGAAAGAGTGCATAGCTAATCCCATTGTTACCAAGTCAGGATCTGATGAATGGATCCCTGAGAAATCTAGAGAAACTCTCGAATATTGTTTGTTACACGTTTTCTCCGTCAATTGTATGCCGATTTTCAATTTTTTCATTCGAAAGAGCTGCATTGTTAATTGCAGTGAGATTTATTTGCCAAAATGGCTTTAAATCATTTGGAATGCTGCTCCACTGACAACTTGCTTAACGGAGAAACTTAATTTTCTACACTTAGTTTTGAAAATAATCAACATGTCATTATATTAGGCCGTGCTCTACCAATCATGATTATTAATTATTACGAGAGGAGAGATGTTTTTTTTTAACATTTTCATACATACATACACATAACGTACGTTAAGTATACTTGAGTCACAGGCAAACTGAATAAAATGTTTTATTTTCCCCATGTTTGTTATTCTCTGATTCCAATTCGGTTTCGTGTTAAGTTCGTCTGGTGTGGATTTTGCGCACGTCTAAAAAGGTTTTTTTCAAATCCACTTTTATCATACATCAAAGACACTGTCCTCAAATTCTGTGTCTTTTGTATTCTGATAGTGGGGTCTTCATTTCTACAACAGCGGTGTAGTCGGCGCATGCATCATACGCCATGTTTTTCAACCCTCTTCCATACATTCCTAAAAGCGCTATGTTATTTTGTATGACTCTTGTTCAATTGTATTTGTACTTTAGTATAAGAATCTCAATTTACTTTTATGGGCACGATGACGTGTTTGCAAACAATTGATGATTTAATTGTATAGAACTTATATTCCCATGTAACATGTTATTAGTGAAAGTTTATTACAAATTGTTCACAGCTATCTTAATTTCCATCAGATTTATGTCTGTCTGTATTATTTATATAGTCTTAGAGTAAATTGACTGACAGACAAACGGACATTACGACATTATATTACTTCCGTTTTAATCATAAAAATAATTTCTTGCCTAAAGTTTTTATACATAAGGTGTTTGGTTTTGGTAGTATCAATACGTTTTCCTTAGGCGTGACATATTAAAACTTTACAATCTCAATGAATAAACGATTTGCAATAATTATTATTAATAAAGAAGGACAATAATATTGAATATCGTGTTTAGTTTTATAATATAACATTTTATTTGTCATGTCTGTTATTTTTATTAATTATTATTTTTCAAATGTTTATACGTAATCAAAAATTTCACATAAAAAAAACATTACAGACACAAAAATTTTATTAAAAAATGTGTGTGTGCAGTTCACACGCAGTAGAAGTGAAACTTCAGAGAATATATAGGATAACATAATTATATCTACAACGTTTAGTAGACAAATGTGAACTGCACTCACACATTGTCGCATTTCTATTCTATTATATACGTATTTATTCTTAGCTATTTTAGCCTTATTCGTAATAATTCAATCTAAATTACACTTTAAACCACTAGCATACAGTTCAAAATTCAATGCACTGTTACGCACGTATGTATATGTACGTATCTGTTGATTTACGTATAAAAGAATATCTGCCTTAAGTATACACAGATAGATCTAAAATTCATTTGAAATCTTTTAAGTTTTATTTAAAGTGAATATTAATACTAACCAGTAAAGAGAAATGTGTTTTATTTAGAATTAAATAAGGTTGAATTTTATATGTTTATCTCTTTTTCGTTTCATCAAGTTACAAATCACAACGAATCTAAAGAAGTTTCACTTTCAAAATATATTAAAACAATATTCATATTTTAATTTTAAAAAAGTTAAATTTAGGTCTTTCGCCGGCAGCGGGGCTTGGGATCCAAGCTAACGGTGGCACAGGAACCTCCTCACAATTCGGGCCGTGTCCAGTACTACTGCCTTCTGTATCTGGCCCTTCACTCAACAGCCTAGAGAGAGCCTCTCAAGATATTTTATTATTATTGTTAACATATTCATTTACTCCCTTATTTATAAAAGTTCTCGCATACGTTTATCGGCCTGATAGGCGTCATAAAAGAACGTTAAAAAAGTGGTTTTAATGTGCAGATTGTTTACGTATTGTATTAATTACTCTATGGTAATTGTAAGTTGCTAATTTATAAGAACTACATACTATAGAAGGTGAGAAATGAGTACATAGGGGGATCTTTGAAAGTTGCAAGCGTGACTGAAAAATTGAGAGGGCGAAAAGTAATGTGGTATGGACATGTAATGAGGAGGGATGAGGACAGGCAGATCAAAAAGGAGATGGATAGATTGTGTGAAGGATGACATCATGATTTGTGGTGTGACAGAGGACATATGTCAGAAATTTAGGATTAGAGGAGTGAAGGGGAGTCCCGTATAGGGTGGAGAAGTGAGATGGAATGCACCTCCTTCTCAAAGGAAGATCTTCCAGCGAGGCTAGTGTTGTTCCTCGCAGGCCTAGGCCCGTCTGTTATTGTTGAAAATTTGTATATATTCTTCGTATGTTTCGGGAAACGTTTGCGACCTCAATTATTGCACAGCGACATCTATTGGCTTGTAAGTGTTCCACTACAGGAGTATGGAAGGAAAAGACATATTGTGTCGACCCCAAATAATTTCGGAGCAGGTGAAAGAAAAGAGAGGTAATTGGAAGTTGTCATTCTAATATTAGGTTGGGGAAAAAGTTTCTTCGCATTTTATATAAAAATTCAAAAGGTTTTTTATAAAGTTTATTTATATTTGACTAAAGTATGTAGGTGCCATTTTGTTGGATAACTTTTTGCCATCTTGTACGTAGGGACGTGATCCCATTGCTATAAAAATTTTTAGGCTTCTGATCAAAAAACTGCGACAAGTGGTTTTGGCAGTCCTCTCGTGATGTTAACCTGACACTGCCTAAGGAATTTTGCAGAGACCGAAACGGGTGAAAATCTGAAGGTGCAAGGTCAGGACTATACGGCGGATGCATTAACATCTCCCAGCCAAACTCTCGTAATTTTTGCTGAGTGGCTAAAGATGTGTGAGGTCTAGCGGTGAAAAACCACGCCCCTTCTGTTGATTAATTCCGGCCGCTTTCTCTCAACTCAACTTTTTGCTTTAATCTCATCAGTTGTTCGCAGTATAGTTCAAAATCGATGGTCCTGCCTGGCAGTAACAGCTCATAATGAATAATGCCCTTCCAATCCCACCATACACACAGCATCACCTTGTTACGAGTTAACCCGGGTTTCGCCACAGTCTGTTAAGCCTGACCGGCCTTTGACCATGATCTTTTTCGCACGTCCTTGTCGTACGTGATCCACTTTTCATCACCAGTTATTAGCTTCTTCAAAAATGGTTCGGTTTCATTACGTCGTAATAAAGAATCACAAATGGGTACACGGTTTATTAGGTTTCTTTCAGTGAGCTCATGAGGCACCCAAATATCGAGCTTTTTTGTGTACCCAGCTTTTTTCAAATGCGTCAAAACCGTTTTGTGGTCAATTCCCAGTTCTCCAGCTACATCGTAACTACCAATATGCCGATCTTGCTCCACTTTTTCAAAAATGGCATCAATTTTGTCCGTAACAGGGCGACCAGAGCGACGTGCATCTTTGATATTAAAATTTCCGGATTGAAAACGCTTAAACAAAATTTGCGCTACTCTCACAGATACTGCATTAGGTCCATAAACATTTTTCGCGGCTTGTGTTGCATTTTTACCTTTTTTGTAGTAAAATTTTAAATGTATCGAATTTCTTCATTACATTCACTTGTTTTAACAATAAGAAAAACAAATGAAAATCACACATTTTCCTAATTTGAATTTAGAATTATCTTCTTCAAAATTAAAACTTTTTAATGATACCAAAACCAGCTAGATACAAATGGTATAGCCAAAGAGATCTTATTACAAGTTCATACATACTACATGCGAAAAGACTTTTTCCCCAACCTATTATTTGTTTAAATTTGCCGCGCTTTTTCAGTATGCTTTCATTCGCCAGACTGTAGTGCTGTAGCCAAATTTTAACAAATCTAATAACAGATGCTTAATAAGAATTTATATTAATGCAAGTTGCATTTTACGACTTTGTTATGTAAATGACTTTCGCGTGTTTAATATATTTTTAATTAATTATAAAATATTGTAACAAACGGAAACTATAAAACAGCGGGTATCGTTGAGATTTCAATAACAAACTCAATACAAATAACCAATGAACATAAGCTTATTGAATTAGTTCAACCGGTACATTTGTAAGATTAATGACAAGTTTACTGGTTCGTTGTATATATTAATAATTTCATTCTATAGTTAATCGTTTATATTAAATTATGTAGACAGATATATGAGCTGGCGACTCTAATTCACACAATATGTATAAAAGCTAACGCTTTTATTGCAAAAGAGGCGTATTTATTTGTCTAATTTGAATTTTAATGACTTACTATCTTGTTTTGGTTACTACCTAATAGAAGTTTTGTCTTTAAGGAATATAAAATGTATCTCGAAGCATATAGCTTCTATAAATTATTAACCTCCTTCAAGGGCCAAATTTAATATTATTTTTTTCCACAATCTACCATCAAACGTAACGTTTATTATATCAAAACCAAGAAAATTATGTCATCACTTTTATTCTTATACAAATTCTATGTAGTTAGAGGAAAAAGCATCAGTTTCAACGTTCATTTCAATTATTTATATTTGACCATAAATTTGGGACTTATTATTTTTGTGGGTCATCCAAAGTAACTAACAGACAGATATATGTAGTACTTACGTACTTTTATCCGTGCAGGAACGGAGAAAGAATACAATCTCCTGCGGCTGGGCGGCCTGTCGTAAGAGGCGACAATACAACCCACAGTCGGTAGGGCATTTGCTCGACTAGATAGATACCACACCTGGTCTAGAGTACGCCGCCATAACAACCTTGAGTTGTGTTCCGGCATTAATCCACCATGCACAAGTGCGGCGGGTATAACGAACTTTACTCTAAAATCGGGTTGGCCCAAGCTCAGCAGTTTTCTTGACTTTTTTTATTGCACGAGTTCAGCAGACAGCCAGACCTGATGGAAAGCGGTTACCATCGCCTATGGACACTTAAAATACCAGAGGTGCTACAAATGCGCTGCTGCTCTCTAAAGGGAGACTGGAACCTGACCACAAATGCCAGAACACAATTCAAGGTTCTTGTGGCTGCATACTCTAGGCCAAGGGCAGCAGCCGTCAAAGCGGGCAAATACCCTACCACCTGGCTGTGGGTTGTTTTGTCGCCTTTTACGACAGGCCACCCCAACGCAGAAAATTGTATTCTTTCCTCGTTCCTGTAGTGAGACATTTAGAGGCTAATGTTATAATTTTAAATGGATTTCCATCAGATATTCCGTCTGTCTACTTATCTATTTTTATGAAGAAAATTTAATACCAAAGTAAAAAGTATTTTATATATAGGGATCCAGAGTTTACGCAAAAGAACCTCGTAAAGAACTAGTACGAAACATAAATTGCGTTTAATCCCTATTAATATTTCTTATATGAATAAACGTCTTATCTTCCCTTTACTTATCTTTATCTTACATGTTGCACCGAGACATGTAGCTAGCAGGAGCGTAAATGTGTATCCAAAGCGTATCTATTCCATATTATTGGAATTGCAACTTTATTTTTCAGTACTAAAGCTTTCAAATAGAAATTTGTCTGTAAATAGTTGTGCTGTGTAAGCCAGGGATTCCCAAACTATTTTGGGCAAGAGACCTCTTTTCCAAAATGAACTGATACCTCAGACCCATAGTCAAATTACTTTAAAAATCCTATCTCTACTTTTTTCGTATTGATACAAAATACCAATTTAAAAACTTTGTAATTGGTTAAGTGAGTAAACTTGACATCATTTTCTCATCAAAATTTAACAAAATAAATAGACACAAAATTTAGTAAATATTGGTAATATCAGTAATTATTAAATATAAATTACGTAAAAATATTTAAGTATAATAAAACTACGTTTTAACGGTTTTAAGCGCGGTAATTTATTTGATTTTTGTTATTCCGATGTTTCGGCCACTGAAAAGTGTTTTATTTAGCCTACCGCCAACTTGTTCATTTTCAAACTTTAATAATACTCGTTGACACTTAACATCTTTGTCTTCCGTGATCATGGCCACTGAATAGCGGCAGAAACGTCGGAATAACAAAAATCTAATAAATCACCGCGCTTAAAACCGTTAAAACGTAGTTTTATTATGTATACAAGTCGTGAAAACTTTAAGAAAATATTAATATTTAAGTAGGTAATTATTTTTTGAAAAATCACATTTGTACACGTAAAACAACTTTACACTATCTTGAAAGTTTCAAATAAGAACAGTGTTAATTAGTAGAGGCCGATTTTTAGACCTCGTCGACCCTCAAAATCAGTCTTCGTTTATGTTGACCCTTAGGAAACCGATTTCGACTCCAGGGGGTCGATATCGACCACTTTGATAGTTCCTTGTGTAAGCCAAAATGTCAGATGCTTTGTTCCATGTCAAGATTGTAAGATTCGATCATAAGTTTAAGCGTATGTAATTTTTCATTCTCAAGTAACTTTCTTGTGTGCCATTTATTTGTTCGTAAGTAATTTATTTTGTATACGTAGTCGTTGATCATCCACGCATGCTATAAATCATCCATACTCAATTTTATGAATGCGAAAGTTACTTTGTCTGTCTGTTACTTACGTTGTTGTTTGGTGTAAATGTAGTCATAGTACCGAGAATGGCCATAGGATACTTATTATTTCGGAAAATGGGATATTTTCCAAGATGTAATGTGATAAATTTTCCGATCATGAATAATGCTTAGATAAAAATTTAATGCTTGTATATCCCACACTGTCCCACAATATTCCTGCTGGCTCTAAAAATATATAATAGGTTGGGGGAAAAAGTCTTTTCGCATATAGTATGTATGAACTGGTAATAAGATCTCTTTGGCTATACCATTTGTATCTGGCTGGTTTTGGTATCATTAAAAAGTTTTAATTTTAAACAAGACAATTACAAATTCAAATTAGGAAATTGTGTGATTTTCATTTGTTTTTCTTATTCTTAAAATGAGTGAATCTAATGAAGAAATTCGATACATTTTATAATTTTACTACAAAAAAGATAATAATGTAACACAAGCCGCGAAAAAATTTGTGATGTTTATGGACCTAATGCAGTATCTGTGAGAGTAGCGCAAATTTTGTTTAAGCGTTTTCAATCCGGAAATTTTGATATCAAAGATGCTCGTCGATCTGGTCGCCCTGTTACGGACAAAATTGATGCCATTTTTGAAAAAGTGGAGCAATTTCGGCATGTTAGTAGTCACGATGTAGCTGGAGAACTGGGAATTGACCACAAAACGGTTTTGGCGCATTTGAAAAAAGCTGGGTAAAGAAAAAAGCTCGATATTTGGGTGCCTCATGAGCTCACTGAAAGAAACCTAATGAACCGTGTACTCGTTTGTGATTCTTTATTACGACGTAATGAAACCGAACCATTTTTGAAGAAGCTAATAACTGGTGATGAAAAGTGGATCACGTACGACAAGAACGTGCGAAAAAGATCGTGGTCCAAGGCCGGTCAGGCTTCACAGACCGTGGCGAAATTCAGGTTAACTCGCAACAAGGTGATGCTGTGTGTATGGTGGGATTGGAAGGGCATTATTCATTATGAGCTGTTACCGCCAGGCAGGACCATTGATTCTGAACTGTACTGCGAACAACTGATGAGATTAAAGCAAAAGTTGAGAGAAAGCGGCCGGAATTAATCAACAGAAGGGGTGTGGTTTTTCATCATGATAACGCTAGACCTCACACATCTTTAGCCACTCAGCAAAAATTATGAGAGTTTGGCTGGGAGATGTTAATGCATCCGCCGTATAGTCCTGACCTTGCACCTTCAGATTTTCACCTGTTTCGGTCTCTGCAGAATTCCTTAGGCAGTGTCAGGTTAACATCACAAGAGGACTGCCAAAACCACTTGTCGCAGTTTTTTGATCAGAAGCCCCAAAATTTTTATAGCAATGGGATCACGTCCCTACCTACAAGATGGCAAAAAGTTATCCAACAAAATGGCACCTACATACTTTAGTCAAATGTAAATAAACTTTATAAAAAAACCTTTTGAGTTTTTATATAAAATGCGAAGAAACTTTTCCCCAACCTAATACATACCTAAATCTGGCGGAAAGACATTATTTTAAGTTAAACATATCTCGTTTGTGTTATGGATAACATACAGAAAACTATTGTATTATGGTAAATAATCCTTCTTTATATTTATTATGTCTATTTTATAGCAAAGGTAAGATAGTGCACAAAAATTGAAATACATAAAATATTTTATATTTTATTAATACTTAAAATCCAGTCAAATTTAATTCATAATTCATTTGCAAAATGCGTAGGTGTTATTTTTAATAAAAATGCTAATCTGCTACTTATAGACGGTCTTTAGTTTTCTTTTGCCGAATTCTCATAAATACGTAGGTAGTTAACACCTAGAAAAGGCGTTTTAGGGTTCCGTATATATTTTTGCAAAACGGAATCCAAAGCGTTTGTGTAGATTGCACTGCCACCGCGCGACTGTTCTTTGAATTTCTATCGTTCGACAGTGAAAGTGCGGTGGTAGCGGCGCGGGCGCAGATAGTTTACACAGTTTGTCGTGTGTCGTGTCGTGTACACACGCGCTTATGTTTTTGTCATGCTTATCTGTCCGTTTATCTCTGTATGTCACAATCATATTTTTCGGAAATTACTGGGTATATGTGGGTGAAATTTAGTAAGTATATGTATATCATCGGAAGTCGTGGTAGCGTAATGGCTAGCACACACGTCCCGAACTCAAAGGGCGCAGGTTCGATCCTGGCAGGAACGCATGCACCACTTAGTCAGTTTTCTGACCTAATGTGCATATTGTTACAATTACCACATGCTAACAACGGTGAAGGAAAACATCGTGATGCAACCTGCACATCGAGATAACCGATATGTAAATCTGCCAAGCCGCCTTGGACAACCGTGGCGAGTATACCATCCGTTTCCCATATAATGGGAGGCCCGAGCCTAGATCAGGGGAAATTTATAGGCTGATATTATTATATCATATATATTATATGTATATCATGTACGGTGCTTTACAATGTATATGGGAAGTAAAGAAATGTCTAGACATCGATACATATAGAGAGATCGTGAATCCTGACTTGCGTACCAATGGTCTCGAAATAAAGGATGCTGATTGTCGTACGTAGTGAAGAAGAAAGAGTGGGAAAGCAGACCTCAGGCTTCGAAGCAAACGCTTCAAACATAGCAGGGATATAACGTTTAGGTGTTGCTGATGCTGCCGCTACACAAAGCCTTAATGAAATATGAAAAAAATGAAGATCAAGAGTGGCCGCCATATGAGTATAGTGATGTGACATATTGTCATCGGAGTTTCAAAAATTATAATAGTGTTGTTGAGTTTTTATTTAAATCAATAGGTGGCGCGATGTTCGCTCCTAAAATCGTAAAAATTCTATTCCCCTAAATTTTTTTATGAGGTGGAATCGTCTGAAAATATTTTAGGCGGTAGGTAGGACTAAAAAAGGTAATATAATTGTTTCAACAAAATTATTTCACTAGTTTTTGAGTTATGGAGGTATTTTCGATTTAAAACTTCTTTTATAGTTCTAGAACAAAATACCAAGATTTTTAGTAACATGAAAAACGACACAAATACAAATTGAACAAAGATTCACATAAAAACAAATTATATGTCGACTTTTCAGTTAACGAGGTTGACAGCTCTGCAATATGTTGCGATGGAATACAAAATCTCAACACGGTGGATCCATAATTACATATAATATTATAAAAAAGAAAGCTTTGTATTTTTAACCGACTTTAAAAAGGAGGAGGTTCTCAATTCGTCTCTATGTCTTTTTTGATTTATCCGTCAATTTAGGACCGATTTTGAAAAAAATCTTTTAATCGAAAGTTTATACTTCCGAGTTGGTCCCATTGTCACGATGTCATGATCCATGATGAGTTGATTACAAGGAATTTGTGAAATTCACGAAAATTGTTTATGTATTGCGTGTTTGAGTGGGTCCCGGGGTGGTTTAGATTCACAATTAGATCCGGTGGGTGGCGTTGGAATCAGGTTCTAGATTTTTTTTAGGGCAGGACAATGTTTGCTGAGTCCGCTAGTAGTTAAATAAAAAAAAATCTAGACGTTTCTCACACCTACGGAACCCTTCATTGGGCGTGGACCGACACGTACTTGTCCGATTTATTGAAAGTCGATGTCAACAAGGAGTGCCCAATGGTTCATAATATTTATGCTAATTGCTGTTTTGATGTCGTTCGCTCAAACGTGGAAATAATAACTGTATCTTTCAATCATTCAAGTATTCATTTTTATACGTGCAGGAACGGGGAAAGAATACAATTTCCTGCGGCCGGGCGGCCTGTCGTAAGAGGCGACAAAACAACCCACAGCCAGGTGGTAGTGCGTTTGCCCCACAGGATGGCTACCACCCCTGGTCTCGATTATGTCGCTATAACAACCTTATGTTGTGTTCCGGCATTAGTGACCAGGTTCCAGTCTCCCTTAAATGAGCAGCAGCGCATTTGTAGCACCTTTGGTGTTGCAAATGTCCATAGGCGATGGTAATTGCTTTTCATCAAGTGGGCCATCTGCCTGTCTGCTGATCTCCTGCAATAAAAAAAAAACTTATATTATGTTCATATTAGATGATTGGTGAATAGTCGACTACTTGTCCTCTATAATCGCCACGAGTTCATGGTGATTATAAACATGGACCTCATTTATCTATACTTCTGTACTAATATTATGAATGCGAAAGTTTGTTGCTCAATGACGCCAGAACGGCTGAATGGATCTGGATGAAATTTGGCCCAGGTATAGATTATAGTCGGGAATAGCACATAGGCTACTCCTTATCTCGGATTTTTATAACGCGAGCGAAGCGGCGATTATAAGCTAGTAATCAATGTAACGGACGGAATAATATGTCGCGAAAATTCTGTTCAGTCTTTTCCGTTTTTGGTCTCACGCACGTACAGATACGTGTTGTGACGTTGTATAGCCATGCTGGAATTTTGATTACAGCTCTTAGGGCCGGTTCGATCGGTGTGATACCACGCTCTAACAGAAAATCGACGTGAAACAATTAGTGTGAGATAACGTGTTTAGTAAATACAATGAGAGTTCTAATGGCTCACTCGTGCCTCCCTAATTTACCTGTCCCATTCTCCTGAACCATGCCCTTTATCCCATCCTTCCTATCAAATTCAAATTCAAAAGTTTTTATTCAAAATGTGTTCCACTGGAGAACACTTTTTGAAGGATGTAAGTTAAAAATTAAATTTACTTCCTATTCTATGTACCCCGCTACGCAACGTGTTATTGCTATTAAGGAGAAGAAGCAGCAAGAAACTCCCTACCAACACGTCTAGCTAAAAAATGTTTTTATTATATTATATTGTCACGAGTTACAGGACTCGAATTAAAATGCCGTTGGAATTACTATAGAATTTATTAGAACTACACAAACACGTATAACACAGGTAAAAATATAACTGGACACAACCAGTACCAACTGCACGATTAAATAACACGTGCTAAGTCCGTCACTATATAGCTTATCGGATGTAGACGTCTTGCTCGTATCGTAATCGTCGCTTAACTGCCGGTCTCTCCGTTCAAGCATTCCTTTATACTCGGCTTACAATATGTCACGACGGGGTAAACAATAGTTTCCAAGAATCACACCTGGCCACTCACTGCCTACCATAAAGTATTACATTACAATACACAATAGGCGGCTTTTCTAATTACAAATATTAAACACAAAGTAAACAAAAGAAGTCCAAATGCGGGCAGGTAATAAGGCGTGCTTTATGGCCGGCAGGTGTGCATTCACATTTGTCGGCGTGCTTCGTGGAATTTTGGCTAAGTTGTAACAATATATATATTTCTTATTTTATTTATATTTCAAGCTCTTTTTATATAAGTTTTATACAGAAGTATGTTACAGAATAACTTTTCGAAGAGTTAATGGAGTGATCGCAAACAATGCATACTCAGTAAGACAAAGCCATAATAAAAGGAAAGAAAAACCGAGTCACCGTCTGCCATTTTTACCATGTTCCCCGAACATTGCAACGGGCAGACGCCATAGTCCCCATATTCCCAGACTCCTAGTACCACTAGCAGTTCACTCCAATAGCCTGGTACTGTTTGTTCTCATTTCCCACAATAGTCCCACATTGGCCGGGGCTTGTCCTTGGGCGCATTATATGGTCTAGACAGGGATAGTCGCAGGTCAGTGTCACGCCACAGCTACATTAAATTTATCACCCCCCCCCCCCCTCCCCCACGCAAACCCCTCCAAAAGTCCGGGTCATTTTTATGGCTCGTAATCTTCAAAGAAAAGAAGAATATTATTATCATTATAATAATGACGAGACAGACTAAAAGTTTATATTGCAACATATCTCCATACATTCCTTACATGTTTGGATCCTACATGTATCGTAAAGGTTGACAACGTATTGCTTTCGACCCTGGTGTTGCAAACGTCTATAGGCGACGGTAACCACTTTCCTTCACCACCACCATATGGTAATTGTAATAACATGCACATTGAGTCGAAAAGTTACTCAAATGCAGTATGCTTTTCAGGATTTTCTCTTGGATTTATTAATATCTGCCTGCGAAATTTGGAATGCGTTTCCATGACGACAACGTATTTATTAGTGAATTGCAACGGGTTAAAGTAAAATAAAAATATTTATTTATTTAGGTTTATGGCTTGGCTGCTAGGCCTTTAAGCCAGATCTTAGATTATAATGTAGTTTCTTCATTTTCTTAAGCCTATGTGTAGCACAGCTGAAGTGTAGGTTATCAGCTGGTGCCATTCAACGGAGTTCTTGTGACAACTCAAAAGTCTACATTTGACTATACAGTTCACATTTCTTACAAAACACATAATTACTACTCAAAAACTATCAACATCCTACAACTATTGTTCATTTTAAAGTAATTTTACACATTTTTAGAAAAAAAAACTGCACAGCACAACATCCCCCTATGGTTCCCGCCAAAAACTCCTAAAATAAAAATAACTAAGGACCATCCACTGATTACGTCACACGAATTTCATGATTTTTTGACCCCTCCCCCCGTTCTTGTCACAGCTGGTCACATTCGTGACCTCTTCCTCTAGTGTGACTTCACATATTTTGCAATATTACATCAATATTTTTTTTAAATTAAAACAGCAGTTCCGTAATTAGGTTTATTCCATTTAAATACTTTGAATATTTTTGCACTATGCTCATACAGATAGAGTTGGAAATATTTTGAAGATTTTCGTTAATAGTCCAAATTTCGTGTTTTAAAGCTTAAATATGTTAGATTTTGATATGTGACGTCACTTTTAGGACCCCTCCCACCCCTTATCACATAATGTCATACTTCGTCGACAGTTCTTTCTTTAGACTCGTTTCTTCCAAGCTTTATTAACAGACAGACAAAAATTCGTTAAGTTCTTTTCACAATTTTAAATGCATTGTAGGTACAAACCATTTACAGATTTATTATGTTATAGATTTATGTGTTGTATCTCCTGTATCTATTAACATGACAGAATACCATTCAACATTTACAAGCCTGTTTTGTTGTACAGTAAATAAATTCACTGCAGCCGACACCTCCTGGGCGGTAAGGCGTGTCAGGTCTACCCCAGCCATTAATATGAATCGAAGCAAAGATGCCGACTCGAGATTGTATGAAACAATTATTTAAAGCAGCATAGTCTAAAGTCAGATTCTATGCAATGTCAGTTTGATTTGTGTAGAACAAATAGAATCTAAGTTTATAGGGTCCCGTGGCCATTTTTAGCAATGACGGAACCCTTATGAAGTCTGTCCGTTAAATGTCCGTCCGTCTATCTGCGTTTAGACACATAGATAACATTTTATTGCTTACCAAAATAACAGGCACAATATATTAATTATAATATTTTTTAGACAGAACAATAGGCGGCCTTATCGCTTATGCCCGAGTTACACGAGGCTAGTTTTTCAAGCTAGGTTAGCAAGCTAGTAACTTTGGCTTCGTGTATACAGAACTATCTTCATTTCTAGGCTAGTAAGTTAGTGAGAAACTAGTAAGCTAGCGTCTCAAGCTAGGATAATTTAATAGGATGGGGTTCTATTTTTGAGCTAATAGCACCCCCCACCACTGTTTTTACTATTCTGGCTTGTGTACTGGCCTTGTGTGATCGGTATAGCTAGTATCTGCTTGGCTAAGCAGTGACTACCCGTTTTGTTTTTATAATAAGACTGAGCTTGCTATAACTAATGCCGGACGGAAGATAATCTAAAGAGATCTCCAATTTTAGTTTTGCTAGTAGCGCTTATCTTATTAATGTGTCGATTACTTGTATTTTTGGCCTTACAAGACTCAACAGATCGGATGACATTCGCAGAACACTCTTGTATTCACCTAGATCTTCATTGCGAAATTCTTCTAAAAGCAATACAGATGATCCACGTTCACTCCTTAAAATCCATGGTCTTGTCCATACAAGTTTTTCTAAGACTTCTTCCAGTAATTTGTCTAGTGCGAATTGGCACAGTTTCCAAAGTAACTACTTCAATCGAATTGTATTTTTTTTACGAATTGATTTGATTTATGACAGAAGAGCTTATGAGTTACTTAAATGGGTTTTAAAAGTATTTGCTAATAAAAACTTTATTAGTATTTTATACGTGCAGGAACGGAGAAAGATTACTAATGGCTGCGGCCGGGCGGCCTGTTGTAAGAGGCGACTAAACAACCCACAGCCAGGTGGTAGGGTATTTGCCCATGTGGATGGCTACCACCCCTAGTCTACAGTATGCCGCCATAACAACCTTGGGTTGTGTTCCGACATTAGTGGCCAGGTTCCAGTCTCCCTTTAAAGAGCAGCAGCGCATTTGTAGCACCTTTGGTGTTGCGAATGTCCATAGACGATGGTAACCGCTTTTCACCAGTAGGCCGTGAACTCATGCAAGAAAAACATAATTACGTAGCCAAATAACAAAAACCGTGAACGTTGTCTCTACAGAACCATTCCATATACGTGGTCCAATACACGCTTGACCGATTTAATATTATGAACATTTAAGCATATAAATGAAAAAAAACGTTATAAAATATTTAATTAAGATCTAACTGTGTTTTAAACCGAGTTGATTAACAACACTAATGATTAAACTGGTCTACGTTAAGTGATGTTACAACAATTAAAGCGGTTTAAGTGATTTATTTTAATGTTTATTGAGCGGTTAATAGCTTTTTTTTTGGATCATGTTAATTTTACGCTGAGTGGAGTTAATAGGTACAATTTAATTTCCTTATAAATCTTTTACGTCAAGATTTGGCGAAAGAAAAAGTGCGGTAAATTGTTACTAAACTGACCATTCATAAACCTTATAGCAAGGAGAATGATGTTAGTTCTATTATTTTTGCGTTAAGTGCAATACACACCAAAGCCGCCGACCCGCCAACCTATGTCGGCAACTTTTTGTCGGTGGGCTAGTTGGCGGCTTCACTCATTGCAAGTCGGAAGGAAATCTCTGTCGGCGACGTGTCGGTGATTCGAGACGAGGAACAAAAAATATAGCACGTCATTACAGCTTGAGTGTCGCCGGGACTGAGCGCTTGAGGACGCAAGCCGCCGACATGTCGGCGCGCAACACGCGCGGACTCATGTTGCCGACATGATTCTTTTCATATAAGCCGTGGGGTTGCGTCGGTGGGTCGGCGGCTTTGGTGTGTATTGCGCTTTATAGGTACTTCAGTAATTGAAGTTAGTAATTAAAATGAAATATAATGATTTTTAATTGACTAGTATAAAGTTCTTTTATTGACAATGATATTCCCATTTTAAATGCGCTACCTATTTCTCTATACATACGTATATCTATCTGTGTCAAGAATGACAAGAGTGGAACTTCACTTCCAGTCCTCATCGGGTGGGTTAAAATAGCCATTTGAGCAGTCAGTCTAACGTGGAATCTAATGCCAATATGCCACGTCTAGTAGTATATCGAGCCTGTTATTGAAGAATATTGTAAGCGATGTATACAACAATTTTATATAAGTATATACATGTGATATATATGCATATTGTTACGAGTCGCGAGACTCGAATTAAATTGCCGTTGCCGTATAACACAGGGATAAATATAACCGAACATAACAAGTCCAAACGTAATGCAGAAGGTCGTAATTCAATAAAACGCGCAAAGTCCGTCACTTATTATATTCCCGATTGTAGTACATATGTCTTGCTTCGCTCGTGGTTATCGCTCGACTGTCTCCCCCTCCATCAGTTCATCGTTTTATACTGTACAAATTCAATGTCCCCGTATCAAAGTCGGCTTAGTCCGCCACACCTGGCTAATGACTCTGCCGCATACTGCCATAAAAGAGTGCAATAAAACAATGAGCTGTTTTCTAATCACAATTTTTTTACACAAAGTAAACAAAAGAAGACCATCATAAAAGAGTTACAATTTGTTTAAATCCCGGCAGGTAATAAAATGTATTTTGTTTCAGATATGCAGGTGGGTATTGTTTTTGTCGGAACCTGAGTTGTAACAATATGATACATGATTATGTTATGATTAACACAACTGTCTCTTGACGTCACAACGACTATGCTTATTAAAGCATAACAGCCTTCCGTATGTTTCCTATAATTATTTATTTACACCCTGCGCAGGAGTTTGTAATGAGTCATTAACGTACTGCTTCATAGACCAATGTCAATGTTACATGCACTCGACACTTCGAATTCAATGAATAATGAGCATTATTCAAATTGTTATAAAGTTGATTATGCATTGAATATTAGTGTGTACAGATGCTTGTATAATTGTAATTAAGATTTGTTTACGACTATTGTAATGTTCATTAAGGCGGTTGTCTTGTTTATATAAAGCTTTCTTCTTTGATAACACCGACGGTTTTTGGGTTCCATAATCATGATGGCTTGAGTTGTGTTCCGACATTATAGACCAGGTTCCAGTTTCCCGTCGAGATCGGTAGCACATTTAATGTCTATAGGCGATGGTAACTAATTTCTATCAGGGAGGGAGGCTGTCTGCTGCACTCAGAGTCACATTCTGCCATCTATATATTTATTTACGTATGGCTTTAACCCATTTATCTCAAAATGTGGGTACAAATAGTATTTTCTTAAGTTTTGGCGCCTAGTAAACATAATAAAACTACGTTTTAATTGTTTTGAACGCGGCGTTTTATTAGATATTTATTTCCATAATGACCATACACAGCGACTAAAATTAAATAATTAAAATGAACAAGTTTGGGGATGGGCTAAATAATAACTTTAATATTACTCATTGATATTTGACATCTTTGTCTCACGCGATCACGGCTACTGAAAAGTGACCGAAACGTCAGAAAACCGTTAAAACGTAATTTTAATTATGTGCACTCGTCGCGAAAAGTTAAGAAAATATATAAATTAATATTATTACTATAATGATACTTTATGATTTCAAATACGTAAAAAGTGTGTATCTTACTTACACTCTAACTTTTAAATTATGGGCTAAAAATTCTAAAAAAGAAATAGAAGTGAAAAATACTTTTAATTTAAATTAGTTTGAACAAAATCCGTGGAAGTTTCGATTAGTTTTTATAAAGTACTAACTACTGCCCGCGGCTTCGTCCGTGTGGAATAGTTAAAAAGCCCCCTCGATTTTGAAACATTCTTCATTGGTGCTCCGCTCCTATTGGTCTTAGCGTGATTATATATAGCCTATAGCCTTCCCCGATAAATGGGCTATCTAACACTGAAAGAATTTTTCAAATCAGACCAGTAGTTCCTGAGATTAGGGCGTTCGAGCAAACAAACAAACAAACTCTTCAGATTTATATACTACTATAAGATTTGTAGCCAAATGACAACAACTGAATGTTTATTATCTCTACGGAACCCCTCACTGTGCTTGGACTGACATCCACTTGGCATATCTTAATAGTGAAAGGACGTATACTAGGTGATTAAGTAATGTTTATGTTACTATAATCTTCAAGGAGTGAGCCGCTACTGTTAAACTAAGGTTCGGTAAGATAATTAAGTTATTTACATTTGAAATTCAATTTCTTATAGTCCATTACGGGTAGTATTATAAATTCTTCTAAGGCCGTGGCTGCACTTAACCAGCTACTTTGAATAAAAATAAATTTTGTTGCTTGTTTTTCATTTATTTTCCGGTTTTTTTGAAAAATTGTTCTACACTGTCTGTGTATCCAACCAAATTGAATTATTCATAAATATTCAAGATTGTGAGTAATCTTCAATCAAATGAGTACAAAGCCGTGGTAGTTTGGTTCGGATCCTGGCCGAAAAGCATGCACCACTTAGGTAGATTACTGGCCTAATGTGCAAATTGTTATAAGTACCGCGTGCTATCGATGGAGGAAAACATCGTGGTGTAACCGGCACATCCAGGTATCCGATGTGTGAAACCCGCCATCGGTCTTGGACTAGCGCGGTGAGTGCAACGTCCGCTCCCTTATAAATGGGAGATCCGAGCCCAGCAATGGGAAATTTTTGGGCTTTTATTATTAAATGAGTACCAGTACCATGTTTTGCTCACATAACCACCGTGACGCCAGAGTGTCAGCTTTGCATTGCAATTGCATGTCTTCGACTGATGCTAGCAACAGGTGTTAAAATAACATCTCATCATCTCACTTTTATAATGTCATGATAGCAATCATTTTAATTTCGGTAAAAAAATACAATTAGCCCTATTTGACTAATTTTACTTGTATGTAACTTATGACGTCTTAAGTATGTAGCTTCAAAGATTTTGATTTTGAGACGATAAAAAGTATTTCTAACTAAACTAACTCCATTGGCTCAGCGACCTAAAGTGAGTCTTGGCCTCCGAAACGAGAACATGCCACTTTCCTCTGTCCTGCGCAGTGTCTTGCCAGTTCTGGGCTTGTAGTGCGGTCAGGTCAGCTTCCACTCTGTCCTTCCAGCGATACTTGGGACAACCAACCGGTCGCCGACCGTCTGGTCGCCCCAAGTATGTTTTCTTCACTCCCCGATCCTCTCAATTCGTTCTACATGACCGAGCCAGCGGAGACGCAGCTCGGAGCTTGAGCTCGGGCATGAGGTCTTCTATTTCGGAGTTGGTTCGGACCCTTCAGCTGCCATCTCTTTTTATTATTGGGCCTAAGATTATTCTAAAAATCTTCCTCTCTGTGATCAACAATTGGTTCTCCTCCGTAAGTGTCAGTGTCCAGACCTCACAGCCGTACATCAAAATTGGTCTAATGATAGTTTTGTAGACGCAATTTTAGTTTTCCTGCTTAGGAGCCTGGAGACTAACGCCTTATGTAAGGCAGCACTGCACCTGAGGGCACTATTGTTACGAAACCGTAAACGAAAGAAAAAAAAGTATTTCAGTCGATTTAACTGTCAACTACCCTATTCCTTGCCAACGAATTTCTAGAACCCATAAGTCATTGCTTTCTTGCTCTTTTTTCAAATACTAGTACCTATTTATACTGAATAGTAAGATATAGAAAACCCACATAAATAGACTACTCCTCAGGTGTCAGTACCACCAGTTGACAATTTAATGGTTTAAAACTAGTCTATAAACAACGAAACGAAGGAAGTCGTCTAATTAGAAGTATCGTAATACGACTCCATATCGTCTGTAATCTTTTAACGATTTAAGAATATACATATAATTGAAGAATTAAAATATACGCCGAGTTTAATATAACCGGTTCACTATAACATTTGTCGCAATACGTGCTGCGTGTAAGATGTGTTTTTATAATAGTATAAATTTTCAATTTCATTGTGTAATAGAGAGATCCTGGTTAAGTGTCTGTCAAACTGCTCATGAGCGGTAGCGTATTGACGGATTGCGTTAACTAAAAGAATGAAACTTTTATATACATATATATGTTACTTTAAAAGCCTGAACTACGGTAAATGTCCGAATTTATTTAAAATGAAAAGATTTTTCGGGCTTTTTCCATCAGTTACCAACTTGTATTGGTTAATCCTTAGTTTTACCACTCTCTTTTTTATATTGAATTGGTTCGCGTTTGACCTACGTCAAAAATGATGGCAAAAACCCGAAAAATCTTTTCGTTTTAAATTTTGTTGGTTAATTCTAGGATTTACCGTAGTTCACCTTTTATAGTAACATATTCATATCTATATATACTCTTTATTGTACACCATTACATCTAATTATGTACAAAGGACTGTCTTATCCTAACTGACTGCGCGATCATAACTGTTTCCCATAGCGGTGGGTAGAGACGATAGATCTTCACTTGCACTTGGATCTTAGTGTACACGTTTGGCTTCATTCACCTTTATTAATCTCTTTATACAAACTCGTATATTTGAGGCTATTTTTATCTGACCCTACGTTGAAACATTGAAAAGATTTTCTGAAACTTTTATATGCATGCAGCTTGTACCGTAACATTTTATAGTACTTTGAAAGTAATTTGACTTATATCATTGACGTGATAAGTGGAATGCAGTTTCCAAGAACTCAATATACTTCTAAAATTAGTTCCTTTCATAAAACATTTTTATAAAATCATTAAACATTCATAAGTGTTAAGATAACAAAAAAATGTGTGTCTGTGTGTGTGTGCAGTTCACACGCAATAGAAGTGATATGAAATGTGTCAAGGTGTGGGAAGGATTAAAAATTTAGTGACTTCACATTTCATATATTATATCGTTATAATATATTTAAGTTTTAAAACACGAAATTTGAAGTATTAACGAAAAACTTCAAAACGTTTCCACCTGTATCTGTGTGAGAATAGTGTTTAAATTATTAAATACAATGTATTCTATCTCATTCTATCGCAGACTTAGTCCTATAGATTTATGTATTTACCCCTTTTTAGTGTCGCTTTTTCGATTCATCGAGTTTCAAATCACAACAATTCTAAAGAAGTTTCACGTCAAAAACTAAATAGAATATAATTTATTGCATAAACTGTCACATAAATGCATGATAGATAGAAAAGATGTTGTATTCTTTATAGGCACGAGAATTAGTCTTTTCGGACGTACAATACAGGCAGTTTATAATGTTGCCTGACGTTTGAGCATGACGTTTTGAGAGCTCATGGCCTTAGAATAAAGTCTATTCCATTCTTAAAGCGCTAATTTCTAAATTAATTTTAAGTTTACGTTAAAACGACATAAGCTTGCAGTGACGCAGCTTTTCCAAGTTGTCTTTTAACAACTGCCCTTAAGGACATAAAACCCGTTGATTTATAGTGGCGTTTTATTGTGGCGCGAATGGATAAGTTGAATTAGATCTTGTACAGTATTTTATTTATAGTTTGTTGACATTGGTACTAAAACTGAAACATTTGGTGTTATTTTCTCAAGTGGAGATTTTATTTTCTTTGGCACACAGTAGAGAATGAAATTCAGAGTTTTCATTCTAGAATTTATTGCTGATAACATTTGGATCCACTGTCTAGTCTATAATTACTTTGTTTTCTTTAGGGTTGCGTAACCACTTTAACAAAAGTGAAATCATCATGCTTTTGTTATTACCATCTATCAGGTTATTAATTTTTCTCTAGAACTACTAGATCTATACGTATAAAGTTTGACAGAAACTTGTACTATCAAGTTTTATACAGTAAAATAGCGAAATCACTAAAAAATGGCGGTGGTCGACATACATGTAATTAACGGTTAAAATTGAACATACATGATAGTTCGATTCCAAAAAATCGTGACTGTTTTTCATTACTTTTTCAGTTATTAAATTAGCTTCGGAAATTATTAGGGAGATATTAGCTACCAATCCTACAAAATCACTCTAACTTTTGAATTAATTATGAAATGGAAAATTAAATAAATTGAGGGTCTAGAGCTTTTCTAATGTTTTCGACGAAAATTGGTTTAAACTTTACCTTTGAATAATTTTTCAGATATGGGCTATTTTCGATTAAATGATCTATATGGTTTCGTTACGGAACCCTTCAGAGTTCGTGGACTGCCAAACACTTACCCGATTAGTGGCCTTTACCTCTCGGAACCTTCAAAAATTCAGTTAAGTCACCTTCAACTAAGTTTTATTACATACGTGTTTCTTCTGTTAGTATTTTATTATTTTAGCAGTACTCAGTATTATTATATTGCTTCACAGATGTGGAGATAAGGTAAACCTTCATGTAACATAGAGTAATTTATGTGCATCATTATCTACTACACAAGGATATTTCCAATGTTGCTCATAAAAAATAACGCAAAGAATTCCAGACTATCCATGTTCATTTGCATCAATTAGCTTATTAAACGTTTGTTTACGAAGAATCTAGTTCTGATGGTGGTCTTATGACTTAATATTCTGTGCGTCGTGCCTATTGACGAATTACATTTAAATTTAGTCTCTGTCGATACATGTTTGGTTTGCAAAATGTTATTGATACCCATTACAATTGACAGATTTATGTGTATATCAAAAATTGAAAATACCAACTCGTTTTTCGTGATGTATCGATGTGCCAATTGTGCCTAATAGTTACGACCACCCGAGTTTGTGTGTCTTTGCTTTATTAATGAAGTGTTTGGGATGTGATTTGTATATGTTAAGCGCGTTTGTATTTGAGCTTAATCTTTTATTTAAAAGCAAATGTATGGATATTGAATTCATATGAAAGCTTGTCATCTATGAATTCGTTAATGATTTCAATTTTTGTTGTGATGAAACATGTTTTTTTGAAGTTCATTATTTAAAATTAAATACATATCTATATTTCCTTGATTTATGTACACCTCTTCGGAACATTTTTTAAGTGCGACTATTTTAAGAAACTCTTCCAAGAACAATAGCTAAGATTTTATTTGTTTCATTATTCCTTGTGCATTATTTACATCTTATTCTCTTTTAATACATACGTTACATAAACTTCTTGATATTAACCAAAATGCAGCAAACAGTGGCTGTAATTAATTAAAATAAACACACGCTTTATAGACGCTAAATAAAATAATAGATGTGGAGGTAAAATTGTAACCTCTACAGCAGCTACTTTAAATTTTCTGCTTTGTTATTCATTTATATGTATATTCTTCTAATCGTCGTGAATTTTTTTATTTTATATATTTTTTATTTATTGTGTAGTTTAATTCCATCAATTACGTTATTTCCTTGTTGATGACGTGTCGGGTTCTGATAATAGGTTTATATATTTATGGAATAATATTCTCTCAGTTGGCTCTATTGACGAATTAAGTTCAAGTTTAGGTTGCGATACAACCTGTTTTGTTTGCAAAACGTTTTTGAAATCCACTATAATGGGCAGATTTATGGGTGCATCATAAATTCAAATTATTAACGCCTTCATGATCTATTGATATGGCAATGTGGCCTAATATTGAGGACCACCCGAGGCTGTGTGTTTTTGCTTTATTAATGAAGTGTTTGGGATGTGATTGAATATGTTAAATGCGTTTCATCTCGTTTCTTTGAGCTTAATATTTATTTACAACTGATATTATAGGTATACACAAATTGTATTGTAAGTCATGATCTTGTGAACAGCTTGTTACTTAGAATACGTTGTCATATTCTAGATTACCTTCTTTAGGATGAATTATATTCTAAATTAATGAGTAAAGAAAGAATCGTAATCAACTTTATTAACTGTTATTGAAACCTCATTCGACTCTTGATATAGTAGCTTATATACTTCACTAATTTAATCGCTATTATCATCAGAACGAGTATACTTGTAACACAATGATAATTAAAAACGAACGAGCATAAGTTACGACTTCATAAATCACATTTCCCCATCCAAGTGTTTGGTTTATTGCTTTATTATGACAATAAAGAGTACAAATGCAAGACCGTAAGTTTAGAAACAAAAAAGTATGGAAGTATTTATGAAGATATATGTTGTTGGACAAGTCGAGCTTAGCGCAGTTAGTTTTGATTAAGTGATTGTGAGTAATGGAGTAATTATGGGTGTGAGTATGTTTATGGGGTATATTTGATGTACCTATGTTTCTTTTTATAACCCAATGTCTCAAGGTGAGAAAATATCACATGTGCACAAATATTTCAACTTGATTTATATTACTTGTTTTAATCCTCCTCCTAAAACTAGAGCCGATTCGAGACAGAGCGACAGACAAATTCTAAAATCAGGCATGTGCGTGTCGGATCATGCACATTCAAGGTTACAGCAAAGGTCATGAACAGTGAATTCTTTTACCTTACCTCTCTTTTCTTTCACCTTCTCCTTACACCACAAATCATCGTGCCATCATTCACACAATCAATCCATCTATTTTTTAGTCTACCTTAGTGCCCGTCAATCTTCCAATTTAACATTATTTTTGTCATGTGACTTTCAACCCTCCTTTTTACATGCCCATCTAACAGACTACTTACTAGGTGTAAATTAATTTCTTTGTTTTAAAGAAACTTGCTTCGATTAATTAAATGCCCTGCAGTAATGAAGCCGTGAAGCAATTATGGCCGCCGGCTATCGCAGTTCCTTGGAATTTTCTACTGAGTGTAGTAAGTAATCTTTTCATTAACTCGCAAGGTTGCCAAGGCCAGATTAATTTAAAAAGTGCAGGTTTAATAACTTAATCTTTTAAGTAAACATTTAAACAACTTGTTTTGTGTTCTTTATATATGAAGATGTTAATCTCGTAATGGAATTATTTTTTTATTAATGTGCCTACGTTTGTATGTAGGGTGAATATTTCAAAGAGGGCAAAAACTAGACTTTTTACTGTGATGATGACTTCACATACATTGTAAGAATAGGGAAAAGTTGCCTTCGTATTTTTATAAACTTATTTTCACATTACTTCATAGTAATGTGAAAATAAGTTTACAATATATATCAAACCAAAATCCTCTCCCTCCCTTCTCCATTGCAGCCTCAAACTCTTCAACCTTGTGTCAATTCAAAAGTTATTTTCTTAAATAGTTAGGTACCTACCCATATTATGTAATTATACATAAGTTATTTATATGCTGGAGAAGAAAAGGCAGACTGTCGGCCATGATGATAAGTGGTTATAGTCTCCTATGGTTATATGCAACGCCAAATTTACCTACTACGAATATGCAACCAGCCCAGAAGGAGGAATGAAATCTGGTCACTGATGCCGGAACACACCTCAAGGTTGTTATGGGGGTATGCTTTAGACCAGGGGTAGTGGCCATACAGATGGGCGAATACCCTAGCACCTGGCTGTGGGTAGTTTTGTCACCTCTCATTACAGGCTGCCCGACCACAGGAATTCGTATTCTTGCTCCGTTCCTGTATGGATAAAATTAATTACATCATGTAAACGATCGATACGATTCTTAAAAATTAAATTGCATGACAAATTATCATCCCACTTAAAGTTTCCCCTCAAAATTTCTGAAGTAATCTTACAACTCATTGAAATGACTGTCAGGTTCTAGTATCAAACTTTTGAACTTCAGAAATATCTTTACTTTAAAGTAACACTATTTATAAAAGTTCAATATATCTCTTCACAATTGAAACGGAACAACCATTACAATCCCCAAAGAAAGTTTTCACAATAACTCAACTGAAATCACTTGCTCTAACATCAAACAACACGTAAATCTTAGCAAAATAAACTTCAAGAATAGTTCTAGTAGGATCGAACTGTGTTTTGTTTATTTAACATAAAGAAAACATTATTTCTCAATCTCATTGTATACGAAAATAACTTAAAACATGCAACTAGGATTGGCTGAATCTCTTTGAATGCAGTAGTACCTATTGTTGTATGCGGATTGAAAGGTTTTCATACTTGATGTGGTACGAGTATTTTTTTTAAACTCTTACGTTATGTATCTATTTATTAATCAAAACAGTTTTTTAATTTTTTTTAATTGACAGAAGTGGGCAAACTGGCAGACACCTGATGTAGTGATTACCGTCGCCTACGAACGTTTGCGACACCAGGGGCAATGTTAATGCTTTGCCAGCCTTTAAGATGGGATAGAGGGAATAAGGGGATAAGATAATCCTATCTCATCCCATCTATCCGGATGCGACAGGGGTAGAAGGAGGGGAAATTCCAGTACCGGAACTCCCACTCATCCTGTACGAGAAACTATCATCTCAAGGTTAATCATTTTACGCCAATACTCTTTAAGAGCGTGGCAGCACACCGTATATGGGTCAAACACTAAAACGGAAGATAAAGTGTTCAAGTTACATAAATTCCATATGTACATTATTTGTTCATGTATTTTTTTATTATATTTAAAATTATGCTGCGGGTATGTTAGATTTGAGTCTTTTATATTTTAAAAAATAAATTATTTTTTATTGCTCTCGTTTAAACCAAAATGTCTCCTACTGTAGACTGTTCGGATACTGAATGGTAGACGTTGAAAAATAATCCAATAACAAAAAATAACCTTTTTAATTATAAAACATGTAAAAATTAAACAACTTTTCATATAGCAATCCAAGTTTGCGAATCAAAACATATAAACATATTGTTCCAACATTTTTAGTCTTCTTCCGTAGACATGTAAAAAAAAATTGTGTTTGACCCATTAGTAACTGTACGTAAGACAGCTGTAATTTATACTTTTGATTTAGTCGCTTTTATAAAATTACAGTAAAAAAGTGGATGGAAATTACACAATAAAATATAAAATATGCACATACACATTACCTGTCACATATTGGAATTTGTACATATTTAAAATCTTAACAATTTTTAGTGCTCAACTTGTAATAAATCAAAATGTTACACTTATAATGGGTATATCCATTATAAGTGTAACATTTTGATTTATTACAAGTTCAGCACTAAAAAACGTTAAGATTTTAAATATGTACAAATTCCAATATACATATGTATAACGTATGTAAATACGAAAGTAGAATTAAATAATCTTTTAACATAAATAAATTGTAGCTAAGTTTATCATCAAAGTTGAATATATGTGAAATGTATCTCTACTCTTTTTATACTAGCAGCGTCCTAACGGTTTCTAAGACTGATTAAGACTGATCCTGTTAAGCTAACTAAATAAGTTTGTTTGTTATTGAAATTTATGCAAAACAAAACTTCACAATAATAGCTAAAGATATAACAGTATTTTTTGTATATGAATAGTGGGTACGCGGCTATGAAAGGATTAATAAATGTTGATACTTTTATTTATTATGTGACGTGACGTGATCTCTAGCTTTGTGCAGTTATAATCATATATTAATTTAAATACTTTGAGAATTTAGTTATAGTCTTTATAATCTTAAACAAAAATAACACTAAATCTAAGAGTTGTAGGTCTTTGTGTCAATGTTGCTAGGTTGTGAAGATAAGTTTTATTATTCAATTCGGTTGTTTTATTTTTTATCTATTTCTGGGGATGTCGGTTATAAAATTTATCACTCGTGATTTTTGTTTTAAATAACTTTAAAATATTTAAAATATTATTAACAACAGTACGTCTCAACGGAAGAAAGTTATGACAGGTCGTAATGTCGCTTGTCATTTCGTATGACTGACGCCCGCTGAGTACTTTGATCCATTGTTATTGTAATTTATGACAAAACAAAGCCTGTTTAAGGGTAAATGTGTTCGTGCAACTCGGTCGCGATTACAGCGATTACTTTTTGCGTAATGTAACTGGATTCGATGGTTTGTTACTTTTAGTTTATTTGTTTATAAAAAGGATTTATGCCTAGTTATAATATCTAAAGTAATTCAGTGCGGTCCAGGGAGTGCGATTATTCAAATAATAAAAATTACGCACATTAAGAACCTCTATTTTAATTTTCATTTAAATTTTCTGATGAGTCCTACATTTAAACGTAGCTTACCTTTATGTTATATTTATTTATATTCGTGGTTGCGTAATGGCTAGCGCACGCGACCTAAATTCAAAGGGCGCGGGTTCGAATCCGGATCGGAATGCATGGCACCATTTAGGCAGTTTTCTGATCTAATCTGCACATTGTTACAATTACCACGTGCTAATAACGGTGAAGAAAAACATCGTGATGCAACCTGCATGCACATCGAGGTTACCGATTTGTCATACCTGCCGTGCCGTCTTGGACAAGCGTGGCGGGTATACTGTCCGTTCCCCAATAGTGGGAGGCCCGAGCCCAGCAGTGGGACATTTATGGAATGTTATTATATATTTATATAATAATGCCGGAAGGAAAACGTCGTGATGAAACCTGCACATCGAGATGAACGATATGTCAAACCCTGTAAGCTGCCTTGGACAGCATGACCGATATATTGTTCGTTGCCCTATAGTGGGAGATCCGTGCCTAGCAGTGAGACGTTTATTGGCTGTTATTATTATTGTATCTTTATGAGCTATTTATTTGGTATATATATATTAGGGTGGGTCAAAAAAATTTTTTTTTACATGTTACACGGATAAAAAAGGACACCTTAAAAAAGTTCTCACCAAATATGAGCTCTTAATTTCAATAGGAAGGTTCTCCGCATTACAGTTTTCGATTTTTTCCTTAGTCCAATAGAAAAAAATCATATCTCCGTTAGTACCTAATTGATTTAGCAGCAAAATTCAGTACACTTTTTTGTAGGAAATCAAACGCTCTACAATCTCTTACATTTTTATCGTAAATGTCACCATTTAACAAATATTGACGTTTGATTATTTTCAGACAAATTTCTTTTTTGCTTTTGAATTTTGTAACTCGGGAACAAATAAAGTTTATAAAATGGGCCATGTATATTTTTGTAGGAAATTGTACGCTCTACAAAAATGGTCTCTTATGCTTAGTTGATTAAATTGAGTGTTTCAAAGATATTCACTATCTAACTTGGACACATACTCATTTTTAGTTTTTGATAATTAATTTAGAAATCTCCGTTTTATTTTATGAGTTTTAAAAAAATGTACAAATTTTAATCTTACCCAACAGAGAAATACTTAAAAGTATATTTTACAACAACAACAGAAATTTGAGTTTGTATGAATTTTTAAATTCTAGTTTTTCATGATTCTTGAATGACACAATAATAATGATTAATATGTCTAATATATTTTTTACAATATAATATATGCTTTTTAATAAATATAGGAAAATAATGTTTAAAAAATAAACATAACAATTTTAGTAGTTGTAAATAAATTACCTATAATTACATACAGTACCTACACTGTATTGTCTGTTCTGATGGTTTTTGTGTGAATGAAATAAAAATAGACATAACATGTAAATACAAACATTCCAAAAGAATTCACATTTACTTTGAAATATTCATTGTCTTTGGTTTTTAAATGAAAAATCAGAAACCATTTATATGAGACATGAATATGGAATGATTGACGGACCAAACACGAATATCAGTGTATCATGAATATTTATAACTTTGTTTGATGTCTATATTTCCTCAAAAACAGAATTACTTAATACAAGTTGTTGCAGCAATTTTGTTTGCGTGGACTATAAAATGTATGCTTCAACTTAGGATACAATATCTACTTCAGTTTCTTAGGTTATTTTTTTTCTATACAAATAATGTATTGCATAAAAACATGGTTATACAAATAGGTCTTGTTATTTTATACTGAGCACAGGTTTTTTGCCGGTTGGGCGTACAATTTTTTTAAAACTTATATTATATAGTTACATAATTATTTAAATATTTATTTGGTTTTAATTATTATTACTAATGTTTCAATCTTATAATTATGTATAAATACCTTAAATTTAACAAAATACTAAATGATACACAATCTAAAGTTGATATGTTTCTAGTGAATTTTATATGGTACAAATATTATAAATATATTTAAACACTTAACATTCTAAATTATCACCTATATTTAAAACTTATCATTAAGGAACTCCGTTACTCTGTAGTAATTTTTTATTATTAGTACTTTTTTAAATTGCGATTTGAATAATCTAGTTCGCAAAGCTTTCAGCTCTTTTGGGATTTTATTATATATTTTTGGGACCATGCATATAGACTCTTGTACAGTAAAGTTGTTTTTGCAGGGTGAGGTTAAGGTTAGATCGAAAAATGTACGTGATAATAAAGTTGAGATGGATGTGTGATGAAAGGATTTATTATTATGAGTAGTACCCAAGACTAAAAAATTGAGAGAACAAAATTATGATGATATGGGTATGGAACGAGTATGAATAAGAATAATCTGCCAGTAAGAATGTTAATCTGGAAGAATGTTGTTGGTTATAAGAGTAAACCCCGAAATATAAATAATGAATTACGTAAAGGATACCATGATAGTTTGTGGTGTGATAGAAGGAAAATGTCAGAATAGAGAAGAATGGAAGGAAAAGGCATACTGATCCGAAATGATTTGGCAAAGGTGAAAAGAGTGAAAAGTGCAATAAATATTACAAGTTCTTTTGAAAGAGTTAATGTCAATAAGGTTTTGCGAATATAAATAATATTATAAGCCGTGCGCAAAAGGTTTGCCGATGACTACTTACTATTATTGTATATATTTATGTAAAGTATATACAGTCTACTCTCGATAAATTGACACTCGTTAATTTGTAAAAATTTCCTGTCCCTTGAAAAATCTCGATAAATTGAATAAAATAAATGTTAATTGGGCCCTTCGGTAATTTAAAGTTTAAGGAATATTATCTTGCTCGCAAACATGCGATAATTTGAAGTCCGGGCTTTCCTACTCTCTATAATTTGAAGGGTTTATCATGCACATACCTGTCATTTGTTTACATACATGTACAGACCTGTCAATTGTTTACATAAATGAGTAAGTTCGCATTCCAGTCTTCTTTCAAACGTTAATGAATCATGTTAATGTTGGATTTGTGCTATTAAAATGAATCCAAGAAAGAACAAATGTCTTTCCATAAGTTCCATAAGTAAACGCTTGTTATTCTGAACTCTTGACAATTTTAAATTTATCTCTGGTCCCTTGAGTTTCAAATTATCGAGAGTCGACTGTACAATAATAAATTTATTGCAACAACTATTTATGTTACCTTTTTTAACAACCCTACTGACCATCGACGCGTGACATCATCAGGATATCGACAAACCTTCTGCGCACGGGTATGCTTTCACAGAGTCATATTACGTATCTGACAAGTATTTAGAGTGGAACTATATGCTGTGTTTTACATCAACCAGTAGGTATATCTAAACGTGTCAATTGCAGTCAAAAAATTTATAAAATCAATCGCTTTACACTCCCTATTCTTTCTTACCTGCAATAAACTTGTAACACATCGTACATTCCGCGATAAAAAATTCATTCAAAAGTTAATTATAAGAACAGTTATGTTCAATAACCAGAAAACAGTTGTATCAGAAAAAATACTACACAACTCCATAGCGTCTATTTGAGATGATATCGATCTGGTAAAAGCCAGCAGAGCGGCTGAAGATTTTCTTTAAATTCCATCTTAATTTATGGAACATGTATATGTATATGTAGATAGTTCGATTCGTGTTTAATATAATTTCAATTTAAATAAATATGTATACGGCCTTTGAATTTAAGATTGATAATAATTAAGTATTTGATGAAGTTTATTTATTCTTCTTTAAGTTAGCTTGCCTGGAAGAGATTGCTTTAAGCGATAAGGCCGCCTATTGTTTTTACCAAGATAATATATTATAATCGTGCATTTTTGTAATTGTTTATTTGATGGGCAATAAAGTGTTATCTATTTATGTTATATATCGTGGAGGAAAATTACCAAACCCCCTAGAAAAGTGACATTAGCCCTAAACCAGGGATTTCTAAACTATTTTGAGCAAAAGAACCCTTTTCCAAAATGAACTGATACCTCAGAACCCCATAGCCCAATTGTTTAAAAAATCCTATCTCTAGTTGTTTTCTATTAATTCAAAATACTTACCAATTTAAAAACTTTTCTGTTGCTTAAGTGAGTAAACTTGGCATCATTTTCTCATCAAAATTTAACAAAATATATGGATATAAAATTCAATAAATATCCAGTGTAATTAATAATTATTAATACAAATTATGTAAAAATACCTGTGTAGGTAATTATTTCTTAGAAAAAATAACCTTTGTACGGTAACAAAACTTATACAGTAGGTATGTTGAAAGTTTCAAATAAGAACTTGTGTTAATTAGTAGGGGTCCATTTTTAGACCTCGTCGAACCCCAAAATTAATTTTCGTTTATGTCGACACCTGGGAAACTGATTTCAACCTCAGGGGTCGATATCGGCCACTTTGGGAATCCCTGCCCTAAACGAATAGAATAACAGATGTATGGGAATAACATATCGTTTACTCTTTGTGTTGTGTAATTCTTATACATCTTGATTCTATTCGTTTAGCGCTAATGCCATTTGTCTAGGGGAGCAGGAATGTCAACTGTTGAATAAAGTGTAACTGTAAATAACTTTGAAAATGAAACGATAATGAATGTATTTATTTCAAAATGGAGTCTTACAGATTACTTATTGATAGACATGAAGTGTACCACCGCTTCCAAAGCAATTTTAGTTACTGTTAAAGGAGAAGCAGCGGCGCTACAAACTCCTCAAGAACATATCTTTACTCCTTAGTTATTATCATTCATTCTTCATGTCTTCTTCCACATCTATGTAATTCAGCCACGATGTCAATATACACGTTACATAATACAAAACATAATAATTAACTAACAAGGAAGGAAATACATGTATTTGAAGCATAAACTTATTACAACATAACATTCGCGCTATTGATCGCCCATTAAAATATTATTCAAACTGGAGCCAAAACATCAACAATTGAGGTTTCCGATTACTGTACACGATACGAGAAGTAATTCTATTTAATATGTTGTGTGGTTGCCTTTCAAATAAAAACATTGATGCATGAATGGGCGCGTTGTTACCGACTTCGGTTGGCTTGTTAAGTGTAGCGATAGCCATTGGTTGTGAATTAAAACTGACAATGTATTCTTATTGGACCATGTGAGCTTCTGTCATATGTCAAATGTCTTACTGTTGGTTGACAAATGACTTGTAGGTTTATGTCAAATTTTAAACAGTAGTAAGGTAAATTGATAGATAATTAAATATAAAAATCTAGCACAAGTCGCAAGCTAACAGAAATGGCGTAAAATGTATCGCAATATATTGTAATTTCATACTTAATATACTCGGCTCAGAATATATTTTAAGTAATAAAATATAGAATAAAGACGCCAACTAACGGCGATGAGAATTTTCGGAGTTTGTCTAAGGATATACGATATGTGACGGTTATATCTTAATCAATTGTATATTTTTCTAATAAACTGATTAAATATCTAATTTTAACACTTCTTTGTCACTTTAAACTGCCAACGAACATTCCCGTGGGATCCCGGGATATCAAGTACACCAGTCAAACTGCATTCAAATAGCAGATTACTTTTAACGTAAATCCCGAACAAACATACACAGACAAATATAGTCTAATCGGTTTTCTTTACAGGAAAAGTCCTTTAACACTGTTATAATATTATATAGATGCCTACATAGGAATTCATTTATTACTTTGTACATAAAACAAAAGTAGAATAAGAGATTAATTATTAATATTTAGACAGTGCCGGTGCTAGCCCTGCTCCGTACGCAGCCTGGACGAGGCACCAATTTACAACGTATATTTCTCTGGGGCTTGCACAAATATATGTCTATGTATACATGTTTCTATATAAAAAAACGCTGCGAATAATATTTCAGATATAGGGTATATAAATCACTGGCGTGAGGCAAGCTGTGAATTTGTTTTGTATAAATTTAAATAAAATATACAAAACAAATTACAAATGTAAATTTACAATCTTTTTTATTAAGTATGAATAAAATAAATCAAAGCTCAACTTAATCATAAATTTCTGACAGCTGTATTATAACCATATATAGAAAATCAATTATTCCTTTTAGAGTGCATTGTTAAATGTAAAAACATTCTAACATTTTGATTTATATTGTGGTTAGTCACTACAAGAACTAATTAATGATTTATAACACCAATTGCTTAAATCGACACACATTTAAATACACTGAGTAGCGATAAATAATAAAAGAGTTATAAAAAATCGATTTTATGTTTTAAACAATTTCAATTTAAAACTTGAAGTGATGATGACATCCTTTGATCAGTTGACCGTGCATTAACGGATCATAAATTATTTCTGAGTTTCGATTGAAGTTAATACACTATGTATCAATTTTTTATAGTAATGTTCTAAAATGGTTTTAGTTTTGTTTTATGGATAAAACTGTAATTCGATAAAAATTGATAAATCTCATTATGGCTTTTCAAAGTTTAGATGTTAATTTATATTTTTCTCTTATTTTGGGATAGTAAAGCCGATATTAGGCGGTTGTTTTCTGTCTATCAATTTGGATGAATCAACCAAAACTATCAATATAAACAAAATCTTGAATCATTGATTATCATTGAATATCGTCGTATTCTTTCGGATTTGTGCCTTTCAACCAAATTGATTTAGTTTGGTTGATCAGTCTAATAGCAGTATAACCGCATTGAAATATAGCTGTTTTGTGTAAATTTAAAAAGAAATGTTATAGTGTAATTTTCGTATACTTTTTGTTTTACAAATCGTTACGCGTGTACTATATTTGATTAAAGCATTAATCGACGTAACATAATCACATAAAGTGACGTTTTATCCGTCAATGTTAACATGAAGTTAACATATGTTGTTAAATCCGTAGATGGCGTTGTTGTCGATGGGAACTATCAATTAAGATAAAGGTGTTAGAGCCAGAACCAGAAAACATCTATTGCGTCCGAATAAGTTAATCTTATATTTTGTTATTCGAAAATAGCAAACGTCTGCGACATAAAACGGTAATGCAATATTTACCGTAATTTAGAGATTAGAAAAGAAAATAATAAATAACAATTTAACACGCGAAGCGTTCCATTCCTATCAATGTACGTAATTGGGGTGCTTTGGTCATTTAGTGTGGTTGATCGCTCAATGACCCCGCTCCCAACTCGCGTGCAGAAAGCATGGTGTTCGATTTTTAAATATTGTCGTCCATTAATTTTTAAAGGGATTTGTAAACAGAACAATTCTTTTTTATATAGTTTTGAGTAATTTCATCGGGATTTTATATTTAACCATTGTAAAAATGTTATTTCCTAGTTTATTGATTTTTTTTGTATACATAGTAATATCTTTTAATCCGATTCATGGGTTTATACTACATTTATAAATATTTCTAACTTTTCTCATACATCGGCTGGTTGATCCACTTACACAGTTTTACATAAGTTGAAATCATTTAAGTTTCCGTGATAAAAAACATAACAGATTTATTGATCCAATTATTTTTTAAGGCTCTAAAGAAGAAATATACAAATATCAAAATATTCCTATAGTCTATTGGCTTTTACATTTATATGTACTAATATTAATATGGATGTTTCTATCCATGATGTTCTGTTAAATGCCAGTAGCGTAACAATTAATCACTCCATTGTCATGTTTAAAATTTGATCTAAAGATATCCTTCAAACCTGTTTGTTGCTTATGTTGTCTAAATGCTTATTCCAATTTTTGTATTATGTAGGTATGTGTGGTACTAACAGATAGTGTGTAAGTAATGAATAAATTTTCATGTCATTGACCTAAAGTTTGGCAACTACTCTTGCTTACATTTTTAAGATTAGTACATCAAACAACGTTCGTTTTACGATATGGGTGCTGAGCTAACGACGTGTAAGCTTTTTACGGCGGCATACAGATTTGGCTGCTTTTATTCACTAAAAACTTTTGACTAAGATAACAACGACGGTTTCAAAGTATTTTAAAATTGTCCTCTCGCTCATACTTTCGAACTATAGGATGGAATAGAAAGAAAGAAAGGTAGATATTTAGGACAAGATACAAAGAAATAAACATAACAATTATGGTGTCCTAAATAGGCCCATTCTCAGCATAATGCTGGTTTCACTACCACCGCTGATCTACCGTAAGAACCACAAGCGATGGCGCGGCTTGAGCTTTCAAAGCATGTAAACGTTTCAAAGTATTATGAATTAAACACTTTATAAGGTTTTAAAGACAAATGAAATAAAATTGACGTCGTCGCTGATATGAATTCCGCCATTCTACGTGGGCTGATTATTAAAGTAGTCATCATATTATCATAATATTTAATAGCTTAGCTCTTGTCGGTGCAGTCTCCTCAAATCATCTCTATTCCCAGATGTTTCACTTTGTCCGACACCACACTTATCTTTTCCTTTATTTAGTCGACAGACGCTCGCCCTCCTCAGTCTTCTCTTCCCTCTTTTACCTTTCACTGTGCCTTCTATTATTTTATACAGAAGGGTGCCGTTTCGTCTCGTCTCGTAGTAAATGTCCAAACATTCTTCTGTATTTTCCTCTATGGTTTTTATAATAATATTAATAAAATTAAAGCTGCTTCTGTCAGGTGATCTAGTTTTTGCCAGAAGTTTCCTGTCTTTTACCCTTTTTCCTCTTTTTAATCTACGTTCACTTAAAAAAAATATAAATTTAAAGTTCAGCAGGTGTATGATTTGTGTTTTTATAGTTTTTTGATGTCGCTAGAGCACTGTTTGACATAGTTTACTCTTTTAGGGTAGTCTTATGTTCTTATCAGATTAAGTTTGATCAGGATTTCCGTACTGTCAACTCGACTAGACAATTATGTTGTCAGATTTGTTAGTACTTCTTTCTTTCAAATGTTTTTAACAGAGCCAACAGCGGTATAATGTACGTACGTATATGGCAATATGCCAGTTTCGGTCCTTTTGTATTGATTTTCTTAGCTTAAGCACGGCGGGCACGATTACCTAATATTTCTATCTACTCTTTACAGAAACGTATCTAGCTTGACTGAGCAATTTTCTAGCATAAAGTGTTGTTATTAATCACTGCAACTTATTTTAACAACGAATCATCGACATGGTAGAGCCATTCTGACATCATTATCTTGATTAGGCATAATAGCACGCTCCCATGGAATATCAGCATGAAATGATTAGCCTTGAACTAATCATATGTCGTATAATGAGTGAAAGTTCCTATGGCCCACTTCCTTTCCTCTTCCTAACCCATCCATCCTATCCCATCCCTCTATTCCATTCCCTTCTATCCTATTCCTCCTGTATGCTCCCTCTATCTCATTCCAAAGATTGACAACGCGTTGGTTTCGCACCTTGTGTTGGTGTGTAGGGTTCCCAGATGTGTTCGAAAAAAACCGGACAAGTTTTGAATTATTTTTTAATTAACGTATAAATTTACTAAAAACTAACTTTTTAGTTACTAAATTTGCATCGAATGCTAAATTAAAGGTCATTCTACATTTTCATATATTTAGTACTTGATGCCACTGCTTTTAATAAAGTTTTATTGCGTGAGATGGCATCTTTGAATTCAGTGTAACTAGCAGTTGTATTAAAGAAAACGTACAATTCACTTTTTGCAGTATTTACGGCGAGACACGAGAGTTCGCCAGATAATCAACGAATTTGCTTTAAAACCGGACAATGTTTTGTCCGATATACCAAGATTTTCGTGGATTCTTTCCAGATCAAGAAAACCGGACAGTCCGTTCGAAAACTGGACATCTGGTAACTCTACCCTGGTGTTGCAAACGTCTTTAGGAAACTGCAACGATTTCAATTAGGCAGGGCGTGTCTTTTTTCCAGATTCGCAATAAAGAGAAAATTTTGGACACATTTTCGGCTATAGTGAGTAGAGTTTTTCAAGTACTAAACAAACGGGAAAGTAAACACACGGCTGATATAAAATCTCATACTGCATTCTTTGCTACCGTACCCACTTAAGCTTCACAAGGTGTAGATTACTTGACGTATGTAATCTAAGACTAGCCTACGTTATGCAACTGACGGGTCGTTGGCCCAATTGAATTTGACGACGTCGACCGCAGCTCGATGTATTAGATTCGTATGAATTATGATTCATAGAGGCTCGTGTTTGCTTTGTAAATTGTAAACCGAGCTATGGACATTTACATAATTGTTGTGACACTGTTTATCTTTCAATATTAGAATGTTGATAGATAATTCTCGATTGTATCTCGTTATAGAATACTTACAAGCTTGAACTGTATTATAGTTATGCACAGAGAGAGGTCTTATAGATATTGAGTGGATTCTTCCAGGCATCCTGAGGCAGGAATGAGCAAACTAAAGTTCATATTGTTAAACTATATGTCTAAACATATGGTAATTATTTAATTGTATTTCTTATCTTGGGGAGCAATAAGGTATTATATACCTATCTATACTATAATAAAATGACTAATAAACCGTTATATAATATAAAAGAAAATGCCCATGGAAATAAACATTGCCATAACACACTACAGACCACATTTAATTTACGTAGATAAAGTCGATAACAAAACACATCTATCAGATATAATAGAACCATCTGATCATAATATACTATATCCAAAGAGATAGAAAAGTTAAATTAGTATATTTATAGAATAGAGGTCAGTTTCGTAAGATACAAAAACTAACTACTGACACTCAGATAATCTCAGGCGCAACCGGAGTATAACAAAAACAATACAACTAACATTTTTATTGTAAAAACAAGCAGCCATACATACCTCATCCATACCATCTAGACGCATTAGAAGATACGGTATTCGTCAGAAACGCAAGAATAACAACACGCAATAACAGAGAGGTGAAAAAGTAAGGAAAATATGGAGAAAGAGTGGATAAAAGCACAAACATACAACACAGACACGCATACACACACCACGAAGAACCAGTAGTGGAGATATAGATAATAACTGTTTTTCCCAGACACAACAGGACGGGATAGTTTTTAAAACCGACAAAATAAAGTTCAGAGGTAGTATCTTTCACGCTTATTTTAATACTGACGCATAAACATCCCACTGCTGGGCTCCAGCTTCTCATCTTAGGGGAACGAACGATATACCTACCATGGCTGTGTATGGATTTCAGATAAGATATATTTCATTTCTTCACCAAGTTTTCCTTCGCCGTCAAAAACACAGTAAAGGGCAATGCCCATTTTGAATCCGCTCTGAAATCAGATTAACCTTAACCAAATATCTTTCTAAAATCTTATATAACTTTTCAAGTTATTACAGTAAAATTATATAATTGTTTTTAACCCAGCACAGAAATTTCATAAACATATTGTTACAAGCTACAGGACTCGAATTAAAAATGCCGTTGGAACTACTATAGAATTTATTAGAACTGTACAAACACGTATAAAACAAATACAAATAAAACTGGATGCAACCAGTTCACACTGCACGATTCAATACAATTCGAACGCGCAAAGTCGTTTATATCGCTAATCGAGAGTACTAGAAAACGTCTTACTCGCTTCGTAGTCGTCGCTTGACTGCCGCCCGCCCCTCCATTCGGGCATCGTCTTATACTAACTACACAGTACAAAGAAATTGGAGGCGCACACTGAGTTTCTAAGAAATATTAATTTGCACACCTGCGAACGACTACAAAGTCGAATACAATAACAATAGGGATTAGTTCGACGCTAATGATGGTTATAAAACAAGTAAAAAGACAATAGCATGTTTTTCTTAACTACAAATTCAAAAGATAAAAGAGTTCCTTAATCCGGGAGGACAATAAGCTGCGCTTACAATAGGCTGTGCGGCTTATCTTTGACGGCATGTAACAATATTTTTGAACGTTGTAACTTTGAATTTATGGTTTTCTAAGAAATATTGTTCTAGAAATATAAAGATTTCTCCTAAACCTGTTTCAATGATACATATTTAATGTATATGATATGCGTGAATGATTTCTGAAAAAATCATAAAAGCTCGTGAAATTTTATATAAAACCTAACTAACTCTTTTAACACACTGGGCAATGGCCTGACTTTTATATAGCTTTTTAACAACAACGAGTTATTTAATGTTGATATTTTTATAGATCACTTTCAAATCGAATTTTAATTTGTAACCATTTTGTATAATTTAGTGCTTTAAATACTTCATTACGTAAATGTTAATGTGTTAATCTTGTAGTAATATCAAAAAGTGATCGTTATCAATATCCTTAAATATATGGACATATGTAATTTATTGACGTCAGTCTTGGCGGTTTTGCGGCTAAGACTAATTAAGATTTCACTTTTTGGTATCGTCGTTTCCTGTTGAACGGTAGTTAAAAATATAAGTTCTATTATTATTTAATAATTGACAGCATTTAAGAATGAAGCTTTGTTAAATTCAACTAAGTCAGGATTTAGCTGATATCGATTTTTTTATTGCCTTGAACAAAGATTTTTTATTTAATAATAGTATTTACTGCATGATTCCGCGACTCTACAAACATCTTCTAAAAGCTATATATAAGTTAGTCCAAGTATTATTCCGTTAGTCTTTTTGACAGATCAATTTTAAATATTATTATTGTAATTAATTAATATTAACACAGAGTATTTTTATTATATTCTGTTTATCATTATGACTTTTAATGTTCATTATTTGAATTAATATTATGATACATATATTCGCCAGGTGGTAGGGCATTTGCCCGACTGGATGGCTACAACCCCTGGTCTAAAGTATGCCACCATGACAACCTTGAGTTGTGTTTCGGCATTAGTGACCAGGTTCCAGTCTCCCTTAAGAGAGCAAGCACCTTTGGTATTGTAAATTTCCATAGGCGATGATAACCGCTTTCCATTAAGTGGGCCGTCTGCCTATCTGCTGAACTCCTGCAATAAAAAAAATACATTTTATTCTATTTTCTTTGACTTTAATAATTTTACATTATGTACTAAATAAAATTGTCTTCATTTAGATTTATGTATAAAATATGATGGGGCCGGCAGAATATAGATGTACTAACGACTTATTGTAACACCTTTTATCCTACCTTTATTCGCAATAAAATGAGTTTTAAAGAAAAAAGCAGAAGGCCCCCTGATGGAATGAGTGGTCGACGCTGTCACCTTGTCATAGAATAGGAAGGAATTTGTGATTATCTAATCGAGCGTAAGAATGTTCAAGGTAAGAATGCTGTTAGAGTTCTAAAAAATATGTCACTATTAAAGGAAGAGTACAAGCGGCCGCAACTCGATTGTGGTTTATCCATAAACCGCCCGTCGTTATTTCAACTACCATCAATAACACGATGTCAGTTTTACGACAAATCGTAAAGAACCTGGAAGTGGTTTAAAGATGTCGAAATATTTTAATAAATATAATTATTTTTATACGGAAGAACAACCTGTTGATGAATCGTAGAGTCATCATTATCCGGGCGTTAAATCTCAGTTGTCTCCAGAGCGTGTTCGCTTCGAAGCGAACACGCTCCATTTTGCCATTTATTCTTCTCCTCTGCCTAACTAACATTTTGACTTAAAACCAATAGGGGATTGAAATTTGTATAGTACACTCATAATTCCTCAATATAGAGATTTCCAAATTTATGATGAGCTTATTTTTATGAAATAAAAAAATACTTGTACCGGCATCATAATTGCATTTTTAAATCATTTAGAAAGTAAGAAAATAAATGCGGGCGAAGTTGTAGATAGCAGTTGTTCTAATACACATTACTGTGATATTTATTTCGTATTAGAAATATTAGGATATAACTAATGCTTGTATTGACTTTTCTAGTTCGATAATTTCTTGTATATCTGGGGCAGGCCTTTTTACAAATACCTGCTGTTTTTTGTCAGTCCCCACTGACATGTTTTGAGTGGAAACAGTCCGTGAAACAATAGGTTTTTTCTTCATTCGAATGGGGTCAGTTCTTACTTTTTAAGTGATTGTCCACACTACATACAAATTGTCTATTGGCCACAGAAAATTTGTTTTTTTCATATAGTTAACTCGTGGTAACGTAATGAATAGCGCACACGTCCCAATCTCATAGGGCGCGGGTTCGACCCTGGCCGGAACGCATGCACCACTTAGGCAGTTTTTTAACCTATTTTACATATTGTTACAATTACCACGTGGTAACAACGGTGAAGGAAAACATCGTGATGCAACCTGCAGCACATCGAGATAACCGATGTGTCAAACCTGCCAAGCCACCTTGGACAAGCGTGGCAGGTGTCCGTTCCCCTATAATGGACAGACCGCGCCCGGCATTGGGTCATTTATGGGCTCTTATTATATATTATATTATTATAGTTAAATGATTACATTTAGCGGATTTTAGCTTTTTAGGTAGGTGTTGCATGCTCAAATAATAATACGGTTTTTTTTTAGTTTGGTCTTGTTGGTTGTCTGTTTACGTCACAGCGATATTACTTAAATTTAAAGACACTTGACACTCGAATTATATTTTGATGGAATAATGTTTGGTTGTTATATATTTTAAGGTAAAAATTAAGGCTGGCTATTGATAAAATTCCGATGTTAAAAAGTTGAAATTATATATTTTGGCACTAATGTTAGATACGATTTAAATTTCTTAACATGTATGGTTTTATAAAAAGCACATAATTAAGATTTTTTATTAATAACTTTAAGCGCTATAAAACAAAGATTAGTTTCGGTGCTTTAATAGCACTCGTTGTTATCTATCATTGTTTACCGATGTCCTTAGGTAACTTCAAGAAAAGAGCGTCGTCTACGATACCTTTAAGGGTTAGTATCTATTTTTAAATCTGTTAGGGGTGTGCTAGGCACGTTAATTGCAGGGTTCTGGTATATTGTGTAAATGTGTGTTTGTGATTTATACTGTGTTTAGTGTAAAGATATGATGATGTTGCTAGATTTTTTTAATGGTCTATCATTTAAAGATTACACCGGCCCACAAAAAAGTGGTCTGTACTTTTGACCAAATTTATTCTTATCCATTTCTATGCGCTTAATCCGAATCTGGGGTCCTTTTTATGGGCCAGTGTTATTGTACAAGTTGTGGCATAACTGAATTGGGTACATGACACATTCTACAATAAATTATAGAACGACTATCTTTTGCCCGTGGCTCCGTTCGTGTTAGTGTACATTTTGTAGACATAGTCGGGGATCGGCCGTAGGAGTCTCACACTCCTTAGAAATGTCAAACTTAATTTTTAATTCCAAATACCCGTAACGCTATCTAGAGAAGGTGGAACTAACCGTGTGAGCAACATATTAAAATTCCGTTGTCAATGTCGTTGACATGACGATGTATTGGTTAGTGAATTGCAACGGTGGCGCCAATAAAACGCGATTGGATGACAGTCGGGATACTCTAGAACATTATGTACTTTTTCTGGATGATAGTTACCCTATGTCCTTTTCTTTTTTTTATTGATGAAGCACAGCAGACAGCCTGACGGCCCAACTGTCATGGAAAGTGGTTACCGACGCCTATGGACATTAGCAACACCGGAGGAGCTGCCAATATGATGCCGTCCTCAATGGGTAAGCTGGAACCTGGCCACTAATGCCGGTACGCAACTCAACGTTCTTAAGGCTGCATACTCTAGACCAGGGGTGGTAGCCATCCAGTCGGGCAAATGCCCTACCACCTGGCTGTGGATTGTTTTGTCGCCATTTACGACAGGCCGCCCGGCCGCAGGAATTAGTATTCTTTTTCCGTTCCTGCACGGATTCTATACTCCTGACAACGTGTGAAATTTCGTGATGATCTGTTGCATATAAAACGTTTAAAAAAAACAACTTTCGCCTTTATAATATTAGTTAGGAGGAGGAGGAGAAATACATACATATGTGTTATTGTTTATTTATTTTAAATACTCCATGTAACGTCACTCGATTTAACGACAAACTTCCTTAAGAGTCGAAATCGCTTAGCTTTGATTGGTTTAGCTTGTCTTCCATACAATGATACACTCTATAGAGCATTACACCCACTCTCATAACGACAACAATTAAGTAATAAAAAGTACCTTTAAAGTTGCCAAAATTAGCAAAAACTGCGCAGCTGTGTACGTTATTTTATCAGTTTACTATCCTAGCCCGTAATAAACTCGACTGTCGGTATCATGCATACCGAAATTTCTAAGTACTTCATTTATCACTAAGATGCCTCAATATCGCAAGATATAAATAAAATAAGTAAAAAAATACAACAAAATTACAGATAAAAATAACAGACTTCTCTCCATTTAACGACAACTCTCTATAACGCCATAAAATGCACAGACCCTTCAGTGTCGCTATATAGAGTTTACGCAGTATATGTATTGTGTAATATTTATACATTTTCTATCTGTTCAGATAAATTAGATTCGAGACGTTTTTGCGTTTCTAGTAGTGTACTGTCGTCAGCACATAAATAAATAAACAAATACTTTTTATATATTTCATAGGTAGGATTTATACTAAGAAACTAATAATATTAAACGATATTAAAATAATAAATATTAATATTGTTACGATTTGCGGGACTCGAATTAAAATGCCTTTAGAATTATTATAGTTTCTTAGAACTATACAAACATGTATAATACAGGTACAAATGTAACCGAACACAACAAATCCAAACGTAATGCAGAAGGTCGTAATTCAATAAAACGCGCAAAGTCCGTCACTAATAGATTCCCGAATGTACACACGTCACGCTTAGATCGTTGTTATCGCTCGACTGCCCCCTCTCCTCATCAGGCCGTCGTTTTATACCTCACGAACACAAATGTGCCCGTATCGTAGTCGACGCAATCCACAACACCTGGCCGCAAGCGGCCATAAACGAGTACAATAAAACAATGGGCTGTTCTCTAGAAACGTATTCCAATAAATAATTAAACAAAAGAAGACGATCATAAAAGAATTACAATTAGTTCAAATGCCGACAGGTAATAAAATGTGTTTTTACAGATATGCAGGTGGATTTTGTTTTTATCGGAACCTAAGTTGTAACAATATTAAACATAATTATTACTAATAAATTTCTAGTTTAGAAGTCCTGTAAATATACAAATACTACTCTACAAACGAAAAACGTCTCGAAACTAATTAAGCTGTGTATGTATGTGTTTAATGTGCACACTACCGTCATACACTTGCGAGTCCGTTTGTTGTCTGGAATTCGATCGCTCTAAATAAAGCGATAAGACCGCCCATTGTACCTGCCTTCACAGTTTAATGCGACTACTATAAATTGTTGATCCAATGTGTATGTGGTGAACAATAAAGCGTGCTCTATTCTATTCTATACATTTTCATTTATCCGGGTAAATCCAACAGATCGCGGTTTAAAGTAGGGTAGAAAATCTAATTGCGTCAATAGTTTCACTCTACGTTTATTCAGAAGCGTGTTGATTCAGAAGTCCTGAAATATCTTGACATAGAATTCCACATGTTGGATTTCAAAATGAATGATATATGTAGGTACATGCCATCTTTAGGCCGTATTTCCATTAGACGAACAGTGAGCGGCTAACTGTTTGCTTCCAGTTTGCCTCTCTATAACTTTTAAATTGAGTGACCATATAGCGCGTAATGTACGCAGTTTGCGGCGATTTGCTTGCCGAACGGCCGATTAGCAGCGAACGATACGCGCGATCGGCGGTGCAGTTCGCTCTCTACGCCAGAGCGCTAACACTAATATATACTAACTAGGGATGGGCCGAATGTGGTTTGAACCGAATACGAATTTCGGCCGAACATTCGGTTAAAACAAAAGATTCGGCCGAACTTCGGTTTGATTTCGCCACGCTTTCTCAAGAGCAACAAGTCGTGACTTGATAACGCTGTAAATTTTAAGTATGAGTAGGTGGATAAAATTTTTTTTTTTTGCTGATGTCCCTTAGACGTGTTTTCTTTAAATTTTATTCAAGTTACGCATTATACTTAAGCAGTTGCACTACTTACTGATGTTTCTGTATATATATATATATATATATATATATATATATATATATATATATATATATATATATATATATATATATATATATATATATATATATATATACATATATATATATATATATATGTGTGTGTGTGTATATGTGGCAATTTTTATATTACGGTTATGTTAGATACGGTTTCTATTAACTTCAGACAAAATAGTGCAAGTAGATATTTCACTTTTTTGCACCGAATGTTCGGCATTTAAACCGAATTTCGGCCGAATGCCGAAGTTCAGTCAAGCTGCCGAAATTCGGTCAAACCGAATGTAAAACGAATTTCGGCCCATCCCTAATACTAACCGTTTACCTTACCTCCCAAGAATTCGTAAGCGCTTCGTGGCTTATACGCTAAAGTTCGCTGCTAACTTGACATTGAGTTAGCGACCGATTCGTCGCTTAGAATCAGCCAGCGAACAGTCTGCCGCTCACTGTTCGTCAAATGGGGAGACGGCCTCACTGTGCCATTGTGCGTATCGAATAAAAATCGTATTTGAAACTAAGCTAAAATAATCTATCTATATAATAAATTACCGCTCATAAAATCATTGGGTACGCATATCATTCTTTACGACGTAAAGCCAGTAATCTATCTATCTAAGTAATCTGTCTATCTATACTATAGTAAATATATTGCGGGTGTCGAGTCTCTAAAATGAATTTAAAAGTGAAAAATAAATTGGCAGAAAAATTTCTTATATCCCGGGTCATGACTTTGGATACTTTTTATCCCGATTAATGACGTCATTTTCGCGGTATAGACGAATATGTCTAAAAAGGTGTCGCTGCCGTCTCGTTTTGTCGCCGTTGCCATTTCATCAAAAGCTACATCATTGTCATTAGTAACGCGAACATACTTTCGTTGGAACATGCTAGATACTGATATACATTTTCTTTATTTGTTTCAGTTGGTTTTCTAATCCTAGCATACTATCTATGGGGTACACCGTACAAACGTGGCTTCTTCTGCGACGATGAGTCCCTGAAGCATCCTTACAAAGAGTCAAGTGTCACAAATGTTCAGCTTTACATCGTCGGTCTTGGTCTTCCTGTGTTGACGGTAAGTTAGCTTATTTTTACTTATTATTACTTAAACTAAGTTAATTTATATATTTATATCAAGGCAATGAAATTACGAGGCAGTAATATCTGCTAAGGAGAAGGGGGGGCGGAGAGAGAACGGGTCTCCCGGCTTCCTTCCCGCACACATGAAACCAGATGGCATAGACGGTCCTCTAATGACTTTCAGTCAGACGTCATTAGAAGCTCTACCGCGGATGACAGGTCTCAAGCCATAACATCAGTCGTCACTCGCAATAAGCCGGCCTAGACAGGGGCGACCAGGTGTTCCACTCACGCTCTTCTAAAGCAAATAATGCCCGCTGGAGGATTTATCCTCCTCAGCAATCTGGATGACGGTTACCTGTGGGTCCCACACCTGGAAGAGTTATGGCGCAGAATATTCTGCTATACTCCGACCCTGGCTTAAGGTGATAGAAGGAACAACGACGATGGATTTTTAGCAATCGTTGCGATTCCCATACAATCTCACTGCTTACCGCCGAGTAGTAAGGTGTTTTATGAAAAATTTCTTACTCTTATCAAAAAAAGGCATTTGAATAACGTTTCTATATGATATGCCGAACTTATTTAAAAAAATGAAAAAAAGTTCATTCACATTTTTTAACATTATGTGCGGATTTAAAAAAAATCATAATTAACACAAAATTGTATTTTATATGATAATAATAATAATAACATTTTATAAATCACAGGAATTCTTACAACAATAATCTCGCTAAGTAAAACGGCAACTCTAACTCAGTCTCTAAGAATGTCAAAACAATACGTAGACGTTGGGAAACGATCTCGAAAAACCTATTTATAGAGCAAACTTGGCTAACTGCTTTAATTTTAGACTGACATTAGACAATATTTGGGTGAACCACTTCCGAGCATGTCAGTGACCGAGCGGCCACGTCCTAAAACTGTGAATTATTACGTAAAAATCTGTCAAGATGGTATTTTAAAAGCAAGACTATTGTTCCGTATGCCTTTCATCGGAAATGCAGCTGAGAATTTATTTGACAGTATGGTTGAAATATTGTGTATCTGTTTTGTATTTCAAGCTAATATAGTTTTTCCATATTATATAAGTCCGATATATATGGGGTTTAGAGCTGAATCTCATCTTACTTTGAAGAGAGAGGGAGATCGCAGCGAACATCGCTTAATTTTTTCCGCAAGGAAATGTGTCAAATTTCAAAGAAATTCAGTTTAATTAAATGAAACATATTTCATTATTAAAGAATGGTAAGTCTTACATAATAATGTTACTCGTGGTTTTGCGGACGTTTGAAAAATTTCACGTGAGATTGGGGGATGAGTGATTGTAGCAAATCTCACGATATCTCAGCAGGTGAGATCGGAAAATCGCCAAAAAGGCCAACGTGAGTAGGGGCGCGGGTGGCTTCCTGGGGAAGGTTCCCACACGTCAATAATGCTGTCGTGTCGAGAGGATGCCGTAGGGCGAGATATTTTACCGTCACACGTTGGACAGAGAGGGACGGCGCCTGGGGCTATGGTTCCCCCAGGCAGCCGATATGATCCTAAGGGCGGTCCCCTACCAGGGTATAGAGTTGGTCAAGCTTCCGCTTTCCCGTAGCCCTGGCATAAGGAGAAGAAAGGAACACCGAGGGATTTTATTCTCCCTAACTCGGGTACTTTGGGAATACTAGTGCCATCCTAACGTGGTGAATCCAACACGCCCCCGCCTCGTTTCTCCCCGCAGCGGTTAATCCTTAATCGGATTCCCCTCTTAAAAAAAAGGGTCTGGTTGGATTGGGATTTTTTATTCCGGTACAACGTAATGCTGAGAAGTCAAATTAATTAACCAAATAGTCGACGTACAATTTTTTGTGAATTTGTATTTTTTTTTATTTGTAACTGCGTCGTTCTTTATGTTAATAAAAATCTTTTCTTATCATTCTTACATGTACTTAATCGACAACTTGCTATCTATATATATATATATAATTCTTCTGTACGTGTGTTGACAGTGAACTCCTCCTAAACGGGTGAACCGATTTTGATGATATTTGTTTTTGAGTGGGTCCTCGGATGGTATAGATTCGCAATTTGAACCGGTAGGTGGCGCTGAGATCGGGTTCTAGAATCCTCCTTATCACCTGGAGCGATTTTGTTTTTGTGTGTTTGAGTGGATTCCCGGATGGTTTAGATTCACAATTAGAACCGGTAGGTAGCGCTGAGATCGGGTTCTAGAATTATCGTAATCACCTAGACCGATTTTGGTGATTTTGTTTTTATCTCATGAAACATTCTTTTAGGAATTCAGAAAATATAGCGGTACGAAGTTCGCCGAGTCAGCTAGTTTAATATTAGGTTGGGGAAAAAGTTTCTTCGCATTTTACATAAAAATTCAAAAAGTTCAAAAATTCAAAAAAATTCAAAAAATTAAGTTTTTTTATAAAGTTTATTTACATTTGACTAAAGTATGTGGGTGCCATTTTGTTGGATAGCTTCTTGCCATCTTGTAGGTAGGGACGTGATCCCATTGCTATAAAAATTTTGGGGCTTCTGATCAAAAAACTGCGACAAGTGGTTTTGGCAGTCCTCTCGTGATGTTAACCTGACACTGCCTAAGGAATTCTGCAGAGACCGAAACAGGTGAAAATCTGAAGGTGCAAGGTCAGGACTATACGGCGGATGCATAAACACCTCCCAGCCAAACTCTCATAATTTTTGCTGAGTGGCTAAAGATGTGTGAGGTCTAGCGTTATCATGATGAAAAACCACACCCCTTCTGTTGATTAATTCCGGCCGCTTTCTCTCAACTTTTTGCTTTAATCTCATCAGTTGTTCGCAGTACAGTTCAGAATCGATGGTCCTGCTTGGCGGTAACAGCTCATAATGAATAATGCCCTTCCAATCCCACCATACACACAGCATCACCTTGTTGCGAGTTAACCCGGGTTTCGCCACAGTCTGTGAAGCCTGACCGGCCTTTGACCACGATCGTTTTCGCACGTACTTGTCGTACGTGATCCACTTTTCATCATCAGTTATCAGCTTCTTCAAAAATGGTTCGGTTTCATTACGTCGTAATAAAGAATCACAAATGAGTACACAGTTCATTAGGTTTCTTTCATTGAGCTCATGAGGCACCCAAATATCGAGCTTTTTTGTTTACCCAGCTTTTTTCAAATGCGCCAAATCCGTTTTGTGGTCAATTCCCAGTTCTCTAGCTACATCGTAACTACTAATATGCCGATATTACTTCACTTTTTCAAAAATGGCATCAATTTTGTACGTAACAGGGCGACCAGAGCGCCGTGCATCTTTGATATCAAAATTTCCGGATTGAAAACGCTTAAACCAAATTTGCGCTACTCTCACAGGTACTGCATTAGGTCCATAAACATCACAATTTTTTTCGCGGCTTGTGTTGCATTTTTAACTTTTTTGTAGTAATTTTTTAAAGTGTATCGAATTTCTTCATTAGATTCACTCATTTTAACAATAAGAAAAACAAATGAACATCACAAATTTTCCTAATTTGAATTTGGAGTTGTCTTCTTTAAAAGTAAAACTTTTTAATTATACCAAAACCAGCCAGATACAAATGGTATAGCCAAAGAGATCTTATTACAAGTTCATACATACTATATGCGAAAAGACTCTCCAAATAATCAAAATTTAGGGATAGCATTTTCATAAATTTTCTAATGAATTTTTTAACGGTTACAATCACATCTAAATTCCTTTAGGCGTTCAGAAGATGTGGTGAAATAACAAAGTTATATACATATAAACATGTATTGATTATACTAAAAAACAAATACAGCTTGGGTAATAAAAACTATGTTACAACATTTGATGTATCAGTATTAAATTTCAATGACTATTCAATAATAAATTGGCTAAGAGCGCATTGAATCACATAAATTGAAGGGTTCCATGGACGCCACGAACTTTCTTATTGTAATTTTGCTGCGAAATTTTAATAAAAAAATATTTTAATCGAAAATACATCATTTTTCAAGAACTAGTCAAGGGATCTTATTTATTAACATCTTTCGTTAATAAACTCTACCTATCTTAAAATAATGCAAATATTTAATCGAATATTGCCAGTTCGCGAGTATGGATTGAAATAATAAAAGTTATTAAGGAAGGAACATCGGTAAGATTTTTCTAAATCTGATTAATTAAACACACACACGTATGTATTTGTAGCTAATAATTTTAATACAACTTTTAGTTACAAGACACACCTAGTAGATATATATTTCATCAGCAATATTTAGCGACATATATATTACATAATTGTACTAAATTTCATACATGTTACCAACTAACTAACAACTAACAACCCAATTGCTATTAAAAGGAAAATGAACACATAAATTTAAATGACAAATTTTATAAAAGTAAATATCTAAATGTTTAACAAGATAGCTATATATATATATAATAAGACATTAAATTGACAAATACATAGATAGTATTATAAGTATGTGACAATTGGGTATTTGACACGTACTACAATAAATTCTAAAATAGTACTCATACAAAAGGGCAGACGTCAAAATATCTCGTTATTATCTGACTTTCAATAGTTCATTATACAAATAATTTAAATTGTAGTTTCAAAAATAATTAATACGTTATTTGACTCGTTAAAATTGTGACGTCATAAGCCAATATTCTCATATAAAAACAAGGAGGCTGTGACGTTTTGTGCGATGATGAAAAACGTCTCAGTTGATTTGACTGGCAAATACCCAATAACATAAACAATACAATGGTGAAAGGAAATTATATGACTAAAAGAGTTCAAATAGCCTCCAAATTTTAAGGGGGGGTGCCAGGTCTACTAAGCCTCTACAATATAATACCACCTTCCGAGTAAAATAAATAAGTTTTAAATAATCGGCACACACATTATGTATTCCCAAATTAAGCCAGTTACGTTTCTTATGGGTAATACACAACGGACTACTCTGAAGCCGATCCCGGACACCCAGACCACAGTAAATAACGGAGAAAATTCGTTTCCGAAAATTACCATCCCAGGAATCGAATCCGTAACCTCCGCGTTGTTGTGAGGTAGGCCGGCAAAGGCTTAGCCTGCTCAACCACAGAAGCCGTCTAACTCTGATATACAAACAGGATGAACGGACTTTTAACATGACAATCTCATAAGGGTTATGTTTTTATTAACGTGACAACGGAACGCAAAAAATGTACCGCCCTCCATGATACTGAACCCTTAAAACCCATAGCCTCGTATCATATGTAAATATTGCCCTACTTTGGGACATCGATTATGTGTTTACACACCCATAACCTTATTATGGGCATCCACTTATCACCATTGTTGGTTTATACTTTATACACGGCTTTCAATTACAGTGCAGGGCAGTGGTGAAAGTGGGTGAGATATATTAATCTTGTTTTCGAGTACAGCGTCAACTGCCCAAACATTTACAGTTGTATCAATTACCATATATTTGAATTGCATTTCGTAAAATGGTGGCATTTAATAATGATAAATTGTACTATACAGTATACTAGCTTCTGCCCGCGACTTCGTCCGCGTGGAATAGTTAAAAAAAAATAAGTTAAAAAGTTCCTTCCGATTTTAAAACATTCTTCATTGGTGCTACACTCCTATTGGTCTTAGCGTGATGATATATAGCCTAATTGTTTTTTAATGTATAAATTGTGTTATTGTATGATGATGATACCGGCAATATCAATACTTAATTCGTGCACAAGATGTATATAAGCTGTTTAAGTAATTAAAGTTTTTTTAACTATCCCACGGGAACTCTTTAATTTTTCGGGATAATAAGTATTTTGATATTGACTAGGGATATAAGCTACCACCATACAAAATTTCATTTAAATCGGTCCAGTCGTTTCGAAGATTAGCCGGTACAAACAGACAGACAGACAGACAGAGAAACAAAAATTTTAAACAATCTAAATTAGTTCTATTTCACTTCTTACATCCCCCTGACTCGGTTTTTAGCAATTTTTTTTCATTGTACAGAAATTTGACCTCTACAGTTTTATTATATGTATGTATATAGATGAGATATGTGTAGGTACGTGTCTTACAACCAAACTACCAAAGGAGGTCGACATTAAATCAAGATACGGCATATATTTTGTATAACACTATATCGAGCGGCTAACGTGTATTAAACGATAAACGAACTATAAGTCGTGCGCAGAAGGTTTGCCGATGATAACCCTCCCGCTTCCTACAACCGCGACCTGCGGTGTTCTAGTTCTTAGTACTACTTAGACAAACCCCGGTCCCAGTCGTAGGAAGCGGGAGGGGTGATCATCGGCAAACATTTTACGCATGACTTTAAGTTTCTAGCCCGGTATAATATGATTTACTATATATATATCATTACTATACCCTAGTCAGGAATCGAATCGGCTGATTATGAAAATGTAGTGTCTTTTAATGAGAATGAAACACCTGTATGATATAACCCGTATATTGATTGGACTGGTGCAGCCACTGACACAAAACTACAAATTGCTCTATCTACCGGTATAATAATACAGTCGTTAGTTTTTTTTTCATAATCAGCCGATTCATTTCCCGGGTAGGGTAATTGATTTTTCAAAAATCTAATGATACCTTTTTACCTTTCATCAAAAGCAGCTTCGAGACTCCTTTACAGTATTTTTCGTTATAAAACTACGTTTTAACGGTTTTGAGCACGGTAATATATTTGATTTTTATTATTTCGACGTTTCGGCCAATTGTCAGTGGCCGTGATCGCGGAAGACAAAGATGTCAAGTGTCAATGAGTATTGTTAAAGTTTTGTTTAGCCTACTGCCAACTTGTTCATTTTAAATATTTGGTTTTAATTTTGTTTATTATTTACTCTATGGGAGCCTAATCTAATTTACCGCTGCTTCGCAACATGTTATGGCTTGAAGATAAGAAGCGGCGCAAGAAACTCTTCAGCAAACATGCCTAGCTCTAATAAATTTATATAATATTAAAATAGGTGGAAGGAAAAATAAAAGAAATTATCAATCAAGTTGGTTTGTGTTCCGATGCATGCAGAAAGAGCCCACAGTGTCTTGAGTTCTGGCAGTTGGTTTTTGCTGGGTTTGGGCCTTAATAGTTTTGATGATCGGATCCCAAACAGGTGGTATTGCCAACCATTTTCTCAATTGAAATTTGGGTGTTTTTTGATTTCAATTACCTCACACATCATTCTAGGTATGAAACGATTCTCTTTCGCGAGGATTTGTGGTTTATTTAATCTGATGTAAGCGTGAATACACGCTGGATAAACCTATTTTTTTTTGATCCGGGTAAATCCGTTTGAAGACTAAGCCGCGACAGGCACAGAAGCCTGGGGGGATAATTCGCGACACGTGTGTGGGATTCGCCGGATCGGGGGAGTCACTAGCGCGCCCAGTCAAAACTGTTGCCACGCTATTGCCACTCCCCAGTTAGGGATACCCACTAAAACCCCTGGGTGTTCCGTCCTGCACCTTATGCCAGGGCTACGGGTAATTGGGATTCCCGGCTCCGCGTGCCCTGGCAGGCGTGGGCCTCCCTCCCTCACGAGGCCTCTTCCATTGCCGGGGGATTAAACTCCCGGTGTCATCCATGTCTAGTCCGGCCGTGGGGCGGTCTGTAACGCGCCCCACGGGAGGAGAAATGAGCACGCGCGGAACACTCGTGCTCTCATCTCGACGGCATGTGCGGGTGAGTGAGAACCCCTATATCCCAAGGGGTATAGGGGTACCCGCGCCGCTCGCTTCCGGTGGCCGAAGGTCGAAGTCCGTCCTCCGGCGTCGGCGCGTCCTCCTTTGGCGGGAGCGCAGCAATGACGTCAGCTCACGATCCCGCTCCGCCTCCTCCTTCGCAAGCATGACGCGCTCGCAGAAGGAGGAGATGGCGTCCCATCCGGGTTTGCTCCCTTGGTGCGAACCACGACCGAGAGCGAGGTGTCCAATCCGCCAAAGGCGACGAGGTCTCGACGCTGCTCCGTCCAGGCTGGACACTCTTTGAGTGTGTGCAGCGCCGTATCCTGGTCACCTGTGTCACGGTGATGGTACCCTGACGTTGGCTCGCGGCCGAGGCGACATGGTGTACCGTTCACATCTTTGGGACGGATCAGCCAAATACCAGTTGGAAACAATTAAGAAAAGAGCCAGGAATCTGGTCGGCAATGATCGTCTTTTTTATGCTCGACTTCAGAGTCTAGAGCATAGAGGGAAGGTCACGGGGCTGACCGTCTTCTATCGGATACATTTCGGGGAGTGTTCCTTAGAATTGCACGAGCTGATTGCTCCATCCCCTTTTTACCATCGGACAACCAGACGCACCGGTTAGCGCCACCGTTACATGGTGGATACACCACCAGTCAGAACCAAGCGTTTCGCTTCATCTTTTCTGGTGCGCACTGCCGAAGAGTGGAATAATTTGCCGGAGTCTGTTTTTCCTGACAAATACAATCTTGAAGTCTTCAAGTCACGAGTGAATAGGTATTTTCTAGGTAAGCGTGCTCCATCCTAG